>CAWUFW010001913.1:0-2523325 GCA_963921515.1 Calotriton arnoldi
GCCAACCATGGCACTCACATCCCACATGGCCTTGCACCCATCTGTCTGGTGTCTGTTGGATAGCAACACCCCAGTGTGGACACATGCACCACCTACACAGTAGTTGGACATGCACACATCACAACTCTTGCCACTGAGTCAGTACAGGTGTCCGGATGAAAGGGATGCCCAGAGTCAAATAGGAAATGCATGTGATGCATACCAGCGACAGACACCATGATGCACCCATGTCCTGATAGCCATCGCCACAATGGTGTGCATGTAGCACATGTCACTCCCCTGCAGGATCACTCAATAAGTAGACACATGCCATGGCGGAGGCATGACTGCTAAGTCATACATCACTGTCTCAGTGATGTATGACTTGGCAGCCAGACAACAACACTCTGCACTGTGTCACAATAGTAGGTCATGGGGAATGCAAGTCCTGGAGCTGCACAAGTGCACATGTACATCCCCCACACAACACATCATCTTAACCCTCATCTGTCCAGGTCATACCGATTGGACATATGGGAGACCTGTGACACTACCCTCTGAACCTGAGCCCCTCACAATCTGCTGTGAATGGGAAACAGCTGCCTGAACTTCACATTCGCATACCCCAGTCTGCACGGGCAGCTGATCAAACACCTATGTGACACACAAGTATCGTCTCCTATGGTCACATCTCCAGTGGCATGCTGAGCCCCTACCGAGAAACACCCCAGCAGTCCTGGCAACAAATCCACAGCACACTGACACAGAGGCAGACACCTGAGGGGTCAAATCACTGCGCACAATGTGTCAGCTGATACACGGGAGTGGGAGTACAGAGTGCATTGCATGGCCTGGAGTAGGCATGACTGTCCTGCCCCACATGAATGAGGGATGAGCCCTGGACAGTGGATAGCTGGCTATGTATGTGTGACACACGTAATCTGCACACTCCTGGGGCCCAAACATTGTTCCCACCCGCTGCATGGGTGTGTGCCAGATACCCCAGGCACATGTGGTGGCTCAGCTCAGCAAGTGGACCACATATCAAAGCAACACGCAGATTACATGTCCGAACACAGGCGTTGTGTGAACAATGGACCCACCCATGATGCCCACAACAGAGTTAGGGAAACAGATGCTGTCCCCCACCTTTAGTGAAGCAAACTGCAAGGACACAGTCCCAAGTGACACAATTCCCTGAATGTAAGGGCCACACCTGGGTATCAGATGAGGAGTGGGCAGTGCACAATAGAGGGACATGGCTCCTGGACAACATGACTGCTGTACTGTGGCAGTTTAACCAGGCCAGAGGAGGGCACATAGCATGTAATACAGAGTTCACAGTGCAGTCTTTGACTCACCCCCTCCTTGCTGCTGTCTGGCCTTCAGCTGCCCATCCAGGTCTGGAAACACCAGCGCCAGGATCTGGAGCATGTGGGGGTCAGGGTCCGTGTTCCGCCCCTCCTGCGAGGAGGCGACAGCTTCAGCTGGACCCGTGCAATCCTCCGGGTCCAGCCCCGAAGGTCCTGCCACCTCTTCTGGCAGTTGCGGATCCGGCGCTTGTAGACCCCCACGGACCGGACAGCCCGGACGATGTCCTTCCAGATCTCCTGCTTCCGATGGGCATTAACCTGTCAGGATGACAAAGTGAAAAGGCCATTACTACACATGCAACATATCCGTGCATGACACAGTTGTATATACATGTCTCAATCACAGGGGCACATGATGTACACAGGCAGTGCAACGCTGCCCATGGACAGTTTGCCAGAAGTCACTACATGGTATCATTGCATGGGAAGTAAAACCTTGTTCAAATGCACTGTCACTGCACCATACCTGTCCAGTGCATGTCACTACACACTATGGGGGGTGACAACTACTCAGTGAGCCTGCTAGCCAGTGGCGTGCAGACTTTCAGCCTTGCTAGTCAGACAAAATGCACATTCAGAAAGGCAGTGCACAGAACACTCACCTGCTCCCCTGGTGTCCCATACAGCTTGCTGTACTGTGGAAGTAGGCTGTCCAGCAGGGCCTGGTTCTCCTCAAGGCTGAAGGCTGGGGCTCTCTCCACAGTACGTGCCATTGCAGGGTCCAGAGGGGGCAGAGACAGCAGCAGTGCAGTGGCAGATGTCGTCCTGGAGCATGTAGTGCAGGCAAGTGAGCTCTCAGGGGAACAGCCAGCAATATATATGTGCTGGAGAGGCAGATACTGTCCCATGTGTCCAAAGTGATAGGTCCAAGTCGTTTGCATCTTCTGAATCTGGCCAATCCATGGAATAGCAGCACCAATACACGCCCACAGCATCCTTCAAATCTTCAACTTCATGACATACATGATTTTGCAACATTGTTGTGGGTGACCAACTGAATTTCCAGCAACCGACTCGTTCGAATTTCGAAAACGCGTCCGTTGCCAGGCTAGGCCATTGTCAATGGGTGCGCACCGATCGGTCCATTGCTGTTCAACGCGCACAGGGGTACAACGCGTACCCGCACACATTGAATGCAGTGGGCCGGCCGGGGCACTGATCGGTCCATTGCTGTTCAACGCGCACAGGGGTACAACGCGTACCGCGCACATTGAATGCAATGGGCCGGCCGGGGCACCGATCGGTCCATTGCGGTACAACGCGTACAGGGGTACAACGCGTACCGACACATTGAATGCAATGGGCCGGCCGGGTCACCGATCGGTCCATTGCTGTTCAACGCGTACAGGGGTACAACGCTGCACCCGCACACATTGAATGCAATGGGCCGGCCGGGGCACCGATCGGTCCATTGCTGTTCAACGCGCACAGGGGTACAACGCGTACCCGCACACATTGAATGCAATGGGCCGGCCGGGGGCACCGATCGGTCCATTGCTGTTCAACGCGTACAGGGGTACAACGCGTACCTGCACACATTGAATGCAATGGGCCGGCCGGGGCACCGATCGGTCCATTGCTGTTCAACGCGTACAGGGGTACAACGCGTACCCGCACACATTGAATGCAATGGGTCGGCCGGGGCACCGATCGGTCCATTGCGGTACAACGCTGCATAGGGTACAACGCTGCACCGCGACACATTGAATGCAATGGGCCGGCCGGGGCACCGATCGGTCCATTGCTGGTCAACGCGCACAGGGGTACAACGCGTACCCGCACACATTGAATGCAATGGGCCGGCCGGGGCACCGATCGGTTCATTGCTGTTCAACGCGTACAGAGGTACAACGCGCACCCGCACACATTGAATGCAATGGGCCGGCCGGGGCACCGATCGGTCCATTGCTGTACAACGCGTACATAGGTACAACGCGCACCCGCACACATTGAATACAATGGGCCGGCCGGGGCACCGATCGGTAAATTGCTGTTCAACGCATCCCTGTACAAGTGACTGGCATATGTCACCATGCCTGTCTCAGATGAACATATGCCAGCCACAGATAGCTCCCAGGGAGTGAGGGGCACACCTACAACACGACAGCCTGTCCAAACTGTATCATAAGGCATGTAAGGCTGCATTTCCTATTGTGTGTATGTTGGTGTACATGTTGTCCTGTGGGTGTCACCTGGGGGCAGCCACCCCCAGGCTGTGCACGTGTTCATGGGGACAGGATCCTGGGTGTTACGTGTACATGACCACTGTGATGTGCAACTGTTCATATCTGTGCATGTGCCATGGTCACATTTCACGGTGGTGTATGTGTATGTCATGTCACATACCCCGTGAGTCCCATGTGGGACAGTATGTTTGAGCCAGGGTGTCCCAGTGGCACAATAGTGATGGTCCTCCACAGTCTGTGTGCATGTAGTGTTTACAATGTCTCTGATTTCATGTGCACAATGGGAGAGTCTCCACATCCACGTTGTGTGTGCATGGACTTTGATGTTGTGCGTGTGTGTGTCACAGACGTCCATGTCTGTCCTGCAGTGGCAAGTGGGACCACTACCTGTGGGGGTCATGGTTGTTTTGCAGTGGTGTATACATGATACTCCATGTAATGCCAGTGTCCATGTGGCAATACAGGGTCCCTGGGAATGTACCTGTCGTTGAGCTGTGATGCCTGGGGCACATCTGTCCTCACATGTCACTGTGGGGGTGATTGTGACACGGCAGCAGGAGATGGGAACTGTGACACGGCCTCATGATATCCAATGGGCCAACCTGGGACTTATTGATGCCACTTGTTGAACCGTGATGACAGATGTTGGCCATGTATGTACCATACATGTCCTTACGGAACTGCACACTTCATGTAGTTGTGCCTCATAATGATGTATGTTGTGATATTGAGTGTGTTCAATGCCGCATATGTGGGGTGACTGACAATCTTGCTTTCTTCTCCTCTGCACTGCAGGGCTCCTGCTGTCCATAGACCATTCCCAGACCTGGCAACGATGGTGGAACGGGACAGCATCCGACGGTACCGCTTCACCAGGCAGCTGATTGAGGATTTGGCAGTGCAGTTGGCCCCACATTTGCAGCCTGGCCGGCCGTATCCTACAGCGCTGACCCCCAAGGTGAAGGTGATGGCAGCCCTACACTTCTTTGCCACCGGTACCTTCCAACATACTGTGGCGACTGCTGGTGGGATGTCACAGACCATGTTGAGCCGTGTGCTCCGCGATGTTTTGGAGGCAATGTTGCTATTCCTGAACCGGTACATCTATTTCCCTAGACTGCAACGACTCACTGACGTGAAGAGTGACTTCTATGCCCTGGGGAGGATGCTGCATGTCATTGGCTCCATTGATGGGACACATGTGGCTTTGGTACCACCACAGGCCCAGGAGCAGCCCTACCAGTAACCGCAAGCACTACCACTCGGTCAATGCACTGGTGGTGTGTCTTGCAGATATGACCATCACACACGTGTGTGCCCGTTTCCCTGGTTCAGCACACGATGCCTTTGTGATGAGGAGTAGTCGCATCCCCAGGATGATGGCACAGATGCAGAACCAGCGTGCCTGGCTTGTCGGTGTGTACTGACTTTGTGCCATTGTGTGTGATCTGATCTGTAGTATTCCGCCCACTTTTCCAAGTCAGCTAATGGGCACTTGTCTGTCCGTAGGTGACTCGGGATACCCCAACATGCCGTGGTTGCTGACACCCCTCAGGAACCCTGTGACACCAGCCCAGATGCGCTACAATGAGGCACATGGTCGGACCAGGAGAGTGATTGAGCGGACATTTGGTCTCCTGAAGAGCCGCTTCCGCTGCCTGGACAAGACAGGAGGGTCCCTCCCATATGCCCCAGCGAAGGTGTGCAAGATTATCATCGTCTGCTGCATGCTCCACAACCTGGCAGTGCGGAAGGAGTTGCCTCTCATCCAGGATGACAATGACCAACATCCGCCACCTGTGGAGGATCCTGGCCTGGACCACGATGCCAGTGATGATGATGATGATGAGGGTGATGTCCGCACACAGCTCATCACCAACTTCTTTAGCTGAATGTGAGTATCCTGAGGTGTCATGTCAATGATGTGAGTTGGCATGATATGTGTAGGTGGTGCTCTGGTGCTGTTGGAGTGTGTCCATGGGCTACTTGACTGGATGTGTGTAGCGATGTGTGCTTACAGGTGGTCTGTACTCCCCAACAGTGTTGACATGCTAACTTGGTTCTGGGTGGGTATCTTGTAACATGTATTGTGCATGAGTTTTGCTGTTCTGTCCTGTTCTCCATTGCTTTTGACTGTGTGTCATTTCTGTCCTTCCCAGGGTACTTTCAGATTCGTTTGGTCAACTGTGTCCACCGACGACGTGATTGTACTTCCAGGGTGGTAGCTGTTGTGTCCCTACAGGTGATGTGCACCACACCCATGGACTTCCTTCCTTCTACAGTTGTTGACTGTATGCCCGCTGCCAGATGGCATTACCTTGCATCTGTAGTGGTTACGACATGTTGCAACTGTGTAATAAACCTGTGCTTCACTTTGTGATGTGCGTTGTCTGTGGTCACACATTTGACTGCCATTTGCTTACTGCACCTGTGGGCTACTTGACTACAACTGGGAATAGATGTGGTGTCTGTGCATTGCACCGTCTTCCCTGGCAACATCAGTGTAGGCAATGAGTCAGATGGCCTAGGTGTGTATGTGTTGTGTAGCCCTGGTGGTGTGTCTCCCTCATATGTGTCACGTTGCCTTTACTCACATGCCTGTGTTGTACTTGCTGTTGCAGTTCGCATACACAGTGTAATTTTGCAGTTCATCATCCCCATGACAGCACCCACGTTGGAATCACAACAGAGGCAAGTATGGTGTATTAGTGTGTTTATTGTGATACATTTGTGTGAATAGTGCATAGGATGGTTAGTGCTGTACATATATATTGCAATCAGAAGTTCCTAGGTGAATTGAAAGTCCTGGTAGACAAAATCCCCAGTATCGGGGCCACAGTTGTCTGAGACATTGGTCCAACTTGTACTCCCATGTCATGTGTGGGAGTTATGTTGCCGTCAACAGGGTGAACAGTTTGTGCACAAAGGTGAACATCCAGAACAGGTTCAGGCTTCCTGGGGTTGCACTTGGCCATCGGCCTCTCACTTGCCCCTCCTCGGACGACCCCTCTTCTTTGGGGGGCCCCTCAAGTACAGGCTGCTGCGGTGCAGGGGACTCTCCGCCAGAGTCATCCTCCCTCCCTGTGGCAGTTGCAGTTTGTTCAGCACCAGATGTTGTTGGCACACAGGGAGGTGTGGACTGGTTGCTGTTCATCTGGCGGAGGCATTGTAATATGTCCCTGTGCACCGCCGTCATCTCTTGCAGTGCGTCCCACTTGGACTCCACGCGGGACATGTGTGAATCCAAGTGGGCATGATGGGCAGCCTGCTGCTGTTTCATGTCTCTGAGGAGCCCCACTACCTGGCTGAGATCTCCGGTGCTGGACTGGTACGCATCGGCTATGCGTACCAGTTGTGGGTCATCATGCACACCAGCAACCTCTGCAAGCAGCGACCTCTGTCTCCCACTCCTCCCACCACCCCTGCCGACATGTGCAGTGCGTGCAGTGGCTCGCACAGATGACCCTGGTCCCCCTTGGGGGTTGGTGGTGGTGGTGGTGTCCTAGTCCCACGTTGGTCCAGGGTCCCTATGCTGGTGGTGCTCCTTGTTCTGTCCATGTCGGCAGGGATGGTATTTGTGGTGACAGTCGTTGGAGTGGTGGGTGCAGGGGGTGCAGCTGGTGGTCCTGCTGGTGCTGCAGCTGGTGGTCCTGCTGGTGCTGCATGTTGACTTGCACCGGATGTGCCAGGTTGGACTTCTTCGTCCGAGGAGGGCAGAGGCTGTACGACACCAGTGAGCTCCGCATCCTCTTGAGCCTGGGACTGGGACTCCTCAGCGTCTGCTGCTGTGTCCCCATCATCACCTGTTTTTGGGAGACACACACAATGTATGTTATGTTTCTGCAGGCATCAATGGTTGACACACCTGACAGTTGTGACTGTGCCTCTGGGTGCAGGCCTGTACATTGCATTGTCCTAAGTTGTCACAGTCCGGGGTTGATATTGGTGTAGCACATTGTCCTGCATTATTTGGGCATTTCTATGTATTTGTTGGGGTGTGAACATGGTCTGCATTGGTTGTATTTGGTTGACAGCCGGCCCTCCTTCCCACACAGCCAGTCAGTTATCCCACCATGGACTGTGCTTGCATTGCAGGGAGTGCAAGTTGTCTTTCAGGATGTCAGTCAGTGGTGTCCTGCTGTTGGTTGTTGCACAGTTGCCAGCAGGGCCTTGTGCTCCCACAGCAGTAGCCAGTGTCAGCCATCTTGTCAGTTGTTTTCCACTCCCTGTGATGTGAGCATGGTTCAGGGTGTTGTTGATGGGCCAGTTGTGAGGCTGAGCAATATCTGTGCCTACTACTCCCATCATGCTATTGCCTCCACCCCCTTCCCAGCATGCCCATACTTACTTGCTTTTGTGGGGAGTTCAGTGTGTGTGGGTGTGAGAGCAATGGCAAGATGGCTGACAGTGGTGTCCTGCTGTTGGTTGGTGTGCAGTTCCCAGCATGCCCTTGTGCTCCCCACGACACAGCAACAGTGTCAGACATCTTTGATGGGCCTTTCCACTCTCTGTGGGATGTGCATGCGTGAGTGTGAGCTTGCTGGGCCATGTGGTGGGGGATGTAGAGCTGTGCCTACGACTCCCATCATGCTATTGCCTCCACCCCCCTTCCCAGCATGCCCATGCTTCCTTCCTTTTGACTCTGCTTCCCTGTGGGGTGGGCTGCCTGTGCTGACAGGATGGCTGGGAGTGTTGTCCTGGCAGTTGTTTGGCTAAAAGTCCAAAGAGTGTCCCTGTGCTTCACACAACATAACCCAGGGTGGAGGTTCTTTGTGGGATCTTGAGTTAGGATGTGAGGCACTGCATTCTTCCAGGTGGGTTCTGTGGAGTTTGTGTTGAGGGGGTGTGTGAGGGGAGGTGCTTGTGACTATGGTCAGTGCTGCGAGTCCTCCTTCCCACCCAGCCAGATATCCCACCATGGAACGTGCTTGCATTGCAGAGAGTGCAAGTTGGCTTTCAGGATGTCAGGCAGTGGTGTTGTGCTGTTTGTTGGTGCACAGTTCCCAGCAGGGCCTTGTGCTCCCCACAGCAGTAGCCAGTGTCAGCCATCTTGTGAGTCCTTATCCACTCCCTGTGATGTGAGCATGGTTCAGGGTGGTGTTGATGGGCCAGTTGTGAGGCTGAGCGATATCTGTGCCTACTACTCCCATCATGCTATTGCCTCCACCCCCTTCCCAGCATGCCCATGCTTCCTTCCTTTGACTCTGCTTCCTGTGGGGTGGGCTGCCTGTGCTGACAGGATGGCTGGGAGTGGTGTCCTGGCAGTTGTTTGGCTAAAAGTCCCAAGAGTGTCCCTGTGCTTCACACAACATTACCCAGGGTGGAGGTTCTTTGTGGGATCTTGAGTTAGGATGTGAGGCATTGCATTCTCCCAGGTGGGTTCTGTGGAGTTTGTGTTGAGGGGGTGTGTGAGGGGAGGTGCTTGTGACTATGGTCAGTGCTGCGAGTCCTCCTTCCCACCAAGCCAGATATCCCACCATGGAACGTGCTTCCATTGCAGGGAGTGGAAGTTATCTCTCAGGATGTCAGTCAGTGGTGTCCTGCTGTTGGTTGTTGCACAGTTGCCAGCAGGGCCTTGTGCTCCCCACAGCAGTAGCCAGTGTCAGCCATATTGTGAGTCCTTTTCCAGTCCCTGTGATGTGCGCATGGTTCATGGTGGTGTTGATGGGACAGTTGTGGGGGTGAGCAATATGTGTGACTACGACTCCCATGATGCTATTGGCTACACTGACTTGCCCAGCATACACAGAATTCCTTCCTTTCAGTGGTATTCACTGTGTGTTGGTGTTGTAGTGGTGGCTACATGTCTGGATGTGTTTGTTAGTTCTATTTGTGCCACTGCCTAGCTGTAGTTGTAGTTGTGTTTGTACATGTGATGACACGGTTAAATGTAACTTTGAGATGGCATGTGTTGTGTTTATCTGACTGACATACACATTTTGGGATGATTCTGTTCTGGTTGCTGTGTAATTGCTATGAGTGCATGGTTTGACTCTCCCCTTGACAGTGATGTGTGTGTGTATTGTGGCAGAATATTGTGTACATTTGTTGTGTACTCACCAGGCTCTGGGATGTTCTCTAGTCCATAGACGCTCACTGGCGGAAGGATGGCCCGCACCTTCTCCTCCCAGGGCCTGAGGTATACTGGCTTGGCAGGAGGGCCACTGCCGGTGTATTGGCTCAGGAGGTAGTCCTTCTTGAGCAGCTCCCGTACCCTCCTGCTCACGTCATACCACCTGTTCTGGATGTCAGTCTTTGTGCGCAGACATGGTGATTGTGCGTTCACCCTGTTGATGATCCTCTCCCACATCTTGGTTTTCTGGGAGATGGGTGTCTGTTGGACCAGTGTGCCAAACAGCTGTGGCTCTACCCTGAGGATCTCGTCTACCAGGACTTCCAATTCACAATCTAGGAACTTGTGATTCTTCTTGGGGGGCATGGTGATGGGTGGTGATGGTGAGTGATGTGTGTGTTGGTGTGCAGGTGAGGGTGTGTGAGTGTGTGCTTTGCTGGGTGTATGTGAGGTAGCTATTTGTTGGTGTGCTGATGGTGTGTGGCTTGTGTGAGGGATGAGCTGTGGGTGTGTGGTTGCTGTCTGTTGAGTGCTGGCAGTAGAATAGCATTTGCAAAGGATCATGGTTGGGATTTGTGTCCTTTATATGGGTGGAGTTGTGGGTGTGTCTTTGTTCTCTGTCCCCACCCCCCAGTATTTATTGGCTTTGTAATTGCTTGTTTGGCCTTTTTTTGTGTATTTTTCCTTAGTACTTTCTGTGCATGTTGGAAACGTTCTTGTGACCGAGTCGGACCCTGCATTTGTCTCGTACGGTCTTCTCCGTTTCGCTCACGCTGTGTTTGTGCAGTTTTCTATGCTGCATACGCGTCGGTCGCGGTGTTTTGTGTTACTTCGGCTCGGTTTTGTATGCGTGTCGGTCGTACGGCTTGTCCTCCGTTCGACTCGGTCGTGGTTTTCGCGCCTTGCATCGTACTTAGCGGTTTGGAGTTCGCGTGTACGTTTCGGTTGGATTTGTTCCGGGTGCGTGTCGGTCGGTTCGATTCGCGTGTTTTTCCGGCCGGATTGCTGTTTTCCGTACGGCTCGGTCGTTCGGCTTGGGTTCAGTACGTGTCGGTCGGATTTTGCACGCCTTGCATCGTACTTGGCGTGTCGGGCGCCACAGGTACGTGTCGGTCGGAATAAATTCCGGCTCCGAGTCGGTCGGTGCTTTTTCCGGCCCGAATCGGAATCGACCCCAGAGTGTTGGGGTGCTTTCTGAGGGGATTTCAGGGTTCACTGACAAAATATCGACTCCCAAAATATCCCCTTACCAAAATATTGTGACCAAAATATTGATGTCAAAAATACCGTTATGCTATACTTATTATGGTAAGTACAGAAATATCTGGAAAAAATATTGTAATAAATATTGTTTTTTAAATATCTGTAAATTAAAATAATAAATATTAAATGTATTACATAGTAACATTAATTTCAAAAACAAAATAGATTTAATATATAATTTAACAAATATAACAAATAAACTTAATTAAAAAAGTTAAACAAAGAAAGTTGTAAAAAAGTGAAACGCATATATAATATTAAGTTATATAATTACATATAGCTACTTAAAAACAATTACTAAACTAATAATTTTAATTTAGATTATAATTTTAACATTTTTAACTAAAATAAAAAAAAAAATATATATATATACCTCCACACAGGCACTCCATGCACTCTCGGGATTTTCCAATATCTCTTTATTATCTGATCACCAACAGAATAGAATTACTGACAAACGTGTTTCGCCTCACTCGGCGTTGTCAATATCAGTTTTTAGAAGGTTGTATATTCACCTGATCTTACCGTTTTATTATCTACTTCAATTCTAGGCGTCTCTCTTGTTGGAACACTGTCGTGCAATAAATAATCAGGATACCACATATCCGGTTGCACGGCTCTTTGCAGAAACCCATCAAAGCAGAAGTGATTTATTGAGCTACTTCTGCATTAATCAGATACCACATGCAGAAAGAGGGGGGGGGGGACAGAGTTAGACAACTGAGATGCCTAGAATCGAAGTACAGAGTGGAGTTTAGAACCCGAACCCCTAGGGGTCTAAGAGTGAAGAAGAATTGTGGACATACTTGGGGGACTGAAATAAAGAAAAAATAAAAAAATAAAAAATGATTTGGGGAATGACCTATATGAATACAATTTCTTTCCTCTACCAAACACAAGTTTCCTTTAGTTATGGTTTATGCTATTAAAACAGTAAGATCAGGAAGAGTAAAAGAAATTCTGAAGGAAATTCAGAAGGTCCATTGACAGGAAGCAAGATGTGAATATTTAATTGAGGAATGGTTGTCCCATTGAGAGCGTAATCACATGAACAATAATGAATTAACACAATGGGAAAAATGATATTAGGTTGAATTGTATTAGGAAATAGAATTCTCTGCCCATTCAGGGCTCAATAGTTCAACTGTGAATAATTTTAAGCAAAACATGAGAACATTTGCTCTAAATGATGATAGCAATGTAAAAAATATATTTGCATTATCATGTATAAATTTTTGGGATTTTGAAATCGTTAATGCTGCCTTAAAATATAAATAATAATCTGAATCATGCTGGCAGGCCATTGCCATATCATAGATTGAAGATGAATAGTTTATGAATTCATGACTGAATAATATCAGCTTTGAAATGGTGATAAAAATGAACTGAATTGAAAAGTTCAACATGACTGACACAAATACACAAAAATTTGAAGCATGTAAAAGAAGGATAGTCCGTCTTTGATTGATTTTTATGTTACGTAAGCTGCCCAATCAAAATGAACTATGTTATAAGGTGAATATACAACCTTCGAAAAACTGACATTGACAAAGCCGAGTGAGGCAAAACTGTTTTTTTCAGTAATTCTATTCTGTTGGTGATCAGAGAATAAAGAGATATTGGAAAATCCAGAGAGTGCATGGTACCCCTGTTTGGAGTTTTGAAAATTGATGCACGAGTTCCCGCCCTCGTGAGCCTTTGCACCCGCTGCGCTGAGAGCGGCGGCTTTGACGTTAATCTAGGTAAACGAATATATATATATATATATATATATATATATATATATATATATATATATATATATATATATTAGTCCACAATTGCAAATAAGCACGCGTCTCAGATTCCTGTCAAAAGGATTTAATGTAGTTCAAGGCTACGCGTTTCGGGAGCAAGCTCCCTTGATCACACACTGAACCAAGTGTACACAGAGTGAATACATAGACTCAGTACAGGAAATGAAATCGACAAAGAACTGCACGATACCCAGCTAGCAGCGTGGAAATGGCGGCCATTTTGGAGTGACACAAGTCAGTACATAATTCAATGGCACCTTATTGAAATCAACAATTCCTGTTAGAATAGCAACTAATATGTTATACTAAAACGGAAATCCTATTCAATAAATGGTAAATTAATATCAAATAAAACATAAACAATGTTGATCCACATCATGCTAGAGTGCAGCTGGCTCAAATACGAGGGCCATACCGACAGAGCATGTAAGTTACATTATTTCTGATCGCCAAGTGGCAAAGAAATTTCAAGTATCATGCAGTACGGTGGACCAATACTAGTGTCAAGTGACATAGTCATACAATTCCTTATACTGTACAAAGGTCAAATATCAAACGTGACTGTAAGTGAAAAAATAATGAGAAATACAAAAGCAGGAGAAGGAAAAGGAAAAGAAAAAGGAAAAGAGAAAAAGTGAAAAGCCGTCTTATCTTTAAAACATTAGTGCTGTTTTCGTGGAGACGAAGAAAAGGGTAGGAGGCCCGTGAAGTGTCCGCAGAATGTCGGTGGGCCCCTTCCTTTCCTCCTGTGAAGAGAAATAGAAAACACAAGAGAATGTAAAAAACATGTGATTAAAATTATGCAAACATTTTTAACAAATTGCTAGACTGTTCATTAGTTACTTATGTTAACCAAGTTACCTTAAATCACATGCAAAATTTGCTTGTACAGTCTAACTTGTGCAGCTTGCTAATCCGGGAAAACAATGTCATAAAAACATCTGAGAATTTCAGGAGCACATGGGGATAACAAAATGGTAGTGTACAACAGTTATTCTTCCATGAGGTGCGTGGCTAGTTCCTCGTCCAAATTGTTCCCATTCGGGTACCTCGTCTCGAGCTCAAGTATCCATTTTGATTCTTTTTTCCTCAATCTGAGCTCCCTATTCCCCCCTCTAAAGCTAGTTGTCACTTGTTCAATAACAAAGTAGCTAAGGAGTGAGCTGTTTGCGAGGTGAAAATCAGCAAAGTGTCTCGCGATAGGATAGTGCGGATCACTATTGTTTATGGCCCTGAGATGTTCTAGGACCCTTTTCTTAGCCATATGTGTCGTACTGCCAATGTATCTTTTATTGCATGGACACACCAAAATGTAAATGACGTATGTAGTACTGCATGTCAAAAATTGTGAGATGATATTTTTCTTTATAGAGTGTGGCACACTGTATTCTTTCACCATGTGGCTATTTTTACAAGCTTTACAGTGTCCACAAGGGTAGAACCATTTGAGATTGTGTGTGGAAGTATTAGGAGGTATGGTGATATCCCCATGCATTAGCAAGTCCTTCAAACTACGTCCTTGCGATAAGTAATTCTTGGTCTGTCGCTAAGGGTAGGGCCCACAATGCTGTCACTTTTAAGGATATTCCAGTTGTCTTGTAGAATTTTTTGTATTTTCCTGGACTTGTTGTTATAAGTGAGGATAACACGTGTAACTGGGGACTCAGTCTCCTTGTTTTTACTTTTAGTGTACTGGGTCTGTCGATCTTTTTAAGTTTGGAAACTGCTCTCTGTAGTACCCACTCAGGGTAACCTCGTTCCCTGAAGCGTTCTAACATAGTTTCCTGTTCTGCCAGATAGTTCTCATCCGTGTTACAATTCCTTCTCGCTCTCAGCATCTCACCGTAGGGGATACTCCATTTCAGAGCATCCGGGTGATGGCTGAGAGCGTGAAGGACGCTGTTGCCAGCTGTATCTTTACGGAACAGTTTAGTTTCAAGGCTGCCATTGACTGCCTTAATTTTGACATCCAAAAATTCTATCTCTTCTCTGTTTCATTTTGAGTGAGAGTTATGTTGTACCTGTTGTCATTTAGTTTGTCAATAAATTCAAGAGCTTCTTCCTCACTGCCTTCCCATATGAGGAAAAGGTCATCAATATACCTCAGCCAAGTCTTAACTTTGTCACGGTACTTAGAGAGGCTGGTTTCCCTCGCGATCTCTTCCTCCCACTGACCCAAGAACAGGCATGCAAAACTTGGGGCAAAGCAAGTACCCATAGAAGTTCCGAGTATCTGTTTAAAAGTTCCCCATTAAACATAAAGATGTTATTATGCAAGCAGAGACTCATCATTTCAATCAACATGTTAGTGTGATCAAAGTACTTGATATTCCTGTCATTGAGGTAATTGATACATGCTCGGATGCCTTGGTCATGGTCTATGATGGTATATAGGCTGGAAACATCCATAGTGATAAACATGTAGTTGGTTTGCCATTGTATTTCCTCTATTCTTTTCAAAAAATCTTTCGTATCCCTCACATACGATGGAAGGGAAGTGACATACCCCTGCAAGAAAAAATCCACATACTTTGACATATTCTCAAAAACACTCTCCAAAGAAGAAACAATCGGTCTCCCTGGTGGAATCATGGGGTCCTTGTGCACTTTGGGTAGAAAGTAAATAATGGGTAATTTGGGATAGTCCCTTTTCAAAAACAGGTACTCCTCCCATGTTATTATACCATCCTCCTGCCATTTGTGCAGTTTGTCCCAAGTAGTCAGGATACTGTCTTTGTATGTTTTGGTGTCCGTTTTCATGTAGAACATAGTGTAGAGGAAAGGAAGGGGCCCACCGACATTCTGCGAACACTTCACGGGCCTCCTACCCTTTTCTTCGTCTCCACGAAAACAGCACTAATGTTTTAAAGATAAGACGGCTTTTCACTTTTTCTCTTTTCCTTTTTCTTTTCCTTTTCCTTCTCCTGCTTTGGTATTTCTCATTATTTTTTCACTTACAGTCACGTTTGATATTTGACTTTTGTACAGTATAAGGAATTGTATGACTGTCACTTGACGCTAGTATTGGTCCACCGTACTGCATGATACTTGAAATTTCTTTGCCACTTGGCGATCAGAAATAATGTAACTTACATGCTCTGTCGGTATGCCCCTCGTATTTGAGCCAGCTGCACTCTAGCATGATGTGGATCAACATTGTTTATGTTTTATTTGATATTAATTGACCATTTATTGAATAGGATTTCCGTTTTAGTATAACATATTAGTTGCTATTCTAACAGGAATTGTTGATTTCAATAAGGTGCCATTGAATTATGTACTGACTTGTGTCACTCCAAAATGGCCGCCATTTCCACGCTGCTAGCTGGGTATCGTGCAGTCCTTTGTCGATTTCATTTCCCCTGTACTGAGTCTATGTATTCACTCTGTGTACACTTGGTTCAGTGTGTGATCAAGGGAGCTTGCTCCCGAAACGCGTAGCCTTGAACTACATTAAATCCTTTTGACAGGAATCTGAGAGCGCGTGCTTATTTGCAATTGTGGACTAATCTAGATGCCGGCATTGCTCTACCGGCTTGATCGCGCCACCGCACTACGGGCGGAGTTCCCAGGAGGAGCAACTCGTTTGAAAAAAAAAAAATATATATATATATATATATATGTGTATGTATTACAACAATCTGCCCTAAAGCATTGAGAATGCACTCGACAGGTCACCACCAACAGGTATTTTATTTCTCCGGCCGCCTTAGTGTTCCGTTGTTCATTTGCCTGCCGACGCGTTTCGAGGTAATCAACCTCTTCTTCCTGGACTGCTCATTGAATCATGCGCGGTGAATAGTCACATTTTAATTCATGCTTTGATTGGCCAACGTGGGCTGTGTATAGTACATCATTGTCCCTTTGCATGTTGGGATCTGTAGTCCCCCAATGTGAGTTCCGTGTTACCTATAGTAGGCTCGATGCGCATATTCAAATTTTAGCATTGTTTCCTTCGTAGGATTACGGACTCCCCAAAGCGGCTTACATTAAATTTGGCTTCCTGTGATGCGGATTTGAAACAGTTTCACTCCCAGCCTCTTTATTCTTGAAAGATGGTGCTCCTCTCCTACGAAGTGGGCCGCCGCGTATTTCATGTATTACAACAATCTGCCCTAAAGCATTGAGAGGCCACTCGACAGGTCACCACCATCAGGTATTTTATTTCTCCGGCCGCCTTAGTGTTCTGTTGTTCATTTGCTTGCCGACGCGTTTCGAGGTAATCAACCTCTTCTTCCTGGGCTGCTCATTGAATCATGCGCGGTGAATAGTCACATTTAAATTAATTAATTCATGCTTTGATTGGCCCATCGTGGGCTGTGTATAGTACATCATTGTCCCTTTGCATGTTGGGATCTGTAGTCCCCCAATGTGAGTTCCGTGTTACCTATAGTAGGCTCGATGCGCATATTTCAAATTTTAGCATTGTTTCCTTCGTAGGATTACGGACTTCCCAAAGCGCCTTACATTAAATTTGGCTTCCTGTGCTGCGGATTTGAAACAGTTTCACTCCCAGCCTCTTTATTCTTGAAAGATGATGCTCCTCTCCTACGACGTGGGCCGCCGCGTATTTCATGTATTACAACAATCTGCCCTAAAGCATTGAGAGGGCACTCGACAGGTCACCACCATCAGGTATTTTATTTCTCTGGCCGCCTTAGTGTTCCGTTGTGCATTTGCCTGCCGACGCGTTTCGAGGTAATCAACCTCTTCTTCCTGGGCTGCTCATTGAATCATGTGCGGTGAATAGTCACATTTAAATTCATTAATTCATGCTTTGATTGGCCCATCGTGGGCTGTGTATAGTACATCATTGTCCCTTTGCATGTTGGGATCTGTAGTCCCCCAATGTGAGTTCCGTGTTACCTATAGTAGGCTCGATGCGCATATTCAAATTTTAGCATTGTTTCCTTCGTAGGATTACGGACTCCCCAAAGCGGCTTACATTAAATTTGGCTTCCTCTGCTGCGGATTTGAAACAGTTTCACTCCCAGCCTCTTTATTCTTGAAAGATGGTGCTCCTCTCCTACGACGTGGGCCGCCACGTATTTCATGGAACACTAAGGCGGCCGGAGAAATAAAATACCTGATGGTGGTGACCTGTTGAGTGCCCTCTCAATGCTTTAGGGCAAATTGTTGTATATATATATATATATATATATATATATATATATATATATATATATATATATGTATATATATATATATATACATATAGATATATACACCAATAACATCAAATCTTTAAAAAACAAACCATTCTAATTAAATTAAAAAAGTAAGCAACTTACAATTTAGTCAAAATATTTTACACATTAAAACCCTTAATGATTACAAATATTATAATTTTAAATAAAGAAAAACATAATATAAATTATAACAATATTAAATATAAAATTAAATTCATATACTATTCCCACTACAATTTATACAAAACTATGCAAACTATTATGTTAAATATATATTTTTAAAAGTACTACTCACACTTCAAGCAACGCAAAAATAATAAAATTTGGTACAATTTTCAAATCTTCCTCCAGTAAATGCAACATTAGGGAAAGTGTTGGATTGTGGATAGTTACCATTCCCACTCCAGTTAGTACAACAGTAGGGAAAGTGTTGGATTGTGGAGGGGTAAAATTTACTATTCCCACTCCAGTCAATACAACAGTAGGGAAAGTGTTGGATTGCGGAGGGGTAAAATTTACTATTCCCTCTCCGATGAGTGCAACAGTAGGGAAAGTGTTGGATTGCGGAGGGGTTACATTTATTAATCCCACTCCAGTCAGTACAACAGTAGGGAAAGTGTTGGATTGCAGAGGGGTAAAATGTACTATTCCCACTCCAGTCAATACAACAGATGGGAACGTGTTAGATAGCGGTGGGGTAAAATTTACTTTTTCCACTCCAGTCAGTACAACAGTAGGGAAAGTGTTGGATTGGGGAGGTTAAAATTTACTATTCCCACTCCAATGAGTGCAACAGTAGGGAAACTATTGGGTAGCGGAGGGGTAACATTTACTATTCCCACCCCAGTCAGTACAACAGTAGGGAAAGTGTTGGATTGCGGAGGTGAAACATTTACTATTCCCACTTCCGTCAGTACGACAGTAGGGAAGGTGTTAGATAGCGGAGGGGTCAAATTTACTATTCCCACACCAGCCAATACAACAGTAGTGAAAGTGTTGAATTGCGGAGGGGTAAAATTTACTATTCCCACTCCAGTCCATACAATAGTAGGGATAGTGTTGGAAAGCAGACGGGTAAAATTTACTATTCCCACTCCAATAAGTGCAAAAATAGGGAAAGTGTTGGATTGTGGAGGAGCAAAACTTACTATCCCCACTCCAGTCAATACAACAGTAGGGAAAGTGTTGGATTGCGGAGGGGTAAAATGTACTATTCCCACTCCAGTCAGTACAACAGTAGGGAAAGTGTTAGATTGCCGAGAGATAAAATTTACTATTCCCACTCCAGTCAGTGCAACATTAAAAAGAGTTAAAGAACTAGAGAGGTGGCCCCACTGTCCAAGGGAACAGGGCACTGTAAACCAACAGAAAAGGAAAATTTCCCCTGGGTGACTGCTCTAGCATTCACAATGAATTAGTGAATTAAAACACTAAATCAAACACAAAATACATGTACAAGGAAACCCTATAAGCACAGTTCACCATGAGCTGTTACACATAGCGATCCACCATCTAATATACGACAGAAGAGCTGGTAGGATTGCTATTCCTTTTCCAGAAATTCATATGGTTGGATTCAAACAAGTAGGCATCGAAGCGTTTCGGTGGTATGTGAACCAATTTATCAACCACCTTCTTCAGGACTCACAATCAGGGATTTACTCCTCCTTTAAGTAGTATGTAAATTTTATATCATAATCGGTGTCTTATATTATTCCTTCAAGTAGGGCTCTTATCTGGCCTCCATATGTAAAATGCCATCTTGATTGATTGGCAAAGAAGTGTGTTGAAGATACTTCTCTCTCTATTTATTGTACGTGTCTTGAAGCTGATTGGTCTTCTACAAATTATTTCAATTCAATCATATAGATACCTGTACACGGCTTTAGTGGTTATCTATACTTTCATATCATATTTGAACAATCAAAGAAGGCAGCGTGTCATTCCTTCGTTGCCCAATACTGGAGTTACAGAGATGTGTATATTTTAAAATGATTGAGTTCTTTCCTCAGTTTAAAATTCAACTGATATCATCGATCACCGCCCTTCCGGTCAGGTGTTAGAAATATCTTTTAATGTAGAAAATATGGCGTCTTCGCGGCCGTACGGACATACTACTTAAAGGAGGAGTAAATCCCTGATTCGGAGTCCTGAAGAAGGTGGTTGATAAATTGGTTCACATACCACCGAAACGCGCCGACCCCTACTTGTTTGAATCCAACCATATGAATTTCTGGAAAAGGAATAGTAATCCTACCAGCTCTTCTGTCGTATATTAGATGGTGGATCGCTATGTGTAACAGCTCATGGTGAACTGTGCTTATAGGGTTTCCTTGTACATGTATTTTGTGTTTGATTTAGTGTTTTAATTCATTGTATTTTTTTCGCTGATGTTTTTTAACATATCTAGTGCATATTGTATTAGGCAGTGGATTTCATGTTGTGTATGAATTTTACTGATGTATTGTACATGATTTTATACTTTTAGCAAACTTATTTAGTGCTTTCCTTGATTTATATAACAGAAATAAAAAATAATTCTTAGCACTACATCTCAATTTTTGGGTATATATTTGTTATCACGTTTTTAAAGTGTGGTTTGAATAAAAGGATGTGTGCAAAGTGAGCATGGAATGCCAGTGGGAATAAATGTGAATGCTAGAGCAGTCACCCAGGGAAATTTTCATTTTCTGTCAACATTAAAAAGAAACAAAATATCTTGAACAAAATAAAATTATTTACAAAACAAAGTATATAACGAAAAATATAATTATGTACAAAAAAATGGAACTATATTTAATATTAAAAATAAAAAATGAAAAGATAGTACAATGTTGATTACATATCACAAAAAACTACAAATATTATCATAAATAAAATACAAAAACAATTTTCCTACAAATCAATTTTTTTATTTAGAAATTATTTTTTAACAACAAATATTTAATACATAAATTTAATTTCGTTACTTCTCACCCTATAATCCCACAAAACTCACAGCCTTCACCTAAAACTTAACTTTAAAAAACAAAATATTTACACTATCAATATTAATATTTATCAACAAACTAATTATCATTAATTAAATATTTTGTATTAATTAATTCACTTCCAACAATATATCCCCACAAAACACACAACAAACTCATGAAATTTAAACAATTAACATAATTATCAATTTGATAATTAATATTAATTTAAAAAAATATTAATTACTTACAATTAATTACCTCCCCCATACCCCTAAAAAGCCCACAACCCACATCTAAAATCCTCAAATGAAAAATTAACTGCACAATTAACATAATTAGTAATCAATTAAACAAATCGGGGCTCATTATGGTGTTGGGCGGAAGTGCCGACTCGGTCATGGGACCGACGGACACCCGGTCGGTGGTCCCGACCGCCCCATTAGGATGCGACGGAACACTGTTCAGTCGCATTCCTATATTTAACTATGGGAGCATGCATTACGGCCATAAACCGGTCGTAATGCATGCTCCGATAGTAAAATGGGAGATGCGGTTCATGCCTGCACCCCATGGCAGCCACCGCAAGGTGCCTGCCACAGGTGCAGGGATCATCGGGGCATCATAGTTGCCCCCTCGGCCTCCAACCGGAGGCCGTGCAGCAAAGGGGACCCAGCTGGGGGCCCCCTAACATGCTTTCCAACATGGTTTCCATGTCAGACAGACCGGCATAGAAACCATGTCGGAAAGCGTGATCGTAATCTCAAGGGCGGAAAGACCTGCCCTTGAGATTACAGGCCGCATTCCAACTGGCGGACGGGCTCTCTGAGCCCATCGGAAGTCAGCCGGAATGACCGACCGGTTTCATTTCCAACCGCCTCCATCGTAATGAGGCGGTCAGAATGGAAACCGATCGGCCCATTATGATGCGGCCCTAAAGGCTCCGACTGAAGGTGGAGCCTTTATGGGCTGTATCGTAATCTGCACCAAATTATTAATAAAAAACTCAATATTAATTCATAAAAGTTCATTAATCTCCCACCCTTTACCCCTATAAACCCCACAACCTACACCTAAAATTACACTTTAAAAAAATTATTATACAATTAAAATAATTAATTGTCAATTAAATAATTAATAGTATTTATCAACAAATTATTAATTAAAATTAATTTTCTCCCCACCCTTTACCCCTATAAACTCCACAGCCCCACCTAAAAATAAAAATTAAACAATTAACATATTTATGTTATGTTATGTTATTCACATTTATAGAGCGCATGGCTGCCCCAGCAACAGGGCGTCCCAGCGCTAGCAAACATGTAGCCAGAGAGAGAGAGGCTAGATGGAAGAGAAAAGCCAGGTTTTAATCAGTTTCCTGAATGCCCAATGATCCTGTGTACTGCGGGCAGCCAATGGAATAGAGTTCCATAGAGCAGGGGCCTGAGCCTTGAAAGAGCGCCCCCCTGCTCTACGCCTGCGCATCCAGGGAGTGCAAACCAGATGCAGGTCAGCGGAGCGCAGTGCTCGCGATGGAGCATATGAAGTGCACAGCCCCTGTAAAATTTGGGGACCCTGGCCATGTAGAATCTTATGTGTGGTGCACAGGGTTTTAAACTGGACCCTCTGTTTGATTGGCAGCCAGTGAAGACGACGGAGAAGATTGGAGATGTGGCAGTACTTAGGTAGGGCAAAAAGAATGCGTGCTGCCGCATTCTGTGCCCGCTGTAGTCTTTTAATAACTGCTTTATTCACGCCAAGCAGGAGCCCCTTACAATAATCCAGACGCGATTGGACTACAGATTGAACAATCAATTGGCGGGTAGGGGCATCAAAGAACCCCAGAATAGGTTTTAGGCCACATAGATTCAATGATCAATTAATTAATATTAATCAACAACTAATGATTAATTACAAATAAATAGCTTCCCACCCTTTACCCCTATAAGCCCCACAACACGCACCTAAGAAAAATTACACAATTAACATAATTATCAATTAATTAATATTAATTAACAACTAATTATTCATTTATTACAAATAAAATACTTCCCACCCTTTACTCCATAAACCCCAAAACCTGCTCATAAAATTTACATTACAAAAATTAATACCACGATTAACATAATTAAATACCAATTAAATAAATAATATTAAATAAAAAATAATCATTCATCTATTATAATTAAATTGCTTCCCACCCTATACCACTATAAACCCACAACCCCCTACGGCACTAAAAATCACAAAAAATAATTAAATTCAATTTAATAATGACTAAAAATGTAACAAATATATTAAAAACATAAACAATAATTCTACAAAAAATATACATCATATACAATTAAAATATTTCCAACAATGGCCCGAAAGCAACGAAAGCGCACTCGACAGCCGATGATAATTAAAAGTGGAAACCAGCGTCTGCATTCGGGTGTCTTTCTTCATCTCGCCTGACGCGTTTCGAGGCTTAGCGCCTCTTATTCATAGGCAGCTTGTGTGCGAGTGTTCACAGAAGAGCTTTAATTTTTAATTTACTGCATGCGATTTCAATTTATCTTGACCCACAGTGGGCCACGCTGAGTGCGTATAGTTTATACATGCTGGGACTTGTAGTCCTTAAAGCCATAGTTATACTTTAGTAAGTTCTGTGCGCTCACATCTTTTTAGCAAATTAAAATACCCCAGTGGGCCTCCGAGTGCTGAGCTGGTCATGTAACTCCCATCTGCTGTGCTGAACATCGGGCATGGGCATAGTTCCCCCCGGCAGCCTCTCCATTATTTCTAGGGATGGTGCAGCTTTCCACGGCAGGGCAGCCAATTAAAATATATACTAAAATACATAACAATAATTAAAAAAAGATATTTTAAACAACTATATTTTTGCAAACGATATTAATGACTTCGATATTTTAAAAATCGATATTGCTTGCCTTAAAATTGATATTCTTGTCAACGATATTCTTGCTGACGATATTTCCATATGACAATATTTTGGACATGATATTTTTGTATGGCGATATTTTTACTTCAATATTTTGTCTGAATACCATTTTCAGGATTGTGATTAAAAATTTGACTTCACCTTTAAAGAGGGCTTTTAATTACAATTCTTTAGACACCAAACGCAACCTGTCGACCAACTCCCAATTGGAAGTTACAGCTTATTAAATATAATAAGGTAACTCCAATGTAATCCTATGGGAGAGGTAGGCCTTGCACAGTGAAAACTAATCTAGGCGTTTTTCACTAGCAGGACATGTAAAACTTAAAAGCCCATCCATGCAAGCCCTTGAGGCAATGCAGGTTTTTCTTCTTGGGTAGGTTGGGCTCCAAAATAAAGGACCACAAGTCCTTACACTGCACAGAAACTCCCTGGAAAGAAACAAGCTCCTTTAATTTGTCCCTGAGCTCTTGGTAGAAAGACAACAGTACAGGGAGCAGGATTCCTCTTCATCTTATGCTCACAATCTGTCAACAAGGATCCCTTCCATTTGTCCTCAGACCAAGCCTTGTTGCATCGTGCTCTCACATAACAATAGCAGCAGCCTGAAAAGAATCTCAGTATGAGAAATAAACTATGGCAGAGTGAATTGACTATAACACTGTAGGAGAGTAGGATCTGCTTCACATGAGTACCCCCACTTTTTGCTGATACTTCACTGTTTTTCGACTTTAGTCTGGCTGGGGCCCTGCTAATCAGAACCCCAGCCTAGCTGCTTCCTCTCTAAAATGGTTTCCATGTACCTTAGGTACATCTCTGATTGGAATCTGGAGTGCCCTTACAAGTCCCTAGTATATGGTATACTATGTACCCAGGGCATAGGTACCCCAGAGGCCTGCCAGGGGCTGAAGCATGTATTATGCCACCCCTGGAAGGCCAGCCAAAATGACACCACAGGTCTGCTACTGCAGCCTGGGTAAGGTGGTGCATGCACCCCTTACTGTGATATAGGTTACCTATATCACTACATATATGCACACATATAAACCTATAAGTCACTCCTATGGGAGGCCTTATCAATCCTGAAGGCAGAGTGCTTAGTTCTTATGTGAGAGGGTTCCCCTGCATGAGCAGAGCCCCTCTGCAGTGTTCAGAGACCCTTCTCTGATGCTGTTTGTAGTGCAGCCTGACCATATACTCTTAAGTGCATTATAACCTCGCGTTAAATGCTAACTTTGGGATGGCTGCACGGAAACATGTCGTGTTTGGTGTCAAACATCTTGGAATACTACCCCCCCGCCAGTTCTGGTGGCGAGGGTAGCATTCCACCCTTCTAGAGGGAGAGACATGTACACACCGGCCTGCCCGGTAACTTCTTTACAGAGCCCTGGCATCACAAAATGGATGCCACTGCCACAGACACGGGTCTGGCCTCCTGCTGCTGACTGAAACTCCGGCAGGGGAGGCCTGGACAATAGGTTTCCTGTCCAAGGGAGGTGTAACCACCTCCCCAGACAGGATAATGTGTATTGGGGCTGGGCGGGAGCACTCTCTGGTGCTTTGAAGTCCTGCACTGGGGGCACATTTGGTGTCCCTGTGCATACCCCAGTTCAAACCGGTTCAGGGGCTTCCAGCCCCTGCGCTGGCACGAAACTTGACAAAGGGAAATGGGTGTAACCACCCCTCTTCCCTGACCCTCCCATAGGTGGGTCCCCCGAGTATGTCCAACCCCCTAACTTAGTATAAGTATGGGACCCCAGTCCTTAGGACTTTAGATTACCCTGGACGAAACTCTGAAGCCGAATCCTGGACCTTCGACGCTCTACTTCAAGATTAGAGGACTGAAGAATCTCCCTTGGGGTCAAGGAGTGACTCCCCTGCTTGGCAGGCACCTAAGAAGCAATTGTCCGGTCTGCATCGCTGAAGCTCCCGCCAGACGCCAAAGTCTTTGCAACACCAGAGGTGGATTTCCAGACTTCCCGAGGCTGCCCTAAGTCTCCAGCGAAGCTGAGGCCCATAGCTGTCGTGGGTAACGTGGAACCATGACCCCTGGACACCAAGAACTTTTGCAAGTGCATCCTCTTCCTGGTCTCCCACGAAGTTGTGCTTTGGGCTCCGAGTAGCCCCCGCCTCCAGCACTGACTGCACCGAAGATCACTGGCCTCCACTCCACGGGTGTCCTGTGAGCCAGCTCCAAGTGCGTCCACTCGAGGCTCCTTTGCGGTTGCTAGTCTGTTGGCTAGTGGGCCCTCCCGAAGGCAACTCTTCTTCTGCTTGGGCTTTCCTGGTTGCTCCATACGTGCCCTGACTTACCCTCACTGGGTGAGTCCCCCAGACCTTGCTGGTCTGCATCAACGTCCTTTCTTTATTTCCACGTGACTTGCCGTTGCCAAGGCTTGTTGGGTCCAATCCGGTCGCCAACACCCCAGCAATCGACAGACGTCGTGGGACAGCTTGAATCCAGCTCCTGGTTGTCGTCGACACCTCCTGGACCTCGTGGCTGAAGAGTCAAGACGACCGTCAACCTACCTGAAGCACCCGACATCGGTGGGAATCTGCTCATCGCCTTCCTGGCACTGGCTAGTGACCCAGACTCTGTCCCCTCTGCTTTCAGGTTCTTCAGATCTTCGATCCACCCTTGGATCCACCCGAACACTTTCGACTTGGTCGCCAGCAGCACTTTGCAGCAGATCGCCATTGAAAACGACGACGAAACCCGACCCCGAAAGACACCTATGCACCCGGCTTCCCTGGGTGAGGTAACTCGAGTACTCCGGTGCTCCCGTGGGTATAGACTCTAGAACAACCTAGTTCTAAAGGGGTTTGCTCCAAGTCCTCCTCTAAGTGTCCTTTTTCTTTAAAACTCCAACCGCGACATTCCCCATAGAAGTCAACGGCGGCTCGCGGCTGTGTTCTCACACTGCACGCGTCCCCCGTGGGTCCCCTGTGTCACTACCTTGGGTGGTTCCTTGAGGGCCAAGCACTTCTACAGGCTCTAGGCCTTGTGTCTAGCTCAGTCGTGGTTCTTATACCACTTTATTGGTATATGGTTTGGTACGCCCCTAGGGCTCAAACGTGTATTTGTGCTATTACTGTTGATAACTGACTTGTAACTTATGTACTTCGAACTCTAGCCTCATAAAGAGACTAGAGGGGTGTGTTTAAGACTAAATACATATATTTTATATATACACCTGGTGTGGTCCTCTTTCATTTGGTCACTCAAGAGATTATAGACTGGTAAAACAAGCTGCTTTACATTCCTTCAAGACTTAGCCTGAAGGCTGCTCTCCATAGCTACCACTAGGATAGCTTTCAATAAAGGTTGTCTTTAACCTATCTCCAATAAGGGGTTGTTTGGACTGGTGCAAGGTGCCCACTATAATTAGTGGACAGCATATGCCAGGCCAACTTCTCACATTGGTGTGCAGCGTGTGGGATTCCAGCTTGCTATTGTTTTACCAGATAATCTCAATTGAATTGATCAACTGAAAACCACTAAAGGTACCTTAGGTACATATAAATCAAGCTTAGTATACAGTAAGTTCTACTGAACTTAGAGTTGTGTGTTAAGGGCTAGCACACCCTTTCTACAACTCAAGAGAGTTTAGTAGGCCACACTAGAGTAGGTAGTGCATACACCACACCACAATAGAATGTCTTCAAGGCCAGGAACCAGTGGGTCCCTGCCAGAAGCCAATGGGCTTCTTCCCTCCAAATATGACAACCTCCCATTCTTGGAATTGAGAGAGTTGTGCAAGATTAGGAAGCTGAAGACAGGCAAAAGTGCCAACACCCAATGTCTCATGGAGATGTTACTGCCGGATGATCTCAGAAGACCCTTTGGGCCTGAAGGGGTAGGCAGAGAGGGTGGGGCAGAAGATGAGGAAGGGGCCAGGGGTGAAATCACCCAGGCCCCCTCTGAAACTGGCCAGGAAGGTGACAATGACCTTGACCTGGAAAACCCAGCTATTCCTGTGGAGGAAGAGGAGGATCAGAATGACCTCCCCTTTGTCCCCCAGGAAGAGTTGTGAGTGTGCCCAGAAGGCCTAGATCTCCTTCTCAGGAGTCTAACCACTCTGACACCTCAGTAGGGACCTCTGTTTCCTCTCATAGGAGGGAATCCTCCAGTGAGAGGAAAGAGAGACTGCTCAAGTATGGAGAAGCTCAGTTGAGACTCAGGAGAGAGCAGTTGGCTATAGACAGGGAGTCCCTAGAGCTTGAAAGGCAAAGAAAAAGTTGGGACTAGAGTCCCATGGTGGCAACAACTTCCCTAGTGGTAGGGAAAGGTCTAATGACCATAGAAACCTGAGCAAGATTGTCCCTCCCTACCAGAGTGGGGATGACATCCACAAATGGATTTCTGCACTGGAGAGGGCCTGTAAAGTACAGAGGGTCCCTCAGGAGCAGTGGGCAGCAATCTTGTGGCTCTCCTTTGCAGACAAAGGTAGAGACAAGCTCCTCTCTGTTAGAGAAGAGGATGCTGATAATTATCCAGTCTTAAAAGTGCATTGATTGATTGGGTTGGCCTAACAACTGAACAATACAGGTTAAAGTTCAGAGATACCCAAAAGGCACAGAATCAAGACTGGGTGGACTTTGTTGATTGTTCTGCTAAGGCTCTGGAAGGTTGGTTAGTGGGCAGTAAGGTATGTGACTTCAAAGGATTGTACAATCTTATCATGAGGGAGCAGATTCTTAATAACTGTCAAAATCAGCTGTTGCATCAGTACCTGGTGGACTCTGATCTGACCTCTCCCCAAGAATTGGGAAAGAAGGCAGACAAATGGGTCAGAACCAGGGTGAGGCAGAAGGTTCAGAACCAAGGTGGTGACCCAAAGAAGCAAGATTCTAAGAACTCTGACAAGGGTGGGGAGAAGGGTAAAGACCAAAAGTCTTCACAAGGCCCCCAAAAATCTTCTTCAGGTGGGGATTCACAGTCTAACAAAGGGAAAGGCCAAAAGAAACCATGGTGCAAAGTCTGTAAGCAAAAGACACACTGGACCAGTGATTGCACCAAGTCCAAAGACTCTGTTCCAGCCCCCACCAATGCCCCTAAGGCACCTGTTCCCCCTAGTGCAGTTACAATTGGTGGTGGGAGTACACAAGCCAAGGGTTTAGTAGGGTTGACCCTGGGTAAGGAGATGAGCTCTGGCCTAGTCAGAGAACTCACTCAGGCTGTCCTAGTCTGTGATGGAGGCATGGATGTGACCTCCTCTATGAGTCCCAGTAATCTGGGCAAGTACAGGCAACAGCCATTAATAAATGGAAAAGAGGCTTTGGCATTTAGGGACACAGGAGCAAGTGTCACCATGGTGACACAGGATCTTGTGAATCCTGGGCAGATTATACTTGGTGAGATGTACCAAGTGACCAATGCTAGCAATGTCAGAACAGACCATACTCTGGCAGTTGTTAACTTCTCCTGGGGAGGGGTAACTGGCCTTAAGAAGGTTGTGGTAAGTGCAAACCTATCAGTTGAATGCTTGCTTGGCAATGATCTAGAAACTTCAGCTTGGGCAGAAGTGGAGCTCAGGACCCATGCAGAAATGCTGGGCATCCCTGCAGATGTGTTTGCTGTGACCAGGTCACAGAGCAAAATGCCTAACACTGAACAGGCCTTGGATCCTGGAACAATGGACCAAGTGCCACCCAAGAGGAGGAGTAGTAGGGTAAAGGCAGTGCCATCCCCCTTGGCTCAGAAGGAAGATCAGTCTCTTCAGGGAGATGATCTCAGTCCTGAGGAAGGAACTGTCCCAGAGGAGCTTGAGCCTGATCGGATTGAGTTCTTGGGGACAGGGGGCCCTTCCAGGGCAGATCTGAGCCAGGAGCAGCAGAGCTGCCCCTCTCTTGAACCCCTCAGACAGCAAGCTGCTCCTGAGGCTGCTGGGAAAGCTAGTGGTCCCCATACAGTGTATTGGGATGATGGACTCTTGTACTCAGAGTGTAGAGACCCCAAGCCTGGTGCCACCAGGAGGTTGGTTATACCTCTGAAGTTCAGGGGCTTCCTATTGACCCTAGCCCATGACATCCCTTTAGCAGGTCACCTGGGCCAGAACAAGACTTGGGACAGAATTGTCCCTCACTTTCACTGGCCCCACATGTCTGAAGACTCCAAGGAGTTTTGTCGCTCCTGTGTAACCTGCAAAGCCAGTGGCAAGGCAGGTGGCACTACAAAGGCCCCCCTGATACCACTACCTGTGGTGGGGGTTCCCTTTGAAAGGGTGGGGATTGACATTGTTGGTCCCATGGATCCCCAAACAGCATCTGGGCACAGGTTTATCCTGGTGGTGGTGGATCATGCCACCAGGTACCCAGAGGCTATTCCCCTTAGGACCACTACAGCACCTGTGGTGGCAAGGGCCCTCCTGGGAATTTTCTCAAGAGTGGGCTTCCCTAAGGAGGTTGTATCAGACAGGGGTGCAAACTTTATGTCTGGATACTTGAAAGCAATCTGGAAGGAGTGTGGAGTGACTTACAAGTTCACCACACCCTATCACCCACAATGCAATGGTTTAGTTGAGAGATTCAACAAAACCTTTAAGGGCATGATTAAAGGGCTCCCAGAGAAGCTTAGGCGAAGATGGGACATACTCTTGCCCTGCCTTTTATTTGCATACAGGAGGTGCCTCAAAGGGGGTTGACTACAGCCCTTTTTAACTTTTGTTTGGTCACCCTGTCAGGGGTCCATTGTGCCTGGTGAAGGAAGGATGGGAGTTACCTCTCAAGCCCCCAAAGCAGGACATGGTGGACTATGTACTTGGTCTCCGCTCCAGGATGGCTGAGTACATGAAAAAGGCAACTAAAAACCTTGAGGCTAGCCAGGAACTCCAAAAGCCTGGCATGACCAAAGGCTGTACTGACTGTTTACCAGCCAGGGCAGAAGGTGTGGGTGTTGGAGCCAGTGGCCCCAGCAGCTCTCCAAGACAAATGGAGTGGACCCCATACCATTGTTGAACAGAAGGGTGAGGTTACTTATTTAGTAGACCTAGGAACACCCAGGAGTCCCCACAGGGTTCTCCATGTCAACAGATTGAAACCATATGTGGACAGGGCAGACATGGGCTTGCTCATGGCTACTGATGAGGGACAGGAGGAAGAGAGTGACCCACTCCCTGACCTGCTCTCACAGAACCCTGATGATGGGTCAGTGGATGGTGTAGCCTTGGCAGGCAGCCTCACTGCCCAGCAGCAAACTGATTGCAGACAGGTGCTCAATCAGTTCAGGCATATGTTCTCTCTGACACCAAGTCAGACCACCTGGTGCACTCATGAAGTGGACACTGGGGACAGTCTGCCTATTAAAAATAAGATTTATAGGCAACCTGACCATGTCAGGGACTGTATCAGGACAGAAGTCCAGAAAATGTTGGATTTGGGAGTTATTGAACCCTCAGATAGCCCTTGGGCTAGTCCAGTGGTCCTTGTGCCAAAACCTCACACCAGTGGTGGGAAAAGAGAGATGAGGTTTTGTGTGGACTACAGGGGTCTCAATGCAGTCACTAGGACTGATGCCCATCCAATACCTAGGGCAGATGAGCTAATAGACACTTTGGCCTCAGCCAAGTATCTAAGCACATTTGACCTGACAGCTGGCTACTGGCAGATCAGACGAGCTGATGATGCAAAGCCAAAAACAGCATTCTCAACCCCTAGTGGACATTATCAATTTGTGGTAATGCCCTTTGGTCTGAAGAATGCACCTGCTACTTTTCAGAGGTTGGTGAACACAGTCCTTACAGGTCTGGAAGCCTATAGTGCAGCATATCTAGATGATATTGCTGTCTTTAGCTCCACCTGGAAGGATCACCTGGTCCACCTCAGAAATGTTTTGCAGGCCCTGCAGAAAGCAGGCCTAACTATCAAGGCCACAAAGTGCCAGATAGGGCAGAGTCAGGTTGTGTACCTGGGCCACCTTGTGGGTGGAGGCCAGGTTCAACCATTGCAGAGCAAGATCCAGACCATCATGGACTGGACTGCTCCAACTACCCAGACTCAGGTGAGAGCCTTTTTAGGCCTGACTGGGTACTATAGGAGATTTGTCAAGGGGTATGGATCAATAGTGACACCCCTGAATGACTTAACTTCCAAGAAAATGCCCAAAAAGGTTCAGTGGACAGTTAGCTGTCAAAAGGCATTTGATGACCTAAAGCAGGCCATGTGCACTGCTCCAATTCTGCAGAGTCCTGATTACTCCAAGAAGTTCATTGTCCAAACAGATGCATCTGAATTGGGGGTAGGGGCTGTATAGTCACAATCGAATGAAGAAGGTCAGGATCAGCCAGTAGCTTTCATTAGCAGAAGGCTGACCCCTAGAGAGAAACGTTGGTCAGCCATTGAGAGGGAGGCCTTTGCTGTGGTCTGGGCTCTGAAGAAGTTGAGGCCATACTTGTTTGGTACTCACTTCCTTGTTCAAACAGACCATAAGCCCCTCTTATGGCTAAAACAAATGAAGGGTGAAAAACCCAAACTGCTTAGGTGGTCCATTTCCCTACAGGGGGTGGACTTTACAGTGGAACATAGACCTGGGAGTAACCATGCCAATTCAGATGGACTCTCTAGGTACTTCCACTTAGAACATGAAGACTCAACTGGACAAGGTTAGTTTAATGTCCCTACGTTTGGGGGGGTTGTGTAGGAGAGTAGGATCTGCTTCACATGGGTACCCCCACTTTTGCTGATGCTTCACTGTTTTTCGACTTTAGTCTGGCTGGGGCCCTGCTAATCAGAACCCCAGCCTAGCTGCTTCCTCTCTAAAATGGTTTCCATGTACCTTAGGTACATCTCTGATTGGAATCTGGAGTGCCCTTACAAGTCCCTAGTATATGGTATACTATGTACCCAGGGCATAGGTACCCCAGAGGCCTGCCAGGGGCTGAAGCATGTATTATGCCACCCCTGGAAGGCCAGCCAAAATGACACCACAGGTCTGCTACTGCAGCCTGGGTAAGGTGGTGCATGCACTCCTTACTGTGATATAGGTTACCTATATCACTACATATATGCACACATATAAACCTATAAGTCACTCCTATGGCAGGCCTTATCAATCCTGAAGGCAGAGTGCTTGGTTCTTATGTGAGAGGGTGCCCCTGCATGAGCAGAGCCCCTCTGCAGCGTTCGGAGACCCTTCTCTGATGGTGTTTGTAGTGCAGCCTGACCATATACTCTTAAGCGCATTATAACCTCGCGTTAAATGCTAACTTTGGGATGGCTGCACGGAAACATGTCGTGTTTGGTGTCAAACATCTTGGAATACTACCCCCCGCCAGTTCTGGCGGCGGGAGTAGCATTCCACCCTTCTAGAGGAGAGACATGTACACACCGGCCTGCCCGGTAACTTCTTTACAGAGCCCTGGCATCACAAAATGGATGCCACTGCCACAGACACGGGTCTGGCCTCCTGCTGCTGACTGAAACTCCGGCAGGGAGGCCTGGACAATAGGTTTCCTGTCCAAGGGAGGTGTAACCACCTCCCCAGACAGGATAATGTGTATTGGGGCTGGGCGGGAGCACTCTCTGGTGCTTTGAAGTCCTGCACTGGGGGCACATTTGGTGTCCCTGTGCATACCCATTTCAAACCGGTTCAGGGGCTTCCAGCCCTGCGCTGGCGCGAAACTGGACAAAGGGAAATGGGTGTAACCACCCCTCTTCCCTGACCCTCCCATAGGTGGGTCCCCCGAGTATGTCCAACCCCCTAACTTAGTATAAGTATGGGACCCCAGTCCTTAGGACTTTAGATTACCCTGGACGAAACTCTGAAGCCAAATCCTGGACCTTCGACGCTCTACTTTAAGATTAGAGGACTGAAGAATCTCCCTTGGGGTCAAGGAGTGACTCCCCTGCTTGGCAGGCACCTAAGAAGCAATTGTCCGGTCTGCATCGCTGAAGCTCCCGCCGGACGCCGAAGTCTTTGCAACACCAGAGGTGGATTTCCAGACTTCCCCGAGACTGCCCTGAGTCCCCAGCGAAGCTGAGGCCCGTAGCTGTCGTGGGTAACGTGGAACCGTGACCCCTGGACACCGAGAACTTTTGCAAGTGCATCCTCTTCCTGGTCTTCCACGAAGTTGTGCTTTGGGCTCCGAGTAGCCCCCGCCTCCAGCACCGACTGCACCAAAGATCACTGGCCTCCACTCCACGGGTGTCCTGTGAGCCAGCTCCAAGTGCGTCCACTTGAGGCTCCTTTGCGGTCGCTAGTCCATTGGCTAGTGGGCCCTCCCGAAGGCAACTCTTCTTCTGCTTGGGCTTTCCTGGTTGCTCCATACGTGCCCTGACTTACCCTCGCTGGGTGAGTCCCCCAGACCTTGCTGGTCTGCATCAACGTCCTTTCTTTATTTCCACATGACTTGCCGTTGCCAAGGCTTGTTGGGTCCAATCCGGTCGCCGATACGCCAGCAATCGACAGACGTTATGGGACAGCTCGAATCCAGCTCCTGGTCATCGTCGACGCCTCCTGGACCTCGTGGCTGAAGAGTCAAGACAACCGTCAACCTACCTGAAGCACCCGACATCGGTGGGCATCTGCTCATCGCCTTCCTGGTCACTGGCTAGTGACCCAGACTCTGTCCCCTCTGCTTTCAGGTTCTTCAGATCTTCGATCCACCCTTGGATCCACCCGAACACTTTCGACTTGGTCGCCAGTAGCACTTTGCAGCAGATCGCCATTGAAAACGACGACGAAACCCGACCCCGAAAGACACCTATGCACCCGGCTTCCCTGGGTGAGGTAACTCGAGTACTCCGGTGCTCCCGTGGGTATAGACTCTAGAACAACCTAGTTCTAAAGGGGTTTGCTCCAAGTCCTCCTCTAAGTGTCCTTTTTCTTTAAAACTCCAACCGCGACATTCCCCATAGAAGTCAACGGCGGCTCGCGGCTGTGTTCTCACACTGCACGCGTCCCCCGTGGGTCCCCTGTGTCACTACCTTGGGTGGTTCCTTGAGGGCCAAGCACTTCTACAGGCTCTAGGCCTTGTGTCTAGCTCAGTTGTGGTTCTTATACCACTTTATTGGTATATGGTTTGGTACGCCCCTAGGGCTCAAACGTGTATTTGTGCTATTACTGTTGATAACTGACCTGTAACTTATGTACTTCGAACTCTAGCCTCATAAAGAGACTAGAGGTTGTGTGTTTAAGACTAAATACATATATTTTATATATACACCTGGTGTGGTCCTCTTTCATTTGGTCACTCAAGAGATTATAGACTGGTAAAACAAGCTGCTTTACATTCCTTCAAGACTTAGCCTGAAGGCTGCTCTCCATAGCTACCACTAGGATAGCTTTCAATAAAGGTTGTCTTTAACCTATCTCCAATAAGGGGTTGTTTGGACTGGTGCAAGGTGCCCACTATAATTAGTGGACAGCATATGCCAGGCCAACTTCTCACAAACACAACCTCAAACTTTTAATGGGCATAAAAAAAAACTCCTACGACAGTAAGAGGCCAGAAGATTATTTTGAAAAGGAAGACAACAAGGAAACTTTAAAGGAGTCCACAAAAGCCACTAATATGGAAGCAAAGCTATGCTCAGAAAAGAACACAATGTGAAACAGTTGTGGATAAAAAAAAAAGGCTTGCTAGATAATCATTAAGAGGCAGTTGTGAAGAAACAACTGAGTTGCCAAATAATCAGAGATGCAGAGACTAATCCTTCAAAGTTTGTATTGTAGAGAGGTTCTATGAAGGGACATGTGACCCTGTAAAGATAAGACGCTCAGTTGGAGCCAGAACGACTATTGTTCTAATACAGATAAGGAGGTATAATCTGAGGTTTAGAAGAACAAAAGTGGTCAGCACCTAAGAAATATTCTTGTGCTTTTTCCTGTAGGCTTTACAGCATCTGTGCGGGGCTTGCCTAGAGGGCACAGTTAAGGCATCCTCTTTCTTTCTTCCCATTTACATTGATCTTCTCTACTTACTTTGTGTTGTTTCAGGGTGGGCTGAGAGTGGATGAATGGGTGAGGGGTGTAGTCTAAAGAACCATACATTGGAAAATATCAAATGGGAGGTAGCCTTTGGAAGGACAGAAAATATAGTGCTGAGACAAAGGCATTGTGGAGCCCCGACCTGACATAACCACATTGGCAACAAAAATAGATGGACTAGACACTGGGCAGAAACCCCAACCCAGCATACATTTTAATTGGGTAAAACATCTCAAATAAAACAAGCATTGGCAACACCAATGGGTTTCACCACAAGATCTGTTGGCTTTGTCAATGGTTTTTTTAAATGTTGCACAGCAGTGCGAGCTGCTGTGCTACATAGCAAAATGCAATATGACGTGGCCAGACTGCATCATAGTGATTTTTTTTTACTTTAAGCTATGCACGTATAAAGAAGGTAAAATTGTTATTTTCTCTACACTTAATATGCAATTCATATTCTTGAACAAATGTCCATTACAGGTAACAGCATGTGAAAGTGTAGCTAGCTGGAACACTGGGAATGGAGAGGCTGTGTCGTTACGGCCAGAGCTACTGACTTTGGAGCTGGGGAACCAGGTTCGAATCTCGGCGCTGGCTCAACATCCTGTGATTCCCGGCAAATCACTTAATCTCCCAGTGCCTGTAAAAATTAATGTGTCCTTGTGTAATGTAACTGGTGCTCATGTAAAGCGCTTCAAGCCTTTCCAGTGAAATTCACGCTATATAAAACAAGCTATGATGGAGATAGGAGTGAGGCAACTAGTGATGCGGTGAGGAAGAGGTATGCAGTGACAGGAGCGAGGTAGTGGGAGGGACAGGCCAGAAATGAACGGGGAAGGGGCATGCAGCAACAGAAGCGAGGTGGTGGTAAGGACGGGTGTTAGACCTGGCACCATTGGCGTGGGTCTCCCTTCCTTTTTTCGCTGTTGTCTCCTCTGTTTTTGCTGGTGTTAGATGCTCTGGGCGCTGTGCCACTGCCCTTCAGTGCCACAGCGCGAATGCTCCCTGTGTAAATAGGACATGTGAATTGGTATATCCATGATTGGCTTATTTGGTTTACCTGTTAGTCCCTAGTAGCGTGGCCTGTGTGTGCCCAGGGCTGGTAAACCAAATGCTGCTGGTGGGCCTGCAGCGCTGGTTTGCGCCACCCACAGAAGCAGCTTGTAAAGTATGTATCAGACCTGCCACTGCAGAGTCTGTGTGCAGTCTAGAACTGCCATCTTGGCTGTGAAGTGCACCCACTTCCCAGCCCCTGAACCTTCCCTTGGCATCATGTAAGTCCCCCCTATGGTAGGGTGCATTGTATGTGTAAGGTAGGACATGCCTTGGTGTGTGAAGCATGTCCTGGTAGTGAATTACACCCAATTTCGTTTTTCACTACTGTGAGGCTACCTGTTCCACATAGGCCAGAATGGGCAGTTTGACTATTACATTCTATAGTCCTAACTGACCCCAGGAACATGGTAGAAAAACGAATTTAGTATGCCTGAGCTCAGAATATTAAAATACATCTTGTAGTGAAGTTTATTTTTATATTCTGTGTTTGAAAATACCACTTTTAGAAAGTAGGTATTTTCTTGCCTAAGCCTTCCAGTGTGCTCTGCTGTTATGTGTATTGGCTGTCTGGTTTTGGGGGACAGGGCAGGCTGAGTCAGACCTGGGTTGAATAGAGAGATCTGCATTTGGAGTATGGGGAGGGGTAGCTCCTTGACTTGAATAGGGCTGTGCCTGGCAAGGTGAATGATGGCTCCACCTCCTACTGTGCGTCTGATAGCAGACCCCCTCTTTCTGAAAGGAAGGTTGCAGCCTGGTAAACAAAGTGCTCCAGGACCGAACAGAACTGGTTCTGGCTAGGCTCAGTGACTTGTAGCTTTTGAGAACAAAGACTTTTGGGGTATAAATATCTGTGCTGAAGCCCCTACAAATTGTATTGCTCCTGGACATCAAGACGAACCTCTGTCCGTGTAACAGAAGGAATCTGCAGGAGGTGACTATCCTTGTGCTTGTGTGCTGTTTCTTGGATTGGCCTGTAGTGGTTACCATTGGACCTGGAAGAAGAGGGAAAAGGACTTTGAGAGAACTTTTATTAATCTTGCTAAAGCAATCACCCAAGGGCTAGGAGAGAGCTAGCCTCCTATTGAAGTCTCAGGCACATCAGACTTCACCACCAGCCTCCTGATTCCTCCCAGCGAGGATTTCTATCTGCAGGTGAGGCTCCTGTGAGTTCCAGGGCCTCTAGTTCTACTACAGAGAAGAGAGTGCTGAAATTGTCGCTAACGCACGTTTGCGAGCCGCCGCAGCCGAAAGTGCCCGGAAAATCATCGCGCTGCTGCCGCCGAGTGCTCGCAACCAAAGATCGAATCATCGCTTCACGACATCGCAGCGCGGACGCCGAGCGTCCGCCATTTTCATCGCATCGCATCAGGATCATCGCTTCCTCGCGGAGCGCCATTTCTTCGCATCGCAACCCGATCGCACACGCAACAGGATCATCACCTCGCCTCCTCCCTGGCGGCAAGGAGTCCTCGCATCAACGGTCTAGCGTGCAGAAGTTTGTCGCATCGTCTCCGCACGCACCAGCAGATCGGCGCATCATCCTCCCTCGCGGCAAGGATTTATCGCATCGCCGGCCTCGCGTGCAGAAAGTCATCGCTACAGCTTCTTTGCGACAATTTGTTGGTTTTGCTACGAAATCCAGGTACTTTGTAAGTAAAAGGGTCGCAGAGACCACTGCTTTGAACTGAACTCCTCTTGGCACACTTTGAACTATTTTTGCAGCATTTCAAGAGTAATCCTATTTTACAGTATTGTGGCTTTTTATCGTTATTGGTCTTGTGTTAAGTCTATATATAAAGATACTTATTTTTGATAACTACTTGTGTGGTGTCCCTTTGTAGTGTTCCTCACTGTGTTACTGTGTATGGTCATAAATGCTTCACACACTGCCTCTGAGATAAGCCTAGCTGCTCGTGCTACGTTACCACAGGGTTGAGCAGGGGTTATCAAAGGGTGTAGCCCTCTCACTCTGACTTAGGAAGAAGGGTCCCTACTTGGACAGTGGCCAGCCATTGCCAACTAGAGACCCCCATTTCTAACATTGGTGGCAGCGGTGGGATCTGGACTTGCATTTATGATTGCATACAGTAATTACAGTGTACACTACTAGTGAGTGCAGACCATAACGCAACCACATACGTTTTGAGGTTTTTTCTGATTCTATTTTTGATTAATATTGCCAGTTATTGCTACAATGGGCAAGCCCAGATCCAATGCCTCGGAGGATCTCTCCTGGGAAGAAGAGAAATTAGAAACCTACAATGCCAAGCAGCTCAAATATTTTTGCAAACGCTTCACAGTCCCTATCACAGGTCTCACTAAAAGGGAGGAGTATTACAAGGCGCTGAAGGCCTGGCTAGAAGCCAGGGATGCCCCTAAGAATATGGGAGAGCCTGTGGAGGGGAAGAGAATGCAGGAGAGCAGCAGGGTGAGGTAGTAGATTTGGTGGGAGATAAAGCAATTTCCAGCCCGGGCACTAGTGTGTCCGCCAGAGGTCTGTCCCCAGAAGAGATGGAGGACAGGGAGAGAGATAGGCGGCATAATATGGAGATGGCTAAGCTTAAAATGGATGGTCACAGGGACCTAGAGAACAAGAAGTTAGAATTTGAGATTATGAAAATGAAACTTGAGCATGAGAGAATATTGAGGGAGTTGGAGATTAAAGCAAAGAGTGTAGAGATCTCCCCTCTGGTGGCAGCATACCTGTAGTGCATACTGAGAATAGAGTGTATATACCCAAGGAGGTTATTAAGAATTTCCACAAAAGTGAAGATATTGGGCAATGGTTTGCCGCTTATGAATTAGCCATGGTGTCCCACCGGGTCCTTGAGAAGGATTGGGGAGCGGGGTTGTGGGGACGCTTTGTGAGTGAGGGGAGGGATACCTTGTTGGACCTGCCCCCAGAAAGTCGAATGGTTTATGGCCACATGAAGGAAGCTTTGATGACCCGCTATGGTTTGACCCCTGAGATGTATAGGCAGAGGTTTAGGACCTGCAAGAAGCTAGAGGGTACCACGTGGGTTGAATATGTGTCTTTTTTGCAGAGCAATGGAACAGCTGGGTAAAAGGTAGCAAAGTAGAAACTTTTGTGCAGCTTTATGATTTGATTGCATGGGAGCATTTATCTAGTAACTGTTTTCCTGAGCTACGCCAGCACCTGATTGATTGCAAGCTGACTAACCCTAGGAAGCTTGCTGAGGAGGCGGACCGCTGGGTGAGCACCCGGGTTCGCAAGGGTCCAGTGGGAGACTTCGCCAAAGGTGGGCAGGGTCCCCAGCAGAGAAGTGGGGGGACAGGGGTAAACCGAGGAGTTCCAAAGAGGGCCCCAAAGTAATTCCCAAGGGAACCAAGCAGTGGTGTCCCAGCCTCCCCAAGAGAAGAAGCCAGTGCCCCCGACAGGTAGGCCTGTTCAGAGGGGGCCCCTTACTTGTTATAAATGTGGTCAAGTGGGCCACAAATACTATGATCCCCAGTGTCCTCAGAGGGATACTAGTGCACCACCCCGTGCACCACCCCGCCAGCTTGCTAGTGTAGCCCTGGGAGGGGAGGAGATGGGTGCCCAAGGTGGGTGGGATCCCGTAGAGTTGACCCTTGTCTCATTAGGAGACTTTGAGATGGTCCCTAAGCCTGCACTGCCTGATAACACTAAAAAGTACAGGCAGTGGGTGACCATCAATGGCCATAGGGTGGAGGCTCTAAGAGACACAGGAGCCAGTATAACTGCTGTCAGCTCCCGGTTGGTGTCCAAAGAGCAGGTTGTCCCCCATGCATTCTACCCAGTAGTGTCCGCAGACAACTCAGAGAGCCAATGTGAGGTGGCTCAGGTTCCCTTTGAGTGGGGGGTCTCAGGAACTCTTCAGGTGGCTGTGAGGCCCACCATGCCTGTAGACTGTCTGTTGGGCAATGATTTAGAGAACTCCCCGTGGGCTACGGTGGAGAGGAAATCTCACTTAGAGATGTTGGGTCTGCCTGAGTGGGCGTGTGCTACCACTCGGTCCATGGCAGCCAAGGAGGGTGTTGAGAAGGACCTGGAGCCTGAGAGTATGGCCCAGATCCCTGCCTTAGAGAGAAGGGGCAGGGGCGTGGAGAGCCGGCCCCCTTGGTTCCCACGGCCCAGGAGGGAGCCGACCCTGAGGGGGATGCCCTGGAGCCTACCGGGGAGCAGATCACCGAACTGGGGGACCTGCCTGAGCTGACCTATGGGCAGCAGGAAGGGGGACACACCAGGGAAGAATTTTGTGAGCAGCAAAGAGTTTGCCCTTCTCTTGAGGGTATGCAGCGTCAGGCTGCAGCCCAGGCAGCAGGTGACCTGTCTGGTTCACATCTGATTTATTGGGAGAACAGTCTCCTGTATTGCGAGCCTAAGGCTGCTGAGCCGGGGTCAGCCGATGTGCTGGTGGTACCCGAGTGCTTCAGAGCCTTCCTACTGGGGTTGGCTCATGACATTCCATTGGCAGGACATCTGGGGCAGACCAAGACCTTTGAGAGGCTGGCCACCCACTTTTATTGGCCCCAGATGCGCAAGAGTTCAGACACTTATTGAAGGACATGCAAGACTTGCCAGGCAAGTGGGAAGAGTGGGGGGAAGATCAAGGCCCCACTCGAGCCCTTTCCAGTTGTTAGTACCCCATTTGAGGAAGTGGGCATGCTTCTTGCCACCGATGCTGGGATGGAGGAGGAGAGTGAGCCTCTTCCTGACCTCCTGTGTGCAGGAGAGAAGGATGGGTCAGTGGAGGGTGTGGTCCTCTCCACCACACTGACCCCTGAGCAGCAGACAGATTGTCGCCAACTGTTGGGGCAATTTTCTGATTTGTTCTCCCTGGTGCCTGGTGTCACTGATTGGTGCGTCCATGAGGTGGACACCGGGGACAGTCCTCCTGTCAAGCACAAGGCTTACAGAGTGACTGACAGGGTCAGGGCTTACATTAAGGAGGAGGTCTCCAAAATGTTTGCCCTAGGGGTGATTGAGTCCTCTAGCAGCCCTTGGTCCAGCCCCGTGGTTTTGGTACCAAAAGCTGCAACGCCTGGTGCCACACCTGAACTTAGGTTCTGTGTGGACTACCGAGGTCTCAATTCGGTCACGAAGACCGACGCGCACCCCATCCCCAGAGCTGATGAGCTCATAGATCGGCTAGGGGCTGCCCGGTACCTCGGCACGTTTGATCTGACGTCTGGGTACTGGCAGATCGCCTTAACTGATGGGGCAAAAGAGAGGTCAGCATTCTCCACACCAGATGGGCACTACCAGTTCCGTGTGATGCCCTTTGGGATGAAGAATGCCCCTGCCACCTTTCAGAGGTTGGTCAACCAGGTGTTGGTTGGCCTGGAGGATTTCAGTGCCGTCTACCTGGATGACATTGCAGTGTTCAGTTCCTCCTGGGAGGACCACTTGCGCCACCTCTGGGAAGTGTTGATGGCACTGCGCAGAGCAGGCCTCACAATCAGGGCCAGTAAGTGCCAGATTGGGCAGGGCTCTGTGGTGTATTTGGGACACCAGGTGGGGAGTGGCCAAGTGGCGCCCCTGCAGCCCAAGATTGAAACCATCCTGGCTTGGGAGCCCCCAAGGACCCAGACCCAGGTGAGGGCCTTCTTAGGACTCACGGGTTACTACAGGAGGTTTGTCAAGGGGTATGGCAACATTGTTGCACCCTTGACTGAGCTGACTTCCAAAAAGCAGCCAAAGATTGTGAACTGGACTGACACCTGTCAGAAAGCTTTTGATGCCCTCAAGACTGCCATGTGTACAGCACCCGTACTCCAGGTGCCAAATTTTGCTAAGGAATTTATTGTCCAGACAGACGCTTCAGAGCATGGGGTGGGGGCCGTTCTGTCACAGATAAATGAGGAGGGACTAGACCAATCTGTAGCCTTCATCAGTAGGAGGTTACTTCCACGGGAACAGAGGTGGAGTGCAATTGAGCGTGAGGCATTTGCTGTGGTCTGGGCACTGAAGAAGCTGAGACCATACCTGTTTGGGACTCACTTCCGGGTTCAGACAGACCACAGGCCCGTCAGATGGTTGATGCAGATGAGGGGTGAGAATCCCAAGTTGTTGAGGTGGTCCATTTCCCTACAGGGTATGGACTTCACGGTGGAACACCGCCCTGGTACAGAACACGCCAATGCTGATGGTCTGTCCAGATTTTTCCGCCTTAGTGATGAGAACTCCCAAGGGGATGGGTAGTTCTCCCCACATTTCAGCTGGAGGGGACACGTGTTAGACCTGGCACCATTGGCGTGGGTCTCCCTTCCTTTTTTCGCTGTTGTCTGGTGTTAGATGCTCTGGGCGCTGTGCCACTGCCCTTCAGTGCCACAGCGTGAATGCTCCCTGTGTAAATATGACATGTGAATTGGTATATCCATGATTGGCTTATTTGGTTTACCTGTTAGTCCCTAGTAGCGTGGCCTGTGTGTGCCCAGGGCTGGTAAACCAAATGCTGCTGGTGGGCCTGCAGCGCTGGTTTGCGCCACCCACAGAAGCAGCTTGTAAAGTATGTCTCAGACCTGCCACTGCAGAGTCTGTGTGCAGTCTAGAACTGCCATCTTGGCTGTGAAGTGCACCCACTTCCCAGCCCCTGAACCTTCCCTTGGCATCATGTAAGCCCCCCTATGGTAGGGTGCATTGTATGTAAGGTAGGACATGCCTTGGTGTGTGAAGCATGTCCTGGTAGTGAATTACACCCAATTTCGTTTTTCACTACTGTAAGGCTACCTGTTCCCCATAGGCCAGAATGGGCAGTTTGACTATTACATTCTATAGCCCTAACTGACCCCAGGAACATGGTAGAAAAACGAATTTAGTATGCCTGAGCTCAGAATATTAAAATACATCTTGTAGTGAAGTTTATTTTTATATTCTGTGTTTGAAAATACCACTTTTAGAAAGTAGGTATTTTCTTGCCTAAGCCGTCCAGTGTGCTCTGCTGTTATGTGTATTGGCTGTCTGGTTTTGGAGGGACAGGGCAGGCTGAGTCAGACCTGGGTTGAATAGAGAGATCTGCATTTGGAGTATGGGGAGGGGTAGCTCCTTGACTTGAATAGGGCTGTCCCTGGCAAGGTGAATGATGGCTCCACCTCCTACTGTGCGTCTGATAGCAGACCCCCTCTTTCTGAAAGGAAGGATGCAGCCTGGTAAACAAAGTGCTCCAGGACCGAACAGAACTGGTTCTGGCTAGGCTCAGTGACTTGTAGCTTTTGAGAACAAGGACTTTTGGGGTATAAATATCTGTGCTGAAGCCCCTACAAATTGTATTGCTCCTGGACATCAAGACGAACCTCTGTCCGTGTAGCTGAAGGAATCTGCAGGAGGTGACTATCCTTGTGCTTGGGTGCTGTTTCTTGGATTGGCCTGCAGTGGTTACCATTGGACCTGGAAGAAGAGGGAAATGGACTTTGAGAGAACTTTTATTAATCTTGCTAAAGCAATCACCCAAGGGCTAGGAGAGAGCTAGCCTCCTGTTGAAGTCTCAGGCACATCAGACTTCACCACCAGCCTCCTGATTCCTCCCAGCGAGGATCTCTATCTGCAGGTGAGGCTCCTGTGAGTTCCAGGGCCTCTAGTTCTACTACAGAGAAGAGAGTGCTGAAATCGTCGCTAACGCACGTTTGCGAGCCGCCGCAGCGAAAGCGCCCGGAAAATCATCGCGCTGCTGCCGCCGAGTGCTCGCAACCAAAGATCGAATCATCGCTTCATGACATCGCAGCGCGGACGCCGAGCGTCCGCCATTTTCATCGCATCGCATCAGGATCGTCGCTCCCTCGCGGAGCGCCATTTCTTCGCATCGCAACCCGATCGCACACGCAACAGGATCGTCGCCTCGCCTCCTCCCTCGCGGCAAGGAGTCCTCGCATCAACGGCCTAGCGTGCAGAAGTTTGTCGCATCATCTCCGCACGCACCAGCAGATCGGCGCATCATCCTCCCTCGCGGCAAGGATTTATCGCATCGCCGGCCCCGCGTGCAGAAAATCATCGCTACAGCTTCTTTGCGACAATTTGTTGGTTTTGCTACGAAATCCAGGTACTTTGTAAGTAAAAGGGTCGCAGAGACCACTGCTTTGAACTGAACTCCTCTTGGCACACTTTGAACTATTTTTGCAGCATTTCAAGAGTAATCCTATTTTACAGTATTGTGGCTTTCTATCGTTATTGGTCTTTTGTTAAGTCTACATATATAGATACTTATTTTTGATAACTACTTGTGTGGTATCCCTTTGTAGTGTTCCTCACTGTGTTACTGTGTATGGTCATAAATGCTTCACACACTGCCTCTGAGATAAGCCTAGCTGCTCGTGCTACGTTACCACAGGGTTGAGCAGGGGTTATCAAAGGGTGTAGGCCTCTCACTCTGACTTAGGAAGAAGGGTCCCTACTTGGACAGTGGCCAGCCATTGCCAACTAGAGACCCCCATTTCTAACAACGGGCAAGCAACCAACAGAATGCCGATGCTGGAAAGTAAAAATAATAAATAAATAAAGTATGTTACTAGTGCGCGGCCAGTAAAAGGACACTTATTTTAAGCTCCACAGCAAGGACGATGATGTGAAGCTGAGCAGGAAGCTGGAGGCAGGAGGAGACACTGACCCACAGGAAGAAAGTAAACGAGAGTGACGTGGAAGCTAACCAATGGTAAGTAAATGTAAGTAATGAGCAGTCTCTATGCCACTTTTAAGATATTTTTTTCATTACAAGAGATTTCAAAGCACAGCGCAAGCCCTGTGTAAGGCAAAACCTGAAAAAGGACAACACCTAAAACCATTCCTTTAGCAAAACCTGGATGATTCTACAGGGATCCATTGATGTGCAGATCTTTTCAACAAAATGCATACAGACTGGCTTTCCTGACCTGCAATCCTGAATAGCCGTAATATTGTCATACTTAAGCAAGGAAGTGCAGCGTGGTCAATGCCAATGATTGTTCAATCTTATAAACTTAAAATCATGTTATGGAAGTATTCCAAAGAACTTTTGGTAGAAGAAGAGAGATGCAATGCACCAGGAATAAGCGCTTTTGCTTGAAGTAAGGCAAAAGGGATTTAACTTCATACCGAGCTCAGTTCAGTAAACATTTGGGAGTAAAAATGCTCAGAGGAAAATCGAGATTGTCTGTTTTATAGGTCATGAGTTGAAGGATGTACTCGCACACACAGAGTACACCCACAGACATGTAACATCTAACAGACATGGTCCTGTCTCTTGACCACAGAATGGAAGAAAGTATGGTAGGAAAAGGCTGTTCTATGCTTTGATAAAGCACAAATGGCCAGTGCTTAAATGTTGACAGTGCAGTGGCGTAAAGGGCATTAGTTTTGAGTAAAGTGGTGTAGAGTGCATTGAGATAGAGTGCAGCGGAGTAGAATAAAGTGGCGTAGAGTGGAATGGTGCAGAGTGGAATAGAGTGGTGTAGAGTGCAGTGGCATAGAGTGCAGTGGTACAGAGTAGACTAGAATGATTTAGAGTGGATTGTCATAGAGTGCAGTGGCGTAGAGTGGAGCGATGTAGAGTGAAATGGCATACAGTGCATTGGCATGGAGTGCAGTAGAGTGGCATAGAGAAGAGTGGTGCAGAGTAGAGTGCAGTGGCATAGAGTGCATTTGTGCAGACTAGAGTGGCGAAGAGTGCAGTACTGCAGAGTGGAATGGCATAGAGTGAAGTGGCGTAGAGTGGATTGGTGCAGAGTGGAGTGGTGCAGGGTAGAGTGGAGTGGCATAGAAAGGAGTGATGCAGAGTAGAGTGGTGTAGAGTGGAGTGGCATAGAATTTATTGCATAGAGTAGAGTTAGGCAAAGTAGAGTGGAGTGGCATAGAGTTCAGTAGCAGAGAGTGCAGTGCTGCAGAGCAGACTGTTGTAGAGTGCAATGGTGTATAGTAGAGTAGCATAGAGTACATTGGCTCAGAGTGCTTGGGCATACAGTAGTGTGGTGCAGAGTAGAGTGGCGTAGAGAGCAGTGGCATAAAGTACAGTGGCATAGGGTGCAGTTGGCTTAGAGTGTTGCAGAGTAGAGGGTAGTTGAGTAGAGTGCATTGGTTTTGAGTAATATGATGTAGAGTGCATTGGTGTAGAGTGCAATTGTTAGAGTAGAGTGCAGTGGCGTAAAGTAGAGTGGTGCAGAGTAGAGTGCAGTGGTGCAGAGTACCGTGGCACCGAGTGCAGTGGCGTAGAGTAGATTCGTTCAGAGTGGAGTGGTGCACTGTAGAGTACAGTGGGGTAGAGTGCAGTGGTACAGAGTATATTAGAGTGGTGTAGAGTGGATTGGCATAGAGTGCACTGGCATAGAGGGGAGTGGTACAGAGTAGAGTGCATTGGTGTAGAGTGCAGTGACATAGAGTGTAGTGTTGCAGAGTAGACTGGCATTGAGTGGAGTGGCAAAGAGTCCAGTGGTGCACAGTTGAGTACTGTGGGGTAGAGTGCATTGGCATAGAGTAGAGTGGTGAAGAGTAGCGTAGAGAGGAGTGGTGCATGTGAAGAGTGCAGTAACATGGCGTGGAGTAGTGTGGAGTAGTGCAGAGAGGAGTGGAGTTGGGTAAGGTGGAGTATGTGTGGTAGCTTACTACCATTACAGACAACACATCTTCAATTGAAATAACCAATACATGTGCACAGACATACAGTTTTACTGGTGAAAGTATTCAGTGCACTAACGATAATCTGTGGAGATGTCATTACCTAGTGTATTGATTTGTTTTCATCATATTAAAATATTTGTTTTCACCATACTTCAGAATTACCAAAAAATGTGCTTGATTTTGGCGGTCATAATTCTAATATATTCTGAAATATTTGCACAGTTCATTTACAGACATTTACATTTTGTTGTGTGCTAGAAAAAAAATAACACCATACAGACTTCTGTCCAGCACACCATCAGTAGCCAGCCTGATTGCCACATAAATCCTCTCAATTCGAAGATAGAGAGAAAAAGTAAGCACCAAGCCTGACATTTGACACAGCAAATGTGACAAGATAAGAACAAGATTTAAAGGCCTGTTTACAGAACTCCAATACTGTTGGAAGAATACAGTAAATAAGGTTTGGGTAAGGGAAGGGAGGACCTCAAGCCAGACAGCCTAAAACAAATGAAGCTAGCAAATAGAAAGCCATAAGATGTGAGTTACAAATCACAAAGCCATTGGTAAGCAATGGGCGGAATGCATTCCCAGGGAAGCTTTCAAAATGTCCTCAAGATGTCGTTAGTAAACCAGGGAGCTGGGCTGTCTGCTAGGCTTCATCCTAAAAAGTACCACATTTGGTGCTGTACAGTGGCAGACCCTTTGCAAAAGATAGCTTGTCACTTTTCATTTGCTGGTTGGGACACTCAAACTGGTACTAAAAATAATACTGCCACAGAATGGACTGCATTATTCTGTAAAATTTGCCTTTTTACTACATAAGTTAGTGGACTCTGACGCCTAATTCAAGTTGCCTTGGCTATACCTCACAACTTTTAGACTCGCCTGAGACTGCATATGTGCTGTCACTTGCGAGACATTTTGTTTAGTTACAGGGGTATTAGAGCCCGCCCATTGCTTAGCATTGATTGGCGTAATTATCACCCTAATACGCTTCCTTCTGTTTGGTCAGCGTGTGCCTCTGTCAGTTCTTCTGGTCACTTCGATTGCCCCCTGAAGCATGACCAAAGTACTTGTGTGTCTTTCCACTATTTTCCACTGTTTGCATTGTGGGAGCTACTTATTTTGTTTTCATTTCTGCATTGATGTCCACTTCCTTCCTCTTGCTTTACACCTGCCTGCATACTTCAAATACTTTGTGCGACTATGTTTGTGTGATGTGTAAGAAGCATGCTTTTTGTTCATGTCAGAACCCTGTTCCGGGAGCTAGGGGGCATACTGGAGTTACAGGGCCCAACTGAGGTGGTTGAGGCCTTTTACCTCAGATGTCCGGGGCCCACCCTACTGTGGATCATGCTCAACTGGGTCTAGCGCCCACTTCAGCACTTGACTCTCAGCTGGGAAGCGTAGCTCGAGTAGTCAAGGCTCCCTCAGGGGAAGCTCAGATACAATTCAGTGAACACAACTCAACTTCACATGCGGGCAGTGCAGCAATAAATCAATGCCCAGTCAAAAACTTGTTTTTGTATAAAAAGAAGTACTTTCATTCTAACTCTATGCATCCAAAGGTAAATGAAATTCAAGAAGCAATAACACAATCCTTTGAGGTCGGTGCTCTACTAGTTTTCAGGCCACTCCCTGCACTTCTAGCTCTAGTGTAACGGGTTTGAAGTGTGGATACACCTTACAAACTGGGGAAAATAAAAGCTGGTGAGAGCCATGCAAGTCACCCCATCCTGGATTCCCCCAGGTGTCTAGTTTTTTTTTAAAGGTGCATATATGACGTTACAATGCAAACAATTACAACGCATGCTTTTACATCGCAGTTTATGCAACGTAACTACCATTACATTGCATGATTTTACAACGCATACCATTACAATGCATTTTTAAAAACTACCATTAAACGCATTCCATTACAACGCATTCCAATACAACGCATTCCATTATAATGCATAATACTGTTAGTGCAACAGTAGGGTAAGTGTTGGATAGCGTAGGGGTAAAAATTACTATTCCCCCTCCAGTGAGTGCAACAGTAGGGAAAGTGTTGGATAGCGTAGGGGTAAAAATTACTATTCCCACTCCAGTGAGTGCAACAGTAGGGAAAGTGTTGGATAGCGTAGGGATAAAAATTACTATTCCCCCTCCAGTGAGTGCAACAGTAGGGAAAGTGTTGGATAGCGTAGGGGTAAAAATTACTATTCCCACTCCAGTGAGTGCAGCAGTAGGGAAAGTGTTGGATAGCGTAGGGGTAAAAATTACTATTCCCAACTACCCCAAAACCCATACCCACCCTAAAGCTTAAAATTCTCCTTTACTAACCTTATAATGCATTGTGATGGCATGCGTTGTAATGACATGCGTTGTAATGGCATGCGTTGTAATGGCATGTGTTGTAATGGTGTGCGATGTAAAGGCACTTGCATTGTAAAAGTTGCGTTGTAAAGGCATTGTGATGTAATGCCTGCGTTGTAATGGACGTTTCCCGTGTCCATGTTGCCTTTTGGGCCATGTCCTACTGCGGGCCCTAGCCTACCCACAGATGTGAGGTACCATTTTTATCAAGAGCCTTAGTGGAATGCCAGGTGGAAAGAAGTTTGTGGCTCCTCGCAGATTCCAAACTTTCTATCACAGAAATATGAGGCAGTGTTTTTTTAGTCAATGTTTGAGGTTTTTAAGGCATTCTGGGTAGAAAACCCTGGTGAGAGCCACACATGCCACCCACCCTGGATTCCGCCAGGTGTCTAGTTTTCAAAACTGTTCACATTTTCCTGGTTTCCCTAGGTGCGGGCTGAGTTAGGGCCCAAAATACATAGCTACACACTTTGCGAAAGAAGGGTCAGATTTGAGTGGAAAAATGTGATGTATCCATGTTGCCTTTTGGGCTGTTTCCTGCCGCAGGTACTAGTCCTACCCGCACAAGTGAGTTACCATTTTTTCAGGAGACTTGGGGGAATGCTGAGTGGAAAGAGTTTGTGACTCCTCACAGATCCCAAAACTTTCCATCAAGGAATTGTGAGAAAAATGTGTGCTTTTTTTTTTTAACCAAAGTTTGTCGTTCACAATGGCTTCTGGGTAAAATTAACTAGTGAGAGCCATGCAAGTGACACACCCCTGGATTCCCCATGTTGTCTAGTTTTTAAAAATGTGCAAGTTTGCTAGTTTTCCCTAGGCTCCAGCTGAGCTATGGCCCAACATATACAGCTTCCCGCTTTGCAAAAAAAGGGTCAGTTTTGAGTGGAGAAATGTGATGTTTGTATGTTGCATTTTGGGCCATTTCCTGCAGTGAGCACTAAGCCTACCCATACAAGTGAGTCACCATTTTTATCGGGAGACTTGGGGGAATTGCTGGGTGGAAGAAAGTTTGTGGCTCCCCACAGATTCCAGAAGATTACATGACAGAAATTTGAAGAACATGTGTTTTTAGTTAAAGTTTGAGGTTTGCAAGGGATTCTGGGTAGGAAAAAAATGGAGCGAGCCATGCAAGTCACCTCATCCTAGATTTCATTACAAGACCGGAGACTATCATTATGCAGTAACCTTTTATTGCTGCTCCAGCATGCAGCCCTTCAAAGAACATAGTATATTTCAGAAACAAAAATGTTTCATTCTGGAACCAAAGCAAACATATATGTACATAGCAACAATCCTCTTCCTCTTGTATTTGCTGCTCCTCAGTCAGATAAGTATCACTTTTACTACTCATTATCCCAGGATCATTTGTTACTGTTTTATACTAGTATTATTATCTTTGGCAATGCTATGTATGCCACTTGTATACACAGAGCTTGAGCTATTTCAATTTGTGGAGTAGACTAATTTTTTTGTTTTTACTGGTTTTGATACTGTCTTTGTTTTGGCTTGTACTGGGGTTACCCAGTAGATCTAGTAAGTATTCTTTTGGTAAGTATTAATTGTATGGTAACAGAGGTGAAAATGCAGAGCTTTGCTGGCAAATCGCGCATTTAACTGCAATAGTTATTCCCCACTCCCAGCCGACTCTAGTGTATGCTGGGGTTGTGAAACGGCTCGGCTGGGAGAGGGAAAAAGTAAAAATATTTAGAGCGCGAGTCGCGTTACATGCAGCTCGCGCTTCACGTACCATTGACCACATCCTTCAAATGAGGTTCTGCTGCATCTGCCCAATTAGTCATTGACCGCGCCTGCCCGATCAGCCGCTTCGTGCGCCGCTTTGATGTGCTGGGAAGCGGTCGTCACACTTCCGACCGCAGCGGTGACAGGTGCAGTCTGAGGGCAAAAGAAAGTCCCTTTCACAGGCAGCAGCGGTGACTGGAGTCACCAGTATTACGGAGGCTCCCAAAAAGTGGTCGCGCCTTCATGAAAGTAAAAAACTGACTTCTGTTTTAGCCCCCATTTTGAATTGGGGAATAAGCTTTATACATCATTGCCATGGCAACGTCTGTTTCAGCACCAAGTGCTGGTTATTGTAACTGTTTCCAGCGGGGGTTTCTGTTATGATCAGCTATTTTTCGACACATTGTGGCCAATTTTATGAGGAAAAAAAAAGTGCGGTACTGTTGCGAATGAGCCTACAGGTCTATGTTTGGCATGCCTACTCGCCCATAATTTCTAAATGGTGGCAATAGTATTTTATTAGTGCTGATATTATTCGTTTTTAGCATTAATATTATTGATTTAGTAAGGCTGTTAGCTTTTTTTTGTCTCATTAATTTGCACAAGCTAATTTTTTACTAGGTGATTAAGGTCTTAGGGCTATATTAGTATATTTTGGCAATTTGGATGTCAGCAGTGTATGTTCTAACTTGTCTGATGACAAGAGTTTACCTCAGCTGGAGGTAGATGAAGACATGTTTAAAAATACTTTGAGAAAGATTTAAAAACTTCCATTAAGGAGACGGCTGGGACAGCAATGTCCAAAAAAAAAAAAGAGGTGCACCTTCTGAGGAGAAATATTTTTAAATATCAGATTATGAGAGACCCTTGAACCCCAAAAGGGCGGTAAGGCTCTATTCAAATCAAGGCATTTAATTAGACCACGAAAAACACAGGGTCAGGGATGTTTAGGGATGACACCCAGTACTCTATATAATCTATATTAATCGCTACAAGAGACCATGGTAGCCACAGCACTACAAAAGACGTTGGTGTCCGTCACGTCACAAGAGGAGATGGTGTGCTTCACAGCACAATAGACTCAAATGCCTGGATGTGTTTGAGATCAATGAGGATAATGACACAGGGTTGGATGAATTTGTTTTCGATCCTGATGAGGCCCCGGATGCCCTTGATGGTTTAGACGATGACTTGCAGGGGACTTCTGCTACCAGGCCGGTAAAGGACCCTTTGGGCCTGGACATGTTTAGCCCTGATTCAATCAAACACCCCGTAGTATAGAGGGGTAGCTGCTCAGCCATGAGGCAAAATTCATATTGCAGTGGATATGGGGCCCCCTAGAAAGACGACACTGCAATCTGATGCGGACCGAGTGCCCCGACCACTGCTGGATGGTAAGGCAGGACAAACGCCTAACTTGGACCCAGAACTAATGGCGTTTTTATTTAAGTCAGGTAAAGACCCACAGAAGGGTCTGGAACGGTGCCTGAAGCAATGCCAGGACTGATTACTTGATGTGTTGGGCCCTCTAGCTCATATTTTGGATATGGTTGAGGAGTCTTATATTAATGACTCCGATATAGACCAAGACCTTCTTAAAAGTTGGAGCCAGCGGGCAGTCTGCATGCTGGGAAATGCAAACGCTCGGCTTGTAGCTGAAAGGAAGAAGTCCATCCTTATGAGGATCAGCCCAAAGCTCGCCGAGCTAGCTAATAGGGAAGCTGAAAGTAAACTAGGAGGCCACCTGTTTGGTCAGAATTTCATAAAATTACTCAGCAAATATGTGTCTACCTTCACTACTCTGAGCAAACCTCAGTATAACCTACGACGTTTGTTTGGTTCACATGTTTTGGAAGGGCCGACAGGAGGGGACTGGCTGGCAGCTGAGGTGGAACAAAAAGGTCCCTGTTTTATGTGTAGAGCCAGTACGATCAAGGAACCAGAGGCTACTGTTGAGGTTACCAAACCTCGCCAGGATTCTACCCACAGAGGGGTAGATTGAGACCGAAAGGGGGAAGAGCTAAATCGACAACCTCTGAAGGTAGGTGGAACAATTTTTGCTATTTCTTCCTTTGTAATAGTAGCCGGAAGGTTGAGACTTTTACTCACAGGTGGAAGGAGATAACAAGTGACCCCTGAGTTCTAGAGGCGATCTCAGGTTTCAACATAGACTTTTAGGAGAACCCAATTCAGACTTCTCAACCCAGAGAGATTATTTTCCACAAGGAGAGAATGGCTTTAGTAGATATGGAAGTAGTACAAATGTTACAAAAAGGTGCAATAATAGAGGTGGTGGACACTCAAGATGGTTTTATGAGAGCAATTCTTCTAGTACAGAAAAAGGACAAGGGAAGGCTCCCAGTAATTAATTTGAGGGACTTCAACAGGTTCTTGGTCTATCGCCCTTTCAAGATGGAGGCAATACATCTTAATCGTGATATCCTTCAGGAGGGAGACTAGTTGGTGAAACTAGATTTGAAGGATGCGGATTTCACGATTCCCATGGCAGAAATTTCCCTGAAGTATCTCAGTTTCAGGTGGAAAGAAGTAACATATCAGTTTTGTTGTCTTCCCTTTGGGCTGTCTTCTGTACCATGGTGCTTTACCAAGGTTCTCAGACCAGTGATATACGTCTTGAGGGAGAGAGGAATCTGGTTGATAATGTATCTGGACGATATTTTGTTGATGAGCCAGGTCAAATCAGTGCTGTTAGTTCAGCTAGGTGTGACAAAAGATCTTTTGGAGAGTCTAGATTTCATTGTGAATGTGGAGAAGTTGGTCTTGAGACCCAGCCAATCCTTGGAGTTTCTAGGTTTTCAGGTAGATATCCTACAAGCCAAGTTTCTTTTTCCTCCAAAAAGGTAAAGAAAATAAGAAAAGAGGTGAGATATCTTAGGGAAAGAGGTTGTGACTCTGAGAGACTTAGCAAGGACCATTGGTCTACTATCCTCTTCAATCCAGGCTATTTCACCAGGTTCCCTACATTACAGTGCCCTCCAGAGGCTAAAGACAGTTGGCTCAAGCAGAGGTCTTTGGTATGCAGATTCAATAAGTTTATCCCCAGAGGCTCATTCGGACCTCCAGTAGTGGCTGGACAGCCTGGATTCTTGGAACGGCAAAGTATTTTTTGGGAATGTGCCAGAGTTTACCCTAGAAACACATGCCAGCACTCTATGCTGGGGAGCTCGTATGAATGACCTGGAGACGGGGGGACGTTGGTCAGGTCAAGAGAGCTCTCTTCATAGAAATTGTCTAGAGTTAATGGCTGGGCTGAATGGTCTAAAGGGTTTCAGACACTTACTGGCAAACAGTGTGGTCCTGATTCATTTGTACAATGTCTCAGCAGTTTCTTACATAAATTGTCTGGTTGGTTCCAAGTCAAAACAATTGGCGGATGTGGCAAAAGACATATGGTATTTTTGCTTGGAACACAAAATAACTCTGACAGCAGGTCATATTCCAGGCACAAAGAAGCTGAAGGTAGATTGGAACTCTTGCCATCTCAGAAATTACAGCAATTGGATGTTGAACCCAGTGATTTTCAGGAAGATTCAGAGGGTTTGGAGCCCGTTAGATTTAGATCTTGTTGCCAGCAGGCTTTTCCATCAGGTGTTAAGGTTCTTCAGTTGGAGCCCAGACCCGGAGTCTCTAGCAGTAGATGCTTTTGATCAGTATTGGAGTCTACGGGGAGCTTATGCCTTTCCACCTTTCGCCATGATTCAAAGGGTTCTCTGGAAAGTGCGGACGGAGAGGTGCAATCAAATACTAGTCACCCCCTTTTGGACTTCCCAGGTTTGGTTCCCAGGGGTGATGGAACTCGCAGTGCACAAGCCCTTCCTAATTTCAGTTCATCAGATTTTGCTGAAAGGCCCAGATGGGGAAGAACATCTGTTAGTTGTAGAAGGAAAGTTGGACCTTCTTGTTTGGAAGATATCAGGGGTTCCGCAAGATTCTCAGGACTTTCTTGAAAGGCTAAGGATTTACTGGATGAGTCTTGGGCACCAGGAACTAGGAAAAGATACAAAGGGGTTTGGTGCAGATTGTGTTGTTGGTGCATGGAGAGGGATCTGGATCCTGTTGAGACTCCTGTAACCAATTTAGCTAATTATTTAGCTGAATCTTACCAGTCTGGTTTGTCTTACAGGACTATTAACTGCCATAGATCAGGAATCTTGGCTGGTCACACTCTGTTGGGGGACATCACAGTTGGCAACAACCCACTTTTTATAGATTAATGAAGGGCATTAGGATCAATCGACCCCCTATACCGCGTTACACCAACATTTGGGATGTAAATTTGGCTTTCAAACTTTTTGATGAATGGTCAAATAACTGGTATATTTCCTTGAGACAGATTTTCTAGAAATTGGCTGCTCTTCTTTGTTTGGTGTCATTCAGAAGGGTTTTGGTTGTCAAAGTGTTGGAGATTTGCAACAGGTTTTATTCAGCAGATGGTGTTCATTTTGATATCTGGAGGAGGACAAAACACGTCGGGTCATATTTTCTATCGCAGTTTCCAAGATTGTCCCAAACATTGTGTGGTAGACTGCATGAGGGTGTATGAGCATAGGATGCTTGAATTTAGATATGATAGTGAGTATCAATTATTGATTTCGTATGTGGACCATGCAAGGCAGTATCTGCAGCTACGATAGCTAGATGGGTCAGGACAGTTATGAGTGAGGCAGGTATAAATGTATCTTTCTTTGGTGCCAATTCAGCTAGGCGTGTAATGGCCAGTAAGGTATTCTGGGCGGGTGGCACCCTTTCTGAGGTCCTCAAAGCGGCAGATTGGTCAAATGCCAGTACCTTTGCAAATGTTTATTTGAGACCAGTTAAACATGTGAGCAATTTAGTAGTTGACAGCTTTAAACATGCATAATGATAGCCTCTCGTCTTTTAATGAAACGACGATTCTCTAATTAACATTCAAAGAGAATCTTGATTTCATAAAAGACTACTGAGGCTATCATTATCCCACCCTCCTCACTCACCTGTGGTTGCGCCGATAGGGTTGGGTTAGGTAAAAGGAAAATGACAGTTTAAACTGCTTTGCAGAGTTTTGAAAATAAGTTAAATAATATGAAGTTGTATAATATTATGTTGCAGTGTATGTATATTTTTTTGCGACATGCTCTATTTTGAATAAAATTTCTTAACGTTTCCTCTTTTTATAGGAAATATTTCTTGAATGTATCACACCTCTATGGGTCGTTGGAATTGTTCCTGTTGGCATTCTGTTGTCGTTTTTTTTTGTATTAAGTCACGTTCTTCAAGTCGCAGCCTAAAAGAGGAAGAGAATTGTTGCTATAGATATATATGTTGTGCATTGGTTCCAGAACCGAACATTTTTGTTTATGATGTATACTATGTTCTTTAAAGGGCTGCATATTGGAGCAGCAATAAAAGGTTATTGCAATACGATAGCCTCCGAAGTCTTAAATAAAATAAAGAGTCTCTTTGCATGTTAATTGGAGAATCGTCATTCCCCCAGTTTTCTACATTTAAAAAATGTATACGTTGGCAAGGTTTCCCTAGGTACTGACTGAGCTATGGACCAAAATCCACAGCTACCCACTTTGAAATAAAGGGTCAGTTTTAGGAGAAAAAATGTGATTCACCCATGTTGTAGTTTGGGCTTATTCCAGTCGCAGCCACTAGGCCTACCCACACAAGTGAGGTACCATTTTTACCGAGAGACTTGGGGGAATGCTGGGTGAAAGGAAGCTTGAGGCTCCCTGCAGACTCCAGAACTTTCAATCACATAATGGTGAGGAAAATCTGTTTTTTTTTGTCAAAGTTTCAGGTTTGCAATGGATTTGGGGTAAAAAAAAAAACCTGTTGAGAGCCACGCAAGTCACCCCACCCTAGATTCCCCCAGGTGTCCACTTTTTAAAAATGTCCACGTTTGTTAGGGTGCCCCCGGTGCCAGCTGAGATGTGGCCCAAAATCCATAGCTACCCACGTTGGGGGAAAAAAGGGTCAGTTTTGAGTGGAAAAATGTGATGTATCCATGTTGCCTTTTGGGCCGTTTCCTGCCACGGGCAGTAGGCCTACACACAGAAGTGAGGTAGCATTTTGATGAGGAGACTTGGGGGAATGCTGAGTGGAGGGACGTTTGTGGCGCCCCGCAGATTCTGAACTTTCCATCACAGAAATGCGAGGAAAATGACTTTTTTTGTCAAAGTTCGAGTTTTAAGGGGATTCTGGGTAGAAAAACCTGGTGAGAGCCACACGTCACCCACCTTGGATTCCCTCAGGTGCCTGTTTTTTTTTTAAAGTGTTCAGGTTTTCTAAGTTTCCTGTTAGAAATGGGGGATTCTAGTTGGCAGAGGTAGGTACCTTTGTCCAAGTAGGGACCCTTCTTCCTAGTCAGGGTAAGGGAGTTACACTCCTAAAATAACACTTGCTCACCCGCTTGGCACGAGCAGTCAGGCTTATCTCAGAAGCAGCGTGTAAAGCATTTGCACATAACCAACAGTAATACAGTGAAAACACTACAAAAGGACACCAGACCAGTTTAGAAAAATATCCAATATTTTTATATATCCAAAAACAGACCAAAACGAAAGAAATCCAACATACAGTACTTAAAAATATATACTTTGCAAGATATCCTTTAAAATTGCAGAAATATCTTAAAAAGCGCAGTTCTTCCGAGTCTCTAGCTCCGTCTGGGGCTACCGTGGCACTAAAAACAACAAAATCCAACAGTTCCGTCTGACCACGTCGGTCGGGGCTGTCGGCAGACTCATAAACAGTACCTTTTGTGTTGCGGCCGACACGTTGGTGCAGGCCGGTCGTGGCAACCGTCGTGGTTTCAATGTGAAGTGAAGTGGTGCAGTGTGCGGTGCCCTCAAGGTGCAGTGCAGGCAGCGGCTCGGTGACGGTAGTCCAGCGGCTTCGGGGGCACCAGGGCTGCGATGTGGGGTGAAGGCGGTGCTCGTTGCGGTGCTGACAGATCACGGTACAGGCAATAGAGCTGGTTAGCGGGAGCTGGCGTCGGTCGGCCCAGACGGCGGTGTGGAATGAGGCGGTGCTTCGCTAAACTTACGAGCGGTGCCCCCAGCCATGATGCGGCCACGGGCGTCGAAGTCAGCAGGCAGAGACGGCATTGGTGAGACCAGGGCGGTGAAGTGAAATAACAGTGCGGTGCCCACAGGTCAGGGTGCAAGCAGCGGCTCGGTGGCGCCGGTCATCGTCGTCAGTGAGACCAGGGATGTGGTGCGAGATGCGGTGGTGCCTTCTGCGGTGTCTTCAGGACACAGAGACGGAGTCGGTTGTTTTTCCCTTCTCTGTGGCAACTGAAACAAAGGTTCCAGCAGCGGTACCCAGAGATTGGTGAAGTCTTTGTATTCCCTGAGACTTCAGAACAGGAGGCAAGCTCTATTTCAAGCCCTTGGAGATACTCAGCACAAGTGAAGAAAGTTTAGTCCAGTCCTTTCACTGCCCAAGGCAGAAGCAGCAACTGCAGGCCAACCCAACAAAGTAACAACACAGCAATGGGGCAGTATTCCTCCTGGCAGCTCTTCCAGCTCTTCTTCTTGGCAGGTTCCTTGATTCCAGCCAGTTCTAAAATCCTGGGGTCTGGGCCCCAATATTTATACTCAACATTCCTTTGTTCTCTCAGGCAGAGAGTGTCTGTGCTTAGTCCAAACCAGTTTGGTCCTCTCTGGCCCATCTTCCCAGCAGGCGGTGGAGACAGCATTGTCTAAAGGAGACCAGGCCCATTCAGGTGCAAGGGAATCTCCCCCCACTACTCTAAATGCAGCCCAGGTCTATTCAGCCCAGCCCTGACTCATCCAGGAAAGGCAGGACACACCTCGACCCCCCCAGTGGCTGTCTGAAGAGAATGCCCATCCCCAGCCCCTGTCACTCCAAAGCCAGACAGTCAATCCACAAACCCAGCAGAGGCACACAGGATGGCTAAGCAAGAAAATACCTACTTTCTAAAAGTGGTATTTTCAAACAAAGAACATAAAAATCATCTTTACTAAAAGATGCATTTTTATATTCGGAGTCCAGGCATATTAAACTCCATTTCCCTCTCTTGTCCCCTGTAGTCCCGCGCCCTTCGCGGGCGAGAATCCCAAGATGGTGCCGGCGACTAGACCGCCGGAACAAGAAATAGGTGGTCTAGTCTTTCTGGAGGAGGATCCACCAGCCTGGCAAGAGGAGGAACAAATAGCGGGGAAAGAGAACGCCAAAACGAACGGAGGTTCGTTCTACGCTGCTTCCGAAGACTACGGTTTTGGCGAGTGGACCGGAACCCCGTCGCAAGAGGAAGACGATGCCGAGAAGATCGAGAGCCCGTCACCAGTAGAACTGCCTAGTGGCAAAGCGCAAAAGTCCAGCCAGCCCGAAGAAGAGGAGGGCGGCAAGACTCCGACAGCCACGACCCAGGAGGGCTGTGGCCCTAGGCAAGTACCGTTCTTTAGTTACTTCACTGCGGGCTGGTGGAGGACTGGGCTGTGAGAAGCCCCTTTGTTAAAACCCCCTTACCCCTCCTCACCACGTACACAAATCCTCCCTTTTTCTTCTAAGCCTCAAAGCACATCCCTGGTTGTGGGTGACGGTGGCGGTGTATTAACCGACCCAAACGTTGTGTTGCTGACCTTGTTGTTCTTTTGTTTCCTTTGAGGGTACGGGCCACACACACAACCCACCCCTGGCGTCCCGGCAGTAAGGAGAAGCAAATCAAGGACCACAGCAACCCCCTCCCCGGTGAGAAGGCCACAGAAGCAGCCCTCCCCGTGATACTTTGACTGGACTGACACCCGAGGAACCTTCTTTTTGTTAAATCGTGAAAACCTCTATTCCCTCCTTTTCTTGGACCCCGCACGACCTGTACTGTCCCATACCAGCAGGTCAATAAAGTATTCACCACCCCTCGCTCCCGACTCCACGCCCTGTATATCTGGGGGATCACAGTGGTGTCAAAAGTGGGATTGCGTCATTTAAGACTAACATGACCCAACCCGTCACCATGGAAGCCATGATCACCCAGCTAGCCGAGGGACAGAGACACCTACAGTTAGTCCTCGAACGCCAAAATCAGGCAGCCCAGAAAGAAAGAGAAGCCTTCCAATCGGTCCTGAAAGAACAAGCAACCCTTTTGACTACTAACCAGCAAATCCAGGACACGGCTATCCTACTACTCACTGACGCTATATCTACTGCCAGGTTTCACCCTAACATTCCCAGCTCGGTGCTTCAGAAGTACCAAGAAGGGGAAGACCCCGATTATTTTTTTGTAAATTTTGAGAGGGTGGCCACGACTGCCAGCTGGCCTCCCGAATGGTGGGGTCAGTATATAGCCCCCCTCCTGTCCGGCGAATTGCAAGCCGCCTATCAGGCCGCTAACCCTGCTGGTCTCACACCCTACCCTGAGATAAAGAAAACCATTCTCGAAAGGCTGGGGTATGACACAGAATACTATAGGTCAAAATTCCGTAAGGAGAGGTGGGTGGCGGGCGACAACCCCAGAGCCCTATACTATCGTGTCAGAGACCTTGGCGAAAGATGGCTACAACCCAGCCTCTCCACTATGGAGGAGGTGACAGAAAAGGTATATCTAGAACAGTACCTAGAGGCTCTCCCTACCAACACCAGGTCCTGGCTAAAACAACACCCTCATTTAACTGTGCAAACAGTGGTAGAGTTGGCCTGTGCATACCATAGGACCCCGGACTTTAGAGCCCAACATGTAAAAGCACCTCCAACCCTTCCCCATAAAACACCCCTCAGACAGACCGAGAGTAGAAGTGCTGGTGTAGGAAGAGGGATAATGAAACCACCTACACAGCCCTTCCCTTCGACTACAGGTCCTCAGTGTTTTAAGTGCTTAGAGTGGGGGCATATAGCCAGACACTGCCCAGTGAAAAGTGAGATGGTAGAACCTATGGAGGTTGGTTTGACCCGGGGAAGAGTACTGGCTACAGGAGGAACAGAGCCCCGATATAGGAAGACCATCCGTCTAAACGGCGGGTCTATTGATGCCCTGTTGGATACCGGGTGTCATCACACGGTAATATCCCGGGATCTGGTCCCCATTAGTCACATCAAAAGTGAAGCCCAAATACAGGTGTCCTGTGTCCATGGGGACGTCCGTCTATACCCCGTAGCCAATATCCTAATGGAAATAGAAGGGGAACCCCAGGTACGTCAGGTGGGCATAGTCCCAACCCTCCCGGAAAAGGTCATACTAGGAACGGATCTTCCCCGATTTGATGAGTACTTGGCAAGCGTTTCCAAAAAGCCCCCTGAGACAGAATGGCTGCAAGAAGCGCCCTTTTCTGCCTCTGAGTTCCCGCGGAGTGCGCCTAAAGTGCCAAAGTCCAGATCGGAAAAAAGGAAGTAGCGGGTGGCTTACGCAAGGTCCTTGTGCCCCCCTGTCACTTGTCTTCTTTCCTCCCCAGACGAGAGCGAGTGGCCGGCCCGTAGCTTCAGGACGGCTCAACGGGATGACAGCACCCTGGCCCATGCATGGAACCAAGCCCACAAAGAAGACCCTAACAAGGTAGGACCATACTTTCTTATTAAAAAGGGACTCCTTTATAGAGTCAGTGGGACCCCTGCTTCACAAAAGGAGCAACTCCTGGTTCCCCTTGCGTTCAGGGAACAGGCTTTACACATAGCGCACAGCCAGGTTGGGGGTGGACACTACGGACAGGAGCACACTCTGCGCTATTTACTAGAGAAATTCTATTGGCCTGGGGTCTACAGGGAAGTCGCCAGGTTTTGTGCCTCTTGTCCCAGATATCAGTTAGTCAACCCTTCCACAGATAAAAAGGCCCCTTTAAGACCCTTGCCTATCATTGATGTCCCCTTCAAACGGGTGGGTATGGACTTGGTAGGTCCCCTTTTGCCCTCATCTCGGGGTCACCAGTACATACTGGTTTTAGTGGATTATGCCACCTGATGCATTGAGGCGATACCCTTAACGAGCATGACCACCGTTGTGGTTGCTCAAGCCATGATCTCTTTTTTTTTTCAAGGGTTGGTTTTCCGTCAGAGATCTTAACCGATCAGGGGACACCCTTCATGTCCCGGTTGATGAAAGAAGTCTGTACCTTACTGGGTATTCACCAGCTCCGAACGGCCGTTTACCATCCCCAGACGGACGGTCTGGTAGAACGTTACAACAGAACCATAAAGACCATACTCAGAAAGTGCATCACAGATTCAGGGAGGGACTGGGACCGTAAACTCCCTTTGGTACTGTTCGCCATAGGTACTCATGAACAAACATCAACCGGGTTCAGTCCCTTCGAGCTAGTCTTCGGACGTAGACCTCGTACCCTTCTAGACATGACAGTGGAACAGTGGACTGAGGAGGAGGAGGAAGGGAGACCTTTGTTAACTTACTCAACCGCCCTAAAGAAAAACCTCGTGACTCTCTGGGAGGAGGTTCACCAAAACCTCGAGAAAGCCCAACAAAAACAAAAGAAACACTATGACAGGGGCACTCAAGTCAGCCAACTGACAGTGGGAGATAAGGTACTCATACTAATGCCCACCTCGGAAAAGAAACTGTTAGCGACCTGGCAAGGCCCCTATACCATTATTAGTCAGGTAACCCCCGTCACCTATATAGTGGCTATACCCAGAACCGAACCCAGGGGACAGGTCTACCACATTAACTTGTTGAAAAAATGGGAGGAACCTCCCCCTCAGGTCAGAAACCCCGTGGCTTCTGTGAATCACATCACCTGCACGAAGACCCTAGAAATACCCATCAGACCCTCAAGTTCACCACCTGTAGAACGGCCCAATACGGGAGAAACACTCAACAGTCACCAAAATCAACAACTGTATAGTCTGTTGGACCGTTTCCCAGGCGTTTGCTCCAGCACCCCAGGGAGAACCACCTTAGTGTATCACGATATAAAAACGGAAGCAGGGACAGTCATAAAGCTAAAACCCTACTGCATACCTGCCGCCAGATGGCAGGCTGTGGAATAAGAAGTAGACACAATGTTACGGGCAGATATCATAGAATCCTCACAGAGCAACTGGTGTTCCCCAGTGGTGTTGGTGCCCAAACCGGACGGTAGTCTCCGATTTTGCATCGACTTCCGCCTACTAAATGCACACTCCAATTTTGACAGTTACCCTATGCCGAGAGTTGATGAGCTCGTAGAGAGACTCGGAGGGGCTCGTGTGATGTCCACCATTGACCTGACAAAGGGATACTGGCAGATTCCTCTCCATCCCGCTGCCAGGGAGAAAACAGCCTTCTTCACCCCGTCCGGCCTGTACCACTTTAAGGTCATGCCCTTTGGACTGCACGGAGCCCCCGCGACTTTCCAGAGATTAATGGACATCATTCTACGGGCTCATCAACAATACGCAGTGGTTTATCTGGATGATATTGTGGTGTACAGCCCTGACTGGGAGACACACTTAAAGCACCTTCGGTGTCTCTTCTCCTCTCTCCACCAGGCAGGTCTTACGCTCAATCCCAAAAAGACCACCCTGGGGACCGACCATATAGAATACTTGGGGTACTCCATTCAAGCAGGGGCACTACGACCACAACGCACCAAACTGGAAGCAATACAGAACATACCCCAGCCAACCACTAAAAAGGACATACGTGCCTTCCTTGGGTTGGTAGGTTATTACAGACGCTTTATTCCAGACTTTTCCTCCATAGCATGCCCCCCTAACTGACTTGCTGGCGCACCGATACCCCAACAACCGGTTAGAATGGACTGTCCACCAAGAACACAGCTTTCAGACCTTGAAAACCCTGTTGTGCCAGGCCCCTGTACTGATGTGTCCCGACTTCGGAAAACCCTTCGTCCTACAAACGGACGCCTCTGACCGTGGATTAGGGGCTGTCCTATCCCAACCTGATCAACAGGGTGACTTGAGACCAATCTTATATCTCAGCCGTAAGTTGTTCCAACGAGAGACCCACTACTCAACAATGGAAAAAGAATGCCTGGCCATTAAGTGGGCTATGGAGGCCCTGCAGTATTATCTGTTGGGTTGCTCTTTCTTTTTAGTTACCGATCACGCCCCCCTCACCTGGCTTGCCACTCACAAGGACACAAACCCCAAGATACTCCGATGGTTCCTATCCTTACAACCTTTTTCGTTTCAGACCATCCATGCCCCCGGCCGAGCCCAAGGGAATGTGGATTTTCTCTCACGCTGCCCATCAGAGACATGGCCCGAACGTCCATGCTTGGAAGGAAGGCAATGTAGTCCTGCGCCCTTCGCGGGCGAGAATCCCAAGATGGCGCCCGCGACTAGACCGCCGGAACAAGAAATAGGCGGTCTAGTCTTTCTGGAGGAGGATCCACCAGCCCGGCAAGAGGAGGAACAAATAGCGGGGAAAGAGAACGCCAAAACGAACGGAGGTTCGTTCTACTCTGCTTCCGAAGACCGCGGTTTTGGAGAGTGGACCGGAACCCCGTCGCAGGAGGAAGGCGACGCCGAGAAGATTGAGAGCCCGTCACCAGTAGAACCGCCTAGTGGCAACGCGCAAAAGTCCAGCCAGCCCGAAGAGGAGGAGGGCGGCAAGACTCCGACAGCCACGACCCAGGAGGGCCGTGGCCCTAGGCAAGTACCGTTCTTTAGTTACTTCACTGCGGGCTGGTGGAGGACTGGGCTGTGAGAAGCCCCTTTGTTAAAACCCCCTTACCCCTCCTCACCACGTACACAAATCCTCCCTTTTTCTTCTAAGCCTCAAAGCACATCCCTGGTTGTGGGTGACAGTGGCGGTGTATTAACCGACCCAAACCTTGTGTTGCTGACCTTGTTGTTCTTTTGTTTCCTTTGAGGGTACGGGCCACACACACAACCCCCCCCCTGGCGTCCCGGCAGTAAGGAGAAGCCGATCAAGGACCACAGCAACGCCCTCCCCGGCGAGAAGGCCACAGAAGCAGCCCTCCCTGTGATACTTTGATTGGACTGACACCCGAGGAACCTTCTTTTTGTTCAATCGTAAAAACCTCTATTCCCTCTTTTTCTTGGACCCCGCACGACCTGTACACTGTCCCATACCAGCAGGTCAATAAAGTATTCACCACCCCTCGCTCCCGACTCCGCGCCCTTTATATCTGGGGATCACATCCCCATGGGAAGTTATGCTTATAATATGTTATATAGAAAATGAACAAGTAAACCCTTATAGTCAGAAGGGACCAAGGGTAGTAGTTTGTAAGAAGAGACAGTGGTCCCTTACAATGTAAGTCAGTATAATACCACAATTTCACAATCAAGATTGGGTCGGTTATAGTCTCAATTGACAGTTCCAAGGATTTTATTAACAATTAGTAAAAACAATACATAAAAAGGTAAGTGAGCAGGACGTGACAGGGTAATGGGAAATCAGCCGATTTCCTTACCGCAGGCTAGTGACTTAAAAGTGACTTTTATGGTGACGAAATGAAAATACGCAAAAGTCACAATCCAAGATACATCTTGTACTCCACAATTATAGTTACAGTTTAGAGTTTAAGATGCAAGTGTCGACGACGTTTCGATCCCCAAAAAGGTTGGGGGATCATCATCAGGACTAAACAATAAAAGAAGTGCCTGGGAAGTTGCTCGAGAATGGCGAATGACGGATGAGAAGAAATAGCGCAAAACCGCGTCTGAATAGGAAGGTCCTAAGTAGGTGTGTATGATGTCCCGTAGCGGCTGCAAATGGGGAAGTCCCGAGGTAAAACCGGGAGTCCCGTCCCCGTGGGGACGTGTGATGAAGAATTGAAGGCCGTAACCGGTGTATTCAGCAGGCGTGCTACCAGGAGCAGTGCCGATGAGCTCTGCTCGCGCTCGAAGATGCGGGAACTCCAATCCTTGGAACTGTCAATTGAGACTATAACCGACCCAATCTTGATTGTGAAATTGTGGTATTATACTGACTTACATTGTAAGGGACCACTGTCTCTTCTTACAATATAATATGTTTTAAGTAAAACTCCCATTCTTTCCTATGGGACAGATAGCCTTGCAGTGGTGAAAAACGAAGTACACTGTAATTCACCACCAGGACATGTCACACACACCAGTACATATCCTATCTTTACCATACACAGCACCCTGCCCACAGGGGTACCTTGGGCCTACCTTAGGGGTGACTTACATGTAAGAAAAGGTAGGATTAGGGCCTGGCAAGTGGGTGCACTTGCCAGGTCGACATCGCAGTTACAAACTGGGCACAGACACTACAGTGGCAGGTCTGAGACCCTTTTTCAGGGCTGCTTGGGTGGGTGGCACAATCAGTGCTGCAGGCCCACTAGCAGCATTTGATTTACAGACCCTGGCACTCTCAGTGCACTTTACTAGGGACTTACTAGTAAACCAAATATGCCAATTATGGAAACACCAATCCATAACACAATTTACAACAGGAGCACTTGCACTTTAACACTGAACAGCAATGAGAAAGTGCGCAGAGACATAAAACCAGCAAAAACAGAGTCAAAACTGGGAGGTCAGAAAGCAAAAAGCCTGGGGAAACACGCCAAAAGATGCCAGGTCTAACATTTCCTAAGGGGCTGGTTGAGCTAGGGCACAAAATCGACAGCTACCCACTTTGTGAAAAAATGGCCAGATTTGAGTGGAAAAATGCAATGTATCCACATTGCGTTTTGGGGAGTTTCCTGCTGCAGGTACTAGGCCTACCCACACAAGTGAGGTACCATTTTTATCGAGAGACTTGGGGGACCATCGAATGGTAGAACATTTATTATTACCAGTTGTATTTCATTGCATTTGTGCCTTCCAAATGTAAGCCAATGTGTAAGAAAGAAGATATTTTGAAAAATACTCTTAATTATATGCTAGCATGGGTACCCACAAATAACCACTGCCCCTAAACTCCATATTTTCAAGTTTCAAGCTTTATTCGGCGGCATGCCATAAAAGTTACCACACAGCAACAATAAAATGCATTAAAAGACAATAAAATTGAAAAAGCAAAACCAGCATAGTTTGTCTACTAAGCCAAGACATTGTGTAGAACATACATTTAACATGAATCTCACACAAAAGATAAAATGATCTACAGGCCTTAAACAACCATTGCTGTTAATCAAATTAATAAAAACAATCAATCCCAAAGGTAGTCTGTGGGCAGCTTGAAGTGATTGCATCATACGTACACTTAAAATTTGGGGGCCGATAAGAGGGAGGTTAACCTAAAGTGCAATGTAAGGACAGCGTAGTTTAAAGTGCAATAGGAAAGCATTGCCGAAGCAAATTGGTCCAGGCAAAAAAATCTGACTGACAAAACAGGTAAGGAGCTGGCAAAATATTGGGTACAAACTCTTTCTACAAAAACCTCAAGGGTCCGCTATGCAGGGCCAACTGGGAACACAAAACAGCTCTGGTACATTTTGTCAGACCAGCCCCCATACGGTGCATAGGAAGTGCAGCGAGCGAGCCTGACCACTACAAATGGGGGCTATGGGGGTTTCTTCTCCCCAAGAAAATTTTGAAAAAAACGGTGCATTCTACAACACATTTGACATAATATATTCAGTTGTATTAGCTTTTAAAGTATAGTAAATGACCTTACTGTGCACCAGGATACAACAATCTTTGTTAGGGCTCTTCAATGATTCCCTCATTAACACCCTCCAATAGAGCCTCTCATTTCTCCATAGCCTCTCTCTCACATGTATTTCATTTGTTTATAGCGCATCTCATACCAGTGTAGGGTGTTGGAGCACTTTACATCACAAACGCACACACATACAGAGAAAATGAATCATATGTGTGTAAATCAGGGTATAGAAAATGTTACATAAGTCAAATGGGACTACGAGGTGTAGGATTCACATGTCATCAAAACTGGTTGGGATTTTGTAAGAGTGCTTGGTCTGGAGAAGCACAAACTCCGGATTCAGAACATGACACAGTGGTTAGGCTTGACTTTAATAATAAGAATTTATCTCTACCCTAACAAACCTTTTTTAGCAACATCAGGATATCGAAAGACTGGGAAAAAAACATAGCGTTTAAACCTATACCATGCAGTTTGCATTCAGCTCTTTGATGGCAGTGTATAGCTCACTGTGCTAGATTACGATTGCAACCTATGAACTGCACAGTAACCAAAGAATCTCTGTGGCAAAAGCAGTAACCCATTTAGCTATGCACATAAAATACTATTCTTTGATATGCATGGTACACGTTCTTTGCAGCAGGCATATTAACCCCCGTGCGCTACCTTAGATGAGTCAAAACTGCCATTAAAGAAAACTCCCATCTCTCTCCAGCATGTACATTAATCACCAGAGTTATCGTGACACTTTTATTGTTGCCGAAAATTGCTGGATATACAAGGAACTTTGCATTGCTTTTAAAACTGCCACACTGCTACAAAATTGGCCCCCACTAACAAAACCGGCCCACCACCCTCCCGGGGAGACACCCAATGCCTGGTATGACCAGTCCGGCCATGCCGCTATGAGAACTGAGGATGATAAGCCAACTAGTACAGATAGGAGTGTAAATGTAGTGTACAGTGCATGTGCCTTACTTCAAAACAAAAAGCAGATTGTATAACTATGGGCATAAAGAGTTTGGTGCCATTGCTTTGCGTCTTAGGAGCCAGGCTCTCCCCAAAATTTTAGGTACATCACAAGTAAGCAGAGGACTAGGGTCTGATCTTAAAATCCTCAGGGCCACAACATGGCTGATAGTGCTTATCTGCAGGCAAACTGGTTTGATCCAGGACAGTCTTGGGTGAATATAAGCAGGGCAAGAAAACAGGGTGTATGTAATAAATTAGTTAGAGTTATTGCAGGCTGGACACAATGGGTGTTGTGTGGAGGACACCGACCATTTGGCTGTGAATGTTTTGAGTGGCAAGGTGCCAAACTTTTTTTTTTTAACAGACTTTATTGATGACTTTACTACTTTGTACAATGCAAGGAGTATTCTACAGAGGCAGTCTTTTGTATTTGTGGTAGTTACAGCATATATATTACATACAGATTCCGTGGATTTCACTCTGTGTGATATATATAAACCAAGGACAATGATCTCCAATGACAACGTTGTTACTAAAACGTTAGAATTTCAATATAGATAGTGTCAGTATAAAGCCTCCATTATTTCAATTAACAAAACGAACCTGTTTCATCGCGTCCCCCTCCCTCCCTAGCCCGCCCACCCCGACTCCTGGTCAGTCTATTTTCAGCTTCCGTGATATTCAAGATGGGTCTTTATAGGTGTAACACTCGCAGGACTGTTGTGTCCTTGGGTTATAATGTGTGGGTTTGGGTCTCTGAACCTATAGATGAGCGACATTGTGTATTATGGGGTAGGGGTATCCTGTGGGGGTAATAAGTCGAGTGATTCTAGTTCAATCAGCATAGCCTCCCAGTCCATCGAAATGGATTGCTTTCGCAGTCCTCTCTCTTCTTCTCTACGAAGAGCCGCACCCTCTGCTCTCCCCCACTGAAGCATGTCCGCCCGCCAAATGGATACCCCGGGACATCTGGGGGACTTCCACCTCATGGTGAGGGTTCTTACTGCTAAGATGAGGGCCAAGTCTAAGAACTTTAACCGCACCTTCTGCACTCCTGAGCGCCTGCGGAGGCCTATGAGGCAATTCAGGGTGTCGTCCGGAACCGGGAGCTGTGTGACTATGTTTAGAGCGTGACGGACTCCCACCCACAATTCCCGAAGGCAGGGGCAAGACCATAGCATGTGAAGGAAGTCCGCCCTATCTCCCCTGCAGCGGGGGCAGCAATGGGAGGAGTCCGGGAACATGCGATGAATCCTCACAGGGGTAAGGTATGATCTATGCAGGACCATCGTCTGGATAAACTTCAGTTTCGCGTTACGCGATACTCTTTTGGGGTGTTCTAGCATATCTTTCCAGGCCTTGTCAGTAATTTCAACACTAGAGTCCTCGGACCACTGCGTTCTAAGGGACGTGAGTGCGATTGCTGCATGTGTCCGGATGCCTGGGTATAGCCAACGTACCAGGTGTCCCCCAGTTCCCATGTAATATAAGAGGTGTACTAGGTTATGTTGTGGGGGTTCACTCCGCTGTGGGGCCCAGGCGTTCCTAATATAATGTGACACTGTAGCGTGTAGTAAGTATAAGCGTGGTGATGCGCCCGTGGCCTGCAGAAAAGAGTCATGATCAAGTATGGTACCATCCCCGAAGAACGCACCGATGTCCTCCACCCCTGTGTCCACCCAGTCCTGTATCCTGGTTTTTGTGAGTCTGCCGTGTGGTATGGGAATACCCAGGAGGGGGATGTTCATGGCGTAAGGGGTCGCCGGGGAGGTGTATGATAGTGCATTCCTCCAGCATTGTAGGGCAGTCCTCAGTAGGGGAGGGCTATCTGTAGGAATCTTGGCTCCAGGCAACAGTAATGAGTGTAGCTCGCCCCGGTCTAACCTATGTGTCGTAAGCCCAATCTCCTGCAGATTCCTTCCCGCAGTCCAGTACGATAGCCACTGGAGCTGGCTGGCGTAGTAGTAGGCCCTGAAATCAGGAACACCCAGGCCGCCACTTCGGGTCTCCAATTGGAGCTTCCGCAGGCTTATTCGTCTGCGGCCTGTGCCCCAGATGAGATTTATCAGTATAGTATTCAGTGTGTTAAAAATGGACTGTGGAATAACCACGGGCATGTTTACGAAGTAATATAATAGACGAGGCAGCATGACCATCTTCGAGATGGCGACTTTCCCCATCACTGATAATGGCAGAGATGACCAGAAAACCACACTGGCACGAAGGGCCGCTATAGCTCGTACTATGTTGCCCTCAATTTGATCCGTCTGCGTTCTATAGACTTGAATGCCTAAATATTTAAAGGTGGTGGGGGCCACCGGTAGGGTGTAATCGCCAAACTGCAGGTTAATTGGGTATGGTGTTTCCTGAAAGAAGTAGGCTGCCGATTTCCCCGGGTTTATAGCCAGACCCGATAGGCGCTCAAAATTGGCAAATACATCGGGATGAGGGGTATTGTCAGCTTTCAGATCCCGTAAATACAAGAGTATATCATCTGCATAGATGGATATTAGGTGATCTACCCCATCAATGGGGATGCCAAGCTGGTCCGCCGAACCTCTCAGTGCTATAGCCAGGGGCTCCAGCGCCAGCACAAACAACAGGGGGGAGAGAGGGCATCCCTGCCTTGTACCTCTATGAATAGTATATTGATCTGAGATGTAACAGCCTGTGCGTGCTCTGGCTGTGGGGGATGTATATAATAAGCGAACCCATTTGAGATATGTGTCCGGGAACCCAAAACGCTGCTGAGTCTCGAACATGAAGTCCCAGGAGAGGGAATCAAAGGCCTGCCTAAGGTCTAGTGCTATGCATCCCGCAGACTGGTAATCATGTGGGGTGGCTTTCATTACATAGTGTAACCGTCTGGTGTTAAGGGATGTACTGCAGTTCGGTAGGAACCCACATTGGTCACTGTGTATGAGTGTATTGAGGTATGGCTGTATACAATTAGCAAGGGCCTTACTTAGGATTTTATATTCAGTGGCTAACAGGGAAAGGGGTCTATAATTAGACAGCTCTAAGCCATCCCGTCCCGGTTTGGGTATCGATGTGACCAGTGCTTGCATGGTAGAATGTGGTAGGTGACAGTCTCAAAGGCAACTTTGTATACTGATTCCAGTGTGGGTACCATGGTCTCTAAGTAGGAGTGGTAAAATTCCACTGGTAGTCCATCAATCCCAGGCGCTTTGTTACGATTCAGGCCCTTAATTGCAGCTCGAATTTCTTGTTGAGTTATGGGGCCATCTATGTCTTTTCGTACGTCTACGGGAATTACCGGAAAGGGGAGATCTTGTAAAAACTCCGCTATAGAGGGGCCCTCCACAGGAGTCGGTGGTGCGTAAAGCGCTCCAAGGTGATCATAAAAGGCTGTGTTTATTTCTCTTTGTGTATGGACTATGTGTCCCGTAGGTGTACGGATTCTAGTTATGATTGGCGGAACTGGTCTATCCCCAACTAGGCGGGCGAGCAATGCACCGGACCTGTCCGCCTCCGTGTGTTTCCGTTGTAGGAATGCTCTATGGTCTATTGTCCGCAGTGTCTCAAGCGTTTCCGCATGGTCTATATGGGCAAACTGTAATGCCTCTCGTTTGTCTGGGTCTGTCACTGCCTCTCGCTCAGTGTGTCCAATCGTTGTTCGATGCTCTGCAAACGCTGATGTGTCTCCTGTCTGGCCCCTACCAGCTGCCCTATCGACGCCCCCCGTACCACCACTTTCAGGGCGTCCCATTCAATTAAGTTAGAGGAGGCTGTGTTCCAGTTTTCGGCTAAATAATTAGTAATAGTGTTGGAGAGAGTTGTGCGAAATGGAGCATCTTCCAGCAATTGTGGATGTAACTTCCAGGTGGGCACTGGGGTAGGCACCGTACCCCAGTTAAGTGTGAGCTCTAGAGGGTTATGGTCGGAGAAGGTTTTAGCTAAATATGTGGATTGGCGGGCCTGAGTAATAATGGATCTAGAGCAGAGGAATCTATCAAGTCTAGTGTGGAGGCTGTGTACTGAAGAATAAAATGAATATTCTTTGTGGGTAGGGTGTAGGCATCGCCATGCGTCAGAGAGTGTCCATCCCTCAGCCCATGTCGTGAACTGGTCGGCCAATTTTCTAGCGTTAGTACCATGTTGGGGCGGATGTGACCGGTCAAGGGCAGTGTCCAGGACAGCATTCCAATCACCTCCTAGTATCCAGGGGATACCATCCCAGTCTACTAATGCTGCCCCTAGTCTATGCAGGAATCGGTCCTGATCAAAATTAGGGGCATAAACGCTGCCGAGGACCACCAGGGAACCATCAAGCGTGCCTTTCACCAGGATGTATCTCCCTTGGTCATCAACTCGGCGTTCCAGCTCAAGTAATGGGACCCCATGGCATATCCAAATGGTCACGCCTCTGGCAAAAGCCGAATAATTAGTAGAGTAAATCTGCCCTCTCCATTTTTTGCGCGTTTTTTGTGTTTCAGACTCGGTTAAATGGGATTCTTGGAGGAACGCTACATGTGCCTTACACCTGAGGAGATATGCATGAATACGATGCCTTTTCTGAATTGCCCCCAACCCACGTACGTTCCATGTGATTAGGTTGTAAGACCCTAGAGTGTTAGCAATCCTGGGCATGTCCCCGTGTGTAGTGTGGGGCTCCAGCGACTGTGGAGCCAGTAGGCCAAACCCGACCAGGAGTCCCCTTTCCCCGAAACATTAACAAAACTTGGCGCAACGCCTGAACTACGCTGGGCCCAACAATAGTGTACAAACAATATATAACAGATAACGGTGCATACGCTAGTAGTGAGGTAGCCGGCCCCTGCCATGATCATGGTCATAGGAAGGTCTGCAACTCGGCGGCTCTATGGAACCCTGACCCGGGGGGGGGTGTTATAAATAGAATTGTCAGGGACAATATTCCCGTCTGAAGTAATCATTTGTAAGAGAATTCCGGAACCCCCACAAGAACAGAACTCAGTTCGCATTTATAAAGGTGCTCAATCTATATCATTGCATCAAACAAGTCGAGCCCTCTACATTACTAAACAAGTTAAAGCAGAGTGATAGAGGTCACCTGGACCATTGTGAAAAAAGGATATGACAGTCTCTGAGGTGTGGAGTCCAGGCTATCTGTAGGAGCGAATACCACAGCGCATTTCTCTGGGCAATGTAGCTTCGTCGTCTGTGTTCAGTCATCGATTATGTCATCCGCTGCCCGGGTGTAATCGTTGGGAAGAGAGTTATACTGTGTTCAGAGTCTGAATGCAGAGTACTGTCCTCCGAGTCCGTGGGGATTTTGTTTGAATCTTCACGAAATGCTCCAGCAACCTCAAGGGCCTCCTCCTGGTCGCGTCGTTGTTGTTCGCGTGATGGGCCGGTGCTTCCCTTATTCCGGTTAGAGTTCTGGGATCGATGGGAGCCCCGTTTAGGGAGTTTGTCTGAGTTCTGCGTAGATAAGTCTGAGTGGCTGAGCTGGCTCGAGCCAAGGCACATAACTTCCATCCATTCCTCTGCATCTGTTGGGCTTTCGAAAAAGTGAGTTTTTTTGTCGTGAATAACTTTCAGCCGGGCAGGATATAGAAGTGCGTATTTGAGTTGTGCTTTCTGGAGTTTTTTCTTTACAGCTTGATAGGACGATCTCTGTCTCTGCACCAGGATGGTATAGTCGGGGTACAGCGATATACGGTGGTTTTCGAATTGGATTAGCGCTTTTTCTCTCGCTTTCTGTAGTAGGACGTCGCGGTCCCTATAATTTAGGATTTTTACTATCAGAGGGCGGGGCGGTGCGCCAGGTCTGGGCGGTCCGGTCGGAATTCTGTGAGCCCGTTCGACGCAAAAGTATGGAGAAAGTCCCTCAGGCGCCACGTGGTCTCTGAACCATGCTTCCATAAATTCTACCGTCTTAACCCCTTCACTACGTTCTGGTAGGCCAATAACGCGTATATTATTACGCCTATTCCTGCCCTCCGCATCTTCCACCCTATCCAATAGGGTTGTCATCTGTTGTTGTAGCTGTTGTAAGGTGGACGAGTTTTCGGCAACTCTGGGGGTCAGATCTGTGATGGATTGTCCGTGGTCTTTGACCGTATCAGCCAGCTTACCATGGTCCGCCCTGAGTAGCGTCAATCCTGTGGTGACTGTTCCCATCTGTAACTCGAGCGCTGCTCTAGAGTCACGGATCTCCTTAAGAATGAGGTCCAGTTTATCGGGTGGGCCGTCAGTAGTCTCAGTATACGTTGCCCCAGGCGAGGAGGGCCGGCTAGCGTGTTCCGTCATATTGGAGGGGGGGCCAGTTCCTTGTTGTCCCTCCAGCGTCCTCGCCCGGACTCTGCCCATGATGTGAATTCTCAGTTATGCACAGTGCAAGCCTGTCCCCGTGGGCGATCAAGCGGGGGGGGTCAGCAACGTCCCGGGCAACAGTAGAAGTACGTCCCTTCTTTTTCTTAGCGGACGTTGGATGTGTGTTGGCTTCGCAACCCCACGGTCCGAAAGGGAGGTCCAGCAACCGGGGGGGGGGGGTGGGGAATTCACCCTGCACGGTAAAGTCAGTAGGCTAGCCCTTCTCACCCAGTATCTAGCAGGGTCAGCAGCTCGCTGGGTTGGGTTATGTGATGCTGCGTTGAGTAGGCCAATGCAAGTTCGAGGGCCTGGTATTACTGGCTAGTGGTGCATTAAAGGTTGTCAGGCGAGATCTCTGGTCAAGTCCAGCTGATGTGTCCCTTCCTGTACATATGTCGTGCCGCGCAGCGCAGCGGTACCGTACTATTTTCTCCCCAGTCAGTGCAATGTCTCAATGCTAGTGGTGTAGGCCCTACTTCGGGGGAACACTCACCACGTCGCTGCAGCTCCGTGGGGGGGTCAGCACAACAAAGTCCTAGGCGTCTTACGTGACGGGAGGGGGGGGAAAGCCCCTGTATTAGCCAGGCAGAGTCCACAGGAATCCGTTTTTTCACCCCTGGGGCCCTCAGCATGCGTCTGTATTGTACAGGCCCCACTGACCCCCAAGCACCAAAGGACACATCCAGCCGCGCAATCCGGTCTGCCAGACCCTGGGGCAAGTTGCGTGAGCTAGTGCGGGGTAATGCAGCGTCTTCACTCACCGCACTGTCCCTCGATGGACCCCCTTAGCTCGTCGCCGTCTTCCACTCGTCCGGTGCCCCGGGGGCGGCACCGCCGTCAATCCGTGCGGCCGCCCGCAGCCAACATGTGGGGGTGATCTCGTGGCTTGCTTGCCCTCGGCGGTGTGCAGAGATCAAGTAGGGCGTTATTCTGAAGGGGCAAGGGGATCCCGATGTCTCCGGGCTGAAAGCGGGCCTCGCACTGCAGTGCGCGCGGCCGCCCGCGCCGTGCGCGGGTCTGCGCCCCACTCCAGGTCCCGGCCCTCGTCCGAGTTCAGTGGCGAGTAGGCCCGGTCCAGGACTCCGTCATATCGCGGTCCACCAGTATCGTCCGAGGCGCTCCTCAATGCTGGGGACCCCGGCACCTCGATTCCAGTGTCCCCGGTCGGGTAGTGGCCGGGGCGACGGTACAGGAGTAGTTAATCCCCCCCGAGTGTCCGGAGCTCTACCAAGTTACGACCGTCATCTTAGGCGGCTAGCCACGCCCCCAAGGTGCCAAACTTAAACTGGATATAAAGCTTCCTATCATTAGGATTTGAAATGAAATCCACGTAAGGCTCGAAGGCACTGTATGGCTTGAACATGACAAATTCATCCATAAGTGAACCTTTCTTGGAAACGTTAGCATCAGTCTGGGCTACCCAAGAACAATAAATGTCTTTGAGTGTCTCTGTGGGAGGGATACTGACTGCCGGAGAGAAGTCCCACAAGTCGAGTAAACCCAGAGAACTCAGTAGTTTCTTGATGTTATTGAGCCACTCTATTTTGTGTAACCTGTCAATTTCCATAAACTCTGGAAGCACCTTGGCATAAGGAGCAAGTTCCTGTGTCGTTCTCAGCCTCCTCCAGAACAGGAGAGATCTGATTCTTGCCTCATTCAGAATTCTCCTACTCATCATATTGAGATTCAGTGGGTGTAGTGGCGTGCTAGCTGGTAACATGACTGCATTCCTCTGGAACTTGTTTTCAGTTTTAGTTAGATTAGCAATATTTTCGAAGCCCCAGAGCTCAGCCCCAAACATGGATGTGCCCGCTGCCTTTGCATCATATAATTGAAGTGCTGGAATTATTGTACTGGTGAATGCTGCACTATATTCTTTTAAGATGACACCCACGTTTATGATTAAGTGAGGCCTTATCAATATGAGGTTTCCATGAAATCTTAGGGGAGAGCCTTATTACAAGGTAATAGAATTCACCAACCCTCTCAATTTCACAGCGCCAAAGTATAGCTTTCCTCTAAATTACTTGTGCTGATTTATGGCCACGTACTTTGTTTTAAGTGAGTTGACTACCAATCCACGTAAAGCGCAGAATTCATCAAAGCAATTCCACTCGGCGTCTGCGACACTAATAGAGTGGAATCAGCAAAAAGTAATGTGGGTGTTCTCAGGCTGGCAATGGAAGGAGCATCATAGGTACATGCTGACAAAAAATGGATCACATCATTCAAATATAGTGAAACAAGGTGGGGGGCAGGACATATCCAGATCTTATGCCCATTTCAGAACTACTTTGTTTCCTTGATAACCATTTTTCACCCTACATATTTCACCATACGAGTTGGTCTATGCTCAGTACACAAAGGAAAATAAATTGCATGGTGCAGCTCAGTTGTTGGCTCTGTGTACCTTGGTTTCTTGGAGAACCTACAAACCCTATATATCCCAGCAACCAGCAATGGTATATTGGAAGGTATATTGGTTTTGTAAATCGGCCAAGATGATGAAAAGTTACAGATGACAATGTTGTCACAAATGGCTGTTTTTACCAACTAATTTTCAATATTTCTATATTTCAACACTTAGTTTCTTTTGGAAAACCTGGAGAGATCTACATGTATGACCCCTTGCTGAATTTGGCAATGTGTCTACTTTTTAGAAATCCATACCTTTCCTGGATCCCTCATGGCTTTTCACAGTGGTTTTCACCAGAAACTACTAGTAGGTTGAGGGCACAAAAAAAAAAAATAAAAAAAAAAATTGGGCTACCTAGTTGAAAAATGCCAAAATTGTGATAAAAATATAGGTAATTTTTATTCAGCTATGCGTGCTCCTGAACGCTGGGATGATGGTGACTTTAGCACAGCAGACTATTTGTTGATGCAATTTTTAGGAAAAGAAACAGAAACTTTTATCCTGAACACTTTTTTCCTATTTTTACCAACAAACTCAAAATGTAGCTATAACAGCAGAGGGGGTTGGGAGGCAGCAGATAAGGGGTTAATTTAGGATCTGTTTGAATTGTGTTCTTAATTACACGCAACTCATATAGAAAGGCTACTGAAGAGCGATCCATGGTACTTTTAAGAAGTTCTTATTCTTTCGTGCACACTTTTGATGTCTGCCCGTCGCAGAATTTGTGGTTCAGCGAACATCCGCCTCCCTATCTGTCCATCCCATACTGAAGTTGAAAAAAAAGTCATCACAAAAGGCACGTGCTGCTTTTCATTCGCAGCTATAAAGTATTGCACAACGTAGTAACCGGCTGGCTGTATTTCATGCTTCACGTCATTAGTCATTTCTTCTCGATTTGTGCCGGGCGACGCGCCCTCGTTCCAGGTTTTATATTTACTGCTTATTTTGGAATATAGAATTTTCACGTGCAACACATTCTGTCTCCCTATAGTAAAATGTCACACACTTGAGTGGCAGGCTTTGTTTGTACCATGTGAATCAGAGCGTGTGGTGGGCCTTGTGGAATTTCTCTCAGCTAGTCTGGGGCAGTACAGAAGTCAACTTTACCTATGGTGAGTCTCACTCTGGGCTTGTTGCATTTCCAGGGGCTGCGCACATTCTGTGTCCGCTATACTAGGTGTCACACACACCATGCCCAGTCTTTGACTCAATTTATCTTGTGTCTTGCACGATCCCTTCGTGATTCAATTTGGTGTACCTGCTATTCAGCAAAGGAGCAGCACAATATGCCCTTTTCTCTGTGGGCAAGTAATATGAAGATTTCTTTTGAAGTTTGCTCGCAGGCTCTGTATAAATTGAGCCTCCTCCGTATTGGATAACTGTTTATTTTGCTACCCAGAGTACAGAGTTGTACATTTAAGTCTTGTCATCGCTGTGTTTGCGCCTCCGGGCTTGTGGCATTTCTCTAAAGCTGTGTATTCTCTCCTTGTATTACAGCACCGCGCACTCCAGTCCCAGGCCCGGAACCCGGCTCCGCCTTTTGCCGCCTCCCTCTTCTCGGCCGGGGCTGTATTTCCTCGGCTGTCCATGGCTCGGTGCTGTTGGCTCTCTCTGTGGCTGATGATGAAGCCCAGGCTGTGCGGGGCTCCCTACGGGATGAGAGCGCTCCCCCGCCGGGACTCCACTCCTCACATCCTCCTGCTGGGACTCTGCTTCCAGCCAAGCCTGGCTTTATTATGTGTGTCTGCAGCACTGCAGCCCCGGCAGCGGCAGCAGGAGGAGGAGGAGGAGAAGGAGGAGGGCAGCGCAGAGCCAGGACAAAGAGCAGGACGAGAGCGGGCTGCGGCTGGACCCGGGCACCCACAAGCAGCCCCCCGCCCCATGGAAGCAAGGGCAGCTAACGCCGCCAGCACCCCCGGAGTCCGGCATAGGGCGGCGGAGCTACAGCCTAACCGGGGCTAGCCCCCCGACACAGAGCACCCCTCTCTGTCGGCACCCCTCAGTCCGGAGACTCCTCAGGGAGCACCCCTCGGCTCTGTGCCTCCCCTCCCGGTCCAGTGCCACTTAGAAGGGGGGGGTCCACCATCCCAGAGCGCCCCCCACACGGGCGATTTACGGCCACCCACGGGTGGGGTGCCAGCTCTTTCTGGACACCCACAGGGTGAGATCACTCCCCAAGCACCCACAGAGGCGGAGGAAGCGCCCTCCCCGAGCACCCTCGGGCCGTTATCGCATTTAGTGCTGCGGTTTCTTGAGCCGCGCCGCTGCCTTTGCAACGAACACTTCCTGAGAGTGAGTGTAACAGTGCCCGCGAGCCGGGGGACGCAGCCGAGAACGGACACAGGCACACCCCCACCACCCGGTCCCGTTTATTTTGTACACGTTGTCAACGGGGGTCCACAGTGGATCCCGAGGCGCCTCCAGCCGTATCAGTGTTTGGGGCAGACGACACGTCGCCCCCTTTCCCTCTGGCGGAAAGAAGCAGCTCACTTCATCCATAGCAGAGAAGCAACGGCCGCCGGTTCACGGAGAAAGTTTGAGCAGGCGAAGAGGGCGGCCAAGAGAGCCCTGGACATGTCCAGACGGAAGCAGGCCAAGCCGCGCTCGGTGAAAGGTAAGGGGCAGTCTCAGCGCCCGTCGCCGCTGCGCTGTTTGTTGTGTTTGGTTTTCCCCTAACTCCCCTCCTCTCGCGGTCCGAGGCGGCGAACGAGCAGCCGGTGTTGCCTCACGACCAATCAGCTCCGGCTTTTGGGCAATGGCGCCAAAATCCGAAGCCTGCACACGAGGACATATCTCGTGTGCCCAACGGCCCCCTGCAACTGCCGTAGAGACGTCACATGAAGGTACGTGACTGCGGCAGTAAATAATGAGTCTTCGCAGGCATATTGACATAACCTGCTGGTACCACCTCACACCTATAGAGAGAATGTCACGCGACTTGAAAATGACCTACCATAGACTTGGACACACCATGCCAGAGATGTCTCCCAAGGGCCAGATTCACATCACACATCACACTTTACCAGAGACATATTGCACTTTACTAGGGGCCTGTCATTGCAAACTATTTTGTCAACACTTTTTTATGGATTGTGGCTAATGGCACTCCACATAATCATTCCATCATAGGTACCCGACCCTCACCCTGCCTCACCCTTTCAGGGATATGTTATAGATACAAAAACATTTCTAAAGATTGCTTTCATATAAGCATCACATCATGCTTGGGAAACATCATGGACACAGATATGGCACACATTGTAAGAGAAATGTCAAACCTATCAACATATACAGCTCATGCTCCCAGATACTGCTGGAACTATGTTAGACTTTGCCAAGTACGTATCGCACCATCTCAGACTGCCAGGGATGCTTCAGACCTCATTCATAGAAAGACACACTATGCCAAGAATCTGTTGTACCCAGGTCATGTCACATCTTGTCACACAAACTTCATGGATCTGTCCTACACTGCTAGAACTGTTATAGATAAGGGTGTGTTACACAACACAGGCGTGTCCTACCTCACATGAAAGGTATCTTATATTGATATCTGTGCCAGGGATTCATTGCACCTTGCCTGGCACTCATCACACTATGTCAAACATGTCATAGCAACAGACATCCTAGACAAGGCCCACTCTCATAGAGACATGCCATAGAGGAAGACTGTCTATATTGCCATAGGTGTACATGCTTGTGATCCAGTATGAAAAGCATCGCATACTATCAGATAGATAGTTACCTCTCTAGACATATAGGCATCAGGACATCATTTGAAGTCATATATATCAAATGTATTACCCCGTCAGTAACATGTTACTAACTTAATAACAGTTGGCTTTTACCCTGCCAAACAAGATTTGACTATCTTGCCAGAAATCTCATACACAGCTCGGCACATTCTGTTTGAACACTCTCATAGGCAGTTATCTAGTGTACAAACTTTCCGCCCTGCCACAATATGTTGTACCCATACATATTTATAGAAAAATGCATTGTATTTTGCCATTTACAAGTCGTACACTACTCTGCATGTTCTTTTTAGACAAGAGAGGTCCAGCCGGCACTGGTCCTCGTTGATAGATCTGCTTGTTACTTGGGTAGATATACTTCAGACTTGATGTAAGACGAGTTCTATTGCCACTGGCTTGTCACATTCTACCAGACTCACCAGGCAGGTGGGTTCATAATAAATGTGTACAAACGCACATCATACTTGTCACAGATGAACCATATTTTACGAATGGAACCATTCCCAGACCCTTTTGACGCATATCACTGCCAAATTAAAATTTTAGACCAGTCATGATGTGTCTGCAACAGTCATGGCATGTCGTGGAAAGTGTAACTGAGGGATGAATCACACTCTATGACCTATATTTTTTGAAAATATTTTGTAATCTGGGAAGTAATTGTATCCTGCCAGATATGTACCGTACACGGGTACGTTGCAAATAGTATTACCATTGCAAGATACTTATTCTACTTTAGGTTGTAAACATAAATATCAGTGTACAAAAAAGATTGCAGGAATGGACATGTGAACTGCCATGAGGATTCATATTCTCTGACAGAAATGTCATAGGTATGGGGTATGCAGTGAAAGCCATAGGCAGTGGTGTAGACACTGCCTCGAATTGCTGTACTTTTAGAAAGAGGGAAAAAAGCCTTTTTCCCTCAAGGATATCGTCTTCCTTGTGTTTGAACATTTTTGTAAACCACATGAAATTCTTTTCTATCCCTCAGCCTCTTGATAAGAGAGAGCAGTTTTCTTTTTACTTGCGTTAATATTTGCTGACAATTTAGACTGTGACATTACTATGGGTAGGAGGATCCAGTCTAACAGAGAACCCATTGATCTCTCAATACGAGCCTTTCAGTCAGACATTTTCTAATAGAATAAACTCTTAAAATTTGAACCACATTCTCAAATGGGGAAGAGGGACATATGTATCAAAAAGCACTACCCAAACTGTAAGAATGAAATTGATGAGCCTTGCAAGCACGGTTTAGTAACATTGCCCACAACACACATACGTCCACAAACCACTCAAGATGTAGGGACTGGAAAAATGAGAGCTAGATGGTGGAATAAAGAGATCAGAACGTAGAGGGAAGTTCTTCGTTAAAACCGGAAGTGATTGTCCTAAGAGTGAGTGTGGCGGTGTTGCAGGCCAGAGTCCATCAGAGCTAAAATCAAGATCCCATATGAGGATGGGATTGGAATGCTGCGGATTGTGTAAGTAGAAAAAGTGGACATTTTGAGTTAATGTTGATGGTAGGCCAACTAATTGATGCCTGTCCATTGTTTTTCTCCATTAATAGTTTGTGTGCGAACATCTTGATAAGGTCATGCACTGTGAATCAGTTCACAGAACGATGCTCACTGCATGATCACATACTAAAATGCAACTCTCAGAGAGGGGTTTTCGTCTCATAGAATCAGGTCCAGACCAGTTCATTATCAGACCCGTTCAACAGCTAGAGTGGGGTCATTTCTCAGATAGCTCTGGCGATGACTTCAACAATGCATACACAGTCCGCAAACTGTACAACTGCTTAACACCGGGTCATAGACTTGTACACTGGCAGACACTCGTCAGAGACACTCAGCCCTAGTGGGGCATTTCTTTGACTGCCATAGATGCATCAAAGACTCTTAGTACTTATGGGGTCGCTTTATAAAGTTACAGAATGATAGTCGTATTATGCAAACATATCCTTTTTATAGGGACACAGCTGGTAGAGATGGTTGATAGTCTGTCCTTGCTCATGGGGTTAGGTCATAGATGAATACTTTGCCAGAGACAATTACAGCTGCCAGAGATGAGTAATAGGGCCAGGTGCATTTCCAGATCCAGATGAAGCTGCTTGAGTGGTCATAGGTTTATACAGCTCATTCGGTGAGGCCGGAGACATGTACTGTGCCAGAGGCAGGTCATAGACTAGTACAATTGGCACACTGTGAGATGCATGCACACCAATTCAAACTCTCATTTGTACGCAACAATGTTATTGCACATTTTGAAAAACACGTTAGCATGCTGGTTTGATATCCATACCTCTACTCCACATAGATGTGGTCGCCATCTTCTAGGCCAGAATTACATGCGTCATCACTCAAGAGTATTCAGTCAACTTTTTCCCTCCAATGCTGACTCACTTTCAATATGCACATCACCGCATAAACCAACTATACAGGTTTTCACCCATTGTTGACTATTCACTTTGAGTCTCCAGCCATGAGATACTCTGCATACAAGCATACCTGTCCTTAAGTGTTAATGGCATACCCCACTGTGAACCTGCCATTTTCGTACATCCCTCTGTCAACTGTATGGATTAACTTCCAAATTGAAATTGTAGATGCACCACCACCAAAACCCAACTGATGGTGTGCGTGCCCCCTTGGAAATAGCACACTCAAAGTCTCTACCCCACACATTTTCTGTAGGTATCGTGTCCAGCCATTTGAGGCACCTTTGGGTCCTTTACAGTTCTGGCATTTAATTGTCTTCTCTTTGTTGTTGTTCGCTAAGTCCTTTTGATCTTACTAAAATTATATACACATGTGCATGCTAAAGGGCTTTCAGCCCGCCCTCTTTATCCATTGGTCTTTTGCTGTGTCGTTCCCACATTTTTCTTCCGCTTACTACACATTGGGACAGTGGGCAACCCACTTCATACACTGGCTTTCTTCACAGCGCATGATGGCATTCTGATCTTTCATCAGCGTACAAAGTAGATCTCTCTTTTCCTGGGGACTACTACAGGAATATGTGCTTGTTGTGACCAAAACCCTTTTTGCTTTTAGCCATTTTTAAAAAATATATTGTCAAGGGCACGTAAACTTACCCAACATAAAAGTTTTTACAAAAAATATTTAAAAACAAACAAAGCAATGACAAAGCCAAAAGGCGGGCAACCAATGGCAAAGCTGTTGGTTTTGCCATGGCTTGTGTTTAGGCCTAGAGTTAGCCAAGACCCTTTTATTTTAGTAAAATGTTATGTGTAATATACTTATAGGGGGTTTTAGCCAGCCCTCTTCATCAATTGGTCTGTTGTATCATCATTCAAATTTTTCTTCTGCCAATTATAGCATAAATCATGGGGCAGTGGGCCAGTCCACTTCAACTGTTGGCTAACTTCACTGTGTGACTGCCTTCAGCCCTTTTACAAGAAGCACATCAGCACACAAAGTAGTCCCTTCAGTGTGAGGGACTACTATGACAACATGTGCCTTTTGAGATAAAAAATTTTTTTTTGCTCTTAGTGTTTTTTGTTGTTTTTTTTCCAAAAGCTTGAGGAGGGTCCAGCAGCTTCCCCAATGATATAGTTTTGCTAAACCAGCATTGACAAAGCCAAATGCCTGGCAGCCAATGCCAGACTTACTGGCTTTGACAGTGCTTATTTCACTTTGGCCGATAGACCATCCAATTTGAGTTCCTGTTTTCCTCCCAGTCCTGTTTGTATAGATATTTTCCTGATAGCCCCTCTTTCGAGTCCCTTTATTGGTGTTAACGCATGGATGCACACACTTGCTCTCCTTCTGTTCATATTCTTCTTCTGGTTCTTCTTTTCCTTCTGCATGCCAGTGTTCAGTCTTTTTCCCCACCCACCAATGGACACTTCCTGTCTGCTCTCTGCGTTTTGACAGCAAATGAACCATTGTCCTGTAAAAATCTTCCCCAACCTACATGCTCTTCCCTTGTTTATTACCCTCAAGTCTTAGCATGGCACTGCATACAATTTTGCTCATTTCAAGACAAATGGTTAGGCCACAAGCAGTACTTTAAAAAAAAAACCTCAAAATGGTCTTCCTCGGCCTCCATGACTCATTTATCTAGGACCATACTTAAACACGCTTACTTGGCCCATGCTCACTATAGCGAATTCCAGAATGTGATTGAGGGGTCACTCACTTCCCTCTTTTTGGATTTTAAACCTAACTTTCAATGGGAGTTTTTTTTTGACTTTTGTTAATCCTTTAATTGCAAAGTTGTACTTTTCTTAATTTCCGCTATGGCACTTTTCCCTATTGGCAAACTCGAACCAATCCAACCCAATACGTACTGTATGCCCTTTTTGCCAGCAGTCAGAATAATCACTAGTGCACTTTGCTATTTTCTGTTCGGGCTATATTTACCCCAGAAACACTTGGCTTATTCCTTTGTGTAAGCAACTTGGCTGCCATAAACTTGAGGTTGCCATACGGCTCCTCTGCACAGAATCCAATCAGACAGTTGTCTGTGTGGTATCCACGTTTCTTCACTGGAGCTTGTCCATCAGAAGTAAGGCGCTGGAGTAAATAACAAGGCTGATCTATTTACCTTGCCCCTCTTTATCCCAGTTCTCCGATTTTGGGGTGCTCAAGATATGATGTTTACAACTTGCGGATTCTAATTCATGTATATTTTTACATACATTTTAAATATATCTATTGACCAATTTTAAGGGGATACCCATATAATGTGATTAATTGTAGCCCATGGGTATTCTTTTATTGTATTGATCATTGGGTATTTTAAGGGCATGTTATAGCGCAGTGTGTTTTTATCTTTCTCTGCTCTTAACTTTATGTACGTATTGTATTGTTTGTGTACTTTAATGGGCGAAAAGCCCGATTAAAGTATTTGATGATGGAAAAAGTATGTTTAGGACAGACTGTGTTCTAGTGTGGCTTTCTTTTATATACACACTTAATAGACATCTGTCCACCTAATGAAAAGCTGAAAGGGACTGCAATATGTTTAAATAACTTTTTTTGTCACCCTATTTTAACTGATGCATGAATGGAAGATCACCTCTTGCACAAAAGTGGATGCAGTTTTAACCATTTCTGATTTATGCCCGTGATAGTAATTTCTTGTCATTTATTAACCAGTTTAAAATGTCCATGAAGTAAAATTTCAGTTCATATCAGTCAATCATTGTTTTAGAGACAGGCGGGGTGTTCTGTAAGTGAACAGCTTGTCCTGTGAATAGGAGCAGCTTGCTTTGTCATCCCTTGATCTCCGGGGGAAGGGAGGAATTATTTCCTTATAATGCCCTTTCCGCACCTTGCATTCAGATCTCTGTACTGCGTGTGCAAGTCCCTGAAATGGGATTTTCTGGCAGGAATTCTTCTCCGTGAGCTGTATGAAAATGGAAGGCAATATATTTAATTTCTTCAAACTAGCTTTTCTTTGGGACCTTAAAAATTCGCGTAAAATAGTAACTGATGCTTCTACCTACCATTAAACGGTTATCTGGTGGATGAAATCTTGGTGTCACCAGTTAGCAGTCTGCTGCTCTGTGTCCGTAATGGCTGCCAGGGCTGCCTTCTATCATTCAGCGGCGCCCACATGCGGTCCTGGCAGCAGCCGAACAGGACTGAGTCACTCAGAGGAAACCTCGTGAATGATGGCTTTACCACACGAAATGAGGAGGAATCTGTATGTCCTACTGTCCATCTATGATTTGGCAGGTACAATTTCCTCTTGTCATACCACTCCTCATTGGTTGTCTCTTTGGGCAGAGCAACACTGCACTCTTCTTATACTTTTACAACAGAAGTATTTCCATCTCTCAAATGTTGAATTGCCACATTGAATAACTTAGACTAGACTATTTTTTGCTTTCTGAAGGGCAGCCTCGTTAACGTTGCAGTTAATATGCCACAATTATTTTAATTATTGTTTTTGCTTACGGGCATGCGTACCATGCAGAGTATATCTGAGTTTTCAATCCATACCTGGCCCGCTCCTAGCTCACTCCTGGTTCCCCCAGGGCCTCATGTGGAATCTCCAGTATTTGGCTTGCTCCTGAATTGGTAAGAGACTCCGAGAGCGTCAGTCTGGAATGGATTTCCAGAGAAACATATGTATTGGTTTGTAGCACATGTATGAAGCACATTACACCAGACCCAAGTGCATAAATAAGAGACCTCAAGGAGGATGTGTTTGTTTTTGCACGGATTTGTGATTTTTGAGCTGCATGCTAATTTTCATCCACGTTCTTTTCTTCTCACACTAGTAGTATTATTACTTTGTTGAGATACCTCATTGGCTGAGATGGCTTTTCCAGAAAGGACTGACCCTCAGTGCCACACCTCATGAGTGCTCGAGGCTCTGAGTGACCAGTACGAGTGCAAACCATATCTCACTACACACTTGTTTTTGGTTTAGCTCATGTGGGTTCTTTGGAGTGTACGAGTGGTGGAAACAGAAAGCAATACATTACAGCAGGCAGACACATCTTCACTTTTTTTTTCTCTTACCATATTATTATAAACCAAGGCTTGGCCAAAGGTTGAGTTTTTAAACCAGAGCGCAGTCCATATGTCTGCATGGCTTATTTAACAGAGACAAATGGTAGTATTTTTTCAAGATGCGATTACAAGATTGCTCATCTAAATGCTGATTGTGCAGTAGAGTTTGTAGTAATATCTTCAAGGCCACAATCAAAGAGCATTTTGTGAAGGTGGCAAAGTTCACGAAGCAGAGCTGGAGGACGCTTATAAAAGAACGAGTCTTCCATTAATGCTTATCTAATTGGACGTTCCAAATCTCCCTGTTCAGAATTTTGTTGTGATCAGCAAATAAACATTTAAATGAAATTGAGTAGTAATTTGCTAAAAGCACGGATCTCTTGGTTCTCGTGATATGTGAACAAATACAATTGTTTTCCTCGATGGGAACAGCATTCTAATGGCCATGTATCAATTTAATTTTTGGGTAAAGGAAAAATGTTGATATTGAGAAATAACACTATATTTGTAAGATCAACGATTGTCCAACTCCAGCAACAGTGCAAAGCTGAGAATGGCCAGAACACTTTTGCATGATCCAATCCCTCTTACAGCTGGGTGGAGGTAGAATAACAAACCTGTATGGCATCCTGTGTGGTGAGGTTTTATATCCATACCATATGTATACTGTTGCATTTTTTAGGCCTTGATCCTCAAACTTGTTCTGTGAGTGATAGTGTCGTTCTCTTAAGCTCAACTTACAGCCGAAGTTGCAGGAATAAGACAAACTTATGGACTTGGGTTTTGTAAATCAGACACTGAGGGGCCGATTCCGATTCGGGCCGGAAATCTCTCCGACCGAGCCGGACCCAGAGAGATTTCCGACCGAATCGGACCCGTGCAGCCCGACCGAACGAGTACGATGCGCACGTATGCCATCGGACTCGTGTCGGTCGGACTCCCATTGAAGTCAATGGGAGCCGGTCGTACAACGCGTTTGCGGGCTCCCATTGACTCAATGGGTGCGAGGTGAACAAGGGCGCCCCCTACAGCGTGTACGCGGCGAAGCGACTCGCGCCGTACACGCACAGGAAGGGGGGACCCATGGGTCCCCCCTGTGTGCGACTCGCGCAGCTACGCGTACATGGGGGTCCGACACGGACCCCCAAAGTACGGCTCCGACTGCTCTTTCGAGCTGGAGTGCGCGGCTCGGTCGGACTGCTCGCGGCGCGCATCGTACTTACCCGGCCGGGGAACGTCTCCATTGCGCGGTGCGATTCGAGTCCGAGCGAGCCGGTCGGTGCGGTTAGACCCGGGAACGAGTCGGTCGGAGCGGTCGGGACGCCCGGACGAGTCGGTCGGCGATTTCGCATCGTACTCGCTCGCCCGGACGCGCGTACGAATCGGTCGGGAAATAGGGCTCCGAATCGGATCCGGTTAAGCCAAATCCGATTCGGAGCCCTACCGGCCGAGATCGGAATCGGCCCCTTAGTGTGTGCCCATTCACCAAAACATAGGCATAGAGGTTTGACCTGGTGATAAATTATTCTGATGAATATTAATGGATCACCAATGAGCCTATTCTTTTCCAAAATAGATGACATTTTGGATCCATCTTTCAGAAAAACCACCTGAACTGCTAGAATAATACTTGACAGCACCATGCAAAAGATCCTTTCCATGCTCCTCACCAACATCCCCAACAATGAGACACTGATGTGCTGCACCTCTCTATAGTGGCTCAATTCACTTAGACCGGCTTAAAAAATTTACTCCTGTTGGATTAATCCCGCATTTGAAATAGATTTTAACCTTTAAGGGAGATTTACATTGAATTCTAGAAGCACTTTTGTAAATCTATGATGATCGCAGATTTTCTTGGAGCACGCCTCATGTACAACACATACTTATGTGTGAATATTTCACTGGGTGGATACTCTGCATGAGTAAATCACACAGAGGTATGCAATTCCACATTTACATTTTTTTCTACAGAGAAAAGAGCCAATCCTATTTCTTCAGATACCCATTAAATGTAGTGGGGGCTGATCTTACCCTCTCCCTTAGGCTGGGAAATGCATTTACTGCTGCCGATAACAGGAGTGGTTTTATATGTGTTGTCTGGGAAAATACCTGCCAAACGTTTTCCATTATGTTAATGTTAATGTTAATTGGAGCTTCTAAAGCGCATATCACCAACTGGTCTCTAAGCGCTGTGAGAGAAGGCACCATAGCGGCTCTACTGAGTAGTGCGCCCTAGCTTAGGCCAAATTTGTGCCCCAGGCTTCTATGAAGAGGATGGTTTTTAATTTTTTCCTAAAAGGGAGAAGTGCTGGTTCTTTGCGGAGGCCTTCTGGCAACTTATTCCAGAGCTGGGGGATCAATGTAGAGAAAGCTCTGCCCCCCTTGGAGGAGCTCAAGAAGCGAGCACAGGATAATAACCCAGCATCTGAAGATCGCAGGGAGCGCCATGGTACATAAGTTACCAAGCGTTCTTTAATATATGCTGGGGCCTGTCCATAGATTGCTTTATGGGCTATACATAGCCCCTTGAATCTAGATCTCTGCTTCACTGGGAGCCAGTGTAGCTGCTGTAGTAACACGGTAGCGTGGGCCCTCCTAGGAAGCCTGAAAATCAGTCTGGCGGCATCGTTCATGACTACCTGGAGTTTTGTTAGCGCCTTCTCTGGAAGGCCAACATACAGTGAATTCCCGTAGTCTAAACGAGAAATAATCAGTGCAGTCACTGCCATGCGAAGTGCGGTAAACGACAGAAGGGGGCAAGTTTGCGTAACAGTCTTAGCAGCCCCACACATGTTCCCATCACAGCAGAAACTTGGTGGGACATGGAAAGTTTGGCGTCCAATTTTATCCCTAGGCTCTTTACAACTGAGGCTGGCTTTGGAGTAGGGCCCAGCTCTTGAGGCCAGAATTGGTCACTCCAGGGGTTAGTATCTGTGGTGACAGCCAAAACCTCAGTTTTATCGGGGTTTATTTTGAAGGAATTGGCTGTCATCCAGTTTATTGTAAACTTCAAAATGTTCTGTATTCGAACATGGGCCGAGGGGGAGTTAGCAATCTGGATGATAATTTGGGTATCATCTGCATAGTTAAAGACTTGGCACTCCATGCCGGATAGAGCTGCCACTAGGGGGTAGAGGTAGGCATTAAAGAAAAGGGGAGACAGTGCCGATCCCTGAGGGACGCCGCACGTCCGCTCGCCAGAATCAGAAACCTGATCAGCAAGTTGGATCCTTTGCGATCGGTCTGATAAATAAGAAGTGAGCCATTGAAGTGCTACCCCCTGAACTCCTAGTTCCCCCATCCGCGACAAGAGTAGGCCATGGTTGACCGTATCAAATGCCGCAGACAGGTCCAGCAGAACCAAGGCACATGGTTTTTGTATCTGCCATCAGCCTAAGTTCATCCAGGACTGCCAACATCACTAGCTCTGTACTGTGGTGAGCCCTAAAACCAGCCTGTTTTGTATGAAGTAGCCGATTGCTCTCTAGGTGGTGAGTGAGGGTTTTCAGCACATGTTGCTCCAGCACCTTTGCCAAGAAAGGGAGCTGAGAGATAGGCCTAAAGTTTTTAAGATTTGCTGCATCAGCCCCAGGTTTTTTCAATAGAGGTCTAACTCTAGCCTCTTTAAAACTGGTTGGGACAAGGCCGGTTTTAAGGGATCGGTTTAATAAATTGAGGACCTCCTTTTCCACAGCAGGAAGTGCCAAGCGAAACACCATAGGTGGACAAGGGTCCGCAGGTGAACCTGATTTGGTCCGTGCCATGAGGAGGCACAGAGAGTCGTGATCTAATTCAGGGAAGGTTAAAAGAGGTGTAACATAGGCAGGAAGCGTAGGAGCCGCCACAGAAGGGATCTGGACAGCAGGGTTTTGATGGATGACTGCCAAGAGGTCATTAACTTTGTGCAAAAAATAAGTCTGAAATGTATTGCAATCTGTAAGGCAGCCTAAAGGACTCTGTTCAGGTGACTGTCTTAGCTCAGTCATAATCCGAAAGGTCTCCTTCTGTTTATTCTCGGTGGCCAAGATCCTGGATTTATAGAATTCTGCCTTCGTGGCTATGATGGCTTTTTTATAGGTGGCAAACTTAGCTTTGTATTCGGCGAGTGCGCCTGGATCGTATGTTTTACGCCAGGCTCTCTCAAACCGACGTAGCATTTGTTTTTCCTCCCTGAGTGCTGCATTAAACCAGGGCGCCCCTTTGCCCTTGTGCCTCACTCTCTCTCTACGAGCAGGAGCAACTTTGTCAATGGCATTCCTCATCCTAAATGCGAGGGACTCACTTTCCTGGTCAAGGGTGCCCTGCACTAAGTTTTCTGAAGCTGAATTACGCAGGATTGTAACTAGGACATCTTTTTTTATTTTCTTCCACCCACGTAAGACTTTCCATTCTGGGGGGGTGAGGGGTCCCTACCGGCAAGGGGAATTACGCACCTGATCAAGAAGTGGTCGGACCAAACACAGGGACTGATATCTACTAAACTGGTAGAGGGGTCAGTGGTCCAAACTAGATCAAGGGTGTGACCTTTTTCATGGGTGGGGGCCTTAATAGGTTGTCTAAGTTCCAAGGTGGTCAGAGCCTCTTCCAATTGTATGGTCCTCGGGTAGCCAGAGCTACTATTTAGTCGAGATAAAGCTTTCGTCTGAGCTCTCGTGTTACAAGAGAGAAGGAGGAGAAAAACAGCGTATGGAGGGACACAAGGTTGTAGGGATGACAAGACATTTATTACATCATAAACGTTATATCATCCACACGTATTTTAGGATCTAGTCCTGGTGCTCACACATCGAGTGAGGTTGCGTGAAAAGGTGAAAAAGTGCTGGTGACTTAAAATTACATCACATTGACAACATAAGCAAAACTCAAGTGAATTTTTACAGTTGAAGTTTTGGTTGTAATAGGTCGACGGCGTTTCGATCTCTATAAATTAGAGACCATCATCAGGACGAGTAACCGTGTGAGCAAGTAGAATCTGAAGGGCGGTGAACCGCTACGTTCTAAAATCAGATGATTATTTCACGGGTTCCGGGCAGTGTGTCCCCGCAGACTGATCCAGCAGGCCTTTCATTGCAGTGCCTCGCCGCCTGCTCGGAATCACCGGAGGAGACCCGGCATTCTGCCCTTAACCAAATCACCTACCAGCTATCGGGACACACTGCCCGGAACCCGTGAAATAATCATCTGATTTTAGAACGTAGCGGTTCACCGCCCTTCAGATTCTACTTGCTCACACGGTTACTCGTCCTGATGATGGTCTCTAATTTATAGAGATCGAAACGCCGTCGACCTATTACAACCAAAACTTCAACTATAAAAATTCACTTGAGTTTTGCTTATGTTGTCAATGTGATGTAATTTTAAGTCACCAGCACTTTTTCACCTTTTCACGCAACCTCACTCTGTGTGAGCACCAGGACTAGATCCTAAAATACGTGTGGATGATATAACGTTTATGATGTAATAAATGTCTTGTCATCCCTACAACCTTGTGTCCCTCCATACGCTGTTTTTCTCCTCCTTCTCTCTTGTAACACGAGAGCTCAGACGAAAGCTTTATCTCGACTAAATAGTAGCTCTGGCTACCCGAGGACCATTCTGGCCTCATCTTGACCACTGTTCTTTAAAAACACATATACCACCCCAGGTCGTACCGTTGGGGTTCCCTTGTTCGCTAAATATACTCTTCCAATTGTATGGCATGGGTATCTCTAGGTACAAGGTTCCAATGTAGGTTAAAGTCTCCTATTACCATAACATTTTGGTACCGAGAACGAAGGTCACTCACTAACTCTATAAAGCGCTCAAGGAATTTAGTAGAGGTTTGAGGGGGGCGATAGACCACCACTAGGACTAGGCAGGATGTCTTGAAGAGAATCTTAGCTCCCAAAATGTCTGCGCCCTCAATGTTATCGGTGACTATTGTGTTCAGCGTAAGTTGTTTGTTATATAACAAAGCAACCCCCCCACCTCTTGTGTCTCCCAGTCTGTTATGCCATAGGGCTGTGTAGTCTGGAGGCAGGGCTGCTGTCATGTCTGATATTGAGGAATCTTTAAGCCATGTTTCCGTGATCCCCAAGATGTCTATAGAGTTGTCTTGGAGGAGAGAAAAAACCTCCAAGTTGTGTTTTTGCAGAGAGCGGGTATTTAAAACTGCTACCCGTAATTCATGTGGGCTAACAGACTTTCCCTGGGGGTGGTGTATAACACCTGCTTTCCCCACTACATATGGACTGGACAATAAGCCTTCCGCTCTTAAAATGTCTGCTACATTGTTGTTTAGAAAGGCGGACCTGGGGGCTAAGGCCAAGATTTGGTCAGCCGTATATATAATGTGCGGGCCAGGGGTTCTGGCCCCTGGTCCCGGCCGGGCTCGGACGGGCGCAGACGGGCATGCCTTAGGCGCGCCAGCGGCGCGCCCGCGCTGCGCGCTTGCTCCAGCCTGCCTGATATGGGGTTAACTCCTCCCCCACCGATCAGCCCTGCTGTGCAGCAGCTGATCGTCCCCTACCCACTAGACCGCCTACTGCAGCGGAAGTGCCACGAAGGAAGTGAGGATGCGAGGAGACCGACCTACGCAGGTCGGGCACTTCAAACAAGGAGGTAAAAGCAATTAGACCCAAAATGTTTAAAAGCTAATATCAGCGTGAATTTTTAAAAACATGGTAACAGGAACAATGAATAAAAGCAGCTATTTTTTAAAAGAAGTTAAAAGCACTTCATATGTAACACAAAATTACCGCGCCAGGGCAAACCACCACAGGGAGGTTAGCGCGTATCTCTCACCTTGCGCGCTTGCTCCAGCCTGCCTGATATGGGGTTAACTCCTCCCCCCACCGATCAGCCCTGCTGTGCAGCAGCTGATCGTCCCCCTACCCACTAGACCGCCTACTGCAGCGGAAGTGCCACGAAGGAAGTGAGGATGCGAGGAGACCGACCTACGCAGGTCGGGCACTTCAAACAAGGCGGTAAAAGCAATTAGACCCAAAATGTTTAAAAGCTAATATCAGCGTGAATTTTTAAAAAACATGGTAACAGGAACAATGAATAAAAGCAGCTATTTTTTAAAAGAAGTTAAAAGCACTTCATATGTAACACAAAATTACCGCGCCAGGGCAAACCACCACAGGGAGGTTAGCGCGTATCTCTCCATAAAGTTATGATTTATGGGTTAATCCCTACATTTTGTAAGGCCTCCCACCAGAACACCTCATTTCCTGCTCCTACCTAGCCCTACATATGAAATGGTTGAAAATTAGTTTTCTTGCACTTTTTCATCCATTGTAAGTGCTATTTAAAATCATAACTGGGAAACAGGATTTGGAGTTTACTACGGCAAACTTTTTTTCAAGTACTTAAGTTCCTCTTAAATTCACAAAAAGTTTATGACTTAGGCCATACATTTTCATCAGTCCCCTGCTTCTAAGCATGGCCCTGCTTGCCTTCCTGAGCAGTCACAGTTCACTAATTTGAACTTGATTCTCCCCCCACTCCTTTTACTGTGTTACCTGCACATGCCCTCATTTAATTGAATGGCGGTATGTACTGTCTGAAAAAAACGATATCCATTTAATTCGAATCATACTTGGTCTAAACTGCCAGCATTCAAATGTTAGTAATGCAGAATGACCGTGACCATTCAATTAGTTCTTTTGAGTGTCAAGTCTTTTGACTATATGCAAGAGTGCTTTTTATGCACTCTGTGAAAAGCCCGTGTTTTTCACACCTGCAAGACTGCAGCGAACACCGCACATCTAATCAAGTGTAGTATTCATCTGCATTCCCTTCTTGTTAATGTATTTTAAACTTGCGTTTTTTATGAATTTAATTCTTTTGTATCTTTATGTGGTATTTTGTGTTTTGTGGTTATCTAGCTTAACCGAATAAAAGTGTCATTTACTGATTGGCAAGTGTGTGCCTTATCATGCTGTATGTACCTTGTGGGTTTACGAGGCTACCTACCTTAGTGGGAGCCAGTCTTGGTCTCTCACTAAAAAACCCTGCTGATGACGAGGTTAAACACCGTGAGAACACTGCTTTCAACGCACAATTGGGTATCTGGTGGGGTAAATATCTGCCTTCAACCCATCTATTCGAAGCACAAATGTTAAGACTGACACTGAAAAAAGTCAGATTCGTTGTGCTGCAGAATTAAGCTATTTTCAGAATTTTGTAAACCAAAACATCAGTTGCAAAAACGTGTTAAAGTCTGGTTTTATTTTTTCTTATAAAAATATTAATACAATTCAGTATTGGTGAATTGGTTGCATGCTCTGATAGTCATTTCAATTGTAAATACCTTCTCTCTAGTTAAATTTGTCTATTACATATACAACTTGCAGCTGCTTCGGCGAACAGGTACATTTTCATTTCCTCTCGGTGTTTTCCAGATTATGAAGTTCCCATTAATATTTTAGATGTTCTCACTGCATTTCGTAAGATGCACAGGAATATGAGCGATTGGTCTAGTTATCTGTGCGAGCCTCATGGCAGACGTTGAATTGCTTCATGATAGGCTGTCTATGGCATAGAGAGCATTGGGTATATACTGAAGGCTATTGGTTGGTTGCTCCATTGCAGTTCACAAGTTCTGCGCATGATCTCTGAACCTCATTGTATGGCTTGAGTTTGCTTTGCGATCTAAAATTGGTGCCAAAAAGGCATTCTAACTGCAACAGATGGTTTTGTAACCTTTTAATAGCCAATTGATGCACACAAACAGTTACTTTTTGAAACTTATATTTGTACTTTTCCAGTTTTAAAGGTTTGTATCTCACTTCAGAGACAAATGCTGGTTTTAAATCATCACACCAGGTCGTTTTTTAATTAAACATTCACGGAGTTTTAGCATTCAGCATATTTAACAAAATACTGTTTATAAATGCAGGTTGTATCAATACTCTGTTAATACTATTACCCAAAGGATCAGTTCAGGTTAGATATCTGATAGACTCTACGGTCAGGGACATTTTAAGGATTTTGGGGGCCCTGTGCCAAACAGATTTCGGGGGCCCCTGTTTAGAAACGTTTTGAATTTATGATCTAATTTCAGCTCTTTTATGCCCTCTTTGGCCAGGTCAATGACAGTGCACAGACACACTCGTCCAAATTTCGAATGTGTTTACATCTAATATTCAGTGATAGTGACTTGTGTTTTCAATGTTTAACGCAGCAGCTCACTATTATTACTGCAAATAATCTCTGTGACTTCCTCCAATTTCTCATATGTGAGGTCCTGTTTTGATCTAAAAGAAACTTTTATGGATGAAACCTAAACACATTTCTCTGCAAAATGTCTGTAATAGACAGTCACAAATCACCCACATTACATTTTTTAAAGGAAAACGGTATTTAAAACAATCTGTTTATGGATTATTCAAGGTCATTAGGGCAAGACTCTCTGCAGAATAGAGCTGGCCCCTTAAGGGGCCCCCTGAAAGGCTGGGGCCCTGGGCCAGAGCCCACTTTGCCCATGCCTTAAAACATCTCTGTCTACGGTTCTTATGCCATTGAGTAGTACTTTATCTTTTTGAAAAATCACATTCCTGTTTCAAGTTACTTTTCCTGTCTCTAACACTACTTGGAACCAAACTGTTTTAATATGATTCCAAATCACATTGTGATGAACCTTAAACCTATCATGACATCCAATAGCCTACCATAAAAGTGAAAGTTTCCTTTTAGTAGGTTGTGTGTTAGAAGAGAAAATGATTCTGGAACTTAATGAGTTCCAGAGTTAACCATTGGTTGAAGTTGATCCTGGGGAACAATACAGATGAATGTAGATATATATATAGCATTTGAACATATAATTTGTACCTTGCATTTACACGGTAAACAACCAGGTACAGTGGGAGTACTGGAAGTGGTATAGGGGCTGGCGCATCTGCTGATATATTTGCTGGTGTGCCCTCTGGGTATCCATTTTCCCTGTCATGTTAGTCTTGCTAGAGATGCCATTTTTTGTGACAGACCAGTGGACATGCAGCAGAGACAGGAGCCATAGGTACAGGGGTACTGTCATAAACTAACCTGATTTTTGGGCTGTAACTCTGTTTCCCTGGTTCTCATCCCCCTACCAGGTGCACTTAATGGTCAGCGTTTGCTCTGCCAAGTGGTCTGTGGAACAATGGACATCTTCTTGGGTTTTCAGGTTGCTCACAGCGCTCAACTGCATAATCATATACAGTTTTCTCCGTGCTCCTGGCGTTTAGTTGAACCTAATGCATTCTGGGAGTTGAAGTGTGAATTCAATTCTTTTGAGCTAATTGAACTGCCACACCTGAAAAACAATGATTGTAGAAAAAGAGAGATAATTGAGGGGCTTATGTCCAGGATGATATGGAGTCATCCATACCCATATTCTGTTTGCTGCTTCATTCAGCAGTCGAAATGCCTTCCCACTTGCTTGTCTCATTGGACATATTTGCCATCTTTCTTTAATCCATTGTAGCATAGTGTGCATCTATATATTGAAGTGTGTAAATTGATGCTTACCCAGTGAGGTCTGTTATGATTTGAGATGGACCTTGATCTCAATAGGGGGTGGGGGCTTTCACACAATATTTGGATAGCAGTAGAGGTTAATTGTCTGATGGTCATCTTCCGAGATCCCTCAATGGCCTTGCCACATATCGTTTGTGATTCAAGAACACAGAGTGGAGACCCGAAGAAACCTGCTGCATGGCCAATGGCTGTTTAAGTTGGTGGATGATCTCCAGCAATTCATTCCAGTCAAGGTGAATGGGTCAAACCGCTTCAGTAGTAATCTTAGGATGCTGAAGTTTCCATGAATGCTGTGACTCAGGCAAAACCAAGCATGGGGATTTTCAATAATATACTGGGACGCATTTTCAGGTTGATAAAATGTATGCTACTCCATTGTGTTCCAATAACATCTGCTACTAAAAGTGCTAGGAAATGACAAGACTGTTATTGTTAACGATCACGTGTACAGAACACACTCTATTGAAAAAGGGATGGCTGGGTTGGAGCTCTCCACTCTGGTGTATGGTCAGTGTAGTTCTGCATATGTGGAGGAGGCTCAATTAAAGCTGGTTGTGAGGAAGACCCGCTTTGCATTATTTGTTGCTTTTTTTTATCATGCCTCATGATTCTGAGGGATTCCAATGACTATATTTCACAGTTTCTTCTTTTTTCAGACTCTTAAGTCTGCCAAAAATTAGCAGTTTTTTTTTTTTTTTTGCAGTTTGCATTTTCAGTGGAGCTAGGTTGTCTGGTGCTCCTCTTATCAGGATCATGTTTGCTCAACAGATATTTGACATGAGATCAGTCCATGGAAGCCCCATTGGACATCGTCTCCAGTTTGAGCATAGGGCTGCCCTGGGCACTTTTGTATCTGATACTTTTGAGAAAGGTAGTAGGCTTAAGATTCTTGATTTGTACTTTGCCATGGAGGACGAAGAAGCCGGATAAACATTGGAGACGTTATTTGTATGTGGTCCAAAATATTGTCACCTGTGGTGATAGACTGGTGCACAACCACTGGAATTATTTTATGGTTGAAGGATTTAGGTCCGCAGCAAGAGCATTTTATTCCTTTTCATCCAGACTTCGAAGTCACTGAGTATAATGTTCTTCCTCAAGTTCAGCAGTTTTAATTTCAGGTTCTGAAATGTACACTCTTTATAACTTGGTCGAAACTGTTCCAGGGTTGCTTGTGTTATGGATCAGGGAGGACCTCCCTAGCAGGTCTGACTGGACTGCTCTCTTTGGAGCAGGGTCAAGACTGGTTTGCATATGACTGGGTCCAAACTAAGGTGGCATGGTGAACAAAAGAACGATGGGTTGGGATGCTACCTGAGCGATTGCCAGTGGTTAAACAATGCAAATATCCTCCCATCACCTTTTGTGTGTTTCTCTCTGGAAAGGTTTAATAGCATGATGGGTGGCTGACCAATGTGCTCCTCTAAGTAGGCAACACTGTCTGATGCAAATGGCTTTGTAGGATGCTGCCATGTCCGATAGTTATGCACATCCAAGCTATTCTTTTTAGTATACTTCTACCCCATCTGTTTGAACTTGTGTGTGCCTGTACATTTTGTAGGCTTATAGCAAATATTGTTGGCAATGAGCTATCTTGAATTGAGGGTTAGCCAGCTTTTTTTTTCCATAGGCCAAAACCGGTCTTGCTATTATAATAAATTTGTATGCCTCTTTTTACAAATCTGATGCATGGTTCCTGAACTGCTGGCTTCTTTGTCTTACATCTGGAACACTTCATGTTTCTCCTTTCGACACCCTGCTGAGATCTTACCACTCTCCAGTTAAAGTGTACCCCTGGTGAAGAAATGCATTTTTAAATTAAGCAAGTTTGCTAGTGCATGTAAACGTTAGCTCATTGTCAGTCTGTTTTCCAGTTGCAGCCTAAATTGACTGTATACCACACTTGCAGATGTTCACTTGCTGTTGCCTGAGCTTTGTTTTAAAGTATGGTTCATTAATTAGTTCAATTAGTAGCTGTGTACATGATACATGCAGCGAACAAGGTATAAATGAGTAAGTAGAGGTACGTCCTTCCAGGTGATTAATCAAGAGAGGCTAGACCCTGTCTCGTAGACCTTTTTGCATTGTATACCCCTAGCCTCATTAATCACCGACATCTCACAGTGTTGTAGGTAGTCTGCATTAACTGGTGATACTTGCAGCAAGTACTGGCATCAATTTGTGCAATAACTTCATTAATAAACCCATTTGATCATACAGTATACTGCACATTCACGCCAGATGTAGTTTATGAATTCCTTCTATATCCATCAATAGTTTCTGTCCTTTGTGGTGTTCCCTGACCCTCTATACACAGTACAACATCCAATATTTTGAATGACAACTTTGCCTGTTTAGACGTACCTGGCTACAGCTGATCTGCATATTGAAGAACAGATAATCATGGCTTTCGAACAGGAGTGTACTACACTCTTCTCAAACCTTGGGCATATTGATGCTGACTCAGCTTCTGCCTGTAACTTTGATGATGACTTTGAAGTAGATTTTGAGGGCCTGAAGCCCTTGTCCTTCATACTACCACCCTATCTTTACATGGTTCTGCTTTTACCGCTGCTTCCATATTGCATGTTTGATCATGTGACAATGACTTAAAATTACACCGGCACACTTTAATAAGAAGACACAAAACATCTTTGCAGAAATAGGTGATTAACACTGTCCAGTGACAATATTCATGTAGATAACATTTTCCCAAGATAGGATGGATCTTTCAGGGGCCTGCATCCAATTCTAAGGCTTTTGAGGAACTGTAGCGCCTAATGATTATTAGGACTTCTTTTTGAGCAATATGCTAAATTACCTGGGTGACTAGAGCAAGAAAGTTGACCACCCCAAAATGTCTGGTTGCATAATAAAACAAGTGATCCCAAAGGGTGGGGGGGGGAGGGGGGGGTCTGCTAGGAAATGGTGAATAGGTAATGATAGAAGTAAAGCAGTTCAATTGCTCAAATAAATTAAATTCCCACCAATTAGTGATTTTAAACTGTTTTGATGAAAACTAGTTAATAATCGTCTGATACTTGGGGACTGCTTTCCCCACCCTGATATCACGGGTGTGTAAACGTTGTTAGTTGGAATCTATTAGCCACCACAATTTTAATTTTGTGTTGATCATTTAAAGCTATTGCCAACTATTGGTTCTGACCCCTATTTATAAAGAAAGGAGAGTTAAGGCATGCGCTTTCCATACATGTTTGGAACATTTGTAACACAGAGCAGTACAATGTGTACCTGTGACCTGTCGTCATTTGTGGATCTTGGGAACCCTTGAAGTTGTTAAATTCTAAGACCAGCTTAAGAATCGGTCTTTCGGAAGGCGTAACTTTTTGCATTCTTTCTCCAAGTTTTACGTAGCTGTAAATCTATCTAATGCAAATTGAATGATTTTATTTTCTTTGTTATGCAAATTGTATGCTTTAGTCATAAAAGCCTGATGGTGAATCTGTAGTTTGTGTATAAGCTGCTATGGAAATGATGGAAAAAGGTATATAAATTTTTTTAATGACTGTTTCAGTTGGTGTGAACAGAAGGTTTCAGGTGTATTTTATGTGTCGTATGTTTTACCTGCTTTTATTATAATGGTTTTTATTAATCAAACAAACTTCCATTCACAAACATGGTATCAATCAATCAATCACAGAATTTGTAGAGCGCACTACTTACCCGCGAGGGTCTCAAGGCGCTGGGGAGAGAAAAGGGGGGGTGCTGCTACTGGTCGAACAGCCAGGTCTTGAGTAGCCTCCTGAAGGTCAGCAGGTCTTGGGTCTGTCGTAGGCTTAGTGGAAGGGTGTTCCAGGTCTTGGCGGCGAGGTGTGAGAAGGATCTGCCGCCGGTGGTTGTTCTTCGACTGCGAGGGACGGTGGCGAGGGAGAGGTCGGCGGAGCGGAGCTGGCGGTTGGGGACGTAGAAGAAGAGTCGTCTGTTGAGGTAGGCTGGGCCAGTCTTGTGGAGTGCCTTGTGTGCGTGTATGAGGAGTTTGAAGGAGATTCTCCTGTCGACGGGGAGCCAGTGCAGGTTCCTCAGGTGGGGGGTGATGTGGCTGTGGCCTGGTACGTCTAGGATCAGGCGTGCGGAGGCGTTTTGTATGCGTTGCAGTCGCTTGATGAGCTTGGCCGGGGCTCCCGCGTAGAGGGCATTCCCATAGTCAAGTCTGCTACCAGTACAATGAAATTCACAGATTGGAATAATGCTTGCATGGATTACTTTAGTACACATTCCAAGAAGAGCATCCAGAGGAACAATATTAAACCTGATTATTAAATTATTGGTCACTCACTAACTAGGTAGCCCTGCATTGTTTTTGTCCATTTAGCAATCATCTATATTGATTATATTTGGATTTTCTAGTAAAAAACCAGATTTAGAAAATCTAGAAGCAGCTCCTGTCTTTGAACCAGAGACTAATTTTAAATAGGAGGACAGATCGCGTAAAGTTTTGTGCCACTGAATTGAACCCCTCAAATTCTGATTGACTTGATCCGCCAGCATTTGTCAGTAACGAGGTGACAAACGTGTACAACTGGAGGTGTGTAATAGTGGAGCTCGTTGGACTAGCTATATTACCACTTCCTCTGCATGCAGACCAGGGCGGCTGCTGATGTGGGACTTGTCACTCTTGCCATTAAGTAAGTTGACTTGTAGGGGGGGCGTGGCCGAGCCGACGGCAAAGATGGCCGCCAGCGAGTGAAGCTCCAGTAATCAGCCGGCCTCATGAGCGATTTCCCCCGAACAACGCCCGCATTCGGCCCGTAAAAGCAGCGCTCCAGGCGGCGGAGGTGATGCGGCATGCGGCTGCCTGAGTGCCGGGCACCTGCATCTATCTGAGGCGGAGATTCGTCGAGCTCAAGGCGGAGTGGGGCCGGCCGGCGCAGCCGCGTCTGGCGTCCCGGAGCGCAGCGTGGAGCGCCCGCCCGTCGCAGTTGGAGTTCTCTGCTGGATTACGACTCGTCAGACCGGGTGAGTCGGGCCCGAGCCTGTTGCGCTCCCTTCCCCTCCCCTGCTGTCCCGGTCTGCTGCCGCTGCTGGGCTGACCGCTCCGCCCCGCTGCCACGTTTTCCTGAGCCCCTGAGGGGGATAGGGCCCTCCGGCCTCAACCACTGGGGGTTGGACGCTGGCCTGGCGCTGCAACGGCCGTGGCGGAGGCAAGGGTGCGCTCGGCGGCCACCCGGTACTGAAAGGCGGTCCCATTTGCCTGCAGTGACTCCCGGGGGTGCCTTGGAGAACAGCGAGACGGTGCCTGGCACGCATACTGGCTGACCCACCCGCATTGCCGGATTGCTGGAACTCTGCCTTAGGTGCATAAACGTGGACTGCTGCGCTGTGCAGCCCCACCATTGCAATCTGGGAACTGAACGGCTGCACCCCGACTGCACTGTGATACCCTCCTTTTGCCATTATAATTTTCATATCCCCAGGGAGTGGTGCCGCCATCTTACTTTGCCCCGACCAGCAGGACTAAGCTCTCGTCCAGTTTTTGAATTGGCTCCATCCTGCTCCCCTGAGCTTTACGGGGCCTGTTGCTGGCACAAATAGACATCTCTGCCACTGGCTGTGAGCACCTCATTACTGCATGGTCCCCCCACCCCTTCCTTCCACCGTCCTGCATTCACGGAATGGGCCGCAAGGACCCCAGGCAGCGAACCTTGCCTTTTGAGAAAGCGAGTGAAAGCACGACATTCCACAGCACAGACATGGCTGAAAAGGGTCCTGCCACGGCGCCTCCTGTAACCTCAGAGGCCTCCGTCGCCTCATTGCTGCTGGAAATGAAGGCGGGATTTAAGGCGCTAGACTCTCGCTTTGACTCCCTAGACCAGACGATCGCATCATTGGGCGCCGAGGTGCAGGGTCATGACAGACGCCTCGACGTCGCTGAGGCTCGTATCTCTGACCTGGAGGACGGGACAGCACAATCTCTGAAGCGGTTGGAGAGGGCGGAGCGTCTGCTTAAGGAAATGGCCATAAAAAAATGAGGATTTGGAGGCGCGTGGACGCCGCAACAATGTCCGCATAATGGGGGTTCCGGAGACAACATCAGCAGGCCAAATGGCCCTCTTTGTCGAGAAGCTACTTACGGATCTGTTTGGGAGTGGGGCATTTACACCTGGCTTTGTTGTTGAGCGGGCCCATAGGTCACTGGGACCTAGACCGAACCCGGGCCGCCCCCCTAGACCCATCATCGCGCGCCTGCTGAATTTTAGGGACCGGGACACAGCGCTCCGACTGGCTCGAGAACGCGGCACGGTTGAATGGCAGGGGTCCAAATTGGCATTCTACCCAGACTTCACTCCAATGGTTCAGGAGGCACAACGCAAGTTCCTGGGGGTCAAGGCTACGTTGCGAAATCTTGGACTCAAATATGGCATGCTTTACCCCGCGAGACTGAAGGTGGATGTGGGCGGCAGATCAAGAATATTTGACACCCCTACAGAGGCCCAGGAATTCTGCCGCACGCACAAGACACGGAACTCACAGAACACGGCGGAAAGTGCACTTGCTTCCCCACATCATAGTGGCTCTGTCGCTAGTGTGGACCTATTTTCGAACACTGGTGCTGAATAGGGGTGCCTTGCATTATCTGGTGTGCTTTATATTGTCTAATTGGGAAATTGCGTTGTTTGATTTGTTGTTGCTATACAGACACGGCACTAGGCCGGCTTGATTCTGGGCTGCCACCCCCCTCTGGTGTATCCGCAAAGTTGATTTATTGCCTTTTGGGGCCCACTTATTGGACCACAATCAGTTGCCCGGCGATCACTATGATTCTCGAGCGCGTTATCTTGCGAGGGGTTGGCCGCCTTAGGGTTGGTAGGTGGCTGGGTGGGGGGAGGGGGGTTATGGGTAAGTTCACACACCATGAATGTTCTAATTTACACTTTATTTTCACATTGCTTGCTGAGTTACCATCGCACTACAGACCTGACCGGAAGATGTTTCCGCAGAATCTCGATGTCACGATTAGGTAATATACAGGGGCCTTCAGCCCTTACCCTTATGACCTGGAATGTCCGGGGCCTTAATAATACTCGTAAACGGCGCCAGGTGATTCACTACCTCCTCTGACACAAGGTCGATATAGTCTACTTACAGGAGACACACCTCCCCCACTGATTCGGCTCAATTTGGCGCTAGCTGAGGCACACATAGATATTTTGCCAATTATAGTAATTATGCTAGAGGCACGGCTATACTGATAAACAAGAGAATCCCCTTTACTCTTATTGATGCGACCCGTGATCCAGTGGGTAGATTTGTTATAGTCACAGGAACCCTGTACGGCCATAAAGTTACTTTAGCTAATATATATGCTCCTAACGTTGACGCCCCCGAGTTCTTTCACGACCTGAATGCCCGGATTGCGAAACATGATCCTCAAGCGCTACTCCTAGGGGGGGACCTACATTTATTAATAGACCCCACACTAGATAGCTCGTCCAACGCACCAGACGCTAAACCGCGGGCGAGGCGATCCTTGAAGGCTCTCTGCGCTCAGTACTCACTAATTGACATTTGGCAACAGTGCAATCCCAATCTCACCAACTACACATTACTCTGGCCCACACGGTACCTGGTCGAGGATAGATTACTGGCTTCTCTCTCCCTGCGTTGTGGGTTGGTTTAGTTCCCTCTCCACACTCCCCAGCACATATTCAGACCACTCCCCAGTGACCCTGCATTTACTGTTCCCACGCCCGGAGGGGTATGAAAGACAATGGCGGTTCCCTAGTAGGGCCCTCCTGGCTGAAGTGTTCAAGGCGGAGGTGCGCGAGGCAATAGAGGACTATTTCGAAATCAATACTGGCTCTGTGGACAGAGCGGCGGTACTGTGGGAGGGCTTCAAGGCAGTCATAAGGGGGGTATGCATCTCCAAACAAGCCGGAGTGCTTCGGGATCTCCGTAACACGTTGGCCCGCATTGAACAAGATATTGCCCGGCTGGACTCGCGACTCTCTTCCCTCCCGAATCCAAACGACCAGGCGGAAAGACTCGCCATATTGACAGAATATAGAGACACGGCAGAAAGGGAGATACTATATATGGGGAAATATCAGACAGCGCGTAGGTACGGCGAGGGCGAACGTCCTGGCAGAGTACTGGCACAAATTCTGAGACCACCCTACAGCAAATCCTACATAACTGAATTACACTCGGACTCCGGTGCCATATTGTCCACCACATCGGCCATCAGAGATGAGTTCCTAGCCTATAACACCACACTATACTCCTCAAGGGCTGACCCGGATGGCACTGCCCAGACTGCTTATCTAGATGAGATCGCGCTGGTGTTCCTGGAGAAGTACATGCTCGACTTCATAGCAGAGCCCATATCAGTCACAGATGTTGCGTTGGCCATAGACACCCTGCGAAGCTCCTCTGCCCCGGGGCTTGACGGCTTCACCAGTGATTTTTATAAAGAATTTAAGGACATACTGGCCCCTCAATTAATTGAGGTTTACGCGGAGGCATTAGAGAGGCAAATTCTCCCCCCCACGCTACGGGAAGCCGTAATCCTACTCCTTCCGAAACCCGGCAAAGACCACAAACAATGCGGTTCATATCGACCACTGTCCCTATTGAACTTAGACTACAAAATTCTAGCCAAAGTGCTCGCCAACAAACTTTCACAACTAATGGAATATATCATTTCCCCGATGCAGTCTGGTTTCGTTCCCCGGCGGTCCACATCCCTGAATCTCCGCACGTTGTTCGCTGTGCTGCACAGAATACAGCCCGAGGTCGCCGCGGCTGCGGTGTTATTGGATGCCGAAAAGGCGTTCGATTCTTTAGAATGGCCTTTCCTTGTAGAAGTGATGCAACGCATGGGACTGCCTTGTGGTTTCATCTCCACGGTCTCCTTGTTATATAGTCAGCCATCGGCGCGGCTCCGTCTGAACGGCACCCTGTCCGAGCCATTTCGGCTATATCGCGGGACTAGACAGGGCTGCCCCCTGTCCCCGCTTTTGTTCATCCTAGCCATGGACCCTTTGGTCAGACATCTCCGGGAACGCCCTTTGCACAGGGGACTTCAGTTCCACACTGGTCCATTACTCGCTTCTCTATATGCCGACGATACCATCCTTTATGTCCGGGAGCCGCACATCAACCTGTCCCCTCTTATCCGGGAAATCATCCGTTTTGGGCGGTTTTCAGGGCTAGGTATAAATTGGCACAAATCAATCATATTCCCGCTTACAACTGGCACTGCCCAATGGGAATGCGACTTTCCCCTAGAATGGTGCCAGGATTCGGTAAAATATCTTGGTATACATATTCATCTAGACACCACTCAAATCATTTGCTTGAATTACGGGCAGACTTTTCGAAATCTGGAGGAACAGGTCGAAAGATGGCTACGATTGCCACTGTCTCTGGCTGGCCGGGTGGCCATATTGAAAATGGTGGTGCTTCCCAAGTTTTTATACCTCTTTAATAATATCCCGATCCCCCTCACTGATGGATTTTTCCGCACTTTGCAGGCGCTCATGACTAGACTGGTATGGGGCGGGAGGAGACCGCGAGTTCGCTGGACTACAATGACGCTCCCATACGATAGGGGCGGGTTCAATGTGCCGGACTTCCATCTCTATTATTTGGTAGCGCAATGTCACTATGCGTTCGCTTGGTTCCACCCGGATGCACGCATACCCTTCCTACGACCAGAGGCGGACCTGGTGCTCCCTGACAAATTATGCGAGGTGCTTCCCGGAGGCTTTCCACGTGACAAACACGACATACAGACGGTGTCCACAACTGCCTGGGCGTAGGGTAAGTTGAAAAAGCGTACGGGCGCCACACACTTATACTCCTCCGCCCTGCCCCTACCCAATGCCAGATGGTTCCCAATCATGGGTGAGAGGCTAGTGCAGAACACGTTGACTACGCTGGATATTACAAAAGTGGGTGATTTTTTCCCAGGGGGCCATGTGTTTTCGATAGACGAGGACGCCCGGTTCACCGATTGCAACTTCATGACGAGATTCCTGCTGAGCCGCATGAAGTCTTCGCTGCGCGCTACCTTCCCCACATACCCGACTGAGCCTGACTCTTTCCCCCCGCTTACACTGGTGTTGGAGACCCCCGGCGGAACACACCTTATCTCTAAAATGTATAAAGCCTGCGCCGGGATGCTGCCGGCAGACGACTCCAGCCTTAGACAGGCCTGGGAGGCGGACACTGGGTGCACCATCACGGATGAGCAGTGGGTCAAATGCTGTGAGGCCACCAAGGACATCTCACTTGACAGTTGCCACAAGCTGTTACATTTTAAATTTCTCCGCCGCGCTTACTTTACCCCAGCCTTGGCACATAGGATAGACACCGAACGGCCACACACCTGCTTGAAATGCAACGCACCACACGCTGATTTTATACATTTGGCGTGGACATGTCCCCGCTTGAAATCCTATTGGTCGGAGGTGCACGTGACCCTGGGGAAGATAATCGGACTTCCAGTGGTCCCCATTCCCGAGATAGCCCTGTTAGGGTACACTATACAGATTCCTAAGACAGTCAGGAAACTAGCATCATTGGGGCTGCTATTAGCTAAGAGAGAGGTGGCCATTCACTGGGGCAGGAAGTCTGCTCCTAAACTGCAGGATTGGCTGGGGAGTCTGGCACACTGCAACACCAACACTGAAATATACGCAGGTCTTATGCCAGCGAAGTCGCGGCCGCGGGACATTTGGGGGCCGCTGAGGTCCTATTTCGAGACTGCCAAGCGAGCCTCTGCCACACAGGTGAATGCTGGGTTGGTGCCTGAGGGGGTGGGCTGAGGGGATGTTTTTCTTATTTTGAGCCATGACTTCCCTTTCAGATTCGGAAGGTTGGCTTCTACCGTGTTCCATTGCTACATATGGGAGATACTGCTGGTTGGGATCCTTATCTCTGAGACGGGTGACTGAGGGTGGGGGGAGGAGAGTTGGGCTGGATTACCCCGGAACTGGACTGGACCATGATGTAGAACACTATAACGTTCAACACAGTGTATGTACCTGTCAGGCACGATTTGATTGATATGTAAGATGACTGTTTGCAATGCAATGTGACTATTATTCTATAACTGAAAAATAAAGTATTAAAAAAAAAAGAAAAGTAAGTTGACTTGTAAGTCCTTTCTTTTTGAATGTGTAAAGTGAACCGATCAAACGGTGCATTCCAGTGATGTACAGGCTCAGCTCATTTACAATGTCACTGTTAAAGATGCTTTGAGTAGCAACTGAAAAGAGCTATTGTGGGGACTCAACGTTTTTGGCAGCTGTTATCATAAATTCATTTATTTTTCCATGTGACAGTTATTTTAAAAGATGTTAAGGGCCGCTGATTTCACTTTTCCTCCATACAGTGAACCCCTGAAAAACAAATGTGTGATCAGTAGCTTCTGCTTACGGTCTGATCACATCTGGTTAAAATGGTTTGGGGACTTTCTATGAGCGAACTGTGGCATTTAATTTGGTGAAGATTTGAAACCTGAAATGATGACCAGAACCATCAGAAAGAGAAGGTGTTAGTTAAAAAAAAAAAAAAATCGTATTATGGCCCAGCTAAAATAAATTTATGTGCACTGACAAACGTTTAATCTTTCGACTACTGATACTCAAATATTTGGTTGTATATAATTTGTGGGATAGCCCCAGCTTTTAATTTGGGGGTTGTGATCGGGGTATAAATTTGCAGAGTTTGACAGTTCTGCTAGGTGTTGTCACATAGCACTGATCTTGTGTGCCTAACCTTGCGCTCAAGCTGATTTGCTTAGAAACGCGCTAATTAAGTCATGATTTGTTATCCTGCTTGAAGTTGCAGCCTTGCTGTCATACGTCGAGCATGCAGTCTGGGAGAGCAACCCTAATGGAGAAGCACTTTGATTCATAACCTGCCTGCCTCATTTGTGTCAGTCAAAAGCATAAAAAAGATGTGCTCCGCTTTCGTTAACGTAGAGCGTAAATGTGAAATATTTCACTGGTTTATTGGGTTCCAATTAGTTGATTACTTTGAATGGTCTCATTGAAAGGAATGCTGTTTTAACTGTCCGCTCCATGCAAAGATCTGAATTTTAATATCATGTGAAAAGGACTCTGTGTCTTGATTGATGTTGAGAATAAAAGCACGATGGTAAGATCTTGGCGGAAGCCATTGTATCGCGGGCTCAGTCTGACAGTAGGAGGCCCTCCTAGTGCTATAGATTAACGCTCTGAAAACACTGACATTCTCTTTGTTGTCTTGCTGTTGTTCTGCTTGCAAAGTCAATTATACAACGTCGGAGATCAGTTACTGAGTTGACTTGAGAAGTAACGGTGTCTTTCATACTTTGTCCTAAAGATGTAATTTTCTTTTCTTTGCTCTTGGTATCGAGGAGGCTGGCATTGCGGGAAAAAGGGCACACTGTAAATTAAATTTGGAATGCAATAATTAGCAAAGGAATTGTAGCTCTGTGATCAGCCCCCTAATTTTATCGTTTGTTTGGATCTAAATGTAGTAGTGAAACAGACAAGAACTCATTAACTGAGGATTACATATATAATCTCCACTAATTGTAATGCTGTCCGGATTCTGATGGGGCAGGCGGTGCAGAACATAGAGTGGCATCTGAACATTTTAGGGCTGTACTATCCTTCAGTAGATCTATGTAGTCTATAGTATCAGTTCTATACTCTTTTTACAGATTTTGTACATTTAAGTCCAAACCAGCTTATCCTTGGAATCTTGGACCATGTCTCAATCTTGTAAAAGTGAAGTACTGATTTAAAAATCACTCTGATTTTGTAGGATCTGTATTAATAACGTGTTTAAATTATGAATTGGCATCATTGGTCCTTTGGAAATGCCTGGTAACATGCAGAAGGAAATGATTGTCTACATGAGAAGGCGAGTTGGAACAGGTTTGTCCTTCCAAACAAGGATTTACAACCATCCATATTTTGTAAGAATATAGGGTCAACGCTCTCCTGTTTTGATCTTTACTTGTCTGGTTGCATGGTCGTTTGTTTTTGACTACCTGGGCTGATTCAAAATAGCATTCTCAATACAGCAGCATCTCTTAAATCTGGTTTGTTTAGAATCTGGCAATTTTTCATCAGTTACAGGGGTTGGAGTGACTAACTGCCCTGTCAATTGACAATTGCATCATAGTATTCTTCACGATATGTTTCTCCTATTTGAAGGACTGGACTACCAAGGTACAGACTGTTGACTTCTCTAAGGCCATGTATACAATGACCATATCAGCACTGAGGCAGAGTGGTGTTTTCTGCCTGCTCAGGGCCAATGAAAGATAAATAGCAAAAATGAATGGATCAACCCTCGGGGATCACAGGGAAACGGGCCCTTCACCTGCAGTTCACATCAGTGATTATCACTTTGAATTATATTAGCATGAGTTCGGCTCCTATAGAGAGCTGTATGGCTAATGGGTAACTGAGCAGAGAAGACCGGGCACTCTCGCAGTCTCAGACCTGGCATTATGCATGCCTCATATTGTTGCTGGTTCATCTAGAAAACAGCTCTATGGAATAGCAAAGAGGACAGGCACTTGAAACTCTGGCACATTCTAAATATAGAGGGATGTCAGAGAAAAGAATAAACTTGATTGATGGGGTGTGTCATTGATGGATGAAGAGCAATAGACCCAAGATGAAAACCGGCTAGATGTGGGGAAAATATCCCAGCGCATGTAAATGGGAAACGGATGCATTGAGCAGTGTAGAAAGCAAGCCAGTGAGCTGTTTGGAGAGTGGGCTTCCCTCAATCCTCAGAGTTCAATCAAGAACTCAGTGGAGCAGCACCGGTGCACCGAGTCCTAATAAAAGCTAAGAGAATGGCCCCTGTCTCTCACTTGGGTAGTAGAAGACTGTTGTAATTAGAGTGCAGTGGCCCCTTGTCACCTCGTGCCACTGCACCTGCTGCACTAATGATACTTACTTTCCTATATGGAGAACCCTGTTTACTGCACGGAACTTTTACTTCTGTTCATGCTTGATTAAGTTTGAAGGAAATGTGCAAAGTGTATTGTGAGGATATGGTCAAGCCTGAGCCTTCACCAAAATGTGCAGTTGTGCTGCCGATAGTGTGGCATACAGGGGTGGCTCCTCCGTTACAGCGGAGGATCGTTGCTCCACTGGTCAGTGCCAGGATATTAAAAAAATAATAATAAAACTATTTATTATCATTTTATTTTTTGCTGGCACTGCCGAGTGGTCAAGTTTGGGGCAGGGCTGGGCCATCATCTTTGACGATAGCGAGCTGAGCAGGGAGGAGGAGAGTTGCACACAGTAAGTGCGCATGTCGGTTTGGCCGTCCGTCTTAGGCCGTCCAAACGGACGTGCACTTGGGCTTCTCCAACCCAGCTATATTGCACAGCTGGGTTGGAGAAATGCCACAGGCTCCCAGGCACTCTCTGAGCGGCAAATCAGGATGATCAGGCCAATCCTGGCGCTGCTCTCATGCTAGGTATAGCATGAGAGCAGCGCCAATTGGATTGGGAGTCTGGGAGCTTTGTGCAGTGCGCACGAGGAAGAGGGTGGACTCAGGCAGCGGCAGGGCCAGGTAAGTCCTTTTTTATATATGATAGATTATCACCCCCACTGCGTTGCCCCACCACTTGGTTTCGGTAGCAGCTGCTACTTGTGGCATATGGAAAAGGAGGGGTTTATTGTGTTTGTCTATTTAGGGAAGTCACTTTCAAATGATATCGTAACTGGGCCACGATGACAACAATTTCTGTTAAAAATTAATTAAATGTGCCTAAATCGTCTTCTCTAAGTGATGCCCTTGTGCTCTACTTCTCACCGAGCTGTTCCCCTTTCACAGATAGTTAGGGTGTCTTCCTGCTCTAAGTTCCCGCTCAGACATTTCTCACTTGCTCTTGCACTATTTCAGAAAATAGATGATGTTATTGCGAGTCCTACTGTCAGGTTTATCTGTTATGTTGATCCTAATTAAATGAAATGCGCTGTTAATCAGTCTCCTGTTGAACTGAATTAGGTGCCTGACAGCTCAGTGAGTTTGTCAGTGCTCATTCTGTACCGGCAATTAATATATTAATCTACGTTCAGTTTCTCTTTATGTGGTATAGTTGTTGCCTCGGACTGTGTAGTAAATATCTCTCCTGGTCTTTGCTATTAGTTTCTGCACATGCACACTGTTAAAGCAGACTGGGCGGCACCTAGGACATCTGCAAATTACTTTGAAGTGTAAGCTTTCACATATACCAAAAGGCACATTTCTCCTTGCACTACAGGTGCAGTTGTACAATTTATGCAGAGGGCTTCTATAAGTCGTGCACCTCTTGAACTTCTAATAAAATTCTGCATTTGAAAAATAGTATATTTTTTTTGCGGAAGACCTATTTTTTTGACCAATAATCTGCTTTATTTTCCTTTTGAGTCTTCATAATTGTATTTGTATATATAAAATGTTCTAAAGTTCTTTTCTCTTCATTTTAGATTTACTGCTTAGTGGAAATTTCAAAAGGGAGCACTTGACAAGCTGCTTCATTAATTGACAGCAAAATATGCTTCCAAGAGTTAACTTAATATTAATTTTGCTCGAGCAATAACTTAAGCAACTAAGCATTAAAGCATTGCGCGATTCATGGTTGAAGGCATAATTTCTTAGAAGGGCCTAACGGTAATTTAGAGGAATTCATTGTCCATACAGTACACCGTAGCCTTAATGGTTGTTGGTAGAGTACTTGTCATTGAAATATTTTACTTTTAAGTTTTATCTTTTCTGATTTCAGTAAAATGTCAGCCAGATCTGTGAGTCCTAAATTGATTGATTTATAGCCTTTCTAAAACCGTTGTAGGAGCTTTCTTGAAACCGTTTACTTGTTGCCTGTGTTGATTTTCTTTTAAAATGTTGGTGTGTTTCTCATGGAGTCTTAGTAAAAATTGTATATAATAAAAACTGTATATAATGTACTTCCTTGTTGGGACTTTTAGATATCTCTTTTCATCCTCTGTTCTGCCATTGTGTTAACACGTGTATTCTACTCACCACAGCATAGGGCACAGGGTCAGTCTGCTTCAATTATTGGCTTACCTCTCTGTGAATGACAGCATTATCACTCTCGCACAATGTGCACTTCCACACAAAAAGTTGAGCCCTTGTACAAATTTACAAAGCATTCAAAATCATTGGCAAAGCCAAAAGTTGACATCTTTTGGCTTTGCCAAGGCTTGTTTATACTTGCCTTCCTCCACCATTCTCATCATAACTTGTAAACCCCTAATGAACTCAGTCTTAGCTGAATTAGGCAACTCCTTATCGCTCTCCCTCTTCTGCTGTATTGCAAGTGATGATGTTTTTACAGACCCCTGGTTGGAGTAAATGTCTTTTTGAAAGTTGTGTTTATTTAGTTAGTGAATTGTCTATGAATAAAGGGGCATGTCAAAGTTAATAACACAGTTGGGGACAATCTAAAGCATGAAGGGAGTGTGGATGAAAAATCAACAAATGAATAAAATTCGCCATCCTCGGCATGTCAAAGACCCTGTACACCACCATACATGCAATATGATACCAAAGTTATATAATTAGCAAAGCATTGTGAAGCCAACAGCACTTTCATGCATCACACCAACACATATTGTGGAAGCACTCCGGGATGACTAACATAAATATACCACAAACTCATGTGCACATTGCACCATACACTACCTACCTTGATAGTGATGCACATCTCAACATGGAAAGGATGGTGTTAAAGCATATTGGACCTGGGTACTTACAACACTAGTTTTGTGGTGCCTTCCATCCAATATTCATGCAGAATTTCCTTACCTGTCAGAACTCTGAAGGTACTGAGACGCAACACTGTGCAATAGAAAATGTATTAATAAGTAAATATCTCAAGCACTCTACTTCCGCTGTGCAATGCACAACTGAGCACACAACCAAAATTAAAGAACAGTAAAGTCCCGTGGCACATCCATCCACCCTCCTCCAACAACACTAGCTATAGAGAACCATTTCACCCATATGCGTACAACACTGCACTAAACAAGCAATTATCACTGACACGAACCACATCAACATACAGGCTGCCACAACCCAGATATAACTAGCAAAAAATATACCACACACTCATGTGCCTATTGCAGTTTATTGAACTGGATATTGCAACATGCAACAGATAATGTTGAAGAATATTGAGCATGGTAACTTACACAGCTCATTGGACAATAATCTCCGCTTCTAGCAATCAAACTGTCTTTTCTAGATCTTAATTGCTCAAGAATCTTTGAATTTAGCAGTCAAGGGTTTGGTCTGGCTCAGATGAATAATTTTTTCTGCTCTGAAATATACTTTGCCACTTGTTTTTCAAACTTGGTAGCTCATTGTTAACATTTAGTGGCCCTAATGACCGCGACGGAGTGATTCTTTAGTTGTTTGAATGGTCACCTGCAGGTAGGAAATGTAGTAGTCTGACATTGAAAATGGGTGGTCTCTGATTTCTGCTCACAGGCTGGTTCTCTTCTGTGACTGGGAGTGAGTGTTTGAAAAGTTTCAACACTCCGTCCATCATTTTATTTTGTGATGTTGCTATGTGTGCCCAAAGTGGCTAAGGGTATGCCCAGGCGTGGGTCCCTTGCTTGCTGCACCACTGTATTCAAGCTAGCCTGGCTGATGAGGGATGATACTCTGAAACCGGTCCCAGGATGCTTTTTTTCCGTCCAGGGAGGATCTGACCTGGAAGTTTGGCTTGTACTGTTCCTATGGGGAGCAGGGTCAAGACTGATTTGCATATGGCTGGGTGCAAACTGGGGTGGTGTGGCAAGCAAAATAATGATGGATGAAATCCAGATCTGGGAATGAGTGTTTCAAAAGTTGCAACCCTCCATCCATCATTTTATTTTGTGATGTTGCTGTCTTCATGTACTGACTGCTGGTAGGTCTCCTATCTCTTAAAAGCTACTACCGCTGTTTTACCTGTGGCAAAATAATCATACAGTGCTTTAAGCATGCTGTTTTCAGTTTAGTAAAGACATTATGCATTGAATAATTAGAGTCCAAGTTTTTACTCCTCTTTACTTAAATTATGTTTCCAGTTTAAAGTGTGTGTTTTGCTCCGGGGAGGGGGTGGGGGAGATGGGCACTGGCTCCTGTTCTCATTGGTTGGTTGTGAAGCAATGAAAGTTAGAAAAGTTTGATAGATCAAAGCCTACCTGACAGCAAAGCCCCCTTGATTGTTTGTATGTCCCTTTGCGTGCATAGCAGAATCATCTCCTGCCTTATAATAGTGATCATATCTGCCGACATTTAGATTTCTGAAGCCTTGTGAGGAATACTTGGAATATGTACCCATGTATGCTTCGTGAAGGCAGCTTTGGCAGACTGGTGAAAAGTATTGAGTTACAGTTCCCTTTAATTTTCCTGGTAGTTGTCAGTCCTCTTAAATGCATGCATTTCTATCGGACTGTCTGATCTGAAAGCAGTAGTCGTCCGTCAGTGAAGACTGGTTCTATAGTCTACTTATGGCCACCCACCCAGTAGATCTTTTCTGTCTGCTCTGCTCTCACTTACTGTACTAAACTTGGAGTCCTGCGTTCCTTTTTAGGTCGAAGCCTACTAGACGGTGCAATGGCCTGGTTTGCTAAAGACCTCTTGGGGCCATTCAGGAAGCTTCCTTGGGAATGCATTCCTCCTGTTGCTTACCATTGGCTTTGTAACTCACATTTTCTGGATTTCTATTTGCTTGCTGTATTTGTTTTAGACAGTCCAGGGTGAGATCGTCCTTCACAAGGAGCAAAGCCTTTTCACACCAACTCCCCTTGTAATCTTCTACAAGTGCTCTTTTCTGTAAACAGGCCTGTAAATCTTGTTCATATCCAGTCAAATTTGCTGTGCATGCAAAGACAGAGATCAAATGTCAGGCTCTGTCTTCCATGGGAGCTTGGTGTTTATTTTGATTTCTTTGATTTCAAATTGAAAGGATTTATGCGACAATCTTGCTGAATGCTGGGTAGGAAAGTTTTTTTTTTCCCCAGTACACAACAACATATAAATGAACTGTACAAGTATTTCAGAATATATCTGAATTAGGAACTCCAAATAAAGCAAATTTTTGTTATTTCTGAAGTGTGTTGGAAACAAATACTTCAATACGATCAAAACAAATCAATGCACTAGGTGATGCTGTTTCCACGCATCACTTGTGTGCTATGTAGTTTTATTAGTAAAATTGTATGACTGTGCAAGTGAAATGGTCATTTAAATTGAAAATGTGTTTGTAATGGCAGTGTGCTACCACTCCATGCATACTCCACTCCATACTCTGTACCATTGCACTATACTCTGCGCCTCTGCTCCACTCCACTCTATTTCACTCCATGCCATTTCACTCTACACCTCTCTACTCTGCACCACTCTGCTATAGGCCAATGCTCTCTACACCACTCTACTCTACTCCACTGCACTCTTCCCCACTCCGGTCTTGGCCTCTCCAGTCTACTCTGCACAGCTCCACTCTATGCCACCCTGCAACACTGCACTCTACACCACTGCATTCTATGCCAATACACTTTACTCTTTAACACTCAACTCTACACCCCTACACTCTACGCCAATCCACTGTAAACCACTCCAATCTACTCTGCACCACTGCACTCTACACCACTTCACCCCTCTTTATGCCACTTCACTCCACATCACTGCACTCTACCCTGCTCCACTCTACACCACTCCACTCTGAAACAATCTTCTCTACGCCACTGCACTCTACGCCACTTTTTACCACTCTGCGCCACTCCATGCCACTGCACTCTATGCCACTCTTCTCTAAACCACTTCAATCTATGCAAATGCACTCTTTCACTCTAAAACACTCTACCCTGCAACACTGTACTCTGTCACCGAACTTTATGCCACTCTACTCTACTCTATGCCAATGCACTCCACTCTACTCTGCATCACTGCACTCTACTCTACACCACTCTAATCTATGCCGCTGCAGTCTGACACTGAATTCTATGCCGCTGCACTCTACGTCACTATACTCTGCACCAATGCAGTGAATACCAGTCTACTCTACACCACTCCACTTCACGCTCCTTTACAGCACTTTTCTCTATGCCACTGCCCTCTACTCTGCAGCAATGTATTCTACGCCACTCTATTCTACGCCACTCTATTCTACGCCACTCTATTCTACGCCACTCTATTCTACGCCACTCTATTCTACGCCACTCTATTCTACGCCACTCTATTCTACGCCACTCTATTCTACGCCACTCTATTCTACGCCACTCTACGCCACTCTACACCACGCCACTCTACACCACGCCACTCTACACCACTGAACTCTAAGACACTCTACTCTGCACTATTGCATTCTATGCCCTTGCCCTCTATGCCGCTGCACTCTATGCCACTCTACTCTGCATCACTCCACTCTATGCCACTGCACTCTCTGGTGCTATATTCTACTCTGCACCACTCTATGCCACTCTACTCTGCACCACTCTAAGCTACTGCACTCTGTGCCCCTTTAATCTGCACCTTTGCATTCAACACCACTCTACTCCACTCTGTACTACTCCACTCTGCACCAGTGCACTTTTTGTCACTGCACTATACTGTGCAACACTCTAATCTACGACGCTGCATTGTACGCCGCTGTATTCTTTGCTGCTGCGCTCTTCATCACTGCGCTCTATGCCATTATACTCTGCAACACTCAACGCCAATACACTCTACATCCCTCCGCTGTACTCCACTCTATGCCACTCCAATACACTACACTCTCTCCCACTCCACTCTACAACGCTCAACTCTACTCGTCGCCATTCCACTCTGACACTCCATGACACTCTCCTTTACACATCGAACTTCTAGCCATGCTGAACAGCAGCCACGCTGGTGTACAATATGGCTAAACACATTAGCAAAGCCTAGAGCTCTTGCATTGGCGAGTCCTATTGGCTTTGCCAATGCTTGTTTTTATCTGTCTAACCCTGGCTGTTGTCAGATTTCCTTGTGCCACAAAAAGCACTGCTCATGAGCGACAGTTTTGCACTATGCACTCTGGCCGCGTATAGCTGTGGGACTACTTTGCTGCATGAGCAGTCAGCAGATTTTCCAAACTGAACATGGTTAAATATCATGGGTGCAAGTCTACTATCCGGTTGAAAGGCTCACAGTGATAAACAATACACTTTGTAGATATGTTTTGCAGTAAACCGTTTCTCAGTGAAAATCGGTCAGTTCAAAACTTTATTCAGCAAGTTAAAAACACCCATAAAAGTACATAAAACATTGATGATGATAAAACATTGATAATAAAAGAGCAAAACATAAAAAACATTTCCCTATGGCGGAATAAAGAAAGTGCATGATTCTTGATAACGCATATGATTAATAATCCAGCATTGACACATAATTTACTACTTTTCAAAGCCAATTGAATCTTAATATGATACTTTTCCTTAAATTGATTGCCTTCGAGATAAAAAGAGCAACATTAAAACACACTAGATGATCATTTAAAAACAACAAAAAATGCAAAGCCACTTTCAGTTTTTAATATTCTGTGCAACAAAAATAGGTTTAAGAGAATGCCTATAACTTGAGTAGAAACTACAGAACAACAAAGTGCATCGTGCTCTGCTTACTCACACCATTACATGGGCAAGGGGTTGACTTGCTCGGACACAATTTTGTTGTAGGAAAGGCTACCAGGTGGTGCACAATACCAAGCCTAAGCCTTGTCGGCACGTATCCGTGTTGATTATTAGTAACTCGAAGCAAATGGTGTTGGTAACCCTCCTCCAAGGAAAGGGACATATACATGCCAACTGTCGATTTTATTATCTCAGAACTCATTTGATGTTCCTCCCTGTGCCTAAGAAAAATAACCTTAGTCAGTTTCCTGGTGAGTGACATGACCTTAGAAGGTTCATCCCACACGGACAAGTTAAATATGGTGCTGAAGGAAGAATTTATGTGCACTAACCACAGGATATGAGAAACATTATCCCAGGTAGGTGAGTCCGAATAATTGATTTAGTAAAACTGGTCTCCTGTTTTGACCAGATAGAAAACCAAAGGAGCAGTGGTCTAATTAGAAGCAGATCCTCTAAATATTGTATTCCAAGTTCTTGATGGGCAATAAAATTAGAAGCAGACGAGGGTAAGCAGAGTAAGCGTTTTATAAAACTATTTTCCTCAAGTTGCAATTGCTTACTGGGGGTACAACCCCATTAACCGGCTAAAAACTCCATAGGTATTTCTGGCCAATTTGGATTTGGCATCAAGAATGTGTTGAGCCCAACAGCCGTTGCTCGTGAATAAAATTCCTAAATAACAAAAGTAGTTTATACTATCAATAAGCCTATTGTCAATAAAAAAAGACCTACATCTTTTAGGTTTGCGCCCACAGATCATTGTAGAAGTTTTAGAGTTATTAATCACCATAGTCTTTAAAACCATAAACTCCCCAAAGGCACTCGGCAATTTCTGTAGGCCAACCGGAGTCCTGGATAACAAAACAGTGTCATTGGCATATAATAACACTGGTATAGGACGCCCGGCAATGCAAGGGGCATCGGCTTATAGGGCCTGCAGAAAATTATCTACCCCATTGATAAAAAGAGAAAATAACAGGGCCAAAAGACAGCCCTGTCGAATGCCTCTCTCTACTTTAATAGTCGGTGAGCATTCTCCCTGGGGTCCGTACTGGACTTTAGTAGATAGATTCATATTTAGGTGTGCAAGAAAGCTAACAATTGCTATTGGAGCACCGAAGGACAGCAACGTTGACCATAAAATAGAGTGGTCCACTAAATCAGATGCACTACTTAGATCCTCAAACCAAAGATAAAGGGACCCAGGTTTAGCCCGGGTATATTTCCCTATTAGCAGATCCAACTTAACCCATTGCTCTATTGTCCCTAGACCCTTTCTGAAGCCAAACTGTGCTGGACATAGGACAGAATTATCCTGTACCCACTCCTCAATAGAATCCTGCTCATAACTTTTACGGAGGAGTCCAGGAACGAGATAGGGCGATTAATTTTTGGGGTCTGACCTATCACCCTTCTTAAAAGTCTTTACCACAATTGAGATGTCCCATGATGGTGGGATCATGCAGGTAGCTGCTGCATTGAACATCCCAGTCAAAATAGGTTCCCATAGTTCTTTAATAGTTTTACATACATCTACTGGCACCCCATAGGGCCCCAAGCCCTTTCTCCAGGACTATAGTGCGGGGCTACGATCACCTCTTCATTAGAAATATCTAATGGAAGGAGGTTCTGCTTTTACATCACCACATGTACATCTACACCACCTTCCACATGTTTACATTGAAAAATATTTGGGAAGTGATCCACCCATACTTCACAAGGCACAAAGGAGTTAAACTCTGGGGTATCATCCTTTTTTTTTTTTTTTTTAAAAGGGGCATTAACTGTGTCCCGAAATAGTTTACTATCATTAAATTCTGCAGCTAGAGTCAACCTGTACCATGCCTCAACCTGGAGAGACTTTTTCCTTACAGCAAAGGCCTGTTTATATGCAAAACGAAGGAACTTAATCAACATATATTATCCCACCTTCAAGCGCTGGAATGCCAGTGTGCATGAATGATCAAACCATCCCTTATTTTTATTCGAGGTGCGTACGCTTTATGAGTCAAGTGTGTGACTGGAACATACATTACAATTAAAATTGTCCAATAGCATATTGGGGGCCACCTCATTGTTTAGGCAATATTTGAATTACATAGGATTACTAATTAAAATGTTTTGAAATAAATTATTGGGATCAATTCCTGCCCATTTAATTCCCATCCCATTGGACCTTGTGAGAATAATATTTCTAGCTACAGAAGAAATTTCGTTTTCTTACTCCAGAATAAAAAAGGCAGCATAGCAGGGTTATGATCACTAATTGAAGACTATACAACACTGGAGGTACCACACTTGCAACTTACAGAGGCAGACCCCAATATGTGATCAATAATCGTGGCAGCATTTTTTCTCCTAAAGGCAGGGATTTTTTCCCCATTGTCTCTAAATTTTCAAGTCAATAGCTGCAACTGCAAGTCCTATTTGGCAATGATTCAATTAAGAGCGTCCACGTACTCACGGTAGGTTTGTGGAAACCACCCCGTCATGATCAGAGTGTCCACACACAGAAGTTGCCTCAAGGGGGCAAGCCTGTATGTTAAAATCTCCTGCCCAAAGCATTACAAAATTAGAGCGGGTAGGACGGAGGAAGGCTTCCAGACCAAGGTCAAAAGCATAGACCACCTTGCTACGTGTAGAATCGAACATGTTATAAAAATTGATCAATACCAAGTCACAACCCCCTTGATAGAGAGCCATAGCAACTGAGAATAGGGTCCTAGCGTTGATATCTTTTTAACAAGTACAGGAAGCCTATTAGAGAGAAGAATCTGGAGCCCTCCTTTTGCCCGCTCGGTGCAAATCATTTTGGGAGGAGCACAGATATTTGCCTGTTTTCCAGTTCTACCGGTTACTATTCATGTGTGATTTTTCGTTCTGAGTGTCTAATAATATGCAATAATGGTACCTTGGTGTGAGGGGCAAAAGACCCCTTCCCCAATTCTCTTTGCCTAGTATTATTACTTTTTTTTTTGCAAGTGCACTGATTTGATGATTTTGGGTGTGACACTAATTTAATTCCCTCTTGTCTGCTATCGCCGCACACAAACGGCTTCAGTGTGACTGCTGTATGACGTGCCCCGAAAGTGCCCCATCGATACTGAGGCGTCCTGCAAACCCAAAATTTGTTTTATTGGGTGCTCTGCATGCGGACAGAGGGTGCTTCAGAGGGTGACGGAACTTTGTGCAATGAGTAGGTACTCAGGGTCATATATAAACATTAAAGTAGGGGGCGAGAATCTAAAATAACTAGTACAAGAAACATGTTTTATGCTGTGTTTTCATGCTTTGAACATATTATGCAAATGTACACCTAGTGGGTGAGGCACACATTTATTACTGCAAAAGTTGTGTAGTAGTCCACATTATCACAGTTGATGAGGACTAAGAGGACTGGAGGAGACTTGTCGATTCCTAAGATGATGTAGTAGCTCTTTGATCTCCCCACGAGGTGCTATCGCACTTGCTTACATCATGCACAGTAAGAACAAAGAACGAATACAGCGCTTAAAATGGGTGTTTAAAAAAAATGCAGGGGCACAAAGTCTGTTTTAGGAGTCTGCCTCAGGCGCTACCGAATGCTGTGGTTTTTCTCTAATATTAGCGGATAGGGTATGGTTTACTTCCGGCGCATGGTTTATTTCCTTAAATTCAGTGCTATAATGTTGTTCTCAATTTCTGTATCCAAATTTCCATGTAACAAATAAGACACGGGGTTGCATTACGGTATGTGCCCTGGGGGTGCAGGACGCATTTGCGCCCACTTCTTGCACCCCAGGGCACTTTAATGGTGCCACAGGTGCATGTGCAGCCCTATCTATAATATGGTTCGTTTAGAGGCTCATTTGCAATAATGAAGGGGGTGTTCCTTCATTTACATGGGGCCTTTGGTTTTTATTTCCTTCGCTATTGCGACCGTGCCATATTACAGACGTTGCGCAGGGGTAAAGGAGATGCCAGGAAGTGCATTGACTGCACCACATAGTGGTGTACAGTCGTTGCATCCTTAGGAAAGGGTATATAGTTGTCCTAAGGACCCACGGGCATCCCCCTGCAGGCGGGTGCAACCACTCCCTTCACCACCCTGAAGGGGAAGTTCAACCTCTTTTCAAATGCCGTCTGCGCAGTGAAGGGCTGACTGGTACTTTTTAAACAGCTGGTCCAGCTTTCACTAATGTATCATCCCAGGGCAGGTGTGAATTGGCTACTGTGCTGGGGACAGTGCATTTACTGTAATAGCAGGCTCTGTCCCAAACTGCGCCCGGCACACTCAATGTTCTGCTGCGGTGCAGATTGGGGCAGTGTATAATACTGGTAATACAGGCCCTGGTGTACATCAAGTTATGAGCCATCTGCAAAAAATTTTTTTTTGGGGGGGGGGGGATGGGTTTACATCCTACATCCTCTCTGGGGTCCACAGTCTATCCATGTTGATTCGCGTTGCAACAAGTCATGTATGATTTATTGAATGATCTATCTTTCTTATACAAGCTTAGCATTATATGTCTTTTAGCTTTAACTTTTGAGTGTATTTCAGTTAAATAAGTTGTTTTAAACTTTTCTTTTTAAAAACATTTCTGTCATTGAATAAATTCTCAACACCTGTCAAAATCGGATTGGGGAGCTTGACCAAAATTTAAATGTATTTAAATACTTTCTATGGGTAAACTGATGTCCATTGGAGAGACATCCGGCTGTTAATAAAGACCGGAATAAAATAGATGGGTCTCTTCTCACAATCTTTATATTCTATAGTGGGTAATGTTGCGAACACATCAAAACATTTCATTAAATTAAGTCTTTATCTAATATGTATTTTCTCATTTAGAATGTCGAAATCTAAACTAAAACGGACTATGAAATCCACTTTCTATCATGGTAAATTTCCCATACATTTTCATAGCATATAGAACATCTCTGTTTAGCTGCAGTATAGTTCCAATATTTTAATACACTAATTATGTAACCGTTTTCTATAGCCTCGCTTTACCAATGGTGTTAGTGTGTGTGAAACATGAGCAAATTAGAGCCAAGGCAGGAGATGGGATAGGGTAGGTCAGTGATTGTTAGTAGGCACGAGCAGTAATAATCAGTGGCGGCTGGTGACATTTGTAAGTGGTGAGGCGCAAAATGAATTTCACAGAGCACCGTAGCGAGCGAGCGAGCGTAGCGAGCGATCCCGAACCAGAAAAATTTGAAAAAAGAGTGGACAAATGGTGCATTTTCAAGCAAATTTGAGAAAGCAGGAAGGTTAATAAAGCAATTGTGAAAGTGCAGTTATTATATTAATAAAGAGAAGTCATATAACATAGGTAGGTGCTTATTCAGTATAACCACACCTTCGTGCCCTCTCTTTCTCAGTCTCTCCCTCCCTCTCTCTCATATACTGTCTCTGCATGGACTCTCTCTCTTCCCTGGTTTTGATCTCTACCATGTCTCTCGTTCTCTCTCTCTCTCTCTCCTCTCCCGCTCTCTCAACCCCCACCCCTTCCTGTTTCATGTGTGAATATTGTTGTTTCTCTCCAGTATCAGGGAAGGCTTCTGTTTCATATACAATTGTATTTAAATTATGGCTCGCTTTTCGAGATATTTTAACGGAGTAAGCCATGCATGGCTGGGAGTAAAATTAGCCCCGCAAAATAAAGGTAAATTCCCGTTCCGGAGTAACTGCACATTGGCTCCTGCAAACTTTTTATACTGATTGTAAACGTTAATAATCACGGATCATACTTTGAAGCGCTTAGATTATCACACCATTATGCGAAGCGCTACCATAGGTAAACCCAATAAAGCAATTCGTTCCTGTTAAATAACGTCCTGCAGGCTGGGTTCCCTGTTAGATTATTGTACAAAACCACACGCCAAACAGATAGCACGGTCGGTTGCGCACTTGCTGCACAGATCTACTGACTGCACCCCGTGTCACGACTGAGCCGGCCACCCTTCCAGTGTTTGATACAACTAACAACATTCAGTTGTGTATTAACAACGCGCACTAGTGAAGCACGCACGGGCAATTGTGCATGTGGTGTCACTACATAAAATATCCCCATTATTATTATTACACCCACCAGACTTGTTATTTTGGGGGTACATTTTGATGCAAAGTAAAAATAGCTCAACGGTATGGTGTCTGGGGCGGGGGTTGGGGGATCTTGCAGTTAAAACCAGATTACAGCGAACAGCAACCTGTATAGTTGGGGGCCACATTTTATTTACATATATTTAGAATCGCAGACATATTACTTCGGACGGTGCGCGATCCTTTAGGACACCAGTGTGCACTAGGCAGAATGATGCCTGTTTTCTTTAAAATGCGTTCAAGGGATTGGGGGAGTGATGGGGGGCCCCAATGACCACCTGATTCCCCAGTTTCCTCTCCGGGACCCTGGTAAACGAGCTGAACATGAAGCCCCTCAAGCACGGTGGGGGTGGGGGGGTGCAGTAAGTTGAGGTATAAAGGGGACGAGACTTCCAGGCACACACATTAATGCATGTGGAGGTTGGCTTTCGGTCTAATGGAAGGTCTGTATCTCTGATCACCATCCCAAGTGGATCGATTGCCTCTTGGGTGCATGGAGCGACTGAGGAAAATGGCGCGTGCCCCCGGGGGCCCTGGATTTTTTGCAACAACGGGGTGTTTCTGTATCTTATGTTAGCAGGCACACCTTTGTAAACGGCGCGTTTGGAATGAGTGACGAATGTCTGACCTGACCGACGTCTGGAGCTAAGGGGTTTAAACCCAGATTGATATGTTTCTTTGATGCCCCACCTTGCGTTGCTTCACTGTCAATCTATAAAGAACACACCACAAATATACATATATATTTTAAGCGCAATGTGCTAGGATAGCCTAGTACGATGGTACTCCTTTTATCAACATCCGTAAAGGATATGCTGAGCCAGCGTTGAAAGAACACACACTACTCTGAGTGGGTTGCGCGCCAATCTCCGCAGCATTTGCCCAACCCACACACATATCTTGCAAATCAGCCACGCGCGGGAAGAATGCCTCACATTTTATAATAAAACGGCTCCTTGTAGAAAAGGATACCCTGCACTCAGTGACCGAAAGGAAATACTATTTATATCTCGCCGACAATATAATACATTTTAGAGCATTATATAGGGTGCAAAATACGTACACTGTATCACAAACGCCCATTTTACGGTTACAATGACTCTTTCAATGTTCTGGTATCTCTCGCCCCGATTATATTGGAGAAAACACTTTACTGTCACTCGAAATCCATGTGAGCCATTACCTCTCCCTGTGCACCATACCCAGATCCACAAAGACACACAGAAAATCTTACAGTCTACGAGCGCAGAGCAACGTTAACATGAGCATTTCCTTTCACCCGTGCCACCAAGCTGATTGCTGTAAGTAATTTAAAATGTACTATTACTTACAACAATCAGCTTGGTGGCGCGGTGAAAGGAAAATAGTATATTTATGGTCATCAGGCATCAGCTCACTCTTTAAATACTTTACGTCGTGAAGTCTCGTCCACTCCAGTCTCTTCTTTACCGGAGCCACCCACGACGAGCAGTAGTAGCAGCCTCGGCCCTCGCACCAGAACACGAGGTGTCGTCCAGGACTGGTGTCGTCTCGTCGTCGTGTGTGTGGCGCAGCAGTCCGAGTGTCCGACTACAGTTAACGCTTCCCAAATCCCGTGCCTCGCTCTGACTAAGCCAATCCAGACGCTGCTCCAGCAGCGCCAGGATTGGCTTGGGCAGGGGTACACACCCGCCCATTAGGAGACTGGGGGCTGCGCCATGAAGCAACCCCCGCTCTTCTAATGTGCAGGCTAATGCGCATGTTCGGGCTGGTCAGAAAAATGACCAGCCCAGAACTGAACATGCGCACTAAGTGTGCTAGACCCGACGTCACCACCACCCCCTTGTCCTGATGATTGCTCGGGCGTCGCCCGGTGATCGTCAGTGACCGGCACGGACTTCAAGTAATACTCCTGTACGTCTGCCAGACGTACAGGAGTATTACTTGAGTCGTCTGCTGCTTATTAATTATACGCCACAACACTGTGGGGCCATGTGCATTAGTGGGGCAACGCCCCAGCGCCCCAAAGGACGCACCGCCCCTGGTAATAATGACCTCCGGATGACAGGGTGGGTTGGAGTGAGCTCTGCGAGGAAGCTCATAGAGTTAGTTCAAGCCCAGCAGGTAAATGTATGCACGTCTTTAGACCTCGGTGTGGTGTTCCCTCGTGCTGGCGCCCAGTGCCTGCAAAGCTTCCCTTCAGTGGGCGGCGCTTGCACTCTCGGATCTATAAATATTAATGAGCCAGATCTCGCGCGCCGCGCTCGGCTTCCCTTCAGACTGAGGCCTGGAATGAATTTTGGGCTTTTGTCCGCAGTGAATCACGGTGCGCGCGGGGCGCGATTATGCCGCCCATTTTCTCTTTCGTCGCGAGAGGGGTCAATGGGGAAAAGATGTTGTGGGCCAGGAGTCACGTTGGTAGTAACTGCCAGATGAATGATGTCTCTGTGCAAGACTTCAGAACAGGGAGACGGATGGCTTCTCTCCGTCTAGAGGAAGCGCTGCTGCCTTTGGAATTTCCATTTGTATCGCATGTATGTACAAAGTGTGTTCTGGTTCTTTGTTTCTCTATGAGCCGTGTTAAAAGGAGGATTTCCTTTGTACACCTTCGATCTACAGTTTGTGCAAAGACTGTTTTTTTAAAATTTAATATAATTGAATCATATAACTTAACTTACCTTCCCATACGCAGGCTGCACTATAGTAAAACAAACGTGCAAAATAACATCCAGTACTATAATGACTCGTGCAGCACACGAACTCTGTGCAATGGTGCACCACGTGAATACTGCGTTCTGTAGCAACGCTCAATATACACATGCCGCGCTGTGTAATCGTTGTATCATATAACCTAGGCTTCTGTCACTTGATTTATCACACCATTCCATATCCTGGCATAAAATAACCTGGTGCAGCTCGCCATCCATTCATCATCCTGTTCTTAGTGCCATCCCATATGTTTTCACCTCGCTTCCTGCCTTCTTAGGCCTCTTCTCTAAAACTGCCTGCAGACCCATGACTCGCAATAATCTGAACGATGGCGCACACCTCCATGCAAATTCTATAAGCCAAGGTGAAATCAATTTTCTCTAGCGCTCATGTGTGGCTTCAAAACCAGATCCTGCCTCTCTGTTAACAGTTTCTTTGACTAGGCCCTGCTCTTCTCTCTGCTCCAGCCTCACTGACCAGGGCCAAGCGCAACAGGTTTAGAGTTTCGAGAATCTGTGGATTCACTGTGCAGAGACTATATTATGAGCAGGACCCCTGGAATTATGCGGCGGGGAGGGCAAAATTATGCGGCAGGATATTGTGGATTTGGGGGTCTCCTTGGAAGACCACCCAAAGGTGCAGGGTCCACCCTTCGTCCACGGGTCCGGGATACAAACTGAGACCAACACTGAAGCGCCGAGAGAAAGGATATTTATTACAATCTCATGAGATGGAGAGAGAGCATCAGCAACAGACACCCGCAGCTTGTCTGAGGAGGCAAAATCTGCCAAGCACTTTGGTTCCACGTCTTATATACCCTTCATCCCCACCCCAGGCGTGTATAGTAAAGAAAGAACACCATGATTATGAAAAGGGGGGATGAATACAGAAAACGATGAACACCATAATTATACAAAGGGAGATGTGTACAGTAAAACAATGAACACCATAATTATACAGGCAGAGGTCAATCTGATAAGTTAGCAGATGGTCACTGTTGGGCCCCTGCAGGGTGTAGGTGAAGCTCTTAATTACACAACAAGCAGAGGACAATCTGATAAGTCCGAAGATGGTAGCTGTCAAGCCCTGTAGGGCGAAGGGCAGGGTGAAGACAGTAGGCGCAAGTGGACAGTCCTGTTAAACTGGGGTTTAGCAAGAGTTCAGTCAGATTGTGGCAAACAAGGGCATGGGCAGTCCTGCTCGACTGGTTTTAGCATGAGTCCAGGCAGGTGGCGGCAGGTCAGGTCAAAAACAGGGCGTTGGTGGCAGTGCAGAGGTGAGGTGAATCAAGATGTGAAGCCACAGAGCATTTGTGACCCCTGTAGAGAGGTCGCAATGGAGGATGAAGCGCAAAATGGCTGAGCTAATGGCAAGACAACAGACATACTTTTCCACAGTCCCTCCTTTTGCCATAAGCGAAATCATTTTTAGTCAATTGCAATGTCCATCAATAGCTGTATCTCACGTTCAATCATTATTTTATTGTTCTTGACATGAGTATTTATAGGGACTGGCTTGATAGCACTTGCGCAGAGGCCACAAAGTGGGGGACCACATTGAATGCAAAGACAGCAAAAGAAAATCAATACAAGAGGTATCAGTACGATCATTAGGACTTTCCATCCCCAAGTCAGTAGAAGTTGCCACAACCAGGGGCCAAGGGACCATGAGCCGGTATCTTGATGAAGATCAGAGGTGATTTGATGAAGCGTGGAAATAGCCTCATAGACAGATGAGGAATGGTCTGGGATGTACACACAGCAGCTGGTGCCGATGATGCGGCACGCTCCTCCGCGGTCAGCAAGGATGACGTCAAGGACCATGCGGTTTTGTAAAACGACGAGGAGTACCGCTTGGAGCTCCGCTGTGTTGTTGGCCAGAATACCAGCTGTGATGACAGTTGCTTCCATGACCCTGATGAGGTGGCGAATGTCTCTGCTGTTTTCCATCGGTCCCCAGAAGGGAAGGATGCCTTTCATGGCATCCAGGAACAGTTGAGAGGTAGTGTCTGCTTGGTCGACCACTTCGTTGCTGCGGCGGACGCGATGATGAAGAGGAGGAGCAATATAGGCAGGAGGAAGGAGAAACGCTATATAACATGTGCCTCCCCAGTTTTTGTGAAGCCAGGTGTATGCTTTTGTCCCAGACACGAAATAGGTGTTTGGGGAAGCAACAAGCGGTGGTGGAAATGTCATGTTCAGAGTTGCTGTTATGGCACAAGAGCTGTCCCCAACGTACTCGGTACCTAAGCCTTTGATGCATATAAGTCCAGGAATGCGAACAACTGATAGGGGCAATGTTCGCTTGGCGGGGCCTTCTTTTGAAGCTAGAAAAGCGAAGACGGTCTGTGGTGTTGAAGATCAGCATTTCCTCTTGCTCATCTTCCGATATTTTTATGGGACTGTTAGTTGGACAGAAAGGGTTGATGGTGTTGCCTGTCTTGTTCCACCATAATTCGTCCCGGAATTGCTGGAGAATGGTATCGGCGATGTTGCTAGTCTGCTGGGCATCCATGATGAGCATCATCCAGGCAAGGCAAGAGGCATGTACAGAATAGAGGTAAGGAAAAAGCGATATTGGGTTTTCCGTGGATTGAGGCAGGAGACCACAGACCCAACAGTTCGTTTTGTTCAGGACCATATTATGTTGATGCAACATTTGAATAAAAGTGTTGTTCCAAAAGTCTTGTCTTCTGTGTTGGAGATAAGGGGGCAAGGACACCTGCGAGTGTTCAGTAGGTGTGGCATCAGTCGGCAATATGGTACCTTTTGCCAGCGCTTTTTCCTCTATAATCCAGAAGATGATGGTAAGAATGATCGTGAGGCAGAGAAATACTGTTAGCACTATTGACCTTAGATTATACAGTCTGTTATGAAATGCCTTCTTCTGGTCTGCGTTTTTAGGCATAGTCGATCTTCTTTTGGGCTCTACAGCTGTCAGAGAGGAAGACTGAGCCCTACGCGTCGCCGGTAGCTGGTGGTTGCTTCACTGGCTAGGCTTCTCAATACCCCACTATAAGGAGTATCGATCCACCCCACCAGACTATACTACCGCCCTACGACTTTTGGCTCAGCCCTCCTGTCCAGTCGCTGGAGCCCCAGGGGTCGTGCGAGGACGGAGGTTGTATCTTCCTTTGGCTGGCACAGTGTGGTCTTCGAACAGTTCGAGCTCTGGTTCTTGTAGGCCATACACTGGGCGGTCGTGTGCCAGTACTTCCTTGTAGGCAGACAGAGTTGGGTCAGTCTGTGTGATGCTGGAGACCTTCCGGCAATGAACGGCATGCACCCACGATTTCTTGCCTTCCACTCGTAGGGCTGTTCGGGTCGTTAGCAGGACTAGCAGAGGACCTTTCCACCGGGGCTCCAACGTTTGTTTCCGAGCAAAGTTCTTCAACAGGATGTAGTCGCCTGGCCGGATGGTGTGTCCTGGCCCGTGGATCGGTCGGGCAACGCTTCCTGAACCTGCTGATTAATAGAAGACAAAGTTCGTGTAAGTACCGACCAGTAGTCGCTCAGCATTTCACAAGGAGAATCCGACAAGGAGGTAGCAGGGGGCGCGCCCCAAATGTTCATTGGGCGTCCAAAAACCACCTCGTATGGGGTCAACTAGGTGCGAGAATGCGGGACAGATCTTATTGATAGAAGGGCCAGTGGCAATGCGTCAGGCCATCTAAGCCCCGTAGTCTCCACTATTTTGGCTAGTTTTGATTTGATGGTGGCATTGTATCTTTCCACCAGGCCTGCTGACTGGGGGTGAAAGACTGCGTGGAATTTTTGCTTAACCCCTAGTCCAGCTAATATGTGTTTGACTACCTCTCCATTGAAGTGGCTCCCGCTGTCACTCCAGAGTACCCGGCAAAGGCCATAGCGGGGAAAGAATTCTTTCAACAACATCTTGGCGGTTGTTAGGGCAGTGTTGTCTTTGACCGGGTAGGCTGCCACCCATTTGCTGAATGCGCAAACAACCACTAAGACATATTTATGGTTGTTGCACCGTTCCATCTGGATATAATCCATCTGTAAGACCTCGAAGGGTGCCGTGGGGATGGCAAACCCAGCTCGTGGTACCCGGGTCCCTTTTCCTACATTGTAACGAGACATACTAAACATTGCTGTACCAGCCTTGTGGCGGTAGACCGGAGTTGGTTGTTATCCCACACCTCCTGTAAGATTTTAGTTATGGTGGCAGCATCGGTATGGGCCGGTAAATGAGTCGTGTTCAACAATGGGAGGAGATGGGCATTTGGCAATTTCCATAATTTTGTGTCCTTGGACCGCCAACAATTCTCCTCGTCAAGCATGCCCTCCTTTTCCCATTGTTGAAGTTCTCCAGGAGTGGCAGTAGACTGGATGTCCCTGATCTGTTGTCTAACGTCACGCCACTTCTCTGCTTGGGATTTTATTATGTACATGACGGTATGTGTTCTTTCTTGTGCAGTGGCTTGGGCTGTCTCATCAGCTAAGGCATTTCCCAGTCCTATTTCGTCTGTGATTTTCTTGTGGGCATTGCATTTGACAATAGCTCGTGTTCGGGGCAGTGTCAAGGCTTGGAGTAATGCAGTTACTAAGTCACCATGCCGGATGGGCGTACCATGTGACGTCAAGAATCCTCTCTCTTTCCAGAGGATACCAAAACTGTGTGCTACTCCAAAGGCATATTGGCTGTCGGTGTAAATGGTGACAGCTAGACTCTGGCTAAGGATACAAGCGCGGGTGAGGGCTATAAGCTCTGCTGCCTGGGCCGATTTCTGAGGTATGCATGCAGTTTCAACAATGGTGTTGGTAGTAGTGACGGCATAGGCAGCAGATGTGGTACCATCTGATAGTTTAATACAGGACCCGTCCACCCATAATTGCCCATCCTGTTCCGTGAGAGGGATGTCTTTCAAATCTACCCGCCCCTTAGTCTGTTCTTCTGTTTGGAAGCGGCAGTCATGTGGAGTATCTGTGGTGTCTGAATCTGGTGTGGGCAGGAGTGTGGCGGGGTTCAAGGTCGTACATCGCTTTAATGTGATGTGGGGTGCTAACGTAAGTTCGTATCCTGTCAGTCGTGCACTAGTGAGGTGTTGTGTCTTTGTCTGGTTTAGTAGTATGTCGACTGCGTGGGGAACTAACACCGTCAGTTTAGATCCTAAAACAATTCCCTCACTTTGTCGAATAGAGACGGCCGCAGCCGCGACCGCTTTAAGACAAGAGGGAAGACCTCGGGCCACAGGATCTAGAGTGGCCGAAAAGTAGGCGCACGGGCGTTGTTTGGTGCCGTGAATTTGGGTCAAGACCAAGAGAGCGCATCCTGAGCGTTCATGGGTGTAGAGACAGAAGGGTTTAGAGTAGTCAGGTGTGCCCAGTACTGGTGCAGAACAAAGAGTGTGGCGTAAGTCTTCAAAGGCTTTGTCGTGTTCATGTGTCCAAGGGAGGGGTGTGGGTGTGTCTTTTGTAAGTAAAGTAAGGAGTGGCTTAACTATGAGGGAAAAATTTGGAATCCATTCACGACAAAAAGAAGTGAGGCCAATTAGTGCACGAACATCTCTTTGGGTAGTAGGAGAAGAAAGGCGTAGTATTGTCTGGATGCGGTCAGGTGTGAGTGTACGTCCCTCCTTAGACAGCAGATGGCCGAGGTAGGTCACCTGCTGTCTACAATACTGTAACTTATTCTTGGACACCTTATGGCCCTGTGACGCCAGAAAGTAAAGTAGTAAAGTAGTAAAGTAAAGTAGTAAAGTAGTAAGAGAGGCAGTGCGAGCCAGGGCCGGAGTGTCCGCAGCCAAAAGAATGCCATCTACATACTGAATGAGGACAGCGCCGGGTGGTAACTGTATCTGGTCGAGCTGTTGTTTAAGGGCTTGGCTGTATATGCTCGGACTCTCCGTGTACCCTTGTGGAGCCCGGCAGAATCTGTATGATCTGTTTCTTATGGTAAAGCCAAAAAGGTAGCGTGAATCAGGGTGTATTGGTATGGAGAAAAAGGTATTCTTGAGGTCTATAAAGGTAAAGGTGGTAGCAGTTGAAGGGATCATTGTTAATATAGTTGTTATGTCGGAGACCACAGGATATTGCGGGACCACTATTTTGTTGATCGCGCGAAGGTCAATGACGAAACGGTATATTTTCTCAGAAGTGGACGTGTGTTTCAGGACTGGAAGGATAGGACTATTGCAAATGTTGGACTGGACTTCCTCAACTACCCCTGCTGTAATCATATCCTGTACTATAGTCATGAGGGCCTTTTCTCCTTCTGCAGAAATCTTATACTGAGGTAGGCGGGGAAGAGGTGCATTTTGTTTTACTGTTATTTGGACAGGGTCCATGACAATCTCCCCCACATCGGTGTTCGTGACAGCCCACAGGGTAGCTGGTAATTGGGACAAATCCTGCTGTTCGGAATCAGTGAGACAAAAACGTGATTCATAACCGATGGGGCAATCATTGTCGAACAATATGACTCAGACATTTTGGGGAGAACAGCGAATGGTGGCTCTGTAGTGTTTTAACAGATCAATGCCCATCAGGTTATCTGGGCAATTTGGGGAGAGCAGAAAAGAGGCCATCGCTGTGTTCCCTTGAATGTCCAGGGGTACCTTAGTAGAAAGGGGGTTAGTAGAGGGCGTGCCGTCAAATCCTATGGAGGTGATCGATAAGCCGGACAGGGGTGCCCTAGGAATCAGTTCTTTTGATAGGGCACTTCTAGAGGCCCCGGTGTCAACCAAAAATTTGCCCTGCGTACCAACCACCTTAGCTGTGACATAGGGACCTGTTTGATCGACAAGAAGTTCTACTGGTTCCTTCCCCTGTCCCTGGCTGTCTCATGCATACTCGTTGTCGGGGAACTGATCAGTGGTAAAATCTTGGGTAACAGCCTGCCTGGAATTATCAAAGACGTTTGGACGCTGTCCGCCAAAGGGTGGCGCAGGACCCTCTCCCTCTACCTCTAGGTGCTCCTCGCACTCTCCCTATGGTATTTCGCTGCAAAAGTGGACAATCTGCACGCCAGTGGCCTGTTTCTTTACAATACGCACACTGGTCCTGGGACAGTTGACGTGGGGGCTGGTGTGTTCTAGCAGCCGCAGGCATATAATTGTTCTGTTGGCCCCTACCGTTTCCTCCCCTCCCGTGCTTATCTGGGAAAGCATCACCTTTTCTTTTAGGTCTTTTCTTTTTCTGTCTTTTTTCTCCTCTATTTTATTTTGCAGATGTTCGTAATATTGGGCCATTGTCAGGATCTGCGCTGGTGTTGCCGCAGGCCACGTGCTTTCGCTTACTCTGTAACCTAGTGGAGATCGGTAGCAACAATCCCTTAACAAAAGTCTGAACTAGTAAGTGTCGGCCTGTCTCAGTCGTCGTGTCCTGTCCACTATAGTCAACAAACACCTGGCTGAGTCGAGAGAAGTAGTCAGACGTCGTTTCCTCAGACGTTTGCTTACACGCAGTAATGACTGTCCAGTCAACCTTTCTGGCCGGAATAGTGGCCTTCAGCTTTGTTACTATGCGACCTGGTAGTGCTAAAATAGCTTCCGCTGGCCTTTCCCCTGGTTTTCTATCCTTATCCATTGTTACTAAATCTTCCCACTTGTGACGGAATACAGTCTGATCGTCTATTTTCCTTATTGGTCTCCAGATGTATGGCGGCAGTATTAGCCCAAAAAACTGATCTATGTCTGTTAAGGTCATGGTGTAGGTGGCAATAACCGTGTCCAACCCTTCGTAGAATCCAATGGGATTCTTCCGGGGTCGGGTAAGTCCTTTTTAAAAGCTAAGATGTCAGCTCGAAGCCACGAAGTGTACACCCAATTATATAACGTCCTGCTCTTCGCATCCGGACTATCTAATCCCTCAGCAGTACCCTGTCCTCGAGCAGGGACAAAAACTGGAGCAGCTTCCCTTATTTGTGCCATATGACCTCCCATCGCTCCCTCCACTACTGGTTCTTTTTCCTCTTCCTCCTGGTCTCTCCTCAAACTTTCCATCATTTGTAGTGTAAATGCTAACAAGCTGTGGCTTTTCTCAGCACTTCCTCGTCCCTCTGTCAACTTACGATACAATTCTGTAATATGGCCTGCTGGTGTTACTCCGTGGCGTTTCTCATAAACGGAGAGTATTTCATGAGCAAATTGCTGTAGGAAGTAGCCCTTGCAGGGTGGTGCATAGGCTTCATAGATCGCACGGATCTGATTTGATGTGGAAAGATCCTTCAGGCAGGTGCGAACGAGATCATTCAGAGCCTGTTTCTCTGTAGGTGTAATGCGGGGTGTGTGTGATCGAACAGAGGGGGCTAAATCGGGATCAGATGGAGCAGGAGGGGCAGTGTGATTGGGAGGTGGAGGTTGGGCGTTAGGGGGTGGTGCATTCTCACCGGCCGGCTGTGGGATAGGATGGGGAGGGACATGGTACGGTGGTGGCAATGGGTGGAGGAGAAACTCCTCCTCCTGGGGGTCCGTTCGTGACAAGGGAGTGTAACGTACAGAGTATTGACCGGACATATTTAACCTGTATTCCCTATCTGCACACGCGATGTTTGAAGCAACCTTTTCACGTCGCAATTCCTCTAATGCCTGTTTATCACTTTTCCGAGCCTCTTTCTGTAATCTAGCCTGAGCCCTTCTCACCCTCTCAGTCCCTTCCTTTTCCACTGACCCAAGGCATCAAACATTGCTTGTCGGGACCTCCTCCTATGAAGTTGTGCCTCTACGGCCTCAAGCTTCTGGGGTTTGAAAAGAGCCGTACATAGGCCATTGAGTCTCTGTATCCTTAGACGTGTATTTATGCCACAATGATATATACATTATGGGAGAAATACCGTACTTTATGTACATGTCCTTACTAGGGGTACCTTCCGGAGGAGCCGGCTGACTATCCTCCAACACCCTTGATCGAGATGTGCAACAACAAAACCATCGTGCAAATTTACTACACACGGGCATGCTTTTCTATGTTATCTTACCAAGCGTCTCCACAAGTTTCTAAGCCGGACAAAAAGTCCACATTACCCGTTTACCTTCACTTTTTGCAAAGAGTGAAAAAAAAACCCCAGATAACCAAAACCAGACAAACCAAACAAACAAAAGGTATCGCCAACCGGCGATCCTACCAGAATCCTTTGTCTCGTTCTCCAGGCGGTCTCTTTACTGCAAAGCTCGTCCAAGTCTATCTGGGGCTCCAGTCAGGACCGGTGCCACTTGCGGGGGTCTTTTCAAATGCAAGGAAGGTCGGGTGGTGGCTACGAAGACGAGGGTCTCTTTCGCGTAGGTATACTCCACCACCGTCCGTTCAAACTTCCTCGTAGGGACCCCTCGACCGGGCAGCCGCGTCACTGATGGGGCCTCACGTTTGGGCGCCAATTGTGGATTTGGGGGTCTCCTTGGAAGACCACCCAAAGGTGCAGGGTCCACCCTTCGTCCACGGGTCCGGGATACAAACTGAGACCAACACTGGAGCGCCGAGAGAAAGGATATTTATTACAATCTCATGAGATGGAGAGAGAGAGCATCAGCAACAGACACCCGCAGCTTGTCTGAGGAGGCAAAATCTGCCAAGCACTTTGGTTCCACGTCTTATATACCCTTCATCCCCACCCCAGGCGTGTATAGTAAAGAAAGAACACCATGATTATGAAAAGGGGGGATGTATACAGAAAACGATGAACACCATAATTATACAAAGGGAGACGTGTACAGTAAAACAATGAACACCATAATTATACAGGCAGAGGTCAATCTGATAAGTTAGCAGATGGTCACTGTTGGGCCCCTGCAGGGTGTAGGTGAAGCTCTTAATTACACAACAAGCAGAGGACAATCTGATCAGTCCGAAGATGGTAGCTGTCAAGCCCTGTAGGGCGAAGGGCAGGGTGAAGACAGTAGGCGCAAGTGGACAGTCCTGTTAAACTGGGGTTTAGCAAGAGTTCAGTCAGATTGTGGCAAACAAGGGCATGGGCAGTCCTGCTCGACTGGTTTTAGCATGAGTCCAGGCAGGTGGCGGCAGGTCAGGTCAAAAACAGGGCGTTGGTGGCAGTGCAGAGGTGAGGTGAATCAAGATGTGAAGCCACAGAGCATTTGTGACCCCTGTAGAGAGGTCGCAATGGAGGATGAAGCGCAAAATGGCTGAGCTAATGGCAAGACAACAGACATACTTTTCCACAATTTAGTAAATGTATGCGTCAAAACAGCAATGCGGCACAATTTGTGATAGTATTATTTTGTTATTTTTACACTTGGTAACACCGTCTGGGCATTGGTTGCACCTAATTAGTACCAGTTTTACACTCCAATATTGCAATAAACAACAAAGATGAACAGTCAACCGTTGTAAAGATTCTTCCAATGTGCGGCAACACATGCAACTTGCGCTTTCTTAGTAACTTTTTGAGTGTTTGAGCTAGAAACAAACTTTTTTTTGGTTAAAATCTGGAGATTATGTGGCAGGTCATGGTTTATGTGGCAGGTCATGGATTATGTGGCAAATGCAGGAAATCTATACTGAAACGAAAATCGGCGCGGCCGCACAATCACATAATTCCAGTGGCCCTGATCATGAGGCAAGGCACGTGTGGTTGCATGTTGCATACCTGTATGTGTTTGTGGCCCCGGTCCTTGAGGTGGCAGCTTGTTCAAATGGGCATTTGTTCTTTCAGAATAAAACTGGGGTAAAATGGCAGGAGTTCTGTGTCCTATGCCATTTTTCTGATTTGCTCTCAAAATGTAGCACCCTTGCCTTTTAATGACTGTTGAAATGCATTGATATCTTACGACTCAGCAGAGCAGCCACCTTGGCAACACAGGTTTAGGATTAGAGCCATAACAACCCAAGTCCTGTTTTCAGGCACTAGAGCGTGACAGGGTTTGTCTTTCAACACCTCAACAACCTATTTCTTGAACCCTAATGTTCCTGTTTTCCTTTAAGCCTAGCCTCATTAAGGAAATTAGCCACCAGCACTCCCCTAGCTCTCCCTGCTTTTAACCCCTTCTATTTCTAGGCTCTGCAGGGTCATCCTAGTCGACAGAAGAGCTGTCTTCCATTTGCCATTTCCAGCAGAGCTACTCCTCACTTGCCCCAGATGGCAGAGCTGTGCCTCACCTATGACCTGTGACCTGTGACATAGCTATTCTTTGCTCCATTTTTAATCTCTCAATGATGACATCAGAGCTATGTATCCTTTCACCTACCACAAGCATTGGTAGTGTTCTGTGTTTTCTCCCTAGGTAGGTACCTACCTGTCTGAGTATTTCTTAGTTGCATACTTGTCTGTCCACCTGTCTATCGATCCATTCTGTTTGATTTTCGAACTTCCATCCTAGCACTATAAAAACTATAAATAGATAACCACGCGATCTTCTTTTTCCTGGCACATAGGCCCTCGTGTATCAGGGAAATAGGGCAAGGGAGCAGGTAGACTTGGGGAAAGATTAATGTGGTGGTACAGGGAATAAAACGGAGTCCTCATGACATGGCATTGTGGTATGTGGACAAACTAACATTAGTTTGGAGAAAAACGGACATAAGGAAATGGACAAAGGACTCAAGACAAATAGAAACACGATGTCGAGTCCATTAGAAGCTGGATCAGACAACTGCACACCAAACAAGGAACATAATGATAAAAACTGCACCATCAAGACTCTAGCATACTACCTCTTGTGCTGTTCGCAAGGGCACAAGATACATTCCCGATACATGACGACACTGGCATAGCTGCTATTGGCTCATAACAGGTTAGGTTGAAAGGTTGCATAGAAAACCATTGTATTAAAAATCACATCACCCACTCTTAATCTGTCAACTGGAGGGTTGAATGGCCCCCACCCACGAATTCCTTCAGTAGGGTAAACCAATAGAGACAGACATCAGTCTGTTCTTAGAACCTAAAGCAAAGAGACCATGAAGTAAATGAATGGTATGATATATAAGTAGAGCAGTACATAAGAATGAGTCAAATGTCACAGGGAACAGACGATCTGTTCCGTAAGGTTCAGGATGATTATGCAGCCAATTCTTTGACATACATTTATATATGTAAACATTGATATTTTGAATATATCTATGGATTTAGGTATGTGCAATTTTTTGTACAAGTGTATACAAACCACCTATGGTTTAAAAATATATGGATATTCTTTAGGTCCCCTTAACAGATGTATTTATTACTTATGGTTAAAATATAGGTAATGTTATGCTTAATATGTATATAGGTCACTGCATAGTTTTCATATAAGTTGTTTGATTGGATGCTTATGGGTCTCTGTTTTATTTTACCTATCACAGTATGTAAATATGATCTTAATAACTATCTGCAATTGCTTCACTATTGAAATATTGAGATAAATCTAATAATAAAAAACACAAATTAGCTTCACGTACAGCAACATTTAAAAGTCTGAGTTTCTGTCTATCCACACATGCACATATGGGACTTTATACAATGCAACTTTATATCTCTATATATAATCTTCCTTATACATGTATACACTTTCTATGTAGTTATGTATCCATATATTTACTTTACTCCTACTATAGAAGAAACCCCCCCCAAAAATAAATTTAAAAAACTAAAACCTTTGACTCTCTCTAATGCATTACTCTGTCTCATCCTATACCCCTCTCAATATATCCTCCACTTTGACTCATCCCAAACCTCATCTTACTACTATGATGACCCAAATATCACTTTCTAGAGTCTTCCCTCCTCTATCCCTCCATTTTCCTATCCTATCAAACTAGCAGACTCATATGTTCACTGCCAAATTAACAATTTATATTTCCCTATATTAATACACCACTAATCCTTTTTGGATTCCGGAGTAGCATGCTACTCGCCGAAAAGCTGTTCAACACCTCGTCAATGGTAGTAAGCGCTATATAATTGAAATTTACAATATCATCTCTCTATGGAGTTTGAAAGGTAAATCGCCATTTCTCTAGTATTGTTACTTATGTTGCAAATCGATTAGATAATGAGACAGTTAAGCAAGAAAAGCATTACCACAAATACAACATAAATAGTAATTTGTGTGGGACTGGAACTCTGGTCATGCTCATACAGGTTATCACCTTTAACAAAGTAATTGTTTATAAATTTCTGTGTTGAGAATATTTTAGAGGAATGTTGGTTATGAGCAGCACTGACGAGAGAGGTGTGGGTAGAGGTGTTTTGTTGCAAGTCTCTTGAAGGTCCAGCAAGTTTGGCATGCATTAAAAGAGGTTCTAAGGCCAAACACTTAGGGCCAGATTAAAAGTCTGGCGGTCCTCAGACCGCCAGACTGGTGGTGGTGCGACGGTGGCAGGTCAGCCACCGCCACACCCGCGGTCCAACCTCCCGATTATGACTCGTGTAGTCGGACCGCCTGCTCTGCCAGGGAACGGCCGTTCCTTGGCACAGGAGCGGCGGTCAGAAGCCGCAATATGCTTGATGGGACTGCCACGGTCCCGCCAAGCATATTACGAGCTTCCTCTCAGCCAGGCTTTTCATGGCGGTGGAACAGCCATGAAATGCCTGGCAGAGAGGAAACAAAGTGGGCCATACAGGGCCCCCCTGTGCCCTAGACATATGTGGATGCACATAGGGGGGCATAAACTGTGCCCCCCCTGTGTGCATGCACATAGGTTCCTGCACGGCATGGACTTTCAAGTCCATACCGTGCAGGAACCTTGTGAGGCGTTCCCATTGCGGTGCCCTTTTAAAAGGCACTGCCGCCTTTTAAAGGGCACCGCAGGGGGAACCGCCACGCTGCCCGCCAGACCACTGAAAAGCAGTAATTGGGCAGGCGGCGGCGACCTTCGGCAGAGTGGTGGCGCACCGCCGTGCCACCGCTCGGCTGTAAGGTCGCAATTAGGCCCTAATTGTCTTGGCTCGCAAGCTGACCCAGAAATACTGCTGACAGCATGAATAGCACACAGTACAGATTCTACCTCTTTAGGAATAGGTTAGCCACAATGTTGTGATTATGACCGCTGTTGGCAAAGGCCTGTGTGGCTTTCTTGCTAAAAATCCTCATGATCTGTTTAATTTCTCTATAGGGTTTCGAGAGAAACGAGTACTACAATATTTAAAAAGAGATAGGTTGTCAAATAAAAGCCATGAATAGGAAATTTAGTGTCTTACAGACTTGGAGCAAGGCTGTAATCATAGTGGGTAAGCTTGAGATTAATCAAAAGAAATGTGAGCAAAGTGTGTACTGAACACGTTCATTTCCTTTATGTAGAAAAGTAAAGGAGAAAGCTACAAATGTGATGCCACTAACTTGACTGCCAACGCATTTGTTAAGAATCATTGTGAAGGAAGTGACCCGATTAGGGTCACTCGCGACCACCTCTCAGCCTTCCATACAAATGAAAAGTCGGTCAGACAGTAGAGAATACAAATCAAAATTATTTATTAGAAGTATACTCGAGTGGAGTCCAGTCTGACCAGCCTCCTTAGATTGCTACAAAGGCTCTGACTTCTGCCAACATGGTAACACATAATGTACATCTCCAGAACCACTAAAGACACGCCCAGACTGGAAATTTCCAGTTGGTAGCTAGTGAACAAAGGAAATACAGAAGGATGAGCTATCATCCCAGGACCGGGTACATACTATCGCAGCATCAAGGTTACTCTGCCTGTGCCCGCTGCTCTAAGGGTGGGAGCAGGCTTATCTAGTGAGAAAGGTATGTGATGACAAAAACAGTCTATTCATTAGTACAGCGAAGCTCAACCTTCGAGAGATGCACAAAAATATTGCAGCTGCTTTCTGCTGAGGCGGACAGAGTGAGACAGAAGTTAGTTTCGATCATGGCTCAAGGTGGCGGCTCAACTTAAAATGGTGCCGCGAATGCTAACTTTACATAGTGCAATATGTAAGCAAAACTAGTGCATAACATTTACATTTCAGCAGACCCTCCTTTTAGCATGAGCTAATCATTTGAAGTTGAGGGAATATGAGTTGTAGCATAGCATGTACATAACAATTGATCTTGAGATTTCAGAGCAATCCATGTATTCAGCATCAAGGGAAGATGAGTCCTCAAATATGCCCTCATCTATCTGCATAAAACTATCTATTTCTTTCTGAGTCATAATCACATCATGTGTATCATGGACAGGCGTCTTCTGCTTTGGGGTGAGAAGTGTAACACAATAAGAGCAACAGGCCGGGAGACATTGTATACAAATGCAACAGGTGAGGAAAATGTCAGCGATTGCGGCCAGGAAAGCAAGGATCTTCCAACCCCAAGACGTAAACCGACCCCAAAACCACCCAGATAGGGTCCAAGTACCATTTTCCTGGTGAATGTCAGAGGATCAATAAAAAAAAAATACTTTGGACAAAGTAGATACTGTTGCATGCATCATGTCTCTGATTGAATGTGTATAACCCATAGGAGCTTTTTTGCCCTAAAGGAAAGAAATATAGGTCAAGTGGAAAGTCTTTGATAGTTTTGTTTGGCGTTTTGTTCCCCTTTTCTCCCAGGCCTAAATTGTATGATTAGAGGGGGTTCCCTTCTTTATGAATGTTAGAGGAGAGTCTGTGCAACTTCTGGATGGCAGCATACACATTAGGGGTGTGGTCTGGGATGTATACACAACAGCTGCTGCAAATGAGGCAACAGGCCCCACCCGATCAGCGAGGATGACGTCTAACACCATCCGGTTTTGTAAGGCAACAAGCCTCGTAGCCTGGAGCTCAGCTGTGATATTCGTTAGAATCCCCGCTGTTGTAGTAATAACCCCTTCTACAACTCCTGACGCAATCAGATTCTGTATAATTTGCCAAAAGGCTCGTTCCCCCGCTTGCGGTATTTTGTACCGAGGAATACGAGGCAAAATGGCATTCTCTTTAATTTTAATGGAAACTAGGGGTATCTGCAATAGTCCTATGTCCGTGTCACCCGTTGCCCACAACGTAGGTGGCACGTCCTTAAATTCAGCAGGGAGGGGCGCATCTTTGGACAGACACTGCTTAGTGCTGACCAAAATCGGACCCATTGTTATGTAGATACCTTCCGGGGAACAATAAATAGTCGCATGCAACTTCTTTAACAAATCTAAGCCCATCAAATTTTCTCCGCAATTAGATGTCAACAAAAAAGGCGAATCTACAGTAAAAGGACCTATAGTCAGGGTAAGAGGTTTAGAAATGGGGCTCACAACCCGTACACCAGAAAATCCTACCGAAACATTGTTATGGCCTGACAGAGCTGCCCCGGGGACCAGCGAACGAGAAATAGAGCTATTTATGGCACCTGTATCCACCAAAAATTCCTTAGCTGAGCCATGCAAATCTGCAGTAACGTAAGGACCGCGCTGATCTACAGGTATCTGAACTGGTACCTTACTCTGTCCCTGGCTGTCCTAGCTGTGAGACATTCCTGTCACCTCGTCTGTCATAACCATCGTGGTAGTACTGTTTGCCCTTAGGGTCGTCAAAGTAGTTCACATCAGCGTGACCCTGTGAAGTCCCGACTGACTGAACTCTGTCCCGGCCACCGTCTCCGCGACTCCGTCCACGAGACCCTCGTCCCCTTGGGACCGCCACCTTCTGCAAAAGCACAGGACACTCGCTGCGCCAGTGTCCCTTCTCCTTACAGTACGCACACTGGTTCGGCCCCACAGACGTAGTATTCCCACCTGTACGAGGAAGCTGTCGGGCCATACCACCACGCCCTCTACCATTCCCTCGTGAAGCCTGTTGCTACAACACCTTCTTCAATTCCTTATGCTTTTTCTCCACCTTCTCCTCATTTTCCCTGTGCTCATAATACTGTGCCATACTTCGAATTACAGAAGGGGAGTAGGTAGTCCAAGTGCTCTCCGAGGTCTGCAGCCGAGTCACGATCTCAGGAAGCAGGTTCGAAACAAATCCATTAACGAGCAGTCGGACACCCCCTCCACCGACAAATCCTGGCTGCTAACATCCAAAAATACGCCTTCAACCCGAGTGGAAAAAATCAGACACACTTTCATCTTTCTTCTGACGACATGCCGTTAACTTGTCCCAATCTACCCTTCTCAGTGGAATAAGAGAATGCATATACGTAATAATTCGGCCAGGTAAAGCCAGTATTTTGGCCTTAGGCTTCTCACCAGGCTTCCTCTCCTGATCCCATGCTTTAATCTGATCCCAGGTACCACCCAATTCCTCAACATGATCCTGTGTGTGCGCACCTGTCTCCAAATATCAACTGGTACCAGTAAACCAAAGAACATTTCAATATCCGCAAGAGTCGCCACTGTCGACGAAGCGGCCTCAGTCAGTTCCTTATAATATGCACTAGGATTTTTCCTAGGGTCGGGTAACTGAGTCTAAAGGGACAAAACCTCACTCCTTTTCCATGGAGTATAAACCCATTGCTCTTGGAAACAGGCCTCTACCCTTTGTCTAATAACAGTATTCTGCTGGTCCCGCAGCTCTGGTAGTTCAGGGTAATATATGGAGTGGACTTCCCTCATCGGAAACTAGGATACAATTTTCGGGCTTTTCTCGAGTAGCCTACCTCGATAAGCGACCAGCGTCGCGAAATTACTAAAAACCTCACCAGGTGCCATATCAGCAGCATATACATGATCCCTAATATTATAAATGATCTGGGGTGCTACGTCATTGAAACACTGTTCCCACAGTCCAATCAAAGTAGCCGACATGTGCTTAAGGGCATGCTGCTGCACAAACGGCTCATAATCTTTCATTACACACCACACATCCTCCACACTGTAAATGGGGTTACGAGCCCACTGAGCGGCCTGATTGGCTACCACCCTTTTCTCTTCATCTCCCTCATCAGATCGTATCAGTATCCGTCCTAGTCGCTCCCTAGCTGTCGCACAGTCTCCGTCCCCTAGTCCATGCACAGGTGTTCCACTACTCGGTAATGGAGGGGGATGGAGTAACAGGGGAGAAGTAACAGCAGAAGTACTAGGCACCAACGTCGCTGCCAGCTGCGTCGTAGGTGTAAGGGCTGGAGAGAGAGATGCCGAAATGATGGGCGTAGCAGGGAGACTGGCAGTCATCGTTGCCGTAGAAGGCGAAGCCAAAGAAAGGGGAGGGGGCGCAGTGGCCGAAACAGCGTGATCGATAACAGAAAAAGCAGAAGCAGCAGAGACAGAAGGAACTGATGGCTGGGGTATGGCAGGGTATATTCTCTGCGGGGCATATGGAGGTGGAGGTAGAGTATCTAACAATTCCTCCTCAAATACATCATTTTTCTCTCGAGCAACATAAGACTTTTCACATTGCAATCGAAATTTCCTATCAGCACACTCTATTCCTTTTTCTATTTTCTCTCTATCGTGCGCTACAGCTTTTTGAGTCAATGTCTGCATTTTCCCCTTCCGGGACTCTTTCTCTGCTTTCATTCGTCTGTTTAGCCTCTTTTTGCCATGTTCTGAGGGAATCAAACATCGACTATCTACTCCTTTTTGCAAACAATTTTTCCTGCAGGAAATTAATTTTCTGGTCATCAAAAGTGCCCGTCAAGGGCCACTGCAACTCGGCATTGTCCCTCGGATATTTGTGCCACAATGTACTAAACATAATAGGGCCAATGCCATGTTTGACGTACATGTCAAAATTTGGAGTGCCTTCCGGAGGCGCTGGCTGACTTTCTTCCAATCGAGCATCAGTAGAACAACAACGGCAGCCCAAACAAAACAACTTACTTAAACAAGGCATTTTCACAGAAAACAAGTTCACTACTTATGCCTAGCAGGTATTTGAAAATATCTTTACCAAAGTCGGTTCTCAGACCTTATCAAATACAAGTCAAAGTGGTACCTTGTTCATAAATAACTCAAACAAATTCAAGCGCCTGTCCAAAGACGGTCTTCAGACCGCGTCAAATACAAATCAAAATGGCGTCATATTCACAAAGAACCAAAGTAAACTCACCTGGTGCACACAGGTCGAACGAGTTTATTCTCCACTGCCGACTCTTCGGACCAAACGGTCAAATCCAAGGGTTTCGCCATTCAGGACCCCAGTTTGGATGATCACTGGACGAGGCACCGCCCGGTCAGATAGACGAGGCAGCTGCGAGTACAAGACTCTTTCGTGCAGGGATCCCCGGTCCGCCCGTCCGACCCGACGTGGCCCCGACCTCCTCACCCGTCCGCAGGCAAGGATGGGTCACCCAATGGAGTCCCTGTTCGGGCGCCAAATGAAGGAAGTGACCCGATTAGGGTCACCCGGGTCACTCGCGTCCACCTCTCAGCCTTCCATACAAATGAAGAGTCGGTCAGACAGTAGAGAATACAAACCAAAAGTATTTATTAGAAGTACACTCGAGTGGAGTCCGTCTGACCAGCCTCCTTAGATTGCTGCAGAGGTACTGACTTCTGCCAACATGGTAACACTTAATGTACATCTCCAGAACCACTAAAGACACGCCCAGACTGGAAATTTCCAGTTGGTAGCTAGTGAACAAAGGAGATACAGAAGGATGAGCTACCATCCCGGGACCGGGTACATACTATCTCAGCATCAGGGTTACTCTGCCTGTGCCCGCTGCTCTAAGGTTGGAAGCAGGCTTATCTAGTGAAAAAGGTATGTGATGACAAAAACAGTCTATTCGTTAGTACAGCGAAGCTCAACCTTGGAGAGATACAAAAAAATATCGCAGCTGCTTTCTGCTGAGGCGGACAGAGTGAGACAGAAGTTAGTTTCGATCATGGCTCAAGGTGGCGGCTCAACTTAAAATGGTGCCGCGAATGCTAACTTTACATAGTGCAATATGTAAGCAAAACGAGTGCTTAACATTTGCATTTCAACAATTGTTAATGTGGGAGGGGAAGAGTTATACTAATATAAGCAATGGGTAAAATCTCAGCTAATGATTCTACAAACTATCTCAACGCTAGGCGAATTCTTTCCTAGCTTTGATATGTTACCATTTTGAACCTGACATTTTCTTAAGAATCCTCTGTTGATCCAGGTGAGATGTAGAAGCAGCAGACTAGCATCTATTTGGAAACAGGTCTGTGGCAGTACAACACCCAGTGACTTCCATTTTAATGCAGTCATTACTTATGTCGTCATTTCCGCTGTATGTAATTTAATGTATTAAATGCACCTAATTTGGCTGAGAGCATGTATGATCTGTGTGTATGTGTGTGTATGTATGTATATGTGTATATATATATATATATATATATATATATATTCCTCTGGCACACGAGCTCCTACTGGAATCACTGGGGACCCGTGAGAAGTGGCACACTCGCCGGCAGAGCGTACCGGCATAAATATTCCTTTACCAAAACCAATATGCGTGCTCTCAGGAAAAACACAGATCCACGGCTCAAGTGCTGACTGCGAAAACGTTTAATTACATGACGCGTTTCGAATGCTACTGCATTCTTGGTCACATGTAAAGTGCACACCAAATGAAAAGCCTTAAATACAGTCACATGGTAATTGAGTTCAAAACAAATGCAAACAGTCGTGAAAACAGGGCGGCCATATTGGACAGGTGTAAAGTCAATGAAAAGTATACATACTTAAAATGAATTCACATACTGTTGTCTTTGAAAATCATTCATTAAGGTAGATATCCCAGTATAATCAAAATAATTCACAAAATGCGTGGAAAAAATACGTGAAGAACATATATATAGAACACATCAGTGTATAATGATTTCTATGCTGATACTAAGATACAACCCAAGTGGGCCGAAATTAAATCAAGTTGTCAGACAGCCTCAGAGCCAAAGACAATACGATGAATAAGCATGTCAGTCATGTACACTGTTAATGTAAACATAAAATAAGCAGTATAGTTATACATAACGAACATGCAGGTGGAAAAAGAAGAAGAAGGAGCCTCCAAAATAACACAGGCTTTACTGAGAATCCCGGGCAAGTGCCCATGTACGTTTTCTGATTCCTCAGCTCTCAGCTATTTCATCTTAGAGCAAATCAGCAATGACCCTAGGGGAGGGGACAGAACACTCAGATTGAGACAGAAAGAATCCAAGTATATTGTTGAGCTCCAAACTAACTGAGGCTGTCTGACAACTTGATTTAATTTCGGCCCACTTGGGTTGTATCTTAGTATCAGCATAGAAATCATTATACACTGATGTGTTCTATATATATGTTCTTCACGTATTTTTTCCACGCATTTTGTGAATTATTTTGATTATACTGGGATATCTACCTTAATGAATGATTTTCAAAGACAACAGTATGTGAATTCATTTTAAGTATGTATACTTTTCATTGACTTTACACCTGTCCAATATGGCCGCCCTGTTTTCACGACTGTTTGCATTTGTTTTGAACTCAATTACCATGTGACTGTATTTAAGGCTTTTCATTTGGTGTGCACTTTACATGTGACCAAGAATGCAGTAGCATTCGAAACGCGTCATGTAATTAAACGTTTTCGCAGTCAGCACTTGAGCCGTGGATCTGTGTTTTTCCTGAGAGCACGCATATTGGTTTTGGTAAAGGAATATATATATATATATATATATATATATATTTTTGCACGCTATATGTATCAATATTTAATGGAAACTAAAATCTTTTCCTTCCAATTTTAAATTGTTTGCGAACTACAGATGCATAGATGTGTAGAGGTGGCCTTGTTTTTCCTCTGTCTAAACGTTTGATTTATAAGTGTTGGATCATGAACATTAGAGCAATTGATTTAAAAGCATCAATTGCACTGGTGTACTTCCACCCTCCTGACATCTTTACCAGCCTGGATATCTTTGCCACTCCATACCCCCATTAAAAAAAACTAATTTGGCACAGTCGAACTCACAATTTGTTTCGCTGCATTAGTTTTCATGCATTTGGAATAAACAGTTGCAGCAGGTGCCGTCCTTTTCTAGCAGGCATTGCAGTGATTTCAAAGAATTTCGCAGAAAAAGAATTTAATGAAAAGAAAGCATTTCTTGGGACCTTCAAAATAAAATCATTTGATTTGAATCTGATAACTTCATCTGGTCTAAACAAAAGTTTTGTCTTAAGCGATCTTCGCAACATTTAGGTGTGGAACATAGTAACATTATCGTTCTGAAAATAAATGCATTTTTTTCTCTCAAATTCCTTCCTCCTCCACAGATGCCACTGGAATCGCTACAGCCCAGTATTAGAAATGTTTGCCACATGTGCAATTACATTTATTAAACGGGGCAAAAACGATCCGGATGTAAAAACGTGCACCAATTGGCATTCTGTGAGCGGTAAATGACTGCAGTTTAGCCATCCCCATTATGTATAGGCCTAAAACAGCAAATACGTTCGTATATAGGATGTGCAATGGAATGGGCCTGGTCTTAAAGTAGGATTCTTAATTTAAATAAATCCGATTTGAAGATTCATATGGGTATAAGGATCATTAATTTCCAGAATTCTATAAGGGAAGGCATGGAACAGTGATTTCATCATGTACGTTGTGCACTTTCTCAAAGAAATGGTGGCATTTGTTTATATGCTGGTGTAATGGCACTTTACCACCACTAAATTCAAAGTATTTGAGTAGTTTCATCCAAGAAGACATGAAGAGGGCAGGAAGTAACTGAACACATAGCAAATCTTTACCTTGACAAATTAAGGCCTCTATTGGAATGCATGCTCACTGAGGTGCCCATGGTGGTGCACACATACTTTTTATGTCCATGGCTACCTATCCACCCTACAGCAGGACTGCCATGTAACACGTGAGATGCTGCTGTGTACTGTGCTTGGAAGCGACTTTCTGAGCTACAAATTGCAGGCTGGGTAAAGCGGGCTGCCGTACAAGCCCGAGTAATTTCTTTCAGGGCACCAGCAGCATCTCCACATTCTTAGGGATCTAACTGCAGTGTTCACCATGAGCGAAAGAAGATGGTCATCAGCAGCACCAGAGTCATGGTGCATTGCCCCGAATAACGATTGAATCCATCTAGGGTTCTACTGCTGCACCCAGCTGGAGGCCCATGCCCTCCTCCAGAGAAGCAAGCAAAGCTATTTGATGCCTGTCTGCGGCATCCATTAGTTGAGCCCTGCACAAGGACCTGCCCAAACAATGACAGCTAGAGCAGCACCTACTTTCTGTGCACAACACAGGTACAAAATACGTGCCAGTGGGCTCTAGGGAGAACTGACCGGTGAAGTTTGTCCATTTCCAATTATGCTGCACCTGAACTAAGTGACATTGAGCCATTTGCAAAGTTTCTGGTCTAGATATTTTCACCATTACACTGTACAAAACAGAATGATTTCCACACTTTTTTCGAAGCAGCATGCGCTTTGAAGCTGATTTTTATTTCTAGAGGAAAATAATTTCAAAGTCGTGTCCTTGCCATCTGCTACTTTTTGCCCCAAGACTGCTTCTGCAAACATGAGGAATAGATTAGTCTCTTCGTGTTGGATCCCTGCTCTCTGAATGGCTATATACCGGGCCCAAAAAGCTTTGAAGTACTTTCAGGCGACTATAAGCAGTGTCTGCAACCCCAGCGGTAAATAAGGTAGGCAGTGCCTGCCGCTTCCCAGCCAGTGTAGTTTTTATGTATTTTAAATTTTAAAAAAAACATCCTTTGTTTTACTCCAATCTTTTTACAACTGGTTTCAACAAAAATAGAACCACAAGAATCCAAACATGATCCAATGATGGCTTTCAAAATTGTGACCTTCTCCTTTTCCTCCAGCAAGCAAAAGAGCGTGACAAGTATTTTAAGCCAGAAACTGAAATTCTTAGTCATTCACTTGTCCCTCCATGCTAAGACTTGTCTCTAAACAGACACTCAAGACTTTGACAGCAAGAAGCAAACTTCTGGCACAACTATGCATAGAAAGTGAAATTTAGTTAACAGGCCAACCTGCTAATCACCATATAAACTACTCATATCTGTCAAAAGTATTTACCAGTCCAGTTCTTGAATGTATATTGCACCCCCCACCCTCCTCCACACTCTTACCTGGGGCTGCACGGGGAAGCAAAGGCAGGATGTGTTCGCCAGCACAAGCCTACACCCGCTCTTACGGCCGCCGTGGGGCGGCAAAAAGTCTAGCTATGCCACAGATTGCCAGAGAAAAAAGAGGAGCCAGCGAGCTCCCCGATTCCTTGTGGAACATGCCTAGGCAGCTTTGAAGGGGCTCAGTGCGTAAATAGGGCCTTTTGTGCTGTCAGAAAAACAGTTTGAAAGGACTACACTGTACTGTTTTGGTTCCTATTCAAAGCGATACAAAAGGGGATGATGGACGGAACGTTTGAGCCAATCAAACACTCACCCCCAGTCAACTGATCTGGGTTTAATCCATCATCATTCTTTAGCTCACTCCACCACCCCAGTTCAGACATGGCCATATGCAAATCAGTCTGACCCTGTGCCTCATGGGAACAGTCCAGCCCGAACTGCCAAGCCATGTCTTCCCTGGACCGGAAACAAGCATCCTAGGACCGGTTTCTGGCATTCCAGCCGTCATCAGCCAGGCTTGCTTGAATCCAGTGGCAAAGTGAGCAAGGGACCCACGTCTGGGCATACCCCCGCCAACTTAGGGCGAACAAAGCGATACAAAGGGGATGATGGACGGAACGTTTGAGCCAATCAAACACTCACCCCCAGTCAACTGATCTGGGTTTAATCCATCATCATTCTTTAGCTCACTCCACCACCCCAGTTCAGACATGGCCATATGCAAATCAGTCTGACCCTGTGCCTCATGGGAACAGTCCAGCCCGAACTGCCAAGCCATGTCTTCCTGGACCGGAAACAAGCATCCTAGGACCGGTTTCTGGCATTCCAGCCGGCATCAGCCAGGCTTGCTTGAATCCAGTGGCAAAGTGAGCAAGGGACCCACGTCTGGGCATACCCCCGCCAACTTAGGGCGAACAAAGCGATACAAAGGGGATGATGGACGGAACGCTTGAGCCAATCAAACACTCACCCCCAGTCAACTGATCTGGGTTTAATCCATCATCATTCTTTAGCTCACTCCACCACCCCAGTTCAGACATGGCCATATGCAAATCAGTCTGACCCTGTGCCTCATGGGAACAGTCCAGCCCGAACTGCCAAGCCATGTCTTCCCTGGACCGGAAACAAGCATCCTAGGACCGGTTTCTGGCATTCCAGCCGGCATCAGCCAGGCTTGCTTGAATCCAGTGGCAAAGTGAGCAAGGGACCCACGTCTGGGCATACCCCCGCCAACTTAGGGCGAACAAAGCGATACAAAAGGGATGATGGACGGAACGCTTGAGCCAATCAAACACTCACCCCCAGTCAACTGATCTGGGTTTAATCCATCATCATTCTTTAGCTCACTCCACCACCCCAGTTCAGACATGGCCATATGCAAATCAGTCTGACCCTGTGCCTCATGGGAACAGTCCAGCCCGAACTGCCAAGCCATGTCTTCCCTGGACCGGAAACAAGCATCCTAGGACCGGTTTCTGGCATTCCAGCCGTCATCAGCCAGGCTTGCTTGAATCCAGTGGCAAAGTGAGCAAGGGACCCACGTCTGGGCATACCCCGCCAACTTAGGGCGAACAAGCGATACAAAGGGGATGATGGACGGAACGCTTGAGCCAATCAAACACTCACCCCAGTCAACTGATCTGGGTTTAATCCATCATCATTCTTTAGCTCACTCCACCACCCCAGTTCAGACATGGCCATATGCAAATCAGTCTGACCCTGTGCCTCATGGGAACAGTCCAGCCCGAGCTGCCAAGCCATGTCTTCCCTGGACCGGAAACAAGCATCCTAGGACCGGTTTCTGGCATTCCAGCCGTCATCAGCCAGGCTTGCTTGAATCCAGTGGCAAAGTGAGCAAGGGACCCACGTCTGGGCATACCCCGCCAACTTAGGGCGAACAAAGCGATACAAAAGGGGATGATGGACGGAACGCTTGAGCCAATCAAACACTCACCCCCAGTCAACTGATCTGGGTTTAATCCATCATCATTCTTTAGCTCACTCCACCACCCCAGTTCAGACATGGCCATATGCAAATCAGTCTGACCCTGTGCCTCATGGGAACAGTCCAGCCCGAACTGCCAAGCCATGTCTTCCCTGGACCGGAAACAAGCATCCTAGGACCGGTTTCTGGCATTCCAGCCGTCATCAGCCAGGCTTGCTTGAATCCAGTGGCAAAGTGAGCAAGGGACCCACGTCTGGGCATACCCCGCCAACTTAGGGCGAACAAAGCGATACAAAGGGGATGATGGACGGAACGCTTGAGCCAATCAAACACTCACCCTCAGTCAACTGATCTGGGTTTAATCCATCATCATTCTTTAGCTCACTCCACCACCCCAGTTCAGACATGGCCATATGCAAATCAGTCTGACCCTGTGCCTCATGGGAACAGTCCAGCCCGAACTGCCAAGCCATGTCTTCCCTGGACCGGAAACAAGCATCCTAGGACCGGTTTCTGGCATTCCAGCCGTCATCAGCCAGGCTTGCTTGAATCCAGTGGCAAAGTGAGCAAGGGACCCACGTCTGGGCATACCCCGCCAACTTAGGGCGAACAAAGCGATACAAAGGGGATGATGGACGGAACGTTTGAGCCAATCAAACACTCACCCCAGTCAACTGATCTGGGTTTAATCCATCATCATTCTTTAGCTCACTCCACCACCCCAGTTCAGACATGGCCATATGCAAATCAGTCTGACCCTGTGCCTCATGGGAACAGTCCAGCCCGAACTGCCAAGCCATGTCTTCCCTGGACCGAAACAAGCATCCTAGGACCGGTTTCTGGCATTCCAGCCGTCATCAGCCAGGCTTGCTTGAATCCAGTGGCAAAGTGAGCAAGGGACCACGTCTGGGCATACCCCGCCAACTTAGGGCGAACAAGCGATACAAAGGGGATGATGGACGGAACGCTTGAGCCAATCAAACACTCACTCCCAGTCAACTGATCTGGGTTTAATCCATCATCATTCTTTAGCTCACTCCACCACCCAGTTCAGACATGGCCATATGCAAATCAGTCTGACCCTGTGCCTCATGGGAACAGTCCAGCCCGAACTGCCAAGCCATGTCTTCCTGGACCGGAAACAAGCATCCTAGGACCGGTTTCTGGCATTCCAGCCGTCATCAGCCAGGCTTGCTTGAATCCAGTGGCAAAGTGAGCAAGGGACCCACGTCTGGGCATACCCCGCCAACTTAGGGCGAACAAAGCGATACAAAGGGGATGATGGACGGAACGTTTGAGCCAATCAAACACTCACCCCAGTCAACTGATCTGGGTTTAATCCATCATCATTCTTTAGCTCACTCCACCACCCCAGTTCAGACATGGCCATATGCAAATCAGTCTGACCCTGTGCCTCATGGGAACAGTCCAGCCCGAACTGCCAAGCCATGTCTTCCCTGGACCGGAAACAAGCATCCTAGGACCGGTTTCTGGCATTCCAGCCGTCATCAGCCAGGCTTGCTTGAATCCAGTGGCAAAGTGAGCAAGGGACCCACGTCTGGGCATACCACGCCAACTTAGGGCGAACAAAGCGATACAAAGGGGATGATGGACGGAACGTTTGAGCCAATCAAACACTCACCCCCAGTCAACTGATCTGGGTTTAATCCATCATCATTCTTTAGCTCACTCCACCACCCCAGTTCAGACATGGCCATATGCAAATCAGTCTGACCCTGTGCCTCATGGGAACAGTCCAGCCCGAACTGCCAAGCCATGTCTTCCCTGGACCGGAAACAAGCATCCTAGGACCGGTTTCTGGCATTCCAGCCGTCATCAGCCAGGCTTGCTTGAATCCAGTGGCAAAGTGAGCAAGGGACCCACGTCTGGGCATACCCCCGCCAACTTAGGGCGAACAAAGCGATACAAAAGGGGGTGAGTGTTTGATTAGCTCAAGCGCTCCGTCCATCATCCCCTTTGGTATCGCTTTGTTCGCCCTAAGTTGGCAGGGTATGCCCAGACGTGGGTCCCTTGCTCACTTTGCCACTGGATTCAAGCTAGCCTGGCTGATGACGGCTGAATAGCCAGAAACCGGTCCCAGGATGCTTGTTTCCGGTCCAGGGAAGACATGGCTTGGCAGTTCGGGCTGGACTGTTCCCATGAGGCACAGGGTCAGACTGATTTGCATATGGCCATGTCTGAACTGGGGTGGTGGAGTGAGCTAAAGAATGATGATGGATTAAACCCAGATCAGTTGACTGGGGGTGAGTGTTTGATTAGCTCAAGCGCTCCGTCCATCATCCCCTTTGGTATCGCTTTGTTCGCCCTAAGTTGGCAGGGTATGCCCAGACGTGGGTCCCTTGCTCACTTTGCCACTGGATTCAAGCTAGCCTGGCTGATGACGGCTGAATAGCCAGAAACCGGTCCCAGGATGCTTGTTTCCGGTCCAGGGAAGACATGGCTTGGCAGTTCGGGCTGGACTGTTCCCATGAGGCACAGGGTCAGACTGATTTGCATATGGCCATGTCTGAACTGGGGTGGTGGAGTGAGCTAAAGAATGATGATGGATTAAACCCAGATCAGTTGACTGGGGGTGAGTGTTTGATTAGCTCAAGCGCTCCGTCCATCATCCCCTTTGGTATCGCTTTGTTCGCCCTAAGCTGGCAGGGTATGCCCAGACGTGGGTCCCTTGCTCACTTTGCCACTGGATTCAAGCTAGCCTGGCTGATGATGGCTGAATAGCCAGAAACCGGTCCCAGGATGCTTGTTTCCGGTCCAGGGAAGACATGGCTTGGCAGTTCGGGCTGGACTGTTCCCATGAGGCACAGGGTCAGACTGATTTGCATATGGCCATGTCTGAACTGGGGTGGTGGAGTGAGCTAAAGAATGATGATGGATTAAACCCAGATCAGTTGACTGGGGGTGAGTGTTTGATTAGCTCAAGCGCTCCGTCCATCATCCCCTTTGGTATCGCTTGTTCGCCCTAAGTTGGCAGGGTATGCCCAGACGTGGGTCCCTTGCTCACTTTGCCACTGGATTCAAGCTAGCCTGGCTGATGACGGCTGAATAGCCAGAAACCGGTCCCAGGATGCTTGTTTCCGGTCCAGGGAAGACATGGCTTGGCAGTTCGGGCTGGACTGTTCCCATGAGGCACAGGGTCAGACTGATTTGCATATGGCCATGTCTGAACTGGGTTGGTGGAGTGAGCTAAAGAATGATGATGGATTAAACCCAGATCAGTTGACTGAGGTTGAGTGTTTGATTGGCTCAAACGTTCCGTCCATCATCCCCTTTGGTATCGCTTGTTCGCCCTAAGTTGGCAGGGTATGCCCAGACGTGGGTCCCTTGCTCACTTTGCCACTGGATTCAAGCTAGCCTGGCTGATGACGGCTGAATAGCCAGAAACCGGTCCCAGGATGCTTGTTTCCGGTCCAGGGAAGACATGGCTTGGCAGTTCGGGCTGGACTGTTCCCATGAGGCACAGGGTCAGACTGATTTGCATATGGCCATGTCTGAACTGGGGTGGTGGAGTGAGCTAAAGAATGATGATGGATTAAACCCAGATCAGTTGACTGGGGTGAGTGTTTGATTAGCTCAAGCGCTCCGTCCATCATCCCCTTTGGTATCGCTTGTTCGCCTCTAAGTTGGCAGGGTATGCCCAGACGTGGGTCCCTTGCTCACTTTGCCACTGGATTCAAGCTAGCCTGGCTGATGACGGCTGAATAGCCAGAAACCGGTCCCAGGATGCTTGTTTCCGGTCCAGGGAAGACATGGCTTGGCAGTTCGGGCTGGACTGTTCCCATGAGGCACAGGGTCAGACTGATTTGCATATGGCCATGTCTGAACTGGGGTGGTGGAGTGAGCTAAAGAATGATGATGGATTAAACCCAGATCAGTTGACTGGGGGTGAGTGTTTGATTAGCTCAAGCGCTCCGTCCATCATCCCCTTTGGTATCGCTTTGTTCGCCCTAAGTTGGCAGGGTATGCCCAGACGTGGGTCCCTTGCTCACTTTGCCACTGGATTCAAGCTAGCCTGGCTGATGACGGCTGAATAGCCAGAAACCGGTCCCAGGATGCTTGTTTCCGGTCCAGGGAAGACATGGCTTGGCAGTTCGGGCTGGACTGTTCCCATGAGGCACAGGGTCAGACTGATTTGCATATGGCCATGTCTGAACTGGGGTGGTGGAGTGAGCTAAAGAATGATGATGGATTAAACCCAGATCAGTTGACTGGGGTGAGTGTTTGATTAGCTCAAGCGCTCCGTCCATCATCCCCTTTGGTATCGCTTTGTTCGCCCTAAGTTGGCAGGGTATGCCCAGACGTGGGTCCCTTGCTCATTTTGCCACTGGATTCAAGCTAGCCTGGCTGATGACGGCTGAATAGCCAGAAACCGGTCCCAGGATGCTTGTTTCCAGTCCAGGGAAGACATGGCTTGGCAGTTCGGGCTGGACTGTTCCCATGAGGCACAGGGTCAGACTGATTTGCATATGGCCATGTCTGAACTGGGGTGGTGGAGTGAGCTAAAGAATGATGATGGATTAAACCCAGATCAGTTGACTGGGGGTGAGTGTTTGATTAGCTCAAGCGCTCCGTCCATCATCCCCTTTGGTATCGCTTGTTCGCCCTAAGTTGGCAGGGTATGCCCAGACGTGGGTCCCTTGCTCACTTTGCCACTGGATTCAAGCTAGCCTGGCTGATGACGGCTGAATAGCCAGAAACCGGTCCCAGGATGCTTGTTTCCGGTCCAGGGAAGACATGGCTTGGCAGTTCGGGCTGGACTGTTCCCATGAGGCACAGGGTCAGACTGATTTGCATATGGCCATGTCTGAACTGGGAGTGGTGGAGTGAGCTAAAGAATGATGATGGATTAAACCCAGATCAGTTGACTGGGGGTGAGTGTTTGATTAGCTCAAGCGCTAAGTCCATCATCCCCTTTGGTATCGCTTTGTTCGCCCTAAGTTGGCAGGGTATGCCCAGACGTGGGTCCCTTGCTCACTTTGCCACTGGATTCAAGCTAGCCTGGCTGATGACGGCTGAATAGCCAGAAACCGGTCCCAGGATGCTTGTTTCCGGTCCAGGGAAGACATGGCTTGGCAGTTCGGGCTGGACTGTTCCCATGAGGCACAGGGTCAGACTGATTTGCATATGGCCATGTCTGAACTGGGGTGGTGGAGTGAGCTAAAGAATGATGATGGATTAAACCCAGATCAGTTGACTGGGGGTGAGTGTTTGATTAGCTCAAGCGCTCCGTCCATCATCCCCTTTGGTATCGCTTGGTTCCTATTCAAGCCACCTTTTTAATCTGTCAGATGTGCCTGGAAATCCTACCAGAACTGTAATAGAGTCTACAGAAATATTCGGGATTCCAGTGGTGGTAACCAGAAATTGTCTGAACCACATGCTCTAGTGCAGAACCCTCAAAACGGATTGTGCTGTTGTGCTTTGTCTTGTTACTTTCTGTCTACGTGTGGGAAACGCTTGTACTCTTGTTGACAATACTCTAAGTGCTCTGAAGGCGGGCACAAAATATTGTACCTCTTCTGATGTTTCTCTTTTCTATGTGAAGGAAGCTTTCACTAGTGAGTATGCGGTACTGCTACGTACAGTGTTCCAGTTCTTTGTGTGTGAGGGAACCTTCCATTGCTGCTGCCACCTGTCCTGTACCCGGTATTTGTGTCAGTGAGGTTTGGATTGCACCTGCTATTTTTTTAACCTGTGTTGTGTGATAGTGAAGCTTGCTGAAACATTTTTAATTATGCAAACGCCCAAATGAATGCCTTTGACAATACTTGTTACATCCATGACATATGTGAAATGCATTTGTCAAACCATATGGGGTTTGATGCCGAAGTACATTCACATGCTCTGGTTAAGTACAATTACACAAGAATTGCGCTGATCCTATGTTTTAATTATGCAACATAATCAGATCTTAAATGATCAAAGTTAGAAATGTACCCCAAAGAACTCTTCTCCTGTTTTTGAAATATTCGTTTCTAGCTGTTGAAAAGATCTTGACGACTGCAGTGGGATTAAGTTTGGACTCCTGCGACCCCTCCCCCCACATGCAGAACGTTTCGGATTGGTTACGAGTATGATTCCGCGGGGAGACAGACCGGCTCACCTCCAAACTGCGCGGAAGGAGAACGGAGGACAATGGCCTTTTAACATCGGCTCCCTCTGCCAATAACTATAAAAAGAAACAGAATTGATTGCAGTGCCTGTGCTCGAAGGGCGGCGGGATGGAGGTGGTTACTTGCCCTACTGAATACCCATTTCTGCATTATGGTAGAGACTTGCAGCAGATGCAGAGAATAACATCTCTTCCTGATACCATTTGCAGTAATAAAGCAAACATGGAAAATCTGTACATGGGTTTAATTTGATGCTTGATCGGTTAGACGTCTTTAATTAAACACACCAAGTCATGTGTAGAAGTAGTGTTATGCCTTCTGGTTTATTTAAGCCTGTTGCATTGCATCAGTGTGCATTTGGTAAGTCTGTGTTTCCCAAACACACACACTCCATATTTCAGTACTAGAAAGGATAATATTTGTAAATGTTCTTGTGGTCATTTATCCTGTAAAGGATATCAATCTTTTCGGTGGTTGCAACCTTGGAGGGCGCTGTTCCTTTTTCTTTAATTTAAAAAAAATTGAAAGTATTGTTTATAGAAAATTAAACCCCCCACTCGCACTTAATGGGTGTTTCTTCACCCAAAACGTACTTCCACGTTAATTCCAGAGTTACTGATGATCCAAAACAGGCAGGGCCTATCGGACTTGTGAATTTGCTGGCATGGACTACAGAGGTACAGATCCTCATGTGGTGTGAAAAGGGAAGAAGGTGATGGATACACTGCAGCAGCCAGAAGGTAAAACGGGTATATCTGTGAGCCAGTAACGCGAGGCGTGAATAAGGAAGGTTCAGTGTTGGAAATGAATTAATCTGGCCCTGGATAATATTTGTGGTGTGGGTGCAGGAGGAAAACCTGTTGTGCAAACAAGGGAGAGCCACGAGGAGCAGAATCATGTAGAGTGGAGTCAAGAAGAGCAGAATAACTGATAAGTTTTGATTTGCCAGTAGATATACAGCATTTGTTTTACAAATTATGCTTATGAAATTGACCCGGAGAAATGCTGTTGTGATGTTTTTTTTGCCCTATTTAATTTTTTCCAAAGAGTGTACGTTTTTTATAAGGATTATGGGGTTAAGATCAATTTGTGTATCCATAAAGTCTCAGCAGAGAGAGAGAGAGAGAGAAAATACATATATATATTTTTTTCAATCTGTTCCTTGTGTAAGCTTGAAGAAACAAGCCGCAGCCCAATTCCTTAGAGCGTGATAGATTTTTATTAGTTACAGCGAAAACGCCCGATGCGTTTCGGAGCTGACTGCTCCTCGCTCACGGGTCAATCACGTTTGCTTTTTCCATACGTAAATAGAAGTGCAATAATCAACAAAATAAAGGTAGGACTACATGATCTTGTACATCTCAGTGCAACTCAGCGGCCATTTTAAAACAATCATTTCTGTTATAAATAGTCAAGCATAATATGTTTTCAATGCTTTAAAAAAAAAAATTTGCAATGATAATCCATTGGTTTAACTTAAACATTTTGAATACATGATCAAATGTTACAATGTTTAACCATATTATTTTATGGTATAGAAAAACACATCAAGGCTTATACTAATTATATATCCACATAAATTATTCACCATAATAATTCTATGTTCATGCCCCAGTGGGCAATTAACTCACATTGCCCTTAGTAGTACACATTCCTAATTCAATTTTGCCCCAGTGGGCTCTTTTCATTGTGACCATGTACCACAGAGAAAACAAATATTTCACCAATCTAACTATCAAAGACTAAGAAATCGTATGTGATTACAAAACATTTAGTAGTGTCCAGCTGGGCTAGCTTAGCAAGGTGAAACTTGGACAAAAGAAATTATTGTCCAGCGCTTAATGAATCATTTGGAGGTAGGTGCCTAAGATGGCAGCAGGATGAGCTCCAGTTTCCCCAGCCCTCCTTCAGGCTGCTGCTCTGCACAGCACAACATCCGTTTAACATTCTGTGGTGCAGCTGCATGTTTCCTAGTGTTTGAACATTCAGCATCCATTCCCATCTGGAATGTTTCAATGGGCACTGCCCAGATCCTGGCTCTGGCGTGATAGCAAGAACAGGAACCTGAATTCCAGAATGTTGCCATTCATAATGGGTGAGTGCGAGCCAATGTGGATGACGAAGAAAAACTGGGGACTGAAGGAGAGTATGGGAAAACGGAGAGAGAACCAGCATTGGCAAAGCCAATCGGTCTTACCTATACCAGAGGTATTGGCTTTTTTAATGTCTTTTAGCAATGTTGTACAGCAGCACAGTTGCTGTGCAGCATGGCAGAAAGTTAGAAAAAAATATGATGCTGCAAGCACTGGGTGCCTCATTTCGCTTTTTTTCTGGTGGAGGGGATGTGGCAAAGCAACAGTGTGGGAAGGAGTGGAATGAATGGGCAAAGCAACAACGTAGGAGGGGAACAGGGCACGAAAATAACGTAGGCGGGTGAGGGGAGAAAGCAACAACGGAGTAACAATGACATGGTAGGGGGAATGACTGGGTAAAAGAGGACAGGGCATTCAACAATGCAGGAGTGGCTGGTGGGATGGGGCAAAGCAACGGCAGGGCAGGCAACAACGCGAGACAGGGTGGGCAAGCAATACTGTTAGAAAGACTGGGCAAGCAATGCTGCTGGAGAGACTGGGCAAGCAACAATGATGGGGAAAGCGACAACGCAGAGCTGGAGGAGGGAAGACCGCCTGCAAACACATGCGCTCTTATGGAGGGCTGCAACTAAAAGCAAAAAGTAGCTCTAAAAGCGCGAGCAATGGAAGGACACTGGGCAAGTAAGCAGGACTTGTGCCATGCTCCAGGGGAGGGGCAAACACATAAATGGGAAGAGAATTTGACAGGATCTGACGAAAGAGAAGAAAGGAAATTTTAAGTGGCAATGAAGTCAACCAATAGTAAGCAATGGGTGGGCTCTAGGCCCCTTAAAAACAAAATGTCTTGCAAGTGACAGCACGCTGTCTCAAGTGAGACTTAAAAAAAGAGGGGCATCACTGCTAAACATGGACTGAATGATGGCTTGCGGCGAAAATAAATGTTGAATGCATGCAATGTTATGGTGTATGTTAGCTGATGCAGAACCAGAGGCATGCGGGACCAAAGCTTACAAGCGGCAACAAAAGCCCCAGATGGTGGGAACTCAACAGATACAGAGAGAAGACAGTGAATGATAATGAGTCATGTTAGGAGGAGACACTAGCAAATGGAGGTGATCTAGGAAAGGTTGAGGGGATTTGAGTTCTGATGGGTGACTGGGAAAACAGGGAACCAGCTGACTGAGAAGAAGGGAGAGAAGACCCATTCTGATGAGTAGCTGAGAGAGATAATAGTCACAATTGAGACAGAAATATTGATTTACTGGTATATGATGGCACATGGACTGTTCCCGAGACGCGAGATGGAAGAGAGGACACAGGTTAATGAAGGAGAAAGGATGAATGCAGAGGGAGTATTGACATAAGTTTCAGTCTTGGGGGCACACGAATTGGAGATGCTGTTGCTCCCTGAGCTGTTGAAGGTTGTAACCTTTGCCACTGAGAGATGTTCATTGTTGGACTTCAAAGGGCAAAGAAAAGCAAGCACACAGCAGGTAGAAACTGTATTAACCATAGTAAGATCTCTCAAGCGAAACAAAAACATTCCTATTAGCCTTTACTTCTGGCCAGGAAAGTAGTCCATATATGTGATTAAATAGTGCAGAGTGAAATGTTTAAGAGTAATATTTAATTGCAAACACTTGTCATTTACCATAATGTTTCTGTGTTGTTTAATTTTTATCTGCTAATTGGTGAAGCTATCCTGATTTTCTTGCTGCCTTGTTGCTAAGCATCGACTTCTATTTCCTCCTTGCATGTCTTTTCTCTGGATTTTCATCCATCTTTTCTATATTTCCCAAAACATTTCTTTTATTTGAGCTGTCTCTGTATTTTTCATGGTGCATGATACTCTATATGTGAGAAAGCCTTTCTGTTGAAAACCCAGCAGAGTGCAGGAATTCTCCACATGGGACTGATGTTAGACTCTTATGAAGATCTGCTAATGAAGGACCGCCTTCGAAGTTGTCTTGAGTATCTAGTGATGTTGAGCTCCCTCCTATATCTGCTGCTACACCAGACCTGTGGCGGAAAGATGAACTATACAATCTTTGGTGGTAACGTTTTGATTTGTGTGCTTGGGTTCAAACCTCCTCTTAATAGCACGATGAATCTTTGGTAAATGACCAAATGAAGGAGAAGTCCCACCAACATTTTCTGAACTCTACCAAAGCTACCCATCTTTTGCCGCAGTTTAAAACCAACTTTGTGGTTCCTCCCAGCCATTTCATGCTATAATACATTACTTGTACCTGGTGTTCCAAACCAATGCTCTAACGCAACGGGAAGATGCCCATTTAAAGGTGTGTACTGCTAATTGGTAAGGGCAAGTGGAAGAGGTGACAGATATTCCAACACCACTTTCAGCTGTGAAAAGAGTGCAGGCTCTACCATTATAGCCTGACTGCCCTCCAAGTGTTATTTTTTAGTTCGAGTGCTATATATGGTTGTCATCAGTTTTTTTTGGGAACAGCCAGAGAAAGCACTAGTCTGTTTGGAACAATGGCCTCTTAAAGTTGAGTTACGAGCAGGGCGTAGAATGGGATGAAAAAAGTCGAGGGGGGTCTCTAAAAGAGGTGTAGCCTAGTAAACTAATTAAGAATCCTTTCCAAAAGGCATGGCCTGTGTAATTAAGGATGTGGTGAAAAACATGTATACAAAAATCTTGTGCTTCCCATTGGCTACCACTTGACCAGTATTTTGGTGTCTTTTTGATATTGCATCCATACATATTACACTGTAGAGGACCTGCACTGATTGCAGGCCAAACCTATTGCCTTTGCCCACTGCTTGTATCAGACGAATGAGTAACAACAATGATTTTGTTGTGAATAATTAAAAATGTACAATTTATTAAATATGAGCCTGTAATTTAAACATTATAAGATCTGTGGAAGGTGTTTTAGTCTTCAAAGTGAATCTATTACTCCTGTTCTTTCCTTCACATCACTCCCTTCTGCGCTCTCCCTCTGTTAGACACTTATGACCTTTTTCTTCCCACAGCTTTTTGAAGTCCTCCATCTGCATATCTAACACCTAATTTGTTTCCTCTTCAGCACCTCTTATTCTCTCCTTCATGTACTTCATTGCATATCTTCACCACCATTCACTCACACAACGTACCCACTCATCTATAAGCACAACTTGCTTGCACCCTGTTGACATTTCGACAGTTGTGGATCTCTTTCACACTCCTTCACATAGAATCACAATTACAGCTGGCGCATATGACCATTTCTCTACTCAATCCAGAGCCAAGGATTGGATGAGCATGTATGCTGAACCCCTTTATGACCCCTTGACTGGTACTGAGAACCTCTTATGTCATTTGCCTCCACTCCAGAGCTCTCTGTCATGGCTTGTTATAAACACCCACCCACACCCTGAACTCACACAGAGATGAGAGACAACTTTATTCACAGTACGATTTCTACTAGATTAATATGTTGTTTGAAGGAAAAAAAACTGCTGAAACGCAACAAAGTGGGGAAACAACCACTTGGGGAATGCAAGATTAAGTAAAAAAAAAAAAAAAGTGAAATGTTGAGAGAAAGTACATGGCTGACATGAATTACCTTAACGTTTTTTACAGTCACTACATTTAGTAACTAAAAATATAAAAAGGTGATGACCTGGTCAATGCTGGCCTCTCCATAGCACTTTTTTCTAAAAAAAATTCAACCATGCTGCACATCTGCCACGTTGCTGCACAACATGGCTAAAAAATTTTTTAAAAAGCCAATAGATCTCAAATAGAGGAGACCTATTGGCTTTGCCAATGCTTGTTTTTTATTTTGGCGCAGACCATTGTTTAGACAATTCGAACGCCACAAGGAAATTGGCATTATCCAGCTCCTCTCCGAATTGCCCTGAGATGCATGAGGAGCAGTGCTATTTCATCAAGACACAAGGGTAAAACTGATCTATGAAAGGTATAAAGGTGGTGTGCAAAATGCTTCCGTTTCATTAAATGAAGTAAGGAAACAATTCTCCACTTTATCGCTTGCGTTTGGAGTTTGTACCCCCCACGGTAGCCTTTCTAAGTGTGAAGTTCTTATTTAATTAAATCGATGTGTTCACATTTTAAGGTCGGTTTGTGCAGTGGACAGGTGGCATGCTATTTATCTGATGCAACTACACTTCCATCCTACCTTGAATTGTTGCCAGTAAGCTGAAGGACAGTCTGAAATATGGTCACAAGAAGGAGAGAGATCACAAAAACAGAAGGTACAGGATGGAAGGAAAAGACCTTGCTTGTTTTCCCCGTTATCACTACTCCATATGATCAATGAGAGATTCCCAAACTAAGAAAACGTCTTTGTGGCAATATATTCATGTAGCTTCCTCTCCCTATGAATTGTCTCTTTTCTGTTGGGTATGAATTTATGAAGGCCTCAGTTTAAAGGTTAACCATACTTTGTTGTGCAAAATATAGGTCCCTGGGCTATTCACCATCAAGGTTTTTAAAATCTTGTTTGTATGTAAGATTCTATGATATGTACAAATATTGGAACAGGCTTGCAGAGTGTGTAGCTGGTAGTCCCTTTGCTGTTTCTCCAGCAACAGCATCTCTTGCTTCTCTCTTTGCCACTGCTTAATTTGTAAAAATAAATAGGTGCACAGGTGCAATGTTTTTCTTAGGAGCCTGCAGCTAGCACTGCCGCATTCCAGTGCTGCTGAACTCCAAGGCTGTCGAGTCCTAATTCATCTCATGCCTTTCTTCCACTTCCTCCACTTCTTTTGCCTGTCTCTCATTCTCGTATAATCTTTTTCAACTATGCATTCTCCCATTGTTTCTGTTTTCCTATTTTTCTTTTCCTTCTTTCTCCCTACCTCTACTCTAATGATGAAAAATAAGTCCTGGCCACACAAATGCAACCCCCTTTTTAAATTAATGACCACTTCTGTTTGAATTGGCTACATGCTACTTGTACAAATGTATTGAGCCCTGAGTAGATTCTACTACTGTAGCTCTTAGTGTGAACTGAAGACACTTCTTATCTCAAATGGAAAGATCAGAACTGAAGTATGGAGCGCTATATCAAGCAAGGTGTCATTATAATACATTACAAGGCGTAAACCCCATGAAGCATACATGTGCACTTTGTTTTAAGAATCTGGACATTAATTTCCAGCTGTGAGATGAACACGCAAACCCGACAATACTATAAGAAGGGAAACGGGGAAACAGTCAGTTTGGTTTTAGTAAAGGTATGTGCTAATGAGACTGTCTCCTCCTTAAAAAGTGACAAAACTTTGGTTTTGAAGGGGCTTCCACAACCTCTGATTTCAAACTACTAAGCTCTAGTGTTATTCTAAGAAGTGAATCAAAAGTTATGAAATGTGTACAGATTTTTAAATCCGTGCAGCAGGAAGATCAAGCAACAGTACTTCAGAATTGGAAAAAAAAAAACCACAAGCTAAACTGTGCAGTACATGAGATGAACCTCCCAGAAAGAGAGGAGGCAAGAGATCTGGGAGTTGGCAATTTGCATTCCTTTATTAATTTAGGTGGCATTAATCTGTTACTAAAGCCAAGAAGCTATACGCGTTTCTTTGAAGTGCTGCAACCAAAGTTTGTATAGTAGAGAGGGGTGAAGCGTCTTTAAGAATGAAGACGCCTGCTTTAATGAGTGAATACCCAAAGCATAATTATTAAAGCAGTTTATCTTTTAACTGTAAGAATCTCCTCACTGCTGCACTGGGGAGTTCCATTCTAAAAAATAGTTAACTTTAATGAAGAGCAACGTCTCGATTTATAAACAAGATTTGATTCAGGCCTTACCACCGTTTTCAAAACGGATCTAACATAAATGTTGTTCTTAAAGTACCATCTTATCTTATCTTAATTGTGACTTATAGAGCGCTCGTTCACCAATTGGTTTCATGGCGCTGGAGACTAGGGAAGTGCCAATCCGGAACAGTTTATTCATAAGCTTGTGTGAATAACCAAGTTTTGAGAGATTTTCTGAATAGGAGCAGATTAGTGCTGAGTCTAATTTCCAGGGGATGGAATTCCACAGGCGTGGGGCTAAAGTCGCAAACCTGCAGCCCTCCTGGCGTTTCAGTTTGAAGGTGGGTATTGTCAAAAGGTGAAGTTGGGCTGAACGAAGATTCCGAGTGGGGGTATAACGAGAAATAAGATTGTCAATGAATTTTGGGCTATGGCCGTTTAGGGATTTAAACACCAAACATCCGACTTTGAAGGCACATCGCTGCGGAATAGGGAGCCAGTGCAGCTTCCTAAGGAGGGGAGAAGCGTGCTGCCACCTGGGCTGTTTATGTATCAGTCGAGCCGCTTGGTTCTGTACCAGCTGAAGTCGTTTGGTGAGGCCAAGAGGAAGTCCCAGGTAGGTGGCATTTGCGTAGTCCAGGCGAGACAGCACAAGAGCTATCACCACCTGGACCAGAGCAGCGTGGGACAAAAACCTGCTTATTTTCCTAATTTTTCGTAGTTGTAGGAAACCGGCAGAGACCACTGTGCCTAAATGCGCTTTTAAAGACAGGTCGTTGCCTATAGTAACCCCTAGACTTTTTACTGAAGTAAGGGGGTGGAAGGAGGTCCCAGATTATTTGGCCAATATTGTGGACCCCATGGATTACAAGCTCCCCCTATCAAAATTAGTTCAGTTTTACTGGGATTGAGTTTTAAATGATTACGGTTCATCCATTGCTGGATGAAAATCATAGTAGATTGAAAGTTGGTTATCGATTCGGGGGAGTTATCGATTGAGAACATGAGTTGGAGGTCATCTGCATAATTGAAGGGGGTCACCTTCCTGTCTTTCAAGGATCTTATCAATGGGCATAGGTAGAGGTTGAACAGATGTGGTGAAAGCGAAGAGCCCTGTGGGACCCCACAAGTTGTTTTTAATTTAGGGGCAGTGAATTGGCCAATACGGACTGCCTGAGTGCGGTTTACTAAAAAGGAGTTAATCCAGCTAAGGGCTGGACCCTGAAAGCCATCCTCTCTGACACGGTCCACTAGTATGTTATGGTCGACCGTGTCGAATGCAGCTGAGAGGTCAAGCAATATCAGGGCCTGATGAATGCCTCTGTCTGCATTTTCACGTAGGGAGTCCAGTATTGCCACAGTCACTGTTTCAGTGGAATGGTCAGGCCGAAAACCGGCCTGACTTGGATCAAAGAATCCTGTCTGTTCCAAAAAGTTGGATAGGCATTTTGCCACATGGGCCTCTAGTAGCTTAGCCATATAGGGGAGCAGAGAGATAGGACGGTAATTTGCTAGTGTCTGGGGGTCAGCGCTTGGTTTCTTTAGAAGGGGGACTACTATAGCCTCCTTAAAAGCCTTGGGGACGCAGGCGTGGGACAGGGATTGATTTAAGAGGGCAAGGACTGGGTCTGGAAAGGCCATAAAGGCTGCTTTCAAGACATGAGGGGGGCAGTGATCCAAGGGAGAGCCAGATTTGACTTTAGCGAGTAAGTTATTCAAGGTCTCTATATCAATAGGTAAAAAAGAATCCAAGGAGTGGGGGTTCCTAGGTGTGGGCGGGGTAATATCATGTGAGAGCCTGTGTGGGATGCTGGCTTTAATATCAGTAATCTACCATAACTACTAAACCTTAATGGAATGTGCAGGTTCCTGATGCTCCAAATGAGAAAACATTGTTGTGTAGTAAGTACCTGCCGTAAACACATTTTATAGCTTTTTCTTTGATTTTTAAATCTTAATGTTGGATTAACAAGTGCTTGGTGTCTGCCACGAACTATTTGAAGACTCCAAAGGACATCACAGGTGCTGAGTCTTTCCAAGTGGAAAATTGTATATAGATCAACAAATGAGTTGTGAGCGAAAAGTTGTAAAACATTTCTCTGCTGTCGCCTTCCAGCAGCCACATGGTTGTGTCTGAATGGAGGCACGATCAAATGCACATTCTGATGTCTATGTACACACCATCATGAAACCAAATTCAACCTGACAAAAATGTTCAAACTAGCCCCATAGTACAGCAGGCCGCAACTCGAATGAGGCCAAGGTGGCATGTCTGGGTCATATGCCCATCCAGCTCTGAAAGTAGCCTCCTAGCCTACTGGGAAAATGCACCTGATGCAATTGCCAGTCCAGCGGCATGCACCAATGAGTTTGCGTAGAGCCATTTCAATGCGTTTTTCTTTAGTAAAAGGGAGCATTTTTTTTTACATAGCATGCTGAAGGTAAGCCATGCTAGACAGATATTTCCTTCCCCCTTGTAGGTTTGTTTTTCGCTTCATCCATGAAAATCCCTTTTTCCACCCAATTTTCCATGATTAACCCCCGTTTTGAGAATTGTGTGATAGTGTGTATGTCATTTCACAATACACTGTTCTATGTTACTTCAAAGAAGTCTTTATGTTATTGCTCATGACATGGTGTGGACTGCGATTGCTCTCTATTAGTCTTTTGTCATCAATTCATAGTCTGGGTTGCCAGCTAATAAGCCATGATTACATTTGAAACTAGAAATAAAGAGTGATCTTCCTCATAGGTACTTAATGGTTTAAAGTGATAATGGTTTCTGGTATCCGGTTGAGTTACACTTGCGGTTCTTATAGGTGGGCATGGCCGCATTACATGATTGAAACTAAAGTGAAAATGGCCCCAACTCTCACTTCTTTATCAGGTTGTAGAATTTGTTATGCAGGTTTGGAGGTGTAGTTCGATTCTCAGTGTTACATGGCAGTTAATCTCTCCTTAAGTACAAGGCATGACCTGTTAAGGATCCTCCAAGTCCAAACCTTTATTTGTAATTGGATGTGTCCAAAGGAGAACACCCCACCAGGAGCAGGTATCTGCCCTGACAGCCAGTCCCTCTCCCACTAATCTTCACAATACAACACCTAAATCTCGGTTAAGGAATAAAACTAAACAAAAATATGCCAGTACACACAAATGAGCAAATAAAACACACCTCCCTAAAAGACATCAGAAGGAGGGTATGGTGAAGCATTTAAGAATTAAAACCCAATTGCTCATGAGATGCTGACTCATATAGTGGAAACATTGTCCATGTAATCCACATATGCACAATCCTCACCATACAGCCTCCACCAGTCACTGGATACCATCTATATGAAAACTCTAAACTAGTCCGGCTGCAACTACCCACACTCATGCAAACTCTCAACCACTAAGGCTACGGGTCTCTAGACCCCATTCTCATGAAAATGATCTACTATTCACGTGAAATACATTTATTTGGTGTTGCAACTTGTATGAAAGACATAAACTGGTAAGGAAACTGCCCCTCCAGTAATGCATATGCCAATGTGTATATACTGGAAATCGACTGGCCTTCAGCAAAGACTTAAAGACCTCTCAAATAATTCTCTGCCACCAGATGTAAAGTCAAAATGATCCACAGGCACCCATAAGTACACTCCAAGCATGTAAAACTCTGAATAATTATTCCAAGCACGCTGAACTACATAAAGTATTCCAAGCGTGAATATTTCTGGGTCGGGCTGGTCTGCAAAGGTCAATTAGCAGAGCTGTTTGTTGGCCGCAATATGGCGATTGCATGGAGTTGCTTCAAGTCAGGGCTGCATAACATGGCAAAACCGCTGTTCATAGAGCTGGAGTAGAAGATACCACAGCATATTAGGATTTAAATACATTGGCAGAACTGGAAGCCAAAATCAGCCCAGTAACAAATATTCCACCCAGCCACACACTACTGGGGGTAGTGACTAGAAAAGGGCAAATAGGGCATGGTTAAGTGGTGGCAGCCCGTCCTGTTATGAAAGCAGCCCCCATCATGCATCCAATTTTGAAAATGCCAGATTGGAAGAACAGCAAATCGTTGAACCAGACAGTGAAATGGCAGGTGATGCCAGGATTGAGGAATATTGCACACATGGTTGACCTCTGCGTTCTCCTCGGTCAACCCAATGTGCAATTTTGGAGCAATTGCGGAGGACTCAAGTATTCTACACACAAGGAAATTAGAATCCTCGGCTGGGTATTATGGCTTCATCTGCTGTGCTTCTAGCAGCAAGCGTATTGATCATTAAAGACTTTCCCATAGGGGCGTGAGTGAACAAGGCACCCAAGCACCACCTATGCAAAGCAATCACTGACAAAGGGAAAAGAGTTGGCTTTTGTTGATACAGTTTTTTTGTGCTGCACTAGCGATGCCCTAGACTGGGAACATCAACCATGTGCAAATAGGCCAGGAGTTTTAGGCACATTAGGTCTCCCATCCTCAAAGCTGTGAGAGTCACTTGATAACGAAATGCCGGCCCAACGTCTGCCTTCTATTAAAATACACTGATCTCTTTGACTGACGGGTTAGAATTACGTAGTCTCTTTTCTGTGTAATAGTTGGAGTAAAACAGCACGAGGCCCTAAGTGATGGACACTTGAGAGCTATGAATGAAGTCTGTGCCAGTGCTGCTTCGTTTTCACCAGCGATTCTCTTTTGCACCAGGAGCTTGACTAGAGGAACACATGGCTGTGCAGGGTACTTCAGTTTACCAGGAGGAAGGAAGCCTGGAGACAGAAATTGAATGATCTAGGGTAAAAGGAGGAGCAAGAGCAAGTAGTGAGGATTATTAGAGGAGCGAGAAGAGGACCAATGGAATAGAATAAGAAAGATGGGGATACTGGGGGAGAGACCTGGTTAGAGGGGGAGGAAAAGGAAGGGACAGCAGTGAGAGCGGAGCAAGGGAGATAAAGATAAGTGAGAGAGTCTTTGAGAGTTGTGTTTTAATCATAAGTTACTGTGGAGTGTATTCTACATTGGACAGTTCTGAACTGCCAATAGTTGTCCATCTTTGGAGTACTGCCCGTTCTCATTGTGAAAATTGGTTTTGAGGGCTGGGTGGAGGATTAACAGTGTGCGCCTTTTATAATGTAACATATTTGTTCTGCTTAATGTAGACCTGGCATAGTCGTTTCTCTCCTCCTCATTAATATGTAATTTCTATATTGTTTGTGAATTGCGACCTGAATTCTGCATTGTTCTCTATAAATACTTTGATACTAAAACATTTAAATACACAAAATAAGTGGTGGATCCTTCAATCTCATAGGTTACATGTTTACCCTAAAATCATTCTCGCATACTTCTGACGTGAGCAAAGAAGAATAATGCCCTTTCTAATGTTTAATTTTAGTTTTATGTTTTAATGCCCCAGATGAAGCCGTACTGCTTTTCCGGCCACTTTAGCTAACACAAAATGCAGTATTGATTGTCATATCCCAGTAGCTTCTTCAAATTAAGAACTAGGAAAGGACAAAAATAGTCCTGATGGAAGCACAGGTTAAAAGTGCTGCGTGGGAGAGCGGTGTATAAAATTGTTAGGCGATAATGCTGTTGTATATTTGAATCACCCACGCAGTGCTATAAATATATTATAATGTAAGTAATTTTGATATTTTTTTTCTGTCTTCAATTCCTTTGTGTGTGCCTGATTTTCATATGGCTGAGGAAGTTTTATTTTGAACTAGCGTCTAGTGTCTTTTTGTTGTGAGATCCATGCTGCTTTTAATTCTATAAACCCTGAGCCAATGTTCATCTCTCCATTTACAGGGTTGGATTAACAGAAAAGATCCAAAGCAGGAGCTAAATGTAAAGATATTTGGTTTAGGCAAAGCAAAATCGACAACGCTGGAAGTACTTCAATCATATGTATATGTTAACGTTTGCATAAGGCACAGCCAGTTGGGAGCAGTGGAGCACTTTTTATACAGTGATATTAGTAGATGATTCATGTTTATGCACACCAAGTAATCAATCAATCACAGAATTTGTAGAGCGCACTACTTACCCGCGAGGGTCTCAAGGCGCTGGGGAGAGGGAAGGGGGGGGGGGGATGCTGCTACTGGTCGAACAGCCAGGTCTTGAGTAGCCTCCTGAAGGTCAGCAGGTCTTGGGTCTTTCGTAGGCTTAGTGGAAGGGTGTTCCAGGTCTTGGCGGCGAGGTGTGAGAAGGATCTGCCGCCGGTGGTTGTTCTTCGAATGCGGGGGACGGTGGCGAGGGAGAGGTCGGCGGAGCGGAGCTGGCGGTTGGGGACGTAGAAGAGGAGCCGTCTGTTGAGGTAGGCTGGGCCAGTTTTGTGGAGTGCCTTGTGTGCGTGGGTGAGGAGTTTGAAGGTGATCCTCCTGTCGACGGGGAGCCAGTGCAGGTTCCTCAAGTGGGGGTGATGTGGCTGTGGCGTGGTACGTCGAGGATCAGTCGTGCGGAGGCGTTTTGTATGCGTTGCAGTCGCTTGATGAGCTTGGCCGGGGCTCCCGCGTAGAGGGCGTTCCCATAGTCCAGTCTGCTACTGACGAGGGCCTGGGTGACTGTTCTTCTTGTGTCTGTCGGGATCCACCTGTAGATCTTGCGAAGCATGCGGAGGGTGTTGAAGCAGGAGGAGGAGACTGCGTTGACTTGCTTGGTCATGGAGAGCGTTGAGTCGAGGATGACTCCCAGGTTGCGTGCGTGGTCGGTGGGTGTCGGGGCTGCTCCCAGCGTCGTTGGCCACCAGGAGTCGTCCCAGGCTGAGGTGTTGGAGCCGAGGATGAGGACCTCCGTTTTGTCCGTGTTCAGCTTTAGTCGGCTGATCTTCATCCAATCGGCGACGGCCTTCATTCCTTCATGGAGTTTGGCTTTGGCGGCGAGGGGGTCCTTGGTGAGGGAGAGGATCAGTTGAGTGTCGTCGGCGTAGGAGATAATGTTGAGGTCGTGTTGTCTGGCGATGTGTGCGAGCGGGGCCATGTAGATGTTGAACAGTGTTGGGCTGAGGGACGATCCCTGGGGTACGCCGCAGATGATCTCGGAGGCTTCGGATCGGAAGGGTGGGAGGCGGACTCTCTGGGTTCTGCCGTCGAGGAAGGAGGTGGTCCATTCCAGGGCCTTGTCTCGGATCCCTGCGTTGTGCGCGTAGAGTGCGGTGGCAGACAGTGTCGAAGGCGGCGGAGAGGTCCAGCAGGATGAGGGCTGCGGTCTCACCATTGTCCAGCAGGATCCTGATGTCGTCGGTGGCGGCGATGAGGGCAGTCTCAGTGCTGGGGTTGCTGCGGAACCCTGATTGGGATGGGTCCAGGATGCTGGAAAGGGTGTTGGTTAAGGAGTCTCTTCTGTTTGGGACTGGATGAAGGGTGAGAGGTGGAAGGTTCCATACAGAAGTATGTGGTGTTTCACGAAGAGATGTGTCTTCAACTCTGCTCAGCACTGCAAGAGTATTGCGGAAAGCCTGATTAGTGGATCTACTTTACATTACCTCCTGCATGTTCTGAAATTTATCAAAAGGCCAAGCAGTAGGAGTTCTGTTCTGATGGTTCTTCGTAAATGATGTTGAGCTTTGGAGTGAAACTGTGGTTCGGTAAACATACACTGAAAAGTCTTGTGAATGTAGAAGCTGATCTCATCACGGGTGTTTTTAGATATGATAGAATTTCCCACACTTTGTGAACTCCACTGGTTCCAACTTGAAGCATCAACGGCTCTAAAAAATAGAAAATGCTTAAAGGAAAGCACTAGATTTATATGCCAAGACCTATCTTACCATACACCCAGGATTTGGATTTCCATACCAGTCCAAATTCAACAGGGACACCAATTTTCCCCTTCTGGAAAAAATTGAAGACACAACTTCAAGCAACAGTTTCTCTGAAGATGATCTCCTCACTGCTAAGGTTGCAATTTTCCAAACCATAGGACTTCTTGACCCCCACTCCATACTACTACCTTTGTCCTTGGCTACAGGTAGTCCTCCTTTATGTACCTTATTTTCTGCCACGGCTTTCTAGACTCCTGTCTGCCTATGCAAAGTATAACAGCTACACAGCAATTTCTTTGCTTTGTACCTTAGTACATGGTTAATAAGTTTCATACCAACAACATGCATGGATACACCATTTTGTATGCAAGTAGTCGCAAACTATGACATTAAAGCAAATAGCACTGTGATTCTTTTAGCTGTAGCCAAGGGGGGGGCAACCATGTAATACTCAGTCATAAGATCAGTTGCATCTGTAGTCCTGCATTAGTTATTGGTGAGAAAATCTGGATTTGAGTTTTAAGCTAAGTGATGAACATTGGAAAGGTTTATGCTTTCCAGATCGAACATTGGCATTCTCAGGGCTTGCCTGAAGCCAAGATTGATGGAGCATTTCAGCAGCGATTAGTTGGGAGACTGGGCCAAAGTGGCGGGCAGGATTTCATATAATAATTCTCCCAAATAGCGATGTTTAAAAATGTGATAGCTCCCTGCATTGTTGAGTTATTTTGTACTGAGGGCTTCTTTCTCCTAAGGATTTTTTTTAATTGGATGGGCCCGCCTTTTCTCCTTCATCTGCACTAATGCTGCAGGAGTTTGATGCAGCTGGCATTTTCACTGGTGATGAAAATGCAGCAGCAAAATAGCCACATACTCATTTTGACCCTAAGGATTGATTGTGATGCTGTGATCGGTTCGATTTCCTGATGCAGGTTTCTGCTCCTGTGTTGTAGTGCTTCAAGGTGGTCAATATGTGGGATGGCTGAACCATGCTGCAGATGTGACTCACTCCATTCTTTGCCCATTGGAACCCATCACACTCCGTTGTATAAATTAGAATAATTATTGTGCTAATTTCCAAAGAGGTCTGTTTACTTTTTATTCTCTAAATATTCACGAAGGGTGAATATCCTGGAGGCAGGTAATTATTTGGTCTAGCAAGGTCACACTTAGTGGCTACCACGACTGGTAGGCTTCCTGTCCTGTACACCTTCCTTTCTGTTGAGACCAGAGGGTCATTCTTTAATGGCTGCCACTTAAGACCGGGAATTGGGTTCACCAAGGTCGAACGCCACCACTTAAAGACTCTGAATGCACAACCATGTTAGTAAATCAGTGAGACAAGACAACAAACCAAGTTTGTTTTTGTCTGCTTCAGTAACCGGAGAATTGATTTGCTGTTTTGCAGTGGCGGCTCCTTGTTGATAAAGAGGAATCATCTCTAATAAATCACCAATTAGAACTTTGTCATAGTCAGGCACGATTTCAGAGCAAAGTGAAGAATTATATATCGAACGAATGACCTTTCTAAAGAAACTTCCTATTATTCTTCCACGCAATTGCGTAGAAATTGAGCTAGATGCAGGTCAAAGAGATTCACACTTGTCTCATATTGGAGTACCCGTTAAAGGAGTTCAGAGGGTAAAGTATTTGGTAAAGTCTTGCTGAGTAATGAAGAGTTCCTTGATTAGCTTTCAGGTCACCTGGTGCCTTAGAAATTTTCCCGCATCTTCCTCAGATGTATCGGTGGTCCGTTTTAGCTGCATGCTGTTCATGCAGCTTTTCTGGCTGCTGTCTCTGATTTGTTCGTGACTGAACCCTGCTGTTACTCAACAGCAATGTTGAGCTCTGCACATACGTTATTGGAGTAATTAGGTGGCCAGGGTGGAATTGTCTGCTCTTTTATTTTATTAAAAGCAATCACCAACTTTTCTTGGAAAAGACTTCCCAGGATGAATAATAACTAACCATAGCTTAAGAAAATAGCTACTCACTCCAGGCATTATGTTTAAAATATGTGGAAAGTAAAAAAAAGAATATATTTTTTCATGAGAGAGTTTTAAGCTCCTTGTGAAATTGACTGAGGGCAATGATTGATATGGTATAGTTAAAGCCTTAGTTGCTAACATTTTTAAAGGTTTGTCAATATGTAATGCAAAAAGCATCATGGCATTGTGAATGCTATCAAATTCTTTCGCTCGGTCATCTCATGTGGTTGTATTGAAAAACTCTTATCACCATAGGGGATCAACCCAAATTAAAAGCATGGTATTGACAATCCAGGTGTTCAAATTGCAGACATTTATTTCTGTTTCAAGGCAGATGTAATCTTTTCTCCTTTTATTGGTATGCGGACTTTGACATTCACATGAATGTATTTTATAACATTTACCTAAATTATGATTTTTGTGTGTGCTTAATCATTGTACAAGAGTAAAGATCGAGCAGGAGATTCAGTAAACTGCACAATGTTGTTGCAAAGAAACTAACACATTATTTAAATAGAACATTGCAAGTTGCATCAGAACTCTTTCTGCAGAAATTAATCCATCTTTCAGTCATGATTTCTGAAGTGACTTTCAATAAGAGAATACGCAAATAGCGTTCTGAGCACTTTGCACAAGTATGTTTTCAAATTATTTGCAAAAGTTGAGACCTATTACATTTCCAGCTTCAACATGAGACCAAGAAAACCAAATTCATTGCTGAAATCAGAGGTATTTGAAAGATACCCTGAAATCAAGCAATCTGGGTCCAATGTGGATGACCATAAGTTGCAATGCCAAGACCTGAGAAGCCAACCAAAAATTTAATTTAAAAAAAAAAAAGGATTATGAAATGAGCCTCTTTAGAGAGGCTCATTTCTCTTCTCCTATGCCACAAGGACCCCCCCCCACTGGTGTAAAGAAATTTGAGGGAGCCCCCTGCAAGGTACATGGAGGGGCCTCCTCCGGACTCATTAAGGAGCTCTCCGGGCACAGTACTGTGCTGAGGGAGCCTCCTGGAACTTGGGGGGGCCCCCCGCTCAGCGGGGACAGCAGGGGCCTGTGTTACGCCACTGACCACCCCCCTCCCATAGTGAATCTGGTCCACTAAAAGCAATGCATTCTACTCTGCAACCCTGCAATGAAGATACATCTAAGCTGCTCACAAGGCCATCAATAACTGAATAACCCATGGGAGAAAACTTGACAAACAGAAGTTATGACTATGAAAGACCTAGAGCAGTTGAGCACCTCCATATCACAAGCCAGGACTATAAAAATGAATTAAAGCACCTATAGTGCATGGCGAGAGACGCTTTATCAACATAATATTGAAAGTTTTGATGACATCATTATTCATAAGGGCAAATACTGAGTGTTTTGTAGATGCCCCCAAGAACTATACACCGTCTTTGGAGGACCATAATACATGCCTACCTGAAATATAGATTTTAATATTGCCTATATGAAATATTTTTAGACCCCTATTTCTAAATCTGTAGAAAATGGGCCTGGGTTTATAAAAGCACTGCTATATGCGGATTAACAATAGCCCAAACTATAATATATGTAGTGCTTTCCATTGAGCAGTGTTAATTGTCCTGAATTTTAATGACTAGATGGTAAGCAAATATTGGCTGTATTTACTCGTGAATTACACTAAAGGGTATAGTAAACTACACAGTGGTTACAAATATCATTTACTTTGTTGAAAAGTGGCAAATCCAAATTGAGAATATGAAGCATGTATGCTTTAATATCTTTGAGGTATTTTCATTGTAATGTACAATAAATATTTTAACCAAATCAGGTAATGCAGATTGTGCCCGAGAATTAATTTTAAAGTAACGGCTTCAATTTGATTATTCACTGTTAATGAATTAAAGGAAACATTAAATTGAAAACTGTTTGAAACTGGAGGCATTTTTAGGTCTCGCCTGAGCCAGCGCGCATGCGCTGCTCTGGCGAGACTTTTAGTAAGCGGGTTTTGGAAGTGCAAACAGTGGCTTTTGCTGGGGACTAGCCTGCGTTCACGCGAGCGTGATCAGGCGCCATATGGCTTCCCTCGCCATCTGGACGCTCGCGTGAACGCAAGCTGGTCGCCAGCAAAAGCCACTGTTTGCACTTCGAAAACCCTCTTCCTCGCGATTACTTTCACGGCTGCGCGGCCGTGTAAGTTTCACGGCCGCGCGGCCAATGCTTGTTAACAAGATGTGACTCCCGAACTTCTTCTGATTGTGCCCCCTTTTCTACCCCTCTCTCACTCTATTGCCCCTCTCGCTGTATTTATGAATCTGTCTGACCAGTCTGTTCACACACACATGCACGCATTCTGTGCCGTCATCTCGCACTTCACATGCTCCATTTATCTGTCTATATGCGCATCCATGTCTGTACCTCAGAGTCTCTGCCAATATGCTGCCCGTCTTTCTCTGCCTCTGTTCATTTCTTACTGTTGCATTTTCTGTGACCACATCTTCAGTCTGGTTCCTTCGCTATCACTTGATCGGATCATTGTATCAATCTAATGTATTGCTCTTTTTTATACTACCCTCTGCCCCCACATATTTTCTTTCAGTGACGACTATCCTATGAAACTCTTCGCACTGAACTATTGCGTACATTAAAACACAAGCCCCCTTAATGTTAGCAGATACCTTTCTTTTCATTGTCATATGTGTGATGTTACAGCTACATTTCAAGTGTATTATTTTCCGTACCTTTTCGGCAATTGTTATATACATATATAGCTGTATCCTTCCTGTGAGTCCTTTTTGGGGGTGGCCTATACTTGTTATTCAGTAATACTGTTCTAGCCAAAAGGAGAAATTATTTGAAACCGTGTCTGTATGTAGCTCATGCCTCCGCTACCAGAGGGCGATGCTAAAGATATTTCAGAAGTGCTGCTTGGGGCATGAGGCATGGTCAGAGACAGGTCGCATTCGCATGCTCTAGGCCATCTGCCTTTACTGTTTATTGCTCTTCCGCGCACATGCACGAGCTTAGGGCCATGTGGCATTCCTCTCGCTCGGCCAAGCGTGGCGCCTCGCTTCAATGCCCCTCCCTCTCCCCCACCACAGAAACGTCTGCCATGCTTCTGTTGTGACCCTTTGATGCACGGCATTGGAGGAAAACATGGGCATTTTGTTGTTTTTTTCACGTTGAAAGTTTTAACAGACACTTCGAGACTGTTGTTGGCATGATGTCAACCTGCGCCTCTTTCAACTTCAAAAAGTTATTTGGTAGGTTTGCAAGGAAAGTTATATCATCAAAGGAATCTGCAAATATACCTTGGCACAGGCGCTTGGTGGTAGCCACAATACACATATCTGCACCACCACTCAGCATCACAACAGCACCACTCCACCACCTCAGCACCACTCCACCACCTCCGCACCACTCCACCACCTCCGCACCCCTCCACCACCACTCCACCACCTCAGCATCACAACACTACCACTCCACCACCTCAGCACCACTCCACCACCTCAGCATCACAACACCACCACTCCACCACCTCAGCATCACAACACCACCACTCCACCACCTGAGCATCACAACACCACCACTCCACCACCTCAGCATCACACCACCACTCCACCACCTCAGCATCACACCACCACTCCACCACCTCAGCATCACAACACCACCACCTCAGCATCACAACACCACCACTCCACCATCACAACACCACCACTCCACCACCACTCCACCACCTCAGCATCACAACACCACCACCTCAGCATCACAACACCACCACCTGAGCACCACTCCACCACCACTCCACCACTTCACCATCACTCCACCATCACTCCACCATCACTCCACCATCACTCCACCATCACTCCACCATCACTCCACCATCACTCCACCATCACTCCACCATCACTCCACCATCACTCCACCATCACTCCACCATCACTCCACCATCACTCCACCATCACTCCACCACCACTCCACCACCACTCCACCACAACACCATCACTCCACCACCACCTCAGCATCACAACACCACCATTCCTCCACCACCACTCCATCACCATCACTCCATCACCACTCCACCACCATCACAACTCCACCACCACTCCACCACCATTAAACACATTGGCAAAGTCAATACCTCTGCCTAAACACTTATAAGGCCCCAAAGGCGAGACCTATTGGCTATGCCAATGCTTGTTGTTATAAGATTTCTCTAGATGACATAATTTAGTGTAATTTCTTTTGCATATTCGAAGAGCTGACTTAGGGTACATTTTTTTTACTTATAAACCAATGTGCATGTGTTTCAAACTAATGATTTAACAAAAAATGTTTGGTGTTTATAGCCCAAACCTGTATTTCGTGCTGTTGTATGGAGTTTGAAAATATACGTCACCTGCAGTTGTGGGTGGGTTAGTCATGGAAATACCATTCCTAATCCTAAATTAGGAGATTTAAAACTAGAATACAGGCACAAGTAAAAGGTGTGGATTTGCAAATTCTCACTGAGAAACATCCACATTTTAGCAAAGAATTTTATCCTAAAAGACAGCATGAATTTAAATTGCACATTTTAAATATGAATTTGTAAGCCAAAGACCACTGAAATTTCAGTGAAATAGTCGCCACATATACTGCCAGACTTACTAAAACAAAACAATATCCATTTTACAAGACAAAGTCCCAGAGTACATTTTTAGCCAAACATATTTGTAGAACAAGGATCAAAAGGGTAGATTTATAACGAAAGATATTTGTAGAACCAGGATCAAATGACTCTACACCTCTTCCGAGGAGGGCAAACCCATCTTCTACTTAGAAAAGCATCACTCACTCTGAAGCTAGGTGGAAAACCTATTCTGATGGTCCATTCATTATTTGTCTGTTATCTAAGTGAGGTATTCCCAAAAGTTTATGAATCCTTGTCCTTATCTTGTAACTCTTCAGCAGCACTTGAGTGCTGTGCATTTCAACCTTACTTGATTGGGTTCAATTACAAAAGAACTTCACCAGGAATATGAGATTTTCCAAGACCTCATTTCTCTTTGTGGTGATATCCATGGCTTCTTGATCCTTTATTGGAACCTGTCCTAGAAATATGAAGATGTTTTAAATGTAAGTACGTATAGTGTCCTATTGCTTTATTATTCACTTGTTTTTTTGGCCAAGTTCATATGTGGTACACCGGTTTTCAATTTCAGCCTTCTTGGTTCACTGCTCTCCTCACTGGATCCCTGGCATTGAGGAGCATGGCAAACAAAGTTTCCTGGAATTTCGTATTGAAACCGCTGCGGCTTTCAGAACGTGTCCAAAGGAAACCTATTTTACAAACTTTTTTCTCTGCTATATTTTTGTTCGTAGCCCTGGGCGAGTTTTTTTTCTCTCCTTTGCCCATTACAGAATTTCTTAATAATTGCTTCAAGTGATACTTTATACTTTTTACAGTAAATATGAGATTCCCAGTTTATTACTTGTTAGTCCTGCTCATCATGGATTTTCTGGGCTGTATTTAAATGGCTGATTCAATAGTGCTAATTGTTTCAGATGGTAGAAATTTTACTGTATCCAATATTCAAAATTGTTTACTGGTTTTATTGCTGGATATCACAATCTTATGTTTTTTTTCTTCAAATTATGCTTTAACTGGCATATTTTGATGTAACAAAATGATTATTAATAAAATTCAAGATTCAATGTCTTCTTCGCAGTACTATTTGACTTGTTGAATATTACTTCATCTGGGTCTCAAACAAGAACCATAGATTCTTGCTGACTAGATTGCGGTTGAATATTGTACATTTCCTGTAGGCCTACCCAGTGGAGGGTACCTATTTAAAAAATGTGCCTGGTTGCCCATGTGACTGCTCTTCTGTACAAAGAACGTTGCACTTTACGATATTTTGTAAATTTTAGTCTGCATCGAGGAAGCTCTTTATCTTACCATTTTACAAGCAAACTTTAGACAATGCAGGGCTGCTATGTTCTTTGTACAAGCACTTTTATCGCCCAGCTGGTGCTTCACAGTAGCATGTATGCGCTATGCGTTAGGAGTCCGTTATGAACTAGTATGAATTTCTCTTTTTTAGCTTGTAGTCATCGTGAAAAATGTCTTATTTTTTGTATTTATTATTTTGTTATGATTTGAATATATTTGATATTTCGATGGAATGTAAGAATGTACTTTATTATATCTTATGGTCAATTGTTTTGATCGAATAAAGAACTTTGACTGACTGACTTGTTAAGTCAGTTTTTAAAAGGCTGCTCTGTTGTAATACAGTCTAAAATGCTACATTTTCTTTTTCAGTTGAAGAGGGTGAATCCTCCGAATTCCCATTGAACTGGGACTCCTTGACTCATTCAGGTAAATGCTTTAGTAATATTTCTATATTTGATCCTTTAAAAATACTCTCTAGTTTTATTCAGTTGCATTGTTGTGTTAATAGTATGACAACCACAAGTAGGCTGACCTAACAGTTCCTGATGGTCATTAACAACTAAAGCTTTTGTGGCATTGGTAATAGCGATAAACAGTGACTATAGATAAACTGGTCCAACATGATTTCCGGTCGACAAATGATAAACAATAAAATATAAATACATTGTTTATCCATTAGGCTCTATCATTTATATCTAAGCATGTCTATGCCTTAACATAAACCTTGCACTATGAACATGCCCAAAGTGTGTTTCTTGTGTTGGGAATTTTTCTGAATGTTGATCACATGCAACAAACCATACCTATTTGCTGTGAAATATGAATAAAATGGAATGGACAGAGTCAAAGTTAGAAACCTGTGTTGTAAATAAACTGACCTGGAGTTAGCCAGACACTCTAGTATGGCTCATTTCGTTTGGGTAATCTGAAATTGCTGCATCATTATTATGCATCTAAAAAAACAGTACATTTCATGACCTTATGCCAGTTGTGAATCTTTTATTTAGCCCTTTAGAAGCTCTAATTCCGATAATATCCTTCAATCAATCCTTCTCACTTTCCACAATAACCCACATTTAAATCAATTATTTCTTTGGGACTGTAACACTGTGATTTTATACATTTTCCATCACTGAACGTCATTTTCGCAAGCTTCAGCAGTGAAGTGGGTGACACCTTTTTAATGGCCTCATAAAACAAATGCAACGTTTCATAAATGTTTACTTCTGTCCAATTTTCTCATATGTTCTGTTGTCCTTTTTGCTGAATAATTCTACTTTTGATGGCAAGGAAGCTTCCAGATGTTCAACTAAAAGATAGTGTGCATTTCTCTTTTTATGGTTCAGATCTCTTTATTGGTATTTCAAGATGAGAGATACCTTGTCAAAACCAGTGGCCCGGCGGGTGTAAATGACACTGAACCAGTTGAAGTACTTCTACCATATGCACCCTCTCTTTCAGTGTCACCAACATATGTAAAGGCCCCAACAAAGCAAGGTCCAGGCCTCAAGGCATAAACCCCAATGGCTACAGTCTCATACATTATTTGGTGCTTCCGCACCCATAGCGGAGGAGTCGCCACTCTAATCAGCCCCATAGTGTTGATCATATTGAGGTCATTGGTCCTAAACGTATGATGCTTTGAGGACTACCTCACAGCCCCAGCCACATGCAATTGATCTATGAGGAGTCTGCTTGTGTAACTTGGTTGGTGTCGTACGAGTATGTCACTATATTTAGCATCACCTCCCTTGGTGCTCCCAGGCATAGTGTAAGTTCTGTAGTAAATCTCTTCCCATTCCTTTGTGTTTGATCCAGCTCAGTTTGACACTTTCTGTGTCGGAGTTTTCTCTGTGACTGTTGTATTCATTAGAATGTTAGATAAGTCTGAGATCAGTTTCTTATCACCCTCTTTAATGATAAGCCTCCTCTCGTGTGTCAAGAGCCTGACTGGCTTGGGGTATAGTGGAATTGTGCAAGACACAATGACAAACCGTTCAGTAATGGTATATTTCTGTAGTTGGTATACCATATTCTCTTTTAAAATATTCAGATTTACTGATACTAAACTCCTCAAAAAGATTGCCCACTCTGACAACTTTTGGGCTTCCAGATGTTCTTCTGTTGCTGAAGTAAAGCCCGGAGTTCTGAAGTGTTATCACACTGCTATCATAGCCCTTGTAATGGGTGTTTCTTAATGATCCACGGAACTTTAAAAGTATTTTTCCTTGTGACCGGCTGGTCCACAAAAACAGTGCTTTCAGGTCCATGCTTGCCTACTCCACTGTATATCAAAGTTGGGTCACTTGCTAGCCCCTTGCATTGTTGGGAAGTCCCAAACCCATATCCTTTGGTATACATGTTGTCCATTCCTGGTGTTTTCCTTTCCCATAAAAGCCAACAATACCCCAAGGACCAGGGTAAATTGTGATATGCAACAACAGTGGTCCAGTCAGATAGACCAACAGGATGGACAAAACTAAACTAATTAGCTTATCCTAATTTTGTTTGTCCAAACCAGCCTCCTCAACCTTGAGGTTTCAGGGTAAGATATTGCTTCTATCAATCCGTAAGAATGTATATAGTAATATCAATTCTTATCACACACAAAGAAATAAATGCATGAGTTTTTTTATATATGCAATTTGACAGTAAAAAACTGATAGAAAAATAAGAGATAGAAAATGCTCACAAAGGACAATAGACAAATAATCCAATCTAGCCTTTGTAAAGTGTTGACGTTTTGACCCGGTGAAAGGGAGAGGGGCCAGATAAAACCTCACCAGCCGGTCTTCATCAGAACTCTGTGACAGAATAGAAACTCTGTGACAGAATAGAATGGGAGCAACCTGGAAATATCAGTCCTCCGGTGAGGGATCTGCATAGTTTATTTAAATGACAAGGGCCAACCGATTCCTCGTCTGTATGGGATCTAAGCAAGACACTTGTGTAAAGTGGCCTTGGAGAGGGACTTCGTTATGTGGTCCCGCAAATTTTCCAGTTGATCTACGTCCACTTGTAGCGTAGATAGAAGACTCCTAACCAGTTAATCACCTCGGGCTCTCCTTCTGCTTTAAAGCATTTCCCTGACTCATGTGGACACGGCTCCACATTCTATTCAGTCACTAAGTCCTAGTGAAGATTCACTGGTGAGGCTTTAACTGGCCTATTTATCCGTAAAAGGGGCAATTATGAGTGAGACAATTACCCTTGTTCAATGAGATCACATTTATGCTGTACAATAAATGTAACGGACAGGCTTCGCTGTAATGATTATGATATATGTATGAGGTCTATTTCCGCCTTTCGTTCTCTATTTAAAATTTCACACACGGGCACTCTTTTTGAGCATGGTATGGTTGAGTGGTGATTTTTAGCAGTACCACAATTAACGTGCCTTGTTTGATTGCTGTTTGAAAGTTTCCATCCAAATAGTCTACAAGTGGCTTCTTTCCGTATTTGAAGACTAAAACCATACTTAGTCGTTTAAGGTGAAGTGATCTCTTTAATGTGTGTGACTGGGTCAATGGAAACCATGTTTTTTTCACTGTGAACATATATGACTTTTGGCGTAGGCTTTAAATAGAGGAGGTCAATCAGTATTAAAAATTGAAGCATTGATTGTGATTTTTTTGTCAGCTTGCAAGTCAGTATTCACGTTTTACAGTATGTGCCACATTTAAATAGATCATCTCATCTCTCTTAACTTCTTTTCTCTGCATTTGATTGGTTTGCCATGGTATCTGCTCACTCCATCATTGGCATTAGTATGACAAGTGAGGCCTCCAGAACCCAATTTGGAAGCGAGAGTGCCGCCCAGGCATTGTTTCCTAGGCACATGTGGGGGGCTGTGTGCGCCTGCTGTTTCTCGATGATGGCCACAGTTCCTTTGCTCCAGCTTCAAAATTCATTTGATGATTACTTGAATGCTTTATAATTTTAGCCTGGTACGTAATGGTGTTTGTCAGTGGGTTATGTTCTATCCTATAAAATGTAAGGACATCCATTTATTGAAAGTTATTGCAGGGACTGGAGCCTTGATTTTCACCTCCACATGGACTGTAGGCCTGAATATATCTGGTTAGTCCCTAGATGTTTATTTTGTATTGGACAACACATTCATCCCCAGTTACAGCCATATTGGTAAAATGCTTGTGACCTGATCTAATACTGGTTGTTTGGTTCGGAACTGTCGTATTTTTATTACATGTACACAAACATTGACACATTTATATGTGGGCAACTTCTCCGTCCAGTCACCTGGCCTTCACCAACTGTGCTGTGACACCTAACAAAATGAACTGTGTTTTGCTTGTTATGCATTTATGTGAAATGGTCTTTATGAACAGTTTTTAAAATATATTTTAAGGCTCAAAAAGTGTTACCTGTTTCTAGGGACTTTCTAATGGGCATCGTCCTAAATAGGGCACTGGCTTTCTACACTATTTTTGCAGCGTGAATCTTTCTGGATTCACTATGCTGTGCATTATTCCGCCATCTCGTGGTTGGGTCCGGATTCGTAGTCTTTTCTTTGTTTTTGTCTTTTTTTTTTTTTTTTGTTGTTGGCCCAGGTGGGCGGCGACGCCCACCATTTGGTGTCTTCGGTGACGTCGTCGCGCTTCCGGCGGAAGCTCCCACCTTTGGTAGCCATCTTCAGATTCTTTTTCCGCCGTGGGGTCTGGATCGTTGCCGAGAAGTTCCAGAAAGTTGGACGAAGAATCTCGAAAAGTCGAAATTTCATCACAGAAGATATACTACTGAGACACCGGACGACGACACTAGTACCGGAGAAGAAGGACGACGAGGTAGAAGGTCCACGACCGAAATCTCGACGCCTACAGAGAATGCGCTCACAGGGGGCTCCCTAAGCGCGGTTATGGACAAGACTCCGTTCAAGTTCTGCAGAAATTGCCACCACAAATACGCCCAAAAAGACCAGCACCCAGTCTGCAACCTCTGCTTGCCGCTCGACCACGCCAGCGAAGACTGCAACGCGTGCTCGGCGTTCACCCGAAGACCCTCCGGGTGAGAGACAGACAGAGAAGGGCGAATTACAGCATGCAGGGCCAGGGACCAGCACCATCTCTCCGAGACCTGGGTCTCTCGAGCGGAGAGGAGGACAACATCGCAGAGGGACCAGAGGACTGCGCTGTCGTCGAAATCGAAAAGAAAACGTCGAAGGAGGTAAGGGAGTCGTCGACCCCAAAACACCAAAGCGACGCTCGAAAGAGTGAAGCCAGAATCCCTAGCGACACTGCCAGAAGTGTAGCAAAGTCCACCAAGGGAGCGTTGCCGCCGAAACACTCGACGAAAGCAACAGCACCAAGGGACAAACAGCCGAGCGGATCCTTGGACAAGGACTCTCAATCGGCGAAAGCCTCCGAAAAACGAAGGCGTCGAAGGTCGTCCCCGAAAAGGAAACCTCGACACCGAGAAAGGAAGGCCCGGCGTCTGTTTCGACGACCGCGACCGCGAAGAGAGGCACTGCACCACTCGACGCCGAAAAGGCCCACGAGATGGCGAAAAAGAAGAGGAGGCTCGAGGCAGAGATGGCGAGCATCCTGCAACGCAAAAAGACTTCGACGAGAAGATGAAACAATACGCTATTCCGTCGAAGCAAGCCCACGAGGCAGTCGAGGAGTTCGAGGTCGAAGTCGACGAGGCCCCGGGGACACCCGAACAGCTCGAAGACCAGGACGAGGAATACTACTACTTCGAGGCCGAAGGCGAAGAAGAGATGCTGTCTTACAGGGACTCGGCGTCCTCTGAAGTACAAGACCTAGACTGGCAAGACCTCGACACAGAGTCACCAGAAGAAGGGGTAGACACTTACCCCTCGAGACCTTCGCCGCCAGACGACATCGGAGTCTACAATGAGGTCGTGCAGAAGGCTGCAAAGACTTATGGGGTCGAAATGCAGGAGGAAAAGACAAAAGCAGGTTTCCTCTTCGAAACCCTGCTCCCCCAACAGACAAGGAGTCAATTTCTACCCATGTTACCTGGCGTTCTCGACCAGGGAAGGGAGGCCTTCAGGGAACCAGCAATCTGCAAGGCGGTTACCCCTAGGAGCGAAAAGAAGTATAAGCACTCCACAAAAGATCCTGCATACATACAGGGGTCTGTACCAGCAGACTCCATTATCGCTGCAACAGCCAGGAAGAGGGCCGGTGTGCCCACCAACACAGGCCCACCTCCAGACAAGGAGAGCAAAAGAATAGACCTCACAGGACGTAAGGTGGAGAGGAACGCAGCCATACACTGGCGTATCGCCAACTCCAACGCCCTCATCAGCAGGCATGCATACCAGCATTGGGCAGAAATGAGCCAGCTCATTAAGCACCTGCCAGAAGAACACCAACAAAGGGCCAATTACCTAGCGGAAGAAGGCAAGGCCATCGCGAACACTTGCCTAAAGTCAGCCTTGGACGCAGCAGAGAACTCCAGCAGGCAAATGATGATAGGGATGACTGAGAGGAGACACGCATGGCTCAGGATCTCCGGCTTCAAACCAGAAGTACAGAGCAACATCATCAACACACCGTTCGACGGTGAGAAACTGTTTGGAGCAACAGTTGACAACAAATTAACACAACTAAAGACGGACAACGAAACTGCAAGGTCCATGGGAGCGCTGCAGTTCAGGGGGATGAGAAGAGGGAACCCCTCAAGGCGAGCCAGTGGTAGAGGAGGCAATGCACCTACCACTTCACATCAATCACAACAACAAGGGTACCAAGGGAACAACCAGGGCCAAAACCTGCAGGGACAACAGCAGCAGAATTGGCAGTACCAACCCAGAGGACGGTCCTTTCGAGGGCGCGGGTACGGACGGGGACAGGCCCGAAGAGGGGCCAGCAGCCCGCCTCAAAGTGACTCCACACACATAACAAGCCCCCCACCGTTAACACCAAGGTTGAGGGGAAGTCCGCAAAAGGAAAATATAAAGAGCAGAAGCACACAGCAAATAACCACCGAGCATACGACACCAGTGGGAGGAAGAATAAGAAAATTTCTCACACAATGGAGGAAAATTACCACAGACAAATGGATACTAAACACCATACAGCACGGGTACTGCATAGACCTCCAAAAACACCCGCCAGGGAGAAGACCAAGACATCGGTCAATACCCGCAAGAGAACTAGCCCTCCTCCGCCTAGAAGCAGAGGAACTGCTACAAAAAAGAGCAATAGAACCAGTTCCAAACAACGAAAGGAACAAGGGAATATACTCAACGTACTTCCTAGTGCCAAAGGTAGACGATACACTAAGACCTATACTGGACCTCAGATTCCTGAACAAGTTCGTAAAAACCCAAAAATTCAAGATGACTTCACTTCAGGAAGTAATACCCCAAATCCAAGAAGGGGATTACATGGCGACCTTAGACCTAAAAGATGCATACCTGCACATACCCGTCAACCGCAAACACAAACGGCTATTAAGATTCGTGATAGGCCACAATCACTACCAGTTCACAGTGCTAGCCTTCGGACTAAAGTCCGCACCAAGAGTGTTCACGAAATGCCTAGCAGCAGCTGCAGCGCACCTTCGGAGGAGGAGCATACATGTATACCCCTACCTCGACGACTGGCTGGTAAAAGCAGGATCATACAGACTCTGCAAAAAACACATCAAACAAGTCATAGAAACACTGTCCACATTAGGTTTCTCAATACATTGGGAAAAATCGTCAACAGAACCCCAACAAATCAAGATATTCTTGGGGGCACAAATAGACAGCACACAGTCCAAGGTGTTCCCCAGCGACAAGAGAAGTATAGCGCTCCTGAGGGAAACACGTCATTACCGCAAGGGGCAAGTTCTGACAGTGAGGACGGTGAGCAGGCTAATGGGAATGATGGCATCATGCATCCACCTTGTCCCGCATATCAGACTGCACATGAGACCGTTCCAGGAATGGATACAACAGCAATGGTCACAAGCCACAGGGAGTTGGGAAGATCTAGTGGTTGTCACACACGCAGTGCAGAAAGAAATAGCGTGGTGGAAAGAAGAGAACATATTACAAGGGAAGCCATTCACACAGCCAACTCCAACAGTGACCATCACAACAGACGCCTCACAGCAGGGCTGGGGCGCGCACATGACCAGACTCCGCGTCAGGGGGCTCTGGTCACAACAAGATGCAGTGAAACACATCAACTACCTAGAACTCAAAACTGTGTTCCTAGCCTTAAAAGCCTTTCAAAAGCAGCTTTACGGCCAGCGAGTGCTGATACAAACAGACAACACAACTGCAATGTTCTACATCAACAAGCAAGGTGGGACACAATCAGCACCGCTGTCAAGTCTGGCACAACAGATCTGGAGATGGGCCATCCCTCTAAGGATAGACCTGCTAGCAATACACCTCCCAGGAATAGACAATGTAGAAGCAGACCGACTCAGCAGGCAGACGTCTGCATCCCACGAATGGGAACTGAACCAACAGGAGGTGCAGCAACTGTTCCAAAAGTGGGGAACACCACGGATAGACCTCTTTGCAACACCCCACAATGCAAAATGCCAACATTACGCATCCAGACAGCCGGACCAAAGGTCCCTAGGGAATGCCCTATGGATAAGTTGGTCGAACGAATTTGCTTACGCTTTTCCCCCGATACCACTGTTACACAAAGTACTCAGCAAATGCAGGAGCAGCAGCATGACACTCATACTGGTGGCACCTCAGTGGGCCAGACAAACATGGTTCTCACAGATTATGGAAATGGCGCAGGAACCAGCACACAGGTTCAGCAGAAGGAAAGACCTCCTCACAATGCAAGACGGAAAAGTGCTCCACCCAGAACCAGACAGCCTCAGCCTAGCAGCATGGCTCCTGAGGACCTAGAATTCGCACACCTCAAACTACCTCCAAGCACCATGGCAGTACTCAGAGAAGCAAGGAGACCCACTACAAGAAAATGCTACATTGCAAAGTGGAAAAGGTTCTCACAATGGTGCATTACAGAGGGACTGCAACGAAAAGTCACAAAAGAATCAACAGTACTGCGATATTTAACACACCTACTACAAAGCGGGCTGAGCTACTCGTCACTAAGGGTTCACCTAGCAGCCATAGTGGCCTACACCAGGGGAGAAGCGGTGAAAAGCTTCTTCACCTCCCAAGTGGTCAAAAGATTCCTGGAAGGGGCTAAAAGAATAGCCCCCTAAAAGGATGCCAGCCCCAAGCTGGAACCTCAACACTGTACTGACACAGTTGATGAAATCACCATTTGAACCCATACACAAGAGCACACTGCACATGCTCACACTAAAAACGGCTTTCTTAGTGGCTATCACGTCACTGCGAAGAGTCAGTGAACTACAGGCTCTCACACTACAAGAGCCCTACTTGCAAATACACAAGGACAGAATTGTCATGAGGACGGACCCACACTTCCTGCCAAAGGTGGTGTCGCGGTTCCATATCAATCAAACAATACAGATACCAAGTTTCTTCCAGAAACCTTCAACACCCTCAGAAAAGGCGCTACACACGCTAGACGCCAGAAGGGCAGTGATGCACTACATAGAAAGGACGAAGGAATGCAGGAAAACAAAACAACTCTTCGTTTCCTTCGCAAGCAGTTTCCTGGGACGACCAGTAACAAAAAATACCATTGCACGGTGGATTGCACAAGCAATACAACTCTGCCACAAGCAGGCAGGACAAGAGTTACAAGGGGCCGCCCAGGCTCACTCAACAAGGAAAAAGGGAGCAACGGTTGCGTTCCTAGCGAACACACCTATACAAGACATTTGCCAAGCGGCAACATGGTCTTCCGTGCACACGTTCACCAAACACTACTGTGTTGATATCCAAATGAACAAAGAGGCACAAGTAGGACAGAAGGTCTTACAGCACATTTTCAGCAACCAATGCTCATCTTCCACCCAACCACCGCAATAACAAAACCGCTACTAAGTCTATGCACAGCATAGTGAATCCAGAAAGATTCACGCTGCAAAACGAATAGTTTCTTACCTGTCGGTGTAGTTTTGCAGCTTGAAGACTTTCTGGATTCACTAGCGATCCCACCCGCCTCCGCCAGGAAGATAACATAGGAGGTTAAGGGTACAACTAAACTACATACAAGGTTTTAAAGGGATCAAAGAATAATTGAAGGATTAAAGGTTAAAGACATAGACAACAAAAAACTGTAAGAGGAAAAAAAAAAAAAAGAATCCGAAGATGGCTACCAAAGGTGGGAGCTTCCGCCGGAAGCGCGACGACGTCACCGAAGACACCAAATGGTGGGCGTCGCCGCCCACCTGGGCCAACAACAAAAAAAAAAAAAAAAGACAAAAACAAAGAAAAGACTACGAATCCGGACCCAACCACGAGATGGCGGAATAATGCACAGCATAGTGAATCCAGAAAGTCTTCAAGCTGCAAAACTACACCGACAGGTAAGAAACTATTCGTTTTATGTTAATGGGTAATTCTGAAAATCTCTTTGCCTGGAAAGGTCTTCTTGATGAGCCCTGACTATCCCTAGTCTCGGGTAACAAAAGGAATGGAAGGCACATTAGATCTCTGTTTACATACTTTCCTTGTCCATATAACTAGCTGCTCAACAGAAAATAGGAACCTTTTGATAGAGTTTTGGACAAGGGATTAAATTTACGATGTCATTAGATGTCAAAGATTGTGTGATGTTGCTTCCGCCATCGAAGTACTTTTGTTGATTCAACACCCACACTGTGTACTACAGCTGGAAGAGATCCAGATTCATGAATTAGCCACAGGCACAGTACAGCACTTTGCAGGCTGTTGGTGGGACTTCCTTCCTTTTTTTTTTGATCCCCAAGCATTGATAATTTGATGTGCTTGGTATGTTAGCTGTAAAATTCAGGGAGGCAGAAGAAGTCCGAAAAAATAACTAGGGTAGATTTGTGAAGCTGTAGTTGCCCTATTCTTAGCATAGAAGGAATGAGATGTGTTCCATCCCTTTTGGTACTTGTTGAGTGTTACATTAGGGGTGTGGTCATATAGTAACCGTTCTCAGGATAAATCCTAAGCATAGAATTTCCCTAAACCTTAGGTTTGTGGTATCAGTGATCTGCCTGTGTTGTACGGTTCCTACTAATCAAGTAGGACTGTGCGTTTGGACAACATATGCATCAAAATATGGTAACTTAGTCAATGCATATCATCCGACTATGTTGGCCCAATTCTTGGATGGCTCACAGGGTGCCATTTAGACCTCTAAACCTGACAGGGTACTGGATGGTGTCTGCAACCTTAGAACATGACCACTCTGACTCCCCAAAGGAAATCGTGGAAACAAATCTACTCTTTCATAGTTACCTTAGGCATGCTCAAAGGGAGACACAAGAAATGTGCAAATTGGCATTTGAAACATTTATTGGAGCAATTGGATTCTTGTGTAAAATACATGAGCTGCATTTATTAGTAGAAAGAAACAAAGCATTGTTACCAGCATTACAAGAACTGTGATGCAAATTAATAATTCAACCTAGAAGATCTTCTCTATGAGATGGATACTAATATTTCTCCAAAGAATAGTATGTGGTATATGGGTCTCATCAGGTGACAGTAAGAGGGATAAGCTCCAAGGTTACTAATTATATTATATGTATATGTTTTTTATAACATGCAAATGTCTAAAGTTCTTAAGAAGTTCTCAAAATAAAGGTACTTACAGCCTTATCTAAAAGGATGAAAAACAAAAATGTCAGTATACTTGATAAAAAATGCCCCATATTAAAATGTATTCTGTGACCAAAAAATGGATTCATCGATTATGCAAATTTGGTGATGAAGACGACCAAGGTGTAGCTTAACATTGCAAAGCACTCTTATTACTTTTATCCAGAGGCATGTGCTCAAGCTTTCCAACTTTTTAATATAGATATAGATGCAGCCACTGCGGTAAAAACAGTACTTTGACCAAATAGAAAAGCATTTTTCAAAGTGTTATGCATTGGTCTCAATTTTGTAAGAACAGTGACCTTTTCAGCAGTGATAACCTATTTATTGTAGAATTCTCTAGGATGAAAGGGTAATATTCAGGAAAGTCCCCTTGGCTTGGATGGAAAAGGAAGATGGGACCCTCCAATTATGTCTTGAGAATTGCTGGATGTTACTACAGGCAAGCATGCAGTTATGTTACATATCCACCCTAGTTAATCCCAGTGTGCTAGTTCAGTGATTGTAACAGTTTGTGAAAATCACCAACAAAGCTATTTTCTAGGCATATCTAGATAAGTGCAATTAATCACGCCGGTGTACAGTGTTGTATAAAGCAAGCCTCGAGAACTGGTCAGAACAGGACTATTACCACTACCTAAAGTAGTGGTGTAGGAGGCTCTGCAGCAACAATAGACCCCCTCAAACGTAATCGCTTGTGTTTTTTGTACATGTGTTTATTTCATTGTGGGAAGGGAGCATTGAGGTTTTGTTTATTTGTTTGCTATAAAGAAAACTTCACTTGCCTAGTTTGATGAATCCAACCTAGGAATGGAGAAACTGGCTTGCAACCTATGAAAGTCATAGACGCAATGAAAGTGTTTGCCTCTCTTATAAATTGAATACTGTTCGACAGAAGAACAAGCCATGTTGGATGCAACCAAGAGCCAGTATGAAACACTCGATTTTAAAGAATGTTACTAGAGCTATTGCCTGCATTCTAATTGATGTTTCATAAATGGGTAGTATTTGGTAAATTATTTCATTTATGATGTTACATGGTCAACAACACATTTAAAAAAAAATCCAAAATGATGTCCCTAGCAGCAACACAGTGTATTATATCTTAAGCAGGAAGATGATTACATAATGGTAGAGGTGATTGGTAAGCAATGGGACAATGCAAATATGGCCCAGGACACCTATTCACAAATGTTATTTCACACTATGGGAGTTTCTGGCACAGGGAGATGAAAGGGTTAATTTAGAATTATACCATGTTTGGCCAAGTGTATAAGTTGGGATTTCAGACCAGGTGGTCAAGTTCCTACATCTTCATTATAACCACCGAATTCCATCACCTCTAGTGCTACCAAGTGGAACGTGTGGCGAGACATGAGGGGAGGGTGTATAATATTAGCTGCAAAAATATATCTGTATTATACCTCTTGGATTTAAACCGTGTCATTTGAAACGGTGATGTAAGCAGTGTCAAGTGGCAATTGAGTCGCAATTAATTGCATAGATACCTACCCAATTATTGTCTTTGTGCTTCGTTCTCTATGCCACCATCAAATAGTCAATTAATGGTTCCCCCTCAAGCCCCCAATTTTGCAGCTGGCATAGCTTCAATGTATCCAAAGCACTGCCACTTGGCTAATATTAGGATTCTGGCTTTAAGACAGAGTTTCCCACCTCAGAAAGACTCTGCACTTATCACTGATGAAGGTAATGGGGAAATGTAAGATTCCTACTCTCACCTATAATTGTTAGACATGGATTTCCACAAAACAAAATGCATAGCCCGCAAGAATTCCTGGCACTACTTCAATTGTTTGCTCTATTTTGAAGACATTTCTTGGTTGATGGTCCATGGGCTAACAGTATATGTCAAGGAGGGAAAGGTTCTATTGAGATTCTCTGTGCTACACTCTAGACACTGGAAATGTCACTCGCTCCAGTGAGGGAAAATCACTCTGTATCTGCTTTCGGGAATGACTTAAAAGGTGACTTTTCTGCTTATCACTCAGTTTCTTGCTGGCCTTGATATGAGGGTGCACTTGAAATGGTGTATAATCTGTGCTGCTGTAATTATGCGATTCTGTGGCATTGACATTTTATGCATGATATTGGAATGCTATCATTTGCCGCATAATCCACCATCTGCTACACATTTTGCAGACTTAAAAAAAAAAAAAAAAAATGAAGTCTTGGTGCTAAGCAGTGGAATATGCTTTGACAAAGTCTCACACACACCCTCTCTTCCTCTTTCTTTCTCTTTCTCTCTCTCTCCCCCTCCATCCCCCTCTCTCCCTCTACTGGCGGTCGCCATTAGGTAGTTATAGTTAAGATGTAGTTTCCATAGGAAGAAATTTTTTTCTTTTGCCAATAACTTTAGCTTCGTTTGATGAATCTTTGCGAAATTTTCAAAACTATTGTGACGCTCACTTCAGCTGCTGTGTTGAGAAATTCGGGGTGATCCATCAAGCGGGGGGCGATAAAAAAGGGGGGTCCAAAAACGCTTTTTCTCTGTTAATTTCCATAGGAAACTTTAGTCACGGCTACAGCCCGAACTACTAAATGGAATTGCACTAAATTTGGCAGAAAGGTTGCTCTTGGTCCAGAAAGTAATCTTTTTGTTAAATGGTGTAAATCTGTTCAGTAGATGCTGAGAAATGTAAAGAAATTTCCAGTTGTGTAGATATAGGGACGCAGTGAATCCGCGACCCCTCTCAGTCTAGTGCTGGATTTGTGACTCCAGCCGAAATTTAAAAAAAAACAAAGCTCGGTCTCCTGTGCTTCCTTAAATAAAGGCCCCAGGGTGGGCCAGGTCCAGGGGGCAGTTTATGTAGTAATACGGCGGGCACCTATGCGGCACCCCCGCGCCCCGGGGACCGCCACCCCCTTGGGGCAAACCTATTGAAAGAGATGCTGGGGCAAGCCCAGCTCCCTGCAGCCCCGTGGACCGCCACCTCCCCGGGGCTAATTTTTAAAGAAGTGCGGGGGAGACCCTATAGCTTTCCCTGCCGGCTAATGTAATTGGGGGCCTTGAGGAGCCCCCCTGCCCCAGGGACCACCACCTCTCCGGGGCCAAACGGTGTTATGAGGAAATGGGAGGGGGCCGCGCGGCCCCCTCCCTGGCAGTTCTCGGCCCCGGGGACTGCCACCTGCCCGGGCAGGCCCCTAGTCGAGGATGGGGGGGCCCTGTGCCCCCCCTACTGGAGCTGTACATGGCCTTGGGTACCACCACCCCCAGGGCTGGCTCTAGAAATATCCTGGGTTGCCCACTCCCGGACATTACAGTTTGCTATGGTTTGTGCCATAGCAAACAGTGCTCCTCTTTGAGCAAGCAAGAGCATTCTGCTCTCGCTTGCTCAAAGTGGAGCACACTTTGCTTTTTATACACCGGGAGCTGCATGTCAGCAGCTCCCTGTGTGTAAAAACAATGCCAGCTCCCACAGGAGGCTGGGAGCCGGCCTGCGCCACAAAGGCCTTCAGGCTCCCACCGCGGTCCCAACACGAAAAATGTGGGTGTCGTGTGGCCCACTCCCATTTTAAAACAAAAACATTCAAGGGGGCAGTCCCCGGGGGATGGGGTCCCCGTGGCCAAAAATGGCCCGGGAGGGGAGCCACTTGGCTCCCCTTTAAATAAAAAAATAAAATAAAATGCCGGGCCAACATCAGCCCAGGAGGAGGCGAACGGCCCCCTTCCGTTAAAAAAAAAAAAAAAAAATATATAATATAAATATATAATATATATATATATATATATATATATATATATATATATATATATATATATATATATATATATATATATATATATATATATATATATATATATATATATATATATATATATATATCACACATATGCAGGCCCTGGGGGATGGGATCCCCAGAGCCAAAAATGTCCCGGGAGTGAGGCCGATCTGCCCCCCCTTTAAATCAGCTGGTGATTGGGGGCGGCAGGGCCCCCCTCACCCATTGAAAAAAGGCCTGGCCCCAGGGGATGGGGTCCCCGGAGCTGAAAATGGCCCAAGGAAGGGTGGGGGGGGGCACACAGCCCCCTCTCCCTTAAAATAAAAAAAAAACCTCAGGCAATGTTGCCGGAGGCCATGCTCCCTTCAACATCACTTTGGAAAGGTGCCTCCTGCCGCAGTGGTGGTTGAGGGATTAAGTCCCCTATGATGTTGAGGGTCCATGGGGTCAGGAACCCCTTCTGCTACCTCCAGTAACTCCCATACAGTGGGATTGCTGAGAGGACCTAGAGGCCACGCCCCCCTTTCTCTACCACTTTGCAAATGCGCTTCCTGGCACGCTGCTGGTTTAGGAATGAATTCCACTGTAGTCTTGAGGTCCTCAGGACTAAAGTGGACTTCTTCCCAAACCAGTAGTGCACCAGGAAGCGTGTTTGCACCGTGGTGGAGAACAGGGGCGTGGCCTCTGACAACCTCTCAGCATTTCAACAGTTTGAGTCTTATTGGAGTTAACAGGAGGGCTAGTTGGCCCTCAAGGATCCTCAATAGCCAAGGGGACTTCATCCCCCTACTAGTAGTGCGCCAGGAGGCACGTTTGCAGAGTGGTGTAGAAAGGGGGCATGGCTTCTGATAACCTTTCAGCAATCCTGCTGTGTGGGACTTACTGGAGGTAACAGGAGAGGTAGTTGGCCCCAAAGATGTAATTGGGGACCAACTACCCACTCCTGTTTTCTCCAATAAGTCCCACACAGTGGGATTGCTAAGGGGTCATTGGAGGCCATGCTCCCTTTCTCCACTACTCTGCAAACGCCACTCAAGGTATACTACTGGTTGGGAGATAAAGTCCACTTTACTCCTGAGGGACTTTGGGGGCTAAGAAGCCCTCTTGGTACCTCCTGTAAATCCAACAAGCAGGATTCCTGAGAGCTGGTCAGAGGCCCAGCCCCCTTTCTATACCACTCTGTAAACGTGACTGCTACTAATAAAACAATAGAAATTCACAGAAAAAAACAAAGGTTACAGGAACGTTTTAGTTAGGAATTAGCATTTTAAAAAAAAACAGAAATTCACAGAAAAAAAGAAAAGGTTACAGGAACTTAATAGTTGGGAATTAGCATTTAAAAAAACCTTAGAAATTCACTGGAAAAAAAAAAGGTTACAGGGACATTATAGTTAGGCTCAGGTTTCACTCATACAAAAACAGTGAAATTCATCTGTTATAGTTGGCAAGCTAACTATAAATCGCGCCCCCGCAATACCCTGCTTATGACCTCACATATTACATGCAAAAAGAACAATTGATGGACAGAATGCAGAACAATGTCATACATTCACCCCAGTACAGAGATCTGGGCCTAAATCCATAGTTTTTTTGCTCACCATGCCTTTCCAGTTTGGACCCAGCCATATGCAAATCCGTCTTGACCCTGCGCCCAATGGGAACAGTCCAGCCCGAACTGCCAGGCCAGGTCCTCCCTGGACTGGAAACAAGCATCCTAGGACCGGTTTCGGGCTTTCAGCCCTCATCAGCCAGGATAGCTTGACTCCAGTGGCATGGAGAGCACGGGACCCACGTCTGAGCATACCCGTCCCACTCGGGGTGACAAATGCAAAAAGAACAATTGATGGACAGAATGCAGAACAATGTCATACATTCACCCCAGTACAGAGATCTGTGCCTAAATCCATCGCTTTTTTGCTCACCATGCCTTTCCAGTTTGGACCCAGCCATATGCAAATCAGTCTTGACCCTGCGCCCAATGGGAACAGTTCAGCCCGAACTGCCAGGCCAGGTCCTCCCTGGACTGGAAACAAGCATCCTAGGACCGGTTTCGGGGTTTCACCCCTCATCAGCCAGGATAGCTTGACTCCAGTGGCATGGAGAGCACACAAATGATGGATTTAGGCCCAGATCTCTGTACTGGGGTGAATGTACGACATTGTTCTGCATTCTGTCCATCAATTGTTGTTTTTGTATTTGTCACCCCGAGTGGGACGGGTATGCCCAGACGTGGGTCCCGTGCTCTCCATGCCACTGGAGTCAAGCTATCCTGGCTGATGAGGGCTGAAAGCCCGAAACCGGACCTAGGATGCTTGTTTCCAGTCCAGGGAGGACCTGGCCTAGCAGTTCGGGCTGGACTGTTCCCATGGGGCACAGGGTCAAGACTGATTTGCATATGGCTGGGTCCAAACTGGAATGGCATGGTGAGCAAAAAAACGATGGATTTAGGCCCAGATCTCTGTACCGGGGTGAATGTATGACATTGTTCTGCATTCTGTCCATCAATTGTTCTTTTTGCACTCACATATTACATGACATGGTCAGTGACATCACTGATGACATTACTGATGACATCACTGATGACATCTCAAATGACTTTCCTCTAACCTTTGTTTTTTTGAGTCATATATATATTTTTTTCACAGAAAAAACCAAAGGCTGCAGGGATGTTATAGTTGGGCTCAGATTTCACTCTTATAAAACCAGTGAAATTCAGCAGTTCTAGTTAGCTGAGCTAACTATAACTTACACCCCTGCAATGCACTGCTTATGACCTCACATATTACATCACTCATGACATGGTCAGTGACATCTCTGATGACATCATCCAGTGTGTGTGTTTTCTAACGGATTATGAGTGTTAAACATATATACCAAGATACTACAATAGTTAAAATATTATACTTTCTGTACTACTGAGTGATACTATTTCTAACATATATTATGTGAGTGGCTGTGTGTATCTGTGTGTAAGTGCGTGTTGGAGTTTCTGTATGGATGTATGAGGGGCTGTATGGGTGTATAAATAGGTGTATGAGTAGCTGTGTGAGTGAGTAGCTGTGTGAGTGAATGTGTTGATGAGTGAGTAGCTGTTTGGGTGGGTGAATGGGTGTGTAACTAACTGTATGGATGAATGAATAGGTATCTGAATGGCTGTATGGGTGAGTGAGTGGCTGTTTAAGTGGTTGTTTGGTCAAGTGAGTTGGTGTGTGAGTGGCTTTACTGTAAAGCAAGTGTCTGTGAACGGATGTATGGGTGAGTGAGCGTATATGTGAGGGCTTGTATGTGAATGGGTATATGAGTGGTTGAGTAGGTGTGGGAGTACTACTATGGGTGAGTGAGTGGCTGTGTTAAGAGACTGCATGACTGAGTGTGTGTGTGAGTGGCTGTATAGGTGAATAAGTGGGTGGGTGAGTGTATGTCTTTGTGACTGGCTGTATGGTAAGTGACTGATGGTATGAGTAGCTCTATGGGTGAGTGAGTGGTTGTGTAAGAACTTGTATGGGTCTGTGAATGGGTATGGGAGTGGTTGTGTGGGCATGTGAGTGGGTATAAGAGAGGTTGTATACTGGCGTGAGTGTGTGTGTGTGCGCTTTTGTGGAAGATGTAATCCGTGATGTCATTTGAGATGTCATCAGTGATGTAATCAGTGATGTCACTGACTGTCATGAGTGTTGTAATATGTGAGGTTATAAGCAGTGCATTGCAGGAGCATGACTTATAGCTAGCTTAGTTAACTATAACGGTTGAATTTCACTGGTTTTGTACGAGTGAAATCTGAGCCTAACTATAAGGTCTCTGTAATCTTTGTTTTTTTAAGTGAATTTGTAAGGTTTGTTTAATTTTATTTCCTAAATGTAACCACTGACCTTTGACAGTGAGTGTGTGAGTGAGTGCATGAGTGTCTCATTAAGATTGTGACTGGGTGTGTGAGTCTGAGTGGGTCTGTGATTCTGTGCGAGATTGTCTGATTGGGTATGGAAGTTCTTAGTGCACTCTGTTTTGCCCTTGTCTGCTCTGTTTCGCCTTTCCTGCTCATTTCTCTGCCCTCTGCTTTGCCTCTTCTTGCTTGCTGCTAACCTTTACTTTGCCTCTTTCTGCTCGTTTCTCACCTCTTATTTTTCCTCTTGCTGCTGATTTCTGACCTCTGTTTTGCTTCTTTCTGCTCGTTTCTCACCTTTTTTTGCCTCTTGCTGCTAGTTTATGCCCTTTATGCTACCTCTTTCTGCCTCTTTCTCACCTTTATTCTGCCTCTTGCTGCTCGTTTCTCACCTTTATTTTGCCTCTTTCTGCTTGTTTCTGAGCTTCTGCCTCTCTCTGCTGGTTTCTCATCTTTATCTTGCCTCTTTCTGCTTTTTGCTGATCTTTATTCTGCCTCTTCCTTCTAGTTTCTGATCTTTATTTTGCCTCTTTCTGCTAGTTTCCGACCTTTAATTTGCATCTTTCTTCTCTTTTCACCTGGGACCGTGGGGGCGGTGGGCCCTCAAGGTCCCCGCGGTCCCAGCTGGCTCCCTGCCTCCTGTGGTAGCCGGCATTGATGCTGCACAGAGGGAGCTGCTGGAAAGGCAGCTGCCTCCGTGCAGGAGCAATCTGTTGCATCTCTTTCTCTGCCCGCATGTCTTTGGGCAGGGAACAAGATGAAACCTCCACTTCCAGCAGGCAGGAGCACTTTGACAGCTTCCGCCCGCTGGAACCAGAGTATTTGCTCTCACTTGACAGGAGTTGTCAGCTCCTGCCAAGTAAAAGCAAACAGCTATGTCCCGGGGTGGGCACACTGGGACATAGCAGGAGCCTGCTGCCCCTGAGGGCTGGCAGTCCCCCAGGCCATGTATGGCTCCAGGAGGGGGTGGGATGCACAGCCCACTTCCTTTACTTTTCCAGCTGGCCTGAGGAGGTAGTGGTCCCTGGTGCCCAATATGGCCTGGAAGGGGGACTCCACGACCCCTTTTCCATTTTTTAAAATAAATATTTGGTCCTGGGGAGGTGGTGGTCCCCGGGGCTTAGGAAGGTCCGCGCGCCCACCCATCAATGTTTCATTAGCCCCAGGGGGTGGTTCCGGGGCTTAAAGAGCCCATGGAGGGGGCCCCAGTGCACCTCACTCCTTTTTAACTAATAAAGCCCCGTGGAGGTGGTGGTCCCTGTAACTCAATGAGCCTCAGGAGGTTGGCCCTGTGCACCAACCTCCTTTTTAAAAAGAAAATTCCCCCAGGACCTGGCCCACCATGGGGCTGTATTCAAAACCAGTGCGGAAGCCTGCACCTGTTTTTTTTTTGTTGTTTTTTTATATATATATAATTTTTGCTGCAGATTCACTGCTCTGTTGTGTTTTTACGGCAAATGTTTTTTTTTAAAGTGGTTTTTGGCCCTGTTGGGATCCCTCTGGCACCCCATGACCAGAGCTAAGGGGTCAGGGCATTCCTACCCTGTCTCTTTTTTTAAAACTTTTTTTGTGGCACTCGCTGAAGCAGAGTCCCAAGATGGCTGCCAACACTGGTTGACGTGTTGGCAGCCAATCATATTTCAGCACTGGCCCAGTTAGATCCTCGGAGGATCCGTGTCCCTATATATACAATTTTTTTTAATATCTCAAAAACTACGAAATAGAATTACACCAATTAACAAAAAGGGTTGTTTCTGGACCAAGAGCTGCCTTTCTGCCAAGTGTGGTGTATTTCCATCCAGCGGTTCGGGTTGTAGTCGTGACTAAAATCTCTATGGGAATTAACATTGGAAAAACACTTTTTTTTTTTTACCCTCCCTTTTTCGCCTCTTGACGGATTGCCTGGAAACTTTCCATGTACAACATAAATTGCAGGGGGACACTTATTGGGAAATTTTCATGAAGATTCGTCGACCGGTGTCAAAGATATAGGCAAGTCAAAAAACGCTTTTCCTTTGGAAACATGGTCCTAACTATAACTAACTAGGATGTATGTGTGTGTGTATATATATATATATATATATATATATATATACACACACACCCTACTGGCAGTAGGTAGCTATAGTTAGGACCATGTTTCCATAGAAAAAGCATTTTTTGACTTGCCTACATCTTTGACACCGATACATATCGGTCGTGACAAAGGCTGTGCCGAAACGCGTAGACGCTTTTACCGATATTTTTTTACTGATAGAATAAAACCACATCCTGTGAATTTGAAGCCCCGTTGAGTGCCGTTCTTCCCTCTGGATTTGTTTTTGGGAAGGAGTGTGTGTGTGTATGTGTGTGTGTGTGTATGTGTATATATATATATATATATATATATATATATATATATATATATTCTCCCCCCCACTGGCAGTCGCCAGTAGGTAGTTATAGTTAGGACCAAAGTTTCTATAGGTAAAGCGTTTTTTGTTTTGCCAAAAACTTTGGTGCCGCTCGAGGAATTTTTACTAAATTTTCACAAAACGTACCTCTTTTTGGCTCGGCTGCAGAATTGAAAGTTTCAGGGTGATCTGTCAAGTGGGGCCGAGAAAAAAGGGGGGCCCCAACATGCGTTTTCCCTATGCTATGTCTATGGGGATTTTTCACTTTTTGAACAGGACTACAGCCCGAACCGCTGAATGGAATTACACCAAATTTGGCAGAAAGCTAGATGTTGGTCCAGACAGCGGGCTTTTTGTGATTTGGTGTAAATCCATTCAGCAGTTTCAGAGATATTTAAAATTTAAAAATATAGATATCTGGGAGCCCAACAGCCTACTGAAATTTGATCTGCTGCCAACTCTGCAACCAGGAAGTGTTGGCAGCCATCTTGGGACTTGGTTGAACTGAGTCCTACAAAAAAATGTAAGAAAAGGATACAGAGTAGAAACAACCTGACCCCCTAGGCCTCTTGGGGGAGGGTGGGAGGTCCCACTGGGACCCTCCAGGGCCAAAAAAGCATTAAAAAATATATATATTTTGGTGAGATCCTCTGATCTGGGCGAAAAAACAAAACAAAGCGTGGGCTCCCACGCTTTGTTCATTATCTGCCCCCTGATAATGCATAACTTTGACATCCACTGCTGCATAATTCCAAGGCTCTGCTAATAATTAACATATGTATAGAGCATTGGTGCAGGTTCTAAAGTTAAATGTCCAGCTGTATCCAGGGTGGAAAAATGCCTTGCAGATGTTTGTGAGAATCCACAAACCTACAGGTGTGTAGCTGTTCACTTACTTTCCAAGGCATGGCCTCTCTAAAACAACCACTTCCACCTGTACTAAGTAGATTTTTCCCAAAGTGAGAGGAAACCGCTTTGCAACTGTAAATTTACATTTTGTAAGTAGAAAACATGATTTTGAACTTCTAAAACAAGTCATTTTCCTACCTAATTAAACTTGAATGTCCAACGGAATTTGAGAATCAGGACCTTTGCATTAACTATGCACAGTTTTAAGAAGTGGCTTTATTTCATTTCATCTCATCTCACCCTATAGTACTATTTTGTGCCATGCAGAAGGTGTGCAAAAGAACAATATTTGATAATCTTTCTTATGCATATTAAATAGAGGAATGCTAAATGTTGCTTACACTTCTTTTGGAACAGATTTGATTAGCATGAATTAATTCTTTTTTGCACTTGACCACCTCGGGCTCACTGAATTTTATTATCGAGCGTAACTGGTAACCTCCACATAAACATTTCAATCCAATAGGAGATGTGAACAATACAATTCTAATATAATTTTGATAATATCTGTGCTACTCTTTGCTAGCAGAGTAAATCTAAAGAAGTCCTAAAAGCACTTTTCTTCTTCTGCTACTTGAACCTCTTTGATTCTGAGTGAGAATTCCTCAATAGACTCTTAAGCTCTTCTGGCTTGTCACTTGGAGTACTAGAAAACTCAATTTGAACTTCATCTATGTTTGGTAGCCAAAGGAGAGGTGAGATTGGTCATGGCAATAAACCAGTATAACATGAAGGAAAGTTCTACTGTAACTTAAGAAAAACATGTTGGACGAAGTACATTTGATAATTTAGATGACGGTGTTGAAGAAGTAGTCAGCATATAACAGTTGCATTGATAAGCCTACAGACAGTAAAGGCCGACAGCCAACAAGAGATCAGCATGTGTTATAATGAAGTTAGCCTCAAGAAGAATTATGTTCCTCCGTAAGGGCTGTAATAGCACCTAGCAGAATGCACCCTCCCATTAGATGAAATCACCAGGGGTGGAGGGTTCAAGGCAGAGGATATGAAAAGAGCCAACATGGAGGACCCTTGCTTTATGCAGTCAGCTTTTCTTTCTTTTCAAGGACAATTTAAATCCTGAGCAACTGTGTAGATGAATGATTGTATTTATAAAGCGCAACGTTCACCCAGGGAGCATCTTGGCGCTAGCGGCCTTAGTTTGCTCTGACTGCTCAAAAGCGTTTTTATAATAATGACTTTTGGAAAGATTGGAACTTTTTACATTTAATGTGCTTTAAATTAATAAATGGTAAAACGTTGCCAACGGAACAGCTCATGCTTTCTACCGATGGGCGTCAACTGTGTTACTAGAACTAGCCTCTGACAACCTACCCGCCCTTAAGTTAGCTCAGCTTGTCTAATAAACGTGCAACAAATATTTTCCACCAAAAAGATGTTTGTGCCAGTTACTAAAGTTAGAATACTGGTTCACTTGGTGGTTGTCCTAATCCTCGCAAAGCTAATGGTACCAATGCTATGCTCTTACTCACTTTTAATAGAATCACTCTTTGAAAGTTCTCCTTTTCTACTTTGAAACCTCTGCACGTGTCTGTGATTGTGTTCTGGCTTTCACATGAGTTGCCAGTAAAGACACTATAGGCAGTGGTGGTTCCTCCAGAAGAGCGGGGGAAGCATCCCCCCCTCTCCACTGCTGCGCAAAAAGTATGAAAAATAGGATGGAAATAAAATGATTTTACTATTTTATTTTTTACTCCGAGGGGGCCAATGGGCCATTACTATTTATTGGCAGCAGAGTGACCACTTCAGTTTAAAGTTTGTATGTTGGTGTGGCCGGCTGCCTTGCGACAGCCAGCCCGATATGCGCATTTTAAACCTCTCCAACCCAAGCAATTTCAGACAGCAGGGTGGAGAGCAGGCACAGGCCTCCAGTACCTGTAGAAGTGCTGAGCAAGCACGCTCCAACCAATCCTTTTGCTCGGAGCCACGGCTGGAGAACATTGAGGACATGCTGCAGGCTGCTAATAGCTAAGTTAAACATTGTATTTTTCTTTATAAAATGTTATGTAAATAATGTAATGTAACTGGCGCTCACGTTAAGCTCTGCAATACGTTCTGGTCGGGTTCGCAGTGTGCTACATAAGAACAAATTTGCTCGTATACTGCCTCACCATTTTCATATGTCACCGCCTGCGATTCATTGTATTGCCCCCTGATTGTTTGTATGTTCCTTTGCTTGCATAGCAGAATCATCTCCTGTCTCATACTAGTGCTCATATCTGCCAACATGTAGACTTCTGAAGCCTCGTGAGGAATACTTAGAATATGTACCCTTGTGTGCTTGTTAGTGAAGGCAGCTTTGGCAGACTGGTGAAAAGTATTGAGTTACAGCTCCCTTTAATTTCACTTGTAGTTGACAGTCCTGTTAACCGCATGTATTTCTATCGGACTGTCCAATCTGAAAGCCGTAATCGTCTGTCGGTGAGGGTGCGGGCTTACAGTCACAGGATACAATAATGAAGTCTGGTACCATTGGCTATTTACGGTCACTCACCCAGTAGATCTTTTCTGACTGCTGTGCTCTACCGCTTATTGCACTGAACTTAGTCCTGTGTTCCTTTTTAGGTCGAAGCCTACTAGACAGCACAGCTGGCTGGTTTGCTAAAAACATCATAGGGACATTCGGAAAGTTTCCTTGGGAATGCTCTGCCCATTGCTTACCATTGGCTTTGTGGTTTGGAACTCACATTTTCTGACTTTCTTTTTACTGGCATTATTTGTTTTAGGCTGTCCGGTGTGAGCTTATCCCTCCCAAGGAGCAAAGCCTTTCCACACCAACTCCCCTTGCATTCTTCTACAAGTGTTCCTTCCTGTAAACAGGCCTATAAATCATGTTCTTATCTAGTCATGTTTGCTGTGCATTCAAAGATATAGGTGTAATGTCAAGCTCCATTTTACAGAGAAATTGGTGTTTACATTTCTTTCTAGGACTTCAAAGTGAGAGAATTTATGTGACAATCTTACTGGATACTGGGGGTTGGGAAGGGAAATACAGTGCCTACATAAAATGGTAACCTGTCATTTTTCAAAATGAAACTAGCACCTTAAATGTTCAGCAGTATGGTCTCAAACTCTGTGCACAACGTTTTTCTTTGTCAGCACAATATTGGTGTGTGGTTTACCAATAAGTAGGGGTGGGTGACATTCATTATTCTGCTGGCAGAATTGGAGGAATTTAGTAATTACGTGCTACTCTTGTAATGCGGAATTACAAATAAATTCTGCCTCTCCGCTCCACCGGTGGAGTTAATCAGCTTAAATCTTGACTACATGTGGCTCACATTTCTATCAACCTAGCACTCAACTTGAGTTCTAGTTTTTTATCACAATCTTGTGGTCTGTTATCTCTCGCAATGATCTGTATGTGACTACGGGCCTTAGTCCTTTGTCGCTTCGAGGGACCCAAACTGGACTAGACGCTTAATCCGTCTTCTCTGATACCACCAGTACCACTGTCTGTCCTCTTGGTCTACGTACTGAGTTGTTTTGTGCAAGCGGGATCTGCAGAGAGTGTTACAACAAGTCTGGGAAGGGAAGACTGGGAGATGAGGCTTGGTTTCGTAGACCAGGACAGGCCTGGCCGAGCATACACTAACCTTCAAGGGATCAGACATGGCAGGGGCCAGGCTCAGGGAAGGCTGCATCATGGTGAGAGAGGCGAGGGGCTCAGACATGCTGTATGGAAAGGCATGACTGCCTGGCTGGGGACAGTACGTCTGCAAGGGAAGCAGCAGATGAAGAGTGGTAGGCCAATGGATAAAAGTCTAATCTAAAGCAAAAGCAGATTTGAAAAATGGGTAAGGAGACTGGCGTTCAACAGGCTGTGGACAGTCTTATGAAAAGTTGAAGCAAGCTCTATCAACTGGGAGGAAGTGAAGGGTCAACAAACAAAATAGACCTGACTGTTTAGGACATATTCAAATTTCTTCAGAGCCGGGGGTGGGGTACTGCTTTCTCCACCCAACCTCTGGCTTTAATCAATTGCCAGTTGTATCCAGTCCTAAATGTCCCACAAAAATCTTTCAAACACACGTTTACCAGTCCACCCCGTGTAAATGTACCCCCTCTTGAAAGGTGTATACAAAAAAATTGTGTGAAGGTGAGAAAGTACCTCATGTAAGCATCACCAGGGGAGCTGCTGGTAGGTACTCACCAGTTTGCCCACGTTTCTCATCATCGGTACCTTTCTTACCCGTGAAAAGAAAAAGTATCCAGTGTAAAGCATAAGAGGTGAAAAACAATTAAAAAAAGAATATGCACAGAAGCGTGTTTGTGTCAGACAAGACCCCATAATGTGAGAAAGAATAACCACTTTTCTCCAACTAAAACTGAGTTATGACTCGCATGTACAAGATCCTAATTTTATTCCATGCTGTGAGCCTATTCAAGGTTAAAAACAACCTTCATGTTTCAGACCACTTTAAGATGGGCCAACATGTTTCATTGCCCATCTTCCGTTACGGCAATTTCATCAGGGCTCGGGCCAGACTTCACCTTACTGGATTTCATATTTAGACCACGGGTGACAGGTGGTAGCCCACAATAGTCATACCGGCTCCCCACCATTTAAAGGGGTGTCCTTCAATCGTAAGTTCCCCACCGGCACTGTCCGTTGCTGTCCGTATACCGCGTTTACGCGTGTAATCTGCCTTCTCTCATCCCAACCTCATCCCACCCACGGCTCTGAAGAAATTTTAATATGTCCTAAACAGTCAGGTCTATTTTGTTTGTTGTCGCTTGTGAGTGGAGGGCGACCTGACTGGTATTTTCCCTCTTGTGCTCCTTAATGTGGAGGAAGTGAAGGGTAACAAGTTTTGTGTATGACATTATCTTTTAAGCCACTCTGTGCCTTCGAGCCCATGATGGATATTTTTACAGTACCAGGGGATAGATCCTTGTTTCTTAAACTACAGTATGGCACACTGCCCCTTATGTTGTTTGTATCCAAGTAGAAGCACCAGCTTGGTGGTGGGGTACACTGCCCGGTTTGCTCCAGTGCTTTGTTCTTTTGTCCTGGGTATATCCAGCCAAGGAAAAAAAGGATACTTCCACTAGGTAGGCTGATGGGGTGCAGACAGTATAGTGTGTCACTTAGGCTGTTGAACACCAGAATGAATTAAGTTATCGTATGTGCAGTGGCCAAATATTTAAGATGGTGTCTGGCTATATGGGCCAGAGCTTCGGACAATTGAAGGGTATAATATGAATGAGCATTGGGAGTAGTAAGGGTGAGCGAGGCCGAAGCATAGTTGACTCCAAGGCTATTTTGCCCGACAACATCGGAGGGTACTGCCACCTCCTTTCCATGTCTAATCCTGTTCTTGCACTATTATTGCTGCTATATTCTGCTACACTGCTTTGGCGGATGCTGATACCTAAGCTTTAATTTGCCCCAAACTGTTTTAAGCATGGACATTGATGTCTTTGTGTCACATTACTGGCGTTATACCTTGGATTGATCTCCTATGAGTACTGTGTCTGGATGATCTTGCATCTTATTCTGGTTTTATATCCTGTGGCTATTGCACTGACTATATTTACCTATAGAGAAGGATCTGTTTAGGGGAGCCCGAGATGTCTAGACTTAGTTAATGCACTGTTAGGAGCACATAGCGGAACGGAAATAAGGTTTTTGTCCTCCTGTACCTTGCCTTGTTTTTCATTTTATCTTTGAGCCCAACTCTTATATGCTATCTAACTCTGTGTGGATAGATGCATGTACTACTGTAATGGAATTCAAATTTTATCCAGAGCATTTTTAACATTTTTTAAATGTTTTATAGATAGAAAGTATTTTGCCAAATTTGAAGTGTATTTGATGAATTATGTAGACAGACTACTTGCACTTCGCTGTTTATGGGACTAGGTTGTAAATGCCCATTTGAGCTCCTTTCTGCTTTTGCTCATTATAATCTTTATGCAATCTGAAATGCGCTCTGAGATCAGGAATGATGTGTACTTGATATTAAGTTGTGTATGTGTTGTCTATGTTTTATACTTTTATGGCCTTTGGCCGAATAAAGTTAGTGATTGGATTGGTATAACATTATCTGAAGTGTAGACAGTGAGGATCTTGGACTGAGGGGGTGGGGGGAGATTCAAGAAGCGGGGATATAGGCTGTGTGAATTGCAGTGCATAGTTTGCTTGTTCCCTCCCGTTCAAGGAGGTCTCATAGCATCAATTATCTCTTCAGGAAACCGCTGATGTGAAGCACCATCGCGTCCGCTTTACTGACCACTCTGAAGACTCTGGTGCAAAACCGTCTTATGCATATCACTTGACTAGGTGTTGTGAGCGGGATGAGTAGCTTGCTTCCGTTCCTGAGCAAACGGACTGCTTGTTTGATTCCTGAGCTCACAACTGAACCGTAGGAGAGTGACCGCCCACCTCGTGATTTAGTTATGAGGAGGCAGCAACAGTGAAAGCTGCCACTTGTGGCTTGGTGCCCAGCCAGCAGTTCCATCCACTGGCATATAGCAGGTTGGTGAGAATATTGACTAAAGTTAATGTTTTGTTTAGGGGTGGGTGGAGCTCTGCGAAGTTTTTATGTAACTGCGAAATTCTGCAGAGTAAAAATCTGCGATTTCTGCCCACCCCTACCAAGAAGGCCTAAATGGCTACGTCTATTTCATCTCAAGAACCCTCATGATCTCTTTGGTCAAAGCAGCATGCCATGGTTTATTTCTCTGAGTGGAAGGCTTTGTGAAGGTTACTCCTCGATGATACAAAACTATACCTTTTCACTATCAGGCACGGGCCCTTGTAGAAACCCTTCATTTCATAACTGCACCGTAATAGCCATGTTCCTTCAGTGGACTATGAGAATGCAGTATTGGTGGGCCTTCCAAACTGGACTCTGGTGCACTTGAGGGAGGTCAGTTGGTGGGGATGTAGCACAAGGCAATAATATTATTCAACAGTTCTTGCTGTTTCAGTCATATCACTCCAGTGTTGTGATTTGTACACTGGCTGCCATCTGGGTACGTATTTCTTTAACATCCTCCTGCTTAAATGAACTGTACATTTTACAAAGCCAGACTACCTTGCTGAGAAAATGTTATCTGGCCGGGAAAGAATAAAAGGAAGCCAGAATATTTAAAGACTACATATTCTGTAGTTTTAAAAACAAAAAGTACCTATACAAAATTGTGAGGACATTCTGCTCTGGAATTCGTTGTTTCTCCTAAGATTGCATAAGGGCCTGATTTCATAGCCTTCTGAAACTAGGAATATGCATCTCTCCAAGTTGGTGATTAGTGATGAAATAGTTATTTTAACATACATTGCAATATATTTGTGTTGGATATATATTGCATACTGTTTTCTGAGTTATCAGCCTACTCGTGGTTGTATGGTTATGAGCTATTCCTACACTCACCTAGTTTTCTCTTACAAATATTGATTGGTGCCAGTACTCACAAGCATTTTGTGAGTGATTGTCCTTAGCTTTTGCATGCGATTACTCTGATCTACTTCACGTCTATTACAACCTCATGTGCCTCTTTACCTCTGTTTTCTCCATCGATCACCTCTCTCAGCTGCACTACTCTCTACCACACTTCGCTCACTACCTCACCACCATATACCCCACCTCTAAGGCTCACTACATAACCTCTCAATTTACCTTCCCATTCTTTCGATACCTTGCCTCTCCACCCACTTCAATCTCTCGAAGGCTCATTAATTAACCTGTCAATTTACCTCCCCATTCTTTCGATACCTCGCTTCTCCACTCACTTTACACTCTTTCTACCTCATCTCTAACAACCTTACTCTTTTTTCGCAACCTTGATCTTTACCTTTATCTTTTTTTCTAACATATCCTCTCTGCCATTTATATGTGCATTTACTTCCTTCTGTAATTCAAGCTACCCTATCAATATCACAGTATCCCTATCCCTCTTTATAAATTTCTCTGTCAATTTCTTCTCTACCTCTCTTCCTCACAGCTCTCTCTCTCTTACCCTCTCTCCATCTCTGTATCAACCTCCCTCTGGCTCTCTACTTCAGCTCTTTTCTTGCCATACCTCCTCTCTCTATCGTTTTTCTATTTACTTTGCATCTCTCTATTCTTTGTTCATCACATCATCCCTTTATCTGTCTATCTCAAGCTCTCTCTGCCTATATCTTATCCCTCTGTACCCACCACCTCTCTACATTTGCTTATCCCTAGCTCTCTCTACCTTTCTACCTCACTCTAAAATCTTACCTAAACCTTGACCTCTCGCTATGCCTACCTTTTGTCCTATCCATCTCTCGGTCTTATTAATTTCTGGCTACCTCCCCTTTCTCTCTTTACCTTGCTTCTCTCGTACCTCACCCCACTTATCACTATGCCTCATCCCTCCCTATTTCACTTCACTTACTACACTGTTTTCTTCGCCTCTCTGCCTCATTTTTCATATTCAGCAGAAGAGAGGTCACTGTCTAGAAGTGTACACATGGAAAGAGGGGAGAAGAGGGATCATGGTTGGCGAATTGAGGATGAAATTATAAGATTTCACAAAATGGGATCAAGAACATCCTCAAATTGGTGCTTTTATTTTTATAGTTGTGGCGATTCAAGTGCAGACAAAGGACATGGCTTTATCAATGCTCTTCAAGCTCTCTTTTGGGACTATTGGGCTGGTAGGGGTCAGAGAGCTTGGGCTTTCAGCAGTTTTTGCTTGCCCCATTTCTGAAGATGTAACATACAATTCATTATTTTGGCTTCAGAAGGGCTTATATTACCTGCAAATGGGCAATAAATCCAAAATTGTTTGAAACAGGAGACTTAAAAATATGTCTTGTCCAGTGCCCAAAATATCCTTAAGGAGGTGCTGCTTTCTTCTGGTTTCTCTGGGCCTGTTTGTAGCAAGGGTTTGCTCTGTCAATAGGGGTGGTGGTGGTGATTTCCCGTTTTGCACAGAGATGTCTTGCCAACTTGATAAATTGTCTTTATTTTACTCAAAAATAGAAAAGCTATGTTTCAGCAACCAAACTGGCTGTCAAAATGTTACAATCACAAGGACATCCCTCATACCTTACCTCTCAGTGAGCACTGAATTTTCAAAGTTTTTCCATCCAGTGGGTCGTTTTATTTCAGAGCGGTCCCTCAGAGCAAGCACCCCTTATTCCATTGGCTATTTTACATTTTGTTGTGGGCATGGTGGAAGCTCTAATTTAAACAACAGATTTGACTTTGCTTTTGAAGCTGCTGATGATGATGTTAGCCAGCTGCCATCACAGGATCTTCAAACTAACCTAATGGTAGCCTCATTGAAAATGTCAGTGCCACAAAAGAAACCTAGGGAAAAACTGATGCTATTGTGCTTGGGGCTTGTTGTAGTTGCACTGCTTTTAGAAATAATTGTGTCACATTCAGTAATTTATTGTTGGTTTAGTGCAGACCAGTTCAGTGGCAAAACTTGGCACAGACGTTTTGTCAAAAATATTAATAAATAGCTTGGAAATGCACTCCTTGTGCACAATATTACACCATTATATTGATGACCTACATAAACTCTTTTTTTTTTACCTAACACTCAGTGCTAAATTTGAGCTGGTGGTTTCCGGTACCAGCACTTCATTGTCAACACGGTGCTTGTGACACTGCGAGACAAGGTGGCTCTGTCTGGCCAATTTAGAGACTACCACAACAACAGTTAATTATTAATTCAATATACATTAAAAATGACTATTACCTGCTGCCCTAGCCATTCTGATAGCTTTGGGGCCCTGAATTAGTCCGAATTGTCACACTTGTAGGAGTGTGATGGTTAGTAGCTGTGTTGTTACTATCATTGCAGCATGGCGGAACAATGCGTGGTGCAAGCTGCAGTGGCCTCCTGACGAGAGCCCTGGCACTTATGTTTTTTACAAATAAAGCACTGCAGACAGTAGTCCTATGTCCTGGATCATTCTTATTCATGACTGATGACTCTATGTTAAAATTTTATATCATTTTTGTTCGAATTGCAATTTGATCCTTTACTTTGTTTAGTTTCCGATTATGTTTCACATTACCAGTACACTGAGTTTGTGACCATTAGCTTAAGTCTGCATTCCTGATCTTGTTAAAAAGGGAGCTGAAAACCCCCTTACAAACACCAGCACATGTGATCTATTCTTCCCACTTTGACATGCCAATTCCAATCCTCCTTTCCTCCAATGACTTGGGTTTCAATTAAATTGACTATTCAAAGAAAATATTTGTTAGAATTAATTGATTTGACCTAATGGCATTTCTTGTTATTAGATCTGAACTAATCACTTTGTATCTTAACTAATGAGCTCACCAAGTAGGGAGGACCATTAACAGAGTTAACACAAAAGAAGCTTTATACTTTTCCTGATTGAGATGGGGGAGTGTGTTCCTGGAAGATCGGGTGCAGATTCAGATTTGTTTTATTGATCTTGGTTCACCCTACAGGACAATGAATTCTGTATATGAAAAGCTATGGAATGGGATAGCTTGGAACTGACTTGTACTTTTTGACCAGCCCCACATTCTCCATCCTAACAGTTCGAAATACCTGTTTATTATTGGTACACCAGCACACATCTGGCATCCGTTAGATCACCTTCAAAACACAGTTTTATGAAACGTCAAATATTTTTCTTTCTTTTTTCTCTTTTTCTTACCTCTTAACAGAGTAGATATTTCCAACTCGCAATACCTTCCATCCTGCCAATAATGACATGCTGGCAGGAACTGGTTTGTTTAGTTGAAGACTGATTGGCAGCTATCACACAAATGTGTGTTTAAATGAGAGGAAGTGGTCAGACCAGCCGTTCAGCATAAAGAGGACTAGGTGTTTGTTATCTTATCTGGCTCTGTTCCATTTACCTGTATAAAGGATTTTTATTTCTTTAGAATGAACCCTTCCAGAATAAAAGGTCAATGTGGCCCACAATTCTCAAATCAAACGCTTTTTGGGCCCGATAATGATATCATCCTGGCTAACCCCTGTACATTTTCCTAAATCAATTTAATTTAGTTGTGTATAGAATTCAGAAACAGGATGTGGTTTATTTTGAAAGGCAATGATATTGTAATGCTGGAAAATGTAGATGTGAAAACTTGTTCCAATGTAGTCCAATGTTAAATTTACCACCTAGGTACCACAGTAACAAAAACATCCACTGCAAACACATATTGAGTTAAAATGTACTCCCGTCTCTATCTCTGCTAATTCTAACTGGTGAAGGTAACAGATCTTACAATTCATATTTTATAATTGCGAGTGTGCTCTTTTTGTACAATTCTGCTGTTGATTGATCTAACTTAATATTGTATATACTGTCTCGTTGAACTTTCTTGTAGATTAGTTGCGAATTGCCAATTCCTGAACTCATTTGTGAATTTGGAACAAGGCAAAATAATGCAATGTTAAAAAGAAATCTGCATGAAAAAATAACTGTTGTAGTTTACTGTTTTCAGAAAACCACCATTTGATTTGACATAGTCAAAGGAATCCTGAAAATCAATATGGCAAGGCTCATTAACTTATCACCATATTTTTTATTAAATATAACCTAGCCTGAATCGAGTTTCCTTTATGTTTTGCAAATGGAAAAAACTGAAACAATGGCAATAAGTGACTCTGGGCAGTGCTTGTGGCTTCCAAATTGTGGTCAAGGACTTGATTTCTTACAGGCTAGTCTAAAGCAAGAGCCTATTTTTAGTACAGTCTTTGGGCCAGTGCTGCACCATTCTTTGATATCTCGCTTGCCTCCTGTTGCCTCAGAGAATCTAACGTAAAATGCTGATCACCATGTTCAGTGGCACCAGTAACAGGGACTACATTAGGAACCTACAGAAGAGTTACCCTTTAAGAACGAGAATGATGGTTACATCCAGAACCATAATTGTGACCCATGAGATTGCTTGTTAACCACAAAAGAGCCATGCCAGTGAATCCTTCTTTCAACTCCTAGATGTCCTGTGTGTCTTTGAAAGGACAACCCCAGTTTAATTTCCAAAAGTATTAAGTAAGTATTGTCAGCCTGCATACTGAATGCTGCCATCCGAACACTGGCTCCCAATCGGACATGCTACTTTCATGTGTAGCCAAATTACACTTCTATCAGTTATCCAGTTTAGAGTTCTTGATGGATGTGTTGAACAACTAACTTTATTTCAGGGATCTCAGGCTTCTCCTGCATGAAGTCTCAAATCAAAATAAGCACATGGTCCTGCTTCCATCAAATTCTATTTTATGAAGTGACATTTTGTCTTAGATGCAGAGTACATTTGTGTGTAACCGGACATGTTATTTATTGACTGATCAAAATGTGATTTCTTAAGGTAGACTTGAGTGCCCTCAGTGGTTTCATGTGCTTGGGGCCCATTTTCAAAGTGTCCTCGGTCAGTATTAAGTGCCTGTGCACAACAAATTACTCCTGTGCACTCTTCATCTGGGTTGAGTGGCACTGCTTCATGCTTCAGCTGTAGTTGCCTATCTCGTGTCCTGTTAATCCCTGGTGTTCATTGAGATATTGCTTAGTGTATTCATGAAACTGGGTATGAGACGCTGCCCTTCTCAAGTCAAGCTACACCCTATGCAAGGTTATTTCACTCTAACCGAGAATTACTTGGCCCTTATTTCACACATTTAGTCTTGAGGACAATAAGAGACTGTGTTTCAAATCCTTAGGCGAAGCATACCATTAAAGGCTTGCATTAGGGTTCTCACACCAGGTAGCTGTACCCCAGATGCGATCCATTAGAGATCATCTGATGCTTTACCAACAGCCAAGTTTGCTCTGTACATGGTGTGTGAAGCATGTTCAAAAGTCTTTAGATCATACTCCAATACAATGGAGGTCAGGCGTTTACTTTTTTTTTTGGAACCCACCAAGTTGTGCATTGCAGTAATGAAGCTGAGGGTTAATCATTGGGCAAATGTTTTTTTTTACCAACTAAAAATGACAAGTCTACCTTTTCAGATAGCAGGAAACAATTTTTGTTCAATCAGCTTGTGGACTTATGATGAATGCCTTTAAATAACTCTAAGTCCAGGTTTTTAACTTTCTCTTGCGCAATAATATGTTCCCAAAACTACCATTTAGGGTGATGGTCTTAATCTTTGATTTATTCTTTTGTAGTCCGATTTCTCTGCATTCATATATGCGAGAGGCAACTTTGTAAGTATTTGCACTCGTTCTTACCTTATGAGGGAGAGTAAATACAACTCGTATTGCATTGAAAAATTCTGTTTTGGATGGATGAAGGTGGCACTCTTTGGCCATTCCTAATCTGTTCTAGAATGTCAAAATCCCAGGATTTTCTTGTACTCGTGACTTCACAATTGCAAAGTGGGACAGCACAGTCAGAATTATGGTAGCTTCTAGAATAAAAATCAAAAACTCACAAAATGGAAATGTTGTGGGCAGTGCTTACTTTGTGTTGTTGCAAGTTGTGGTACCGGCATTTATTTTTGGGGACAAAGACTTATTTTTCCTTGTAAGACTTCAAAAACGAACAAAAGAGTCAAAGGCAGAAAAGGGAGAATTAGGGATAAAACAGAACCTAAGAGTGATTTAAAGAGGTAGAAAGTGTAGGGGGCTGGAAGAAAGAGACATGGAATGGTATCAAGACTAGGTAGCCTTGGTATTTGGCAGCTGTGGTATTCCACAGCGCTGGTGGCTGGGTCCTATTAAACAAAGGTTTGGTCCCCACACCTATTATTTATTGTTATTGCTTCACTCTACGTTTTGCTTCTGGGTGGTTTTGTTCCAGGACTATTTATGCTTTGTAATCACGGGTGGGTTTGGTCGTCTTAACATGCTACCGTTTAGAGGGGCATTTCAGAATGATGGTGGAACATAGACATATCCTTACCCACAAATGTGGTTTTTTTTTGGGGGGGGGGGGGGACATCTTTGAGGGTTTGGAAGTAAAGAGGAGTTTAGATAGAGGGCTTGTAATTTTTTTTATATTAGAAGCTCATTGATGTGACTACTGCTTTGTAGAGAACATTTTGACTATCTTTTATAACACATTTGACATTTAAGTTTCGTCTGTATTTATTACCATTGAAGTGTGACATAGGAATGTTCTGTGTGTAGATTATAATTGTGGAAGCTTAAATTGACACATAATTAGTCACTGAAATTCTGATTTATGATCTGTGAAAACATAAACCTGAAATGCTTTATTAATTTAACAGTTGACTGTCTTAGTCATTAAAAAAGCCGGTTAGACATTTAAATAAAGGCCTATTCATTTTTCTATTTCTTCCCATTACCTTGAGACCCTATTCCCCTGCCCCAGCACATGCCATTAAATGTTTTCTCTTTGCTAAAACTCTAAATCTACTAATGAACTGTAAAATGTGAGATGAAAAGCAATGCAGCAGGGAGACAGAAGGCAGTGGGTACTCTGAGGATCAGGGCGGGGAGGGTTCTGTGCTAAGGATACTGCAGGATGCCAGAAGGTGGCTGTGCAGGGAGAGGGTGAAGAGGGCCCCTGGTAGAAACACTGTCACAGGGGTGCCAGAAGGTAGTTGAACAGGAGGGGAGCTCTTGCTGTGGGAAGCAGGCCGCAGAGGTGCCAGAAGGCAATAGCTTAGCATGAGGTGGGCGGGAAGACCCTCCTGCGGAGGGAAGTAGGTCACTGGAGTGCCAGAAGGCAGCTTCCACGGGTTTGGTAAATGGGCCCAACGCAAATTAATTGCAACTGAGAAGAGGCATTGTGTGCTAAGTTGGATGTGAAAATAGTTTTATGCAAATGTCTAACATTCTAGTATATTCAGCATTGTCTAAGCTTTGCTCAAAGTCTATCCAGCGTGAGCGCTATATTTTGAGAACTTATGTTATCTGGCACTAATCTAGCATGCAATTGATACTTGTGTGGCATCGTGCCACTCTAACTGAGCTACTCAAAGACTACATATTTGGTACTGAAGCATACCTGAAAACTTCAGTATAGAGTATTTAGACTGGCAGAAACATGGCCCATGCATCATTGTTAGGTTGAAGTTCTTTCTCCTCTTAATTTTAATCTATCCCTTGGGGACACACAGTACATTTCTATTTTGCCCACCAAGAGCAGGTTTTAATCCCTACACTTGCTGCCTAAACACTATGCAACTCTCACCCACACTGATTGCTCGCATAGTGTATTTTCCTAGGAGTGAAAAAAACCTAATTGCGCCTCCCCTGTTCAGGTAGTTGTAGCCCACACTGCTTACCTTGGTGAGTGGCGTGAGGAGAAATCCCATGATGAAGCATGCCACCTAAGGGTGGGTGGGGGTTTCCATCATAAACAAAGGTATTCCCCTCAAATCATAGAGGCAATCTCATCGGGAATGTTCCAGTGTAACTGGTTCGTGAGACCTTGTGCATCCTTGTGTTTTGACTTAGGATTTTGGGAGGAATGCACGACAGGTCTTTAAATACTTCCTTATGACCCCCTTGTGTGTTATTCTAATTGAACAACCTGCATGTTTAGTAGAAGTGTGTGGTCGTAGTAGAACTTATGAGGGGATAGTTGGTGAAGGTCATGACGTGGTTTGGCCATGTCCTATAGTGCTTCATGTACTTTAATTTTACCTGAAACTTGCTGAGTTCTGGTCTAGAAGATGTATCACCTAGTTTTGCATTGTGGTTCATTGCTTTCATTGTTGCGTTTCTAAAAAGCCATGATTGTTTGACTTTTTCTAGGTGTATTTGTAGGACAGTAATGCATAAAGAAAATTGTGCTTGAATTATTTTTTTGACTGTAGCATTATTACTGATGAAGCAGGCTGCAGTTTATTTATTTGTTTTCTAAAGCAGAATCTTGTAACCCTGGTGAACTAGACTTTAAACAAGTTCTTAACAGTCTGGTTCCTTCATAACCAAGGAAGTCCTGTCTGGCAGGGTCCCATTGCATATAGCTGTATTATTGATTAAAAATCTTGGTTGATCATACATTTGCCAGTTCACTGTATTCAAGTGCTGGCCAACATTCTTTTTCATAGCACAGCGGTGTCTGGGCAGACTACCTCAAAACAGTCTGGTGTATTTATTGAAACGACACAGTTTGTGTGATTGGCAGTCAGAGTAGGGAACCACTAGCCCCCTGTGACTGCACGTCAGTCTGGAATTAATCATATTTTGTCCTCATGCAGTGACCCCTCTTTATAACCTTACCCAGCACGGTAGTGTAGTCTGCTTTATATTAAAGCAAAATGCTAGAAATTTGACCTATAAGAGGGCCAAGGAGAGGCCCAACTGTGATGGGTCTCCAGCTCTTCAACTGTTTGCCTTTCCAACCAACATTTTCAAGAAGTGGGCCAGGCACATTTCTCGAAGGGATTAAAGTGATTCCTCTTGGAGTAAAGAGCAAAAGTGTTAATTATATAATTAGCTTTTTTAATATGCCTTCCAGGGTGGGATACTAGAAATTACTAGCTACCTAAATTACAACTCCTATTGTGTCCATATGTTAAATGTTGTTTTGCATGCAAAATCATTTTCATTTTGGGTATTATGGGTCTATTTAACTATACATTGAAATAGTTATGCTTGTACAAATGTATAGCATCTAAACGAGTCTTCTTAAAAAGAGTTGCCATTAGTGGTGAATTCGAGGAATTTTTGATTGGATAAAGCAAGCGTGCTTTGTATCAGGGGACGTGTAAAAAGTAAGGTTATACTTTAAAACTAGATGTACCATATTCCTAACCCATTTAGATAGTTTAAAGTATTTAGCACTGTATTAATCACACAGGTTCCCAATATCTTCAATGATTACTTGATGAGCGGGACCTAGCATGGCCAAGACTGTATGCTCACAGTATGGAATTTACTATTAATGCAACAGCATTTTGAAATCTATCACCCTTCTAAGTTATATTTATTCATTGTGCAGCTTGTTACTAGGGTTGTACAAAGTTTTTTTTTCTTCTTCTCAAGAAATGCAGTTCTTTTCAAGTTATACTATGATTTCTACCAATAGTTCGCAAAGTTTTCTGGAATGGGATTTTATGTAACAATCTAAACTTTCAGGCTCCTTTTAAGTTGTTTTGAGGAAAAAATATCAGTATTTCTCCAGTCTCACAGTAGTAAGGAAGCTCAACAAAATAGTACCTCCATTTTCAGTGCCAGCTAGCACTCATGGGGAAAGATAGTCCGGGACAAATTATGTCCGGTCATAAATGTAGGAAAAGCAGGAAACTCTGGAAAATATTGAAACAACGATCATTGAGATCAGCACAGGATTTCACTCGCAAAATAAACAGCCTAGGTATTGCATCTTTTAGGGCGTCATCCACGAGACAAAGGGAGATGTTCATGGTGTTATAGAAACTGGTAGAAGATGTTGATTATGCAGCTCAGGATGCGGACGCAGACTTACAGGTTAATTATTTCTTCTTGGTCTCCGCTCTGATTTGATGTGTTTTTGCTTACTTAAGCCTATATTAAAGCTGCTCCTCTCAGGAATAGTGTGTTTTAGATAAAGGCAATGTCTGCTTTTAGCTCAGCAAGTATGCAGAAAGACCATTACATCACGCTTCAGCTTGCATAAACACCGATCCGTAGCCAGACAGATGACCTGGTCTGCTAATGTGGAAGATGCTGCATCAGGCCTGAGTCACAGGGGATGTCTCTGACCTGGTATAGTAGGAACTTATGTTGCAAATGGCGCTGTTTACATTGTAATCCTCAACCACACTTGGACTTCACCACAACCAGAGCCATGGGGCATGAATTCTCGTTTTAAAAAGTCCTTCCAGTTACCAAATGGAGTTGGGACATTGCCTCTGTGGTGGGTAATGAGAATCTGGCATAGGTGGGTGAGTAAAGTATTAGTATTGCACAATGGGAATTACAAAGATTGTGATCCTGAATGAAACACTGGAATTGAGAGGCTAGCTGTATAACCTTATCTAGGTTATTCATTTATTGAAGAAATGTAACATGATTAGAAGAACTTCAGAGAATTGCTGGCAACCTATTCTACGTTTTGTCATTATTGGCCATATTTCCGCCCTCATGCCTGACATACACACCATTTGTGCTACCTGGCTGTGCACAGTGCAGTATTGATACTGACTTGTGTTCACAACAGGAGTGGGCTACCTTCTGTAGCCCATATGTGCTGATAGGATGGGTGCAAGTGGGTGTTTGTGAAAGTTGCTAAGAGTGGTCCAACCCAATAACCATGCACTGGTGTATTATACCTCTTACAGCCTTTTCCTGGTTCTCTAGGTCCAGGAATTCAACTAACATTTGTGATTTGAAACAGACTTTGAGCCACTCTCTAGTCTTTACAGTGCACTAAATGGGGCTCTTAATACACCTGATGCCCAACTTTACCCATGGTTCTGATTTAATCAGTTTACCTCACTGGCATTCAGAAGACTGTGATTGCATAGCTGGCTGACTACAAATCTGCCGATTATGACCAAACCACCACTATTGCAGATTTTCTGCAGTTGCAAATTTCTTGTGCTGTAGGTGAGAACATGGGCAATCCAAGGAGAGGGGCAGGAAACGGACATTGGAAATGTCAACAAAGCAATAACTTTAAGGTAGTCCCAAATCTTCACATTGTTTTTCACAGCCACTTTAAAACAGTGTTGCATAACCATGCAATTTTGATATGACTGCCCCCCCCAGCACATGGTGTTTCACTTCTCCATGTGGAAAAATACAAGAAAACAGTAAAATAAGCAAATGCTAATTTCTGCCACAGTTACCCCCAAGGATTGTCCAGATTATGGATAATCCACAGGAACACTTGTTGAAGAATACGAGTGTGCCTGGACGATCTGCGGACTTTTCACCATGGGGCAAACATTGACACACTCTCAATGCTGTTATTTGACCTGCTGTGATTGCTTTTTTTTCTTCATTTTTACGGGAGAGGGGTTGTCCACCCACCCTCCCCTCCCGGACCTTGGCTTCCCTCCCACCCTTACCTTGGCTCCCTTGCCCACTCTGACCAGAGCCATTTCGCCACTTCCAACTGCAGAGCTGTTTAGTTAGGTGCTTCAGTGCAGGCAGCTAAATGTCTGTCTGCAATAAAAACATGGCACAAAGTTTGCATGCCATGCATAGACAAGTATGTATTTTGTAGGTGTCCATGAGGACTCCATGTTCGTAGGCCCACAAAGATCAATTTGTGAAAATCCTATGCATGAAACTTCCACCCCTAAAGTGATTTTTTTTTTTTTTTTAACATGCGGCCCAGAACCTTTTTTTTTTTTAGCTTTTTCTTTGACATCAATTTTTCTGTTAACAAATTAAGGCATTCAGTTTACGAAAAATAGTCCATAAACGCATAAGTCCTCTTGTCTCCCTCACATTTGAGACAGACATTACTGTAAATGGCTGTGCTGCTGGTATCACACACCTAAGTCTACCCAGAATTTGAGGAGGGAGAAGTAATTATTTTCTTTTAACACCTAATACTACGTTTACAGGGTTAACCAACCAGATTTATAGTAGTAAGAAGGCTGACATGTACTCTGCTTAAAAACCCCTTGGCACCATGCCTTCTGTGTGGGTATTCTGAAAGATAGCATGATAGATATGCAGTCTCAGGCTACATCTCTAACCAGTTTCGGGTGGACAGCAATAGACCTATTACATATAGGAAATGGGGTGGCATTTCTAGAGAAGCAGTCTCGGCTACATTTTGATTTGTTTTCCCTCACAATTTTCCTAGGCCTCTGTGGGAGCAGAATTCGCTCGCGCTTTCAGTCGCTGCCATTTTGGCCCAGCACAGCACCCAGCAAAATGGAACATCTATAAATAATTCCTGGAGCCAGTGTTGGCAAGTTCACACCACCAAGCAGCCAAAGATAAAGCCCTCGGTGGTCCTAATTAATAATAATATTTTGTGTTGTATTAATAAGACACATGGTGCAAAGACTCCGCACAAAGGAATGAAAGTGTAATGCTTTTGCCTCAAGATTTTCTCTATTAGTATTAAACAGATTACAGCTTAATCGGGGCCCTGGGAGGCAAAATTACCTTAACAAGATGTCTTTCGGCCAGTCTCAAATTCCTCTCTATCCAATAACTTGTAAGTGTATGGCACTCCAATCCAAAGCACCACTTAACATGATATTTCTCTATAGCACGTCAGACTTTACAAATATGAAACTTAATTATGTTAATGTGAGCCACCTTGCAAGCACACGGATACACGGTGATCATATTGGCTCCAACCGCTATGGCGGAGGAGCGTCGCCCCACTGCTTTCAAGCAGTGCGAGAAGCAAAAACATGAAATGATAATACCTTTCAGTTATTATCATTTTATCTTTGTGCTGATGGGCGGGCGGGGCTTCTTTGCTCTTGGAGCTGGGCAGAGGGGAGTGGCCACTCCTAAGTGCACAATGACTGTTTGTTTGGTCGGCCCTCTCGGGCTGCCCAAACCAGTCATGCACACTTTCCCCGTTCTCCATGCAGGCTGCATTACAGCCTGCATGGAGAACATGCCCAATCCTCCAGGCCCCTAGCTGAACGCCGTGTCACAGCGCTCAGACCCAGCATTGTGATTGGCTTAGGGGAGGGAGCCTGGCTGCTTGCTTCCTGTTCCTGTTCCTGAAGTCGGAGGCAGGAGAGCAGGAGCAGAGACGCGGGACCCGGAGGCAAGGTAAGTTATTTTATTTTTTTAATTATGCTCATTCCCTCCTGCAATCTCGACCCTCCCCCCACACCTCCCCTGCATCCCCTGCACCTGCCCCTGCATCCCCTGCACCTGCCCCTCCACCCGCGAGCCATACCGGACGCCACTGCTCCAACCTCTATGTTGCAAATCACATGTGAGTGTCTGCAGCTGCAGAAATAGCAACTGAAGACATACTTTCAAGCGCTGTGTAGATCTCCAGTCAGGATTACTAATTTTACTGAATTCTATTCATATGTGATTTTTTTCCCCTTCACCATTGATATTTAACCAGAGCAAAATCTGGATAAATGTGAATAGGAGAAACTGATCGAAAAGAGGAAAAATCTGTGGTCTTGGATGCACAAAACTCCAATGCCACAGGTTATCCTTCATTCTGAGCAGAATATCTTATAATTGGGTAGAAATTCAGCACCCTATGTTATCTGTTGTGTGTGGTATTACCACACGAGCTTTGGTTTATAACTACAATATCATATTTTACTATCGACCTGCCAAAATATTGTGGCTAGACCTATTGTTTACCAGAACATCTTGAGTATATATAGTATCATAAATATTGGTCTTCTATACTTAACTCCACATATGGGTACCTTGACAATATTCATGTTAAAGTATTGTAGAAGTTACCTATATAGATTCCCTTCACGATATTTTTGGACTCAGTATTTTTACAACAATATTTTGGTAGGTGTATAATTTTGTCCCCGATGTGCTGATAAATAATGTGTGGCACCCGGAATGAGAATAATAGCCACAAAAAAATGAAACATTTGATTTTCTGAAGCGCTACAGTATTTGAGTAGTGTAAAAGTGCTTTCATTTCCATAGACTGCAATTGCATGACTTAGAATTTGCAACTGCTGCAAATAAAGCTGAAATGTTAAAAAATACTGCCCTGAAAATCTGGAGGGTGTGAGAAATGTTTCAGGAATTTCTAGCCAAACCAGTGTGTATGTTGTACCTAAGCTCAGGGTTGAGTCTGGTTAAATTGTGCCAAGCTTACAGCTCTGTACATTTTTTTTTTCGAGGTTTTTTATAGCTCAAACTTGACCCGAAGGTATCCGGTATTAGAGCGCTTTACAAGAGCACCAGTTGCGTTACATAAAGACACATTCATTTTTGTTAGGCACTGGGAGACTAAGTGATTTGCCCAGAATCACAGGATGTTGAGCATCGTTGCCGAGACTGAACCCGGTTCCCCAGATTTGAGGTCGACTGCCCTAGCCGTTAGGCTACAGGTTTGTTTTCCCATTGTCTAGGCTTTGAATACTTCTTGACAAGTTAGGTAAGCTCTGCTTTACACACGGCCTGGAAGAGTTGGAGGAGAGGGAACACTTCTTGTGTGTGGAAGGTAGTAAACTGCATAGAAAATAACGCGACATGACGTTTTAAGCAGTGGTTTGGACAGCTGAGAAAGGAACAGGTCAAAGGTGACGGTGAAGACGGGAGGAGAAGAAGATAAGTACTTTTGGTACTGGAGGGTGAAGGGAAGATGTAGAGAAGTGGCAGGGAGGTAGCAACCAGAGAGTTCCTTTGGGCTGACAGGTTTGTGGCTTTGGAACCAACGCATCATGTCTGTGCGGGAACCAGTGAAAGTGCTGCACAGGTTGTTTGTTTGCAATGCATTTGTAAAGTGACCCCGGTCGTCTGTGCCCTCTCCAGCTGCCTAGGTTTCCAGTGTCAGAGAAGCCACTCCTTTCTCGGTGAGGGATAGCCAGCCGAATCTAGGATATGTGAAATGTCAGTCTGGCCAGGGACAATACTGTTGGCTAAAAAGGGCGGCTGAATATGTTGCACTTGGTGGGGGCCAGTTACCAGCTAGGAATGTTTTTCTCCGCGATTTAATTCTTCCCTCACAGTTTGCTAGAAGTATTTTTTACTACAATGTCTCTTCTTTTTGTGGAAGATTGTTTGGGTCCAGAAGCATCTGACCTCCCGCCCAACTCTTCCAAATACAAAACCTGTGAAGGATAGATTGTGGCATCTTTCCACTTGTATTTATGAAGCAGCTTTGTGGCGAGCTCAAGAAATAAATACATCGTAGCATGTCTGAGCAACATTAGTGTCCAAAGAAAAATATCGGCGCCTCTTCCCTCGTCTGTCGATACAGAGTAAGTGAATGCAATAGATTTAAGATTGTAAACGCTACAAAGTATTGCTCGCTTGGCGCTTGGAGTTCTTCAGAAAGTAATACACCGAATAAAGGACGACGCGGTGTGGTTTTTGTAAACCCAGACGTGGCGGTCCAGCTGGTGTTCCTGCCGCCCTCACACATTCCTCCTGCCCCTCGGCCTGCACCCTGCGAGGGGCGAAGCCCAGCCTCTGACGGGAACCAGAGGAAGGACAGATGCTGGGTGGGGGAGGGGGCAGGCTGCTGCTCCCTGCTGACTTCCACCTCGGGCAGTGAACGCCGGACCCGCTCCCTCCCCTGCTGCCACAGACCTCCAGAGCTCCTGGCGGGCCTGTGCACAGAGCTCCTGGCGGGCCGGTGCACAGACCTGCAGAGCTCCTGGCGGGCCGGTGCACAGACCTGCAGAGCTCCTGAGTCACAGACCTGCAGAGCTCCTGAGTCACAGACCTCCAGAGCTCCTGAGTCGCAGACCTGCAGAGCTCCTGGCGGGCCGGTGCACAGGAGTCACAGACCTCCAGAGCTCCTGAGTCACAGACCTCCAGAGCTCCTGAGTCACAGACCTCCAGAGCTCCTGAGTCACAGACCTCCAGAGCTCCTGAGTCACAGACCTCCAGAGCTCCTGAGTCACAGACCTCCAGAGCTCCTGGCGGGCCGGTGCACAGACCTCCAGAGCTCCTGGCGGGCCGGTGCACAGGCCTGCAGAGCTCCTGGCGGGCCGGTGCACAGAGCTCCTGGCGGGCTGGTGCTCTTATATTATCGGTATCTCGAACCTCCCTGCTCATAGCTCGGGGCACTTTCATCGCACGCCCTCCATTAGCTTTCAGATTTTCTTGCTGTAGAAATGGTGAGAATGTTACATGTCCCATCTTGAGGATTACCCATACATTTTAGAAGCCTAAGGCAAACAACATTTGAGAAATAAAAACTCTTTGCCCAAAAAAAGCCTATTATAACTATACCCCTTTTTGGTGTTACAGTTGTTTTGGATTTTTTTCTCTGGTGCCCCCCTGCTCTTGTGTTCTTGTTTCCTTATTTTAAAGCTGTGACCTTGATTCTAGAGGTAAACATCACCCATTAAAGAGCTGCCAGAGAGTTGTGTAGGTGCACATTTTCATGACAAATGTATTTTGTTTACTGCACTTTGAAATGGAAGAGTTTTTTCCTCTTCCTTCTTGTTCATCTGACATTAAATGGGCTCACTAAAAAGATATTTTCCTTTTGGTGCTTTGCAAGAAGCACCAAAGCTGTAAGTGAAGGCTGCATTACAAGGAAGCGTCTGTAGGTTCCAGCCAGTGGGCTGATGGGAGGTCACCCCGTGGGGGACCTGCTCTACATACTCTCTGAGTGGAAGGAAGTAGGTGGGTGGTATCAGCAGCCCCGCGAATGGCCACCCCCTGCTGACCTGGAACGGCACCGACATTGTGCTCACAGGCGGTCGCACGCAGTCGTGCGCAGCAGTGACCATCTTTGTGTGCATATCAGCGAGAGACAGAGAGAAGGCGGGTGGATAAATAGCAGAGCATTTAAAAAAAAATCAAAAACAAGCTTTTACCATTTGTGTCTTCCAATAGCAATGAAAAACTAACCAATTAAAATATGCATAGCCTGCTTTATGTGATCACCTTTGTATATGGTGGCAAGCCCAGTGCACTGCTGTGTGGTTTAATGTGTTTATTATCCCTGCCTAGCGAAATAACCTGCACGATAAAGAAGGACTGACTAGTGTGCTAGTACACTGTAAGGAAATACATATTTAAGTGTTACTAATTATTTTTTATTTTTTTACCTTGTGCAATTTACGGGCAAAGTATACAGGGAATGGGGTAACTAGAGAGCGCATCTACTAAATGAGGGTTAATTAGAAGGACTCCAAAATAGCTGATGCTTCATCAGCAACAGCACAGCAGTGTAAATACGTCTAATTTCCCACCACCTCAACTCTTTGAAAGCTTAATTACAGCATCAACAATGCCTTTTATTCATTAGCAAGAAGGGTCATTATTGGCTCTGGCTGGTAGCGGTGGTGTCTTCTGAGCAGCTTGGTCCCACCGTTCACTGGCGTCCTCAGGGAGCGAAGAGGAGCTTGAGGAACTTCGGCATCAACTTAGGAGCCCAATTAAAGAGCTTTGTGAGCGGCAACAGAAGGAGCCTTCAGTGCAAAAGGGAAATTAAGTTTGTCTTTAAAAAAAAAAAAAAAGACATGATCGGTTGTGAAGCTAGTTATAGGGGAAGGTCCATCTAGCATTTGTTTTTGGGCTTGGAATGGCCCACGAAAAATGTTTAACAATCTATTAATTACAACTTTGATGTCATTTCTATCTCCATTTTCCAATTTTCCTATTTGAAAGTTAACACCTTGTGGTAACTGTCTTTACCCCTCCTTGCAATGCTGACAGATTTCAAGTGGAGGAGAGGTACCTGCTACTTTAATACTTTGTGGATGCATTGGTTTGAATGTGGCAGAAAACATAGTAAAGTAGCATGTGCCTCTCTTCAATTGAAATGTGCCAGAGAATAGCAAAGAAGGAAGAGGGGTGATACCTTCCAAGTAAACTTTCAGCTTTTAAAGTTGAAAAAGTGACAGAAGTTGGAGTGGAACAATGAAATGTCTGGGATTTTGTAGTGTTGGCCATTAATTTCCCAAAATATATATTTTGGGTAAAACTCCCCCTTTAATTGCGTTCAGATGCTCTACGGTGCTGCATCATGTTCCTGTCTCTCTTTGCTAAGCCACTTTGAAAAAAATGTCATTTTGGAAAGCAATATTCTCCTGCAGCACATTGTCTCTTGGGTTCTATGACACTCTCGTGACACTTGAGACACGAAAATTGGGAAGGGAGTTTATGGGAAACAGCACTATTGTTCCTCTCAGTTAGCTTTTAAAAAATATTTTCACACTTGCCATGCCACGTACTATGAGGAAAAAGGACTCCTCACCCTGTTCAGAGAGAAAGTGTTAAACCAGGGCGGAAAAGATCACCACACTGGAGGACTATGGCGATGAACAAAAAGGAGGCTAGAAAACCCTCTTTGAAAAAGTTAGTCACCACAGAGACACCTCTCGCCTGCATGGATGTGGGTTTAACAAAATGATAGAGGTAGCAAAAGTGACATTACACACCCTATAACCCCAGAAAACATCACGGGTTGACCTTTTGTCTTAGTCTAGACTCCTGAACTGCCTCCGGCTTACTGCTTTAGGGGCTAGGAGAAGGGCAAGGAGCGGAAAATGCAGAAAGTAAACGGGGCTCTAAAAGCCCCGTTTACTTTCTATTCCTGCGGCTGGCATGTTTGAAAAATAATTTGTTTATCAAGTAAAGGAAAACCAACACACCATCAAAAGTGTGAAGATTTTAAAGTATGTTTCAGGCTGGATGCTTCAGTCTCCTTCGATACAGAGCAGTGGACATTTCGGTGTTCACCACACCCTGCTACCTAATACTTTACCCTGCTCCCTGTGGTCAGGAGACCAGAGGACAATGTGTGTGCAGTCATTCGTCTGGAGGGTCGCACTGTGTCGATGTGTCCACCTTCAGCCCCTTCTATTCCATAGTGGTTCTTTCACAGTCCCATATGTTCTCAAACTTTATCAGACATTCCTTGCTCCTATCAATTACCTTCTGCACTTCCATTCTTTGATCCATACCCAAGCACCACTTCAATCTTGTTGGGCATAGTGAATTGCCCCATTCCCTCGCAACAACTCTTTGCTATCATAAAGCCAAGGGAACAAAGGATAAGGTTGGCGCTAGTCGGGTTTACATCAACCTGCATTACTAATACTATATATTGTGGCATTATTGGGACCACAATACTGACAATATCTGAAAGGTTGTTAATTACCTCACTCCAAAAGATCTGAATAATCTTGCAACCCCAAATATTGTGTATAAAAGTTCCTTCTCCCTACTTTCTTTTCAGGCAGGTGGTGCTTTTTAGTAAACCCATCTTAAAGAGCCTGCTCCTGTGATAGTAGGCCCTTTTCAGGATCCTAAGTTGGATGTGTTACAGAGTGGCCCATATAGCCACCTCTCTCAGGTGTATTAGTGCAGCCTCATGTCAATCTCTTCGACGGAGCCTAGGCCTTTTTTACCAAGAGTCTCTAAGGCGTTAGCAAGAGTCTGGATTCTTATTGTTTTAACATTGTATCTTAACCTATGGTCTGGGGACCCCTGGGAGTCCACGAAGGCTGCTGGGTTTCTGCGACTCCTTAGAAAATTAAATAATAACTGATTAGTAAAGTGTATATAAAGGAAGAAGCAAAATGTAAAATAGAAAATTTCAAAAAGGTCTGTGAAAGTGAAAGATTTTGAAATCTGATGTTAAGAATTAAGTGCATCAAGTAGAATATAGTATAGATGATGAGTGGCCTCAATTTAATTTAGGAAAGTGCATACCAAAATTAACATTTTGATTTATTTTTTACATTTGTTTGCTAATTAAATAAAATGTTTCATGAATTGTCCATTTGTTTGAAGAATGTGTGTTTCTGTAATTTTGGTGTATTTTGCCTTTCAAATCATAGAATGCTTAGGCTGGGGTCCCCAGCTTCCAGTAATGACTTGTGGGGGCCCCCGGAATCCAATAATGATTCGAAGGGGGTCCCTGGGTTCCAGTAATGATTAAATGGGGGTACACCGAAGTCAAAATTATAAGAACCGCTAGTTTTTAGCTTTTCTACTAGAATTGTGCATTCTAAGGGAGTGGTCTATGGAATCTCAGCAGCATTTAGAATACTCGGTGTAAAGGCATGCCATAGTTCTATGCATTTGGACTCCTGGGAAGGAACCATGGCTCAATTTGATTCAGTGGTGTTGGTGGGGGCCACCGGCATTTACTTTTTGGGTTCCGGGACTTATCTTTCTGCATCAGATAGTTACAATGAATGTGAAAGTGAAAAACACACAAATCGGAAAGAAAGTAATAGAAAGATGGGAAAATGTCACAAAGGGAGAAAGCAGGAATCTGCAAGAGTGAGAAAAAGGGTCAGGGAGTGTCTGGTATCGGATTAAAGAAGTATGAGGTGGTTTAAAACTACCAAACTTGGCATTCGCTATGCCAACGTTTAATTGCACTGGCTGCGGGCTTCTGAGCAAAGCTTCAGGCACTCTTTTTTTCACAAATTAAGCACTGGAGGGAGTCGAGCCTTATTCCACCTTCAATTGTGCAAATGTCTTCATCGCAGCCTGTCCCAGTTTGTACCTCACTTTAGAAATGCCAATCGAGGTCCCATTCTCAGAATACCTTGAGCCTCTTCACATCTTACCAGTGTGGGGGGGTTTCCTTGGTAATTTGCCTCTTCAAGATGAGGACCATCATAGCTTTACCCCAAACTTAAATTACTGTCTGTCTGTACAAGTTGTTTACCCAAGTTCCTCTGTATAGATAATGTATGTACTATCTCCTGTGGTTAGTCTAGGAGTAGAGAGACTGCTTCTGCCTTCCTAACTAACCAGTGCTGTGCTAGGGGAACAAAGGGTATGACTGAATTAGCAATTGGCACCCATAACTACTGTTCATTGATGTCTATGCTGATTTGGTTGGGAGGAAATGTGGTGGGAGGCATGAGAAATGCACAAAGTTATGCACCCTTCGATACCTTTTGACAAATCCTTCGGAGAGAAGCCACAAAGCAAAATACTATTTTGTTACATCATTTATGTATACATCCCATAGTATGTATACTTAAAGTCAAAGATGTATGAATGACCCGATTTTGTGGCAGTTTTAACTGCTGGACTAATGTTTACAACACCATATCGTTTGTAAGGGTTGTCCGTAGCCAACTAAAATGGTACACCCTCAGAAATCTGTTCTGATTAGTTGATAGTAGTCAATCAGAATTACTGGAGAGCCTTTCACTAATTCTGATTAGTTGCTCCTATCCAATTGGCATCGGACTATGTGGTTAGAGACTTCTGATTGTTGTTGAGACTTTGTTCATTAGAACTGTGGCATCCCTTGCCTCCCTGAGGTGTGGGGAGATGCAGACCACCCAAACACAAGTAAACTTCCTCTGTTACAGCAATTAACCTGTTTATTTTCCTGGTCTCCAAGTGAAGCGAAGCTGATTGTGTATGTTTTTTGTGTCATCTGCTCTGTAGGTGAACTTCGAAAAAAAATACAAGTGGATTTCTCTGATAGGTGTTTGGCCACCACTATTCTTGAGTAACGTACCATTTGAAAAATTTGCACAACTTAATTTTGAAATCGGCCTGTTCTTTCCTGCAAGTATAATTGTATTTATCTTAATGGAAAGCTATATTCTCAGCAAGGCTATCCAGCTCTCAAGAATCTCAACTGTATGGTCTGGTTTCTCACTGCCACCCTCTCTAAGGATTAGAGTTGCTTGATATTCTGTTGACCTAAACCTTCATATCTATGACTCGTCGAGAGCTGGGGGGAAAAACTACTGCCAGTTACAATGATACTTCAGTCTTTACATTGTTGTGAACTCACATGTGCTGCTTCTGTTTTCCATGCTTGTCATACTTTTCTTTACCATGTATTTCCTATTACAAAATTGCTTCTAAAATGGTATCTGGTTGTAAGAGGACCACATGAGCGGAAGACCAGACACCATACTATTTGGTTTCAAAGCGCAGAATAGATCGTTGACCCCTATTGAAGTATCAGATGTGCGTGGATTGCTGCGGCATATGTGTACACCGCAATTATCGAAATGACCTGAGGTGGATTGGTAGGAAGGTTTTATAGCTATCGTGCAAAGAGGCTGATAAATCGGTTTGTTGTTTACAAAGTAGCCAGCGACTCTGGCCTACACCTACTTGGTGATGTTTTTGAATGGATCATTAACTGAGCATTAGGCTTCCAAAGAGTGGCCAGTTTTCTTTCCCCATCTGCAGATTCCCAGATTGTTTACTACGCGTCTCCCATTTCATTCATGCGAAGATCGCTCCTTTAAAGACTAGGTCATAAACAGTAAAACAAATTTCATGCTGGATGTTTTATAAAATGCAGATTTAGGTTGGCTCACAGATATTCAAATGATGATCGCTCGCATTCTTGTTTCAGTCTATCTACATGTATAGTTTGCATTCAGGTCTGTTGGGTTTAAGCACAGCTATGTTAGATTTAAGCCTCGTGTCCTGCTAATGGATCAGTAAAATGATATTAGGAACAATCTACTTCCATGTAGCTCTGTTTTAGTTGGTTGTCTCAGTTTTGTGTTGATCTTCAGGTTTCATTGAGCTCAAACTGAGACCTTTCACAAGCATGCATTATATACCTACTGCTAAAGAATGCGCAAATTTGTATGCATGGAAAGAAGCCTGAAAGTCCAGGGAGGAGTTTGAATGGCGTTCTACGTGAAATTTCATTAAAATAGCTTTAACATGATATCCAGCAAGTGACTTCTTGATTTGTAATGTGGCAATTTTAAAATAAGAGCCACCTTGCCAAGGGACCTTGTGTTTCAATTGTCATCGGCTCTAAAGTTTCTCTTCGATGAATGTCTGCACCTGAAACACAAATGATTCTTTCACGAGTGCCTTTTTCAGAAGAAGCAGCTTCCAGAAAGTTAATACAAAATTATTCACGATAATACCTTTTAGTAATTACTTGCCGGAGATCTGCCTTTTTTTGGTTGAAAATGTCTAATTTTAGTTACACATATGTTCCAGGAGAGTAGATAAGTAATCGGGCTTGTTTCTGTAATATCCTACCTGAGAAGGTGGCAGGACCCGATGATTAAATTGGTTATAGATGCCAAGTGATAATTGTATTTCATGGGTATGTGTTTTTTCGAAGTCTAAGAACCAGTAAAAAACCTAAGCAAAAACAAAACAGAATACTGGTTGGTAAGGTGTAAAAAGTGAAATTTTTGTATCTTCCCAGTTGATTCTGTAGCAAGAACAGGCACACGCAATGTGCAGTTTGTAACTAGTTTATTAAACCCATGTTTTTAGCCGAGAAGAACTGACATGGTTTTGGTCTGAAGACCACATACGTTATCAGGTGCCCACAGTGGATTTGCCTAGCTGTTTGTAGTTTTGTTTTGCGAAGAGGAGACCTGTAGGTAAGTCGCTGATTGACTTTGAAGCCCAGGTTGCTATTAACCACATGAAAATGAGGTGGCCAATAACTACATGAAGAGTGTGAAACCTCTGTTTTGTAGATTTTGACATGCATATTTCATTTCAGGTTTGGTGAATTTTGAAGCGGTCAGAAAAATCTGCAAGTCAGTTAACTTATGGGCCTTTCTATTTATGCACTCTTTCTTTTTACGGCTAATCAGGTCTAGGAGAGTACACTGAGCAATGTCAATTGAGAGACATAGTAAGCTGGCACAACAAATCCAAAATATTAAATTGAAGGAAAATCGCTGCCTAAAATATTGAGGCTACATCCCTGGACTAGTCTCACTCTGAATGCATAGCAATTGTAAGAAGATTTGAAATAAAGTCCAGCACACGCGAATGAGTATTCCATCCTTATTTCTAAATTATGAGTTTGGTCCTCGACCCCTGAAAACATAACAATGGAATTGGGAAAGGACTATAGGTTTAAAAAAAAAAACATAAAGGTATGAGGGGTGGTAAGGGCCAGAGAGATGAGCAGTGCTCTGTGGCAAGGACACTGGCATAGTGTGTGCAGTGGTGACCTTCCAGTCGGGGATTGTCCTAGAACCCACCAGAATGTAGCCAGACACAAGTCTGCAAATATTACTAACTGTGTGATAAAATGCTGTCCATCAATCTGTGCACTGGAGAGTTGTAGCTCTGTATTCCTAATCTGCAGATATGCCCTGAAACAATCTGTACAATAATCTGTGAAAAGTTAACGGGACTCTGAATCTGTTCGCTACCTTTTTAGTCCTGTCTTTTCCCCTACAGGTCAATTGCTTGTTTGATCCTATACCGAAGAGGGGTTGTTTTTTTTCCTTAAAGATTAATTTTCAAACGTAGAAAAATGTCAACTTTTACACAGATCAAAAAATAAAGATTAGATAAAGTTTTATAAATAAAAAACTTGTATGGCTAGAGGCTGCAACTGGTCTTTAAAAGCTGAATAACATTTTGAAATAAGCCATGTTATGTCAATTTTGTTTATATGTAGCCCTATGTGTAAAACCCTTTCAATACAAAAGTGTTGTGATTAGATTTCCTTTGTTTGATTAAAATAACGGATCAAATACAGTAAGGTGATGCTATCAATGGCTATGAAAATAAGTAAAACCACGTAAAGTCTGTTTCATGATAAAACAGAATTCTGTCAGCACCATTTAACTTCTGCTCTGGTCAAAAAATTGGATGTTCGCCCTGGACTTGAAACTAGAGATTGGCGGATATGAATGCAGCATTATGGTGCTCTTATTGGTCTCCGTTTATTTTATTCCCACCCCTTTCTTACATTAGTCTACTACTCCTCTAGATATCTGTTTTGAAATAAGTGTACCCAGACTCTTTCCCCCCCCCCCCTCCCCAATAAAATGCCCAGTCAATTATTTGACTGGCACATATTTACAGCGAGGAGGCTGTTGGAGACTAAATGCAACTTTTTGTAGGTGGCTAAATAATTGCTAGTGGGTTTGGAAATTATTTGTGCAATTTTTGTCTAGTTTGACAAATTTTTAGTCGTGTTCTATTCTAATTCCACATTACCAAATTGATCCAAACTTTAATCCAAATTGAATATTTTGTATCAGTTATTGATCCAAGTGGGCAAGCATCTGCCTAGAACATGAACAATATACCTCAAATGATACCTAACGTCTCTCTAAAATTAGAAAAGTCTTTAGCTTCCCCAATACATTCTTACTGAGTGATTGCCACACAATAAGACTCATATGTATAGTTTTAAAAGAATTGGAATAGTTCTTATACGTGGCTCAGTTTCAAATACAGTGAGATCTCAATCAATCAATCGGGGATTTGTGAAGCGCACTTCTCACCCGTGAGGGTCTCAAGGCGCTGGGGAGGCGGGTTTCGCGCAGCTTCGTCTCATCCGAAGAGCCAGGTCTTGAGGCTCTTCCTGAATGCTTGCAGTGTGGGGGTTTGTCTTATGCTGAGTGGGAGTATGTTCCAGGTTTTGGCTGCAATGTAGGAGAAGGATCGTCCCCCCCACTCTGGCTCTGCGGATGCATGGGATTTTGGCTAGGGCAAGATCGGTGGATCGGAGGCTTCTCTTGGGTGCGTATAAGGAGATTATTTCGTAGCGGTATTGGGGTCCGATGTTGTGGAGGGATTTGTAGGTCACTCTTTTCGACGGGGAGCCAGTGGAGTTCTCGTAGGTGTTGGGTGATGTGGTGTTGTCGTGGGATGCCGAAGACAAGTCTAGCTGCGGCGTTTTGGATTGTCTGGAGTTTGAGGAGTAGAAATGTGTCTATTCCGGCATAGAGGGCATTCCAGTAGTCCAGTCTTCTGGTTATGAGTGCGTGGGTGACGATCCTTCTGGATTCGGGGGGGGGATCCATTTGAAGGTCTTGCGGAGGATGCTGAGGGTGTTGAAGCATGTGGAGGATACAGCGTTGAACTGTCGGTTCATGGTGAGGGCGGAGTTGAGTATGATGCCGAGGTTGCGAGCGTGGTCTGTGGGTGGGGGAGGTTTGCCAAGGGCGGTGGGCCACCAGGTGTTGTCCCATGCGGGGGGGGGTTGGATTCGAGGAAGAAGACTTCCGTTTTCTCTGACTCGAGCTTTAGGCAGCTGTTGCTCATCCAGAAGGTGATGTCTTTCGTACCTTCCTGGAAGCTGTGTCTGGTGATGTCGGGTTCATTGGTGAAGGAGAGGATGAGCTGCGTGTCATCGGCGTAGGATACTATGCTGAGTCAGTGTTTTCTGATGATGGTGGTGAGAGGGGCCATGTAGATGTTGAAGAGCGTGGGGCAGAGTGAGGAACCTTGGGGTGCTCCACAGCTGATTTCTGTGGGTTCGGAGAGGAAGGTCAGGGGTCTGATTCTTTGGGTTTGGTCGGTGAGGAAGGAGTGGATCCAGTCGAGGGCGGTTCCCCGGATGCTGGCGTCATGGAGTCTGGCAGTGGGAGACGGTGTCGAAGGCTGCTGAGAGGTCTAGTAGGATGAGGGCAGCCGTGTGGCCCTGGTCGAGGATGGTGCGGATGTCGTCTGTGGCGGCTAGGAGGGCAGTCTCGGTGCTGTGGTTACTGCGGAACTCGAATTGGGAGGAATCGAGGATCGAGTTGGCTTCTATGAAGTTAGTGAGCTGGATGTTGACGATCTGTGGTGGCTTCTTGAGGAGGGGCTTGACATCTGCGTGTTTCCAGTCGTTGGGGAACATGCCTGTTTCGAGGGAGCAGTTGATGGTACGTCGTAGTTCGGGTTGGTGGAGGCGGCTCTGTGGAAGATGTGGGGCGGGCAGGAGTCGGTGGGGGTTCCTGAGTGTATACTTCTCATGGTCTTGGCGGTGTCTTCTGTGGTGACAGGGGTCCCGGCAGTGATGGTAGGCTGGGTTGCATTGTCAGTTGGAGGAGTAGGGTCGGTGTCTAGGTTCTGCTCCCTGAAGTTGCTGTAGAGAGTTCTGATCTTGAGATGGAAGTTGGATCCGAGTTTGTTGCAGAGGTCCTGGGAGGGAGGGACGTCGGAAGATTCGCTGGGGGGTTTGGTGAATTCTTGTATGATGCTGAAGAGTTCCTTAGGGTTGCGGGAGTTGGTGAGTATTCTGTTCCAGATGAAATTGTTCTTCGTGGTTCTGATGAGTTGGTGGTGTTCTGTCATGGTGGTCTTGTAGGCGGAGCGTGCTTTGGAGGATTTGCTGTTCCTCCAGGCTTTCTCGAGTCGTTGGCACGTGCTCTTGGATTCTCAGAGGTCGGTGGTGAACCAGGTGGCTTTCGTGGTTCGATCTAAATGCATTCAGATACTGTCAACTATCTAATGGGTAACTAGTTCCAACTTGAATTATTTTGGGGCATTTGAGGATTTGTGGAGCGGAGGAGAAGCTATTGTGCTGATTAAAGGAGTTGCAATTACTGCATTACCCTTGGGGCCTCGTTTACAGTTCAAAGATTTTGTTTAATAAGCAAATTGAGTTTAGAGTAGTGTAAAACCTGAATTTGCTAAATTGCCATGTGCACCACCATTTTGTTTTCTTCTCGTGCCCATTTTTGCCTCTATCCCTCAAGACCGTGTACGTGTCGAACTACACCACAAGCTGACCTTTTACCGCACCCACGATAAAATCTTCCAGGAATGTTGAAATGTGAATGACCTCGCCCGCAGGTTTCATCCCTCGTCTAACATCGCGATAAGAGCCAGGTGATCTGCCTAAGGCCTGGACTGCTTGACGCCAGTTTCTCCATCCCTCGAGCTAAACAGACTTTTTATGCAATTCCTTCTCCTGCGAGGGCAGTGTCCACGTCCTATAAGGGATGCTGCGTGTCCCTCGCAGGGTGAACAGTCTCTCGTCACCTACCTTCCAGTGGGTCACGGATACTCTTCCATCTCTAGAGATTGTCTGTATCAGGTTAATAAACCCGTGTTTCTTCACTCCCAGTGGTGTGGTCTCCCGTCTTTGAACGTACTTAGAGGAAGCTGTTGACTTGGGTGTTCCCTGCACCGCGGGTGGTCTTCCATTAAGAGCACCTGGTTCTTCAATTGGCGCATCAACGTGGGGCTCCATCAGAGACTCGGTGGTCCCAGCTTGACGACCCGGAGAGGAGGGGAAGATCGGTAACTGAGGAGTGCACCTGCGGAAAGCAGACTTGAGTCTCCGTAGCCAACGTCGCCTGTATCTCCTTCCCTCGACGGTGTCTTCGACTACAGCGGCCCCGGTCCTGACTGGAATCCCTTTCTGGTCCGTCTTGTCTGTCTGAAGAATAAGGAGGAGAACCCCCCGGGAGCGGAGAAACACATTGGGTATTCTGGTAGGGTTGCTTCAAGCGACATAAAAAGAATTCTTATACTGATTCAGTTACGCATGCATGTGTCTGTTTCTCTGTTTTGATTAATGATTCGTTCTTTGCAAAGACCGAAGGACAGGTAATGTGTTCCTGATTGTGAACTGTCTGGTTTCTGAAAGAAATATTATTTAAGTACAGTAAACATGCCTGTTTTTAGTAAATTTTGTAAACTTTGTTGTTGTTGCTCAAACAGTCAGGATGTATTAGAAGAAAGTCAGCCAGCCCCTCCAGAGGGCACCCCTAATAAAGAGATGTACATCAAATATGGTATTTCCGGTATAATTTATACTAAATTGTGGCGGAAATACACCAAAAATAATGCCGAGTTACAGTGGCCCGAATTTGGTTCTTTCGAAGTACCTAAACTTACATATTTGGAAGAGCAGTTGCATAAACGGAAGGTGCGAACAAGTATGTTCGATTCTTTTGGTCTATGGCGAAAAGAAATTGATGAAAGAAAGAGAAGAGCTCAAGCTAGAGAGAACAAGACACTCAGAAAAACTGCTCAACAGGAAATAGCCGCCCTTAGAGGGCGAGAAATAGAGAGAAATATAGAAAGGTGTGATAGGGAACACCGACTTAACACAACAGGACAATACCCCTTACTGCCCCCAAAAGTTGACGAAGACGATGCTATGTTGCTTTTTAGACCTCCCGCTTATCATGAGACACAACAATTGATACAGCCGCAGCCAGCACCCGCCCAGAACGCTCCTATTCTTGACGCCCCAATCCCACCGGCTCAGGTGGTGATACCTGACCCAGAGGCTGAAATCCTTGCCCCCGTAGTTATTCCCAAAATCGTGAAGAAATGTGACAGAAAAGGACTCCGAAAGGAGGTTAATGATTCAGACGGCAGTTATGATTCTGACCCAGGCGGGTATAAAAGGTCACATTCTCCTAGACTCGGGGATGAAGAGAAAAAAAAAAATACATCGTATAGCCTACAAACTAATTACCGACTGTGCCTCCCCTTTTGATATCCACGCCGCAGCAGAGGGCCAGGTACAATCGACAAGAAAGAGCTATTTTTTGGAGAGAATGGCTTACCACCTTATGGCCAAACAGGAGGATCAAAGGGTAGAAGTACCACTTGGTTTCCAGAGACTATATAGACGCTTGCACGATGGGGAATCTACAAAAAAAGACAGATGTACTACTAGCAATAATCAAAACTACTTTACATTCCGATAGTCAGCCAGAGAGTATCGTTCAGATGCCAGTCAAAGAGGCTGCCCCCATCTATGTCCCTCCGCGGGGTACTGGAACAGCCCAAAACAACCCAGATGACCCAAATGCCTGTTCCAGATTAATGTTTAGCTTCGTATATACTCCTTGGACAAAGGCTGAAATATTACAGTTACGAAAGGATATACCTGACATCAGAAAGAATCCTACGGGATTCTATGAGAGTGTCCGGCAGATACTGAACACTTATACCTTGACCCTAATTGACATCACTCAAATTTTTGGCCTTATATTGCCAGCCGAGCTTTGGAAACCCCTCAGATATGTTGACGATCAGGCAGCTTTCCATGGTACATGGGACGAACTGGAAACGAGGGAAAAAGAGAGAAAACCCGGTGAAAAACCACATGAAGATATATTAGCATTGCCGAAAAGACTGTTAGCTAAACTAAAAACTCTCGCTCCAGAAAGAAAGATAGATTGGACCCTTCTCAATGCTTGCAAACAGAATACCGATGAATCAGTCTCTGATTATTTTACCAGACTAGGAAAGGCATATACCGATTTCAGTGGTCAGGATGTGGCCACTGAAACTGGTCGCCACCTACTTATTCAGACATTTGTCAAGGGGCTTTTGCCAGCAATAGGAAATAGGCTTATGACCAGTGAAAGTAGTTGGCCGGCAGCAACGCCCGCCACTATACTGACAATGGCACAATATTATGAGGCTCAGTACAAAAACGCAGAGGAAGAAAAGGAGACTAAAAAGAAGAAATTAAAAGAACAAGTGTTGCTTAGTCAGTTGGACACCCGCAATCACCCTCGCGACACAAATAATGTGCATCAGCAAAATGCCAGGTTCACCCCGAAAACACAAAACACTGCAGTACAGAACCAGCGATCGTATCGACCTGGTCCCCAGTCTACTGATATTTGTGCCTATTGTAAGAAGCCGGGACATTGGAAGAAGGATTGCCCGATATTAGCTGATAACATTGCCACGGGAAGAACGCAACCACGACAGGCCAACACCTCCTCCCGACCCCAATATCAGTATAGAGACAACAGGTTTGATAATAACTCAGAACGTCAGGCTACCCTTCAGGATTACGCAGAGGACGATCTTGAAATGAAACCACTGTATTGGTCAGCCTAGGGAGGTCAAGGATGGGGGAAGGAACCAGTGGAGGTACCTGTAGATCAACAGGGACCCTATGTTACAGCATCGGTGGCCGGCGCTAAAGGATGTTTCCTTGTGGATTCAGGAGCATCCCGCAGCACCCTGACCACCCCACTGATTCCAACGGCTCCTCCATCCGGCAAACTAATCACATCGACTGGGTTCGATGGTAAGCCCTCTGTGAACCCCCTTTCCAAACCTACCCCATTCTCTATCCACGGTGCGGACGCTTCTGCAACGTTCTTGCTATCACCAGATTGTCCCGAGAATCTTATGGGGTTGGATTTGTTAAAACATTACTGTGCCACTATCAGATGTTCCCCAGATAATGTTCGAGTCATTCTGTATGACAATATTTCCCCCTACCAACAGTCTGTACAGCTACTCCAACTTCCCGACATTCAGGATGATTTAGCTACCATTCCGACCACCTTATGGGCCGTTTCTGATACTGACGTTGGTACTATCCAAATGCCACCAGTCCACATTACTGTCAGGGAAGGTGCACCCTTGCCTAGATTACCACAGTATAAAATATCTAAAGAAGGAGAGCTTGCACTACAAAAGATTGTAACAGACCTCGTCCAGGCTGGCGTGGTGGAACAGGTTCCTTCCAACGTCTGCAACAGCCCCATTTTGCCGGTATTAAAACGATCAGCTACACACCACAAGGTGTACAGGTTTGTGATTGACTTGCGGGCCATTAATAGGATAGTAGTACCACAATTTCCCGTAGTTTCCGACATAACTGCTATCCTCACTAAGATTCCATCTACAGCTAAAGCCTTTACAGTCATAGATTTGAAAAATGCGTTCTTTTCCATCCCCATCCACGAAGACTCCCGTTTTCTTTTTGGCTTCACTCTAATGAACAGATCTTATAGATTCTGTCGCGCCCCTCAGGGCTACACAGAAAGTCCGAGCATTTACAGCCAAGCGTTAAAAAAACAGCTTGACCAGATCCATCTCCCAGAGGGAGTGGCTCTTAGTCAATATGTAGACGACATTTTATTAGCAGCAGACACTACTCACTTGGCCCGACAAGCATCATTACTGACCCTCAAATTTCTTGCTGGACATGGCCACAAAGTATCCAAAGACAAATTGCAGTATTGTAGAAAACAGGTGACTTATTTAGGTCACCTATTGTCTAAGGAGGGACGCACTCTTACACCAGACAGGATTCAGACTATTTTGAACTTTCGCACTCCAACCACCCAGAGAGACGTGAGAGCACTAATAGGTCTCACCTCCTTCTGTAGACAGTGGGTCCCAAATGTTTCCCTCATTATCAAGCCACTTCTTTCCCTGGTGACTAAAGATGTTTCTGATCCTATTCCCTGAACATCACAGCATGCGGGAGCATTCATGACCCTACGACAGGCTCTGTGTTCAGCCCCAGTATTAGGTACACTTGATTTTCAAAAGTCATTTTCTCTTTTTGTACACGAACGGTCAGGTTGTGCCCTCTCACTTCTCTGTCAAATGCATGGTACACACAAACGACCCTGTGCCTATTTTTCTGCTGTTTTGGATCCAGTCGCCCAAGCTTTGCCTACCTGCCTGCGCGCTGTAGCAGCGGCTACTGTGGCAGTGCGCCAGACAGAGGGTATAGTTTTAGGGTTCCCACTAACAGTTCTAGTACCACATGCCGTCGATATTCTGCTGAATAAAACCAAAACACAACACCTTACTAGTGCCAGACTGTATGGATACGAACTTACCTTGTTAAATGCGCACATAACTATTCAACGCTGTACCACTCTGAATCCTGCTACACTTTTACCCCTACCCAACACCGACACCCTCACTCAGCCACCCCATCATGATTGCGTATTCCGAACAGAAGCAGAGACCAAGGGGAGGGTGGACCTTAAAGACACCGCCTTACCAAATGCAGAAGGCCACCTGTGGGTAGACGGTTCTTGTCTGAAACTCCCGAATGGCACCACATCTGCAGCCTATTCTGTTACAACGGCACTTACAGTAGTAGAGACTGCCCGAATATTACAGAAATCAGCCCAAGCGGCAGAGATAACAGCACTTACGCGGGCTTGCGTCCTCAGTACAGACATGACTGTAAACATCTACACCGACAGCCAGTATGCTTTCGGGGTAGTACACAATTTTGCACTACTGTGGAAAGAAAGAGGGTTTCCCACTTCTCATGCGACGCCTATACAACATGGTGAATTAGTTAACGCCCTTTTGGAAGCCATCACTCTCCCTGCTAGGTTGGCGGTGATCAAATGCTCAGCACACAAAGTTATTGACGAAGTAGGGCAGGGCAACGCTCTGGCCGATAGCACGGCCAGAAATACAGCATTAGGAATAATACCTGCACCAATGTACGTCCTAAAATCACAAGCTGAGAAATGGCATGATGCCAGACAACGCATTATTGACATACAGAAATCCGTTGCCATAGAAGAAAAAGAACAGTGGAAAACTGATGGTATGTTAGATGAAGAGGGATGTTGGAGATCTCAGGATACTCTTAGGTGGAAACTACCAACAGCATATGTTATTCCCTTACTTACAATGACGCACTTACCCGCACACATTGGGTCCCAAGCCATGTATACTATGCTCAAGGAAGTGTGGGACCATCCCAAACTGAGACCCCTAGCCGAGCGATTTGTAAAACACGGTCTGACCTGTTTAAGATACAATGTAGGAAAGGGAACAAAGGTTCCGACAGCAGGATTTGCACTGCCCTCTGCCCCTTTCGAAATTCTCCAGATGGATTATATCCAAATGAACAGAGTTAACAGCTATAAGTATGTCCTGGTGGTGGTCTGTGCATTCAGTAAATGGGTGGAAGCATACCCCACCAAGGATAATACTGCTATGACAACAGCTAAATTACTCCTGAAGGAATTCTTTCCCCGGTATGGCCTTTGTAGATTAATGCAAAGTGATCGGGGATCACATTTCATCGGCCAGACAGTCAAACATATCTTAGAAGGATTGGGAGTCAAACAAAAGTTCCACGCTGCATTTCATCCCCAGGCAGCAGGATTAGTGGAACGTTATAATGGGATCCTAAAGGAAAAATTAGCTAAGATAACAACTGAGACAGGATTGAATTGGGTAAACGCTCTGCCTTTAGCTCTACTGTCTATACAATCAGTCCCACATTCTAAGTCACACCTTACGCCCTATGAGACAGTTTTTGGAAGACCTATGAATATTTGGAATGCCCCATCTCCAAAATTCCTGTCCGACCTTCCCCAGGAAGTGTTGACTGATTATCTGTATAACCTCACTAAAACAATGTCTTTACTCCATGAACAGGTCCGAGCTTCCTTCACTGACAGATCTCAGGGCCCCGGCCACTATATCAAACCCGGGGACTTCGTTTTAGTAAAGAACTTTGCACGCACCCAGTCTCTGCAGCCTCGCTGGAAAGGCCCCTTGCAGGTACTGTTGGTGACCAGAACGGCCTTGCGAGTAGAGGGAAAGAAATCCTGGGTTCATGCTTCCCACTGCCGAAAGGTGGATCCCATAAATGAAGACGACTTGAAAGTGCACAAAGAAGTTCTGACCCACGATAAACCGATAGACTGTGACTCAGACTCAGAGCCTGAACTGGAACTTTATGACGAAGGAACAGACGGATACTACCTCCGATCCAAGGCTAAGCGAAAGAACAAGCCCAGCTCCAAGGGCCGTTAGTACTCCATTGTCCATTGCTGCACGGCGGTAGTAAAGGCTGGCTGAGGGTCCTGAGTACTCCTAGTAGTGGCTTACTGGGACAGACATTGGCCAGTGAAACAACCAACAACTATCGGCAGCTGTTAGGGGCATTACAGTACTTTCGGGACATTTGTAGAGCTATTATGGCAGAAGGTTATGGTGATAATGAAGCAATTCCCACTAAACCAAAATATGTCACGACTCTCCCAACACACGAGTACCAGAGACTCTGTACTTCCTCGGAAAATGACTACCAACCAGTGCCATCATCTAGACCTGTCCGCATTCCCCTCAGTGGAAGGAAGGCCACCCCGCGACATCTCTATGGCATGGATCCAAACATCGCTCACACTCATGGCACTGCTACCCCGCTGAAGAAAGCTAGAAACAGAGTTTACAGTGCCCAGACAAAAGTGCTGTTTGTATTAACAATGCTTGCTGTACTGTTCAGTATAATGTTCTGGATCATCGAAGAAACAGCTCCTGCCAAACATACTGTTCTGCCTCAAATCACACAGCCACCCGGGATCCCTGAACATTCTCATGTTCCATGGCCTAATTCACATTTCAACAGACATTCGGAATTCAGGAACAATACTTTCATCCAAATGCTGCACCAGTTCAATCAAGTGTCAAATGCTACGGACTGCTATGTCTGTGGTCTCCTGCCTCATGCAGCCCAACACACCATTAGGTTTCTCGTGTTTCCTGCTTCATCTGCTCATACCTGCTCTCTAATGCATAATGCCACCGATGTTATTACAACGCCTAAGTATCCAGATAATAGTACTCAATTTAGGGCCTTCATCCGGAATTTCCATGCCAACAATAATACAGTTTGCAATATTTCTGATTCGGCGCGAATACATGCCATTATGTCCATTCCAATACGGGGTATAGTGGCTTACACCTTTCTGACTATTCGGGCCAAATCAGTGGCCATTTCTGTTACATCGCGCCCTGGCCAGCTGTGCATACGAGGTCAGGGGAAAATGCCGGTGGGTACTAGCATATGCAGCACTACCATAACCTATGACCATTACACCCCATATCTCAGCCTCCCGTCTGGACTGTACTTTGTGTGTGGACGTAAGGCTTACACCTGGTTGCCTCCCGACTGGAGTGGAACATGCTACATCGCCTTCCTTCTACCACCAACTTTCAACACAAACAACACTTGCCACCGCCAGAAACGTCAATTACCAGAATTGGACCAGACTGACACCACAGGCCAACAGTTCATTGATGCAATGAAAGGTCTGTTGCCGTACTGGGGTCCAATGTCCAACAGCCTCAAAATCCGAAGACTGACTAGGGTCCTCGAAGCAACTATCAATATAACTGCAGGAATACTGACCAACCACACCGCTGAGCTTGATGTTACCAGAATGGTTGCTCTCCAAAATCGTATGGTGCTTGACGTCATCCTAGCGGATAGGGGAGGAGCCTGTCTCGTCATCGGCGCAAGCTGTTGTGTGTATATTCCCGATTCATCACCTTCCGTATACAACGCTATCTCCAAGCTCCACAGAATTGCATCAGAAATTCACGATAATAATGGAACTCCCTGGTCCTGGGGTTCTGGATTCTGGCAACTGCTCATCTCCTGGGGATGGAAGATGATTATGATCATACTGATTCCATTAGCTATTCTGTTCTTTTGCTGCCTCTGCGTTCACTGTGGACCTGCCCTCTGTTCGCTCTGTGTCAGTAGGTGTAAGACGCCGGCTATGCTCCAACACATCGAAAACAATAAAATTATGTACCAACAAGCTGTAGACTAACTCATGAAAATCGATATTGGCTGAGGTGTTGCCCCTGGCAAAAGGAGGGACTGTAAAACCTGAATTTGCTAAATTGCCATGTGCACCACCATTTTGTTTTCTTCTCGTGCCCATTTTTGCCTCTATCCCTCAAGACCGTGTACGTGTCGAACTACACCACAAGCTGACCTTTTACCGCACCCATGATAAAATCTTCCAGGAATGTTGAAATGTGAATGACCTCGCCCGCAGGTTTCATCCCTCATCTAACATCGCGATAAGAGCCAGGTGATCTGCCTAAGGCCTGGACTGCTTGACGCCAGTTTCTCCATCCCTCGAGCTAAACAGACTTTTTATGCAATTCCTTCTCCTGCGAGGGGAGTGTCCACGTCCTATAAGGGATGCTGCGTGTCCCTCGCAGGGTGAACAGTCTCTCGTCACCTACCTTCCAGTGGGTCACGGATACTCTTCCATCTCTAGAGATTGTCTGTATCAGGTTAATAAACCCGTGTTTCTTCACTCCCAGTGGTGTGGTCTCCTGTCTTTGACCGTACTTAGAGGAAGCTGTTGACTTGGGTGTTCCCTGCACCGCTGGGTGGTCTTCCATTAAGAGCACCTGGTTCTTCAGTAGATGTCTCTGTTCACTCCAATTGACCAACAGTACCAAATTACAGTGGATAGTTAAAGAAAAGCTCAGGGTTTTTAACCCAGTGTCCCAGTGATCAGGAGTAATATGATCACCTCAACCTGTGGCAGACGAGTAATATTGTCCTCACCATGAAATGGAAAATACATACTCATCCCCCATTCTGATTGATGGTGTATATATGGTGAGAGGAATGCAGATTGCTCATAACAAAATGGCTCCAGTTTGTGTGAAATTGAGAAGAAAATTGTGTGCATTATTAGTTAGTACAACACAGCAATATAAGTATACCACTTAGACTAGTGCAGGGACACTCCCAGGAGCATCTGTGCGCTTTATAAATCTGACTTCATCATAATCATCAATACATTGGTACATGGTTTGCAATTCACCGTAACACCTTAGTTTGGTTTATGCTTACATAGCTATTCTGGATAGCAAAGTGACAATATGGCTTAAAATCTATTGCCAAGGATCTTGGTTGGAATCTCTACTCCAAACAATAATTAGGTTTCATATTATGTCACCACCTGTATGCTAATTGTTACCCTATTTTCATCGTTGATAGACTTTCTAATGTCTTTTTTGTGTTTGTCAGATGATTTATAAAAAATGAAGTTTCTAAGTCATGACTAACAATTTCCTGTCTTGACAAAGACAAATTGTCATGCCGAAATGTATTTTTTGTTAAATGTGTGCCTAAGAATTAAAAAGAATTCCACATTTACATCAAGTGAAGTGGTTACAAATTTCTTTGGTGGAGCAAAACAATTTTTTCAAATATTTTATTTTTCGCTGGAACCTGACCTCCAATCTCAGCAGGCAACTTGCTTTGACACATACATATATTTAATATTCGATATATATGTATATATTTGCATAAAAACATATCTGCATCAGATATAACCTGTTGATGTTAAATATTGTGCCTATATTGCAATTACCAAAAGAACCTGGTACATGTTGATATGTGTATTTCCCAACTTTCATTTGGAAACTTAGTTGAAGTGTACCTTATGGTTTTAGGAATCATTCAATACAATCTGGGAAGGCACTGATAATTGCACTTTTATCCAAATGCAAAGTAGTCTTTCGAATGCCAAATAGCCCATGCTAATAAAATATTTATAGCTTATACCCCTGATAACTTCTTCTAAGCAATTAATAGTGAGAACGTTATATAGAGCAAGTTGAAATTGTGTTATGGTTGCTAGGCTTAACAATTGCCATGCCCCTTTATCGAAACATCTATTGATAGGGTTTCTCTGTAATGTTGATCTAACTGGTTAAGATTAGTAATGCAGTCTGGAAATTAAGCCTTATTCCCTTTAGGGGTAAAAAAAAAAAAAATCAAATCCCATACAGGGTATTTAAAAGTTAACTCAGACCAGATGCCAAAATAAACTATTAAAATTAATTTTCTTGAAGACCTAGGAAATGAAAAAAGGATTCACATATTTGTACCAGGCAAGCATGGCCCCGTGCATATGGATGTTACTTGCTAGTTCGAAGAGAAGGTTGATTAATCTCACATGGTTTGAAGACTAGCAGCCCAAGAATGTATTTGGATGTAGGATAAGGTGCAACAGTTATTCAATTTAAGCCTACATATCTTTTTCCATTATGTCACAGGTGCTCAATTTTTTTAAATGGCAGCAATACGTTGATAATGATAATTTTTTCTTTATAAATCAATAAATGCGTGTGATGCGATTTCATCGCAATACGTTCCATTAGAATGTTATCTTGCCAATGTGCTTGTTATTGGAAAGCATTATTGCAGATTGTTTATCATACTTATTTTTTTTAAGGAAATAGTTCAACAAATTTTAAAGGGAAATTTTCAAAAGACCAAGCCTTGGCAAACACACACAAAGTAAATTAAATTCAGTGTAACTTTGTGGAGATTTCTTCTGTATTTCTTATCCCTCATCTCTGTTCCCCCTATTACTGTTCTGTTTTCTCAACAACCCCTTTCAACTCTTTTAGTACCTCTACCTTTAATCGCAAGTCGCAATCCCTTGAGGCACGTAAGGGCTCATTTCAAGGTGCGCACAAGTTGAGAATCATGCGCAAATGATTTTTTGCGCCTGGTTTACACTTAGCATCCATTAAAGGATCTGTACAAATTTCCTGAGGTTTGGATGGGAATTTTCCACAATGTTCTACATGGAAGAAATTGTGCAGGCAAAAGCAAGCAGTATGAGTAATACTTTTTTAACATGTTCTATCTCAATATTACCTACAATTAGTAATTTAGTGCAAAATCTGACCCAATATTTTGCACAAATGGGATTTCACAGAATGTTTTTTGTGCCTGCCACTAATAAGCTCTAGGGAATGGGGCCTTTAAACCAATTATACAAGAGACCATGATCAATGACCTAAAGTGTAAACCTCATATATCACATATGAAAATTTCTTAATTCCAACCTGCTAAACCTGGCTCCTGTTGTATGTTATCCCAATTAGAACTACTTGTATGTCCTTGAATTTGATTTCATTGTGAGATGATTTCTTGGAGTTGAATGCAATCACTGGCATTCCTGGTCCTTTCACTGAAATACAGTGATATCAGCACTGTATGTGAAAGCAGAGATGCCACAAGACAAAGTACAGAAAAGGAGCTGTACAGCTCAAAGCAACAGCTAAAGCACAATCCCAGAATCATTTTAGCCTTGCAGCAGCAGGTCTCCGGCAGGTCCAGTTGGTGCTGGTCAGGTGGACAGTTGCAGTGAGGCCTCTGGAAGCCTATTGTGTCCCTCTACCTCAAACAGGTCAGCCAACTGACCCCTTGTAGTCACTTCTCGGGAGCCTTGGTTCAAGGCAATCAGGTCCAATCTTCCTTCTTCGGACAGCAGGACAGTTCTGTTTACACAGGTCCAGGGGTGTTCTGAGGAGAGGTTCTGAAGGTGCCACATCTATAGCCGCCTTTGTGTGAGGAAAATCCCATACCCACTCCCAAACTGGTTCTTGTCAATTCTTTCTCTTCTCTGAGGGTTTGGCTTAAAACTGTCTAGGGGGGGGGGGCAAGGGCAGGCCTGGTGTCAGGTTCCTTTATGTGAGCTGCAGGCAGGGTCCTTTAAAGTGTATTGTAATCTGGGCAGGGCACAATTCCTCCCCAGCCATCCTGTCAAGAAGACCCACTCCTACACCTAGGCCCTTTGTCACCATGTCTGGAAGGATTGCACAACACACCTCAGGAGGGCCAATAACAGTAATGCGACCCTGGACACTAGAAGAAAGGCACGTTTGGTTTATGCAGAAAAAAGTCAACTTTCTTAGTGTCTTTTTCCAGAATAGTAACTTAAATCTGGTTTCACTATCAAAGAGGATCTTTATTTACAATTCAAATTATTAATTCATAGTGGAAGAAGCATTTCTCTATCTGTTCCCAAACTGAAGGTAACACTTATTAAATGTAATAAGGTAAACCAGTGTTTGTGTGTGGGAGAGATAGCCTTATATTAGTGAAAAGCAACTTTTAGCGTTTTTCACTGCCAGGACATGTAAAACTTAAGCTCACATGTGCCTACTTTTTAAATGCCATGCACCATGCCCAGGCAACAGATTTATTTTGCCAAGTTGAATTGGCAGTTTACAACTGCACTACAGGCTGCTGCAGTGGCAGACCTGAGATGCTGTAAAATGCTACTTTAGTGGGTGGCACAATGAGTGCTGCTGCCTACTTGTAGCATTTATTTACTAGGGACTTATAGGTACATTAAATGTGACAATTAGATGTAGGCCAATTTTACCATGTTTCAGGGAGACAGCACAATCAGATTACCATTGGTTAGCAGGGGTAAGGTGTCTAGAGTTCTATTGCCAACAAAAAAAAGTTCAGCAACAAATAAGGGAGTGAAGGCAAAATGTTTGGGGGAATACCATGCCAAGGATATCAGGTCTAACGTATCAATGCAGTTGATGGAAGATGACTTTGTAATATAATATAGTGATGTGAAAAAGAAAGTACACCCTTTTAAGATTCTTTGGCTTTACATGTTAATATTTATATCTGACCTACGTGTAGCCCTCACCAAGTCCTAACCGTAGATGAAGGTCAGATATAAATTAATATGGACAGCCATAGATTTGTAGGGGAGGGATCTTGTTGAGGAGGTTTCATTTCACTAGTGTATGTGCCTTAGTGAAGTGAGTTGTTTTTGTACAGTATGCAGGTTCGTAAATGATAAATTCTGGAATCTATTTGTTCTGAAATAATTTATGCCAATATTTTGGAAATTACAAAACATTGGGTGGCCAGATGTTATTTAACTCACTGAAATCATATCATTGAGGTACTCGGAAGTATGTTCGTTATCTTAAATCGTTTGAGATATAACTTAAATTGTTAACTTAGTGTAAGTGTAGTGCATTGCCAGCTGCAAGCATGGTCTGAAACTGCGAAATTAGTTTATTTTCCCGGCAAGTCCACTCATATGGGCGCTGTTCTCCCTTACTTATACAGCTGACTGTCAGAATCAGACAAATGACCGATTGGAACGGTAAGAAAGGTCATAGCTCTGGGAGGTCAGAGAGAGGTAACAATATATAATTTTCATGGTTACAGAGTAGCCTTTTCCTACTGTTTTCATTACAGTTCTACAGCGAGATCAATTTTATGAAGTTGTGCAGTAAGTCTAGGGAGGCCAACCACATTAGCTTCATGCTGGACCAAGTCATTTTTGTTCCATTATGATTGTTTTTCTTTGCCTTTTTGGTGCAGAAAGAACCATGTGTTGTGAATGTTTGGCAAGACTGAAAGAACTGTGCTTTGCTTTCTGTTTTCCTTATAGGAAGAGGATTTGCATTTCCCTAAATTGCTTAAATTGATATTTTTGCTCCTGACATTCATACCTTCCTGTTGCTATTTGCCAATAACGTACCCTGGGGTCGCCTGTTTCTATGCAAAAAATTTGAAGTGTATGCACCAATGTAACAGATGCAGGCAGTTCAGCCAATATATTCTAAATAGTGTTCTTTGAAAATTTGCAATTGGTAGGGAGGCAGTCTTTTCACCCCACAGATACTCAGTGAGAGAGGGCACGTGCTCGAGTATTCACTCATTCTCAGTCTTGCATATCTTTGTAATGGGATTCAAAAAGATCAAAGGCTGCAGCAGATAGAATTTATTGGATAACTTGGTTTTAATGGGTTCTTGGTGAGTAGGCTCACTCTCTCCAAGGTAGTCAATTGTGAAATGCTAGGATAATACATCTGTTTCATATTATTATTTTTTCTTTGGGGGTGTGGGGGTTTAATTCTTAAAAATTGAAATTTATTTCTGATTTCACAAGAATATTACGCACTGTATTTAATGCCTTTCCATTTGCTTATGCTCTGCATATTATATTAGAACATTAAAATGTTGGGAGCGGACGCCGATTATTTTAAGAAAATTTGAGACTTTATTAAGTCACCCATAATGTCACATTCTGCTCCAACATTCCAATAATTGTCTTTCTGTCAACTTTAGAACATTATACCTAGGGCCACAGAAATTATGCAGCAGGAGAGGACCAAATTATGCAGCAAGGTGGACTAAATAATACAGCAGGGTGGACTAAATTATGCAGCAAGAAAAGACAAATTATGTGGCATAAGCAGCACATTTTTGAAAGAATTGCTTAATTATTTTATACCATTTTTTTACACATGTTAACACAGTCTGTACAAAGGTTTCACTCTGTACTAATTTAGCACCGAAATACAGCAACAAGCAGCAGATAGGTGGCCAATCAACTTTTGTCGCTGCACACGTTGCTGCATTTCTAGTGACTTTTGATCTATTTGAGCTAGAAACATATTGTTTGTTAAATCTGAAGATTATGCAGCAGATGATATTATGTGGCATATGCAGCAAATCCACAATTATGCGAAAAAACGACAGCCACAAAATTGCTTGATTCCAGTGGCCCTTATACCCTCAGTAGGTGCAATGTTCTGATACCATTATAGCCGTTCAGCCTTGGACTACGCTAGTTGTTATAGACTCCCTGAGGCTGACGCCTAACACTGGAGTAGAGGGCCTATAAGAACCTGTATGTCCCTCAGCAGTGAGCTGTAATGCAAAATTTTGTTTACGAAATAAAGCTTAATGATTGCTGCTAAACAGCACTGTGAGGTAATGCATCTGCAGCAGAAAATCCTAGATCATTGATCTAAACTGATTAGTTGGGTGCTGCTGATTTGGTGACTATAAACACCGGTCATGATTTTAAAACTAGTGATATGTAACTGCATTTCGCGATACACAAAGCATTCTTCCCAACAGGTCATCCCCACTTCTCCTCGATTCTTACTGACTTCAAGGATATTCTAAATGAAAGGCAAGAATTCATTTGTAATCTTTTTTTATTTTGTCACATAATCCTAAGGCATCAAGTATGTAAAGTTGTTTGTGTGACACGCAAGAACTTTTAGTCATGGTTTTCTGTCTATTCCGTAGGTTTCGCTTTCAGGAAGTATGTAGGGGGCATTCTGATGAATAGGTAGTGCTGGTAGTGTGATGGTATCTCGTGCAATAACACATGGTCTGGGCAGTGAGAACATACACAGAATGCTTACCAGTGTCTGAAAGCCCAATGAAAATTGGAGATTAGCAAAAGGTATAAGTCACAGTGATGAAGAGTGAGCCAAACCTAGGAAGGAGCTGAAAAAGATAAACTGACTAACGCTGTTAGTTGTCCTTTTTAAAATTAACACAGCACTTCAAACTCTAACCCTGACTAGAGGAAAACTAGTCTAACGATCCTTAGCAGAGTGGAGTGGGGTCCAGACTAATCGCTTCTTCTTGGAAATCGCAAACTGTTCATTCATGCAGTTTTGCAGCTTTCATAAGTAAAATTCTGTTAAATACCTTGCAAGGTTGTTTCCATTGTTACAGTGGACATTTACAAACCTATCCACGTTTAAAATCTAAATCGAGGGACAGGTCTCTCTCAAGAGGTGGAGCAGAGTCGCTACATCCTTGGCCAAATGTATTCAGCTAGAATGAGTGTTTTTACCACTGAAGCGTGGAGGGCACACGGCCAGTAAAATGCAACGTTACAAAAGGCAATTATAGCAGAGCAGTCACTGCAGAACTGAGCCGCACTTCTGAAAGCATGGAGTGATGATAGGGCCATCCACACTTGAAAAAAGAATAAAATATTTGGGAAAAAGTACCCCCTACAGTACATTATTAGTATATTTCATGTCACAAAGAGTTCCATGACCCTATAGATGAATAAGACCACAGGCCCAGTTCCTTTAATACGGCATGAACCTCTGAGGTGATTAGCAATATCCTCTTAATGTATTGCAGAGGGTATTTTATTCATTGTTATCCGGGCCACTGGAATTATGTGGTTGTGGAGCAGTGGCGATTTTTGCATAATTATAGTTTTGCCACATAACCTATTATCTGCCGTATAATCTGCAGATTTTAACAAAAATATTGGTTCTAGCTCTAATGGTTCAAAAGTTACTAAAACTACAGTGACATGTTGCCGCACAGCGGAAGACCCTTTGTAAAGCTGGACCGGTCATCTTTCTGTTGATTATTGCTATATTTGGGCATTAAACTGGTACTAGTGAGGTGCAATCAATAGCCAGACAGTGTTACCTAGTTTTAAAATGACTAATGAAATAATACTGTCACAAAATGCGCCACATTATGTGGCATAATTTGACTTTTCTTGCTGCATAATTTACTCAATCCTTCCGCATAATTTGGCTCTTTCCTGCTGCATAATTCCAGTGGCCCTGATTATAATATATGGACACACCATCACCTTTCCCTCAAACTCCTTAAGTCCTTGATATCTTGCTCTTTCATGTTCATTTCAGACATGAAGAATAAAAGCAGAACCAGCAGAGCAAAATTAAACACACCAAAAAAGCAGTTGTCCATATTTGCAAAACGATATTAGAATCACTTTGAAGTAATTCAGACTAAAGAAATGCTGTGCCCTTCGAATCTGTGGAAACATGCAGAGTTTCTGCGTTTCCTGTAATGACCTCTAGCGTGGAAAAAATAAACCTATTGCCAAAAATGTCTTTTCACCAGAACGTTTTTTTCTTTTTAGAAAAAGAAACCAGAAGAAGAAAGAGCCAGATCCTGTTTTCCTTCTTTAAACTGTAGCTGTATATTTGTGCTCCGTGACCTGCCTTTGACCTTGGCTGTTCCCTCTGGTAACAGTCATTGTGACGTCAGAAGTCAACTGTAATTACTTATTACTGTTGGCCACCTACATCAGTTTCTTTATTACAAGTGACTAGAGATGTCACAAGTTACTTGTAAAAAGGTAGAGACGGACTTTTATACTGGGATTTTAGTCTCCTGCGTATTATAAAACAACTGGTTGCTTATACAATGTTTTATCACAAAGTATGGATTCAAACAAGTCGCACTGTACTGCTACGTGGCCAATCACATTCTAAAGTGAATTTCAATTGTATGGGCATGACTGACAAATACTGAATAACCGACATATTTTACACCTATATCCAAAGATGGGGAACAGGAGCGCTTACGGGTCCAGTATACGTGTTCCTTACTAGAGCAATTGTCACAACAAAGGGTATGCAGTTCCTTTTAGTAGAAAGATAAACAATATGAGGTAAGTTGTGAACTGGGGAGTCTGATTATAGGGCATGTTCCTCTTCGGGCCGGCGCTGCAATGTCCGATGGACACCCACAAGGGGGCTCTTTGCCAGTGATCTTTTCTTTTTATGCCATATTTGAAGTGTGGGGCTCCTGATGTAGATTGGTGTAGGTAATGTGTGTGTGAAAAGTGTGTATTAAAATAGACTAAGTAGTCCTCAAAAGAATTTAATGAGCGAGTCCACTTGTCTAATTAAAATCATGGTAGCTATCAAAAGAGACAATGATTTGTGATAGCTCAGTGGGTCAACATGTTTCTTGCCGTTATAAGTCACTAATGATCTTGTGGGAATTCATCAGGACCAACGTTCCCTAATCTACACAGTGGTTGGAATCTAGAGTTGTGTAATTCCAAAAGATTCCCAATCACAAGTAACCAAATTTGGTATTGGTAGACACCTTCATATAATGATTCAAAAACCGACCTGTAATAGAGTAAAACTGCAAATCAAGCGACCTGTGAGACACAAGTCACGAAATACATGTTTTAGGTAAGGTGCAGTATATATAACTCTGCAAAACATGCCACTATTGGTGTAGGTGCAATCTGCACTGTGCACGACAAACAACATTTAAAACCACCTTAAACATGTGACAAACTTATAGGTGACCACTTAACATGGATATCAGACACTGTGTCCAAATGGGTTAACTCGCCCAATTTAGCTAACGGTGATGTTTCCTCAAGTGATTGCAGAGCTAACGCTAATTAGCGTGAGAGTCGTAGCGCAGTGTCCGCGGGCGACCTACCCAGTCTCGGCTTCAACAGAAGTAGAGGAGCGTTGGGAGGTCAGCATGAAGTACTACTGCACCGTAACTAATTGTCTTCAGGTGGAAGCCTCTGCCTAATACGGAATAACTAGACTGTATGCGGCATTAGTGTGTTGTCAAATCCAGGTGCCATTTTGCTGGATAAGTGAGGTAATACAGGAGCCAGTCTGGTTACTTGTGACAAAGGGAAAAGGGGATTATACCGGTATGGGGTAAAGGGAAGATGCTCCTACCGGTGGTGACCCTTCTTGTGAAAGGCAGGTGGGCACCCAGAAGGCTCTTTCCAGGCACTTATAGTAAACACACCGGCTAGTCCTGAATACTGGGATGCGCCATGGAGAAGTGGAGTTAGGACATCCAAGTTACATGTGATATGAGTTCAATAGAAGGTTAAACATGTGAAGCGCCACACGGTGGATGTTACAAAAAATTCCGATCAGAATAACAGTGGCCCAATGGGCCTGTCTAAATGTCTCTTAATATTGAAAGTTGGTGGATGCCAAGAGGTACAAGAGACAGGGTTTAATGTGTGAAAGCAATGGCAAGCCAAGGCTGAGTCTCTGTTGTGAATGGCCAGTTGTATATAAACAGAGACAATGCCTGATGAGTATGAGTGGCCAGTGGAAGGTGTGAGGAGATCAGGAAATGGAGCGATATAGTCCTGTTGTGGGTAAAATCTAGTATGTAGGAAGCCATACGACAACCGTGGGGATTGAGAGAATGGCGTCAGTGGTCCATTTCACTCCATGGAATGTTGTCATTCAGACCTTTCATGTGGGTGGGCACACTGGCGTAACGAAACTTAAGGGGGCCCCCCTGCAAGGTACGGGGAGGGGCCCCCTCTGGCCTAAATCAGGAGCTCTCCGGCCAGAGTTCTGTGCTGAGGGGGCCCCCTGGAGCTTGGAGGCCCCCCGCACTACAGGGGCTGCGGGGGCCTGGGTTACGCCACTGGGTGAACAGACGAAATATCAAGTGCTTTTCCCTTCTGAACAAGGTGTTTTTGTTCATGTATTGGTGTGCTTCCAAGACCGTCCAACATATATAATTAGGCGATTATCCCCTAGCCAAATAATGTTTGCTCATTTTGGTACTGATTTTCATGCAGCGTAAGCTGCTACGATGTTCCATAATTCTCACTTTGACCGGTCTGGTGGTCATATCTATGTATATTTTGTTGCAAGGGCATGTCATGATGTAAATGTAGTTTTTGGAGTTACAGTTGGTGTGTGTATTCTGTATCTAAGTGCGAGTGGTGTCCAGTCTGGCCTCTTTGGTAGTTTCAGTGAAGGCACAGACTACACATGATCCACAGGGAAAGTTACCTCTCATGGGGGGTAGATCCCATAATAACCGTTGTTCTGATCCCATGGGTTTTTGTGATCTAGTATGCACAATCATGTCTTTCAAGTTGGAAGTGCGTTGGAAGGCTAACCGAGGTAATGTAAATGAAAGGCTGCCTGTCTGTAAGATTGCCCAGTGCTTTCTGATAATGTTCAGAAATTTGTTAGTTGGGTGTAAAAGTGGTGACGGAAGCCAGTGAATCCTCAAGTGGCCTAGTGCATGGTTCTAACAAGGCTTCCCTGTTATTGGCACGTTTACGTGGTGTTCTCACACAGTGGAGAGGGTATTGTTGCGCCACCAGATTGGCAGATAGTGCTTGTGTATCAAATCCTTGTGTTGTACTGCAGTTTCGATGCAGTCATAAAAACTGCCCATAAGGGAGATTATCCCAGAGTGATTTAGGATGGTGACTCCCATACAGGAGAAGACAGTTGCTGTCAATAGGTTTCTTGTAAGTGGAAGTCTGTAGTCTGTCATCAACACTACAGATCATCAAATCAAGGAAAGGAAGACCCTTGTCAGAAATGTTTTTGGTAAATCATAAGTAGGAGTTCAGGGTATTCATCCAGTCACAAATGTTCTTGCAGGTCATCCTATCTACTTCCAGAAGATAAGGATATCATCAGTATATCGGCGCCAGAGAAGGATGTTGGCGCTGTAAGGATTGTTGGTACAGAAAATATTTTCCCTCTCAAAATTTGCCATGTAGAGGCATGCCAAACTAGGGGTGAAGGTGCTCCCCATAGAAGTCCCCTGGGTCTCATGGTAAAATTGATCAACATATTGGAAAAGGTTCTCTGTTCGGTCCAGAGTCACACACACAGAGGTAGGTGACATCCACTCCTCTGACAGTAGGGTCCTCTTTATCACCTCCAGGGTGGCGCCCTAAGGGATATTGGTATAGAGGGCCTCTACATTGAGGATAACCAATAGCCCTATCTGATGTGTATCATTTGTCTCCTCAATGAGATTCAAGACATCTCTGGAGTCGTGCACAAATGAGGGTGTTTTTTTAACCAAAGGTTGTAAGAAGTGGCCACAAAATGTTGATAATGGTTCCAGAAGTGAACCAATCCCTGAAACAATTGGCCTTCCTGGTGAAGGCTGCACCCTATTATGAATTTTGGGGAGAGTGTGAAAGTAGGGGATCTTGGGCTGCATGTTCACCAAAAAGTCTGCTTCATTCTTACTGATCCACCATGTGCCTCTGCAGTGGATACAACAGAAGTGATCTGTGTACTGAGGCATCCAGTGGGATCCTAATTGTTAGGGGTATAGTATTTCCAGTCGGCCAGTTGACTTTGTTAATCTTTTTTTTTTTTTTTGTAGCCATTTTGTATAGCAGCATGGTTGAAAGCAAAGTAAATAAGCGGCTACCGTTGACATGTTTTTTCTTTTTTACTTTTTCATGAAGTTCAGCTGTTCCTCTGCTGTACAAAATGGCGAAAATATATATATTTTTTTAAACCATTGACGAAGCTAGTAGATCTTGCACAGGTGAGGTCTATTGACTTTGCCAATGCTTTTTTCTTGTCCGTGCGTTACCTTGCTGTAGTGCTCTGTGTCATTTCTTGGGTTGCTTGGCAACAATATGCTGATGCTAATATGTCACTCTGAATAGAGTGCCCCTCTTCTAATTCCTGGATACACCTGTGAGGACGTTTTTCAGCATATAGAAAATTACTATTTGAGAGCAAATTGTCCTATTTAATATTTCTCTAATCAGTTACCTCCCGTGTCACTTGCACAGTAATCTATTTTTCGGTTTTTCAATTCATCACAGCAGCAGTCTTGGCTGCTTCGTAGTGTTGCTTATTTCCTACATTTTGGCAACCTGCAGCATCCTTTGTGAATGGTATGCTATTTTTACCAGTGCTTAAGATGTAAAATATAATTTTCAAAGTAAGAAGAGATTACAAAAACAAACCACAATGATTACAAATAAAAACAGTGTTGACATATTGGGAAAATAAGTTTGCAAGGAACTGTTTTTCCATAACCACCTCCCTTCTGCCCAGCCCATTAACATCACATCTAGTCTTATCCCCATTGACCTTTCCTATGTTTTGACACAGTGGATCATCAGAGTCTTCTTGGAAACCTCTGGTCTTTGAGCATTTGCTAGTACTGATCCCAGATGGTTATCCTCTAGTTGTGTAACTGCTGATTTTGTCACACAGTCCTAGCTAGTTCTGTCCATGATATTCTCTTCTTTTGGTTGCCTCTTTCGTTTCTACTGTACCAATACCCCTTCCATCTTTTAATCATCATCTTATGTGAATAAAGTTCCCATTTCTATGATGATGGTTCTATAGTTATTCTCTCCTGCACCCTGTATAAATACCACTCTGCATGTGTCAGTTGGGTTTTGCAGTCCGCCAACACCCTCCACTTTAGTTAGAGGTGAATGAACCACTGACAACCTGACCTCAGCTCGAGGTCCTCTTGTAACCTAGAGCTGAACACAAGCCTAGTTTTCACTGGAGCTGATGTGGCTTAGTGGTGAACCAGGTTAGAAACCCGGCCTCAGCTCAGCATCTTGTGAATCCCAGTAAATCTTCCTTGGCTGAAAAAAAGTGTAACGTAATCTGCATAGGAAGTGCTCTTATGTCATTATGCAAAGTTTGCACAACTGAATACTGTGCTATCACCCATGCCCTAATATCAAATGCAAACAATTAAAGACAAAACATTAACATTTGATGTGAGAAAGCAATATCCATCTAGTGGCTGTATTGCACAGTTTGAAAGTGGAAAATCTGGGATCAATCATGGCTTCCCTGTTTGACCAAATTGTGTGATCCTAAGCAAATACTTTATTTCACCAAGCCTCCCTTTAGTTCATTATCACATATAGGAGCACCTTAAAATACATGCTTGGCATGGCAGGTGGAAGATGCTGGGACCGAGTGAATGATGGATGCTCACATGAATACCTTTTAGTTTATTGCAGGAGTAAATAAAAGGAGTGTGAGAATCTCCTCACAGGCAAAGAAGGTAAATCATTGTTTTGGATGCTTGTGAAAATTATTTGACTAGGTTTCCACAGATTCCTGAAGCTGTTTCACCTAACCGAAGAATACATTCTACATTCATAGAATGCCAGCTTCCTGAAAGTAAATCAAACCTATTTTTAGAATTCCAGGATTTCCCAATGAGTGATGGAAGCATGTCTTCCTGCAGAACCTCTTACAAATGATATCTACCTATTGCATTATCAAAATGGTCTATATGTTCGAAAGCAGAAGTAATACCAATCTGTAGTCTAAACGTCTCTGATAGCTCACCTTGGGTTTATGCCTACTTTCACTCTCATCTGTGAAAGACTAGGTTTAACATTCTACTTCCGTTTTCAAAGTCGTAGTAAAGTGGTTCCAATGTAATCTACCATCAAGTCACCACTGTGAATGTAGTTTGAGCCTCACCAGGTTTGCAGTTCTAGCCTGTATAAATGTCTTCCTATAAACTAACAGACATTTACAAAACAACTTCCGTAAATAACTAATTGTGTATCAAAGACGGATTGAATGAAACACCTCTTTACCTGATCCGAATACCTAGCAAATATTTTGTGCTCAATGGCGAAGGTAAGATAAATCTCCATCCTTGCCAAAGTTGCATTGGGGACATGCCCTTTTTCCATCATTGGCATTTCATGTGCACCACCATATCGAGATATGGAGGTCTTAGAAAGGAAAATTATTAGTGTACTCACACAGGAGGATCTTCACTGAAGTGGCTCCTGGACTCTGGAAGGCTGTTGTTAAGCCCAATTACCTACGCTATGCCTGTTTGACATTTAGCAATCCCCAAATGTTCTTTTTTCCACCAAGCATCTTAATCATCGATTGCTCCACTCTGTAGCTTTAATGCGGTTGTTGATTTGTTTATCCTGAGACTTCTTGAGTTGCATGCTGAAGATTCGTAAATTCAGTCTTGTGCATTAGATATGAAACCAGGTTGCATAAAAAATCAAATTACATTCTTGTTAAATGTCTAGTTGTTAAAGTATTTACCATGTATTTACCATAATTCAACAATCTATTTGTGCTTGGTAACCTAGTATTTTGATTTCATCCTTCAAATAAAATAATATATAACTCACACATGCTATGAGTTTCCTTGCAGTATTGCCATATGAGATTTGTAATCCCAAGACGTGTATGTAACTGTGGCCTAAGTAGACTCATCAAGCTTCTCATTTGCTGCCTTATTTCAGTGTTTTAACTGGTTCTGGTTCCATCAAGCCTTTGGAAGCATGCTTTGGTTGCTCTAGTGCTTTAAAAGCAGATGGCGCTCCTGCCCTCTTCCTCAACTGTCTTCTAAAATGATTGGCAGAAATGCGGCTTTGCCTTGGATCAGGTTCGCTATCGCATCCTTTTCTTGGCGTGAGCAGCTTGTTCCTATCTGACTTTGCCCAAGGTGTGCGCTGGCAAAGGGTTTACAAATTGCTGCCTGTTTGGTAAACTCAGCGCACACCCATGCCAGGATGCGGGTTGTTGGAGATCATTGCGCCGTTGACATCCTAATTTGCATGCTAACGGGTGAAGATAGAACAAGGTCTGGAAATCTCATGACGATTTAGCGTGCACTAGGCAAGTTGCTGAGGATACAGTGTAGCAGATGCATACCCTAAAAAAGTATTTCATTTTGCCTTTTCTTAAATGAGTTCTGTAACGTGCTCAAAGGACATGGGCTCTGAGATATAAACACGGAAACACACCATGGGCATAACAATTCCTGTAATTGTGATTCACAAATAAAACATACCAATGTTTCCTACCTTTTGGAGCTGAGAAACCAGCCAAACCTCTCCTTCAGAAAGTGCCTAAAAACTTCTCTTCTGTCCACACTTGAACTAAACCGTGAATCGTGCAAATTATGACGCTTGTATGCTCAAATTCTACATGTTTTCTGTTGCCAATAATTGTGTTTTTATTGTTGTGTAGAAAGCATAATGCCACCTTTAGGTGCTGCAGCGCTATAGGAAAATGTTAAATAAAATGCTTAATATATATCGCACATAATGTGGATGAGTGATAATTTAGTGTGATACCTTATCTTTTTCTTTTACATATTTCAAAGTCACTGTAAAGTACTTGATCACGTGCTTCCTAATGAGAACTGGCACCCTGCAATATTGTGTAATACATTTGTTAAAACAATATGACTGAGTGGACACCTCTCCCTGTGGATGCAAGAGTGTCTCTGACTTGTAATTGCAGTTTAATTTCCCAGTATAATTGTATAGTCAAACCAAATATAAGACTATTATCTGTTCAAAAATGCGGTGGATGGCCCAACAGGACTTTTCTTGTCATCAACTAAACCACTTTGTCCTATGAAGCCCACGTTTGCAGTGAGTTAATCTCCAGACTAAAACATGCGCAAGGGGTATTCCAAATAAAGTGTAAGTGTAGGGCTTTAATTGGAAGGTGCACACTGTCAATATACCCTTAAAATGTAAAGATGGCTTAACTTAGAGTACTTTCTGAGATGAGCATTGCATTGTCTCTTTTAAACATTGAATTTTAAGGCGGTTTGCGCTGTGGGAAGTTGGACCACTTGGGAACCTTCACAGAAATGATATTGTCTGGCCCACACACACGGCAGTGATGGTGCTGTGGCAGTTTCCTATAGTACTTAATTGAGAGTTGTGTTGATCTCCCAAGTCAAAACGTCACTGGTCAGACATTTATTGGTTGGATAAGTTCCTGAAAAGGCACAAATATCAGTTGGACTTAAAGTACAGATCGTTCAGGCAGAAGCCCAATGATCTTAATCATATTTTTAAAAAGTTTGATTTTCAATCTCTGTATGAATTTGATTTGTGTTTCCTACTTGCTCTATTTGATATGTGGCCAAAAACCTGTATAGCATTTCCTGATGAAGAATAATTCAGTTTTGTTTTCTAGTAGTATTCTTGATCAAGGTGGTTTCTATTACTTAGGTTTATTTATTTATTTATCCATCTGTTACTTAGAAATTCTGATCCAGGTGAAAATCCTGTATAAATGATCATTGGGTGGGGGTATCTACCTATTTGTAGAATACGCTAAAGTACTGCAACATTCCTCATGAAAATTTGATGTCCTGTTGCATACGTTTTCGTCTGTCAATGAAATTATATGCAGGAGGTAATTTCTGCTTGCCCCTATCAAAAAACATCCATGTTGAAGATAAGGAATTAATTCTGCTAAGCCCTGGGAATGTGTAGCTGCGTTGGTTATAGGATCTCAAAATTTGGATGTAAAATTTGGCTTGAATTATATCCATGCTATATTTGGTCGACATTCTTTCCCTGAGTGTTTAACTGAAGAAACATAACTCCAAAACACATGTCCTCTAAGACACTTAAATCCAACAGTATTGTAGGTAAGCAGAGTAGCCACAATAAGTACATTTTTGCATGGAATTTGATTAACTTATTTTAACTCTATACAATATGTAAAGAAATGATAGTACAAGGCGACAAGGCAACCTCTTCTTTAGGCAGGACTTTTAAGTCTGGTTACTACAGGTGACTGACGTTTCCTTTAAGCAGTGTGTATTTTGGTTAGATTTTTCCTAGGAGACTGATGCTCTAAGGGAGCTGCACGTATCCCACTGAGTTCCTTCATAGGCTATGCGTGTCTTAAATTAATCCTCTGAGATAGTAAGTCAATTCGTTTCCAAATACCAGAGAGAAGTTGGGATTTCTGAAACATGAATCTGGAGGAGCACATTTGTAGGCCCACTATTGCTACAGGTAAGTACTATTGCGTTCTGGCTGCTGTGATGATTGCAAACAGTTGTGCTTTTCCTTAAAACTGACATTCTTTTCCGATGCATTCAGCTCTACTTGTCCCTAAAAGCCACCTGCTTCGCCACCCGCAAAAATCTGAAATGCTGTGCCTACAACCTTCTTCCCTGAGCACATGTACACATTGCTCAAAATGTTATCTTTTAATCCATTATCCACTAGCCACATATGTAAACCATTGTGCAGCCTCTAAGTCACCTTTGTGGAAGTATCTCTATCAAACAAAAATAAAGGTGATCTTCTTGGAAAATAATTGAAAGCATCCAAACTGGCGCGTTTCTCTTTACAATTTAGTTTGATTTCTGTAGTTTTGAAGAGACATTTGATGGGAGGGCCTAATTTCTTTACCAACACTAATTGGTCTTGAATAGGTTTCTCCAGGTGGTGAAGGGAAGAGTTCATGATTAAACGTTAATATTTGTATCCTGCATGCAAACACTGTATTGATAATTAGGAGTCTGCATCTTTGGCACTCTCTCACTGCAAATGATAGAACGCTGTTTAGATTCATTGCACTGTGTGAGTTCCAAAATCATACTCTTAATAGACTGGGAGGTGTCGGGGCTAATGCAAGTTGAGAGAGAAAGTAATTAAATGTATCTTAATAAATTCACGGCAGATACTTAGTCTTTTTCCCAAAGATCACTGTAACTTAGAGCTGAGTGTATTCTTCCTGTTGGCAGGAGGTCTCGGAAGAGAGCGGGAGGATGATACCGTGGACAGCCGTGCCCTGGAAGACAGGAACAGCGTGACGAGTCAGGAAGAGCGGCTTGAGGAAGATGACGACCTGGAGGACGACTCAATTTACACCTGCGATAGCTGTCAGCAGGACTTTGATTCGCTCGCGGACCTGACGGAACACAGGGCGCAGAACTGTCCTGGAGGTAATGTTAAAACTAGCTTTACAGTTCTAACAGGTGGTTAGCTGGGTAATTGGACATAGCAACAGCGTGGGGCCTCAAGTGAGATTAAAGAATTAATAATGTCATTTAAACTTCATGTAATTTTATTGTGGTGCCATGGGTAGCTTTTATTCACTTTCTTTTTTAATAAGAAGGGCCTATCTGGGATTTGAATTGAGCTCTGTCAAAGTCAGACTTCTTTCTTCAGTATTTTATCTTTCATATACCTTTAATGTGGTGAAACTCGGAAACATCTTATAAGCATGCTTACCTGATTTTATATTATGACACTGGTCAGACACTAAAATCTATCACTCTCTTCAGTTTGCCTGGTAGTGCTTCTAGCTCTAAATGTTTGTTTCATCAGCACTTAACTGTTGCATCCAAGTGCTTCACATTTCCAATTTGATTTGTTCATTTTTAAAACGGAAGTACACCACCTCTTGTGAGTAGGGCTGGCCCAAACATTTGGATACCCAAGGCAGAATGCCCAAGTACTGCCCCCAACATGCCCTTTCCAGCATGCACGTACATACTCGCATAGATACATGACGAATGAGCAGATCCAATGCCATTTTCACCTATGGCAAATTATATGTATCTTTTGAACTTATTGAAAGGGAAAGGATTTACAACAAATGGCAAGTTGCCATAGGTAGCACATTGAACAACCTGCACTTTACAATGACACTGCTTACACATATTGTTTTTACATTGAAGGTTTTTCAAATTAAGAGTGAGGGATGGTACATAGAACCATTAATTTATTTAAAAAATCAAATAGCACATTTTGTTAGCTTATTGACCCTGAAGAATGCTATTATGTTTCTCTTTAGTAGCCTCCAACTGTACTGATCAGTTTTACAGGTTCATGGAGAAACAGACACTCCATAAAGCAATCAAGCAGGGATGAAATAGTTTCCTTGGATGAAATAGTTTTTCATCTCCTTTTTATTGTCATCCCAGGCAAATGTCTGGGTTTGCCAGGTTATAGGGCTGGCTTTGCTTGCAGGAAGCCCTCCGTGAGAGAATTCCCGAAGCCAGGATCTAGATTCTCTACACAGACTAGGCAGACACTCATGATATAGTCTTTCACCCATAGTTGTACATGCTGTGGCCAAGATCCAAGGAGGGTCTCTTAGACCATAATGACTATCTTGTGTCTGGCTATGAAACCCACAGAGAGCACATGCAATTCATGGAGACTGGGAGTGATCTTCTTGGAATGAGACATCTGTGCATTCAATGGGCCATATTCTACCATTTTGGTTCCTCCTAGTTTGACAACAAAGTAGTCATACTTATAACTAATTTCTGTAATCGCAACCCTTCCATCTGAAGGCTTGAGTCCGCAATTGTAGCATAGTAGTCAAACCTGTACTTAGCAGTAAAAGCATCTATGGCTACCATATGAAGGATTTGTTGAAAGAGGCAGAGTGGCAATTCACTAAAGCGATTAGATTTTCCCCGACTATTTGATTAGCTTTCTGACTATTGCCAAAGTATCCATAGAATACTAATGGAAATGTACACAATTCATGCATTTTCCTGGAAATTCCTGCTACCTTACACTTCCTTCTGTACTAAGATTACTCCTCTGGAAATAGATTTTTCGTCCTGGATAAATCGCTTTCTGTGCATGGCCAAGCAATTTGAGTGTTTTTCACAACCCATTTCTACATTTACAGAATCTTTTATGGCAGTAATTTAAGGTTTGTAAAATGGGTCTAAAACCCCATTAAGAAGGTTTGCGAATACTCACAAAGTTATAGATTTCAGAGTAAGTTCACTTGCTGTCCAATTGCTCCCTCTCCTATAGGAATAACCAACTTCTCTCCCCTACTCGTGAGCTAAAAGGTGTGCTCACACAATGATTTTTTTGTTGTTGTATATCTGTACCAGAGGTATCCCCAAGGCAGGAGACCCTTAATGTTATGCACATGGACAAACATTCTTGTTTTTGTAATTTATGCAACCTTTCCTGATCCATTTCCACCCTGTAAACAGTTGAGGATTCACTTTTTAACTGCTGGTGTAACTCCCTTTCCACAGTGGGATGGGAACATCCACAAAATCAGTGGTTGCGTAAGCGAGAAGCATCCTCTTAAGGGAAAAATGTTTCCTTACCAAGATAAGATGATTGTTGCTTGATAAAATATAAATGAGTTCATTTGCTAATGCAAAAATAGAATTCTCAAAAGGATTTCAGGAGCACTCCTTGAAACCTACAGTAACCAGTTTCTAAGAGTGCTCTTCTAAACATTTATGAGTGTTTAATAATAGTCAAACTTCACAAATACAAGATAATAAACCAGTGGATGGAGATTTTGGATTGTTTTATTTTTATTAGAGATCAGAGTCTGATGAAGTTAATGAGAACATGCAAATACCCACGCCTCCTCTGAATGTATACTCCATACCTACCTCCTTCCAAATTGTTTACTCTGGGTTATCCTTGTGCCAATTAATCTCCAACCACCTAGTCCCCTCTGGTGGGCAGAATATAGTGTGCTAATAGAGTATGGCCTTTGCATGCTATCCCCTAAGGGTCTGAAATATTAAATGGCAAGTGGAAGAGCAAAGATCCATGGCTAGCCAAATACAGACAGAGGGCTAAATTATGAATGCCATGGCTACCTGCTAGGATCTCCATTCTAGGAACAACCATAGTCTCTGTAAGTCTGCTCCTCAGATTCTAGCAAGGCCTCTCATCAACCCCAGCAATACCCAGCAGTCCATCATGTTAATTGCTGTTGATAGATCCAACTTGACTGATAATCATCCTTAACTCTTATACATTAGAAGATTATCAACTAGATACACAGAGCAGACCCTTTAACAAAGAGTACCTGTTTAACATATTTTTAAATCTCTTCAGTGTTAGGTGTGTTATTGAGAAAATAGGAGATTTTATATATTGTTTCTTTTCTTTGTTGGTTTTATCCATATTGCTCATTCTGTTGCGTTTTTTTAAAATAACTGTATAAATAAATGCGGGTTATCACCCAGCTTTGGAAGGTGACTACTTAATATTTCTGACTTTCTATAAATAGTTTGCCAACTGGCTGAAACAACTCCCTGCAAAATATTGCATGAAAAGGGAGATTAGAGTGTAGTTTGCAATGTTCACCAGTACAACCTTTTTTTCTTCAGGAATGTGCAATCATTGGGCTCGGACATGGACACATCAGTGATCCCCCTAGAAAACCCCCAAATATGTCAAATATATTGCATCACAGGTGATCAATTCATTGTAGCAGTAAGCTGTATAATTTCATTGGGGATAACCAGTCCAAAAGTATCCTTAAACAAATGTACTTCTGTGGCAAAGCTCAGTTTGGAAGTACATGTTGGATAGGTAGCAGGTTTAATCTCTTCAATCATGCCCACAAAGTCACATAACTCATCAGTAGGACAAACCAAGATATTTTTAACTTGGAAATGATTTAGGTTTTTCCCTTTCTTGAAGAGCTCTTTGGGGTGAGGACTTAAGGGAAGAGGGGGCATAATTCCTTCCAAGAGTTACTCTTCGGTCCATTTGAGATTGTTTAGCTGTGGTCTGCCCATTTATACATCCATTGGTAGTTCATTCATACAGCTGTGTTCATGCCTCCTTCCGCCAAACCGTTAAGATGTTATGTCTGCTGAGGGATTGAAACTAGAGTGATTTGTTTCTATCCAAGGTAATATTTTAAAGCTTCAGCTGCATACAGTCCGCTCCGTCATAGTCCTGCCAGCTTCACCTGCCTCATATCTTTTGCTAGTTTCTCTGAGGTCTGAGATGCCAATGCACGGTCTAGCAGGGGTGACTAATCCATACTTTTTGGTATTGAAAACTCGAAGTCTTCTTCAAGATGCTTAAGAATCCTATGCCCTCAGCTTTCCCAGTACTGAATACAAACTGCACTGCTCCCACCTAACTGGTTCGCTTTGCTTGGGTGCGAACACTTTTTATGTTTTCTTGGTCACAAGTGAGAAAGTATGTGAGTTGCTAGTATCAAACCAAAAGTGCACAGACTTCAAAATGTATGAGAACACCCACCTAGTTTTATTTGTGATCTTAGAAAAGGTGATTGGGTGTTAGAGAAACTCACAAGTCGTTATTGATAACTGATTCTAGTTCTTACTGTTCAAACGTCACTTTTTCATGACAATAATCCATATTTGAGGGGTTGGGTTCTTGTTTTTCTGGTGTGCTTTTGCTACAATGCTTGATATATATATAAAAAAAAACACCTACTTGTGTGTTTGTCATTCAATGCAATTTTAAGTTGCCATCCTTGTTTTTAAAGAAGATTGGTGTGGCTAGTACAGATCACTGGGAGATGTGAAATCAATATTTTGACTTTCATGTATTTAGTTAAAAAGTTAAAATTACCCTAAAATACAAAGGGATTTTATCATGCTGTATCAGGTTTACACACAATGTACATAAAACAATTTATTGCCTGAATTCCTGTGGATTTTTATAAATGTAATCTTAATCCATTCCTGCTTCTGGGCCAGAATCTATTATTCCAAGCTATAAAAAAAAAAAAAAAAGGCGGCAGGAAAATTTCAAACTGTTATTGGTCAGTCTCCTTGATACGTTTGTTTGTCAGGGTCTTTATGATGTGCCTTCAATCTTTGGCAGAAGAGATAGGGACTCTGTCTGATTCTCAGTATGGCTTTAGTCCTGGTCATGGCACTGCTGAACAATGCTTAAACATCTATCTGATGGCAATGAAATATGTCAAGGTTTGTCATGGGTATTCAACAATTCAACAAAAGCCTGGTGATCTGAACTACACAATATGTAGTGGATGAGGAATGTCTCACCTGCACTTTTGTGGCATGCTTCATCATAGGCAAATTCATTTCACCCTGATAACCTGAACTATCTGAATGCCTTAACCTCAGGACATGGGATTTATTGATAAGACATGCTGGATATTTGGAAGATCCAGGTTATTATATGAAAATACCTTGTGGTAAACCCACAGGAAATACTTTTATTTGGTAGGTACCACGATTATGATTAAAACAAAAATGAGAGTACGGATAAATTAGAGTATAATGAAAAATTTCCTAGCTATCGTAACGGAAAGTTTCAATTCTATTAAGGACTCGAAGGCGAGGATTATGCCTTCTTTCTTCACTTTATTAAGACAGCAGCCATCAAAACTTTAAACAAACTACTTTTCCCATGAAACCTTGGGAAAAATTGTAGTACAAAAAATGACCAATAGGAACATAGTGAGTGTCCAATCAGCATGCAACCAGTCCAACATAGTCCCTCTTCACTGGCCCCTTGTCCTCTTTCGTAGCGCGGAGTCAGCCATAGGATCACCTTTATGCATCCTGTTAGTTTGCATCAGAACCTGCAAAGACAAGGAACATTGTCACCACCAAGGCCTATGAACACAAAGCCTGTGGGGAGACAAAACAGCAAAGAACGATGCAAAACAATGCAATCAAGACCAAAGTTTCAATTGTGAATGCAAGACTTATTTACTCCAATACGGGGAGGGCGATCTCCTTGAAGGAATCCCTAGGGTGGGATAATCCTCGCCTCCGAATCCTTAATAGAATTGAAACTTTCCGTTACGATCGCTAGGAAAGTTTTCATTCTATGTCTGGACTCTAGGCGAGGATTATGCTAGTTCAAAGTTTGCTCACTACGAGGTGAGCCAAATTAAGCACTGGCTTGAAATAGAACCTTTTAAAGGTAGAGTCTGAAGACCAATCAGCCGCGTTGAGGATATCTTCCAAACGGGCGCCCAAGCCAAATGCTTTAGAAGCCATAGCACCTCTAGCTGAGTGTGCTCCAAAAAATCCGAAGATCAATACCAGATTCCTGCATTGCCCATCTAACCCACCTAGCTATAGTGGGGAAGGAAACCGCCTTAAAAGGTTTACGAAGTGCGATAAGCAGTTGTTGCTCCCCGGGAGGACGAATCTCCTCAGTCATTTCTTCATATGCTTTCAAGCATCGTACAACGCACAGTTTGGGGGAATCTGGGAATTCTGGGTATGAAATGACTCTTGTGTGACAATTTGTTCTTCTGTGGAGAGTGAAGGTTACCCCGGTCGGGGAAAAAATTCTGCTCGTTATGTCTAACGCCCTCACATCAGAGACACGGCGGCATGATATGAGACACAGAAGCATAGCCAATTTGGCTGACAGTTCTTTCCTAGACAAAAACGATTAGGTTGCCAAGAAAGGAACCGGTTAAGGACCTGGTTAACATCCCAGAGAGCAGAATACCGAGGTTCTGGAGGAAGAGAGAGTCTGATGCCACGTAGCAATCTACATATTAAGGGGTGCTCTCCCACCGCTGAGTCATTGATTGGAATATGCCCAGCTGAGATGGCTGACCGGATGGTGTTAATCGATCTGTAAGCCAAACCCTTATGGACTAAGTGGGCCAGGAAATTAAGTATATGGACTACATCTGCGTCCAGGGGATTGAGGTCCCTTCGCATACACCAACTGGACCATCTGTTCCATGCAGATTTGTACCTCTTGACAGTACTGTCTGCCCACGATCTGGACATGAGTGTCTCAGCCTCTTCCGAAAGGCCTGCGACCTCCCAGCGTCTCCGGTAATCCACCACGCCATGAGCCACAATGCATTCTCTTGAATCAAAGGATGAGGAGCCTGGTCGGGGCTCTTGAGAAGAGTCAGAAACTGGGGGAGTAGGATTGGAGAATCCCAAGAAAGTTCCAGAAGAACTGGAAACCAAACTTGCGACCTCCAAAGGGGGGTGATGAGAACCCCTTCCGCCACCTGTCTCCTGACCTGTGCTGTCACCCATGTGATCATCGCAAAGGGTGGAAACGCGTATCCTGTCTCGCGTTTCTCCAGGACGGGAGTCGGATCTGTGGCCACCGCTAAAGGGTCTGGTCTCCAGCTGAAGAAGCAGGGAAGTTGGTGGTCCAACCTTGAGGCAAACAGGTCCATCGAGAAAGGACCCCACTGGGAGTTGAGCGTTGCAAACACTTCTGGGTCGAGTTTTCCAAAGACTCGAGTCTCTGAAGTTGCAGGATTGGAAGTCCGATACTTGGTTTTCCTCTGCCGTGACCGACACCTGATGATCCAGGCAAAATTGCCAAAATCCGGCTGCCAGGTCTGAGAGTGCTTTGGACCGTGTGCCCCCTAAATGATTGATATAGCGGACCGCTGAAATGTTGTCTTCAAGAGGACACATGATTGAATAGACTCTCTTGTCCAACAACGAACTGCGAACGAACCTGCCAGGAGTTCTAAGCAATTTATGTGTAACAGTCGCTCTTCTTGAGACCACAAGCCTCCTGTAGAGAGAGCGCCGCATCTGCCCCCCCAGCCTGTCCTGCTGCCGTCGGACTCTATAACTAAATCTGGCTTCGACCCGAAGATCGCTCGTCCATTCCAGGCTTCCATGTGGACAAGCCACCATTGGATTTCCGCCCGAGCTTCCTCGGATAGAGTGACCTTGTGAGAGTAGGGGTAACCTCTGCGCAGGTGGGACGCTTTTAAACGCTGTAGGGCCCGGTAGTGGAGGGGACCTGGGAAGATGGCCTGGATCGATGCAGAGAGGAGGCCCACTATTCGAGCTATTTGTCTGAGAGGCACTTGGTCCTTGGACAGAGTCCTCCTTAACTCGTGTCGAATTTTCGCTACTTTCCTGGATGGTAGACTTAGAGTAGAGGACGTGGAGTCTATCACGAAGCCCAGAAACGTCACCTTCTGAGAAGGGGATAAGAGAGACTTCTTTTCGTTGATCACGAAACCTAGACTCTGTTGCAAATCCACTGCCAACCGGAGGTGGGAAAGTAAACGACGAGGACAAGAGTCCATAAGAAGTAAATCGTCCAAATATACCATCATCCGTATACCTCGAGTCCTGAGACGTTCCACCACTGGCTTGAGCACCTTGGTGAAGCACCACAGAGCTGAGGAGAGACCGAATGGGAGGGATGCTAATTCGTATGTCTGATGTTTCCACATGAATTGGTGGAATCTGCGGTGAGGCGGAAAAATTGGAACCACCAGGTAGGCATCCTTGAGGTCCAAACGGACCATCCAATCTAGGGGTCTCAACACGTCTCTGAGGAGATAGATCCCCTCCATTTTGAAATGGTGGTAGACCACCCACTCGTTGAACTTGCTTAAGTTTATCACGGGTCTTTGATCGCCATTGGGCTTGTCGACCAGAAAAATATTGCTGATAAAACCTGTGGGTGGGGGAAGGCGGGGAGAATGGCGCCCTTGGAGAGAAGGGACGTGACCTCTTGGTCCATCAGAGCAGCATCCTGTTGGGAAAACTGAATGGGGCGGGGACGAACCCGCTGGAAGGGAACGCCGACAAACTCTATGTGGAATCCTTGGATAGTTTGAAGGATCCACGCATCCCCTGTGATGGAAGTCCACATCTGGAAAAAATTCGCCAGTCGCCCCCCTACTTTTAAGTGGGAAGAAGGAAGTACACTCACCGGGGTTTGAGGAAGTTGTTGCTCCTCGGTAACCTCTGCCCTTGCCACGTCGGCCCCTCGTGGGGTAAAAGTTTCTGATTCTGATGGATACATCTGCCTGTGGATTCCTCACCTTTTGAATTACCCCTGCGCCAGCATTCCACGGAAATTCTTTTCTCAGCTCTCCCACGTTGACGAGTACGTCATAATAGCACGGTTCCGCTCGCGACTCCGTATGACGTCACCGGAGCCATAAGAAGACCTCGTCGGCGTGTTGACGTCAGTTCCCTTTTTTCCGCGCCGTTGACGCGTAACATTTTTTTCAGGGACTCTCCATTTCTCTGAGATTACTTTGTTTCTTCCTTCTTCGTGATTCTGTAGGAATGGCTACTTTGAAGAAGTTGGGTTTCAAGCCCTGCAGGGAGTGTGGGGGCCATATGTCTATTACAGACCCTCACGACGACTGCCTTTGGTGTCTTTCTCCGGACCACGACGTCGAAGGGTGTTCGTGCTGTCGAAAGATGAACCCAAAGGTGCTGAAGGAGCGTGAAGCTAAACTCTTCATGGCAAGGGCGAAAAAAGAGAAGAGGGGTCGTAAGCGCTCAAAGTCGTCGACCTCGCGTACTTCAAAGTCAAAGAGGCATGAGAAGTCGAAGAGAATACACTGTTCACGACGTCGCTCTTCGAAGGGCAAGGCTTCGAAATCAGCCTCTCCTGTTCAGCGGCGCCGAGAAAAGGACTTTGTTTCTCCGTCGCCTTCTCCTTCTCCGCAGGAGACTCCGATCCACTCACCGGCTCCGAGGGGTTCGCCGGCGTCCAGAGACTCTTCGACGCCCAGAGTTTCTCCGGCGCCCAAGGTTTCTTCGGCTCCCAGAGAGTCTTCTCCTGTTCCTGCGGCTTCGCCTGTGCGGGCGCCGATGTCACCGGCTCCGCAGCCCCAGCATGGCCTCGGATGGATCCAGACCAAGGGGGTTCGGATCCTTACCCTCCTTTCCCGGGACCAGGAGCGGATCCCTCGCATTTCCTGAATGCAATGTTTGGCATGTTTGCCAGGGCATCCTACCCTACCGGTGCACCTTCTGGCCCCGTGGGTCTGCTTGCCTTTAGCTTGGGCATCCCCCAGCAGAATGCCCAGGCACCCTTCGTGCCTTTTATGCCGACGGCTCCATCTTGGCAGTTTCCGGCGCCGAGGTTTTCGACTCCGAAACCTCAATCACCGTCTGGTTTCGAATCGGCGACATCTCGGATTCGATTGGCGCCGCTGCCTGTTTCGGAAGGTCCTCCTTCGACATCGGCGCTGTTGTCACCAGCGCCGCCGACGCCGATCCCAAAGCGGCAATCCAGGAGGGAAGCACAAAGGCTGCTAGAGGAAGATGAGTATCGGCAGGAGCAAGAGGAAGGGGAGATTCTCGACTCCGTAGACGAATTCGAAGGTCTACATGAGGCTAGTGGCTTAGACACTTCCCCGGAGTGGGAGCTCTCTTCACCAAAGACTATTTTCTCTCAGGATGTCGCCCCTTATGTGGTGATCAGGAAAGCTGCTGAGTTGTTGGACCTTCAGATGCCTTCAGCGGAAGTGAAGTCCAATATCCTGACTGAAGTGCTTAATTCTGCTTCTTCTAGTGAGCCTCTACTGCCTTTCAATGAGGCGTTGACGGAGCCAATTATGGAGGTGTGGCAGAAGCCTTTGTCTGCTCCTGCGGTTTCCAGATCAGTGGCAAGAAGATATAGACCTGCTCCTGGTGATCCAGCTTTTCTTTCTGCCCACCCATCTCCAGAAAGCTTGGTGGTTCAGGCTTCTTGCTCCAAGCAGTCGTCTGGGTCCTTTCCTACCACCCAGGGGGATAGAGATTCAAAAAAGTTAGAACAGTCGGCCAAAAAGGTGTTTTCCTCAGCAAGTATGGCGCTGAAGTCTACAAACGCCACTTGCTTGCTTGGAAGGTACATTCATGCCCTTATGGACTCTGTTAAGCAATTGGCCCCTAAACTTCCTGAGGAAGATCGAGTTCATTTTCTTGAGGCTCTTTCAGATTCTGAAGCGGCTGCCCGTCAGGTCATTCAGTCGGGTCTGGACACTGCAGACTCGGTTGCCCGGGTAATGGGTTCTTCAGTTGTTACGAGAAGACATGCCTGGTTCAGATCTTCAGGTTTTTCAACAGATGTTCAGGCTACTCTACTGGATCTGCCTTTCGATGGCTCAGGATTGTTTGGTACCAGAGCGGACTCTGCTTTGCAGCGTTTTAAAGACAGTTGGGCTACTGCAAGATCTTTGGGCCTGCAGTCTCAGCCTAGGGGCTATGGCTACAAGAGGTATCGAGGTTTTGGGAAGGCGGCTTCCTTTCGAGGTCATCAGCAGCCTCCGCAACAACAGCAGAATCCTCTGTACAGGTCTTACAGGGGAAAAAATAGAGGCCGTCTTCGAGGAGCCTCTCGGCAGCAGTCCTCCTCCTCCTCTTCTCCTGTCCCCCCCCACTGGTACCACGGGGAAGCAGCTCTAGATCCCCCATCTTGGAGCATGCTAGTCCTGTAGGGGGTCGGGTGTCCCATTTTCTACAAGATTGGAAATCGGTTACCTCAGACCGTTGGGTTTTGAATCTTGTGGAAAATGGATACGCCCTCCCTTTTCTAGAGTTTCCACCTCCTTACCCTCCTCGCCAGGATTGGTGTTCAGAGGACCATTTACTGCTCTTACAACATGAGGTTCTTGTCTTGTTGCAGAAAGGGGCGATAGAGGTGGTTCCAGAGCAGGAAAGGGGTCAGGGTTGTTACTCCCGTTATTTCCTGATTCCCAAAAAGGACGGCCGATTGAGGCCGATCCTGGACCTCAGGGTTTTGAATTTTTACCTCAGACAGGAAAAGTTCAAAATGTTGACCTTGGCTCAGGTTCTTCTGGCGCTGCAACAGGAAGACTGGATGGTGTCGATCGACTTGCAGGATGCGTATTTTCATCTTCCCATCCTGAAGTCGCATAGGAAGTATCTCCGGTTTATGGTAGGGTCGCAACACTACCAGTTTGCGGTCCTTCCTTTCGGTCTCACTTCCGCACCACAGGTCTTCACAAAGGTGATGGCGGTGGTGGCAGCACATCTCAGAAAGTCAGGGGTTCCTGTTTTCCCTTATCTGGATAACTGGCTGCTAAAAGCCAAGTCTCTAGAGATGGTGTTGGCCACTTGCATGCAACAACGCAATTGTTGTTCAACTTGGGTTTCTCGATAAATGTACCCAAATCTCACCTGGTGCCTTCTCAGCGCAGCCTGTTCATAGGGGCAGTACTGGACACTACTGTGTGTCGAGCTTTCCCGCCTCCGCAGAGGATTCTCGACATACAGGAGATGATTCCTTTATTTCACGATGGAGCTGTTGTTCCAGTCCTGAAGGTCCTACGCCTGCTCGGTCTGTTCGCTTCCTGCATACTGTTGGTCAACCATGCACGCTGGCACATGAGGGCACTCCAGTGGTGCCTCCGTAGGCAGTGGTATCAGCACAATGGAGATCTCGGGGAGAAGATCAGAATCTCCAGAGACACTGCAGCGGAGCTGTCTTGGTGGAGTGTGCAGGGCAACCTGTCTTCAGGAAAGCCCTTTCAGCCTCCTCCACCTGTGGCCACAGTGATCACGGATGACTCCACTCTAGGGTGGGGTGCTCATCTGGGGGATCTGGAGATCAAAGGTCTTTGGTCTCCAGAGGAAAGGTTGCTTCACATCAACCTTTTGGAATTGCGGGCAATACGTTTGGCTCTCAAGGCCTTCCTTCCCTCCCTTCACGATCAGTCGGTTCAGGTCCTGACGGACAACACTACCGCGATGTGGTACATCAACAAACAGGGAGGTGTAGGGTCGTATCGTCTCTGCAGAGAGGCTCTGCGACTCTGGTCCTGGGCTCAGGGCCATCAGATTTGTGTGATTGCAAACCATCTGGCCGGGGTGCTGAATGTACGTGCGGATAGTCTCAGTCGGCGTTACTCGGCCGATCACGAGTGGCGTCTTCACCCAGAGGTGATACATCACATCTTCAAGATGTGGGGGTTTCCTCGGGTGGACCTTTTTGCCACTTGGGAGAACGCGCACTGCCCGTCGTTCTGCAGCCTTCAGTATCCGATGCAGGGGGCGTTGGGGGACGCGTTTCAATTAGATTGGAGCTCGCAACTCCTTTACGCGTTTCCTCCCGTACCCTTAATTCCTTGTGTTTTGAGGAAGGTTCGCCAAGACCGGGCCCAAGTCATTATGATCGCTCCGAATTGGCCAAGAAGGGTGTGGTACACGGATCTACTTCACCTCTCGTCGCACCCTCCGCTGCGTCTCCCTCTCAGGGCAGACCTCCTCTCGCAGTCGCAGGGGCAGGTTCTACACCCCCACCTCTAGAGCCTGCACCTTCATGCCTGGAGATTGAACGGGGCAACCTGAGTTCTTTCTCTCTCCCACCGGATGTGGTGGATGTTATTTTATCATCCAGGAGACACTCCACCAAATCTATTTATTCCTCCAGGTGGTCCAAATTTTTGAAATGGTGTGGAGAGAGGTCCATTGATCCTTTGAAGGCCCGTTTGTCTGATGTGCTGAGTTTTTCTCTTTCTTTGGCTCAGCAGGGTTGTGCTGTGGCTACAGTTAAAGGTTATTTGTCGGCTTTCCTTTGTTTGCTGGGCCAGCCGTCTTTGTTTAAATCTCCAGTTGTTATGAGGTTCATTAAGGGCCTAACCAATAAGTTTCCTCCCACTCCCTTCATTATGCCTCAGTGGGATTTGAATCTTGTTCTTACATTTCTGATGGGTTCTCCTTTTGAGCCTCTTCATAGTTGCCCCTTGAGGCTTCTTTCTTTCAAGACAGTCTTTTTGATCGCTATTACCTCGGCCAGGAGGGTAAGTGAGCTTCAGGCTCTTAATTCAAAACCTCAGTTTTTAACCATTCATGCAGAAAAGATGGTTCTCAGGACCAGGGCTGCTTTCCTGCCTAAGGTGGTTATACCTTTCCATTTAGGTCAGTCTATTACCATACCTACCATCCTCCCCCTCACCCTTCCGAGGAGGAGAGACTTCATCGCCTGGACCCTAAGAGGGCGGTCAGCTTTTACCTGGACAGGACCAGGGAACTAAGGCTGGATGATCAGCTCTTCGTGGGCTACATTGGACGAATGAAACGAAAAGCTGTCCACAAACGAACACTCTCCAGGTGGATCATCTTGTGTATCAAGATCTGCTACGCCCTGGCCAAGAAGGAGCCGCTTGAAGGTATTCGAGCTCATGCCACCAGAGCTAAGTCTTCTTCTTCTGCTTTGGCTAGAGGTGTTCCTGTTGTAGACATCTGCAGGGCGGCAACTTGGGCTTCCCTCCATACCTTTGCGAAGCATTACTGCTTGGATTCTGAGGTTAGGCAGGACGGCCATTTTGCATGCTCTGTTCTGCAAGATTTTTTGGTATAGTCAGGTGGACACCCTCCTCCCGGAGAGTTACGGCTTGGGGATTCAATTCAAAAGGTGAGGAATCCATCAGAAGAACAAGTTACTTACCTTCGGTAACACTTTTTCTGGTGGATACAGTATCTGCCTGTGGATTCCTCACTGACCCACCCGCCTCCCCGTTGTCGTCCTGTTTATACCGAAAAAGTTATAACTGTCTGACATGGTTATTTTTAATATGTCATTTTCATGCATACAGTTTGCTGCTAGGAAGTGCTTTGTTGATTGACTTTTCCTTTCTGTTTATGTATATACTATATGTATTTGTATATATATTATGTATACTTGTGGAAATGTTGTCGGTCCGCCCGTTTGCCTCGAGGGCACGGAAAAAATGGGTGGAACTGACGTCAGCACGCCGACGAGGTCTTCTTATGGCTCCGGTGACGTCATACGGAGTCGCGAGCAGAGCCGTGCAATTATGACGTCCTCGTCAACGTGGGAGAGCTGAGAAAGGAATTTCCGTGGAATGGTGGCGCAGGGGTAATTCAAAAGGTGAGGAATCCACAGGCAGGTACTGTATCCACCAGAAAAAGCGTTACCGAAGGTAAGTAACTTGTTCATCTGGTCTGGTCCTGGTACTGTTTGGGGCCTTGACCTTTCTGTTGATATTGGCTGGAGCCTCGGCCGGTCGAGCGGCCCCTACCTCGACCGGCCCCGCGGAAAACCAGAGGGAACACCCTCTTGATCTTTGTCTGCGCTTTGTCCAGGGAGGTGAACGTATTAACAAACTTTCCTATCTCTTTTATAAATGGCTCACCAAAGAGCCCTCCCTGTGCGACTGCTCCTGCCTCGGAGTCTGCCAGACCCCCAATTTTGGGTCCCATTTGATGAGAAGAGAGCGACGATGCTCTGTAGACAGGGCACAATTTGCATTTCCTAAAAAGATGATAGCCCTCTGGGCCCACACCGAAAGGGACTCCGGAGAGATGAGGGCACCAGAGACCTTGGCTTCCTCGGCCATGTCCAGGATTATAGTGAGGGGCACCAGAGCGTCCAGGAGCTTGTCCTGACATGCGCGCCACGATCTATCAAAACCCTTCGTAGGGTCCTTCATATATTTCTGGAAAAAAGTGGCCATACGCGGGTCAATCTCTGGTGTAAGGGCCACTTTTCCCTCTAATGATGGGCAAGGACATTCAGCCCGCAGGCAGTTACATGCTTCTTTCTCTAAAGGTCTGCGGATGCGACCTGCCACGTGACACGCGACCTTGTCAGCCATGGCCCAATCAGATGACCAGGGATGTATAATGTCCTCAGGGTCTGACATGTCCTGGGAAGGGTTAGGTGGCTGGGAAGGGTTAGGCTGGTTATGAGGGGCCCCTGAACCCTTAGGGGGGAGGGGCGAGAGGGGCCAGGCAGGTTATCAGGATCCCCTGAACCCTTAGGGGGAAGGGGAGGGATGCTAGGAGGTAAAGCGGGTTGAGTCGCCAGAAAAGCTTGGCGGAGTCTGTCAAAGGCGTCTAGATCCACCCCTGCTTCACGTGAACGTTTTGCAGGGGGTCCCCGCTGAGTCTTGTGACGCAGGGGCAGTTCCCTGGGAATTTGAGGGAGGAGCAGGGGCCACTGGCGGTGGGGTAAAATTGGCAAATGCCTGGGCAATTTGGCGAGAGAGTCTCTCCTCTAAGGGATTCATAGCTTCCTCAACTGCCCGATATATTGAGGCGTCCACCGCGTCATAAAAATCATCATCCCATGGGAGGTCAGCCATAGGGTCTCCCACCCCCTGGGAATCATCCTCGTAGTCCATGGTATTTCTAATTATAGGACTAGAGAGGAAAAAATATATAGAGAATTATGCAAGTCTGGGTGGCAGACTGGTAGCCCTCTTCAAGTGGCCACTTATTGGGGGACTGGGTGGTGTCCGTAAATATATGGCTGCGAAAGGTTTCACAAGGGTTTTTATGGGTCCAATCCCTGGGACACTTGCCTGGTGCTGGCAGCAGTTGAGGGAAAAGGGCCAGCCTGGGTATGTGTCCCAAGAGGCCACTGAGGCCAAATACAGACCCTAAGGCGTATGAGAAACAGTAAAATACTGACTCTGCAGCTCGCAATATTTCCAGAGCTGCAGAGCGTAAAGCAGACTCGATCGGCCTGTAATTAGCAAGGCTCGATCGTACGGGCGTCTCCCTCAGGCCGGCAGGTCACAACGGGCACAGCGCACTGACTGGAATTCCTCCGAGAGGAATTTCAACCAACGCGCCACGCTCGATCCGCCTCCCGCGCCCTCTGGCGGTGGGAGGCCAACTGCGCACCAGGACCGGGACGCATAAGAGCGGCGATTGCTCTCGCGTCCTGAGCTGCCAAAAAACGGGAAGGAACAGAGGCAGCTACCGCGGCAGAGCCACTAATGAAACCAAATGAAATGAATCGGAAATACGCAAAATAAGGCAATAGAAAGACTTTGGAAGAAATAATACGCAAATAAAGGCAATAGTGAAACGCTAATGAGGCAAAGCGCGACACCGCTCTAGGTCAGTCACAAAATCACAGCAATAATTGCAAATAGTAAACCAACAATATTATAATTGCAAATAACTAACGGGCTAATAGAGAAAAGGCATAAGGTACTTATCTTGGCTGCGCAGCAGCGAAGAAAGAGGACAAGGGGCCAGTGAAGAGGGACTATGTTGGACTGGTTGCATGCTGATTGGACACTCACTATGTTCCTATTGGTCGTTTTTTGTACTACAATTTTTCCCAAGGTTTCATGGGAAAAGTAGTTTGTTTAAAATTTTGATGGCTGCTGTCTTAATAAAGTGAAGAAAGAAGGCATAATCCTCGCCTCCAGTCCTGACATAGAATTGCGTGTTCATCCTTAGTAATCCCAACATGTTTCAGCCTATCAAATGCCAATTATAATTCAAGGGCATTTGTTACAACAAGATTGAGCCCTACCCCTGGAAATTTCACCACCAGATTTCACAGCATCCCAGGAGGGAAATTGCCAAATTCTTTTACTCCAGGAAAGGTGTATGCCAGGGTTGTGTTCCGGCCACTTTTCTATTCAAGCACTATAGAAATGATGTAGAGGTTTAGCTGAGAATATTTAGTCGGGGAATACCGAGGCTGGGCAAATTTTTTTTACCTTTTTACAACAAAGCGGATGATACTGTCCTTCTGTCTAGAACTTCTATCGGGCTGAAGGAGTTTATTTCATTTTATGTTACATGCAATATGTAGGGTGGGCGGAACTCGTATCATTTCACTCCTCGGAGTCACATAAAAACTCCTTGAGATTCCACTAGGTTTCAGCAACGGGTGGAAATATGCACATAATGCTACGATTTAGCACCATTCTGCCCTGAAAAATCAGCGAGCATGGTGCGATGTGCTCCTGAGCATGCGGCCTTTTGAGTTGATTTTGCAGCCCCTTGAGTAGAAAATCTATTCGAAGCAGCCCTCTGACTGCGACTACAGCCACCCATATTTGAACATCTTGCTGGAAGTCCTCCTAGCCACCAGACATCATGCTAGGGGATGCCCAATCTCGCTCGCCAGCTTGCATTTCTGGAGCCTCGCAGGAGAAAAACAATTCAGCTACACTGTGATTGGCAGCATTTGATTGGAGCTCTCATTGAGGAGTAAAATGGAGTTGCCAAAGTCTGCAAGTGGGATGACATTTTCCACCCGGGCAAAGTTAAGTGTCATGTGTAAACAAAGAGGTTTCAAAAGTAAACCTACTTAAATCTTTCATTATGACTCTTCAGCCTTATGAGGCTCTGTAAAGAACATTCACTACCTCCGCATTACTTTTATTTCCATGTTCACAAGGAAAGATCTTCTAGCAGTATTCACTTTCAGCACCCCCATGGAGTGATTTTCAGGTTTGCTGTAAGATTAGGCCACAGGAAAAGACCATTGGCTGAAATGTTGACTGTCTATAAAGCCTCTAAGTGACCTGCGGGCAGAAATCTGGACATTAGCCAATGTTTCGTCTATACAAGTTGAATAAAAGACCTTTTTAATGTGTCTGGTACAGATGTCACATTTTTCATTCTGCATGACGAGGTAGGCTGGAAGTATCTAGAGCATCATATAAAACTGCCCCACCTTCTCCTGTAGAAAGCAGCATTGAGCAATCTAGCTTCAAATTTAAATAGTGAGATTTTATCAAACTGCCTTTAACTAGAAAATTGAAGCAAACGCCGATGGCTAAAATATATTAACAACGTTATCTTAGCCGGGGGTCATCTGTACTGATTGAACAAACCTGGAATTGTGAAAGCTGACAATCATAGCTTTTAAATGGTTCTTGAGCTTGGAAATCAATGTGAAGTTTTTGCACGGAGTTACAAAAATGCTCTACCAAAGCTAACTTCCCAATTAAAAACTGTAAGTAGAAATGAACTTTACATAAACTTAGTGTGATACTATACTTAAATAGACACACTGAATGACTAACCAATTAATTCAAACGTATAGATACGTATATACATACTATATGTGTAGTCTGCAACATTTGCCGCTATTAAAAATTACTTGGGGAATTGTTGATATTTTGAGGTGAGCCTCAGTTGAGTAAATATCCATCATCTGGCCAATCTGCCATCATCACAATTCATCAGTGCTCAGTGGGAAAGTGTATATATGTCCTTGGGTACCATGCAGAATCATGAAGGAAGCCATTTTGTGATAACTATTCACTTCCAAAATGTGTTAACGTGTGTGAAGTTTGGTGATCATCCGGTGAGTGTTTGCCCAGATGCGATCTTTATTGCTGCGCGTACAAATGTTTTTGCAACATGCTTCCTTCTGGCTTGAAACCAGTGACTGCACATCACATTTGCATCTGGTGCCCGCATCCTTTTGCAAAGATTTGCTGCCTCTCCTCGACTGGACAGAAGTGCTTCAATGCCTGTTCCGAAAGAGCCGAAACGCTGCACAGGCAGAAAGTTAATTACACACCTAGCTTTTACAGCTGTGGTTCTTATGACCTGCTGGTCGCAATTATTGCCGCCCAGTGCTGCTTGGATGTGTTTTTCCTTGCCAGAACCCAGTTCCTTGCCTATAGACCGGAGTGTAAAAAGCAACAAATTTCCTGGTCTGCCACTGATGAAATGCTTTTTCCTGTGGCCACAGGTCATTGAGGAGCTTATTAAAGAAGGCCTGGCTAATGTCGCTAAGCAGTGAAACAATATTGCCTCCTTTTATTCCAGTCGTGTGTTTTGTGTGCACTGATCTGGGTGGTGTACTTTCCTGCCCACATGGCGCTGTTTATTTGTGCCAGAGGCAACTTGCACTTTTAAATTCCGAGTGCCGGGGTAATATACGGAATTGTAGTCTCTGCTGCCCTTAATGAATTGACTTTTTTGTCTCTAGTCTTTCTATACTTTACAGCTCCTTCTTCTAGTTCTTGTAAATTCGGGGTGGCGCTCTTCTCTCTGTAACAGTCATTCTGTTACAATATCACATTTCCCATATGTTGGTGGAACAAGATTGTAAACATTCACTTTGCACCACATAAAGTTGAAGATGCATTAATTGCAGCCTGCACTTAAAATAATATATATCCATTGTTTAAGTGCTGTTGTTTCAATTTCAAGTTAAAGGTTAAAACTAAGCCTATCCCATTCCCCTGCCCACACTTACTCACTGACTTCTTTTCAGTTCAGCCTCTTCATGCAAAATGTAATTTATTTATTTAGCCAGAAATCAATTCGGCATAACAAGGAAGGGACAGAAGGCATAGATAGCCATGGCAGATAGAGCATTCAACTGTTTTCAAATAGGAAGATATTTTCTGTTTGAAAGAACCTGGAAGAAATTGATGCAACAACATATCTTTCTATGCAGGCTGAAGTTGCCACCCCATGCATCTACTCATTTCCTTGTTTCAAAGCCGCAAATGTTTATAAACTACTTTAAAGTTACATTATGTAATTTATCAGTTAAAAAAGCAAATACTTTTGGCCTTAAGGTTCATATTGTGACTTCTTCAGGTTGCTACAGAAGAGACAGTACAGAAATGAATTAATATATGTAGAAACCTAAGTGGATAATGTTGCATGCTCTTAATGAGAAAGGACCACTTAAGTATATTTCATTTACTTATATAGCAGTGGAGGCTGCCCCTAGGGGGCAACAGGTCATTGACCCACTACCTCGCTCTGCCACTATTGCTTGGCATGTTACAGCTTTTACATGAAAACAAACATGCATGTTACAGTACCTTACCAGCAGAAGAGGGCTACACTAGCTGTATTGCGCAAGTTTAAAGCAGGGGCTGGTAAAGCCCAGCCTCACACAGACACAGTTCATATGTGACATGCTGGTCTAGTGCCAGGCAGTGCAGCATGTCAGATACTGGAGTTTCACGGCTTGTCAATTTTGTCAATCTTGCCCAATCAGAAGCTGAAATAAAGAACAAAGCATTCTTCAGTACTTTTAACCCTACTCTGGCTTCTGATTGGGTGTAAGTTAATGGGCCTGCCTATAGAGGGATGGGCGAGTCAGAAATCATGGGTCTGCCCCAGGTAAGCGTTTGTGTTTAGCAGCCTGAGTGTGAGTTTGCCTGTGTGCTGGGGAGTGCATGTATATGACTTTGTGGCTCTGTATGCGTGCCTGCAACTGTGTGTGTATATGTTTGCTTGTATGCGTGATTTAGTCTTTAAGTGTGAATGTGTGATTTGAAAGCCTGTGAAGGGGTTAGTAAGGCCTGAGGCAGAGTGCTGGAGAATGCTTTTGGGCTTCGAGCGGCCCCAGCACTTGCAAAATCCACCAGCCACCACTGATATATAGTTTTGTTTGTTTTCCTTAAGCTATTGTATGTGGTTTGAGAACGATACAAACTTCTTATGAATTGCGAATGCAAGCAGGGACCCAGCAGAGATTCCAGCAACTCTAGAGAATCAATCTTTACTTCTTTTCCACTACAGGTGAGCAATATGTTAATTGTTCAGCAGCCTCAAAAATGTGGTAGTTGTTTTTCTTGCAACAGAAACCCAAGTAATGGAACATGTGCAAGTCTATGGGTCAAGGTGGCATTTTTAAGGTCAAACCTAGCAGACCTCACAGCTTTCTGGTTGCAGAAGACCTATTGTGGACTGACGAAGAAAGTACAGGGGGTTATAGCCCGCCCATTGCTTACCATTGGTTTACTTAATTGTTGCTCTTCTTTGCTTGTTTCTTATGCAACGGCTTTCCTTGTCCTAGTTTGCCCCTCTTTTGTTTGTCCCTCCCCTTGAGCCTAACCTCTTTAGCATCTCTCTTACTGGCTGGCTTCTGTCCTACCACTGTTCACTTTTGGCAAACTACTTTTTTCTTTTTTCTTAAGCACTCCATGTGTTCTCAAATAGTCTCCCTTGTGCACTTTTCTTTCCCCACCTCACGTTCCATGTTGCTCTGTCACCTGTGCTTCTCCCCTCAACCCTGTTTTTCTCTCCCTTGTATGCTTCAACCACCACCCTTCATGTTGGTTCTTTTATTGTAAGCTTCTTTTTCACTCTTCCCCACTCGTCTTTAGTTTTATTAAATTTCCCGTTTATTGTATTTATTGAATTTGCGTTTCTGGTTGGCAAAGGTATGCACCCTGTCCAAGCAGGAACTACAATCATAGTCAGGGTAAGCTTGATACACACAAAGATAACTCGTGCTCACCCTCTTGCAGTTTGGCACAGAGCAGTCGGGCTTATCTAAAGAGGCAATGTATAAAGTATTCATGCCACACTCTCACAGTAACACAATGAAAACACCACAAAAAAAGACTCCACATTGGATTAGAAAAATAGACAATTTTTATAATAAATCAAGACTAAAACAACAAAAATCCAATTAGTAGAGGTCAAGATGATTTAAAAAAAAAGAAATTTCAAAGAGTTTTATTGGGTTTTTCAAACAGAACAAAAGAAACAATGATGTGACTACATAGCAAGGTACATAAGTACCATAAACAGATTTCATGTGCAGTATTAGGATATGGCCTGTGGGCTATACGTAAACTAAAAAGATAACTCCTACAAATGGAAAAGCAATATCCAGAACAAGAAGAAGCAAAGTGAAAATTAGAAAGAAGGAGTCACGAAAGGGTTACGGTGGCGGACATGACCAACTGCAATACAGGTACAGTACACTACTATCTCAGCAGAACAGGGACAGCAGTGTACTCGATGAGATACAAGGAGCAAGTATATATCCTGGAGATAATATTGTACCGGAAAATATAACACGTTACATGTTGATTTCGCAGCGTATTGTATCCAAAAGCATGGTAGGCCTGCAGTGAGACAACATAACATACCTAAAGAAGTACATGGAGCAGGAAGAAAATACATATTCGGCAAAGTGAATTAATCTGAAGACCATGGTTCATAATAACAAACACAATTTGGTACACATGTTTGGGGGGTGACTTTCTGACTATGTATATGCACAGATTCCAAAGCGAGTCTGAGTAAGGGGACAATTTACGGCCTGTTAGGGAACTTATGGGGGTTTGGTAGCGGCAAAGTAGTTGTCCAGTGGCTTCCAGACATTGGTGTTATGTGGTTTCCAGGGGGAGCTCTGAAGGGTAGATTCTGTATGTCTCTAGTTCAGAGCGCAGATTTATCTTCCAAGGCACTGATTCGAGTCTCTGTTGCTCTGGCATTAATGGTGTTTATATCAGATCTGATAGTACATAGTTCCTGCTGTATCATGTCTGTGTTGATTTTTGTGGATTTTGCAAGGTCATACACTTCTGCAAGTTTTTTAAGGATCATGTGCATGGTATTATTTATCTCGGATTATTCTTTAATGGGTGAGTCAGGCAAAGGTGGTTCCGGTTTGGTGCACTTGTTATTTGTTTTTGCCACTTTGTCTGCCATGATTTTACCAGCAGGGAGAATGGTGGGATGGTGAGAGGTGGACGCCAGATTTGTGCAGTGCGGTTTTTAGAGTCTCCACCCCTGGAGCACAGTTCCGCTATATTTCTATTATGTTGTAGATCTGTATGTTCTGTCAAGATCTGTAGTCGGTAAGCCTCAGTTCTGAAGCAACTCCTTTGTAGACGATAGTCGCTGTCGCCTGGATGACAGAAGTGGTTTCTTGGTGATTACCAATTTATGGGACAGCACCCCCACCGGAGTAGCAGAGACAGAAAGCACAAGAGAGTAAGCAGGGATACGCAGGAAGGGTGGACGCTCCGTGAGGATGTTTTTTGTTCCGCAAGTCAGACAGAGCTATGCTAGGTTGCACATTTGGTTGCCTCAACTCGGTGACCACATAGGAGCAATTGGGTAGCCGAAGCCCAAGATCAGAGCCAGCAGAGAGATTATCTGCCAGTCACACTCACCAGGGAGGGTTTCTGTGAGGATGCTGCTTCACAGCAGTTCTTCCCCTTTATGCTTGTAATTTAGTGCAGGATTGGCCAGAGCACGAAAGCAGCCGGAAACTGATGGGTTCAGCATACAATGAACAAGTGGTTAGTACTTGCACTGCTCTGTCAGTGTTACAGCACCAATGGGTCTGGTTGTAGAGAGCTCTGTTCAGTGCATGTCGTGATCTGGCGCCATTTTGCGGTCAGGCAGGACGGCTTGCAGACAGTGGAATCACACGATCGGCTACAGCCCCCGATACGCACCAACAATTCGGAGGTTGGGCAGTGGCAGTTGAGCTCCTGGTGGGACCTAGGGTCCGAAAGGAAACCTTACTTGCTGATTATAGATCACCGTGTCCCACTGTCAATGTCTGCCTTAAGTCGTGACGGCGGCCATTTTGCCGATTCCTTGATGTACGCGTCTGAATCCCCACAGTCTGCGGTCGAAAAACCACCAAAATGCACTGGGGATATGGTATCCGAGGTTACATTTCGGCACTCGTGGTGTTCTGATTCCTGGATCTGGTGGGCATGTTACGGGATCTGGTCTCTGAAGTGAGGCTGCTCCCTGTAGAGGTCCGCAGCGGTGGAAGCAGCGCAGTTAGGCTACCATATGCCGTGCTGTCCAAGCCACGCCCCGAGATATGAATTTTGAAAGAATAAAAAGAGTTCTAGCACTTAGAAGCAATAAGCGCTAATGAGGGTTATCTGGTAGTGCTAGCCTGGGGCAAAGTCAACAGTTCAAGCTGACCGTAATGGAGCACTGGCTGGATACAGGAGCCGCGCAGGCCTGGGGAGCAGAGTATCTTGAGCCTGGTCACAACAGCCAGATGCTGGCCGCAGTCCGGTGATATGTCGATCCCGCAGTTGTGGCGATGAGTTGGTTCCACAGACGAAGTGCCAAAGTCGAGAGGCGTTGGTTCCAATGCGATGCACCGGGTTTCTCAGTGCAGTCGAGGGGATGCGTGGATCTCTCCACACTACTGCAGCGGTGATGAACGGTTCTGGTGTATCGGGCTATGGAGGTGATGTGCTAGTTCCAAGTGTGATGTGCTGGTCCTACTCCAGCAACAGGGCCAATGCATCAGTTATGCTGCAAGCAGACTGGGGATGCATCTATTTCTCTGGTGCAAGTATCTGGGCCCACAACCAGTGAACTAGGCACAGGAGCAGGTGCAGATACTTTGATATCCATGAGTCTCAAGCAATAGGAGGCAAGCCAACAAGCCCTTGGAGATCACTTCAGTTGCAAGGCAGAGTCCAGCTCTCCCTCAGCAGGGTCAGAAAGCAGCAGGCAGCAGGGTAGAAAAGCAGGTATTGTAGATCAGCAGTCCAGCAGAGTGTCAGTCCTTGTAGCAGCACAGACGCACTTCTGACAGAGGTTCTTTACAGGTTCAGAAGTTTCTGCTTTGGTGGGGTCAGAGATCCAGTACTTATACCCAGTTGTGACTTTGAAGTGGAGGTGACTTCAAAGAAGGGTCTTTCAAGTCCACAGACGTCCTTTCTTGCCAGCCCAGGCTCCACACTAGCTGTAGGTGGTAATCAGTCCTTTGTGTGGGGACAGAACACTGCCTATTGAGGTGTCAGTTCCTCCCTCCCTTCCTGCCCAGGAATCAGAATGCACATGGCTACGCAGACACACCTAACCTTCCTGTGTTTGTGCCTCTCTAGAGGGAATGCATAAAGTGTAGCTATTGCCCACCCCAGACCTTTATTGGTGACAGGCTGCAGGCACACACAGCTGTAAAAGCAGAGAAATGTCCACTTTCTAAAAGTGGCATTTCTAAAATAGTAATGTTAAATTCAACTTTACCTGTAAAGAGGATTTATCATTACCATACCAAAGACATAAAACATGACACATCTACTACTTTCTAATCAGGAATTACAGCTTGAACGTGCATTAAGGAATTTCCAATGTTAATCTATGAGAGGAGTAGGCCTCACAGTAGTGAAAAACTAATGTAGGTGTTTTTCACTACTCGGACATGCAAAACTTAAAAGTCCTGCCTTATACTTGCACAGCACCCTGCCCTATGGGCTACCTAGGGCCTACCTTAGCGGTAATGTATGTGTAACAATGGGAGTTTAGGGCTTGGCAAAGGGTTTTAAATGCCAAGTCGAAGTGGCAGTAAAACGCCACACACAGGCTCTGTAGTGGCAGGGCTGAGACATGTTTAAAGGGCTACTTGTGTGTGTGGCACAATCAGTGCTGCATGTCCACTAGTAGCATTTAATTTCCAGGCGTGAAAGAACAAAAGGGGAGCCATGTTGTGCATTCTCTTTTATTTATTGCTCTTCTATTCTAACACTTTTCCTCCATGCAAAGTGAACTTTGTTTGAAAAATTATCTCCCTGGTACCACAGATTGTACTACTTTCACTATTATTTATGGTGCAAGTTTTACTAGCAGTTTTTAGAGAAGGTGTGTTAAGGTTTGCTTTTCCATATCTAAAAATATAATTTTGGCTTTTAAAAGAATTTAAAGAAAAGTCTTTATTTTTGTATTTATACATTATTAACTGAAATTTGTAAAAGGTCAAGCTAACAAAGTCAGACAGGTTTCAAGGCTTTCCCTTGGTGAAAAAAACTCATTATGGGTCCCTCTTGAGGTGAAGGGCTAGAGAATTAATTTACTCAGCAGCTTCCCATCCCCTCTCCTGTTTCTTTTCATTAGAATAAAAAAAGGCAGATGAACATGGAAGTCACCGTACAGGGACCAAAAGATACCACTTGAAGAAAATAATGGCTTTGGCATGTCACAAGACATGAAATGCTAATTCCGTTTTGCCCGGTTTGTCACATGACTGATCCTTTTCTCATTTCCCTCTTGCCCAGTTTATCCCCCTAATTGCTTTTAGATCCGCATGCCCCATTCATCAGCCCTCCCTCTTTTCTTTGTGAGATTCTCTTTTTTTTATGGTCTTGGTCGCCCCTTTGCACCTTTCCCGTAGATCCTTTTGTTCCACTCTAAATCTCTTTGTATCTTTATATCTCTGACATTTTGGTCAAGTCTTGCTTTGAGCAATATAGGGGCCTTCCACGCACTTTAAGCATGGATACTGGATGAAATGAAATGAAATTTGTACTTGTAAAGCGCACCCATACCCCCAAAGGGGTGTCCAGGCGCTGTACGCATACCGCTGTGGAACCCTTCCTGGCTTTTCCCTGTGAAATGTCCACTCCTGGGCACCCCCAGGGTGAAGCCAGGCATCCCAGCGCTGTTGGGGCCGTTGTGGAGATTAAGCAAGCTATTGCCCAGAGTTGCAGAGTGGGACCCATGATTAGAATAGGCACCGAGGCGAGAATTATCAGGTCCGAGGAAATTGAGCCCAAGACCCGCCGAGGCGGGAATTGAACCCTGGTCCCGGGCCAGATCTCTGCATCAGGGTCTGCCGCTCTAACCATTGAGCCACACTTCTCCACGAACTGTAAATTTTGTAAACACCGGTCCCTTGTGATGGGCGGAGTTTAATGGACTCCTCCATGTTAAACTAAGGATTATGATTACTGCAAAAGAGCACAGCAATAAAAGATGGCAAATACGTTTATGAGACAAAGTCATATCACATAATTGTACACTACCCGAATAACAATAAAGGATCAAACAGGGTATAGAAATAGCTTCTTGTGCCACCTATGCAATGGTTTGAAAATGGCTGAATGGGACCGAGCTCAGTCAATAGCAACAACTGGAGCTCGGATATCAATGTACTCTGCTAAAATGTCCTTCATATAGAAACTCTGATTTTGCATATAGAACATTTCATCATTAATATTAGTGCCTGGGTAGCTTCCATTAGATGCAGGTTTATTATTCTAAGCCAATGAGGGGAAAGGATTTCAGTGGAAGCATACATACATGAAAAAATGTACACTAGTTATTTTATCAGAAAAATTACGTTTCTGTAGCATTTGTAAAGTGTGAATTTTCTGTGATTTTCCTTAACACAACAAGCGCAGGGCACAGAGCCCAACACTATGTTGAAAAGAGCATGCAGTTAATTGGATGTTGGTTTAACAGTACACAGAACGAAATTGCCTCATTAAACATGATAGATGCAAACAATGAATTGGCTTGGTAAATGTAATTTTAAAACAGAAAATAACATTGAAAAACAGTCAGGCCTGCCAGTGCCAGGCAGAAGTCTTCGCTGGTCATTATTTTGCTTTTAATTACAGCTAAAGTGTAGTAAGTAAATTGCAATAATCATACCTCTCTCTAGATATTTTTTTCATCCACTGATGGCTTTAGTTCCTACATTTTTGGTGAGATAGGCGGTTTCAAATGATCTTTTATGCAACAATTTTTCTAGTTGACTTACTTGGAGAATTTGCATTCTATGATCATGTCTTCTGTTCTATGGATGCTCCTTTTCCTGCGCCGATCTGGGATCTGCAATTATATTTAATATTCAAACAAATCTTCTTTTCCTTATGTACTCGGCTTTATTCGGTTGTGTTTGCGCATTTTATGATGAAATACTTATGAGCCCTCCTTTACATTTTTAATGTTTTTTAATAATTATCCATGTTGTGTTGTGATCTGCAATCCATTCTGTGCACGCTGATGAACATCAGAACCCTTCCGAATAAGGGGCTGAACCAGTGCTTGAAATGGAAAAATAGAAGTGCAGGTACTCAGTACCAGAGTACCTGCTTGTTTCTGAGAAGTGAGGGTACTCTTCAATTAAAAGTATTACATTTCTCTTTAGAAGTGCCGGTACTCTACCCCTCAAAATAAAAAAGTGCTGGTACTCAGTACAGGACAGTACCAGCCCATTTAAAGCACTGGGTTGAACTATAAGTTGTTTTTCCCTGTGATATGCATGCAAGGCTCATTATTTTAACGCTAGCGCCCATGCAGCGCCACCGGTTGAAGGCCACTCAGGCTGTATGTAAAACCAAAGAGCAGCCGCGGCCCGTGCAGGTAAGAGCGGTGGGGCCGGGTTGAGAGGGGGGAATTCGGCGGACGAGGGAAATTTATTTATTTATTTTATTTTCCCTCGTGGTCGTCTGTCAAATCCCCCCCCAACCCGGCCCCACTGCTCTTACCTGCACGGACCGCAGCTGCCGAAGACAGCAGCTGGTATTGCACCTTAACGCTGCAGTCCTTAGTTATAAAAGGAACTACTTCAGCTTGAGGTAGCAGCAAAACCTAATTCCACTGAAATGTCGGTACACATATAGTGCAAGTCCCAATACAGTTAGACTGCTATTACTTTTTGTTTCCCTGCCATACTCAGTCAGTTAGCCTTAATTTCCAGGTATTTCTTTCCTCACACTTTGCAGCACAACGCTCACCTGGTAAAGTACTTCAGTGTGGTGTACCAAGACATGAAATGAGAGAAAATAAGGAAATGTTAGTAAGATGACACTAAACATAGAAGGTTGACAGGCAGAATGTCCCGTCACAAGCCAGGCAGATGTCAAATATACACTCTATTGAGACAGCTATTACTGCTGCAGTTTGATTTTCAAATTATCTGCATGCAGCTTAAGTTCATGCTGAACGTCTACTGTCACCATTTCACTATGCCAGTCCGCTCCAACATGAACTGAGAAGATGAATCCACCAATACTGCAGACATTTGAAGATTAGAATGGCCATTTCCGAAGAACACGCCTAAAAAAGTGAATTTGTTCTTAGAGACCTAGATTTTGTTCGGCAGTGCACTGTGAGAGCATTTGGATTTTTACTGTTAGGGCTGCTTTTAAAATGTAAGCATAACTTTTCTACAGTTGCTGCTAACACGCCTCTTATTTTTCTCCATATTTGCATTTTGATGCATTATTTCCTCCTGAGTGCAGTTAAAGATGCGGAGATGAACGCTGACTGTATTTCCGTTAATATGATTTTCATATCCTTTTTTTTCTTCAAGAGAACTTGCAGTGGGCTAGACAAGCAAGCATTTTGATAATCTAAATGTCCATGAACTAGAGAAATGTATGAAGATACGGGGTTGGCTTTGGACAAGCTATTTTGGACGGTATCACAAAAATTAGATCTCCGAGCCTAAAGTTAGCTCTCAGTCTCTGCCAAGGTTTTGGACAAACTGATGTCTTGAATAGTTGAAGAGCAGGAGCAGCTCTTAGACAGTGGTAAATGGTTGCTTGCCATGAGAACTGTAAAGTAATGCTCTGCTTTTGGCTGGAAATGTACCATCATTTGTTGACCTGCCTAAAGTAAACAACAGAACATGGCACAACATCATATACAAAGCAGCATAACAACACATTTTACCACAGAACATATATGCACAAATGGTCTTGTCACACATTGCTATCTTCAGAACCCAATTTTCATAATACGGAGGGAAAAGGTGTTGAGAGTAATCACTAAATTAACTCACCATCAAGTCATGAAATAGCGTCAGTAGATTCTGGCCTCTTATGCAAATGTCTAGTGGCTCTCGGTGCAAGCAGCTAATATGTCCTGAAATACTAACTGAGATCGGAGTTTCATAGCTGAGCAGCAGACTGGAGTCGTAGATTCCCAGCACACTGTTATACACACTGTGTTTTAAAAAATAAATAAAAATGTAATTTCTTAATGTTAAACCAAGTTTGTGCCAGCTGTTTAACCCCTTCGCTGCTAGGCCTTTTCCCCTCCTGTGCTAAGCCTTTTTTTGGCTATTTGGGGTAGTGCGCGCTTAGGCCCCTGTAACTTTTTGACCACATAAGGTATCCATGCCAAATTTGCGTCCTTTTTTCTAACATCATGGGGATTGTAAAGGTACCCAGGGTTTGTGGATTCCCCTGGAGGAGACCCAGAAATTAGTCAAAATACAGCTAAATTTTGTTTTTTTTGGGAAAAATGCGAAAAAGGGCTACAGATGAAAGCGTCTTGATTTTTCCCTGCAAATGGCATCAAAAAGGGGTTGTGGTGCTGAAATCACCATCTTCCCAGCTTTCAGGGACAAGCAGACTTTTGTCAGAAAACCAACTTTTTTACACAGTTTTGGCATTTTTCTGGGACATAGCCTATTTTTGCTATTTTTGTGCTTTCAACCTCCTTCCAGTTAATGGTAGAAATGGGTATGAAACCAATAATGGATCCTGGAAAGCCATGCATTTCTGAAAAGTAGACAAAATTCTGAATTCAGCAAGGGGTCATTTGTGTAGATCCTTAAAGTTTTCCTTATAGAAACTAACAGTTAAATAAAGGAAAAATTGAAAATTAGTTGAAAAAAACAGCCACTTGTGTCAACGTTTTCACCTGTAACTTCTTCTAATTATGACAGCTATTTGAAGGCAATATACCGTTATATCCGCTGGACCTTTCTGGTTGTGGGGATATATAGGACTTGTAGGTTCACCAAGAACCCGACGAACCCAGAGCCAATAATTGAGCAGCATCTTGCAATGGTTTTTTATTATGTACCGGGTATATAGCAATTATTTTGTGAAAATGTATACATGGAAAAATTGTTATGAAAGACACCTATGTATTTCTGAAATGGGAACAAAATGTAGATTTTAGAAACAGTAGATATTTGCACATTTCCGAAATTGGGAGTACCCATACTAGCATGAGAATTATAGGTCATTTTTCAAAATGACTTATTTTTTACACATTGTCTTTCATTTGGAAGGCAGAAATGCATCGAAAGTCAATAGGTAATAACAGTTGCTCTACAATTCTGTGTTACCCTAAGTCTCCCGATAAAAATGGTACCTCACTTGTGTGGGTAGGCCTTGTGCCCACAACAGGAAATGGCTCAAAATGCAATGTGGACGTACCACATTTTCACAATGAAAAATTACCCTTTTTTTGCAAAGTGCCTAGGTGTAGTTTTTGAACCCTAGCTCTGCCGGCACCTAGGGAAACCTAGCAAACCTATACATTTTTGAAAACTAGACACCCAGGGAAATCCAGGATGGGGTGACTTGACTTCCTCCCACCAGGTTCTGTTACCCAGAATCCCTTGCAAACCTAAAAATTGTCAAAAACCACATTTTCCCCACATTTCTGTGGTGGAAAGTTTTGGAATCTGCGTGGATCCACAAATTTCCACACACCCCGCGTTCCCCAAAGTCTTATGAGAAAAATGGTACCTCACTTGTGTGGGTCGGCCTAGTGCCTACGACAGGAAACGGCGCAAAACGCAACGTGGTCACACCTCAATTTCGCAGTGAAAAATGACCCTTTTGGCAAAGTGCCTAGCTGTAGTTTTTGAACCCTAGCTCTGCCGGCACCTAGGGAAAACTAGCAAACCTATACATTTTTGAAAACTAGACACCCAGGGAAATCCAGGATGGGGTGACTTGACTGCCTCCCAACAGGTTCTGTTACCCAGAATCGCTTGCAAACATAAAAAATTGTCAAAAACCCACATTTTCCCCACATTTCTGTGGTGGAAAGTTCTGGAATCTGCGTGGATCCACAAATTTCCACCCACCCCGCGTTCCCCAAAGTCTTATGAGAAAAATGGTACCTCACTTGTGTGGGTCGACCTAGTGCCTGCGACAGGAAACGGCGCAAAACGCAACGTGGTCACACCTCAATTTCGCAGTGAAAAATGACCCTTTTTGGCAAAGTGCCTAGCTGTAGTTTTTGAACCCTAGCTCTGCCGGCACCTAGGGAAACCTAGCAAACCTATACATTTTTGAAAACTAGACACCCAGGGGAATCCAGGATGGGGTGACTGGACTGCCTCCTACCAGGTTCTGTTACCCAGAATCCCTTGCAAACATAAAAAATTGTCAAAAAACCCACATTTCTGTGGTGGAAAGTTCTGGAATCTGCGTGGATCCACAAATTTCCACCCACCCCGCGTTCCCCAAAGTCTTACGAGAAAAATGGTACCTCACTTGTGTGGGTCGGCCTAGTGCCTGCGACAGGAAACGGCGCAAAACGCAACGTGGTCACACCTCAATTTCGCAGTGAAAAATGACCCTTTTTTGCAAAGTGCCTAGCTGTAGTTTTTGAACCCTAGCTCTGCCGGCACCTAGGGAAACCTAGCAAACCTATCCATTTTTGAAAACTAGACACCCAGGGGAATCCAGGATGGGGTGACTGGACTGCCTCCCACCAGGTTCTGTTACCCAGAATCCCTTGCAAACATAAACAATTGTCAAAAAAACACATTTTCCCCACATTTCTGTGGTGGAAAGTTCTGGAATCTGCGTGGATCCACAAATTTCCACCCACCCCGCGTTCCCCAAAGTTTTCTGAGAAAAATGGTACCTCACTTGTGTGGGTCGGCCTAGTGCCCGCGACAGGAAACGGCGTAAAACGCAACGTGGTCACACCTCAATTTCGCAGTGAAAAATTACCCTTTTTTGGCAAAGTGCCTAGCTGTAGTTTGTGAACCCTAGCTCTGCCGGCACCTAGGGAAACCTACCAAACACACACATTTCTGAAAAGTAGACACCCGGGGCTTCCAGGGAGGTATGGCTTGCGTGGATCCCCCAATGTTTCCTTACCCAGAATCCCCTGCAAACCTCAATTTTAGCTGAAACAAATCACTTTTTTCACACATTTTTGTGTGGGAAAGTGTGGCATCACTGGCCTCACACAAATTTCCTACCATCCAGCGTTCCTCCAGGTCTCCCGATAAAAATGGTGCCTCACTTGTGTGGGAGGCCCAAGTACCCGCGACAGGCAAGGGCCCACAACGTAGTGAGGCGACCTCAAAATGGCCTTTCACAAAACGACCTGGTTTTGCAAGGGGGGTCACCTGGGTTTTTGTCCCGGGCTCGGCGGCCATCTAGGGAAACCTACCAAACCCACACATTTCTGAAAAGTAGACACCCGGGGGCTTCCAGGGAGGTATGGCTTGCGTGGATCCCCCAACGTTTCCTTACCCAGAATCCCCTGCAAACCTCAATTTTAGCTGAAAAAATCACTTTTTCACACATTTTTGTGTGGGAAAGTGTGGCATCACTGGCCTCACACAAATTTCCTACCACCCAGTGTTCCCACAGGTCTCCCGATAAAAATGGTGCCTCACTTGTGTGGGAGGCCCAAGTACCCGCGACAGGCAAGGGCCCACAACGTAGTGAGGCGACCTCAAATTGGCCTTTCACAAAATGACCTGGTTTTGCAAGGGGGTCACCTGGGTTTTGGCCCCGTGCTCGGCGGCCATCTAGGAAACCTACCAAACCCACACATTTCTGAAAGTAGACACCCGGGGGCTTCCAGGGAGGTATGGCTTGCGTGGATCCCCCAACGTTTCCTTACCCAGAATCCCTGCAAACCTCAATTTTAGCTGAACAAAATCACTTTTTCACACATTTTCGTGTGGGAAAGTGTGGCATCACTGGCCTCACACAAATTTCCAACCACCCAGCGTTCCCCCAGGTCTCCCGATAAAAATGGTGCCTCACTTGTGTGGGAGGCCCAAGTACCCGCGACAGGCAAGGGCCCACAACGTAGTGAGGCGACCTCAAATTGGCCTTTCACAAAACGACCTGGTTTTGCAAGGGGGTCACCTGGGTTTTAGGCCCCGTGCTCGGCGGCCATCTAGGGAAACCTACCAAACCCACACATTTCTGAAAAGTAGACACCCGGGGGCTTCCAGGGAGGTATGGCTTGCGTGGATCCCCCAACGTTTCCTTACCCAGAATCCCCTGCAAACCTCAATTTTAGCTGAAAAAATCACTTTTTTCAAAACATTTTTGTGTGGGAAAGTGTGGCATCACTGGCCTCACACAAATTTCCTACCACCCAGCGTTCCCCAGGTCTCCCGATAAAAATGGTGCCTCACTTGTGTGGGAGGCCCAAGTACCCGCGACAGGCAAGGGCCCACAACGTAGTGAGGCGACCTCAAATTGGCCTTTCACAAAACGACCTGGTTTTGCAAGGGGGTCACCTGGGTTTTTGGCCCCGTGCTTGGCGGCCATCTAGGGAAACCTACCAAACCCACACATTTCTGAAAAGTAGACACCCGGGGCTTCCAGGGAGGTATGGCTTGCGTGGATCCCCCAACGTTTCCTTACCCAGAATCCCTGCAAACCTCAATTTTAGCTGAAAAATCACTTTTTCACACATTTTGTGTGGGAAAGTGTGGCATCACTGGCCTCACACAAATTTCCTACCACCCAGCGTTCCCCAAGTCTCCCGATAAAAATGGTGCCTCACTTGTGTGGGAGGCCCAAGTACCCGCGACAGGCAAGGGCCCACAACGTAGTGAGGCGACCTCAAATTGGCCTTTCACAAAACGACCTGGTTTTGCAAGGGGGTCACCTGGGTTTTGGCCCCGTGCTCGGCGGCCATCTAGGGAAACCTACCAAACCCACACATTTCTGAAAAGTAGACACCCGGGGCTTCCAGGAGGTATGGCTTGCGTGGATCCCCCAACGTTTCCTTACCCAGAATCCCCTGCAAACCTCAATTTTAGCTGAAAAAATCACTTTTTCACACATTTTGTGTGGGAAAGTGTGGCATCACTGACCTCACACAATTTCCTACCACCCAGCGTTCCCCAGGTCTCCCGATAAAAATGGTGCCTCACTTGTGTGGGAGGCCCAAGTACCCGCGACAGGCAAGGGCCCACAACGTATTGAGGCGACATCAAAATTGCCTATCACAAAATGTTTTGGGCCCTTGCCTGTCGCGTGGTACTTGGGCCTCCCACCCGAGTGTGGCACCATTTTTATCGGGAGACCTGGGGAACGCTGGGTGGTAGGAAATTTGTGTCAATCCCATGATTCCACAACTTTACCACACAAAAATGTGCGAAAAAGTGATTTTTTCAGCAAAATATCAGGTTTGCAGGGGATTCTGGGTAAGAAAACGTTGGTGGATCCACGCAAGTCATACCTCCCTGGAATCCCCGGGTGTCTACTTTTCAGAAATGTGTGGGTTTGGTAGGTTTCCTAGGTGGCCGCCGAGCCCCGGGCCAAAACGTCATGGGACCCCTCTTGCAAAACCAGGTCGTTTTGTGATAGGCAATTTTGATGTCGCCTCAATACGTTTTGGGCCCTTGCCTGTCGCGCTGGACTTGGACCTCCCACCCGAGTGATGCACCATTTTTATCAGGAGACCTGGGGAAAGCTGGGTGGTAGGAAATTTGTGTCAGCCCGGTGATGCCACAACTTTCCCACACAAAAATGTATGAAAAAGTGAATTTTTCAGCAAAATTTCAGGTTTGCAGGGGATTCTGGGTAGGAAAACATTGGGGGACCCACGCAAGCCATACCTCGCTGGACTCCCCAGAGTGTCTAGTTTTCAGAAATGTGTGGGTTTGGTAGGTTTCCTAAGATGGCCGCCGAGCCCAGGCCAAATACCTCACTGTTGTCGGTGGTTCAAGTACCCACAACAGGCAAGGGCCCAAAACGTATTGAGGAGACATCAAAATGATCTATCACAAAACAAGCTGGTTTTGCAAGGGAGTCACCTGGGTTTTGGCCCCGGGCTCGGCGGCCATCTTGGGAAACCTTCCAAACCCACACATTTCTGAAAACTAGACACCTGGGGGAGTCCAGCAAGGTATGGCTTGCGTGGGTCCCCCAACTTTTCCTACCCAGAATCCCCTGCAAACCTCAAATTTAGCTGAAAAAATCACTTTTTTCTCAAATTTCTGTGTGGGAAAGTTCTGGAATCTACGTGGATCCACAAATTTCCTCCCACCCAGCGTTCCCCCGGGTCTCCTCATAAAAATGATACCTCACTTGCGTGGGTGGGTCAAGTACCCGCGACAGAAAAGGGCCCAAAACCTATTGAGGCGACATCAAAATTATTTATCACAAAACAACCTGGTTTTGCAAGGGGGGTCCCAGGAGTTTTTGGCCCTGGGCTCGGCGGCCATCTTGGGAAACTACCACACCCAAACATTTCTGAAAGCTAGACACCCAGGGGAGTCCAGCGAGGTATGGCTTGCGTGGGTCCCACAACGTTTCCTACCCAGAATCCCCTGCAAACCTCAAATTTAGCTGAAAAAATCACTTTTTCCATACATTTTTGCGTGGGATCACCATGCCGGCACAAATGTCCTACCACCCAGCGTTCCCCTTGTTCTCCCGAGTAAAATGATACCTCACTTGTGTGGGTGGGCCAAAGGCCTGTGACTGGGAAGAGCCCAAAACATAGGGATTTAGGGTATAGCACCGAGAATTCTAAGCGCTACATTTTTTTAAAAATACGTTTGTAGCCAGTTCTGCTTTGGACACCCACACAAGTGAGGTATCATTTTACTCGGGAAACAAGGGCAACGCTGGGTGGTAGGACATTTGTGCCAGCACGGTGATTCCACGCAAAAATATGTAGCAAATATGTTTTTTTCAGCTAAATTTGAGGGTTTCAGGGATTCTGGGTAGGGAAACGTTGGGGGATCCACGCAAGCCATACCTCATTGGACTCCCCAGGGTGTCTAGTTTTCAGAAACGTGTGGGATTGGTAGGTTTCCTAGATGGCGGCGAGCCCGGGGCCAAAAACCAGGTGCCACCCCCCCAAAACCAGGTAGTTTTGTTATAGGTAGTTTTGAAGTCTCCACAATACGATTTGGGCCATTTCCTGTTTCAGCCACAATGCCTACCCACACAAGTGAGGTACCATTTTTATCGGGAGCCCTGGGGGAACGCAGGGTGGTAGGAAATTTGTGGATCCACGCAGATTCCATAACTTTCCCACACAGAAATTTGAGTAAAAGGTGATTTTTTCTGCTAAATTTGAGGTTTGCAGGGCATTCTGGGTAGGAAAACGTTTGGGGACCCATGCAAGCCATACCTCGCTGGACTCCCCAGGTGTCTAGTTTTCAGAAATGTGTGGGTTTGGTAGATTCCCAAGATGTCCGCTGAGCCCGGGGCCAAAACCCAGGTGACTCCCTTGCAAAACCAGGTTGTTTTGTGATAGGTAATTTTGATGTCTCCTCAATACGTTTTGGGCCCTTGCCTGTCGCGGGTACTTGACCCATCCACACAAGTGAGGTACCATTTTTCACGGAAGACTTTGGGGGACGCGGGATGGGTGGAATTTTGTACATCCACGCAGATTCCAGAACTTTCCACCACAGAAATGTGAGGAAAATGTGTTTTTTTGGACATATTTTTAGGTTTGCAAGGGATTCTGGGTAACAGATCCTGGTGAGAGCCAGTCAACTCACCCCATCCTGGATTCCCCTGGGTGTCTAGTTTTCAAAAATGTATAGGTTTGCTAGGTTTGCCTAGGTGCTGGCAGTGTTAGGGTTCAAAATCTACAGCTAGGCACTTTGCAAAAAAAGGGTCCGTTTTCACTGTGAAAATGTGGTGTGTCCATGTTGCGTTTGGGCCGTTTCCTGTCGCGGGCACTAGGCCTACCCACACATGTGAGGTGCCATTTTTCTCGGAAGACTTTGGGGAACGCGGGATGGGTGGAAATTTGTGGATCCACGCAGATTCCAGAACTTTCCACCACAGAAATGTGAGGAAAATGTGTTTTTTTTTACAAATGTTTCGGTTTGCAAGGGATTCTGGGTAACAGAACCTGGTGAGAGCCAGTCAAGTCACCCCATCCTGAATTCCCTGGGTATCTAGTTTTCAAAAATGTATAGGTTTGCTAGGTTTCCCTAGGTGCCGGCAGAGTTAGGGTTCAAAATCTGCAGCTAGGCACTTTGCAAAAAAGGGTCCGTTTTCACTGTGAAAATGTGGTGTGTCCATGTTGCGTTTTGGGCCGTTTCCTGTCGCGGCCACTAGTCCTACCCACACAAGAGAGGTACCATTTTTCTCGAAAGACTTTGGGGAACGCGGGGTGGGTGGAATTTTGTGGATCCATGCAGATTCCAGAACTTTCCACCACAGAAATATGAGGAAAATGTGTTTTTTGGACAAATTTTTAGGTTTGCAAGGGATTCTGGGTAACAAAACCTGGTGAGAGCCAGTCAAGTCAGCCCATCCTGGATTCCCTGGGTGTCTAGTTTTAAAAAATGTATAGGTTTGCTAGGTTTCCCTAGGTGGCGGCAGAGCTAGGAACCAAATTCAACAGGTAGGCACATTCCAAAAAAGTCAGTGCCTACTGGGCTTTCTGCCGCCCTGGGGAGGGGGAAATCAGGGGCTATTGCCTCGATATGCCCCCGAGGGGGCAGAAAGACTGTGGCTATTCTTTTGGGGGTCGGGGCATTGGGATGCCTGTTCTGGTCAGCCCCCACCCCTGCGTATAAAAAAGCCAGCATAATCGCTGGCACATAGTGGGCTTTCTGCCCCCCCCTGGGGCAGATCAGGGGCTACTGCCCCTATCTGCCTCCTGGGAGGGGCAGAAAGACAGTGACATCTTTTTTGGGGTGTGTGGGGGCATTGGCATGTCCATTCTTGGCAGCCCCCAACCCGAACTTTGTAAAAAAAATCCCTGGTGGCTAGTGGGCTTTCTGCCCCCGGGGGCAGATAAGGTGCTATTGCCCCATCTGCCTCCCAGGGGGCAGAAAGACTGTAGCATATTTTTTGGGGTGGGGGCATTGACATGCCCATTCTGGGCAGCCCCCACCCCTACCTATATAAAAAAAAATCCCTGGCGCTTAGTGGGCTTTCTGCCCCCTCCCGGGGAGGGAAGATCAGGGGCTATTGCCCCCATCTGCCTCCTGGGGGCAGAAAGTCTTTTTTTTCTTTGGGGGTAGGGTGGGGGCATTTGCATGCCTATTCTGGGCAGCCCCCACCCCGGGCCTATAAAAAAAAATCCCTGGCATCTAGGGTGTTTCTGAACCCCGGGGGGCAGATTGGTGGCCACTGCCACGATCTGCCCCCAGGGGGCAGAAAGACTGGAATTTCGTGGGGGGAGGGGTGGGGGCATTGGCATGCCCATCTTGGGCAACCCCACCCCATAATGTATCGAGGGAAAAAAACCCTGGTGTCTAGTGGGCTTTCTGCCCCTCGGGGCAGATTGGGGGCTACTGCCTCCATCTGCCCCTCAGGAGGGGCAGAAAGACTGTACCTTTAGCGTCGGGTGGTGGGGGCATTGGCATGCCCATATTGGGCAGCCCCTACCCCAAATTATAATTAAAAAAAAATCCCTGGTATCTAGTGGGCTTTCTGCCTCCGGGGGCAGATTGGGGGCTACTGCCCCCATCTGCCCCCAGGAGGGGCAGAAAGACTGTACCTTTGCGGCGGGGGGTTGGGGGCATTAGCATGCCCATATTGGGCAGCCCCCACTCCTAACTATAATTTTTTTAAATCCCTGGTATCTAGTGGGCTTTCTGCCCCCGGGGGGCAGAAAGACTAATTTTGTGGCCAGGGAGGCGGTGGGGGCATCGGCATGCCCGTTTTGGGCAGCCCCCACCCCTAATAAACATGCCATAAAAATCCCTGGTGTCTAGTGGGCTTTACTCCCCCGGGGGCAGATTGGGGGCTACTGCCCCCATCTGCCCCCCAGGGGGCAGAAAGACTAATCATGCCAAAATTGTATGGGGGAGCAAAGGCCCTTGCCCAAGGGGCCGCTCCCCTCCCTGGTGCCTAGTGGGTGGATCTCTGCTTAGGGATCGCCCTCCTGGGGCGATCCCCAAGCAGGGATCCACTAGGAGGGGTACCATTGGAAAGGGGAGATTCTCCCTTTCCAACGATACCTCTCCTGAGTTTCTACGTGCTCAGGGGCTGAGATAGCCCCTGAGCACGTAGAAACTGAAACTGAAATGAGCCTCTTGGCTCATTTCAGTTTCAGTTTCACTGAAATTACATCAGCGCGACGTGCGCGCCGATCGTCATTTCAGGGAAACCAGGGTGAGCCTCGGGAGCTGGGGAAGCTCTTCCCCAGCTCCCGAGGCTTTAGGGGATTAAAGGGAATCCCTCTGGTGCCCGCACCAGAGGGATTTCCTGTGCTGGGTTCCATGACGAGCTGGACTCGTCATGAGCACACGAGCACTGTGTGCCATGACGAGTCCAGCTCGTCATGAGCACCGAAGGGGTTAAATGCACTAAAAGTCCATTGGCCCTTTGTTTGACAATAGCAGGCTGTGGAGAAGGTCTCTCTTTCAGTCGCGGTCGGTGGAGGAGTGCCGGCCGGGCGGTGACGTGGGGCGGGGAGGGCAGGGTGGGGGTAGCAAAGTAGGATTACGGACCTATACAGGTAAGTAAACATTTAAATCAATGAAGCGATTTCGTTGCGCGCACTGCATCGCCAAATGCGATGCAGTGCGCGCAACGAAATTCGCTTTATTGATTTAAATGTTTACTTACCTGTATAGGTCCGTAATCCATACTTTGCTACCCCCCACCCTGCCCCTCCCCCGCCCCACGTCACCGCCCGGCCGGCACTCCTCCACCGACCGCGACTGCTCTCTTTAATCTTTAGCAATGCATCTTTGGTTCTAGAAAAAACCCTCCAGTGATTTGTAGCCTGCATGCTTGCTTTTGATATGCGGAACACAGGAACAAGGATCTCTCATTTTAGTACATATAATTTTATCATAGCTGATCGGAGAGTGGTTGGTGTTTGTTATGGTTGATGGTTAGGTGCCCCCTTAGGACCTTATTTGTGTAGAAAATTGTATGTACCCCGAGTGAGCCATCATCACCTTCTCTCTGGTTGTGTGAAGAGCTACCTACATATGAATCACCCCTATTCATAGCTATCTTCTACTACCATGTCTATTTGATTCTCACACCTTTTTCTGACGCTCCTGTTAGTGGAATACCATTATGCCGATGTTGTCTGCTTTACAATCTTAAAAGGCTTTGCACAAATTGTTTGAAAATAGACTGCCTGGTTCTTGGTATTATTATTTTTTACTGTGGACATCTTGGTTTTGCTACAACCAACATGTTTCTCTGACCACTGCTCAGAATCGGATAGTGATCAATTGTTCAAAGTTTCAATTATTTTCTACTTGAACAACCTTGATAAAACCCATTCATCTTCAGCTCCTGAAACTTCATCTAATTTATCTGCTTCTTCTTTTAACCATGTGTTCATTGGGCATGCTGTTCATGAACACCAGATTCAAAAAGGCTTTGTTTCTATATCTTTCAAGATGCACACAATTCAGAAACTAAAAATGTTACTTGTCGGAAGATTGACTTAGTGGGCTAATCACTCTTATGTAGAAGACCTATTTTTGAGGTCTTCTTGATTCATGGGTATTTGTATGGTTTAGGTCTTAACTTGCTTCTGTATAGAATCTCTTGGTGCGTTCGTAGAAGATCATCCGTATAAGATGTTCATGCATTGTCCATTAGAGTCTAGCAGTTGTTACTAGGTTTTATTGGAAGGGTAATGAGAACCTGAGACGGGTACCGGTCTAGGGAAAATGAAGAACTGGGAACTACAAAGTGTGGCAATAGCAGGGATGTGTTGAAGTATCCATACAAGCTGCAAAGATTCCCCATATGGTTAGAGGATGGAGGAAGTTATTTTTAAAATTCTTTTAAGTCTACAGTACCAAATCCCTTGCACAAGCCTTTACTTGATAGTTTCTAAGAGGCCACATACTTTGTAATACGCTTCCATTGAATTTTAGGACTATTTCCTACCATCTTGCCTTTGTAGAACAATCATAATACGATTGTCTGCCTAAATGTATGGTTCAAATGCTGCACTCTGTGTTTGGAATGTGCCTAGAAGTAATTTACTGTACACGTGGCTAGGATTTTTTGCTACAGCAATATGCAAATTAATGTAGCCTTTATCTTGTCTGAAGTGTAATGCAGAAAAAACTCCTTATCCTCGCTAATCAAAACAGCACACATCCTCTTTATTCCTTTACTGTGAGTTTTTACCACACAATCCAGGGACACATAGAACTGTAAGTATGCACTTTTAACAAAGAGATCAACCTGTTCTTAACTCACTGATTTCCAACAAATGAAACTACAGGTGCTGTCGTATTGCAACTGTGTAGAACATTACTTTATAAGATTTTCTTAGAGTCTATTCCAGTATCCTTCCTTTCTTCTTCCTGACCCCTAAGCCTTTTGGACCCCTCCGCACACATGACTCCTCAGTTTCCCAATAGGCTTAATCAAGAGAACAGGGCTTTCCTTTTTCCAGGATTCCTTCTCTGGATTTTCTCTCCCCCAAGCTTTCTATTTCTCCTTTGAGGTAGAAGAAATTCAGGTGGAGTGTTTTTAGAAAGTCCACGAATTATCCTCCGAGAAGTGAATTTCTCAAAAAGGTTCCTCTCCCAGTTTGTTCCCAGTCACGTCAGAGGAGACAGGAGGATTCTTCAGGCTGGCATCCTGGTCCACTGCATCATCCCCTACCCCAAGCTTGACTTGCCTTATATACTTTTTGGTTTGGGGACTGTGGATAGGTGCCTGATTGTTATGGTTTGTGTGTAGTGTCTCTACCTCCCTTAATAGGTAAGTCCTACCTTCTGTGTGAACCTTTACACTGCATTTGCTGGCAGGCTCCAGGTGAATATGTGCCATGCCGATTTCCAACCTCCTTGTGTTTCAATTCGAAGTGTGGGCCCCAACTCCTATCTCCTTCCATGTCTGTGCTATTGTTTAACCACTATACCAGTAATCTCGAGAGTTGGGATACTCAAGTGTGGGAAAAAATGTAGTAGTGGGATTTCGTCTTCAAGAAACTGAAATGAAATAGGGTGACTGCCTACCCTACCAATCCAAACTACCTTAACGACTGTGGGGAGTTCGGTGGCCGATTGAGTTTAAACTTCCTGAATGTTGTAGAGGTGGTCTGGGGAAAACCAGACTAAGGTCACTAGATTCACATTCATTCAAATTTGGATGTGCCCTTTCACACACATCCATTTTGAACAAGCTACAAATAGATATTCATTTATTATAAGAAACTATCTGAAATCATTATTGGTCTAATATTTAACATATTACAAAGTATCGAGGTGAAAATTGACTTCGATTAGAAAATAAATATTTTTTATTATAAACTCCTGCATTTTTAGTGCACTGATTTTCGGTTAATAACGATGGGATAGCTTTCTTAAAGTTTTTTTTCCCCAAAAATGTGGTGGTTTTCAAAGTATTACATGTATTGTTGGTAATCACAGAATCAGTGGAACAACATACATAACCCTAGAGTGGGTTTTTACCTACGGTAGTATTGTACAGATGGTCGGGAACCTCTGTGGATGCAAAGCTTACCTTCCTAAAATGAGAAAGGTTTGTGTTTCAGAATAGCCCTTGAACTAAGGAGAAATAAAAGATTCATTGTCATTTGAGGACTATAGTTGGAATACAATTATATATCTAGAGGTCAGGTAATTAATGGAACTGGAGAATGGCATTCTATATTTTCAGAAACCACGTTTCCTCATTTTACTCCAAATTTAGTTTTTGCCACACTGCTTACCCTTTGCATATCTGGATTGTGAGGTGACTGGTAAAGGCCATTCCTCAGAGAATTAACTAGTAAAAGATGGGGAAAGAATTGGAAGTACAGTTGGGACCTCATTTCTTTTTAGAGTCTGAACATTTTGACATTTGTGACCAAGATGATTTCTTGGCAGCCAGCGGCGGCACTGTAGACTTCCTGCTGTTGCAAACATAGCTGTAGAGACCTCTGAAGAGTACAAGAGCCGACAATGCAATGCATGGTGAATATTGAACAAATATGGTGTGAACATGCTCCGTGACATCCTTCCTCTTTTTCATATACAGATTTCTTTTCTCAACTAACAAACCAACTCTCCTCTCGCCAATTCTATATATCCATGCACAAAAACGAATCTAAGTACATTTTTATAGAGATCTCACATTACCTCCTTACTTTTCATAATAGAGACATACTTGAACACAAATCCCAAAACACCAGCCCCCACCCGACAAAACCCAGTCACAAGTGATATCACTCTATAGCCAGCACTTGCACCAATCAAACTCACTCAAGAATATCTGCAATTTACCAGATTTCACATATACACCAAACCTCTTCCTCCTTAAAATACCACTTCACACACACCTTACACTCAGTAATACCCTTCCACACCAACCTCCATTTTCCATCACTCTGTACACCTGTGCACACAAGCACATTACACATGGATAACACATCCACACATTTTACCAACACACCAATCTCTTTAATCCAATGCTCAACACCACCTGACTGCTGCTAAATGAGAAATAATGTATTCTGTTATTTTTCTACATGAGGAACCAGCTCCTCTGCATGCTTCAGCTATTTGGTGAGCATGACCTTCAACAGAATAGATTTTAGAAGCAAGATTTTAAGACTATCAATAAAAAGATAACCAGGCTATCACAGACATTTGAAAAAATACTTTTCAGGTATTTTAATATTAAAATGTAGATTTACTTTGAGATTTTCGGGTAGGCATGTCATGACATGAATGTGACTCAACAGTTCCACTTTAGTTGCTGGAGTTAGTCGTGGCACTGCATCTTACCCACTGCTACCCACATTCAAACTGAATTGCATGCAGATGTAGCCAATACAAACACATCATCTGTTTCCTTCCAAACCTCCCCCTTTGATGCTGGAATGCAGAGCAACCTTGGACATATATGTATTTGTAGGCATGCGAACACCTGTTCTTTACTCCTTCTACAGACATTGTGGTACCACAATATTGCAGTAGAAATATTGGCTGCAGATATGACTATAATATTGACTCCACAATAAAGTTAACAATAAACTTAAATTGACAATATTTTTGAGTCAATTTTTTGGTCACAGTATATCTCTATAGGTCCATATTTCTACTGCAGTATCATGATCTACACCTCTCCACACATTGTACTTCCATAGTGTGACGGCTGCTGTGTGGTACTCTCTGCTGTGTGGTTGGGCGGCTGCCGTGCAACGAAACGTCTCGCGTCATACGCACACTTCCTGGAACTTCCTGGAACGCGAACGAGATACGTGATACGGAGATCAGCCGGGAGGCTGCACCGCCTTGTTTCTACCAAGCCGGGTTGAAGCGCGAAAGTGAAAGCGTGAAAACGTGAACCTGGGAACGCGAAGTTGGAAACCTTCTACCGGCAAGCGCGTACTCATCGCTGGAACCCCCGGGGGGGGGAGGCGCCCGCAACCAGGGAGGCGCTGGGACCGTCTCACCTGCTAAGTATAATAGCCTCGACTAGGGGCTACTCTAAAAGTCAGAATCACGGCCAGCCACCCCACAGCAGAGGTAAGTGCTTTCTGGCTTATATGGAAAGCTATTAATGCTTGTTTTTAAATGTCCTTAATCCTTAGTAACGCCAGAGAGCAGTTTGGAAAGGGCAAAAGTGGTGGCGGTAACCAGTGACGGCAATCAGTGCAGGAATTAAGTAATTGAGTGGGGGTAAGGAAGTGGAGTATCCATAGGCTTGACGCAATCTGCCCTATATCTTCACTCCACTCACCCTCTCAATCTTCAACGGTACACGACACGCGACACAGTAGGAGTCCCCCACAGATGGCACCAAAGAAGCCAAAAACAAGCAAAGCAAGAAAAGACCTCCCAACACCGAATAATGAGTTAATGGACGAAAATGGGTCCCTAGTAGAGAGCATGGATGGTTTGGAGGAGAATGCGAAGAGTGCGCGCAAGAAAACCACAAAGAAGAAATTGACACTTGATAAACCGCAAGTCAGTGTGAAAGGAGGGGCACTTGTGTCAAGATCGATAAAGGACTTTGTGTGCAAACACTTCAAGAAGATACCTACGCCCCTGAAAACTCAAGTCTATGATAAGGAACTGCGAGATCAGACAGACATTACGGAATCGGATACAAGGACTAAATCAGATAAAAGCATGGGACATTCGGTGAATGAAGGCTCCAAGTCGTTAGAAGAATTGGTGCGCAATAGTACATTGGGCTTAGATATATCCGCAACACCCTCGGCCTCAATGCTGGACATAATGTTAATGTTGCAAAAAACCCTGCAGGGCCCGTTAGAAGTTACATTGTTAAATAATAACATCTTAAACTCCCATGAAATTTTTCTTTAAAAAATTGTGGGAGAACTACAGGGGATCAGGGGTCTGCCATCTGTGGTTGGACCGGTGCCCGATACCTCTATTCAAGGTAGTGCAGGGGAATCCGTGCAAATGAATAATCCACATGATGTGTATATTTCTAGATGTCCAATGTTAATTTGGAGACGGGGAGATTACCCCTGGTATAGGCGTTCTAACACAAGGTATTATTTAAGAAGACAAACTCAGCAAAAGGGAAAACAAAAGGGTCCAAAGAAAGGAAGGGACAAGGGCGTTGGGCCGCAAGAAACATCACAAGAAAGAGGAACTTCCCCAAATAATAGAAGGAAAAGTAGGAATCTAGAGAGCCCATCGAATATGACACGGGTGGAAACAGGGGGGAAAAGGGTCCAACAAAAATTCACTCGTAAAGTAAATAGGGAGGTTAAAATGTTGGAAACATGGGTAAACCCGCAGGGAGGGAAAGAACTCCCAAAGAATCCAGCAAGGGGTGGAAGAATACCAAAAATACCAATTGCAAAGAAGGATAAGTTGGGAAAGGAAAGTTTGGGTACAAAAGTAACACAATTTAGTGGCAAAAAGTGGTTATACTTTGAACCCTCTGAAGTAGAGAAGGGGAGGAAAAAGCTAAGAAAGATTACACCCTTAAATCGTTCCCAACTCTTATTTTCATTCTCAAAATGCCCCAGCCTGAGAGAAATTGGGTCAAAAGACCTGAGGCAGGTAGGATTCAGCCTCCATAATAAAGGCAAGGAATTTACAAAGGTCGAAGTCTACTCAGGGCTGGTAAAGGCGGCAATTCTAAAAGCCGAAAAAGAGATATTAAAAGAAGGAATAAGGCTAATACCAGAGGCAGAATTGGAAGGGGTAAACCAGCTTGGCAGTGCCTTTCTCAAATGTCATGCAGGCCTGGGGATAAGGCAAGTGAGATTGATAGCAGGGGCATGCGGGGAAAGAGCAAATATCAACATAGCGGTGGAGAACTCGGAGCCCAGTAAAAGCTGGGGTAATTGGAGCCCAGGAGATAGCTATATAAGCACACCCTCGTGAGTCCTGAATGAATCTGGTCGTCTCAGTGATATTGATTAGGGAAGTGGGTTGTCGCATAGCCTAAAAATAATATCTTGGAACATAAATGGGTTTGCAGGGCAAACAAAAGCTGAAAGCATAAATTATGTTTCACTGCAGGCAGATATTATTTGTCTGCAGGAAACATGGCTATGCGACAACACCCTGGTAATCGAAGGGTTTGTACAACTTCATAAACCTGCCAGTAAAAAAAGATTTGGACGGCCATCCGGGGGGATTATGACACTTATCTCCACCAGGATCGTGAAAAAAGTGAAGTTAATAAATGCATCATGTAAATGGGTGTTGGTTAGTGAGATAGCTCTACTGGTTTCTGAAAGGTTGAATTACCTCTTGATTCTGGTAAATATCTACATACAATGGGGTTCTCAAGAGGAGTACGAAATGGAAATGGGGCTATTTAAGGAGGTTATGAATTCTTTAAGTGAAAAGTATGAAAATGATTTGATGGTCATCATGGGTGATTTCAACCACAAACTAAATCCCAAAAAACTAGACCCTTGGTTCAAAGAAATCATAAATGCTTACGATATAATGCCAGCAGTCTTTCCCATTCGTACCACGAATAGACAAGATGAAGCCCTTGGGAAATTCTTAGGATCAAAGGGGTTATTTAGTTTAAATGGCAGGATGGAATCTGACCGTCCAGCAAAACAGACCTTTAGAATAGGTAATCAACACTGTCCCATAGATTTTGTGTTTATACACGCATGGAACAATGCCATTGTAAAAAGTTTAAGGTAATCCGGCGTAAAGAAAGTGATCATAATGCCCTGTATTGTGAACTAATAAGGGGGCCCATAAGCCATCGCGAAAGAGTCCTCCCCCAAAATATGTCCTACCCAAAACGCCTGTCCACAAAATTAACAGATGAGTACTTAGCGAAATTGGCAAGTTTCCAACAGAACTTAAATATGGAGGATGCCATTGATCAGAAAGTTTCATGGTTTGAGGACAAAATCGAACAGGTTGTACAATGCCTTAGAGTTGACCTAAAAGGGAAGGAAAAGGATACTAAAGACACACAATCCAGCCAAAGAAAGCAAGTAAGTTGCTTTGACTCTGCTTGCAAGGGAAAAAAAAAGGATAATACGGAGAGTAGAAAGATGCTTGAGGATAAGGTATGACCAGGGGAGTCTTACTTATCTAATTAAACTAAGGAAATAATATAAAATGTTAGTAAGGCTGAAGAAGAGGATATTTAAAGAAAAATGTTGGGATAATCTATTGGAAACAATAAAAACAAAAAATGTTAAAGGTTTCTGGAAGTTGATTCAGGACGCCAAAGGTCGGACCCCAGCAACCATGAGCTGTGTAGTCGATGAGGCAACCTGGGAGGAGTATCTAGGCCAACTATATGAGGCAAGTAATGTGCCCGTAATAAGTAAGGAAAAAGCCCACTGGAGAAGGGCAGTAAAAGAGTTAGTCATCCTTCTCGATAGAAAAAGTGAAGGATACTATTAGGAAGTTAAATCTAACTCGCGCTGCAGGGCCAGATAACCTTCCCGCCGTTATAATTATAACTCAGCTAAACTGGTGGGCACAATTCTTATCCCAGATGTTTTCAGCTATCCTAGATTCAGGCATTATCCCAAAATCCTAGAGGGGGGCTGTGATCAGACCACTACACAAGAAAGGCGACCGGAAGGACCCTAAGAATTAAAGATTGATTAATCTGCTGGATATTGGTGTGAAGGTTTTCTCTAAAATAATTCTTGGCAGATTGAAGGATTAGGTGGAGCAACAGTCGATCGTGCCAGTGGAACAAGGAGGTTTTAAGGAGGGCCACTCTACGATTGATCACTGCTTCGCCTTATGGGCAGTGGCTCGGAAGTCCATGGAGCAGCAAGGTAGATTATACTGCTGCTGTGTTGACTTTCGTGCAGCTTTTGACCTAGTGGATAGGGAGTGCCTTTGGGAGTCTTTAAGAAGCTATAATGTTCCAGATGAGCTCCTAGTAATAATCCAGGAGTTGCATAGTCCGAACTGGGCCCAGGCCATTAAAGATACAACGGGGGGCCTGACACCTGAAATAGCGATTAATAATGGCCTAAGACAGGGTTGCGTACTGGCCCGCTTCTCTTTGCTATTTTTCTTGCAGACCTGCCTTCTTTTTTGATGACTGATAGAAGTGCAAGCCCGAAAGTGAATGGGAAGCATTTGTCCTGTCTACTGTATGCAGACGATTTAGTAATTCTTGATCAGCCAGAGTTGGGTCTGCAAAGGAAGCTAAATGCGTTCAGCACATATTGTGCAACTAAACGTCTTACAGTGAACATGGATAAAACAAATATCCTGTGCTTTGGGAAGAGAGATCAAAAGTTTAACTGGTTTTTGGGGCAAACCAAACTAGAGATTGTCAATGAGTATAAATATCTTGGAATATGGTTTGACAAGTCTCTAAAATGGGGCACGCACCTGAAGGCTCAGAAAGTAAAAGCCTTAGCTTCCGTTTGCGGGTTGAAAAAATGTAATCGTAGTTATGGTGCTATGTCCCATAGACCATTGCTGAAGGCCTTCAATGCAATGATCCCCCCGCAATTGCAGTATGGAGCAGAAATTCCTTGCCTAGGTGGGAAAAGTACCTGGACAGTGAGGAAGGGAAATGTTTAAAATCATTAATGTCATTGCCTAGCTCATCAATGATTCAGGCAATTAGATTGGAGCTAGACGCGACCTCATGGAACGTTCAGGTGCAAGTGGGTTTACTCAGATTTTGGAAACGGCTGGGGTCAGGAGAAGATATGAAAGTGTCACGATGGTGTATGAAGGAGCTTCAGCTTAGTGAATTAAAATGGGCTAAAGCAATAAGAAAGAAACTCTATTCCATCTGTGAAAAGTTGAAGGTGAAAATTGATCCGCAGTCCCTGTATATTGATGAATCAAAAAGTGCACTCAAATCTTTAGGGAGGGAAATGTCTAGATTGAATGACATTGAGTACCTGAGGAAGAAAGAGTCTGTGCAGATTATGATAAATAGCTGGAGGAAAGAAAATTGGTATCCCTATCTAGACACCCTACCAAATCAATGGTACAGAATGGAAGTTTTAAAGCTGAGAATCGGTATTAATCCTGCTCTGTTAAATGAGAAAATAAAAAGGGAATTGATGCGACCTGACGGTAGATGCACATGTAGGATGGGCATGAAATGTAATTGTTTACACATTTTAATGGACTGTCACAAATTGTTAGTCCAGCAAAAACAGTTTTTACAACCGATTTTCTTAAAATATGGTATTAGGTCGCGTGCGCAAGCAATCGAGCTCCTTACTGATATGCTAAATCTTGAAATCACAATAGCTGTGGCGAAGTTTATTCAAGCTGTTAAAAGGTTTCTTATGGAATAGGGAATGGCGGGGTAGGTTGAGTAATGATGTATAGGGATTTTAAGTTTTATCTTTTTAAATGTTTTAAAATAGGGTTTTAGTACTATTTGGATCATATATATATATATATATACGAAATTTGAATGTGTTTATAACTTATGTATGGAACTGTTTTTAACAAAACTGAGATGGATTATATGAAAATTAGTCTCCTAGAATGGAGTGAGATGATGAATTTGTAATAATGTTTAGAATATTTATATAAAATGTCGTGTTCTATGTGGTTTAAAGACCAATGGTCTAAATAAACTTTATTTTTGACTTGACTTGTACTTTCATAGGTTACTCATGAGTCCTACAGTGTTCAGCTGTGCTACACTTCTATATACTGCAGGAACACCCCACTATTATTCGACAAGCACTGAAAGTACACACCAACTAAAAACAACCTTTCAACAAAATAGAATGAATCCGATTTTATACAGCACATGTACATATAGCTTCATGACTTGACATCATTGCAAGAGATCTGTCAGATGCCTTGTTTATAGGTCTGGGATTGTAGTATTAGCAGCCTACCAGAAACAAATGTAGCAAGACACGTTTTACAGCATCAGCTTTGACTGTGCAAGTCTTAGAGGTGCAAGCAAGTAGTAACTGGGAGATGCTAAGATCTTTACATGTGCGCAAGGTTATGACAGCCGTTTATCTAGATGGCAAGGTAGAAACTGCATTGCTTTGGTCTGCCAAACAACCATCTGTCTTTTCACCATTTTGTGTCCTAAAATATGTTTTCCAGACTGTAGTGAAGAAGGACGTATGGATACATCAAGGAGTCAAATGAGTTCTATAGCATTTTGCTTGCCCTGCTTCAGCTGTCATCCCGTTTCATATTGCTCACCCCGGATCCTCTATTCTTTTCTCTTCGTATCTTACAAATATTTGTTTTCAGAGAACATTGGCTGTGTAGGACACAGCCAGACTGAGTTGTGCAGTCACTGTTTTTCAAGAGATGACCATAGGCTGACATTGGTGCGGGAAACCATTATTTGCTTCATAGCATCACCACTGCGGTGGTACACACTGATACACACCTCTCCTGAGTCAGAGTTGATCTTTGCTGATGACTCTGTGTTGATGTTGTGTTACTGTCTTCCTTTCTGCTGCTGTAGCTCTTTTGAAGGATTTCCTGTCTCATTGTCAAGCTCCCTAAAGATAGAAAGTGATCCTTGCACAAAGGTTTAGCAGAGATCAGCTTAGAAACATTAATGTTTGCATACTGTGTTTAAGGGTATTTTCAGCAGGCTTTACTAATAATTCCTTTGCAAAATATGTGATTTTCAATGGTTATTGCTACATGTTGTTTTATCTAGAGGCAGCATGATAGGCGTACATCTAAAACATGAATAGTTTTAGCTGGAGTTAGCCCCAGGTAAAGAATGAGGCATTCATTCAAAGTTCTCCTTGCTTTACCTCCCATTAACCGCCTCCTCTGACTATCAACTCTGTGACTGGGAGCACCAAGTCTCTCACGTCAAACGTAACTTCACTCTTCTAAAGTCCAGAGTTTTAATAAGCAACCATCAAAAACTGTGAAGACAAACCATTCCTGTTTGTTGTTTGTGTTTACGACACACATGTGCAGAACAAATCCACTGATTTCTTAATTATGGGATGAATACGGTTTTGTGCCAAAAATGATCCGAGACGTTAATGGTTCCCTTTGCAGAGCACATGTAGTCCATCACTGGGGCTTGCACTTGCCATTTGGTCTAGAAGCCTGTTTCTATGGAAGGAAAAATAAATGGTAGATATTGAGTCCTGACGTATGAGATTAATGCAAATCTGTTCTTCCATGCATGTGCTGTAGGTTGAAGCTTCCTGTCATTCGGTGCGCTACCACTTCTATTAAAGACACCCAAAAACAGTCCTTTTCCAAATATTCAAAGGCTGGAGTTAGATAAATGTTATCCTGTCTGCAACACTTTTGGCGTATTTCCATGCTTTGCTGTCTTTTTAAAAAAATTTGCATCGAAAGCAGTCACTTGCAAATAACTGCAAGATGGCCACCGAGCAGGAGCACTGTTAAGGAAGCTCCTGGGTTTGGGATCCTTTATCGACAAATAACTCTGCTTTGCCCTGCCATCCTCCCCCTATACTTACCTCATTGCAACAAAAATCTGCACCAGAAAACTTTGAACAATTCTATCTCTACTTACATGCAGGACTTGAGGATTTTGAAGGTAGTCGCACCTACGTCTGGTCAGCTCAGAGGACTCGGGCTGCGACTGCTCCGGACGGCGGGACCCAATCTGCCCCTTGCTACATGGGACGAAAACCTAGTCCATACTCTGCTTGTCCTCCTTGCCATTATGGGCTCTGGCGACATCTCAACGTTGAAATGCCAGACACCTACAAATCAGGCTTTGACTTACAGAAACATCATTCAACACCAAATGCCCTGACACCCCTTACACCAAAACAATCACCTCAGAGCTATGTTGTATGCTTCACAACTGCAGATATGCAACTAAACCCAAGCTAGAAATCGCTGATATAATCACTCGCCACAACCTAACCCTCACTGAAATCTGGTTTAATTGCATTTCTCACACAATTTTTGATCTTCTGCTCCCCCTAATTATTCCATTATCAAGAAGGATAAGCTAGCAAGAGTCGGGGGAGGCGTTACCGCCATCTTCAGAAACACAGTTCAGTGCAGGGAACTTCCTAGTAGCTCCTTCTCTACATTTGAATGCCTGACTCTGGAACTCCATGTCCAGCACAACTCCCCCATCAGGATTAATACTATCTATCACCCACCTGGTGACAACTCCGCCTTTACTGAGGAATTCATTGACTTTGGACGTGACCAATCTTCCCAAAGTGATAAACTGATTCTTCTAGGAGACTTAAACCTTCACTGGGGTTGCTTGGAAGACTCAGCTGCAAACTAGCTTGCCATATTTCTCTCTTGTAATGATCTCACATAACAAATTCCAGAGGCTCAGCACTTGATCTTATTATTTCCAAAGAGGACCTGCTCACAGCAGCTGATCCTATTCCAGATAGAGTGGTCTGACCATCCCCTCATCCCTTTCTCACTTCACCTCTCTCATATGGCAAACCTAGGTCAACCAAAAAGGGCAACTACTTTGTTTCGCAACCCTAAAGTCATCAACTTCAACCATCTCAGCAACACCACAAAATAAGTTTTACCTGACATCAGCCCCAACTCAGAAGTCGACAATCTGACCACTTGCTCTTTTACCTCTACAAAGCAAGAAGAAAAGACCCACAGCCTCTGTCCCATGGTTCAACAAATCCCTCTGTGAAGAAAGGAAAGCTCTAAGAATCCAGGAGGTAAAATGGAGACAGTCACCATCTGTTATTAATCTTTCCCATCTGCGAACTGCAAGATCACACTACCACAAACATATCTTTAGCGAAAAATCGAATCATTTTAGAACCCTCCTTGATTCCGCTAAGAACAGGCCAAAGAAACGCTTTGACCTAATCAAAACCACCAGCAACCCCCGACCTCCCCAACCACCAATTTGATGACCCACTCAAGAAAGCAGAAGAATTTGTACAATTCTTTGATACTAAAGTCAAATGGCTCCTTGATCACAATACACATCCAACCCCACATGAGGTGTGCAAATCCAAAGACTCTTGGCATAGTTATGATATCATCACTGAAGATGTTTCCTCAAAAACATCATGAAAGCCAAACCTTCCCAAGCGACATTGCAATAGACCTATTTACACACATGCTCCCCTGCTGGACAAATCTAATTAACCTCGTTCTCAGCCAAGGGTCCTTTCCTGATTTCCTCAAATCTGGTCAGGTGACCCCACTTCCAAAGAAACCCTCTGATGACATGGGTGACCTCAACAACTTCCGCCCTACGACCAACGTCCCTTTCCTCTCCAAAATCACTGAAAAATGTGTAGCAGAACAACTCTCAACACATGTAAAGGACAATAATCTTCTTGATTAATTTCAATCCTGCTTCAGTCAAGGCTGCAGCAATGAAACCGCATTGTTACAGAATGTCAGTGATACCCTTCGAGTAGTAGACTCTGGCAGCCCATGCCTCCTGATCCTTTCCAACCTCTCTTCAGCCTTCGACACTGTTCATCACATACTTCAGAACACATTAAAACATAGAATGGGAATTGAAAGAGTAGTTCTCAAATGGTTTGAATCTTACCTTATGGGGAGATCTCTGATGGTTACAATTGAGAACTGTCTGTCATCTCCAAGGGCTGTAGATCAAGGCATCCCTCAAGGCTCTATACTATTTAATCTTTACAGTGAACCACTTGGAGCCCTATTATAAGAAGCTGGGATCTTTTGCCACCTATCTCAAGGTGTCCTCCACACATGACATCTCTTTTCTCACCACTACCCTTATCTCCATCCAAGAATTGATGTCATCTCATCACCTAAAACTTAATCGCTCCAAAATGGAATTCCTTCTTATCTCTACATCAAACTCTCCACCTCCTATTCAATCTTGGATGAATAATCTAAACATCCTCAACAGCAAACCCACCATTGTTCACCGTGCCAAATCCCTAGGTGTCATCCTGGACAAAAGACTCAACCTCAAATCCCAAATCAACACCATGGACAAGAATGCACATTTCCAACTATGACTTCTCTGTGATACTCAACGCTACATTCCTGAACAAGATCTGAAAACTCTTGTCCATTCTTTATTACTCTCCAGACTGGATAACTGCAATTATTTTCTTGCAAGCCTCCCTATGACCCACTTATCCCCTTTAAAATCCATCGTCCACTCACCTGCGCGCTTTGTCTATGGGGCCAAAAGAAATGACCCTATTACTTCTTTGTTGACAACTCTTTGATGTCTTCCTATTGAAGCCAGGGCCATATATAAAACTGATTGCATCACCTATAAAGCCATTCACATCTCTACCCCTCACTACCTAGCAAACAAACTCAAGTTATTAGGTGGCTCTAGACCCTCACGAAATGCTGAGAATCTGCTGCATGAACCTCCAACCTTCAAAAGAGAAAGACTTATGGAGCAATCGTTCTAAGGGAATGCAACTAGAATTTGGAACTCGCTGCCTCCTGACCTGCGCACCACCACCTCTTTTCAGATCTTCCAATCAGACCTCAAAACTCTTCTCTTCCAAAGAGGTTATTCACAATAACACTCCTCTCCACGCTCCCCACCAGGCATATGCCCCTGCCTTAATGGTATGACCCTGACTGTTTCACAACACTTGAATGAACCATTACCCTGTAACCCAACGGAACATAAGGCTTCTTATATCTAAGTTTGTAAACTATGCCGTATAACAAATTATATTTATCTCTGTAAATATGTATTCTTTTTCTGTGTACCCTGCTAAACATGTTACCTGTAATATGTAATCTTGTAAATACCTAACTGTCACCCGGAGTAACCGTAGTAACCATAAGTTTGGTTCCCTACTACCTTGTTACTCTTAACCTTCTCACTCTAATGTAAAGCGCTCTGACACCTCTGGTAATGTACGCGCTATATTAAATCGCATACATAAAAATACTTTCTGGAGGCACACACATAAGGGTAAGCGTCCAGAAGTTAGAACATCAGACTGCCTTTCGTTTTATATGATGAAGGGAATAGAGGAGGTGGCGTAATGGCCAGAGCGGCTGACCTTGTAGCTGGGGAACTAGGTTTGATGAGTCTTGGCGGGAGGCTCAAGCAGCCTGTGATTTTGGGCAAATCACTTAATCTCTCTGTGCCTGAAAAATGAATGTGTCCATCTGTAATGCAACTGGTGCTCATGTAAAGCGCTCTGATACCTTCGGGTCGAGTTTGCGCTATATAAAACTGCAACAAAAAAATATATGAGTGGAGAGCAACAGTGACCAGTATTTTGTGCTCTTAAATACGAGGTGGTGGACATATACATCGATTTTCAACAACAATAGCACTTAAAACTCTGGTCTCTCTGCAAAGAAAAAAAAATAAACTCGAAGGGGAAAAAACTGTTCTGCAAATTGGAGGATTTGTTATTCAAAAGTAGTTTTTTTATTCTTTAGGGAAGGAGCGCCTCCTAGAAGCCTTTCCACCCCGACGAGGAGCGCTCCGTTTGACGGTCGTCAGTCTATGAATAAAGTCATTATTCCGTGCGGCGTGGAGGCTGGGCTTTGCGTTTCGCGAAGGGCTGCAGTAGCATGGAAATGGCTCCGTCCCAGTGTCGGGCCTGCTGAGGAATCTTGGCCCAGGCCCGGGGCCAGGCACGCAGGTCTGTCAGGAAACGTGCACGGCCGCGCTCGGTTCATCTGCTTCCCTTCCCAGCTCGGCAGTGTCAAACGCCTTCATTTCACAAATGCGGCCTTTGGCTGTCGGCTGCGGAGCGCTGTCTTTGCTGGTCTCTCTCTCTCCACTGGGTGTTGTGGGAGCGCTGTCTGAACAGGACGGCTTGGGCAAACAACTAAGGTTCCAGTATGACCTCAATTTGGAATTCACCACGTGTTTTCAGAGCTACCTCAGACGGGAATGATCGGTTTGTAGCCAGAGGGTCGAGGGCCCTCATAAAATGAGTTGTGCTCCGCGCTGAGGCCACTGCAGTGGTATGAGATGATTCCGAAAGTGTGGGTGAAATCTACAATGCTCTTTCTCTCTTAAACAGCGCCGCATGCTGCGCTTCTGACGTTCTAAGCATTGTAAATAACAGATGTTACAATTGCCTAATTGGTGGTACTCCATTCACTGACGAACCTGTGACCTCCGATCACGCGCAGCAGCTAAGTTTATTTTTTGACAAGCTCTATTATTTGCTTAGGAGTTCATTTAAATACCTCATCACTCTGATTTTTTTTTCTTACCTATCTCTGGAGCGAAATGGACCACTAAAACGTGAAGTTTTAGGGAGCATGTGATTGCTGTCACTGGCACGGCCAAATAGGAAAGCTGAGATTTAAAGGGCAGCAAAGGTCAGGGATGCCTCAGCTTAAGTAGGCCTTTCTGGGACTGCGCCTCTGTGTCTGCTTCACGTCATTGTTTTTCCCCTCTCTTCAGTGGCATTCGGTGTAAACGGAATAGATGGGAGCAAAGAGACTTGCGCTGCCTGATGGGTGCCCGGCTCCCTGTAAGGGTAGGCCTATTAAGTGGTAATGGCTAAGAGAACATGTGCAAACCTTGGATGTCCTGGGTCAGTAGCCGAGAACACACCCATGAATGAATAAATGAACAAAATATACCCGCCCTCCCCATTCACAGCAATGGAAGCTGGGAAGAATTTGAAAAAAATCCTTATTAGTATACAGAAAGTATAATTGAACTTCACACTTCACTGGAGCAGTGGCGGCCGGCACCGATCGGGGGTGGAGAGGCAGCGGGGGGCCGGAGGGGAAGGGGGGGGGGGGGGGGGAAATAAACATTTTTTTTAAAGTTAAATTTACCTGCTTGCCGCGTCCTCCTTGCTGCTCCTCCTGGTCGCGTGTCTCCTCTTCCTGCCGGCAGGAACAGGAAGCAGCCTGGAAGCACCCAGGCTCCCCAGAGCCAATCACAACGCTGCAATGCAGTGTTGTGTGATTGGTTTGAGCGATGTGGCTCAGCGCTCCGACGGGGCATGGGGGCCTGGGCATGTTCTCCACCCAGGCTGTAATGCAGCCTGGGTGGAGAAGAGGGAAAGTGCGCATGACTGTTTTGGGTGGCCCGAGAGGGCAGGCAATACAGTCATGTGCACTTAGGAGCGGGGGCAAACCACTCCTCGGCTGCTCTGTCAGCCCGCCTCCCTCGCAAAGCTTAGCTGCCGTTCTTGAAAAAGGAAAAAATTAAATAACTGGGTTATCATTTAATTTTTTTCTTAAAATGCTGAAAAAAACCAGGGGGGCAACGCTCCTCTTCCTTAGCGGAGGAGCCGCCACTGCACTGGAGTACTTGTCACAATCATTCTCATCAGCCAGTTGCAGAGCACAAGTAGAAACCACCCAAAAGTAACTTGCAGGGTATGCCCACAGTGTCTGCTAAGACAGTCTCTTCACTGTCTCGACTCATTAACAGGTCTGCGGTAAGAGAACAGAGCAAGCCTTGAAGAGATCGTGCACCACCTGTCTGGAAGTACAGTAAAAGAAAAGAAAAACTCTCCAATAATAAGTGATCAGAGTATCAGTTTGGTGAATTGTTTTCCTAAATATTTGCTACACCCTTCCGAAAACTCAAAATATTAGTGACTCAGCAGGAAAGCCACTATGGGAAGAAAAGGCACCACACATGTATGTGTAAATTAAATTGACCAACTGAGGAGTCTAGCCTGCCAACCCATGATATGCCATCCATATTTTGTAAAAAGCAATGTGTTGGATAATTGGTTGTGAATAGGAATGAGCCTCAAATATTGAATGAAAATCCAAATCTGAATGTAGTGAATGACTTCGAGGTCATGTGAAGGAGGGTTTACCTCCCCCTTCCCAATTGGGTAAGTCAATTGCTGCAGTCCCTGACATAGTCACCAGGCCAGGGATTCACCAACCCTTCTAGCCAAAGCCCCCTCTCAATTTCTCCCCTATTGCTTTTGAAGCAATAGGAGGGAATGAGTTTCAAAAATGTTGGCTGCTAGGTCCTACTGTACTCAAGCAAACAGATCTCGGAGGACAGAACGCTGATAACTGTTCAGCAGTTCTCTAGGAGCCTTCCCTATTCCAGAGAGGAAAAATACAAGCCATGCATTGGCAATGCAAATCGGCCTGTTTTTGAAACTTCCCCTTCAGTGACTGGTGGGTTTCGGCACTCAATAAGAAATAATCATAAATTCACTGTCAATTTTTCTAGCTGTCATGCAGTCATTCATTCACCACTGACTTTCTTTCATTTACCCCCTTGCCCATTCATTATAAACACACAAAAACTCAACAAGCGAATGTAAGTTAAAATATAAGAATAAAAGTAGAAAAGTAGAAAAAAGAAAACATGCCGCTACCTAAACATTGTGGCCAAACACTTGCAATAAAAAATAAATTTAAGTATAGCAGCAGATGGCCATCTGCCACCTTTTTGCACATACTAGATCATTTCATTAAGGTTCAAACATGATGGCCAAGTTTAGAAGCAATATATTTTGGTGCCATGGAGCAGTAAAACAATGATGTACTATTCACAAAACCAATCCAAGATGACCACCCAGTAAACGTTACTTTGTGTGGCCATCTTGGAATAGTATTGTGCATAATTTACCACTGTTGTTCAGAATTGAGATAGTGGACATAATACTTCTAAAGTTGGTGGCCCTCTTGAAAGGTAAGCAGTGAAACTCTGTGGACAATACATTCCAAGTTGGCTGTTCGGGTTAAGAAGCAGTTACCACACAGGATGCGACACAAGGCAGCTCAAGCGGCAAGTGAGTGGCTTGATACCACTGTCTGGGGAGCTGCAGGGCCCTTTACAAAGAAAAGGAAAGAAATGAAAAGGGAGCCATAAAAGAAGAAATGGAAAAATGGAGTGGCCCACCATCACTGCCACTGACGTGCACTCACTTTCAGGTGATGTGCTCATGAGGTTAGTTAAAATGCTGTTACTCCAAGTGCAGTAAAGCCAGCGTCTGAAAGGGACTAGCCCACAGCCCCACGCTGTATGCTGTTGTGGACAGAATTAGAATTACACTTAAACAGACTAATAGCAGAGGGCTGATCCAAAGTCCCTCTTTGTATATGTGCATATGAGTGTATGATAGTTTTTGATTATACAATGTGTGGCAGACAATTAAACCTGCCAGGCCCTCCTCTGAGGAACCTGCAAAGGTTATTGCACTGCAAATTATATACCCCAGAGTTTGTCAATGGGGGTAACCAACACTAAGACCCTTGCTCACTGAGGTAATTTGTGAGATTCCATGTAACAATATACCCATCTACATGCTTTAACAAAGTGAAATAACAATCCACTGTACAATGCCTATTGGTTTTAATATATGCTTTTAATACTAAGCAAGTCAGGCCTACAGCATTTGTCATAACTTTTCATAATAATGAGATCAAACCTATGTCATTATATATAGCCTTTCTCAAGGAGCCATTTAGGAATATAGTATTTAAAATTGGCTTGTAACCAAAAGCAGCCCAGGCCTGCTATACTGAGCATATGTTTTCTCACAAGCAACCATCAAAATATATCTATGCATGTAATTACAGAAAACAATATATAGCCCTTCTTACAGGGACCTAATACGGGTTCTAATAGTCTTCTATCTCCAGGATCTGTTAGAGAGGGTATCCAACAGCAAAACCCTTGCCTACTAAGGTGACTTGTGACAGACAGATATTTTGTTACATGGACTCTCGGCTGTGATATAGTGTAATAACAGTGCATCCCTAAAGGCCTCTTGGCTTTAACGTATGATTTGCATACAAATACGGGATGCCTTCTCCCTTTGTTATAACTTTTCCTAATAAACAGATCACCATTGGTATCAGACATGACTTGTCACAATGAACCAATCGGCCTTTATCGTTGGTTTGTCATGATGACCAGCTCAGGTCTACTGTATAGCTCTTAAGCTTCTTCAGGCATACCGTCATAAAATTGCAAGTGTTCCAGAACTGGAGTTGCACAAACAGTATACATATTTCCTAAGAGTGGAAAACATTCCAGCCCAGGGTTTGTCAGAGGGGGTGTTACAACATGAACAGCCTTGCATACTACATACATTTTGGAGACTTCATGTAATGCAATACCTGTCCACAAGCTTTAACACAATGTAATAACAATCCACCCTTAAACGCTTACTGACTTCAACATAAGCTTTTCACAATAAATAAGTAAGGGCTGTTGCTTTTTATATAATCTTCCAAAATAAACATATTAGACCCATGACATCTGACATAACTTTTACCAATGAATCAATCGGCCAATAGTCTTTCACTGGCTTGTCACCATAACCAATCCAACCCCACTGAATTGACCATACGCTTTGTCGCAAGGCAACCATCAGTCATGCAGTCATAAACATGCAAATATGCAAAATTAAATTTGGTAAAAAAATCTATAATTCCCTGTAAAATGGCCTAACAATGAATGCCACAATGAAAATACTTTACCAACGAGATTTGTCCGATGGGTAACCAAACCCCTTGCCTACTATCGTAATCTGTGACATTCCCTATCTATAGGCTTTAACCCCATATAAGAACAATCCACTCTCAAATACATATTGGCTTTATTTTATGCTTTTCACAATAAATGCAACAAGCCTACTGCCTGTTTCACAAATTTTCATAATAAGCCAATCAACCTAGGGCATGCAATATACCTTTTCCCAGTGAACCAATCAGACCTATAGCCTTTATTACAAGTTAGGCGCCTTAACCAATTTACGCCTACTGAATTAAGTGTATGCTTTCTCACAATGCAGCCATTCGGCATACAGCCCTAAAACTTCAAATATGTGCAAATTTACAGTTGGTAATACAATATGCAACTTCTCCTAAGAATGGATAAAAAGAATTGTCAAAGTGCAGATTTCCAACACACAGGGTTTGTCGGAGAGGTTGTCCAACAGCAAATCCCTTCCATAATACAGTAATCTGTGAGATTCCACCTAACTTGATTCCTGTCTATAGTCTTTAACACAGTGCAACAACAATCCATGCTTAAATATCTATTTCTTTAATAAATGCTTGTCTTAATAAATAGGTTCGGGCTACAGCTTTTGCAATAATTTTTCACAATAAACAGTTTAGACCTATGGCATCTGACACAACGTTTTCCAAATAAACCTATCCGGGTTATAGCCTTTTGTCACTGGTTTTGGTTTGTCACCATATTCAACCCAGGCCTGCAGTACTGCTCTTGAGCTTTCCCACAAGGTAACCATCCTCATATAGCATTAAATTGCAAATATGTACAAAATTAGAGTTGGCAATAGAATATAAGCCTCATCTGCATTGGCTGTATTCATTGATTTGAGACTCTCACGGCATCCCGCTGGCATTCCTAGAGTCTCAGGATTCATGAATCCTGGAAAACAATGTTTAAAAAAACTATTTGGTGCCCTTAAGCTGTGCTCAGTCAACCTGCATTGCGCATGGCTTTAGGCTATGTGCTGTGGGGGTTGACTGTAGCGGGTTGGGTGCCTTGCCTGGACAAAGGCCAAGCCCTGTGGCCAACCATTGCTGCACATGGCCAAAGGCTTTGCACCTCAGAGGTTGGCCACCCATGGCGGGTTGGGCGCAGGACCAGATTGTAGGTCTGGCCCCAAAGTTAACCCCCACTCTGCATATCCAAAGGCTTGTATGGCTGAGCCTGGCCATTGGCTGTGTGCTGCCAGCATTGACCGTAAAAAGGTTGTTGGGTGCAAGGAACAGTAAGGTGTGGTATATGATCAATAAACCTCAGAAATTCACTGATATAACCAAAGGTTAATGCGAAGTTATAGTTTGCTTTGGTTCTAAATTCTTAACATAGTTGTTTTTTTTAACCTCAGAAATTCACTGAAAAAAACCAGATAAAGTTCATTTATGGTAACAAAACCTAAACACCACTGAAATTCGTTAGTTGTGGTTCTGTAACTTAACCACAATTCACACCCCCTTCGTGCACTGCTGTTGGTCCTATATATGCCATCAGTCATGACATGTTAAATGACATTATTGTTTGCATCAGTCATGACATCTCAAAATGACCTACTTCCACGTTATTTGCAAAAGCATGCAAGCCTCCTGCCACTGATATGCAAACGTCTTCAACAGTTTTCCAACTCATTTTTAAGAAATTCAGATTATTTTATTAGAATTCAGGCATGACTACAGTATTCAGAGAAAAAAAACCTTTCAGTACTTAATGTATTTACTAAGGAACTAAGGAATAGCAGCCCTATCTAGCGGTATCCAACATTGTTTTTTGGTGGTTTTTGTGTGAACAATATTATTTATCACCTTAATGTTTTTATAGGGGCTGTAATTTGGCGCTAGCCTTTCATTTAATCCTTACTTCTAAAGGATATGACTGTTTGCGTTTATCATTGGTTAGATGCTTAAGAAGGAAAAATCAAACACAGTGAGGGAAAATGGGTGCGAAGTGGGAAAGAAGGATTAAGTATTTGTTTTAATTAGCGCAAGGATTATACTTGTGGTCCCCGAAACTCCCTGCTGACTTCTTTCCACTGTAATACAGAAGATTGTGAAATTATTTCAAATGCTTTTTAATCTAGTGAGAGATTCATTAGTATTGTGAATTATGGCCATGCGCCCAGTTTGTGTTGAATGGACCTACATTGTCTAGCAAGTCACTATGTGAGGAATGTGTGGGTTGCGATTTTCAGGTTCATGAGCATTTATAGTTGGTATTTAGTCAAACTGTTGTGGCATAGCATGGGGATTAGCACACAGCTTTGAATGTGCTCCATGAGTCCCAGTGCTCTGTGGGTAGAAGTGATGTGTTTCAGCACAGGTGATCCGTGGAATGCAGCGCTCTCAGGAGTTTCCCACCTCCGTTCCACCCTTCTTCACCCGCCACCACATCCATTCTTACATCCTTGGACGACAAATGGATACCTCCTTCCCACAACTCTCTTTCCTCACAGTATTTCACCCAGGCTCCAGCTTTGCCCTGCTGCATCCACAACTGTACTTTGGGGGAGCTGTGCAGTAATGATGGTGTATCAATCTCAGTATATTTCACTGTTAAAGGCTATACCCATTTCATGCTGCTACTTCATAGAGCTGAAGATGGTGTCTGAAACAGGTTTCTTGAGATTATCTACAGTGCTCTTTTCAAGGCTGCAGAGATGGAGACAGATGATCTAATTTTACTGAGATGTGTTGTCTAGATCCTCTAATCGGAAGTCTACTGCTAAGTGAGGTTGGATGGTATATAGACTCTTTGCTCACTGAATGGACATTGATGAACATTTTGGACAACCCCTCTCAAAGTACTAGGTAATTATGTAAAGAGTTATCTACCATCTGTTGCACACAATTTGCTCCCCATTCTGACTTACAGGAAGGGGGATGTTTAAGGCCAGCGCCTTTTGGAGATTGTGTGTAACACCAAGTACCGCAAACTTTCCAAGACTGTCCTCTTTTTGCCACTTTGACAGGATCACGCGCTCAATTTGGCCATTGTTGCTCTGAAAAGAATACTCCTCTTGAGGTACGCTTAACCTTTACATCCACTACTAAGGCCTGGTCCGTTCCTCTGCTTATAGCAAGCTCTAATAAAGTTTCATGTGCCCTGCTGGGTCCAGATATATGGTCCCTTTTTCTTTTCTTGAGATGAGTTATACGAGGAGTCTATTCCTCTGTATTGCTCCTAGTTATTGCACATTATGTTACATTATCCCCATGTGTTTTAGTGATCTTGTGTTTTTTATGTAAATTTTAGATTTTATTTAAGTTCAATTTTGGAATTATATTGTAGAAGCGGACGGCAAGAGGGTCCATAACCACACATTGACACAGATATGCCTTTACATACAACACTCAACGTTAATAGCAAGGTTATAGCCCTGTTCACTAGCCTCCTTGTTAGAAAAGTAACTGATGTAATATTTATTTATGAGACATATCTAAATGCTCAAGCAGCTTCGTTGGGAAACTGAATGTGATCTTGATTACTGTGTTTGTGCTCTGTTATTGTATAGCTGTCATGTCACTCTCTAACTGTCACAATTAGTAAAATCTCTGGTGGTTGAGTAATGACACTTTTACTGCCCTTAAGTAGGGATGTACATTTCCTTTAATTAACGATTTGTTTTAAATGCTACAATTTAGATTAGATTAGAATACATGTTTTTTTAACCCTCCAATTGGGTCTTGTCTCCTGTCATGACTGCTGCCTCATTGGGGCATGATTACCCACCCTATAAAAATCAATTCCTGCCCGAGTTCACAATATTAAGGCAACAAACAAAAAATGCATAATATACTTCTAAATTGAATAATGATATTCACAGATACACTATTAATAGTCACTGACAGCTCACAGGAACACTTTAAAATATTTGTATTTGACATCCACACACTTCACATTTAGCTGTAATGTTTAAAAGGTGAGAATCTGCCTGTCATTTAAACATTTACATTTCTACACACCTATCTGGAAGAACTGTATGCTATAGTAGTATTCTCTTCCACCATCTAGACATTGACTCTCTTCCAATTATTAATCCATGTGTTGACCTCCTAGTACAGTAATATATTAAAATACCGGATTCGCTTTGCCAGAGCCCCCTGAAGCTGCATCCTCTTAAACCTATTCTGCAGAAAGGTCTTCATTGGAACTAGCAGATCTCTTTTCAGACCTCGCATTCGAAGAAGAAACTGCCAAGACCAGATTAAAGACAGCCAGGTACAAGCTCTCCTTCCTAAAGAAAGTGAAACCCTTCCTTCCGGAAGCCGACGTCCGAGTAATAGTGCATCCCACTTGGATGAAGGGAAAGCTGTGCTTAACAACTGCTGAGATACCACTATGTTATCACAGGAAGGCATGCTACACAACCTTGGCTTCCCCTTCAGACCACTATGATCACAACCAGCTGCATTACACACAAGGCTGTCCTAAAGAACAACCTCCCTTTCCTGGCCAAGAGAGTAACCATCTCAGGTGGACCGTGCCACACCAGGAGCCAGATCATTCCCAGACTAGAAACTATGAAATGCAAGAAGAATCTCAAATCGGACCTTCCCTGCCCACACACTGAGGATATTTAGCAATACCCTCCCCGATATCAGAAATGTTCTAACTTTCCTGCAATGGAGAATAAAACGGAAGACCCATCTCTGCAAGGAGCACGCCCCATATTCAAACACAATAGTACCTGCTGATTGCCTCACTGTAAATGATCTGAATCTTTTGAGAGAAACGTCTGACTTGTTACATTTTAATCTAATATGCATTGACTCCTAAATCAGGAGTTATATATATTTTTTTATGTAAGCTTCATTATTGACTAACACAGTTTGTGTCTACTCTCAGTGGAAAATGAATTAAATGAAGCAACAAACATAACAAAACCAGTGTGGCGCAAGAGAAGGCACTTAAAGTAGACATTTTGGGGTAGCTTTGGGGGCTGTAGTTGTCACAACTATGTTTATGGATAACAGCCAAAATATTTCAACAACTTACTGACCGGAAAAAGCATCATCATTCAGCCTACATTTTCTAAGTAATTTTGTCCCAAACATTCTATGCCAATTTCTCAATTATTTTTACAGCCGTAAATTTACTGCCAGAAATCTGAATGCAAAATTTGCTGCTCATTTTCAAAGTCAAAAACTGAGTAAATAACATTTACAGATATCATATCTGTGTGGGTAAATGCCACAATGTACATGTAAATTATGTGGGTTCCCAGTAAGAGGTTTCAAACCAGTGGCAGCCAGCACGGATCTGGGATGGTGGGGTGAGGAGGTAAGGAGGGGTATGATTGTGAAAAAAAGAAAAATTTCCTTACCCCCTTGCCGCTCTCTCACGTCGTCTTTCCTGAGCAAATCATAACGCTGCAATGCAGCGCTATAATTGGTCTGAGCGCGGGGGGTGGAGCTAGCCGCGCTAGGAAATGGCCGCGCTGTAGGCGAGCTCTCCCGATCGAGTCACGATCCTTCAATTATCCTGTGTGCACAGCCGCCGATTGCACATGAAAACCGAGCGACTACACTAAGTGCAACCTCCGGTACAAAACCGGCTGATTAAAGGACAACTACACGGCCTGAAGCGTGAAGGCAATTGAAAAACCGAGAGCGCCGGAACAGAACTGCTGCTCGGGGGCGCGCACGCCCCGATACGTATGCCACGAGAGTCCGGGGCGTACCAACGGAGCTGGAGGCCTGACGGAAAAGCGAGAGACCTGGTGCGGCTCTGGCGGCCTGTGCTGTGAGCCTTGAGGACCGCTTAGACACCGCTCGACGCATGCAGCCTCGCCATACAACGCTGAGACCCACATGGCAGCTGGCGGCGATTGCGGCGACCAGGAGCACGAAATGCAGTGAGGAAACCGGCGGCAAGCGAGCCCCGTCTGTGCCCTCGGTACCATAATCTGCTGAAGTGTGGATGCCACCGAGACCAGGAGACGAGCGGAATCGCTGCAGTGGAGGCGGCGCTTGATAAAGGGATCCATCTGCCGCTCCGAAGTGAGGTAAAGAGCAGGGTGCGCAACTATACAGCGGGGGAGGTGGAACCCGGGCGACTGCACGCGCTGGACGGAACGAGAGACCTGCGGTGACGGCCACCCCCCCTAGTCCTACATCACATGCCAGAGACATTCTATGCTTGAACTGTGCCGCCTAGCAGGGTGTGCTGCAGAGGCTCCAAATCACGATTGTGCATTCTTGCGGCGCATGGGGGAATGTGGGATCCCCGCTGTCCCGCCTCTGAGATATATGCCCCTTGCGCACATCCTACCCTATGCGCCTGCATTAGAGAGCTGTGTGGCGGGAGGCCTTGTGTGTCTGTGCCATCTGAAAAACGGAGGCGCCATTTTGTTGATTCATACCACGTGATTTCTCAGCCTCAGGTGCGGAGAATCTGCGACAATACGCACCCCTGCTGAGAGGCTGCCTGGGAACTCCTAAACCTAGCTGCACGACGGTGTCTGCACTGCTGCAGCTACATCCCCTCTCCAGACACACCTGCAGCCACGACAGAGCACGTGATAGCTGTATATTTACAACTTGCGCAGATGTGGGGACACTCCAGACACTGCTGATTGCGGCCTGGATAATCACTAGGACACAGCCTCTTTGGATAAAGCGCACGAGTCACGGCTGATACTTATCAGAACACGCATTGCCTACATGCAAGATGGGGAAACCAGATAAAAATCAGCCTAAACTGCACTTTGAACAACCACGGAAAGTGATGGAGACAGGCACTAAGGCCCCCGAGCACAGTCAGACACAAACGGCGACACCGGGCTCTGACACAGCAGTGGACTTTCACACCATGTTTGCTACCATACAATCAACGTTGGCCAATATAGATGGTAAGATTGACTCTCTGACGTATCGTGTAGACCGTTTGTCGGAGAGATTGGACAAACATACGGAACGTATTGACATGGTAGAACGCCGGGTATCGGATGCAGAGGACGTTCAGCAACAATTCGAACAAAAACAAACCAAAGCTGACGACCCTACAATCCCTAATGGCAAAAACTGAGGATCTTGAAGCTAGATCCCGACGCTGTAATCTACGCCTTATGGGGGTGGCGGAAACGACAAGAACGGGTACTATGGAGCATTATATCGAAACTCTCCTAATCGCCCTCCTCGGTCGAGAAACATTCTCTGAAGTATTCATTGTCGAGTGGGCGCACAGGTCGCTGGCGCCGCGGCCCGCGCCAGGTGCGCGTCCACGCCCCATAATAGCCAAAATACTAAATTATAGAGATAGGGATGCAGCACTTCGCAAAGCACGGGAACTGGGAACATTGAATCATGACGGAATGGATATATCCATATATCCGGACTTTACATCCCAAGTGCAGGAAGCGAGAAAGAAGTTCCTTGATGTGAAAAAGAAATTGAGGGACAATAACATCTCGTATGCGATGATATACCCAGCCCGATTGAAGATCACTGATGGCGGGAAAAGTATACTCTGTACTGACCCCAAAGATGCCATTCAGTTCCTACAACATAACTACCCAAACGCCCTCAGGCGCAGATCCCCAAGAGGACCACAAGCTGAACACGGACATACATCGGATGTAGAATGATAATTTGCACCTCTTTCGGGCAGGCCTACAGCTGTTTACAATCAGCCGGTACATTTATGTAAAATCTCCTCTGCGCTCCATGTACAGTATGGGGTACCTGACAGTTACCTCTGCTCTGTAAGTAATGCTGAATAACCATTCGTTGGTGATACATACGTTAAGACATTGAAATATTAGACCCTCTAATGTGTAGGCAACTTACATGTCCTCTGTAGGTTTTTGCACACTTAAAATATAAGTTCATAATGTTACGGGATTGTGACTTGATCCCCCAGCTGTTGGTTGTAGGGGTTGTGAGCCGGAGGCTGCCGCCCCCCCTGTGTATACCACAGCCTTTCTTTTTTCGTTAGGTGGGAAGTTTTGTTTGTAATTGTAGGGCAGTGTCTTTGCCATAATTGGGATGGTGAAGTGGGTGGGGGGAGGAACGGGACAACTTTACAGTACATTGGTAGTCACATACATGTTGGACTTGAATGTCCAGGTTTATGCTCAAGCTTCACAGTCAGGCATAGCAATTATGTCCAGAAATGGACGGATGGCGGGAGGTATAACAGTTATCCACCTTCCTACATTTGTTATTACATCACTTATGCAATATGGCTAGAAATACACCTTTAAGACTTATCACTTGGAATGTCAGGGGCCTAAATAATCCCAGAAAGATCCGACATGTATTCGCATATCTTGATAGACATAGCATAGATATAGCACTACTCCAAGAGACGCATCTACTTCAACACAAAGCAAACATTTTGGGCCACAGGTGGGCTGAATTAGTGATATCGGCAACTTACTCATCTTATGCAAGGGGGGTGACAACTATTATACGTAAGGGCACACAATTTATACTAGACCAAACAATCATCGACCCGCAGGGACGTTACGTCATACTCACAGGAATATTGCGAGGCACCAAAGTAGGTATCATTAATGTGTATGGTCCAAATACGGACGACCCGGACTTTTTTATGACTCTCTGGGCACAAATACGAAACCTGCCAGATCTGGAGATGCTTTGGGGCGGCGACCTTAATGTTGCACTGAATTCTGCACAAGACAGGTCACACAACACGACTGAACACCATCCAAATGCGGTCTCTATTATTTTAAATGGCTTGATAGAATTTCGTATACATGATGTTTGGCGATTGCGGAACCCAACTACACTAGAGAGCACCCATTCATCGACAGTACATAACAGCTGGTCCCGGCTTGACTATTGGCTTCTCACAGACCAAGCATGCACATGGACCGCAGATATAACTCACCTTCCAAAAACGCTCTCAGACCATAAACCTGTCATGTTAACCTTACAAATACCGACATACAGTCCTCCGCCATTTATATGGCGCTTCAATGCTACTGCACTTTTGGACCCCCTCTATAAAGAAGCAATCCATACAGCAATAGTAGACTACTTTGCAAACAATAAACAGTCGGTTACCAGTGTGGGAATGCTTTGGGAGGCATTTAAAGCAACTGTTAGGGGCATCTGTATAAGCACAAACGCGGGTATCTTGCGTGATATCCGGACACAATTGAAGAAATCCGAAGATTGCATAAAACTGCTAGAAGCCGAATATGACACCAGTCACAGTCCACTCACTCTTGGTAAGTTGAGAGATGAGATAAATAAATACACTTTGCTAGCGGATGATGAGATAAAATACACTTATAAACGCCACACCGCACGCAAGGTTGGTGAGGGAGGCAGGCTGGGCCGAATATTAGCACAAAAAATACGCATAGAAAACAAGCAACACACTGTTATGCAGATACAGGATGACAGCAGTATAATGCACTATGATACTCAGGGTATACTGAACACATTCACGAAGACATACGGTGATTTTTATAAGACACAACATACTGTACTGGAACCTGAAATTATGCATTATATTGATGACATAGCGCTGGTATGGCTGTCCGACACACACCGCGAACACCTGGCTTAACCCATAACGGAGGACGAAGTTCAGCTAGCTATAAAATCTCTGCCCAATGGTAAATCACCAGGTCCCGATGGATACACTGGAGAATTTTATAAAGCATACTCGGAATTGTTAACTCTGCATCTGCTTGAGATGTGTGACGAGGCCTATCATGCCAAAATTCTCCCTCCTACACTACGCGAAGCCCTTATAGTGGCACTACTGAAGCCTGATAAAAACCCAGATAAAGCAGAATCATATAGGCCCCTCTCATTAATAAATACAGACGTTAAAATCTTGGCAAAGATTATTGCCACTAGACTACAACCACTCATGTCCACTATAGTCCTACCTGACCAATCTGGGTTCATTCCAGATCGTTCAACTGCGCACAATTTACGAACCATATTTGCCCTGCTACATCAACTAAATCCGGAGATCAAGGCTGTGGCGGTATTATTAGATGCAGCTAAGGCCTTTGACTCTATCGAATGGACCTACATGTTCTCGATCCTGCAGAAAATTGGCTTACCACCTATGTTTATAAACTGGATAGCCCTATTATACAATAAACCTACAGCCCGCATAAAAGTTAATCAGCATATATCGGCGGTAATCCCAATACAACGTGGGACCCGACAGGGATGCCCGTTGTCCCCATTGCTGTTCTCAGTAGCATTGGAGCCACTCGCTTGTAAAATACGTCAAAACTATGCACACACAGCGCTACGATTTAATCTGAGACCCATCAGCATATCCCTATATGCGGACGATATGGTATTGTACTTAAGGGATCCCGAGGTTCATCTCTCGCCCGTGTTGAGAGAATACATAAAATTCAGGCGTTACTCGGGCCTGCAGATTAATTGGAGTAAGTCAGCGGTGATCCCGTTGACAGCAATTACAAAGGCACCACAATTGGAATTCCCCCTTATATGGCAGGAAGACCCCATTAAATATCTTGGAATCTGGATACATAGAGACCCTGCGCTAGTCCTAAGATATAATTACGCCACTGCAATAGACCGTATAGAAACACAAATATCCAGATGGATCACTTTGCCTCTATCTCTAGCCGATAGAATTTCACTTATAAAGATGGTGCTGCTACCTAAACTGTTATATCTCTTTCTTAATATACCAATCACACCTCCTACATCCATCTTTCAGAGGCTACGTACGAACCTAATCAAGCTGATATGGGCCGGCAAGCAAGCTCGCATCAGTCTTAACACCATGTCGCTTCCATACACAGCAGGTGGTTTCACGGTCCCTGATATTTATTTATATTATTTGTGCGCCCAGGCGCAATACGCATATTTTTGGTTCCACCCAGTAAAGTATCTACCACACCTTGCTATAGAGGATGGAGATGCTGACCCGGTACCATTGTCTAGCATACTCACTCATATCAGGCCACACCTATCCCCGCGAGAAATAAACACGATACGCACGACATCACAGGCATGGAAAAGCATTGGTCGCTTAGCGAACAAAAATCCCATATATGCCCCGAACATGCCGTTGAATTGCCATCCGGGTTTGTCGGTCACACAAGAACAGAACAGCATGTTGATACTAGAACAAGTAGGTATAGCACGAATGGGTGACCTATATCTAAATGGTACCTTCATAACCCCTGATGACCTGTTATATATAAGTAACCAATCGCTCTTGTTTCGATTCATATATCATAGATTGAAAGCTGCAATTAAGGAACTCTATCCTTCATATCCTGCTGAACCTCCTACAATGCAGTCATTACAATTTTTGATAGCCACACCCACCCACACTAACATAGTGTCACGATTATATAAGCTGATACAATCAGATATCGGTGCACAGACCCTAAAGGCACGTGAAAAATGGAATAAACTATTGGACGCACCTCTGACAGACGACGACTGGGTATCCTGTTGTACACTTACTACGCTACTTACACCAAACGGAAACCTACGTATTATTCATTATAAATTTCTTCATCAAGCTTATCATACACCAGCTAAATTACATAAATATGGTCTGCGAGACACTGCAGACTGCAGGAGGTGTGGGTTTACTCAGGCAGACTTTGCACACCTTGCATGGAACTGTGATAAGATACGATTGTACTGGGAGGCAGTAATTCACCATCTGAGTGTTCTGATATCATGTAACCTGAGCTGCACACCACAAATTTGTTTCTTAGGCCTTCATATACCTGTAAAGTCAATTAAGAAGAAACTGATTGCGGTGTTGCTACTGTTGGCCAAGCGCTGGGTGGCAATGCACTGGGATAGCAGGCAAACCCCTACGATTGCCCGCTGGATATTAGATGCTGTCTATTGTAGAGACAATTTTGTAACATATGCCGAAGAACTACCAACTGCTTCTAAACCATCGGATATCTGGGTACCATTTACTGATTATTTACGGGAGAACCCTGACCTGCTCCGGAATTGCCATTAATTTCAATATATGTGCTGTCATTGTGAACACTGCTACATTGTATATTTGGAAACTGTACACTATTTGGGGAGGCGGTGTATGTATACCTCCTTTTTTTTTATTTCTTATACTGTATTATGACTGAAAGGATTGTTACAATGGTGACTACTACTATGTACGATTATTGAAAATGTTCAATAAAAAAAAAATAATAATAATAATAATAATTGGTCTGAGCGCCATGGTTTAGCGCTGGGACGGGGACTGGGGGCTTTGGCATGTTCTCCATGCAGACTGTAATGCAGCCTGCATGGAGAACATGCTAAAGTGCTCATGACTGTTTGGCTGGCCTCAGAGGGCCGGTCCAAGCATCATGCGCACTTTAGTGTGCCTACTACTCCTCCCCTGCTCTGTCAGCAGAGCAGCCCCGCCCTCATGCTGCCGTAGCAGGGAAGAATTAAATGATAACATCGCTTTATTATCATTTTATTTTTCCTTTCTTTTACCGCTGCACAGCAGCAGTGGGGCAACGCTCCTCCATCTTAGTGGAGGAGCCGCCACTGTTTGAAGCTGACGCAGGTGTTCTGAGGCAAGTGCCTGAAGAGTAGTGAGGAAAATGCAAAGCAAATAAAGTGCACACTCGCACCATCATGACTCTGTGTCAAATGGCGAAAAGGCATGTTATTCTTGGACATTTGAACCCATAGGAGAAGATCAAGAGAGTAGAAATGTAGTTGACCCACTTAGCTTTCACTGGCTGGTTCAGGCATTCATCAGAATGTATTTTCTATGGGTTTCATCCATTTACTCAGACAATATATGAAAAGCTCCATTTATTTGGATAAAATATTGTTCATGCAAGAGCATAGCTAATTGCATAGTTTGCAATCCTAATTTCTCATTTTAACACGGTGCCTGTAACACTTGTTGCCTTTGTCCCGAAGTTTCATATAAAGCATTTTTATTTGACTCTTTTAACTGCTTCTCGATTGAATGTAAAGTGCAGCCAGCTCTCACTAAGTTCAAATACCTGCTTTGGCAATAACTATCCTCTTTCTCTGTATAGTAAAACCTTCCCGAATACCAAAATTTTCCTTTGGAACCAGTTGTAAAAAAATATAAAAATAAACTGTAATAAAGAGAGACCTTTACAGTGGAATCCCTACTCTCCTGGGCCATCAGCTGTGCGATTCCATCTGGATGTCAAGACTGTGCCTCCGTGCACTTGTGCTGCTGGACAACTAGGCCACCTCACCAAGCTATTTCTCGGACCTTGTTTGCAAAAGCGATGATGGCCTCCATCGGTTCTAATGCAAAAACAACAATTGATGGACAGAATGCAGAACAATGTCGTACATTCACCCCAGTACAGAGATCTGGGCCTAAATCCATCGTTTTTTTGCTCACCATGCCATTCCAGTTTGGACCCAGCCATATGCAAATCAGTCTTGACCCTGTGCCTCATGGGAACAGTCCAGCCCGAACTGCCAGGCCAGGTCCTCCCTGGACTGTAAACAAGCATCCAAGGACCGGTTTCGGGCTTTCAGCCCTCATCAGCCAGGATAGCTTGACTCCAGTGGCATGGAGAGCACGGGACCCACGTCTAGGCATACCCGTCCCACTCGGGGTGACAAATGCAAAAACAACAATTGATGGACAGAATGCAGAACAATGTCGTACATTCACCCCAGTACAGAGATCTGGGCCTAAATCCATCGTTTTTTTGCTCACCATGCCATTCCAGTTTGGACCTAGCCCAATGCAAATCAGTCTTTTACCCTGCGCCCAATGGGAACAGTCCAGCCCGAACTGCCAGGCCAGGTCCTCCCTGGACTGGAAACAAGCATCCTAGGACCGGTTTCGGGCTTTCAGCCCTCATCAGCCAGGATAGCTTGACTCCAGTGGCATGGAGAGCACGGGACCCACGTCTAGGTATACCCGTCCCACTCGGGGTGACAAATGCAAAAACAACAATTGATGGACAGAATGCAGAACAATGTCGTACATTCACCCCAGTACAGAGATCTGGGCCTAAATCCATCGTTTTTTTGCTCACCATGCCATTCCAGTTTGGACCCAGCCATATGCAAATCAGTCTTTTACCCTGCGCCCAATGGGAACAGTCCAGCCCGAACCCATGAGGCACAGGCTCAAGACTGATTTGCATATGGCCAGGTCTAAACTGGGGTGGCATGGTGAGCAAAAGAATGATGGATTTAACCCAGATCTCTTGACTGGGGGTGAATGTTTTGATTTGTTCTGCATTCCGTCCATCAATTGTGTGTCTTTTGCTTTCTCGCCCTAAGTGCGCCAGGTATGCCCAGACGTGGGCCCTGGGCTCACTGTGCCACTGGAATCAAGCTATCCTGGCTGATGAGGGGTGAACAGGGCCGGACTGGCTACCGGGCGTTTTGGCATGCTGCTGAGCTGGGGGCTGATGTCACTGCGGTGGGGGCTAATTTTGTTGATGGAGACCTGCGTGTGCTTCGAAATAAACAAAGCAAAACGAATTTCATTCAGCACACGCAGGTCCCCATCAACGAAATCAGCCCCCAGCTCGGCAGCATGCCAAAACGCCCGGTAGCCAGTCCGGCCCTGGGGGTGAAACCACGAAACCGGTCCTCGGATGCTTGTTTCCGTTCCAGGGAGGACCTGGCTTGGCAGTTCGGGCTGGACTGTTCCCATGAGGCACAGGGTGTAGACTGATTTGCATATGGCCAGGTCTAAACTGGGGTGGCATGGTGAGCAAAAAAATGATGGATTTAACCCAGATCTCTTGACTGGGGGTGAATGTTTTGATTTGTTCTGCATTCCGTCCATCAATTGTGTGTCTTTTGCTTTCTCGCCCTAAGTGCGCCAAGTATGCCCAGACGTGGGTCCTGGGCTCACTGTGCCACTGGAATCAAGCTATCCTGGCTGATGAGGGGTGAAACCCTGAAACTGGTCATAGGATGCTTGTTTCCGGTCCAGGGAGGACCTGGCTTGGCAGTTCGGGCTGGACTGTTCCCATGATGGATTTAACCCAGATCTCTTGACTGGGGGTGAATGTTTTGATTTGTTCTGCATTCCGTCCATCAATTGTGTGTCTTTTGCTCCATCGGTTCTAAAGCAGTGCTTAATTTGTGGAAAAAAAGAAGTGCCGGGGCTCTCGTCAGGAAGCAACTTCGACAAGCTCATTTCTCCTGTTAGCGCTGTCTAACACAGAACCAACAAACCCTACAAGTGGGGAGAGGATACGGCGTAATGGCCAGAGCTGCTGACCGCGGAGCTGGGGGACCAGGTTTGAGTCTCTGCGTTGGCTCAACATCCCTTGATTCTGGGCGAATCACTTAATCTCCCTGTGCACATCAAAAATGAATGTGTCTAACTGGTGCTCAAATGCCGATGTTGATGATTAAGTGCTGGTACTGAGCACCGGAATCCACTGTCTCAAATGAAGCACTGTTCTAAAGTGTGGGAAGCGAAAGAAATACAGGCGCCCCGTGCGATCTTTGAGGTTCTGGAGGCTGTGTGTATGTTTTTTTACAAGAACCTGGATGTTTGCTCAAGAGTAATTGCAATCCTCGCTGTGCTGTCTGTTTTCACTTAATATTCGTTAGTCAAGGCAAATATGCGCCTCTTGATTTGATAGCAGACAGAAATGCATACCATTAGCATGGTGCATTGGCTGTGATGTATGGTTCACAGCAGTGATGCAAACAGACTGCAGTAAACTTCTGTTTAATAGTTGGACCTTTAACTTTTGCTTGGTTAATTATGTCTAGTGATGGTATATTCTCCAGGAGGGCAATATCTATTTCTGGCTGTACATGGGTGGTACTCAGCATTGCTTTATATACCCATATATTAAAAAATAGCCACGGGAAAGATACCTGACATGTACAGCCTTCCATTTACGCTTCCAATTCCCTTCAAACAGTGCGACTAAGACGAACCTTTACAAGTTTCTCCTTCTCTGCAAAGGAAGATAAACCACAAACGTGTTGAACAAGAGTTTGGCCCTTACGCCCAAATGCTTTACAGTTAAATATCTGCATTGATTTGAGACTTTTGCTGCTGCATCCTGGAGCTTTGTAAAAAAAAAAATATATATATATTTTCCCCCTCCAATTCAAAAGCAGATAATTAATCTGATATGGGTCAGGGCTCTGACTTTAAGAACATTAGGCGCAGTTTTTGGTAGTTTGATTGTGATAATCTACTAAATAAAATTGCGTTTATATGTAAATTGTGTCTACAACTATGGGCGGATTCGCAAATATTTTGCTAGAAGTGTGTGTGGCTTATTTTTTTAGTACCGATGTCTTATTGCTGGCGATCACGTGGAAGCCAGACGTACTGCAAGACCAAGTCACAGCAAAATCTTTGTGACTATGGCTCTCTTTGTTCTGTGATTATTACAAAGCCTGGCAATAAGAATATATGCGGAGTAGATTGAGAACTTTTACTGATTGTATATTATTTCAGTAACTCAAAGGTTGCGTATTTCCTCATTTATCGTGTTATTGTAATTCATCCCTTTTCATCTTAACTTCAAAGACTTTAAACAAAGGTCTTCTTTTTTGCTGGTTGGTAAGTACTTCTGCTTTATAGATAAATCAGTGTAGGGGACATAAATCAAGAACAGCAAGTGGAGATGGCTCGCGGTCTGGAAAAACGTGTACAAAAAAGCATTGGCAAAGCCAATAGGTCTAGCGTTTGCTGCCAGCCTTTTGGTTTTTTCAATGTTTGTTTTGTCATGGTTTATGTGGAAATTTATTGTGGGGGAAGCTGCCAAGCCCTAGCCAATCTAAAGCAAAACATTGGCTAAAAGCAAAATTATTTTTTTCCTCAAAAAGCATGCATTGCCACAGTAGTCCCTGACACTGAATGAAACTACTTTGTATGTGGATGTGTTCCTTGTGAAAGAACAGAATACCACCACTCATAGTGAAGTTATCCAATGGTTGAAGTGGGCTTACCCACTTCCCAATGCAGTCTGCTCCATTGAGTGAAAGAAAAATGCCAATGACTATTCAGTAGACAATTGGACGAAGAGACATGACCCAAGGCCTACCTATGTATGTCTATTTATCTGTCTATTGATCTATCGCTCTATCCATCTATACCTGCTGTTATTTTTCTCTGATCATTACATTAAAAGAAGGTAGGAGCATTTTTTAGTTGTGTTCCAATGCTTTTGCAGTGATGCTTCTTTTCCATGACTAACGTGTATGTGGGTTTAGGACTGTCATTACCTTCTACCCACTTAACATGAATATCTCTCAACATAAAAGTTTCCAAGTCTTTTACCTTATCGCTGCATCTCTCGCCATCCCTCCTCGTCGTCCCTCTGCTCTGTCAGGAAGCAGGAAGCACCCAGGACCCAGGCTCCCCACAGCCAATCACAATGCTGCAATGCAGCGTTGTGATTGGTAAGCACCCAGGCTCCCCTGAGCCAATCCCAATGCTGCAATACAGCGTTGTGATTGGTCTGAGCACCGTGGTTCGGCGCTCAGTCAGGGACTGGGGGCCTGGGCATGTTCTCCACCCCGGCTGTAATGCAGCCTGGGTGGAGAACATGCAAAGTGCGCATGACTGGCTAGCCTGAGACTGCCGGCCAAATAGTCATGCACACTTATAACAGTGCATACCACTCCCCGTGGGTGCTTATTATTTCCCCTGGCCCCGCCCCAAGACCCCGGGACACAAAATAAAACGATAATAAACCACAGTTTACTATTGTTTTCTCGCTGCTGGGAGGGGAAGGGGGCGACGCCCCTCTGCCGTTGCGGAGGAGCCGCCGCTGCTTGCATGTTACTATTTTTACATTAGTTCACAGAAACGCTGCTGGATGACACCACCAATGGACTTCAAATAGGACACTTAGCAACGTCTAAGGGCCCAGAATAATGGACTAGAGTTATTTGATGGCACTGGCATGGATACTGGGACTGAGAATACAGATGAAGAATGCACTGAAGAACAGTGCGCTCTTAGGGCACTGTTGTAGGGAGATACAAAGCAGAGGACAGAAGCACTGAAAAGAACTCTGGCTGTTGCAAATAATGGGACCAAGGGGCTCTTGAGGGTAACACTGAAGGAGTTAGACCTAACTTTCGGGGCAAACACAGACACTAGCACTGAATGACAATAGGTCACATGAAACTTCAGAACTGAAAAATATTAATCATAAGGACACTAGTTCTAAAGTAAGACTGGCACTAAACGATTGTGATGCTGAGCACACTATCCTGGGGGGGGGCACTGACAGGATTAGAACTGCAGGGGCAGTGCTATTAAAGGATGCTATGGACAGTTGCGTGTAGGATTTTAGGGTGTTAAAACACTGACACTTATCGGTAAAGAGGGGAATCTGCTGCTAATGAACATGGCCTCTAATTAATGAGGGTCACAAGTACTGTGGAATGACAACGAAATGGGTACAAAATATCTTTTGGGGGATGGACCTTGAATCAATTGCCCCTTGTTGCCTTTGATGATTATGTGACACATGCTCTGATGGACATGTGGTACTCTGGCATTGATGAGCACGGAGGGCCTTGGCATTAATGATCAAAGGATACATAAGAAGTTGATGACTATATAGGTGCTACAAAGCTGATATTGACTAGCAACGCGGTCTTGGATGTCCGTCTGGGGCATTGGTTTGGAACCCTCATCTTGACCTTGTAACTAATGGCGATCTTCTATTTTTCATTTATACCATACGCTCATCTCTTCCGAAACAAAATCATATGCTGTTGTTCCCTTGTACTTCTACAGTCTGCTTATCTCCAATGTTTTTTCTCCGCTTCCTTAATTTCTCCCCACTCAACTAAAAACCTTGGTTTATGCCCAGCGGCGACCCCTCCATAATGGCAGAGGAGCGCCACCCCCTGTGCCACCACCCTCAAATAAAACGATAATAAAACCGGTTTTAAACCTGTTTTATTTGAATCCCCTGGACCCGCCCCCAGGACTCTGACGAGTCTTGGGGGTGGGTCCAGAGGATGATACTGCTGGTGGGGGAGTGGTAGTGCACTCCCTTCACTGCGCATGAGGGTTTGGCCGGCAGTCTTAGGCCAACCAAACCCTCATTCGCAGTGAAGCTCTCTCCAGCCCAGCTGTATTGCTGGGGCTGGTGAGAGCAGGCACAGGTTCCCAGTCTGCCTGGGAGCGCAAGCTGCCAGCGCTCAGGCCAATTCGGACGCTGCTTTCATGCAGCATCAGGATTGGCCGCAGTGTAGTCTGGGAACCTGTGCCCAGAAGCAGGAAAAGCACGATGTGGTGTGAGATGGCGCGTTGGTGGCGGCGTTCAGGTAAGTTTTTTTTTTTTTTTTTAATTTTTCTTTTTTTTTTATCCCCGAACATCCCCCTCCTCTCCCCTCCCCACCTCCCTACCTCCTCCGGCCCGCCACGCCACCTTGGCAGGGAACGGGCCGCTGCTGCTTATACCTTCACTACTAACACAAGACTTGGGTCCTTTAGCCCCTCTACTCTCTCAGCTTCCAACTACTTATCATCTGAAAGGATTTTTTCCACTTTCCATCCCACACTGCTGAATCGCTTTACAATCTTCAGCAATGAGTGTCTTGGAGTTCTCCAACTGTTTACTTGTTGAACATTTGTAGTACTCCTACTCTAAATAGTTAATTTCATGACAAGAACACTGTTCAGTCTTCTCAGGCATACATCCGCTTAAATGTGTAGAACCCAAATAAGCCAGCTTCCGAGCATGCACAGAACCCCATTCAAACCTCCTATCAGCCTCGTATCGCTCTGATTTCTCACACATCATATCAAGTTCTGGCTTTCATTCTTCGCTCTGCCTACTGAAACCTTCTTCCCCTTCTTAAGCAACAATGAGCCACTTCAAGGTAAGGTCCTTTGAAGAATTAACTTCCTCATTGGTTCTAAGCCGTCAATCCCTTTCATAGCTTTAAAAACCTAACCTACCTTTAAGAATCTAGAAGTGTGGCAAGCTGACCACCATACCCTTTCTCTCTCATTACATCTGCCTGGCCACACCACCTTTGATTTGAATGTATTATTATTATTGATTCAAATAAATGTGCTTTAATTAAATGTATCCTCCTGCACAAGCCTCTTCTCTCATTTCGAAACACAATCTTCTTTCTATGTAATCAATGTTTTGGAAAAGGCACTAATATTATGCAAATGTTTTCTTGTGGAAGGCTTCGTATTTTTGCCTATTAATTTAGTCATTCAAAAAAAAGATATAACTTCACCTTGCAACTGATGGTACAGGACCTCTAGAACTATTGGTGGTTGAGGACACAGACACCAATGTTCAAAGGCTATTCTGGATGTTACTGATGCTACAAACGGGGCTAAGTTACTACACTCTTAGTCTACTAGGAGTCAGACTATGGGTTATCTTATGATTGGACATGTTTCTGCAAATAGCAAGTTTTTTACAAATGAATAATTAAAGGTTCTAGGCTTAGAAAAATGAATGCAGCTCAGCAGGATGAAAGCGTCTTGTCTAATGAATATGTAGTGACCCTTAATGTTTCTAAAAGTATGGGTATAGAAATTCATTTCCTGAGATGATACTAGTACAAGCTCACTGACTACTTTGTTCCCTATGTCGAAAATGATAATTCTGACCTTAACCTTGTTCTCCAAAATAATTTAGTTATTTCCAATTTCTGATTGAAATGTACCACAAAAAAGCAAATCATCTCATTCCCCTAATTGCCATCAATGAAAATGGTTTAGGAGACGTGGAGCAGCTCGAAAGAAATGTATAGTGAGTTTATTTAGTTAAAGACATTGAATGCTGAGAGCGCAGTCCACCCTCTGCAAGGCTGATGGTGTTGAGTAAGTGTCAGTCTCTCACTAGGCCACCTCTCCTCCAGATTTTTTAGAGGCACCAGCTGGTGGGTAGGGATTGGAGGGAGGGTTCTAATAGGGAAGAGGAAGAGCCGGGAGTGGTGATGCCAATATGAGTGTGGCATTGGCATGTGAGAGGGGCAGTGATGAAATTGAGCATTGACGGGAGATGTGGAAAAGGCAGGAATGATGTACTGTGATAGGAGAGGGAAAGTGAAATGATGGGGAGAAGGTTGAAAATAGGGTGTGCTAGAAGAGGTGAGTTTTGACAGGAGAACTTGGGTAGATGAGGTTGACATTGACAGGAGACATGGGAAGTGATGGAGGAGGTGGACTGTGATGGAATACGTTGCCAGCGACAGGAAAGGCGGACCATGATTTGAGGTGGGCATTGATGGAAGAGAATAGTATTGATAAAGGAGGCTGGCAGTCAAGGAGGGGTTTGCAGTGACAGGAAAAGTAGACACTGACAGAAGAGGTGGACATGTGCGAGAGAAATGGCCAGTTACAGCTGCGAATAGCAGTGAGAATAGAGGTGGACAGTTAGGTGGTCACCGAAAGGAGCGGTAGATCCAGATTGAATGGAGGAGCAGTGGCGAGAAAGGAAGACACTGATGGGGAAAGGCACCACTGATGCAAAAGGTGGACCAACAAGAGATCCCGACAGTGATCGAAGAGGTATGCAGTGACAGAAATGTTGTACACTGGTGTGTGAGGTGGATACTTATGAGACAAGTTAACAGTGATGGGAGAGATGTGCACTGTGTTATATCTAGTTGGTTATTTAGGTAGTGACCGCATGATTCACGATGGGGCTGTCACCGGAGAGGATGGAAGTCATGAGGGCTTTGAATAAGAAAGCAAAGGGTCATTTAGAAAAGACGAGACAAGGGAAAGGGCACAGCCATTTATTCACAAATCCCCTGCACAATCTTCAGAGGGCCTGCGTTTTAACATGCTTTCGTCATCACATCATCACCTGGACATCACTTCGGCCAAAACTTAGGGGGGACCAGACACACAAATTTTATGCAGATGGACTATGCCTACAAAGTTTGAAGACCAGTGTAAAAAGCTCTCCTTCTCCTAGCTCAAAGGTCATGACAAATCTTACTACATGAATTCATAAATATATTGATTTTCTGCAGTGTAACTATTCACATTGTATTTAATTAAGTAAATGACGGAAAGCCAATTCAAAACAGCCTTCATTTGGTTTAATAAAGAAGAACAGTATTTATTACTTTGATTAGTAAAAACACTTAGGTGTGTGTGACACCAAAGTAGAACAATTTGACCCATCAGTTCACATTTTTACCATCCTATGGCTAGTCCTAGCTCAGGCAGAAGAGAAGACTCCAGCAAAAAAAGTATCCAGTATGAACAATTACTGCAAGAAAGGGGATTTAAATGAGGCTAATTAGATATGCAGATTAGACAATGGGCTTCATCACCACCAGGTTTGCAGGAATGAAAAATAATCTAATAAAATGTACAAAGTGAGCAACGAAAAATGGTGGATCAGTTTTTCTGAAGTACAGGGACAACAATGAGCCAAAGAAAATTGTTTATTGAGCACAAGTTTATACAAGGCGGAAAACAGATTAAACTATATTGTAGAAAAAATAATACCAGTAGGCATTATCTTCATTGAGAATAGGAGAGGTCTCAGTGGAGGAGCATTGCTTAGAGTCTGAAGTAGTGATGCTGAATGAGATGCCTGAAGAAGTTGAGATCCTGCATGAGCTATAGTGAAAGACCATGCTTAATGGTTGGATTGTGGGTGATTGATATCAAGCATTGGTGAGTGTGGATGAGTGATGGTAACTGTGGAGATGTGATGTGTAAAAATTTAACTGTTATAGAGTGTGAAAAGACTAAGCTATAGCAAAAGTAAGGATAGGTGATTGAGTCATCTGCAATAACTGGGAGTGATGTGTTCTTAGGTCAATTAGAGAGTTGGCAATGATAAATTTGTTTATAATGGATATTTAGTGTTGACCAGTAAAAGCTGCCTGATGGGGAGTGTAGAATAGTGCTAGCCACAATGGTTGTGTAAGGGATGAGTGACTTTAGGGGTATTGTAGGTGAATTAGGGGAAATGGGTGGGTTTAGCTTTGAGCACTTATTAAGCATGTATTTGCAACAACAAATAATGTGTCACAGTTGTACATTCATGGCTGTGCTCTCGAGTTCCTAAACATGCAATTCCAAATTTTTCCCGAGATTTGTTTTTTGCTGTGCCGTGGCCTGCTCGTGCCAATAATCTTAATTCAGTAGAGCTACCTATTTATCTGAAATGTGATGAATTGTAAATTGGCAAGCCTTAAAACTTTGCCATATAGTCATTGTTTACCATCTTTGTTATTATTATCAGAAACACGCATTGGCTGACAACGCGCCCCTTCTTCATCATTTTCATCCATTACAACTCAAAACTACTGCCTACAAATTTGAATGTTTATAATAATAAAGATTTTTCTAAGATAAATGTGTTTGTTGATATATCTGCCCAGCTTTCAAGGCAAGAAAATGGCTCAATGAATGAATTGTTACATGCAAGTCAATAAAGTTCATCTTACTCCAGGCTCATAAGTCCTAATAGTTTTAAAATTGAACCCAACAGATAAAATCCAACTTCCTGGCATGATTTGAACACGAGATGTGGTGAAAGTATTTTGGATTATTTTGATCAATTAGTCTGTTTCTGTTTTCCAGTCCTGGCAAATTGTTCAAGTTTTACTTTTAAAAAAAGCACGCTTTTATCCACCCCCACTTGACTGTATTTAAGCAACCACCTAAAGTTTTATTCTAATGAGTGTTCTGTTGGGCATGCCAAAGCAATTCTCTCTATCCATAATGCTTTTGAAATTGCATGCCCTGTCATCTGGCCCTTCAATAACATGTATTTCCAATTAACATATACTGATGTAAATGTTTCATTTGGGGAGACTAGGGAAGAAGTCAAGAAATAGTATGAACTAATACTTTGCATTTGACTGAACTCCAGGCCACAACAAGTGCACTCATTCTGGATACATCTTCCAAAATCCTTTTAATTGTATTCTTCCAAATGTAATCCTAAAACAATCATCCTTAGGAAAGAGATATATCTTTGTTCAATCTACTTTTAAATCCATGAATTATCATTTCATTTATTTGAATTTAACACATTTTAGTGGGAATCCTCCCCTTCATCAAGAGTAAAATTTTTTTACATGTATCTTTCTTTCTAAAAGACAACTAGTATTATGATCTTCAAATCATATACTACACCCCTTTGAATACCCTTTCTATATGCTTCAGCATCCTATTAAATCAATTCGACTCAGTCACCAAAGCTATTGTTCAGTAACATCCAATAAACTTTACTACAGCATGTATTTTAACTCCATGCTGGATTGCCATTCCTCATCGTTTTTCAACATTCCACCTTCCTTCAGTCTTATTCCACTATCATTTTTCAACATTCTACCTTCCTTCAGTCTTATTCCACCAACTTAATTTTACAACTGTCATTTTGACCTACCTAAGGTTGTCACAATGTCTCGTCTTTCGGGTCCATCTTAAGCTGTTTTTTGTTTCCAATACATTAGCAATTGCCTCCATCACTAAAGTAATTTTCACACATTTTCAGCGCTGTCTTGAAACTTATAGCTTCAAATTTCAAATAATACTCATAATAAAATTAAAAATAAATAACAATCTCAGAATGTATTAAAATACAACTTGGAGAATACAACTCGGATCAGCATTATCATTTACCTGATTCAGATTATCTTTATTAAGGATTTTGATCCACCAACTTTACCGTCTAAGTAATTGTTCTGTAGTATAACCTCTTCTTATTTATTCTGATATGAACTTTAACTGAGAAACCTGGTATTGTGCCTCTAAAAAATGTTTAAATACATTTGATGTAATATCCACATTTTAAATAAATGTATGTTCTCTTATTGAAATTTTAATTTTCTGTGGTGTCTTAAACTCAGACACTGAGGCTTTTTAATCATATAAATGCTATTTGTGCATCATAGGTAGCATATGTGAGATAAATAAGGTGACCAGCTTCACACTTTTTCCCCCCAACTCACCCGATAAGATTGCCTCATCTAGATCTTTTTTGTTTTTTTCTAATGCAAATACATATTAGATCTGTTGCTTGCTCCTAGTATACCTTAACTTTCACATCCTGGATATCTAAGCTCCTCTTCAACCATACCAACTATTATTTAAACATTAATCTAGTCTTTCAAAACATCAATTCTTTATTATAAAGTGTTACGCTATTTGAGAAAAAAGTATTTCCTTAATGAATTCTATATTAGAAGGGGTCTTTCAATCACCCCTCAATAGATGACATGTCATTGAGATGCTCCCAATGTTAAGAAGTTTGATCTTGCTCCGCCAACTAGGCCTCATGCTCTTATGGTCTGAGGAATGTCTTTTTTGCTGCATACCACTAAGTTGGAAGAAGGAGCTGACATTCTTTAACTTTTCAACAAGATTTTCTGATTTGATTAAAATGTTTTCATCTATGCATTCATAGTAGTATTTTGTAGTGACTTCTCTGTAACACCTTCTAGCCACATCAGAGTGCTAGACAAACAATGAGCAGATGGAGGAACTGATGAAGCAGGTGGAGTGTTCTCGGACTCGTGGATCTGGTCCCCCAACAAAGGGGGTAGTGGTGGTGTTCCTGGTCCAGTCTGCAAAAGAGTGGAGGCTATTTCTTAGTTTAATAATACTACTAATAGTAAATTAAGGGTGCACAAGATAGCATATTAAATTTTACTTGGTAGACGACCTGAGGAGTGGTGGTGAATGGTATGAGGGAATATTTCCCAGACACCAATGTAAACCATGTATTAATGTAAATTTAATATAGGGTTCCATTGAAGTGCCTATGCCAGAGAAAGGATCAAGTTCTGTAAAATAGAGTGTAAGCCCTACAGTTACACACTAAAATAACTTTTCCTTATAATATGATTATTAATTAAATTATTTTCATCTGTTAGTATGACTTTGATTTATTTTTTTGCTCTTTAATATCGCTATTGTAATCAATTAAAAAGAATAGAGATTTGACAAATGCCTCTAGAAATAATATCCTCTCTTGACAAATAAGGAAACTGGAATCCTGGGCAATGAGGTTTATGGATCCAGAATACAACTGATTAAATCTAGTTTGACAAAAAAATTGCTTCCTAATTATTGTTTACTAAAATATCTCCCTGTTGGATTTAATAACAGCAAATCTGCACCCAGGCAAAAAATAATTTTATAAACTAAGTTTAGGACACTGTTGTCACATGATGTTTTTGTTAATGATATTTTGACATCCAGCCACTAAAGAAGGTTATGAGCATTCATAGATCTATAATTGAATACTACTACATAAGTCTAATCTTTCTGTGTCTGTGCGATAAATCTAAATGGAAAGGAATTCTAATACAAACGGATTTGTGGAAATTTCAACAAAATAGATGACTTTCTAATACAATGTTTCTATAAAAGGGACAGTGTGCCTTTTCCATCAAAAAAACTGAATATCCTCATTCTTGGTCAATTTATATAAAAAACAGATAAGGTGATTTGATTGTGCTTAAAATGATGACCGCCTCAAAAACAGGACGAAATGCGACAGCATCGTATCTATTGGACCTTGTTTCATTTTCTGGTCACTGTATTTTAGCAGTTCATTCTCTTAAAGAAGGGTAGTGATGGGATCTTTTTATGTGCTACATTAACCTAGAACATTTAAAATTATGATTCAGATCTTAAATACTGGTGTGCGGTTCAGCCTATAACTAGCATTTCTTTATTAGAACTACCTCTGACCACACTATGCTGTTCAGCCAATATTGGACGTATTTAGACTTCTCTTCATTGTTTCTCACTACTGTTCACTGAACCGGGCAAGAGTCAGAATATTAATTGCACATCTGCTTTGCTGTTCAGGGCCATCCCATTGCAGGAACCTTAATATTTCAGTTACTCTGTCCATGTAGCAATAGTACAGTGTCCATTCTTATCTAATCAATAGTTCTCCATCCCTCTCAGCCGAAATTACAGCTGTTTACTGTGAAGTGAAAGGTGCTGGCATGGTGGAACTAGAATTTGTATTGTTAGATATAAACCCTAAGGAAGGAAATACATAATTACCTGTGTGAAGATTAAGAAAGGCCTTTTCGGTGGCTTGAATATGGTTATTTGTAAATGTAATCCTACCGCTGATGAGCATTGAAGTGGCAACATCTGTTTGCATGACCTTCTAGCTACCACAGAGGTTTTTTAGGAGATCATGAACTCCGAATCCAAACCCTTTTGGAACATTAATGTAAGCAATCTATGGGTACCTGTATAACAGGGCCAGAAATGAGCCGACATAATTGTAGCATGTTCTCTTCCCCCATCTTAATCCATTGATTTTTCCTTCTCTGTTCATCTATACCTCCTCCTGTGATATTATTGTGAGTGTAGTCAAACCTAAATGACTTGTTTTGGCTGTGGTGCCCTTCGCCAGGTTATAGCATGCTGTTTTTTTGTGTTTCATCAAGTTGAATCTCCTCGACTCTTTCCCAGCCATTGCTCAACACAAAATGGCTGCTCAACACCAAGGAGGGAAATGGGTGGAGGGGATCATGTCCTTAAGCCAGTTCAAAGATTCTCGGGTTTACATGTGGCCTTTTAAATCTTTGGTGTTTCTGACTACTGTACAAACTGCCATCCTATTGACAGTTTACTTCTTTTAAAAACTTCTAACATTAGATTTAAGAAGTCATGATCATGTTAATTGTGGCGAAAGGAAATTATGATGAACATAGACTGTCTTTTTCATCAGACAATTCTGTCTAACAATGTTGTCATCTATCCTAATAGGTATAATCAACCTCGGTATGGGGTGCATTATCCATGTTTCCACTTGAGCATTTTGTATATTTTAATTGAGATTATTTGGTTTGCTGAACAGTATAGATACATTTTTGAAAACACATTGGGACTGATGCTCTTACAGGACTACCATTCTCAAACATATTTGTGTCATTTCCGCTTTTGTTTCATTTGTGTTGAGGGAGGATTTCAGTTGTGTATTTTTGTTTGCCCGAAAATGAAAAGAAATGACCCACAATGTATTTTTTATTCTTAACAATATAGAATGTGCCTGTGCTTTTAAGATCATATTAACACATACACATATGAATTTGAGTTTACATATGCTTTTGCCTTTAAATTTTTATGAACACAGGCCTGTGGTACATTTTTCTTGTGATGTTTTTTTCTTTTCGTCTGCACAGCCTGACTGGTTTGGCACTCCACGAGCACACACAGCTTTAAGTATTTAGCTGAGAAACTCTGCTGGAAATGAGAGCATCCGTGCTTGCAGAGCTCTGGGTGATTTGACCTCCCAGGGGGGTCCCCCGTCTGGCCCCTGGCTCGCCATGCCATGAATACATTTCCATCCATCTCCAGCCCCCATCACCTAGGCAGCTAATTCCTCTGAGCCCCCCCTCTGCCTTATTAAAGGCACAGATCACTTTACCAAGCTTAATGCTGTCAGGGCCAGCAGAGCAGGAGTTCAGGCCGCCGCGCCACAATCCCAGCTTTCATTAGGGGGTGTTTTTTCCCCCCCTGTTTTGATCTCCTCAACCCGTAGCAGTGAAGCTCGCAGGGTCGCCTACAGATTCCTTCAGTAAACCCCTTGGCAGAGATGCCAGTGCCGTCACAGCTGCTGCAAAAACCTGCTTCTAAAGACAACAGCAGCGCTGCCCGCGCGAGAGGCGTTTGCTGGCTGCACGATATGGAAGGAAGTGCGTGCTCCGGCTGAGGGGGGCGATATACATGTTTGTTTGTTTTTTTAAAGGTAGGAGCCCCTCTGCTGTCTCTTTTGCTTCCCCTGTTTATGAAATATGGATGGTACCAGTTTCAGCGTTTGGAGACTAACTGGCAGAGGCGAGCGTCTCCACAGACCCGCCTTGTGCATGCACCTAAACACTTCACTGAGCAATCTGTCAACATGTCAGCAACACATGTTTTGTAAAAAGCTTCCAGTGGGAGTAATGGCTCCCACCAGGGCTCCGAAAATGCTTTGAATTCAGCAGATTTCTATTGCGGGCCTCCCCTGGGGCGCCTTTTACAATGCCTACATTTCAGAAATTTGAGCCAGAGACCCCTGGGGGCTTTCTTTCATAATGCCTGAAAATGTAGGGTTATATTGTTGGCGGTCCCCATGGGGTCTTTATTAATACCTGAATTCTGAGGAACTGGAAATTACACAGGGCACTGCGGGGGCCTAGATCCACACCAGGAAGAGGAGAAAAACTCTGTGGGGAGATTTTCTTTCCCTTCATGCAAGAGTGAAAGAGAAGAATTTGCCAAAGGACAAAATTGAGTGTGTTTGAGCTTCGTTCATTTAATCCTTCTCCGAGCACACCGCAGTAAAAAATCTGTTACAGGGAGAAGAAAATGACTTCTCTATTTTTAAATGGCGCTTTGATATTCTCGGGGCTGGAGCACGGCGCCTTTACACACAAAGACAAACGTGACTGCGTATTATTGTTTGCATCTTCGTATAATTTAAAAAAGCATTTTCTTCCTAAATGCTTTTATGCGTTAAATAAAGTACAAACGCTCCTTCGTGTTCAGCTGTCTTAATTTTAAGGGACGTCAACAGCCGTGGGTATGTTTTTATCCACGGACCGAGGCCACTGGGCGCTTAACGTACCACGAGCCACGCAAACCGTGCTTACAACGTGCACGCGAGGACGTTTCCGTAGTCCCAGGGACAGAAGAATAAATCCGATTTCTTTTTGGGGGGGGGCGGTGTTGGATAATGAATGGAGGTAGAGGGCAGTGTGTCGTGAGCACAGAAGGAGGCGGGGTCAGTAATTCGCCGTGTCCCCCCCCCATGTGTATAGACTCAGTTCAGTTACACAACCCATTTAATGCCTTTCCATATGTATACGGAACGTCATTGTTTATGGAGGAAATAAAGGCCCATTGTATTTACTGTAGAATGTGCAGCACCACTAAAGCAGCCATGGATTCAATACAAAGGGGTGCCATTGTGTTTTGGTGTAGCATTTTTCTATTATCTGCCTTCAAAATGTATGGCGCCCCTAATTTTTTATTTCAAGGACTCACGCTGTTTGAAAAGCGTGCCAAGAGAAAAGCGCGTACCCTGGTGGCAGAACTTGCTACTACAAATAGCATCTCTCGCTAATCCTTGTTTTATTTTCACAAGCTACATAAAAAGCGCGTTCGAACGGGTGCGAATGCTCTGATATTAAAACGTTTTTAATTTTATGCTGAATTTAGGATGTATAAATACACTTCAACATGTAGTTTAAGTAGAATGTGCTAGAGAGCTGGGAAAAAAACCTCACAGGCAAAACAGATGTGAGCTGAACCGCTTTTCAATCTATATATTTTTCTGTGAGATATTTCGGTCCCTACAAAAGCTTTATTATTTTTGCTCCAAATACCCCCCCACCCCCCTTTCTAGAAGGTGCTTTCCGTTATTAGAGTTGCAGCTCTGCTTTGCAGGGGCTCTGGGGATTTTGGCCAGCCGTTGGCAATTTCTCTCAGACACCCAATTACCCCTGACGTCAATGCTGTCTCCCCTGTCCCCCCTTGGGTGGCCGCATTTCCCCCCCTCCGTAACTCTAATGGCTGACTAGCAAAGTGCCTGTTAGTTCCCTGGCAGAAGATTTAATTGTGTTTTGGGCCTAATGCTAAATTCAAAAACTATGTAAAAATGTCAATAGGTGAGTGCACATTGATTTCAGCTAGTGGTGGTGATATTTGAGACCCATTGGGTATGTTGCCTGGGGAAGTTATTTTACAAGAAAGATAATATAAAAGAAAATTACTGCAGCCGTGCGGGTCTCTGGTGGAATTCTTCAGGGCCTGCTAAGTTTCTGTAGAACCAACAAATGCTTTATTAATCTAAATTTGTGGTTTTGTTCTTTATTCTCGGCAGAAGGTTGGAGTTTTAATGATGGAGCGGGCCTGGCATGTGTAGCCCCGGCGCTTGGGCCTGCTAGTGGGAGAGCCCTGACTGGGTAATGAACTCCCATTGGGCTCTGGGAGTAATGCAGCGCTGTTTCCATGCCTGGTTCCCAGGGACCTCCGAGCAGCCGCTCGGCCCGCTCCATGCCAGGCAGAGGTCTGTGCGAGCAGATAAAGTAGAGGGGCCAAGGGACCCTGACAGCTGTGCTGGGCCAGGGCTGACTGGGAGCTCCTGATAAGGGCCCAGCAAGGAGAGAGAACCAGCAGTGCTGCACCGCCAGAAATCTGACAGGGTAGCACCACAGGCAGAGAAAGTTAAACACAACTGGTTCAGGGGGGGATTGGTGGGTGAGAAGCTGCTCAGAAAGATAATGGTAATTGATTGAATCACAGTAGCAGGGCATGCTTGTTTTTTTTTTTATTCATTTGCAATTAATTTTTTTAATTTCTAACGTCGGTATCAAAGGAGTGATGGTAGTGCCGTTGCTCAGGCTGCGGTAGAAGATAATGGACACATGCCCTCATACGCTTTTTGGGTGGGAATTCACTCCAATAGCACACAATTGATAGGAGCACAGAAAAGGTAGCAACCATTAGCAACCATTATTTGACAAGAAGAAAAATCTTTATGAAAATTAACACTTGTTCTGTACGACCCCGTGGTATCGGATGCAAAATATATAAACTCCTCCCTACCTCCCAGAAAAACCACAGTTCTGCACCTCTAGAGGAGGAGGCTATTTAAGACCGGCAGGCTATCCAACTACATCTGTATGCTATTTCAAGGTCAAGTTTTTGGATGCCTTCTTTCAGAGTATCCTGGCATCTTGTTCCTTATATAGGTATGGCTAGTACTGTAACTGCATGAGAAACAATAAACTGGCTGTATATAATTTCTGGTGTATTCTTTTTGTTTCAGTTTCATTTTTCAGTACTGTTATGGGTGGGCTCCATTGTACGTGTTTTGCCTTTATACCGCTATCATGTGAAGCATACCTTTGCAGGGAGTTAATAGAAAATGACATGCAAATTTCTCAGATTTAATTAAGTGTTTCACTGTTAAGTCTTTTGAGACTTTTGGCTGAGCTACAACATGTTATGTCAACACAGCTTCAGGAATATCTAGTAACGTAGAACAAACATGCTTCGTGCGTTTTCTGCTCGATCAGACATGATACTTAACTTGTAGTGCCGCATCCTACCTCGTAGGTAATTAGCAGTTAAATACATTCCCCAGTGACCCTCCTTTTCAAAGGAAGCCATTATCTCATGTGCTTTTCAAGGTTTTCTTGTTTACCTTTTTTAGTTGTTTGATTAAAATCGACAGTAATAACTGGTTAAGATGTTTGCATGTTGTGTCTAGAAGTGCTTATCTTGAAATGACCACTTTATAAGCGACAAGGAACATAGCATCGTATCTTCCACATCCAGCCAATCGTCACTTACAACTGCCACAGCAGGTTTTTGTTCACAACCGCTACCTCTGGTCTTAAAATTGTTTATGTAATAATAGCATTTTTATAGTGCTTCTATCTAAAGTGCTTACATAATTTTCAAAGTAACACCGATAGAATTCTTTGGAAGACAAAGCAGAGGATATTAGTCAGAAGAGAGACAAGTGGAGTGAAGAGGACGGCGAAGAGACAAAAGTTGAAGTTTAGTGGCGAACCAGAGGTGATGAGGAAAGCAAAAAACAAGCAACAGGGAGGGATACATAAATGGAATAGAATTTAGACCTAGAGTAAAAGCACAATATGAAGATGTGGAGGAAGACTGAGAAAATGGTAGGTTAAAGGTAAAACGGGCTGTACAATTCTGCCGGGTATGAGGTAGGATGATAGAATAGGCTGTAGAGTGTGCTAATAATTTGGTCAATGAAGGGCATTCCCTCAATCAAGGACGGGTCTCACTTCCATGGATGCAGCAGATCTGGGGATGTTGGTTTAAAGCAGCTAAGATTTTGGATCAGGAGCAGGCATGGGTGAGCTAGCTTATCGTTATCAGGCGTTCAAATGCCGATGTCGCTTTTGGAAGAGATGTGCTTTGAACCCCATACTAAAATCCCTACCAAGTTCTGAGTTGTCTCATCTATCTGACTTGAGGAGGTACCACCCTGGACTTCTGACTTAGAGGAGCCTTCCTCACAAGTGCAGCACAGTTCTTCACTTGCCTGTCTTGCTATCCCCAATATAAGCGTCTCAATGCAGTGCATTATATTGGATTAGGTTGTGGAGTTATGTTTGTCCTGCGTACCATATGGTCTTGAGGATAAAGGAGATTGCTCTTTTTAAGGGCTAGTGGAGGGTCTACACAAAGGGCTTCACGTGATCTGTTCTTTCTTTTTAAACACCAAGGATAAGTTTTACTTTCCTTTTCTAAACCTATTTGTTTTTGTTTCTGGAGGCCTGCTTAGTGTTCAGTTTAGTAATCCAGTGAAGAACTTTCTTACAATTACAATGGACTGCCATGGTAGCCAAATATGCGCCACTGTATATTTGCCTTTTTATGGGGCAAGTGGAGAAACATCGGCTACGGATTGAAGAATTATTTGAATATATCCTCCATGTGATATACTGAGGAAGATAAACTGATGAACCTCTACTGATGTGGCACGAACATGTGGACAAATTGTAATACTATATCACTAAGATGAACCGGAGCACCTATAACAACAAATGGATGCACCACATCTGCAGAAACAAAGTCTAATATTAAAGCCAGCAAGCACCATGCATAAGTACAATGGAAAGACACCCAAATATGTCGTAAACGGCATACCCAAAGGACAGTTGCCACGGATGAGACAAAACTGTAGTGAATATGATGTCTTTAAACTCAAATCCTTAAAAGCAGCGGGGTGGTTGAAAGAAAAGGGAAACACATCAAACTGTGCCAATAAGGCAATGGTAAATAGCATGCATAGAGACATAAATACACCATTGATGCAAAGAAAGAGACTTAAACACTACTAACACAAAAGGACAATCATTGGCAAAGCCACCAGGTCTCCCCATTTGGGATCTGTTGGCTTTGCCAATGCCGTTTGGCGATGCTGTATAGCATCAGAGAAAAAGCAAAATAATGTTTCTCTCTGCTGTGCTTCATCGGCAAAAAACAAACCCAAAAAGATAAAAGGCCCAATGTCTTGACCACTGCTTGCGGTCATGCCATTCCGCCTGTTCATGCATGCATAATTAATTCATTTTGTATGCGTCCTAACACATGCATGCACCACCGAAATAATGTAGACCGCATTTGCTTCACTTTTTTATTTACCGATCCAATATGGTGGATACCACTTGTGCCAGTAAAAAAAGAGGCTATTTTTAGCACGAAAACACAAAACAAAAAGATCGCAGGGCTGTGGGGGCAATAGAGGAGCTGGTGGGTGGGAGGAGGGGAATAGCAGCACTTGAAGGAGAGTGCCACACCTGGTAGGTGAGTCTTAAAAAAAAAAAAAACTTTAAAAACAATAACATACAACCAATTACAAGCTTTCACAAAGGTCATCACTATTCAAAATATATTGAAAAATCAATGGTGTCTTCTGTGCAAGAAGCCATCATTGTTGGATATTATAACAACAGTACAACAAATGTCCTTTTGAAAAGATTATAAGCTAAAGAAAAAAGCTGCTATGCAAATCTGAATGTAACGATGAGCGACTGAAAGTTGATCCAATATCCTCCAAAATGGGCAGGTATTTCAAACCCCAGTAGTGTTCAATATGCACGTTTGGCTAACAAAAAACAACACCGCACAGGCAGAAAAGGTTGTACATAAAAAACAACCACAGGTTAATCTTCAGCAAAACATACTTGTAACGTACGTGGTATACATAATTATCTGCTTTTGCCACCAAGCATATGTAAGCAGTACCATAAGACCATTGAAGATACTGATACAAGAACATTATAGGAACAGCCATAGGAATGATTCCAGATTACCACTTAAGGAACACCCCTCAACCCACTATGAATATCGCAAAGAATTTACATTTTGTTCAATTGATCATATTCCCAGGGAAATGTGGGGAGACAATTGGGAACTAACCTTCTGACAAAGACAAGAGTACTAGGATTTTAAGAATGGACACAGTCAAACATGCTCTAAATAGAGAAACTGAACTAAAGTAATGACTGCATGTTACTGTTTAGGTCCTCCTTACTCCATCTTCTACTCCCTCCCATGGAGTACACAACTTCCGACTTTCTTTAGGGTTAACTATTTGTAGTGAAGGAGAGTTCCTTTACAAATTATGGTCTTCTATCCCATATGATACCCTCACCCTCAGTACACCTCCACAAGAGTTGAACAATGTTAATACCGTAATTTATTCCATGTCATATACTCATCTGTTATTACCTTTGATCTGTAGTTGAGGGGTCAGAGACCATGATAAATACATCTACACCATGGACTCTCTCGACTACCTGGTTCACATTTATGAGCCTTACTGTGATCTTTCCATACTTTCCATAATTCATGAATCTTGTAAGTCATAATTGTTCTGGAGAATATATTGTTGTTAAATTTGAACCACAAGATAACCATGGTTGTTATTGATTATTACCCTAATTATACCCGCTAAAACCTTCTATGAATCAATTTCATCAAGGTCTGTCATAACCACTTGAATCAATTATGTGAAATTTACTGTGACCTTTCATAACCCATGAAAGAAAAATCCTGATGATGTACTTCAGAAGTCAATAGTAATTACTACTCTGGACAATGTATAGCTGTTAGATTCAAACTAAAAGATAAGCATGGTTGATACAAAATTATTATTCTTATGTTACTCCACAAATTCTTTACAAATCATTGTCTTTCCATTACTGATATGCTATTGTAACCATGGCTGGTTAGATGATTGAAGATTCAACTTAGTGGGAGAGTGGAATTATGCCCAAAATCCGGCTGTACAACACATTAATCAAATGACCACTTCACTGTAACCCTATGAACAATTGATCTACCATATTGTATGCCCAAGCCTGCCCGGGTTCTGATCATCTCGAATGTAGAACTTTTTAGGTCTCACCTGCTGACAGTGCATGAAAACAAAAAGAACAATTGATGGACACAATGCAGAACAATGTCATACATTCACCCCAGTACAGAGATCTGGGCCTAATTCCATCGTTTTTTTTTGCTCACCGTGCCATTCCAGTTTGAACCCAGCCATATGCAAATCAGTCTTGACCCTGTGCCCAATGGGAACAGTGCAGCCCGAACTGCCTGGCCAGGTCCTCCCTAGACTGGAAACAAGCATCCTAGGACCTGGCTTGGCAGTTCGGGCTGGACTGTTCCCATGAGGCACAGGGTCAGCATTTTCTTTATACCGTAGGCAAATGGAGGATTTAGAAGCCCACTGCCAGATAGTCCCCCAGGTTTCCTCTATAATGTCTCGAGACAGTTTCCTCTCCCACTGCGTCTCATAGGCATGCTTCCAGACGGTGGCAAGGGCCAGAATGTAATGATACAGCCAAGTGATTCCCCTGTGGCAAATGTTATTGGTATACAGAGATTCTATTGGCGTTTTGTTCCTCTGTGACATTCTACGGGCTAGATCCCTCTCTGCCCAGTGTAGTGCCTGCATGACATTAAAGGTAGCTTGCCGGGTCAGGGCATATTTCTCAGAGAGATCCTCCCTTGTCCATTGGTCTCTTCCATTGTAGAAGTCTTTGAAAACTGGTGACCGTTCCTGGTCCCAACAAAAGGGGTCAGGATCCAATTCGCCCAGAGGGAAGTTGAGGTTATGGGTTTATGGGCCAAAGGAGTCAAGTGGAAGGGGTAGATGGGGAATGCATGTTTGCATCGTATGCTGCGCCAGGGTGTCAGATGCAAAAACAACAGTTGATGGACAGAATGCAGAACAATGTCATACATTCACCCAGTACAGAGATCTGGGCCTAAATCCATCATTTTTTTTGCTCACCATGCCATTCCAGTTTGAACCCAGCCATATGCAAATCAGTCTTGACCCTGTGCCTCATGGGAACAGTCCAGCCCGAACTGCCAAGCCAGGTCCTCCCTGGACTGGAAACAAGCATCCTAGGACCGGTTTCGGGGTTTCACCCCTCTTCAGCCAGGATAGCTTGATTCCAGTGGCATGGAGAGCATGGGACCCACGTCTGGGCATATCCTTCCTACTCGGGGTGACAAATGCAAAAACAACAGTTGATGGACAGAATGCAGAACAATGTCATACATTCACCCCAGTACAGAGATCTGGGCCTAAATCCAATGTTTTTGTGCTCACCATGCCATTCCAGTTTGAACCCAGCCATATGCAAATCAGTCTTGACCCTGTGCCTCATGGGAACAGTCCAGCCCGAACTGCCAAGCCAGGTCCTCCCTGGACCGGAAACAAGCATCCTGCGACCGGTTTCGGGGTTTCACCCTTCATCAGCCAGGCTAGCTTGAATCCAGTGGTGTAGTGAGCATGGGACCCACGTCTGGGCATACCCTTCCCACTTAGGGCGACATATACAAAAGAAACAATTGATGGATGGAATGCTGGACAATGCAAACATTCACCCCCAGTCACAAGGATCTGGGTTTAATCCATCATTATTTTGCTCACCACACCACCCCAGTTTGGACCCAGCCATATGCAAATCAGTCTTGACCCTGTTCCTTGTGGGAACAGTCCAGCCCGAACTGCCAAGCCAGGTCCTCCCTGGACCGGAAACAAGCATCCTGGGACCGGTTTCAGGGCATCACCCTTCATCAGCCAGGCTAGCTTGAATCCAGTGGTGTAGTGAGCATGGGACCCACGTCTGGGCATACCCTTCCCACTTAGGGCGACATATACAAAAGAAACAATTGATGGATGGAATGCTGGACAATGCAAACATTCACCCCCAGTCACAAGGATCTGGGTTTAATCCATCATTCTTTTGCTCACCACACCACCCCAGTTTGGACCCAGCCATATGCAAATCAGTCTTGACCCTGTTCCTTGTGGGAACAGTCAAGCCCGAACTGCCAATCTGTCCATCAACTGTTGTTTTTGCATTTGTCACCCCGAGTGGGACGGGTATGCCCAGACGTGGGTCCCGTGCTCTCCATGCCACTGGAATCAAGCTATCCTGGCTGAAGAGGGGTGAAACCCCGAAACCGGTCCTAGGATGCTTGTTTCCAGTCCAGTAAGATAAACATAGTGTGGGGGACTTGTTAGACTTCAGGAGGAGAGTGAGGTGGGACCCCAGCATCGTGTCTGTCACTATCCCAATCTCTAAAACAAGAATTGAAGACCTTTGTGAGGGTTCCACTAGTAAAGACGCAGAGGCCTTGTAGAAGGGAGTTGGGAACCTTTTGGGTCCCGGAGCCTTCTGGGAGGTGAGTTTGCTTATGGCAGACCGGACCTCCTCTGGGGTGATATCCTCTGCGAGCAAGCACAATTCAGCAGTTAAGTCTGGGAGCGTAAAGTCTTTCCAATACGTATCTTGAAGCTGCTCATCTACAGTTTGGTCTTGAAACAGGGTGGAATAGTATTACTGGAAAATGGCAGGAATCTCTGCCATCTCCTGGTGTAGTTGACCCGCTTCATCTGCAATCCCTCTGATGTGATTGTGTGTCTGTAGCAGGTGCAGCTTATGGGCCAGGAGCCTCTCTCATAGTAGGTTTGATTAACATATAGCAACCTCTTGGCTGCTTCCTTCATCAGGACCTATTCAAGCTCTCCCCGAAGTCTGTGGAGCTCTCGAAGCATTCTGTGAGAACCGTCCTGCTTGTGTTGCATCTCAGCTTGGGAGATCTGGACCTCAAGTTCCTGTTTGTGGAGTTTAGCTGCAAGTTGAAAAGTAACAGTGTGGGAGAAAGCTTCCCCCCCCCCCCGAAAACCGCCTTAGCCACATCCTAGAGGGTTGCCAGAGGCACCTCACCATTATTGTTCAGTAAAATAGTTTTCTATCTTAATGCAGTTATAATCCTTAAGTGATTCTCTATACGTCTGCTTGTTCTCAAATCCATTGTTTCCAGAAATGTGGATTTGGATAATGTCTGTGCATATTTGGAATTCTAGATTTTTGAAATTTTTAATTTATAAAGACTGTTTATATTACTGAATACATGATATGCTATGGAAACAGTTGACACTGGAAATCCTTACAGAAAATAATAATTTCTTCTTTTACATAATGTCCCAGGTGTAAATGTTTACATTCCATTTATGAAGGGTGTCTGACATTCACATATAGTGTTGGAGTATGTGTGGCAAGAGACATGATGCAGAAACCTTTAATGACCAGCACAAAAGGATAGTAAGATGAGCCCTGTTCTTTCATTTGGGACCAAGGGCTATCTTGGTGTCAATGAACCATTGTTGTAACCTATTTGGCACAAAGGGGTGCCTGCAACTTAGCCTATCTATCGTACTTTCGCGAATTTATGCACTTATTTGGCTGTGTGTTAAATCAACGTTATAAGAAATGACAGCCTATACTTTAACCAATTTTAAGCCACACATAGAAAAGATTTGCTTTGCTGAGCTGAGAAAGCACATGGACACATCTATCAATGAACTGAGTGTTTCTATACTCACTGTTTGTTAGCTTGGCCTGGTGAGGATTTTACCCATCCAGATGGATCCTAACAGGAAATTGGTATTAGTTTTTTAGAATCGAGAATTAATCTAAGGATACAATAATGTCTTGGGGCCCAATTCACAAAGGTAAATGTAAACACATATATTTACTAGTTTGTTCACATGGACACCTCCAGGTCACAAAAGATCCCTATCGCCTATAGAGTGCCGCAGGATTCCGTACTGTCTCCTGTCATCCTCAATCTCTATATGGAGCTGATAGGTGCTCTACTCACAGATAACTGCAAAATCAACTAGCTGATGGAAGGAATGCTTGAATTAATCTCAGCCACTGGCGATTGCTTTGGGCGCCATCCCAGATCATTGTTTTCGCCCACTGTGCTATTCTAGACCCATCCAATGCAAATCAATCTTGGTCCTGCTCCAATAGAAACAGCCCAGCCTGAATTGGCAGGCCAGGTCCCCTCAAGATGGGAACATAAGCAAACCCAGACTGGTTTTTGCCTACTTGGGCCTAATTAGTCAGGCAAGTCAGTCTTGGTCTGGCCTGGCAGTTTGGGACAGACTGTTCTCATGAGTTGGGTCGGGACAGATTTGCATAAGGCAGGCCTTTGTCTAGAGTGGCATGGTGGGTGAAAAATTAGCATGTTTGTGTTTCTTGCCCTGAACTGCACCCTCAGGACAGCAGTGGGCATGGGGGACACTGGGAGGCCAAATTTACTGTTCTAATGCCAGTCTTGGAATATTTGGGGAGAAAGCAAATTTCCCCCAAACATTCCAAAAGTCTTATCTGCTATGCTATCTCCAGTCTTGGAATATTGTGGGGAAGGTTATACGTTCCTCTAGTATTTTTATTAATGGTTGAAAGGTAATAAGTTTTAATTGCTGAAAGTGTTGTCTTGAGTGCGCAGCTCAAGGCGAAAAACTAGGAATACCGAAAAATGATGGACTCTAATGCAGCACGAGCGATTGCCAGTGGCTGAGATTAATTCAAGCATTCAATCCATCTCCTTGTTATTGTTACACCTAATCACAGATAACACCATCAAGATTCACTAATATGCTGATGATACAAACTCTACTTGAAGGTCTTCTCTACTTCAAACATCCAATGCCTCACATCATCCAGATCTGGATGTCCAGCGCCTACCTGAAACTCAACCCAACCAAGACAGAACTCCGGTTATTTGCCTAGAATAATAAACAAGAATTAATACAAACCTGGCTCGATGATATGAAACTTTCGTAAATAAAATGAGAAATAATTAGTGACTGTCCAAGATACCATTTTAGAATTACTATATAGTAATCTGCAGAAGATATTGACAGGTAAATTATACCAGATGTTTAGCCAAGACCATCCAGACAATGTATCTTTTGTAGCACAAAAATGGTCCAGTAAAACATCTACAATGGTCGATACTGCTTATATTGAAGAATCTATCAGGCTCAATGACCGGTGTGTCACTGTATCAAGATTACAGTTACACTACTATAAGGTTGTACATTATTTCTATTATACCCCTAAAAGATTATATAAATGAGGTTGCTGCCTTAGTTGGGAATGCTTTCGGTTTGGGGAAGAGAAGGCTGACACTTTTCATATCTTTGCCACATTCGGTGACATAGCCGCATACTGGGTGCAGGTGTCAAAAGAAATCTCCAGAGTCATTCAGATGAGGATACACCTGACCCCCAATTAAAAATACTTCATGGTGGAATCAGTTTTCTGAAATGCGTGGGCTGGAAATGTACCTTATGTAAGGTAATCCAGATAGAAAGCAGTTAAAGCAAATTAGGGTGCCTATCATGAATTGGATGAAATCTGTCACTTTATATCTGTATATTTTGTTCTAATCTCTTTTTTTCCTTTTCTTTTCTCATCTTTTGATGAGGTATAGGATAATGGATTTAATAATGAATTGATGTAATGATTAAATAATCTGTGTAAAAATACACTTAAAAAAAAAAGATGTGAACCTTGATGGTTTTGAACCCCAACTTTAACGGAATACGAAGTCACTTGGATTCATCCTAGACATCAACCTTACCCCCAAAGAACACATTGGCAATCAAACAATGACGGACGGATACCAGCTCTCTCTTCTAAAGAAAGTGAAACTGTTTCTTCCAGAAAATTGATTTTAGAACTGCTGTTTAAGCCGTCGTACTCTTGCACTTGAATGGTGGCAATGCCCTGTTTCATGGCTTTCCATACTCCTCACTGGAACCCCTTAAGGACAATCTACATTCTGCAACATGTCTCAACCAGGTTCTGAAGAAATATGATCACCCACATTCTGATGGAACTCCATTGGCTCCCCTGCCAGCCCGCTCCAATTTCAAAACCAGCGGCATCATTTACAAAGCCATCATGACCAGCATCTCTTCATATCTTCCAGACCAGCTCACCATCCCTGGTGGTTTTTAGCACACCCGTAACCAGGACACCATCAGACTGCTATTAAGAAGTGTAAAAAAGAAAAAACAGGGTAGCAGGTCTTTTCCATCAATGAACTTCCGGTCTCGAACAACATCCCACTATCCCTCAGCCCCAACGCTGCTCCACTTTAGGAAACAGTTGAAGACTTACCTCTTTAAAGATCACTACATCACAGTTCATTAACTGTCCTTAATCTAGCTACCTATACTATCACTTGTTGACTTTATACTTGTCTTTGACTCTGTACAGTGCTACCCTGCCTCTTGACTAGGTTTGCACTATAGAAATACCATATACATACATACATACATATTTGGTGTATATATCTACTATTACACCTAGATATAACTCTACACTTGTTTGCTATTCACCATTTCTGAGTTACATCTAGGTGCAGACTTGTATGTCTCTGTCCCCTCAAATTAAGGGGTAGAGCCTCCTACAACAGGGTTTCCTAGTGTAAATTTACTACTGGTGGTTGTGATCTCCCTATGGGCAAGCTCAGAGCAAGTTATTAAAGTTTATTATTAATTATTCTTCGAAAAATATAAAAATAGTTCAATGTATAATGGAAATGTGCATTACTTTAAAATATCTATTATTAACCTGGAAGTAATAAAATGTTATTGCATGTTAACTACTCAAATTATATTAATATTAAATGAGATATGTGAGGGTTAGGCTATTTATTGTCTGTTGAGTTATGCAAGTTATAGAATTTATAAAGCACTCTAACAACAACGCTTCATGGTTCTATGGTAAGCATTCATAACAATCTCAAAAGCTAAACAGGTCTTACTTATTGAAGAACCAAGCCTTTAAACCTTTTCTAATGGGCAGTAAAGGGGGCTTGCTTCAGCTGTGGGGGCATTTACACTTTGGTCCTTTTATTATAGACCCAAAATAGAATATCTCGGGTCCTCCGACTTTTAATCTTTCAACTGAGATTTGAACAAGGAACCCTCATTTTTACAGGAATTTTAATTCCATGATCAAACCTCAGTTCAAGACTACCAATTTAAGCAACTTTTACAGAATTGGTAAATTCAGACTTCCATCCAACATATGGAAATGATCTGATGGTAGTAATAAAATAGAAAATGAAAAGACTTCTATTTTACTCTACTTGCAAAAGGGTCTTAAGTCCTACACAAATACTCGTATACAAAGCAATACAGCACACTTCTTGTATTCAGATGGCTGCCACTGAGAAGGTGAAATTGGCATTGGGCTAGCCTCATTTAGTGTTTGGTACAAGCCGACTACTAGTGAGAACTTGAAACTGGTATAGCGCTAATCAGACCCAGGAATTATCCCTGGTTGGCTACTACTAGTAAATCTATATTTAACACATTACTTCAGAAGCCTGAAAAGATATGCTTGTTTTTGACACAGAAAAAGAGGCTTGGATAGGATTTTGCTTTTTTGTTTATTTGGGTGGCCTAATGTATGCTACTGGTTGCTGACAGATACTGTAATGAGTTTAAATTGACATAAATGGATTCTTAAGTACTTGATAGCAGGCATGTTGGATCACAGAGCAAAGGAAAGGATGCCACATGCTAACCGTTGAGACGGAGGTCAGTCACTGCCACCAAAAATACATTGTATAATTATGCTATGGAATAGGTTCCCTGCAACCCAAGTGTAGCCTCTTCTGCCCATGGTGGATGAGTTCTGAGAGAGATGCGGCAATTGTATTGTTTTTGTTGGAATTATCAGCCATGCTTCCGATTATTCTCCTCATAAATTGCTTTTTGGGGTGTAATTTGATAGCTTTTGGATCGCTAATTGGAAGTAGACCATAATTTGATTATTAGGAAATAGATTAATCCTGTGTTTTCTCCAAGCAGTGATTTGTTTGTAAGTTTTAGGAGCATTAGTTGCGTGCATTGCTAATATATTTGTTTCCTGGGGCCTGGTTCTCCCTGCAATTTAAGAGCAGCAGGAGGGCCACCTAACCTGCCAGAATACCAAGGAAAAGGAAGCAGATTGGTGCCACCCTCCGTCCAGGCAGCACATCCTTTCCCCGAGAAGGGAATTCATTGCTCATTGCCCAGACCTGCACAAACACTTTTTTTTTATTAAAATAAATGGATCGTTAAACGTTCATGTCGAATTTATTTGCAGAATATGTTTTAAGCTAATAGTAAAATACTGGCCACGCATGCCTGCCGCATTTTAAAGGGGTGGCTGTGTTTGTAGTTTCATCATGCGCCTGCTTAAATCGAGTCCCTGAGCAATCCCTTTTTCTGCTGCTGAGCTGAAACCGTCAGCAGCCAGGTTTGATCTGCTGCCCCATGGTGCAGTGCCCTACGTGAATTTGAAGTTTTTTTTCCAGCTGGGGAGGCCTCCAAATAAAGAGTAGCCTCGGGTCGCCATATTTCTCCTTCCCAAAGCAGCTCCCGGGGCGCCGCCTGGGGCAGTCCGGCTGAAACAGTTTCAGACAGCCGCCGCGAGCGCTCTCCCCCCTGGCGGGAGGGCGGAGCGTCCTCCGTCCGGGCGCCGCGTTTGGAAAAAAGAGAACCGCGGCACGGTTTGTTGGAAACAACTGGCACCGGTTCTGGAAACCGGAGTCAAAACCCACTGGCCTTCCAAACTTTTTAGCTTCCTATGTCGCGGCTTGACTCGGAGGAAGTGGACAGTAATTAATAGACCCCCTAGCTCCTCGTTTTCTTTGTTGGCTTCTTTGATCTACCTCGTGTCGGGTAGCGGTATTCATTGTTCCCGTGCTTCTTTTTTCCCCTGGCCCAGCTTCTTTGATGTATGCCATGATTATATTTAATTCCCAAGCAAAGTCTGTGTGGGGTAGTGTTACTGGACTCATGGAATACATTTTTCAGATTCTATTTTAAATAGGGTGACCAGAATTTTAAAGCAAAAAACGGGGACATTTCACAAAAATAGAGGAAGGACTATAATTGTACGTCAAGCGAGCGCACAGAATGACAGCGCTCCTCAGCAGAGAATTACAAAACAGGCAGTAAGAACATACATAAGATGCAATTTTTAAACCCAGTAGCTTGCCTGTGAATTAAATTGCTTTCTTGGAACAACTGCTAACTATCCCTGCTTTGTAAAACAACAAAAACACCTCCACCTGTTTTTAGTCGACCCTCTCCAAAAACCGGGACATGAGCTAAATTTCTCGAAATCTGCCCGGACAGCTGGTGGAAAACGGGGACCGTCCTGGCAAATCCTGGACGCCTGGTCACCCTAATTTTAAACTGCCTTTCAAGTACCGCCTCCATTGCACCTTTTTGGTATGAGGGAATGTTTTAAGTGCACATGTTTGTAATTAAATAGTGTATGTATAAAGTATGCTTTTTTTCTACGTCAAAAGAATTGATTTGCCCCATATTGTTTAGATAATTTGCTCGGTTGACATAACCAGAATGAAGCTGTACTGCTGGCTTTAGCTTGGTATTGAACTGTGGAGTAATATTATTGAGCATAAGGGTGTTCTAAAGCACGATTCTTCAACCTTTTTGTGCACCTAAGCTTACCTAATGCACGTCATCTAAAAGCACGAAATCCCATTCGTGATTCAGAGTCAAAAATGTTGCCTTCACAAGTGAGATCTACTCACAAGTAAATCCCGACTACATAGTGAAATTTCTGTATGAGCACATTTATGACTAGCTGAGCGTTTGTTTTGGCGGTCTTCTCTGGGTAGGTTTAGGGACATGCAAGAATGCTTTCTAACTCTTAATACATATGTAAATGTCCTTTTAATAGCAAGAGTAATTTAGCTTTATAGGGTGGGAATTGGGATAGACATTCCCAAATTTGATGGGGTTGTTAGAAAAGGTTTTCCTCCGTATAGAAGAAATTTTTCCCTTGCTCAGGAGAAAAAAAACAAAATATCAGCTGCCAATGTGCTTTTGCATCACTTTTACCCAGTTGAAAATGTCTACTGTTACACTTCGCTACATATAAATGTTTACTATATGGGTACCCTTAATAATGTGTGACAGTCACTTTATGCCAAGAGTACTCCAGGAATTCTTTGTAAATTCCTAAAAAGTTAGATATGTAATCCAAGCATTCTACTAAGCGTGCATTTGTTAATTTCTTGCTTTTGTCCTGGGTTGTTTGTGAATTGGGTCCACAGTTACTACATGCTATGGTATGTTGTGTTATGTTAATTTGTAGAGTGTGCTATCACCCAGGAGGGTATACTGGTGCTGAACAGGTGTGATTCTAGTCTCGCTTAGGGTGGCTGGAGGGACTATTCGAAGAGCCAGGTCTTTAGTTTCTTCCTGAATTCAAGAAATGAAGAGGAGGCTTTGATGTGTAACAGAAGGTTGTTCCAGGCTTTGGGGGGGATGTAGAAGAATGCCCAACCTTCTGCTCCGGTCCTGTGTATGCTTGTAATGTGTGCAAGTAGGAATCCGGCAGAGCTGAGGTTTCTGGATGGTTTATGAAAATCGATGTATTGTTGAGGTAGGCTGGGTCGATGTTGTGTAGTGCTTTGAAGGAGTGAGGAGGATAACTGTGCTCATTTGTATATTGGAAGCCAGTAGAGGTCCTTGAAGAGCAGTGCGATGTGTGTGCGGTGTGCAAGGCTATGAGTGATTCTTGCAGCCGTGTTCTGAATGGTTTGTATTCGTCTGGTGAGTTGTTTGCTGGTACCGGCTTATTCTGAAGTCCAACTTGCTGGTGAGGAGTGCATGAGTGACTGTTTTGAATGTGGTGTTAGGAAGCCATTTGAAGATTTTCCTCTGCATCTTCAGGGTGTGGAAGCATGAAGCTGTCACAGCTTTGACTTGGGTGGCCATGTTGACATTGCTATCAATAACGATCCCAAGGTTCTTGGTGTGGTACATAGGGGTAGGTGTGTGAACAGATCAGCTGGCCATGCGGTGGAGTCCTATGGCGAAAGGTTCCAGCCAAAGATGATTACTTCTTTCTTGTTGGTGCTAAGCTTGAGGCAGTTGGTCCTCATTCAATAAGCGACTTCAGTCACGCCGGTGGTGAACTTGTTCTGGGTGTTGGGAGACTTGCCTGCGGGGAAGAGTAAGAGCTGGTTTGTGGTAGGTTCAATTGCGTGAGTGGGGTGCAGTGTAGGAAATTGAAAATATTACATATAGTTGAAACGGAGTAGAATTCCCATTTACGTGAACACTAAATATTATCCATACTTGCTTGAGGGCTAGTGGACATGTTGTGTACTTGTCACTTACTAACAGACACTTGGTGTAGTCTGCAAGGTGTTCCCCATACCTTATGTAATGACTCCCTTTACAACATACCCTTAAAATGTTGGGCCCTGTCCTCCAGGGGTGTTGCAGCTGCAGAGGACTGAGGGGGCCAACAGCACACCAATTATGTCTTACTATCCAAAAGGGGAAGAAGGGGGCTCATTTTCCTTGCTAACATTTGGGCTAAGGGCACCCTGGCTGCAAACAGGGCAAGATACAGGTGTTTTTCTTTTTTTAAAATTATTTTTAGAGTTTTATATAGTGCTAGCTAGACCCGAAGGTATCGGAGCACCTTACATGTTATAAGAGTATGTTTAACATTGATTACATGAAGGGGTTCGTGAGGGTCGCAATAGTCATAAAAAGAATGTGGATGTGGCCAAACGGCTAGAGCGGTCGACCTCGAAGCTGGGGAACCGGGTTCGAGTCTCAGCAGGGACACTCAACATCCTGTGAGTCTTAGAAAATCACTTAATCTCCCCATGACTAAATAAATGAATGTTTCCGTCTGTAATGCAACTGGTGCTCAAGTAAAGCGCTCGGATACCTTCGGGTCAAGTTCGCGCTATATAAAACTAAAAAACAAAAACAAATGTGTAGAAAATATCTCATTAAAGTGTTACAACATAAAACACCAAATATCGATAACAATACAGCAATAATGTAATGGCAATGAGAATAGATGAAACCTTGGTTGGGCCAGATGACCATCTTGAAGGATCTAGTCGAGTTCGGTCTTTAAGGATCGTCGATCAGTTTGTGTTTTTTTCTCTCTAAAAAGACAGTGGCAGTCTCGCACAGGTTGGCAGATAGAGTTGGCCCTCGGAGCAGCTCTCCAGAATATCCTCACACACTGGGGCATAGGACATACTCTGACACATCAGAAATGGCTGCATTGCTTATGGTATATTCTAGGGATGGAAAAGATCACACTTATTTTGACCTCACAGTGTGACTCCTATCAGGATCTCTGGCGCCCATATATAGGTCTCCTATTGGCGGAATCCTGGGAACTTACCTGCCCCAAGTATCTGCGCTTGTTACATTTGACAGATGTTACTACCCCTACACACCCGGCAGAAACCTCTTAGGTTACCCACCACTGCGATTTGTTGTGCCATATTGATTCTGTTTCACCATGATGAGTATCGGGGGAGAGGGGATTGGCTGGGAACCAATTTTTGGTTGGGATGTTAATGTTATTGTTATAAAGGTGATAACTGCGAAGAGCATTACTACGCTCTGTCTTGCTGATTTTTCCAGTTTGAAAAATGCTAATAAAGAAGATTTGAACCATAAAAAGGCAGTGACATTTAACCTCAGACCTTGATATGACATCCCAGAGGAGTGGCACGAAACAGACCAAGAGGGTTTCTTCTATGCAGGCTGTAGCAATCATTAGTGCAGCAGGTGCAATTGCATAGGGCCCACAGATGTGACTGACCCCCTGCAACCCGGTAATGGGGCACAGTGCTTTCTAGACAATTTCAACTTTTCATTTGTTACATTTGCTTTTCTAGGACTTAAGCATTTAGTGTGGAATATGGGCTAAATGAAAGCTACTCCTGAAATGTTTTCACAAACCCCACACCTCCTCCTGAGCCTTCCTTGAAGCAATGCTTCGCCCGCCGTGCTTAGTGTTCCATTAGCTTGGTGTTTTAGTGTTACTACTCAGTACCAGTGACTCAAAGCTTGCAATCAAGCCACTGCATCCAAAGTCGCAGCAAAACCAATGGAGCTAGCGGAATAAATGTGGGGTTAATCAGATCCCCACTCTACCCCCTCAGCAAAGTTCTAAAAGTGCCTAAATATTGAGGAAAGGGAGTAAGAGAATGAGACTTGGGAAACCTCATGGATAACTGATAGTTGAACAAGTGTTTTTAAAAATGAGCATACCATTCCAAGGATACCGCTGTGATCTCTGAGCTGGAATTTAAATGTTGAGAAAGGTTGTTATGCCTTAAACTGTAAAACCTCTTTGGCGTACTCCATGGAAGCATGAAGTTAGTGATCTCTTGGAGACTTTCCCTGTGGATGGTTAATTACATTTTGATGCTCAGAAGACTCTGGACTAGGAGTTATAGAATGAGATGGTATAAATATGGAAATAGATTTTCCTAAATGCTACATTTTGACCCCAAAAATAATTATTTCTCTTTGAGGTAAGATTCAACTGATTATTTGTATGCAAGAGGTATGTTTAACTGGTGTGTGAGAAGTACAATTAGACTGTTCTCTGGCTCATAGTTTTATATTTGGATGAATGTTCATGCCAGAAGACTCATAGCCCAAGAAGTTCTTATAAGTTATGGAGGGAGGAGATTCAGTATGTAATGAAAAGTGTTCAGATTGCTCAGGAGACTAGCAATAAACTACCTGGTAAACAAGGGCTAGTTCTAATTCTTTTTCTTTGTTCTTATGTGTGAAAATATTTACTTAGCAAAATTAAGCTGGGACTAGACCCGCAAAGAAAGGGTTGACCCTAGCCAGGTGATAACTTTGTTGCTCGAATATGAATATACCTTGAACAAATAAAGACGAGGCATTTAGCAAAACGGTAACAGTTGATTTAATTAAACACTGCGGCCAGAAGTACAGCATACAGAAACTGGTCTGAGAACTGACTCAAAATACAATCGTTTTGAGTTCCATTATAAACATTTCTTGGAGCATCTTAAAACAATTCATAGATTCGTTTTAGGAAGAGGAATGTGGGCCTAGTCATGGAGTCATAAATTACTCCCACCTGATAACAAATGCAGGTGGGTCTCGACCTTGCGTGGGCACAATGAAGGCCAGTGGGTAACGTGTCCAGATGTCAGTCATAGGGAGCACGTGATTGCTGTGTCCTGATTGGCTGAGCGTTCCTAACTTCATGTGACCTCTAACTTTATGGTGTTTTGGGAGCACACACCCCTTCGGCCATGTGCGCTTTATTAGGGCCAGTCTCCCCAGACCATTTTGGTGTCGCTGCCTATCTGTGGGATTAATCTGTGGTTTTCCTGGTTGCGCATTTGTTCTGCTGGTTACGTCACCACACCTGTGATCTGTCAATCAGTTGCCACAGGCCTAGGTCACAGGGCCTGCCTGACCTCGTATTTCTGACTTTGGGTTGATGGAGCGGTCATATCGGGTGATTTCCACAACAGTGATTCAATTTAATTTCTATGCACACATGTATCATTGCATACATCAACATTAACAACTTGATGATGCATGGTACAATCAGACACATGGGGCCCGATTCACAAAGGGCCTCTGCACTCGTGGCAGAGGCCCCACACTTGTACCAGGGGCCCTACACTTGCAGAGGGACCTCTGCACTGCAATTACTCATTGCAAAGGTCCCACCACAGGTGTGGAACCCCCGCCACAAGTGTGGCCTCCCGCCACGACTGTGGGGCCTCTGCCGTAAATGCGAAGGCCTTTTGTGAATCGGCCCCATGGTCTTTTACATATCATATACAGTTTTCAATACAATGTAATCTTGTGTATCTAATATACATGCACAGTTGGTTACAGTGTATATGGTGTTGGTGTTGCAGGTAACATGAACATATCGAACAAGATTAAGAAATAGTTCAACTGTAAATTTACTCAATACTGCTTTGAATTCTAGGGCTTTACTCTAATATATCATAGTGCACTTTTCTTTTCACATCACTCTGTCGGTGGATATATGCAAAGAATGCAGTGGCATGAGTTATACAAATGAATATTATTCAAAGTATCCAAACAATATAGATATTTTATATCCATGTGTTCATGAGTATGCAATATAACTTAATGCCTCATTCAGAGTTTATTGGTAACTGGGCATTCATCAAAAATCTGTAACTGTTCTGTTTCTCCAACTTTGATCCCCCCTATCTCATTTAAAGGAGGGACAACCTCTGTGTTTCTGATGCAGCACCCCAACTTGCTCAATTGTCTGACGCATCCTCCCTCCCATGCTATGGTGAAAATGGGGTTGGAGGAACCACCATCTTAAGTACAATTCCGTTGATGACATATCCATCAGCCTTTATAAAAATTCTCACATGTCCAGCAGGTGCCAGGTAAGAAATCCAGCACAACAGAGACAGTGAATTTTGTTTTACAAAGACCAACCCCATTTTGGGATTTTGTCCTTGACTATAAAAAAAAATCCAACTGATCTATCATTCATACAAGGCATGGCAGGCTGATGCGCAATCATTTTTTGATCAAAGTACTCTTTCCATGTTGGTCAAAGTGATTTTGTGAAAGTTCTGAGGTGAACAGACTGGGAACTCTCAATTTCACAGGTTGACTGCCGCTGGGCCAACAAAGGTGCCCCAAAGTCCAGTTAAAAAATGAGCTGGCTGATGTCCAAAGCCACCTCACAGTTACAAACTCTACAATTCAGAAAATCTCAGGGTTTGTGACTGCAAAATGGCTTTTTTTCTGTCTCCTAAACTCATTTTGCAGTATGGTAAAGCCTGTTCGAATTGCAAAATGGTTTTAGACTCATTCTGATGAGGCGTGAAAGTGGCTTCCCCCTTTTAATTGCAATTTGCAATGAGATGTATCAATAGTTGTGACTACAGTTGCAAACCATTAAAAGGTTACTGACTACTCAAGGAAGATGGTAGCCCATTTGCAGGCAGTGGTCCAGCGGACCAACAATGCTCCACTTCAATATGTTCATTAATGAGAAACTTTTCTGTTTTTGAAGCAGCACTGGTTCATATAGGAACATGCATTTTTTTTTTTTTTTTTAAATAAAGTGTCCAGTTAGGAAATACAATACCTTCTGGTTTGCTGTTCCCTGCAGGCCCATCCCTATTTTGTAGCCAATCACAGAGAGTAATACATTAGTATTAGTGACTTGTCTATTTAATATTCATAGGCAGGCCGTTCTGTGACCCCTGAAACTGGAGGTTTTGCAACTTGACCTTTTAGTACACAAGTTGCATGCAAAATCTGAGACGGGTTGTAAATAATCGGTGTGTAATTAGCAGCCACTATTTGTGACCAGTCTCTGTGTACATCAGCCACATAGTTTTTAGAGAAATATGGATGCATTTCTTTTTATGGCGTTTGCACAAAAAAACATAGATTTGAGTTCTAGACCCTACCTCGTTAAGCAAATGTACATATTGAGCATACATAGGTAATTATCATCTATGTGTTCAGTTTGTTCATGGGGACAGATAATTAGATAGAAATCGCGTTGCGTGACAGCCTCTGTGCCTGTAATACTAGATAGGTGGAAACCTTGGGCCATATTCTCTTTACTTTCTGGAGCAAAGGTAGATAGATGCCTGAGGAAGATTCAGGCATGAATATCGCTGATGAAAACCGGAATAAAGGCTCTTTTGGAAGAATGCTCTGAAAACTAAATGCAATCTCCGATGGCCACCAAATTAAGAACCAAACGTGCTGCATACTTCCTTTCCAGGCACGGTATCTTACAATCAATTAGATATAAGCATAAAACTTTCATTTTACATTTTAGTTTGCCCAGCTGTTAAATAGGTAGGGGTTTGTTCCAAATAGCAACGAAATTACAGATATAATGCCCAGATCCACATATTTGCTTACCTACCTGTAACAAGCAAAATTTAAGAGGGGAGATTCCTTTCTGAGGAATTATTTGCGTTTGCCATCGTAAATGAATTTACTCATAGACACGTACACGCACTTTAAACTCGCCGCATTTGGTGGAATTTTTCTGTGGGAGTAACTTTCAGAAGTGTAGTGGTACGTGTTCAAAAATAGGAATACCTACAAAATGTGGTGAAAATCCAGAACTAGGAAGTCTTTGTATATTTCCAAACGTTTTTCGGGTGTTTTCCCACCCTAAAAATTGTTGGGAATTTACTCCCGTCAAGGGCAGGAATTAATCTGTTTTTAGGGAGAGAAAGGTCCACCCTATTGCTTGAGGTAAAAGGAAGGTATTTCTCTATGGTTAATGATATTTTTTCCATGAAGAAACTAATAAAAGTAAAATGTTGCAGATGCATGTAAGGTATGTTTGTGCATGCGTTTGTAGGTGTGGGTTTTAACAGTGCAGCTGTTAAACAGAAATATTGCTAATAATATACATAGACTGGGCTTTGCATCTGCCCCTTCAACCATTGACTTTCTTAAACCAGATTATTTTAGTCACTGGCTTGAGAATTTGCTAATCATATCTTGACTCAGGCCAGTGGCATATTCATCTCTCCTTTAATGTTATTAACCGTTTGAGTCTGTCCTTTTACCTCCACTCAAGTGCTTGCATTAAATTGAAAATACTTTTTAGCTGAAGCCCTCTCTGTCTGCTCTTGCACGCTCTCTCCCATGTCTCACTCTAATATGCTAATGTACTATCCATGAAAACATGAAACCCAGACCTATTGGCTTTGCCAATGCTTGTTTTTAGTTTGACGTCCTGTGAGGAGGTGCACTTTCCTGCCATGAGGTATCCGAGTCACTGTTGCTACTACGTTTTTCCCACATCTTTGCAATATAACATTTATTGTAAAAACAGAAACTGGCTTTTTGAGGGGCACATGAACTTCCACAAATATATGTTCACCTCAGTCGTGACGTCTAGTCAGCAGTTGGTTACAAGATTAAAACTGCGCTCCTGATCTCCTTCAGTTGAAAATATCAACTTATTAGAGAAGGTGATGTTGTTCTTTGATCTTAAATAATCCTTTCTGTTGGTCAGCACTCATGAAATGGCAGCCACAATGATCCCAGTACTTCATTTCTATGTTCCATGATTTAGTTAATAAATTAACAGCTGCTTTCAAACATGATGTTAAAAAAACAGCATATGAAGGACACCATAAATCATTCTGCTTTGATTTGATTCCTGTAGCTCTACAATAGCAACACACTGAAGTTTTATTTTCTCCAGAAAGTTCCCAGTGGCATCCCAGCTTCATTGGGGATTGTTTCTTAATTCCCTGGAGTTAACATATAGGAAGGTAGTTCTATGTTGTGCAAAATATACCCCCAAGGAACAGATGTGATGTAGCACTCTGAGGAACTATGAGGTAACACTTCTGTTTTGTGCACAGTCATATCCACAGGCCCTGAAGGAGATCTGTTACTCACTGAAGCGATCTGCAAACACGAGCCATGAAGATGATATGTAACACTCTTAGCTATATGGGTTCCGGAGTAGCATGCTACTTGCCGAAAAAAACACTTCAAAACCCCATCAGGGGTAGCAGGCACTATATAAATGCAAACCTTTTTTCCCTCTTCTGTTCTTCCGCTATCCTTCTCAATCCAAATAACTGACTAATAGCCACCATTCAAATTACTTTCATATTTCACCATACTAATTCAACACTAATACTTTATGGGTTCCGGAGTAGCATGCTACTCCCCAAAAAAGCGCTTCAACACCCCATCAGGGGTATTATATAAATGCAAAACTTTTTCCTTCTTTTATCCCTCCACTATCCTTCTCAATCCAAATGACTAATATCCACCACTCAAATTACTTTCATATTTCACTATACTAGTTCACCACTAATCCTTTATGGGTTCCAGAGTAGCGTGCTACTCGCCAAAAAAGCACTTCAACACCCCCTCAGGTGTAACAAGCGCTATATAAATGCAAACCTATCCCTCTTCTATCCCTCCGCTATCCTTCTGAATCCAAATAACTGACTAACATATGCACCACTCAAATTACTTTCATATTTCACTATACTAATTCAACACTAATCCTTTATGGGTTCCGGAGTTGAGTGCTACTTGCCCAAAAAATCGCTTTGATGCCTCGTCAGGGGTAGTAAGCGCTATATAAATGCAATTACAATACAATCTCCAAATCATTGTTTTGTTTTGTTTCATATAGGTACCCTAATATAGGCCCGGGTAACATCATACCCTTTCACCTACATCACCTCCCCTACATTACACACTAACGAGCCTTTTAAGGATTGAACGCCTCTTATGGACTGAACCTTTTACCTAGTTCTAGGCCTGGGTGCAGAAGGAGGGTTTTCCTGAACAATAGTGTTCTATGACTTCATCTTTAGACTGACACTGCATGAATAAAATATTCATGAGGCTACTTGGAAACCAGGCAGGGTCTATACACCACCTTCCTAATATCTACGCACAAGGTTCATCCCATACGTCATCCTCATACCCAACAATGGCTAACACAAGAACAAGGGACAAAGGGACTCTATATACTTTTCTGTAGAAATACAGCACCTCTTGCTATCAGTAGTTAGAGGGCACCGAGACTTCCAGGCCGACACACTGACCAGAGACGCTGAGGCTCCTGCATCCAGACGCTCCAGCTGACAGTGGTCTGAACATCCCTTGCGGGGTGTCCAGCTCGAGACCAAGAAGGGCTCCTACATTCACACTTCAGGTAATGGGGTTTGACTAAATCCTAGAGGGATTCTTGGCTTCACACCTACTCACATGCTAGGTACACTTAGGTACATCTAGATAGGCATCGTAGGAGTACTCACTCTCTTTTATCAATGCATTTTATATTCATGTATTTATTCATGCTTATTGCAAGATGATAGAACTGTACTATCCTTTTATATTGATAGTACTGCTAATCATATATCTCTGCTTCTGTCTAATGGTTGTTTCAGCTCATATACTCTACACGAGAATAACAACTGTTCAATAAATCCTTATTGAAACGCCCAGACTGTTTATTCTGTGTACCTCTGAGATAAACTAAATGAGCACGAGTGACTGAGCAAAAAGTAGTACATTGTTTCCACGATCTTAAGGGATCAGGGTTGTCTTGTTCTGAGGTTGCCAGAAACTAATCTCTCCCCGATAAGAGGAGACACTAGTGGCACTGTGAGCTAGCTTATGCAAACAGGCTAACATTTCTCGGTGGGGGTGTACAGAATCAGTCTGCCACCAAGCCCACAGTTTGTTATCCAAACGCGCAGGTCCTGCATGGGTACTATAGGAACTACACGACAGTTTCCTGCAGCTTTTAGAAGCTTCTTTTTTTGCTACCCAAACAGTCAGCTGTCTTATGTTTCCACGTTCCTGCTCTTAGGCACTTTACCTTGTTTAGCAGCATTTGTTTTGTTTGCTTTCTATGGACAGTAAATGCCTGATGCTCCTCAATTCTAGGCATTTCCTTTATGGCATTCTGCTGAATTGGCTGGAGGTGGTAACTATGTTCCCCAACAAGTGAGTGGCCAATAACTGATGAGACCTAAAAGATTGTCTTTCTATGGAAGATACTAAATACTGTTTGTATTGACCCATCCATTCATCCCTGCCGAACCATTCCAAAAGCACAGAGGGCCACATGTTGTGTGAGACTAATGACTAGAAGAATGGAAGCCTAGACTGCAGCGTAAAGAAAGTTAAGCCTGATGTGGGAGAAAGGTGTAGGCATTTAGATTCATCTCACATGAATGCATAAATATACGTTAGAGTTACAGTAATAGAAAAACTGCCCATGAAAGAGTCATGATTCATAGTGAACATTGAGTGTTTGTTGGTCTATAATGGTAAAATTCTTGCTTGATACTTTTTAATTGTATTAAACTTAAGAGGAAAAAGTGGAAAGAAACCACATAGCAACCAGATACATTTGGTTAAAAGGATAAGGAAGCATATATGGTGTATCCAACAAGAGGATATTGGGGAATTTAGTAATCTGCAATCAACGTCAGCCAAATGTAAGTGAGACTAGGGTGATTACGACAAATTGAGCAGACGGTAGTCTTAAGGCACTAATTTACATTAGTGCATGATGAAAATTTCAATGTAATGAGCAGGGGTTTGTCCCAACTTTTTAGTGACAAATTGTGTACCCTTTTGTATATTGATTAATATCCTAGCATGCCGTTAACTTGTACACTTCTAATTGCATTTTGTAAATAGCGAGCTAGTGAATGCTTTTGTGGTACTTTAACAATAAATCAAATAATTTAACAATACCTAAAGTAAGTATAGTCACTGTCACACGTGTTGCTTTCGCTTCTAAAATGCATTGTTATTGTAGTGTATTATCATAAATTTGCTAGCTATCTTGTCACACCTACAACAGTCCATAAAAAGTGCGCATGGATAGTTGCTTGCCTCCCCCTTTTGGAACTTTGTCTTTCTTGTCATCCATTCCCTGCTAATCCAAGCCTAAGTGCCTTAATGCTACTCAAATCAAACACTCCCATCCCTTGTGAGGCCATGGTTTAGAAACATGTTAAGATATTTTGTTTTAGCTACACCACTTGGAAATTGGACCCAGTCACCTGCAAAAATATTCTAAACATAAGGAAACGCAGGACTGCTAAAGTAAAATGCATAATCTGGTCAGCGGTGGCCCTGGCAGCCAAATTGGAAGATTCCGACTGTCGCAAAGTGGTGACGCATTTTATGTGCCTCAACATTTCACAATGCACAGGACAATTGCTTGTGAAATAGAGCTGCAAAGAAAAGACTGGGGAGAAAGTAGAAGGGTAAGTCTAGTATTCAGGGTTGGGGAGAGTGTGATTTTGAAGAGTAACTCCTGACACTCCTCTAACATTTCCCTGACATTTCTTCTTTATGCAGACTGTAATCTTATTTTACACCCTGCTATTTTTGTTCCTTCTGGGTTTTTTAGGTGCATTCCGGGGGAGATCTGCTCCAGGTTCACTGATGAGCACAGTCTATAGCGCAATTTCCATTTTCACCGCGGGCTTTATTGAATCATTGTTAAAGAAGTGGAGTCCAAGTGTGAAATAATGAATTACTGAATGCAGGTTGCTTTCAATGAAGCACCTACAATGAGTTTCTGATTTGTAGATTTTTAAGTTGTTAAAAAGCTAATTTGCAGCCAAAGTGACGGGTCTAAGACAGGTATGTGGAATGAAGGTCCTGAAGGACCACATCCAAGTAAGGTTTTCAGATGAATATGATTAAATTCACTAAATGCAAATTTTTCTTAGGGATCCATACCAGTTTCTCAGGAAAAAGATTGTATAAGCAGGTTTCAATACCTACCAGTATATTTTCTTAGGTGAGTATACTTGCCATTTGGCACCGATCTGGTCAACCTGGACTTTCAGAATGCAAGCTGTAGCCTAAAATCCGAATTATAGTTCATTTAGCCCTAATCCTATTTATGCAAAATTGCAGCTCTTCTCATATTCAAGGTAGGAAATAAATAATGCATGGCGTGCATATAGGAGTTAGTGTGAAACTTATGTCTTCCACTTGCCCTGGCAGAGCTGGAGGGCTTTTGAGAATTGACAGGCGCAGTAGGATCATGGGAAATGAAGAAATGATGTGCTTGAAATTGTAAGTCAATTACTTTTTGGTTTTTATCACGTGCGCTTTGGAGCAGAAATCTACAAAAGTGAAAAGCCGGATCTACCACTAATGTATTTTTACATTTGTTTTCTATTTAGCCTGCTGTTCCACGTGCTGACAATAAGAGATGCTACAAGTGCATTTCAGAAGGTTTGCACTTGACTTGGAGATCACTAGTTCAGGTGCAAAATGTCCCGTTTTTATTTTCCCTTCGTAGTTTTGCTTGTTTGTTTTGCTGGAATTGTATCAGAGGTGAAGTACCTGTCTTTGAGCGGGATGCTCTCCTCTTTGAGTCGAAGGTCGTCCATTAGGTTTTCAGTGCAGTTGGTGTGGTTTTCCCACGTGTATGCATTCCTCATCATCTCTGCGAGGAAGTTTAAGGCGTATGACTCCATCTGCTTCAAAAGGGAATAACTACCAAACCGATCTCATGAATACTAGAGAGGTCCTAAAACGGAAAGTGCCTTGGCAGATTAAAGTCGCATGTTTCAAAGTGTAAATGACTTGATGAAAAACAAGGGGACTTATATGGCAAGTACTTTTCATTTCATATCTTGCACAGATCAGTTTTACTGTGCACTACAATAGATTGATGTTGGTGCCAGAAAACCTATTGTAGCATCTCTCTAAAAGAACACTTCAACAAATGGGTCTTGTTGTAAAGTTTTAGGTTGTATAGAGGGCTGTGTAGCTGTAAAGCAGACTGTTTTTTAAACAGGCTTTCCTTTTCTAAATTAGTTGACTACAACCTACAACAGGGCTGCCAACTAAAAAAATATATATTTCACTCTATGAGAAGGGGGTGCGGACTTAGTGGGGACAGGGCCTCATGCTGAGAACTACCTAAGTGGCACTTCTGCCTGCTCACACCACCAAAACCCCCTCCTCCTAAAAAAAAAAAAAAAAAAAAAAGCTTGCCGAGGCTGGGGCCAATGTCCTGCTATATTTTCACACCACTTAATGGACAAAGCCTGCAAAGACGAGCCTGTAATCCACTTGTTTCAGTGGTTTTCTCTGTGACCGTGTGATATTGTCTCCTTACCGGGTGACTTTGTGAAGGTAGCCGATATTTGTAGCAGCATGTGAGTTGGTAGGCCTGCTTCACATGCTCCAAAGATGTTCCAATGAAATGGAACCTTCCTATAGTTGTCCTTGTGTCTTGCTCGCTTTCCTACCCTTCTGCTTTGGAATTAAATGCAGCCACAGGGAGGACCTTAAAAGCGGACCTAAAATGATGTTGTCACGCTTAGATTTTTGATTGGCATCCTAACATTGCACTCCTTACACGGTCAAATCTATCTTTGCAACATCCTGACTTCAAGAGCTGTCCCCACCCAGTTCCTGTTATTTTCAGCTGCTGATCGTGATGTAAGGGCTGCCTTCTCTGCTCTTTCTACAATTAGAGTAGTGTTGCTTTCTTTTGCCTGCTCCCCTTTCTAGATGGCACAAAGTTCACATTTTCCTTTGGTGTAAATAGCTAATTTAAAAATGTCCTTTTGTTTGCTTCTGCCACACTCAGGAAGGGCTTCTAGCAGTTTAGAATACTGCAAGTGGTTCATGGCAGCAGAGCCAGGCAAAGACTGCATATCTTGTTTGGGGACTATCTATTCAGTGAGATCCTGGACTTTTGTTCTGGCCTTCATGTGAGATCGCTAAGAAACTGTTCCTATTGTTGATCAAGAAAGGTCCAGTTTCAAAGGAGGATCTTGATTTTGTTGCGAAACATAGTCTATCTCATTAAATGGATTCAGTGTTGAGTGCAGTCACTGAGTACAAAATATATTGTTGTAGGCTATAGGGTCAAAACACTCATGACAGTTAATTGAAAAACATTTGGTCCTGCGGTATGAGATGACTTTTTCAAACATCATAAAGCTTTAAAGGTGCTACAAAGAGGTTCTTCTGCCACAGAACAGAAGTCAAGAAGGATTCCAAAACCAGAGTGCAAGAGAAGGGTGACAAACCATTAGCAAATACTTGATTTTTGAGGTGAATCTGCTCTATCTAGGGTCTTCCTGGACCATATTGATGGAACTGGAGCTTCATGGTTCTGGTGCGGTTGCACAATCTCCTATAGACCCCCCTCCCCCGCCTAAAAGTCTAATATTAACCCTGGCCCATGCAAGGTGCATTCCAGGGTGTTGATCAGCAGTTTTACCAACTATATTGGCCATTTCTTAGTGATAGGCTGCAAGAATATTGGTGCTTGGATCCCACTCTTAGAGAAAGGAGATGAGTAGCATGTATGAAAAAGATCAGTGTTTTGGTGAACATCTGTGCATACATAATCCACATCGCAAAAATGTGGATTGGTAAATTGAGGAGGATAGCTTTAAAACTGATGTAGGTGAGTGCGAAGCAATGTCCTTAATATTAAGATACGTATTGGTGTTCAGATATTACATGGGACCTCACAAGAGAGGGGTTTGGTTATGACCTTAAGTTGGCTAAATAATGTGACCAGACTGTGGGGAGAGAAAAGAGAATGTTGTGGTGCAGAAAAAGAGTTCTAACCAGGAAAAACAACCATCATTAAGGTCTCACTTAGAGTGCAATCAGTTATTCTGATCCCTTCTTTAGAGGTTTAAAGGGAGATTATTGACAGTTTGGTGATATGGCTAATTTTTTAAACCATGATTACTTTGAATTGGGGTTTGAAAACACAAAACTATATATTTGCTAATAGAAAGGAGGAGGAATAAGAGGGGAACATCCATATTCCCACATAAAATACAACAGGTACTGTTTAAAAAAATCTGCAATGGTGTGCTGAGATACTCTGGAGTACTTCTGCATACAACTAGCAGATGCTTTGATTGTAGGGATGTATGGAAGCACTAATGGACGAAAGTTGTCAGGTCAAAAAAATATGTATTAAAAAAGTCTTGATAGATTAACCTGGGTACGTACAATGCTATTGAATAAACACGAGATAAGTTCAGTACGTTTATCAGGAAAAAAGGGTAACTGTGGTAGGCTAGGTAATGCCGATCTACTTTCAAGTTCTGTTTATTTTTACATTTCGAAGGTTTTAATTAGCATTGGATGTGTCGAACTCAGTCTTATTATAATTTTTGAGATTATGCATTGCTGCCCACTTCAGAGTTGTTAACTAGAATATGACAAGGATTATAGATCAACGATTTTTTTTTCAAGCTGGCTGCAGTAAAACAAACTTTGACAATTGGTTTCTCTATGCAGTATGTCTATGAGAAAAATTAATTAATGTCCAACGATTCAGTGTATTGTTGATATGTACACATTTCCTTTTGCATTTGCAATGCAAGCATTTCATAGGAAGCAGAAGGATATACCAATCCACCAATACCATTAGGTGAGAGGATAATACTCCTCGGTGGTGGACCAAATGCTACCTCAACGTAGAACTGGTAAGAACGGGCATTACCGACAGCTGCACGGTCAAGCCAGATATAAAAATGCTGATCTTACCATCTCTGATATACTCTGACACATATCCTTCAGGCTATTGTTCAACCTGTCTTGCTTTGTTCATCTGATCGATTTAATCTTTAGATACTGAAAGATGAGATAAAATAGCATTAGCACAAGCAGTATAGCTAATGCCAATCTTGAGTTTAATGTTATATTGATGGAATCCCTAGTCTGAGAATGCTGTTTCATATATTCGTCGAGCCCTCCCTTTTTGGAAATATGTTACTTAGTGAACATTTAGTTCAGGGATTATGAATGTTTTGCTTTTTTTGTATTAGAATATCTCTAAATGTTTTCCAAGCAAAATATAACATTTTAAAATCAAGCCTTGTGTAATGATATTTTTTTCTGCGTATAACTCAAACTAATGAAACAAATGTGTGCCTTTACTTTGTTACGCCTATTGATTAATCTTGTGATGTATTTGTTCGTGCTCGTACACTTTACAGTCTTGTAATCCTAATAACAATATAAATTTGAAGAAATGTCATGACATTATATTTTTCTAAACAGAAGTAAATATCTTTTTCCCAAAACTCAGACATCTGCATAAATGCAGTGCGCAGTTAGTGTCATTAATGCCTCACATATATTGTCAGGTGCTTCCTAATGTTGTTTTGATGAGCTTTAATGATGCTTGCAGTAGTACTTTTTGGGTTTTCTTTTTTTGTCCTTCTTGTTCGCAGTAATGGTCTAACCCAGGTGGTAGACCGCGTCCTAAACCTGGCCCCGGGGAAATCATATTCCCCAGCATTGGCAAATGTCTCAAAATATTTGTTGCGCTCACCATGGTATCCTTTCCCCAGAGAAGAGACCTCTGCTCCCTGGAGTGTCTGGACCAGCCGTGCATTTCTGAATTAATAAGTGGAAAAAGATGGTACCTATATAAAAAAATAATAATACAATAAACAAAAAAAACTGACGTGGACAGCATCTGATGTTTCGTAGAATTCCCCAAACACTTTGAGAAAAATAACTTGATAACTAAAAGGCACACATGTTTGGGTAATTAGACTAAACGCCAGAGGGAAAAGACTGATTCAGTGGCTAGAAGTGTGCTTAAATTTTGGTTTGCAGATTTTTATCGAGGGAGTCCTTGCAGATACACTAGTGGATGTGGGTATGCACAGGATAGTATCATAGTTTACAGGCACTGTCCCTTTAAATATGACTCTGTCAGCCAAATACCATCATCTCCCGAAGGTGGACAGCAATCAAATAATTCTAAACTCCAAGGTTCAAATCGTAAATCCTGGCGGAAACTGTAGGTTTTGCCATGATTATGTAGAGTTCTAATTCTTTTAACACCATTTTGAGAAATTCTTATCGGTAACTATGGGATTCTTACAGAACTATTGCCAAGAAATGTCATTGATTAATTGTCTTATTTTTATAGAAAGGCAAATGTAAATGTGAAATAATATACATGCTCTCTTGCATTTATTTAACTTCCACCTCACTAGAGGAACCTTTTGTGTCCAGCATACTCACCAAAGTGGAAATAAGTGGAATTATTGTTTGTTTCATGGGTTTGCTGGAGGAAGCCATTTTGAATATATCCTTGGTCATTTTTTTTTAATCAATGCTATTGCCTTTATATGGGTTTGAATCTGAATTATATGTGGATTTGATATGCTGAATCTTGCAAGGTCAAATTTTCTCAAATGGAATCACGTTGAGAAATCACTTCAGCACTGAATCTCAACACAACAACATGGTTTCCACTCACGCCGTTCATCTCTTTCTCTGAATTCAGGCTGCACTTTGCCACTGGTAGTTGCAAATCAGGGTAATTCACAAGCAGATACCACCCAGAAAATGTCTGTGCAAGGGACAACCAGACAAACATAAAGGGAAATGGTATACATTTAAATAACTTTGTTACCTTGAGAAGCAATTAACAAAGTCATAGTGCAATCTCAGTGCATAGATAAAGAAACCAGTGGATGTTGTGAGTGAAACCTATGTTGGTACAGTGCTGTGCAAATCATTGCCAAACTGATTGCGCAAAGTGATTTGATTTGAGAAGATGTTACTTTGCCATTTGTCCTGTGTTAATTAGGCTCTCTTCATTCCCTTTAGTCCTGAGGCACAGTGTATAGCCCCATCACACATTTGCACAGGATAGTAATCCGGAATCTGCAGTTGGAAAATTAGAGTTTGTACCTGCCAGATACTTTTTCTTATCTGTCTGTTTTTTGTCTACAGTCTCTGGCCCATAGTTATGCTTTGTTGTACTTCTCTACATTTTCTTTAGTGATATCAGACTCAGACCAGATGTGTCAACCTATGTGGGCACACCACAGAGTTGTGAATGTGCAGCACTGCACCACCAGGTACAGTGCTGGATGTATTATACCCTGCACAGGGCCAAGGATTTATGTAGTATTGGTTTACCACTCCCTGCCTCATGAATCACTGTGCACACTTACATCAACAGAGACAGGAGCCTGCAAGGGAGTGCACAGTTTTGTTCTTGCTTGTACTGTGGTGCGTGCATTTTGGCTCCTTTCCTATGAATGCAAAGTGGCACTAATGCAAACCATTTACATGTGTGGCATAAGAGCCATTCAGAGAGTGGTGCAAAACGCCACTGAAGTAAAAGCCGCCCGCAGCTTTCAGTTTGTGTATGATTAACACCTGCTCTAAGTTGGTGTTAATGAGTCAATGTTTTGAGGTCCTTTGTGTGGTCACAAATATTTCCATTTGCTCACAAGGAGGTGGTCATATCCACTTTCCATTTCGAACTAGACGGCCGTCAAAAATGTGCATTGTGGCCAGTGCCATCGTGACTTCATATTGGAACTGTGAATTCCAATATCATTTGTCCTGTGTCAGCGTTGTGACTTGAAGATTTGTATCTTTTCATTGCATCTCGTGCTGACTTGCTCCTACCCCGTCCGTGTCTTTGAGATCCACATGACGTAGATGGCGTCATGAAGTTTTGAACTGCATTGCTCAGAGAAGATACTCCACCTCTTTCCTTCTGTCACCTCTCAGTGCCTGTATGTGCATGATCAGACTGTGCCGCGACTACCCTCTTCAAATGGAGGACAAGCTCAGAGTTAGTCTGTTCTGCACTAGAAGGGTTGGAAAGCTACCACAACCTCCTAGAACAGATGGGGTGGCAGGGGCAGATCAAGTGATATTCATTGTGCTGAGCAGGTCAGGTTTGCTTTGAACTCTGCCACTGTCCAATGGAAACCGCATGGGATGTTGTGATCCAGAGTCGCATTGTGCAGATAACCACCATGCAAAAAACAGAGGTTTGCCTGTTTTCTGTGGTACTACATAATGAAATATTGTTAAATATGAATTTGCCGCCTGTTTATTGGATCTTAAATATTGAGATCCCAGACCATATAATAAAGGAGTAGAGGAACAGATTAATTGGACTTCTTAGATGCTGGGTTGACAGCATGCCCTCTGCATTGTTTCTTGATTAATATTTCTTGATGTGTCCTCTCGGAATTTGTTGCATAAGATTTAACTGAATATTGTAATTACCACAGTATATATTATGACTTAATTCCGGGACTTGGAATTCCTTCTATTAACATAATTTCGTGCTCTTATTTTTCCATTATTTTTTCTTAATTTCTGTCTTTTACCTTCCTGAGCAAGGCGTCATTCGTGCAAGGTTTTTGTTTGTGTAAAATGAACTACAAATCCCATCTGTACTCAGACCACATATCTGGTGTCTTGTGCATTTTAGTGGTATAACATTTTTGCTAGCAAGCATCATTCTTAGCCCAGTATGTATTTTCCCTGTCTGTCTCCCAAATGTTAATCCTATTCCCGGCAGAGTTCGGTGACCTTCCCACTGCCCCAATCCTCAGGCCATAGAAGGCCTCCGAGATTTCGAGTGTAGCAATTAAAAGAACTGCTGGGAAATAATTAGTCCTTTTTCTTTCCTCACCGTATGCTCCAATTATATGGCGGTATGCAAATACCTTTGTGCCATCCCTCCTTACTCTGAGCTTTATCATTATTACATTGAAAACAATGTCCACTTTTGAATTTTGTTGGTCCGTATCCTTTAAGCAAGCAAAGGAAAACAGCATATGGCTAGTGAAAGAATTCCTTGTAACCACGATTCTGCTCTCAATAGATTTGCCATGAATCAGTTTGTGAAAAGCAACCTTTTTCCATCACTCGGTAAGCAATGTGATGTTGTGGTGCTGTATTTGTTGGGTTTGGAGACTGTTAGTGATCTTGTTTGATCACACTTTCTGTGGCTGGTGAAAATGTTTTGCCTGAAAGTGATCTGGGGTTCAGGTTCAGACAGTCTTGGATATGCACCTGGATTGAGTGGCCAGTTCACCCTGGATAAAAGAATACCTTTTTGTTTTAACACAAATTCATTTTTGGTGTTTCCAGACTCTCAGTTCGAAATCGACGAATCACTTCACTCACCCCCATTATGGAAAACTAAATCTGCACATTTTGTAGTAGATTCATGAATTGTTTTTTCCGAATGTGAAGCCATACATTTCACCTAACCCTATTGCTGAAGGTTCACAAGCTATTCGCCATGGGGCAGAAAAGGGAGAAAGGAGTAGGTAAAGTAAAGTAGGGGAGAGATGCCAAAGGGAGAAAGCAGTGAAAAAGGAATCTACAAGAATGAGATAAAGAAACACAAAGTGTAGGATGGTGGAAGGAAGAGGCATAATGAGGAATTAAAATTTGGCAGCATTTGTGTTCACAAACCTTGGCATTCGGCGAGCTTGTTGGGCCTTTGCATTATTTATACAAATTAAGTTCTGATTGTGGCTGTTTTGCAAATACTGGTAAATAGTTATTCCACAGTCACTCAACACCAACGCCTGTTTTTATCCCTCTTACTCCCCTCCCACTCTACCAGCTCTATTTATCTGTTAGTTTTTTGTGTTCCACCTTTTCTAAGTACGTTTAGGGAGGGAAGGAGGTAGGGGAGGATTGTAGTCTGTTGTGAGGTGGTGGTGGGGGGAGGGGGTTGTATTGCAGATCTATTGCACAAAAGTACATAAGTCATTGGCTGACTTTGATAACAATGTACAGGACAGTTAAGATGAAGTCATGGGTTAACTATAGCTGGACTGTTTTTATTTCTGGTTCGAACTTCATGTAGTCTTATTTCATTCATTTCTGGGTGTTCGTTGGCAGAGCCTTCTGTATGCCAGTTCTACATCCAAAGCATGCTGAGTGAAGTCACAGTTTGCTTGAGAAGGTAGACATTGAGTCTAATTGGTTAGTAGAGACAGTACAGCTTGGTCACGTCCCCAGAAGCACAATTGTGAATTGCTTTGTGCACTAGTTGTAGTATTAAAAGTTTGACAAAACCTTCATTGACAGTCAGTGGAGTGTAATAATGAGAAGTGATGTGCCAGATCACCTCAGGTAGAACAGGAGTCAAGACCATGTATGTCTACTCTCAGTAATTTTTCCATACACTTGGGTTGGAGGCAGACAGTGCCTGTATTACAGTAGATGATTTAATATATGAGAGCATCATGAACTAGCTTGATTTGGGGTGCCAGCATAGTAGGTGAAGGATCCCCTCGAGTAGGTGCGGTTGATGGAATGCGTTCTTTGAGGAGGTGTTCCCTTTGGGATAATGACTTAAGAAAAGTGTGGCATTAAATAATGCCAACAGGTTGCAAATATATGTCTTGGGTGTTGGAGGTTGTTCAAGGCTGGTGGGCAATTGAAAGGAATAGTGAAAGGGTTTTGTGGATTGATTAGAATGGTTTTAATGTGGGAGGCATCTAGCTAAAAACCCAGGCCCTCATTATGAGTGACCCATTAAATTATGATCTGTACAGTAACATCTGTTACCAATTATATATCGTAAATTTAAAATTGGTGCTATCGGCACCAAATTCTGCATGTTATTCCCCTTTTTAGTGGCTACATTTGGAAAAGGTGCTGTCTTTTGCACCTGATTATGTACCACAGGATATTGTTTTTTCCAGGTGTGATACATTCTGCACCTCATACTGGGCCACTCCTAATGACTGCCTATGTGATGACTCATTCAGCTTCGTCTTTAGATTAGGCCTGCAACAGTTTGATAGTCGCTACTACTTGTGTTTTTACGTTCGAGGTGGATGTGTCTGTCATCTTTATGTGTGTGATAGGCTATGTTCTATCAGAATTGCATCCTCAACTTAGGAATTGGATCCAAAGGTCACAGGAAAGATCGAACCTTGATTCTTCCCAAAGGTAAACTTGAATTCAGATGCAAAGAATATTTTGGCCCATGTTGGTGGGATCAGACAGAAAGAAAGTAGACCACATAAACAAGAATTGGAGCCACAACATCTGTCTTCATTTATGCTTTTTTGACAGTTTGAAAAAACAATAATTGATGGACAGAATGCAGAACAATGTCATACAGTCACCCCAGGACAGAGATCTGGCCCCTTTTGCTCACCATGCCATTCCAGTTTGAACCCAGCCATATGCAAATCAGTCTTGACCCTGTGCCTAATGGGAACAGTCTAGCCTGAACTGCCAGGCCAGGTCCTCCCTGGACTGGAAACAAGCATCCTAGGACCGGTTTCGGGGTTTCACCCCTCATCAGCCAGGATAGCTTGACTCCAGTGGCATGGAGAGCACGGGACCCACGTCTGGGCATACCCGTCCCACTCGGGGTGACAAATGCAAAAACAACAATTGATGGACAGAATGCAGAACAATGTCATACATTCACCCCAGTACAGAGATCTGGGCCTAAATCCATCATTTGTGTGCTCACCATGCCATTCCAGTTTGAACCCAGCCATATGCAAATCAGTCTTGACCCTGTGCCCAATGCGAACAGTCCAGCCCGAACTGCCGTCCATCAATTGTGTGTTTTTTGACAGTTTGAAGCACACACTGAACACCAAACACCTTCCTTGTCCTTCAGCAGAGCAGATTTCCAATTTCCATTTCCAATGGTCGCAATGATCTTAAGCAAGCCCTGGCAGGCAGACTGTGGCAATCATCACAGCATTCATATTGCACTTGGTTACAAATTAAGGTGAGGAAAATCTGGGCTCTGTTGATCCTACGATGAAAAAGCAGGGAGTATACAGGCTGTTTGTTATTTGTGGAGGAGAAGGTTGTGGATGAGGATGTTGAAGGCTGCAGAGAGGTCTAACAGGATTGTGGTTCTATCTCCTGCTGTTGAACAGTTGCGTTAGGATTGTGATTTCAGTCCGCACAAGGTAACTCTCGGATGGGTTTGCAGGAAGCTAAGACTGCTGGGTAGTCATTTTATTTGTAAATGAGGGTTAATGATTCATGATGGACATTTATGGACAAACTAATGCTTTTGTGAGCTGTCTGATCAGAGGACCAATCCCAGTTGTATCACCTCAGCATTGAAGATGTATCATCGCAAGGAGGTGGGTTCTAAGGATTTGAACTTTTTTTTAAACTTTCATCATGAAGGCAGAGCTGAATCTGTGGATTGCTAGAGAATCCTGTTTGCAGCGGGAAAGGCGAGTGTGGAGTCGCAGTATTGCCACAGAACGCTGTGTTGTCATTAAAGAACGTCATTGGTGACAGACAACACTGTCTGACTTTTGTGACTTTAACACAAACTCCCTTTATGTAATGATGGAATTGCATATCTCTTTTATAATGACACAATGCAAGGAACACAATTCAATCCATGGGCAACTGTTAATGATTAGAAACATGGCTTGCTTGCGTCCAGGCAACACTGAATTACAATGTTTGTACAGAGGAGAATAATCGAGTTTTGAACAATATTGTGGAGACTAAATAGACTCCCATTGACTGTTGCATCAAAGCAGGAACCTCGTTTTCGACACAGAACAAAGTCTTCTTCCTCCATAAAAAAAAAAAAATATTCACGTGTGCTTGTTAAAATGTTAATTTAGAAATCCCCCTCATTTTGATTTACGACTCCTCGCCTTTGCTAATTGACTCCTTGGTGAACTCTTCCCCCAACTCATTTGATTGACCTTTTTGGTTCAGCGAACCTCTGCGCAGAGTCTGCCTGGGGCCCTAAAATAACACATCCCCTTGTGTTCGGAGCTGGTCGTAGGTGCGCTTTGGGGTGGTTTGCAGTTCCGGAGCGAACATTCACCCAGGTTCGCCTTTATTCCACCTAGAATTGTAATGCCTTCTAGCCTGGGATTCCAGTAAGGGGAAAACCAGATGGATTCCCCTAAAACAGTGGTTCCCAAACTGGGGTCCGCGGACCCCCAGGGGTCCCTGACAACATCCCAGGGGGTCCGCAGGCAGCTGTCTTAAAAGCAATGCAAAGTTCCTTGTATAATCTGCAGTTTTACGACAACAATAAAAGTGTCAAGATAACTCGAGTGATTAATGTACCTGCTAGAGAGAGATGGTAGGTAGCGCAGAGGGTTAATATGCCTGCTCCAAAGAACGTGTACCATGCATTTTTAATAAAACAGTATTTTATGTGCATAGCTGGGTTACTGCTTTTGTCACAGAGATTCTTTTGTTACTGTGCACTTCATAAGTTACACTCATAATCTAGCACCGTCAGCTATGAACTGCCGTCAAAGAGCTGCATACAAACTGCATGGTACAAGTTAGTATGCCATCTTTTTTCCCAGTCTTTCATTATCCTGATGCTGCCAAAAAGGTATGTTTGGGTAGAATTAAATTGTTATAATTAAAGTCAACGCTAACCACTGTGTTACATTCTGAAACCAGATTTTGTGCTTCTCCAAATCAAGCACTCTTAAAAAATGCTTACCAGTATGGATGGCATGTGAATCCTACACCTTGAAGTCCCCTTTCCCCTATGTAACATTTTCTATACACTGATTTGCACACGTATGATTCATTGGGGGAGATTTACTAAGCTTTTGCGCCATGTTTGCGTCGCAAAAGTGACACAAAACGACGCAAAATATTTTTTGGGTAATTTACTTTCCAGCACTAAACTTGTTCCCATGCAACCACCCAAGGTTTCTCACGCTAAACCCAATTTACTAAAAACAGTAGATTGGGTTTAGCGTGAGAACACTGCGCCCTTTTCAACTAGGCACAAGGAAGGAGAAATTCTTTCATTTCTCCTTCCTTCTCCGACTTTGCATGCGTGCTGCACTGTACTGCACGCCTATGAAGTGGGAAAAGCTTTCCCTCGTGTCTAGCATAGTAGTTTGTACAGGAAGGTTACCCTTCCTGTACAAAACCTATGCTACACTCATGCACACACCTTAGCGCTAAGGTGTGTGCATAGCGCGGGGCTACTGAAATCAGTGCCGGCAAAGAGAAAGGGGAGGAGAGAGCCATAACTTTGGAAATATGGCGCTCCCCTGCTCCCTCCCTGTCGCGCGACACAGCGCAGCCTCGCGGGGGGCTGCGCAGCATTGGGCAACATTTTTGTAAATCTCCCCATTGTTTCTGTATGTGTGTGATGTAAAGTGCTCTGACACCCTACACTAGTATGAGAGATGCTATAAAACAAATGAAATACATGTGACAGAGGTGCTATGGGAAGAAGAGAGGCACTGTTGGAGGATGATAGTGAGGGATTCATACAAGAGCCCCAAAAAGATTGTTGTATTGGTGCATAGTAAGGTCATCATTTACTATGCTTTGAAAGCGAATACAATTCAATATATAATTACAAATGTGTTGTAGAATGCACCATTTTTCCCCAAATTTTCTTGGTGGGAGAGCCCCCAAAGTCCGCTTTGTAGTGGCCAGGCTCACTCACTGCACTTGGTGTGCACCGTACGGGGACTGGTCTGACAACATTTGCCAGGGCTGCTTTGGGTTCCAGTCCGGCCCCGTGAGGAGCAGGAGCCTCACACTCTAAAATAAAGCCAAATATTGAAAAGTTAGTCGCCGAGATGCAGCACCAACCTTCCTATTAAAAATTTTCGATTTTGCAAATTTTTTCAATATAAAATACTAAAAGCTTTAGTAATTTGGGTATCTGTTCGGTGTGCACACGTGTGTTTATTTTTTTCGAATTACTGTTTTAATGTTTGAAATTTAAATCGTACGAATTGGTTGGGGGTCCTCGGCTTCCAGTAGTGACTCAATAGGGGTCCTCAGCAGCCAAAAGTTTGGGAACCACTGCCCTAAAATGTCTGGAGAACCGGGGCGACTTGTTATCGATTTTACAGAGCACGACCAAGCATCACTGCATGAATTAGCAAACAGCTGTTTCTAATTTGAGTTTAGAACTGTACACAGAGGAACTTGTTTTAGTGTGCGCTCCTTTCATTTATAATGAATTTTAATCACCGCTACAGGTGAGAGAAATGTAGAAACAAGCTTGTATCTTGTGGAAGAAACAAAGGCGAGACAGATGCTAACAGATTTACAGTCTGTGATAAAAGAAATGTTTGGGTACACTTTACATGTAATTAGAGTGCAGCTGTTTTCAGTCCCAAGTCCATGAAGCCGAGCAGAATATAGTATCTGCTGCTTTTCCGAAGGGAGTAAAGGAAAACAGTGATTCAGCCCTAGAAACATTTATGGTTTTTGCTTGACTTGAACCTAAGTTGTCCCTCACCCTGTCATCACCTCGTCGCTGATGGTTCGTTGTAAACATAAGGGCGCCTCTTCACAATGGCGTTTTGAAGTGTGTAAGTTAGTGCTCCTGTGGTACGGTTTAACATACTGTAACATGCCTTTATTAGTCAGCCCAAAAGCATCTGAAATGAGGGCAAATGGGAATATTCATATACAATTAGTACAAATAGGAAGGACATCACCCTCTTTAGATTCATACAAATAGGAGTCAAACATTGTGGAGCAGACTCACAAAGGTTTGCAATGTTACATAGGAATATTCTTGTAGTATTTCTTCCCATTCTCCTACATATTTTTGTGAATCAGCCCCATGGTATGTTTGTAGGCAATGAAAATACTCATGATGGAGCTATTTCTTAGGTGGGGGAGTTGACGCAACAGACATGTGTACACTTTCTGTGCATATTTTTTCAAGTAGGCATTGGATTGTAAAAATTCATTGAATATGAACTTACTTGGATCAATTCAAACCTAATGACGTTATGCACTCAGCCTCCTTCTGTCTGTAGAGGACACATTGCGTGAGTCTGCCGTGTTCTACATGTGCGTCCATGGAATCTATATTGAGGTAGACATAGCACTTGCAAAATAGAGATGTTCCTGGGAAACCCATGTTTAATTAAACTTAAGCAGGTTCTGACTATCAAAAAGGAGAACAGTCATATAGCTGGAGGTGAGTACATTCAGGATTCAGATCCGTTAACTTGGATGGTGACCCTTCAGTACATGATGGGATGTTGGGCACTGCCAGTGGTCCTCCTATTACACAATGGGCAACATGGGCCCTCAAATGTGGCTGTCCTGTACTCCCACAGCATGAATCGGAATGGTAGACCATTAGGGTCCCACACTACCTTCGCGGTATTTTACGACTGCGCTTCTAAACCTCCGAGGCCGAAACAGAAAGTATCCATTAATGACAGTCAAAACATGTTGGTTTATGTGCATACTGTGGAGTTGTTCTTGTATTTCTAGGAGTCTTAGAAAGAGATCGTTTGACAATTAGTATTGAATATCCACAGTTGAACTAGAATGTAGACTAGAATTCTTTCCCTGTGGGGAAATATGTTGTTAGCGAAGTGTTGAGTAACTCAATAATACGATTAGCAATATATAGGTGCACCCAAGAAAGTCTAGTGTCCTCAGTTAATTTACAAATGCTCTACATCATCTGCTGAATGAAACCCACCTAGACTCTTTTATTGTATCTTAATCACGATTATTATGTTTTCTAGAATAGCCTCTTACGTCCACTCTATATACATATTATCAGTTGCTATCAAAATTTAAATCCTCACTCCCATTTGAAAAGACGTGAACCATCCGAGTACCTTGTCTCCTTTTACTATCAATAGGTAAATATCTGATTACATTTAGAGATATACTGTGTCACTAGGCAGTTTTACAGGCTATAGTCGATGTGCTCGCTTCAAGTTGACAATGAAATCACAAGGTTTAGTAATTACCAGGGGAAAGTCACAAACAAACCTTGTGGTGCAATAAAGGGAGGTCAAAGACAGAATTCAGGTCTGCCTGAGCTTGGATCAGAGATATGAACACCAGTGTACTGAGGGTGGGCATGATGGCAAATTATACTGCACAGAGGGATGAAGGAAACAAAGACATTGGAGCACGCACGTGTAGTAGAAATGGGGAGTGTTCATGTGAAGAAACCATTGTTATGGTAATGTAGTCATTCAAAGGAAGTGTAGAAGAATTGGTGTTTCCCTAGAAAACAGATTGTAGAAAACATGGCCTTTGCTCAGGAAAAGTGATGATGGATGATTGAAAGTGCCCCATGGAAAAGAGGCAAATAAATGGAAAGGTTATCATTATGTAGGACAGCCAGAGAAAGATCGCATTATAGGAAAAAATACAGAAGATTGTACCTTTATTTTTTGCAAACAGATTTTTTTTTTACATTTTCAAAACAATCTATACAGCCATATGCATATCTTATCACATGGCATTTCCGATGTCTTACGTTCATGATCACGGTTAGCATATACAGATATTATTGACATGTGAGAGTACATATCACACTAATCCGCAAAAAAAGAACCGGGCATAATGCACCTGTGATATCATAGGGACAATGCCCTCGATGGCTGGTGATCACAAACATCCCCCATCTCAAACGGTCCGTCTCCCCCCAAATATCCCACCTTGCCCTTCTTGTGTGGTGCCTTGTCTAAGCTTATAGTCTGGTGTGCTATGTGCTTCACCATTCTTGTGCTTATATTGTGAGAGTAGTCTGTGTGTTATCTCGGGCCTCAAGATGGCTAGCTAGTAGACCCCCCTCCACAGATATCTGAGTGTAGGAGCCTGACCCCTATCACAGCTGCACAATTGTGCTAGTTCAGGGGGTATTCGACATCTCGGTTGGTGATGAAAGGTCGGGGTGTTGTAACGCCTCTACTAAGGACTCCCAGGCTCTATGTCTAGTGATCCCTGTCCTTTTCTGGCATCTCGGAGGCGTACTGCCCCCTCATACCCAGCCCACTTTATCAAATCCTTCCTTTAAACTGTCTCCCTGGGGCCCCCCAGCATCGTCCAGTTCCTAGCTATCTCTTTCTGCGCTAGAACCAGGGCTAGATATTGAAAGTTGCTTGTAGACTTAGTCTTTGCCGTCTGTGGGAACCAATGTAAGAGACAGTACCCAGGGATGCATTGAACTTCACGTTCGTTAACCTCAGCCAGGATCCCCGAAGTAGTCTCCCAGTAATCCAACAGCTTTGGGCATCCCCAGAACATAGTATCCCAGTAATCCAACAGCGTTGGACATCCCCAGTACATGTGGAGAAACTCATCTCCAACCTCCCGAAATGAGGGGCACGTCACGTCGTCTATTGCAAAATATCTATTAATCCTCCTGGGAGTGAGGTACGCCCTTGAAACACTTGGAAATTAATACGCTTAAATCAAGGATTCCTGGAGACTTTGGGAACGTGGGCCACAATCATCTCCTAATCCTTCTCTGTAATGGGGATCCCCAGGTCTCTCTCCAAGTGGGTTCGCAGGCTGTTTAGCAGTAGCATCATGTCATCACGCAGCAATGTATCGAGGCAAGTGACTGACGCACAATTGATGGACGGAATGCAGAACAAATCAAAACATTCACCCCAGTCAAGAGATCTGGGTTAAATCCATCATTCTTTTGCTCACCATGTCACCCCAGTTTAGACCTGGCCATATGCAAATCAGTCTTGACCCTGTGCCTCATGGGAACAGTCCAGCCCGAACTGCCAAGCCAGGTCCTCCCTGGACCGGAAACAAGCATCCTAGGACCGGTTTCGGGGTTTCACCCCTCATCAGCCAGGATAGCTTGATTCCAGTGGCACAGTGAGCCCAGGAACCACGTCTGGGCATACCTGGCGCACCTAGGGCGAGAAAGCAAAAGACACACAATTGATGGACGGAATGCAGAACAAATCAAAACATTCACCCCCAGCCGAGATCTGGGTTAAATCCATCATTCTTTTGCTCACCATGCCACCCCAGTTTAGACCTGGCCATATGCAAATCAGTCTTGACCCTGTGCCTCATGGGAACAGTCCAGCCCGAACTGCCAAGCCAGGTCCTCCCTGGACCGGAAACAAGAATCCTAAGACCGGTTTTGGGGTTTCACCCCTCATCAGCCAGGATAGCTTGATTCCAGTGGCACAGTGAGCCCAGGACCCACGTCTGGACATACCTGGCGCACTTAGGGCGAGAAAGCAAAAGACACACAATTGATGGACGGAATGCAGAACAAATCAAAACATTCACCCCCAGTCAAGAGATCTGGGTTAAATCCATCATTCTTTTGCTCACCATGCCACCCCAGTTTAGACCTGGCCAAGTGACTGCCATGTATGTTCCCAAAGAGGTGACCACATATTGACATCTCCCGGTCTGAGGGGGCTTGGACAGACCCATCCTCCAGTGCCTACGGACTGCTGCTGTGACCGCACCTTGCAATGAGAAGTGACCCAGAGGGAGGTCAAACTGCTCTCTAAAGGCGTCAAATGGTAAAAGTAGCTCAGTGTCAAAAGGGACCCCAATTGTCGTCGCACCTGCCCCTCCCAATTCGCTAGTTCTTGCCAATCACCCCCATGTGGTAGCTCCATCAGGAACCCCAGAGGAATGTCCGAGGAGTAGGGTGCTCGCCCCCTTGTCCTCTGCAGGGCCCTGTTCCTGAAGCGGCGCATTAACCGAAACTCCATGGAGTCTCCAGTGCCAGGCGTGTTGAGGCGCAGCAGCACCCTCGACAGTCTGCGAAGGTCCGGGACATAAGGGTCCAGTTCTCTCCCAGGTGTAAGCCTGATCACCACCCATTGCGTCAGCCATTGAAGCGGTGCTGTCAAATAGTAAGTCTCCAAGTCTGAAATTGCCAGAACCCCTCCTCTGCCGGTCTCTGGAGCATGGCCATCACTACTCTTCTGTGTCCCGACCCCCAGATGAAGCTAGTCATAAGCATGGTAAAGTCCCAAAAGACACCCTGGGGGATCCACACTGGCAGAACCACAAAGTAATATAACTGGGGGAGGGCTACCATTTTCAGTAGAGCATCCCTTCCTGCCACAGAAAGAAGAAGCGTGGCCCAAAAATCAGCACTGGACCGAAACGCGCAAACCGCCTTTCCCACATTGCTCTTCCTACATTGCCCTCCAGGAGGTCCGTGACGTCATGATAAATCTGCACCCCCAAGTAAGGTAGACATCGAGGTTTGCAGGTGACCTCCTCCAAGCTCCCCGGCGAGGCTCTATTAGCTCTCGTGGGGAACAGGCAAGATGTCTGCCAATTGACCTGTAACCCCTACACCGCCCGAACTGCCTCAGCAGGTCACGGGCTGTCCCCGCGTTCTGGAGGAACATTAATAGATTGTCAGCATAAAGTGCAATGTTTTGGGTCTGGTCGCCCAGGGTGATGCCCCGGTAGGTGGTCCCCATCCTGGTGCAGTAGGCCAGGGGCTCCATTACCAGGGCAAAAAGCAGAGTGGATAAAGGGCACCCCTTTTAGGTGCTGCGTTGTATGCAGTAACTGGTGGAAATCATACAACTTGTTTTAACCCTTGCCAATGGATCTGTGTAGAATAGGCGGGCCCAGTCCACAAACCCCTGACCAACGCGAAAGCGCAACATCACCTGAGAAAGGAAGGCCCTTTCTAGGCTATCAAATGGCTACTCAATATCAACCGCATAAATCACGGTTTCCTTTTTGTCGTATGAATCTGCCTCCAGCCATCGGAGAAGTCATTGAATATTCAGGGCTGTGTTACGGCCTGGAATAAAACCTGCCTGATCCCAATGTTTAAGTGCTGGCATGTTTGGCAATAATTGGGCGGCCAATATCCTGCTTAGTATTTTTTAATCGATGTTCAGCAACGGGCGATAGGCCCTTTTGTTGTTAGCCGGTTTGCCAGGTTTCAGGAGGGGCACAATCGCTTAGATGTGGGCAGCAATCTCGTATCTCTCGCCGCTTTATAGACCTCCACCAGCTGGGGGCCTAAGTCTTCTACATTGGCAGAGTAAAACTCCACCCGCAGACTATCCGAGCCATGTGTTTTATTCTGGGCCATGGATTTTATGGCTGCTCTAATCTCTGGGAGCGTAATGTTTCTTCCCAGTTCGTCTGTGTCCAGCTGTGTGACAGTCAGCATTTCAACTGGTGGTAGAAAGGACTCAATATCTGCAAGTGAGCAATCAACTGCGCTACTATAAAGGTCAGCGTAATAGTCATGAAACTCACGGTTAATGCCTGCCTCGTGATACAGCTTCCTGTCCCGGTCCGTGGCGAGCCACACCACCACCGACTCCCTTTTAGATGGATTTGCAAGCCACGCTAATAGCGAGCCGGTCTGGCCCTTCTGCGCCTGGGCCCGTATCATGTGATTCCTGTAGTCAAAACACTGCAACCGTTCTACTTGTTCCGCTACCTTTTCTTTAGCTGCCTAAAATTCTGCCTGAACCTCTGGGTGTCCAGGCCTGTGCCTCTCAGTGTCCCTCAATGCTTCCTCAGCCACAGTCACCTCAGCCAGTAAGGGCCTCCGGACCCCCACTGACTCAGCGATACATCTGCCCCTAATCACAGTCTTAAATGCATCCCATTCCACCTGGGGGTCGAGGAAGAGCACCATTTTCAACAAAATTGTGTCTGACGGCCTCTTCGATTATATCACGGTAGGCCGGGTCTTCCAGCGACTCAGTTTTTACATAAGTTTCTACATAAGTGGCCTGCCGGATCTACCAGGTGTCCAGTATGCTGGAAGGGGATCCCAGGCCTCACCCATGCTAGGACCCCCTTCGCAAAAGCAGAGTAATTTGTGAAGTAGGCCTGCCCTCTCTACCTACGCTGTAGCGCAGCCTCTTCTTTAGCTAGGAGGTGTGTTTTCTGAAGCAGCCCTATCTGCACCCCATGCCTATTGAGATATAAGAAGATGTTGTGCTGTTTAGCCATAGTGTGAATCCCCCTGACATTCCATGATAATACTATATATGTCAAAGAGGGCGCCATTGAGCATAGGAATGATACATCAGATACCCCAGTCGGATACAAGCTCCTCAACTGTATCAGCACCACTCAACTTCGCACAGAAAGAAGTGCTCACACGAGGCACACACCATCTCCCTCTCCCCAACAAACAAACAGCAAACACCTCAACCCCCACACCCTAGGATAAGCAGGTCAACCCCCCCCATCCAAACATTCGGCCAACAAGCAAACATACGTGGGTGGATTCACAGAAACCACAACGAGAGAGCACCAGTGACTGTTACATCTCCCAACTTGTCCCCCCAAATGACTAGCGGTTGTAAACAGAATGTAAGTCCCAGGAGCACTCCACCACATTCATTCCACAGGATCAGAAAATATCATCCCTCCCTGTCCCACATCCAATCACACATCTACCTGCTGTCTCAGGTGTGACCCTGGGCAGATCAACCTCTAAGTTCTCTGCCGATCCAGTGTCTCCTATGTGATCAGCGTCCTGGTGATCTTCGTCAACCGTCTATGGCGGTGGGCTCAGTCTGTTTCCGCTCATTGCAGCCACTACCTTGACTGCTCTCCGCTGCTCTCGTTGGACTTAGCCCCCAAAGGCAGCCCGTCCACTGCGCTTCCTCACTCTTGTGCGCCTAGGTTTGCGCCCAGGGGGCCCCTAGTCGGGGTCGGCCTGCGGGTGTGCCTCAACCCAATCCCATGCCCCCTGTGGGGTTCAAAAGAACTGCACCCCCTCTGGCATCACCACTCTGAGACAGGCCGGGAACATCATAGCATAGGGCAGGCCCAACTGGCGAAGACGATGTTTAGCTTCCATAAACGTGGTGTGTTGCTTTTGGACCTATTTAGTAAAGTCTGGCAACATCTCGGGTGCTGTATGCCCAGGTCAGTGCTGAGGGTGTTCTATTCCGGGCCCACTTCCAGTAAACTACCAGGGTCCCCTCTCAGGGCACACAAGAACTGGTACTGCTCCAGTTGCACACTGTCCTGAAGGGCACCGGCCCGAGCGCTCCACCAGCAGCCCCCCCGCTCTATGGCAGGAACTTTCCCAAGCTGGGCCCAATCAGCGATGGCAGGAGAGTCTAAATTGGCACTCTCTCAACAGGAGCAGTGCCCCCAATGTCTGCTCCAGGGGCCCTCCAGGTGCCCCGCGTCTCCAGTGCGTCAGCGCCTTCAGAGCACAAGCTGTCCATTTCATGGGGGGGATATTTAGCAGAGGTGGCCCCCGCCGCCAAGCCCGTCGGTCTCCGGCCCTGGCTTCGTAAGGCCGCAGCACGTAGGCCATGCTCTCACCTCTGTGGCTCTTCACCCTCATAACGCAAACCCGTGCCAGTCCTTCAAGCAAAGAAGAGCCCTGCCGGGGCCACGGTGGCCGTCCCCGAGGGGCTCAAGGCAAGCGGCACACCACACTGGGATCTTACAGCCACAATCTTGACAGTGGGCTGCACTGCCTGCTCGAGGTTCAGAGGATCGCCACATGACCCGTATGGCCCCTATCCGGGCTAGTTTGTGCTTAGGGAGGGTGATGGGACTATGCAGGTGGCAGTAGAGACCTCCGTGGCCCACTTGATCAGCAGGATAATGGCGAATGGGGTCTTCCAGCGGGAGCTCCGAAGGATGCGACTCACTCCCTCACCGGCTGGCCACACCCCTCTACAGAAGATTATATCATGCCTAAGAACAGTAAGGATGACATCAAGACTGGCGAAATGGGCAGGAAGAAAATGAGCAGATGTATGGGGGTGTGAGGGATGGTACAACCTAGAGAAAACTAACACGTCTTGAACAAAGCAATAAAAAGAGAAATTCACTTCATTCATGCACGATGTAACATATTAGCAGATGTGACCCATCTCCAAGTCTCCTTAAAACTGGAATGAAGATGAAAGTATCAGTTTGAGCAGCACCATGACTCCCATTATATCACAAATTCTTTTGGTCTGTACAAATACAATAAGAAGGTTTTTGTGGTTTTGTCCGTGGCTGATGTTTCCATAAGATCATAAAGTAAGCCATGGATCGCACTGAAATGTTTTGGTAAACACAATGCCAGCTTTAGCACTGGTGGGGCCGGTGTGACAATCTTTTTTTAGCGCTCCCCCACCGTCCCCAAATGACCTCCTCCTAAGATTCCCTTGTTACCACCTGCCAAAAGTGCCCCTCAACTCACCATAGCCCCTCTCTCGGATACATTTGATTTGTTTTAAAGCACTGGTGAAATCTGGCTTTACTAATCCACTCAGCTATCCACATAAAATACAGATCTGTTCTTTGCAGCAGGCATATTAACCCTCTGTGCTACTTTATGGAGAGTTCAAACTGCCACTAGACAAAACTCTGATCTCTCTCTCTAGCAGGAACATTAATCACAAGGGCTATCTTGACCTTTTTATTGCTTCCTGAAGTCTGGACACAAGGAACTCTGCATCAGCTGCTTTTAAATCATAAGTTATTGCTAAACACAGCGCCCCCACCTCAGGTCAGTGCCCCCCCTCCAGGTCAGTGCCTGGTTGCACTGCCTTAAAGCCCTCCCTGGGTAAACACGTACTGGAGTAACTTTGAGAACACCCAACCTTGAGTTCTTTTTCAGAGGCTAAAAGACTATAATATAATATTTAACTGAGATATGTAGGTGGCCAATGGGGGATTTTATGCCCGGTTATCAATTCTCAAGGTGTCTGAAGGGACAAACTTCCTTTTACTCTGGAGACACTGCCACTGTGCTCTTTCATTTGACTTTGTGCCTGCCCCTCTTGCACCCTTGATCTCACTGTGAGTGCAGCTCTGAGTTATTGGCAAAAAAAGCTCATCATGTGTGGTAAAAGCAAACAAGTGCACAAAACATTTATGTATTGTGACCATTCAGTGGCAAGAAAGGAAATCCAGTACCCTTTATTCAACAATGAATCATCGACAGTCACCAGCAAGAGGAATTCCTCAACGTCCCTTTGTTTGATCATGTTTCATTTGAACAGGAATAAATAAATTCATTTTGTGTTGTATAAGAATCTTTCCAAACCCTTTCTCTACTCTTGTTTTAGCTGTAGAAATCTTCCCAGTTCTCTATAAGCAATTCAACATCCAGAACATTGTGCAGCATTGTTTCTTGTGTGGCCCGTATAAAAGATCCATGAACTGTGCCGATTGTCATGCGTCTCCGCTGGTATTTTCCTTGAATTCAAATTCCCATCCCTGTGATCAAACTCTGTGCCTGTGTAATAGGGATCTTCCTAGTTTAATATTCAACACTGTAGAGCACAGTATACCTATCACTGATGGGAAAAGTTGCGGACAACGGCGGACACGGTGACCGCACTTCCTGCTAAGTTCCCTTTGTAATTAAGTCAACACTATGTCCAGATGAGTGTGCACACACAACTCCAGCACCTGCCGTCGTTGGGTGCCCACTGCTGGGCAGAGAGAGAAACCAAAAAAGATTGGAGTGGTGCACTACTTCAGAGTAAAAACGGTCCTTCAATAAGTCATTTAGTCTCGTTATCTTTTCTCAGCAAATCCTTTATTTTTCATATGCATCCAACAGTAAAAAATATACCAGCCAACGCGTTTCGTTCATATACAATGAACTTCTTCAGGGCATCGAATGAAGTAATGAAGGTAGGGGGAAGGACAGTTCCAAATTTCCCCTGGTGGTCTGTGGAGAGCTAAGCACCAGCTCTATCCAAAACGTGAAGTCGTAGCAAAAGGTAGTTAAACCACACGTGCCTCTACCACGCAGCACAAACCACGAACGCATCTTAACCATGCATGCCTTTACCACGCATGCCTTTACCACGCAATTTCATGGTATAGGCATGAATGGTAAAGGGGTATGTGTGGCTAAGGATGCCACTACCCCGACCTCCCCACCATCCCTCGACTGCCCCTCTCCCCCGCGCTGTTCCTAAAACCCTGCCCCTTTACTAACACTACCCTGACCCCCCCCGCACTGACTCTACCCATTCCCCTCCCCATGCCATAAGGCCTAAAACCCTGCCCCTTTACTTACACTACACCCCTACCCCTGCGCTTTCCCTTAAACTTCCCCAATCCCTTTTACTGCCCTGAAACCTACCCTGACCCCCGCCTTAAAAACTACCCCAATTACCCATTCCCCTCCCTCTGCCCTAAAGCCTAAAACCCTGCCCCTTTACTTACACTACCCCCCACCCTCCGTGCTGTCCCTTTAACTACCCCAACCCATTTGACTGCCCTGAAAACTACCCCGACCCCCAGCCCTAAAAACTACCCCGACTACACATTCCCCTCCCACTGCCCTAAAGCCTAAAACCCTGCCCCTTTAAGTACACTACCCCGAACCCCACCCTCAGCGCTGCCCCTTGAACTACACCAATCCCTTCCACTGCCCTGAAACCTACCCCGACTCCCCCCAGCCCCACTCACCTCACCGCAGTGTCTTCCTGCTTCTGTCTTCACCGTCTCCCGTCTAGCCAGCAGCTAGAGCGCGCACTGCCTTAACCACGCATATGCATGGTTTAGGCATATTCGTGGTTAAGGCAAGAGTGGTTGCATTTGCGCAGTCAGAACCCCTGTGGTTAAGACTGCGGTGTTCCGACTGTTCCCCGTTCACCAGGGAAGACCACATGTAAAGATCAAGAGGGCTGCAAGCGGCCCCCAGGCCGTACTTCGAGTATCACTGCTATAAGGAATAAAACTAGAGGCAAGCTGGATCGCCAGTTATATGTAAGAGCATCTGGGGATAGCATGGGAAACAGCGGTTAGGACATCTTCTAAATTATGCAACCCACAGTAACCATCTGGAAGACGATTACTCAAAGAAACTTTGTCGATACTGGAGAGAATCCACATGAAATTCATAAAAGCACATGCACCCTTTCCATCCCATCATGGATGGTGATCAAACTGTGTTTCTTAGCCTTAGGAAGTGCCATCATAAGACATGCCACCATTCATGCTTCAGTTAAAAGATGTCCAGTAGATGCACTCCTCCACCAGGCATTAAAAAAACGCAAAGCATGTCCAGAAGTCCTCTTCAGAGAGGGGAAATCCAGTGGGCAATGATCGCTGGTGTTCTACATTGTAATGGCATGAACACTGCTCTGTGACTGCAAGAGGTGCCTGACCACATATAAGCCTCAAGCATGTTGTGCCGCTGTACAGCCATCCCCATTTTATAGGCCAGTGGGCCCCTCCCTGCGTGCCAGCATCCCTCACCTGTATCTGAATAGGGCCACATTTCTCGCTATGCACCCCAGGCATGTCTCTGTGTGCACGAATGCCCTGGTGGATCCACACTGGCCGATCCTCCAGTGCTCTGATAGGCCAGTTAGGCCTGAATGTCAGTGTCACAAAGGCCTCTGATCAGTGGCCGGGGTGGGGAAGGCATGCACCTGCGGCAGTGGGCCTGCGGGTTCTTCAAGATTAAAGCCACCCCAATATCTAACCCCAGGCCGGCCTTAGCTTTGTGATTTTTGCTGGCAGACCTTTCTTACACAACTTTCTATGGCGGTGTTAATACATGGCAGATGCTTTCCGAGCACCTCGAGCCTTAAATTGACAAATTAGTGCACTACTCTGTAATTCATTATCAGGGTTTGCCTTGAATGCACAAGAACACACACGTGCTTTCCTCCTTAAGACTTCTTGCTCTGTGCAATTTAAAGCTTTCCTTTCCCTCTCATTAAACCCTTATTGAGTTTTCTTACCCTTCTAATAGATGGTTTAATGCTCTCTGCACTGATGACAAAGGCTTGTATCCGTCATGTGATTCCCTATTTTCAAGCAGTCCCGCTCTGCAGGATTAGCCATTTCTAATGACTTTAATCTCTTTTCTAAAAGTGATTTCTCTTGTTCTGGTAAATGCCTGCGATTGCATTACAAAAAACATAATTGTTCAAAAAAAGGTCGATGCAAGGTGGGATGTTGACATCAAGTTTAGAAGACTTGTTCCTGACAGTTAGTTACAGATCGGATAATAACAGGCTTGTTTTGGGAAGTGAATATTTATTTATGCACGAAAAGCAACTCGCTTCATCCTGCACACCACAGCTAGAACTCACCATGCTTGCACCTCCTGCTTGGATGACCTGGTGAATGGGCTAAAACTCAGCAGAAGAGAACTCATTTCAAATGCCTGCATGAACGGGGCAAAACGATGTTAAAACAAACATAATCCATGTTTTTTTTCTTAAATAAAACGAATGCAGAACGGTTTGCAGTTCTTTTTTGGGTAGAAAATTGCACATCCGTCTCCAAATCGGCTTTACCCGCAACGTTATGATTACTAGTGTTAGAGATGGTGGTAGCTGCTACTGGGTACTATCATTCGCAAAACTCAACGCTCAAATACAATTTCCACAGTTTAGTTCACAGGGGTGGCCGAGAGCAGAGGAAGGGGGAAGGGTGAACTGGGAGCAGGGGGCATTGCTTTTGTTTGGTGCAGTCATCGTTGTCCCTCTTCCATTTCTCCTTCCGAGTCGGTGTCTTTTAGGTGTATGTAAATATTCTTTCATAGACACCTCCCCCCAGATGTGCTTTCCGGCTTGTTGGTTTTTCTGAGCTCGTTTAAGAGAAGTTAGTTGTGACTTCGATGCTAAAAACGATCTTCTGGTGCGTTGTAATATTCAGTTATGGGTGCCAAGTTTCATTTGTTTATATGCGATGGCTTCGTTTATCCAAGCAGTTTCCAGATTCGAAGAGGCTCGCATTCCCCACCAGCTTGAACGGCAGCACATCCATGGCTGATAAGAGTGGGTTTTTCATTTGGCAGAGCACACGAGCAGCAGAACATCCGCCATGTGCTGCCCTAGTTCAGGCCCTCGTTTCCTGCTCGGTCCCCTTTGTCTCCTTGTCCCTGGAGGAGCCCCGCCGGCCTGAGTGGAGAATTAGATTGCAGTGTACCTCCTCCCCACTGAACCTAATCCAGGAAGCTGCTGGGAGAGGCCCAGGAGGCAGCTGCGTCACCCCGGCGCGGAGGGGCCTTCCGAGCGGCTCCCGGGGGACACCAGGCCTCGCCTTGGCTAGGGAGGGAAGCCTCGTTAATATGGCTGAAGTCAGAGAGGCAGGCTGCACGGGATGAGGTAACGGCCGCGTCCTACGCTCCTTTTTGTGTACCCAGAGCTTGGAGTTACTTTATGCTGGCAGTTTATGGGTTGGTGTTGGAAGAGCAGTGTTTGTTGACGCTGAGAAATCGTGAAAGAGACGCTGTTGTTCACTGCTTCCTTGCTCTAAGAAAGCCGAGGGGGTAGGAGTGATGTCTGTTGCTGTTTCTTCACATTGAGTGGATGAGGGGATGCTTCCTGTTGCTGTTTCTTTGCGTTGCAGCAGGGGAGGAAGGACAGAGTGTTTGTTGCTGTTGCTTTACGTGAAGATGATGACGAAGGATGTGTAGCTGTTTTTGTTTCTTGCCAGTGAAATAATGAAGGGAGGGAGTTTCTGTTTCGTACTAGTGAGTGATGAAGGGGGGTTCTGTTTGTTGCTGTTCCTTTCCTTAAGTGCTGAGGGTGGAGGAGATTTTGTTTGTGACGGTTTCTTTGCATTGAGATGATTGAGGATGGGATGCTGTTTCTGGGTGTTTCTTAGCATTGAGTTTAACGAAGAGGAGACGTTTTTCTACCTGTGTAAGGAGGAGATGCTGGTTTTTGCTGTTTGTCTTGATCGTTGGATTAAGAAAGTGTTTTGTTTGTTGCTGTTTGTTCATTAAGAGCTGGCGGGATATGTTGCTTGTTGCTGCTTCTTTAAGAGATGGGGAAGGAGGAGTTGCTTTTGCTTTGTATTGACTGCTGAGGAAGGAAGATATATTGTTACTATTTCTCTATATTGAGAGCAGATGGAGGAGGAAATGCTGCTGTTTGTTGCTGACTCTGTGTGTTATGTGTGTTAGGAGTTGCGGAAGGAAGAGATGTTTGTGTTAGTGCTTTGCATTGATGGAGAAGATGCTGGTTGTTGCTGTTTCTGAACTCTGAGGACTGCCAAAGAGAGGGAAAATGTGTCGCTTTTTCCGCTCTAAGAACCAAACATCTGATGACTTTGCAGTTTATTTATGTTTAGGACTGTTGAAAAATGGCCAATTAAGACAGACAGTGACATTTGTGCAATATATGCTCAAAGAGAACAGTCCATATAGATGAACTTTATTTACTTATTTATTTTTCTATATAAATAATTAGATAACCTGCTTTGCTAAGTTCCACTTGTTTTTTAACTTTGTATAAAGTGTATACTGACGTTTTTACATCTGTTGTACTAGTTGTATGTCTGTAAGGCCTTAATCGTTTTGCAGCCTTGTTGTGTTGATGACATCACTGTTATAGACTCCTCTCACTATACCAGGATTGGCAGGGGGTAATGCAGAGCTGCATCTTCCATTGTAATAACCTCTGCACAACCATGCACACACAATTGTGGATTTAGTTTTGAACAGTAGAAATAACTGCCAATCACACGGACAGCCTGAAAGTTGTCAATACTGGACGTCGCTTAAAGTGTGCATTCATACAATCGTGCCATGACCTTTCTCTAATGGATACATCCATACTAAACATGGCACAGTAACCTATCGCAGTACAAAAACCTGCTGCTGCAGAAGTGTGGGTAAACCTAAAATAATGTCTTTATGAAAGGGGATGGGCAGGTTTGTTCTGTTTGAAGTTGGATCTGGCCTTGGGGCTGCCATAGTGAATTTAAGCTTTATTTCTCCTTGTTGCTTGTGTACTCACAACTAGTTAGTGCAAATCCAGACTTATCGAAACCAGACTTGTTCAAGTTGCCCAGACTTGGTGAAACCAGAGTTGTTGAAATTATTTTCTATCTCTATTCTTGTTGTGTTTTCTTTTCCTATCTGCTCTGTTCAATCTGTAGTGGCATCACATGACAGCTACTTTTCTCTGTTTTGGCCATGCAGCTCCTCATACAAGCATGTAGCATATCCTGTGTGATTTAGTTAGAATTGTGTGAGATGAACTTTCTGGATATGTTGATGCCACATATATTTTTTTTCCTTTAGCTTGCTGCTTCTGCTTCAGCGTGCACTGCTGCAATATACATTTCATTTGTAATCTCCGTGCTCATTTGTCAGAAAACATGGAACAGGTGTTAAATCTGCCACAGGGAAACGGCAGTGAATTGTGTTTGTATGACTGTTGGCATTAGATTTATAAAATAATCTGAGTGCAATTAGAGTATATATGTCTTTCTAATCTTTAAGCCCGGTTCTCCTTTTCAATTCAAGATGCTTGCGTGCCCTCTGAGCGGTTGTTTTTGAGAGTGCTATTGCAGGGCCCATGATGTTCTTGAGTGGCTTTGTCCTTATTTCGCAGATGCACTGGGAATTGGTTTTAATCTCCTTTCTGCTTTCCCATTACAGATGGTGATGACGACCCACATCTCTCCTGGGTGGCTTCGTCTCCCTCAAGCAAAGATGTTGCATCACCCTCTCATATGATCGGAGATGGGTGTGAGCTCGGCGTCGGGGAGGAGGAAGGAGGCACCGGCCTGCCATATCCTTGCCAATTCTGCGACAAGTCCTTCAGCCGCCTGAGCTACCTGAAAAGGCACGAGCAGATCCACAGCGACAAGCTGCCCTTCAAATGCACCTACTGCAGCCGGCTTTTCAAGCACAAAAGGAGCAGGGACCGCCACATCAAGCTGCACACAGGTGACAAGAAGTACCACTGCCACGAGTGCGAGGCGGCGTTCTCTCGCAGTGACCACCTCAAAATTCACTTGAAGACCCACAGCTCCACTAAACCGTTCAAGTGCACTGTCTGCAAGCGGGGGTTTTCCTCCACAAGCTCGCTGCAAAGCCACATGCAAGCGCACAAAAGGAACAAAGAAACTATGTCAAAGGCTGACAAAGATTTGAAAAAAGAGGATTTTATGTGCGATTATTGCGAAGAGACATTCAGCCTAACTGATGATTTAGAGAAACACGTGCTGTCGCGGCACCCCCAGCTTTCGGAGAAAGCAGATTTGCAGTGTATTCATTGTCCCGAGATATTTTCTGATGAAAACAATCTACTAACTCACATTGATCAGATCCACGCCAACAAAAAACACAAGTGCCCTATGTGCCCAGAACAGTTTTGCTCTGTGGAAGAAGTCTATTGCCATTTGGATAGCCACAGGCAACCTGACTCTAGCAACCACAGCATCAGCCCGGACCCCGTCTTGGGTAGTGTTGCCTCCATGAGCAGTGCCACCCCCGACTCCAGTGCCTCACTTGAGCGAGGGTCCACCCCAGACTCTACATTAAAGCCATCAAGAGGGCATAAGAAACTGGGATTACTAGACCGAGAGGAAGGCCAAGGTTGGTCTAAAATCAATTACAGCTGCCCCTACTGCTCCAAGCGAGATTTCAACAGCCTCGCCGTGTTGGAGATTCACCTAAAGACTATCCATCCTGACAAGCCTCAGCAAAGCCACACCTGCCAGATCTGCCTCGATTCAATGCCAACTCTATACAACCTGAATGAGCACGTTAGAAAAGCTCACAAAAACCACGCATATCCAATGATGCAGTTCAGCAGCATTTCCGCCTTTCATTGTAATTATTGCCCAGAGATGTTTGCGGATATCAATAGCCTGCAAGAGCACATCCGCATCAGTCACTGTGGCCCAAATGCTACCACGCAAGATGGCAACCACGCCTTCTTCTGTAATCAGTGTTCCATGGGCTTTCTCACTGAAGCAACCCTGACTGAGCATATTCAACAAACCCATTGCAATGTAGGAAGCTCAAAACTAGAGTCTCCTGTTATCCAGCCCTCACAATCTTTTATGGAAGTTTACTCATGCCCTTATTGTACAAACTCTCCTATTTTTGGGTCCATCCTGAAGCTTACCAAGCATATTAAAGAAAACCACAAAAACATTCCGTTGGCAAATAACAAGAAGGCGAAAGCGGAGCACAGCCCAGCCTCTTCTGATGTTGAGGTTTCTTCCCCCAAAAGGCAAAAGCTTTCTGTGAACTCAAATTCAAATTCTGTTTCTAACGGCGAATATCCGTGCAATCAGTGTGATCTAAAATTTTCGAACTTTGAAACTTTCCAAACTCATTTGAAGTCCCACCTGGAGCTGCTTTTAAGGAAACAGTCATGCCCCCAGTGTAAGGAGGACTTCGATTCTCAGGAGTCACTCTTGCAGCATCTCACTGTGCACTATATGACCACCTCAACCCATTATGTCTGTGAAAGTTGTGACAAGCAGTTTTCCTCTGTGGATGATCTGCAGAAGCACTTACTGGATATGCATACTTTTGTCTTGTATCACTGCACCCTTTGTCAGGAGGTATTCGACTCCAAGGTATCTATCCAGGTTCATCTTGCAGTGAAGCACAGCAACGAAAACAAAATGTACCGCTGCACAGCATGCAACTGGGATTTTAGGAAGGAGGTGGATCTTCAGGTGCACGTGAAGCACAGCCATTTGGGCAATCCAACAAAGTCCCACAAGTGCATCTTCTGTGGAGAGACTTTCAGTACTGAGGTAGAACTGCAGTGCCATATCACAACTCACAGCAAGAAGTACAACTGTAAGTTTTGTAGCAAAGCATTCCATGCTATCATTTTGCTAGAGAAACATTTGCGTGAAAAGCATTGTGTTTTTGACGCAAACAACCAGAATGGTACACCCAATGGTGTCACTCCGACAAACAAAAAGTTGGAAAGTGGTGAACTACCTACTGTATTGATGAAAAATCCAGATGTTTCCAACAGTCATGAAGCTAGTGAAGATGATGTGGATGCATCCGAGCCCATGTATGGCTGTGACATCTGTGGAGCGGCCTACACTATGGAAGCGCTTTTGCAAAACCATCGATTAAGAGATCATAATATCAGACCTGGTGAGGATGACTGCTCTAGGAAAAAGGCTGAATTGATCAAAGGGAATCATAAGTGCAATGTCTGTTCAAGGACTTTCTTCTCAGAAAACGGCCTCCGAGAGCACATGCAGACTCACCGGGGACCAGCTAAGCACTACATGTGCCCCATTTGTGGTGAACGGTTTCCTTCACTTCTGACACTGACGGAGCACAAAGTTACTCACAGCAAGAGCTTGGACACCGGAACGTGTAGGATCTGTAAAATGCCCTTGCAGTGTGAAGAAGAATTTATTGAGCATTGTCAAATGCACCCAGATCTCCGAAATTCCCTTACTGGTTTTCGCTGTGTTGTTTGCATGCAAACTGTCACATCGACTCTGGAGCTGAAAATTCATGGAACATTCCACATGCAAAAATTGGCAGGTAACTCTGCAGCTTCTTCTCCCAATAGCCAGTCACTGCAGAAAATGTACAAGTGTGCTTTGTGTTTGAAAGAATTCAGAAACAAGCAGGACTTGGTAAAACTCGATGTTAATGGACTGCCATATGGACTTTGTGCTGGGTGCATGAGTAGGACAACCAATGGACAGTCCTCAGGTATGATCCCACAGGAATTTAATGAGAGGCCATGTGGTAGTCTTAGGTGCTCAGAGTGTAGTGTCAAATTTGAAAGCTTGGAAGATCTTGAAAATCACATTCAAATGGATCACAGGGACCTTACTCCAGAGACAAGTGGCCAAAGGAAATGTTCCCAAACATCTCCTGTTCCCAGGGTAAGCTTATTGTGACCTTGTGCTCTCTGGAACATGCTTATGATAGATTTATTGGGGCCCAGTGCTGCTTCTTTTTATTAACTGTTCTGGTTTGTTGTTAAAAGATGTGTTTTTTCTCTGTTCTATTTTATGCATAAATGTTTTATTCTGCTCTGCAGTGTGCTCAAGACACCCTCGATGTTAATTTGATCAGCTGATCTCATGTGCGTGGAATCCAAAATAGAACAATTCTGATTTAACAAGTGGCCTGGCTCAAAAGCAGTGCATAGTTGTTAGCTCCTTTAATATTATATACCCCTATGCATGCAGTCAGTTGAGGATCCACACTTAACACTTCAAGTGTTCCTGGACTTAATTGTGAATGTGGACCATGCTCAGGTGAATAATGAAGAACACGAGAAATCGTCACCTGGTAAAATTATTAGTACTCTCTTGGTTTTCAGGAGGTCATTCTGAGTACTGTGCTATGTTTTCAGATAAGTACTTTTTGACTACTGTATACATATGCCAATGAAGATATTACGTGAAACCTGACACTCTTCCTAATAAGGATTTGTCGGTATTAAGCCATGTCTTCATGGCCAGGAGTTTGCAATGTTTACCAGACAATACACACTTGGTTGGATTCTCCACCCCTCCCCTCCAAGCAACATCCTTTTGTTCTGTAAGCTATAGCCACTAGATTCAACCTAACATTACAGGATCTTATTTATTATTAAATATTAAGAGCTGGCTAACTTTGAGTCCCGCCTCTCTGTGTTCCCATCAAATAGAGGGTCTTCTTGTCTGCAAGCTTTTGTATGGGACCTCTTCCCTTTTTGGTCAGTTTCATGAATTAACTGCTATTTCTGGAGACATTTCACATGGCTTGCTAGGTAAACCTACAATGCTAAAGAGAACCCCAGTAAAAGTCACCTTATATTTGCCAGTATTTCACAGAGCAATGTGTTCCTAAGCTGGGTTGGGACACATCAAAGCCTTTAAAAGCTAAAATCCTCCCTCTTACTTCCAGCTGCAGTAAAGCTGCACTCTGTACCACTTTTAATTACATAGGTATACTTTTTCTTTGTGTTTATACTTGTGGTCCTTTTATAGAAGATGGAGAACTGGGTGAGCTACAGTGCTAATTATTTGTCACAATACATGCCAAAGATTGACTGACTGCCTGTAGGCTGCATAGAGTTATCAACATTGAACTAGGTTATTTGCATCTAGAAGTGAAAGGTGTGCTTATTTGTTCTTCACATTGTGTCAAACCCAATGCTTTGCAAAGAAATGGCTAGATACCATAATGTGAGCGCTCACTCATGTAGGCAGAAAGATTACATTTTTATAGAGCATCAAATCACCATAGCTTTAAGGCTGGTTTTGAAGCGTGTTCTGACATTTCCTGCTGAAGCCAGTCTGGTTACAAGGTTGTTGGGATAAGGTGTAAGCAGGCCCTTGTTTGAAGATTTTAGTGCCCTAATTTAGACAGACTGTAGAAGACTGAATTATGTAGGCATTTGCAGACTAGCACTCCCGTTTTGACATTACCTAATCTTACACTTCGAGGTAGTATAGTTCATTCTCGCATGAAAGACAATATCTTTCCTACAAAGTCCCAAGAAGAGTCAGACCCCAATATTTTGGGCAGTCCAAGTTTCTGGTGCAGGGCATTGGTCATGCTCAAATATAGGGAATTATTGTTTTCAAGCTGGGAGTTAATTAAGGCATTCACCGCCAACTGAATAGAGGAGGGTGGAAGCAGGCTGTCCCGAGAGAGAAAAAAATATTCTTTGACACAGTTGCCCATGCCTAAATGCTACCCAGTGAATATCCGTAGATTTGTTTGACCTTTCCTCTGTGGTAGATATTTTGTCCAAAAATGGGTGCAAAGGTTCCTGTGACCCCTACATTCTTCATTAGACCTTATGTTCTGAATAGAATAATCTCGATTTTCATCTGGAGCTTAAGGTGCTCCAGACAATTGGTTAATTAATCTTATTGAATGGGATTTCCATCACAAGATACCATGATGCAATAAATCTCCATCTTGGATCAAAGTTGACGAGATGTAGTGGCTGAAGAGACATGGTGATGAACCCCACACATGAGGTTGGAAGCAGAGGAATAAAAAGGTCCTAATCTGATGCAGAGTGGTCCAATAGGAAATATTCCAAGCAATTTAATGAGATACCTGCCATCCCACCAACTTCCAGTATCATTTTTAGTCAGAGAATGGCCAGTTACGGTAAATGCTCCAAAGAGTGAGGAGTAGCAACTAGACTGGGTGTTATCAATCAAAGTTGCTGGTATGTTGTCTGTTAGCTAAAAAAAAAAGTTGTTTTATTGCTGTACCCTGTTCTAAAGCCTAGTTGATCTGGGTTTAACATCTGAGCAGTGTCTATTACTTATTACCACTGAACATTTTATCTACAAATGTAGTACTGATTTATGGGGAGTCCACTATAGGACAATTGCTTCTTGGTTGTTGATTGTCCTGGTTCGGTTTCTTTAGGAATTGGATAATCATAGTCGTTTTCAGCGATGGTGGGGCAAGACCCTCATGTAAAGAGGAGTTAATGATTGTGTTAAAGCATTCCAAGGGAAAAGTCTTCCTTTCTGATAACGGCACCCATATTTGATCTGAATCAATTACATGGATTGCAGTTGAGGTTCAAAACATTCAGAAATGGAGAATCTCAAAGGTCTAGATGAGATAAAAGTAATTATTAGTTTTTTTTTTATAGCTGCCTATGACATTAATATAAAGGGATAGGCTATTTTATTTTGGAAAAAGTATAGTTTTCCCTTAGATTCATGGCTAAGTTTTAAGATGGCACTGCGTCTGATTTGTCAGTGTATAGGTATTTAGTTTCCTTTTATGATGCTAGATGGCATTAGGAAAACTTAGAGAATGACCAGCGTGGGTATTGGCATGAATGGTACATTGTTTGGTGTCTACCAAGTTAGACATTCGCACACCCTTTCAAATAATTGAAAGTTCATATTCATCTGTAGCACCCCTAGCCTGTAATGACATAAATAGAATATTTAATGTAGAGGACAGAGGACTGTGGCACCATAACAATACTTATTTTAGTGAAACAGGTACTGTTGCCAAAAATCATCCCAAAAACTGTACTCTTGCTGCGCAAGAGGGATGCTTATGCGTGCCTCTGTATAAATGTACCAATGTTCCCTTAGATCAACTAGGTAGATTCTGTGAACAGGGAGGAAAATGAAATGGTGCAATAAATTAGGCTAATTGACATTTGTAAAGATGCTGTAGAGCGGTGTACAATGCTTGGACAGTACTACTAGCCTGGTCTTTGATCAACTCCCTGACAGTGGTTACCTACAACAAAAGATCTTTCACTGCCAGAGAATTCAGCCGGAATGTGAGGTGTAAGTGATAATGTATTTGATGGGAACGTCAACCACTGAATACATAATATAGCACCAGCAAGAACCCAGGGGTAGCACAGGAGAAAAAGCACTGCAAACACTCCATAGGCTAGAGAACTTTTTCAGTTGGGCAACATGTTTGGTTTATTGATTTCAACTGAGTGGTGGCCTGATTTCATGTTATTGATTTAATGGGTAATTTTAATACTTTATGGCATTATAAGCGATTGTTATTGGGTGTTGGCATAGCCATGTAAAGTAATAATTTCTTATTGCTCCCAGTGCATGTCCACAATTGTCAGAGGCAACTAGGAAAACTCATGTAAGCATGCAAGTTGTAACCTGGGTATTTGCAAGGGTCCTTTATGGTATAGAATGGATACCGCTGCTAGTTACTATTTCTTCAGCAGAAAACTCTGCATCCATTTTCCTCCTGGGCTTTATGATGTTTTTTTTTTAATAAGGGCAGACCATAGCACTTGCTAGCACTAGTCCCAAAAATAGTATCCAATTTCTACATCAATCAGGATATAAAAACCCCTGTTCCTTTTTTCCATGACCTTATGCAAATCCTGATGGTCTAAAGTTATCTTCTTATAGCAACCACACTCTAGTTACCTCTACTTGACACCAGCGGCGGCTACTCTGTTATGGCAGAGGAGCGACTACCCTCTGCCTCAGCTAGCAGATAAAAACATGTCTAAATAAAAGATAATAAAGCAGTTTGATTATCATTTTATTTTACAAGCTGGAGCGGAGTCTTGAAGGCGGGGCCATCCTCTGACAGCAGCAGGAAGAGTGGTGGGCACAGGGCACTGCAAGTGCACATGACGGTATGGCCAGCTGTCTTAGGACTGCCAAACATTCATGCGCACTTGCATATTTCCAGGCTATAGCATGGAGAACAGCAGGCACAGGCTCCCAGTCCATCTGGGAGCATAAAACCAGCCCGCTCCGTCCAATCCCACCGCTGCTCTCATGCTGGGAAATAGTATTACCAGCATGAGAGCAGTGTCTGGATTGGCGCAGGGTAGTCTGGGAGCCTGTGATCAGGAGCAGAAGAGCACCGTTGGGGCAAGGCAGCAGGTAAGTTTTCATTTTAATGTATTTCTTATTGTCCCCTGCTCTGCCTCACCACTTTTCCCTGCTGGCAGCCGCCACTGCTTGACACCATTAATCATTCTTCATCAGCGGCTTTTACTTTCCAGGATTAAGGAACAGTTGGGTCATCACTGATTGTACCTGTTGCAAGCCTCCGATATAGCATCAACTAAGAGCCTTGCATTACATTCGAATTAGCCAACAAGACCTCCAGGCCCTTCAAACCATGTTGGCACCATTGACCTCTTTGGCCAAGAACAATCACTACCTCCCATGAGCTATGCTAACTTCACAATCTGGATATCCAATTCATAATTGATGTTCAATTGCCCAGATTTGCTGCTGCTTTGCAGTCTAAAGGTAGATAGATCTTCCAAAGGAATATTTACTTACAATAAGGTTATGTTAAGTATGGATGCCCTCCTGCAATTAACCTCCCACAATCCTGTCATAGGCCACTACTTTTTAATATACTGCTCATGTGTATTTTTCCCTCGCCTGCCATTGTGTAGTATGGTTATTTTTCGAAGAGTATGTGATTATACAGGAGTGATTCTGTACACCTCTTATCCTTTGTCACAAAGTAATAAGTCCATGTTTCTTCCACCCCTTTAAAAACAAACCTAATGTGTTGGTCTTGCAGAATAGCCTATGGATGAAAATGATTCCAGACGGTCACCATGCAGCACAATTAAAAAAAAAGAAAAAAAAGTTATGACTAAATTAGATAATGTTTCTTGAAATTGTTTTTTGAGTTTCTTGATTAGTGGACTACTGACACCCAAACTGTACATAAACGCAGGCAGTTTTTTAAAAATACATATTTGTTTTATTTTGTTCGAAGTTATGATGATTTTCCTGGCAGAAGCACACTTGTGCTATACAGCAAGTTTTTAACAAAAAATATTCTAATTTCACATGCAAGATTGTTACAAAGATCTTCGAAATTGATTTCTTAAAAGTTATATACCTTGGTTGGATCAGGTCTGTATAATGAGGGTACAAATGTGAGAAATGTCTGTCTATTTGCAAACGTTACTGAAACCACAATGCATCCCTCACTGAGAAAAGAACCTCCCTCCCACATCTAGATTTTCTGCAAGATCTATGAATCATTCCCACGGCTGTCCTACTTGTTTTACACTCAAATCTTTCAGAGGTACATGTGTGCTACTTAAGTGCCTCCTATGATCTGCCATGATGTGAATCGTGCAAACTGCGGTTCCAGAGGATTTATTCAATCAAACTGCTGAAACAAAAAATTGAATACAAGGGGAATCCAACCATCATAGTCATATTGTTAGTAGTCTGATTGCCTTAGTTACCTGAGCTGAACATTCAAGCATATTACATAATCCACTGGCATCTAAAGACTGACTCAAAGAAATAGCTGATGTGCCTACAACAAATATATTTTCACTCATATTCATATAAGTAGACCTTACTTATTTCATGCCTTGCGACAGATCTGCAGTGCCCTCCCAGCACCTTGAGACCCTTACGGGTGAGTAATCGTGCTTTTAAAAGCCACTTGATTGATGTATATGTAAACTGATGATGGGGCAGTGAGTGATGTGTGAGTGAACATAATAGCAACAGTGCAGTATAAGGTGAGCAGTCTGGATCTGAACCAGGAGGTGAGAGCACCAGGAATTAGTCTATTTGTGCACTTTGAGTAAATATTTAATAAACAGTCATCCTGCCTCAGCTCCGTTGACTGCTTTTTGATCCACTTTCAGCTTGATAATCATGTGAATGCCTTTTTTCAACCCGGTTACATGTTAGCTTTGTCTAGTACTAAAATAGTACACCATACACACCTTCTCTACAACAGGACATTAAACAGCTTACTTAGACCGACAGGCATACTCCATGCCGTGATGACTCCCATGGACTTGGCCGACTGGGATGAAACAAACATCAATTTTCTGACAGAACCCGCAAAAAAGTGTAAAATAAATTCATTTTTGGGAGTTTTTGGTTTTAACAGCTTGATTCATTTAATCCTCCGGATCCACTTTTTCTCTTTTCTTATATAGATTGAGGTTCCCCATAGGAATAAGGCTTCGCCCTAGTGTGTTAAATCTTAATTTTGGGCTCTTTGGCAACTTTATTGGTTACATACCAGATGTTTTTCAGCTCATTTTAGAACTGGGAAATAATGTTTTTGGTATCGTTTGGTATCATAATTTATGTGGTGCACCTTTTAATGACTTAGTTGGGTAGCTTACCGATAGTCACATTGTATTTGGTGCCTTTTGACTGTGAAACAGTAGGCACCAGAGAAAACGATGATGAAAAAAATAGTATTTTTCAGCTTTGGCAACCTTGACTGCACAAATCACCACCACTTAGTAGATCAATGTGTACCATACCTGTGTCCACCTTCTATTCTTCTGATTGATTTAGATGCCCATCGTAATCTTTGATTGTTTAGGCATCTTCCTCATCTCCTTCAAAGCTTCTAGCTGATCAGGCCTTTGTGGGTATTGCTTTAGGCACATTTTGTTCTTCCTCCAGAAATGTTCACAGCTACCAAGACAATAGTCACTTGTGCTGTGTGATTGCAGAGTGTGGGCTGAAGAATCCTGTGACCGAGTTGACTCTTAGACCAGTTTCAGAGAGGGAGAGATGCATTCTAATGGAAGGAGATTTGTAATGCCCAGTCAAAGAAGTTACCTCTTTAGTAAATACACTTTCTGCTATGTTGTGAGGGCTTTATTATTGTAATCTAAGAGGGGTTCTTTTCTGTGCTGTAACTACACTTATGTGATTGAGGGCAGTGTCATTGTCTTTTAAAGATCCCAAACCTCTGGTCAGAGGAAGACAAGAAGATAAACCCCTATAATACATGGAATCCTGCAATCCCTGTATAAACACCCATCTCTAATTTCTTTATAATTATCAACTTGTAACACACCCAGTTGGAGATTCTATTGAACTGTTTCTAATATCTTTTTACAACAAATATCTAACAGGTTTTTGATCGGTTTAATTTTGCACTAGAAGTTTTATTTTTATCCTTCATTTTTTCAAACATACTCTCTTTCATAAGAAAGAGCTACGCACCAATGGTTTGTGCGAAAGATGATGATGTGACCATGTATTATAAGGGCTAAAATACCCCCTGCCTTACATTATAAGGATATTGCAAGTCACCGAAGAGTTTCATAACCACATAGTGGAACAAGGCCTCTCCTAAACGCCACCACAGACTCCCAGGGAGGGCCGCCTTTCAGTTCGAAGAACTTGGATCCAAGGAGTGCAAAAAATTAAACCTATTCTTTCTGCTTGTCATTGTAAGCTATTAAAATAGAGCAGAAGAAAGAAAAGCAATGTTCCGTTTTCGTTGCTTGAACCTGCTGCTTTAATTATGCCCCATGACCTGACCTGCCTTTCACCTCAGCTGCTGGCAGCAGGCATTGTGATGTCAAAACTCGAAAGTAATAACTTATAAAAGTCGAGCTCTGACACATTTTCTTTAGATGTGGCCACTGGGTGGATCACAAGCCACTAATTATAAAGAAATTCGAGACAGGCAAATATACAGGGATTACAGAATCCCATGCATTAGATATGGGATAAAGCACCCCTTGCTGTACATAAAGATATTGCAAGTCACCTCGGAGTTCCATACCCTTATCAACGAACTCAGCCTTTGGCCTCATTCCTCTATTTGGTTATGAAACTCCTCTGTGACGTGCACTATCCTTACAATGTATAGCAGGGCGTATTTTATCCCTTAGATAATTTTTTAGAGCTCAAGGCAGTTTGTGTACATGAATGTTCCTCCAACACTCCTGAAGAAGGTGATATACCAACTACTCAAATGAAACAGTTTTGCTGAGCAATCAAGGCACGTTCAGTGTGCAATTTCTGGCTTCTATAGTGTTACGTTTATCTCTACTAGGTCAGTGTCACAGGGTAGCTGGTGAGCCTACATTGGCAGCAGGTATGAAAATAGGCCACAGGACAGCCAAGGTAGCCCTTATTTATTGACCGATTCAAGCTAACAATGCGTTGAACTTGCCATTGGTCTTACAGGTTTTTTTCTTCTGCACCACAAAATGTCTTCATAGATTGTTCTACTTTTTTTTACGAATCATTGAAATTGAAATTCGAAAATTCAACTTAAATTTTGATGAACTCTTTGTGCTTTCCTACGTTTTTAAATGTATGTATTTGGAGCAGTGTGAGAACTCCAAGAATTAATCTATTAAACAGTACACTCTCAATACGTATTCCCCAAAAATACAGGTTCAATAAGCCTATTCTGACTCCAAAGCCAATAAAATGAAATTGTAATTCAAAAATCCATGGGATATATTGAAAAATGTACTTGATAATGCCCAATGTATAAATAAATTGTCAAGTCAGTTGTACCTGCCCTCTTTTGAAAGTAGCCCCACAATTTTACCTAGCCACAGGCAAGGATCTGTATTCTGTAGCTTTAACAATCGTCAGTTCAGCGCTTTCTTTTTGACCTACGCCATCATGTTCTTGCTTGAAAGTTTTCTGCCTTCACTGGTGTTTGCTGGGTTCCTTGTCGCAAATAATTTTGCTGCAGCCCCCAAAAGGTGATGTTCATAGTGCTCCAGACACTTGACCCCAAGGCAGAATTCCTATTGTTTAAAGGCTTGACGTTCATACCTTTCGAATGTCACTCCATACAGAAAGATAGTCGTTATAGTGAGTTGAGAAAAGGAACTCTTGTGCCTTTGTGTGCTTGGTGGCATCCGAGTGGTGAATTTCGTTTTTGGTGGTGGAGTGCTGCAGAATTAAGCTATGCCATTGTTCTTCCTGGACTTACACAACAAGGCCATGCATAGAAGTTATCTACTCTTCGAGAACTGTAGCTACCTGTTGAGATCCCCTAGAAATCTTTTAATTGATTTTTTTTTAAATGAAGTTTTACAAGGGGAGCTGGCTATCTCATAGGTCTATAGTGAAACTGTCATCAAATTTGTCTGCGACTAGAGTTGTTGCCACAGACCGTGGCACTGTTTTAGTTTCATTTTCGAAACTCATGTGTTTTTTCTTTGCTGTTGAACAGAAAAAGACCTATCAGTGTATCAAGTGCCAGATGACGTTTGAAAACGAACGAGAAATACAAATCCATGTCGCCAACCACATGATTGGTGAGAATATTTTTCAGTGTTTACAGTATTTTGCACTTCCATGTCTGTTGTAGTCTTATCACTGTCCATTTTTTTGCAACCTTAAATGTACTTGATTGTTTGTATTGTTGCTGCACGTTACTTCATTCTAAGCATTGCTGTACAGATTTTCCACCCTTCTGAACCTCAATGCATCATTTTATCCACACGCAAGCAAATGTAATGCGTCTTCTACTTTCAAGAACTTATTCCCCACTGTACAAATAACAAAATGATGCGTGCTAGTTGTCAGCCACTTAAGAGCAATTGTACTTTTATTGTGCGCGACATTGAAAAGAGGTAACGACTTTCTTTATTGTCATTGACTGTTTAATGATTTTTTCAGGTACATATTTGTCAAACGCAAATGCTGAAGCCGTACGCTTTTTTGTGTGTTTGATTTTTTGAAAATGCAGTTTTGCAGCAGTTTATAATTTTTTATTTTTAATAATTATGTATCTGACTCTCTGCGCGATGAAGAGATCTAGTAAGTACCTTAGATTTAACTGTTGAATCTAGACCGAGAGGTTCAGTCTTCTTTATAGGTGCATTCGATGTTGAGATGTGTAATGAGATTGGCGACACAGAGTTAAAGTATCAACCGCTCTGGTCCTATGTGAACTGTGTCACATGATGTTGCGTAGGATTGCTGGTGGGATACAGCACTCAAATATGTGGTTTCCTTTAGCCATGTTTTTCAAAAGATCACATTGTCATGTGTTAATGGTTGGGGTATGATCTTTGTTCCTGCAGTAACACATTTTTGGTTGAATATTTGCCTTTTTCACATGTTAAGAATCACACAAGGGTAATATGATGAGTAACAGTGATGGTGGGACAGTTGAACTCGATTTAAACTCTTCTAAATGTTATTTAAAGACTCTGTACATTTTGTGTTTGCTTGTCACTTATTTTTCTCCAATTATATACATTGCATTTGAACAATCCTCATTCTTACCCTCTTTGTAACTTCCTTAGTGACCTCTAAATGAGTTCTTCTTTTACGGACTAGATTCAGACTCAATTTGATACACCATCTTCTGACTTCACCAAAGGGTTGGCATCCCCCTGGGCACTTGGGTCCCTGTGGCTGTAACCTACAGTCTCCTCAGGATACCCTTCACTTCACATTGTTTGTCAGTATTTCTCAGGCCCGAGGAATATATTTATCAAACCTTTATTGATATCTTTTAATTTAAGGCAAGCACGTCCAGTCCTGTTTTTTCTGCAACTTTTATCAGATACAAGTATTACTTTTCAAGCGTGTGGTTTTCTCAGAGCTGTAGTAAGAGTTTGAGATTCCATGTTTGATTAATAACCATATTGGCTCCTCTTTTACAATTTGTAGCTGTTCCAAGAGTATTTACCCTGTGCGTTCCACTCTTGTGCTTCATTGTGCATCTTATTCGTTTTATCTATTGTACTAATGATTTTAAAAAATAATAATTTTGTATGTGCTTTTATGGTTACTATTTAACCAAATAAAGTCTGTTTGATTGATTGAGTTCTCCTTACTTAGCCAGTGTAATCCTGCAAGTACTCCGTGATTGTTTCTCTCCTTTGAAAATCCTGCAGGAGCATACATTTGTGACACAGCTGGAACACATGCATATGATTCTCACGTTCTTGGAGATTTATGGCTATAGTAAAATTTATAAAGCATTTGTAACTGGAGCAAAGCACCTGTTGTTTTCCTGTCCTCTAGTCCATCCTGCTTCAATTTACTGCACCATTGACTTTTCACATTTTTTTGAATCGCTCTTGTTTGTCTGTCTTAGGCAGCTCAAGAGTCTCGCATGTGCCAAGGAAGCAAATAACTAAAGTTACCTTGGCCAGAACAGTAGCTATTCACACTTACTAGGTCTTCGTTCAAACTACTAGACATGGTCATATTAATCGAGAGTGCAGAGAATGGCATTATTGTAGGTCAAACGAAATCTCCACACCCCTCTGAGAACAGTATCGCCGACATGATCTAGCATATTCCCCATATACCTTGAGGAAAACAATGTCCTATTTATTTATGTGTTCTGGTCCTTGCAGTCCATCGAAACCCATTGGCATACATGCCAACAGACCTGATTCAGATGAGACTCACGATATTTTAAGGCAAAAATTGCTTTATTTTAGCTGTCTCCCACCTAGAATTACCTTTGCTTCAACATATGTCAATGGGGAAAACACGTTCCCCCGATTTTCTTTGTCAAAAACTGCCACTTTCCACATTTAAAATGTTGACATGTACCCAGTGGTTTCCCTGTTCAAGCCAGCCAAATCCATTACTGTTACAGCATCCAACGGTCAAGTTCCTGAGAACCGCACACACCGTTGTGTGTCCAACCAAAGATTCGGGATCATATGTAATTAAGAAATGTGGTGACGCTCCATTTCTTTGACCTATAAGGATAACTCCTCGCCCTACACTGTTTTTTAGTTACCTTATTGTTAGATTACTATTGCTTGTATTTGCAAATTGGGGTTTCTTCCAGAGTGTAGCAGTGATAACTACTCCTTCAATTCAGGGAAGGGGGTAGTTTTAAAATCAGAAATGAGTGTCACTGCGTTGACTTATCTGTGCTTAATGACTTCTTTGTTTTAGGGTCTGCATTCTGGCCTGCGACCCGTGTTGCATTTGGAGAATGTCATGAGTGGCACATTGTGTATTGTATTGTGCACATTCATAATATTTTACTTTTAACCATTTGGCTCATTGTATTCTCTGCAGATTGATGGTTTGAATATCAGCAGGCTAGGCTTTTTATTCTAACGAGTTTCACTGAATAAATAGAACTAATTCTGGTTGCAGTGTACTCTATTACATTTAAAACTAAGGGACATCATGTACACACAAATAACTGGGGCATTTCTCTTGCACTTCTTTGTTATCCGGAAGGAATGAGTGGGGTCCTTTGCCACAAACATATGTTTAACCTTTTGATGGTTTGATGTAAGGTGGTTTGCATGTCTATTGAAGGTTCCTCAATCAAAGAGCTACTTGGATGCCAGAGTCAAACTCAGTTTATCAGTGTGGATTGCAGTATGTGTTTAATGAATAGATGGCTTGTTTTCATGCATTTTCTTGTATTTAAACAATAACTATGGTATTTCTCCATGTGCAAGGATTATTGAATGATGCACGCCGCCTGCCCTTCTCACTTTGTCCCCATCCTCTTTTCAATATACAACACGATCTTCATTTTGCTATTTTTTCCCCTTTAAAATGCACCTCTGAACTCGGCTGCATGCCTTTGGTTCTGATTAATTTTGCGTTCTTGCTGGTGAGAGTGCTAATTAAGATTTAAGGAACCACTTAAAATTAAAAACTGGCTGGAAATTGAATTCAGCATGAACATCTTATCAGTTTTCTTTAGGCACGTCTAGACAGGCAGGAGTTTCCATGGGTTCCATTTGTGGTGGTATTTTTTAGTAGAATTCATCAAATTCTTCTTCGGCTTCTCATCATAGCGCATGCTTGTTGCCAGAATTGTTCACTTAAGCAGGCACATAATTCTGTAGAGGTTGGCGTGCGTCTTCTTAATTGGGAGAAGCAGCGCACTTAACGTTGTCTTGGCTACCTAAAGCAAACAACAAGTACTGAGGTTATTGCCCAAATATGGTGCATACAATATTTGTTAGGCTGCCGAATGCAAGGCTGGGTAGCCAAATGCCTCTTGATATTTTGAAACCAGCAAGTATTGCATACGTAGCTATTCGGGAAGCTGCTTATTACTTTCCAGCCACTGAACATGGTTGGACTGGCCTATAGGGCAAGCAGGCAGTGCCCGAAGGGGTGGTCTGACAAGTCTGCGTTTAGGCCTTTTTGTTAGCAGTTTCTGGGGCTATTTTATGGCCAGGTGGCCTAGTTTTTACTGTTGATTTCTCTGTTTCCTCAAACATTGTCTGCAGCAATCAATAATGCACACAGTCCCTCATACCTCGCAAAATACCTTTACAGCGTGTCTTTAGAAGGTCAAAACTGACCTGACTTGCAAATGTGGGCTACAATTTTAGCTATCTGTATTGCTAATGGGGGCCACTTTTATTTTGGTGCCCAGGACTATTTTTGTCCCAGTCCAACCCTGCCACTGAACCCATGGTATTTTGGACTCTGGCCCATGGTATGTTCTACGCCTGCCAGCCATAAAGGATGCATTCAATTTGGCCCTGCAAAAAACACGTGACAAAACCAGGAGCTAAGCACTTGGTGTCAACGTTAAGTATATTGCCATTCTTTTTGCGATTAAATATCAATAGATATTTCTGTGCAACATTATATCGCAGAGAGTGCAGGCTTACGATTGTTAATTAGGGCATACAATCAGTGCTTTTTAGGTCTCGCCTGGCGTTGCAGCGCGCATGCGCTGCTCGCTCTGCGAGTACTTCTTGGAATCAATACAGTTTCAGAAGTGGTGTTTCGGCTCCGCCCGTTATTTTGGTTGGTTCGCGTCATAAGTTGTGGTAAACCGAGTGTGATGATTGTACCGGAGGCTTTTTAGTCCCTCCTGGTTACCGCCCTGTCCTCTTTTGGCCCCGCCCACCCGGACTGGATGCTTTACTTGCGGCGTGATACTGTCTCCTTTAATTAGTGGGAGAGAACTTTCTTTTTGTAATTCCGGCTGTGAAGCGCGATGTTCGGAGTTGTATGTGGACACCGCGCTCCGCTTACTTTTTTTTTTTTTTTACTTCCATTCGGAGCGTTTATAATTTTCAGCGCGGTCCGCTTCGGCTGCGCATGTTTATTTACTTTATTACTGTTCCTTTTCGGCGCGGTCCGCTTCGGCCATGCTTGTTTATAATTTTGAGCGCGGTCCGCTTCGGCCGCGATTGTTTATTTACTTAATTACTGTTCCCCTTCAGACGTTTCTTCCTCCCCCTTAGCCCCCCTCTCCCGCTCATTTCATGAATCTCCTTTTTACTGCTATCCAAGCGGGTGTTTTCTTTTTTCCTTCTCCGCCCTCTCCCTGGCTTTCTGCCCCCATTGTTCCGTCTCTATCCACTTTACTCGCCCTCTCCCCGATTCACTCTCTACGTGTCCCCGCCTCGCCGCGTGGCCACCCCCTTCCCGCCTCCCCTCCGTCTCACGCCTCTGTCCTCCCCACTTTGCCTGCTCAGCGCGTTCTATACACCACATTACTTTCTACCTCTGGGTCTTATCTGCCACCCACCCCATCACTACGCATGTGCACGTCCCATTTTTGGGCCCCTCACCCTATTTCCATCTGTCCCGAATCACAATCTTCGCTTCCCAGTCTCACTTCGTCTCGCCATCTCCGTCTGCCCACCCTTCACTTTTTATCACCCTCTCGTCCAACATGCTAGTTCGACCCCTCTCTTTCCACTTCTGAAGTCTCACCGGCTCTCTCTCCCATCCATCACCCTCCAGCCCCCCCCTCTCAGCTCGCCCACTGCACAACTGTCAAATCCCCACTTCAATCTTATCTCACCATCACTTTCTACCCACCTTCCTCCTCGTGTATAACGCTTACTACTCCTAACTAGACCCTAAAGCGAGCCGCAGCCCCCCTCGCCCCACCTTGCAGCCCTCCCATGTTGCATCTGCCCCCTCCATCGCCAGGTCATTAACCTTTAAGTCCCGACTTTATCCAGTTGCAAATTATTGTCATGATGCGCTGTGGTCCATTTGATGCCATTAAAGAAACAATCACTACAGCTCACAGAACCCACCGGGCTATCAAATCCAAGGACTCGTGCACTCTAACAACACCACCACTCGTTTTGTGCGCCATCTCTCCCTGAGGGGCGATTCTCCTCTCCAGCTATGCCTGTACACTCCCCCCTCCATGCTGTACCTCCTCTTGCCATCTGCTTGCTCCTCTCCCCCCTTACTTCCTCGTCCCCCCCATCCTCCCACTTCGCCTCCACTCTCCCGGAATTTGCTCGCATGCCCGTGTGTTTATCTTTTATCTGCTACAGCCTCGTTTCTTCCCTGGTCTACATACACTACCGCATTCTCCAAAGCCACCCCTCCCAGCCTCAAACTTCAGGTCACAATACGTCATTGCCCTAAAGCCTTATAATCGCTCGCATCCGGACCGCCCCCCGCCCCGTGGAGTTCATCCTCGGAGACCACATGCAGCGAAGGCTAGATGAGGAAGAGAGGCAGTGTAGTCATTGAGTGGGTGTTGGGGGGGCCTGTGTAATCCAGGGAGGGGGGACGTACCCGAGAAATCTGCAGTGTGGGAGGCGGGAGCTGTGCAGTAATCAGAAAATGCAATTGCCAAAGGAGGAGTGAACAGCGGGGAACGAAAGCGGCCTCCAGCAGAAGTTATGCAGTACCGGGGGATTTCCGAAAATAAAATACATGTTTTAAAAAAGTGGGGGTTAAGCAGTGCAACTAGAAAACAAATGCAAGTCTAGAAATGTACGCTATGCAGAAGGCTCTGCATCCTGTGATTCTGAGCAAATCACGTAATCGCCCCGTGCCTACTAAAAATGAATGTGTCCTTTAATTTACTAAGTACTATTGAACTAGTGACTCAGTGGTGCTGGACGGCAAATCTTGATACACTCAATAACACATAGCTAAAATACAATACCAATAGTAAAGCCAAACGCTCCAACTTAAACAAAGGCGAGACCTATTGCATTTCCAATGCTTTTTTGATTCTGCCACCCATAGCTGCCATGTAGTAAGATTTTGAATTGCTCCTCTATTAACAACAAAATATTATAGCCTGAGCCATTTACTGTCCGTTGAAGGATACACTTCATAAACCAAAGAAATCTATTGGTCACTGCCAGTAAGCTCTTTTTATACACTTTTGAAACCTAGCATACAATATTATTGTATTAAATACACATAGGAAGCAGGTCAGGTATTGCTTAGTTGACTCAGAATACTTGGCTCCCTAATACCCTGAAAAGCAAAGTAATGATAACCAAACTAACAGTTTGACAATAAAACATTCTAAGACTATGCCTAAAGATTTGTAAATCAGAACTTAAGCGAGCCCACAAAATAACAAAAAGGATTGACATAATTTAGAATTGCCTTTCAATCTTAACAGTAGAAGGAGACAATATCGAACAACTTTATGGGAAGAAAAAAATCTGAGAGAGTCAATAAGTCGCTAATTTATAAACTACTGAGACAAAATAATCAATTTTAATTCTGGCAATTTGTTAACAGGTTAGATAATAGGAGTGGCATTAGCGCTAATGGGGTGGCCCATTTAAAATGGCTTAAGTATAAGAAAACTCTACAACATGGGTACTCACAAACGTTTTCCCACGGGCCACACATATGATCTGGCGGGGCGGGCGTGGGGGGGGGGGGTGCGGACGGGAGATAGCGCAGTGAGAAAAAAAATGCCACACTTACCTTGCCACCGCTCCTCTTCTCCTTGCTCCTGCTCTCCTTGTGGGACAGGAAGCAATGCTCCCCTGACCAATCACAACGCTGCAGTGCAGCATTGTGATTGGTTTTGAGTGTCCTGGTTTGACGCTCAACCAGGGAATGGGGGCCTGGGCTTGTTCTCCATGCAGGCTGTAATGCAGCCTGCATGGAGAATGGGGAAGGTGCGCATGACTGGTTTGGGTGGCCCAAGAGGGCTAACCAAAAAGTCCTCGTGCACTTAGGAGTTAGCAAACCACTCCCCTCCTGCTCTGCTCCCTGAGCAGAGCAGCCCCACCCACCCGCAAATTAAGGAAACATAAAATGATGATAACTCAAAGTTATTATAATTCCTTTCCTTGACACTGCTCAAAGCAGTGGGGCGACGCTCCTCTGCCATTGTCTGTGATGTGACCGAGGGCAGCATTGATACCAGCAAAGTGGCGGTTGAGGTGTTGGGGAGGGGTTTGTGGTAAGGTGGGTGTCAGGGAAGCTAGGCGTATACATCTAGTGTATGACATTGCACAACGTGAAACCAAAAACTTGAGATTAATACCGGCTTCTCCTCCTAACCAAACTGTGTGATCCTGGGTAATAAGTTTTTTTCATTTTCCCTCCTTTTTCTTCATTAGCACATAAGGACCTCGAAATACATGACTTCAGGATGTGTGCTGTACAAAGCCTTCTTCATTGTTTGATTTAATAACCTATATGTTGTTCATGTATAATAGAAACCTCCGCGCCCAAAACGTGCACATGACAACTGACTTGCCTCTTTGTGCACGATTGGTATTGTTATGAGGGTGTAGGGAAGAATGAATGCTCAATTCGTGTTTGAAAACTATCACTTTAAAAAAAATACTTCTCAATGCACTGATAATCTTATGTTCTACGGTGAAACGGTTCTGCATGTTAATATATTATTAACAGACTTTCTTACTTTTCCTGCAAGATGTTTTTGTAAATGATGGTGTTCCTATAGTTAAGTGGTTTAGGATACTCTAGTTACTTCTTTTCTTTAATTTCAATTAACCTTTAAATAAATGCTTGCAAGTTTATTTAACATATTTTTTATGTTAGTGCTGAGTCACGTAAACATTAGCCCAGTGCTGCTCTTGACCAGGGGGGCCGTATGTAAAGGTCTGGAGGGCCGCATGTGACCCCCGGGCCGTATTTTGAGTATCACTGCTCTACAAACACTGATCAGGTTCCACAGCAATAACATGAGCACATGGACTTCAACCTGCTACTCTGGGGAGCCCTTAAGGACCGGTTACACTGAGCCACACTAGAAGATTGCTGAAACGTATCGGGGCAGTGGTGATCTAGGTCTTAATGGTATTTCTGGCTGTTGGTTTAATTTCTAAACTGATTACTATACCCGCTGGCTGTGTCCTCTATATTGTGCTAGACTCCAGCATGCACAAGTCCCACACATATGGCGCAGGTCCATCTTGCACCTCATTTATAAGAAGGGAGAAACTTTGTCAAGGCTAGGCGTAAATTAATACTCATAGTCTACACCCACCAAATTGAAGGGATATGTAGGGAATGAAGTTTCTTGATACAGAACAATGTTTTGCCTATGGAGGAACAAAAAAGGTTTATAAGTGCAAATGCTCTTTAGTTTCACATTTGCCTAGATGGAAACGTACGTTTTTTTTTTACATTTTCATAGGTAAAATTAGTCACACGTGTGTACTCCTGGTAATCTTTGACTTGTGCTTTCTAATGGTAATCCAGTGATTCTTTGTGAATTCCGAAATGCGCTCTAAACCTAGGAACAACCACATAGGAGCAAATTTCTTTTCCAGTTAAACTTTTGCAAATAGTATCCCTAATTTGTAGAACTCTTTTTAAGCATGTTTCCATCACTGACATGCATATTGAATCTAAGCTGGTTTATATGCCAAGAACTCCATCCTAACAATGCAAATGTTATTTTTCTATTATGTAAATGTTATTTTTCTATTATGTATACCACTAGCAGAAAAGGGACAAAATCACCAATTTGCCATGGTCTCATTTACTATTCTCATTCATTCCTCAGGAAGGAAATAGGTTATCTTTAACATATTCCTCCTGCTTTTCTTTGTTTTCTGTTCCAATTTACATTTTCTATTTACAGTTCGAATTATATTCTGTGGCTTTGGCTGACATTTTCATAACTGCAATGACAACATTCCTAATTTGCATAATGTATTAATTATTCGTCACGATCACAGCTTTGCAAAGTTTTCCTGGTTTTCAGCACCGATAAAACGTCTTACAGCCCCTCGTTGTGTGACGCTGCGATCACACTAGTTTAAACATTTTCCCTTGCACTGCCCCGTTCATTCCTGTGTCGGAGCAGTTTACAAGACACCTTTTCTGTAATTCTGCTCTGAGCGAAGTGTGATGATTCTTTTTAGAGGAGTCATTAGCACGCCCCACAATCGATTCTCAGCCTCCGAACACCTGCTAAGGAGGGTGCCAATGATGACACTTACCAGTAACCTTTGGTGCTCCCTGTTCTGTCAGCTGAGGTGATCCAACTTATTTCTGTGACATTATTAACCTGGAAAAAAAGAGATAATTGATCATTTTATAAACTGTTAAGCAGTACTCGTGTTTCTACCCAAGCTGCTTCACTGGGTCTCATCGGTGAACATAGTGCAGCCCTTGTAGGGCAGAATGCGGATAGCTGTGGGAGTGATATTTGTAAATAGAAAATAAGTTTTCACCTTGGTTAGCCACACACCACAAAAAGAAAGGTGTGGATTGCTGTATTTTCTCTAAAACACATATATATTTGAACTCTTGTCCTTATTGGAATGTATCCCTGGTGACTGTATCCCTGGTGACTCAATTAACTGCTGGGCCCATCGGACTTGCCATTTGGGGACTTTTACTTGCCTCATTATGGGTATTTATCGATTGTGTGTCTTTTGCTTTCTCGCCCTAAGTGCGCCGGGTATGCCCAGACGTGGGTCCCAGGCTCACTGTGCCACTGGATTCAAGCTATCCTGGCTGATGAGGGGTGAAACCCCGAAACCGGTCCTAGGATGCTTGTTTCCGGTCCAGGGAGGACCTGGCCTGGCAGTTCGGGTGGACTGTTCCCATGAGGCACGGTGTCAAGACTGATTTGCATATGGCCAGGTCTAAACTGGGGTGGCATGGTGAGCAAAAGAATGATGGATTTTTTTTTTTTTTAAATAATTTTTTTATTAAATAGAAACTTCCAATCATTGCAGGTATTAATGTACAAACCATTAGACCTTAGAACATCAGGTGCATATCGTTTTTCACAGGTATATACTCATACAATCAGATCAGATGCATAATGATTATTCCTAGACATTTCCATTTCCACAGTCGGGGATATACATAGGTCCCCTCGGTATTTATTCCACTCACTCCATTGTTTGTCCCATTTCTTGGGACATCCTCTAGATTTAAACACTTCCTTTTCTGCAATCATACACTTGTCCAGTTCGGCCGCCCAGACATTTGTCGATGACCGCCCGGTACCCCCCCACTTCATTGCTATTGCTCTTTTTACTAATGTATAACCTAAGGTGACCAATTGTTGTTCTACTTATGTGAGATCAGTCGCTTCCCAGATGTTGAGGAGCCCCAGTGGTGGAGTGAGGCTAATCTCTTTCCCGAGTGCGTCTTGCATGTGTGTAGTTGCCCCCTCCCAAATGGCTCGTAGGGATGGACAGTCCCATATAGTATAATAAAAGGTGGCTTCTTGGTGACACCCCCTCAGGCAAAATGCATCCTGCCTAGTCCCTATTTTTGCCAGTGTGACTCCAGTGAGGTATGTTCTGTGTAAGATTTTTAATTGGATCAAACGGAAGCGGAGCGAGATGGCTGCCTCTCTTGGTGACATTAATGCTGTTTGCCAGTCCTCATCATCTATATCTCCGATGTCAGCTTGCCACCGACTACGGAGAGCCTGAAAAGGATCGGGTAAGTTATTACATAGCTTGCGATACGTTAAAGAAATAGCTTTGCTTGAGATTGGTTCAGAGAGCAGCCGATCTTCCAGTGGGGATGATTCCGGAAGGCCATCCATATCTGGGAGAGCGGTCGTTAGGGAATGACGGACCTGTAAATATCGGAACGTCTCCCCCCGAGCCATTTCATATTACTCCTGCAGCTCCTGGAACGTTAGGACTTTACCTTTTTAGGTCTCGCCTAGCGATGCAGCGCAAAGCGCTGCTCGCTATGCGAGATCTATTGTTGCCGACTTTTGCTCCGATGCGGGACAGGCCAGGTGCACGCGTACGGCAAGTCCTGGACAGGAGATGTGCACGCGTATGGTGCAAGCAGAAGTTGTAATAACGCCGCAAGCCGTACGCGTGCACATCGACTGTCTGTGCTCAAGCTTAACAGACAGGAGATGTGCACGCTACGGCTCGCGTCTTTTACAACTTCTGCTCGCACCATACACGTGCACATGTCCTGTCCAGGCGCGGCGTCCAGCATGCCTCCCGCTCAACCCCACTCACCGGCTCTTGTGGGGATTCTGCGCTGCTCCGAGGCTGGTCTCCTCAATGGCAGGGGGGACTCGCCTCTTCACCCGGTCACTGGCGCAGCAACACGCGGGGCTCCGTGTTGCTCACAGGAGCCCCGCCTGAAATCTTGCTCTGGCCGCACCATGCGGCATTCACGAAGGCGGGGTGGGCTCCCGCCGGACTTCCCTCTGCGGGGTGGGCTCCCGCCTCGCTTCTCCAACACAAGGGGCTCCCTCAGCTCACGGGAGCCCCGGACATCTCCGGCCGCGCGCCCCATGCCCCGCCCATGCCACACGCAACTGACGTCGCCCGGCGCCGGACAGCAGATGTGCACACGCACGGCGTCTTGCACAGCTCGCGGGCTTCAGTGCATCACGCGCGGCTGTGTTGGTCTCCAGAGTATTGGTTTGAGTGCCGTCGTTACTTCCTCCCGGTCTCTGGAAGTGCTGGTGCTTTAACCATGCCCGCCCTGTGCCGGACTCCTGGGTGGGCGCAGCTTCTCTACGTGGCCACTCCTCCATGCACCGCCTCTGTGCACTGTCACTGCCGCCATGCAGCATGCTCCTTTCTTCCCCAGGTTCTAAATGTGCTTTTCTTTACTGCTGTCCTGCGCCCGACCTATCCTGAATGCACAGCAACATCTAACATTTCTGTTGCGTTCGGGCACCACACGGCAGGCTCACATGATTGGGCCAGGCGGACTGCAGTGGAGCCACGCAACACAGCACTTTCAGGACATGCCAGCCCGACAGAAGAGTGTTTTTCTTGCCTGGCCGCCGTGCTGAGCTTCACCGGTGCCCTCCCGATTGCAGCCGCCATTGGCAACCAGTTGGGGATTCTAGGCACAATGCTCTAAGATCGGTGTGCAGCTGGTCAACGCCACGGTGGAATTGCTCGAGAAGTTCATCAGTGAGATCCAGTGGGGCCTGGCTGCAGCGACTCACAGCCTCCAGGCAGCCAAGGTTAGTGCCCTTGCATTTCTGGTGCTTGTTTCTATTCTAACTGGTCAGCATGTTCTTTCACAAGAGTGTCCTTCCCTGCGTATTTCTGTCCCTGGGGCTACAGAATGCCAAACATCGGAGGCTTATAGCCCTTACTAGTTTCTCTTAACTCCTTCCCACACACTTCAGCCCTTCATCCTGCCTAAGCCGCTCACACTTTTACCCTGCCTCCCCTCCGCCCATCACAACATTCTTGCACGTCTCCCCCTTTCACCACTGTCAGCCATGCCCTACCGCTCCACCCTGGCTCAGTCTACTCACCCACACATCCTTCGACCATTGGACCGTTCCACTCCTTCCCCCACCCCTTAACACTTTCCAACCGCTCATTCCTCCCCAAGTAGTCACTTACTCGTCCGCTTTTCATCCCTCAATTCGTGTACTCACCCATCGACCCTCCGGGCCCCCATCCACCTATCGCTCTCACCTCTGCTCTTTATTTCTCTCACTTCTCCAGACAGTTCCCATCTCTCACTCATCCGTCCGGTTCCTTTCCCTCTCCCAGCACCTCACACTATTGTTACTTTCTTACCTCTGCACCCTGTACCCCATCCCCAGCCTCTGCACCCCGCTCCTGTATGTCACATTCACCTCACTAATGTCTTCCTCTTATCTTTCCACTCTCTTCCCATCTCTCAATCCCTCCAGCCTCTTCCCCACCACTCCACCCTGTTCCCACTTCACCCAACCACTTTGTTCCCATTCCTCTCCCCTCCGCCATGTTGCTACCATATCTCACATCCACCTCACTATTGTCTTTCTCTCATCTTTCCACCCTCTTCTCATCTCTCACCCTCCACCCATCTCTCACTTTCACCCTCTCCCGTTTCTCATCACCTCCAACCTCTTCTCACCCCTCCGCCCTGTTCCCACCTCACACCCTCCACTTTGTTTCCATCACTCACCCCTGCCCCCCTCCCCCTGTTCCTATCTCTCACCCACCATGATTATGCTCGTCTCTTACTCCCGCTCCACTGTTTTTTCTTCACCTACTGTTCGAGTTCCCGTTTCACACCTCCCCACCTATTGTTTTCTCTTCTCTCGCCTCTCCCATCTCTCACCCTCAATAGTTCACTTAGCCCCGGATAGGTGTTGTCTCAGTATGCTGACTGGCTCAGCAGATCAGTTCTCCCTGCTGGGTCCGACCCCTGGCACCAGGCCACATTTAGCTCGGGCGTGCCCACTCGGGTACTTTTGTCTTTCAGGTGCTCCCTCGGACCCACCACACACCTCTTCCTGGGTTTCAACCCTCAGATCTCACAGCCATCCCTCCACCCCAGGGGGCCCCTCCCTGCCTCTCAGACAGGGCTGTGACAGGCCCGTAGTACACAGGCCCGCCTCGCACTTCAAATCAAGTTTATACAGCGGGACGATATGCAAACAGTCAACACCTGAATTGTAAAGGACATGTGCGTGCCCAAACTCACTAAGTTTTTTCAATTCTGCATCCCTGGATAAAGAACTCATTATTCACACATCCGGCCTTTACACAGCATATATATGTAAAAACAGCTTGTGTACTTCTACACAATGTCGCACAGATTTCCTTCGCGGAAATGTGCCCTGACTTGTGGTACTACCAGCAAAGGAGTAACCAGAGTGCCAGGGGCCCAAATGCAAGAAAGGAGAATGCACCACCCCATCCCTCTATGTCCTGGTTTGGTAACAAAAATCAGCAATAAGTAGGAGGCAACGGGCCCTTTATACTGCTGAGCCCCGGTGCCACTGCACCTGCTTCACTCCTGATAGCTATGCCTCTGGGTAATGCGCACAGTGCATATTGCGATCCCATGTGAAATAGATTGGGGAACAAATTGCTAATTCCGTAAACATATACAGTGAAAGGGAATTATTTATAAAAGGTTTGCGCAGGGGCTCAGCCTCGTCATTGGCTGTCTTCTGCTGCCAACCGGGGGCAGTGCCCCTTTTCCTTGTTGGCATTGGGCCCAGTGGCAACCTTGCTACAACATTGCTAACAAGCATTTGCAATGCAATAGGTCTCGCATTTACGCGAGTTTAAGCTATTGCCATTGTAAATGACAATGTCTTTTATTTATGTTTTAAAAACCAATACCAAAATAAAAGGCATAGCCATTTACAATGCCAATAGCTCAAACTTGCGTAACTGCGAGACCTATTGCATTGCAAATGCTTGTTGAACAAGGTGGCCTATGTTGGAGAGTCCGATCGCATCCCATTTGTCGAACCCTGGTTGGTTGCACAAAAGTCCCAACTTCTGGGTGTACCACAACGGAGTGGACTGAGTCAGTACGTCATCCCAGCCTAAGCGTTTAGTAGCCTGATGCCAAAGTTCCACCGTGCAGGCCGTGGGGCCCAGATATCTACCTTTTCGGACCTTTGTATACAGAGCACCAAGGTAACCCTCCCTCCTCATCTGATATCTGTCAAGCATATAGGCTGGGTCCAACGGAGAGCGATACAACCAGTGGTTTACCACCACGAGCTGCGACGCCCAGTAGTAAAGTCGCATATTCGGAAGGGCAATCCCCCCATCGTACCACCCTTTAGTTAATTTATGCAGAGCTATACGGGGCGTCTTCCCACTCCACAGCAGTGATCTAACCTCCTTGTCAATACTATTAAAATATGAGTCAGAAATCTTGTATGGGCAATTCTGAAGGACATACAAAAACCGTGGGAGAGCGAGCATCTTGAACAAGGCCGCCCGGCCTAGCAACAAAAGAGGCAAGGATCTCCAATGAGCGACATCATTTCTTAGTCTATCCAATGGGGCAGCTAAGTTCCTGTCATGAAAAAGTTGAGGATCAGGGGTGATAAGAATCCAGAGGTAGCGAAAATCGTCAGTGGCCACTTCTAGCACGCATCCCGTGGGAAGTCGAGGAATTGAGCCCTTGAGAACAAATAAAACCGATTTAGCCCAATTAATGGCATAGCCTGAGTATTTGCCGAAGTTGGTGAAGATATTTAGGAGTCGATTTAGGGACGCACGGGGGGACGCCAAATACACCAGGATATCATCTGCATATAATGATATTCTGTCTTTATGTCCCTCCTCCCATTTCAGTCCTCTAAGTAGCACGTCACCTCGCACCCAGGATGCCAATGGTTCCAGGATCGGAGAGAAGATAAGGGGGGATAGTGGGCAGCCCTGCCTGGTGCCCCTACCCAATGCAAACGTCCGGGATAAGCGATTGTTGACCTTGACTTGGCCACGCAGTTCCGTATAAAGCAATCTAATCCAGCCCCGAAATTTCGGCCCAAACCCCAGGCGTTCCAGCACTTGAAAGAGATAGGGCCATTCAATGGAGTCAAACGCCATGGAGGCATCAAGGGAGAGCACTACGCCATCTTCATCTATATATCATTGCCTCCCCAGAACACTGTGGAGACGGCGGATATTCAATGCTGTGTTCCGTCCCGGCATAAAGCCAGATTGGTCGGCATGGACTAACGATGAGATTATCGGGATAAGACGATTAGCCAGGAGTTTGGCCAGGATCTTGGCCTCGACATTGATCAAAGAGATCGGTCGATAGGAACCGCAATTGTCAGCAGGTTTGCCAGGCTTCCGAATGACAACGATAGATGCCAATCGCTGATCGTCGGGTAGAACACCTTTGTCAAAGCTCTCAGTGAACATATTTTTAAGGTGGGGGGCGACTCGCGAGGCCACAGTCTTGAGGAATTAAATAGGGACGCCGTTGGGTCCCATTGCCTTCCCCGATTGGATATTAGTGATTGCCCGGCAAATTTCGTCTTCTGAAATGTCCACCTCGAGGGCATTCCTATCAGCCGTGGATAAAGTGGGTAGGGGCATGTCTGCTAACAGTTGACGCGAGTCCTCTGACGTGTATTTGGTGGAGGAGGTATAAACTTTCTCTAAGTGGTCTGCAAAGGCGTCTGCAACACCCTGTGGGTCAGTAATCTGCCCTGTTGTAGGTAGGGTCAGTCTAGGTACCCAGCGCTCCCCTTGTTCTCGTTTCTCCAACCAGGCTAACATCTTGCCCACCCTGTCTCCCATCTCATACACCTTGTGGTGTGTTTGTAACAGCCTGGCCCGCGTCTTTTCCTCGGCCAAGGTCTTGTATTCTAGCTGTTTGATGGCTAATTGATGTGTGGTGGCTTCACTAGGTGAGTGTGTATTTTGTGTTTCCAACTGTTGGAGCTCAGTCTCTAAAGTAAGCAACTGCTGGTTCTGCTTTCGGACATATCCTACTTTTAATGCTAATGCATGTCCCTTAATCACTGCCTTATATGCCTCCCACACGATCTGCACCGAGTCTACGAAACCAACATTTTCGGTAAAGTAGTGTTCTGTCTGGGTGGTCAGGCTCTCCCTTATGTCTCGGACCCTGAGCAACCATGGATTAAGGACTATACTATTACGGTGTGTGCGCTGAAAATAAGTAAGCTCGACTCACACTGGGGAGTGGTCCGAAATACCTCTCGGCAAGGCCTTTGGGTGCCTAAAGTGCCCGATGTCTGTCAGGTGTGTGAGGAAATAGTCGATGCGGGACATGCTCTTGTGTGCATTGGAATAAAATGTGTAGTGTGTCACATCGGGCTGTAGGGAGCGCCACACACCCGTCAGGCCCATTGCTCGAGTGAAATCCTCCATTTGTGTCGTTGGGCGGGTTAGGGGGCGTCGGGGATATCTGTCTTTCTGATCATCCATAGTCATATTAAAATCTCCCCCCCTACTATTAGTGTTCCCGTCGGGAGGTCAACAATGATTTTCCCTAGATCTGCAAGCGCCTCCTTGCCCAGGGCGGGGGGAAGGTATGCTGACACCACACTAAGCGGCTTTCCTTCCCAGCTAGCCTCTAATACTGCGAACCTCCCCTGGGGGTCTGCCCATGTGCGTGTCGGAGTGAGTGCAAGGCTCTTTCGAACGAGGATACCTGTGCCTCTAGAGCCGGAGGTGAACCCCGCGTGAACCAGGAGTTTGTATCCCCACTGTGTAAGGGCCTGACCTTTGTTTCCTACAAGATGTGTCTCCTGTAGGAGAACCAAATCTGGGGCATGTCTCCTAAGATATTGTAGCACTATACCTCTTTTAATTTTGTCCCCTAGTCCATTGACGTTCCACGTCAGAATGGACAGTGAAGTTTCTGTTGTTTTTTCAACCATATGGGTAGGTATGTGGGATCTACAGGAGCTCAGAGGCCCCGCGGGAGGAACAATAGACAGACCACTCGGCATATACACTGGATGGAAATATAGAAGATTACCCATGGGTAAAGACCGTTTAGGAATAAACCTGATTACATACCACAATTTCGGAGTGGGAGAAACAATGAGTAAGTCCGACTGCTCACAGATTATGATTGGATAACAAAAACAGAACAAAAACAACAACTCCGAATTCCCCGCCCTCCCCTCCCCCCTCCCTGCCCCCCTGCCAGTGGATTTGAAACTACCCACTCCCCAACAAGGCAGAGTGCCTATCTTCCCCCCCTCGATTTAAAGGTACTGGGGTTGCAGCTGTGTCCCCCCCCCTCCCGCCGCAGTACAAGGATAGTTGCATAGTATACTGCATATTATGAGAGACTCCCGGCCCCAGCGCATAGCATAATAACCAAAAGAATGTTGGAAAAACGACTATCCAGTCCCTTGCGTATATCGAGGGCATTAATGAGAGTTAAATGTGAAGAAAAGGCCCCCCAGTGTTCCAGTTATAGCACCGCCCCATCTCAGAGTCATCATGCATGGCAAAATGTGTCCATACCAGAACTCAGAGTTCCATCAGTTCGGTTACTTGACGCTCAGTCCGACTCCTTCTCTTTTCTGGCCAGGTCGCCACGTTGGCCAGCACCGTGTTCAGATCTGCTGGTCCGAGGACCGCCATTGCGGTCTCTGTTTGGTTTCTCCACACGGCGCCAGCCCTCCAAACAGTCCCACGCATCTTCAGGGGAGGAGAAGAACCACGCTTTGCCATCTGATTCCACTCGGAGTTTGGCGGGAAACAGCATGGCATACTTCACCTCCTTTTCCCTCAACGCCTGTTTGACCGCCAGAAAACTGCGACGCTGAGCTTGGACTATCGCAGTGAAGTCTGGGAAAAAGGTAACAGCACTGTCCTCCAGCTTGATCGGTGGGATAGCACGTGCGGTTTGAAGTATAATGTCTCTATCCCGAAAATTGAAGACTCGCGCTATAATAGGCCTCGGCTGGGCTCCAGGTCTAGGCCTTCCACCGGGGACGCGGTGGGCACGTTCAATGGAGAAATAGTTAGAGAGTCTTTTCGGCTGTAACTTCTTCAGGATCAACTCCTCAACGAAAAGATCCACCGCAGGCCCTTCCGCTCGTTCCGGGACGCCTAGGATTCATATGTTGTTTCTGCGCGCCCGCCCTTCGTACTCGTCAAGCTGGTGCGCCATCTTAGTTTGCTGATCTAGCAGTTGAGTGACTTGCTGTTTCAGAACGGCAGTGTCTTTGTGCAGTTCCGCCGTAGTGTCCTCCACCTCCTTCACGCGAGAGTCCATTTTCCGAAGGTCGGCCCTGATAAGATAAGGGAGACCTCTACATTCACAGTGTCAATGCGAGTCTCTAAGGAGGTCCGCACACCCGTAATGGCAGCCATAATGTCTTGCAGTGTTAGCTCTTGCTGTGGCGACGGGTTCTGCTGCGACTCGGACACCTCTTGCTGCATGGTCTCTTTCTCCTCCCTAGTGGCCGACCAAGCGAATTTGGCCAGTTTGTTCTGCGCCTGTGCCCTGGCGCCTTTACAGGTCGCCATGGAGTAGGGTAATTTGGCCCAGTTATGACAGAAATTCGTGGGATCAGCCCCAGTACTCACCGCCGCCCGCTCAGGGGGAAAGTAGAACCTCCTGACGGCCTCTCGGGTTTCCTGGCCTACCGACCCTCCAGCAGCAGGTTGAGGGATGAAGAGCTGAGCATAAAACAAGGCACTCAGTGGTGTACCATAGGCACAGAATGCGTCGGTTCTTTACTCCGCCGTCGCCAGCAGGGTTATGGGTCTCTATTTCTCTGTGGGGCAGCAACAGAGTAGTCCAATAAGGCAGTTAACGAAACACGAAGAGCATTCACTGGTCTCTCTTTTGTATTCAGGGTCTGTAGCCATCCACCACATAATAGTTCCAGCAGGTTATGGCTGCACACATTGAGAGCAGTATCCCGGGGATTGGCACTATTTCTGCCAGCTGTATTTGATGCCACCTATCCCCACACTATGCGGGTCTGTCTGGTGGGGGTCCTCCGTAAAAAATTACGTGCAAAGCCCGGTGCAGGACAAGACTCTTTGCGGGCGTGTCCAGGCAGATCTGCACTTATTATGTCCCCCCCGGCGACCCGCGGGGTCCCGGGCCACTAATTGCTGTTCGCAGCGTTCACCGCGTTCACCGCTGCTGCCTCGCAAATCTGGCCGCCAATGCCCACAAGTACGGGAAACAGCCTGGTAGGCCTCAGAGGCCAGGTTCTCGGGCCTAGTGGCGGCCGTCTCACCTTCCACCAGTGCGTCCCGCGGGTCCACGTGAGGGCTGAAGAGGGGGAGGAGGATAAGTTCTGGCGCATACTCACCGCCACTACATCGCTGGCCCCGCCGATAGCAGTTGATGTCCGGGACAGCAGTCTATTAGGCCCGCAAAGCCGGGGTCTCAAGTTATTCTGTTGCCGGCTGGGTGCAGTCACGATCGGCACCACGGGCTCCTCCTGCACCGGTAATCGGCGGGGACGCCTTGCGGCCGGAGCTGTGATAACCTGCGAGTTGTCCGCGGCCTACCGGTGCCTCCACTGAGTCTAGACGGCCCGATGGAGATGTGTGGTGTTGCCTTACGCCCGTCGCTTCCACACTAACAACCGGTGGAGCGAGGGCGCGCCGCCATGATGTCCTGGGCCTCCGACCGCACCAGACGTCGCTCGGATAGATTACAGCCCACTCTGAGCCATAAACATCCTTGATCGTTGCTCCGGGACTCCAGGGCCGGGACCCTCTTAAGATGGGGGAGTCAAATCAGGATTTTGAGCAGATATTACACAGGATTAGCAGCGAGGGCTCCGGAGCCACGTTAGCCTGCGGCCATTCCCTTCGGCTGCTAGCCACGCCCCCCAAGAATGATGGATTTAACCCAGATCTCTTGACTGGGGGTGAATGTTTTGATTTGTTCTGCATTCCGTCCATCGATTGTGTGTCTTTCATTATGGGTATGGGCCTACAGTTCTCTGCGGCCCTAAGCGTCTAGACCTAGTAAGAGCTGTAGGGAAGTGGAAGAGGTGTGGCGCAGCGGCCAGGGTGCCTGATTCCGGACCACGGGGTTCACGGTTCGATCCCCGGTGCCGGCGGCAGGTTAGGCTTAGCCCAGCACCATGTGACTCTGGGCAATAGCTCGCTTAATCTTCCCGACGGCCCCCAGCGCTGGGACACCTCTCCGGAGGTAGCTGTGCGCTTTACAAATGCTGGTATTGTATTGGTTGGCACATACCTTGCATAATGTCCACTTTTCCTTTTGCGTTCCTGACACTGACTGTACTCCTTCCAGACTTGCGAGACATTTTTACGAAGTTTGGGGCTAAAACGTAATGCAGGATCCTCTGGATGCTTCTTCCGCTTCTGTCAGGTGCTCCAAGCACCAGTTTCTAAGTTTTTCGCTGACTCATCAGCTGCCTCATTATTATTGAAAACAACAAGCTTACTTGCAATTCAATTATATAAATAAATGTTGCTAAAGTAGGGTTTGGCCCTGGTAAGTGCAGAGCATTGGGCGTAATGCCTCTTCCTGCCAGCTTCAATGAAACCTTCATTGTTATACCATTTCGATGGACAGGAACAGTTCTGGTGTCCTCTTTGGCACTGGTTAACATGCTCTTGAGACTCACGCTAAGTCAATGGTTACTACAGTTGGAGGAAGTTGCTGTGATGCATTGAATGCAGATAGTTTGGTATCCATGCAAAGATCGTTTTTTACTCCTGAGTAGATGCCAGTTTCAATTTTTTATCCTTTTTGGAAAAAGAAAACATTTGTTAAATAGAGGTTCTTAGAACATGGAATGCTGGGGCCTCTTAAATGGTAAAATATTGTCATGTGATGCGACGTTCCTCTTTCTGTGTTTGATTGCATTGCCTTTAACGCTCATTTTCTATAATGTTATTAGAAACAAGCTATTAAGATGTTTAATATTGAAGAACAGACAGGATTCTTATTTTTTAATAATATCAAACCTCCGCAGAAAGAAGTTTGAATAAAATTAGACTAAATACAATAGAGCCGTTTTTATTTTTTTGAGTGTTTATAGCATGCTCCTTCCCAAAAAAGACTCAAGCTGCTGAATTGCTCAAACTGAAACAATTCTCCCCTGTGCAAGTTCAGGTTGACTCTGGTACATGCCACCTTCCCCTGCAGACGAGAGGCTGTTACTTGGCTCAGTGGTTTTGCAGATGGCATGCTCCCTCACTCCAGTACTGCAGGCCTATGGTAATTGCATCTGCTTTGTAGTAGGAGGAGAGCATTCCCAGAACAAAAAGCTTCCTATGTGGCTTTCACAGGTAATGCAGCCACACTCTACCTATACTAGTATAACTAGAGGCTCGTAACCCATTCTCAACCTTACAGAGAAGCTATGGTTCATGGGATAGAACGACACTTGTTTGAAAGCATGTCTGTCTGCAGAGATGAATGTGGAATCTTATATGCCCATCAGGTTTTAGAACACTACAGATCAGAAATGAAACCACTCAGGAACTCAGTGAGATTTTTCGGCCTATAATAGTGCACACAGAGGTATCAATGAAAAAGATACATTCTGAATGTCTCCTGTAGTCCACTTGGATGTTGAAAATGAGAACATCCTGAAGGAATGCTAGTCATTGTCTTGCAGTGCCTTTTATCTATGAAGCCATTCTTGAGTACACCCACAGCTGGAGTTGCTTTCTAGTCTTCATTGCATCAGCATCACCATGACCATGCAAGTCTGTTTCATGCATCTTCTGCAGCTTTCTAAAGGTGTAAGGTTCTTCACCAGAAGGCATACCATGCTTTGCAACTTCTTCAGTAATGGCGGCATGATTAGGTACTTAGTTCAAGCATCAAGCATTATTTAGCTAAATTCAAGTGTAGGAGAAATTTAGCCTGTTATTCAGTCATTCCCTTGCTCGACTCAGGCCAGGTACTGGAAGCAATACTCAACAACCTAAACGGAGAAGGAAAGAGGAAAAACACCTGGGTGGAGTAAAATGCAATAAAAAAAAGTAGCCATTCCATACCTATCCATCATTCTTTCCTATTCCTCTGAATCATGTAAAGGTGGGCCCTAAAATCTCCAGCTAACCTGAAGATTAAGCTCTGCTGTAAGCAACTTCTATCAGCCTGAAGGAGTAAGCAGTGTCATAAGGAGGTTCTACCATCCTGAAGGAGTGAGCTCTGCTGTAAAGCTCTGCAGCCAATCGTAAGGGCTGAACTCTGCCATAAGTCGCATCTGTCAAATTGAAGGGCTGAGCTCTGTTGCGGGGAACGTCTGCCTACTTCAAGGGCAAAGCTCTACAGTGAGATGCTCCATCTATGACGGGGGACTGAGCAGTAAAGTATGGTTCCTTGTCTATGAACACTATCGTACCACCCCAGACATTTGCTGTACATACAAAGGAGTGATTAAAACTCTGTGGTTGAAAGCAAGGCCATAGCAGTTGGTGCACCACCACAGTGGTACCATGCTACCTCCACCGATGTGCAGCTAGTCCTTTTTCCATGCTTGTATTAATGTCCAATGCGGCCTTACTACACAAATGATTGATAGCTCTCTGTCCCCTCTTTGTGTGGTTGGGTGAGTCGTGAAAATGTCCAGAGATGAACAGGTAGCTGCAGCATCATAGAAAATATGGACATTTCTCACCCTTCCATTAACTTCCAGTGGATTCTGGGAATGTTTAAGAAATGTTACAAGTATTACAAAAATGTTAACACTTTTGCAATAAAGTTAAATTAAATGTTTCAACCCAAAATAAGAGATCTCCCTCTGAAATTGGCTGACTTGCCTGCTATCCCATTTTAAACCTTCAGCCTTCTCACTACATTGTGTCTCCTCCAAATCCATTACTTGGCCAACTCCGCCCAGGCAAGTCCTTTGCACGAATCCCTAGCGGAAAGGCAACTCCTTGAACAGAACTCTTCTGGGACTACCATTATAGGGTTAGTGGCTAATCTATTATGACAATTGAATATTTCAAAGAAAGTTGAACTTTAAAATGACTCCGCCTTTATTTTATTTTTTATTTCAGTAGCAGACTTTTCAGCGGACAACAAACCCACGTGCGTTTGTGTTCTTGACAACAAAACATGGTCTTCAATAAGTAAAAAAAAAAACACATAAGAAGTAGGTTGCCTAAAAAGCATGCAAAGTCGAACCCTGTTTAGGATCAGAAGCTACCTGCTACTAGTTGCATAGGATCCTTCACAACAAGGAGGGTACTGGCGGCAAGGAATGGAGAACAGTAGGTGCTCACGAGTGGCGTCCCTTCTGATGAATGTGTGACTACGAAGGACCCACCCCATCCTTGACCGATTCCTTGGTATCCCCTAAAGCATAGGGTGATTGACGAAGAACGGACAGTAGTTTCCCAGGTATGATACACTTCAGCTTATAGTTAGGTGTACCTCTTCACCTCACAATGTAAAATAGCTGTGGACACCAACAAATATATAGATAGGGATCCGTTAATACCCTGATGAATGCCCCAGACCGATTAGGCTATACAATATGGGCAGAAACATGTTGGTAATTTGAACCGATGGAATAGAGACATAATTCTCTATAGGTCCATCATTGATTTTGTTTTTAGTGTACCTAAGGTCCTCACTAATAAAGATGACAACCGCGGAACCTTAAGGTATTTTTAATTGAGCTGGATCCCAACCTTATCCTGTAAGTTTTATGTAAGAACTCCCTCCTCTCGCCAAGTCTTCCCAGAGGTTGAGTCCACCCTGGTAGTACCATCTTACCAGGGTGGGGAGAGGATGCCTATGATGAAGCATGACAGGATAAAGTGTGAGAGGCATCCTCTTCCATTAAGGATGGCCTCCTTGTTGTGAAGGATCCTATGCGACTAGTAGCAGGTAGCTTCTGATCCTAAACCAGGTTCAGACTTTGCATTCTTTTTAGGCAACCTACTTCTTATGTGGTTTTTTAGGTCTTTTTTGGGAGGCGAGTAGGTTTGCCTTTTTCTCCCCACTCTCTCTTTGGGATAACCTTTAATAAGTACAGACATCTGATATTGAAATCCGCCCTTTCTCCAGCATTTGTAGACACGCTTTCTAGTTAAGTAATCATTAAAGTCTGGTGGACTTCTCATACTGCTCACCCTTATCCTGTTAAACAGAGTTTAGGGGTTGTTTCCACCATGAGTGTGCAAGAATTCCACATCTCCAATTCGGTTCCTGTGTGGGCAGCTTTTAGTACCTCGGCCGCTCTCCGCTTTTCCAAGCTAGCCTCCCTCAGGGGTCAGGATTCTGCACCGATGTTACAGGAGTGAATCTGCAATTCTTCTTCGGCAGCAATTGGGAGATAAAAGTGCAAGCCCTAGGGATTATAAAGAGGGAACCAAATTATATTTATAATATTAGAGTGAGTGCATTTGCGGTTTGCTGTCCTCCAGGGCTTTTTAGAAGTATAAAAACAAATTAGCATTTTCCATTTCCATATATTGACTGGAAAAAATAGCTTACTCTCAATTAAGACCTCTAGCTTGTGAGATGTATGCAATAGTTTTATAAAATATTTACAGCTGCATTTGCATTTTACTAGGTATCACACTTTCTCGCTGCATTCAAGAGGAAGGTCAGCTGCCTAATAGAGTAGATGAAGTCATTTTGTTTTAATAGAGAGTGAAAACTAATGCAATACTTGACTGCGATATTTATCCTGTGAGGTTATAATATTGGCTGCTGTCTCTGGCAATTGCTTGTGACCAGATCTGCATCAGCCACATGTTACACTGTCCTTAAGGTCCGCACGCCGTATTCTACTCTGGTACTTCCCCTTTAAATCCTCTAGTGTAGCCCTAGACAGGTAGTATTTTTTTTTTTTCAAATGTAAATTTGTGCTGTAAGGAACATAGCTATTTCCTGGATAATTTGCAGTTATGTATTTTATGTTAATTCCACCTACAATATTGCACCCCTGCCAGGTTTAGCAGTGGCTCGCTGTGATAGGAATAATTTCTAGTGAATCATATTTGTCTTCATTTACCAATTGGCACATTTTTAAGATTTTAACAACAAGAAGAAAGAAGATTTGGAAGAAGTGAAAGTGCATTTCCAAGAACATCAATTTGAGCGCTTATGCCAAGTAGCCAGAAGACTAAAATGGGAAACCTTTTCTATGGATTATCCTTCTTTTAATGTGATGACTGTTTACAAAACGGTTTATTTTACGCCATTAGGGTGCATTAAAATATGTATGCACACACCGCTAATACAAATACAATAAATACATATTGACAAAATGTTGTATGGACTGCAAGACAATTGGTATTTTTGTCTTCAAACATAACAGAGCTGAAATCCTTTTTTTCTGTCTTAATAGCAGGAAACTCTATTGTTTCAAAGGGTTTGTGTTGATAAAATATAATTATTTTGATTGCTTATGTTGAACTGCAAAATAAATATCGGTTTGTCTATAAATCTAACCAGGTTGTTTTATTGTACATGCATGCTAATGTTATAAAAGCCAAGACTGAAGGCTCTGAGCACATTAGTGCCATGTCTAATCCAACCCTTGGAGTGTTAAATAATAAAAGCTACCTCTACAAATGAAATCTGTCTACTTTATGAGCTGGCTGAAAGGTCACATTAATGATGAATTTGCCTTTAATCATGTTTAATATAAATTCCAGATACTACACTTCATTGTGAAGTAGTACTGCGTTTTGGTAATCGATTGTACCGGTATTAAGCACATTAGTCGGTAATCTACTTGGAGATGAGGGTTTCTTGCTGTATCATACAAATGTTTGTTTTTGTACATGGCCTACATATGTTAAACGTTTTGTGGCTTTTTTTAAATGTGGATGGTGCAGGAATCAAATAAAATTACCTTATGCTTTGCTGTTCACCACAAAAAATATTTTGTGAAACAGTTATGTTCACAATTTTATTTTTTGATGTAGCTATTTAAGTTGCATCCACCGTCTTAGAACGCTCCATAAAAAAACAAGCATTTGCAATGCAATCGGTCTCGCCTTTGGGACCTTATAAGTATTTAGCGATGCACCACATTGTTGCACATTACTGCAACGAGGGTGATTTTGTTCGTGCTTGCCAACTGCTGATAAAGCGTATTAATGACGGCATCTCCAGCTGTGAGAACGCTACGTGTTGGCCTGGTAATGACATATTAATAATCTATAAAGTCAGGTCTGTTCATGTGATATCAATTTCGGGGAAGTCCTAATTAATTTGCTAGCCTGCATAAACAAACCTCTTTTGGGGCACAAATGTTGCAACTATGCGTATTTAAGCAACAAACCATTAGAAGGACTACCATCGTAATAGAAATTGTATTTTAACCCTAATGGTTATTTTCGCTTTTGGAATAATTATTTTTGCTGCATGGTTGAGAAGAAACCACGTGTCCGGGTTCTCATTACTCTTTGTACCCTATGTAAAAAGTATTGCTGTTAACCAAGCAAGCCACTAACATTCAGTTTACCTGGCCAAGTAAGGTGGGATTCCAGCCAGAATCTTAAGTGTCTGGGCCTCAAGCGTCCAATTTTTGGTCTGTAGATGCCAACGTATATAAAAAGAGGCCAAGCACACCCCTCACAAAAACAAACACTTAAAGCAGGGTGAACAAACCAACCAACATATACAAACTCTCAGCAAAACACGCAGCTCTACACACACATACATGCAAACACTTTCAGCAAAGCAGACGCACACAGCAAAAAATAGGGAGGAAAACAAACACAATCCGAATACCAGTGAAACGCAAATAAATGTAGAAACATCAACAAACGGAAGAACACATACAACAGTTTCTCACTCTCTCACTTAAGCACACCCAGATACACAGGCTAGCGCACATAAGTAGACCCACGGCAACTTCGTGTTTCCCACACACACGTGGACAGATGGCCACAAACAGGAAGAAATGCAAACAGTTACAAAAGTACAGACCAGCATAGAAAATGATTCAAACACTGCCACATGTAGATGCGTAGCAACAAACAAGGATACGCGCATACACAACTTCAACACACTAACACACCAAACATGCAATTCGCACACCGACAAAAACCAACAAATAGACAGCAGAACACACACACCAATGCTATAGGTAACGAATAAATGCTGACAAATTCAGATATTGCCACAACCAACTACACACACCCCCAAGAGAAACATGGACACCACCATACTTCCAGGAAAATGAAAATCTGTGTAAAAAAATTAGAAACACCCAAACTCACACAGCAACGTGCAAGCACACTTCACACAGACAGCCACACACACATCAACACAATATACGTAAACTCAGGCAATTCTGCAGCTGCAATCGCAAATACCTGTATGTACAAACATATACTGAGAGCCACACGGAGGGAAACAAAAACAACTTCGGCCCTCCCTCCCCTGTAAACACAAACACCTACACATAAATCATTCCAAGTGCAACGGAGGAACCTTACAAAATGAGAGCGAGAATGGGACAAAGAGAAAGGGAGAGCCAGACTAAACATCGGCTAGAACAGGGACTAGAGAAAGGGAGAAAAGTGGTAGAGGGAGAGAAAGGATGACCAACAGAGTAAAACATGGTCCATGAAGAGGGAGAAGAAAAGGGGGAAACTGTGCAGTGAGAGCAAAATGAGAGAGCAACAGAATAAAGAGGGCACTGAGGAGAGGACGAGTGAAAATAGGGCAACTGAGAAGACATGGGGAGGGGGAATGAGAGAGTTGAAGGGAGAGAATGTGAGTAAAAGGGATGGGGGGAGTAAAAATAGAATGAAAGGAGAGAAAAGGTGTAATAGACAAGAAGAAAAAGAAGGTGAGAAAAAAAGATGAAGAGCGATTGAAAAGAGGTTGAAAAAAGGAGCAAGAGAAAGGTGGAGATGGGGAGAATGAAATAAGGATCAAGAGCGGAGAGAAGACAGGCTAAGGGGAGAGATAGGGTTGTGGGGTGAAAGTGACAAGGGATAAAGACGACCTGAGACATGTGAGGGAGGTGATACACGGGGTAAGAGAAAGACAGAGGGGGCGGAATAAAAGATGAAGAAAATGAGTTAAACACTGCAGCAGAGTGAGGACGGACAAAGGACGAGAAACAATGACCTTGACTGCGATGGGAGGCAGGACAATCAGGTATGTGTCGGAGATGTAGAGAGTTGGAGAAACTGGCTAAAAAGATTATGCATGTTAGGACAGATGAAAAAGCATGAGAGTAGAAAGAGGGTGAAACGTGGAGGGAGAACTGAAATGCTGTGAAGCAAAAGTGATAAAAAGACACGTTCCCTTGATGAAGCCCGAATGGAGAACAAGAACGATGCAGCAGGTTCGCCTGAGGAGCCACATGTATTTCTGGTGTTAGTGAGCACTCAACAAGGCGGGGTAGGAGCCACATTGGAAGGGAGCATAGGAGGTCACACGCTGTGGTTGGTTCCTTTAAGTTTGGCCTTGGGTCTGTCACCAAGGAGCATCGCCCCAATTCCAGTACCTTAGGCTTCTGGTGTCGGGGCATACATGTTACACGTGCAGCTAAAGCAAGATTGCGGGAATGTAAAAGCTTACGGTGGCTCAATTTGAAAGCTGAGATCACTTCTCGCATTTTATTACGGGCACACAGTGCGCTAGTTGGCGGGAAGTGAAAGCTGCACCGGAAAAAAACTATACCTGGGGAAAGCTTGTGCCCTGGAAGCAACGTTTCTTTTAATCTTTTGGACGGTATGTTTAAATGTGGAAATGTAGTGGCAAAATTTCATTTAGCACAGCGTTTAACCTGACGAAAAGTGCACAAAAGACGGAATGGGTCGATTCTGACACTATGCACGTTAATAACAGGGCCACGTTGTGTTTTGGTGTGCTAAAGCAATGCATAGGTGGGGGCAAGGTTGTAAAGGTTTGGCGATAGCCTACTGAAAGCATCGGGGTAGGCGGGGCTTCAGCGCAAGCAATGGTATTTGTCCGAAAAAAGGGGATGAAGGGGTCAGTACTTCCAGTGTTGATATCAAGCGTCCTCTTACTTGGTCACTCCCACGTCTCTCACCTTTCCACGGGTTGCGTTTGGGTACAAGCGCGCGCACACACCAGACACCACACACTTTAGAGAACTTTTTTTAATACTGCTTGCATCTGCGATGGTGGACTGAGTAGGTATGTAGTCTTAGTCATCACTTGCGTGGTTAAGACGTAGATGTAAACAAAATATCCCAGGGAAACGTAGGAGAGGGAAGAATCAAAATGTACCTTTGGCCATATTGGCAGCTGGGCTGGCTGCTCGGAAGCGGTGGTGTGCGCGGATCCCCCTCGCCGCTCAGCCTCGCATCCTGCTTGCTCTGAGCGCCCCCGGGCAGACCTCGCATGCTCTGAGGCGCTGCCCCTGCTCTGGACTCGGCTTCTTGCGGCTGCCTCCGGCTCCCGGTCGCCCACGCACACGTGACTCGCCCGATTACACGCTTCCTCGCTGGTAATTTCGGGTCGGGTCCTGAAAGGGTCTGTTTCTATTGCTGCAAAGGGGGGGGGGGGAATGTTTCCTTACGGCTTAAACTGCCGTCTTTGGAGCTTGGGAACCAGGTTGGAGCCTCGGTGTCGGCTCACCATCCGGTGATACTGGGCAAATCACTTAATTTCTCCGTGCTCACTAAAAACAAAGTTATTATCCGCTGCCCGCCCAGGCTGTTTGCATTCTTGTGAGTGCAGAGATCCGGGCGTTGTGTTTATGAACTACAATAAAATACGGGCATCGAAGTTGAACAGGAAAGAAAACAAGCATTTGAAGGCACGAAGGGGGAGGGGGGGCGGCGAGCGTGCGAGAAGGCATCGGACTGGGGGAGGAACGGGAAGAAATTGCCTCGCGCGAAACTGAAACGAGCTTGCCTCAAAGTAAAAAAAAAAAAAAAAAAAAAAGCAAGGCACATTTAAAAAAGGCGATCCCTGAAAAACAGTCCCACAAAAAATGCACTAATACCAGTAAAGGGGCCAATAGCCATAGGCGTGCCCAACAGGGAAAAAGGAGGGACATAAAACACGCTTACCCAATAGCAAGTAGTACATTTTGAAAGACACACTCAATAACAAATAGGAAAACGGAGGCGGGGACTCACCTACTAAAGCATATACTGCATGTCTCAACGAGACAGCGCATGCGCTGCCTAGGCGAGACCTAAAAAGAAAATGGGGCCCATGTTATCATGTAGTTGTGTGTGTATGCATTTTGACAGATTCAGGGGCATACATCGTAGCGCATGCATGTGCCTACAGAATGATGTGACTGGAAACAGCTGTTGTTTCAGGCACCTTTCTCATTGTTAATAGGTCTACAAGGTGGGAACAATTGGCTTTGGAAATGCTTGTTGTCTATTTAGTTCTCCTAAATGGCAGACACCAGTCTTGGAGCAGTAAATAAAACACAATTTAAATGTGTGAGAAAGTGCAGATTGGAAATGACCAGCTTGGCATCAAAGTGCAGCTGTTGGTCCCATCAAAAAATGTAAAATAAACAACATGGAGTGGGGTATTAATGGAGCGATGTTTTTTTTTTTTTTTAAACAGAGTGATGCAAGGGGCAGTGGAGCAAGGGAGGAGCTTGAGATTGAGTACTATAAAGAAATTAAAAAAGGCTTGGTAGTTCGTGGTGAGGAAAGTACTGAATGAGATGGGAAGGGGATGGAGGGAGCAGCACAGCACATGCAGGGTACAGCAATGTGAGGTGGGACACAGCACATGAGAGAGACAGACAGAAATACATGCACTCCTTTGGAGTGCAGGAATAAAAAGAAAAAGTAGATCCTTGAATGTGAGCAGTGTAGTGATATGTTATCTAATGCTCAAGGAGAGAGACAACCACAAGAAGATGAAAGAAAGCCACTGAATAAGAAACAAGCAAATTAGATTAAAGTGAACCCCAATCAGTGGGAAGCACTTGGCTGTCTCAAGGCCACTGTAATCATTGGTATTGCCCACTATCGGTCTTCCAGAATAGGCAACTAAAAGCTGTCTATAGTCAAGAATTCATAATGATGAAACCAAGTAAAGGATAAAAGCTTATCCCTGGAGTGTGAGGGTACTGTCCTGCTTTTAGAAAGGTAACTGTAGAAAATCTCATGGTATTGCTCTGAGCAATGTTTTAAAGTCAAATGGTATGTATCATGATGTGGGGTGGGCAGTAGGAGGACATGCTCACCATTTGCAGGAAGTCAGTTTACAACCAGTTGGAGTAATGAAGCGATGAGAGAAGTATGGAGTACAACCCTCCTGCAAAGTGTCAGCAATAATGCTTCCTCTTGATCTCCTTTTTCTCACTGGCATGCGTACTGGCAGTCAAGCTACATTAGTGAATGTCTTGCTGGATATTGGGAGTAACCTTTCAGACTTACAATTATGCTTGAGACTTACTCTGCCTACGTAAGCATTCTGAATCAAGAATAGTGCTGGCACACATGGTATTAGTTTAACAAATGCTTTTTTGTGGTCATACCCGATTACTTGTGTAGTTGGTGTCAGCCGTTTCTTACTGATATTCATGCCGTAAGAGTTTTTATTATAACCAGGGCTATTGTGTAAAATTATTGGATATCGTTCTACAGAAAAGGGAAGCACTGCTTGCTGTAAAGTGTTTACTTAATGATGCCTGTCAGTGTATGCCGTGTACACATAAAGTGTTAAACTGAGTACCTAGAAATTGGTCTCCTTCAAATAAAATCTTCTAAAGAATAATAGGAACAAAAAATTCCCTAAAGATGGCTGTGACAGGTATTCTCTTACCTGTCCTTGTTCTTTCCTACAAATACTGTTTCTTAAATTTCCAAACCTTATTTGTAATGATATCGGCTCTGATGGGATTCTAAAAGGTGGCTACAGAGATATAAATATTTTGGCATTGCTGGGAGTTGGAGGGAGATTCCAATATTATTTTGATGTTTTCTTCTGACTGAAAGCAATAGACAATTTATTTATGCAACAGACACGGCTTCTTCTCAATGCAGTGGAAGGTAAAGGGGGAATAGGTGGCTACCCACGTCAAGGAATAATCAAAACTCTTGTCAGACTGAACCCTTAAAGTCACTAAATTACCTGAGTTCAGCCCTCTAGTAGCTATGGCCCTGAGCAGACCGGCTTAACTTAGGGAAATGTGTGAAGTATTTATGTTTTAGCCAAAACAGTAATAAAGTCAAAATGCAGAACAATAAAAATCCCAAACTGAATTAGAAAAATAGAGAAAAATCGAATAAATAAAACGCCACCAAAATTGCACAACTCAAATAAGGAGAACCGTAGATATGAATTTGTAAGATTTTAGGTAGAAATAGTGCTGAAAAGCACAATACGCCAAGAATGCTGGTCAGATGTACCAAACAGTGACTTATTGTGTAGCTCCTGGGAGGAATGTCGCTCCTCATTTACATCATATTCAGGCAAAGTACAAGCTGGGGAAACTGGAGAATTAATGCAAATTAGCCTCTGGGAGCTTCAGGGATGGAAAAAGTAACTTTCTAAAAGTTATTTTTCCTTAATATTTATTTAAAAATCTGACTTCAGCATTGAATTGAATTTAAATAGTGAATAAAAATAGTGGTTTAATTATTTGTCTAGTTAGTTTGATTCCTGATATAGAGTATTAGCTTTTTAATCTGCACTCTGGTTTTCTTCATGGGCAAGCCAGCCTTCCTTCAGTGAAAATAGCTTTGAGGTGCTAATCACTGTAAGGAAATCTTAACATTAAATTTCTGCATGCCCTACTTTTAAATACCATGCACCCTGCCTTCCAGGCTACTAGACCTACAAAAGGGTGACTTCTTAATTTTTAAAAGGGAGGATTTTACCTGTCCAATGGGTTTGAATTGCAGTTTTTACCCTGCTATAGCCAGGCTGCAATGGTAGGCCTGAAGCCCTGTTTCCACTACCACTGTAGTGGATGGCACAATAAATGCTGCAGTCTACTAATGGCATTTAACTTCCAGGCCCTGACTACACCTTGTTATGTATACTGGGGACTTATAGTTTAATATACCAATGAGGAATATGCCAAATCGACCATCTGTAGAGGGGGAGCACAGGCACTTGCCTTCTGGTTAACAGGGTTAAAGTGCACGAAATTCTAAAGCCAGCAAAAATTCAGGGTCTATTAAAAGGCAAGAAATTCAAGGTGACCATACAGAATGGTCTGATATCCTACAGGAGGCAATGATGGGTAGGCAGGCTAGGTCCTGAGAAGAAAAAAGGGGTGGGATACAATATGGGTCCCCATCTTGGGATGGAACATATGCCCAGTGTCACATGATTGGAGGCAGCGTGAGGGCAGGTATGCATACATTATGCGATGGGGACGGGGCAGAGGAAGGAGGTCTATATGATGCAATGGCAAACTGGGGAGAGTATAGGCAGACGTACATCATGAAATGGGAGGCAAGGGTCGAGCAGGTGTGTGTACATCATGAGATGGGAGGCTAAAGTTGTGCAGATAAGCCTACATTGTGAGATGTAATGCCATTGGAAGACATATAGGCCTGCGTAATAAAAGAGCAGAAGGTGAGCCTATGCCATGCCATGAGATGTGATGTGGAGTGGCTGGCAGCTAGGCCTACATTTCTGACAAATTCTTCTTTCTCCACTAAAAGAGATGCATGGCAGCCTAGATGTGCTGCCTCCTTGAAATGTGCCATGAACATTGGACAACCTAACTGCTTTCAGATAATTGTAGTAGAAAGCTGAGGGGAGGAAGGTTGTGGCAGATTAGGCGGGCACATTTCCTCCTTAATTCGTCATCTGGACTGCAGTCAGTATTCTGTACAAGAAAATCGATGCATTCTGATTTGGTGAGTTCCCAGGGTGCATCGCGTGGAGCATGATGGGCTCCGAGAAGTGACCTATCCGGCCATGACAGGATGAACTTACCCTGCTCCAGTGGAAGGAAGCATTGGAATTTCACGACCTTTGCGTGCTTTTGTGAAAACCCTCATTTGTGTTTGCGCCAGGCTGCTAATGGCGGACGGCGGTGTTTGCGAGTCCCACCTCCAATCGGTGCTCGTTACGGCATGGAAGGTCTGTGAAACTCAGCTGTGAGGGAGTCAAGTAATTATCCCACCGTAGCGCTCTCTGCTTCAGTGTCATCACAACTGGGGCTTCATTAAAAGTCCTAACAGTGGAAATGTTGTGTGCTGCAGCCTGTATATATATTTTTTCATTTAAATTATTAGCCATGCCTTGGCTCAGAGGTAATTTGACTTTTTGAAACCACGGAGCCCCTGTGAATTTCCTGCCTCCTCTCCCTCTCACGGCCGCACCAGCTGATCAACCCCAGAAGAACAAAAGGTTTATCTGAAGCCATGAAGCATACATTCACCAGCTTCTGGCGTCTAGATAAAAAAAAAAAATCAAAGTACGCAATTGAACATGTTAATACTGAGCAAAATGCACACAGTCAGGCACTAAACCTTAACAGGGATTTAGACGCTTGGAAAGCTATACTCCAGGCAGGTCAGCTTTACTTACCTTAGCATGAATGGAAGCAACAATGCTAAAATAATATGCTATTAAAATGAATGTCAAGTGTACAGCCCTCCTTTTTTGCTCCACTTCTTTCTCTGGGTTTGGTCGACAACGCATTTTCGGATGTACTAACCAGGAGTGCACGTGAACCCCTAGAGCATGCCCTGATAAAGTAGAGGCTTGAATATGCAAGCATTGGCAAAGCCAGTAGGGCTGGCTTGCATTTAAGTCGTGACTAAAACATTTAAAAAGTTTTTTTAAAAAGCCTGCAGTGACAAACAAGCATTTGTTTGCTGTATACAGTGCATCTATGTGACAAATAATGCAATGTCTGATGATTTAGTGTACTTCTGAGACGTACTTCCTTGTGCATTGTAAGGAAATCACTCCATAGGAGGCCTGATGATACAACAAACAGTCAATCATTTGAGGTGAGAGAGTGATACACTTCTGTGTAAAACCAAAGCTCACTCTACATTTTTAAGCATTGGCTTGCAGACAAACTGTGCTGTCAAACCAGACCTTAAAAGCCTGTAACTTTAAAGAAAAAAAAAATCTAATCCACGGACCGGTCTTCATCGTAAGCCTACTTGAATGAATTCTGTTTTACCAAGCTGACCTGTTTAGTGCCAGGTAGAGACTGAAACGTGTATGTATGTGTGTGGCAGGATTCCATTCATAAATGGGCCTGTGTGAAATCTACATAATTTACGCAAAGGAAATAAATTATAGGAAATGTTGATTCCGCATTTAGCCATTTTTTTTTTTTTTTTGCATGAAATGCATGCCCGTCTACATTTTGGATGCGAGAAGGCATATTGTGCAAAAGTGAATGTGAGGCGAAAAAAAGGCCCACTCTTGTTCCATTCATTCTCATTCTTTGAATGCCCACGCAATGGGATTTTTACCCAAACGACATCTCATCTACAAGACGTGGTGTAATGACAATCTTTGTCATTTTGCATAGCAAGTGTAATGCAAAGTGCATAAATTATGTGAGATTATGCTGGCGCAATTTCAGTTTTCCTGGGCCTATTCAGTATCTGGTGTATCTGGCCCTTGAATTTACAAGTATGGGACTGTTTGTGAAGGTTCTTGAATGGCAATTGAAACGGGATTGCCATTCCACTAATGTGGCAAAGTTTTGGAAAGTTGTATTCATGAAATCCATGCTCACCCTTTGATGCAACCAGGTACTCTGTCAATGTGTATTCTAATTACTTGATAAGCAAAGAACTCTTATCCTTTTCTCCTCAAGTTGTATAGACTGGATGAGGACTGTCTGTGGTTAAAGTCACTTCTGCATTTTGAATTCTACACTAGTTTGTGAATTTAGGGCCAGATGTACGACCATTGGCAATTGCGACTCGGAAATTGCGCCAAATTGTGAGTCACAATTTGCGAGTCGCAATTGCCAATGTACAACAGTGTCTGAGACACTGTTTGCGATTCCCAATGGGGTCGCAAATTGCATGCCTCCTGCATATTAATGAGGCTGTCGCAATTTGCGACCCCATTGGGAATGGCTTGCACTCCCAGGGATGATAGCCTGCTGGGTCAGCAGACCTCCATGTCTGGAACTGTTTTTAAATAAAGCAGTTTTTTTTTTTTTTAAATGCTGCCCGTTTTCCTTAAAGGAAAACGGGATGCATTTAAAAAAAAAAGAAACGTTTTTGTTTCTTTTTTTAAGGGCAGGTAGTGGTCGCTGCGACCACTGCCTGCTCTGGAAAAATGTTTGCGCACCCATTCCCAAAGGGGAAGGGGTCCCCTGGGGACTCCTTCCCGTTTGCGAATGGTTTACCACCCTCTTGAAGAGGGTGGTAAACTGCGAGTGTTTTGCGACCGCAATTGTGGTCGCAAAACATTCTTACATAGTGTTCAGACTCGCTATTAGGAAGGGACACCCTCAGGACGCCCCTTCCTAATAGCGAGTCGCTAACCCTATTTTGCGAGTCGCTATTTAATTAGCGACTCCCAAAACAGGGTTAGTACATGGCCCACTGGTTTTTTGCATGCGCAAACGGGTCTAAAACCCATTTGCGCATGCAAAAATACGTCGTACATCTGGCTGTTAATGTAGTGTTATGAGTAACTTACTATTCATCTTTGTTTTTAGGTTTCGCCTAGGCAGCGCTTGCGCTGTCACTTCGAGACATGCTGTATTCAGGATATGTGCATAAAGCTCCGTCTACTTCCCACCCACCTTTTTAATTGGTCCCTGTCCTTTGTAAATGGTGGCTTTTCATTGGTCATTAGGCTTTGTAGTCCCTCCTTAGAACCGCCCTGTCTCTTTTTGTAACCTCCCATGAGGGCACCCCCTATTACTTGTGTTGTTACGTCCTAGGTTTTAATTACAGCCTCAAGGCACTATTTTCTTACACTCAGTTGGTCCTTAACAAATTTGGCAGTGGCTACTTTACTCACTAGCACATCTCACATTTATATTAGACCTTCTATAAATTTCCCTTCATCAGCTCCACATAGAGTACAACCTAATCCGGAATTAATGTAATAATTCTTTTGTCGCATTTCAAAGCTACTAATTGTATATATTGAATGTACTGTGGTACTGTCTTGCATACAATGCATTATGGGTAGGGTGGATTTACCATATCTTCAAAGTTTATGATGCTCACTAGGGCCCTCTAGGCACAGCTTGTGGTACTGCACCTACACATCTCACATTTATATTAGACCTTCTATAAATTTCCCTTCATTAGCTCCACATAGAATACAACATAATAGAAATTAATATAATAATTGTTTTGTCACATTTCAAAGTTATTAATTGTATATATGGACAGAGCATTTTGTTTTTAGGCTTTTGTACCCTTTGTGGTATGCTGGACTTTAACTTTATATTTTTAAAGTTAAAGTGCGCCATTTTGGTCAATCCTAGAAAAGTAAATAAGTAGACTGGCTGCCATCATGTTGAAAGGTAATGCCGAAATTTATGTAAAGGCGGCACCCAAGCTATTAATTGTATATATGGACATAGCTATTTGAATGTACTCGTGGTACTGTCTTGCATGCAATACCCATCCATGTGGTACTGCACCCTTTCCTTAAGACCTAATATAGACATTCCAATACCCAGTGGCTGAAGGAACGAGCACCAGCATTTCTCCTTTCATTAGTGGAATTTCTGTTCTTATTGCTTAGGCTACAAAAGCCTAAATAAAATTCTCGCAAATGCTCGTGCTTGTTCCTAAAGCCACTGGGTAATGCAATTCCTATATTATGTCTCAAGGAAAGGGTGCAGTACCACAGGCTGTTACTAGGTGTCCCACTAACAGCCTGTGCTAGTGCACTCTTTCGTTAAGACCTAATATTTAAATTCCATTACCCAGTGGCTTTTTAAAACCAAAAGTTTACCCTTTTCTTAAGATATGTCAACTTCTCTGTTACGTAGAGGTTGCACTTCCACAAAAAGCAATGATGAAAAATAAAAACCTGTCAAGACTCGAAACACTGAAAATAACCCATATGGCCATAATAAATCAAGATTATTGTGAAAGTCGGATGCGCCTATCGACAGTTAATACAGAGATAGTGCATTCGTCTTCTGAGCACAGGAGTTCACCATACTTCCTTATGCAATTGTCTATGACTAATTTAAAGTAACTAGTTCACTGAAAGAAGTCTGCGGTAGAGCATTGCTGCTTAAAACTGCCATTCTTTCAATAAGCGCTCGCACTGAAGCTTGTAATCTCAAACAATGCGCCAGAAGCAAAACCTCTGATTGTAACGAAAAGCGGGGTACGCACGGGCTTCCAGTTTGAACACCCCTCAGGTTTGTTTGGTACCTCTCTCCCCTAAGGGCTTCTTACCCCCAAGGGATGATAATGGGCGATAGTCAAAGGTTATTAGCCCCTCTTAGATGCCACAATGTCAAAGGAACAATCACATTGAGTGCCTCCCTCTTGGTGCCTTGTTCCATTGTTTATGAGGAAGGGCATGGGGGTTGCAGCAGAGAGCCGGAAAGATATCCGTTCCAAATTGTATGCAAACATGCACAATTGTATGCTATGATGATGGCCACACAGCTGAGCGCCTAGAGCACGGCTTTATGAAACACTACGCGCTTCCTGACAAGGAAACCATTCACCTCCTTATATTGCACTACATCCGGCTGACTGCCCTATCATGCCAGAGGGGAGTTCAAACACAAATGTAAACATTTTCAAAGGCCAATCCAGATTTGTTTCAGTACTTTAAAATGACCAGATACCGAACTCTACAAACCTTTTGTTTTCCACACCAGTGAGGAGTTAATACTTTTATGTTGTGAGCAGGGCTGGACTAGGACCCGAAAGCAGTCCAGAACATTTTGTCAGAAGAGCACTCCTGCTGCACGTAGCAAGGGAGAGTGAACATTGCAAGTCCCAGGGACACCTATTAACAGCATGTGGTACTGCACCCTTTCCTTGAGCCCTTATATTTAAATTACCCAGTAGCTTTAGCAACAATAGCGAGCATTTTGGAGCATTTTGTTTTTAGGCTTTTGTACCCTTTGTGGTATGCTGAACTTTATATTTTTAAAGTTAAAGTGTGCCATATTGGTCAATCCTAGAAAAGTAAATAAGTAGACTGGCTGCCACCATGTTGAAAGGTAATGCCGAAATTGATGTAAAGGCGGCACCCACATTTATTGTGTAGTTTATACTTGCAATGTATTGAGGCATTGCACGCAGTGAGGCATATTGAAGCAAAAACGTTGCAATGCGAGACCTATGGCATTGGAAAGAAGTGGCCATAAGCTGCAAGACAAACGCGTTTGCAATGCAATAGGTCTTGCATTTGCAAGAGTTCAAGCCAATGGAATTGTAAATGACAATACCTTTTATTTACACAGGAACCTCGGGGCGTTTTCTAAGTGTGGACCTGGCGCCTCCCAATTATACGCAATTCTTTCTGAGAATTATCTGTGCGGTGCAGAGGTGAGGGAGACTAACACCCTAAACCCTCAATCGGAGACCCAAGACGGGGTCTACTGTAAACACAATGTAATCCTGTGCACACGCTATGTGTCTGATCCGTTATGGGGTAATTCTACCACCTTAGTTGTATGTTATACATGTAGATAAATATTTTGTTCTTGCAATCACGACAAATTTGTTGAGTGTTCTTTCTTTCTTTTATTCCGTAAGATAGCCCAGCCAACACGTGTTTCGTTATGGGAGATTTCCCAAATGACTTCTTCAGGGCTGTTGAGCAGGTGGATGTAATCTATCCAGTTCTCCCCGCCGGTTTTACTTCCGTCCCGGCTGTAATAGGTTTGACCCCCGGATCCAAGGTTTCAGTGTAAACCGGTCCAATCGAATACACACGGAGACGACAGTAACGTGAAGCGTACTCGCTGCTAGATTACCCACCCCCTCACACCATTGGGGCACTCACCTGTTAGGACCTCACCAGCAATAATATGAGGACTCTCACATTTGAATAATAAGGAACGAAGCAATCTACTTACACTGAAACCTTGGATCCGGGGTCAAACCTATTACAGCCGGGACGGAAGTAAAACCGGCGGGGAGAACTGGATAGATTACATCCACCTGCTCAACAGCCCTGAAGAAGTCATTTGGGAAATCTCCCATGACGAAACACGTGTTGGCTGGGCTATCTTACGGAATAAAAGAAAGAAAGAACACTCAACAAATTTGTCGTGATTGCAAGAACAAAATATTTATCTACATGTATAACATACAACTAAGGTGGTAGAATTACGCCATAACGGATCAGACACATAGCGTGTGCACAGGATTACATTGTGAATACCTTTTATTTATCTGTTTTTAAAAAAACATAAATAAAAGGCATCGTCATTTACAATGCCATTAGCTTAAACTCTCGTAAATGCGAGACCTATTGCATTGCAAATGCTTGTTTAAATCTGGCCTAGAGACTGCTTTTACTGTTTTGCCAGTCCCATACAGTAGGAAACACAGCTATACATTGCTATACATACATAGGCTATGCATCAGTGCTGTTTATTCAACTGTCATTTACATTTTTCTTTCACCCACCACAGCATACAGCATGGCACAGTGCGTCTGACCACTTTAGCCATTGTCTCTCTTGCATTGTGAGTGGCAACATTTTTATCACGAGCGCATCCACATAAAAAGAAGTACCCTTCAGTGCCAGGGCTGGTCGGTGCAAACCTTTACCTTGCCAATGGTTTTTTCCTTTATAGTCATTGTTGTAACTTGTTTAAAGCATGTGTTCAGGTTACAGTAATTGAAAACCAATATTACATTATCTTCGTGCCACTATGAATAATATTTTCCTACAAGGTGCAGTAAAACTAAAAATGGTTCCTTACCCATTCCAAGTACACATGCCTGCTAAGATGTTTTTTTACTGTTCTACTAAAATGATATACATTTTTCTAAATGTAAGACTTTTATTGGTAGAATAAAAGTGAAGTATTAGATTAACAGCAAAACGTTTTATTTTTATGTGGCATATGGTTGCATTTTTTTCTAATTAAACATTGCACCAATCTTTCAAGATCAAACCTATTGGCTTTAACAATGGTTGGTAGTCATTGTGCTTAAAAGGCAAAATATACTAAGCCTCCAATGCATGGTTTTGAGACAGTTCGGTGATGTGTTGTCCAACTGAGACTGTATGTTGTTGGAGGTCGGCGTTCTACAAGTCAAAGTATTGAACTCCTGGTGTGCCGGTATCTTTGCACTAGAGATGTCCTCATTGTGGGCGATTGGTAGGATGCAGAAGCATGTATGGGATGAAAAAGGAGAGTTGGTCATCTCACAGATCTAACATCAAGGAAAAACCCTATAATGTCAGCGTGGACAGGTTTGTAGTAGTTTGGCAAATGTCTGAGTTACAGAGTCTAGGCATAGTAGATAAAGTAGGAGTCATTGCAGTCACATTTTCCATCCCACAGTGATAACAAACAAAGGTTTTATGAGGAAACTTCTTCAGCAGTAACCACTCTTACTATCTCAATTATCTAACTGGCAGGATGCTGAATTCCTGACTAAAACCTGAGCAGCAGGAACTTTGTGTTTGTTGAAGGGAAGAGGACCATTGAAAACTGAATTAAACCTGCTAGAATGATGGTATTGGCCGAACCATGTTCATTGCAAGCCTCAAACTATTCTGCCAATGAAAATGACAAGCGTGTATTTTATGAAGTTAATATGTGGTTCCCGAAGCAGCACATGGATTCTTTACTGGATGCAGGGAATACAGAGAGCAAAATGTAATATACATTTTCCAGTCATGGCTCCATTGGTTGAAATATTTTCATAAATATTGAGGCCTTGCCTACAGACTGCTTTAGGTGAACACATATTGTCTGTAATATATTAAAATATATGCATATAGTGGTCTTTGAGTCCGCACATTGCACTTGATTGGATGACTTATCAGCCTGATTTTCTTGCTTCTTTTTTATGGCTGTCCTCCCTATAGTTTGATTGTCCCCTCCCCTCTGAATCATTTCTTCTTTACTGTCTTTTGATTGGATGACTTGTGTTCTTCATTGCTATCAGTCAGAGACTTGTTTTCTCTTTCTTTTAGTACTTCATGTGTTTTCTTACTGTCTCCCCCTCTCTCGTGTGCAATGCTTTCACCTTTGCTCCCATACTCTGTGTTGATTTCCCATCCCCAAGTTTTTCAGTGATTTCCCCCTATCCCTGCCCACCCTGCTCAGGATTATTTTAAATTAAAATGTTCTCTTTGTGGCTCACCCACCCCTCCTTGCTCACTGCTGCCCACTGGTGGAGGCGTTTATTATCTCCTCTATTCCACTTCCCCTCCGCTGCTTTCCTGGCCTGCCTGATCCTATATATATATTTCTTAACTTATTTGGAGGGTCTGGCCACTGTAATTCGCAACTGGGCCACTTCTTTTGATAAATGCACAATTTACACATATTCAAGTTCGACATCTGCAATCTTGGAATGATAAATTAAGAGACAAAATTGCTGTTGCGTGGCGAATACCTCGAGCCTATATGTCATCACTCTGAGGCGTCTGTAGCATATGCCTCATCACACTTATGTATATATTTATTTTTGCCATTGTTGAAAAGCATCAGCAATAACCATTTATTCTTTTGGCTGTTGCTGAGCAGCATCTGCAAAAAGCATTGGCAAAACCAAATGGCAAAACTGATGGGCTTTGCCAATGCTTATTTAAATTCCGTTGAGTTGCCCTAAATGGAGGGGCAGAAGGACACAAAGGTAAATTACCATTGTGGTTAAAAAAGAATTCAATTGTATGTCTTTGTCTGCACAAAGAGATATGTGACGCTTATTAGGCGATATCTGTGTAAATGTCTTAACCTTATATTTCAGGGGACAACGCATCACTGATGACTTTACACCTTTTATCTAAATTGAAAAGTTAAGAGCCCTTAGGGGAATTTGATTCATATATTAGTTTGTTTTTGTATGGGCTGATAAGATCATGAAGAAAACAGCAGTAGAGTGCGAGGCCACTTTCTTCTGGAGGACCTGGTGAGGATACCAGATGATTCTGTTTCCAACTGTGTGAATTAAAGTTAATCAGCTGAAGTTGACCAGGTGCAATTTCCTGAATGTATTATGTTCTTCAATGGAAATCCAGAACTAGAACACTATGTTCTTGGTGACCTGGAGTCCTCTATTAACTTTATACCTGCTGTACTATCGTGTCAATGCATCCCCTTGGATCACTCCACTTGTACTGTTTATTTTCTGTGTTTGTGGCCAGTGTGACATGGCGACCTGTTTAGCAGGGCCTCGACTGTGAGCCAATAGCTGAAAGCAAAATGGCTGTGTGTTGAGGAGGGAGAGTAGCCAGTGATCAAGAGAACAGTGAGGGTGGATTACACAAGGCACAATGGAAGGGTTTTAAGTGTTGTTCCTGTCACTCCCCACCACACTACTGCAGTTCTGAGTTCTTTGGGCTGTTTTTTGCAGGAATGCAAGAGTGATTATATCCATGGAAAACTGTACCTGGCCTCACCTCGCTGCCTAAGTGTTTTTGCTCTCTGGTCTCTGACTATCTTTGAGATGCTTTAACCCCGTTGTTGATGGCAAGCCGTCCCCACTTCTAATTGTGGTTTTTGTTATACCACAACTTACACCTGAGTTCAAGGTGTTAGAATCGAAAACTGTACTTTCCCTGAGGTTCATGAAAGTGGAAGGTAGTTAAGCTTTGGATTTTGGGATGTTGCAGTCTAGTGAACAGCAGTTTTTCAGTTGTGCTTGCGCCATGTCTAGTAGGTGTTTTTGTGGTACCAATATGTATTTACAGGGTAGTGCACTGAATTCAATTCATTTTTATCTACAAAGCTGTATCACAGGGTCAAGGGATCTTGGCTGAGAGTTTTAAATGCCTTGTCAGGTTTGTTTGACTGACATAAGGGGCACCCCTAAAGGTGGCCTTTGAGTGATACCTGAGATAAACCCCAGTAAAGCCAAGCTGCTCCTTAAGTTTCTTTCACCACGGGCTGTGCATCCAGAAGCATGAAAATAATACAAACAGAGCAATTGAACCTTAAGTCGTGATGGGAAGATTGAGACAAAATGGCTCACACTGTACAGAATATGGCGCACTCACTGGCCACTCTTTGTATCTTTTCTGTTCCTTTGCAAATTGCCAGGGTTGGATGATCTTTCAACGTTTGAGTCAACCGCTGCCAGTGATTAAAATCATTCACTTAAAAAGCGGGTAATTCGGTATCTGCCGTTTACCCCAAAAGACCTTGCACCGCTCCATGTCTCCGTTCACTATGTTCCTTTGACAGCAAGCTTTTGAGAATGCATGTAGAACAAGTAGTGGAAAGCAGGAATGCTTTGTCTTCTGGACAGGAGCATTCTCCCAATCCCTGCTTCTAGCTCACCGCCAAGTCTAGCCTTTTACAAAACAAAGTGCTTCAGCTAAACTGGGCTATTAAGGGCTTTAAGGCTAGAGAGGCGGCAGCCCTCACTCTTCCATGCAGATATAATAATGGCTGCCTCGTGGGAACCGGCTCAAATGTCCCCCGCTTTATATTTTCGAGTTTAGGGCTGTGAATTGCGAGTGGCGGAAGTGTTTGAATATTGTGCTATGAAGGGAACAGTCCTGCCGTGAAGCAGTTGTGGTATTAGAGCAGCTCTCCTAAGAGATCCCCTGGCTCCTCCGCACTGCTCGGAGTGGCACATTCCCAGACAGCTGGTCGCGCAGCATGGGCTGCGCGTGCAGCTAGGAAGCTGGCACGCGGGCGGAGAACAGGTAATGCTCTAATTTCCCCTGTGCAGATGCGGCCAGGAATATCTTAATTTATTGGTGTGCTGGCATGCAAGGGGGAATGCTGGCTGTGTAGTCTTGCATAACTATTAGCGGAAAATGGAGCTGATAGGGGCTTGACTTTTTCACTAAACTGAGTTTGAAATAATCATTGCCTTTTGTTGTATTTGGAAGGGCTTGAACAATTCTTAATTATTTAATTATAGATATGCAAGTAATACACTGGGAATGGCCCTGCTATTCCAGGGAAACTGAGCTTGGGAGAGTGTTTAGTTACAGCAGTAAAAAGAGGTAATTAAGTTGCACTGTCATTTCTGTTTTGCTGCAATATAGCTCCAAAATGCGTTGCTATTTCCCTTGAAATGAAATCACGAAATGTAAGGGTTTTAAAATATCCATGCCAGAGCTCTGTCAGCACATCACTTTATATGCCCAACTCGATGTTTTCTAAGTGTTCATCTCAAGTACGTCTCCGGCTACATGGTAATCTCGTCAGCTGGCAGACACCTTACATTTAGCCAATGTAACGCCCTTCTTGTATTCAGAATATTCATTTTTCACTGATTATGGCACTTGTTAGATACATTAGCAGCATATTGTTCTTTGTATGCAAAGTCGAGTTTCTTTGGAACTTTCAGCCAGCTAATTGCCAGTAGTTTGTTTTTGAGGCCCAACAGTCGGTTAACAATTCGGCCTATTTAGACTTATAAACCGTCCTTTTGCTTTAATCCATGACATGACAATGAATGTAGACAGAAAATAACATTTTATAAATAAATGAGGGTGTGGGGCATAGAATGTAACAAAAATGCATATAAGTGCATGCAGCGTGGCTGATTATGAGGACCAACAGTGTTTCAGGCTGTGTGATTGCTACCATTAGAGACACAAGGATAGCCTGCCATTGCAGATGCCTCATGTTAAATAACATAGTTAATAATCACTTAGAGAAGGCAAACAAACCCCTTGTGCATCAGGTTTCACATGTAGGCCTTAATTGTTGTGCAGGACAGTTCTAGACACTGGCCAGAAGGATCACTGCAGAGTCAGTTTATGGATTTTGGGGGCATAGGTCGAGGCATATTTTGGGGGCCCTTGTCCAGAGCAGCTTTTGAATTGTATTAACCATTCTCTGCCAACTCAAGCCCACTTGATGCCAAACAATAATTATTCATATGTTAAACGTTCAGTAAAAGGGTCACACAGTTGACTATATGTTGTCCAGGCTCAAAAATCGTTAATCTGACACTGGGTAGACTGCAACAGAGGCAGAAGCGGAGCTAGGCCGAGGAAAAAGAAAGATGTTTAGATAGGGAAGCTGGTGAAATAAAGAGAGACATCACTTTACTGGGGAGCCCATTGGAAGGTCAGGGGCCCTGGGCAATTGGGCAATTGCCCCCTTTGACCATGCCTTAAAACATCTCTGGACTGTTGAGCTAAAACACAGAGGTGGCCTAGACGGCTCTGGCTGAGTAAGAGGGGTTCAGACTTGAGAGAACTAGTAGAATTTATTCCCATATCTATCAATGACCACCTTAAAATCCAAACAGTGAGTGGGTGACAGATGTATCCTTCACTCTTTTCCTTGGGTACCAATATGTGCACTAAACCACTAATTTCCTTTGTGTGCTTGCTTCCTTTCCAGTGCTGTGTACAGATCAGACAGCTGGTTCTCCAACATCTTAAAACCTTCTGATGGGCTGTTCTAAAAGTATAGTGTTTGAGAATGGTACTTGTACTATTAGACCACGTAGACCAAAAATTATATTCCCCAACCCTGGTCTAAATAACAACATGGAAATGTGTTTTGTGCTATTAGTGAGCCTGGGAAAGTAAGTGGTTTTTGTGAAGTTGTTCAGAGTTTTCTCTCGAACATTGGTTCATAATTTTCAGTCGGGTTAATATTTCATGGATAAGGTATCCTTGCACAAGTGTTTTAGTACGGTATTATATCATTGGCTGCAACTCCTGTACTGGATGTTTGCTCATTGATATCTCAATTGTGAATTTTTTTTCCGTTTTATCATGTGTACCATATTGTTTTATCTAAAAAGATTCTACTTTACGTTCTAAAGATAACATTGGGGACTTTTAGCCACTTTCTTTGTGTTACAATACCACTTATTCATTGATGAAAAAATGCAGATAACGAGATGGAAAGCATTGGGTCCTCTGAGTTGCAAAACTTGGCGGGAAGACTTTGAGTGAATTGAGAAATTCAGATCGACGATACACTGTGTGCACAAAAGGATTTAGAATAATAATTTTGAAATGGTAAAACACGGAACTTGATTACAACGCTTTTGTGTTTTCAGAAATATTCAACATACACTACCTTTGTGTTGTAAAATGTCATGGGAGGATTATTTAGGGAAGTGTTCTTTTTGGTGTTCATTTAATGTTTGACTGAAAAATAAAATGAAAACAAGCATTGGCAAACTCAATGCGTCTCGCCTATGGGCGAGCTGCTGTGCAACATGGCTTGAAGTCAAGAAAATAAAAAGTCAAGCAAAATAGTGACTGTATTGACCACTTTTTTAAGCCATGTTGCATAGCAACCCAAACTGCTGTGTAATATGTTAAAAACAAAACCGTTTGGGGGAGCAACACTAGGGAAGCGCGGGGTACGAGGTTAGGAGCAGCAACAGGAGAGGGAAAAAGCAACATGAGGGAGGTGCAAGGGAGGGGGGGGAGCAACAGTTGGGGCAGCCACATGGAGAAGGGATGGGTGGGAAGGAAAAGAAGAAATAGTACCTCAATCACAGCACAGGCAGCAGACAGGCACTAATTAAGTTGAATCAATGGGTGCTTGGTCCATACTCTACAGAAAGGAAGTGAAGTGGCGCTTGGTCTGTGCTGGCCAATTAGGAGGCAGTATTAAAGAGTGACACCGAAGCCAAAACATGGTAACCAATGGGTGGGCTCCCATCCTTTCGTTGTAAACAATATGTCTCGGAAGCTAGAGTGCATGCGCAGCATGCACAGTCAGGGTCGACCTTAAAAGAGATTTAAGAGGTTCTATATTCTTTCACAATGTGGAAGTTTGGAATTTAAATGTGAAATAGTCACACTGTACATGCAGATGGCTAGTTCTGGAGATAGTCGCCATATTTGCAAGCTGGGGTGGGATAGCAAAATAGAGAGTGGGGTGAGGAGGTGTAAATAGAGAAACAGCACACAGGGAAGAAGCAAGAGAACATGAAAACACATGCCCTTACATTGAGTGTTGAAAACAAAAGTAGTCCCCTGAATATAAGCACTGGAGTGTATAAGTCTTCCACTTAAAAGGTTAATAAATAAGCTGTTCTTCAGGAAACTGACAAACCCAAGAATAAGCAGGAAAGGCATTAAATTTGAAGCCAACAAACGAAATTGACTAGAAAGTCAGCCAATAAACAGTGGGTTGTCCCAAAGTCCACTGTAAGTATTGGTTGTGTCTACAATAGGTCTCTTGCCTATGAACAGCGTCAATAAGTGAAACCTAAACAGCTTTCTTGTTCATACTGCACTAGGGGGCCACATGTCCTTGGTTTTCCTGACAATAGTTCTGAAATGTGTCCCTTCACACATAATAAAGTAAGAGTTCTCTGGTTATTCTAAAACATGTACTGAACTTGTATGGACAGTACTGTTCCAGAATGCCAAACACATTCAAAATGTGTTCCTTAAATGGTTCCTATGCTGATGAAAAGTATAACTTTTCTAGATGATGAGCCAATAACTAGGGCAAAACCAGCCCTGGGTTGCTTGTGTTCTGGATCATGGAGGACTTGGCTTGGCAGTTTGAGTTGGACTGTTCCCACGAGGAGAAGGGCCAAGACTGTTTTGCATATGTCTGGATCCAAACCAAGGTGGCATGGTGAGCAAAAGAACGATGGTTTGGATTGCTACCATGAGCTATTGCCGGTGCTTAGACCTATTTCAAGCATCCTGACATCACCTTTTGTGTGTTTCATGTACCACCCTAAGTGGCATGGGTATGCCCACATGTGGGACCCATGCTCACTGTGTCACTGGAACTAAGCAGTACCTAGCTGATGAGTCCATAACTAGGGCGAAACCAGTTCTGGGTTGCCTATGTTCCGGTTAAGCGAGGTCCTGGCTTGACCGTTTGGGCTTGACTGTTTCCATGAGGAGCAGGGCTAAGACTGCTTTTCATATTGCTGGGTCCAAACTGAATTGGCATGGTGAACTAAAGAACAATGGGTTAAAGTGCTACCCCAAGCTATTGGCAGTGTTAATACTTATTGCAAGCAGCTTCCCATCCCCTTTTGTGTGTTTTATGAAAAGTATAACCATGCTGAGCGTAGTGCACATGTTGAATGAAAGTAATTGGTCAGTTTCATTTGTTCAGCATTCAGTACTGTAGTTTTTCATGGTTTAATTCATTGACTAATTCAATAAGTTCATGATGCACCTGTAAGTAGGATGATACCTATTGTAAGAGCTATACTTAAGTAAAAAATATTAGCTTTTAGTCACTAATGGGCTTTACAACTATGATGTTTATGGGCTATTGGTAAACCCCTAAATCAGATCTATGAATTGGCTACATTTAAGGGGTATATCATATATCCATATTGATTAAATAAAACACCAGCGCTATTTTATATTTTTATATTTCATCAGAGCTATGTATTGTGTATATATATATATATATATATTATACTGGTTTAATCTTGCTTATTTTCTGGCATTGTGTGTTTGTTTGTTACGCTACATGCTTGAAACTATGCCAGTACCATGTCGCAATTTCCATTCCTTTCGGGTAAAAATCCTATCACAGGAACACAAAAACAACAAGAATCTACAGAACGGAATCAGCTGTTGTTCGCATCAAAGCAATTTTGCGATATTTTTTAGAGCAAAATGCACTCAGAATCCCACACAATTTTATGTAATTTTGCCTAATTGTTTTTGAATTTTATGTAATTTTTAAAAAACGAAATGAAAGGAATTTTGCACAGGCGTTCTATATAGGCGTCTAAAGCCTACAACTAAAATACAGTGTTAGGGAGGTTACAGTGATTAGCAGTTGGAGTTTGTGCTGCAGTAGGCACCACTTAGGATAATCTCGGGGATGGGGGGTAGGGGGGGGGGTCGTGCTCTATTACAGAAAATCGTACACCTGGAGCGATCCATACTGGTGTTGGTCATGGACTAACACCAGTGATCAAAGGGTACATATCCCTAAAAATGCGATGTCCTGTCTTCTGCATTGAATAGCATCATAATATCATGACATAGGTCATGGACCATGATAGTATACTACTTCTTTGCAGCCAAGATTGCTGCATGTGTGCTTCCTTTAGCGCTAAACACTATTGGAGACCAGCTTACAGTGCTTGACAGAAAAATGAAATTTATTGAACTTATGTTGCGAAGACATATTGAAAGCATGTGAAATTAATTGTAACAACCACTACAGTCAAGCCATATGTGAGAGCTGGAATTGTGTGTTTAGTAGTATGCCCCAGCTTCTACAATAAAACGAAGCCAACTAAAGCCAAAACCGCATGAGAAGTCTAAAACTTATGATGTCATTGAACAGCAATTACTTGTGTTGTAGTTGATATTTGGGAGGGTGTTCAAGGGGAAGTAAGTGAAGGCTATCGTTTCTCTAAAGAATTCAAATTTAAGCATTCTGTTCTAACATCATAACACCTGCAAAAGACTGCATTCTTGTTTCAGGCCAATCCCTGCAAGCATTCCTCGAACAGTGTTCTTTTCCTACATTTGAATACTGGGGACAAGAGGCAATACTATTTAAGGGAGGCTGGAGGGATTTCTTTGTAGGGCATTGTGAGAGATACTCAGATTGGCATTCCTTATAGTTAAATTATCACTGCAATTATGTTACTCAAAGTAATTGGATGAATTTGATATTTTTCTTATTGGGTTTGTTGTTTTATTAACTTTTAACTAGAATATAAAAAAAACAGCTGAAAGATTTGTTGATGTAAAATTTTTATTCGATTATTATCAAATAATTATAAGAGTGAAAAATACATTCATCAAAAAAATCAATCATAGCAATAAAGAAAGCAGAGATAAAACTCATAATGACATAATCGGATAGAACAAGGTAATTAAAACATGTAAAATCAATTAATTCAGAGGTACTCTTCACGATACAATCAAGTTATACAAATAATTTGTTGAGTTCTGACAATAGAGGGCACTTTTTAGAATGCACCTACAGCAAAATACACAGCCGGTTCAGATAATGTTTGTAAAAAAAGAAATGCCGGGCTGAGTTTCACAGAATAGGTATCAAATGCCTATGATGGAACGGCACGTAATAAATACAAAATAAGGTAAAATGCTCAAGCGACTGAAGGGAGAGACCTTCACACAGACAGGGCTGCATACGGGAGCGATCATATTGGCCGACTGGAAAACAAAGATAACTTCTAATGGAGCCTATTCAGAATTTCACTAATAAACTTTCCCACGGGTTCCTCACTAGTGTCCGGTAAGGCTCGTGGCCAACACTAGTTTTAATAATCAAATAATTTCTCAAGGTAGCTTAACCCAGAGCTTCCCTTTCTCTGGATTATTTTGCACCTTCTCTTAACACGCTCTCCCTTGTTAAACATTTGGGGGGGAGGAATACAGTTCGGGTCTGCTCATTAGGTCCACCAGATGCCTGACTTGACCCAGCCATGGAATCTCGTGACCATGCTAAACAATCCTCTATCACTTCATGATTAAGGTCAGTAATCTGGTTGTTCCATGCCGCCATCCATAAGAGCATAGGGGCAAATCTGATAGCATCCTCCACATAGACTAAATTCAGTTCTTCGTGCATACAAAATTAAAAGTACCAGGGGCCAATCCTAATAGCCTTCTACAAAAACTATTCTCCTCTTGCTGCATGCAACTTATTGCAATCCCGATAGCCCTATAATCCAGCCCCGTAGGTCAAAACAGGAAGGCACTTCAATTTATACACTTCCAACAAGGGCAGAATAGGTTTACGACCCACGCTGGAAGCAAATTTGAATAGGACACCACAAGATTAGTTAAAACACGAACTGCGATTAGAAAGGCAAGGCCAACTGTTCTTTGCGTCAAGTGTTATTCCTAAATAGGGAAGCTCTGTAACGTTGCCGATAACTTTACCTTTCATGGAAATCGGCCTCATTTTACTGGTCTGCTTGCCACACACCATATAGTCTTGGAAATGTTCGTGTCAAGGTCTAGATCATCCATAAACCTGACAAAGGCATCGACAAGTCCTTCAAGACCGTTAGAAGTACAGAAAAGCAGGATAACATCGTCTGAATACAAAAGGGCTGCAATAAATGCAGACTTTACTTTATGCATATCCTTGCCATTGGTGATTAAAATAGAATTAAGATCATTGGTATACAATAAAAATAGGATGAGGGCAAGACGCATCCTTGCTGGAGGCCTCGGGAAAGTTTAAAGAATTCAGCATGTTTCCCTTCATCACCCTATCTAACAGGCTCTGGCCCACGTATGCAGTGCTCCTAAAAAAGCAACCAGAGGGGGATGGGGGCATACCAATTAGAGTTAAAATGTCCCACAATTTGGACTGATTGACACAGTCAAAAGCGCTGCTTGAATCCATAAAGGCAATGTAGAGTGCTCCTTACTTGGCTACCGCATACTTCCCTATGATGAGGTTAAGGTTTAGGCATTGTTCCAAAGTCCAGAAAACACAGTGGACGGACCCACTAGCAACTGCGACTCATAAGTATTTTATTTTGATGAGTGCCAGAAACCCATTATGTTTATTAAAAGACCCCTCACCCACCAACCTGGTTGGTGGCATGCTTCATCATTGGGGTCCCAACTGGGTAGCCGAATGCCACCCAGTTGTGCTACGGCGCCTGATTACAGCGGAGCTGGAGTTGTGTGGTTGTGAAGGTAGTGGTGCAAGTTAAAATTGTCTCTGGGAATCCTTACTGAATAGACCTTTATTCCCAGCGGCCAAGGACAAGGTTAAAAAAGGAAAAAGGACAACTTTAGAGATAAATCGATCTAGGTTGTCACAGAAGATGGTCTACATGTTTCAGCCTCGTGAAAAGAATGGGAGGCTTTCGTCAGGACCAGGTGAATAAAGTGAGGGTGTGGCAAAATTAGACCACGTGTATCGTATTTACAACACACACGCTAAGGTGTGTTGTGTGATAAGTGGAGTCTATGTACTTATGGACCCACTGGAAAAAACCTGTAAAAGAAAGAAGGAGACAAAACACAAGTAACATAAAATGCAATCATGATAGCAGTATGGTTATGCCACTGTGTGGTGTCTATGGTGGAGTGGCACAAATGTGAGTCGATCAATGGTGTCAACCTGATGGTTGGCGGTAAATGCATGCTGTTCATGTATACTGTGCTCTATAAGCATGCATCATAGTTGTGGCGTGCTTGTAGCATGCCGGTACACCACAAGAAAAAGAACTAATGAGGCCCAGTTCGGTGCCGCATGTGAGAAGTATTGTGCACTTAGTTCTACTATTAGCTGTAAGATACTAAAGACGTAAGGCATTTGTCAAAGGCGACATATCATTATCGTTGTCATGTGAAATGCCACTGTGGCCCTTGGAAAATATCACATAGGTCAGGTGCCAATAATAAGTACGTTTAAAATGGTTGTTTGAGGAAACATAATATTTACACTAGCTACCTGTTGCTTGTAGCCTTATGCAGGACCCGGGAGGGGCGCCCGTCTGTAGTCACACACTGGGGGCAGAAAATGAGAGAGAGAAACATTATCGGGGGGAAAGTACAGTTCTGACTCGTGGAGAGTAAACGGAGCGGGTATGCGTGGCTCGCTGTCTACAGAGCTGTACGTGGGTGTGCCCTGGTTAAGGCTGAAAAGAAAACTCTTACTTTGTCAAGACGGAGCGTCCGCGGGCTGTACCTATTGCGGTTTCCTAGCGGTCCTGGATGTTACTGTGGCTACCGGCTTGTGGCTATTAGTATTGAAGGGAGCCCTGTAACTGGAGCGGAACAAGTCGTGATGACGTCACCGCGACCACGTAGGGTGCGTGGGATGCGGTTCCAAAGTCCCCAAACCTTCCCTGAAGCTATATTGTACCAGACACAGAGCATTGTTATCCTGCACCCAGGCCTCTATTCCGTTAAGGATAACCTGCCCCACAATTTTAACTGCGGAATCCAAAAGCAATATGGGCCTGTAGCAGCAGGGTTTCTGCCTATTACCCTTTTTAAAAACTGGGACAATTATAACACATTTCCATGACTTCGGGATTTTATCTCGGGCAGCAGTACTTAAAACATCAGTTGTAAGGGGGGCCCATAACTCAACATGGGCTTTGGACAAATCCATAAGGATACCGTCTGGCCCTGGGGCTATATTAGCAGAACTAGCTATAATTGCACTAATAACCTCTGAATACTCAAAGGAAATATGCAGGGGAAGCTAGGAGGGTGCCTCATTGCGCTAAACCAAAGGGACAGGAGTTAGGGAATATGCTTAAAGTGAGCCACCCAGATCTCTGGGTTGATATTAGACACTATGGGCCAGATGTACGACCCTACCAATTTGCGAGTCGCAAATTGCGTCGTTTTGCGACTCACAATTTGCGACTTGCAAATAGGAATGTACAACAGTGTCTCAGACACTGTTTGCGATTCCTAATGGGGTTGCAAATTGCCTGCCTCATTAATATTCATGAGAACTCCCAGGGATGGTGGCCAGCAGACCACCATGTCTGTGACTGCTTTTTAAATAAAGCCGTTTTGTTTTTAAAAATGCAGTCCGTTTTCCTTCAAGGAATACGGGATGCATTTAAAAAAAGAAAAATGAAATGTTACTGTTTCATGTTTTTAAGAGTAGGCAGTGGTCCGTGGGACCAATGCCTGCTCTTAAATTTTTTGGGGAATGCCAGTCACAAAGGAGAAGGGGTCCCCTGGGGGCCCCTTTCCGTTTGCTAGTGGCTTACCACCTACTTGAAGCAGGTGACAAACTGCAAGTGTTTTTCGACCGCAATTGTGGTTGCAAAACAATGGTACATACCATTGGGATTCGCTATTGGGAAGGGACGCCCTTGGCTCGCCCCTTCCTAATAGCGAGTTGCAAACCCTATTTTGCGCGTCGGTAATAGGTTACTGACTTGCAAAATATGGTTTGTACATGGGCCAGACCTATTTTGCGGTCGCAAACAGGCCGATTTCCCATTTGCGACCGCAAAAAACGGTCGTAGATCTTGGCCTTTGCCATCAAATAGACGAAGAAAAGTCTGCCTACCATTGGCAATCTCCCACAACCCCCTTGTATCCTTAGGTCTACACATAGAGACCAGAAGCTCCAATTTGTCCCCCTTTAGTTTGAGTTTTCTATTCTTAATAGCCCTTTTATATTCCGATAGTTCTTATTGTGTTTTGGCACTTTGACACTTCGATTTCACTAGGAGAACCTATTTCTGTATTATTACAACTAGTTGGATAAATGTTAAGATTCTCATATGGTCGTTTTGCCAAAGGAATGCTTCAATTCCTTGGAAGCATGGCCAGTGCAAGCATAATGCAGTGATCCTTTTTAACCAAATATATCTTTCAGCATCTGAGGATGGGAGTCACTCAATTCTCATCCATAAGAGGCCAAGAGCATGTCCCACTTTAGCCTTTATTTTTGTAGACCACTATGCTCCCTATGTTGAGGCAGGGATTCATGGTCATGGAGACACTGGACATCTGCTCTCTGTCCCAAAACCGTCGTCTTTGAGCCTCACACCTTGTATTCACTGACTGGAGAGGCACTAAGCAGCAGTGAGCAGCAGGTGCTGCAGATGGCTGGTTAGTAGGTGGTGCTGGGGCAGCTCCTGAAACCTGAAGGGATGCAACACCATCCCCAGTTGGAGGCCCCACGGAGGAACATGTGTCATACTGGTGCTTGCTGCAGAAATAGGAGGATGACTATTGAGTGACATTCAAGGGGGGACCATGAGCAGGAACAATGAGTACTTCAAGCACTCAACACACTCATCTGGATGATCCCTTTAGAAGTCGAAGCAAAATAGGAGTTCACATACAAAACGAGAAACAACACTCCAGATCTCGAGATGTCAAGAACCGAACACAATATTCCAGATGACACCTAACCATTTACTCATATCCTCCTATCCTGCATAGTACTCCCTCTTCACCCTGGCATTCCTTGGTATGCTGCATCTTGGGGCGTGTGTGCTATGCGTGTAAAATTTAGTGAAGTTTGATAAAACATTTTGGCAACACAGAATGCTTGGCTTTCAGTGCTTGTTCCGCATGTGCAAAATTTTCACAAAGCATATGTACTTTATGAATTAAAAAATACAATGTAGTGTCTCCACTTTATGAAAAATAATTTCCCCTCTGCCACGTGGAGCGTTGTGGAAAATGTAACTGGTTGCATCAAGGTGAAAGGTCTTTTTGTATACTGTGCTGCTTCTTGATGCCAAATTTACCCATCTTCCACCAAAATATAATTTTTGTACACACAAAAGCCTGTGCAATTAGCATAGCGTTCCGAACACAAATTGGACATTCAATAACTACGCTTTGGTACATACTTGGTGTGCAATTTGCACACAATTGCCCTTTGCACATATTGAATTAACACATTAATAGAGCAATTTAGTCGCCGTGCTGTGACGCGCAAATAGCCTGTAAAAGCTATATGCGCTTGTTGGTCAATGCCATTGATTACCATGTTGAAATACTCTGGGCATAAAACCCTGTAGTGTCTAGGTTGTTATCCCCTGTCTGGCACAAACGGGAGTTTGCATCAGGCATGAGGCTACAACATAGAACACAATTGGACTTATGACTTGTGATTCCCATGTTCTACAGTACTCCAAGCTGACACTTTGCATAAATCCAGAAAATAACTGTTGTCTGTTCCAGTGAAGATCAAAGGAACAGTCTAATGTCTGTACCTACATAGTGTTTATTCATTTAAGAAATGTTCGTTTATCTAAGGATATGCGTAAGTCAAATCAGGCTATTTTCCTTATGTCAAGCGCCCTTATGCTCCTTCAAGGTTGAACCCTCTCAATAACTAATTGAAATGCTTAAGAACACTTTCGCAACATAAGCAGAGGAGGGCCAACCAATGGCATTGATTACTATATTGCACAGACAGGTTTGTTGAGATGAGTTGTATCAAGGACATCACTGGAGTGGATCTTTTTGTGAGATTGCATCCTCTTTTTCTATTCTTTGATCACATGGGAAGCACTACACATTTTCACATTTACAAATTGGCTTCAGGCCTCTGTATGATTTCTGAATAGGTTTCCTACATGTAAAAACTGAAATTTCAAACCCACCGATATGTGTGTACTTCCTTTGTCAACATTGATATGCTCCAAATTTTTATAGGTCAACTATTTTCCATAGAGTAGTGACTGCAACTTGCATGCCCTGTTTAAAGGGTTTCCTTATACACATAATCTGTCACATAATAATAATAATCACATAACAGTGAATGCTTTGTCAAAATTTAACATTTGTAATAACCGTTCCTTCTTGCTCAGGAAGCCATAGATGAGCCTTCTCCAAGTGGCATGTCCTATTTAAATCAAACACTGGCATTTTTTTTTCCTGTGGGGGGGAAGAGTAGGTCTGATTTTATTTCACTTGAGCATTCTGCATTCCAAGAGCCGCTTTTAATATGATTCAAGGAAAATAAATGTTACTTCTCATCACGCTAGACAACAAAGACAGCCCCGAAACCGAAAATATTATTTCATTTCGATAAATTACAGTAGCTCTCTCTAGGGGCCACAAAGGGCTAGATTAGGAAAAACACTTAAATATCATTCCATCAAACTAAATTTTTAACTACAGTTTTTCACAGATAAAATGTGCCGGGAGCATTCAAAAAGTATTAGAGCTCACCTAAGAAACAATATTCAAATGTGAGCGCCTAATGGAAGCTTGTGAAAACTGCTAATGTCCACAGCATTCTTCCTAGGGATTTACCTTTGAGTTTTCTCTCCAAAAATCATCGAGTAGATTTCTTTCCTGTGTCTCAGCAGACTTTGTCCTTATAATTTTCATAAGTGTTCTAAATATTATTTCAAGTACTATGATGATAATCCCTCCTGCAATTGGAGGTTGTGAAGAGCATCCACTGTAATTTAGATAATGTTTACTTTTAATAACATTCAATTGTTTACTTTTTCCACTAGATACTCCTTTTTCCCAGCTGCATAATAATGCCCATGAAAAAAGGCAGCACAAAGATAATGTTCTGATTTTAATGCAGGATGATGCATCGTATCCGTTTTGTCCCATTGCTTACTATCAGTATAGTTTGAAAGGGCCCTATGCTGGGCCAACCATGCATCTTAGCACATAAAATCTGCAGCATCCATCCTTCACTAATGGGATTGTCAGTGAATATTAAAGGCGCCATTTGGTGTATGATGCAACAATAGAGCTCAAAATCTCCGCTGACATCAAACAAAGGAAGAGTCTACAATGCATTTCGTAGGTGGTTGTTAGAGATGCAGGACTAGGGGAAGTGATTTTTTTTCTCTAAACTGATAGACACCTTCAAGTTAAATTCCTATTATGTGATTCCCTCAAGCCTGTGTGTATAAAAATTAACCCTGGGCAAAGCACTACGCTACGCTCGCGTAGTTTGCGAAGTTTGCGCTACTTCGCACTACGCGAATTGCACGTAGCACAGTGCAAACACGCGTAGCGGTCATTTTTTGCTTGCTCGCGGTCCTCAACGTCAAGTTGGCGACAGCAAGCAAGCAAAATGACATCCCGGCGAGACTTTTTCCTCGTTCACGATCAGCAACATCAAGTTGCCGATCGCGAGCGTGGAAAATAAACCTCCCGGCGAGATTCTCAACGCGGGGAGGTCAGGTTTCTCATTGCGAGTGGTCGCGTATGCTCGCGACCGCTCGCGATGAGAAACTACCAGTCTGCGTTGAGAAAGCTGCTGCTCGAGTAAAAATCTACTCGAGCGGCAGTAAAAGACAGCTCGCACTGTGCAAGATGCCGTTTTCAATGATTGCACAGTGCGGACAAGCATCCGGCACTGTGCAATCATCGCGAACAGCGCACTACGCAGTTCGCGTAGTGCTACGCGTAGCTCGCGTAGTGCGAAGTGCACTTCGCGTAGCGCTACTTCGCGAACTACGCCCAGGGTTAATAAAAATACCACATTTCTTACCCTACTTAAAATGGCGATTTGGACAAGATGCATACCTTTGTTGTTGGAAGGATATGAGATGGTGGCCTAAGAGGTTGCAGAGACATAAAATGCTTTGGATGCTGCAACTTCCTTGGTACCTGCATATTTTAATAAATCATGCTTGGACGTATTATCCCACTGGCTCTTCCTGCCAATGTGGCACCACAGCCCAAAATCGGGTTCAAAGGCTCTTGCCCATATGGTGCCATCTTACCTCAAATATGTAGCAGTGGAGGATAAATCTATGGTGGTGTCGTGAAATGTTGCATTGACCTGCTGATCTCATACAACTGCTATGCTTAAAAAAGTGAATTGTTTGAAAGCACATCCAGACTTTGTATTCAGTTCAACGTTATATGAATAAAGGGCGACTCCTGGATAACATTATGCAAAAACCACACTGACCAGCACCACACACAACACTGCTCTTCATGTAACATGATGTGATGAGTCCTCCAAGGATCAGGGTCTGTTGAAGCACCACCAGCAAGGTTTTACTGGTATTTTGTTGGGAACTGTTTTTTCCTGTAAACATCTAAACAGACCAAATCACCAGTAAAGATATTAAACGGGTGTTGAACATTTTACCAAAAAAGCCATATTTTTTGAGCAAGCAAAAATTTAATATATGTACTCAAAGTCTTGGAAGTTATAGACTTGTTTCTCAATGAGCGATCAAGTCTAAGAGAAATCACACTCTCCACTGAAGAGAGACTGAGTATAGAGACTTTGAGATCCTGTGCTGAACAATGAGTTTGGGGGGGGGGGGGAATTCTTGGTGACCGTGTGTTGCCTTACTTTGGGTCATTAAATGTTCAAATTGCAACTGCAACTCTAAACAGTTCAAGCCGTGGCTGGCATATGGTCGGTAAACAAAAATGCTTCTGATTTGCTCTGCACTTACACATTTTCTTAATGGCAAGGGAATCTAAAACATGTTTAGCAGTTTGATTTTTGGCATTGGAAATATTTGCTTGTATATTGAGTAGACCTAACATACATTGGTCAGATGAACAAGACAGTATTGGCCATCAAATGTTTAGGACTCACACAGTTGCCCTTTTCCCCCACATAGTTCCCCCAACATTTTATTGTTTAATAAGTCATTATCAGTTACGATGGTTGGTCATTACTTGGGCTCGCAGCTTTCCCTGTTGACAGAGTATTCAATGAATTAAAATAGCGAAAGAGATTCCAGTCTTTTTTCCAACCAATGTTCCAATGGCTGATTGAAATAAAATGTCATTGAACGGTGGCTTTGCTTGTGCTTGAGCACATTATTTAACCTCATCAATGTATAAAACATTTTAATGTTAATATTTTCAATGAGGCAACATTATTCATGGTTGAGACCATTCCAAACATCACGTGGGAGGGTGTGAGATGACCTTTGGTAGAATGCTGTGCCATGTTTAAGCCCTAAAGGACGGGTTTTTAACTCTGCTTAGTAATGTTGACAAGAATATGCTTTAATTTCTGGTCATATTGTCCAGGTATTTATTTGATGGATATTTAGTACACAGTTAAAAAAAAAAGAAACCGAAAGAAAAAACACTGTTCCTTGTCAAATACGGATATCATCACAATAAAGACAACCCTTCAGACCACTCTGCAGACCATTACAATTGTCAGGCCTGCTAGGATTATGCAGTAGACACGGCACCCACAGTATTTATTACATCCAAAAGCCTCCACCACTGGCCATTGTTTTATCAACAATTTATCCATGACCGGTAAAAAAATAAAATAAATAATAAACATTTGAATTCCAGTCAAAGCCGTTGTTAGCAGCACTTTGAAGAAAATAGCTTTTTAACGTGCACTATCTCAAAATGAACTTGTAATATAAAAAACATAACTGGTAAGGTGTAATATGTTCCAATATTGCCATCTTGGGGGCTCTGGTGATATGTACAAACCACTCCGCCTTTGGTCATGTGGTTTAAGAAGTCACCACAATCCCTCGATACTACACAGTTGCTCATTATCTATCTATCTATCTATCTATCTATCTATCTATCTATCATGTTCTATAAAAATTGTCAACATGTCTGTTTTACAGAGTAACATTGGAGGTTTCTGGAGGATTAGGCAAGCCAGAGACGAGACAAAAAGATTGCACATGTTCTTTATAGCAAGAATAACACAGGCGCAAAAGCACACATTGTGAGGCAATTTCGGTCATAGCTGAGTGCTTGCTGCAAAATGGCTGCAAAATCTTAACATACCCTCGCTCTGCGCACACTGAGTGTTTTTTTTGTTTTCTTGAAAATAAGGTATCACTGTGCTAAGCAAGCAGGCGTCTCCTTCCAGGTTCTGCTTTGTGTGAGATTGAAGGGATTTTTTTTTGTTGTGATTTGACCGTCGGTTGTGTGCATTTACTGGGTATATTTGTGTTATAAGAGCTCAATTTCATAAAGGGACCGTTTAAAAAAATGATGGCCATTCTATGGGGCTTTAAGTGTAACACAATTGCGAAATGTGAAACTTATGTTTTTGATTACTGGACTAGTATTATTAAGAAATGTGTACAGATTAATTGGGCATCTCCTGAGACTGTACTTCCTCTGAAAGGTCCATTTTAGCAAAGTGTTTGAGAATAAAGGGGTTCGTTAATGATCACTCTACTATTTTTTCTTCAATACTTTGTTGGGAATTTTGCAATAAAAGACAACAGAAGTCAAGCTATTACATATTATTCAAGACCAAAAAGCGAAAGAAAAGCACTGCATGCACTATGTAATGAGCATTAAACTGTGTTAATAACCTTGAATGTTGAGATGAGGATACACGATGCTCAAATTCAGATGGGGGGGGGGTGAAGTGTAAAACAAAAGATAAAAGGGGGAAACGGTGTAGTGGCAAAATCAGGAGAAAAACGTTATACAGCATTGGTATACACACGTTTAAATGGTGATTTTTTTTAGATACATTTACCTAATGTCTACCCATATCTTATTAAACAACTGTTCTTTACCAAGATGTTTGTAGGAAACCTTTGCAGTGAATCTTGGTGGATGACTCCATCACTTACAAATGGGTATCATAACTTCTGATGGATATGTTATAAGGAAGCTTAGCCATCTTCAGAAGTTCTGCATTGTAAATCACGAAAACAGGCATTTTCCTCGGCTGCAGCTACTGCTAGATGTCCAATTCAAGTGAGTCCTGTAATAACCCGCCTCCTGTAAAATTGAAGATAACCGCCTCTCAGACAGCGCTGTTTCACATGGTCTGGAGTAAGCTTCCATTACCTCTGAATGAAATGAGCTCTCATCTTGCATGACTAATAGCGTGAGCTATTAGACCGCTATTGCACCTTGATTGCTGGTGATGGGAGGCGCTCTGTAATAAAGTGCAAAGAAGCCTGAGCGGAGGTACCATTCGAGGCTAATTAGAAATATGTGCAGTGCTTAGTCGAGTTTCCTCAGCTGGCTTTTGGTAAGGAATGGGTGCCAATAAAAGCCTCTCTGTACGATATTCCCTTAGAGCTTCGACTAAGGCCCGTGTTGCGAATGGCCCAACAATTTGCGATAACTCCTGTTACCACACATATTACAATTAGGAGTTTGGCGGGTAACACCACCCCTTCCGTTGTTTTGCTCCTGAAAAATTTGGGTGGGACAACCCTGACTATATTTATTGGGTGAAAAATGCCTGTAATTTTTAGGACATTCAGGTTTTGGTACGTTGTTCTCCTATTTCAGCAATAAAATCGTAATCAGAAGTTACTGATCAGCTCCCCTAAATTCCGCGGAGTCAGATTTTGTCGATTCCGATAAATATTGGTCCCAACACTGAGCCACTCATAATAAGGGCCAGAGTGTCTTTTCCTGAACATTGTTGGCTCTAGTTTTAGAAATCGTAGGCGAGTTTTAGTGAGCATAGGTGGCAAGCATTATTGTTTTTGTAGAGTTTAGAATGTACAACGCACTTTGTTAGCCATTCATGTTGACTCTTCTATTTTCTGCGTCTGGTTTCAGTCTAAAACGAGTTGCAGTGGAAGCTGAATTGTGAAAGTGGGCAGCACCGGTGCTCTGAAGCAGGTGGAGACTGAATTAACGGTTGGGGAGGATGGAATTGGCAAGGTTTGGGATGGATGGAGACATTGCAGAGATGTAATTTCATTTGAGGCAATTGTCCACATGCTTTGCTAAGCTAGCCAAACATTGAACGTGAAGATAATATACTTGTTAAATGAAAAGCGGCTGTAGCAGGAGCAATATTGCATTCTGGCCACCAGATTTAGAGCCTGAAACTCATAGAATTAGAAATCAATGGAAATATAAAAAAGGCAAAAGTTTAGAAATGTCTTTGCTATTATGAGGCAGTCCTTTAATAGTTAGCAAGCAATGCTAGAATTAGAACCCTTGTGAGGAGGTCAGAAACATTTCTGGTATTCCCTCTCCCCAACGTCCCCATCATTAAGGTGACGTTTCTGAAGTCGGGAATACTGGGCAACTCTGACTTTGTCCCTGAAAATTTCCTGAGGAATTACTGGGAGAATTGGGACTGCCTTCCAGATTCCTGCTGTCATTTCCGATTTTTGGCTATTTGTTGGAGAGATTTCTGTGTAGATAAAAATTTGGATTGTAGCATGAACATATATATTATATATATATATATTCTCATGTGTTCCCACTCGCTACTGCAAAAACTGCTGGACAGAAGTACACCAAACCTGTCGAGTTGACAGAGCTTGTCCCTACTTAGGGGCCGATTCCGATCTCGGTCGGAGGCGCACCCAATACCATTCGGTCGGGAAAAAAGCCATGCGAAAGCCTGTTTCCCGACCGAACCGTACGCGGGTCCGGCCGAGCGAGTACGATGCGACTCGCCGACCGACTCGTCCGGGCGTCCCGACAGCTCCGACCGACTCGCTCGGACTCGAACCGCTCCGACCGACTCGGTCGGACACGATTCGCACCGCGCAATGGAGACGTTTTCCGGCCGGGTAAGTACGATGCGCACCTCGACCGCTCCGACCGACTCGCGCCGTCCGACTCGAACTCGCTGTCGGGGCCGTACTTTGGGGGTCCGTGTCGGACCCCCCTGTACGCGTACCCGTGCGAGGCGCACACAGGGGGGACCCAAGGGTCCCCTCTACCTGTGCGTGTACGCCGCGGGCGCTCGCGGCGTACTCGCTGTAGGGGGCGCCCTTGTCCGCCTCGCACCCATTGAGGCAATGGGAGCCCGCGTACGCGTTGTACGACCGGCTCCCATTGACTGCAATGGGAGTCCGACCGACTCGTGTCCGATAACATACGGACGCATCGTACTCGTTCGGTCGGACTGCACGGGTCCGATTCGGTCGGAAATCTCTCCGGGTCCGGCTCGGTCGGAGAGATTTCCGGCCCGAATCGGAATCGGCCCCCTAGCCTCTTTGCCTCATATGGCATAAATCAGGGCAGTAGTTTTTGCGAAAATCCAAAACAAATGACATTTAGTGACTTCTGAGCAATTACTTTGTGAACCACAATTTTGAATGTAAAACTGAATCCAGTTTGCCTATGTGTTTTCTACAATTAGCCATCTCAGTGTGTGTAGCAGTAGATGGACGGATATTTAATTTTTGCTCCAGCTGCCATTATAAAAATTTATGAAGCACCTCAGTTCACAAACCCATTCTAAGGCTTTTTCCTCGGACATGGGGGGCGGGGCAAAACGGGCACACACCACAAGTTCAGAGAGGGCTGGGGTGATTTCTAATGGGGTGTAAATACCCTTTCCTTTAAACAAATACCATATGCATTCATATGCAGTTAATGGTCCTACAACAATACATACTTTTTTTCTTTGAAAACAAATTTAGTGTGAGATGGCATTATGATTGCTCTACTGTGTTACCCTGAGCTGAGCTCAGTCCCTTTTGATATTGATATATACCAATACTGTGTTCACTTACAGAAAATATTGTTTACAATTGGTGATTAGTTTGACACAGTATGAGAAATCTGCATGAATCATCCTGAGGTCGATCCTAGAAGTATGTTTGCATATTGGTCACGGAAAGTTGAAGCCATAAGATGTCTCAGATTTAGCATTTTCCATTGATTTTCCCAGAGGGAATTCTTAAAGAGCTAGAACACAAAAATGCATGAGAAGCACCGCAGCCAATAGGTTTTGAATGCATAGGTACTAGTGCAAGGCCACAACCTGTATCCAGTGCCTGTTATGTACAACCAGGTGGGTATTGAGGCCATATACTGGGCCTGTGATGCATGTGACATGGTCTGTAGCCTAGCAGCTGAAGGGTCTGGCCAGAGGCCTTGTCTGGATTGTGCTGGGGCAGGGACACTGTGTGCAGTTTGTGGCCATACAATCAAATTTTAGGCACGTGTTCAAGCATATCATTAGAAAAGTTCCAATAAAAAGTGAGATCATTTGTTACAGGGCATTATGGGTATATACTTGGAGCAGTAGCTCAACAATATTCTACAGCAATTGTTATATTACTCAACAAAAGTGACGAATTTTTAATGTTTCAAATTGCATCCATAAACTATTTTTAATATAGATTTTAAAGGGGTTAGCTGAGGAAATGGGGGTTGCTTTGATCTTATTTTCATTTTACCATCTTTTTCTGGACTAATACTCCGTACTGTCAAATTGTTTTTTCAGAGGGTCTAGCTCTCTCGTTTTAGCAGGTACCCCTACATTATAACTAAGATAGGTAGAAATGTTACTGTTGAGCAGTAAGAACATTTTCTTTTCTCTTAATTATCTTAAAAGTTTCAGATTTTGAGACATGGGTAGCGAGGTGGACTACTATGGTGGTAAACGGGTTCTCCTGTTGATAGTTACTATCCAGAAGGCTACCTATCTTTTTGATTTCAAAGGTTTGCTATCTTTGATTAAAATGTGTTTTGTTTAGAATAAATATAAATGGTCTTACATATTTGGCAGTTGTTTTCATAGTTCCTTTTGTTGCACAAGCATTGTTCTTTTTAAGAAATAGATGTTTCTTTTTAACAACGGAAACAGTGGTGCATCCAAAACAAGTGTATAAAATGTAATAGCAGAACAACTGGTTTAGGAATATTTGGGGGTTCCACGGTTGCCTTGGCAGCAGTAGTTTGAAAGTGAAGTTGGCGCATTTGTTTGAAAATTGTGTCTTTATTTCTTAAATAATTACTTGAAATAAAAAAGAAATTTAAACGTGGTTGATGCTTGTGATGGAAAATTATATTTTTGAAAAAATGTGTTAAAATGTGCGAATAACGACGGTAACCCATGAAGATCACAAATGATGCGGCGGAGTGCTCCTAACCTGTATGTATTCCTTGGAGCCATGATCAGGCATGCGAAGGAGTTTTGCCTTTAATAAAGAGAGGCAAGAATGATCCCTTCATAATGCTCTGCGTCTCTCTGAGGTCCAGTGTGTGGGAGGCCGGGCCACCTCTGCACTCGCCTACAGAGAAGAAAGGCATGCTGGAAATGAAAGCGCAGCACAGTAATGGAGGTGGGAGGAACGTCTCCATCAGTAAATGGCAGGCATTAGGTCCGCCTAATCACTTAAATGCATCCTATTAGTAAGTTTAGCAAAAAGGTGTTAAAAGAACCATCGCTGCCTCTCTCTATTGGCATGTTTTGAAGGGAGTTCGGTTATGAGACTATTAAAATGTTATTTTGATAATTAAGCCCACAGCTGTTGTGAGGGCGTCGAGGGCAGGAGCTGATGAAGCGGCAGACTGCACACTGCACCAGCTAAATACGGGGAAAAAATGGAGGGAAAAAAAGATTGAGTTTTGCATGGCAAGGATACTGGCTCTGCATACAAAATATTTATTGCTGTTGGGCAACCATAAAAAAAATGGCTTCCAGAGGTTGGGACCTTGGTGGTCCTCAAATTAGTTCAGTTAACGTTTGCCATAACATCTCTGTAGCTTTTAATGGTCAAAGAAGGGTCTATCGTTGAGACCATGCAGACCTTGTGGTTCCTTCCTAGCAAACCCTACTGCCATCATGTCAAGGAACGCTATATGTTAATAGCCATTTGTATAGCACTATATTGCTATTAGCATGGCCTTGCAAAGGTGTCAGTCGGAGTATATTCACGTCTTGGACTTAAGGAGTTTCACAGATCAGAATATGCTTGTTCAGTCACCTTTAGTGTGGATGTGGTGGATATGTCTTCTGTTTGGTTTCAAGTGTGTATGACAATAGCTACATGAAAACAGTAGCAGTGAAGGGAAATGACGTGGAAGCAAATTTGTGTGAAACGTTAATAAAAGGTCGTCATCATAGGTCGGCTAAAGCGGTGCATAATTAAATGTTATATTTATCAATTTTCTAACATTGTAGCATGTGGGCTTAAAAGCATATTTAAAACTGTACGTTAGGCTTGATCTTTATTATATCTCACTGTGCGGTCTATGGGGACCTGCAACTGAAAACTGGCATTTTCCCTATTTTAGAGTTTTTTTCCAAGCATTTCATGAGTTGTTCACCTGTAAAATGTTTTTTTCTCTTTTGATAGACGTGTTGTTTAATAAACATGATTTTTGCTGCTAAAGCTATGAATTAACAAAATCCATTATCCTTCTGATGCAGTCAGTGTAAATTCCGGGATTTTATTTACCCAAAAAATGACCTCCATCTGTAGAATGTTTTGCTGTGAAAGGCAGTTTAGCATTGTGGTTTTTGCAGAGCCGATCTAGCTTTCCCTGTCAGTGTGAGACTGTAGTTGTTGTCACATTTCTGCGATCAAATGCTCGCAGACTCAAATTCCTTAATTATAACTTTTTTTACTAGTTAATAGTGTGATGATAATCCATGGCTTTCTCCCATTCCCACTTCATGAACGCTTTATGAAGCCAGTCACCGTTGGGCTTGGACACTTGTTATCATATTCTAGATTTGTTGAGGTTTTGAGTAGAGGGCTTGAATTAACTGGAATAACAATATATTATCCATAAATATAAACACAGAGATATAGAGTTAATGCACTTCAGTCTTTCAATAGAATGCAAGTAGTGTTTTACTGTGATTGGTCAATGATGTTTTGTCACTATCGCAAAAGTAGAGCTTGTTTCTTGCCATAAAGTTCTCTTTTCCATATTGGCCAGTTTTTCAAATATCAATAGTTGGATCCTGTTTTCTTGAAGGTGAAATCCCACACACCACTTGTCCACACCTTCTCGAGGAAGAGATACTATCACAGTAGCCGGTTAAGATAAGAGCCTTGAAGCCCCGCACCTTAAAGTTACCATTAAACTAGGATTACTGGTTGCCGCTTCTAATACGCCACCCCTTCCCCAACCTTCCAGGTACACTTCTTTATTCAAGATAAGTGGCCAAGTTTAACTCTAGAGATGGAAGTTTAATGTTTGACATCCGCTACCATAATTGATGTTTTCCTAACCTCCCCAACCTCAAAAACATGAAAGATTACACAGTGGAGCGTGAAATGAAGGCACTGTGAAAAATAATGTATTTAACTATATCCCTAGTCCCCTTTTAAAGAACTGTTCATTTTTTCACATCACATATTGTACATGCTCTTCGACTGCACAGGCTTACCTGCCTCCGCCCTGGCCTACTACTGTGTTATCCTCTTATTTCCTTAGTCTGCCATGTGGTTAAGATCCCAACCTAGTTTTACAGCCGCTTTTACTTGCTCTTGGACCAGTTCTTATAGAAGGGTTTTTATTTGAATATTTCAATGCAGAAGCCCTCCATGTAGGGGAAGAAACACGCAACTCCTGTCTGGCTTTAGCTAATATGTACTATGCAGCAGATATCTGTATCTGATCTGCACAGGGCCTTCACACAGCGACGAATGGAGAAATAAAACCAGCTCTAGCAAAAATTCTAAAATCACCCCAACAGTGGGCCTGGCATATGAATGTAGAGAATCTCACAATCTTCATTGGGTTTGGTGAGATGTGATTCTTCCAACGCCCAAAGAAAATTGTTAGAAAAAATAAATCCAAATAGCAAAACTTATAGCACAATTTTCAAAATATTGTCAAAGGGCTGTAGGGGCATTTCATGGCAGCCCACCCAGCTATAAATGCAGCTCCCCTCCTGCGAGATGGTTTCAACCTCTGCATTGGGTTTGAGAGGATGAGGTTCTTCCAACCTAAAGAAAATAGAGGTAAACAGCAAACCTTAAAGCACAATTTCTCAAATCTATTGGTCAAATGCTTCTAGAGACATATTATGGCAGCACATAAGCTCCAAAGGCAACCTTCACCCACAGCTTGCAGTGCACTGGGAAAAGCCAGAATGAAATGCCTAATAGATCCATGCCTCCAGCGTGTTTTGAGAACAGTCAATGACTTCCTTCTTATTTTGAGCTGGAATCAGGCAGACGTTTCCCTGAAGACTTTTTCAACAGATGCCCTACAAATGTCAACCAAATTACTTGTTGCTTAGGGACTGTTGACTTTGTTACAGGGCGTCAGAGAGCAAAATAGCATTGAACTAGGTATGGTTCGTAGATTGAGAACTGGTGCCAGAAGCAACGTTTTTCCTGCATTGCATGCCATTCGTTTTATTAAGTTTGTCACAGAGTCTAAGGAACATAAGTCTGTCCAGACAGCCAAACCACTTGGTCAAAAGACATTAAATCAGTGGGGACCAAATGACTTGTTTTCACCTGCTATTGCTGGTATGGCCCTTGCAATGGGGGCTATTTGTTTGTTAAGTCAAGTGCTTCTTAGCAATCTGGGACAAACCAAGATTCTACCTATTCTCTCAAAAAAGGTTAATTAAGTTTCATCAGGCAAATCCCATCCTCTGCCCCGCAGCGTTTATGGTAACTAGCTGTTATTCTAGGGACAAGTGGGGCAGGACGGCTGAGCTCAAACATGCCTTGTCCTCTTTTTTTTTTTAAGCACCATTTTTGCACTTTCTAGAATAAACAGTAGATGGAGCAGGCTCTGTTGAATTGGTAATGGGTTCATGGGCAAGATCCCAAAAAATGAAGTTGCTCAGTCCCCATTAGGCTGAATATAGTTGGCAAACTTTGGTTTCACAAACTATGACAACAAGTGTAGAAATTTCATAAAGTTGGCATATCTTGGTTTCAACATTAAGGAGCGAAATTGGGCGATAGGAGCCACAATTTTCTGGGGGCTTGCCCGGTTTTGCTATGACCACTACTGTGGCCTGACAGAGGTCCGGGGGAAGCTCTCCCTCATCCTTTGCTGCAAAAAACATGTTTAGTAGGCGTGGAGCTAATATATTATTATTTTGTTTGAAGAATTCCCTTGGGAGTCCGTTCGGCCCTGGAGTTTCCCCCGACTTTTGTTTGGCAATGGCAGCATAGACTTCTTCTAACGTGATCTCCTCGTCTAAGGCCGCCGTGTCCTCAGTTTGCAAGATGGGCATGTCTATTGCTGTGAGATAGTCATCTATGCTATTCTCTTCTGTCGTCAGTCGGACCACAACATTGTTTTTGTGCTAGTTATGCAAATGTCTTGCATTCCTCTGCTGTTCAAAAAGCAGACGTGCCTCTTGTACACTTTCCTTAAACCCAACTCATCCTTGCTGCAAGATCTAGAAGCAAAGGGAGGAAGTGGAAGATTTGCACCCCTTTCTGGTGACCTCTAAATCACATAAACATCTCATTGATAGGCAGAGGGCCAATTGAGGGATCTGGTCACCACCCTTGTGAGACCCAAATGGTTATGAAGAGTATTGACCTCTCAGCCTAGGAGGGATGGGGACAGGGGTGGGAAGGGTGTTAGGAGGCAGCAGGAAAGTACTTCAGATAAGGATTCCCCCTAGTCCCTAGGATAACATAATTGCCACTAAGAAGAACACCTTCAAATACTGGAAAATCTTAAAAACTACAAGAAGGACCCTTAAGATGGAATCTGCAAAGAAACTAGAACTAAAGGGACCAAAGTTTATATTCCAGTGCAAGGAGACAGTATTTCTCCCTGCTTCAGTTGATGCTAAGTCACTACAAAGTTGCTTGCAAGGCCTATGCTTTCTACTTTGTAGATGAAAATGAATACAGTCGGGTTCAATACCTTCTGCAAGAACTGAGCGAATTGCAGGCAATAAACAGAATCAGGACAAGAAATAAGTCCTGGAAGGAAGGACACACTCTGAATTGATGGTCTTCTGTCACCCTTTCCACTTCTTATATGAATTGCCATCAGGAAGCTGAAATAAGATTTTGGCTGTGGCCCATATGAAAGGTCAGGGTTGCTAGAGGTTGTGACCTACTTCTACTCAGCCAGGTAATATACGACTTTGCCCATTTGTTGTTCATTTGAATTAGCCCCGCCAGCCCTTCCAGTCTGGTAGCGAACTAAGTGAGCACTGTTTCTTCCTTTCCTACTCTAACTTTGGTACCTGAATAAGTGGTGCTCTTGTGACTGTGTCCAGAGGCTTGGAGCTATCTCGAACTCTAAGGTCACTTTCAAACTTTTCCACTGATTTTGATGGGTAGAGCTGCTAGCGCAGTGAGGTAAAGAAGTTCACTGTTGAGGTTCGCTGTCTGCATAGACCTAGCTCCTGGAAGAGCTCCGTATTACTTCTCCAAGTCCTGAGGAGAATCCCAGTTGAGCAAATAATTAGTCAAGCAATCTGGACAGAAAGAAGTGAACTGATTTGTCAAAATGAGAAATGTCCCATGTCCTACTCACTTGAAGCCAAGTCTAGCGCTGGAGATCAGGATGTCACTTGGGACAGTATTTATTGAGATAGAAAAACTCTACCAAAGGTGATCTTGCTTCAATGAAATACCCAACCTGAGAGGGAGCAAGGCAGTGCTCACAGGTTTCAGAAGCAATCTGTGCATTGACAGACTGCTTCCATGTCTCTCTGTACATGGTCCATAGATGAGCAACTCATATGCCTCGAATAGAAAATGCTACTTGCCAGTGTGCATCTGTTCTTGGCATGTAGAGCTGCAGAATATCATACGCCCACCCGCCTCCCCGTAACCTGTACCTGTTCCAGTGTTATCTTACTTAGATACATTCACATGGACATCTTTTCTGTTTCTTACAAACATCATTTCCCATCATGGCGAAAAACAGTCTGGGGATGGAGTCGATGCCCATGCGCGCTGTCGTCCGGGGGGGGGAGTCACCTGTCTCGTGGCTGCGGGGGACTTCTTCCGGGACGGCGGCGGGGTGCGGGCGTCCGGGCCCGGCACCGGATGGCGATCTGTGCATGGGTGTGATATTCTGCGGCTCTACATGCCAGGAACGGATGCGTGCTGGTAGGTAGCATTTTCCTTTCTAAACTCTTCCCTCTGACTCTTCCCCCTCCAAAAACCCTTTTACTCATCCAAAAGCCTCCTCCTACTGCTATGACCTAAAAATAAAAAAATCCCTCCACTATCCTTTTCAATCAAAATAACAGACTAACATGTTCACTTCTCAAATTCCATATTCCACTATACTAATTCACCACTAATCCTTTATGGGTTCCAGAGTAGCGTGCTACTCGCCAATAAAGCGTTTCAACGCCCCATCAGGGTTACAAGCACTATATAAATGCAAACCTTTTTCCCATTTCTACCCCTCCCCAACCCTTCTCAATCCAAATAACTGAATAACCTATCCACCACTCAAATTAATTTCATGTTTCACCATACTAATTCAACACTAATCCTTATGGGTTCCAGAGTAGCGTGCTACTCGCCAAAAAAGCGCTTCAAAACCCCATCAGGGGTAGCAAGCGCTAAATAAATACAAACCTTTTTCCCTCTTCTATCCCTCCACCTACCCTTCTCTATCCAAATAACTGAATAACATATCCCCCACTTAAATTACTTCATATTTCACTATACTAATTTTCTACACTAATCCTTTATGGGTTCCGGAGTAGCATGCTACTCGCCAGAAAAGCGCTTCAACACCCATCAGGGGTAACAGGTGCTATATGAATGCAAACCTTTCTTCCCCTTCTATCCCTCCGCTATCCTTCTCACTCCAAATAACTGACTAATATCCACCACTCAAATTACTTTCATATTTCACCATACTAATTCACCACTAATCCTTTATGGGTTTCCGGAGTAGCATGCTTCAGCACCCCATCAGGGGTAACGAGCGCTATATAAATACAAACCTTTTTTCCTCTTCTATCCTTCTGCTATCCTTCCGAATCCAAATAATTGACTAACCTATCCACCACTTAAAAATTTACTTGCATGTTTCACTATACTAATTCAACACTAATCCTCTATGGGTCCCGGAGTAGCGTGCTACTCGCCGAAAAAGCGCTTTGACGCCTCGTCAGGGGTAGTAAGCGCTATACAAATGCAATTACAATACAATACAATGGTGTAAAAAAAAAACTAGCGTAAGAACCCCCCAAAAGTAGGTTTTTCCATGGAAGATAAATCAGCCTCTTCATTATGAGAAATTTTGTAAATCATACAAGTTCACTTTTCAACATCAAAATGAGCTTTGCACATTATGACTGGTAGGATTTTACTTCCAAACACCCCTAGTCAATGCGCCAGCAACTTCCTTATAACTTTTATGTTCCACTCGGTACCTTCTTAGGTTATTTTTTTCGGAATGTGCTGACTTAGACACTTTAGCTCATAAAAATGGAAAAGCAAATTATGTTTCATGGGATTTGAGTGAATGAGCCAGACAAAGAGAACGTAAAGCAGCAGAAATTAGCTTTTTGATGAAATGCGTTGTGGAGTCCAAGCAGCGCCTCTGCCCATTGTTAGCCAACCCTCACGCTTGCATTAATTGTTCAATTTTTCCATCTCTACCCAAAGTCCCAGTTCTCGAGACATATTCAGTAGCGACTTCGCTTTCCTCTCAATCAATACATTCCCTGAAGATATCCACCCTGTACAGGATTACATATAGCACCTCACGGGCATCCAGATATAATTGTCGTATGGCCAGAATTTGTGTTAATTAGCCATTCTGTTTTATTTCAAATTGCGGCTGCCCGCATAGTTAATCTTCATTATCATCCAAAGAATAGTTATTTTCCCTTATACACAGCACCAAATACAATGCTATGTTTCTTAGAGGTTCTTAGCACAAGTCCACCACTAGTGTGCTTTCAATATGCTGAAGATTATAATTGTGTAATGTCATTTGTTGCTGCAAGAATGCCACCTAAATCTGAAAGTAATATGCAGGCAGCAGTGCGACTGTTGTTTTAGTTGATACAGGTTATGTGCCCCCCAACCTGTGCAATAATCTTCCCCAATCTGTGTAATATTCCGGGGAAAATGGACAGGCATAGTCAATCGGGTGCTTCCGCTACCACGTTTTACTTGCACCACCTACTCAGCTCTTTTGCCATTTTATCCTTTGTCATCCATCTTGTGCACGTATTCTGCTGTACCAAAACCACCCTCGTAAGTTTGGCCAGAGGGCAGAATTCGTAAGTGGTGAATAGGTAATGGACCCCGCTGAAGAAATGACAACACAAGGCATTCACCAAAGGAGCACATTTTACACACATACATACATAAGAATCACTCAAGCCCAGGAGGGTCTGCTTTTCCAAAACACATCATACTAAAGAACAGAGAGCATGCTGGGACAAGCTGGAATAGTGCTCTTGGTGGTAGAATGCTCCTGTCCATTATGCATGGGTGAGCGGTGTGTCCTTTCATCTATCCAGTGACAGAAGAGAGATGTGCTTGTATAACTCCCCTGAGCCACCCTTTGAAGCTTGAGTAGTCTGGAGGGTGCTATGCTTTTGGGTAATGAGTCACATCAGTGTTTCATAAAAGTAGCTTTTAGCTGGGACCTCAAATTGCCCCACAGCATGCACTGATAAAACTACCCAGTCCTATTTTTTTCTGCTTTGCATTCTGGTAGTTATAGCTTTATTTAACCCTATTAAAAAAATAAAAAAACAAGACTGCAAATATCCAGTGTAGTAATTAATATCCAGGACTGGATCCACCATTCATGCCTCATATGGTGCAATTTGGGATCCCATTCTTTACTTCTGGTATTTGATTTTCTATACAACCCCGGCGCACCACTCACCTCCCTTGCAGAAGTGCGGTATCTATCTCCTGCCGGCAGCGCCAGGAGACCTCACTTGCTCGTTGTACAGCTTGTCCAGAAGCATAAATGCTGCAGGTTGGATTCCTCGAGATCCCTTAGGATAATATTAGGTGTGCTCAGAGAGTGCAGAGCCCTTACACACCTGGTAGAAAGGAATTTAAATTGAGCAATGAGGTCTTTTTTCTTTCCCCTTTAGAAAGCTGCTTTTATTCTGCAGAGTCTTGGGACATTAATCACAGTGAGCGTATTCCCATAATCAAGAGAATACATCATTAAGGAGGCCTCCCTGGCTATGCAGGGAACTCGCAGCTGGAGGAAACAACTCGCATTTTATGACAGGTGGAAGGAAGCTGGTAATGGCCAAGAAGGAGCAGAATATGTGTCTGCACAAAGGGATTGGGGAGGGAGAGGAAGAAAATGCTGCAAAACTTCCATGGAATTTAGAAGCAGCTACTCTGCAGTCAGAAGGGGGTTCCACACCTCGACGAGCCAGTTGTAAACTGAACAATACATTTAGTCTACACGTTCTGCCTCTTCCAGATCATTGTCACTGCGGAGCGGGAGAAGGTGGATCCAGCTAAATAGGGGTGCAAGGTCTTATATTAAAGGAGATTATTTATTTTAATCATTGTTTATAAAGCTAAAGACCACCCCAATGGCTTTCAGACTGCTGTACAGAAGACAGGTGCGTTCAAAGGATCCAGAGTGCGGTAGGGGCCAGCGATGCTAAGGATTCCTGTTGACGGTGGGTTGTGGTGATTTAAAATCTGTCAAGACTATTTGTTTTTCTGTTGATAACAGCATTTTAAGATTTGAGCCAAATTTGAGACGTAATGCTTCTGTCACAATACGGCGTCTTTGATAGGTGACATACTCTCACCCACCCCAGAACGGTCCTACTTGGAACTGGGATTGGAATTGAGAAAAAATAGATTGTCGTTCTCTCTCTCTCCCCACCTCCAATGCCTTTCTTTTGGTCACGTTGTTCCCTCACGTTCTTATTCGTTTTGACTTTTCTATTGTAATGTTGACCTCCAAGTGTCTCTTCAGTTCGCCCCTATGATCCTTCTGTTGACACACTGTTTCTGTTTTGCACTCTCCCCCGCCCCTTTGTTTATCTCCATTTCCAGTGCCCCTCTTATCTTCAGGCTGCCGCCTCCTTTCTGGAGCCCACCTCTTCAGATGCAATACTATCGTTCCAGTGCCACCTCCATTCCATTGCTTCTCTTTTTCTGTTGCATGCCGCCTGTGTTTGTAGAATGTGGGGTTATCAGAATAAAAATACCAAAATTAAATCCAATGTCAAACAGCAGAAATATGGGTTATTCTGTATAGTTCATCCGTAAAGGAAACCATCAATTTGCAACCGTAATCGTGGCTTTGCGTAATATTTACATTGTCGAGTCAGGAGTTCGTGATAGCTCAGTCATGAAGGCTTCTAGGCATTTCCTGCGAGGAAACATCAGTGTAGGTGGGAGGTGAGGGGGAGGAGTTGGGATTGAATAGGTATAATAAGGACATGTTCTGCCCACTATCTGGGCGTTCAGTCATTGTTGACCGATATGTGACTCTTAGGCTTTTGAGCTTGGTATTGGGGGTGATTGACCAAGGACACGTGCAGAGTTTGAACCAGTTCAATATTGTGCTGGTTTGGATGTTGAGACACCATGGGGAAGCTTTGCTTCTATTGAGATGTAACAAGCTAATAGCCATCAATGAATAAATGTCAGACAGTCAGGTACTTTTTAAACCAGTATCCTTTCTGAATCCAACTTGACGCACACTGTTCACTATACGTAATTACTTGCAAACAAATACTTCTCCTCAGGTGAACTACACTCACACCGCTGTTCTTTTGTAATAATCCTTCGGTTCCTCTCTTTCTCTGTTGACCTTTTTACATTATTACTTCTACTGACCTCTCCCTAGTCCAGGTGTTCTTGCCATACATAACATTGATTAGGCCCTGCCCTTTAGCGTAAATGTATCTTCATATCTTACAACTGTTGTTCATAGGGGTATAATATCTGTACCATTGTCAATCTCGTCTTGGCAAGCAAGAATGGGAATTTCAATACATTTCTGTCTCTTCCAATTCTGATTTCTAATTGTAAACAAAATATATCCTTTCAGAGTGTGTGCCAACTTGAATTTGGTACAGACAATGACATGTTTCACTACTGTCTGTGAGTAGGAGTTGACAGCTGGGCGTTACCACACCACATGTCTGTGAGACCCTAGTACATGTGACCAGTGGGCTTACCTCTCCTATGTACTTGGGTAGCGAAATTTAAACTGCATATGTTTAAAATATAATGGACACTATTTTGTCAGTTAACAACATGTGATGTTTAGGATTGTGCATTACCATTATTTTGCTAAATAGAGCAGTAATCTGCCTCTGGCATATGGCCGTTCATCAGTACAAATATGGCGCTTGGGCTTCAAGTCCAGAAGCAAAATTGTCAGGAGTCCTCATACTTTGAGGTGCCCATAGGTATGTTTTTGTCAAAGTCCAATGTCTGCTTCAGGGTTTTCAATGCGATAAACTTCACATTGACAAACCGGTTCTATATTTCAACAATTCATACAGCAAGAAATCCGCTTGGTGCCCTGCCTCTGAAGTGTGAGGTCCGAAAGACTAGACCCAGCTATTTCATGTGTACACCTATGGTCTTCCACCATTTCAACATCATCTTTAAGGGGATCAGTGCTTCGCCCCATGGTCCCCATGCAGGTTTGTTTGCAGTGTGTCAAAACTGAGCTCCATAATCTATAATTGGGATGCACTGTGGTGTTCAACCCTGTTCAGAACTGTTAAACCTCGTCCTTCATATCGGCTGCTTAACCTTCCAACTGACTTACGGAGTCTGTGGAGCCCACAAAAAATCCTTAAATAATCTGCCCATTTCCAGAAAGAGCATTCTATACAGTAATTCTAGTTTGTTTGCAACTATATAAACACTTGTTTTCACAGTTATTCTTAATAATGCTACTCACTACATGATAGGCGATGGGAACTAAGGCCACCTCGGTAGTCTCTCTATCAGGACATTACGTACTTCCATTACATTCTAGCTCTGAAATGCATTCTCCGTATTTCTAATGTATATCCTCAAGCAGTTGAGTCTCTCAGGTGCCCAATCAAGATTGCAATGAATATCCTTGCAGGTCCATTCTCACTTCAGAAACATTTCAGACGTGCTCCCAGTTAGTTGTCTTTGAATTCAGCTGTGGGCTGGATCTCTGGGGAAATCTGTAGCATCGTTGGCACAACTCTCTTGGGTTTCTGACATGAGGAGGACAGGGGACAGAGCAATGAGGTTTCATTGGTGAGCCTCCATAATCCCATGTTCCATAGACGGCGATCAATCCAACAAATCAAGCAATGTCAGAAGCTAAATACCCAGTGCAAAAGGGATTGATATTGGGCACCTTGTCCCATGCTGTAAAAAACATAAATGTGGGATATGTATGTATATGATTTCTAGAGCGCGACTGTTACTCCAAGGAGTGTCCTGGCGCTAATGCAGAAGAAGGGCTAACCGAGGGGGAATTAGGATATGGACTTAGAATTTCGGAAAAAGCCAAGTTTTGAGCTTCTTCCAGAATAAAGGGGTAGCCTCGATGCGTCTGAGTTCCAGCGGAAGTTTATTCCACAGAGAGGGGCCCAGGAGAGAGAAAGATCTGCCCCCGGACCTTGCCTTCTTAACCTGCAGAGCTTTGGCAAGGAAGAGTATATCCTGCCATCAGTGCATATTGCAGCACCTTTTCACTATACAGCACCCTAACAATTTTTATCATATGCTCGCCCTTCTGTTCAGGCACAGTGTATAGCCATTTCAAAATCAGATACTAGGACTCACGTTTCCTGTTCAGTTATAGCTCTCCCTTGATAGGGTTCTGGGTGATACAAAAGGGGATGACGGACGGAACGCTTGAGCCAATCAAACACTCACCCCCAGTCAACTGATCTGGGTTTAATCCATCATCATTCTTTAGCTCACTCCACCACCCCAGTTCAGACATGGCCATATGCAAATCAGCCTGACCCTGTGCCCTGTGCCTCATGGTGAACCATTCCCCTAGCAGCCAGTGCATGGGTCCCCAGTGGCTTTGTCATAAAACTTCTCATCTCTCTACAACTTCCTGCTGATACTGCCTGGCGTGACCAGATCCTTTTCCAGCTATTATTTAGTGTTCTAGTTAAGGGCCCCTTCCTTTATTAACCAGCTAGGGCAGTGGTTCCCAAACTGGGGTCCGCGGACCCCCAGGGGTCCCTGACAACATCCCAGGGGGTCCGCAGGCAGCTGTCTTAAAAGCAATGCAAAGTTCCTTGTATAATCTGCAGTTTTACGACAACAATAAAAGTGTCAAGATAACTCGAGTGATTAATGTACCTGCTAGAGAGAGATGGTAGGTAGCGCAGAGGGTTAATATGCCTGCTCCAAAGAACGTGTACCATGCATTTTTAATAAAACAGTATTTTATGTGCATAGCTGGGTTACTGCTTTTGTCACAGAGATTCTTTTGTTACTGTGCACTTCATAAGTTACACTCATAATCTAGCACCGTCAGCTATGAACTGCCGTCAAAGAGCTGCATACAAACTGCATGGTACAAGTTAGTATGCCATCTTTTTTCCCAGTCTTTCATTATCCTGATGCTGCCAAAAAGGTATGTTTGGGTAGAATTAAATTGTTATAATTAAAGTCAACGCTAACCACTGTGTTACATTCTGAAACCAGATTTTGTGCTTCTCCAAATCAAGCACTCTTAAAAAATGCTTACCAGTATGGATGGCATGTGAATCCTACACCTTGAAGTCCCCTTTCCCCTATGTAACATTTTCTATACACTGATTTGCACACGTATGATTCATTGGGGGAGATTTACTAAGCTTTTGCGCCATGTTTGCGTCGCAAAAGTGACACAAAACGACGCAAAATATTTTTTGGGTAATTTACTTTCCAGCACTAAACTTGTTCCCATGCAACCACCCAAGGTTTCTCACGCTAAACCCAATTTACTAAAAACAGTAGATTGGGTTTAGCGTGAGAACACTGCGCCCTTTTCAACTAGGCACAAGGAAGGAGAAATTCTTTCATTTCTCCTTCCTTCTCCGACTTTGCATGCGTGCTGCACTGTACAGCACGCCTATGAAGTGGGAAAAGCTTTCCCTCGTGTCTAGCATAGTAGTTTGTACAGGAAGGGTACCCTTCCTGTACAAAACCTATGCTACACTCATGCACACACCTTAGCGCTAAGGTGTGTGCATAGCGCGAGGCTACTGAAATCAGTGCCGGCAAAGAGAAAGGGGAGGAGAGAGCCATAACTTTGGAAATATGGCGCTCCCCTGCTCCCCTCCCTGTCGCGCGACACAGCGCAGCCTCGCGGGGCTGCGCAGCATTGGGCAACATTTTTGTAAATCTCCCCCATTGTTTCTGTATGTGTGTGATGTAAAGTGCTCTGACACCCTACACTAGTATGAGAGATGCTATAAAACAAATGAAATACATGTGACAGAGGTGCTATGGGAAGAAGAGAGGCACTGTTGGAGGATGATAGTGAGGGATTCATACAAGAGCCCCAAAAAGATTGTTGTATTGGTGCATAGTAAGGTCATCATTTACTATGCTTTGAAAGCGAATACAATTCAATATATAATTACAAATGTGTTGTAGAATGCACCATTTTTCCCCAAATTTTCTTGGTGGGAGAGCCCCCCAAAGTCCGCTTTGTAGTGGCCAGGCTCACTCACTGCACTTGGTGTGCACCGTACGGGGACTGGTCTGACAACATTTGCCAGGGCTGCTTTGGGTTCCAGTCCGGCCCCGTGAGGAGCAGGAGCCTCACACTCTAAAATAAAGCCAAATATTGAAAAGTTAGTCGCCGAGATGCAGCACCAACCTTCCTATTAAAAATTTTCGATTTTGCAAATTTTTTCAATATAAAATACTAAAAGCTTTAGTAATTTGGGTATCTGTTCGGTGTGCACACGTGTGTTTATTTTTTTCGAATTACTGTTTTAATGTTTGAAATTTAAATCGTACGAATTGGTTGGGGGTCCTCGGCTTCCAGTAGTGACTCAATAGGGGTCCTCAGCAGCCAAAAGTTTGGGAACCACTGAGCTAGGGGAAGATGCAACCAGACCTCTCCTGCTATTAAAAGTCTGCTGTTGTATTAACTATAATGGTATCTATTTAGCATATTGCTCATATATTGGAAATTTTGAGGCAGTCTCTTCCAAGCTTGCCAGTCAATCCATCTTCCCCACATTTAGGTCTATGTGTTGGTTATTTTCTAACTTGCAGATAACATCCTAAAATATTTTTTAGTGTTCTAACTAGAGGACTGGTAATGCCAATGTCATTGGCAATTCCTAACTCTTTAATGAATAGTTTAATAGGCTCCCATTTTGAAATTAATTGAGTTTGTTAAAAAACATTCCTCAGTCTTTTTCTCCTGTTGCACCTCTGAATCCCAGGTACTGAGTATTTACTCCATTATGGAGTGGAGAGGTGTGGTGCAGCGGCCAGGGCAGCTGCCTTCGGAGCACAGGGTTCACGGTTTGATCCCCGGCTCCGGCGGCAGCTCAGCTCAGCACCATGTGACTCTGGGCACAGCTCACTTAATTTCCATGATGGCCCCCAGCGCCTTGAGACCCGTAAGGGTGAGTAGTTCGCGCTTTACAAATATGGATTTAGATTTTTTTTTTTTAGATTATATATTCCTGTAAACTGTACTGTCTCTGAATGCTGCCAAGTCCCTTGCCTATAATACACCACAGCAAAGGTGAATGCTCTGAAAACGACTTGAGCCCATATGCAGCTTGCCCAAAGTAACCCAAGCCCCTGCCTCTTATTAACATGCCTTCTAATCTGATAAGCGTGCCATGAACAGGTGAGTAGGACGAATGCCGTTGGCACAACCACTGAGTGTACTTAAAGCATTTTGAGTCTTTCTGGTCTGTTGAGGGTGGTGTCGTTAGAAAATTATAATCCTCACCTCATTTGAGTGTTTAATCTTCAGTCAATCATGCATTTCCTAATATAGGCTCAAATGATTCTAAGGTATCAATATTAAGTTGGTGCATATTTATTTGGTATGCTGCTCGGCCTGAGACGTCTTACTGCAATAGGTTTCAAAGGACCTTTTTACTATTTTGAAATGCCATCTCCATCAAACCTGCTCAATTAATGGATTATGGGTTCTACTGTCTCCAAGTTGGAGTTTAATCATGTTGTATTATTCTGGCTTTCTGGGTCTCGAGGATAAAAACAAGGGCAAATTGCTACTTATTCCTTCATGAAATGCCTTCCTAGCTTCTCATGTTGCCACTAACAGTCTAACTTTACATTATCAGGCAAGCCTGAGCACTAAAAAAGAAAAGACTGGTACCAGGTATTCTGTGTGCTCTGTCCCTAGCTTCACAGGATGCTATGTACAGTTGTACTGGGCCATGTTGAAGCTTTCCATCAGACCTGTCACATGCACATTATTGTCCTAGATTTGTCCTCCATTTCATTAAGGCTCATGATATGTTGAGCAAGTGTTTGTGAAAGTCTGACATGAATTTTTGTCATCCACCGCTGATGTTCCCTTTTCTGCTTTCTTTGCTCTTTCATGCACGTTACCTACTTTCTTTCTCATTGTGTTCACATTATGGTTTTCAACCTCGTCTTTTATATTTTATTCCCTTTTGTACTTACTGTCATATTGCTGCCACCAACACCTGCCTCCTGCTCTGTGTAAATGGGTTTTGCAGTGGTCATCTTTGTTTCAAGTGCTATATAAATGCTGCAATGCAACCATACACGTGAGTAAAATGCTCTTCTAATGGGTAGGTGTGAGCTGCAATGTCCAGCAGTTTTCACTAAATAAAAGCCTTGTTTCCAAGAAATTCCCACTCAAATTTAATGGCATGAAAATGGCGCACCTGACTAGTATTCCTCTGCCTTTGGGAGCATGAAAGGGGCTTGGCGCAAATCCGTGTTCCCACTTTTGGCCTTTTTTGCTCTAGCAGAAGTGAAATTTCAGTGTTTCAAGATAGTGTGGTTTCTGCTCAGATTGTCAACCTTAATATCTCCTCTATGTCTTTACTTGCTCATCGGGTGTATTTATCCTCCAGTAGACCTTATCTCTGCCTTTAAAAGGGTGCATGTCTTCAAACTAAGTCACATGGTAAGTACAAATATATTTGTGCTCCTCTCTCACATCTCCTCCTTCTTCGCAATGCTAGGAACTGAGCCTCAAGTTTAGGGCACAACTCTGGTCCCACATGCATGACAACAAAATGCATCTCACAGAGAATCACAACAAATACAAAACTCTGCCAACCAGGCTCTCCTCCATGATGTAATGTGCTACCTGTCTTAAAATGCACTTTGGTGACCTGTATGGGTACACTACAGTACCATGTTGCTTTGAATATCATAGTGGGATCTAACACTTTTGGGACACTTGAGTTGCAAGTGCATATGCCTGGGTATTCCATCGTCAATATATCAAGGAGTGTATTCTTCTGTTTGGGATCCACAACAGCAACATGAATGACCTAATCATGCCATGCCCATATGCAGCTGCACAGTCCTATTCACCCCATCCCTCCATGCACGGGCAAGCTCCAAATGTGTTGTTTAATGGTTTTCAAAACGTGGGGCTAAGACTAGTGGGTCCTGAACCACTCCGAGCTAATAGCAAATTTACACAGCTTAGCCTCCCACATTTAAAGGCTTGTGCTATGAAGTGTGAGGAGGCGGGCATGCCTCGGGTCTCGGGTATGCTGTAAATTTGTATAATGAGAGTATGCATTAGTGGAGGTGGGTCACATTTACTGTGCAACCACCACACTGACCATCAAGATGGAGGAGGAGAATGGGCTAATTTCAATTCACCACTACTTCAGTGATGTGGTTGTTGATAGAGGCTCTCTCTCCTTCCTTAAACTTGTAGCTGCACCCGCACATTCTGCATACCAGAGAGCACTCGGAATCATTCTCCAACTACTGCCAGTCTTTGTCTGCGGTGACAACCAATGCAGGGCACAATGCCCAACGCTTTTTTAACCTCTTACCCAGAAATTGAACAGTTCTGCAGGCCAGCAGGGTCTTAAAGTGCTTTATTCTACTCCTACTGCTGCCGCCCCTCGCAGATTGTTAGCAACCATAGTCCTCCAGTAGATTCCAACTGGCTGCCTTCTACGCTTCTGCTGGAAGTGGAAAAGGGCTGCCACAAATGACCATCACTCCACTTTTTCATCGGAGATCAGTCTCAGTTCAGCACACCAATCAAAGCTGCACCGATCACCCTCCGATAAAGTCTGGTTTTTTTATGTCCAGAATTTGGAAATATTATAAGGGTATATACGCGAGTTTCACTCTGACTTTTGGAACACCTCCAGATCACGTCTCCTCCCTTCTGTGGTTTATACCACACCCCCACAGGCAGGCACTGTAAGGTTTTATTATGGCACGGTCCAGGTCCTAATAGGTTTCGGTGGACTGAACATTACAGTGTAATTGGGTGATATAAAGAAATAATAAATGAAGACCAATTGTTTGATGGCAATAAAGCGAACAGCACCGCGGAGCAGCAGTCAGAGAGGACATTTGGAGAATAGAGGTACTTAACCGGGATGGCGCATGGGCCGTTAGATCGTCCGTTTCGAGGGAGCAGGAAGAAAGACTACTGAGGTACAGTTGTAACGTACAGGTGGTAAACTGTGCCTTTGGGCACAGTCTTCTCCAGACTACTAGGTGTAGCATTGATCTAGGTAAAAGGCAGCGTATTGTTGACACTCACTTGTTATCAATTTGTAAATAAGAGTCTTTTGACATTAGAAGACAAGGTGCATACACATCAGTATTGTCGAGGATACGCTTTGGATCCGTAATAGTTTTCTCCCTGGTGGCCTAACATTACCTTGTTGGAATTACCTGAGGATCTAATTTTCAGGTTGATGCAGCTCTCATGCACCTTTTTTACTGTTGATGTGCCTGAATCATTTTGAAGCAATTGGATTTAGGGGTTAGTTGATTGATTGAATGAATGTATAAGTGAGGCTCCTGTATTGCACCTCACGTGGAGCGTGTTTTGTGGGCAAATCCTCCTTAAAGGCACAACTCAACGTCGTCCATTGCTGCTTTCGGTAACTGTTAACTTCACCGCTTCTGATGAGTAGCTCATCCACGCAGCAATCATTTTCAGATTTACAAGCATTAAATATTTTAATTTAATGCTTTGGCTCTCTTGTAATTCATGCACTTAATTATATGATAATTACTCAAATGAAAGAGATACAGCTGCTGCTGTAGCTATTCTTCGTGGAATGGGCGGGCTTGAGCTGCTCGCTGGTACGGATGTCTTCACCCCTCCCCATAGGTGGTGGGAACTTCAAGGTAATTCTTGTAAGTGTATATGACAATGATGAATTTTCGGCTATGGCATCTAAGGCTGCTTCTTTGTGTGAGGATATAATACTCTTGGCAGCTAGGGGACTGACCACTGCACTGGCTGTTTCTACGGCTCCGCGCGGTTTATATTCATTAAAGGCAACGGGAAGAGACAAAAGCTCTAAAGCCAAGGCCCCTGCTTACTCTTGAACCTTTGCCAATTGAGATATTGGAATGCCTCAAAATGGCGCAGCTGGTACGCGCGCACTCCCAGGTATGTTTATCATCTCTGCTACCCTATTTTAGAAGCCAGTGGAGAGCAGGGCTGTGACTGTCTCTTCGAATAATGATGAATGAACGTCTGGTGGCTGCGGAGTGCTTTCTGCCCTAGGAGATGTAAAATGACTCAGAAGAGATCCCTCCTCTACTAAAAACTGAATGAGCTCTGGGTATTCCAGGCCGCAAGGGTTGCTGGGAGCACACGCGCCACCACTGTATGTTCGGTTATTTGCTCCAGTTGCGTTCGGTTTCACTGGAGCATTTTTTGATATTGGTATTTAAAATATTCCTGAAGCCAATGCAACAGTGGCCATGACGTAAGATAGGTGGCACCAGCTATGGGGCTACTTCTACTTAGGAGTATCCGTCCTACTTTAAGCTAGATATGAATCATGATTTACAATCTCGCCTATTTTTATTGTTTGTTGTAGTGTTATGATTAATACAGAAAAGCCTCTGGAATGCAAAAGTTATCATTAAGGCGCTAAGAGACATGAAGAACAGACTCTTTCTAAAATCGCAAGGTCGAATTCAAATGGCAGGATCTTTTCTGGCACGCACCCAGTTTTCTGGCCGTGGATTTGTTTGTCGACGACTTTAAATCCGGTGTTACATATCACAAGATCGTCCGGATTCGTCCTTAAATGCACGTCTTTCGAGAGGGGTTAGGAAAGTTAAACCTTTTTGCAGACAATTTTCAGCTAGCTTACAGCAGCTGTGGCGCCGTGCTGCTAGATTAAAAGCAGCTCCCAGCCCCCAAATGAAGTACATTGGGGTGCCTGCTGAGTTGAGCTGGGGACAGGCCTACACAGCTGTCATTTACGCCAAGTTTTCAACTGACACTGAAGAACAGGATCGAATTCGCACTGCAATGTTGGTGTGTGTACGTACACCGAAAAATATTACAGGTTGACGCAAGGTCATGATGTTGCAGCAGGCGAGAAAGGGTCCAGTAACTCGATGCTGGTCATCCATCTCTGTGTAGCCAGCAGAGCTCTCCAAAGCATGCTTTGGTCGTCATTACGAGTGGGTCGGTATTTGGGCCGTTGTGTCCCTACTCCTAGAGTTACCAATGCCCAGGGGTACTGGTAACACTGAGGGCGGGGGAAATCTGGCCCATGAAAATGTGGGACCATGGAGGTTCACTAAGAAATGACAAGTTACTGGGGTAATTGGTAAATGCAGGTCTGTTAACCCCAGTTATTCCTCATTTTTGGCTCACACTCTCACCCTGGAGTTTTAGCAAACTCAGCATGAATGTAAAAATCTCACTATTCCGATGGGGCCGGAAACTTCTGGCATCATCAGGATTAAGTGGCTACCAGGGCTTTAGAAGGGACATTGTAGGTTCAATTATGAAGGAAAGGGGGAGGGTGTTAGACTGTCGAGCAGTGAAAACAGGTTTTATTTATCATGAAATCATAAAAATGTCTGGTATTTCGGAAGATTTGGAATATAGAACATGAGAGCATAGCTAAAGACTTAATATCAGGAATGCCAGCTCTGTAGAAATCCTATGAAATCCTATGTGAGGCATCTAATGACCTGAGCAAAGTTCTGACTTGTGCAAGCCAGGAACTGTAGAGATATTCGAGTTGAAAAATTCTGATATTAAGTGTAAAAAAAAAAAAGGCTCATTGCTAAAGTCCATCTTAAAAGCCTAGAAAGGTGCCCTGCTATGGGTATTTTGAGCATCACTGTAGGGACGAAAACCAGGTACTAATGCACCAGCAAAATTTAGTGAACGTGAAATTTTCCTAATTAGTCATAAATATGAGGTCTATATATTATTCTCAGTGCAACAGCTGAGGGTTCGCAGGATGACTTAGCACTGATGGCTGCAAAACAGTAGGGCGGCGGTGCTTGAAACCTGAGGGGTGAGGTAATATTATTATTGAGGAAATTTATGACGATGTGTAGTCTAGGCCTCTCATGGGAAGGTGTGATGTAAATCATAAAAAAAAAGTGGCTAAAAGAACTGTAATAACCATGGGTCCTCTGTTACATGTGGCCAACACGGACAGAATTAACCGTCTTTATAACAAACATTTGAACAAGGTGGAGTCTTTGCCTTTATCTTCATGTAAAACTGTCAAGATGGGTCAAGAAAAAATGCTAACGATGTTACTAAGCCAAGGGTGCTATTCAGGACCTAAGGAGTCTGCAAGATTCTTGTTATATGAAGATTGAAGATTACCATTGACTAAATATGGAAATGGACTTCATGAGAGCAAATTGTTTATTTTTTGCGACTCTGCCTTTCTCAGTGGCGTAACGAAACTTAAGGGGGACCCGCTGCAAAGTACATGGAGGCCCCCCCCCCCTCCGGACTCACTCAGAAGCGCTCAGGCCAGGGTACTGTGCTGAGGCGGCCCCCCTGGGACTCGCGGCCCCCCTACACTGTGGGGGCCTTTGTTACGCCACTGATTGTTTGGTCTGTCATACTCCCTACCTCTTTGTTTATTTAATTTTTTTAATGTTATTTTCCTTCCCTTGTCATTAATACTATCATGACTCAATCTCTATCTTAATATCATTTTCTGAGACAAACTGTTGCAGATTTGCTCTTTTGAGCTTGCCCACTCCAGATTTTGTGTATTTTTCTGGAACCCTATTTTTGCTAGCTTTCAGACTTTGTGCACTTTACTACTGTTTAGTGGTGCCGTTGTGCACTTTAAAACTACTAAACAGTAGGAAAGTGCCTGTGCTTCCCCTCTGAATCATATGTTGTCCATTGGAACTCCGTATTTATCCTATTTAACTTTCCTATGAGTCCCTTAAGTGTGCCTGTTACATAGAAAGTTAAATGTCCTATGCAGGCAGCACTGTATATGTACACCACCCACATATATGACAAAAATATATTTCTGCCATGAGCACTACTCTGGCTAGGCTGTGGTTTAAATGCACTGCAGTGACACATGGCAGGCGAAACTGTCTTTCCTATGTGGAAAAAGGTATTTTTTTCTGTATTCTAATTTACTCCTCAAGTGTGCCTTGTAAGCCTGCAGGGGGCTAATATATGAAAACAAGTAACACTACATAATACTGTTAGTTTGCCCTTGCAGTGAAATAAAAGCCAAAAAGCTATTTCACTTTGTAGGTCTGACCTGATCTTTCCTTAATAGGTTTAGGTCTGAATAAAATAATTATTTTCCACCTCTGCTTGGGAAACGGCTAGAAAAGTGCTTCAGCTGTACTCCCTCCTTAGTTTTTAAAATCTGACTTAATGGTGAATTCAGATTTTGATACCTTAATTACAAAAAAAGTTACTTTGTAAACATGTATTAAAGACTGCATGAACCTGAACCATCTCTGCACATCATCACACCCCCAGAGCTGAAATGCTCATCTTTGGCTGGGAGATTTAACATCCTTACTCAGAGGACAATGGGAGGTAAATGCTGACCCAGGAAAGGCCAATGGGTAATTACCGCTGACCACTTAGCAGGGATTAGCTAACTGGTGGTGGACTAAAGCAGTTGGCAAAACAAAGGGCTGCTAAGCACTACCTCTTTTGATGTGGACATGCCAGTTAGGGCTTCTACTATTCATTTCCAGGACCCTTTAAGGCAGCCCATCCCCAGTCACAGGAGGAGGGAAAACCAGGTCTGCCACCCAACATACTTTCAGAGTGAGAATACTCTTCTTTAGCTGGGAGAATAAAAGACTCTGGCTCAGAAGACTATGGCTTGCCTCTGAGCCAATGAAAGGCCAATGAGTGTTAACTGCTGACCGCTTAGCATGGTTGGCTATCCTGGGAGTGGACAGGAACAGTTGGCAGAACAAAGGGTAGCTTTAGCACTACCTCTTTTGATTTGCAGATGCCAAGGAGGGCTTCTTTTATTTATCCCGAGAACTGGCCCTGGATAGTTAGGCTCCAGCCACAGTAGAAGTGAAAACCAGTTTTTATCCTGTCAGGTAGTGGAGAAGTTAAGTGACTGAAGAAAGGCCTGCTTGGTGGCAGCTGGGTCCTGGTATCTTTAAACAGGGACTCCTGGGTAATTTTATGGTAAGGAGAAGAGGAAGTAGTTCAAACAGTAGTGGGGAACTGTGAGAAAATTGTTAGGGTTGGGAGGCAGAATTCCTCCAATCATTGGCTAGTGCACAGGATAAATATGGCACCTCCACCTCCTCTGAACATTCCTGGACCTGGGAAGACTCAATCTGGAGAAGGAGGCCTTGATGTAGGAAGAATCTTGACTTCTGGCTCCTGCTGAAAGAAGAGGACTCGCGAAAGGACTCAAGGACCCCTTAATCCTGCTGGCATCCAGGCACTTGGAACTGTTTTCCAAAGTCAAGTGGTTGGTTTCCTGTTTACGGGAAACAGCGTTTATAACGCTGTCAACACCACACGGGTAGGTAACAACGCGGACGTTACATCGTCCGCGTTGTTACCACGCATGGCATTACATCGCAAGTCGTTTCTACGACTTGCGCTAGATGGCGCGCAACACCAAGGAATGTGTTGGATTTTAAATCCAACACATTCCCTACTGTTGCGCTAACTGGAGTAGGAATAGTAATTTATACTATTCCTAAATCCAGCGCGCCATCTAGTGCAAGTCGTAGAAACGACTTGCGATGTTAAACCATGCGTGGTAACAACACGGACGATGTAACATCCGCGTTGTAACCTTCTGCGTGGGATTGTATGTCGTAGTAACGTCATACATTCCCTGTTTACTGACTCCTGAATCCAAGAGGGCCCAGCAGTTGGAGACTAAATCTGAAGGTACAACCTTTGACCGAGATCCCCTGCTTAGTGTATCTGACCTCCGCTTCAGAGCAGTCCGCCTACAATTACACCTAGGTCCCAGTACACTGCGAACTGTTGTTTTTTCATAGTTCTTGACTTCTTTCCAGGTGCTTTTGTCTTAACATTTTAAAAATGTATAGCTCTGGTTCCCTTTATCCCGTTTTGATGATTGTTGTATCTTATGCTTATTAAAATGTTCTCGCTTTTTCTAAATTGTTTGGGCATTTTATTGTAGCATGGTCTTTACTTCAGATTTGTTGGTACTGCTTGAAATTTGCATACACTTCTCTGGGGATTGCCTGATTCTTGTGCCTATGATACCAAGATTTGACCAGCTGTTCTCTCAGAATTGTGTTTTGACATAGCCAGAGTGTATTTATTGAGTTGGTAGGGTTGCAACCCCCTCCCCTTATTAATAAGCCAATTTCTGACACAAACCGAGGGATGAGTGACTTTCTTTCCTAATGTGGCAAGTTCTCTTGTACTCTTGGTAACCAAAGGCTACTAGTTCAGTGGCTTACATTCTTTTTTTTTTCTACCACCCACATTCACTGGAAGCTTAGCATTTAAAGTTGTATTTCCTCAAATACCTCTCAGTACAGGGACTTTAAGCAGAGCAGAAAAGAGGCCTTATGTGTGCCTTTTTACCTATGCAGTCCAAGTTAAGAATGTAAATGTTGTATTCTAGTGGTATTTAGGTAGTGCTTACCATACCATACCCCTTGTGAGGCCTAAAGTGCTTTCTTGGGTGGTCCGGTTGCAATATTTATATAGTGCTTTATGCCTCTGGTGAAGTTGTGAAGCAATCCCTAATTTGCATGGGGTTCGTTGTCACCCTTAGGAATAAATCCTCGAAAGGTTTTAATTTTACCTATGGAATAAACACAAAATGTTGGTGATGTGTGGGGTTTGATGACGCAAGTACACAGTGCACTCAGTGTTGCTGTGCATAAGTGAGGGTGTTGCAGAGTTGTATTGAGAAAGATGAATATTGATGGAATACAGGTTCAAGTAGATGATGTAAATTGGGAAAACTTAAATCATATGCAAGTGTAAACCAGGAGATAATTAGCACAAGTGACCCATAGGACTTAGTTTTGGTATCTGTATAACAAGAGGCCATATAAAATGGATGGTAACCATTGGCCAGGGCAAATTTGGTTTAGATCACTTTCTCCAGCCTTGGAACTTGAGCCATCATGGCGAACATTCACAATGGAGTCTGCATTTTTTTTTTTTAAATGTATTGTATGTGCGTTTTCCCGCACTGCTCCCCCCTTTCCACCTCCATTCAAATGGTGGTAATGTATTTATTGCGTCGAGCCAAGATTCTGTTCTCTTTGGTGCATGTCTGTCCTCTTTGAAAGAACTGAGATGTCTCTATTAATATTTGTCAATTTACAATTGGTCAAACTTAGCAGTATTATTTTACTTCTTGCAAAACCTAATAATTGTTTATTTATTCAGTTCAAAGTGCTCTTACTTGAGGGTAATATATTTACAAATTTCTTCCATCAACTGTCTTATTTAATGTATGCAATATCTGTTGCATTTTTTTATTACCTGACATATAGGAAAACTTAAAAATACGTACCTTTCTGGCCAACTTCCTTTATTTGTATGCTGATTTAGGATCTGCATAGATTGCTTACTACAGATACTCCCACGCAGGGGGAACATCATATTTATCAAACCCCACATAAGATAGCAAAAATATATTATTTTGGGAAGCTTTGTTCACTGTTGCCCTTCATGCCACATCATTGAAAAAAGATTTTGCTATTGAAGTGAATATTTATTGGACTGGTATGTTTCAGCCATCTAAACACAGCCTGCATGCACTTGAATATAGTGCATTGGTCTGTCAGGCAATTTAAATGGTGTCCTGCGCCCTACTCCTCTTTGCTGTTTTGCAGAGTCCTTTGTTTGCAAAAGAATAATTTATATGAAAAAGAATCTCTCTGCAAAAAGAATGCTTTGGGTGCATTTTTTTTCCATTACCAAGGCTGATCCCTCCTTAAGCGTACCCAGTTGACATGTCTTGGCTGTTATCCGCTATTGTTCTGCTTTCCACTCTGCACACCGCGGTGCACCTAGGGGATTGCAGCAGTTGGCATGTACATGAAGAGACCCGCTCTACGTGCTCAAGATCCCTGGGCGACTTGGACGAAACCTCCAGGCCCCATGGTGGAGCTGGCGCTGCATTCATATTCCATGCCATCACCGCACAGGATAGCGCTGAGCCCAGACCAATCGAATACTTGACAGAGAGGCTTTGATTTTGCGGGGAGCCTTCATCCAGCTGAGCGATGGAAGGGAATACAACCCAAACTTGGCTTCATACTGTGGCAAGCTTCAACTCCCAGCCCAACCACAGAGACCACTGATTGGAATACTTACAAGACGTCTTTGGGAATGTGGCTGTCAGAAGCAGGCGTCCAGTAACTCAAGCACTGCTAAATACCAAGCAATTGGTTATTCTTATATTTCTTTTGTTACTTTTAATAAATGCGCGGCTTTCTTGGTTCTTGTTGATGACTTCACTTTCTGTAATGCTTTTCATACGAAAAAAGTATGTTTGTTTTGTTTTCTTCTCATTTTTTAGCATCTTACAAATCTAACTTTGAGTAAGAAAGCAAGACCTAACTGAGGAATTGGCACAAATAATGTTTCTAAAATTGCTCTCGTTTTGGGTAGCAAAAGTCATTCACGTACCTGAAAATTCCTTTAAATTGGCCCCATGTTATACTGGGACTCTAGGTAGGGCTGCAAAGCTACTGATTTGGAAAACTGCATTAGTATGAAGCTTGCTGTGTGTAAGGAGACCCAAGAACAGAGGAGAATGAATGCCATTAGACGAGGACATTACCAAACATGTATGAAGGATAACTGAGCAGACGTTGTTGCTTTTCCTATTAACCGAGGATAGATTTAGTTAGAAAAAGTCTGGATTTCGTAATAATTAAACAAACATAGACCGTTCTATTTCTTTCCTTTCCAGGTTGTACTTTTGATGTAAAAACTACAATGCTAACAAGACCATTCATAGCTCGTGAGAGTTCTGACATAGGTCTTCATCCACGTGGTAGCCATGAACAGGTTATTTAATACTTAGTAACACTCACCTAATTGCTATTTCCAACTTTACATTTTTTTTAAAAATATCTTTATTGAGTTTTGCAACATAAACAACAGTATTGCACGACGTCTTACATCAAATTAGTTCAACGTGCATCTAATAGGGGGAAGCATCTGAACAGACATATATTTGATAAACAGGCGTGCTTGATATTCATGAAGGCTTTCGAGTGCATCGAACTCAAAATGTTAAGTTCGGTTGGTCTGCTGTAGTAAGCGTCGGTGTAGTGTGACAACTGGCACTGCAGTGCGGGTGTAGTCAAGAAACAACAGTATGTTTTTGTCTTCCACTCGCAGAGGGCCTGCCCATCTGGCTGCGCAGATTATAGCATCCCGGTCTTTGAAGTGCAGCAATTTCGCCAGCATGGGGTGGGGAGAGGCCTAGTGGTGGACACCTTGTTAGAACACAGTGCGCCCCCTTCAGGGAGTAGAAGGAGGTAAGATCTGATGCCAGGGTTAAAGGTCTTAAACCAGGTCTCCAGGTAGGCGATTGGGTCCATTCCCTCAGTTCCCTCTGGGAGCCACAGGATATGGATATAGCTCCTACGGGAGTGCCCCTCGAAGTCTTCCACTCTGTCTTCCAGACGTGTGACTCATCCTTGCAGATCCTGGATCGCTGACTGGTTATCCTTTGTGAGAGGCTGCATGGGAGACCCTGTCCATGAGCTTGTGGTGGTCGTCTTGTAGAAAGTTAAAGTCCGCTGCCAGGAACCCGAACCTGACCACCATGGAGACCCGGGAGTGTTCTATAGCTGCCAGCACCTTGTCCAGTTTATCTGACGCTGAGAAGGCTGGCGTGTCTCCTAGTTGTAGGGTGTCCGGATTCAGAGAAGGTGGGTTAGAGGGCTGGGCCTTGGTGGTAGACCTTAGCCTATCCATGTCTGAAGAGTTATCCTCACTGCGTGGGGTATCTATTCCTGGATTTGCAGCTGGATGCTCCGTGCAATAAAGCGAAAGCAGCGCAGTCAGGGCACTACCACCGTTGTCTCCGGCCGCATGTACAGATGTGTTGCACTGTGTCATGGGGGGAGAGAGGACCCCAGGTCCGAGCGGGAGCAGTGTACAAGTCCAGGCCCAGCCTCCAGCAGTTAGCCATGTGCCTCGATTGCGGTGCTGATTTGCAGCAGGGGTGGGCGGGATAACACCGGCCTGGTCAGCTCATTATGGGGCGGTAGGTCTCTGGAGATGCTCAGATAAGATGGGTTGAAGACCATCCTGACCCCCCTGGTCTCTGCCCCACTGACCGTGCGCCCTCCTCGTCTCAGCACGGTCCAATGGCACCGTGAACAAGAGCAACCATCAGGTGCCTATGTTTGCCTATGTTTTCCTGGGTGCCAAGTGTCTTGTAGTGATATTGGGTGCTGGGGACAGGGGCACAGAGCTGGCGGAAGGGTCCCACCATGCCTCTCAACCTCAGTCCTGGCCCCCGCACACCTCTAGAGGGGGGGTTTAACTCCAATAGTCAGGAGCAACCAGCCTCTAGCACCGTTCCTCGCTCTGTCACGCACATGCCTCAATTATGGCAGCGATGTGCTGGCTGCACTGGGAGGGTCAGCGAAGCAAAGGCACCCCACTGACCGGTGCCCCATACTCTGAGGGGCCGTCGACCGAGGGTCACACCTGGTATAGTCATCTGTTGCCCAGAGTCCACGGCCTCCTCCGCCTCTTCTGTCAGGGGTCCCTCCTGCCCCATGCCGGCAAAGATGACCGGTAATGAGAGGGTAGGCACAGCTTGGGCCGGCAAAGAGGGAGGCCTGCAGATGGCCCGATCTTGCGGCTCCACCCGCCAGCGCCACTCTGCACCCTGCGTTGTGCGTGCGCCTCTATGGTGGTGCCAACATGCCGCCTGTGTTGGGTTAGGTGGTGAAGCAGGGGTCCCCCGCCAGCTGATCAAGGACCCCGCTCCGGGGCTGCACAGCGTCTTTCTGGCCAGAACCAGGGACCAGTGCAAGGGAGGGCCCCAAGAGGTGGGACTTGCAGCAGATTCAAGCAGCTGCTGGGGTGGATGAGGGGTATGAGTCTCGAGGGGGGCCTTCGATTACACTGTTTGCTGTCTCTCTGACCCCACACCTCGATTATGGCACTGACTCTGAGCTGTGCAGGCCCCCGCCCCAGTCACTGGGCACCCTCGCCCTCTGGTGTCGCCTCTGACCTGCTGCCTCCGTGAGGGTTTAGCTGTATCTCTGGGTCCGTGACCTGCGGCCAGGAAACAGTCAGCCAGTGGGGCTGGGCCTTCCAGTCACAGTGACCGGCCACCAAGGGCCCATGCTTCCCCATTCATGCTTTGATAATGGTACCGAGATGGGTGTGTCAACTATGCGTGGGACGCAGGTGCAGGGGGCTTAGGGCTCTCGCCTCTTGTCTGGTAATGGCGCAGCTCAGCGTTTTCCAGTGTCTGTGCAGGGGGCTCGAGATCTCTGCCTCCCAGCTGCTGCCCGCTCTAGTGGCAGCTGCCAACTCTAGTGGTCGCTGCCATGTTGCCAGCCAACATGAGACGTGCAAGCCTCCTATCACCAAATGTCACCCAGGTTGGCTTCTGCACACTGGTTAATGGGCAGCGAGATGCAGGGAGTTGCCCATGTGTTTGTGTCTCCCCTGTCATACTACCTGCCAGTATAGGGAGTGATTGTCGGGCGAGCAGCCGGAGCACTAGGGAGTTGTCTGCCATCTTGGCTGGCTAAGCCAGGCCCCCATTTCTACCTTTACTTTTAATCGCATATGCTCTCCCTCATCATTCTGAAGCAACCTCAATGCTGAAAAGCCCATTGTTGGTTCTGCTTAGAATTTCACACACCTGCTCTAGATGGTTGGATAGAAAGTTCATGAGCTGTGGGTTATGGGAAGGAGGAAGAAGCAAAGTGCACCCTACCTTTAGTGGCATCCCCTTCCCCAGAGATTACTGGGACTCAAACTGGCCAATATTACCCTGAAGGGAGAAAGAACGGAAAAGGTTAGAGAATCTGCCCCTGAAGAAACAATTAAAAACTCCATCCCAACCTAAGTAGGGCTGGGGTAAAAGAAGCAAAGCACATGACGTATTGATAATGAATGGAAGGTATTCTCATGTCACTCATCTAATGGCAAGTTACAGCACCAGGCGAAGACTGCAGAAACATTGTACAACTAAAGGACTCCAAAGAAACTTACATGATTTCCAGAAGTTAGAATGGTTCCTGAACAGTCGAAGGCTGCTGAGCTTGGGGTAAAGCATTTACCTTGACATGCATCCTGACACTATAATTTATTGAAAACCCTTCTAATTACTCTTAAACAAATCTTGTTGGAAAGTTTTGCTGGTGAATATGTAGAGGAGGACAGGATTTTTAAAGGATGGTGCCCTGTTTTACATCTGGGAGCTGTATGAGGCTTTAATTGTGTCTGAAGTTCTGCAAGTACCATTTAATATTACCATTGGACTTATGAGATATTTTTTTAAAAATTCAGTTTTAACTAACAGAAGAGAAGACATTTTTTATGTCCTGAGGAAGGTGGAAATTATATCTTCATCTCACCGAAACACATTGATAAACTGTGCTCCAGTCCACCTTCACAGGACATCTGTATATGATTGATGAATTTCATAAATGCTCAGTGATATATATAGGGTGGGGGTACATTTAACAAAAGACAGATTGTTTTGTCTTGGAAAAACGCTTCTCTTAAATGTTTGTGGAATAATTTATGTTGTGTAACAAATATTTTTAAAGCGATTAAAATTATTATTGTTCTTGATGTTTGGTATTCACATTAGCTTTCCTTTGCTCATACAACTGTGGTTTTGTATTTTTTGTTGAATGCGTGAGGAGCGTTTGTAATAGTTTCATTCAAGATTCTAGTACATAGCCACAGTAAGATTGCATCATGGTGCCTTTTTCTTTGAAAACCAGGGCTTCCAAAAGAAGGAATTTGGCAGTGTAGAGAGAGCATTGACATACAGCATTGACCTGCAGAGATTTTTTTTTTTTTAATGTATGCATGTATGATTTTGAGTAATGCTGGTCACCTTTTACATCAGTCTAGCTGTTATGTATAACCAACAAAAAGTTTGTGAGATGGTGGCGATCTGATTAAAATGTTTTGCTGCTGGTAATAAAGTGGGTAATTCATGCCGAGCTATCTTCAGTGATGCAAGATGTACTTTAGGAAGGCTTAAAGGTAGTGTGTGCTTGCGACTGGATATCTACCAATTTCTTAGGAGTCCTCTGTCTCATAGGTATTATGATTGGAAATATTTTCCTTTTGTTGTGGTGTTATGTAAATTAGCGCCCAGTGTCGATGCTCTGAACCTCTGACATCAATCCTGCTTTGTTAGGCTCTAACACAGCCATTGTGCATTTGTTGGTGTTCCATATGCCATCTAGAGTCCCAGCTACACACCCTGCTATTATTAATCTTCACTGTTTTTTTGATTTGCAGTTATGACTCTGTGTCCATACCTAGGCATCCTGGTAATTTTGCCTTCTTTTATGCGGACCAAGCTTAGGCCAAGGTACTTTTGTGTGCGTGTTCTACAGTGTATTCAGTGCTGACACCCTGTACTTGGGGATTCTTGAACATTGACCCTGTTTCATCAAGGGTTAACTCAGACCTCTGTGCCTCTTAAATGCAAATTCCCCATACCTAGCATTCGTCCATTTTGTCAGTGTTCAAAGCATTTCTTGCATCAGTCACTGGCTTTGTGCTGTTGACGAAGAAGCCCTGGTGATGACAAACTCCATGTACACATACTTTCTATAGCATATACATTGCTGAGGTAGATGGGTCAGTCTGCGCCCTCTTCTGGATGATCAGTCTTCTGTACAAACTGTTCAGTATGTGGTTCTAAGAGTGTGCTGTAGAGCAGAGTATACTAATATAGGCCTACCATCCCAGCCTCCATGTATGTCTGAAACTTCCTATTGTATGAAACTATGTACAAAGTAATGGAGCTATGTACAAAGTATGTACAACAGGAGGGGGTTACAAATGAGAGCACGTGACCGCAGTAGGGCATGGTCGAGAGTAGGCTTCTTAGAGCTCTGTGCATGTCTCACTCACTCTCTGCTCTCCGATTAATATTATTATCCCTAGAGCATAAAGTATTGCTTGTAGAAATGAAATAGTTTCTTACATGCTTGTGTCTCATTGGGATCACGTGCATAAGCAAAGTAAAAACGAAACCTAAACGTGTTGTCGTGCCACTTAATGGTGTGAATAACGTTGGACTCTAAGGCTGAATTTTCTTTTGGATGTGAGCAGGATTATTTGGAATCATTGTACATGCGTTTCCTGGTTTACAACCTGTACCCCGAACGAACTACCTTTACTTTATATCCATATAAAGGGGGCATGTCTTGTTTTCCCTCTGTTAGAAATGCGCGCTCTTTTAATACCTTGTCTGTCACATTATGATGAACTGGTTTATTTTCTTGACCGTTCATGGTGACCGGCCCCATCATGGTGGTCGTGCCTTTGAGATGCCCCTGGAAATCTCTGGCAGGGACATATGTATTTATATAGCTGAACAGCGTCTTCCACTGTGTGTCGGTGTAATTTGTGCAGCAGCCAGAAGAGGGCGCACCGAGTGCTGCTGAAAGCATTCCTCCAAGTCAGTAGAAATGTCACTAAGATTTGTGCGTCTAATGTTGGCACAAAACGAGATCTTTCATATGTGGCATTTGTCTTGTAGAGTCATTTGCATGCACAGCTGGTCTACCGTAAATTGTTTTAACATTCAGAAACGGGGGTATTTTATTGATCAGGAAGGACAGCGATTATTCCACGCATTTTAGGGATGACATAGCAAAAAAAAATTAAACTCCATTTCTTCTTTGATAGGAATAGCACGCGTACGTTTGTATTTTTTTGCACACTGGGGGTGAGCAGGCTTTCAAATACAAAACGTTAATTTACATCTCTAGAAGGTCCAGCTGAAATTAAGGATTTTGATTTAACCCTGCCAGACGTCGGGAATATCTCAAAATGTGACACATTACACATTTTAGTTATGACTCAGGTAATCTACGGCGCTATGTGAGTACGATTCAGGTGTCTTATACTCGTGCCTAATTGAGGTCGGGCACCTTTCAAAACCGTTGGATTGAGGGTTCCGCGTGCATGCGGTGAATAGAAGTGAATGGCTTGGATTGCCAACAGTGTCCAGGTTTGCCCAGTTGTTCAGTGCTTGCTCTACGGCTCGGTTCGGTAGGTACGTCCGAGGCAAAATATTGAATGGCATGGAATCAGAGTAGCTGCCAGTGCTTCAGATGTATTCCAACATTTGCATCCGGCACTTTTCCGCTGCCCATATATATAAACAAAAAGCCACCCTTAATAACATTGTCCAGTTTTGCTGAAGATGAATTTTGTCAGGGCGCTTGCTCAGTCTGCAAAAATGCACAGGGGTTCGACCAAGCCACGTTGTAACATTTGAATGCAAGAAATGCATCATTAATAAAATAAAAAAAACTGAAAAAAACGTGTTTCTGTTACGCTCACGCACCCCCCGCCCAAATAGGGTGCGTGTATCGTATACCATTTGTAAACCGTTAACCTTGTCGTCACTGCACACATTGAGGGTTGCTGTCTTTGATGACGGCCTAGCACGTGACGGACATGTCGTCGGACGTCAGCGCCATTACGCTTTCTCTCGCAGTCTGCTATAGTTTCTTTGCCGCTCTTCGCCTCTGCTCATTTCTGTTCTGTTTGATTCTAACGCGCAGCCTTAATTACATTTTTTGCCCAACATTTCTAAGATATTGCAATCCTCTTTTGTTGATTCTGCAAAGGCACAAACCTGGGGCGCCCGGCTCGGTGCAGACGCAGCCCCGGCCCCGCAGTTGGTCTTACCAGGGGCTCATTTGTATGCAGAGGGGATTAGCCAGAATTTGCTGTAGCTCCGTGTAGCTTCGCCCTGGGGAGCTGTGAACTCCCTAGGAATCTGCTCTGACGAAAGCGTGCAGTTGGTAAGATTAGAACAAACCCTTCTGCTACAGAGCGCGCCTTGGTCATTCGCTAGGCCTCCAACACTGAAATCATTTCCATTTATAACCTTTTTGATCAGGCTGCCTCAAAGCGGGCCTGCCTTTCATGACAGCTTGCACCAAAATTGGCCAATTATTTAGGGGAGGTGGGCACGCATTTGAAACCAGTCAGATGCGAGCGACGGAGCACTTGATCTGTGCTCATGGATCGGCCTTCCCTTCCTCCCACCAATATTTTTACAGCTGTTGACATATATTGAGTTACACGTGGCTGTGCCATATCCCAGTGGTATAATTTCAAAGATCTGTTCGCCATAAAGTGTGCTGCTCGCCACGAAATGGCTCCGGCTCCAAGAAAGCACAGTAGTTTAAATGTTACTATAAATACAGAGGAAATACGCTGTAATTATAATTTTTGAGGTACGCCGCGCACTGCAAGTGCACCAGGCGCTTACTGAAGGGTCTGCGTATTTGAATTGCTTTGCTCTCTGGTGGGTAAGACGGTAATTACAAGCAGCGCGTCCTGCAGGCACCGGTACCCAAACACAATGTGTTTTTAATATGTTTATATACAATTAGTACCTTGTGCTAGAGACGCTTTACTTCAGGTGTGAGAGCATTCCAATGACATAGCCACACCAGGCTAGAGGTGTGATATGTGCTCGGGCTGCAAGATGTTCTTTCCCTTCACAAGCTTCCATCCATTCTTCTTAATCACACCTTTAATGAGCGCTAGATAATTCTGCCCCCAAGTCATTTTTTAATGTAATGCCTTTTAAATTACCTGATATTGCTAAAATGTACATGCACTGTACTGTAAGATATATATGTACCTTAATGAAAGATTATATCATTCACAAACATACAACATATTACTCTAAAGGCACAGGTCATGTCTACAGCTCATGGCCACAGACTGGCGGCATTCATTCTGCAGCACATACCTTTTTCTTAGAATGCTGATACCCCGTGCCTACACAGCCAAAGAACAGAAAGTACCCTATGTCTCCCTGACATACCCCAGCACGCCCAATCCCCGCCCTAACTGCACTTTTCATTCTGCCCTTTCAGTCCCATGCTGCCCACCTTCTCGATCCATACTACCCGGCCTAGCTACCTAGTTTAGGGTGAAGGACAATGACACACTTCCAGTAAAACCTCCCTTGACCGACTACCTTCTGGTTCTGCCTGTTTCTCATGCCAGTGACTCACAATTTCATTAAAAGTTGTAAGTCATCCGAGCTTCTCCCTTCCTCCCAGCTCCAGGTTCTTCTCTTAACCTTTGCAGTTGCCTCACAGGCAGGACACAGGTCCACTGAACTCAGTTGCTGGAGAACCTCACCACTGTGTCGATGTTCTGACATCAGACAGTGAAAGTGTGTGGTGATTTTGGGCTATCCTTTGATACTTGTTGACGTTTTCATCGCTTTCCTTCTTCTAAAGTGCTGCGATTAAATTAGCAGAATTCTATGTTCTAATATCCTCTACCATGTTTCTGAAAGCAGCACCTAACCCTGGTTTGTTGTAGACAAGTCAGCTGGGACCTCCGCCCTGGCAGCCTTAAGTCAGAAAAAAGCATCAGCAGTCTAGCTCAGGTTGCCTTGTGAGCCTTGAGTACCAGAGTCTGACCTTCACTACCTTGGAAGGGATTAAGTCTCAAACTCGAATGCGTCTGTTTACCTCCAAGCCCCAATATCTTATGGAAAAGAGGGAGCATGCAACAGCCACTCCCTTCCCTCTACTCTGATTCAAATGTTGGACTGTTCAGGTGAATGTATCCGTTTGGGATACAAGATAGATAGTGTCTGTCCTTGTAATGTTCTCAGGCAGTGGCGGCTCCTCCGCTAAGGCGGAGGAGCGTCGCCCCACTGCCTTGAAGCAGCAAAAGAAAGAAAAAAATAAAATGATAATAGCTAATGTTATTATCATTTTATTTTGTCCTCCTGCTGCAGCAGCTTGCTTGAGGGGCGGGTTCGGGGCTGTAGTGCAGGGGAGGAGTGGTACAACCCTCCTAAGTGCGCAACAACTGTTTGGTCAGCCCTCTCAGGCAGCCCAAAACAGTTGTGCGCTCTTTCCCTGTTCTCCATGCAGGCTGCATTACAGCCTGCAAGGAGAACATCCCCACCCCTCCAGCCCCTGGCTGAGCGCCGTGTCACAGTGCTCAAACCAATCACAACTCTGCATTGCAGCGTTGCGATTGGCTGTGGGGAGCGTGGGAGCCCTGGTGCTTCCTGTTTCTCCCAAGAAGACAGTAGGAGGACGCAGGAGAGGCGGCGGTGGGCGGCCAGGAGCTAAGTGTTTTTTTTTTTTTTTTTTTTTTAGCCCGGTCCCCCCTGCTCCTTACCGCCCGCCCGCTGCTGCTTCCAGGTAGGAGCCGCGACTGTTCTCAGGCATCGCTCTAAGAACTCTTCAAAAATGGGTCACGGACTTTACTGACGGAGAAGACATTGGCTTCACACAAATGCCTCCCACACTGGGAAAGCTTCAACACCTCAACAGTGACGACACTGAAACAAAAATAAGGAAAATGCATGGCCCCCACACTGGGAACACACCAGTAAAAGAACAGACACTAACTGACATTGGAAAGAAGACACTCACGCTTCACACACTCTCTGTAGCTGTCTCCTCTGCGCACAGAATAAAGGTTGGCACAATGTAAGTATTTAAAAAAACAAAAAACATTTTTTTTTAAAACCTGGAGGCTTTCAGATGCATATTGTGGTAAAAACAGAAGACCCACTCCACTGTTCTGGTTTATAAAGGTTTCATGGAAGACTTGTACCCCATATGGGGACTCCTTTATCGGAAGAATTCACAATCCTGCATGCAAAGCAGTGGCGGCTCCTCTGCTATGGCGGAAGAGCGTCGCCTCACTGCTTTCTTGCAGTGAGAGAAGCAAAAACATAAAATGGTAATAACTTTTAGTTATTACCATTTTATGGTTTTTCTTTTTACCCGGATGGTGGGCGGGGCCGCTCTGCTTACGGAGCCGGGAAGGTAGGAGTAGTTTGCCCACTACTGAGTGTGCAATGACTTTTTGGTCGGCCCTCTTGGGCTGCCCAAACCAGTCATGCGCACTCCCCTGTTCACCATGCAGGCTGCATTGCAGCCTGCATGGAGAACATGCCCACCCCTCCAGCCCCTGACTGAGCGCAGTGTCACGGCGCTCAGACCAATCTCAACACTCCATAGGAGTGTTGTGATTGGCTTAGGGGTGGGAGCCTGTCTGCCTGCTTCCTGTTCCGACCTGGAGTCGGAGGCAGGAGAGCAGGAAAGAAGACGCAGGACCCGGCGGTGGCGGCAAGGTAAGTTTGGTTTACTCTTATTTGTATTTTTTATGCAGCCCCCCTGTGTGCCCGCCCCCCCACCCGCGAGTCGTGCCTGCCGCCCCTGATGCAGAGGTCTACATATTAGGCTCCCAACTGTGCCTAGAGGCCATGGAACTATAATCTGAGCTGTGCAAAAAAAAAGTGTAACATGACCCATCATACCATGCACAAATCGTGGATTTGTTCTGTAGCTCATCCACACACCAGGTGGTTGGTTCTGAAGCTCATGTCCTGAGGTACGAAATGGAAGTTAACAAGGCCCTTCTGCCATGCAGCAGATTTCAAGGAAATTACTGCATTATGCACTTGTCCAAACACGTAATTAAAGTTGCTGTCTTGTATAGATGTATACAGGCTACTGTCCACAAATCCAAACAGAGCAGCAGTAGGCGTTCTACTACCGCACAAGTGTTGGTAACTCTATCTTGCCTGTTCAGCGCTCCACCTCTCAAATAGACCTACTGCTCTCGGGCCTCAACTTGTAATCCAAAAAATAGAATAGGGAGCGCTACCAAAAGTGGCCCAGTGCAATTATGGTAGCTCTCTCTATTCTATTTTTTGGATAATAACCAGACACTGTAGGCAAAAATATTTGTGTATCGACATTGTATAGTTACTATGAGGTTTTCTAACATTTCCTTTAGTTTACAAGAGCATTCAATCCGCTTTTAAATGGGACCACAGACTTGACTCTCTCACCAGTGGGCCCAGTCTAGGTGATTAAGAAGCTAAGTTTGCCTGTTTATTTTTCTGATGTGTTTAGTATGTATACCACCAATATTTTTCCAGAGGATTTTACACTTTCCCCGATGTTGTACGTGGTGGTCTAGCATGTAGAAATGATCTTGGCCAGTACATTTTGTCAGCACATATCATCCAAGCCCAAACCTACACCTTTTCTTTGATGTGAAATTTAAGAAACTAATTCGATGGTTTCAGAAAATGATGGAAGCTGTTCTCTAAAACTCAATAAAGTATAGAGAGTCATTATCTCGTTTCTGTGACTTAGTGACTAAACTTTAACCTGGTAGAAGCACAATTTAGTAGATAAAAAATATTGTCAAAAATAGAAAAAGGAAAGGGAACACGTTGTTTATTCTCTTTATACCTCTTCATCTAGGAGAAAAGAGCCGTGCTTTAGGATAATTGGCACACATTTTGAAGCAGCTTAAAATTCCCATAACCTTTGCCAGAAATTTCTGAGATAGTAGATTTTAGGTGATATTAGGCCAACGTGGCATTTCGGAATCCTTCTAGGAAGGAAACGACGAACACCTTTGCATAAAAATTCTGGTGAAAGCATTGGTTGAGCAAGGCCCATTACCCTGGAAGAAGTCTTCTTTCCCCAACTGGAAATTGGTGTATGAAGTACTTTGTTGACACTCCACCGAAGGTTCTGTGTTTGGCACGATCACACCGGAGAGCAGGCGGCTATTCTCGTATGTAAACCTTTTTTTTGTAATCTTACTTGCTTACTTTACATATGTAAATCATTTTTCAAACACTTGCGCAGGCCCAGTGAATGCACTTATTTCAGAATTTACCCCATATATGTTGATTTGTCACTGCTAACTTTTATTCAAATATCGACGTTCTGTACACGAATGAGCCTTTATTTTGTCAAAATGTCTATTGCCGGTCAGGCATCGGCTACACTTCTTTTGCCTTCTCCTGGTTCTGGTAGAAGCTAATCTAGATTTTGCCTTTTCGGTGCATATATTTAAGTAAATTGGAATTCTTTTTGAATTGTGTGTTGATGCATTTGACACATTGAAAAAAAGATGAGTAACTTCAAGAGGTTGGCTATTGCTGATAATAAATCACACCCTTTTTCTAATCGTCTGACCTACGAATAACCAGAAGTAGATGTCCGAACTGAAATAAGTCTTTTTCCAGGGCAGATGGAAGTGCTATTTAAAGCCACCTTGATGCTCTGCTCTCCTCCCCACGTGCTTCACACATCTCCTTTATGTGTTGAGTTGCTAAAAGCACTGCTATGTTTGATCACAGACTTTACAGCACCTTGTGGTTCATCACATTACCAACTGACATTTAAAATATATTCTGTATGTTTCCATAACTTGGACTGAGTAGTTGGTTAATGCCAAAAACAGTAGAAACAGTAGCATCTACATATTCTTTGTGGTATGATACCTCAGGAGTTTGCAACAACTCTCGCTCATTTGGCCGCAAATAATTAGGCAATCTTACATGGAGTGTTTAATCTGGTGACTCTGGGTGAACGCTTACATGTGTACAAACGTGCACAAGTCTAGAAATGCACCACTGTACAAATGTGCCATGATCCTAAAGGGCACGCAGTGGTTTGTTACATTCAACAGCGCCTTGCGACTTTGGCATACTCGATTAGTGGTGGGAAGTGCCGGTACTCTCCAATTAAAAGTATTACGTCTCTCTTGAGAAGTGCTGGTACTCTTCCTCTCAAAATAAAAAAGTGCTGGTACTCTCTACCAGACAGTACCGGCCCATTTAAAGCACTGGTTCACCCCATCCAAATAATAAAATTTTTAAAATTTATTTTGAGCGCCCTATTTGCACCCGTGGACTGGATTGTGTGTTATCTGCCTTCTGTAGTCTATTTAGCAAAAGTAACTAACTGCTTCAGCACTCTGAAGTTTGCAGTCCTCTTGGGTGCCACTACGGCTGAGCTGCTAATAAATGAAACCTCTCCATAAAGCTTAACATAAAAATGGATGACACCAGAATGAAAGCATTATAGAACCAGTGGCGGCTCGTCGAGGGAGTGCTGCGGGGCGGTGAGGCGGGCAGGGTGGGGGGTAGTGGACTCCGACATACGGCAAAATTGAGTAAGGTAAGTAAATAAAAAAATAAAACAATTTACCTTGCGCGCGCTGCATCGCCGAAGCGATGCAGCGCGCGTAAGGTAAATTGTTTTATTTATTTATTTACTTACCTTACTCCGTTCCGCTGTATGTCGGAGTCCACTACCCCCCCCCACCCTGCCCCACCTCCCCGCAGCACTCCCTCTGCGAGCCGCCACTGTATAGAACCATAGACCAGGGCTTCTTAAACCTCTGTCATGATCGCAGTGGGGTTATGGAAACATTTAAAAGAACGTTCAAATACGTTTTATATTTGCATTTGTTCTGTTTAAATATTTGATAAAGAATGGCCCTTGCCTACTAGGTGATGTACAACACGGAGAGGAAAACAAAGTACAATAAAACACTGAGGCCTCGAAGCAAGTCTGTGCATAAACTCTCAGGACCTGATTCACAAAGGTTTGCAATGAGTCTGACTTACTAAGGACTTGGGTGTGCCTTTCTGGTGATAAGGCACACTCATGGAAAACCTTCGTAAAACGACTAAGTTAAGGAGATTAACTATATTTAAATATGTGAATAGAAGGAAAAGGTGCTGTAGTGAAGTTGAAGAGAAAAGGGATAAACATATGGACCACAATTGAGTGACAAGGTCATTCCAAATGCAGTTGTCCATTTGGATGCGATGAATTAGAGGCACTGTTGCCTGCTTGGCAGATAACACACTCCGGTTTTGTTGATGGCTGATTTGTCCTTCAAAAATGAAGGACTGTTGTCATGGGTGGGTCAAAGCCCAATGCACAGCACTTTGAATATTTGTTCTTCCCAATTAGGAGCTGAGTCAGCCTAGACACAGGTGAGAAGATCTGGTTTAGATGAGAAATTGGTGGTAGAAGTAGTCCTTCAATTGAAACAGAAAAGGCCCCAGGGTGCTGAATAAAGGGTGATGTACTTTAGAAAGGCTGGTTCAACAAATGTGAACAGCCTTAGTTGATATGATGCAGAACCAACAGCAGCATGAATACACACTAAGGCTGTGGCAGACCAATGACAGTATAATGAGTGCTCTTCCGATAAGATATACTGCTATCACAATTGTTGAGCTGGAGCAACTGGCGTAATAGAGAGCATTCGTAAAAATAGGATTTATTAATCTACTGGGGAGTGTGGGTGAGTTCAGACGTCAAAAAGAACACTTATCGACCAGAATTTCAAATTCTAGGCTCAGTTTGAAGTAATAGGAGACTACTTCTAGAATTTGCAATACTCGCATCAAGTGTGATGAACAAGGTAACATTTGGAAACAATGAGTAAGTGTGACCAGTATTAATAGCTACAATCCAAGACTGGGGGAAACAAGCTGAGTCAGAAGAAACCCATTTATTTGGGGAAAAGTTTGAGTGGTTGTGGCTGCCTCTTGGTGCCACCATGGTTGAGTTTACAAGTGACGTGGATAGAGGAAGACTATTTATCTTCTGTTAAGGAGCAGCTTCCGCCTATAGGCCTGGTATACATAACTGTCTTCGAGACAATCTGCAATTTCAGAAAACCAAGCAGCAACATTTACTGTCCATGAATACAAATGAGGACGACAAGGGCGGGATTTTCGATTTGGGTCCTCTTTTTTGTAATTGCTTGTACTTGTTCAATTTGCTTAAATTCACTTTAAAATGCGTCTTCTGAAATAAGCCCTGACATCTTTCTTTTATGAATCCCTGTGTATTACTATTGATTTTTGACAGAGGCTTTCAAAATCCTACCACTGTTTCTCCTGAGATTTCCCTGCTGTTCTAATAATACATTGTCATTCTTAATATCTCAAATCCTTGACACTGTGATATTCATATTAGCGCTTTTCTCCTAGACTTGAAAAATATCAGACTTTGGTACGGGAAAGATAAGAATTTTTAAGGAGCTCTTCACCATTCATTCTTCATTCATTGGTGTTTAAAGGACGATTGTTTACATGCTTTTGATTTAAAGAACCCCTGGATGGATTACTAACGGATGTTGCCTTCTAGTGCTCTTCTGATCTTGTGAGCATTTGTGATAATTTAGTCATCTTTAATTTACAAACACAGTACTACTGTGAATCCATAAGAGCTACCCTACAATAATAGAATGGTATGTCTCTGAATATTAAGCTTAACCGCGGCGGCAATTCCGCCGCGGTGCGGAGGTTTAGCGGAGTGGGCGGGGCCACGTCGGCCAACGGACGTTCGCAGCACTACAGAGGTAGTGCTCGCGACAGCCGTTGGCCGACGGGCGCACGCAACGGGTTAACATTTTTATTTCTAGGCCTGCCTTGGTGTATGTATGCACAGCCTACATCAGTTTCCCAAAAGTAAATCTTCCGTGTGCCAAAAAAAAAAGAAAAATTCACATGATTCTGGTACTTTTACGCTTAGGAATCCCAAATTGCTCCAAAAAGTCACTGGTTACGCGAGGGTGCTTCCCTTATCCCAGCGGTTCGCTGCGTGAATGATTACCATTGGAAATAGCACGGCAGGTCCATCTGACCCAGATTTAACACGCTTATGAGTCGCATCAGTGTCCTAACGAACCACATCGTCACGTGGTTCCAAAGGCAGGGCTGGTTGTGTTGCACCTCGAGAAAGCTGGGTAGCACTTCAGCAGTAGATTAGTCTGGTCTTGTTTTGAACGTTTGTGGCCTTCACGTCAATTTAGAGCAGCGCAACAAAACGAGTTCAAAGAATCACCCAAAACCATGTGCACAGAATTAAATACCAGGCTGTTTTATGAAGAGATACTGGAAGCCACAATAAAAAGCTGAAACTAGAGGCCATAAAAACCCTGCTCACACCACAAGATTGTGTCACACAGAATAGTTAGGGCCATGGGTTAAGGGCCATGGGTTGAGGGTAACGCGCGGTCGCTCGCTTCGAATAAGGCCTAAGAAGGAAGGCTTCTAGAAGGAGCTTTAGGGTGGACAGATTTGGAGGAAGGCCTTCATTTCTCCTTTAATATCTGCCTGTCTGGCCAGGAGGAGCAAGGTCACCCCTGCTGCTCTGGGCCCAGGTTCCGTGCCTGCCTTGGCGGCGACTCTCCAGCCTGTCTTTCCATTCCCTTTTCTCCTGAGGTGCAGATGGCCACATTTGCAGGTTAACTGGAACAGCTGGAGGTGCATTATTAGCTTCCTGCTGCTAACTCATATTTGCGTGGATTTTTTTTTAAGTGCAACATAATTTATAAGTAGTAGGCCAGCCATAAAGCTGGCACTGTTTAAATCTCACAGCCTTATGGAATGTTGTTTGTCACTCATACACTGGAGTCATGCTTGTGGCTTTGCTCCTTAAATAGAGTAAATATAAAAACATTTACACAAATTGCAGAGGATGTCCCCTCCAGGGAGCTTCAGACAAAATTTTAATGCGGTCCATTTGTCTGTGGTGGCAGTTTCTGCGTGATATAATAATGTTGATAAATTTTGCTCCAGGAAGGTGTCGCGTCGTGGCATTAATCGAAATCTGGTGAACTCAACCAACGCAATGACGGGGGCGAGTGCGGCCAGAGGTTTGGCGCCAGTAACATACCATTTAATGCCATTATTTGGAGTCCACGCGGAAGTTCAGGGGATTTAAAGACGAGGCCCCGTCGACAGGCTATTGGAGAGCTCGTCCCTGGGGAGTATTTCTGCCACACAAATAAAGCCTGCCAACGCGTGTTTTTCTCATTTTTAATTTGAAACGTCGCTTTAAAGTGAAGACTTGCTGTGCCTCGTATAGACCAATGAACTGCAAACACCGCTGGCCGTGCATAGGTGTCCAGTCCGTCACATAGCGGCGGTCTGGTTCGGCAAGCAGCTGTTTTGGCTATTGTGCAACCTGCAAACATTTTGCGACACCCGAGTTTGTACTTGGAATAGATGGGAATATTGGCATTCATTTTGTTCTCACAGAACGTAATTGCTCTGCAGAGGAGAACCCGCCTGTCTCCAAAAGGCGCCCCTAATTTAAGTCCTCCATCTGGGTACAGCCGGGGGCTGCTGCGACTTACCCTGAGGGGGCGTTCTGCGTGCACAGCCTGACACATCCATTGTGTGAATAAATCATGCGTGCCTGAGAACTGTCCTCTGAGACGGGCTCTTCAAAGTACGGGGGCACGGGCGGAATAAAAGGTGAGCACCTTTTATTAACATTTTAGAATTTAAATAGTAGGCGACGACAAAGAACGAGGTCTGGTGACGCAGGGATGAATATGACCATCATATGTGCGCTTCTGTTTTGAATAACGTAAGTAATGGTCCCTTATAGCCCACAGAAATTGAACGGTTATACTTTGCAAATAGTCATGAACTAGTCCCACAAATTGCATATTCTGAATCTAAATTGAACGAGGGCATAAAGGCAAAGCTAGAAGATTTATCCTGTACCTGTCACAGGTGTGGCTATGAAAGCAGGGGGTGTGCAGTGACCCATATGTCATTTGACACGCCTAAAACAGTGACCATATAGTACTGACGATGCAGTCAAGCCCTCCCCTGCTTTGCAGGTTGTATGATTTAACACGGAGGCGCAATGCAAGCATCTGAGGCGCACAGGCCCCAACCCTTCCGGGGGCCCCATTCAGCTCCAGGCCAATGAATATCTGGGAGACTTGGGAGAGTAAGAGGCCTCTCTTCACATTCTGCAGGGGCCCCATCATTTTGGGGTACGCCACAGGTTTGGTATAATTATGAATGAGGTGTGCAGCCTGTTCTAGTGTTTTATTTTCTGTATACTGTTGTCCCGTCATATCACGACATATCACAACCACGGACAAGCTGAATGTAGTCTAAGAACACTATTTGTCCTGCCTGTTTCAACATGGCCGCAGCAGGTTCTCTTCTAAATTCATTCAGATTCATATGTGTCTGTTTTACTGGTTGTCAGTGAACACTTCAGCAGCCAATCACAATGCAGCATTTCCCTTTGCTCTCTCTGCAGGTTTGTTTTATTATTCGCTGACTGAGCTATATTGTACTAACTATCGTATGGACGCATGTGTGTAGCGCTTCATATCTCTGACAAGACTACCAAGCACTGTGATTTTTATCAGTACCTTGGTCTCCTTTTCGGAGGTGTGTGGATGGAAGGGTGTTGGATGCAGAGATGTACTTGAGACATCTTTGTTGAGGCCCGTGAAGTTCGAAGACCTGCTCCAAACATGATGCAGCATGCTTCGTAGCACATATGTATGATGTGTTGCAGAGTGTGTGAGACACAGCAGTGCAAGTAATCCTGCTTGTGCATAGAGCGATGGCCCAATGGTGAGGCCTGCTTTAATGCAAGTAAAATCAGCAAATGCATAGTAAAAAAGAAAGAACATATACAAGTTCTGACGTTAAAGAAAGCAGACGATTGATTTGTTGGTGTCATTCCCTCTACTTGTCGGAAACATGCATTCATTGTTTTGCAGTGGGAATGAGTGTATGATGGAGTCCATTATGTTCATGGTTGTGGAGAAGAGTTGCAAGTAGAAAGACTGAACCCTAGTGGTTCACTGTTGTAGACGTGAGTGGCGGTGAAGATGGCGCACCAACATGTGGTCCTCCCCTAGATTTGGTGTGTGTCCTGCTGTGGCAGCCTCACTTCTGATGAGTACTTCCCCTAAGATAATAAACTCCCTCTGCACAGGAGATCTGCAGTCTTCTGCCAGATTGCACCAGTGTGCGGGGAGGTACCAGGAGTAGGGTACGTGTTAGCCAGTTCAGACATGCTACATGGTTAAACAGGGAAGGCAGTTGTGCACTACCACCCTCTTAGAGGTGGCCCTCAAAGCTGGACAATACCAGCTCCTGTCTACTTGAGAGAACATTACTGTGGTGGTAAATAAAGTTTGTGGCTCAGTTTTACTGAAGTAGTGAGGATACTTAATCACTCTGCCGCGGGAAAGGTGGTACGCTGTACCCCAGAGCAGAGATCTTATGCAACTGGGCAGCACATTCCACAAAGTTTCTAAATATGGTTTATGTTTATATTTTTACACCACAAATAGGACAGCTAGCATCTCATATCTAGGAAAACAAGCATTGGCAAAGCCATTAGGGCTGGTTTGCATTTTGAATGCCGTCTAAAATATATATTTTTAAATCCTTCCTGATACTGCGGAAAAAAATGAAACAAAAGCAATTGTTTCCTATTTACAATGCATTTATGAAGTAACATATGTCAGGATTCATTGTACTTTTGTGATCTAAAAGTGTCCCTAACGTCACTCACTCCAGAGGATGCACAATGATGCACCACACAGCCAATAGAATGAGATGAGAGGGTGAAAATCTCCTCTGGGCGGAGCCAAAGTGCACTCTGTATATTGTACAGAATTAGCGACAGTAGGTCTTGCAGACAGCTGCACCGTCATGCTTAGACCTAAGTAGATTTCTGTGACTGTGCCTCTAAAGCTGCTTAGTAACAGTACTCCACCCCCAAGTCCACACACCAATAGATGGTGCTTGCTCTGTTACGAACAGTGACAGTATAGCTTACGGTGGTGTATACATTTGTGACACGTGTGTTTGAACCCCCTGTGTGGTGCCTTATGCTCTGATTCTAAAGTGCTGCACTTATTTTCGCTGCTCCCCCCCCCCCCCCCCTCCCCTGATTATGGCGAACACTTGTGCAGGAGTTCCATCATTATGCAAATGAGCATGTGCTCCCACAGATGCCGCTCCGCACAGCATAAGGGCAGTTGGCATCTGGAGCTTGGTGGAATGAGTTCGTGGTGCGAGTAGGGGCATTCAGCGGGGTTGCAGGGCACCCACAGGCTGGAGTGGTGAAAAATGAGGTGTCTTCGATCCCCGACGAAAGATGAGGCGCCCTAAGTGTCTCGTTGTCTCTGGGCCCGATGCCACAGGGCGGAAGGGGGAGAGCTTGTTAAAACCGCTGATGAGCGAGAGAGAGGAAAGTGTTTTTGGAAACACTCCTCGTGTATGGAGGCTTTTTATGCTTCATCAGTAAGTAAATACAAGCTGAGGGAGTGATTTGTTCCTAACAAGCTTATAAAATACTAGAGTCATTTGTGAGTTTATTGGAGTGCTGATTATAAAGATTCCCCCATGCACACTACTGTATGTTAAATTAACATTCAAAATACAAATGCCTTTCACCATTTTGATATTGTTTTTGAAGGGTTTAAAGGCCGGCGCATTGTAATGGTGTTTCCTGTGCTTGTGCCATCCCAGTTGTCCCAGAGGGGAGATGAATCTAATTTGTCCCTGCACATTTTACAGTGTTGCTCATCTGAACCATCTCTGCGCTTGGTAATTGGTAAGCCATGTTAATCAGGCATGCGGTGCGCGTGGTGCCTACAGATACCGACCGCCAGGTATGTACCTGATTTGGTATACACTATGGCACGGGATCAGGGTGGCAGGCTCTCCTGGTGTTTGACTTGGCTTGTGTCACCCAAGGGTGTCGTATGAAAATATTGTGTTCTCAAATCCTATTTATTCAGTTTTTTTCTTCTTTCTTTGGACCCAGAAATGCAGTATTCTGGTCCTTCATGCAGCTGATAATATTAAAACCTCAGAAGTGGTTGTGTTAAAACAGTACTATGAGTTCATTAGAGGCACCAAAAATATATCTATAAAAAAATATATTTTGTCATACTTTGGAGTCATGCTGGATGCAAGCCTGCCATTGATACCATGGGTGAACAACATCACCATAAACGTTTCTGCCAAATCTGTGCCCTCCTCAGAATCCTCAATCTAATGCTCCAAAAGTTGTCACGCTTGTTCAAGCAGTAGTCCTCACCAGAATCAATTGCTGAAACCTAATTAATTGGTAAGGATGATATCCAAGTGTAAAGATCCTGCAGCTTGCCTCATCTTGGCCTAAAGGACACCAAACAATTGTTGCCTACTCTGATGTCTCTTCAGTGCCTCTCTACAAAACCACCGGTCAAGTTCACAACCTCTCATTGTGAGGTCCAGGTGACCTCTCCGAAAAGATGCCATATTGGCCAACCAAAGGCATATGGTCATCCCCCCCAAAACAGATTTCCTATCTACCTGGAACTCGCAACTACTTCCCACTTCAATTTCAGACACATTTTATATAACTTAGGAGATAGTTTAAAATGCACCTTTCTAAGAAGCTTTTTGAGTACTTCATGCTGTGGTGTCCTGGGAGGCACTACCAAATCCCTTGCGAGTGGGCAACAAACTCGTGACCAGGGCTCCTGTGCTCCTCTGTCGGTGTCCCTTTACACATTCCTTCAAGAAGGGTATCAGAGCAGTATTAACTGGACATAAAACAAACACAGGTAAATAAAATACTCTGTACATTTATCAAGGCGTATGTGTAAGCTATGTAAAGCTTCAAAGCACAGTAGAAGCCAAAGGGGAAGGTATCAAGCAAATCGGTGATCAAAACAGAAACCATTTTTTAAATGTCTCAGTCCTTTCGTAAGGAGGATCTTATTTTAGATGGTCCCATTTAATTGGTGTATTTTTATCTATACCTAAGGCACCACCCAATAAAGGTAATCCTTGTGGTATACCTTAAGGTATTTTTAGATTATAACTGGACCCCCAAAGTATTATCCAGAAGATTACTATATCTTAAGAACTCCCTCAACAATCGTGATGTTGAGTCCGCCCTGCTAGTACCATCTTACCAGTGTGGGAGGAGGTGGCTGATGATGAAGTATACCACATTATGTGGGTGAGACCACTTCATCCAATATCTTAAAATTCTAAGGATTAGGCGATCACCTAGGATAAATATCACTCAAGTAGATAGAGAGAAGTAAAGGAATCCCTCTCCTTCATGAAAAACCTTGGTGCTTACTTTCGTAGTTATGAATTTTGGGAGGCAGTGTGGTGAGTGAAGCCTTCATATCTCCCCTTGTGATAGTAGAACCTCTATCAGCATCACCACAGATACAAACCTGTACCAGTAGATGAGACCGATATGCTTATTACTGGTACTTTTAATGGTGTAAAGAGGTTTAAAAAAGTAAGGTACAGAGAATAATGGACTATAGAGTTTAGTAAATTTAGAGAACTGCCGATGCCCTTGACAAAATGTGCAAATGTTTAAAAAAAAAAAAAAAAACGAGATTATTTCACTTGAATAGAGGCAAACAAAAAGATATTAAAAATACGAGATTATTTCACTTGAATAGTGGCAAACAAAAAGGCATTAATAAAACAAAATAGTGATATACTGAGAAACACAGGAGATTGATTTATTAGTCTATTTTATATTAAGTAGAAAAGGCCTGCCAGGGCGTCAGTACTGTATGTGAAGTAATCGAGAGATGTTAGATAAATGTATATATAAGTATGGAATTTATATCAAGATTAGCCATTTGACTAGAAATAAATGTGACAGCAGGGTGGACTATACTAGGAATAGTGGTAAATAGGTGAGCACTTACGTTCATAATAGCCCATTAACTCCATTTATTTGTCTCTCACCAAAATCAACAACTCTACATGGCTGGCAGAAGCACTGTTAAAATCTCAAGAGAGTAGTACCAGCAATATTTGAGGCAGGCAGCATGTATGCCTTTCCGGTTTGTTAGTTTTGTGGTTGACTGACAGGTGTTAATGACATCCGTGCACGTAAAGCATGACGTATTACACCTTTGCAATTCGTATATTCTCCGTCCACTACTGTCTGCTCTTCCTGACGTCCTGTACTTGCGTTGATGAAGAATACGACCTCTTGTGGCCTTCCCAGATATTGTGCAGAAGGTTTATGAGATGCATAGATATTTCTGATTCTCATTAAAGTCTCAGTTTTCAGGTCGAGCACCTCGCGGGGACAAGAGTCCAGGTAGTGTATTCTGGGTAGTGCAGACTCACATGGCTGGCTTTACCGGAAGTGCTGGTGACATTGCCTCAGGGGGCTGCTGGGATCTCGCCACCCACTGTTCCGATACTGATGGGAGGTTGGCTCCAGTCATCCCTTGCACAGTATCCGTACCAGCACATCTCCAGATGCCTACAGCTGAGCACATTGGCAATTAGCTGCTGTTAAACCACTCAGACAGAGCGAACCCCGCAGTGAACTACACGTTAACCGATTCAGTGCTGCCTTAAGAAGACCAATATTACAGCAGATTGCACCGAAGCATACATCATATACATTTAGATAGGGCTTTTTCTTATTCCCGTGCCTCCCAATATTATGCCAGCCTGGGCTCTGGATAGAATTGGGTGCCTTGCACCAAAAATCCAAGGCACAATAAATATTGGGAGCTCCTAGAAGTGGTCTGTTGGGCGGTAACATTGACACATTCTTGCCATTAACAAATTAATAATGATTGGCAGTGAGGCGAATGCAAATATGTTGGTCCAAGGCCTACACTCTTATGTGTACCACGTTACAATTAGGTTTAACGGAGTAGTATGGACAAAGGCCCTTATTACAAGCAGCCTGAAATTACTGCCTGGTTAATTTGTCCTTGGTAAATTCACTAGCCACGTTGTGGTTTTATCTTTGGCTGATTTAAGTGCCCCATTCTGAGTTAAGGAGGCCGTAATGGGAATTACACCTGGATGCAGTTTTATTATGCCAACAATCTTCATATTTTCCCTATTACCACCTATTTTTCCTTTGCAAATTACTCCTTCTCAAACTTAGAGGATTTTATGCATGGGAAACTTATAAGAATGAGGTAGTACAAACTGTAATGCCGTTGGGCAGTTTTTCAAACTCACTTGAAATGAGAAGCAAAGTGTTTTTGTTTTTATTTGCTAAAGTGCGATTGGTTATTCAAACCGGTTGCTCTGTTTTTGAGATTCAGGACAGGTTTGTTTCTATTTTGAAACAGCTTGCAATTGCTTTCGTATAGGGGACGGGCGGTGGGCAGGAGCCGTGTTGCTCGCCAGTAAACGTGCAGAAAATCTGCTTGACTTAGGTTTGGCATCATAAGTGAAGATAAGGCAATAATCTCAATTAAATGTGACGCGTGAGAAGTTGGTGGAAAGTACTGAAAAAGAGAATGCAATCTTTTTACCTTGTTCCTTTGCTGCCCTAAGGAATCTGCAAGCTCACTTCCATTCCTCCTTTGATGACACTTCCTGTTTTGGGAGCTGAAGAAAGTTCACAGATTGGCAAAGGCATTCATAAGGGAAATGAGTCAATAGTTGAAGAAGTAATCGGGGCATTTAGACCAATGAGGCAATAACAAGTGCAAACATTCACTGACACAAATGAGGTTTGTGCTGCGTTTTGGGTTTTTCTTTTGCACCCTTTTATGTATGTGTTAGGGTGCATAATATTCCTTTAACCTGGCTCCTTGTGTATTGTTGGTTGAGCGCACTAAGTGTTGTGCGGTGTTGTTGCTTGGACGTCCGTACTGTTGTGAGCAGAATAACACCCTCTATTTGGTTAATCTCCCCTTTTTGGAGTGCCTTTCTGGCTTGTATTGTCAGTACTTTCAACAACCCCTGGCAGACAGGAATGTAGCAAAGTTTTTATAGTTGGAAATATGTGTATGTAATAACTTTTTGTCCTATTCAGTAACAAGGAGCTAATTGTGCCATTATCATGCTTAGATTTCATTAAGACGCCATTAGTATATTGTGGATTTACTCCACTTTGGCGAATCTCCGGTTCCAATCTAGTTATGAGGAAACATATCTGGATGTACATCTTTGCTTGAGGCAGTAGGCTTAGGAAGCCAGGTACAATAAAGAAACTTGGCCCATACTCATTGATACAGATAGTCATTCCAAGATCCTTAATGTAGACACCAGCTTTATGCACTGGTGTATGCCTAGATGTACCCCACCAAGAACAGAGGGCCATGCCCGTGCGGCAGACTGAACGGCACCAGCAGTGAAAGCTTGTTCAGAGGTGTGCACATGTGTGCAGGGTGCCTGCAATGGAATGGACACCTCACTGAAATGAGGTGCACATGAACTTGCATATTATGTTTTGTGCTGCAGGAGCAGTTCTGCCGAGTCGGACACTAGAAAGTATAGAAAAATGTGAAGACAACAGCCTTCTCCCGCTTTCCCACTCTCCCGCTCTTCCTTAAGGATGTAGAACTTAGTCTCCACTTAAAACCTGCAGACAGTTTTTGTCTTTCACTGCCACAAAGAGCTGGAGACCCCTTCCTAACGCACCACACCTCACCCTGGGTAACCATGAGCTTACAGAACCTCCACCGATTGGAACGGCTCTTACTCACATTCATTCTTTCCATTCACCACTCAGTCTTGTAACCCTTTGCTCCCTACTCCCTTCCACTCACTTGGTTCTCTGGCCTTTGGGCAGCACTCATTGCTTTGTACACAGCTGGGCAGGAAAGGCTATATGGGACCCAGGGGGAAAACTCATAGTAGGGTGGCGACCAGTGGTTCTTTCAGGGGCACATGGGCAGAAAGGTCATCAGCTATCCAGCCTGGCAAGCTGGTCTGGGACAACAGCCACAATTTTATTGTAGACCTGTGTATAAGTTGATCCTTCACATCCCCCCCCCAAAAAAAACAAGTAGTCAAACTCATTCGCTACAGCCACTCGGTACACTAGAGGGGCTCAGATGAACACCTCTTCCACAACTGCTTCTTTTAGGTCCAGTCCACCTCCAGTAGCCAGGTATGCAGCCTGTAAGTTCCATGCATAAATACATTCTGTGATCAATTCATATGTCTGATTTAGGTGAGTTATAGAATGATGTTTGGTATCCCGCAGAAGTAAACCATTTGTGGACAGCCATTTTGTATACATGTAATCCTGGATACATGAAACACTGAATGTGAAGGGAAACCGCATAACTTGAATATCTAGGGGTATTCTTAATCATTGTGGTCTTGGGTTGACCAATTCTGTTTGCCTTTTGTGTTAATTCAGTTCATGGTCTCCCTGTTCATGCACACGCCTCTAGTGGCTCACAATTGATAGAGTATCCGATTCACCCTGAGCGGCGTCGGATGGCGTTAGCATGAAGCAAGGCATGCGGTGTTTCCGGGGTTTACCTCCTCACAGGCAACTTATGAAGGATGCTGCGCCTTGAGGTTTCGCTGTGCTTCAGCCTGTAAATGCTCGTTGCATGCTGGATTTAATTATGGATGTTAATGTGGCCTCGCTGGTAGAGGAAGCCACGCGCCATAGCGTGAATATCGAGGCATAAACAGTTTTCTTTGTGATATGTGGGCAGATTATTTTCCAGTTGATTTCAAGCTATGGCCCCAAGCGGTCCCGAGATCAAAAAAAGATAAGGGTCAGTTACAAGGTTGAGCTCATTCTGTGTTGCCATAGCAACTGACCTCCTGCATCCCTCCGAGGGCTGTGCCAAGTTCCCTGGGCAATAGTTTCACTGTCCATGCCATCAATCCCACGCCTTTCAAGCTCTACTACGTAATTGTCAGGGTACTGTTGAGAAGAGTACCTCTGTCCCACTGCTGCCAAGTTAAGGCGAGCACGGCTCATTTGTGTCTCTGGGAGCCTCAGGGGAGGAGAGACGGGTCCCATCTCTCCATACAAATATTGGAAAGAAGCCTCCAGGGCCTCCAAGTAGGACCCATCTCGCTCCTCCTGGATTAATTAGGACAATATAGGCAAGATATACAGCACATATGTGTTGGTAAAGTGAGACAGGGTGAGCTAACAAACAGTAATAAGCCAGAAAGGCATCTCTCCTCCGTTAACGTCAACTACATTTGGAAAAAGTTGTCATTTTAATGTATGGCGAGCATTTGCTCATCAGAGGCTTTCTAGCTGAGACTCGGGTTGTAGGGGAAGCCAAGAGTCTCTGTGAAGATACTTTACTTTATGAGTATCTTTATCGCTTGTAATGATTTAAATATGTAGTCCATGAACACTACTGATCTACATGCGACTGTTATCTCACCTACATACATTCCTTTACCACTGCTTTTGCATGCTTTTTCCCATCATGCGCATACGTCTTTCTCCGCTCTTAGATATCAGTGTATGGTAATACAAGCCCATATTTTAGTATCATAGTGTTTTTATTTTTGTAGTATAGCTTATCCTATTTTATTGCATGTATTCTAAAACATATCCATTGTGTTTCACAGAAATTATATGTTGTTGGACAAATGTATGTCCATTAGCCAGAAAGGCATCTCTCTCCTGGTAATGTCAACTAAATTTGTGAAAAGTTGTCATTTTAATGTATGGCGAGCATTTGCTTATCAGAGTTTTTTTAGAGTTGTCAGGGAAACCAATTGTCTTTATGAAGATATTTTAGTTTATAAGTACCTTTCCCGCATGTAATGATTTAATTCTGTCGTTAATGAACACTACTGATTTACATCCCAGAGTGTTATCCCACCTACATGGAAAAGAAGGCAAATGCATTCCTTTGCCACTGCATTTTCCCGTCATGCACATACATTTTTGTCTGCTCTTAACAGTGTATTGTAATACAAGTGTATAAACATAGGGCTATGGGGAAGTGACCCCTAATGCCCAGAGGGTTGAGAGGATTCCATACTGGAGTATAACCTCCCAAGTCAAGATATTTTATCACAAAAAATACTCCTATAGATTAACTGATGGTTAACATAAAAACTGTGTTACCTAAATACGATAGGGAGGTGTCTATGTGAAGATCTAGAACTGCAGACACCCAGGGTGCGCAAGGAAGCAATTCCTTTTGTTTAGTTACCCTCACACACCCTAGTGGTGTCATGCTTCATCATCGGGTCACTCCAACGCCTATAAGTTGGGGTGGGCTCAACCACAGTGTTGGGAAGCTCTTTGGAAAGTGAAGACCAGGGGATTATAGATAAAAATCCTCCGACAGGCCCCGGTTTCCCTTTATTATTGGGTCTGTCAGGGATATTAAAAATAATTAAAAGAAATGGGTCAATGGGAGTGATAATGGTCCTATGACCCTATTGCCAACATGTTTCAGTCCTGGGATGGCCGTAAGGTCCTGGACTTTCTTCAGGGCAGAGGTCGTCCTCCCTGGGAACAACAGTGAAAGGGAGTCCCTATCCTGTGAACGAAAAAGGGCAGAGTAGCTGCTCCTTTTGTATAAATAACAGATGATTAATCTGTTATACGCAGTCCTTCATCTCCATTTTGCGGAGAAAAACTGTGTCACAGGGGCCCGCTAGGCGTGATGGAATAGCCCTGTAGTCACACTTTCTTCAAGGGTCCTATCCCGCCTGTGTACCTACTTGGTCCGAGTCCCCGGCTTTCGCTTGCAAAGCCGGGACTCGGACCAAGTAGGTACACAGGCGGGATAGGACCCTTGAAGAAAGTGTGACTACAGGGCTATTCCATCACGCCTAGCGGCCCCTGTGACACAGTTTTTCTCCGCAAAATGGAGATGAAGGACTGCGTATAACAGATTAATCATCTGTTATTTATACAAAAGGAGCAGCTACTCTGCCCTTTTTCGTTCACAGGATAGGGACTCCCTTTCACTGTTGTTCCCAGGAGGACGACCTCTGCCCTGAAGAAAGTCCAGGACCTTTACGGCCATCCCAGGACTGAAACATGTTGGCAATAGGGTCATAGGACCATTATCACTCCCATTGACCCATTTCTTTTAATTATTTTTAATATCCCTGACAGACCCAATAATAAAGGGAAACCGGGCCTGTCGGAGGATTTTTATCTATAATCCCCTGGTCTTCACTTTCCAAAGAGCTTCCCAACACTGTGGTTGAGCCCACCCCAACTTATAGGCGTTGGGGTGACCCGATGATGAAGCATGACACCACTAGGGTGTGTGAGGGTAACTAAACAAAAAGGAATTGCTTCCTTGCGCACCCTTGGGTGTCTGCAGTTCTAGATCTTCACATAGACACCTCCCTATCGTATTTAGGTAACACAGTTTTTATGTTAACCATCAGTTAATCTATAGGAGTATTTTTTGTGATAAAATATTGTAATACAAGCTCATATGTTACCATCCTGTTTTTTTTTTGTAACACAACTTCTCCCATTGTATTGTAGGCATTGTAAAACTGTTTCACGGAAAGTATATGTTGTTGGACAAATGTATGTTCATTACCTCTAAATAAACATATATATATATATATATGTTTGAATGAGTAGTATAGTTATGACCCACGCTCTCGTACTCTATCCAGAGTGGGTTTAAAATAAATGTAATTATTGTTCTTTGGTATCGAGCAGGGCAACTGTCCTCAGCAGTAGTGGGAGAAGTGGTAAACAGGTGATCCAACAAGGCAGATGTGGCTGACTCTTCTCGAGTTGAATGTATCGTAGGGTGAAAATAGCCTCCCTGTGATAATGTCGCGTAGTGTTACTGGCCTTGCTGAGGCATATCTGTGGTACACCACAGGATGGGTTGTTGTCTCTTGATTGGGTAATATTCTCTGCTGAGAGGATGTGATTATACCTGCGATAGAGCTTGCCAGCATTTGAACCATCAGGTTGAAAAAGACAGCCATTCACATGCAGCTTATTTTGATTGAAATGCTTTGAATATTGAAGTGGGAGGGCTTGGGATGCTTGCATGCAGGAAATCTTGTCAGACCCCTCTGTAGAAGGGTGAATACTGATTTGAGTGACACTTGGGCTTATAAAATGTAAAAGGACATCCTGTGTTGCCCTGTAGTAGTCACTCCTACCATTATCACACATTACACAAGGATTAGAAACAATGGGTGGTGTCTCTGGCGTTTGAGGTTTTCACTCAATTGTGAGCAGGGTTGTATTAGCGTAGGGGTTCATCGCATGCTAATAAAACCATGCCCCTGTACTTCCTATGCATAATGGGCATTACGAAAAAGGGCAAATACAGTGCAAATAAAATCTAAATATAGACCAAAATATCCCTGGTTTGCATTTGAGTAGCTGATATTGCCAGGTTTCCCAGAGGTCCACCAGCATGTTTGGGGAAGGGGCAACAACTTTATACCTAGGAATAGGTCTACACAGCTGCCCTTACTGCAGAGGGAGGAGGGGGAACACAGCCCCCCCCCCAGTGGGAGGTATATTTGCCTTTCGCTGGTTGCATTGGCCAACAAGCTGGAAATGTCCAAGGTCTATGAAAAACCAACTATTTGCCTCTTTGTAATGGAGAGGAATTTCCATGTTTAATCCCTCTCCATCTTTGTTTTCCCCTCCAGTAGTTTACATTTCTGCCTGCTTTGGTGAAGTCAACCTTTCCCTAATGTGGGCAATGGTGTCCAGTTACATACAGCCACTGACTGTAGCAAAATGGGCAATTAAAGTACCTCCTGGCTTAACGGTTCACTGCAGTCCAGTGTCTATCATGGAGCCACACCGTACAGCAAGGAAAATTGGCATAAGGCAAATGTAATGAAAGCACATGATTCTTAAGTCTTAGTTTTGACCACTTAGCTGTAAAGCAGACCTATTGGTAGTAGTATACTTAGAATGGACTCTGGGTCTTCCATTTTCAACCATTGGCTTTCCTTGACGAGCATCTTTCAGTCATTGGCATGAGACTTTGTCAATCAGATCTTGGCTCACCGCAGTGGAGGATTCATCTCTCCCATAATCCTTTTGGCTGTAACTTCCACCTCCCATTGTGTGCTTGCATGAAACTACAAGAGGGACTACTTTACAATGATAGTTTTCTTTGTCCAATCCAGCTGGCTTCTTGTACGTATGTGTGTATGTGGTATTTCTTCCTTTCATGTTCCAATGCTGCATGCGTTCGCACATTAAACCCTGATCTAAAGGCTTTGCCAATGCTTGCTTCTTATGGCAGTCAAGTTGTAGCCAGGGAAGCAGTGTTTACTTCTTGCCCTCTGTTTAAATGAGTTGCTGCTGGTGTTTTTGTGGTTGAGTCCATTGTCCTTCTCATGTAAAAATGCGTACTTAGCCCATGTTTCTTGTTGAGTATATGATATCGTACTTTATAAATAATGCTGCTTTTTTGTGGAGGTTGTGTGCAGTATTGAAACCTGGGCTACTGTTCTTTTGCTGGGTCTCACTCGTGGGGCTGAGCAACAACTGGCTATTAAAGCTTTACCTTTTGCAGTTTTTGCAGTGTAGTTTTACTCTTGATATCTTACTTTGGCTGATCAAATGCATGCTTGAAGTTTGAAATGTATGCATGCTTCCGTGCCTTGCCATAAATCTTTTTTATGATTGGGTGCTTTTATGTACGTGAAATTGCATTTGTAGTAATGAGGTCAGTGCAACAATGCATGCAAGGAAAGACATCTGATACGTCTGTTTTTTTAAATAAATTAACAGTGATCAGTTTGTGATACATAATCTGTACTGCTCTAGCTGTTGTTTCTGGATTAAATCTGGTCCGTGATCATGGGCCAAAAGGTCTTATGCAGAATTTAGCTTGCTGCCCGCCTAAGGACAGCCCTTCCATTTATAAGCCCTTATTAAGATATTTGGTGCTTTTATCCCCCACAGATAATGTCCCTGCCTGTTTAAGGTCAGCCAAACAAATGTGGCATGTTTGAACTTCATAAATAGGCGCATGACCTCCAGGATGGTATAGTGACCTAAAAAACTCTAAATCCAATGACTCTTATAATTTTAGACACATCACTATATTAAGTACATCAACATGTTTCGACTGATAACTCAGGTTTTTGACATAAGAAGGACCCCACCATTTATGGACCATGCAAGTTTAGATCGTAGTATCAATTGTTCCAGAAATACAAATATGATCTTACATTTGGTTATATATGCGATCAGTCATTCCATTGTGTAAGCACATTTTATGTTGAATGTTATCTCTTACTCTCCTTCCCAAAGTGGCCAAATGAAGAGCCCTTTTGGTGGATAAGTCTGCAAGAGACAGTAGCATTAGCTACTATCCAATTGTAAAGTCCAACCATGTAAATTATGAATAGCGGTTGAGTGGTTTTAGGAAATCTAAAATGTGGCCTCTGACTAGAAATGTCTCTCCTCAACACTCACTTGTAGTACACCATTTACTGTTACAAGGTGCTTTTTTTTTTATATGAGAGCCCTTATTTCGCTCATCATAAATTTGGTGTATGACATGATAAACAGATGCAAATATGCCATATTTTTATAGCTCCTGTCGCCCGATAACTTTCTGCCCCCTGAACATGCAGAGATACTACTATGACTGAAAAGCACTTGATTTAGAGGGTTAGGAAAAAGAGATCAAGTGCTGTATTTGAAAAGCATTCTTGATACCTATCCTTCACCACATATAAATGTGACCGGTCAATTGACTTGCGCATAGTGCTAGACAGAACATTATCCCACAAAGTTCACAAACAGCCAAGACAGTGAAGCCCGAACACAGTGGCCAGTCTTTTTCTTCATGCCGATTTTTACTTTACCAGGTTTGCTTGTGTTTCATTGATTTACTTTTTATTTCTTATTTTTTTAAGTGCTATTAATTTAGGATTGCCTTGACTTGAACCCCCCACTGCTCTGCGCACCTCATATTTGTAACAATTTTGACCACATCTATTGTGGCACTACAGACCGATGGGAGATTTAACACTTCTTTCCTTGCCGGATATTACTGTTTGTCCGACTCCTATTTGCAGGTAAACTGAGGTGATGACGATGCAGGACTCGGCCTTAGAGTGGGGTTCATGTAATCCCAGCTCTTCTGTCCAATCACTGCGGCTGAACCCGAGAACAATGAGCCGCCAGCTTCACTGCTGCAGTTCAGCTGGGTCAGTGCAACCCACTAATCCCCACTAACAGGCAGTAAATTATGTGCCTCAAAATTTATACAAATGCCTGCCTTTGACATCAGTGGGTACCACCCAGGTTTCACCTTCAGGATGCAGATAATCAGCTCTCATTCTACTCGCCTCCCTCAAGACCAGTATGGAAATAAGTATGTGTCTGTCAGGGATCAAACGCGTTTGGAGACAAAAGTAGGTAGTGCGAACATTACAGGATACTATCATCTCCCCACGACACTTTTACACAAAGCGCTCTGTTCCTCTTTTTGGCCTGACACAGTTTCAGCCTGACAGGCTCCAGCAGTCTTGCTTGTTTTAAACAAGCACACATCCTATTATTTTTTGGGGAAATGGAGTGTAAAATTGATGCTTTTTTTCGCTTTTTTGCCCCCGCTAACGCCCAATATCCTTGTTTGCGTTGCATCATCTGGTTAAGGTTGTAATAAATACAGCTCTTCTCATTTGCGTTGAAATGGATCTAGCGCAGCAAGCTGTCAAAATCTGCATTTTATCTTACAAATGAGGGCGGAGGACTGCATAATTTCCTTGAGTAATGAGATGTTCTTTCATGAATGCCGATCGTGATGCAAAAGGAAGCAAAGTTAGAAGAATCAACACATTCTTCCACAAAAGCCAACATTGCATTTACAAATGGGAACCTGATGTCAGTCGCTGCACTGTCATCACCCCGACACCAAAATGTCTGTACACTGACAACGTGTGATCTTAAATGCCATTGAGATATTGCAGTTCAGATCCTTCTCCTGGGCTAGGCTCTACACTTATCTATCCAAGTAAGCTAAATTCTAAAAAATGCATCTAAAACTGTCCCTGGAAAATTAGATTTTACCCTTATGGGTTTTAAGTAAATAGCTGCATTTTCGTAGCATTGCTCTAGACATTAAATCCGTTCCATTTCTCAATCTACATCTAACATGCTTTAATGTTTTAGGGGAAAACACCCACAAAACATTGTACAATCTCAGCAGAGCAGGCCTTTGCTCAGAGAGGGCCATGGGCAAAACCAAATCCAGCGTCCCCTCCCACTTGTCTTCTTTAATTGTCTATGTATTGACAATTGAGGAGGAGTATGGAAGGTGAGGGAGCAAGGTTAAGGAGTGCCATGAAAAGATAAACAAATAGCAGACAAGGGCGCTAGCAGCCTTCAGAAAGGGTTTGAAAACACTCTTCTTTGAACCTAAACCACAGGTAGACTGCTTCAGGAAGCTCCAGCGCTCCTCTAGAGGACGGCACCCTGGGCGTGACCTCAGCTCACACATGCTAAATGCTGGCCCTGAATATCAGTTTGAAGTGCAAACAGCCAGATAAACTGTCTCGCGTGTGCCTATACCAATGATATTCAATGTGACATAAATACTCTAGAATTGGTTCAGAGCCCTAGCTTTGAATGAAATGTGTTCCTGCAGGAAGTCTCTTATTTTTGGAGCGAGTATATGATACAATAATTCTGCATGCAGAGTTTCTGCAAGGTGGAAAATTGCACGTGTTAATCTGTAATTGTTTTTCTTTCTGTAGTAAGAAAATGTTTCTCCTTTATGAAACCCCTTCTTCTCCACCCCATTAAACTTATGGGTGTTCCCTCTCCATTCCCACCCAGAAAAATCCCTTACACTTTCCACTCCTGCTTGTGACGTAAGCAAATATATCACGCTTCTAGCGTTGGAAACTACGCGCAAGAAGTAAAAACTCAGGGATGCGCAAGTCGGTCACCTACTTTTGCATGTAGGCCCACTTTCAAATGCCCACAATCCCACCTTAATCCAACACTTGCGAATTCGAAAATTCCACCATACTTGTGGAATTTCTCCATTTGCAAATGTATTGTGAGCACGTAAAATTTGACCAGTCCATATTCTTTCATTCAAAATTGAATATTTGCCACCATAAGAGTACATTTCGGACATTAAAGTTCAATTTGGTTGTTCAAAAGGTTCTTTGAATTGAGCCCTCAGTATTTTCACCGCAGACAACCAACCATCCACTTATCCAGTATAATTCTCTCATCAATGCAAAGCCGAGAGAATGTAGTGGGTCTCTTATAGGTACACCCTGGCGAAGTGATGGACGGAGTTTTGCTTTAGTGAGTTAGCTGTCCGGAAACAGGTTGTGGAACACAAGACCAAACGATTGTCTGAAAGCAGCTCACTATTTGTCACTAAAGGTTCAAATATTTTGAAATGATTCATTTCCCCCCAAAATGATAGAACTGAATGGGGAGTATGTATACAACCCTGGTACAAAAAGGTCTTGCATAGCTATTTATAGCATATAAACTAGTATACATCTTCCTTTAGTAAATGTTACCCCTTTACTGCAAGCATATTTCCCTTAGCTCCAAATGCGGTATTGTTCGATTCCCATGTTTTATTCATAAATCCTTATCCCCTTATAATCTGGCCAATTCTTTTGTCCATAACGATTGTTCATAAAATGATGTTTCCAATCCAGACCTGCCAACTTAAAAAAAAAAATCCAAAAAAACCCATCACTTTGTGAGGATGGGGTCAGCGCCTTGGAGGTGGGTGGAGCGGGGCAACTGCTGAAATTTGACTTCTGCCGCCCTCTTCCCCCCACCAACTTCTGGCCCAAAAGTTTGCTGAGGCTGTTGCCTATGTCCTGGGGTGTCTAAGACCCGTAATGGACATCAGAAGCTTTGAGACTCGGAAGATGAGCTGAAAACCTACTCAGTACAGGGGATTCCAGTCCTCATTTACTTCCTCCGGGTAGTATTGACTCCTCAACTGGTGACCATGTCAAGCGAGCTGCTGTCTGTGACACACGGTGGCACTGTGCGAATTGACAGGTCTGCTGGTCATATATCATTATGACAATTTTCTATATCACAGAAAAAAATCGTAGTTGACATCTTTTAATATCTTCTATATAGTATTTATTGTACGTGTATTTGATGCATTTGTGGTTATTCTCTACTTTAAAATGGACACGACTCAAAGTTTACTAGGACATGTAAACTCATTCAGGCAGGTTATAAGTCTGGCTTTATGATAACTGAAAGACATTTGAGTATGACAATGCAATAATAATAACTACTTGTTTTATATAGTGTTTTATTCCACAGTTCTGGTTTCTAGATGTTCTAAATGACAGATGTGACTATAATCCAATGTAATCTAATTTAGAGACCTTGAAAGGGTGCAAGGCTGGGCTGACTTTGTCCGGATTCGTGCTCATGATCTGCAGGTCACTCTCCCCTCAAGTCAAGCCATCCAGCCTAGTAACAAGTGACGTTTTGGAGAAGACTAAAGCTTTCACCTTTGCCCGTGTCTACAAATCGGTGGAATTTTAGATCAATAAAGGCCTTGTGAGTTGGGAGTCGGGGGAGGTGAGAGTGAATGCATTTCTAAGGGTTCAAAGACCATTTGCTAGTTCTCGTTTTGTTGCGTCACAGCTTTTAGCACCATACAAAACGGGATGGCATTAAGCCGGACTATATGAGAATTAAGATTATCTGGGAATATTAGTGGTTTCCTTTAGGGCGTTAAGTTGACCCAGTCCTGCTAGTTCTTGGCACCACAAAGCTGGTAAATGGCGCATCATACAGGACACTACCAGGCCATTGTTTTCTGGCCTTTTTCCAGTTATTTAACGTAATTGTGTGAGAACCAAAGTTGAGAAGAGCCCTTGGGCAGGCAGTTCGGGTCATGGGTTGAGCAGCTGTGTGTATCCTACTACTGCTACCCATCAGGAGAGAATTGGCCTGGCTCAAGCAGCAGGGTTTGCATTAAAACGAGCTCACCTCAGCTGTAGTATGGATTAGTGAGCAGTGACTACACCTTTGATTTTCACTTTTTATGAACTGGACTATTTGACCGATTCAAACATCAATTAAGTTTCTTTTCTTATTTCTTTTTGATAGGGTATATGTGCTCCTATTGGCTAAACGTTTTACATTTTATGAAAGTGATAAAAGGTAATATTTAGTGTCTACAATGAGTGCATATGAGCAGAATATTGAGGCAGCAAGGGCAATTTGAAGCTGTGAAACTGGGAGTGCATATCTTCTTTGATCTAGCCCCTAAAAACACAAGAGAAAAGACAAAGGTTGAATTATATTACAATTAGCTCATCAGCAAGGGTGTAAGGCTTTCTTCTACAGCCTGCAAAGCTGTGAGTGTCCTATAGGGGAAAACAATAACTTTTCTGGGATCCAGAGAGAGCAGGGGCTCTTGGTACAGTGCAGTCCCATTATTACCAGGGGTAGAACAAACAATTCAATAGTGTGAACTTTAGGGTGGCCGAGAAAGGGGTGGAGCAAATAAAGTGTAACAAGAAGAAAGATGAATCCGCAAGGACATGGTGAATAGCAGTAGGTCTTTCCAAGTGATGAGTGGATGAGTTCTTGAACAGTTCAACATTTCCACTCCTTTAGGGTATAAAGGGGGCTTATCTTGAGGCCCCTATAATTCAAATTTTAGTTGAATTTTATGTTTAAGCATACATGATGGGGAGCCCCTTGTGGGCAGATTATACCCCTGTTCCTCCACGTAATTTTTTTCTTTTTTTTGCAAATAGAACCATACAATATTAAAAAATATGCAAGGAAGAGAAATTAAATCCCTCCAGCTGACACCTCTTTGGGGTGAGATGTCCAGTACACCCTTTCGGTTATAAACTGGTAAACTCCTGTATTCTAGAGCATTATCAGGGAACGTGGTAGCTCCCTGCATTGTTTCTGAAAATGTTCCAATTCTAGGACTGTGAAATCTTTAAGAGGGATTTAATAAACAGGATGGAAAGTTTGGAAATAAAGTTCTGGTAAGAGCACGTTGAACATATGTGCTATACGAAATGTTCACTGCATCTTTTTGCCTCCTGATTTCGGTTACCCTTCATTTGAATGAAGGTTCTATTTCAAAATCTATCAAGTAGAGGATTGAGGTCCACATGTTGCGGACTAGGCTCTTTGTCAAAAAGTCATCTTATAAAAATTCTTTAGATGTGAATATCAAGCCTCTTGGCTTCATGGATTCCCTACGTGCCTATTAGACCACCCTGCTTCAAGGGTCTTGCCACGTGCAGAACTCTTTCAATTTTAGTCTTGCTACGTGTTCTTTATATTTGACAGAAATTACTTTAACATTGTCTTGTGTGTGCATGTGTAAGATCATATTCATCAATGAAAGGTAATTGGCAGGCAGGATGCTTGGATCCAGTGGGTTAATGTAGTTTCTAGTTACATTGCTTATATCCTTCCACAAAAAGCATTCTAGCGGGATAGGCGTTATAGTGAGCTGATGACTACTGCACTACCCTCAAAGGTCATGCTTGCACCACCAAGGTCAGAACATCAACAGCATTCATTTAACATTGGGGATCTATTATATACTGTGGAAATGGTAGTTTTGATCTTTAAGGCTCGACGTTTACATGATAATGCCTTATGTTCCCTTGCAAGGCATAATGAGCCTGATGTTCTCATGCTATTCATAAACCTGGAATGTGCAAATTGCACTCCGTCTGGTTTCCGAATGGGTGTGTCATTTACTATGCAAACTGTATACTAATATGTCCCATGGCAAATTGCACATTCTCAGAGGGTCACAAAATAACCTGCTTTTCAAATACAAATTACCCAGTTCCTATTTTGCAACCCTCAGGAATGGCTGCCATGGCAAGGGACCGAAGACCATCATCACTGCATTTGCTTTCCCAAATGGGAAATATTTTCTAAAGGAGCCCTGGCCCAGTAAAGAGCTAGATGCAGCTTTCAGAAACAATTTCTTGTTTGTAAAGACATTGACGGAGCAAAGAGTGGTCAGCTGGACCTCAAGGTTATCCAACATGATTCCCAAAAGGAAAGCTGCCCTACAGGGACAACTTGCCCGTTGTGAATACGTTATCTTACCATCTTGAGCAGTAATTCAAAGGTTTGCAACTGCAATAGAGGCCACAAACCATTGATGCAAAGGATAATGCCTCTTTCACACCCTCTCCCTTTAACAATTCAGACAGGGTTATAAACCCCCTTATAGGAGTCGGAAAGACTTTTCAGAATCTAAAAAAGGGCTTTGTACATTGTGAAAAGGTGTTTTGCCATCTCAAATCCTGGCTCATGGGCTTTGTGATTGCAAAAAATCATTTATGTATAAGGGCCATTATGTTCTTTGATGTGATGTATTGTTATTACCAGTTTCTTAGCTCACAGGCTTAAGCTAGTATGCCTCAGAACTGTCATGTTTCTGGGGGACCTTTCCACACGACTTTAAGGTTTTCGTTGCAGAGGGATGTCTGAGTCGGCTTGTTCGTGGGGTATTTTGTTCTGCTCTGTCTCTAACTGTACCGCAAGTTGTGTGTTGTATCTTTGACCACAGCATTAACATGCAAAGGGATATGGTTATGTTAGATAATCAAACTGAATGTCAATGAGTTGTGGGTGTTTACTTTTGGTGTAGTATGGGTTGTTTGCATTACTATGTGATAACGCATCATTTGGATCTATGACAGGGCAGTTGCACACCTGTTAAAGGTAGGCTGACCTGGTATTGCAGGCCATGTGGCCTATCTGAGCTCTGTTGTACATTTCTATGTTTTGTCTAATGCGTTCTCTGTTTGCGATGCAGATGTCTCTCGCGGTTGGTGTTCTTACCGTATCTGCATTCTGCAGTTATAGTGTTCTGTGTAGCATGTTTGGTTGTGTGTGACTTCTCGTAGTGGCTAGTGAGTAAGCAGGAACACGATAGCCCCCTTTATATCATATTGACTGTGCTGGAGGTAAGTGAACTGTTCTACGTTGTTCCACAGTCATGTTGGTGAAAGCTTTAACAGGTTTAGTTTTGTTTGGTAATTAGTGGTCTTGAAAATGACACAGAAGCCGCCATTATGACACATCTTCACTGTGTTTGCTGCATGTGAGATGCAGCGTTTAGTAAGTTCTGAAGAGAGAAATCAAATAGCTGTAAGGTTCATTGCAAAGCACAGGAAAACAAGTGTAACGCTGTAAGGCTTCCATCTACTGCTTTCCATACGACTCCTGCATTTCAGATCCTAATCTGCTGCGTCACTAACAAGTTGTCTCTTTTGAACCTTGCAGAGGAAGGCATCAATCATGAGTGCAAGCTGTGTAACCAGATGTTTGACTCCCCAGCAAAGCTGCTGTGTCACCTGATCGAGCACAGCTTCGAGGGGATGGGAGGCACGTTCAAATGCCCCGTTTGTTTTACAGGTGAGGCCTTCGTGCACGGTTTCATCCACAAATGACACACTGGGGGATTTTGAGTATCCAGCCCTGTGCCGAATGCTCCAGTCGGTGAACACTTACAGGACGTGCTCCTCGAAGCCGGCGCTCCATTTCATCTTTCGTCGCTGTCAGATGCCGCGCCCGCTTGCATAGATTTAATCTAATTGCTGCAATTTGTAAATTTTGATTGCGACATGAAAAACATGACACACTCAAATGTGTGGTTTCGAAAGCAGGCCTTGGCTAATCTGTGCTTGCTTGGTGGTATTGTGCTTGAATTACAGTGTAAAATAAAATAGGCTGATTTTACAAAGGGTTCTCAGTAGCAGAGCCGTTTAATTTCTGTGCAAACCCATTCCTTCCCAAAACATATACAATGTACATTTGGTTGTAATTGAAGGAAATATTCCCCTCCCTAAAATGTTGGCTATCTAGCAATATGCTAAGTAACTCCATAAAATGGTTAGCCTCTTATAATGTCCCTTTAACATTCACGAGCAAGAAATTATTACAATTCCCAAATTGTGTTAGCCCCAGTAATCATCTCTAAAACGCAAGCGGCCCTGCGTATGATATTCCAAGATGGCACTGTGGTTTACTTTTCATAATTTTGCAGAAGCCAGGGATGCAGTTGAAAAGGCCAGGTGAAGGTTACCGCACCTTGTGGGACCAGCTAATCTCTCATTCTGCAGAACTGGAAAAACTGCAACGTTCCTAACATGCTGTGTTGATACCAAAAGATCTATTTGTCGTGGGTAATTTAACATAATCAAATTCGTCAGCCCATTGGCTGTGGAACTGCACTCCTATTGGCTATTCGCTGTTGTCTTGACGTCCCCGCAAGGACTGAAACTCTAAAGCCTTACTACTTGGAAGACTGATGACATGATGTGTGTAAACTGTCTTGCATAAATCTCCAGGAGAGCTGGACTTGGAGGCTGTGAGGGGACATTTTTGTTTGCCTTATTTGGAGACGGGTGGGTGGAGGGGGGCATTATATTCTTATGCAGTTAAAAATGTGGGACCCCACTCACAAAAAATTGAGGCAGTGCGGGTTGAGATTAACATGCCAACCTACTGTACTGTTATGTTTTTTTCAATTCACCGATGTTCCCAGTAATATGCCTAGAAAGCTGCATCGGGCACAGGTTTCCAGGTGAGGTTTCGAATCCTACTACTGCGAATATTTTGTGACAATTCCTGTGGGCTCCTATTGTACATAGAACAGAATTGCACATAGGGGAAATGGAACACCCAGTGCAAAGCAGACTTTTTCTTCTCTGTGGGAAAAACATTCTTCCCTATGGAGAAAGCCCTGCCTCCCCTCAACCCCACCAAATGTAGGGGTGATTCGTTCCCCGTCACATCTTGGAAAGGGAGCTACCACAGTCTTTGGCTAGAGTTAATGTCCAGCTATTTTTAGGGTGAAAAGGTGAACAATAAAAGTTAGGACATGCATGTTTGTGGATGGTCCCAAACTTCCAGGGCAGACCATGCCTTGCAACACCCACTTCTCATCCATTCAGCAGCATTTTGCATTTCAAAAAGCAGTAAGCATCTGCTAAGTAAAATAAAGAAGGAACAAACTGGATGCCCTTTGTTGATGAACAGCCCAAGCAGAGCCAGCAGATAACGGGCTGAGCCACAATAATATAGACTAAAGGAGATTTAACTATTGGCCGATGAACTTTGTGCTTTCTTCACTCTACGTATATGGATGTTTTGTTTATTATATTGCTGTGGAATGTTGGCTGGAATTATTAGTCAGAAAGTTGGTTATTTGAGCTTGTTATAAACAAAAAGGTTATTGCTCTTGAAAGCGTCATACATAAATGGGCTTATGTCTGCTGGTACACGCACAAGAATGATTTATTCATAAGTTCTAAGGAACCCTTGTGGTTTAAGTCTGCCTCTATTTATAGACACGCTTTGATGTGGGACTAGTGACCTCTGCCAGTACGAGAAACCTCTGATCACCCTGTCTTTCCTTCCAGTTTTTGTACAGGCAAATAAATTGCAGCAGCATATCTTTGCAGTTCATGGGCAAGAAGATAAAATCTATGACTGCTCCCAGTGCCCACAGAAGTTCTTTTTTCAAACAGAACTTCAGGTATGTTTTATATTCTATATACGCCTTGAGAAGTATGTTATATATTCTATATAAATCTTGAGAAAACACTGTTTCCATTAGAAGTTTAAAATCACAACATCAAAGGAACCTCTCCTATTGACCAAGCCAAAAGTTTTAATAGCATAAATCTCAATGAATCCAGTGAAAAGAATCCATTTTTATGTATATATTTGTTTGGAGTCTTATATAGCGCAAACTCGATCCGAAGGTATCAGCGTGCTTTACATGAATACCAGTTGCGTTACAGTTGGACATATGTGTCCAAACGAGAGTTTGGCAGTGTGTATATGGCTCACTGTGGAGTGACCCACATCCTGTGCCAAATGCCCATGACATATTTACTACATTTCCAAAGCATAAAACCTCTATATGCCCAACATACCTGTTAAACTGTGCTCATGACCAACATGTGCGGGGAGCCTACTCGACTGTAGAAAAGAGAAATTAGTTTAGAGTCACTTTTAATTTCCTGACGTCAGGCTCGTTTGGAACAGGTAGAAGCAGGGCTGGAGGGATCCTACAATTTGTAGATCTCTTCGCTGCATCGCAACAAGCTTCATTGGACAGTTGAGATCGTGGTTACATGAGTAGGCTTGATCACGTATGTTGAAGGTCATGCTTGGGTGAGTAATAAAGCGCAAAGTTCTTCCTGGTGTCTTTGGATATTATATGCATTCAATAAGTACTCGGATGCAATCCCTGCTCACCAAGAACCAGATGAATTCACCCACAAAGAGACAACCAGTCCTATGCGCTCTTTCTCTTTGCCCTCCTAATGCAGCAGCCTGAGATTGTGATTCATCCCCGGCATTAATTCTGAGATGTCTTGACTCGTATTGAATGAGATCTTTGGTACGGTTTTCTCAGTGGACTTTGATGTAATACTTTTAAAGGAGTTATGTTATTCATTGATGCTGTGACCATATTCCTGAAATCGGATTATCATCTCTGGCCTCAACCTTCACTAACATAATTCCACTTCACACCATGACAGATCCCTGCTTAAGTTCCTCATGGCCTTCAAAGCTATCCATGTAATGCGCCTCCCTGAAAACCTTATCTAGGACACTCCGTCTGCCAACCTGCACTCTATCAACCATGCCCTGCAATGGGTACCCTAATCACTTGGCACTTAGTCTCACTCTGGGTCTATAGGCACTCTTACACTTTAATGCACCCTGACTTTGAAGTATGCATTTCCTCTTTCCTACCCTTGTATAGACTATACTCGGCCCCCATAAGATCCAGCTTGGGGTGAGACTTAACTAACGAATATCGCCTTTACAGCCACCATATGCCTGATAATGTATTCTACACTTCTTGTAAATATGTTTAATATTTATTACATGGATGTATGGATTGGGTAATTCACTACTTTTATATGCATCCCCTAAAGCCGACTATCTGCCTATAAACTGCTCGTATTGCTCTACACAGTGTTTGTGATAAAAATACCTAATACATCCAAATCCGAATACTGCCATCCACATTATGCTGACGACCACCTCAAGCAGGGATTTCATCATTGACTCTTTTGTGAATATCTTTGCTGAACTCTAACTTCTTTAAAAAAATCTCTTCCAACTTAGTGACCTCAACATTTCTATCAAATAAAAGGAAACAATACCCGTAGGCAGTTGTATGCCTGCGGCGATTCGGATTTTGTGCAGCTGGATAGTAGCCCAGCACACAGAAGTCATGTCCTTGATCTCATACTTGCTCTTACTCGGAGTAGAGACACAAAGAGATAGCAGGTCGCATATCAATGCTTTGCTTCCATTGTACATTTGAATCCTCTGCTGTAATTCCCCAACTCCTCGCTTGACGTTTTAGTTGACTTATCAAGTTTGGCACTAGAAGAACGGTTACATCTGCTCCCACCCATGCAGGATAACTCTGATACATCACAGCTTCTCCTTTTTTAATGGTGGGCTGCGAACCTAGCTGAGTTAATGGACTTGATTGTCCCCAGTATATGTAGACCTACCATTCTTTTAAAATACAAAGAGCCAAATGGTTTATTCATCATCATGCAGAAGCAAAAGCCCTCAAGAGAATGGATGCCCTCAAAGTAGTGCTTAATTTGAGCCGGTGGATTCCGGTGCTTAGCACCGGCTCTTAATTGTCAACACATGCACTTTTGGCAGTCTGTCACATGGAGGCGGTGTTTGTCTAATTTGGAGAGGAGTGCAGAAACAGTGGTTTATTAAATTCAATATACATTAAAATGACTAATTCATACTGCCTAAACCATTCTTATAGCTTTGGGGGCCTGGAATAGTCTAAATGATCACACTTCTAGCTATGTGATTGTTAGTAGTTGTGTTAGTACTGTCATTGGTAACAATGACTGGGGCAATGGGTGGTGCAAGCTGCAGTGGCCTCCTTTTAGGACCCTGGCACTTATTTTGTTACAAATTAAGCTCTGCCTCAAAGTTATCATCAGTGATGAAGCTAGCTGTCTACTTCAGCCAAAAAACACAATGAAGGAGTTGAGTAAGATGATTTTACAACAATGTTGTATGGCCTGTCTATTGGAAATAGAAGAGGTGGCCTAATTTCCAGCTCTCACTGCCGTGGCTGGCTTCAGAATCCTGTCAGTGTTTGCCGCCGAGCGATGGCGCTCAGGTACCTTGCTTCTCTGGCAGCATTAGTGCTCTTAATATCTCATTTCAGGCCCGACTGGTGGGGGGCTAATTACATTCCTTTATTTTCACTTTCCTTGCCCTTTCTTTGGGGTGCCTGAAGTTGATTCAGACTAGCCTCACGCTGAACCTGTCACGCCGCCCAAGAGAGGCGAGGCGTGCCCCCAGTGGGAAAATAGCAGCCTGGCGCGAATGGCTTTCAGAGAGGCTCTGTAACATTTGAATCTGTTAATGGAGGGGGCTTCAGTGGGATGACTGGACGATGAAATTCAATGTGAAAATATGGTATGTGATTTGGAATACAATGGAAATTTAAAGCAAAAGAAGAACCTCCTGCATCGTTTCCATCAGCTAAGGAGAAAGTTTAAATGGTGAGCACTGCTTTCTTAAGATTTGTATTGTTGTTGCATTTATGGAGCGCTTACTACTCCTGTCTAACATCCCATTAGAGCGGGATCCAGCGTAGGTCATGGAGGGCACCTTTTCAGCTTCTTCGGATAAGGTACATTTACATCCAATGCATCTGAATGGAGCTTATTTACACTGTCTCCCAGGGCAGGGGCATTGCACCTGGGTGGGGGATAAGCTGACCCCTTGTATACAGACTGTTATTAGGCAGGTACTCAGGCTTTTTGTAAACATTGAACTGCTCTCAGATCATCCTTGCTGAATTGCTACATTGCTCTGACGAGCTCCAACTAGAACAAAACCCTAATCAAGAATTGCATTAAATGCATTAATATCGATGACCAAAAGCACAAATCCCGAGCTAAACAGCCCATAATATCTAACGTAAAGATGAGCAGTGGTGTAGCTCTTACCTGCGGCTGTCGTGGGCGGCAAACGCAGGAATCGCCAGCACCCCCCCCCCCCCCCACTCTTACATGTGGCTGTTGCGGGGAGGCAAATGCAGGGACCGCCATGGGCGGCCAAAGGTCTAGCTACGCCACTGAAGATGAGCGCCAGGACACCTCCGGGTAACAGCTGCGCTGAATAAATATCATTAACATTAACAAACTGCGCCTGCAAGTCTGTACCCCATTCAGTTTTTCACTAGTGGTTCTGAGGGGCCTGGGGTTGCGATTCTCTCACTGTAATTGTGGGACCGAAAGTTGACTGCGAGAGAGCCGCTTCTTTCAACCATCCCATGTAGTTATGTTGGATGTCTTTGAGTACAGAGTTATTAGTCTTGGTTGCTCAGTGGTAGTTAAGAGCTAAGAAGTAAACAATACAGATGCGCTCAGTGAAATGAATGTCAAATTCAAGCATGTTACTTTTACGTGCATTCTAATTATGCAGTTTCTAACCGGCAACACAGACCATTGTCCCTGATTACAGTGTTAATGGCCAACTGATTTGTGCAATTAAGATTTTTAATTGCATGCTGCCTAATTGTATAAGTGTTAACCACAACAATTCTGTGAAAATTGGCACTTTTGTTTGAGTACTAAGCAAAATTCCCATTGAAATTTTAAATTAGGGTTTGACTGCATTTGCATCACTGTGGTGTTGTAGGGTTATAATTTGAAGCGAAAGAAGGTCCCAGAAAGTGTCATAAAACGATCCTGATTACTTTCTCAACATAAACCTAAGTAGTTCAATTGTTTATCTTATTAACTGGATCAATTAAAATGTATTTAAATGATATGAAAGTTTGCATATATTTTGGGGAGATGGCTAGAACCACACTTTTATCTAATGTTAAATTGAAAAAATATTTTTAATACAGAGCGATGGTGGTGCATATGTTAAATAAAAAAAATTAACAATGTTGTAGAAAAGATTAAATAAACCATGCGTGGAACAATTGCAATGTGGAACTGTAGGAGAATGAATCCTGTACTGAACAATTAATCAGAGTAAAATACTACAAGGGACACATAAGACACCCATCGCGAATATAACATTATATATCTCATATTATGCCACTTGTATTCACGTTGGCAACATGCGAAAAGGAAGGCGCAGTAGGGCACCGTGCTCCGTGCATTGCAACTTCTTCAAGGATGATGTGGAAAATCATTCTACTCATTAAAATGCCTTGGACCTCAAATGTGGGAACTCAAAACAAGTGGCAATAATCATTTAGATCAGGGGCTTGATCCATTGTGAACATGCATCCAAAGAATTATCAGAGCCTCTTATCCAAAGCTGATGTTGCAACCCAAATAAATTTGAGCTTGTCAGAGGAGTATAGTAATTTAGCAAGAATAGCCTGAAAGCAGTTCAATTTATAGCAAACTGCTTGAGTACCTGCATACCATGGATTTAGGTTATCTAAAATATTGTACTATGTCAAACATCACGAGTGACCTTCCTCATCAAATCACATATGATATCCTCTTCAGTAAGTATAGTCACTCCAGAAAGCTCCTGGTCACTCCTGAGTCACCTCTAACATATGCTTTCGAATTAGCGATATGGCACACATGAGGACACAGTATGTCATTTACCATCAGTTAATCAGTTTGTGGCATGAAACAGGACATTTTCATTGTAGCTGGACACATTCTCAGTTGTACGTACCTTGAACACTGCACTGTGGTTGATGCCACATTGTATAGTTTACAAGACGGCCTCTCCTTCAATGTGACTATCAGTGTAGCCCGATAGTTTAAGAGCAGCAAGGGCCCTTTCTCTTCTGCTGAAGTGAATTGCCTTTTAGAAGACAAATTCATATATATTGGTTTGGAAAATTTAGCCAGAATTGCCTTCTCCCAATCACCTTGCCAATGAACAAGCACAGGCTTATCAGTTACTTCTCACCATGCAGCCATTTAGCACTAGTCTAGTTTCCCTTTCAGAGCACTAATGTTTTGTTTGAACAGTCTGTTCTTTATAACCTTTTCACTTTTTGCCTAGAATTGGCTTCTGCCGTCAGCATCTTCCAGTCCTTCTGACTTAGTGATCTGTTCCCAGTATTTGCTGATACATACAAGCTGGACACAGGAGCAGAAAACACATTGCTATTCATAGGAACATTGATTTCCCTGGTTCATAGGCACATGAATGTTACCTTCATTCACTCGGCTTTGGACACCGCCTCAGTTGTAGAAATTCTCTATGACCATAGACTATACATTAGGAACTATTGGAGAGGCTCAAAGATTGCCTTGGGGGTAGTGAAGGGGGGCTGAGATTACTGCAAGAAGGGTCACCACAGGGTTGTCTGCAAAAGAATGGAGTCTGGGACCTAAGATTGCAAAGGATTTATGGTCATTACCCGTTACTATTTCTTACATGCAATGTACAATTGTGTGAAGTAACAAGCGAATGAAGGGACTCACAGCAACTGCAAACAGAACACCAAAATCAAATTTGCCACACATTTAACTTAAAACTAAAGGTTGCGATTACATAATAGATAGCATATCATTTTCAACATTCTCAAATTACGTTAGATCAGTGAGAAGAAGTAGGAGAAATTAAAAGGGGGAAAACGGACAGGTTTACATCATGAATAAATTAGGGGATACTGGGGTAATGGGGTCCATATTACAATGGCGGCTATACGTTCTTCCAACTCTGTGTCAGGGTTCTCATTCACTGCACCTGCACATTTCTTTTTAAGAGACATTATTGGCTTCCTCCATGCTTGTTCTCTCTTCCTTCTCAGTATGAATATTTGTATTCCACGCACTATACACGTCTTTCCCAATGTCTAGGCTGTAAAATAGATTTGTGGCCATTAAGAGTCTCTCATGCTCATATGTTTCAAATGCAATAAAAGCAATTCTTCCAGTCTGAGCTAAGCATGGAGACTGTAGTCAGGCTTCAAGACTTCTGAATGTTCAGAGACACTTGCAGGGCTTTTATACATCAGTACAAAACCTCCTGCCATCTGATAATTTGAGGAAAAAGGGTGTTATTGTAAAGAATGATTTAGGTAGCTGCTCATGTAGCTGTAAACATTTTTTTTTTTTAGTTTTATATAGTGCAAACTCGACCCGAAGGTATCAGAGCACTTTACATAAACACCAGTTGGGTTACAGACGACACATTAATTTTGTTGGGCACGGGGAAATTAAGTGATTTGCCCAGATGTTTTGACATCTCGAAAGTGAAGGTTTAATGACTTCATCAGGATGGTCTGCTTTTATATTAAGTGTAGAATCCGCAACCTCTAAGAAGAGCTTTTTTTATGTGTCAGGGCATTGTTACAAAAGAATTAAAATTGAATAGCCAGAGCTTAGCATAACACACGAGCCATATAGACATAATTAAATGCTCTTGTTTGTGGAATACATGACACAAAGGATGCTAAAGGGTAATGTAAAGGGTCCTATATCTGTATTATTCCATGAGTACATGCAATGTACACATGAATGACCAAGCTGTAAGCTCAGAATAGATTTCCATTATGTTTTGAACAGCATTAGCTACTATGAAGTTATGTACATTTTTTCCTATGTAAGCATTGCCACTTTCCTCCAGAACCTTTTCATGTGGCGTGAAAAATTGCACGTATGTGTGGTAGTTATTTTTGATAATAATAGTGAACATTGCACTTTTCTAAATTCATAGTGCTGCAACACAATTGTACTAGGCTTATCAGTCCGATAAGAATAAAGTTCGCCCTACTGGGATTTTAAACCTTTGCTACCTATACATTGAGCGCGTATCTATACATTGAGTACGAAACTCTTTAAACTATCTTATTGGCTAAATCAATCCACCTTAATTTCAAAAGTGTGGAAACTCACTACTCTATGAATGGTTGGTAAAATACGTTGAAGCTAAGTGAAATGAGTCCATAGATACTTATGTGATCCTCTCATGTGCCACTGTTTCTGGCTAGGGGAGTGGATCTTCTCTGTATTATGGCTCTCATCCTTCCCATAATTCAGAATTCGGTTGATACTTCAAGCAGACTACCATGGACAGCCAGCACCCCGTCTAATTTTAGAATCAATGATTGGCTTTGACACACTTGATCATCAGCTTTCAAACACTTATCTGGGAGTGGGGGTGGCGGGACTGGGAAAACTAGGATAGTGAAGAAGTGGATGCAATGGCTCCTAGAGAAAAGGACACAACATGACAAATAAGTGGGCACCTTTCTGTCACGCATGGCCAGACTGAACTGTAGAGTTCCACAAGGGCTTCTCTCTTCCCTTTACTCCCTGTCTGTGTTGGTCTGCTCTCTTTGCTCAATGGGGGCATCATTTATGACTTTTGTACCTATTAGATTTCTTTGTGTTTTATGTACTTTCACCGATATAATGGCTAAAAATCGAACTATTACCCATAAAGGATGTGGTGTAAAAGCAGTCAATGTTCAAAAGACTGACAACTTCTCAAAGAGGTGATGTCCAACTTGAAAGCGGGGACAGGGGGGAAATATTACCTTTTACAAATGGTATTGTGGCATGCATATACCATTAACGATAAACGTACAATACTCTTCCAGTGGCAACTAACCTTCCTGCCAAGTTTAAGGCATACTTGCACTGCAAAATATGACCAACGGGTCTTAAAACAAAATCATACTTTTTAAAATGAGGTGGTTGCGGGTGTGCTACCACCTTCCCGACAAACTAAATGAACGTTTGTCTTGGCCTTTTCCTACCTCAACGAGAGACGGAAGTGTTAACATGTAACCCAGGAGCGGTTCACATTGATTGTCCATTGGAGGGATTTCCACTTCTCGACTGGAAGCGGATGTGTATGCAGAGATCCTAATTTATGGTTTGCTTTCTGTTATCAGTAAGGCTTTTCTGTTTAAGATACTTGAAGTCCCAGTTAAGCACTTCATATTATTTTTGGGTGTTTATTTAAAAAATGCAAGGCCCAAAGTTTTTCTCAGAAGCCCGCTGCAGAATACCACGAATGCCCAGTTTTGAGTCCATCTCTTGCCTCGTTGTTCCACCAGCCTCTACTTCGCGACCCCGCTTGCAAGTTCTTTTTCTTCCCTGCTTTCTCCCTTTGTTGGTGATTCTCTGGCTTTCTTTCTTCGTATTTCTCCCATTTCTGCCTTTCTCTCTACTTCTTTGGATTATGATAAAAAATAAGTCTGAAACCCCAAAAATGAAAGCCTGCGCCCACCATCTACAGCCACCAACGCAAATTAACCAACGCGTAGCTGGTTACTTGGACGGTGAAAACCTGCTCTTTGTTTGATTGCTGCTGGAGCAAGTCTAGGCTGCTTGTCCGGACTTAACAATATATGCCTGAGTGTTTTTACAAGAAACATCTAGATCATTAAATATAATGGGTCTCAGCTGCAGTTTTGATCACTGGAGCATGCACACAATTCATCACAGCAAATTAGGTACGTCTTCCTAACTTATCTCTCTGCAATTCACTGGCAGTTTTGGAGAGCTGAAAGTTATCTGTACCGTCGAAGCAATTTCAGATAAAATAAGCTGTGTTTATTGTAGGGGAACAAGGGTTCATTAATTACAAAGACCTGGAGCATTCTTTCTCTCTGCTTCGGCATTTCGCAGAGCCGGCTGCAGTTCCAGTCGAGATCCCCGGTCACATTTATTATTTATCGATTTTAGTGAATTTCTTGTCTGCAGTAAAAGAGACGTAAGCTTGAACATATTAGCCTGTTTGTGCCAAAGCCTGTACAAGAGTCATCTCGACAAACGGAGGCTGGCCGTGCTTTCAATTTATTTTACAGACCATTTAGCGGAGCAGAGACTTGCACTGTCTGAGTGGGTAACATTTTCACATTTAAAAACCACTAGTTTTTTTTTTTTTAATAAATGACGATCCTGTACGCTATCTAGTTTTACTGGCACCTTTCATGTACAGTAGTTCTGTTGTTTGTACATTATTGCTTTATCAGGTGATGCTCTTAAACTGAATGCCAGGCATTTCTTCATTTTACCAGGTGATTGGAAACAAACTCTGTGGCCATGTCTTCCAGCACATAACATCCACCTGCATCTCTGCTATATTGAAAGCACATACACAAACATTATTGGGCGACCAAGGGAAGGCATGCACCCTGAAAATCTCTCGACGTTTCTGCTACTGACACTATGGCTCACATATTGCTTGAAAGTATTTGCTGTGAAGGATGCCAATGAGAATGTGCAGGTCCTTCCTCAGGGGCGGTGCGTCCATTGGGGCGTTGGGGCGTTGCCCCCCCCCCGCACGCCCGCAGCTCCCTCGGCGTCTCTGACTCAGTTTACTTAAGTTCAGAGACGCCGAGGGAGAACTGACAATCATGTCAGTCAGCATGACGTCGGACCGCCCACCCCCTTCAGAGTCTGAAGGGGGTGGGCGGTCCGGCGTCATGTTGACTGACATGCATTGTCAGACCAGCCAGGGACAGTCAGCAGCACAAGTGCGCATGAGTGGGGAAGGTGAGCGAATTTTTCGCCCGTGCCCAGTCATGCGCACTTGTGTTTGCACTGGCTTGCGCATGCCCATTAGGAGCCCCTCGGTCTCCTAATGGGCAGGCGGCGGGCGAAGAATAACCGTGCCCTAAGCCAATCCTGGCGCTGCAGCAGCGCCAGGATTGGCTGAGGGGTTGCCACTCCAGTGCTGCCTGTTCCTGAAGAGGCGCCAACGCGGACCAGGAGCAGAGGCGGTCAGGTAAGTGTTCTAAATTTTATTTTCCCTCGGTCGGCCCCCCCCCGCAACCCCCTACCCACTCCCCCCCCACTTGGGGGCACTTAAAAACATCTTGAATCTTTGCAGCGATCAAGCATGTGGTGCGGCGCACTATTGACTTATCGCAGGACACCCTGCGCTTGATGCGCTGATTTGTTCCCAGGGTCGAAGCTTGGCCAGTAACTTTGGGGAGGTGTGTGCTTCAGATTATCCAACACTCACGCTGGCATATCTTGTTAAAATACGTTATATCAGAAGCGGGGAATGAGGCGGCGTAAAGGGCAGTGGACAGAGAGAGGAGGGCAGAAGGCTTTCAAAACAGAGACAAGAGAGAGAGATTTATTTTTTGTCAGAGTGGGCATGTAAAATTGCCAGGTGAAATCCCACTGACACCTCACAATACCCGACTGAAAGTTCCTGTCCCCAACTATTTACTACACTGTATTTAATTCATTTTTTATGGGGGTGTAACGTCCCCTTCCTCGAACCTACACCCCTGCTTGTTGCTGTGGTGTTATCAAGTGCTGTCCACTTTGCACGGGTTGCTTCAGTGCTCCAGAGTGTGAGGAGGTTCTACAGAATACCTACATTGCGCCAAGATGGTGGACACTGCACCGAGAGTGCTATCTTCGTCCCGCGTGACCCAGTGATGCATTTTGAAACTAGAAAGGCTGTATCAGCCCCGCCTGCGAACAATGTGCCCAGTATTCTGTGTTGTGGCCCGGGGGCCCAGTGTTTGCCCGTGCTATGAACACGCGCTGCACGCGCGGCCCACGTGTTAACATGCCCGTGTGTGAGCGGACGCTGCACACTGCAGCTGGGGGTGAGAAGTTGAACACTGTCGGGGGTGCTGCACTGTGTCCAGAGATTTAAGTAGCTGTCGGGACACTGCATTGTATCTGGTTGTGCTGCACTGCTTTCTGTGCTTATATTAGAAAGGACTGGGAAACTCTTCTGTTTGTTGGGCCCGTTATTGACGAGAGAGATTTATTTATCCTGAATGCATAGCACTTTCGCTGCCATCATGCCTTTATATCTGAAACGGGCTGTTGAAGAGCGTGTGTTGTGTTTCACAGCTCTTCTTTTCATTGGGCTGGCAGTGCTGAGAACCAAGGAGCAGAAATAAACTCGTTCTTTCCTTGGCTTCCAGAAGCCAACATCTGTTGCCTTCAGCCCTTTCTCCGAAGTGGAGAGTATAGGTGTGAGTCCTTATACCAGGACATGGGGCGTGTTCATTTCGTTTTTAGTCAGAGAATGTGGGTGTGAGAACTCCTTCAAAGAAAGCCTCTTGGTGGGAATGGTAACGTAAAGTGAGACTTTTGGAGGTGATATGCAAGCTAAAAAGCTGTGTTTTGGGATTTTCGTTGTTTTGTTGGGCACTTTTTTGCTGCTAGTGATATCATGAGCAGGGCCGGACTGGTGCTTCCGGGCACCGGGCAATCCCCCAGTAGGCTGTATGGGGTGGGGGCCGGTTTTTTCAAAGGGGGCCGGTTTCGTTGCTGGGGACGATTTTTGGTCCGTGACGGAGTCAGACAGTCTCTCTGCATTAGTAGTCTGTCTGACCTCCGCTCCGTGCAGGGAAAAAGCAGAACTGCTATTGGTGGGGTCAGGTGCACCCGGGGCAGGCAGCCTGTGAGGCGATGATCGTGATGCTTACTGGCCTGACTGTGTGTATGGGTGAATTAATTTACAGGGTGCTGCGCGCGTGCACTAGTAAATTAATTCACCCGGCACCACTGGGCAGGCACTTTCACTTTCGGCACCACAACAACTCGTGACCCTACCGGGCCCGTCACAGGAAGGGCGGTGCGTCCATTGGGGCGTTGGGGCGTTGCCCCGCCCGCCCGCAGCTCCCTCGGCGCCTCTGACTCAGTTTACTTAAGTTCAGAGACGCCGAGGGAGAACTGACAATCATGTCAGTCAGCATGACGTCGGACCACCCACCCCCTTCAGAGTCTGAAGGGGGTGGGCGGTCCGGCGTCATGTTGACTGACATGCATTGTCAGACCAGCCAGGCACAGTCAGCAGCACAAGTGCGCATGAGTGGGGAAGGTGAGCGAATTTTTCGCCTGTGCCCAGTCATGCGCACTTGTGTTTGCACTGGCTTGCGCATGCCCATTAGGAGCCCCTCGGTCTCCTAATGCGAGCCGCGACTGCTGATATGGTGCTACAATTGTAATTGCCAGATAGTACTCGTCCCATCCGCGTGTCAAATGCGGTTTGTGCCCACACAACAAACCCCTCTGAAAACCCAATGCAGGAAAACCAAAAGTAATAAGCCAGAGATTTATCACTACTCATATCTGCTGACTGTCATAAACATGCCTGTGAATCACTTTGTAAAGTGCTGCAGTGAACAAGACTCTGAAGTAGTACGCGTCTCGTCCGCATATCAAACAAGCAGTAAATGAGGAAAATCAAAACTAAAAACAAGCCAGAGTTCTTTAACCACATCTTATAACATCGAGTAAATAAAGATACTCTCTGAGGGGATCCGGTCCCAGAGCAGTTCACTCTCTCACTGAATTTATTGTTCCCTGTGACAGTAAACGAATGGAAGGGCGGATAGAGACTTTACCACTGAGGCCACCTTGAGAGCACCAGGCTTCGCTAAGAGTAATTCAGTTTAATATTTAGACGCACCAATCGGTGTATGGTCGAGTCGGATGCCAGCATCAAGGCTCATTTCTACCCCAGAAGTGGAGTCAATCGACTAGTGTGTATTCTCATCCAGTCAGATGGTGCACACCCAGTCCTTCTTTTGTCCACTTTTGTGTGCAGCACGTAGGCAGTCTCGGGCTAGAGTGCCCCGATTGACGAGACAACACGCACCCTCTGACAATTTCTGATTAAATGACAACATGCAATCAAAAGATGGCTGCAAACTCAAGTGACACAAGACTGTCCCATTGATGCAAATGTCCCGCTTTCAATAAGACGCATGATATGTTATTTTTACAATTTACAGACACTGACAATGTTGTTGCACAATGGAACTAAGGCAAAGTGGGCTAAAATGATTGCACAGGAGCACACGATGTGGTCTGGATAGTAAAGTAGTAAAATGTGTCATATGTACGTGTGGGCTGGAGTTATCATCAGCCTGGTGCTTCTATTGGTGTGCTGGGGAACAGTCGGCATTTTATTTAGTTATTGAGTTTTATATAGCACGAACATGACCCTTTTGGGTATCAGTACATTTCAAAATATGTTTATTGTGTGAGACTGTGACCCATAATCTCACGTTTAAAATGTATCTTTAATGTATGGGAATTAGAATTTAGTGGCTCTAATCTCATTGCTCACAATGCACCTTCTGTGCCCAGCCATGGTTGTGAAACTGATTTGTCGTTTAGTCCCATACATTTTCACTCTATTTTATGACACGTCACACGAGGGTGTGGTTGCCCATAGTGATTCTCGTTGGTTGCTTCTTCTGGGATTGTGCATGATATCATTTGGAGTGGCTTGAAACACCTGTTACATTTACTGGATTGATGTGTAAAATGAGAAGCATAAGTCTATTTTTGCCATCAGAGAGTGATGGACTTATCTACTCACTGCTTTGTAATCTGTGCTATCCCTGTGCATTAGTTTGTCCTCTTTTCAATTGCTATATGTTTGTTTAGTGTATTCCATCTCTTGGCGTGTTACAGGGTAGGTTTGTGCTGTTTATATTTTAATTCTGGATGTGAGGAAACTCGATTATTACTTTCCGGAATGGTGTAAAAAATCATTGAGAATACTGCTTAAGAGAAGAATTTATTATTGCATTCTCGCACAGCTTGAAATGTGGAATGTTTGGAAATATTTGCGGTTTTGTGGCCACGTCATATAATGTCATTTTGGATCGAATGAAGCAGGGATGTCCCGAGTTGCTTCACAGGAGCTTCAATTTAGCCATAATTTCAGGATAACCAAAGAATATGTAAATGATACAATTTAGATCAACTTTATGCATGATTGTCATATGTGTATATAATAAAATCTGATATGAATCCATTCCAACCTTCATGGACCAACATTGGACATCACTGCCAGAAAGGGCCTCTGTGGTGGAGCTAGTCTGGTAACATTGGCCCCTTTTAATATACATTGGCTATGAGCATGTGCGTTGTCGGACTCTCTCTCGTCGTGGTGATGCCTGGGGATGCCATTGGGCCACGTACAGGCCTTCAGACTCTATGTTAACTAGATTTTCATTTCTGTGAGGAGGTTGTTTTCGATGCTATCAATGAATTCACATATGTCCAAAAGCAACCAGCAGCTACTTGTAAAGTGTTCATTAGCTTTCACACATTTGTTTTTCGGTATATATTTCTCTGATGAAACAGTGTGCATCTTTGAGTGCAGTGCAGCGAAGGGTGAGTGATGTCTGTGTGAGTGCAGGTTGAGCAGTGTGCCTGTGTGAGTCCAGGGTGAGTTATGTGGATGGGTGAATGCAGGCTTAGTGATGTGTCAGGGAAGGGTGAGTAATGGGTCTATGAGTGCAGGGTGAGTAGTGTGCCTATGTGAATGCAGGGAGAGTGATGTATCTGTGCAAGTGCAAAGAGACTTGTCTGGCTACTCCCAGAGTTGTGTTCGCCAAGCCACCTCTTTCTCAAATTTGCTTGAAAATGCACCATTTGCCCACTCTTTTTTCAAAATTTTCTCGGGGGGAGAACCCCCCCCCCGAACCCCCATGTAGGTGGTTCCGGCTCGCACGCTATGCTCGCTCGCCACAGTGCAGTATTTACGCCCCACCACTTTCAAATGTCACCAGCCGCCCCTGTCCTTCCTAGACACTGAGTTCCACCATGTAAGGCTAGCTGACTTCCTCTCCAAATTCCTCAAATTTACTTGCAGAGTCCCATAAGATTAGTTGCATCTTTGGACCTCTTTAACTCTTACGTGGACTCCTAATGCATTTTCCGACTAGTCACAGCTATATGGCTTGCACATGTAAACAGGTGAACCCAGGTCTGTTGCATGCCACAGGATGGTGATGGTTCTCAGGATCGTGTTGCTGTTGACTGACACCTGTTCAGAAATTGAAAGGTCAGAATTAACTTTTTCCTGATTTTCCAAGGACCAATGTTAAGCTGTGTATCCAGGTGGCAAACCAGTTTTATGTTTCAACTGACCAGCCTTACTGAGCCTTCCTTTGCACTGCTCTAGAAGGAAGATGAGAAAATATGTGCAGCTCTCAGAGTCTGACTTGACCTTTATAGCCCACATCAGTGCCACCATCAGTGCCACCATCCATCACCTACTACCTAGCAGTCAAAATCCACCAGGAAACAACCCGTCTCCGCTTTAGAAAGGAGCTTGTATGCATACTCTTCAAGAAACACATCATCGTAGTGTAATCTCATGGCTACAGGATGCAGCGTAATAGTGGTTTTATATCCTCCACCCCGATTGTAACCTCATTCCCAACACCTATCATCCCTTGGTTCCCTGAAGCATCTGTGAAGCACCAGGAGCTCTGCCGAAAAGCCTCACATAAATTGATTCTAGTCCAGCACAGTGCTGCCAGTGGAACCCTCCTCACTTGTGGCACCATCAACCAGTCACAACTTTTTAGCCAACAGGGATTTACACTTTTTATCTTTCTCATTATAAATACAGGGTCACATGTCTTGGATTCTAGAGTGCTGGTGGTTATAAAGCGTAGTCTAGCTCAAAGCGGGGAAAATGATGTGGCCACTTGACATCCTTGTGAGCAATGGAAACCCTGCTGGGAATGAAAGTCCTAATTAGCTAAGTATAAGTGGCCTGTGCCCTTAAACTGTCTCCTTCCTGGTCAGCATTTGTTAAGTGGGTCTGCTCTTAGGGAAGCATATGTATGTATGTATATGGTACTTCGGTAGGGTGAACATAGCTAAAAGGCAGCAGAGCACTGTACATGGTCAAAAGCTAGCTTAAAGTTGGCAAGTAATAGGAGACAAAGCAGAGTTCTGGACAGTTAATGTACTGTAATGTAGTGTTCTTTAAAGAGGAGAGTGTTCAATTCTTTCCTAAATTGGAGCAGAATTGGGGGATGTCCTGATGAATGTTGTTCCTGATCCTGGGTGCATGCATGAAAAAGGCCAGTTCTCTTGTTTCTTTCCTTCTCTTATACACATTTTAATTTGCAGTCTGATGGTGTCATAGATGCAGGTGTGCCGAGAACTATCAGAGATGGTGAGGTTGCCTGCAAGATAAGTGGGGGGGATGTTTGTGATTGCTTTGTAAATGAAGCAGCTACATTTGAAGGTGGTACGGGTCAGCAAGGGGAGCCAATGGAGTTCAATCATGGTGGGGTTGATATGATCATATTTCTTCAGGCCCCTGGATAAGACATGCTGGAGCTTTAGGATGCCCCTAAGGTGCCAGTGTGGAGTCTGGGCTTCTAAGGAGTAGGGCATTACCACCATCCAGATGCAAGAGCATGATGGCTTGAACAGCAGTTCTGAAGTCACTGTCTGGCTGAAGCGGTTTCACTTTCTTTGGTAGAGAGAGAGCTGGTACCAAGATGCCTTTGTGTTTTTTTGGAAATGTGTTCCTTGAGGATGAGGCGGGTGTCCAAAGTGAATGCAAGCTTCTTGCCATTCGGTAAAATTTGGGGTTTGAAGCAGTCAAAGTGTTATTCTTGATGCTGTTATTTGTGAGAAGAGCACCAAGCGGCCTCATGTGAAGGTTGAAGATGACAGGAGACCGTGTGGCACTCTGGAGTACTTCACGAGTGATAGTGATCTTTTGTGATCTGAAAAACACATTTCTGTGCCCTATTAAATGAGCAGCTTTCACTGAAATAACTTGGGGCGTGACTTAGAGGTTGGCAGACGGGTACCTTATCTCAAACGTGACAGATACCCAGCCCACTTTATTAGAAGTTTAATATAGCCTAATGCACTTGCAATAAGCTAGACAGGATATCCATCACATTTGTTTCAGAGTACCCCTCCACCAAGCTTTAAATTAGGCCCAGTAGTTTACTGACCTATTATTCAAAATTTGAAAATTCATATCATTACATTCCATATACAATTTATAGAAAACAAGAAACATTCTATGGTTCATTTAACACAATGGGATTCAACCTGTCTAAAAAGGCCGCCCACCAAGCTTCCCAATTTAATAAAAGTTTAGTGTGCCCTTCCCGACTGGAGGTCCAGAACTGTTAACATATTTATACCTGTCATTGTATAACGCTTTGTGTTTCAAAGGATGTTAACAGCCCAAACAGCCTGATGTAATATTCTGTTGAAGTTGAACATACTGTCCCACTTTTCCTTGAAAAGTTGGTGTTTCCTCTGATCTACTATTTTTCTGCTACCAGTCGCAAGCCGATAGAATGTAGAATGCATGCTTGGAAATTCTAAGTGTCTGTCCTAGATGGCGGGAGTCGTCCCCTTGATTATCACTGTGGAATAAAAAATGCATTTGAGTTCAAACGTATGTTTGTTGCTGTGCCAGTACAATCTTAAAGTTGAAAAGCACTCCGTCTTCTCTTGAACTGTTGCTTTGGACTATGATAAAAATGAACGAAACTGAGGCGCTAAAATTGGGCATTGCTGCCATTCCCATGATGCCAGAGCCTTCCTCATACCCTGTGGGTCTTCCAGCTGAATCTGGGCCAGAAGTCCACATGCCTTTCGCTTTTGACCAAGACCAGTCCTTTGAATCACAGGTTTCAAATGTGGTGAACAGTAAAGGTCTAAAGTCTGGATATTGGACATGAGCTAGCTTGCACCGTCCTACGGATAATCTAATGTACTAACATGCCATTCATTCAACAGTCCAAAGCCCTAGAAAAAGCAAGAGTCTGTGTATCAACTACAGACTTCAGTGATGGACCTAGAGCTACTTTTCAATGGACCCACAGGTCTGAGCTTCAGAAACATTCCCAGTATGCTGTGCGCCACGTAAAAGGGATAACTGTGTGCACACTCATTATTCACACAAGTGGGATTACAGGGCCAATGCCAATCCAGAGCCCTTGCTAGGGGTCTAGGGTCGTTTGCACCGATAGCCGTGTAATATAGAAATGTGATGACTAACGCGGAAGCTGTAGAAATAAAAAAAAATTAAATGTAGTAATCATTTTTTTTTTTTTTTTAGTAGCCAAAAGCATTGACATTAAAAATTTCAAAAAACCAGCATCGAAAATGATTAGAATTGCAGCCATACTTGTTGGCAGGATTGTAAGCAACAATGGAATGTTCATATCATATTTTTCTTTTCTTCATGTGCAACTTAAGTCAGTGGGAAGCTGTGGGGGAAGAAAAGTTGTAGTTCTATAAATATTCAATCTCAAGAGCTTTTCAACAACAGTATTCAACTTTGTAAAGCTCCTTTTACATTTAAAAAATCTTAACTCCAGATGCTCATCCTATTTCTTCTACTGGGGATTAGGGGTCACACAAACAGAGCTTTTGCATTTCTGAATGAATCCTTCGGAGACGCATTCTCCCGACGGGAGCTTTGTGTCCCTTGTTTTGCTGGGTGCAGGAGTGAGTCATAGTATGTTTACAGATGGGTCCTCAGAAGGATTGCGCTTTGGGTACCTCTTAGCGGTGCAATCTCAAGTGAATTGTATTTCCTGAGCACCAAGGTAAGACATTCCCCAAGGGCTTCAGTGCGCTTACATTTTTCCAAGCGTCCTCGAGGCTGCTGTTTCTTTTTTCCTTTCTATAAATCACATCTGTGAAATATTTATACATCGGTGGAATTGTTATTGAATAAAAACATGCCATTATTTATTTAATATAAGGTATGTTGTGTAAAAGAAAGGAACCCCTTTTCAGGCTATGGAACAATGCTTTTATTGCATATTTTAATATTCAAGTGGCAGATGAGCATTAACATGTATTATAACTGCGAGATGTTATTGAATTTCTTCTTCTTTTTTTATTTTTTTTATAGAGTGTTTGGTTGTCAAAGATTTTACCTAATTAAAATCTATTTAAAAAAAATAGTCCACATTTTAAAATAACTGTTTTGGATCCAACACCTCGAATGGGACACAAAATTCCTTTGAGTAAAATTAGGTCACGACTTCCGTTGCAATTACTGTGCATCTCGATCGACCTATCGTTCTAATAAAGATGTTTCTACTGATACACAAAAGACTGTGTGGTGCTCCCAAGGCCAGCCTTTACCATGGGTGACCTTCAGAGGGGCGCAGGAACAGCCTGCAGAAGTCTCCCTCCTACCTGGTTCTAAAGAAAAGTGTAGAAAACATTGTTGTGAAGTCTGTTTTCTTCTTTCTCTTGCCCCCCCTACCCTTCCATTTTCCCAACATACTGACAATTATAGCTCAGAAGTGGAGTGGAAGGGGCGCCGCACATTTTGTTTCGCCCAGGACACCATTTGAACAAAATCCACCGTCTGGGTGCGCCCTCTGTAGGATGTGATGTCATGGACATTTTATATTTTTATTTCGTCAGCCATTCTAGTTTTGTTTTATAGGATCCGTTTTGTTCTGTGGTGGGGGAGCTATATTCCTCCTACCGGATGATTTTTATTAAAGTATTCATGCGGGACAGTTTTTTCCACTTCTCGCAGTCACTTTGATCTCATAAGCACTGAATTTATTCCTATCCAGTTATCGCTTTTGAGAACACTTCTGATGACCAACTTACGGAAAAATCCTTTCCAATGAATGTATCTGTGCATGATCCACACACCTTCCATCTAATTAATATAATCACAATCCCCATCCCTCACACTCAAACAGTAGACTTCGCAGGAAGTCATGCTCCCTAGAAATTGTAAAATTCTCTCTCACCCCCTCTTCCATTTCTCCTTACCATTCCCTCTTTACCTTTTTATTCTGCATTCTCTCCACATCCCCCTCTTTCTATATCAGCACTCTAACACTAAACCGACAACTGACTCTTCAATCCAATACATTAAACACAAAGCATTCAACAACACCCAGTTCTCTTGATAGCCAATATACCATACTCTACCAAGAACAACAATATCAGTACAACATAACTCGCCCATGGTTCTATTCATTACTCATCCATCCAGGCGGGCACCATGTCCACCAACACACACTACCGGTATTCTCCTCAGCACACCACACGCAGCCAGATACTGCAGCTCCCTACTAACCTTCAGTTTACAAAACGCCAGATATTTTTGTATAACATGCCCAACCAACAGTTGACCAACTTAAAAGCCTTCTACTTCGGTTAGGATAGCTGCAACTCAGAGCTAGGATGGAATACTCCAGAAAACATTCTCTACAGGTGAGCTATGTCCTGGATAACCAACCATCCATACATCCGAGTGTACACATCCCGTGATCTACACCTCTAAAGTCAAGAATTCCAGACATAAATTGCAAACCGGACCCAAAACACCATAAATCTTATCCAGAAATTAGGGTTTCCTTTCACCAGAACTGGGCACTCTGATAAAAAATGGGAACAAAGAAACACAGGAACTGGGTACAAGGGGCCCAACCACATTAGAGTAACATTAGACACTCTGAAGCCCAAGGAATAGCTGGAAAGTAAGTGCTGATCTGTCACAAGGAACTCAGACCACCATTGAATGTTACTAGATGCGAAATTACACCACAATCCTTAACCATCAGACTTCTAGTAACACATAACCATTACATGAAAACAACACTAGCTAACCACACGAGGTCCATCTAAACCAAATTTGCATCAGGTGAACATTGGGTGACACTGGCAAGGTGGAGGGCTACAAGACCTGAACTCCAGCTGGAAGCCTCCATGCAAAGACAAACCATATTCAATGAGAGTTAGGTTACAAGCTTAAAAGATCCATTCCCACACACTTATGGAACACCACCCTCACCCTCCAAACCAACCATATGCTCCAAATGTAACTCAGAAATGAATTCCCTCCCAGTAGTAAATCTCCATAGGATGATTCACAACTTCGGGGTAAAGTCTGTATAGCGCACTAAAAGGCTAAGTAATTACAACCACTGCATTATGCAAATAACTAGTACTTAACAAATGTAGCATGAAGCTACTGGATGAGAAATATTTTTGGGTGTGAAATGTACTTCATTATTTAAAACAGGCTTTGTGTGTTCATTCTGTAACACCATATAATTTAGCAGGGCATCATAATAGACTTGTGTAAGTGCAGCCCTGTGCATTGGAGTGCAACCAAACACACAGGTTTCATTATTAAAAAGAGTAGGTTAGGTGTGGGTTATTTTCAGAATTCTGAAGTTAGTCATTTCCTCAATATTCCCATTCCTCATTCCAGTCATAATAATATGAGATGAGCCTCCCCAAGATAGAAATCTATAGTAAAAATGCATCTCCCTCTGCCTTTTACCATAAAGAGGACACCATTCCAAGCATTCTCCTGTTTGTTTCCTTCGCCTGTGAGGCAGGTTCCAGGAGTAAGAGGTCACTAATGGCCCTTGATCTCCATCTCAATCCTTGCTATCATTCCCCTGATGGACCAGGGAATGAATAGGGATGCATTTTGAGAGCAGCGGCAAGGGAGAATGAGGGTGTGATCTCTGCAAGTTCCTTCATACACTGAGGTTTCTGTAAATTGCCATTCTGTGCCTAGAACTCTGTGAGGCTCCAGGATTTGGGCAAACGCTTGTAATAACGTATTCTTTTTGCATCACAAAATAGATGTATTGGAAAAAACACACATAGTCTGACGTATTATGTGGATGAAGCAGACTTGAGACTGCACATGCCTGAGCTTCTCCTTTCAAAAAGGTGAAGTAATAGATGGTATTAGTGGGAAAGATTTATGTAGGTAAAACTGAGTGTATTACTACTTATAACTATTACAGCCATGGGGAAATAAGAAAGAGGAGACCCGTTGAGCCTGACACACCATCATCTCATTCTCCTTCCCACTCTTGTTGCCAACATAAGAAAGGGAAGGGATGTGAATCTCCCTCTAAAGCCAAAATAAGCCGTTTTTGTCAACTCTCTTTTGCTTAAGGGATGAAAAGCTGCATCAGACCATTCTAGCCCTGAGGGCACAGATTCAGGTGGTAGATTTGGTGATCCTAAAAATGATGGTCTGTTGGCCAAACAGGGTAAATATATTGGATGGGAAGATTTTACTGCTTTATCCATGATTCATTTTAGCAAGTTGTTCCCTTCTGGCAAAGAACTTAGCTCTATTGTTCTTCTGTGCTTAAACTTTTCAGAAAGAAGTCCTAGCCTGGTCTTCTGGTTCATCAGTTCAGCTTGAGTGGCAAGGTCCATATAATATAAATTTTCCATGTTTTATGACACATTTATATCGCCTTCTGGATTTATTGGGGTTTTCATTTGTAGACATCCCCATCATGGATGGATCTCTATCAACACCAGGAAAACAGTCATGCAAGCCTTTGTCACCAGCCGACTGGACTACAGAAATACACTCCATGCCGGAACCTCCAGCCAACTGCTCAAACAACTCCAAACCATTCAGAATACTGCAGCCAGACTCCTCCTTAACCTTCCCAAATGGACCAGCATCACCCCAATCTTCGAAGCCTCCACTGGCTCCCCGTCCCGAAGAGATGCCAGTTCAAGATGCTAACCCACACCTTCAAAGCCCTCCACAGCCAAGGACCTGCATACCTCAACCACCGCCTGACCTTCCACCAACCCGTCAGACAACTGCACTCTGCCTTCCTCGCCCATGTCCCCCGCATCTACAGAAGCCCCAGCGGAAGTCGTTCCTTCTCCTACCTCGCAGCCAAGTCCTGGAACGAACTCCCCATTCACCTTCAGACTGCACCTTCACTGTCTGACTTCAGAAAGGGACTCAAGTCCTGACTGTTTGACTAAGACCCGCGAGACCTCAGCGCCTGGATACCCCATGGAGTGATTAGCCACAGTATAAAAATACTGTTTTGATTGATTGATTGATTGATTGATTAATTGGGGTTATGTTTTGTAGACATATCTTCATTGGCAGAGAATGCAGTGACTCAAAAGACAGGAAAATAGATATCAAATTGTATTCAGGAGCATATCTAGCCTTAAAAGTAGCAGTTAAAGGAGCACATACTGCACAATTCCTTCTGACTTACTATGGAGAACTATTCATGGCAATGGAAAGGGGAAGGAATGCCCAGCGCTTCTTAAGAGTTTGGAAATGCAAGTAAACATTTTATTGGGTGTAGCCTTTGATGGGCTAAAAGCAGCTGCTTTAACAGGTGGCATTTCAATTTTAGTTCAAAGGAATATCTTGGTGAAAGACTGTCGCACAGCATCCTAGAAAGCTGTTGCCCTTCACATGGACTGACTTAAAAGAATGTGTTTAGTGGATGTTTAAAGAACACAAATATTCTTCCTTCTTCAGGAAGCAGCTAAAGCACTGTTCCTCCTCAATACAAGATAGGTCTTCTTTTTGTCAGCCATCCTGGAAACAACAGTCTTCTCAAGTCCCCAAGCTTCACTTTGTGGGGTTAAGTCTCCAATGGCCAGCCAGTGGAAGAATTCATTGATTTCTGCCAAATTGGGAACCATGTGTTTCAAACAAGTGTGTTCTTAATTTTCTCAATTCAAAGTATGCCATAGAGTTCTAATCTCATCACAAAACGGGAGTCATCATGACTCCATGACCTCACAACAATTTGATAAGAGTGGCTCAAGAATGCCATCATGCCAGTTCCTTGGAATGAGAGAAGCCTCTGGGTGTATTCCACCATTGTTTTAGTGCCTAAAGCATCAGAGAATTCCATCTAGCAATAGACTTTATGATTATGAACAAAAGAAAGCTATAGCACTCATTCAGATGGAAACTTTAATTTGGCGAATTCCACTGGTGTCTCCAGGAGACTTTATAATAACATTGCATATGAGGGAGACCTACTTAAATATCCCAGTAGCTCAGAGCTCCTAGTACTACTGCAGGCTTAAAAGTCCAAAACCTCAATTTTCAATTTAAGGTTCTACCCTTCAACCTCAGAACCGCTCCCAGAGTCCTCATGAAAGTGTTGGATCTAATTGTATCATTGCAATACTGACTAGGGATAATTCTGTTTCCATATATGGACAACTGGTTTGTTCCTGGGCTTATCAGTAGAAGCAGTAACCCATGCAGCTTGATCAGTCAAATGATGTCTAATATCTCATGGTTGGCTACATAATCTACCAAAGTCCAATCTGACAATAGGTCAGGTCAGATCCTTCATAGGAGCCAGATTCAGAGCTGACTTCAGTCTGACTTCCTGAGGAGAGAGCAGCGAAACTTCATCATCTTTTGCAAGACCTCTTAGCCGATCCCTCACTGCATCTGAGTCCTAGGATAACTATGCAAGGAGATATGGCAGCATGTATTTTCACTGTTCTTGGGTCCAAAGTCACGTGCTATCTTGTCGCATTTGTTGACACATTAGAATTCTGCTTCCCAACAATTTAATGCACCACTTCTTCGCACCTAGTTATCAGGAACACTATATCTTCCAAAACTATTCAATGGAGTTCCTCTGGGTCCAAATTCAATACAAAGCATTCTGCCCTTCTTCATCTCAAGTGAACTAAGAGTAGTATTCTCTGCTCTTTAGTCCTTACTGTCTCTAATCAAAGGGAAGTTGGTGTTAGTTCAATCTGACATTGTGACAGTTGCAGATATCAAAGACCACAGGGGACAAGATCTCCATTACTTGCTCTTCTGGTGTGCCATATAAATTCCATGAAAGGTCTTCATAATCCGCTCTTGAACAGTTTTTTTTAGCAGACATGCTTAGACTAATTTCCCCAAGCATCAGGATTAGTCTATTCGCCTGCAGCTTTTCAATTTTATTTGCTAAGCTCTCAGGACCCCAGGACTGGACAAAGTCTACCCAGTCAAGCGACCCAAACCATTCAACTTTCTAGATGCCCTTCTACTCGCACATCATATTCAAGATATTAGGCAGTTTTTCAGAACTGATATTTCTAAAAAGATTTCTTCTCTATCCTGTGACCTCCTTTTTGCAATTCAGTTCCTATATGGATAAGTTTCATATGGATTCGGTGTTCTCAACAGTGAGAGGTTATTGTACAGCAATTACATTTTTCTGCAGTCCATGGGGTGCTTTTGACCTTCTCAGAACACATTTGTTTCCCTCTGCCACCTTAAGGGTCTGGGAGGCGAGGGTATGAATTTTGGTGTTTGGGTTTTCTTTTCAATTCTTTCAGAATTGAAGTCAATATAACTAATAACCTTATTAAATATTTTGTGTAGCAGTATCGGTGTATTAGGCAGATTTATCTGAGCAAAGACCAAGTGGTTTAAGGGTTCATATCCTCATATTGTTGTAGCTGGTTTGAGGAAGAGGGACATGGAAGTAAAGCCTGGATTATTTACTGGCAATTAGGCCAGGGTGTTACAATTTATTTCACCGGCGGATTCGGAGGAATTTGTTAATTTTGATTTACTCTTGTAACGCGGAATTACTTTTAAATTCTGCCTGCTCTGCCAGCGGAATTAATCTATAGTAATTATTTGTTTCTAAGAGGGCTGGAAGAGATAGCAGTCCCTCTGTTTAAAAATCACTGCAGATGAACGTTTAATCTGCAGTGCTTTTTAAACAGAGGGACTGCTCCCTCTTCCTGCACTGTTTAAAAATCACTGCAGTGCATACCCCTCGGCACCCTTACATAATCTGCAGTTATCACTGTAGAGTATGTGAGGGTGCCGAGGGCTATGCACTGTAGAGTGATATTCAATGGTTTCTAAAGTTTAGAAACCACTGCATACCACTCGGCGGCAGCGCCCTTACATACACTGCAGTAATCACTGCAGAATGTACAAGGGCGCTGAGTGGTGTTTGGCTCTGCTATTTTCATAGTGCAAAATGCATCCTCACATCCATTGTTGGACACGAGGGTGCATTTTGTGCTAAGAAAATAGCGCCAAATGCCCCCTCCGCCCGCCACGTAATTCTGCTAAATTTTAATGTCGTTCTGTTTAATCAGATTCTCCCAATTTTACCCACCCCTACTGGTAATCTTAATTGCTCATATTCCAAGTAATCCTCATCCCAATCCTATTTTGCTACCCCCCGCTCAGTTCCTTGACTTTCATTGGCTCCCATAATTCCAGGAGGATGCTGGGACTGCCTCCCTCTTTTTGGCGACCAGCAGGGGGAGACGGAGCAACATTCAGTTTTGATTACTGTCTTAGGGATAGGGCTCACCTTAAATCATACGACTGGAACGAGTAAAGGTAGCTGTAAGTAATCCTTCTCAACTGTTAGTTTTTTTTTTTTATAGCAGTGTGGATTTTGCAGTGTTATAATAAATTGGGATAATTGGAACTATGCATTCACTTGTGTTAAAATCAGGAGTGACCAAATAGACCCCACAAGTCCTTAATCTCTCCTTCTAGTGAAATCACCGTAAGTGACATTGCATAACCTTCCACCTAGAGGACATCACTGGAAATTACATCATGTGACTGTTGACTTTAGGCTATGCAAGTGGACTCAAAATCGTACAAAAAGTGCAAAATGAATAAAATAACCTAATATCTTCACCAAAGCAGCCAAGATTCCCACGGAAGGTCATCTGTGTTACAGCTGTGACATCGCTTAACCCCTAAATGAGGCTCCTAGTATGTGCCACAGGCTGTCTACCCTTTAGTTTCATGCCGTTTCCTGCAAAAGGGTGGATACTATCCCAAACCATCCACTCTCCCCTCTCGCCACTGGAGACATGGATGGTGCATTTGTGCATACGTAACTCTGTGGATCGCACAGGTAGTTATTAAGATCCCTTAGAGGACCAAAGTGGCTAATTGACACCCCTACCTTAATACCACTTTGGGGCTGCTATACAATATCATTCTTTGTGGTCTCATACGTTTTTCTTTCTACTCAAAGACTGCCTTGTTGTCAATCCCCAGTGTTCCTGAAGGACACTGTGTCTGCTCTAAGCCTTAGGGAGGAGCAGCATGTCTCTGAGCTCGCTATGGATCTGCTTGTGATCTTGACCACTGCCATTAGGCTCTCCTGAAAATCTTTTGCTTGTTGGCCTTGTTTGCCACGGAATTCAGCCTCCCGGCCCCCAAGCTGTAAGTAAGGCAGTAAGAGGTCGCTGACATGGCAGTAAGGCATACCTGACCCTGCTCATGCAGTACTTTTAACACAAGGTGCCGATGGCTGAGACGCTCTGCAGTCTTCTACTGCGGCGCATCAAGGAAGAGATGGCAGCAGACTTAGGAGCCAGCCGTCCGCCCACACCCTTAAAGGTGAACTGTGACCCCGGAGGTTTGGGCGGGGTTTGGGTTAATCAAACGGCCATTAATTACCTGCCTGCCTCGATGTCTAGTGTAAAGCAGCATGTTCGTTAGGGCTAAGGCAAGTGTTGGTCAGTCGCATGGCCATCACTGCTTGACCTGCTCATCGTAGTGTCACCACTATTAATGAAAGGAAAGGAGACCCCAAGGATTTCTTGAATGAAGACGTTTTCCATTTCCATGTCTGGACACTTTTTTCTTAAGCATGCGAAGAGCTCATCCAGTAATTAACAATACTTAGGAGAGAGATCATTTAAGCCATTTTTTCTGACTGGCAGATCAGCCTGAAAGGCTTCTTAATATAAATTTTGCAATTTGAAACATGAAATGGAAAGTATTCATTTATTGTGAAAAGCAGGAATGCTTTACACCCTCGACGCACTGTCGCCGTTCCAATAATTCTCATTGGCGATCAGTTTTGACGAAGTGTTTCAACTAAACTGTGTTTGAGTAGTCCGTCCTTTCTGCTAAGTGCACCCTCTTGAGTGCATTTACCGCTTGTCAGAAGTGCATCCTAGTGAACATACGAGGTTTAAAGACAGGCCATCTGTTACTCGTCCAACCTTGGATGCTTGTCAAACAGTTATAAAAAATAAACCGAATCCCACAGCAGGGGTGCAAAGGTGCTTTTATTCAAAGTAGCATGGCTGCAATAAAAAAAACGAAATTAAGAGGGTCTGCCTCTTACCACACTACTGATTTTAACTACATAGTTTTGCTTATGGGCTTATTGGCCACGAATATGCTCAAAGTGTTTGGCTGGCCCTGAGTGGTGGACCTTTTTGTTGAGCCTAGGACACCTGATTGATGCATACTTAAAATAACTCAACAAATATTCAACTCACGCAAGGCTCGAACCTACCTTGTGCTAGGTTATTATGTCTGAATTTGTATAGCACCTTCTACCGTTAGGATGGTGGCAGTGCTTCCTTGAGCAAATTCTTATTGCAACCAAAATGTAAAAAATGTAATCGTTGATTGAGACAAATAAAAAAATGATTGGGGTGTGAATAGTTCTGATCTCTAATACTGCTTCAAAGCCAGAAAAACATTTATATGTATGCAGATAGTGTTTGCATCACCGATCACATGCCATGACATCAGCATAGCTTCCAACGTTTCAGATTGCTATGTATGACATTTTCATAATTTCAGTGTAATTATGAGTGACATTTCAATGACTGACACTTTCTCACGAGCAAAATCAAGCACTGAAGATGAGTGAAACATAGAAATATCAGAAATTAAACCCATTAGACCAACGGGAAACTCCAAGAAGCTCTTAATGCTGCAAAGCACCAGAATGGAAGGGTAGTAACCTAGCGCCCTGGTAGCCTAATCGTACTGTTAAACGAATGTATAACCATGATATTGAACATTAAACAAGTCTTTTAGAGGTTTTATTAAAGTTCTGTGCAGATATGCAGATGCACAGCTAAATACAAAAGGTAATACTTACTGGCTGCAACAGCTTGTCATTTGCATTATAAAATAAAAAATATACTTCTCTTTTACTGGATCCTCCCTGCAGCCAGCACTAAATCTCAATCAGATGCAGAGCATCAGTGTGGACTCCAGCCCGCTCTCTGTTTCACGTGGGACTCGTTGATGTGAGGCCCTAACAACACTCTTCTCAACTGCCTAATTAAAATTAAGAGTCAACAGAGTGAGCTGACTCGGGGACTCAATAGCCGCCGGTGCCCTGAGACAGCTGGCACATGGCACTGGGCAAGCCTCAAGCGGCTGCGGCACACAGTCGCTCACAGCCGGGCAGCCAGGGTGCTGTATTGTTATTTCAAAAACTATTCAAAAACTATTTTCTCTGCCCTAATATTCTGCAGTAGGGCCCACTCCGTTCGACCAAGCACCTCTCTGGTTGATTGTTAAGACCACTTGGACTGCGGGCCCCCGCTATATGAGTGCAGTAATATCAATGGTCAGCCTGCCCAGGTAGAGGGTCCTGATTTCCCTGCTCAGCTCACAGCCACAGTTCCTGCCCTAGCAGCCAACTGGGTCTTGTGGCGCCGTCGAGTACAAGTATTGGGAAGTCTTTATACTCGGTGGTCGGGTAAAACCAACGTGCTGCTCTTGGCCTGCAAGGGGAGAGGGGCTGGTATTACAAACCCAATCCTCTGTTGCCGCTATCAAAGGTGTCCCGATTTACCAGGAGGGCAGAGGTAACGTCCTCACCTGTACCACAAATATGCCCTTATCTAGGGCTGTGGCACCTAGAAGTGCAGAGGTGCTAGCCGCCCATAAAAATTACCATAAGCCAAGTGGTCTGCCCCAGTTAGCCTGCCCCAGGCCCTCAGCGAACGGCACAGATGAGCTGCTAAGTCAGCACATGACACACACAACTTGCGGACAGTCGCCGCGTCAGCACGGGACATTGATTGGGGGGCAAGCCTCAAGCTGAGACACAATTAGCCAGGCTGCAGCCTGAGAGTAAGCCAGACCGCTGTTTAAGTGGTGCGACTCTGGTAAAAACTACAGTGTGAGTGATGACCCCAGAATCATAAGTTTGACTACAGACTTCAAGTTCAGCTGAGCGAACACATGGCAGGCAGGCCCCACGCTAAGTGTCTATAAAGCAAATTTGTGCGGAGTCAGTAAGAGATGTCTGAGACAGTCACATACTTAAATTGTGAGCCGACGGCAATTCAGTTTTTGGGCCGCCCGCCTCCTCAGTCCTCGTCGCGACTCCCTCCCTCGGCAAACGCATCAGCCAGGCATTCTGAGGCTGAGTAACAGCTGCTGCACTCTGTGTGTGCTCTGGCTCCAGCAGCTGTCCTGGTCCGGGGGGTTGGGTCCGGCAGTCGCAGGGATGGCATTGTTAAAAGTTTACCACGTGCGATGCGAGCAGTACTGCCATTACCTCAGCCTCACAAACTTTATCAAACTGCAGCCACCCACTGCAGGCGGCAGACATAAACGCATATTAAAGTCTCTGTTGCTTACTCACTGTGTCGGTTGATGTCTCGGTAGCAGCCATTGGACACTGCTTCTGACGTCAGTACTAGTCAGAATCAATGCCATGCCGCGGGAATCCTTCCTGTTACTTTGTAGCCAGTAGGAGCTAGCTGCTCAGCCACCCCCAGAGCCTGCGCTAACTGCTTGACAGCCGAGGCAGGCTCTATGCCTATCATGCATGACTTTGCATTTCAGTGCGTTGATGTGACCACCGAACTGAAATGCGTTAGTCTAATGCCTGATGCGTGGTACTCAGCAGAGCATCATATGCAGTCTTAAAGGTGTATTTTCAAGTGGTAAATTGGATGTTTTCAAATACTGAATATTTTCGACTCCATGTGCCACAGCCTAATGCGACTTAGAAGATCAGATGGAAAGAATATTCTAGGATGCTCTCATTCTTGTCTTCTGCTGACAACCTCAATAATTAATAAGTAAGATGCAGGTTCACATAAACCATGTACTCACCTGCATGTCCACGTTACGATACAGCAACACATTAGTGATGGAAACCTGTCCTGCGTTTCGCACTAACCAATGCGCACATTAAATTCAACAAATACAAAGATCCCTAAACAACAGCCTCTGATCTCTCACGATACAACCTCATCTTTAGGCCGACCATATGTTCTCATAGTAAGGCAAAGAAAAGACAGGCCATATATTTTGCCCATTGTATTTGTGACAATGACCCCTGAATATATGCTCACTTGAGCACCAGTCATCAGTGAATCATGGCCTGATTGTGGTTGATCCCTTTGGAACTTCTATCCATCTGCACAATATGGCAATCACAGCTCTTGCTTTCACAACCTCCTCACTAGCACATAATCCCCTGTTAAATGCTGTCAAAACACCGCTCAACAGTGTTACCTTTTTGAATCGACAGCTATGGCAAGGCAGATTAATCCATCGTAAACTAACATAATTTACCCACCAGCGCAAAACTTGAGGTAAATTTCACAATACTTAGTTTTCCCATTCAATTCTAAATCCCCCTTTTAATATTTAAGCAGACAACTCACGCTAACTATGCCATAAACATAGGTGCAGTTATTCCGCCAGTCACAAAAATCACCCTTTAAACCCTGACAGATAATCCAGTTCACACACTAATAACAGTTATACTTTCCATACTGTTTGCTTCTAAACATATCCTATACATTAGGAGGCTGACATTGTGCCCAACCAGAGCCTGCCTAATGCAAAAAAAACAACGTTGCAATCATTGAGACTGCACAACTTAAACTCGGGTCCATTTCAAGTCATGTTCTACAAAATCACATCTCTTACCGGCTGCACTCTCCTTCGGACTTTGCTTCAATTTTCGTCAAGTAGATGCACAAAGGTAATAGCAATGACTTCGTTTCCTATGTCATCACAGGGATTATTTTTGCTTGGTAGGCCCAGATTAATGGTTACAGTGAGTGTTCACCATAGCCGGTATTAAATCTACCAAGAGCGTTACCCAAACTGTTAAGGAAGCTATTTTTGAGGGTCTTACAAATTCCCTACCTGGGTTTGCTACCAAATTGGACTCCAAGGAACGTTTATATATCAACAATCTCTGATTTGCCCAAGTACCACTGTTCTTTGTAGTTCCTTTTACCAGTTGCCTGGGTTTTCTCATGATTTATTCTGAGAACATTTCAGGCAACATAGGTATCCAGAACTTTGATAGAATGCTGGATTCCACCTGCAGTTTGATCATAGATCAACAAGTCATCAGCTAAATGCAGGGCACAGGTACGTATTGGCCCTAATTCTGGTGGGAGGTTATCTACCCCCCGAACAATGGATTAAAGTCACACAAGATCTTGAAAAGGGGAGAATCGCAGCATGATCTTTGCCGTATCCATGATCTAATAGGGATATGCACTCTGTAAGTACTTACCCCATTGGTTTTAAAAGCAACTCAGTTATCTGTATATGTTCTACTCAAAATAGCAATTCATGTGGATGAAAATTGAATGGCAGTCGATTTTCACCAAAATAGTGGTCCAGCCATTGTATTAAATTCTTTGGAAAGCCCATAAAAACCCAATGCAGCAGCACTGCACCCACTCTCAAAGTTCTACTGGCCATTAGGTTAAGTGCAGTTGCATTGTGCATCCCAGACATCTCTTTGCAAAACCAGGTCTGCCTTTGGTAGGAACTGCTTTTTTTTCTCAAGCCATCCTTTAAACATATCTAAATCAATCTATGCAAATATTTTTATGTGGAAAGGAGAGGCCAATAGCATTTCTAATAATCCACAGTGTTTCTAGGGTTGCCCTTTAAAATTCCATGACCAACAATGTATCTTAACAATTGTTAATTGGTGCAAACTCGTGATTGCACTGAATAGAGGTGTTAGACTCATAGCCTACTAGGCCATTGGTTTTCAGTACCTTGCTTCACAACCTACCTGGCGTCTTGGTCCTTGAAGATTTACTTGCCATAATTATGTCATGAACGTATTCCTTGGTTAATCTGTGAGACAATTTAACATGTAAATCAGTTGCTTCCCAAGTCAATTCACCCTTAGAGGCATGTTATTTTAAGTGGGGGAGCATACCAATCCAGATTCTACTTTCCACCAGTTGTTCCCTCACCACCTTCATCTCTTACACCATCTCCTACACCTTCCTTTACTCTAACCCTCACCCACGCCTAAACTTAGCCCAACACTTCGCCCAGTCGTAGTACTATCCTTTACTTCAAACCTGACCATAACAACTTCCCTTACTCTCACCCAAGCCCTTCAAGTTAACCCAACCCTAACACAGTCGCATACTACAGCCTTAATTCTTACCGCTATTTTTACTTCATTCTACCCCATAAACCTTATATTACATCTCACTATACCTTACTTTAAACCTAGCAATTAAACATAAAAACCAAACGCAAATGTTTTCACTTTTTTCTGTATTCTGCCCTTTTGTTGTCTAATTTACTACATGTTTCTCTCTACTGCTTTTGCTCCTCTGACTTTCTAATTGTTAACTGTACTGATGGGCCCGATTGTGTATTCATGGGACTTGCTAAATTTATAAAGGATGAAAGATACTACAGAAATAGATCATAAAACATATTTGTATCTGTCGCACAGGGGATCCCACCTGTCATACACAGAAGGCTCAGCGGGACCAACACTCACATCTAAATTCAGGAAAAATTATGTCAGAAAACCAAAATAACCTCTGAAATAAAGTAGATTAAGCAGAATGAAAGAGAAGACACAACCCTCTTTCTATTCATAGCACTTATTATTAAGACCTGTTTTTCAGATTTTAGTTTTAAAGGCGCCTCTTCACCAATCTGAGTTATGTGTCCGTTGTTTGAGAAAAGGAGTCCCTTACAAGCCAGACGGAGCTTACATCGTAGGCCGGCTGGCCTTTAAGGGTATTTTTTTTAGACAAAATGTTTGTGCTGGTGCTGCAGGGGATGAAATGTTTGCACAGGAAAGGAGCATGTGTCCGTGTGCTGGTTTTGGACCAGAGATAAAGATGTGCCCGTGTGCGGTGCTTCGCCTCCAGCTCGCCAAGGCGATGCCTGCCAGTGTCTGGGCCGTGTGCAGAACATATGATTAACCCACGTTTGCGGAGGGTGGCCTCACATTGAGCGCTTCATTATCAGATTTAGAGCCGCATACCATTCCTTTATTGACCTGCCTGGTGTAATCAATGCGGCAGCCGCACGGATCTGAAATCAGTTCCCTGACTGTAGCCGGTGCGTCTTGCCTCCACTGCTGATTTTGCATTATCTCTTAAATGACACCGCCTAAATGAGTATGGATTTGTCGCTCGCAAATAGTCTCTGCTTCGATTTGCGGATGGTAAACCTCTTGCATTTTCTTTTTGTCGCTGTTAACTCTGGCCTAAAAATAGCTTTGTACTGGAGTGGAAGAGGGAGAGATCACAGAAAATGGCCTGGAGAAGAGCTGCGCGTGAACAGAAAAGCCACTTGCAATGGGCAAAAGGCAAGGAGGCCTGTTAATAGGCTCTGAGCATGTATGTGCACTAATTGTGCATGTCTGGGCCACAGTAATTTCATTTTTCCATAAAATATTTCCCCACTAATACTGTTTGGGTTCTGGAGTAGCATGCTACCTGCCAAAAAGTGCTTCAACACCTCATCCGGGGTAGCAAGCGCTATATAAATGCAAACCTTTTTCCTCTTCTAGCCCTCCACTATCCTTCTCAATCCAAATAAGACTAACCTATCCACCGCTCAAATTAATTTCATATTTCGCTATACTGATTCACCACTAATCCTTTATGGGTTCCGGAGTAGCGCGCTACTCGCCGAAAAAGCGATTTGACGCCTCGTCACGGGTAGTAAGCGCTATATAAATGCAATTGCAATACAATACATGTTATCACTTTCTCTGCGCCAATTTGCAATGCATTGGTCGCTGGTAGAATTTTTCTGATCAACCGAAACAAATGGAATTTAGACCACTTAAGGTGCATCATTTTTTCCAGTGTAATTTATAATTCATTATTTATTTTTATTGTGCAACAAAATGGAGCTGGGGAGCTTCCAGTATTCTGCTAGGCAGGACTAGTAGATTGGATCAGATCGCCTGCTGTCCACATTGTTCTCTCTCTTTCTACTATGCCTCTACTATCTCTATATATTATGTAACTCGCAATAATCTGCAATCCCAGTTTAAAAACCTATCTCTAATTTCCTTACTAAAGTTGAGCTGTGACATTTCAAGTGACTATGCTGCTCAACTGTAATGAGGCATTACAATTGAGTTGTGACGCATTACTTGTTTGAGTGATTTTAGTGCTCAAAATGCAGTGGAATAAAAACCTGTATTAGACAGGAAACTGAAATATGGAAACTATTTTATTGTGCCTGTGAAATATGGATTTCATAATCATTACAGTATCCAAACCATTCTGCAGAGGTGTGACATTGTCAGGGCTACTAAGATTGAGCAACAAGGAGGGCCAAATTATGCAGCCAAGGGTATCTAAATTATGTGGTGAAAATGCAAATTATGTAGCACATTCTCTGGCAATAGCAGTTTCATCCATTTTATCTACAAACAAAATTTTTTGAGATCTGCAAGTTAGGCAGCAAATTACTGGCAAAGGCACTAAATTCATAATCATGCAGTAAATGCTATAGCTACACAATCATATAAATCCACTAGAAAACAGGAAAACCTAGATGCTATGGATTATATTCGTGCAATAAGGTAAAATCACATTGAAGAGGCCTTTTTTTAACTAGGAAAGTTGTCCCCAAGTGTAAAGTAATTGTAACATGCAATCTGTCAGGCAGAGAGCCGTGGTTTACTCATGTAAATTTCAACTGGAATTGCTGGAATTGAACTTTTGAAGTTCAGCAACAGCAGTATTTGATAGACATCTAGCCGCAGATTCCTTACCTTTGAATTCTCCAGGCGTCAGACTAGATCCAGAAGATTTTTCTTTGAGCAGTGCTCCTGCGTGCTGGTAGGTGGTGGTGGTCGGCTCTGCATGGTGTTTTCGGCATTGTCTGCCCGGAAAGTGACTCCTTCGTCACCTATATAGGCGCCACCTCAGCACGCTGTAGCAGTTCTTTTCTTTCTGCGCCAGTCAAGCACTGATCCATGAAGAGAGCTACCCTCTATCGATTATTTTGATAGGATTTTTTCAACTTTTGTCGACCCTTTTTTTGGTGTGTAGGTGTCATGTCATCGGGGAAAATAGGTTTAAAACCGTGCTACACCTGTCACCGTGCTATGTTGGTGACAGGCCCACGTTTGGTTTACCTGTGGTGTTTGGAGCATGACTATGACTCCAAGTCGTGCTCCGACTGCCACGCCATGGCACCGAAGGCTTTGAGGGAGTGGTCCCTGAGCTGCTCACAGCCCGGCATGCAACGCTGCACCTGACTTATCAGAGATTTCGGTCCCGGTCAAGAGGAAGGTCCCAGAACTGGTTCCAGAGTCCCAAATCTTCTTCATCCCACTCAAGATCATCGGGGCACTCTGGTAAGAGGCACAAAAAGCACAAGAAGTCTAAGTGTGCTTCGTCTTCTCCCCATCCGTCGGCCGATGCAGCGGAGGAACATTGGCGTTCGAGGTCGTCGTCTTCTTCTTCCGAACCTGGGCCTTGGCCAACTCTGCACCTTTTCGCTTTTCCGGGAGCCAAAGCAGCCTCCGCTCAAATTAAAGAATTTTATGAGGCTATGCGCCTCATTTTTGAGTGGCCTGACTCCTCTGGCATGCCTTTGGGCCCCATGGAGTGAGAGGGAGGCCCACTGGGTTCTGCGCCAGTGGCTCTGGCCCCTGCGCCGATTACCCCAGATGGATACGGACATGGATCCGGGCAGGCGCCAGTTTTGCCACTACAACCTCCCCGACACTGCCCCTGATGCCGGCCCTATTCTAATCCCAGACGACACGGATCTGGAGCCGATTCCAGTGCCAACAGGACCATCAGGTCCTAGGTCATTCCCTGAGCCTTATTTGGAGAGGCTAGGCTTGAGAGAAGAATGGGAGGAATCACTGGACTCTTTAGGATACCAGCGCTATGATCAGGAGATGGACTGATATGAGGAATTGGGTGAGGCCAGGGGACTGGATACTTCTCCAGATGCTGGCATGCTTTCCCCCCTACCATGGCTATGGAGGAGGGAGCATCTAATCCAATGATGGTGCGGAGGGCAGCTGAGGACTTTGACCTTCAACTACCCTCAGTGGTGGTCAAGACTAATGTCTTGACGGAGATCTTACAGTTGGGAGCTTCCTCCTCAGAACCCTTGCTCCCATTTAATGAAGCCCTCACATATGTCCTATTGGGAACATGGTCCATATCCAGCACGGGCTCCTGTGAACAGGATGATTGCCCGCCACAACTGCCCTGCTTCGGGTGACCCAAACTTCCTCATTAATCACCCCACCCCGGAGAGCTTGGTAGTTCAAGCCTCTTCTTCCCATGGCACATTCCCGGTCGCTCCCCTAGACCGGGAATCCAAGAGCTTGGATAGCTTGGGTAAGAACATATTTTCTACCCCCAGCCTTGCATTGTGGTCCGTGAACACTGCATGCTTAATGGGTCATTATCTCCACTCTTTGTAGGAAACGGTTACACAAGTGCTGCCACAGGTCCCAGAGGAGGCCTGGGCCATCCTCCCCCAAGCCGTATCAGACAGAAGAGACGCAACAAAGTTCTCGATTAGATGTGGTTTAGACAAGGCAGACTTTCTGGACAGAGAGATTTCTTCGACAGTGGCTGTCAGACGCCAAGTCTGGCTTCGAACATCTGGCTTTTCAGGGGATGTCCAGGCTTCCCTCATGGACATGCCCTTTGATGGTACCCATCTCTATGGAGACAAGACAGACTCTTTACTGGAGTGCTTTAAGGACTCGCGGGCTACGGCCAAGTCCTAGGGCCTCTCAGCTGCCCCAGTCATCCCCTGTCTGCCTTTCGCTCCTTTCGTGGCTACAGAAGGAGTATCCCAGCCACAGAGCTGTGCAAGTTCCACAACCCCTGCGTAGATGAAGGCGCAGGTGGGTCGGGTAGCCAGAGGTCCAGTCAAACCACCACCACCCGGTAGCTTCAGCCTCCAAGCCCTCCTAATCTCGTCCTTCAAGACCATGGGCGTCCAGTTGATGGCAGGATCAGCCATCACCACCTCCACAGTTACCCATTGTACATAGATTCCTGAAAGGCCCTGTACATATGTTCCCACCATCCCCTTTCAATATGCCTCAGTGGGACCTTAAATTGGTTCTCACCTTCCTGATGTGTGCTCGTTTCAAGCCCCTGCATAATTGTCCCCTCAGACTTCTCACCATCAAAACTGCCTTTTTATTGGCAATTACATCTGCCAGGAGGGTGAGTAGGCAGCAGGCTTTATCGCCCAGGCATTCTTTCTTGACAGTCTTCCCTGACAAGTTGGTGCTTCGTAATAGGGCCTCCTTCCTACCGAAAGTGGTAACACCATTCCATGTGGGAGAATCTGTCACCTTGCCCACTTTCTATGCTCCTCCACATCCCTCTAAAGAGGAGAGAGTCCACCATCTGAACCCAAAAAGAGCATTGTCGTTCTACTTTGACCACACAAAAGAGTTCAGAGTGGACGGTCAACTCTTCGTGGGGTATGTTGGTGCAAAAAACAGGCGTGTGGTGAAGGAAAGAACCATCTCACAATGTGTCATTCTCTGCATCAAGATTTGCTACACTCTGGCGGCAGAGAATCAGCCTCCTGAAGCTTAAAGAGCTCATTCCACCAGGGCTAAGGCTGCTACAACTGTATTAGCACATGGAGTCCCAGTCGTGGACATCTGTCAGGCAGCAACATGGGCCTCCCTGCACACGTTTAGCAAGCATTACTGCCTGGATAGTCAGGTCTGCAGGGATGGCCATTTTGCCTGTTTGGTCCTGCAGGACTTTTTAGTCTGAAATTTGTCCATAGTCCCTCCTCCGGGGATGTTATTGCTTGGGTATATATTCAAAGGTAAGGAATCTGCGGCTAGATGTCGCTGTCAGATGAACTAGTTACTTACCTTCGGTTACGCCTTATCTGGTTGAGACAATATCTAAAGCTAACACAAGGAGATGATGGACGGAGCGCTGAAACTTTTCAGACACTCACCCCCAGTCACAGATCTGGGTTGAATCCATCATCGTTCTTTAGCTCACTTCGCCACCCCAGTTCAGACACAGCTATATGCAAATCAGTCTTGACCCTGTGCCTCATGGGAACAGTCCAACCCGAACTGCCAAGCCATGTCTTCCCTGGACCGGAAACCAGCATCCTGAGACTGGTTTCGGGCTAACAGCCCTCATCAGCCAGGCTAGCTTGAATCCAGTGGCAAAGTGAGCAAGGGACCAACATCTGGGCATACCCTGCCAACTTAGGGCGAACAAAGCAAACACAAGGAGATGATGGACGGAGCGCTGAAACTTTTCAGACAATATCTAGCCACAGATTCCATACCGACCCATCCATCCTCCCCACACTGCGGATAGGTTTCTAGGATCAGGGCTGAACCCTTTCAGGGCCCTAGTGTTCAAACATACCAGTGTCAGTACACTTCATGGCTCAGTGCTTCTGGTGTGGAAAGTCGTGGAAAGTAACAGACGTCACGGCGAGGACGATGCCACGTGGAGCCGGCCGACACCACCTACTGCCACACAGTGGTACTGCTTGAATAAAAATGTTCCAGATCCAGTCTGATGTCTGGAAGATACAAAAGTAAGGAATCTGTGTCTAGATGTCTCTACCAGATAAGGTGTTACCAAAGTTAAGTAACTTGTTCAATAAATGTGTGTGTATAGATATATACACACATATCAGTGAAAATAAATGTTGCCCAATAATACATTATTTAGAGAAACTGTACTAATAAACAAACATTAAATGCATATTCACACATTTATTACTACAGTGCTAAGATTAAAATAGAGTATCTTATCACAGTACACCAAAATTACCATGACAAAAACTCTGCTTTCTGATTTTACCTTGCTGCGCAAATTTAACCCTTGTAATCCTGGTTTTAGTTGAAATAAATGTACATGAAAAAGTGCCATGGCATACAAGTGCACATCTGGCCACTGTGTAGTTTTAGTTAGGTCGCAGTTTCCATAGGAAGAGCATTTTGTATGTTGCTAATAATTTTGATGTCTTTTGATAAATCTTCACAGCCATTTTTGAGAAATTAAAGGTTGAAATATAGCAATTTTGAATGGTTGGCACTCCCACTGTACCGCACATTAAAAAAATAAACCACTGCCTAGAGGCTTTTTAACCTGTGTGCTACTGCATCGGGCAATTAGACTGGCAGGACGCAACATCATCAGAAATATTGCAGCCGCCATTTCAGTACTCGAAGACTTGGTTCCCATGTCCTGAGTTTAAAAAAAAAATAGGGTATCCTAACCCCTTAGCCTTAACTGAGGGCATTTGAGATGTTATCAGTGAAGTCATAAATGATGTCATTTAACATGTCATGAGTGATGCAATATATGAGGTCATAAGCAGTGCATGCAGGGCACAAGTTATAGTTGGCTCAAGAAACTGGCAAATTTCAGTGTTTTTTTTGTTTTAAAATGATAGGTTTTGCAGGGCCTAACTATAATGTCACTTTAACCTTGTTTTTTCCCAGTGAATTTCTAGTTTTTTTCTTTTTAATGTAAGCTAAACTCTGTTTCTTACCTAACTATAACACCACCATTGTTTTTTTTCCAGTAAATGTGAGTTTTACTTTTTCACATAGAGTAAGATGGTATTAGCATCACTAACTATAACCTTTTGTTTTATTCATTGGATATATATATTTAACACTGGTGGTGTTAGCTTGGTCTGACTTTTCATAGGAAAGGCATTTTTTGTTCAATATATTTGGCACCATTTGACGCATCTGCACAAAACTTTCTAAAAAACAAAGATTCACTCACTTAAGCTCCTTCATGGAAACTTTCATGTTGCTCCATCAAGCGGGAGCCAACAAAAACGGTGGGTGGGGGGTTTAACATCAATTTCCCATTTTAATTGCTATAAGCAAATTTGCTGTCCGATACAGAAGAAACAACTGATGGGAATTACACCAAATTTGGCAGAAAGTTAGAACTTTACTCACAAAACATGCTTTTTATTAGACGTTGTGAATCCGTTCAGTTGTTTCCACGAACCTTGTGTTTAAAGAGGTGCTTGGGTGGTCATGAAATGGTTAATCTGTTTTAAAATTTAGTGTTATCTGGTCCGTTGTGTACTGTGGGACTTGAGCGGTATCAAAAATTCTAAAAGTACTCAGATCCCATTTGCTGAGGACCCCTTTTCTCCCATCCACCAATGGGGCTCTGTGGTACCAAGGACAGTACAGCAAAACCTCCAATCTGTTGGCCAGCCGCAAAAGCTTGAAAAATGTAGCAGCTGTCATTACAGGAAATGGGAATTCTCTCCCCATGATCGAATACATTTTCAAAAAAGAGAAAAAAGGCATAAGAGGGCAGTGTAGTGACACCCTAAGCCCCAGTTACTTGTGACGAAGAGCAACCCCAGAGGCACCCCCAGCTGTGCAAGCATCCATCCCATGGTACTGCGGTACCATTGCAGTTTCTCTGAGGCAGGCCTTGCGGCCAACCCAAGCTGAGCAGGGTCCAAGGCTGTGTGTAGCAGGGATTGGGTGTACACCCGGCCTGGGCCTGCCAGGGCCTGGGCCAACACCCACTGCATATGGCTAAAGGCTGTTAGCATCGAGAATTAAATTCATAGGCACGGTTGGCTGTTGGTTCAATTTAGAAGATGATAATAAAAACTGAAATTCACTGTCTACTCTAAAATAAGTTAGATTTTTTTTTAAGTACATAGGTTGGTTCTTAAAAATCTTTAGTGGTGGCAAAATTACGGTCATAAGGTGCAACCTGTATTTTGTGACCATCAAAAATGTTTATTTCGGATATAATAATCCATAAAACACAGTGCATCAAGATTACACAAATTTAAGTTAAAAGGTATTTAAAACAGTTAATGTAGTTTAAAAGCAATAGATGACAATAATCACATATATATGCAAATTACAATTCCTTTGATGACCTTTATAAAAGAAACTATCTGTTACGAAAGTTTAAAAACAATATTTTCCAAGAGATTAATTCATGTTTTAAATTTTCAGTATGAATGCAAATTACAAATCCCATTAGCAGCCTTATACACTTATTTAATGTCCGCTTTTCGAAGGAGGTTGTCAATCAATGTAAAAAACTTTACCCCTCGGCAGATTAAAATGTTTGATGAGCCCCCCATCCAGCATGTTACAGCCTGCCTGCAGGTACGAATATTTAATTCTTTAAAAATCGGTTTTAAGAGCATCCCTCTTGAATCTTTAACTATTGGGCAGACGCACATCAAGTGGCATGTGGATTCTTGATGGTATCCACATAAACGGCAGTTTGCGTCTTGATGTTTGCCTTTCCAAGTTGGTAGCAGATCCTTGGATTCATGTTCTCCTAGACAGTACAACATAAACCTCTTTTTTAGTGCTAATTGGAAATGTGCTGCCAAATAAGCTTGAGGTTTAAGTTGTGAGTAAGAATTTATTACCGTCCAGGAGTGTCGACGTTTAACTAATATTTCCTTATCTTCCAAGATGGAAAGTTTCTTTGCAGTAGCATTACATACTCTGTTAAATACTGCCCTTTCCACCTTGCGGTCCCACACCTCTTGGATTTCTAATTCCTCCAGAGCTGTTCTCAAGTAATCACCCCATGTATTCGATGATTTCTTGTCAAACTGGGCCTTTATTTCTGTCCAGCATAAGTTATTCAAGGATCCAGGTTCCGAAGAGCGTAATTTCCAGCACAGTTTAACAAAAACAGATTTTTTCTGGTGTTTCTGGTTCTGGAGTCCAAATTCCAAACTGATCTGTGCTGGTGACGAACCTTTGGGGAGATTAAAAACTGCTTTATACACCTTAGTTTGGAGCTCGTTTAAAATTTCAATCTCCTTGCCGTGCCATATTTCTAGGCCATATGCCAAAGTAGGAAGTAGTTGTGCTGCCATAACTTTCAGGAGGTGACTGTAAGAGGGGCAGCTCAGTTTCTTTTGCAACTGTTTGTATGCAAAAATTAGGTATTGGGCTTTTGCTCTTATTTCTCTTTTCTGATCTGTAAAGGACATGCGTTGACCCAATTTAATTCCTAAGTATATATATGAGCTGTCTCTTCTATTTGTTCGCCCTTTGCATACCATTTATACTTGACATGTCTGAAACCAGCTAGACGCATCACCTTTGTTTTCTTTTTCTTTTTGTTTGTATTTTGTGACCAGTAAATCCTACTATATGTCCTAAGTTCTTAAGCATGACAGATAAATGGTCCAAGGTACATAATTGGGAGTCCTTAAACCCCATGGAGGGGTCTTGAGAACATAGACTATTCTGCACTGATCCCCCTGTTTCCTTAGATGGGTCTTGTGACCAACAGTTCATCCGCACTCTTGGTGTTGGTGCAGAGAGGCACAGTTCTTGTATTGGTGTCTGTCCTTACCAAGTGGGCCAGTACTTTCTCCTTTGTTATACATGCAACCTTCTTTGCATCCCAAATAGAGCCTTGACCATTTTTTTTTTTTTCCTTCTCTTCTCCAGTAGGCCTGTTGACAGGTTGTTCAATACTTAGTAGTTCTGCGATTCACTACTTCATGAAAACGTCATACAATGTACATAAACAAAATAGTGTTATCAAGTGTTCTTCTCTTCTGCATGCAAAATAAGCTTGACAGAAGCTACAAAAATGAGTGGTGGAAATCTAAGTCTCCCCCTAGCACTGCCTGCATTAAAAAGGCTGAGAAATTACCATTTTAGCTAAAAGTAATTTCATCAAGGAGGTGTTAGACTGTTTGCCTTCTTTCTCCTGTTTTCTGAACCAGTTTCTTTGCCTTTTAGGACTCTAGTCACTTTAGTGCTGCTAACCAGTGCTAAAGTGCATGTGTTCTCTCCTTTAATCCTGATAAGATTGGCTTACACCCAATTGGCATTTTTAATTTACTTGTAAGCCCCTAGTAAAGTGGTACAACATGTACCCAGGGCCTGTAAATTAAATGTTATTAGTGGGCCTGCAGCACTTCTTGTGCCACCCACTTAGGCAGCCCTTTTAAACATGTCTCAGGCCTGTCTTTGTAGCCAGCGTGCAGTTTTAAATTGTCATTTCGACCTGGTAAAATAAACCTTTTGTCATGGCCAAACCTTATTTTTGACTACATATGTCACTCCTAGGGTAGGCCCTGAACAGCCAAGAGGACAGGGTGCAGTGTATTTAAAAGGATGGACATGTACTTTTTAATTTGAGATGTCCTGGTTATGAAAAACTCTTGAATTCGTTTTTAACTGCTGTAAGACCTACTGCTCCCGTAGGATAACATTGGGTTTCCTAATTACATTTAATACATGATAACTTTCATTTGGGAGAAAGTAGAGTTTGGTGTCTAAAGAATTGTAATTTAAAGCCCTCTTTAATGGTAAAGTCTGATTTTAAGTCACAATTCTGAAACAGCCACTTTTAGAAAGTTGGTATTTTTTTGACCTAACTATTTGTTGCCTGCAGCCTGTCCGTGGGTCACATAACTAGGTGTAGCTGGCAGTTGGACTTTGTGTATTGCTTGTGGACAGTGAGATAAAGGGAAGCTAGGTGGTGGTAGGATGGGCCACTCTAACTTAACGAGGGGGAGGAGCTGTCACCTACTACCCTTGCACATCACAAAGGCTCTGACTGAGCACTTTCACAAAGTGTTTGTCACTTGTCTGTTGTGAGCCCAGACACGTTTGGGCCAGGACAGGGAGGATGGGGATGTCTGACACCCCAGGGGGGTGGAAGCCTATAGAAACCTCTTCTACTTCAAAGTGGGCACCAAGTGTAAATATTGGACCTCAGAACCCAACTCTTCAGTTAACATCTGGACCTGTGAAAGACTGTGAAAGACTGGGAGGAAGGACTGCTGTGCTGCTTTGCCATAAGAAAGACAGGCCGTAAGAAGGAATGTCACTCTGCTGCCCTGCTGTGCTGCCTGCTGCCCTCCTGCTGACTGAGAAGGACTGGACCTGCATCTTGAACCAAGGCCACCAGAGTGACTCCAAGGGCTAGTTGGCTGACCTCCTGATCAGAAGCCTCAGGGACAGAACAGGCTTCCTCCATCTTGAACCCGGCACCTGGGCTCTGTCAATAGTGAGACAATGATGTAGGACCTCACATAGCAGCCTCGCAGCTCCTAGGAACCGCCGCTGCACAACTCATCCTCATTGAAGGACTCCACATCACTCCACATCCAGGATTTAAAGAACTTTGTTCAAAGGGCGTAACTGGGTCCCTGTAGCTGGCCCATGCTCCATTGCGGTCGTTTACAAATTGCCTCAAAGTTAAGCCTGACTGGTTCTGTGTCAATCAAAGGTGACATCCTATCTCTTATCATCAAGAAATTGAAACCGATATACTTCTACAAAGATCAGGTTACTCCCAAGATCATCAAAGCCTTTATGCCCATGTGGCAAATCTGATCAACTAAACCCTTGAACAAGGTTTTTTCCAGACTTTGCAAATAATTTAATGATGTGTTGCCAACGAAATATAAAGTGATAAGGAACACTCACTATCAACTTTCCGGTTCAGCTCTCGACCTAGCCATAGCATTGAGACAGCAACTTTAAAGGAACTGGAGGATCACTACATATTCAGTGGAGAGATTTGTGTCCACTAATCATTTTAGAGACCTATCAACAGCCTTCAAGAAGGCTAACCACACTAGTGTTCTCCATACGCTAGAAAGTTGCATAGACATCAAGAGTATTGTCCTTGACGGAGTTTCATTCCAACTGATGCCAACTAATGAAAATGTGGAGCCTACATATCTGAAGAAAAAGATGAACTATGAACTGTGGTATCCCTTAAGGTTCGATACTGTGTTTTTCAGTCTGTATATTGAACCTTTAAATGTAATCTTTGGCCTGAAGTAAGCATCCTTCAATTAGTTTGCAGATGACACAAACTAATCTCAAAACTACAATCATCAGAGAGATCACTTTTCTACGTCGATGCTTAATCAGTTTGCAAAACTTAGGGTCTGAAAACATCCCTTTTAACCCATACAAGACTGAATTCCTCCTATTTTCCCTCTCATGCAGTTTCAAACTGAATATAAATTTTCTGGATCTTCCAAGTCTTTTTGGATTCTCCCCCACTCTTGGCTCTGCCACCTCATATCAAAAACTTGCCCGAGCTACAAATTTCTTTCTCTTTTTCTGCAAAAAACTGAGACCGCTCATTCCCAGGTAGCACTTAAAAACTGAAGTCCACACCTTATTTGTTGGTGAAAACTTCCAATCTGTATCCTCAATCGTTTTCACCCATCAATTTATGGTACCCCCATAAGAGACCTGATAGTCATTTGTAAGTGCAAACTCAATCAAACCATGCAATTCTATGGTAAGGAAGAAAACAGAGGCTTTAGTAAAACATTTTAATGCAAAACAATTTGTATATTGGAGAAAATGCCTCCATACAGAGTAATTTATTTAGCCAAGTTCTTCAAGGTGGCCAAAGAATTGCTGGAGTTAAACATGGGGAATACGCATACATACAGACAAGTCAAACAAACGAGGTTTCTTTCAATACATTTAATAGTACATTCGGAATAGGTATTGCACATTCAGCTCTTCCAATGATGAGCTCACTTCTTGTGGTAGACCTCTGCAGTAGTTTTGGTCCAAAAGAAAAACCAGCATTGATCACCCTAAAATGAGTGGCTCTAGGGTTTCTTAAATGGAGTTTGCTCTGACAGCAAATTAGTATATTTACAAAATGGCATTGACAAGGACATGCTTCAATAGTTATTCTCTGAAGTCTCATGCTGATTTTAAGTATTAAAGATGCATAATTCCTTACAATATGTGTTCCAGGCTTGCATATGTCAGCTCCATTCTCACCCACACCCCACGGTCACACCTAGCCCCATTAAAAGTTATTCTACATTCTGACTGGTCACATCTTCAAAGTCATTCCACTACATTACCTCCGGCTACCTAATATCAGGATCTCTTTCAAATTACTTTGTTTAGCCTTCAAAGAAAAATGCTGACCGGTCTTCATTAATGCCAGTGTCAGGAGGCATACAAAATTTGCTGGAACACCCTAAAGACTGGGCTACCCAACTTCAAACCACAGTTTGCTCAGAATATCCCCTTCTCTGGTGCAGCAACCTCAACATTAAGCCCACTTCACAGCAACATCAGCACCAACCAGCCTTCACTGCTAATCAAGATGCATGTATTATGTGTCTGTCTTAACTGATCAGATCTGTGTACTTTGCTCTCTTTTGCTTTTCATTATGTCCATCTCGCTCACTTCCCTCTCCCTAAAGCTTTCAATTGCCCCATTTGTTCACTATGTCGTCTGTTAAGCTCCCTAATGCCCTTGACTGCCTGTGTGCAAAACAAGATTGCTAAATGAAATACGTACATCTACTTAGATTAACTAAGAACTCAACAGTTTGCCTGACACCTAGAGGCAAGATGATGGTGGTGCATGCTTAAGAAAGAAAATGTCATGCCCATAATGAGTGGGTCAGTGCTACTTGGAGAAGCAGAGGTGCAAGGTTCAGAAACCATTTCCTCGTGGCATTGTTCAGCAGGAGAAAATCCTGACCACCACGATGCATGATGTGTGTGTAGAATATACAGGTAACAGGAATATCAGGATAATGTAGAAGAAATGCAAAGGTAAGGAAAAGATTCAACATAGCCAATAGACGAGGGAGAAGCTCCCAAACAATAGTCAAGGGTCTGGCTGGGCTCTAAGATCCCCTGCACATGCCGAGCCCTGAAAATAGTTGTCATCTAAATCATGCAACAAACATCATCTGGAAGTACGGTAGTCTCTTTAGAGTTAACCTAAAGTATTTCTTTAATACACCGAAGCGTTTCTCCTTAATACATCACATTGTTTTTGTACAGCTCACACCCTGAACTCGTATATTGGAAGGTGCTTTCATATGTGATGAGGAAAAAAAGGAGGCATTGTAAAATACAATATTTACCTAGGATCACACAATTTAGTCAAATGGGGAAGCCAGGGCTAGTCCCAGGATTTCTGGTTTCACATCTTATGCTTGGTTTTTAAATCGTGGCGCATGATGGTAGAGCCTGGCGGGCAGAAGCCACATTAAAGCTCAGCTTGTTTTGGGCTCGCGGATTCAAGAGGACCACGAGCTGAGCTGTGCCCGACCTCTGGCTAGAGCCTTAAGTGGCTCACCCAGGTCTAATTGCCAGTATGAATTAGGAAATATTGCTGTTTCATTATCTGGCTTATTGGGTCGTTGGTGTCACACTGGGCTGAACTGTGGCAAATAATAGTGTTTGGTAGATGGTATTGGAATGGTGATAATGCTGGTGGCGATAATATAAAAGTCTGTGCCCCAGATATCTGAGTAGAGTAGCGGTATATCTGCAGTTGAAGGTGAACCTTTTTTGAACCTCCTCAAAACATGACATTACCTCATTGTCTTTCACCCTCTCTTTCCATCATTACAGAGTGAGGCCATTCTGCCTCACCAGACATCAATTGCCACGTCAAATCTCCTACATAAAAGGCCCCTCCCCTCCTCCTGTTCATTTTTGTCGCAAGCGTCCTTACCACTTCTGACCTGTGCGGTACTGCTGCTCAGAACAGCTGTGAAGATACTTTTTATTGTACGTGTACTGGTTATAGGATTTTGGGCACTGCAGGGCTGGCCTGACTCTCCCTTCTCGGCAAGGAGGCTTTCATGGGGTCTGTACTGCAGCCGGTTGTGGCGTTCAGAGAAGAGCAGTGAGTATGGGATATGACTGGCTCTGAGTGGCTGAGGCTATGCTTCCGTGTCGGAAAGGCAGCATCAGAGATTGCAGCATCAGAGCGGAGCAGCGTCGCACTCCTACTGTATTGCGGCTGCAACAATTGAAGTAAATGCAGTTTTGGTGAGTGAGTGCTACTCTCTTAATATTATTATGATCATTTACATATTTGATGTCAGTTCTCATTGGTTGGTTTTTGAGAATCCGATGATTGGTAGCACAGATTTCTTCACTCAGATTGGCTCTTTTGGATAGTAGTCATTCTTGTATTTTAGATTAGTTGCTTTGTCCACTTTCATCCATGTGTTTGCAACAATGGTGGGGAAGAGAACGTCAAAGAGAATGCATATCTTATCCTCGTTTGAAGAGGAGGGTCTCATTCCAGTCGAGAGTGGCAGATCTGTGGACTCTCCTGCATCGCTGGAAAATTCTCCTGCTTTACTGTCAGCAGCTGAGATCCAGGCTATGATTGATGCGGCGGTTTCCAGAGACTAAGAGGAGAAATATAAGGCTAACCCTAAACAGACTGCTAAAAAGCCTGATTCTTCCCCCCCTTTGGGTTCTTCTACCTCTGATTCTGAGATGCAATCTACCTCATCAGGCAAAATATCTGAAAAAGGAGGAAGTGACTGACATTCCGCAACATATAAGGCAGAATTTGCGTTTTTCTCTATTTCCTGTCCAGGAAGCGTTGGAGAGCCTTTTTCCACAGTATGTTAAGCCTCCGCTGTTTGCAATACCATTCTATTGAACTATAAGATCTAATCACTGGGGAATGGCGCGAGCTAGACCGTGCTTCATATCCATGGTTTTTTGCAGAAGCTGTGTACGTCAGAGGATGGGGAGGGCTGTCTTCTCCACAATATCAAAGTGGATGCCATCCTAGGCACTTTAATTGGCAGAACTTCTATCAATCCTAAAGACTGTGCAAATGCAGATGCTACAGGCAAGAAGACGGAGGAAGCCTTGAAGAAAGCCTTTGCAGCAGAGAATTTAGACCTCAAAGCAGGAATATTTCCTCCTGTGCTGCCCAATCTTTAGTCTCAGATTTTGAAAAGCTAGCTTTGGTTATCCAAGAGGAGTCTGACCGTTTAGGATTCTTGGTGAACATGGAGCAGGAAGTGAAATTTCTGGCAGACATTACTTCTGATGTCTTGAAAGCTTTGGCTATGGCCACGGTTCAGTTGTTATGGGGAGAAGGAGTCTGTGGATGAGAGACTGGAGGGCTGAACCTGCTGAAAATGCAGCACTTTTAAAGATTCCATTTGATGGAAAGAAGCTGTTTGGAGATCAGCCAGATGCTATGATAACTAAGACTTTTAAGGATTGGAAGCTCGCAATGTCTTACAAAGGAAGATCTTCCCAAAGCCATTGGGGTCAGTCACCTGAAGGTACTTCCAGGAAAGACTCTAAATCTTTTTCAGCTCATCAGAAGAAATTCCATCCAAATTGGAGGATAAAGCTCAGCAAGGAATGTGGAACACCTGATAATTTCTACACCAAAGACAACTTTTCAGTAGGAGGCAGACTTTTTAATTTCTGAGCTATATGGGGAAAGCAGTGTGATGGATCAATGGGCATTGAATATCATCAGGAATGGCTATCTCGTAGACCATGTCAAGTTGCCTCCCGAGTTGGGTACCATCCATACTCCCATCCCCAAAAATCTGGTAAAGCTCACTGCTCTGTTAGAGGGAGTTCATGCCTTCCTTGAAAATCAAACTTTTGTGCCAGTTTCCCTGGTGGAGCAAGGAGGAGGTACTTATTTAATCCTATTCCTGGTTCAGAAGGTTTCAAGCTCCTACAGACCTGTTCTAGATCTCAAAAGGGTGAAGGTTTGGATCAAGACCGTGCACTTCAACATGGTAACTCTTTAGTCCATAATTCCTTTGGCAGGTGTCCAGGATTACATGACTGCCATAAATCTTCAGAACACTTATTTATATGTACCAGTAGCAGAGGATCATCAGACGTATCTCTGATTCACTTTGGGCAACCATAATGTTCAGTTTAGAGTATTGCCATTTGGGCTGAAGTCTGCCCCACAAGTGTTCACCAAGATTTTGGCTCCTTTAGTAGCATTGATTCATCGCCAGGGGATATTCCTTCATCCTTCTCTAGATTACTGGGTGATTCATGGTCCTTCCAGGGAGTTGGTAATAGAGCACACAGAGATAGCTCTCTCAATTCTGCAAAAACACAGGCTTCTAAAGAATTGGGAGAAATCCAATCATCTTCCAGCCCAGGATCGGCGATTCATTGGAACAAGATTCCAAACTTATATGGGGATTATCACCTTACCAGAGGAAAGGGTAGCAAAGATTCATGCACACATATTGTCTCTTCTTGCTCAATCTGCTCCAGTGGTTTCAACTTGGCTTGAGGTGCGCAGGGCGATTTAGCCGCAACCTTGTTTCTGGTTCCTTGCTGGTTCATTAGGCACCCCGGTTCCAGTGTCTTTATGTTCGGATTCCTCAGTCTCCTCAGGTTCAGAAGAATTTGATGTGGTGGTTACAAAGGGACCACATTTGAAAAATAATTTTTTCTAGATCCTCCAGCACCAAAGATTGTGACAACGGATGCCAGCCTGTCAGGTTCAAGGGCAAGACTGGGAGTTTGCCAGATCAAGGGTTTCAGGTATCTCCCCCAGAGCAAGAGATCATCAAGTTGGAGGGGGCTGGAAGCAGTTTGTCTAGCCCTGAAGTCCTTTTCTCATCTTTTGAAGGGGACAGTGGTTCTGGTCAGGAGGAAAAACAATATGACAGCAAAAGCATATGTCAACCATAAGGGGGGAACCAGGTCTCATTCTCTGGCAAGGGTCGCAGACAAGCCGTTCTATTAGGCAGAACCCAGACTGATATCTCTGTCAGCAATCCATATACAGGGATATATCCAAAACTTAGGCTGACAACCTGAGCAGAGCATTCCATCTTCGGTGACCTATTGTCTCCAGCAGATGGTGTTTGTGAAGCTGACTCTCAAATAGGGGCATCCAGTAATATCCCTTTTGGGGTTTTTTCTCAACGCAAGGGGAAAACATTTTTCCAGGACCAAGGAGAAGCATGCCTGGGCTGTGAATGCTCTTTTATGTACATGGACCAAGACCCTTCTTCATGCATTTCCTCCCTTTCCTTTGATTTCCAGGTTCTTGCTCAGAGTGAAGAGGAGAAAGCTTCAGTGATAATGAAAGCTCTGTATGACCCCGCTCGTCCTGGTATCCTCTTCTTGTGGCGACAAGGCAATCAGAAGAGTGGAGGCTACCTCTGTGCTCCTCCCACTCAGTTATCCAGTCTTGCAGTAGGAGGCCTTTTCCAGACTGAATCTAGTGCCTTAGAGGTAGCGAGGTTGATTTGATTTACAAATTTCTAGAATGCGTGAATGCCAGAAAGCATCTTGACGCTAGCATAGTTTTACATCCAGTCACAGAAACGCTAATAGCAAGCATTCAGACCACCCTTTGTTATGAAGGGGGGAACCAACCAGGTTTTTAAATGGTTGCAGAGGCAAAGGAGATTAGTGTTGACTTGGGGCAACCTGTTCCAAAGGGCTCCATTGGGATGAACTAAACTACAGCCGCCCAAGGCCACTTTCTTGAATCTAGAAACTGTTACTGACCTGGGCATCGCTTTATGTGCCAAACACAAGGCCTTAAAAGCAATCCTCTTCCTTACCAGGAGCCAATGAAGCTCCTCCAAAGCGCCTGCTACAGACTTACTCAGGAATGTTTTCAAAAGATGCCAAGCAGCATTTTGTAGCATATGTAGCTTGTTTAGTGATCTGTTTAATGCCCATATAAAGGGCATTACAGTAATCAAGCCTAAACAAGACTAAAGAAATGACCACTGTATTTTTCAAGTCTGAAGGGATAAAAGGTAGCACTTTCTTCAACATTTTTAAGATCAAGAAACAAGATGCGGAGAACTTATTAATCTGGGCCTCAAATGATAACTCTGCATCAAAAATGACAACTAGGTTCCTTATTTTGGATACTGGAGTTGGAAGGGTGCCAAGAGGCTCAGGCCACCATGCATGACCCCAGAAATGTACCTCCTTCTCAAAGATGAAGACTTCAGTGTTCTGGGAATTCAGTTTTGCTCATCCAGCTATCTATAGCTCGCATGCATCTATTAAATCGATCACCCACCGCTGTCACATTTATGGAAATCGTTACCACGATTTACGGATCATCGGCATACGCAACTGTGGCCAAGCCAAAAGAATGGATAAGCTTGGCTAAAGGAGCCACGTGGAAAAAGCACTGGGCTGAAAGATGACCCCTGAGGAACCCTGCATGGCAGGGTAAATGATTTTGAATTGAATTCCCCAAGAGCCACCCTTTATGTTCGGCCTTCCAAAATGATGCAAGGAGATTCAGCGATGACCCAGTAATCCCGATGCCCGCCAGCCGTTTTATTAAAACCTCATTGCTCACCGTATCGAAGGCTGTGGAAAGATCAAAAGGATCACCGCAGCTTTCCCACCCTCATCCATAGTAGATCTTATTTCTTCTGAGACTGCTACCAATGCACTCTCAGTAGTATGATTTGGCCTAAAACCAAACTGTGCTTTATTCAGAATTTTATTATTTTCAAGGTAATCTACCAGCGTTTTATTAATATTTTTTTTGATAACCTTCGCAGGGAAAGGTAACCAAGAGATAGGTCTGTAGTTGTTATCTATCATGGGATCTAGAGAGGGCTTTTTAAAAAAAGTGGAAAGACATGCTTTTTTTTTTATTCCACAGGAAAATGTCCCTCCTTAATGATGGTATAACATAGGGTCATCAGAGCTGGAGCTATTTTGTAGACTAGATCATGTATAACTTTAGGTGGACAAGGTTCTTAGGAAGCTCCAGATTTAGTCCGTCTGATTAATTTGACCACCTGATCAACTGTTAGAAAGGGAAAGTTACAGAGCTCAACCTTATTACTATTGAAAGTGTTAAGCTCGTCATCACCATCTTGTGAGGGTCTGATAGTACCAAAATTACTGTGTACAGCTTCTACCTTATCTTTAAAAAGTTTAGCCTGGTTGTCACAAAGGAACTGACTAGGGGAGGACCGTGTGGATGGTAAGGGTTTATAAGCGATTGTACAGTTTTAAAGAGCTCTTTAGATCAGGTGGCTGCAAGGGTAATTTTTTCAGTGTAAAATTTAATTCCTCAATTATAAGTTTCTTATAATTCTGAATGAGGCTTTAATAACTTTTTCATTTTCACAATACTTTGATCTCCAGACTTTCCTGCTGTCAGCATTTCTGTTTCATTTCCCTTAATTTAGGGGAAAACCATGGTGCAGTAGAATTGGTTCTAAACGTTTTTATGTTTTTAACCGACCCCAGATTAGAGACAGCATCCCATATCCACTCTCTTTATTTAACTGCTGCTCTATTTAAGTCTTCAGTTAGTAGTGGTAGTGAGGTTACAAGACTTTCCTACAGCTCTTTTTTTTAATCTAATTTATTTCATGCCAGGCTTTTTTTTATCTTCCCTGTATTATTCGATATAGGCTTAGGGACTGTTAGAGCTAAAGCAAAGCGGACAACGTTATGGTCTGACTAGATGATGGGTAATACTGCTTCCACCCTGAGTTTAGCATGATTGGAAAAAATGCCACCCAAAGTATGGCCTGCCTTGTGCGTTATGTTTACTTAAGAGTGGGGTTCCAATCAATCAATCAGGATTTATAAAGCGTGGCTAATCACCCGATCGGGTATCCAGGCGCTTGCAGGTCCCGGAGGCTCATTCGAATAGCCAGGTCTTGAGGGCCATTCAGAATTCTGGAAATGAGGTAATGGTCTGGAAGTGCGTGGTGAGGCTTTTCCAGGTCTTTGCTGCAATGTGGGAGAAGGAGCGTCCTCCACTTCTGCTTCAGTAGATGTGGGGAGTATGGGCAAGTGAGAGGGAGGCAGAGCGTAGTCTTCTCGACGGTTGGTGGAAGTTCAGGCGGTGGTTAATGTAGGCAGGTCCTTGGTTGTCTACAGCCTTGTGTGCATGGGTCAGCAGGTTGAATTGGCATCTCTTCTGTCTGGGGAACCAGTGGAGTTTCCTGAGGTGGGGTGTGATGTGGGTTCGCCGGGGAAGCAGAGGATGAGTCTGGCTGCAGCTTTCTGTATGGGCTGACATCTCTGTAGGGAATGTCAGTTGTGCATTGCCGTAGTCCAGTCAGCTGGTGATAAGGGCTTGTGTAACAGTGCGTCTCGTGTGTAGGAGTAGCCACTTGAAGATCTTACGTCCAGTAAAACATGCAGGTGCCCTTCAGGCATCTAGGCATGCTTCGACTAATAAGTCCTACTTAAGACACTTGTGTTCTTTCAGCAGGTGGTGCCAGTCTAAAGAGTTCAAACCCAACTACTTCTGACTTATTTTCTGTAATGCCTTTTATTCAAGATGGAGCTTCGCTAGGGTTGAAGGTTTTTACTTGAAAACTGTAGTGGGCTGCAATTAAAGCATTCAGGAGTTTTTGGAAGAATCTCTCTGAGGACGGCTTGATTTCCCATCTGTTTAAAGGTTGAATAACATTTCCCTTCTCCAGGCAAACAGTTTCCTACCTGGGATCTCTGTGTGTTTTGGGAGCTCTTATGGAAGCCCCCCTCGAGCCATTGGAAAGTATAGACATCCAAACCTGTCATTTCAGGCCAACCAAAGTTAAGTCGAGGTGGTTTTTGATTAAACAGGTGGAAGGGAGGGGGCCTGTGTGTTGGAAGTTTGACAAGGTAATTGATGTCGGTGAGGCAGAATGGCCTTATTTTGTAAGGATGGGAAGCAAGGGTTCAAGACTCAGAGCAATGTAATTACCGGTAAGCAGTAGGAGCATTAAGTGAAATTATGTCCATTGTTTAGAAGAATCCTTCATTGTTCTCCAATTGGAATAGGTTTGTCTTTGAACCCTAACAACCCAGTAGCCACAGACAGACTCCCTTCACTTGCAAAAAATTATGTTCAGTGGAAGATGACATTGGTTTCAGTTGCACACATTGAGGGGGCATATACAGGCCCTGGCATCTCTAGAGGGGGGCCAGATGGGGCCTGTGTCCCAGCTATGTTTGTTGTCCCTGCTTCCCCCATTTCTGCCCCACCACCACAGCTCTTAAATGTGCCAGGAGGCGACACAGAAAACAGACACTACTCCTTGTCATGCACTTTAATCTGTCCACCTACCTTCCACTTCAAAGCAGTGCTGTTTGCTTAAAATGTGTATATATATATATATATATATATATATATATATATATATATATATATACACACATATATAGATACATATATGCAAAGTGGGATTTAAACATTTTAAGCAACCCTGTGCACAAAATATATATAACCGTTTTAGCTGTGCCCCAAAGTGTGCACCCCAAAATAATAATTTCTAGAAACACCACTGCATTCAGCTCCTACTGCCATTCATTGCCTACAAATCGATAGTGTTCGGTAGCACGCCCATCAGTTTTTTCTGATAACTGTACTAATTGTAGAACTGTTTCTTTTTTGAAAAATTGCGTATCGCGTTGCTGCAGACTTGGTACCATTTTTGAACGAATAAAGCGCATACATAAAAAATGTGGTAAGGGTCCTCATGCTTAGCTGTAATATTTAATGTTATCCATGGGGGTTCGCGAACCCCACCGGAAAGAATGCTTTTGAACACTGGTACATATTTTTTTTCTGTGCTTTCGCTCTACATGTATCGAACTCCTGGTGGCACAACGTTGGTAAAGAATTTAGAAAAAAAATCCAAGTTCAAGTCCCCGTTTACCGATCTATCAGTACAAAGCAAATGTGTCACATTGGCAGCTATTACTTATGAGTACTTTTTCCTTTTGCATTTTGTTTTGTAATAATTGAGAGGCTTTTATGTAGAACTCTGCATAAATGGTACTGAGTAGGAGGGTATGGGCATGCTTTCTATTATTTTGCCCCTCATGCATGTCTCCTTTTTACGTCTTTGCAGAACCACACATTGAGCCAGCACGCGCAGTGAGCCACTGGCACTGCAGGACACCTCTCCGCAGAAGACTTGACGGAGGCACAGTGGGGAGGACCATTTGAACATTACATCCAATCAAAGTGTCATTTGCAACCCAGATGTAAAACTCTAATGATTTGGCCATGAGGCGCTGCTATTATAAGCAGCTGGAAATGAATATTAATGGAAGAGATTAAAAGTATTCCATGCTCAGTATTTTTTATTGTCCTGCTTCAGCTAGTGTACTGTAGAGCCTCTGACTGAATTTATAGTGTTAGCTAGATCTGCTTCGATTCTCTCGCCCTTTGTTGCTTCTTGTAATATATCTATAGTTGAAGACTGTGTGATTTTTGTTAACTACCTTTTATTGCGTTTTTTTTTTTTTTAGGTATTTGTGCTTTGTGATGTGGTTGCTTGGCAGTTGTCTGAATATTTCTTTCTACAATTTTTAATTAAAGACTAATGCTTTGATTGGATTTGCCAGTTCACAGAAAGATGATTAAAATTATGTAATGAATATAATCAGTTCAGTGCAATTGGGTGGTCTGCTTTTTAAATGTGACTTCATCTGATTGCAATATCTAGTACAATTCAATAAAGGGAATACATATGTACAATCTGTGTCTGAGATTTGATAATATTTTTGCGGGTGCAGTGGTGGAATTTACAATCCCGTTTAGGGTCTGTTCACAATGATTTGTACCAAAAGTTTAATTCTTAATTTTCCAAAATTTGAAACAGCTTTAAAAGGATAGAACATTAACACTTTCCAAAATCTGAGAGTACTTTAAAAGGACAGAACATTGACTCTTTCTGGCTTACTTGTCGTAAAATGTAGAACTGTATTAGTACGTCGTCCTTCTAGTTATATATGAACTGGATTGTTGGATTGTCTTAGCCTGTAATGATTATCTCATTTTTAATTTGTCATCTTATTTTGTCTACAAAACCAAAAACGTTCAATTTGGCTAAGAAAAAACATAAATTACGTTGTCCAACATCGTTACGTGATTCACTTTCCAAAGAGCATAGTGTCATGGTTTTTGGGGTTTATTTTGGAAGATGGTGGTGATAAACAATTTAAATTGAAATATAAATGCATTGATTTAGAAATACCGATCTGAAATGTCATTATGCCTTTTTCTTAAACAAGGGAATCTATTAACACAGAAGAAAAAGAGAACACGTGTTTAGAACTTGAAAAGCAGTAGCATATTGATTTTAAAAAATTGCTCAATCTTTTCAAGGTCCTTGGCTTTTCCCAATAAACACGGTCTCAGACGTTTATTGTAAAGGAGACAGATGGTGCTACTCGAGTGGTGTGCAAAATCTGTCATGTTGGAATTAAAAAAAAGAAAATAAAGCAACTTCTTGGTAAATAGTTCAAGCTCTTATAGGGCAGGCGTTTTTTCTGAGGGCCATTCAGTTCATAACACAGGACTATTATTTTTAATTTCGAACTGTCTGTCTAAATAAAGGCTAAAGATATTTTAACCTTGTTGTTTCATAACATTTCTGAAGTCAGTTTAAGTATACTGAAGTTCCTTTTTGCAGGTGTACTTAGTCGAAGAGTAGTGCCAGTTGATGAGTCTTGTAGTGCTAAGCCAACGGCGGGTTTAGTGGGTTACGCACAGCATGCAGTTAACAATTTAATCAAAATTGGACAAAACTCAGATTAGTTGTAATTAATTAAAACAACCAATTGAAGTAGTTGGGTCTTGAAACTCAAACATTAGTTAGCCTGCTTTTCATTATTGGGTAGGTCCACCTTACATAAATGTAGCATAACTGATGTAGACATGGTAACAATTAAAAAGCATTTGCAATGCAATAGGTCTCGCATTTGGGAGAGTTTGAGCTATTGGCATTGTAAATGACAATATCTTTTATTTATGTGTTTTGAAAACCTGCAAGCGGTGCGTAATCACGCACTTTGTACTTATAGTCGTTACTTACGAGAAGCAAGGTTGGCAGTAAAAGAGGTGCAGTTACTGCCAATAGCTCAAACTCTCGCAAATGCAAGACCTATTGCATTGCAAATGCTTGTTATTGCTGTCTGAAAGCTAGATGCACAAGGAACTCTGCAGCAGGTGCTTTTGCTTTTAAATCGAACGGTATTGATCGGCACCATGCAAGGAAATTTGAACCAAAAGAAAGTGACGCTTACTTCTTCTACAGCTTCTGTTGCGTCAATGGGGATACTTTCCGATATGTATCTTACTACAAGAATGTTTCTCTTTATTTTTAATCACAATTAGGCTTCACTATAAGTGTTACACAAAAAGCACGGAGTGTGACTCATAAGCACATTTAAACGATAATAATGTAACACTTACGCAATCTGAAAAGTTGGCAGCTATGGGCGAGTATGATAATTTGACAATTTTTTCACCTAAAGCTCCTACCGGCTTTTTAGTCACAAAATGTTAGCAAGTATGTCAATGGAGTGGTCACATGCTTATAAGCACAGATCTTTTTGTAAGTTATATACTTTCTTCTGAATTTATATGTCCACCTTTCTTTATAATTTTTCGTTCAACATCCTCTTTCTTATATACAGTGTTTCTAATTACGGTCATGTAATGCATATCTTTTCAGGAAACGTGCCCAAGCCTGCGAACGATTCTTGAAAATGTTAGTAAACTGGGTTTGAAAGTTTCAGGTAGAAAAATGCCCTATCATTCAGTCTAGTGTTATGTGAAATTTTCATCGTAGGCACCTGCGCAAATTGGTTAAAATAAAATTAATATTGATACTGAAACTTGCCTCGTAGGTTGTACTTCATTCAGTGGAAGCGCTCTAACACTCATAACATGTAAAACAAGGCAAAATCAGCCGCATATTCTTTTACATTGAGGGGAACGTGTAAAAATAAGTGCTGAGCAGGCGAATGGTCTGTCACGTACCTGCAACAAGCTACAAAAGAGGAAGTAGTGGCCACGTGACAACAGGACTCAATCACTGAGCTGTTTCGAGGTCGAAGAACAAAACTAGTGACCCCAACAACAGAAGTCCAGCACATGCTGTACTTGAGGTAACGGTCAGAGCTCTATCTCGGGGTCACTGTTCGACTCTTTCCCTATCTGCAAACAGTTCTGGTGTTCCTTCCTCCTATTCCGCTGCTCTCGTTTCACCCTCACTCTATGCTGCCACTTCATTTCATGTGCCAGGTCTGGCTCTGTACTCACCACTCCTCTGTACTGCACAAAGGTGGGATCCGCAGTCCTACTGCAGGTCGTCCCATGACTCCTCCGACCCCCGTCCGAATGCATGCGTGGTCAGCAACATAGAAGAGGGACTGACGACTACAGAACGGTCCCGCCTATGTGAAACTGACTGATAAAGCGGAAGTGTGAAGGAGTGGAACTTCAAGCGGCCGCCATCTTGGAAGAGGAACTGGTTTAACGCACCAAAGTAATACACCAGAAGCCTAGGTGCGGAAAGGCTCCTAATGCTTCCTGCAATTTAAAACTGCAGAATTCTCGATAGTGACTTAAAACAAGCATTTGCAATGCAATAGGACTTGCATTGCAAACGGGAGGGGGGGCGAAAAGGCACGAACAACGGGAGTGCGGGCGGGGGGGCGAGAAGGCATGGACTGCGGGAGTGGGAGAGAAAGCACGGGCAAGAAGAGAACCTCATTAAAGAAAATAGTGCTCACAATCTAAATAACACATACCGGGCACCACTCGAAGTAAAGGGGCCAGTAGCCATGGAAGAATACCAATGACAACATGGCCGTCATAAGGAGGGACTAACAAGCCTATAAACCAATCGGAAGGCAGCATTTAGGAAGGACAAAGACACAAGCCAATGAAAAAGATGGGTGGGGGAGATGGCGGGGCTTCCCTCACATAGTGAACTGGCTCAGGGCTCGACCTAAAAAAGAACAGGGATTGAAAAAGGGAGAGTGTAGGAAAGAAACAGGTAAACGGGGGTACAGTTATACACCCACAAACATCAGTGGCAGTAAAACACATACTTCGAAAGGTCGTTTCCAATTGCTTAACATGCCATATATTTAATGGGTATACATGTTTTAAGTACTAATGTAATTGCCTCCAAGTACCTATGTGAATGTTTTTGGGGCATCGGAGGTGAGTAAGTCTGCGGTAGAAGACTCTCTGCATTGAATGCACAATCATTTCATACGCCCAATACTGTCAAACAACTGGACAGATCCATGCATGGGAAATATCTACATCTTCATTATCTGACTGGAGCACCATCATTATATTTCAGCTCTTTGATTTAAGACCAAATTGGAACACAAATGATCAATACAGATACTTCTTTTTTAGCTGAATATCGGAAGCAATTATCTAAAGCTTCGGGATCATTACCAAGCTCTGAAATGGACCAAATTATCTCTTTTAATATCTATTAAAAAGTTTAGCTTCGGTTTTTAATAAACACGTTTTTAATAATGTTGCTTTCTGCTGAGTTTGGAATATTGATCAGGAAAGGTGAGAGACAATGTTGACCGAGTTTAGAGAATTTTTGGCAGCACAACATCCCAGTGTTGGATAATGTAGTCTAATGATTCTAGCCTCTTCATTCAAACCAATATTATACAGTTAAATATTATACACTCTTGAACTGTATTATCTTGCATACCTTCAAGACAGACATGTCTGTATCCGTCTTCAGGAGTTAAAATGAAATCTGCATTTTCATAGGATTTAAAAGGTTACTTTTAGCATAGGCAAATGTGCAAGACGAAATGGTGGAGATCCAATTAATGAATTGAAATGAAGTAATGTTAGGGTTGAATACTTTGTAATAGCACCTTCAGCTATAGTTGAGGAAACAAACAAGTGCAGTAGGCTTGATAGTCATGGTTTGACTCAGAAAGGCGTTATTTACATGTTTTGACAATTTAAAGAACTGAAATATTTGTTCAAGTAATGGTTAATTCTGTGTATCAAGTTATTTCCCTAACCTATGCTGCTACAGGAGCAACCAAACGCTAGCGGTCCTGAGTGGTGGAGTTCCTGATTCACTCGGTTGCAATGGAAGGTTGGACTCATAAGCTTCTTTGATTCTCTGGGTAGATACGGACAAGCACGCGAGGCTTAGCTCCATTGTGGTGTTGTAGGGCAGAGTCAGCGGATTATTGAACACAATTATCACAATGGCAACAAAGATGTCAATGCCTCTTTAGGATTGTAAGATCTTACACCACACAATGAAATCTCAAAGTATATTTACATTATGAAAGCAGACTAAATAGTAGAAAAACACAGCATACAAGAAAACAATAATGCAGCAGAATGCTTTGATAAAACCAGAGCCCCTAGCTGTAAACACTATTCACGATAACTAAAGCTCAGAACTACTACAACGCTCCTAAAAATGAGACAAAACAGTATCAATGTAATTAGAAGCATGTAATATTGATTGAAACAAAGATTGCAAACCTACTCATCAGGGGTAGCAAGCACTATATAAATGCAAACCTTTTCCCTCTTCTATCCCTCCACTATCCTTCTCAATCTAAATAACTGAGTAACATATCCACCACTCAAATTACTTTCATATTACACTATACTAATTCACCACTAATCTTTTATGTGTTCCGAAGTAGCGTGCTACTCGCCAAGAAAGAGCTTTAACACCCTATCAGGGGTAGCAAGCACTATATAAATGCAAACCTTTTTCCCTCTTCTATCCTTCCACTATCCTTCTCAATATAAATAACTGAGTAACATATCCACCACTCAAATTACTTTCATATTTCACTATACTAATTCACCACTAATCCTTTATGGGTTCCGGAGTAGTGTGCTACTCGCTGAAAAACCACTTCGATACCTCGTCAGGATTGGTAAGCGCTATATAAATGCAATTACAATACAATACTGCCCACAATGGCTAACTGATCACAACTCAGTAAAATGGAGGTTCACATTCCATCCTCAACACGGAGTTAAAATGTATTCAGTTTGCAAACAATTATTGCTAGCAGTTCTACCCAGAAGCTGATTGCTAAGTGACAAACAGCCCATCAATGGAGTGTTCATGCCCTCACTCAATAAAGGATTGCCAAACCCTCTGCCCAACAACAATGTGCCAAACACCCTCACCTAACAATACCTTCCAAGTCAGTTAGTCAGTCAAAATCTTTATTCGGCTGTGTACCAGCCATAAAAGAGTGCATCATAAAAAACATTTCGAAAAGAATAATACAATAAAATACAGACAATAAGTGATGATTCCATGACAGTAACAATTGCAGATATCCAAGTATCGCTCTCTTAGGACAGTTTATCCACAGGCAGGGAGCCATAGTGCAAAAAATTAATCGGTGGATAGAGAGAGGAACATCTTTACACAGATTCCCTATAGGTAGTTGTCACTTTCACTTGTCAGGATCAATCATTGTAATATAATAGGTCAACCTAAAAAAAAAAAAATAATCTTGAGACCTAAGCACATAATCATAATAGTCATTTTCCAACAATATTCCGGAGCCGAACAGCAGAAGAAATATACTTGTAGACCATAAGGCAAATAAATTCATCTTTTAAAAGCAGGAGATAATATAACGCAGCCCAACACTTTCTGATATTTAAAACTCTTAAGAGTGGGTTTAAAAATGCACGTCTTGGATTAATATAAAGTTTACAAAAAAACATAAAATGCAAGGTGCTCTGGACTGACTCTGAGTCGCATGGGCACAAATCCAATTTGGCATCACAATACACATCACGAGGATATGAAACCAATAGGTGGGAGATGCCCATCCTGAACCTTATAAGATAAAACATTTTAACATAAGTAAAATAAAAGGAAAGATAGGGTTCAGTGCCTAGAGAGCAAACTAGCAATGAATGATCAACAACCCTTTTCTTTACCAACTCTTGATTGTCTCTGGTCAAATAGGAGTGTGTTAAAAATTCTCTTTTCAGCTTCACTCTTGATGTTTTAACTATGTTTGCGGGGCTGTCGAGACAATCCGACAGTCCCAGTTTCTCCAGCTGATCATTTATATAGGTAATCCAGGGGATTTTTTTTGCACAGTCCAATTTTAAGCAATCTAAAATAACAGCGCGGTTCAAAGCTGCCTCTTCTTTTGCCCAAATGTTGTGCCATAGTAATATAGATGTTACAGCAAACAAATGATGGACGGAATGCTGACAATGCAAACATTCTCCCCCAGTCAAAAGATCTGGGTTAAATCCATCGTTCTTTTGCCCACTACGCCACCCCAGTTTGGACTCAGCCATATGCAAATCAGTCTTGACCCTGTGCCCCATGGGAACAGTCCAGACCGAACTACCAGGCTAGGTCCTCCCTGGACCGGAAACAAGCATCCTGGGACCGGTTTCAGGGTATGTCACCCTTCTTCAGCCAGGCTAGCTTGAATCCAGTGGCACAGTGAGCAAGGGACCCACGTCTGGGCATACCCATCCCACTTAGGGCGAAAAGTGTTACAGCAAACAAATGATGGACGGAATGCTGACAATGCAAACATTCTCCCCCAGTCAAAAGATCTGGGTTAATTCCATCGTTCTTTTGCCCACTACGCCACCCCAGTTTGGACCCAGCCATATGCAAATCAGTCTTGACCCTGTGCCCCATGGGAACAGTCCAGACCGAACTGCCAGGCCAGGTCCTCCCTGGACCGAAAAAAAAGCATCCTGGGACCGGTTGCAGGGTATGTCACCCTTCTTCAGCCAGGCTAGCTTGAAGACAGTGGTACAGTGAGCAAGGGACCCACGTCTGGGCATACCCATCCCACTTAGGGCGAAAAGTGTTACAGCAAACAAATGATGGACGGAATGCTGACAATGCAAACATTCTCCCCCAGTCAAAAGATCTGGGTTAAATCCATCGTTCTTTTGCCCACTACGCCACCCCAGTGTGGACCCAGCCATATGCAAATCAGTCTTGACCCTGTGCTCCATGGGAACAGTCCAGACCGAACTGCCAGGCCAGGTCCTCCCTGGACCGGAAACAAGCATCCTGGGACCGGTTTCAGGGTATGTCACCCTTCTTCAGCCAGGCTAGCTTGAATCCAGTGGCACAGTGAGCAAGGGACCCATGTCTGGGCATACCCATCCCACTTAGGCGAAAAGTGTTACAGCAAACAAATGATGGACGGAATGCTGACAATGCAAACATTCTCCCCCAGTCTAAAGATCTGGGTTAAATCCATCGTTCTTTTGCCCACTACGCCACCCCAGTTTGGACCCAGCCATATGCAAATCAGTCTTGACCCTGTGCCCCATGGGAACAGTCCAGACCGAACTGCCAGGCCAGGTCCTCTCTGGACCGGAAACAAGCATCCTGGGACCGGTTTCAGGGTATGTCACCCTTCTTCAGCCAGGCTAGCTTGAATCCAGTGGCACAGTGAGCAAGGGACCCACGTCTGGGCATACCCATCCCACTTAGGGCGAAAAGTGTTACAGCAAACAAATGATGGACGGAATGCTGACAATGCAAACATTCTCCCCCAGTCAAAAGATCTGGGTTAAATCCATCGTTCTTTTGCCCACTACGCCACCCCAGAAACCGGTCCCAGGATGCTTGTTTCCGGTCCAGGGAAGACATGGCTTGGCAGTTCGGGCTGGACTGTTCCCATGAGTCACAGGGTCAGACTGATTTGCATATGGCTATGTCTGAACTGGGGTGGCGGAGTGAGCTAAGGAATGATGATGGATTAAACCCAGATCCGTTGACTGGGGGTGAGTGCTTGCAATGTTCAACACTCCGTCCATCATCCCCTTTGGTTTTGTTATGTTCGCCCTAAGTTGGCAGGGTATGCCCAGACGTGGGTCCCTTGCTCACTTTGCCACTGGATTCAAGATAGCCTGGCTGATGACGGCTGTAAGCCAGAAACCGGTCCCAGGATGCTTGTTTCCGGTCCAGGGAAGACATGGCTTGGCAGTTCTTGCTGGACTGTTCCCATGAGGCACAGGGTCAGACTGATTTGCATATGGCCATGTCTGAACTGGGGTGGCGGAGTGAGCTAAAGAATGATGATGGATTAAACCCAGATCCGTTGACTGGGGGTGAGTGCTTGCAATGTTCAACACTCCGTCCATCATCCCCTTTGATTTTGTTATAGTAATAAAGATGCTAATTGTATACGAAAAGACAGCGGGATGACGCCAAGTTCACTATGACAAATGGTAGCAGCAGTGCTTTTAGGGACTGTCAACAATAGTTTCATAAACGTGTTCTCAGCTCTCTGTAAGCCCATGGTATTACACGAGCCCCAGACTCCAGCACTATATAAAGTGACAGCACACGTGCAGGCTTTGTAGATATCTGTAATGGCTTTTATGGGCCGAGAGCCTAATTTATTTAGTAAATCTGAAGATGGCCTCCACATTCTGATTGAATCCCCTGGTCCTTGCCTCTACTAAATGGGACCAAGAACCATTTTGGTCAAAGAGAATTCCTAAGTAAGAAAAGGTAGGCACATAGGACAGTTTTTCATTGTTTACAAAACATGTCTTTAGGATCTTGGGGGATTTACCCACCACCATGATGTGAGATTTCGCTACATTAGTTTTTAGGCCAAGGTTGTTCATAAAATTCTTAAAACTGGCTAAAAGCCTCTGCAGCCCCACCCCAGTTCTAGACATTAAAACACAATCGTCTGCATATAATAATGCTGGTAGCAGCCTACGATCTATCAGGGGGGCATCCACATTCCCGTTTTTAATGTGACTTTCTAAATCGTTTATATATAAACAAAATAAGAAAGGGGCGAGAACGCAGCCCTGTCAGACCCCGCGATCCATCTTTATTGGGGCAGTGAGTTCACCACCTGCTCCATATCGGACTCTTCCCGTCACTCCCTGATGCATTGCTGCTAAAAAATGCACAATAGGCGGTTCAATGCCCAAGGTCAACATCTTCTCCCAGAGTCTTCCTCTCTGCACCCAGTCAAAGGCAGACGTCAAGTCCATGAACCCAAGATAAAGGGATCCAGGCTTGGCTAAAGTGTACTTGCCTATGACCAGGTGCAGATTAAGGCACTGTTCGACCGTGCCCAGGTCTCTCCTGAAGCCATATTGGATATCAGAAAACTTCCCATTTTCTGTTACCCAGGTCTCCAACCTCTCCAATATCACACAGCACATGATCTTACAGGAACAATCAATTAAAGATATGGGCCGGTAACATTTGGGATCCGACCGGTCTCCCTTTTTGAATATGGGGACTATTGTGACAGATCTCCAAGAGTCAGGGGGACCGTGGGCCACATAGCATCTCAAAATATTTGTTAGCAGCGGGAGCCACAAGGAAATGTTAGCTAAAAACAAGTCCGCGGGTATACCGTCGGGGCCAGAGGCCTTGTTCTTCACAGTCTGGGACAAGGCCCTTTCCACCTCATCTAATGTCGGGGGTGTTAAAGTTGATGCTCCTTATTGAAAATTAACACTAGCATAAGGGTCACTACCACTTTTATAAAGACCAGAGAAGTGATCTACCCATGTCTCAGGCATGATAGTTGCATCAATGCTACCAATATTAGTGCCATTAAAATACTCCTAATTGACAGTTTGCCAAAAGAGTCTAGAGTCTTTGCTCTGACACGCAACATGAAGTTGTTCCCAGGCTTCTTGCCTGATTTCTAGTTTGCGCTTCTCTAGCGCCTGCTTGTATTCAAGGCGTGACTGCTTTACCTCTAGTGTATTTCGGGGTTTAACTTTTAATGTCTTAATTAATTTATTATGAAAATAAGTGCATTGACTATTAAACCACCTTTTAGTACTCCGTGGTCTGACGTAGCGTGCTACTCGCCAAGAAAGAGCTTTAACACCCTATCAGGGGTAGCAAGCACTATATAAATGCAAACCTTTTTCCCTCTTCTATCCCTCCACTATCCTAATCAATCTAAATAACTGAGTAACATATTCACTCAAATTACTTTCATATTTCACTATACTAACTCACCAATAATCCTTTATGGGTTCCGGAGTAGTGTGCTACTCGCTGAAAAACCGCTTCGACACCTCGTCAGGATTGGTAAGCGCTATATAAATGCAATTACAATACAATACTGTCCACAATGGCTAACTGATCACAACTCAGTAAAATGGAGGTTCACATTCCATCCTCGACACTGAGTTAAAATGTATTCAGTTTGCAAACAATTATTGCTAGCAGTTCTACCCAGAAGCTGATTGCTAAGTGACAAACAGCCCATCAATGGAGTGTCCATGCCGTCACTCAATAAAGGATTGCCAAACCCTCTGCCCAACAACAATGTGCCAAACACCCTCACCTAACAATACCTTCCAAGTCATCTTTATCTGATAACCACAGTATCCAGACACAAAAAAACTATGGAACCATTTCTCAGTTAGTGAAAAGCGGGAAGGTCTTTCTACACTACTTAGAACGCTCCTGACTTATTCCTGCCAAAAACCTAGAGGCAAGTTAAGTGGGCAACAAAGAGTAATAATGGTGGTTTTTCATAGATCAGCTAATCTCAGAAAGACACAGAATGCAACTGTTGTAAACCTGTGATGTGTAATGCTCAGTGTTTGGATTCTTGTTACCCTAAAGTTAAGTGCCTGTTCTAGAGTTTAGTATTTCTATGGTGGTGCTAATCCATATTATATAGTAGATTAAGGGATAGTAAATCCCCAATATCATGACTTCCTATCGTGTGCATATTGATTTGAGGAGTCCGATATGGGGGCAAGTCCCAAATGTGACTTGCAAGAGTTCTCTGATAGATCTGTATATCTACAAATCTTTTTACAATGGGTATTACCCAAAAGGAGTGTAGTGAGATACCTGTTCAAGGAGGAAGTTCTTCAAGAAGCCAAGTATAAGGCATGAGAAAATTTCCTGATGTACAAAAGCAAGATTTAGGCCTTGTGGGCCATTTAGGGTTTAGTGGAGCAGCAGGATCACCATAAATCCGTGGTGCTTCTGCCATGCAAAACCTGCAGCTCCCACGCTCTATTTAGGGTCATGGAAAAAGCAGGTTTTGAATGATGAAGCCACTGCAGCTTCATGATCAGAAACCTCTGACCTGTCCATCCATCAGAAGTCTCTCAGGCCATAGTGACAGTTGCAACAACCAAACAGGGTGATGTGAATAGAATAAACCCATTAGTACATGGTAATCGCACCAAGGTGTCATTTTGCACATACAAATGTGACATGACTAACATATGAACATCTACACATCCTATTGTGTGTGGATTAATACACTTACAATGCATATATGGAAACCTAAATGCTTTAAGCTTCGTGTTGCCTGTGGTAGAGAATCTCTGTTGTGATCAGTACTGTTGGAAATTTAGTCTCTAGTTGGCATAGGTAGGCACCCTGTTGAAGTAGGGACCACAACACAATCCTAAATTATCCTCTGCTCACCCTCTGGTAGCTTGGCACAGAGCAGGCAGGTTTAGCTTAGAAGGCAATGTGTAAAGTATTTGCGCAATAACTCTTGCTACAACACAGTAAATACATCACAAAAAGACTCCACAACGGTTTAGAAAAATAGAGAATATTTATCTAAGTAAAACAAGACCAACGTGATCTAAACCCATCCAGTAGAAGTCGAGATAGGGAATTTTGTAGAAATAAATGCAATGAAGCGCTTAGAAGCAGGTTACTTCAGGTTGCGAGGGTCCTGTGCAAATCCATGGTTGAGGCCGACAGCGATGGAGCGCGGGCCGGTTACAGGCACCCACTTGGGCCCGCTGAACACAGTACCTTGGGTCCTGGGGCGCAGTCTGCGCGGCGAGGCTTTGCGCCATCCGGCATCTGTTCTAGGATGCTGTGCGGTGAGGCTTTGCGAGGCTTCGTGTTGGATTTGGCAGAAACTCAGCTGCAGAATTAGAATTCACTTCTGAGGCACAGAACTTGGAGGGGGCACCTCAGGCAAGGGTAGGACTCTCAGAAGACAGAGTCCAGCAGCACCAGCAGAACCACAGAAAGTTATTTATGTCCCTGAGACTTCAGAAACAGGAGGCAAGTTAACTAGCCATTGGAGGGCATTTTGAAGCGAAGATAAAGTTCAGCTCTCCTTCCAGCAGAGTCAGAGATCAGCAGGTGGCAGGGCAACAAGCAGATAAGCAGTCCTTCCAGAAAAGCAGTCCAGTTGAGTCCTTTGAGCAGCACCACAGGTCTTCTGACATAGATTCGGTGTAGGTCTAGAAGTGTCCGATTTGATGGGGTCAGAGACCCAATACTTATTTCCAAAATGTGCCTTTGAAGTGAGGGAAACGTCAAAGAGAGGTTTTGAAGTGCACCAGTATCCCTTTCAACCCATCGCCTCACTCCAGACTACCAGGGGGGGGGGGGGGGTTTATCAGTCCTTTCTGTGGGGTCAGGCCACTACCCTTTGAAGTGTCGGGTTGAGCCCCTTCCTCCCATCTGCCAAGGAAGAACCATAGGAATGCAGATGGGTGCTAATTCACACCTAGCCTTTCCTGTGTCTGTGGATGTCTTGAAGGAATGCACAAAGGGAACTGTCACCTAGCCCAGACGTGTATTAGAGATAGGCTGTAAGGCACACAGAGCAGTAAGAGCAGAGAAATGTCCACTTTCTAAAAGTGGCAATTCTAAAATAGTAATATTAAATCCGATTTTACCAGTAAAGAGGATTTATCATCACCATTCCAAGGATATGTAACATTAAAAAGCTACTCCTTTCTGATAAGGAATTACAGTTTAAAGGTACTTTAAGGAATTCCCAATGCTAGCCTATTAGAGGAGTAGGCCTCACAGCATTGAATAACTAATTTAGCTGTTTGTCACTACTAGGACAGGTAAAACATAAAAGTGCATGTCCTACTTTTTTCTTCTATAGCACTCTGCCTTTTCAGTTACCAAGGGCCTTCACTAGGGGTGACTTATGTGTAATAAAAGGGGAATTTAAGGCTTGGCAAGTAGTTTCAAATGGCAAGTTAAAGTGGCATAAACTGCACACACAGGCCTTGCAATGGCGGCCTGAGACATGGTTAAGGGGATACTTATGTGGATGGCACAATCAGTGTGGCAGGCCCACTAGTAGCATTTAATTTATAGGCCCTGGGCACATGTAGTGCACTTTACTAGGGACTTATAAGTAAACTAAATATGCCAATTGGGTATGAGTCAATGTTGCCATGTTTAGGAGAGAGAGCACAAGCACTTTAGCACTGGTTAGTAGTGGTAAAATGCACAGATTCCTAAAACCAGCAAAAACGCATTCAGAAAAATGGAGAGAGTCAGGCAAAACGTTGGGGAAAGACCACCCTAAGGCGGTCAGTTCTAGCAAGTACTGTATGACGATAATTGATAATCCTCTCTGCTGCTAGAAATGTCTCTCTTGACTACCACCCATTCATTTGGATTTTCGGAACATACACTATGTATATTTACACAATATGGGCAGATTAACCAAAAAGCAAGTAGCCAAAAATAAATGAAAAAAGTGCAAAATTTACCATTCCTGACCAACATACCTACTGGTCAACATCCAACACAACATACTGGTGTTATTGCCTTTCAAATATGGCTGAGGAGAGGACCAAAGTCAGTCATTCCTAAGCCATCCTATCCACCAAACCACATCCAACTCCATCATGCTTCTTTCCTCCATTACTTTACCCACAATTATGTCTGATGACAGAACTGAGAGGACCCTCAGCTTCATCCTGGAAGAAGTATAAATCATCTGGAAAGGGTGTTGAGTGGATTCCACAGCTGTATTGGTGGAATTACACAAATACATGCCTGGTAGTCTTGCAGGGAATCACCAGGAAGGGCTCTGCTATGGTGATTTTCACTAGAAGATCCTGGAAGTGAGGAATCGCCATGACGAACTCTGCTGCTGAGCTAGTGTTAAAGCCGAGAACATTCTAAGAAGATCCACCCAGGGCCACACAAAATAACATCTTCATTTCACCTATTGCAGGGGACGGTCTGACTAGACTTCCCTATCCAGCTTAGAGGCCCACGAGCAGCAGTATGGTGATAAGTACATTTCCTCCTATTACAAGTTATATCAGTTTTCATGTATTGCATTGTCAGGTCATGCCTTATCCTGTTCTGTAAGGTATGCCATGTCGATGTCATCATTTGTTTCACATTATGAGGATGCACAGTGAAGAGGATACACTGGTCTATGAAGGAGAATAATCAGAGTCCACAGCCAGGGCATATAGTTGCCACCTACATTTCGGCAAATTTATCTTTGAGCCATCTCTTCTGTGTCTCTTCTCCTCCCGCCCTTTCTCTTGGTGTCAATGACATCCTGCCACGTAGCCACATTCTCTGCTCCCTCTGCCGGGTTTTCTTTCTGGACAGTGAGTTCACCTAGGGTTTGGGTGTGCTGACATGGAAATATCCTTCCTTGACTTACAAAGGTGGTCTCCAACTCCGCGCCTTGTTCTTCAGGTCTACTGAATCTTTGCCATCATTTTAGAATAGAGCATTAAGTCAAAATCAAAATATAAACACCACTTATTATGTTCAGTCAATAATGAGAGTTTAGAATAGTTTTAAAACATTTATTCATCGTTTAAAGTTTAGTATTTTGTTTTAGGTTTCTTTATTCAAGTTAGCAACAATCAAGAAAATTACAGCGTTTTCCATAAAGGAAATATTAACTAAGTTCCTAGTTTACTCTAGCAGATCCTAACCTACCAGAACCCATTAAGAGTGCTTTTCAGAAAAGGGCGAGATTTTAAGGAGCAATTATTATTGGATTAGAATGTAGTTGAACTCCTCATGAAAAGCAGTTCTGGAAACTCGTCAGAGTCTCCTCTCTTAATCCAGAAGCTAGTCACATCAGTAGCTGTTATCCTAAAAGAATTTAGAAATCCCCATCAGTAGTTGCTCACAGCGAAATAAGCAGAAAGCCAGAAAAAGGGCTGGTCACAGATCAAACAGCCTGGACCTGCGTGGGCAGAGTAAAGCTCTCAGAGCATGCTCTAAGGAGAGGGTGGTGGGAGAGCTCTCTCCATCCTAACTAGGAACACATAAAAACGCATGTATCCATCCTCGCCGGTGTTAGGTCATTTCAGTCAAATGAAAAAAGATTGTCCGATGGTCTGCTACATCTTTCTTCATTACCACGGTAAACGTACGAATTCGGCAAAGCATTATCTGCAAACAGTCTTCTTAGTTGCAAATATTCATATGCGTTATAGTCACTCTGAGTTCCCATGAGAAATCCTGCAGTTTACACTATTAGCTATTCAGAACTCCACTGACAATGAACTAGTCTAAAGCAGAAACATTCTAGTTGTAACTTCTAAGCAATTAAGTCATGAGCTTCACATTTTCCTGCATACACTATGGTTTTAATATACTATTGGTATTTATCATTGTGAATATGTGACAGCTAATACAATCTAACCAAATACAATGAGAACAAGTACCTTGGGAAAGAAAGAAATACATTTTTAAAGTCAGCACAGTCTACAAAGAGACATGTCTAATGAAATCATCATTATCAACAACTTTTTTTTTTTTTTACAAAGAAAACCATAAAAGTCAAACAAACACAATTACAAATCTCCATCATATACTACAAAAGAAGTAGTACAGTGTGTCCATCATGGACCCATAAATGCAAAGTTAAATAACAAGCATTGTATAAGAGACAAAAGAGGTCCAAAATATAAAAAGACGTCATGATTCCCCATAAAATACAAAATTAATAGTGAGGACTATATCAAGAGCAATAAAACCATCCATTATGACCCCTTAAAGTACAAAGTTATTAACATGGACCATATTAAAAACAATTTCATATTAACACAGTGTCCGTAATTTGTCCATAAAAGTTCATCGCAGCTGGACCTGAGCCTAATTGCAGCCCTTAAAAAGCTAAGAACATATAATACTGAATCACTTGAAAGCAGTTGTAAAAAGATAAACGCATGTCTAACCTGCCTGAAACTTGCTTTTTTAAGAATAGGGATAAAAAAAGTCTTTCTTGGTACCTCATAAAAACTACAAAACATTAAAATGTGCATCATATCCTGTGGAGACTTTCCGTCGCAACCACAGGGTAGGAGGCTCTGCCCTCTGTGTGCACCACGGTGGTGGGCCAAAAGATAATGAAAGAGGTCCAATCAAAATCTAGTCAGTAAAAAACGATTGTGGTTACTTTTGAACCATAAAAGATAGGGCTCGGTTGATGACACAGTTTTCAGTAAGGAATACCTACGAACACTGGGCTTCCTCAGCTCCACTTCTTCTCTGGCCCACGTATGCTTTTTGAAAAAGTTCTCCTTCACCCAATACATATCCCTTCTACAGATTTTCCTCTGGGTTCTCAAATAGATCTGTCCTCAGGGTTCTCAAATAGTTCTAATGAAATCAAAAGTGAATTATTTATTTAATATTGCACCATTCAGCATCTTGCTAAAAGCATTTATTTTTTTAAGAAAGGTGAAATAAAAGTAATACAGGGAATAGAAAAATAAATGAGGCATAGTCTAGCTTGACAATATAATTATGATAGAAATGGGTGCTTACTACAAAAAATTCATGCAACATGTTACATGTTAAATTGTACGTTTAAGAAAAAGACACATTTTCTATTTGTTCCATTCTTTAGGCATTCTCATGTTAATATTTTCACGAGTTAAGACACATATTTAAACAAAACTTTCCCGTTCGAACGACCCCTCAATCTGATGGTTTTGTCTAACAATCCCAGTAGTTTGTTTTCCCTTGAGTCCATTTCAGAGGGCACTCATCAGTTGAATCCCGTCTTTCTTTTCAAACCTCTAAATTTCAGTGGTTTCATGAAATCATCATTCATTATTTCCCTTAAACCTAATTTCTTCTCATATAACTTTTTGTATTGTTTCTTGTCTTTTGCATAAAATGCATCTACAGCTCATGAATAAAGCGTAAAGAGATATTAAGCTTAGCCCTATTATTATTATTGGCATTAGTATAGCCTTCAAAATCCCTTTTCCAGCTTTGAAAACCAGTTTCCGATCATTTGCACTCCCTTCCCAAGTTTATTGTATGGAGTCGTGCTCTATCATAGTATACACCCTGTGTAATATTTTGAACTGTATTAATCTTAGCCGAAGCTTAATTGCCACTTCTCTTGGGTGCACCAGCGCCGCTTCCCAATCTATGTCCTCTAGCCTACCTGTGGTGTCCTCCCATTTATCCCAAAGGGCTAGCAATCTATCGGGAACGTTATTTATTAGGGTTTTGCACGTCCAGGAGACTGCCTTAGCAGATATTTCTTCCTGTAGCAGTCTCCCTTCTAACGGTGCATATTCGGGAGTATCAGTTCTGTTCGGTTTTTGCCCTCTCCAAGCGTGTTGTAGTTGTAGATATTTGTTGTGTTGTTTATTTGACAATTGGTATTCCGCTTGGAGTTCTGTGAAAGTAATTAAGTCTCCCTTTTTAATTATGTCTCCTAGCGACGTGATCCCAACCGTGGCCCAGCCCCTGAAGCCCTGTAGCTTCACCAGCTCCGGCAATCTCCTTCCCTCCCATTATGGTGTTGCTTTGGTTAGTTTCCTGCCCCAATTCATCTGTTTTTCTGCTCCCTTCCAAGCTTCGATTGCCCTTTGCGTGGCAGGTAGCAGGCCTTGTACCCCGGCGTCCCCGTATATGTAATGAAGATAGGAGGATCTCCGAAACTGGAGTCTCTCAAGGGCGTATATAGAGTGGTCACCTGGAGCGTGGCACCACTCGTTAACTGTTAAGTGTGCCGCTCGGTAGTATGCTTGAATGTCTGGCAAGGTGATTCCCCCGTTATATTGGCTACGTGGTAATGTTTGCAGTGCCACTCTAGGGTAGCTACCGTCCCACAGAAGTGTACGCAGTTCACTGTTGATTGTCTTAAAAATGCTGTCCGGGATCTTACGCGGGTGTAAATTTATGCTTCCTATCAATGGAACAGTAGAAAGTACCAGATCATAGTTAGAATAAAAATATTTGAAATGTCCCCTTATATAAACTAAAGAAAGTAAAATGCTACATGAAACAGCATAAAACAAAGGCATGTGGTACTAGGTTACTTCTTCAGAAACAGATGTAGGTAAGTGTGCACAGACATAGCAGTCTTTGACATCCATAGCAATAGTGTATTCTTGAATTAATCTAGAGTAAACATTTGTAGAGAATTAATCTTTCTTAATACTCACAAAAGAATGTTTAATTTGATTTTCTAAGCTAAGGTATGTATGTGGTTTAGTAGAATTCTTAGTTTTGTTCTCTATCTCAGGTGGTAGATAAAATCATATTAGCACTATGGAAATCATTAATGTTATTACAAAAACTGAACACATGATATATTTACACTTGTTTCTAATACAACACATTTCTCTCTGAATCAGTTTCCCTCTTCTTTAGTACTTCAGTTTGTTTCTTCTTTTTTTCTTTTTCAGAATTAAGTCTTTTTAATGTTTGGTTACTACATAGAGAATCCTTAACCCTACTCCGTGTTCTTCTAAATTGTTATCCCTATTCTTCTACTGCTCACTCAGCCCTACGTTGGTCTTCTGTAAAAAAAAAAAAAAAGACAAATCATAAAGGTCTAACAGCACAATTTTGCCAATTAGTTTTTATGATATCTTCTTTTGCTTTTTTCATATTCTTTTACCCTCAATTTGTTTAGATTGTTCCCAAAGGGGCTCTAGCAGTTCAGAGTTCACTTTGCACAAGGCTTCCAAAGTGGCATTCAATGCTGTGTTTACGTATTAGGACCATTCAGGTGCTCAGTACCTGCAACAAGGCACCCTTGCTCTTTTGGATCTCCTCAGAGTTTGTTCTTTCTGCTCTGTGCCACTATTGCCACTGGACTCAGTTTCTTCAGGTATACTTTCTGGTATTCTTGCTATCAATGTGCTTCTTCTCTGATTTCTGTGCTCATAACCTTGTGGCCATTCTGCTTGTCGATTTACTCTTTTTGATCCAGTACTTGTCCCTTCCCTTTGGATCTTCTATTTGTGCGGACTCCGTTTCAGTGTTACTTCTGTTCCGAGGAGAAGTCTCTTTTTCTTTTTCGATAGACTTCAATTCCACTCTATAGTTTTAGACACTTGAATCTCTCATTCAGCTGCTTGATCTTCACCCCTCTCTTCCTCTTGCTGTTGCTCAGGCAACAGTGCTGCAGGTCTGGGTGGTCTCTCAGGAATTGGTGCAGTCACCAATGCTCTTCATCCAGGATCATAGACCACATGTGTTTCATCTGGATTTCTCACCTTTTTGGTGTGTGAATCCAGTTGCCGATTCCAGTGCACCCAACAGCAGTATTTGTTGTCAAAAGCACCTGCAAGGGGCATTTCCATCGGAGTTCTTGGTAAATCTTATGAACGTGCTTATTGATCATCACCCAGTTACCAGGGCTGAGGACGTGGTAGTGTTCTTGATGTGGATCTTGAGTGGTTGCTAAAACCTGATGAGAAATAGAACGGACCACATCCGTCAATCCTTTGCAGTAATCCAAGGTAATATTGTCAGTGATATTCAAAAGAGCTTTTGCAGGAACAGCTGGCAATCCTTTGCCTTTCCCATGAGAATCTCATGCGGGGACAGACCTGTTTTTCTGTCTGGAGTACTTCGAATGCTCATTAATACCAAAGGTAGTGCATCTGGCCATTTCAGGGAATTTAAAGTACAAACCTCTGCTAATCCAGATTCTATAGCCATGTTCACCTTTTCAACTATTCTGGAACCTTCAGGTCTGTAACTGCAGAGTCGTCTTTGCTCAATTTGTAATGCAATGCAGATCATTTTCAGAACGTCATTAAAATTCGTTCCTCTATCTGACTCAAGTGAAATTGGGCATTCTGTACCTGGGTATCAGTTCACGCAATAACAAATTGTCTACAGTGAGACTGTCATTTCTCCAAGTTGGGTAGGCTCCCACCCATCTCGAGAAAATGCACACATTGACCAGGACAGATCTCAGTCCATTGTAAACCAGCATTTCGATACAGTCAATCTGCATCCTGTTGAAAGGAACTCCTGATCTCCCTATGTGTGTTAGTGTAACTTGTGTTCTCCTTCCTGCATTCATTTGTTGACATATGACACACCTATGACAAATTTCTTCAGCCAACATCTGGAATCTTGGATTAAACCAACTTTGACTGAAAAGCCTCACCATGCAATCCCTTCCTAGGTGAGTGTAACATGGTTCTATAGTGTCATTGGAAATAACAAACTATTTTGCAGCACTGATCTCCCATCAGCAGACATCCAAATGTAATTTGCCCTTTTCTCACAATCTGCCTTTATTCAACTGTTCTGTTCTTCTGGAACATTTTCCTGGACTAGTTTTAATTCATCCCAGGTGTCTGACTTTCATCAACATAGTGAATGGACTCTCGTCTTCAAACTCACATGTGACATTTCCATTAAATGTGCAGAACAACAAAGCACAATACAGTGCACTGCATCTGCGTATCTATTGCCCATAGCAATATACCCATTACTACTTTGGTGAGCGGCACATTTAACCACTGCTATTTCGTTTGGTAGCTTCAAAGCCTCTAATAGATTTTTGACATGATTTCCATTTCGAATAGGAGTGCCTGAAGAGGTTAGAAAACCCCTTTTTGACTACATCTGTCCGAAATCATTAACCACACCACACCCGTGCTGGCTGTCTATAAAAATGGTGGCTCTCATTTATGCAGTTAAACTGCATGCTCTGGTAAGAGTAATCAATTCTGTAACTTGTGCTGAGGTGACTCTTTGAAGCCAGGAAGCTTCAATAATATAATTTATTGTGCACGCTCCATATGCTGCTCTTAGTGTAACATTGTTACCTCTTAAACATGAGCTGTCTACAAATAGTACATGGTCGGACTCAATTAGGGGTTCATCCTTAATATCTGGTCTGGGTGTGGTGCATAAATCCATGATATCTAGACAATCATGCTCAATTTCATCACAATCAACATCATTTACAGGTGGGGGGTGTGGCTTGATGCCGATGTAGAAGGGAGCAAGCTTCGGAGCTCCGGCCCCGGACTCCCGTATTTGATATTATCCTGAGCCCCGGCCCTCGGAAAAGCGGAGAAATCAGCGGCTGCCTTCTCAAGGAAGTGGCAGACGCGAAATGGCACGACGGGTTGCAGAGTACTGTCGGGAACGGCGGAGGACGAGGGCGAGACGGTACACAAAATGGCGCACATGATGTGAGCCGGAGACCATAGACTGACAGACTGCACGGAGAGAGAAGAGAAGTGGCGGGCGGGGAGTGTTCGCACCACGGGGGAGAATGGTGGCGGGGGCGGAGGCTGGCGAAACCCCCTCGTGTTGAGATCAGCCTGGCTGCGCTGCGACCTGGAGGTGGGCAAGGCGAGGAGCGAAATGTGAAGCAGCACCAAGCCGCGGTGACGAGTGCCCGCATACATAAGGCAGAATGGAGGGGGCTCGAAGGCCGCTGAACACCCGGCTGACATCCCCCCTAATTGACTGAGGCCCGACACAGGTAACGGGCGCAAGGACACGGGAGGCAGTTTCAATCCCTGAAACTAATGAAGTGTCTGTCCAGGACTACAGCGGGAGGCCGGATTAGAGGAGGAAGGAGGCCCCGCGGGTCACGCGTACAGGCCCGTTGGAGGGAATTCAGGCCCCGGGAAAGCAGCGGTGCACGGAGAGAAAGCAGCGGAGAAGCCTAGTTGATGGACGGTGGCATCTGGGACCACGATAGTATCGTGTTAAAGTTTGCCTGCGCGCACTGCGCCTGGAGGAGGTGACGGTAGGCTGCAGTGGAGATAGGGCGGGAAGCACTTCAGAGAGGCCACACCTTGCTGTGGTAGCCCCCGGTTGTATGCTCGAGCAGACCAGGACTGAGTGGAGAGCGCACTGCTTACAGAAGTGACACTCACTTAATGCCCGAGGTGTGAGACATGAGCTGTTGGGAGCGTTGGGAGCTTTATAGTGAATACTCTCACGCACAGAATGCGGTCATATCAGCAGCAGAAGAAGGCCTTGAGGATTGCATGCACGGAACCGCTGCGTGCGACTCAGGCTCATGGGAGAACAGTGTGGAGGAGACGTGCGCCGATGGGGGTGCCTCCTTTATGGAAAGTAGACTGTGAGGGCCCCACACTTAGCTGAGATTCCTGAAGACAGGACGAAATGATACTCTGTGAGAGGGCAAACCCTAGGCCAGGTGGGGAACTAATTGTGAGGTGCAGTGGTGAGTGGGCGAGCGAAGGAAGCCCACACATGTAGATCACAAGACTGACTGCTTGAGGAGCCCGTGGTTCCGGGGTGTCACTGAGATCACCGGAAGCTTGCTCTAGGTGGGGTGGCACACAGGAGGTGTGTTGTATATAAAGTACGACCATTCGTGCATGGAGCACCTACGTGGACGACTGCCATGGGAAAAGTGGCCAGGAAAAAAAGGACAAAGCACCGCGATGGTGGGGGGAGGAGTCCCAACAGATGAAGAAGATGATATTCAAGATTCGGAGAAGGATGCAGCAACTTCGAAGCTCACGCTGGCTGACATAATGGAAGCTATCACGGCGTCCCGGGAAGCGCTTGAAACTAAAATAGACTCCATAGGCACCGACCTCAGTCTCCTCAAGGATGACCACCGCCGGCTTGCGGAAAGGGTCACTGGCACGGAGAAAGTGCTTGCGGACATCCCTCCGGAGGTTACAGAACTAAAGAAATCTCTCACGGAGGTGGCGGCGAAGGTTAAAATTCTGGAGATACGCGCAGAAGCTAGTGAAGGGAGGTTTCGCCGCAATGATTTGCGCATAGTAGGTGTGCCTGAGAGGGTGGAAGGCAATGATATGGTGCAATACCTGGAGGACTGGATCACGAAAGAAGTGGTGCCAGAGGGACTCTCGCAGTTTTACGCAATTGAGAGGGCGCATAGGGTGCCGGCCAAACTTCCCAGGCCAGGGGCGCTACCGAGGCCAATCATTGCTCGCCTGCTTAATTTCCGAGACAGAGACCATATACTCAAGCAGGCTCGACAAGCAAAGGACTTACAAATCGGTAATAGCAGGGTGATGATGTTCCCGGACTTTACCAGGGAGGTGCAGAGACAAAGATCCATGTTCCTGGCAGTTAAAAGAAAGCTACGGCAAATGCAGCTCCCATATGCAATGCTATTCCCCGCCAGGTCGCGCGTTGTTGGGCCTAAGGGGGTGCAGTTCTTCCTGTTGCCACAGGAGGCCTGGGAGTGGCTGGAAACTGCCCCGGGACGGAGGTCGGGTGGCGATTTGCCGAGATCGACTGCAGGAGATGGTGGAATGAGTCTGGGACAATCGAGGGCACCAACCCCGACAGAAGCTCAAGTCGAAAGGAGCAAGGTCCTTAAGGCGGTGGTGGAGCTCAGGCAACTGGGGTCCAGCCCTAGGTCAACCCCTAGGTCAACGAGGAGCGACAGGGAAGATGGCAGATCAGAAAGTTTTCTAATACTGAGCGCAGCAGAAGACTCAGAAACGGAGATGCCTGTTGTGACGCCCCACACCGCGGATTAACTGGGCTGATTGGGGAGATTCGGAACTTTGGGACTGCAAATCTTGGCGAACTATGTCCTTTTGAAGAACACATACCTTGCAATATAGGGAGGAGGAGGGCAGCGGCAGGTATTTTCAGAGACACAATAGATGAGGAGCCGAGGGGGGACCAACGGTCCTTGCATGGGGGGAGGCCGGGCAGAGGGGTTTCCGAGGCGGGGCGACAGCCACTATACCCACATAATCAATATAGTTAGAAGAGTTTGGATGGGAGGGGGGTCACTTCTGCCTGTCCTGGGGAAGGGGAGTTGGGTAGTTCAGTTATTTTGGGGTTGTTCAATGGGGACCAGGCGTATCTGGGGTAAGCATTATACTAGGACTGGTACAGTGGCTCTTCAATGGGACCCAGCATAGATTATAAGTGCATCTCCTAGAATGTACGTGGGATGCACTCCATGACAAAGTGGCATAAAGTACACGCATTCCTGGTGCGAAGAGGGGTGCAAATTGCATTATTGCAAGAGACGCATATAAATGCGAAAGAGGGGGCTGCTTTGAAACGTGGGTGGTGAGGACAACTGTTTTATACAAATTACTCTACATTCGCCAGAGGTGTACTGATTTGGGTGAGAGCAGGGATCCCCTTTCAATGCACCAGGGAATTCATAGACCCGAATGGGAGATATGTAGTAGTACTGGGTAAGTTGGACGGAAGGGATATAACGATCGGGAGTATATATGCTCCAAATACAGAGCAAGCTTCATTCTTGGTGGATCTCTCTAGGTCACTAGCGCATGTGCTGGCGAGGTCGGTCCTCCTTGGGGAGACTACAATAGTGTTGAGGATGTAGGGCTTGACAGATCTCACCCCCCCCTCCACGACTCACCTGCTCACAGGATGGCAAGGGCAAGAAGAGATTGGCAACAACAATGGGGATTAATAGATACTTGGAGGGCACAACACCCCGGGGAACGGGACTATTTGTTCTTTTCCCCTATGCAAGATCTGCATGTTAGACTAGATGCTGTTCTGTGCACTCCTGATGTGCACGGGCATGTACAGAGTAGCGAGTACCTGGCACGTACGGTCTCGGACCTTGCTGGTCTGCCTCAGCTGGGCCAGGGTCAGAACAGATATCCCCACATGGCGCCTTAAACCAGAGGCATTGGAGGATCAGGTGTACCAGACCGAGATCCGCACAGCCATAGAACAATACTTTGCGGAGAATGCAGGTACGGCCTCCAATCTCATAATAGAGTGGGAGGCGTTCAAGGTAGTGCTCAGGGGTCGATGTATTTCTGAGGCGGTAGGAGTGAGGAGGACCCTTCTAAGGGATACATTGAATGCAGAGCAGAGGTTGAGACAGGTTGAATGTGACAGGCCTGGGAATGCTGAAAAGCAGAGTGAAATCATAGAGGCCAGAGAGGAGGTGGCGGGACACATAGAGAGACTGCGCTGCTTTGACTATAAGAACTATATAACAAGGGCTCACGCGGAGAAAGATAAACCTGGTGCTATGCTGGCCTGGCTGGCCAATCCAGCCAAGAGGGGATCGGTTATTTTGGAGCTGAGGGACGACCAGGGGGGGCCCGATACCGCCAGCAGGATATCAATCAGCATTTCTGTGACTACTATACTGAACTATATAGAAGCAAAGCTTCCCCTACAGCTGCAGAACTTGATGAATATATAGGCAGTGTTGAGTTGCCAACAATCTGTGAGGAAGAGGCAGAGGCCTTGGGGAGTGAGATAGAGCTACACGAGGTACGGGGCGCTGTTAAGGCCATGGCCAGAAATAAGACGCCAGGCACTGACGGGTTTCCCATAGAATTTTATGCTACATACATAGATTTGTTGGGGCCCCGACTGGTAGCGCTATATAACCAAGCAAAACAGGAGGGGAAACTGCCAGGGACCACTAGGGAGGCACTGATTGTCCCATTGTTAAAGCCAGGAAAGCAGACGCACGACAAGACAGCGTATAGGCCACTGTCAATGCTCAACCTTGACTATAAGATCTTGGGCAGGATACTGGCCACACGACTCTTACCGCACATGACGAGTCTCATACATGGCAACCAGGCCAGGTTCATACCAGCACGGAATACAGCCATGAATGTGAGGAGATTATTAAGAGTGTTGGGGGCTGACTCCTACTGCAAAGAGGAAGCAACTATTTTGACAATAGACATCGAAAAGGCGTTCAATAGTCTCGAATGGTCGTATTTATTCAGAGTGATGCGGGCTTTCGGATTAGGGCAGGAATTTGGAGCGTGGACAGCCCTATTATATAGACTCCACAGCCCGGGTTAGGACAGGGAAGATCATCTCGGACGGGTACAAGGTAGAGAGAGGAACACAACAGGGATGCCCGTTATCACCTCTACTATTCGCGATGGCCATGGAACTGCTGGCCGCTAAAGCCAGGACTGGGCGTTGGTACCGCGGACTGGAAGTAGAGGGACATCTCCATCATATAGCCTTGTATGCCGATGATTTAATTCTGTTTTTAAGAATCACGGAAGCATAACTAGAAGGAGCTAAAGGACTGCTGTTAGTGCTGGAAAGAGTAGCGGGCCTTAATTGGAGAAAGTCAAGCTTGTTACCTACTATGCAGAGCGGGAGAACCCCCAGACTGTAGAGGAGATTGAATGGGAAGGGAGATGCATCCCATACCTAGGGGTGCAAATATACCATGATAGAGTGGATCTTCTGGAGGGCAATGTGGGGAAGATTATACGGGGAACGAAAGCCAATTTCAAATTCTGGGGAACCCTTCCCCTTTCGCTGGCGGGCAGGACGTCCTTATTAAAGATGGTGACTCTCCCGAGACTCCTCTGTCTTCGGAGTTTTACCAATATGGATCCCGGCAGACAGGTTTAAACAGCTCTGGACTAAGATGACGGAATTCTTGTGGGGGGCAGGAAGGCGTAGGGTTGCTTTGATGACCTTAATGAGGCCCAAGGCGGAAGGGGGACTGTCGGTGCCAGATTTTGAATACTATTACATTGCAGCCCAACTGCAATGGTTAACGAAATGGGTGTCCAGCCAACTTCGGGGAACAGCGCAGCAGGGAGATGGATGCCCTGCTCCAGACCTCCTATCCAGAATAGTGCTGAGACTACCTGTATCAGAGAGAGAAATGACTGCGGAGGCACATGCGGTCTACAAATGCTGGGTCAGAAGGGCGCAGAGGGCTAAAGTGAGACGTCCTTATGCACCGGAGATGCCATTAAAGTATTGTATGACATTGCCAGACAGGGCGGATTGGAGGAAGCTAGGAGCATTGGAGGAAGCCGGAGTGCTCACCGTGGGGCAATTGTACCAGGTTGGCATGTTATTACCATATGAAGAATTTAGCGAGCAAAATGGGATACCGGGGGGCGACTTTCTGCTGCATGCGGCTTTAACTGCTGCAATACGTAAACATTGGTGGCTGGCCTAACTGAACCTGGATTAGATGAAGGTTGCCAATATGTGGTACCGGCAGCGGGGACGTTCAAGGCGGTCACCTGCGTATACAGAAGGTTGAGCCGTGCAACACTCCTCCCGCTTAATGAGCTAAAACAGAAATGGGAAGAGGACTTAGGAGAACCTGTGGAGGACAAAGCATGGGGAGAGCTAACAGAAAGTGTCAGTAAGGTCACTAGAAATGCTCGATTCCAGCTGGTTAATTTTTATGTATTCCATAGAGTGTACCTTACCCCAGAGTGCATCAACAAGTACTTAAACACGGACACAGCGGCGTGTCCCCGTTGTGGCGAAATAGGGGCGGAGTTTCTCCATATGTTCTGGAGTTGCCCGGAAATAGAGAATTACTGGAGGAAGGTGACGGAAATCCTAGCGGAAATTACTGAGAAAGAAGTGTGTGTGGCAGCAGAGTACTGCTTATTGCACAGATTTCCACATACTTCTAAGAACAAAGTCACCAGCAAATTTAAAGATCTAGGCTTAGTATTAGCGAAGCGAGACATCACGAGTCATTGGAAAGCAAGGGGAGGTCCCAACATAAGCAGATGGAGAAGAGAGTTTGTGCGATGGGCTGGTTGCGAGGGGTCGATTCGCTTACGCAACGCTAAGCACAATGGGAGTGAGAAGACGTTAGAAGCAGCCAGGGCGTGGGAAGCCTTAACGATGCAGTTAAAGCAGCTAAATGACATCTCAGAAGAGGGAAATCAGGAATAGCCGCAAGAAGATGGTTGAACACAGGTATGACAACCCATGCGTGGGGGAGGGAGAGGGAATCAATCAATCAATCACAGAATTTGTAGAGCGCACTACTTACCCGCGAGGGTCTCAAGGCGCTGGGGAGAGGGAAGGGGGGGGATGCTGCTACTGGTCGAACAGCCAGGTCTTGAGTAGCCTCCTGAAGGTCAGCAGGTCTTGGGTCTTTCGTAGGCTTAGTGGAAGGGTGTTCCAGGTCTTGGTGGCGAGGTGTGAGAAGGATCTGCCGCTGGTGGTTGTTCTTCGAATGCGGGGACGGTGGCGAGGAGAGGTCGGCGGAGCGGAGCTGGCGGTTGGGGACGTAGAAGAAGAGTCGTCTGTTGAGGTAGGCTGGGCCAGTTTTGTGGAGTGCCTTGTGTGCGTGGGTGAGGAGTTTGAAGGTGATCCTCCTGTCGACGGGGAGCCAGTGCAGGTTCCTCAAGTGGGGGGTGATGTGGCTGTGGCGTGGTACGTCGAGGATCAGTCGTGCGGAGGCGTTTTGTATGCGTTGCAGTCGCTTGATGAGCTTGGCCGGGGCTCCCGCGTAGAGGGCGTTCCCATAGTCCAGTCTGCTACTGACGAGGGCCTGGGTGACTGTTCTTCTTGTGTCTGTCGGGATCCACCTGTAGATCTTGCGAAGCATGCGGAGGGTGTTGAAGCAGGAGGAGGAGACTGCGTTGACTTGCTTGGCCATGGAGAGCGTTGAGTCGAGGATGACTCCCAGGTTGCGTGCGTGGTCGGTGGGTGTCGGGGCTGCTCCCAGCGTCGTTGGTCACCAGGAGTCGTCCCAGGCTGAGGGGTTGGAGCCGAGGATGAGGACCTCCGTTTTGTCCGTGTTCAGCTTTAGTCGGCTGATCTTCATCCAATCGGCGACGGCCTTCATTCCTTCATGGAGTTTGGCTTTGGTGGCGAGGGGGTCCTTGGTGAGGGAGAGAATCAGTTGAGTGTCGTCGGCGTAGGAGATAATGTTGAGGTCGTGTTGTCTGGCGATGCGTGCGAGCGGGGCCATGTAGATGTTGAACAGTGTTGGGCTGAGGGACGATCCCTGGGGTACGCCGCAGATGATCTCGGAGGCTTCGGATCGGAAGGGTGGGAGGCGGACTCTCTGGGTTCTGCCGTCGAGGAAGGAGGTGGTCCATTCCAGGGCCTTATCTCGGATCCCTGCGTTGTGGAGGCGTGCGCGTAGAGTGCAGTGGCAGACAGTGTCGAAGGCGGCGGAGAGGTCCAGCAGGATGAGGGCTGCGGTCTCACCATTGTCCAGCAGGATCCTGATGTCGTCGGTGGCGGCGATGAGGGCAGTCTCAGTGCTGTGGTTGCTGCGGAACCCTGATTGGGATGGGTCCAGGATGCTGTTTTCTTTGAGGTATCGGGTTAGCTGTTTGTTGACGATCTTCTCGATGACCTTGGCTGGGAACGGAAGCAGAGAGATGGGCCGGAAGTTCTTGAGGTCTCTCGGGTCCGCCTTGGGTTTTTGAGTAGGGCGTTGATCTCTGCGTGTTTCCAGCTCTCTGGGAAGGTCGCGGTCTCGAAGGAGCGGTTGATGATGTTGCACAGGTGGGGTGCGATGGAGCTGCTGGCTTTGTTGAAGATGTGGTGCGGGAAAGGGTCTGACGGGGAGCCGGAGTGTATTGTGCTCATGGTCTTGATGGTGTCCTCGATGTTCACGCTGGCCCAGGCTGGCAGGGGGTCGTGGTCGATGGTGTGTGGCGGGTCTGGTGTATCGATCTTAGTTGGGGTTGTCTGGGTGTCGAAGCTGTCGTGGATGTCGGCGATCTTGCGGTGAAAGAAGGTGGCGAGGGAATCGCACAGGGGTTGCGACGGCGGGATGTCGTTGGTGTTGGAGCTGGGATTGGAGAGTTCCTTCACGATGTTGAAGAGAAGAGAAGTATGCCCCCAGCGGAAGCCTTAACAGGAAATTTAGAGCCCAAGAGGGCTGGTTAGAAGTCTCTGGAGGGTGACCCGGAGAAGGATGCAGGTGCTCAATAACCCAAGACACGCCTGGGGGGAGGGGGGTGGGAATGAGGGGGGTGGGAGTTACTGTTTGATGGGAAGAGGGGGGTTGAATTACTCACTGTACCACTTATTGACATGTGCTTAGCAAACACCCAATACCAAAGCTCTTGAGGGCAAAGTGTAGGCATTTGGGTGCCAGCATAGCAATACCGAAATGTATGTATATGCCAAGGGAGTACTTATGTTTGCTTGTTCAGCAGAGCGAATGCCGATGATGTAATGGAACATGTCTTCGAAATGTCTAATAAAGTTTGTTTACAAAAAAAATCAACATCATTTACAGGTAACAAAGTTGAAGGATTAAGCACACTGCATCGTTTGAGAACTACATTATAGCAAGACAAAATAGTCTGCTCATATTTGGTCAATCGATTATGCGTTAGGTACTGTGTCTTGGTTCTTGTTAACAGTAGCTTTACAGAGTGAAGGGCCATAACAGTTAAAGGGTATCCCATCACTATGCTCTCACTCTATTCCAGACTAGTGCTCACTGCGGCTACCACCTTTAGGCACCGGGAAGACCTGCAGCTATGGGATCAAGTGCAGTTGAGAAATATGCCACTGGTTTTCATGGATATCCGTGGACCTGTGTCAACACTGAGAGAGCGCACCCTTCTCTCTCACTGCAAAATAGTGTGAATATTTTTAAATAATCAGGCATTCCTAGGGCAGGGTCGTGACACAATTTGTCTTTGAACCCTAGGAACGCCTTCAAGCAGTCGTTCTCCCATGGAATCGGATCTAACACATCCTTACGTGTCAACCTCATCAAAGGTTTTGTCATTAAGGAAAAGTTTGGTATCCACTGTCTGCAATAGCCAACTATTCCCAAAAACATCCTGATTTCCTCTTAATTTTGTTGTGGATTCATCTGTAGTATGATTTCCGCTCTCTCTGGGACACCTTTCTAGCGCCCTTCTCAATGATGTGTCCCAGATATTGAACTTCTTTTTGACAGTTCTGCAGCTTGCCTGGAGACCCTCTGTGTCCGCTCTCAGCTAGGTGATTTAACAAAGCAATGGAGTCTTGTTTACAAGCTTCTCACGTCTCCGATGCCACAAGCAAATTGTCTATATATTATACAAGTGTTGACTTAAAAAGGTACCTTCTTTCTTTGTGCAATGGCACTGAGAAGAAAGCCTGACACAAGTCAATGACCGTAAACCATTCTGCCTTAAGGCTTAGTCCAGAAGGAGTGTTAAGCAGCTTGTTTTACCAGAACTAATCATATAGTGTAGGTTAAACGAAAAATAGTTATATTTACTATGCACACTCATTAACACATTGGTATATGTCCTACCTGGAGATATCAACACAATACCCACAATATTGCAAAAGTAGAACAGGTAAGTAGCACAAATACACACTGGTCTCCAGGGGGAGACCAAACCATATACTAAGAAAGTGGAATGTGAACTGTGCCCGGAGTCGAGACTTGAACCTGAAGATTCAGAAGAGCTGGGTACCGAGGCACCCCACGGAGGCTGTGTGCAGAGTGGAATCAAAGCTGTGTACTCGATGCAAGTTAACGGGAAAGTCACTGTTGCAGTTTTCAAGAAGGACCCTTCCCAGAGAACCCTAAAGAAACCCCATGGAAGATGGAAGGTTGGAGTCTCACCCCACCCGTGGATACCCCAGGAACCAGGATACCTACACCAGGGAAGCCGGATGCATAGGTGCGAAGTGACATCGGAAACCTCCTCAGACCACTTCAGTAAAGATGCCGCTGGCGAAGAGGTGAAAGAGTGCGGTGGAATCCAAGGATGGATTTTTGAAGAGGAGTACCTCCAAGCAGAGGGGACAGAGTCTCTGCCACTCTGGAGTGACCAGGAGGCACGGAAGACCAATGATCACCGATGACAGAAGATGCAGGAGAGTTGATGGTGACATTTTCACTGCAGCTGTGAGGACCAGGCAATGCTGTGGAATACCAGGAGCCATTCATGAGCTGTCCCACATTGGAAGTCATGAACCAGGGGGATCGGTGTCCGGCAGGAGCACCAACAAGCCTTGGCAGCAGCAACAGATGTGGTAAACGAAGAAGGTGCAGTGTCGGGACCAGCAAGGTCCAGAGGACTCACCAAGTGCAGGAGAGTCAGATCAGGCCCTAAGCAAACAGGGAAGCACACTGAATCCAAAGAAGACCCTCAAGAGGACCCACAGGCGGAAGGCCCAGGAATCGCAAGAGGACCTCGAGCAGCTCACCAAAGATTCTGGCCCACGGTGCAAAGGATGTGATGAGGATGAAGACCTTGTTAGGAAGATATGCTAGAGGCTGGAGCTTCTTGTAGCCTGAGGACAGAGTCAACAAGCCTTGAAAATGGCAACTCGATGCGGTGACAGGGGTTCTGTTCCAGCGGTTCCGATGATGGATACTGGCCTCAAACTTGCTGAGAAGACAGTGCAGGCCTCGAGGGAGTTGCAGAACCCACCACCTGTGTTGCTTAACCTTTCAGAGTCCGTGGCCGATCAGGAGCAGCAGACCAGTCAGCTTTTTTGTGGTGCCTGTAGATGCAGGGGAGTGACTCCTTCACTCCAAGGGAGATTACTTTGGGTGTCTTTGATGCCCATAGGCCTGGAGAAGAACCTGGATAAAACATAGGCACAGACAATGCAGAAGACTGGCAGGACGACGAGACCAGGAGCAGCAGTCATCTTCTTTGATGCAGTCTCGGTTCCAGGTGAAGTCCAACGAAGTCCAAGGAGCCCAGACGGTTGAAGTTGAAGTGGTTTCAGATCTGAATCTTGTCTCACGATGAATCTGAAGAGCCACCCACAGGTAAGCCCATAAGTACCCTAGGGAAAGGGTTGGGACGATTCAGAGATCCCTCCCAGACAGAGGGTGTCCTTTGTCCAGTTTTGCTCCAGAGCGGGAGCCAATGGCTCCCTGAACTGGTTCCAACTGGAGCATGCAAGGAGTCTGGTGGTGCTGGCTAGTGCCCCATCCCAGCCCAATACACGAAGTCCTGTCTGGGAGGTGGTCACACCTCCCTGTGACAGGAAACCTATTGTTCTACCTTCCCCAGCTCGAGCCTGGCTCAGCAGCAGGAGGGAAGAATCGTGTCTGTGGTTGGCAGCAGCACTAGCTTACGGTTAGACCCTGAAAGGCTATTACCGAGACTACAGGGGGCTCCCTAGGGAAGCCCCCAGTACATGGGATCCTACATCCAACACTGGAATCAGTGTTGGGGTAGGATTCCAACATGTTTGATACCAAACATGACCGGTATCAGTGCAGCCAATATATAGTTAGACATCTCGTATTTGACTTGATGTCCACTATATGTATTAAATGGCTGACCGCACTTACAAAGCCTGGAGAATCGACTCCAGTGTTTGTAGGGGGTGTCCTGCTCATGCTGGGCACCCTCACACTTATGAACTAGCACCCTGCCTTCAGGATTGAAAGGCCTGCCTTAGGGGTGACTTATAGGTTTTAAGGGCAGTGACATCAGATATAAGGAAATTTATATCTGTTGTGGGAGGTGCAAACACCAGCTCACACAGGCTGCAATGGCAGGCCTGTAGTCACAGTTTAATTGGTCTCTCATGGGTGGCATAATACATGCTGCAGCCCATGGGAGACCCCTAATGTAGCTATGCCCTGGGCACCTTAGTACCATATACTATGGACTTAGAAGGGTACCCCAGTAGCTAATTGGGAAGGTACCAAAGTATTTACCATAGTCAAATTTAGGGAGAGAGCACAGTGACTGGGGTCCTGATTAGCACGATCCCAGTCAGACTAGTCCAAAACACACTGACTCCAGGCAAAAAGTAGGGGTAACCATGCCAGAAGGATTCTACCTTCCTACAGTCCACTTTTGTTCATGTTCTGAGAAGGACGCACATAGCAGTATGAAGGTCCATATAAAGTCTTTATTTTCATACTCCTTCAGATTTCATAGTTTTTCAAAATCTTCAGTTAAACACATAAATGTGACAGCCAAGCCAACATGTGTTTCGCGAGTATCTCGCTTCTTCAGGGCTTCTAATATTTTGATCCAGTAAATACTTTGTGTTCGATCTTTCTTGTGAAAATGACCGATTCGGCTTTAAATAACAATAGCCATCATAACGGGGCTGTTGCTGGCATCTATCTCATCTGTGGTATTTGAAAAAATATGAAATGTGAAGAAATTTTAAAATAAAGATTTTATGTGGACCTTCATACTGCTACGTGTGTCCTTCTCAGAACATGAAATATATATATATATTAAATAATCTTGTTCATCGGTCAACACTGCTATGATTACTGCCGGCTCAGGTGGTTACAGATTTCTCTCCTACTCTTTTTTTTTTTTTATTCTCCTGTTTTTCCCAATGTCTAAACATAATTATTGCTCTATGTTTAGCACTTAGAAATTGTGGAAACTGTGGGCCTCATGGTAATTCTTACCTGTACACATTTAATTGTGGCTTCCTTACACACTGAAGGCAGAACATGCAGTCTGCCTTCAGTGAGTCAATGTGGTCACCTACAAAGATGACTACATTAGTGATCTCCTCCACAGTGAAGTTTTTCTTCCTTTTGTATTGAAATGGCCTGCATTTAGCTAGGTCTAACACCAAATGACATGCAGTCCAAGGGGGAGAGAGCAGCATCCTAGGTGTGGAGCATAGTTATGTGCTTCAAATTGTGATTGGTGACAGGTTTGAGGAAATGTGGTCTAGCAGACTTGCGGACTATTTTGAGTTTTACTCAAAGTAGGTGTATTAATAGGCCGATGCACGTTTAGCAGAGATGCGTATAATTTACAACATTTGGAAATAGATTGGGTAGTACCTCTCTCTATATGCATGGTATTGTTTAGAGAAATCTGAACATATTTTCTCAATTGTTTTTTGTAAGTGTATGCACAATAGTAGGCACACCACCACATGAGCCACGATTTTCCAATGTAAATGTATTTTTATGAATCAGCTCCATTTTAGAGAAAATGTAACCCTAATCCACACAAAAGGATATACTACACATGATTTGCGGAAACAATAGAAAAAATACTTAAAAAAATTAGAACAAATTTTCACTAAAGAGCATTGTGGTCATTAAAGTGGAGGCAGGGTATTCTGAAAAAGAAGTCTATTGAAATGTCACCATATAGCACAAACAAGAAGCATCGCAGAAGAGGAACATTGGTATTAACATAGACTTTTTAGCTGAGAAGATCCAAGATTATGAACAGTGAGTCAAATCACATGCTTTTAAAAAGTAAATAATTGATAATAGCTAATCATAGTTAAACAGGGTAAAACATTGCACTTTGGCGTGAAACAGCTTTAACCTAATTCAATATATCATTGAAGCAGGTGTTACTAATCTAGCAAAATTGTCAAAACATTGGCAATATTTACACACCTTCGCCAGTCAACAACAATACATTGAAATTACACAATAGTTAGCATAAAATCAAGCATTGGCAAAGACTGTACGATTGACTTATTTTTAACGTGTGTTCTTTGTTCTAAGCACTGCAGTGATAGATGCTTTATCACACAGGGTTCATAATGGGTGTCAGAAGCCTTACATTATGTATACATTTCTAGGTGTATTAACAAGCATCAGTGGCCCACAAAGTGCACGCACCAATGCATCTAGTCATGACGATCTGTGGCCCCACATGCTACACTCCTCAATTGTATCTAATAACGAGCATCAGTGGCAAAACACACTGGGGAATGGGGCTGTGGCTGCTTTGCCATGGCCCTGGGCACTCATTCAGCTGGTCCAACCCGAACAACTCAGTCAGTAGCCTGGGAAATGTCTCCACAGCTAGTTCTTTGATTTCTATGAGTTTACTTCTTCACTGTGGTTGAGACGGCCCACTTCAGTAACTGCAGGCACTCTATAATTCAGGGTGGTCACAGGAGGTGCCATGTTAAGTTGTTTTCTCACTTCTGGCTTGACTCAAGTGACTGGGCCAGTGGCTTCACTCTAAAATGTCAACCGTTGTAAGCTTTACTGGACCTTTCTGCTACTCCTATTGTAATGAATATGTCTGCACTGTTTTGACCGTCCTTTGGTAGCTTTACTTCGTACTTAATATTGCTTTGCTTTGAACAGTTCATATTGGGTAATCCAATGTAGTTTGATTAATTAACATCTTCATCAGGGAAGTGCCTTGTTGATGCACATTTGGCAAACACCATAGATAGACCAAAAGCAAATGATAAAGCATCTTCTCAGGCTTTGAACTAAACCACTGATGTTTATAGTGCATCATATACAGCTCCTTTTCATACCTTAGCATAGATCACGTCTTTCTCCTACATCATAATACTTGGTCACGTCTTATATGTAAACATAGAACAAGGATTAATCAATGCCTATTATTTGCTGCTCTAGAAAATTGCCCCTTCGCCACTAAAAAGAGTTTCATATTCACGTTCATCCTTAGTTGGCTTTGGTCATGCTCTGACATCATAATATGCCTAACCTTGTTCTTCCATGTTTGTATTGGTATATTTTTTTAATGCTTTATTTTCACATCCGGTTCAATGATGTCTCATCTGAATGTACCCAACAAACCCTTTCCTGTGTAAATAATCTCTTTAGAAGTAGTCCGTAGTGTTGATCAGAAAGTTAATGGAAATAAAAGAAAGCAAGTCTATGCTTTTAATTTTATCTGTGGTCATGGACAAGCTCGTTTTTTTCTCACATGATATATGTGTGTTCATCTCCACCTATTCACCATGCAATTTCAACCAAGCACAAATAGGGACTAGAATATATGTCAAGGGCATTAATCCACCACATCTCAGTTCTTGTAAATAATACCTCCCTGTTACCTCCTCTCCACAACTGTGGGTCTTGACCAACTACTTGATAGCACGCCTGGCTATATTTTATTTCTCTTCATTACAGTGCTTCCTAACTAGAGAAATGTTCATATTTAATATGACATATTGAATAAATCTGTATTTAGCTATCATAGTGTAGTGTAGTTCCTATTTCCCTGATAGGTTCTGCGCATTGGAATAACATACACTATAGGCTTGGCATAGGACTGAGGTCGGTATGCCCCTATCGCGTATATTAAACTTAATTACTGTGTACCAGCTAGCTCAGAGGCCACTATAAACTTCTTGACAACAAGAAGGGAATAGCTTCTGGCAACCACATAACATAAAACCCTGATCCCTCAGGATCGTGGAAACAATATACTACTTTTCATTCAGTCACTCATCTCCGAGAAGTACATAGAAGAAACAGTCGGGTTTGTTTACAATAAAATTTATTGCACAGTTGTTATTCTAGTACTGGTAATATGTGCTGCAACAACTGTTGGACAGTAGCAGAGAAATATGACCAGCAGTGCAGTTAAATAAAAATGCATGGTACAGTTTTACCATTGTGCAATAGTAATGAACACATACATGAAATACAGAATGCATTTAAGATAAAGCCTATACCCCTATGATGCCTAACTAGATGTACCTAAGTGTACCTAGCATGTGTGTAGGTCTTAGAGAGCCAAGAATCCCCTAGGATTTAGTCTAACCCCATTACCTTAGTGGGACTTCATCCTGGTCTCGAGCTGGACACCCCAGGATGGGTGGATGGACCTCTGCCAGCTGGAGCTGTGGCATGACGCAGGTTGCAGCGTCTCAGGTCAGAGTGTCGGCATGGAAGTCTCGGTCCCCTCTGGTTTGCTTGGGCAAAGGGAGGTATATTTATACCTGATAGGTGCCTTGGAATGTTAGTATTGACGTAAAGTCGGTCAGAGGAAGACGTCAGGAATGAACCCTTAGGGAATAGTGGTTCATGCATATTTAATGAGTTCTTGGAGAAATCAATAATCCTGTGCTAGGGAAAATCCCAAGAGCTTAAGGGTCTGTTTCTAAGAACTCGTTGTGACGTAGGTTAGTCACTGTTGGACATGGAGATGACGTATTTAGGATGGACCGTCTTCTGCACCCAGAGCACACGTCAGATAAGGGACAGCCTCTGTTGCTCGTTATTGTGAAGGGAGGACTAATGTAGGTGAAAGGGCCTTTAGTGGGTGAAAGGGCCTGCCTGTCTTTGTGGCACGAAGGATTTGTGCCTCTGAAATGGCGCACCTATGTTAGGGCCTCAATCCAGCACATAACACCCACTCCAATCTATGGACAATCGTGAATAACCCATTAAAAGCAAACTACGTGACTAAAATAGGCATTTGCATATAATTGGCAGGTAGTTGCATGAGAGTGGTTTATGAGCTGAAAAAATAGCAGCTGTTAAAATATGTAAAATTACTATAGACTCTGTGGAGACAGGAAAAATCTATAGTCATTAAAAAATACTCTCTTAGAGTCAGTAGTTACTTATAAAAGTTCCTGTTTATAAAATTGAAAACTCTTTCAAGCTGTTCAGAAGACCATGCTTTCTTTAGAGAAAAAAAAAAAGGTCAATTTAGAGGGAAAGCTCCAAGCACTCGGTGAGAGTTGAAACAATAAGAGAAAAAATGTGTTTCAGGACATGTTTTAGCAAAATAGAGATAAAAAGTGCTGGCTGGGAGACACAACATTTCTGTTGCTAGTTACTGCAGGGGACAGACATTTGTAATACCTCGCAGAATCGTTGTGGGAGCACAGAATAGTGCAGCCAGTTGCTGGTTCTGAGGCAGCCGGTGCTGTAATCGATACCTTGGTGCTGCTAAAGGAAGCAAAAAGGCACCCATTGGATTTGCAAGGAATGCTTTGGTTTGATGGGAATACGCTTGGGACACAGCCAAGCATGGGACTTCAGCAGTTCCAGCCTGGTGGTAAATGCCGCTGGCGTTTCCTTTGGAAGTGTCAGACAGATGATGACCACGCATTCTTCACTGCAAAAAACAGGCATCAGAGAACAGTTATGTTGCAGTTGCAGTCTTTTCAGACTGGTCTTTTAAATATTAGAAACCATGAGAAGCATAGTTCCTGTTCGCGAGGTATTCCCAAGGTGTATCACACTGCTTGTATGTGAAAGATAACATTTATCAAAAAGGAAAGAGGGGCAGTCTGTATTTAAGAGTGCTATTTTGCAAAAAGAAAAAAATATTTCTTTAGCTGATGTGAAATGAAAAATAAAAGTGCTGCACAAGCATGGTTTTCAGATTGCCTAAAGCATTGAATTTTACAAAGGAAACTTTCGTTTCACTACTGTCAGTGTTGGGGCTTTTAGCCAAAAAAAGGCACAACTTCCCTACACTGTAGGATTTCACTGCCTCTGGATGTTATCTGCACATAACGTAGGTCTGGCTTATGTAAACTGAGTCCCTTGGTGATGTTCAGGAATCATTTTTGTGACAGGTATGTGTGTCAAAAGGCCAAACCACCCATACTTTCCTAACTGGGTCTGTCCTGTTGTTTTGTAAATGGCATCTAATGTTGCCCCTGCTGATGTATGTCAACTATTCCACCCTCGTGCGATGGTGTTTCGTGGTGTTTGGCAATGTTCATACTGGTGTTTAAACAACCACATTTCTAGATGCATTACAATTGTGTAGGAGTTGATAACCTTAATGAAGGTAACAGGTATAAAGCATCACAATAAGAATAAATCTCTACCATTTTGTGATCTGAAAATGTAGCAATTATTCCTAAAACAGACAGCATATTATTCACTGTATCAATAACCCAATTTTCAGAAAAATGTACTGCAGGTAATGACTTCACTGAATGAATGATAAAACGAATGAAAATGAATGAAAGTTCAAAATACATTAATCAGACAAAGGCTTGTTCAGGCCGAATACATTTATAAGTCTCTTTTGCATTTGAATTGAAAATGGACGTGGCTTCAGTTTTATGTTGATCCTGTGTTGTAGAAAGTGTCCACTAAGAGTCATACTAAAAGCTAGCTCTAAGCAAAGCTAGAACAGAAAAAGATGAACCCAGAAATACTCCATAGTTCTACTCATGGTGAAGCCAGGTCTGTATCTTTTGGAAAAAGAAAAGGTTCAAAAGTTTATACTTGCATGTTCGTTGTTTGTTGTTGGGCTGGCATTGCTTCCTGTTCACGTGGAGCCATGGAAAACGTATCAAAGTTAATGAAATAGTCAGTAGCTGTATGATCAATTGTTGAAATTGCATCGTGTTTAGCTGAAGTTATTTCTGCTGTTTTTTTTTTAAAACTTTGAAATGTTGAAGTTAATAGTTGATGTCTTTGCTGAAAAACGTTCAGATGGTGAAGTTAATATTTTATGTTTTTGTTGAAAAACATTGATGCATTTATTAGTTGTTGCTTTTGTTGAAAAACGTTGATGCATTTATTATTTGATGTTTTTGTTGAAAAACGTTGGTGTACACATTTGTTTTTGGCCAAATTGCAACTTGAGTGTTGTCTTGACTTTTATTTTGAATTTGAAAGGTTGGTTCAAGGAGAACTAGTTCCATTGCATTGTTGCATAGTCCCCCACTCCATGGATTTGATTTCTCAAACGTGATGAGCTTTTCAGCTTGAATTTCTTGAATTGTAGTGAGAGGGACATCTACTACTGTGGAGTTCACGAGGCCTACTGCTCAGTATTGGCCACATAGTTTTTGGTTGATTCTTTCATTTGAAATGAATCTGTTTTCCTTTTTCACGGCAAGATGCGGCAAAAGTACAGTTCTTGTTCCATTCACTTCAAGGAATGCATAGGTTTTCCTGTATGAGGGGCCAAATTCCTTCGTGTCCGCGATCTTTATCTCTCTCTGCCCAGATCCCCGACTTTTGGGATTCAGACAGGTCTTGCCGTGATTACCTCGACTTCCCAGTGGTGGCCTGTTTCACTTTGACAGAATCTTTGTTTGTTTCTTTGTTTCCTTTAGTTCCTGTAAAACAGCCAAACGATCATAGATACAGAATGGTTTTCATCCGCCACTGTGCCTTCACATTTATGATCAGGTTCCCACATTCTTAAATGGAGTCAGACCTCCTAGAGAGCTTCTTGGCTGGGTGTGTATTGCCTCCTGAATCCATATAAGTGTTTGACCCCACTAACGCCCCTGCCTAATACCCTAGCTGTTAAAGATTGCTCTATGTCCCAGTTCTTCCTTTCCACTACCTAAATTCCCTCAGGATGGTGTTGGAGAGGAGTACCGCAATGCTATGCCCATCCCTTCCATGGCCTCTTTGTAAGCCCGAGAGCCAAACGCGGAGCCACAGCCAGGGTGTAACGTTGATTGCGTATGTCCTGATATTGACTCGCAAATCTTTTATAACAGTTCGAGCGTCAGCCGAGCGCTAAGGCCATACCTATAGGAAACTTGAGCACGGATCCACTGCCACCAAGATATATTTTAAAGCCACCTCAAAATTTGAGGGGCCACAGTGATCCTGTTACACGACACAATCTAGTGGACAGTCTGATGCTGTCTAGCAATGGGACCTGCGTGGGTCTTGTGATGGTGGAGCCTGGCATCTGTTTACAGATGTTGCAGTTCAAGACAAAGTCAATAGTCTGACTTCTGAACCCTGGCCACCAATGGCACTGTTGCAATGAAGAAATAGTAGCTATTACCCCTGAATGCGCGGAGCCCAAGCCCTAGTGTGCTTTAAATGATTAATTCCTGCCTACTATCCATATTTGGAAATACTCTATCCCCCATTCCAGGAATCTGAGCATATGGAATGTTGTGTGCACCTAACTTGTAGGAGTATATGAGTGGAAATTTCTTAGGCACTGCTGTGCTGCCTTTGCGTAAAGCAATTACAGCCACCATATTCTAACCTTCTATTCTCGTTGTTGAACGAGTGTGCGCAGCTACGGAAGCTGTGTGAACAGCCCCCTGTGTGGCTTCTACAGCCAATGAATTCTCTTCAACGTGCACGCCATCACGTTGATGACTCAGCGTGTTAATCACGTGAGTTTTTGGTAGGTCGTTTTTCAACTCCACTACCTGTTCCCATAATTTTTGTGTTTAATTATGCCAATGAATTCCCTTCAACGTGCACGCCATCACGTTGATGACTCAGCGTGTTAATCACGTGAGTTTTTGGTAGGTCGTTTTTCAACTCCACTACCTGTTCCCATAATTTTTGTGTTTAATTATGCCACCTTTTTGATCTTTAAACCCATTTTGTTCCCAATGGTGTAAATATTTATTATATGATTGCACACAGTAAAAGGAATCACACACAATGAGTGTGTGGAATTCTCAATCCGTGTTTACAAGTGAAAGTATCAGGGCTTTTAAAGCTGCCAACCGAGCCATGCTATTACCTAGAGGTAGTTTTTTGGTGCAATGAGGACGGAACTTGCCATCCAGCATCTGATCTTTAACAAAGGCGGCCGGTGGGGCAGACCCATCAGTGTAAATTTTAAAAATTCATACTGATCTAGAGGCAAGATTTCATTTGGTAGATGATGTTCTTTTTCATATTGCAGGAATGCCTGTGTTTTTAAACTTTGATCAAATCTGGATTCAAAGTCTGCTGCAGCAAAAGAATTAGCCCTTTGTATCCATTCTGGATGTAAGGCTTTGGCATTAGGAATGCTAGCCCCGGTACTGGGGTGACAACAATAATGCATCTTCCCATGAGCCAGTGCTCTTTCTTTTGCTACAGCAGTCTGAATGGTTGTTAGAATTTTTTCCTGTTGAATTAAAACTCATTTCTGTGTTTGTGTACAGATGAGATTTGTATGCGATTGGTACAGTTTCACCTTCATTAAAGGTTTAATAAGTGTACCCGCATTGACCCAAAATGATACTGAGTACCAAGTGGTCAAGTTTACACATGTGTGTATGTGTTTGGAAGCAATAATACCTTCCTGGAGTGAACAAAGAATATTGGTGTGTTCTTGTGTCCAGTGTTTGACTGAAAAGTCAGGTTTGAAAATGGTCGTAGAAAGGTTTTACTCTCTCTGCGAAATCCAAAATGTATGTTCTGCCAAAATCTAGGAATCCCAGTACTGATTGGAAGTTGTTTTATTGTCTTTGGAGGCTGGAGCAGCGCACACTTTTCTAAAAAGTTAGCTGCCAGGCTTTTCCCTTCACTTGAAAACTAGTATCCCAAAAATAGGACACAGAGGTGGGCAATTTTTGATTTCTCAAAATTAAATTTGTAGCCCTCAGAGGCGAATCCCATAATAATGATGCTCACCCTGGTCAAGTGTTTCCCCGATAGGTCGTCCGTTAGATAAATATCATCCATATAGGACAACACTTCTTCATCAAAGTGCTTTAGCCATTCAGTCACTCTTTCAGAAAATACCCATGAGCTGTTCTTATACCCACGGGGGAGATGACAAAAAATTGTCGCTGGGACTCTAATATACTAAATGCTGTTAGGTACCTGTTTTCAGGTGCTATAGTTTGACAGAAAAATCCATTTGAGACAACAAATGTCGTTTTGTATTTTTTCCCGCATAATGTTGTTCATTAATGCGGCACTATCTGCATGTTGGACAGCATATGTCTTTGTGCAAGTGTGCAAGTGTTCAAGTGTCTGTAAATGAAAACTAGACGAAATGTATTATCATGTTTTGATAAGTGAAACAAGGGATTGTTCTTTTGTGAAGTGCATTTTTCAATGATCTCCTGGTATTCAAGTTGATCTAAGATCTCCCTGACCTGTGTTTTTAGCTTCTTGCTTAATAGGATATTGTCTTTGAGCATGTGGTGAAACTATTAACGGGATCACGTGGTGGGTTGAGGCATCCTCCCATCCAGCGTGATTTTTATACAATGCTGGAGCTTGGGCTACTGCCCACTCCTGTGCATATGTATGTTTAAGGTGAACGGGAACATGGTTGGAAAATGCAGGAAAAATATACTTTCTCCCTTTGGGTGCTCCCTGACGAATGCTGGCGGCTAATCTTGTTCTGCTAACAGTATGTCAAAACCAGACAATAGGTTCTTCACAAAGAGACCTTTTACTTTCCTGTGTTTGTCCTCCTCCATGCGGAGTGTTATTTCATATAACTTGTGTGGGACGCTCACCCTTTTGTCTGGTCCCACTGTGATGTAATCATTCAATTTTGCTGTCCAGAAATTCCTTCAGGTTCTGGCGAGCTATTGTTACTTCTGCCGCTCTGTCTAGCATTGTCTGAGCCCATTCCCCGTTTAGAAGTTGAGTCCTTAGGATTCTGTGCATGTCTAACTTTGAGACCTGCAACTTTCTTCTTTTTAAATTGAGGTTTGGATTGTGGCTTGTCTTCTGTTTTAGAAGAGTCCTGAGCGTGCTTGTCCCTGGACTGCTTGCGCTCTTCTTTGTGTGCTGACTTTCCTTCTCTCCCTGTGTTTTGTCCAGAGGAATGTGTATCAGTATCCTGTCAGGTTTCCTAATATTATCCCTATTCCTAAGGTTATACCTCTTTGCAGAGGGCTCCTGTTGAGGACCTACCTCGGGACTGAGAATCTTTTCTGAAAATATTTGTTTTTTATTATTATCCCACTTCTTTTTAGAAGAAGTAGGTGTCTGCTTAGAATTGTCCTTCTCAGGACTGCCCATTAGCTGTGGTTTTAAAAGCTTTCCCACCCAAACTGTCCCTTCCCAGTTCTGCATATGTAGTTTCAATTATTTTGGGAAGTTCTTGTGGTTGGTCTATAAGACTGACCTCTCTTAGGCGTTGGCGGATCGCCACTGAAGCTGCTTCCCCTTTAATGTTAGCTAGTATTATTGATGATACCTGGTCGTAATTACCTAGTAATTTCATACCTAAGTTCAGAGCTGGTTCAGCTCCATACTCGTTCTGTATCTGTCGTAAGACATCTGGAATTACCGCTAAGGAAGGAATACCATGAGTCCTGGTATATATGGCAGCAAAGACTGTACCCCAAGTGGTGCAGTCCTCTAACTGTGGTGTGATCCCCATGGGCAAGCAGAGTGTTAGCATTATATGCTTTCAAATGGTGTGGTATTTGGAAATACTGCTTCTAACTGGGTAATTTTCTGAGCTACCCAGAAAGGAATCTGTTCAAATTTTGTGGGCAGTTTACCCATTACTGTGTGTAATGTTTGTGGAGTGATTTTAGTAGCGGTGCTCTGTGTTGGAGCTGTGTTATTTGTAGCTACTGTGGGCTGGACACCAAGTAACCTCATGACGAGTTGCGTCATGGCTCTGTAAGAGTTTTACCAACTCTTTGTGTTGTAAGAGCAGTGCATCTTGTGGCATTATGTCAATGTCAGGATGTGGTATGTAGGCGGCTAATATTGGCCATCTAGCTCCTGGTCTACCTAGTGGACCGAACCTGGTTTTATTTATTTGTTGTAGGGCGCCATTAAACCAGAAATTGTGGTCCTGGTCAGTGAGCAGAATCTTAATCTCCTCGAACGGAGTGTAGACCGCTGGGACTTCTTCATGTATGTAAGAATGAAAAGTCTGAGTTGTTGCTTCCACTGCTGGGAATGTAACCCAAGAATAGAACACATCTGTTTGATAATCTTCGTGTGCCTCTATTAATATCACTGTACCTCCTCGGTCTGTTAAACCATGTCTGAGGGGTTTTTGTGTGAGTGTATGCCTGATTTTGGTTGCAAAATGTATTGCATTTGCTTCCTCTTCGTCGTTTGAGACCTGTGTCCCAGTGACAGGAGCAGCTGCCTCGACAGACATTGTGTTGTGAAAACAAAATGTCCTAAAAAAGGGTTTTAAGATAAGGTTTTAAAAGGCACAATTGTTAGGGAACTATTTCCTTCAAGCTCGATTAACCAACAGCCAATACATAGGAAGTTTGCCTACTCAGCTGTGGCGGAAGTTTGTGCCTACCCACTCCAGACGTCTCTGGCGTTTTGTGAGTAGGGGTCTCTGAGAATAAGGATGACTGAACTACTCAGATTCTACTGTTAAATAAGTGCCAAATTCAAGTTGGGCGCCATGTAGTGTAGTTCCTATTTCCCTGATAGGTTCTGCGCATTGGAATAACATACACTATAGGCTTGGCATAGGACTGAGGTCGGTATGCCCCTATTGTGTATATTAAACTTAATTACTGTGTACCAGCTAGCTCAGAGGCCACTAGAAACTTCTTGACAATAAGAAGGGAATAGCTTCTGGCAACCACATAACATAAAACCCTGATCCCTCAGGATCGTGGAAACAATATACTACTTTTCATTCAGTCACTCATCTCAGAGAAGTACATAGAAGAAACAGTTGGGTGTGTTTACAATAAAATTTATTGCACAGTTGTTATTCTAGTACTGGTAATATGTGCTGCAACAACTGTTGGACAGTAGCAGAGAAATATGGCCAGCAGTGCAGTTAAATAAAAATGCATGGTACAGTTTTACCATTGTGCAATAGTAATGAACACATACATGAAATACAGAATGCATTTAAGATAAAGCCTATACCCCTATGATGCCTAACTAGATGTACCTAAGTGTACCTAGCATGTGTGTAGGTCTTAGAGAGCCAAGAATCCCCCTAGGATTTAGTCTAACCCCATTACCTTAGTGGGACTTCATCCTGATCTCGAGCTGGACACCCCAGGATGGGTGGATGGACCTCTGCCAGCTGGAGCTGTGGCATGACGCAGGTTGCAGCGTCTCAGGTCAGAGTGTCGGCATGGAAGTCTCGGTCCTCTGGTTTGCTTGGGCAAAGGGAGGTATATTTATACCTGATAGGTGCCTTGGAATGTTAGTATTGACGTAAAGTCGGTCAGAGGAAGACGTCAGGAATGAACCCTTAGGGAATAGTGGTTCATGCATATTTAATAAGTTCTTGGAGAAATCAATAATCTGTGCTAGGGAAAATCCCAAGAGCTTAAGGGTCTGTTTCTAAGAACTCGTTGTGACGGAGGTTAGTCACTTTTGGACATGGAGATGACGTATTTAGGATGGACCGCCTTCTGCACCCAGAGCACACGTCAGATAAGGGACAGCCTCTGTTGCTCGTTATTGTGAAGGGAGGGCTAATGTAGGTAAAAGGGCCTTTAGTGGGTGAAAGGGCCTGCCTGTCTTTGTGGCACGAAGCATTTGTGCCTCTGAAACGGCGCACCTATGTTAGGGCCTCAATCCAGCACATAACAATAGTTGTCTGAACATTTCAGCAAACGCCACATGGGCAACAGATCATGTATACAACAAACCCTACATTGCTTATCTGTATTGGGATGAACATTTTCTACTGAGCATTTTTATGACTTTGCTATGAAACTGATGTTTATACAGTTCAAGCTGGGAAGGCAAATATTTTCCAAGTCAATAAGGTAATTTGGATTTGTGACTGAATTTAATTCTCCGTTAGTACCAGGTAATTTTGAATATTTAATTTCTTTCTGGTAACATATTGTAGTTCAGTTTAAGATGTGCAAGAGTTTTATCAGGCTGAAATGGTTGTCAATGTATTTAATTATCTACTGTGGACAGTGATGAAAAGTGCCTATTATTGTCAGTTTCTGCTTTATCCCTTTTAGTTTCATTTAATTCTTGTCTTGTTAAGACTGATACCTTTTCCCTAGTTCTTCAAAGGTATCTATACTGTATTGGCTTGCCTAGAAAAGCTGTAATAGATTTTCTTGTAAGTATTCATTGTGATATGAGACTTCTCTTTACCCTTAAAATTTGAATGTACAGTATTGTTAGTTTTTCCATTATCTGTCCTTATAAATCTTCCATTTTGCAATGTGACATTTAAATCCAGGAACTGCATACTAGGACCCAGAACATTCAATGTAAATTGTATTGTGAGTTCATCTTGTTGAGTTATGTGAAGAAAGTTTGTAATTCCAACTGTGTTCCATGACAGATGCCAAGTATATCAATGATATACTGAATTGCGTAACATAGTTTAGTTGTCAATACCTGATTTTGCAGAATATATCCCGATTCAAAATAATGAATGTATGTGTTTGCATGGGTGGGGGACTGCATAGTGCCACCCATTGCTGTTTTTGCCATCTGAAGATAGTACTTTTTCTTATAGCTAAAAAATTTTAAGTTGAGGATAAACAGCATTAATTGTAGTAAAATGTTTTATTGGCAACATTATTGGTCTTACAAGCGACCCATTCCCGGACAGGATGATAGATGGCACCCAAAAAGTAGGAAAATAACATAATTTGAGTAAACAATGCTATTGGGCACAGCAATTTTACTTTTGATGACAACCACTTTAGGACTGAAAAATTACTGGGTCTCTGTAACATGCAATTATAAATATAACTCTTTGTTAGTCTAGACCACAATGACCTCATACGAACGGTTACATATGTAATGTAGGATCTAGTCAAGAGTTCTAGCAGCTCTTGCTAAATGCCCCAGACTAGGAGAGTTCAGAGTACACAAGCACTCCTTCCCTAACAACAGAAGAAACCTGGCACGCTAAACGTAAGAAGAAGAAGCTCTGTAGTATTTTTCCAAACTTGTAATTTTTCTGCGACGGTCGGACTCTGAATAAGGCCAGTGCCAGTTTCATGATTCAATCACAACAATGCCGTCTTCTTCCTTATGTGACATGGTACCAAGTCTACTTCACATTTCACAAGGACAAAGATTTTGAAGCTATTTTTTACCCAGCTGATCCAGCTCCTGATGCTCTTTTGAAGGAAGTTTAAGCTTCCAAGTCTGTCATTAAGACCCATACCAGTAACTCTGGAGATGACACCTTCCAAATCTAAAATGAAGACACCCCCCACCTATTGAAGCCTTTATGCACTGTGCAACTTTCTCTTTACAGCTCTGCCTGAGGTGCTGGTGCAGGTCAGCATTGTTCAAACCAAACTGACCAAATTATCATTGAAAAGGGGATTCGGAAAAAGAAGAGGCAGGGACTTTAAGTGATTAATCATACAAGGGACAAGAGATTCTAAAAATGGCCGCCCAGTGGTCGGTGTCCATCCTGCCCCTTAATTATTGGCTTATGTTACAGTGATTTGGTAGATTTTCTGTTCAGCTTTTGCCTTGAATAAAGGAAATAAACACGAAAAACACATGCATGAACTGGCCCCAGGTGACCCTGATTTCTTTGTTTTTCAACTTACTCTAAAGAGCCTTGTACTTTGGACTGGTAAGACCATATTTAAGCCAATACACTCTTTCAGCTGAGGATGTTTGCTTCAGTAACCACAATCACCTGAAGATATCCTACCTCACTATAAAGTCACATCAGCTTAGAAATGTGTGTGTGCCAACCTATGCAATGGACAAACCAAATGTTTTTTGTTAGACTGTCACCCATTCTAGAAGTGGCATGTTTCATCATCGGTCTCATCCTGGTCCCTAAAACCCAGAATTGGCTCGACCATATTCCAGGGAGCACTTTTGATATAAATTGCAACTAGGGTCTTCTCAGAATTAAAATACTTAGAACAACCAAAGTATCCCTTTTATTAGCAGTTGTTCAGGTATGAAAAAACCAATAGGTAAGGATAAACCATGGGATATAATGATCCTATTACACTACTATTCTTGTTGGCTTGTTTCAGACCCTAAAATAAGGCCTCTAAGGGTCCAGAGTTTTCATCAGGACAAACAAGTGCCCAGGAAACATTTTCTGATCCGTCCAACCTCACTAAATAATGGCGGGGACAAACATATAAATCCATGCATGAAATGGCTTACTAGCGCACTCTACAAGAGGAATGTTCAAACTTGAATCCTGTAAGAGAAAAGGCACAGCATATTGTATTGAGTCTACACAAACATTCGGGTGAACTCATAATCAACTCTGAAACTGGTGTTTTCACACTGTAATCATGCAGATACATGTGATTCTCGTTAGTTGAAACACACACATCTCATTCCTCTATTAATGAAACAAATATTAGATTAATATCTCACAAGCACAGATTGTGGTTCCATGCTGTGAACAGGCACATAGACATGAGTCAAGGCTAAAACATCTATGTAAGTGTGACAAGTAGATATATATTATACACATTAGTGGAACGATGCACACAAAGATACCACAAACATTGTTTCTTACACTGTTATGGATCTCTTAAGGCAGCATTGGAGGAGGAGGGGGAACAAGCCACTATAGTCAAACACTCTGGATGAGTAGTCACGGTATAGAGATAACCATGTAGGAAATAAAATATCAGCATAACAAAAAGAATGAGTGGAATCAACAAAAAGGGGAAATGGTCAAACTGTTAGGAAAAAAATGGATTTATTCCACTTTGCTTATGTCCTCAAGGGTGCGATGTCACCAGGTACCTGTTTCAGCCCTCACTCCTGCTGGCTCTGCCTCAGATAAAGGCTAAGAGGCCTCTGCTCTTGAAGCCGTCTTGTTGCAGGTGCCGCAGGGGATGACTCAACGTGATTGTCATCTTGGGATAGTGTGCCTTCAAGAACCATAGTATATGTTGTTTTATTAACAAAGAAACAATCTCCACGGTGTACAGTGCATGGTGAGTATATTCTGTGGGTAATAACAAAATCTAAATGCCTTATTACACTAAAAATCTTTTATATCTCATTCAAAAACCGTCAAAAAACAAATAATCAGAATTATTTTATGGGAAAAGGAACATGTTCTTATCCTCAACTATGGTGTTGATAGTGATGGTGAAAAGTCAGTATATTTCGTTGGGTACAAAGACAAAAACGTGTCTTTATCCTCAAAAAATGTTTTGTATATCTCAGTGCCAAACAATTCATAGGTGAATAAAAAAACAACCTTTCTTCATTTATTCGGCAAATGCAGCATGTTATCACCTTCAAATAATCGGAATAACAAGATGTTGACACTAAGGAGACATTGAAGGGTGTTCCAAATTACCTGTATTTCTCAGTAGTTACACACTACTTGTGTGGAAAGATGGAAGAAGGAATTACCAGGAGTCATAAGGAGTTAAGCTGATTCCAAGGTATAGGATCATTTAGACCCTTTTCATGTGTCCTAAGTCTGTAAACCCATCACTGCTCGTGCTCCAGTAAGGTTTTTTGCATATCATTACTTAATGTGATTTTATCAATTACAGTCCAAAAAGGGTCAGTATCATGACGTCCGTTATCTTAAAAAATGTTTAGTCAATTTTGCAGAGGCCATTTGACAATCAGTATTGCTGTGGTGCTCACTAATTCGAATTTTGAATTCTATGGTTCAGAGTCAAATCAAACTTTATTTGCTTTTAAAATAAAATAAAAGCACATTGACACACATCACATATATAAAAACAAACATATAATAATAAAAAAAAGAAACCATTTAAAACCAAGCACATATTCAAAACCATTTTGAAAACAAAACCATTTCTGGAATTTCATGCCATAATAGCACATAAAAAATCCAATTGGTATGACAAGGCTTAAAAATGCAGTAAATGGGACCATAGATAAAAAAACATTTTTAAAAAGTGGGCTTTAAAATTCATCACATCAACTAACACTACAGTCACTTTCTAACTACCCTGCACAATTGCATTGCTGAGGCAATAAATCTTTATGTAGTAATACAAATTGTCTCAGTCTGGAGAAGTTGCAGATAAAAAAAAGTTTCTTTACACTTTCCAATATTGAGGTTTGGCAAGAGAGGTCTTAAAATGTGAAGCCTTAATTCTTTATAGAGATCTCAGAAAAAAAACAAATGTAATTGCAATTGGGGCGATACTTAGTCACAAGAGCATGGTAGCAGATCCTGATTACTATAAAAATTGGACGGATAAGATAACAAATAATGAACTGTGCCAAGCCTGAATCTGACCAAATAAAACCTTTGGTGGCGCGGTGCCTTGGTCAGATATGGTTCCATACTAGGAGTGGTGCACAATGGAAGATCAGTTGCTACTGTCTTTTTCTTTGACTCAAGAGACATCCTTCTAGCAGTAAGTTGTTTTAATATATTTTATTTTACAGTAGTCTTGATTGTCTGATTAATGGACTGCGGGTTGTCATGAAGTTCATCTCTTCCAATTGCCCGTAGATCGTGCCTAACACAGGTAAACCACCCTATTTTATTCGCCCGCTAAACAAGTAAAGGTAGAAAACACTTAAGAGCAGTACCAGAGATGGAAAAAGAGGGGATCCTGCTCTGGCAAAAGATTTTTTTTAATGGTAGAAATTCCAATATCAAATGTGCAAATGTACAAAGGAAAAAAAAAAAAACAACATTTATTATAACAGCCTTATTGTTAAGGTGCATTATTTAAAAAAATATATTTCTAAGTTCTTAATGCGCTTTTTATAATTCTCAACCATAATTTCACTTGTCCCCTTATCCATACATCAGTTTCTAGCAGCCCAGTTGGTAAAATAGAGCATAAAGTACATATACAATTTCTATAAACTCGTATCGTCATGATACTTGATCCAAGGATGAAGAGGGGCTATTCCTCCACTTGCTCCCTCCAAGTAGTGAAGTGTTCCCAGATTTTCCCTCCTGTCTTTCTAGCTTTAATACCCCGCCGATCATATATGGCTTTTTCGAGGCTATAAGTTTTCAATAACCGAGCTAACCACTGGTGAAAGGTCGGTGGCTTGGGGTCTATCCATGCTGATGCAATAATAATTCGATACACTGCCATGGCTATACAAATTAAGGCCCCGCCATCTTCTAGACCCAGATTGTGTATTCCAAGCATTATTACCTGGGGAGTAATTTCCACCTGTATCTGTAGCTTTTCCTGTAGGAAGAGTTCAGTTTCTCGAATGAGCGGGGAGAGTTCCCGGCATATGGCGAACATATGTATCGAATCTGCTTTATATAGCGCACATCTTGGACAATGCGTGCCTTTCCCTTCTCCCCATTTGGCAATCCGATATGGTGTATAGTATAGTTCAAAACACGTTTTATAAAATTGCGCCTGACAATTGGCTGGCATTAAAATCTCTAATGAATTAAGATATGCTTCCTGAAAATCACCATCTGTTATTCCCAGCGACTCTTGCCACTTTACTTTACTTGTTTTTTTTTTTTCCTTTGTACATTTGCACATTTGCACATTTGTTCTCCGGAACATGGCACTTGCACTTTATCAAATTAAGCTGATATTGCACAAATACGGGGGACTGAACAAAACGAATTTAATAAGATTAATTGTACGCACTAGCATTCTAGAGCAAGAAGAAGGATAGGTTAGGAGGTTAGATAATGGAGTTTTATGTAGTACTATCCCTTCTTTTGATTTTTACTTGATGATTGGATAAAATATGCATTTTGGGTCTTTTAATTTTGTAGATGTGTAAAAAGGCATGGAGTGTAATGTGTAATGTTTAATGCAATATATGCAAAATATGTATACGTAAGTAAAATTAAGAAGAATAATTGAATTGTGAAAAGGAAGAGATTTTGTTAAAGAACTACCAAAATAGACAAGAGAAGGATGTTGGATAAAGATGTCTTAGACCTTAGGTTTTAAAAACTCATCAGGTAAAGTGTTTTTGATCGGTGATTGGGGCGGGGGGGGGAAAAACTGTTAAAAATGTGCGCGAGTTTTCCTGTAGAAGCTCGAACTGTCTTTGTATAAAATTTGTTTTCTCACGCAATAAAAAACATTTAAAAAAAAAAAAAAAAGAGAAACCTCAGAATAAAGAAAAAAAAAAAAAAAGAAAAAAAAAGAAATTCCAATATCAGACATAAAAGCTACAAACCTAGCTAAAGGTTTTTGGAGCCCCCATGCTGTTCTGGCCATTAGGACACAGTCATCTGCGTAAATTAGCACAGGCAGTGACCTAGTACCCATCCAAGGGGGATCTGCTTCCGCCTCTACCAAACAATCCACCAGTCCATTATTGTAAATCTAAAAAGAAAAGGGGCCAGCACACAACCTTGTCTGACCCCTTTTCTGATTTTAATGGGGGCCGATCAATCCCCATAGACCCCGAACCTTACATTTGCCTCCACATCTTCATGTAGTTGAGCAAGAAGATGTCTTATCCCTATGTCAGAGCAGTTCTTGGCCAACATGTCCCACAGCCTTCCCCTTATGACATTGTCGAAGACTGCGCTGAAGTCTATGAACGCCAAGAAAAGGCACCCCCCCCCTTTGGCCAGCACATATTTGTTAAGTAGCAAGTGCAAGTTCAGGCACTGGTCAGTTGTCCCAGGTGCCATGGCAACATCAGTCATTTGAGATATTATCAGCGATGTCACTGACTGTGTCATGAGTGATGTAATATGTGAGGTCATAAGCAGTGCACTGTAGGGGTGTGAGTTATAGTTAGCTCAGGCAACTATAACTGCTGAATTTTTATGGTTTTGCACGTGCGGAATTTGAGCCTTACTATAACGTCCCTTTAACCTTTGTTTTTTTTAGTAAATTTGAAAGGTTTTTTAAATTAGTCTAACTATGACATCCCTGTAACCTTTGTTTTTTTCAGTGAATTTCAAAGGTTTTTCAAATTCTATTTCAAAAGTCTTATATCCCTGTAATATTAATTTTTTTGAGTTATTTTCTAGGGTTTATTTTTAATACGAAGTATACTACAATTTATTTAGATTTTTAATTTATCATTTTTTTAACTGCAGATTTTTAAAAAATATACTTTATGTATGATCAACAGGTAAACATGACATACATACTTAATGTAAAATATAATATGTTTTTGCAAATGTATATATTCAGGTTTTATAATATTTTAAATTAATTTTTGGCTCTGCGATACCTCTGTGGGTCCAAAAACATAGATGGAACCACAAGTACTCTATGGTTTTTAATTCTGATCACATAATCGGAATGAATCTGCAAAGTCGGGTTCGCCGAAAATGTTAAATATTATTTCAGATATTTACTTCCCACTTTTCATTAATGACATCAGTGTGAGCATATTTACAAGTATATATTTTACGAGTTTCGCAACTTCGTGAATCTACTGACTGGTTTTCGCGAATTTGCCCGATGACACATTCAAACCTTGCCTTTTGATTGGGTTCATTAGGACCCCACCCATGTACATGTGAAGCCACACAAAAAACTTTATTTCTCCATTGAACTCTGTAGAAGGAGGATTGAGAAGCAGTGGTGCTCTACTTTCATAGAATGACTGAAGCTTCATCTTCTGTCCAGGATGAACATCTAGAGCCTGTTGAGGTTGAAGAGGAAGATACACCACCTCCAAGAAAACAAAGTGATGCCTGGATGCATTTTACAATACCTTCAAGGGAATAGAAGGTTACAGCTAAATATGTGCAATGTAGTATTTCCGGCAAGCAGTTAGCCAGGGGCACTGCCAAGAAGTATTTACATGGGACAAGTTCCATGTAGAAGCACTGTGAAGAATTGAGTGAGATGCTTACTCACTGTGCAAAATGCCACATGCTTGTCGTTGTAACAATGTCTTCTGTGGGTGCATTCTTGGATACAGTGAAGAAGCATTGTTTTTTGAAGACGAAAGTGAGTTGCTTCTCTGCAATTCCCTATACTTAGCCTTTTACTACCCTGTTTACTTTTATTTAAAAAAATAAAAAACTTAAATAACCCTTCTTCAAAAAAAATTTCTTTTTAGAACTACCATTTGATCAAACAAAGTGATATTTCTGTGGTTTTTAATGTGTCAGTGACTGTATTGGTGTGAGACTGGCTGTGTTAGTGGCTTTATCGGTGTGAGACTGGGTGTGTCAGTGATTGTATCGGTGTGTGCATGAATGTATCTGTCTCTGTCTTGGAGTGTGGCAGGTCTGTCAGTAGCTGTTTCAGTTTGTGCCTGGGAGTGTAAGTGGCTCTGTTGATGTGTGAGTGGGTGTGACAGTGTCTGTAAAAATGTGTACCTGGGTGTGTTACTGTCTGTATAATTTTGTAGCTGGGTGTGTCAGTAGCTGTATCAGTATGTGTATGGGTGTTTGAGAGGCTGTATCAGTGTTTGGCTGAATGGCTGTCTGTATCGATATGTGACTAAGTGTGTCATTAGCTGTATGAATATGTGCCTTGGTGTGTCAGTTTCTTTATCAGAGTGTGGCTGGGTATGCCAATACTTGTATCAGTGTGTGTCTGGGTATATCAGTGGCTTTATTGGTGTGTCACTGGGTGTGTCAGTGTTTGTATCAGTGTGAGGCTGGTTCTTTCAGTGACTGTATCAGTGAGTAACTGGGTGTGTCAGTGACTATATTAGTCTGTGCATGGATGTGTCTCTCTGTGTGTGGCTGTAATGGTGTAAGGGTATGTGTGTGAGTAACTGTATTGGTGTGTGGATGTATGAGGGGTGTATAAGTGTATAGTTGGGTGGATGAGAAGATGTTTCGTGTGCAGCTTGGTATGTGAGTAGCTGTATGAGTGGGTGTGTGAATGACTGTGCGGGTGTATGAGTCTCTGTATGGGTATATGAGTCTATATAAGTAGGTGTTTTCATGTGTAAATGGGTGTGTGACTACCTGTATGGGATTTTGAGTGGGTGTGTGAGTCTGTGCTGGTGTGTCAGTACCTGTGTGAATGACTCTATAGGAGTTCATGTACGAGTACTTGTATGGATGTGTTTGTGACCCCTAAGTTAACTTGTTAATATACATTTTTATAACTTTACAAATACATTTTATTAACACATTACAATACAATTTAAACCAAACAATAAATATAACATAATTTATTTACCAATACACTTTTGTGCCCAAGTACTCCAGATAGATGCAGGTAAATGTTTAGACCAGGAAGGACAAAATAAAGTGATGTCTGAAAGCATTTTATAATACCTTCAGGGGGAAAGAAGGTTACAGCAAAATATGTGCAGTGTAATATTTGCATCAAGCTATTATCCAGGGGCATTGCCAAGATGAATTCGCATGGGACACGTTCCATGTGGAAGCACTTAAAAACAATTCATGAAATAGTTTACAACCGGATGATCCAGGAGAAAGCAGGTGCAGCAGGACAGCCCACCTCTACAGCACCCTTCGGAGAACCATCATCAGCTGCAGACATTACAAAACCAGCTGTATGTGAAGATTTGAGGGAGATTGTTACTCACTGTGCGAAATGTCACATGCTTGTTGCTGTAAAAATAGCTTCTGTGGGTGCATTTTCCCTTTTTTACTGTTCTCAGGTTCTATGCTCACACACCATAACTGATATACTATTGAAAGAATCATCACTGAATAGTGGGGGAAAAACGATCATAAAGATTGTAGAAAAAAACTGCACACTATGTGTATGCAAGTAGGTGTTTGTATGTGTAAATGAGTATGTGACTAACTGAATGGGATTTTGAGTGGGTGTGTGAGTGTATGTGTGGTTGCCAGTACCTGTGTGAATGACTCTATATGCGTGTGAGTTCATATAGGAGTACCTGTATGGGTGCGTTTGTGACCCAGAAGTTAAATTAGTAATATATATTTTTATAACTTTACAAATATATTTTATTATTGCTGTACAATATAATTTAAACCAAACATTTAACAAATAAACATAACATAACTCATTTGACTATTTACAAATACAGGAACACACCCAAACCTGAACTTCTGATTAGCCACTAGGACCTCACCCATGTACTTGCATTACTGCTGCCTATTTACTTTACATCTCCAAATTCGATGAATTTGATGGTATGCTAATGTAGGACCAATGAGTACTGTATCATCGTCGTGAAGAGCTCAAGTGTATGTTGCAAAGTTTAGGAACACCAATTTGGTTTCTAACCCTCAGTTGTGCAGAATATCCATGGGATGACTTACATGAATTTTGAGAGAAGCAAATGCTAAAATTAAAGGCAACAAATTCAAGACACCAGGAGAGCTTAAAGATAGAGTTGTGTATTTGCCAAGTTTGTGCAGTGTAACATTTGCGGCAAGCAGTTAACAAGAGAGACTGGTAAAAAGTATTCTCATGTGACAAGTTCCATGTGAAAGCATCTTAAAACCATCCACAAAAGGACATACAATCACTTCATGTGGGAGAAGGCAAGTGGAGGAGAACCACACTCGTCATCTGTAGTAGTCTTGGGGGAACTCTCAAATTTGCAACAAATAATACTACCTGCTTCCTACAACAAGTTATCTGAGATCGTAGCATTATTATACAATTTCAACAAAACAATTAACAAATAACCATAACATAATTTATTTAACTATTTACAAATACACATTTGTGCACAAGTACTTCCGATAGATGCAGAACTGTATTTAGACCAGCAAAGAAAACCTGACCCTGTACTGCATAAGCAGGAAGAGATGCAACCTCCAAAAAAGGAGAATAATGTTTGGAAACATTTTAGTATTCCTTCAGGAGAGAAAAATGTTAGTGCCAAGTTTGTCCAGCGCAATGTCTGCAGCAAGCAATTGCCGAGACAGACTGGGAAGAAATGTTCCCGTGAGACAAGTTCCATGTGGAAATACATCAAAACTATCCATCAATGCATGTACCATTGCATAATGTGGTAGAAGGCAGGTGCAGCAGAAGAACAATCATTATCTGCAGTAGCATTAAGGGAATCATTGTCACTAGCTGCCATAACTGTTACAGCTGTCTCCGATAAGTTATCTGAGATAGTAACTCACTGTAGCAAAGATGTCGTCCATGCCTGCATACCTTGATACATTGAAGAATCACCGTTGTTAATTATTTTGCTCCCATTGAACCTCCATGTTTTTCACTGACTGAAGCCAGTTGCTTCTTGCCAGTAGCCTCCATTACCCCTTTTTATACCTTATTTTTTTCTTCCTAAAAATAAATTAGAAAAAAAAGTAAAACGTTGCTGCAAGACCACTACTAGCATTTCATTTACAGGTCCTGGGCCCACATAGTGCACTCTTCTAGAGACTTACAGATAATTAAATATCCTAATGGTGGTTATGTCAACCAAACCATGTTTAGGGGAGAAGCACATATACTTTACCACTACCTCGCACTGGTAAACTGCTAACATTCCTGAGGAGAACTGGTTGTCTCAGTATGTGACTGGGTGTCTAAGGGCCAAATTACAAGATTTTGGCGGAGCGGTGGTGTGGCGGTGCATACTGCTGTGCCACCACTCCGCCAAAGCTCGCCCTGCCCAACTGCCAGACAGATTACGACTTATTCATAGTTTGACGAATGGGTGGCGTGGTAGTTCCCCCTGTGGTGCCCTTTAAAAGGCAGTGGTGCCTTTTAAAAAGGCACTGCAATGAGACTGCCTCAGAAGGTTCCTGCACAGCATGGACTCGTAAGTCCATACAGTGCAAGAACCTATGTGCATGCACACAGGGGGGCACATGTTATGCCCCCTGTGTGCATCCACAAATGTTTGAGGCACAGGAGGCCCTGTAGGCCCCCCTTTGTTTCCTCTACGCCAGGCTTTTCATGGCAGAGGAACCGCCATAAAAAGCCTGGCAGAGAGGAAACTGATAATATGCTTGGCGGGACCGCCAAGCATATTGTGGCCTCTGACCACTGCTCCTATGCCAGGGAATGGCGGTTTCTTGGTGGAGCCGGCAGTCCTAGTACGGTCCGACTGCCCGAGACATAATTGGGGGGGGGGGGGTCAGACCGCAGGTGCAGCTGTGTCTGGATCCGCCACCGCCGTGCCACCACAAATCAGACTCATAATCTGGCCCTTAGGGACTGTATGGGTGTTCAAATGTGTAGGTAAGTGACTGCATGGATTGGTAACTGACTGTGTTAGTGCGTGTTTGGGTGTGTAACTGTGTGTGCAAGTGGCTCTATTAGTAGTGGATACAGAAATACTGTGTGAGTGGGTACATGGATGTGTGAGTGAATCTGTCCCAGACTGGATGTGACAGTTGCTGTAAGGTTTTCTAAATAGGTATGTTTGTGGCTGTATAGGTGGGTGACTAGCTGTGTAATTGGGTGTATGGGTCTGTAAGTGTGTGTGTAAGTGACTGAAACTTAAAAGAACATGTCTTACCTTTTAACTACAGTGCACCCTGCACATTGGGCTTCCTATGGCATTCCTTGGGATGACTTATGTGTAGAAAAAGAAGAGTTGAATCATTGGCAAGGGTTATTAAATGCCAAGTCCGCATGGCAGTAAACCTGCACACAGAGGCTCTGCAGTAGCAGTCCCGAGACATGTTTAAAGGGCTACTTGTCTGGATGAGTGACTAGGCATGTCAGTTCTTGAGTACATATCTAAATTACTGTATCAGATCCTCTGTGGGTGTGTCACTGGATGTGTAAGTAACTATGTCGCTATATGACTGGCTCTCATAGTAACTCTATGGGTCTGTAAATGTGTATGCAAGTGGCTGTATGGATTGCCTACTGGCTGTGTTAGTGAGTTTTGGGGTATGTAACTGCATGTGCGACTAGCTTAGTTACGGCTGGATACATAAGTCCTGTGTGGATGTATGTGTAAGTGCCTCTGTCACTTTGTCACTGGGCTTGTGAGTGGCTGAATTGTTTTGTAAATAGGTATCTGAGTAGCTCTATGGGTGGGGGTATTAGTGTATAACTGGGTGTATAAGTGCATGTGTAACTGACTGCACATGAATGGCTGTACAGGTTTGTGTGTGAATGTGCCAGTGCCTTTGCGAGTATGTAAATACTTAGGTATGTGTATGTATAGGTGAGTAAATTGCTGTGTGAATGGTTTTGTGAGTGTGTGACTGAGTGTGGCAGTCACTGTCTGTTTTTTTGAGTGGTAGGTATATAAGTGCTTTTATGGGAGTGTAACTGGGTGTGTAAGTGCCTGCCTGACTGTGTGAATGGGTGAAAATTACATACTATTAAATTACATACTATAAGCAAACACCCACATCTAATTTTGAACAAATTCATTCATACTGGCTTAATAAAATTACTATATTGTCAGTATACCAATTCCTCTTTCTCCTTTCCTGCTCACTATATTTTTAGTTAATGTTCTTACCTAGGCTACCTTCTATTTTAACTTCTAGTATAATGTCTAGAAGCTACACATTTTCTTTCATCTTATATACTCTCACACTCTCTAAATATACTTTTTATACTACAACCTAATTAACATACCTGTAAAAGCTCTTTGCTGTTCTCCATCTTTAATTTCTATTTCTGTTAACATCTGTTTTCGTAGGAAATCTCAAGGCAGAACTATGGTAATCCTCCTCCACTCTTAGTTCAAAAGCAGCTAAAATGGCTACCCTTCTCCATGTGCTCTTACTTATACTCCTGTATTTAACAAATCACGGGCTTCCTTTCATCTTTTTTTGTTTGTTATACTACTTCTAAATGGTCAGTATTTTTTTAACCCTTTACATATTTCATGGAAAGAATCACAATTTAGATGTTTTTTTTCCAAGAATCCGCGTATCCACCGCAACTCTCAGCACTGCCCCGTGTAACTTTGCGGTGGGTCCGATGATGCACATGGAAGTCTGTAGAAGCATTTACCAATTTACTATTAAGAATTTTCATTTATGTTTTACTTTGTGAAAACTACTCAATTAAAAGCCAAACACTCCCTTATTACAATGTTTCCTCACCATTCTTTTTCAGTTTCACAGTGCAGCCAATTTTCTGTTCCCTTCCCCCATATTCTTTTAGCTCCGTGTCCATGGTGACCATGTGAACAGCACTCTCTACCTACCACAAGGTCAAAAGTACACATTACTGTCTGTAAGCAGCCTACTAGCTTCAAATGAAACCGTAGCAGGTGTGGTCAGCATATTTTATTTTCTTCAAAACCAATCACAGATCTAGTTACTTTTTTCTCCAAATCACTACCTAATTTTAGTTCCATGCACATCTCCACCATCCAAACAAATATGTTCTTTTGCATTCTACTTGCTGTCCTCCATTTTAGCTCCCTTTCATCTTCAAAACTGCCTCATTCTACTGCAGCGTTTTCTATTCTGTACTACTCCTCCTTCCTCCAAAATGGTCATAGTGTGGATTGTGGGTCATAGTTTAGTGTTTTCAGCATTGCAGATCCCAAACCAAAAGAACATATTCAACACATAATAGCTAAGAGAGTGTGGGAGTGCCTCTATAGGTCTGTGAGTAGGTATATCAGCAGTTTTTATGTTATGTGAGAGGGTATATAAGAGGGTGTATGGGTCTCTAATTGGCTGTGTGAGTGACAGTATGGGTTGCTGAATGAGTTTGTAAGTGTGTGCTTGGTGGAGTGAGTAGGTGTTTGGCTGTGTGGGTGTGTGAGTAGGTGTGTCACAGAGTAGATGGGTGTGTGAGTGAGTGTGTGTATATGACTGGGTGTGCCAATCGCTGTGTGAGTGGTTGTATGGGTATGAAAGTGGGTGTGTAGTGGTTGTATGGGTGTGAGTGAGTGTGTCAGTGGTTGTATGCATGTGTGAGTGAGTGTGTGAGTAGCTCTGTGGGTGTGGGAGTGTGACTGGTTGTATGGGGTGGTAGTAGGTGTGTGAGTAACTATGTGGGTGTTTGAGTAGCTTTGTGGGTGTGTGAGTACTTCTCTCAGTGTGTCAGTGGCTATGCGAGTTCCTGTCTGAGGGTGTGAGTAGTTGTACAGGTATATGGGTTAGTGTGTGAGTATCTTTATGCATCTTTGAGTGTGTCTGTGTGGGTCTGTGAATAGGTGTGTGGGTGAGTGCATCGGTTTTTAAGTGGGTGTGTGAGTGGGTCCGTGTGTGTGTGTGAGTGTCTGTGTGGGTCTGTGAGTGGGTGTGAAAGTGCCTCTGTGGGACTCTGAGTAATTCTGTGAGTACCTGCATAGCTCTCTGAATGGGTGTGTGAGTACCTGTGTGAGTCTGTGAGTGGGTGTGTGAGTTGATGCATTGGTCTGTGAGTGGCTCTGTGAGTGCCTGAGTGGGTCTCTAAGTGGATGTGTGAGCGGCTGTGTGGGTCTGTGAGTGGGTGTAAGAATGCCTGTGTGGGTCTGCGAGTGTGTGTGAAAGTGCCTCTGTAGGACTCTGAGTGGTTCTGTGAGTACCTGCATAGGTCTGTGAGTGGGTGTGTGAGCACCTGCATAGGTCTGTGAGTGGGTGTGCGAGTGCATGCGTGGGTATGTGAGTGGGTGTGCGAGTAGATGCATGGGTCTCTGAGTTGGTCTGAGAGTGCCTGCATGGTTCTGTGAGTAGGTATGTGAATGCCTCCATAGGTATATGAGTGGGTGGGTGACAATGTATGGATCTGTAAATGGGTGTGAGAGTAGTACCTGTGTGGGTGTCTGAAAGAGTTTTCTTTTCCTCAAAGTGCTCAAGATTTGCAACTCTATTGCAGATTTACATGGGGAGCTGTGCTGAGCCTTGTGGGGATCTGCAAATTTCTGAATTGGGAAAAAACCCTGATATAACTCAATTTTGTACCCAACATAGGTCCCTCTGACATTCCTCTAACACACCCCTTTAATCATTTTGCAGATACATTTTAAGGCCCCGGGACCATTTCCTGATACATAAATTGGCGGCCCCAACCACCTGATTAGGTTGTGGTCAGCCAATCACGGAGTTGCTTCTGGCACATGATTTTGCATATCCACCGCAGGAGATCCGCGAAGTGTGAGCATCCCTTGATATACAATCTTGTTTTTCCTTTAATAACTCCGCAACTACTGAATGGATTTACATCAAATCACAAAAAGGCCTCTTTCTGGACCAAAAGCTACCTCTCTGTCAAATTTAGTGTAATTTCATCCAGCAGTTCGCGCTGTAGTCATGTTCAAAATTCCCATAGGAAATTGCATGGGGAACAACAATTTTTTGACCACCCCCTTTCTTTTGGCCCCCAATTGATGGACGACTCGAAAACTTTCCATGCAGAACTAGACAAACCGTGCCACTTTTGTTTTAGAAAATTTAGTGAAGATTTGTCAAACACTGCCAAAGTTATAAGCAAGTCAAAAAATGCTTTTCTTGTGAAAACTGTCCTAACTATAACTACCTACTGCTAGTAGGATATATATACACACACACACACGGACATGCACACATATTCGCACCCACACTCGCACCCCCACTATGCAGAGTGTTGTCACGAATGATGTCATCGATGTTATCAGTGGTGTCATAGAACATATCACAAGTGGTGTAATATGTGAGGTAATTAGGAGTGCATGGTGTGGGCTTGAGTGATAGTTACGAAATCTGAAAATATGTGTCAATGATCTATTAATACATACTAAACAAAAAATATGTTTTTGATTGGTAGTAACTAAAAAAAAAAACACAAACACTGATTTATTTTAACATTTGTGGAAAAAATAAATTTTTTAAGACAGTATTTATACTTTTAAATATTGTCTTCATTCATTTCAATGTAAAAAAGTATCTTTTTTACTATGAGAGCCAGTTGCACCACATTTGTTGTTATAGCTAATTGCATTTTGTTGCCTTTTTTTTTTAGCAAAGAAATTGGCTACAAGAGCAACCCTTAAACCAGTGGGAACCTTGGTATACAACGGTATCATGCTACAATGGTTCACATAGGTATCATATCTGAAAAAATTATAAAAAATGTTAAGATGGACAAAGAAGTCTCAAGGATATTAACAACACCTGCCAGGCCCAATTAGTTCTGGTACTTTCATAGAACAAAATAATAACAGATTTATTATTTTATTATGATTATTATATTATTATTATTACAGGTCACTACAGTGTGATAACATAAAGCATAGTTTTGTATTATTTATGTGGTATCTTTTATTGTGATTTAACTTTAATGAATGCAAAAAATGTAATGATTTAGTTTTATCAGTCCCATGGGTATAGTTATGAAATATGGAATATACTTTTATAATGTAAAAATGCTTTTTTTATATGATTCTGTTTTTGTATGTGGAGATATATTTTTGAAGTTTTTCAGAACGATATAAAAAATTACAATATTACTTACTTGGGCAAAACATTGATTATTTATAGCGGTATGTGGTATGAATTGGTTTGTTAATTGTTTTAGTACCGTTTTCTTATAAGTTTATGGCTAAGTAGGTTATAGTAATATTTGAGCTGCGGTTTTTACATAGTGTAGTCCTTTGCGGTTTGAAAAGAGTATGACGTTGACTAACATTTCATACATTTGTAGAGCTTGAGTTTTGGGCGTAATTATTGGGCTAGGGTAAGGTTGCTTCTTCCTTCTGCCTACCTTTCTCTGCATTTTTAGTTTTAGCTTCCTGTGTTAGGATACCATTGTATACATTCCACCAGGGTATGTGAAACTTGGGTTGGGTTCTGAATGGTGCATGTGTTCAACCTAAGTGTCTTCAAGATGTCGAAGGTCATACTTCTGAGTCAGGTGGAGGGGAATTACTGCATTGAATTCCACTCCACCAGATCATGACTAGCCTGAGGGCAGCAAAATCTGACCTTAATTTGCTGGCCAGTGATACTGGCAGATAAAATCACATGAGGCTTTGGATGGAACAGCAGCTAAGCCTCGTTACCCAGTCCCCAACAAATAATATCTTTGCCATGGGGGAAGAATGCAATGCTCCCCATTAAAATGATCTTCCTTATCCTTTCCTACCCTCCTTACTCTCCGATTTGGAAAGGCTGTCCGAATCCAACATCCTAATCGCTCGTTCGGAAACGTGGCCCGTAGACCTGTACGAGTCGGCTCCGACCGACTCAGTTACTCAGAATGCCGTTCGGAACCGAGCCGGACAGTTCGAGCAGTTTCCGGATATCATAATCGGTTGTCTGGAAATGTGTCCGAGTCGGTCGGAAACAAGGCTCCTGAATCGGATTTGAACGAATCGAATGTCGTTCGGAACCTTTCCGAACGACATCGTCATCGACCCCTAAGCTGAAATCAAGGCTTAGTAAGGGGTAATTTGTCTTCATTTCATTCAGTAAATGGAGATTCTAGAAGTAAGTCGTAATGCTTTGCGACTTCAGTCGGTATGAAGTATGCTAGGGCTAAAATGTTTGTGGTTTAAAAATCCAATTTAGTATTGTTAGAGTAGTCGATGCTTACTTGTTGATTTTTGGAGATATTTGTATAAAACTTGGTTATAATTTAATAGCATTGTGTTTATTCAAGGCTATATTTTGAGAACTGTTTGAACCATCTCATTTTCAAGATACATAACAATTTATTGGGGGTAGTAACTGTCAGTTTTTTCTTTAATAATTGTTAGTAATTTGTGATATTTGCTGCTTTGCTTATTTGGTAAGAGTGTATACATTAATGTAATGTTAGCGCTGGGTGCTGATTGTGTCTATTTGGGTAAAGGGTGGTAGGCAGAATTCAAAAGTCTCATCCATTAGTGAGATACTGTATTATATTAAAGTTTTGCTGAAAACTATCATTTTTCTTTTTTCAATATCATATGGGATGCAGTTCTCTTTTTGTGAGTTAATTTAGGCAGTCAGATAGACCTATCTCATCAAATCTTTTTGGGGCAGTCGTGGCTTGCTCTTCTGTTCTTTTTGTTATAGTGGAAGGGGACTGTTCCAATACTTTTTCTTGAACATTAGGAATACAGATTTTTAGAACTCTTTTTGTTGGACTGGCTTCTGCATCTTTCAAATCTTGGACTAAAAAACAAATATTACAAATTTTCTGCTCAGTTATATTAGGTGTATATTACGTGGATGATTATATTAGTTCACATTCTCAACAGTTTCATTTATAGTAGTCACATGATCCAAACAGCTGAATAATACCTACTGCACTTCCAATGGGGTCATTCATTGCTAGTGCTCTCTTTAGTGTAGGTATAACCCGCATGGTAGTAGGGGTCTCCTTTTCTTTGAAGACTTTCAGTTAGCTACATTGAACATTTCAGAATATGTGAATGATATAAATTTGAGAAATATAAATTAATTAATGAAATTAAAATTGTTTATAGGTTAAGGCTGTGATACATTCTTTATTCTTGTTTACTGGTGATATGTGCAGAACTTCACAGTTGTTTTTGGCATTTTGTATTAGGTTTTCAGTCTTTTTCAAGTTCTGACCTGTATTTCAAACATAGTAAAGAAAGAAAATGCATGTATTTATTTTTTCTTATGCTTAGCACATTGCTTATTGTATTTTTTGTAGTTTAAAAATGTAAGTAAACTTTTTATCTGGAAGCGTGTAAAATGTGATTTCACGGTGCTGGATGACTTGCAGTCTGGTTTCGTTTGATAATGGTTAGCTGTGCAGTGGTATGTGTGTTTGGTGTGTTCTGTAGTTCTACTTTTTTTTTAAATTACTTCTGTTTTCTTATTTGTCAACTGTTTTGGTTCTGAAGTTAAATGGTTAAAGTTTTTATTTGGTAATATTTTTTAAGGATAACGGTACATGGAACACACTAATTAAATTACGGCTTATGTTTATTTCTGCGTTTAATGTATATGTTTGGATATTTACTTTTTATTTTGCGTTTAAATTTATTATGTTTTGCATTTTTGTGTTGCACCTGGCCCCCCTCCCTGGGCTGATTTCGCCCCCGGGGACCCCTACCCCTGAGTCCCTCATGCTTTAAAGGTGTGTGTCGTGGTGCCCACCCAGGGCACTCACCATAGTGTTGGGCTGCGGGGGGAGCCCCAAAGCACTGTGACCCCAGCCAGCTCCCCATATACAGCAGGATCCATTATTGCTACTGCCCACAGGGAGCATCTCCTAATGCTTCTCTTGGCCGGCGGGAGCACTATGTTCATCTGTTTCCCTGCCCCCTTCAGTGTGGGTAGTGAAACAGATGAAAAGTCTGCTCCCACCAGGTGGGACCATTTTTTAAGCTCCTGCCTGCAGGGAGCAGACTTGGTGTTTGCTCCCGCTTAGCGGGAGATTTGGAAATGCTCCCGCCAAATGAGAGCAAACAGAGGTTTCCCTGGCCATGCTGCTGTGAGGAGGGAAACTGCTATGTCACTGTGGTGGGCTCCCCAAGGGCATAGCATCTGAGCCGCCCCTGGAAGATGGGGTCCTTGGAGCTTTTAGAGGCTCAGAGAGGGGGGTTGTGTGGCCCACCTCCCATTTTACAAAATGTTGGCCCTGGGGGTGGGCTCCCCAGGGCCTCTCAAGGTTCAGGGAAAGGAGCCATGCAGCCCCTCTCCCCTTCTTTAATTATTTCAGCCCTGGGTAGGGGTGCTCAGGGACTCTGATGCCTTGGGCAGGAGGGTGCTTGTTCCGCCCTCCCCATAAATAATATGTTTGCCCCGGGGGTGGGCTCCCCTGGAACCTCTAATTGTTCGAGTATGTGAGCGGTGTGTCTCTCCTTCCCATAAATGTTGTTTTTGCCCCTGGGAGTGGTCTCCTCGGGGGTCTGCGGGCTCAGGGAGGAGAGCCACGCAGCCCCTTCCCTGTTATGAACACAGCTCCAGGGGAAGGCTTCCCGGACTTATAATACATAAATTCAGCCCTGCTGCCAATCTTTTTTAAAAATTTCGATCCTGCAAGAGTCTTGCAGGATCAAAGTACAGCCACCACTAGGTAGTTATAGTTAGGTCTGCTTTTCCATAGAAAGAGCGTTTTTTGGTTTACTAATAACTTTGGCCCCATTTGACGAATCTTCACAAAATGTTCCCAAACAAAGTTCATCCACCTCAGCTCTTTCTTGGAAAGTTTTGGGATGATCCATCAAGTGGGCACCAAGAAAAAAGGGGGATCTCAAAATGGAAAATCCCCATGCGTTTTCCATTAACTTCTTTAAAAAGGGCTACAGAAAAAAACTGCTGAACAGAATTGCACCAAATGTGGCAGAAAGCTAGATCTTGGTTGGCAGATTGTGCTTGTTGTGATTTGGTGTAAGTCCTTTTAGTAGTTTTAAAGAAATTACGGTTAAAATATAATTGCATAGCTGGATGGTTGGGTCTGTGAGAGGCTAGAGACTCTTGTGGAGCACCAATTTAAAAATAGAGTGTTCTGATTGGCCCGGGGAGCTTTTTTTCTTGGGCCATCTGGCTCCTGTGGGGGTCAAACCCCCATGGAAGCAAGCGCTCCGATTGGCTGTCTGCAATATCAGAAAAATTTTGCTGGCAGCCATTACTGGACTCAGGGACTTATTCCCTAGTCCTGAAGTAAAAAATTAAACGTAATATAAGGGTACAGGGCAGAGATACCCTGAACCCCTAGGCCTAATGGATAGACTGACAGAGACCCCCCCCCGGGTCAAAGCCAAACAAATTGGCAAAAATTGCTGAGATCAATTGGGATTGGAAAAAACAAAAAAACAAAATGGCGGCTGGACCGCAATCATTAATTATAGGCCCCGGGGCGGAAATCATAAAAAAAGGAAAGGGTGGCCGCATGGACCCCTTACATAAGCCAATAAAGGCCACGGGCTGAAATCTTTATTTATGGAGAGGATGGATGCATGGCCACCCTCCATGAGCCTACAGAGGTTCCAGGGACCCTATTCCTCAGGGGCTGATTTCAATAACAAAGGGGTGGGACCCCCATATTAGAGCCATGATAGATCCCAGGGGGCCAACCCTCTGGGCAGAAAGTTTTCACATTGGGGAGGGGGCCGCTTGGCACCCCCGAGCCTCCAAAGACCCCAGGGAGCCAACCCGTGGGACCAAAATTATTCAAAATAGGGAGGGGGGCTGTGCAGCCCTCCCTCCCTGAGCCATTATTGGCCTCAGGGACCTCATCCCCCTGGGCCGACTCATATGCTATGTCACAGGGAGTCCACTCCCGGGACATAGTGGTTTCCCTGGACACACCAGTGCAGGCAGTGAAACCTGTGTTTGCTCCCGCTTGGTGGGAAATGTTTTTAATCTCCAGCCAAGCGGGAGCATAAAAATAGCCTGCTCCTAGTGGGCAGGAGCTTTCAAAATGCTCCCACCGACTGGGAGCAGACTTTGATTTGTTTCCCTACCCGCACTGATGTGAGCCTATTGCTTTCACTTGGAGGAAGCAGCATTGGTAGCTGTTCCCTCAGGTGGGAGCAATGCAGTCTCCCGCTGCATTCAGGGAGCCGGCTGGTGCTTCAGGTGCTTTTGAGCACCCCCTGTGGTGCCCAAAAAGTATGTGGTGGGTGCCCTGGGGGCCACATGAGCCCCTCCCCTTTAATTGTTGTAGTGACCCTGAGATATGGGGTCTCCATTGCCAAACAAGGCTTGGGGCTATAGTTAAAATAAATGGCCATGGGGATGGGGTCCCGATGGACTAATTAGGCTCATGGAGGGGGGCCACGCAGCCCCCCTCTCCTTTCATAAAAAAGGCACTGGGAGATGGGGTCCCCAGGGCCATCTAAGGCTCAAGGAGGGGTGGGGCACGCGACCCCCTCCCCTTAAATTAGAAACAAACAGCCTGTGGGGGATAGGGGCCCCAGTGCCTAATAAGGCTCAAGGATGTGAGCCATGCGGCTCCACTCACCTTTAATGCTTGGGGAGGAGATCCACGTGGCTCCACTCCCCTTTAATTAAAAAAAATGCCCTCGGGGTTGGGGTCCCCGGGTATAGTAAGGCTCAGGGAGGAGGGAATGGTGTCCCCCAAGCCTAATATGGCTGGGGAGGAGGGCCAGGCAGCGCCCCATTTCATAAAAAAGGCACAGGGTGATGGGCTCTCCAGATCTTAATAAGGCTCGGGGGCCAAAAAAATGGCCTGGGGGTGAAGTCCTCCGGGCCTAATAAGGCTCCAGGAGGGGGCCAAGTGGTCCCACTCACCTTACATAAAAAAAGGCCTTGAGGAATGGGGTCCCTGGGGTCTAATAAAGATCAGTGAGGGGGCCACGTGCCCTCCTCCCCTTTAATTAAAAAGCATCAGGCCTGGGAAAGAGGGTTACCCAGAGCCTAATAAGGCTTAGGGAGGGGGGCCATGTAGTCTCTGTCCCTTTCATAAAGGGCCTGGGGACCAACCCCCACGCGTACGGTGGAAGGCCATGTGTGTGTGGGGGTTGGCTTCAAGTATGGTAATAAAATATTGCTTTATGTTAAAAAAACAGAACTTCACTGAAAAAAAACAAAAGTTAAAGTGACATTATAGTTAGGTGAATGTGTTAGTGACAAAATGAATGTCTTGAACTAAACAAACCACAGAAATTCACCAGTTATAGTTATTGTGCCCCCGTCATGCACCACTCAGGACCTCACATATTACATCACCGATGACATGTTCTATAACATCATTTATTGCATTACTGATGAAATCTCATTTGACATCATTGATAACATCACTGATGACATCACCCAAGCTTCTTTTGTGCACATTGCTCTCTAAACTGGTATAGAATTAGAGCTATGAAAGTAAGTGCAATTTATCTCAGAATAATATGAAGCTTAATTACTGCTGTCATACATACAGCCCTTATTGGTAAAAGAAGCTTGTGTTATGTGCAACATTGACCCTATACCATACACTTTATGGGTAGCCAAGTTTACGTTGCCTATGAACCACAGATGAAAGGGCAACCTATCTTGCATACAGTGTTCAATCTGTATACAACTAATGCCCTACTACCGACAGTCTTTACCTGTATCATACCCCTGACAGTCACTGAAACTACATTGAGAAAAGAAGTGGATTTAAGTAGAAAACTGGGTACTCTTAACACTGTTCCCTCTATGGAGAGTTTAGTCTGTACCACGCTGTTTGCAGACAGTGAAACTTACATGCGGAAAACACCACAGAGCATTAAAATGTATCTAACAGAAAACGCTCTATGCAAAACTTGTCCAAAGCGTGACTATTCACTTAAAATAACCAATGTCTGAAGGTGCTGCAGCCGTCTTACTGTGGTGAAAAATTACAGATAGACCATCTTCTGAAGCAAAACAAACACATGTATGTAGGTTAGTACCTGGTGCACACAGTCTTCTATGTTAAGTAGAAATTGCCATGCTGAGACAATTCTGTCTAATAACTCAAGGCTGCTTACAATACTTAGTATGTAGTACGTAGAATCTTTACCCTGCTAGAAACTTTTTCTGCAGTACCAAAAAACTTGCGTAGAACACAAGTCAACTTTCACCTGCACAGAGTTAGTCTTCAATACAAAGAGGTATAACGTGTTCAATTCCTCTACACACCTATGATGCATTAGGAGCACATGTATTTTGTAAACACATATGCCAATTATCTGAACATAGGCTGTAGAAAATGAGGTAGAAAATAATATGGTAGTTGCCTGCCACTATGTAAACTATAAAACAAGCTAACACACTCAATGGATGATGTCATCAATGATATCATTTGAGATGTCATAAGTGTTGTCATAGAACATGCTATGAGTGACGTAATATGTAAGGTCATATGCAGTGTATGGTGTATGGTGGGGTGCATATAGTTAACTCTGTATATATCCATCCATCCTACTGGCAGTCACCAGTAGGTAGTTATAGTTAGGACCTAGTTTCCATAGGAAAAGCGTTCTTTTGTTTTGCCAATAGTTTTGACGCCATTTGATGAATCTTCAAAACTAATATGACGCTCACTTCAGCTGCTATCTTGAAAGTTTTGGGGTGATCTGTCAAGCAGGGGCCGAGAACCAGGGGACGCTTAAAAAAGCACGTTTTCCCCATGTTAATTCCAATAGGACCTTTAGACACGGTTACAGCCCGAACTGCTGAACGGAATTACATCAAATTTGGCAGGAAGGTAGATGTTGGTTCAAGGAAGTGCCTTTTTGTGATTTGGTGTAAATCCGTTAAGTAGTTGCTCAGAAATTTTAAGAAATTCCAGTTGGATATATATGGACGCGGTGGATCCGCGACCCCTCCTGATCTTGTGCTGAAATCTGATTGGCTGACAACACTTCAAACCAGGAAGTGTTGGCAGCCATCTTGTGACTCAGTAGAACTAAGTTTCAAGCAAAAGCGTAAAAAAAAAGAAAAGGGTGCAGGTTAGAAAGACCCTGACCCTTAGACCTCCTGACCCCCTAAGCCTCTTGGGCCAAGAAAGCATTTTTTTTTAAAAAGAAAATTCGGCGGGAGTCACGCTGGATCCGCCAATCCAGCTGAAATTAAAAACAAAAATGAAGTGCGTGCTTTGTTAAAGCATGTTGAAATAATGATGCAGGGCCCACGTGGGCCCCTGCAGCCCTGGGAACCGCCACCTCCCTGGGGTTAGAGACAAGAGAAATGCAGAGGGCCACGTGCCCCCCACAACCCTGGGGACTGCCACCTCCCTGGCACTAAGTTAAATAAAAATGCATTGGGGTCTCCGGTCCCCCACACAGCCCCGGGGACTGAAACCTCCTCAGAGCACTCTGTTTTTTATTTTAAGAAAATGTGGGGGAGGCCCTAAGGCCTCTCCCGCTGCTCCGGGGCCCGCCACCTCCCTGGGGCACATAGATTATATAAAAAAAGCGGAGGAAGCACTACAGCCTTAGCCGCAGCCCTGGGGATCGTCACCTCCCTGGGGCACAAATAAAATAATTAAGGGGGTATTGCAGAACCTGCTTAATTAAATAGCTGCTCCTTCTGCTTGGGAGCAATGCTGGCTCCCACACCATGCGGGGAGCTGGATAGGGCAGCGGGGGCCCTGGGGCTCTCCCGTGTCCCCCAATGTTGTTTTTGGTGGGCGCTCCAGGTGGGAACCAGGGCACCTCTAAATAATGGAGGCCAAAATAGGCTCAGGGAGAGGTCCATGCGACCCCCCTTTCCTTTAAAAAAAGTAACATTCCCCAGGCACCCCAGTTGAAGCTCCACTTCTGTAAAGGACAAAAAAAATCTAAAATTCTTGTGCTTGCCAAGGTAAAGCTAGTGTGGAAGAGGTGTGGCGCAGCAGCCAGGGTGGCTGACTCCGGTACACAGGGACTCACGGTTCGATCCCCGGCAGCAGGTCAGCCTAGCACCATGTGACTCTGGGCAATAGCTCGCTTAAGCTTCCCGACGGCCCCCAGCGCTTTAACGCCCTCGGGCAATTGTTCGCGCTTTACAAATACTGGATTTAATTTAATTTTAATTATTCTGTACAGTTGCACGTTGAAAATTGATCTGATGTCCTTGATGGAGGTGAATGTGTTGTTGATTTACTGGAGTGCAATCTCTTCTGTAATGACTGACCAAGACGAGTGGGTTATTTCTTGTCATCTCCTGGTCTGACAGCACAGTCCATAGTTCTCTCTTTTAATTGCTTCTGAGTAAGCAAAGGCACCAAATGACCTACAAGCTCCTCTTGTTTGACCCCACACCTTCCACGTTAGTTGTATGTACTGGTGTTCCTGCCATTTTCCAGACTGTTGGACAGCTAAATTGACCAAAGGGACCCAAGCTCATTTCCCGCCAATTTTGATGCCGCGTTCTTGATGCAGAGGAATATGAGGACTTGTCCATCAAACAAAGAAGTACTTACTTCATATAATTAAGAGGTAGTACCCTTGTTTGGTGGAGAATCACCTCTTTGTCTGTATTATTGTTGTCTTCTCTTTGCAAGGATTACTTTTGTCACTGATTTTTGTATGAAGACGCTCAAGGAGCAATCACATTGCCAAAATTACATGTATGCAAGGTCACTGGAGACAATACCTTGTTGTCCTTTACACAGCTGTAGTGTAGAATATGGAGTAAACATTCACCCAACAAGGTAGCACTTACAAATTAACGAGCAGAAAGTATGCCAGTTGGGTAGACATGTTGTGCAAAACTGTGGACTCTTCTTCGATAAATACACAGTCGAGGTTCGTGCACCTCTTTCTGCCCATTAGGTAATCAAGTGTATTATTTTTTCACTTGGCGTAAGATTGACACAGTTACTTTTCTATCTTTCATCTTTTTGTTTTTACAGGCTTCACACTTGTATAAAAAGTGGAATTCTATTACTGGAAGTCACTGTAAGATACAACTTGAAGCATGCATCTATGTGCAGCTATCACCTTATATTCATGACACCCAGACTGTGCTTTATGGTAGGAGATGAACAATTTTATTACTTGAGATGATCTCCTTTGAAAATATTCCTTGACTGTCATAGACTGATTTGTTGCTGTGACAAGGGCAAGTTTTATATATAATACCCATTGGGGCTGGACTATAAGTATATTAAATACTAGTTAAACTTTTGTCAGCTGGAACATATGCCGACTGGGGCTGAATGGACATTTCTTTTGTTTTCAATTACAATCAGTCTCCAGTATACATTGCCCACTGGGGCTTAATTGTAGCCTTATTGAAAATAGGATAAACTCTTTTCAGCTGTAGCATATGCCGACTTGGGCTGAATGGTAATGCGCATTTCCAACTGTATTTGCCTTTGAATATTATCTGACACTAATGTGACATGGGAACACACATTTGCTACATTTTTTGCCCTGATACAATATGATATACATGGGTGCCATTTATTTCAGGGGTCACAAAAGATATTGTACATTGTTCACAAGTTGAGAATTGGTATTATATAAATTTTCATTGTCGATGAGTTATAACTATAATTATGTCTAAATCTAATAACATATATTGTATATATTAGGCATGTAAAAACTTTATGATTAGGAACAAACTTTACAGTTTTCATCTATTGACCCAATGATGCTTACACTCATGGTAACACAGTAAGATGGCCGCCATAAGTATGGGTTAGAGCAAGCTGTTAGACCTTCTTTTATTTCTATGTTAGTTTCTACTACTTAATTTGTACAAAAACACAAGTATATTACCCGTGAGCAAGGTGTGTGTGTTATGCCGAAACACGTATGGTTTGTCCAGGGTGTATGCTTCCTATAAGCATTTGAATGAATTTGTAATAAATCTGCATTGATTACAGAACCAATCACGAGTGCATATCATTTTGGAAGACTCGGCTGAGTCCAGAAGTGGTGATTTATAATGAGCAGGGAAGCCTCCCCTGGACATGCACCGATGTCTTAATGGACTTCTGGGATATCGAAGATCAAGGCCTTAACTGAGAAGGACATATAAGTGTATATATATATATATATGGTCGCGGGATTGCACCACCGCGAAACACTTGCGGGTCCGCGGCTGCTTTATTGGGGCAGCTAACTGTGGAACAGGAGGTGCCTGTTATATGCAGGGTTGCCGGCGCGAACATCGGCAATCCTTTTTAAGACATTTTTTGTGAGTGCCGGCGGTGACCCACTTGGGTTTTACTGAACCACCAGTCCCAGGAAGCATTGCTTCAGGTGGTTCACCTGAGCGTTATTATTATGGAGTTTACTGGTGGTTGCCGCATGCCGGCACGTCACATGGTCTGCCACTGAAGAGGGCATTGGCCCGAAACGCGTTTGGCAGGTTAACCAGAAAAGGACTTTGTTCATGGCGTGTGCCCTTGCTTTGGCGTAATTTCCACCTGGGAGTGTATCCCACCTAGAGGCAACTCTTTTTTTGTATTTTGTACAGCGGCCTGCCTGGTCGCGGGATTGCACCACCGCGAAACACTTGCGGGTCCGCGGCTGCTTTATTGGGGCAGCTAACTGTGGAACAGGAGGTGCCTGTTATATGCAGGGGTGCTGGCGCGAACATCGGCAATCCTTTTTAAGACATTTTTTGTGAGTGCCGGCGGTGACCCACTTGGGTTTTACTGAACCACCAGTCCCAGGAAGCATTGCTTCAGGTGGTTCACCTGAGCGTTATTATTATGGGGATTTACTGGTGGTTGCCGCATGCCGGCACGTCACATGGTCTGCCACTGAAGAGGGCATTGGCCCGAAACGCGTCTGGCAGGTTAACCAGAAAAGGACTTTGTTCATGGCGTGTGCCCTTGCTTTGGCGTAATTTCCACCTGGGAGTGCATCCCACCTAGAGGCAACTCTTTTTTTGTATTTTGTACAGCGGCCTGCCTGGTCGCGGGATTGCACCACCGTGAAACACTTGCGGGTCCGCGGCTGCTTTATTGGGGCAGCTAACTATGGAACAGGAGGTGCCTGTTATATGCAGGGGTGCCGGCGCGAACATCGGCAATCCTTTTTAAGACATTTTTTGTGAGTGCCGGCGGTGACCCACTTGGGTTTTACTGAACCACCAGTCCCAGGAAGCATTGCTTCAGGCGGTTCACCTGAGCGTTATTATTATGGGGATTTACTGGTGGTTGCCGCATGCCGGCACGTCACATGGTCTGCCACTGAAGAGGGCATTGGCCCGAAACGCGTCTGGCAGGTTAACCAGAAAAGGACTTTGTTCATGGCGTGTACCCTTGCTTTGGCGTAATTTCCACCTGGGAGTGCATCCCACCTAGAGGCAACTCTTTTTATGTATTTTGTACAGCGGCCTACCTGGTCGCGGGATTGCACCACCGCGAAACACTTGCGGGTCCACGGCTGCTTTATTGGGGCAGCTAACTGTGGAACAGGAGGTGCCTGTTATATGCAGGGGTGCCGGCGCGAACATCGGCAATCCTTTTTAAGACATTTTTGTGAGTGCCGGCGGTGACCCACTTGGGTTTTACTGAACCACCAGTCCCAGGAAGCATTGCTTCAGGTGGTTCACCTGAGCGTTATTATTATGGGGATTTACTGGTGGTTGCCGCATGCCGGCACGTCACATGGTCTGCCACTGAAGAGGGCATTGGCCCGAAACGCGTCTGGCAGGTTAACCAGAAAAGGACTTTGTTCATGGCGTGTGCCCTTGCTTTGGCGTAATTTCCACCTGGGAGTGCATCCCACCTAGAGGCAACTCTTTTTTTGTATTTTGTACAGCGGCCTGCCTGGTCGCGGGATTGCACCACCGCGAAACACTTGCGGGTCCGCGGCTGCTTTATTGGGGCAGCTAACTGTGGAACAGGAGGTGCCTGTTATATGCAGGGGTGCCGGCGCGGACATCGGCAATCCTTTTTAAGACATTTTTTGTGAGTGCCGGCGGTGACCCACTTGGGTTTTACTGAACCACCAGTCCCAGGAAGCATTGCTTCAGGTGGTTCACCTGAGCGTTATTATTATGGGGATTTACTGGTGGTTGCCGCATGCCGGCACGTCACATGGTCTGCCACTGAAGAGGGCATTGGCACGAAACGCGTCTGGCAGGTTAACCAGAAAAGGACTTTGTTCATGGCGTGTGCCCTTGCTTTGGCGTAATTTCCCCCTGGGAGTGCATCCCACCTAGAGGCAACTCTTTTTTTGTATTATATATATATATACACACACATATTACCTACTGGCGGTCGCCAGTAGGTAGTTATAGTTAGGAGCTTGTTTCTATTCAAAAAGCGTTTTTTCTTTTCCCAATAACTTTGGCGCCGGTTGACGAATCATTGCGAAATTTTCAAAACTAGTGGGGCGCTCCGGTCAGCTGCTGTTTTGAAAGTTTCGGGGTGATTCGCCAAGCGGGGGCCGAGAAAAAAGGGGGGTCCCAAAACGTGTTTTCTCCATGTTAATTCCCATAGGAAACTTTGACACGGCTACAGCCCGAACTGCTGAACGGAATTGCACCAAATTTGGCAAAAAGGTAGCCCTTGTTTCAGAAAGAACTCTTTTTTTAAATGGTGTAAAGACGTTCAGTAGTTCCTGAGAAATTTAAAAAAAAGAGGGTGAAAAATGAATTTCCCATAGGAAACTTTAGACAAGGCTACAGCTCGAACTGCTGAACGGAATTACACCAAATTTGGCAAAAAGGTAGTGCTTGGTTCAGAAAGTGCCCTTTTTTAAAATGGTGTAAATCCGTTCAGTAGTTGCTGAGAAAATCAAAAAATAAAAGTTTCGATATTTAGAGGCACGGAGGATCCGCGGACCCTCCCGACCACAAGCTTTATTCTAATTGGCTGTGAACACTCCAAACCAGGAAGTATTGGCAGCCATCTTGTGACTCGGTAGAACCGAGTCACAAGAAAAGAGAAAAACAAACGCTAAAAACAAGGAAAGGGGGCAGGGTAGAAACACCCTGACCCCCTAGGCCTGCTCAGGGGGTCCGAAAAAAGCATTTTTTTTTTTAAATCGGCGAGATTCGCGCACCCAGCGCGAATTTCGGCCGAAAAAAACAAAAAAACAAAGCGCTTCGTTATTATTTAGCTCCCGGGTGGACCAGGTCCCGGGGGCACTGAAAAAATGTGTGGTGGGGACCCCAATCCCCCCACACTGCCCCAGGGACCGCCACCTCCCTGGGGCTTGATTTATGAGTTGCGTGGGGACACGTAGCCCCCCCACAGCCCCGGGGACCGCCACCCCCTGGGGCTAATTTTTAAATGTGTGGGGGGGCCTCCAAGGCCCCCCCAAGGCCCAGGAACTACCACGGGCTTTCATTAATTATTTGTGGGGGCACACGGCCCCCCCACACGCCCCGGGGACCACCACCACCCCGGGGCACTAAAATGCAAATTTGGGGGTCCGTTACGGACCCCCGCACCCCGGGGACCACCACCTCCCCGGGGCTTTGTAATTGAAGGGAGGGGGACCGCGCGGCCCCCCTCCTGGAGCCCGTGATGGCCCTGGGGACCGCCACCCCCCAGGGCCGTCTCCTGCAGTGTCCCGGGGTGCCCACCCCCGGGACACTGCTGTTTGCTATGGCAGGACGGGAGCCTCGCGGCTCCCGTCTGCCATAGCAAACTTGCTTTGGATTTTGGAAGCGAGAGCAGGGAAACCTGCTCTCGCTTCCAAAATGCAAAGCAGATTGCTTTTCCACACGGGGAGCTGCATGTCAGCAGCTCCCCATGTGGAAAAGCAATGCCGGCTCCTGCAGGACGCGGGGAGCTGGCGGGACCATGGGGGCATTGGGGCTCCCCCCACGGTCCCCAACAGAGAGGCCAGACCCCGGGGGATGGGGTCCCCGGGGCTAGAAGTGGCCCGGGAGGGGGGCCACGCGGCTCCCCTCCCCCATAATAATGAAATAAAAAATTTAAAAAACACGCAAAGGCCGGCCCCGGGAGATGGGGTCCCCGGGGCCATAAATGGCCTGAGGAGGGGGGCCACGCAGCCCCCCTCCAATTATATAAAAAAATAAATAAACACTGGCCATGCCCCGGGGGATGGGGTCCCCGGGCGAATATGGCCTCGGGAGGGGGGCCACGCTGCCCCCTTCCATTTTTGAAAAAATAGGGGTCAGGCCCTGGGGGATGGGGTCCCCAGGGCCCATAAAATAGGAAAGGAAGGGGGGCCACACAGCCCCCCTTCTAAAAAAAAATAATAATAAAAATAAAAAAGCCGGCATCGCCCGAGGCCCCGCCCCCTCCCAGCAACACTCTGCAAACGTGCCCTGTGGCGCGTTTTAAGTTGGGAAATGAAATCCCCTTCAATACTGGGGGTCCCTGGGGGCCAACTAGCCCACCAGGTACCTCCAGTAAGCGCCACAGGGCTGCGTTGCAGAGAGGTGGTCCAGGCCACGCCCCTTTTTACACCTCTCTGCAATGCACTCTGTGGCGCTTACTGGAGGTACCTGGTGGGCTAGTTGGACCCCAGGGATCCTCAGGATTCAAGGGGACTTTATCCCCCAACTTAAAACGCGCCACGGGGCGCGTTTGCACAGTGGTGAAGGGAGGGGGCGGGGCCTGAGGTGACATGTGTGCAAACACACCCTGTGGCGCGTTTTAAGTTGGGGAATTAATTCCCCTTCAATCCTGAGGGCCCCTGTAGTAACTGGTATTGGTGTGTCGATGGTTTCAAAAATGGTAATCTGTATTTTGCAGTGGGTGTATCAAAGGTTATATTAGAGTGTGAGGAGGTGCATCAGATTTTCATGTGGATGATGTCATCAGTGATGTCATCAGTGATGTCATTTGGGATGTCATCAGTGATGTCATCAGTGATGTCACTGACCATGTCATGAATGATGTAATATGTGACGTCATCAGCAGTGCATTGCGGGCGCGAGTTATAGTTAGCTGAACTAACTATAACGGGGAATTTCTCTGGTTTTGTACGAGTAAAATGTCCAACTAACTATAACGTCCCTGAAACCTGTGGTTTTTTTCAGTGAATATATATATAAATAGATAGATAGATAGTTAGATAGATAGTTAGATAGATAGATATGTCAATAGGTTTTTTTCCCCTGAAAAAACCAAAGGTTACAGGGACGTTACAGTTAGGATCAGATTTCACTCGTACAAAACCAGTGAAATTCAGCAGTTATAGTTACCTGATCTATCTATAACTTACCCTCAATGCCCTGCTTATGACCTCACATATTACATCAATCATGACCTGGTCAGTGACATCTCAAATAACATCACTGATTACATAATCCACAGAACCATTCACATACCTATGCAACCTCTCATGTACCCACTCACACACCCACACAACCACTCACATATCCATTCCCAGATCCATACAAGTACTCACACAACCACTCACTCATCCATGCGCGGATTTGCGAATCCGCAGAGGATCTGAGGAGGATCCGCACCCCTAGATATATAAATTTGTTTTTTGTTTAATATCTCTAAAACTACTGAACGTATTAACACCAAATCATAAAAAGCATGCTTTCTGGACCAAGACTTAGCTTTTTCCTAAATTTGGTGTAATCTAATCCAGCAGTTCGGGCTGTAGTTGTGTTCAAAATCCCTATGGGAACTAACTTGGGGGAAATGCATTTTGGGCCCCCCTTTTTTCTCGGTCCCCCTTGACAGAACCCCAAAACTTTCAACACTGCAGCTGAACTGTCATATTAGTTTTGAAAATTTTGTGAAGGTTCGTCAAACGGCGCCAAAGATATTCGCAAAACAAAAAAATGCTGTTCCTATGTAAACTAGGTCCTAACTATAACTACCTACTGGCGACCTCCAGTAGGTGTGTGTGTGTGTGTGTGTGTATATATATATATCTACACACACACACACACCTACTGGAGGTCGCCAGTAGGTAGTTATAGTTAGGACCTGGTTTCTATTAAAAAAGTGTTTATTCTTTTGCCAATATCTTCGGCACCGTTTGACGAATCTTTGCAAAATTTTCAAAACTAATGGGGCGCTCTGGTCAGCTTCTGTTTGTAAAGTTTCTGGGTGATTCGTCGAGCGGGGGCCGAGAAAAAAGGGGGGTCCCAAAACACGTTTTCTCCATGTTAATTTCCATAGGAAACTTTAGACAAAGCTACAGCCCGAACTGTTGAACGAAATTACATCAAATTTGGCAAAAATGTAGCTCTTGGTTCAGAAAGCAAGCTTTTTTTAAATGGTGTAAATCCGTTCTGTAGTTCCTGAGAAATTCAAAAATAAAAAACTTTCGATATCTGGTGACCGCAGTGGATCTGCGAACCCTCCCGAGCACGAGTTTCATTCTGATTGGACACCAACACTCCAAACCAAAAAGTGTTGGCAGCCATTTTGTGACTCGGTTGAATCGAGTCACAAGAAAAAGGTAAAGAAAAGGTTAAAAATGAAGAAAAGGGGCAGGGTAGAAACACTCTGACCCCCTAGGCCTGGTCCAGGGCCAAAAAAAGCAGTCCTGTGCTTCGATTTAATGAGCCCCCAGGTGGGCCAGGTCCCGGGGCAATCTTGTTAATATATGCGGGGGCAAGCGGGCTCCCGCAGCCCCAGGGACCGCCACCACCCCGGGGCTTTTAAATAATATGTGGGGGGCACATGGCCCCCCTGCAGCCCTGGGGACCGCCACCTCCCCGGGGCACTACTGATTATGGGCGGGGGGCCTCGCGGGACCCCCTAAGCCCCGGGGACCGCTACCTCCCTGGGGCTTCAATTTAAATAAGAAAGTGTGGGGGGGCTCCTGCCCCTCCCCACACTGCCCCAGGGACCACCACCTCCAGGGGGCAATTTTAAATTAAGGCTGGGGGTCCGTTGCCCTCCTTGACCCTGGGGACCGCCACCCCCAGGGCCAGCTCCAGCAATGTCCCGGGGTGCCCACCCCCAGGACATTGCAGTTTGCAATGGCAGGGCGGAAACAGTGCTCCCGCCCTGCCATTGCAAACTTCTGTTTTGCTTCATGGAAGCGAGAGCAGGAAACCTGCTCTCGCTTCCATGAAGCAAGCGGAATTGCTTTTGGACAAGGGGAGTTGCATGTTAGCAGCTCCCTTTGTCCAAAAGCAATGCCGGCTCCAGCAGGAGGCGAGGAGGCAGGGACCGCGGGGGCATTGGGGCTCCCCCTGCAGTCCCCAACATGAGAGCATGCCCCGGGGGATGGGGTACCCGGGGGGTGGATACCGAATAATGTAAGTGGGGTGTTTTTCTTTTCTTTGGATTTTGGAGTTGCGACACCCATCGCGCCTCTCAGCACGCCCCCGTGTAACGTTGCAGTGGATTCGCGGAGCCACCTCAAATAAATTATTTAGTAGTATATAATTTAGAAGATAGTGTTGCATTTGTGAAGTTGCTTTATAGAGGTAGTGCGATTGAAGTTAATAATATTATTAAATTTGATAGTAAAAATATATAAAATTAAAAATTAAACGTTAAAGCTGAAAATATGTATTGTGTTGTAGTACATTGAATTCATGCTTTTGCAGATTCGCGACGGGTGCGCAAATCCACAAAAAATTAAAAAAGAGTATGTATGTGTAAAAAAATAAATAGATTCACTATTGTGTTATGGGGTGGCTCTAAAAAGAGCCCTTGTTTTTATTATGAGTTTGTTGTAGCTACATGTAAGTGCGGATGCAGAGCTTTAGGTTGTTGAGAAAGACTCTGTTCCCTTGATCTGTGAAGTGTACTCCATCACTTCTTTAGATGTCATCCATATCAAAACGTAGATTGTTGTTATAGATGGAGACCATCCTATGGTCTCTGAGGTAAGCAGAAACAGCTTTATTGACATTCTTTCTAGCTTTCTCAATCTGTGGACAGAATTGATTTGACCACTTCCATTTCTGTCTTTGGCATATATTAACGTATACAAAGACAGTTTGGGGGAAAAGCAACATCAATCAGTCCTACTCCAGTCAATGTGCCTAGGTCATTGCCACCACAGTGCACAATCATGAGGTCAGGGGGTTGGAGATGCAAAAAAGGTTTTAACTAAAGGCAGCAATTGGTGCCACTTTAATCCTCTCTGTGCAATCCATTTAATATCCACATTTTGTAAAGCTAGGTCTTTGTCAATACCTCTGTGTTCAGCATACCTTTTGCACCAGAAAACATAGCTGTGCCCTACAATCCATACTGTAAGCATCTTGAAGGGATGTTTGGAAGTAATGAGAAGTTGTCTGTAGCTGAGGTAGTCAGTTGGTAGAATGAGAGGTATCTAAAATTGTGGAGAAGATGCTGTTTTTTAAAAAGCAGATAACTGTCTGTTCATTAACATTGTACACTCAAAAATAGGATGCATGTTACTTTCTTAAAAAGCATGTTTCTTATTGGTTATTTAAAAATGTTTGAAAGGTACAGTAGATAGGATTAGGTAGTATTTTGCAAAAGTCAACCACACCTGCTATTTGCATTTGTAAGCTTGTGTGCTGAACTTGAAAATATGGTGAACTTGTGACCTGCCAGTTCAGTTAAATGTTGCAGAAACTGTTACTATGGAAACTGGGATTAAGCAGAATGGGGGAAGGGTAGAAAGTTAACTTTGCTTTTAAAATATGAAATTGTAAGTTATATATAAGTGATATGTTATTAAAGTAAGATTTCCCAAATCATTCGTATGTTTAGAAGTGGTGTGTTCATAAAAAATAATAATAGTATTATTAGTAATAGGTTTTTGAACTCCCATATGGCTTCGCGGCTCCATCGCAACGCTTTGCTGAGGCACCGCGGTGGAGTCGCGAATCCAGAAAATCAGTTTGGGCATTTTTAGAAGACAATTGGTAAGGGTTAATATGTCTAACCAATAGAAGTGTGTTACACAATTTAAATTCATGTAGGAAGGAATGTGATTTGTTACTTACATTTATTTGTGTGGAGAAAGAGAGGGAAAGTTTGCCTTTACTGGTTTTACCTTGTTGAGAGTGGTGCATTACATTGATTGTGTGCAAAACAAAATCTTTTATTAGTTTCTGATATTTCATATTCTACAATACTATTTGAAAGGTGAGTTACAAATTTGTGAGGTGTATTATGTATTAGCTTAATTTTCTAACTTTAAAAATTATTGAAGAACTGTGATGTTTTAAATATGTTATTAAATGTAGACATGTGTATTGGAGTTTGTTAGTATTTAGAGAGGTCTGCATGGTCTTTTGTCTGAAGTATGTCTCTACTTACACATGTATTCTGATATGTGTTATCCATCTGAAGATGCTAGACGTGTAAAACACAGGTATACATGTACTTGTATGCTTCTTTTATATATGGTGTCACTAGGAAAAGGTACACACTCATGCATGCATGCTTTTAGAAATATGGGGAGACTTATAACGGAGACATGTGAAGGGTTGCTGCTTTATATTTGGCTAGGCCTAACACTCTAAGTAGTCGCAGAATGGGGAGGTGCAGGACAAAAGTGAGGTTTAATACATGTTAGGAGAGGGATTAGTGATTAGGCTACTTTGTATGAGTCTGTGGAAAGGTACACTTTAAATATACCATATAATTTTCAGTGCGTGCTTGAAATGTGAAGTGCAGTCTGTCACGTTTTAAGGCCTTCCTGGTCCTGTGACTGAGGTATGTCTCTACTTGCACATGTATTCTGATATGTGTTATGCATCTGAAGATGCTAGACGTATAAAACACAGGTATATATCTATTTGTATATTTCTTTTATATACGATGCTGCTAGCAAAAGGTATACATATATGCATGCATGCTTTCAGGAATATGGTGAGACTTACAGCTGAGACATGTGATGGGTTGCTGCTTTATATTTGGCTAGGCCCAGCACTCTAAGTAGTTGCAGAATGGTGAGGTGCAGCACAAAAGTGAGGTTTAAGACATGTTAGGAGAGGGATTAGTGATTAGGCTACTATGTATGAGTCTGTGAAAAGCTACACTTGAAATGTAAATTGCAGTATGTCAAGTTTTAAGATCTGCATGGTGTTGTGACTGAAGCATATCTCTGTTTACACATGTATGCTTCTTTTATATATGGTGTCATTAGCAAAAGGTACAGACACATGCATGCATGCTTTCATGAATATGGTAATACTTACAGCAGAGATATGTAAAGGGTTGCTACTTTATATTTGGCTAGGTGCAATATCCTGAGTAGTTGCAGAATGGTGAAGGTGCAGCACAAAAGTGAGGTTTAAGACATGTTGGCAAAGGACTTAGTGATTAGGCTACTTTGTATGAGTTTAGGGAAATGTACACTTGAAGTGCACCGCATAAATGTAGGTGTCTGTTTCAAATGTAAAGTGCAGTCTGTCAAGTTTTAAGTTTAAGGTCTGCATGGTCTTGTGATTGATGTATGTCTCTACTTGCATATGTATTCTCATATGTGTTATGCATCTGAAGATGCTTGACGTATAAAACACAGATATATCTCTATTTGTATGTTTCTTTTATATATGGTAATACTAGTAAAAGGTACAGACATATGCATACATGCTTTCAGGAATATGGTGAGATTTATAGCAGACTGATGTGAAGGTTTGGTGCTTTATATTTGGGTAGGCCTAACACTCTGAATAGTCGCAGAATGATGAAGCTGTAGCACAAAAGTGTACATATCTAATCAAAAGGGGGAGGAAGAAGAAGCTGCGATCCATTCAGCTTCCTTGTAGTAGTCCAATTATCAAAAGGGGAATGGATCACTCGTACCTGTGTAACCAGGGTTAAATATCCTTGCCGTCTTTAAAAACCCTCATTCACGTACATAGGCCGTGAGGCAGTGTATCTTGATTCTCCGCCCTGTTAAAAACGTGACAGCATCATCATTGGGTTTCTTTTGGTATGCTATCCTCCACCCGGAGGAAATACCGCTGGTTATAGCAGTAGTGATCAGTGATAAAAAAGAGAGGGAGTGTTCAAGTGAGGTGAATTAAAAAGACCTCGCATTACCTGAACTGCACCTTTATTCAGTTCGGAATGGAGAGCAGTAAAAACAGTGTCGTGCGTGGGAAGACAGATTACTGGTCTAACGCACTAGATTGTCCATGTATACGGTCGACATGTTTCAGCCCCAAACAATTGCCCGGACGGTTCGGGGGGCCTTCTTCAGGACCTAGAATTATGGAGGCTGAGAGTTGTCGCACTAACCAGCCACGCAAGCAGGTTAATATGCCCGCCGGCACCCCGAGGAAGCCCGCAGTTAGGGATTTACAGTTATAGGTACTCTATGGCCTTTTATCAACACAAAATCAGGTGAGCCAATGCTGCACCCACCTAGGCTGTAACATCTCTCAGCCTCCATAATTCTAGGTCCTGAAGAAGGCCCCCCAATTAAGAAACTGTAGATAGGTAAACACATAGCTACACGTTCTAAATAATGCTCAACGCTGATTTTTTTTACAATCTGTTGTGTTCTTAAAAGTATAATATTATATTCGATAACAGTTTTTCTTCTTTTTTACAGAAGGTAATGGTGAAGTTTGAAAAGATTTTAAAGTCAGTTTACAACAAAACTACTGTAAAATAGTTCCACTGAGTTTTGTATCTACTTTAGTAAAAAAGTTAAGAAGAAATAATGTAATATGCATGATAATGTCAAACAATGTTTAGAGCCACTTTTATTGCACTCATCCATTCCCTCAAACACTACCCATGCACTCATCTATGCACTCAGGCACTATTCCCACACTCATTCAATTTACCCAGGTACTACCCATGTACTGGTACAATCACCCAGGCACTACCCATGCACTCATGCAATCACCCAGGTACTACCCATGCACTCATCCAATCACCCAGGTACTACCCATGCACTCATCCAATCACCTAGGCACTATGCATGCATTTATGCAATCACCCAGGCAGTACCCATGCACTCGTCCAGGCAGTACCCATGCACTCATCCATGAACTCAGGCACTACGCATGCACTCATGCAATCTCACAGGCACTACCCATGCACTCCTCCAAATCACTCAGGCAGTGAACATGCACTCCTCCAAACACCCAGGCACTACCCATGCACTCATAAAATCACTCAGGCACTTCTCATGCACTCATCCATGCACTCAGGCACTACCCCTACACTCTTGCAATCACTCAGGCAGTACATATGTACTCCTCCAATCACTCAGGCAGTAGCCATGCAGTCATGCAATCACCCAGGCGCTACCCATGCATTCATCCATTCTGTCAAATACTACCCATGCACTCATCCATGCCCTCAGGCTCTACCCCTGCACTCATGCAATCACCCAGGCACTACCCTTGCACTCATGCAATCACTGAGGCACTACCCATGCACTTAGGCACTATCTCTGCACTCTTGCAATCACTCAGACAGTGCACATGCACTCGTCCAATCACCCAGGCAGTAGCCATGCACTCATCTATGCCCTCCGGCGCTACCCCTGCACTCATGCAATCACACAGACACTACCCATGCACTCCTTCAATGGCCCAGGCACTACCCCTGCACTCATGCAATCACACAGACACTACCCATGCACTCCTTCAATCGCCCAGACACTACCCATGCACTCATGCAATCACCCAGGCACTACCCATGCACTCATCTATGCACTCAGGCACTACCCCTGCACTCTTGCAATCACTCAGGCAGTACACATGCACTCCTTGAATTACCCAGGCAGTAGCCATGCACTCATGCAATCACCCAGGCACTACCCATGCACTCATCCATTCTGTCAAATATTACCCATGCACTCATCCATGCCCTCAGGCGCTACCCCTGCACTCATGCAATCACACAGGCACTACCCATGCACTCCTTCAATCACTGAGGAACTGCCCATGCACTCCTGCAATCATTCAGGCAGTTCCCTGCACTCATGCAATCACTCAGGCAATTTTTCTATGTTTAGCCAGTATATGTGGTTCCGTAAGAACCGTTTTTTAAAAAAACAATTAATTTTTTTTTTGTATTTTCCAACAGTTTTTTTTTTTTTTGGTGTTTTTTCTTTTTTTTTTAAACAAAACTAAATTCAAGAGTCCATGATAACTATTTAAAAAAAAAAAAGGAAAAGATTTGGAAGCAGATAAAAAAGAAATTAACACGTGTGTTTTAAGTGCATTGATTATAACGTCAATGCATTGCTCCCCAATGCAGAGTTTTGCATCACACTTTTTACAGTTAATTTTAGCATCCACAAGCTCAAGGAAAATATGCGGCCGAGGTGAAGATGGAACTCCTGTTGATGATGTAGATGGAGTATTTGGGTCAACATGCGCAGCTTGTTCATTTTTTTCTCTCTGTGAGATTTCTTTAGCCAAATGCACTGGGTGAATGGTCTCCAAGTGTTTTTTCATAGAGGATGTTCTGCAAGAGTACTTTTTTTTGGATCCTCTAGATAGTACTCTTTTGCACAACTTGCAAGTAACCTTCCTTGCGTTCACCTTTTTCTCACCCACTGGCACATTAAAGAAAGCCCAACCCACACTCTCCTTTCTTTTCTTCACAGGCTCCTCCACATCATCTACCTCTTCCAGGAGATCTTCTTCTGGATGACTGGATGCCATTTGTCCCAAAAAAGTAAAAAAAACACACCTAAAAAAGAAATTGCAAGAAGCTAGAATGAACAGGTCTTGCCAGGAAGAGAAATAAAATAGGTGTTAGATCCTCCCTCTAAAGAGAATGAAAAGGTTTTAAATCAATCAGAAGCTTTCTTTTCAGGTCACATGGAGTTGCGTAGGTTGCACGCACCCGTCAAGTACAAGTCGTGCACCCGTAAAATTTCGTATACATAATTATAAAGTATAAATATGTGTTTATAAAATATTTTAAAAAGTATATTAGTGAAAGTGTTTAACCAAAATTGATATTTAAACTTTGTACAGTGATATTTCAAACTTTGAAAATTACGCCGGAGTCGCGACCCCGGAAATACGTGCCAGCAAGGGTCGCGCACCCTACACGCATAGTTGCGCACTCGTGAAATCTCGTACAGTTAATTATAAAGTGTAAATTCCTGTTTATAAATTGTTTTCTAAAGTATATTAGAGAGAGTCTTTAACCAAACCTGATATTTAAAATTTCTACAATGATATTTCATACTTTGGAAATTACGCTGAAGTCGTGACTCCTGCACGATTCCGGAAATATGCGCCAGCAGGATTCGCTCACCCTGAATCCCAGCACCCATCGTGTAGGTTCGCGTAGGGTGCGCAACTTCTTTGTAAACTTTTTTTTTTTAAAGAAAAAAAAAGCATAACAATACAATAAAACAACTTTCACAGTATTAAAAACATTATTTCAAGTAAATATGAATTTAAGTTGTTCACATAAATAACAGAATACATTTTTAGTAGTGTATGATATAGGTATTTTAAAAGAGTGATTTTAATTTTACAAATCTTTTTTGTATATTTATATATATATTTACAAAACAAAAACATGTTTCAGGGACATTATAGTTAGAAATTAGCATTTAAAAAAACCTTAGAAATTCACAGAAAAAAACAGGTTTCAGGGGCGTTATAGTTAGGAATTAGCATTTCAAAAACCTTAGAAATTCACTGAAAAAACCACAGGTTTCAGGGTTGTTATAGTTAGGCTGACATTTCACTCGTACAAAACCAGAGAAATTCGGCTGTTATAGTTAGCTGAGCTAACTATAGCTCGCGCCCCCACAATGCACTGCTGATGACGTTACATATTACATCACTCATGACATGGTCAGTGACATCACTCATGACATCTCAAATGACATCACTGATGACATCATCCACATGATCATTTGATGCACCTCCTCACACCTTAATATAATGTTTGATACACCCACTCTAAAACACATACTACCAATATTGAAACCATAGACAGACCAATACCAGTGATTACATACCCGCTCAGTGATTCATATGACTACACACATATCCACTCACTAACCCATACAGTCACTCGTACACGCAGTCATTCATCAATACAGCCACTGATATATCCACTCATACACCCATATAGACACTCACACACTGCCACTCATCCAAAGAGTTACTAAAACACCTAGTCAGTCACCCAAAGAATTAATTACACTGCCATTTACTCACCTATACAGTTATACACACACACCACCTCACTTATTCATACAGATAGTACCATATATGTACTCTCTTCAACAATTACTGACATAAGCACACACTTATCCATGCAGCTACTGTCACAATCACTCACTGTCACATATACTTACTTATATACTCCAACACTCACATATACTGCCTTTCACATATGTAGTTACACACATACCACTGAGACATCCATTCACTCACCAACACATCTATACAGACACTCACTCACCCATACAGTCCCTAACACACACAGTCATAAACCCATACAGCGAGTGAATCACCCACTCACACATCCGTGCAGGGAGTCACAACACACAGACTCTCAGGCACCCATACAGGCACTCAGACAACCAATCGTTAACCCATATAGACACTGATGTAGCTACTCACCAACCCATGCAGCCACTTACACACCAACTGACAGACTAATACAGACATTAACACAGATTAATCATTCACCCATGCATTCACTAAGACACGTTTAATCGCTCACTTATACAGGCAGTCACGCACCCACTAAATCATCCATTCAGAGACTCATACACCCACTCATTCTTCAATACACCTTGGTGTATATATATATATAACATTCATCAACTTTTTAGAAACACTCAGTCACTGGATGATGTCATCAGTGATGTCATTTGAGATGTCATCAGTGATGTCACTGACCATGTCATGAGTGATGTAATATGTGATGTCATCAGCAGTGCATTGCGGGGGCGCGAGTTATAGTTAGCTCAGCTGAATGTCTCTGGTTTTGTACAAGTGAAATGTTAGCCTAACTCTAACGTCCCTGAAACGTGTTTATTTCAGTGAATATATAGCAAGTTAACATCAATAAGAGGCATTTCTATCGTGACTTTGCTTACCATCAACTCATTAAAAAAATCCACAATAATGTGAATGTCATTATCCGCCAATCAGACAAGGGCGGTAACGTCGTGTTGTGGCCAAGGGAAATGTATATGGAGGAGGCACTTGGTCAACTCAATGACAGAGATTGTTACAAAAGAACTACAATGGCAGAGGTAAAATTGGCTTGGAACTCGTTTTATACTAACTTGCTGGCATGGAAAAGCACTGATCTATTAACTCTAGATGAGTTTAAATTTTTAAAGAATGATCACCCAGTGATGCCCATTGTTTACTTTATACCCAAAATCCACAAGAACAATGTGAAGCCACCGGGACGCCCCATAATTTCAGCTTGTAACAGTATTATGGAGAATGCCAGCAAATATGTAGACTTTTTCTTACAGGACCTTGTAAAGAATCTTCCCTCTTTTATTCTTGATACAGGTGATTTGTTACAAAAATTAGAGGGTATGATTTGGCAACCTGATTACCTGCTGATTTCACTTGACGTTTCTTCCCTGTATACAAGTATCCATCATAGGATGGATTGAAGGCCATTGAGTATTACCTTAATACTAGATCTATTTGCTTCTTTGATCACAATAGGATGTTGTTATCTATGATTAACATGTGCCTTGAAAATAACTTCTTCTTGTTTTCCAACCAAGTGTTCCAGCAGGTGAGAGGTGTGGCTATGGGGGCTTGTTTCTCCCCAGTTATGCCTGCCTGCATATGGGGCACTGGGAGGAACAGGTCCTCATGCCCACCTACCCTGAAATTATGTCTGACAATGTCATTAAATGGTTTAGGTACATTGATGACCTTTTTATAATTTGGAAAGGTTCTGAATGTGAGGCTTTACAATTCATTGAGAAATTAAACAACAACAACCTTAACCTTAGTTTCACTGGTCAGATTAGCAATAGGTCCATATGTTTTTTAGATGTTGAAATTTACATCAAACACAATCAACTACATACTAAATTGTACAGGAAACCAACAGCTGGAAATGCTATATTACATGCCTCTAGCCATCATCCAGCACACTTAATCAATAGCATTCCCTATGGGGAAATGCTACGAATAAGAAGAATTTGTAGCACTGACATTGATTGCCAGATTGCACAGAAAAATTGCAGAGACAGGTTTTTAAGAAGAGGCTATCTCCCAGAAGTGGTTGATGGAGCCATACTTAAAGCAAATGTACATGGCAGACCACGGGCATTAGCAGGAAAAATTAAACCGGTACTCAATGAATTGACAGAGACTAGATTGATTCTAACCTATAATAATCAGCATAAAACAATTCGCAAGATTGTCAACAAAAATTGGGCACTAATCAGAAGTGATCCAACATTGGGGACCCATATGTCACGATCACCGAGCATTACATATTAAAAGGCCCGCTCGATGAGCAATTGCCTGGTGAATAGTAGCCCTGAGGTTAGAACCAACATTTCCTGGCTTAATAGCAGTAAGGGATTTATCAAGTGTTCTGTTTGCAAAGCTTGCAAACATGGTGTCAACAAGACTAAATATTTGACACCTCTCAACAATAGACCTGTCCTCATTCAGAAAAAACTAACTTGTAAAACCGAGTTTGCGGTGTATGTGCTGGAGTGTCCTTGTGGCCTGCGCTATGTGGGGAGCACTAAGCTGCAGGTCCACAAGAGGATACTTCAGCACATACGTGCTATTAACAATGGCGACGTCACATATCCCGTTGCCAGGCACTTTGAAGTATCGCATGCCAAAAATTCTGCTGATCTTAAGTATTTTGTAATTGACACGGTCCCACCACTGAGAAGAGGTGGGGATCGTGAATCAATGCTACGCAAGTTGGAAACAAGGTACATTTTAGAAATGGACTGCAAATCACCTAATGGATTAAATTCCAGTGAAGACTTTTATACACACCTCTAACAAGTCATTATGATTAAGATTTAACGGTCATGCCGCTGTCAACCTACCTGTGAAATATGTTTTTAAAGTACATTTTAGAGGATTCATTTTTATTGCACTGATTGTTGTTTACACTTTTTTTAAATATGGTATTTGCACTTTACACTGTGACTAGATTTTGCGTATTTTGCACTGACTTTGTCTTATTTTTAAGTTGACATGGATAATTGGCAATGGCCCACTTGGGCTCTATCCCTTTTAACATCTTTAATTCTCGGGTATATCATATGTGCAATTTTGAAACTTATGTGCCTTATGAATAATGCTACTATTTATGGAGGAGAAAAAATAGTTTTACATTGGTTTTACTATTTTTAGCATCATCTTATTCATTATTAATAGCCTAGTTTTATTTAGAGCCGGACAGTTTCATTTTGAATACTTATTTATCTATTTATTCAAATGTGCTGCTAATTCAATGATATTGTATCATGTTTGCTCTAATTTTGCACTTCCAATGATCCTATACCCTTTGTCTATTGACATATGTAACTTTTCCATGTCTATGAATTAGAAAAAAAACTGTTCCACTGCAAAACGTCACTTACTTGCACTATAAATGTTGTAACCGCTCCCTCAACAGTGTCATGTGATCAAGGCCCCACGTGGGCTGAAACGCGTTATGGCAGCGGTGGTGTTGGTCAGAAAATAAAATCACAATTGCACCATCATTTGGGTTCGCCTTCGTCTGTTCTACAAATCATTGTGACGAATTCTTTGCATATATATATATATATATATATATATATATATATATATATATATATATATATATATATATATATATATATATATATATATAATGGCCGTCAAATGTGTTGTAATAGGAAATCTGGGGGTCCTCAGAACTGCAGAGGGTGGATTTCTAACCCACCAATACAATGACTTAGTTCAATGCATTGGTAATGAATCAGAAAGTCTGCAGCCCTGCGCAGGCAATGTTTTCAGGTAACTATCAGTCCCTCTAATAAGTGCAGGGACAAAGTGGCATTCCAAACAATCTTTAATTCATGAACAAAACACACAAAATAGCACTAATAAATCGAGACATATAGTTAAAAATGATTATTTTGAAATTCTCAGTCTAGTTCATAAAATACATATGGTAGCCACAGAGAATTAAAAAATAAATGTAGTAAGTCACGTGATGGTGCGTGGAAACAAGATAAATATTTCTAAGATTGTTAGCGGGTTTTTGACATCCAAACACCCTAATGATATTTCTAAACACTATATTAAACCTTAGCTACAGCATTAAATAGCAAAAACCTGCTTTGGGGGTTTCATAGGATGGATCGCACAGCATACCTTTTGAATAGCTGGCTACAGCAATTCCTTATCAGAGCTCATACACAGAAGCAGGATGTGTGCTCAAAAAGGACAGCTTCTGGAAACAGTTCTCTGACTGAGAGCAGGGGGCTCAGCAATCTGGCGTGACCTCTGGCAATGGTACTGGCATGAATACCTTTGCTAATCAGTGATCGTACCCTGTGGTTGTTATACCACTGGAGCACTGATTGAATACTTAGTAACAAAATAAAACAGGTTTTGGAGACACTAAGCGCACTGTCAGACTAAACTAGCACCGTGCGAAATGCGTCGGCTCAACACATATGTTGATATTAAGCCTCCATATTTGTAAATAATAGGCTTATGTTGTAAGGTGCCCCATTAAAATGGTTGCACCCATTATTAGTTACAAAAACCTGTCAGCCTACAGAGTTTTAGGCCATGATAATATCAGACTTTTGTGTGTGTGCTAGGAACTTCATACTTCATATTAACGATAACAAGAAGCTGATAGTAAAAATGTAATTAAAACGGACAAAAGAGTTAGCACTGTCAAAGTGTTCACAACTGTTGGTAGTTCAAGAACTTTTTTCTGAGACTCCAGACTTGACACTCCTAAAATGGCACTCAGAGTCCATGGCCTCAGTACTGATTGAAGGGACTCAGCACACCCAAAATGGCACCCATAGTCCATTGCTTCTGTATTGGGACCATGGACTACGAAAGTCATTGATCCCTGTTGGGTCTGCTTTCATAGACTGACGTCTCAGTACTTGGACTGTATTATATTGAGCGCAGACGTATGGGATTCAGGCCTGCTCATCTCGATGACAAGGATTTTTTTTTAAACATGTGTTGCTACAGGGATAGGTTTTTGAGGTTACTCTCCACACTAAGGCCTGGAGCCTGGATGTGCTCACCATGGACTTTATAAATTGTTTTCAGGGTAGGGGTAGCACGAACTGCATCCTGTACTGGCCGCTACAAGAGAAAATGTTCATTTGCAGCCAGTGAATCAGAAGCTTCAGGTTCCTGGTCTCTGTTTTAAGTCTGAGGATCTGAAATGTATGATGGGAGAAAATATTTCCTCATTCATTAGGATTCATTTGAAGTGCCATAGGCTCATATCAGTGGCTCACGAGTTCTGGGAGAAGATTCAGCCCTTTGACCATGTAACAGTTTCAGGTTCGTACAAACACTAGGCACTCCTTAGAGACCAAACAGCAAATACTGTCTACCATTGGAGATGCCTTGAGCCAGGCATTGGGATGCAGACTGTCATAAACCCTTGCCATCAATCCCATGTCACTGTGCATTTTCTTGTGACAGGTTCCCACCAGCACACTGTGGCGCTTGTTACACAAGGTAGCACAGCCCACCTTTTCGAATATATTTACCTAGATCATGAGTAGCCCCGCTCAATGTATATGAAAAAAGCCCACCATGTGTGTGATTTCACAAATGTGCTGGGGCAATAGATTACTCACACTTCTCACCGGGCCCTTCAAGAGCCACAACTGGTAAATGCAGTACATGATTAATGTGCATATGGTCTTTGATGCTGATTTAAGCTTTACCTATTCCTGAGCCATGTGCACAGGTTCCAGTAATAACTGCCTGATCCTGATAAACAGCTGCAAACTCTACACCGCAGAGATACATCACTCACGGGATATGGCTACTTAGTGAGAATGAAATAACACCTCTCACATTATATACAGAAATGATCATTATTAAAGCAAATGCTTTTTTCTTAATGTCATGCAATAAAAAATCTTTGCAAGTGCATTGTTGTACATTTCATAAGTGTGTGTCTGACGTCTTGGTATCTTATTGATGAAATGCAAGTGCCCTTATACTGTGTTTTGAAAACCCTCCTCCCAAATAAAATCAGATATGCCTAAACATATGGATGTGATTTGAGTCAAAGATGACATGTGCACCCCTTGCAAATGACACTGGATATTCTATGATTTCATGGCTCATGCCTTTTCTGAGAGCTGCAGCTACAGCAACATAGAATTCATAAAAGATGGCACACATAACATGCAACATGATGTACCCTACAAGTGGGCCATTAAAGGCCTGTTTCAGTTGCCTAGACCGTGATGCTGGAGCTCTGATGTATAAAATAGACAATATGTGTTACCTAGCATTGCTTTGCTGCATGATACATAATATTGCATTAAGACAATGTGCAGCAATATCCGAAGAGAAGAAAAAACCATAAGTGATGATGATAACATGTGTAGCGCCTCAAATGGGTGTTGATGCCACTGTTATCAGACACCATGGACCCTATTCACAAACTTCATTTTACAGTATGTTTAGTAGCACTTCAGTAGTACTACTAAAGTGCTACAAAATGCTGTTCATATACCTATGAGTGTAAATCTCCAACTCCACCTCTCATTTCTTTTCATTGAGGAGAACCTCGAAATGTAATTTTACTACTTTGGGCCTTATAACGATGTCACGGGCGCGGTCTCGGGACCGACCGACTGACCTCCGGTCGGCGGTCCCGACACCGCAATTATAATGCGACTGGACATGGTGCGGTCGCATATTCCCATTTCTCTATGGGAGACTGTGTATATATATATATATATATATATATATATATATATATATATATATATTTATAGTCAAAACGTTGAAATGAGTTAATCTAATTTAGCCTTATAGCCTATGGGGCTGTATTTTAAGTCCCTGCTTCCATTATTTTATATGAGAGGGTGTTGCAATCAGGGCAGTTGTAATGTCTATATATATATGTATGTGTAAATATATATTTATTTATATTTCACCTACTGGCGGTCGCCAGAAGGTAGTTATAGTTACGACCTAGTTTCCATAGGAAGAACGCTTTTTGACTTGTCTATATCTTTGGCGCCGTTTGATGAATCTTCACTGAATCTTCCCAAAAATGTGTCAAGTTGGGTCTTGTTCACCATGGAAAGTTTCGGGGCTGTCTGTCAAGGGGGGCCGAGACAAAGATGGGGTCATAAAATGCATTTCCCATGTTAATTCCCATAGGCTTTTTGAACACGACTACAGTCGGAACCGTTGGACGGAATTGCACTAAATTTGACAGAACTGTAGATTTTGTTCCGCAGATCACTCTTTTTGTTATTTGCTGTAAATATATTCAGTAGTTTTAGAGTTATTAAAAGAAATCCAAATTTGTATATCTAGGGACATGAATTCTCGAATACAATTTGAGATCTCGTCAGTGATGTCATCATTGAAGTCACTGACCATGTCATGAGTGATGTAGTATGTGAGGTCATAAGCAGTACATTGCAGTGGCGTAAGTTATAGTTTGCTCAGGTATCTGAAACTGCTGAATTTCTGAATTTCTATGGTTTTGTACGAGTGAAATCTGAGCCTAACTATAACGTCCCTGTAAACTTTGGTGTGTATATATATATATATATATATATATATATCGCTGACTTCGTCTAAAACTTCCCATTCCAAGGACAGACGAACACGGACCCAAAGTTCTTTGTGCAAAAAGTTTTATTTGCCCTGCATCTCCACCAACATAACGCGTTTCAGCCCCACCTAGGCCTTGATCACATGATGCGTTGCGATTGTTACCACCCCTATTTAAAGTGCCAGTGCATTAGTGACGTATAAACCATATGACCACTCTATAAACATGGAAGAGGTATTCAAAGAGGTATAAATACCCCAAAGCACAGCGTCAGACCTAATATATTGAATGTGCAAAAAGGCTTAATTAAATTTACAAAAAATACATGAATTTGGAAATACATGAATTTAAAAACTACATGAATTTAAAGAAAGTATGGCTTCGAATAAATATATACATAAAATATATATATATACACATATAAAGAAACTCACAATTAGTGTGGCTTCTATTCAAATACATTCATAAAAAGACATGTACCATATTGTATTTCTAGCAAATCCATATTAGGTTTAACATTGTAGATTGTTCTGTGTAAGACCTATACTTCTACACATACCTATGAAAACCTACTCATATATTCTAAAATTAGAAAATAGAAAGATAATAAGCCTTTGATGTTAAAATTAAAGCACATAAAAACCAGGAAACTAAAATCATTGATTCTAGACATCCTCTTTGTGCAAAAAACGCAATGTGCAAGCATTAAAGCCCAAGTATATATATATTCACTGAAAAAACCATAGGTTTCAGGCACGTTATAGTTAGAAATTAGCATTTAAAAAACCTTAGAAATTCACTGAAAAAACCATAAGGTTTTAGGGACAGTTATAGTTAGTTGGACATTGCACTCGTACAAAACCCGTGAAATTCCCCCGTTATAGTTAGTTCAGGTAACTATAACTCGCGCCCCGCAATGCACTGCTGATGACGTCACATATTACATCACTCATGACATGGTCAGTGACATCACTGATGACATCACTGATGACATCTCAAATGACATCACTCATGACATCATCCAGTGACTGTGTGTTTCTGTAAAGTTTAAATATGTTTAATATATATAGGGAAAGGTGTATTGAAGAATGAGTGGGTGTATAAGTGTCTGAATGGATGATTTAGTACGTGAGTGACTGACTCTACAAGTGAGTGATTACATGTATCTTACTGAATGCATGGGTTAGTGACTAAACTGTGTGAATGTCTGTATCCGTCTGTCTGTTGGTTTGTAAGCGGCTGCATGGCTTTCTGAATAGCTACATGAGTGTCTACATGGGTTATTGATTGATTTTCTGAGTATCTGTATGAGTGCCTGAGTGTTTGTGTGGGTGGGGTGTGTGTGACTCTGTACATAGATGTGTGAGTGGGTGATTCACTGGGTGCATGGTTTCAAGAGTGCGTCTGTGATGGACTGTATGGGTGGGTGAGTGTGTGTATGGGTATGTTAGTGGTTGAATGTATATCTCAGTGGTACATGTGTGAGTAACTACATATGTGAAAGGCAATATATATGTGTGTTGGAGTATATAAATGGCTATAAGTGAGAGTGTGTGATTGTGAGAGTGGCTGTATGGATGAGTGTGTGCTTGCATCAGTGATTGCATAGGAGCGTAAGAATGTGCTAGTATTTTTATGAGTAAGTGAGCTGGTGTGTATAACTGTATAGGTGAGTAAATTGGAGTGTGATTAATTATTTGCATGACTGACTAGGTGTGTGAATACCTCTATGGATGAGTTGCGTTGTGTGAGTGTTTATATAGGTGTATGAGTGCATATGATAGTCCTGTACTGAGTGACTGTAAGTATGAGTGACTGTACGGGTGAGTGAGTAGATGTGTGTGTGTAGACCTAAGAATCAGTGAGTGGGTATGTACTTATTGATATTGGAGTGTGTATGGTTTTGAGAATGGCAGTCTGTAATTTAGAGTGGGTGTATCAAAACTTATATTAGGGTGTGAGAAGATGCATTAAATTCTCACATGGATGATGTCATCAGTGATGTCATCAGTGATGTCATTTGAGATGTCATCAGTGATGTCATCAGTGATGTCACTGACCATGTCATGAGTGATGTAATATGTGACGTCATCAGCAGTGCATTGCGGGGCGCGAGTTATAGTTACCTGAACTAACTATAACGGGGGAATTTCACGGGTTTTGTACGAGTGCAATGTCCAACTAACTATAACTGTCCCTAAAACCTTATGGTTTTTTCAGTGAATTTCTAAGGTTTTTTAAATGCTAATTTCTAACTATAACGTGCCTGAAACCTATGGTTTTTTCAGTGAATTTCAAAGGTTTTTTAAATGCTAATTTCTAACTATAACGGGTCTGAAACCTATGGTTTTTCCAGTGAATTTCAAAGGTTTTTTAAATGCTAATTCCTAACTATAACATGTCTTAAACCTACGGTTTTTTCAGTGAATTTCAAAGGTTTTGTAAATGACAATTTTTAAATGTATTAATTGTTATATTTATTTTTTTCATACTGATTTACTACATTTTTAGAAACAATTTTTTTTTACATATTTTATTTTTTAAATTACATTGTAATTACATTATACATTACAAAAAATACTTTCTCAGAATGAATTACTTTAGTTTAAATACTTTGCACATAGGCAATAGACTTTTAAGTACAGTAGTTACAGTTGTTGCAATGGGCAACACATTTTCAAACACAATGCAACATTCAGCTCAATGTGAATTTCTAGTTAAATGCAATTAGTTACTTTATGGATTACTTTTCTAACCACAGGACTGGATCCTAGATTCAGTCCTGGGACATCTCCTGTAAACAGTTGAGTAAAAGCGTTTTGGTTACAGTAGTGATTTTTAAGGAATATTATTGTATTTTAAAAGTTGACACTTTGAAACTTTTTCTCATAGAATCACCAATGTTATCCTATGGAAGGAAATTCACTTAGCAGGTAAAAACTGTTATCGTTACTTTTTCTTACTCAGTGTTGGATCCTGGATCCAGCACTGGTGCATCTCCTGTAAACAGTTGAAAGAATGCGTTTAAGTCATACAGGCGATTTTTAAGGAATATTTGTAGTTTGTGAAAATCGACACTTTGAAACTTTTCTGCTGAAAACCAGACAATGGATTCCTATGGAAGAAAATATAAGTTACTGGTAAGTACGGTTAAAATTACTTTTCAGGGTCAGTGCTGGGCTAAAAGATGCAGCACTGAGGTCTCTCCTGATAACAGGTGAGTAAATCGGAATTCGTATTTCGGCTGATTTTAGAGGAATATTTTAAAGTTCCAAAACTCCACACTTAGAAGAATTTCCAAGTGAAACCAGTCAATGTTAGCCTATGGAAGGAAATTCAAGTTACTGGTAAGTACGGTTAAAATTACTTTTCAGGACCAGTACTGGGCTGAAAGATACAGCACTGAGGTCTCTCCTGATAACAGGTGAGTAAATCGGAATTCGTATTTCGGCTGATTTTAGAGGAATATATGTATGTTTCAAAAATCAACACTTAGAAACTTTTTCAGCAAAAAGCAGGCACTGATATCCTATGGAAGGAAATTCAAGTTACTGGTAAGTACGGTTAAAATTACTTTTGAGGATCAGTACTGGGCTGAAAGATGCAGCACTGAGGTCTCTCCTGATAACAGGTGAGTAAATCGGAATTCGTATTTCGGCTGATTTTAGAGGAATATTTTAAAGTTCCAAAACTCCACACTTAGAAGAATTTCCAAGTGAAACCAGTCAATGTTAGCCTATGGAAGGAAATTCAAGTTACTGGTAAGTACGGTTAAAATTACTTTTCAGGACCAGTACTGGGCTGAAAGATACAGCACTGAGGTCTCTCCTGATAACAGGTGAGTAAATCGGAATTCGTATTTCGGCTGATTTTAGAGGAATATTTTAAAGTTCCAAAACTCCACACTTAGAAGAATTTCCAAGTGAAACCAGTCAATGTTAGCCTATGGAAGGAAATTCAAGTTACTGGTAAGTACGGTTAAAATTACTTTTCAGGATTAGTACTGGGCTGAAAGATGCAGCACTGAGGTCTCTCCTGATAACAGGTGAGTAAATCAGAATTCGTAGTTCGGCAGATTTTAGAGGAATATTTGCACAATGGTGAAGGGAGGGCGGGGCCTGAGGTGACATCTGTGCAAACGCGCCCCGTGGCGCGCTTTAAGTTGGGGGATTAAATCCCCTTGAATCATGAGGGTCCCTAGGGGCCAACTAGCCCACCAGGAACCTCCAGTATGCGCCAGGGGCTGCGTTGCAGAGACGTGTAGAGAGGCCACACCCCTTTTACACCTCTCTGCAACGCAGCTCTGTGGCGCTTTCTGGATGTACCTGTTGGGCTAGTTGGCCCCAGGGACCCTCAGGATTGAAGGGGATTTAATTCCCCATCTTAAAACGCGCCACGGGGCCTGTTTGCACACATGTCACCTCAGGCCCCGCCCTCCCTCACCACTGTGCAAACGCGCCCCGTGGCGCATTTTAAGTCGGGGGATTAACTCCCTTGAATCCTGAGGGTCCCTGGGGTGCAACTAGCCCACCAGCTACCCCCATTAAGCGCCACAGAGCTGCGTTGCAGAGAGGTGTAAAAGGGGCGTGGCCTCTGTACTCCTCTCTGCAAGGCAGCCCCTGGCGCATACTGGAGGTTCCTGGTGGGCTAGTTGGCCCCAGGGACCCCAGTATTCAAGGGGAATTACTTCCCCTTCTTAAAACGCGCCAGGGGGCACGTTTGCAGAGTACTGCAGGGAGGGGGGCGGGGCCTCCGGCACGATGCCGTTTTTTTTTTTTTTTTATGGGAGGGGGCTGCGTGGCCCCCCTTCCCTCGGCCACTTTTGGCCCCGGGGACCCCATCCCCCGGGGCCTGAGCATTTTTTTTGTTTTATTTAAAAAAAAAAAAAACGGGAAGGGGGCCGCGTGGCCCCCCTTCCCTGGGCCTCTATTGGCCCCGGGGACCCCATCCCCCGGGGCATGCCCTCTTTTTTAAATAAAAAATATGGAGGGGGGCTGCGTGGCCCCCCTACTCAGGCCATTTAAGGCCCCGGGGACCCCATCCCCCGGGGCCGGCCTTGCCCTTATTTTTTTAATTTTATTTTTATTTGGGGAGGGGGGCTGCGTGGCCCCCCTCCCGGGCTACTTATGGCCCCGGGGACCCCATCCCCCGGGGCCTGGCCTCTGGTTGGGGACTGTGGGGGGGTCCCCAATCCCCCACAGTCCCGCCGGCTCCCCGCGTCCTATGGGAGCCGGCATTGCTTTCCACATGGGGAGCAGCTAAGATGCTGCTCCCCATGTGGAAAGCAATTGGTTTGCATTTTGAAAGAGAGAGCAGGTTTCCTGCTCTCTCTTTCAAAATGCAAACCAAGTTTGCTATGACAGGACGGGAGCTGCGAGGCTCCCGTCCTGTCATAGCAAACAGCAGTGTCCCGGGGTAGGCACCCCGGGACACTGCAGGAGCCAGCCCTGGGGGTGGCGGTCCCCAGGGCCATCAAGGGCTCCAGGAGGGGGCCGCGCGGACCCCCTCCCTACATTTTGAAAGCCCCGGGAGGTGGTGGTCCCCGGGGCTTGGGGTCCAAAACGGACCCCCATTTTCAATTTTCTTAGTGCCCCGGGGAGGTGGTGGTCCCCGGGGCATGTGGGGGGGCTGGAGCCCCCCACACAGGTTTTAAAAAAAAGCCCCGGGGAGGTGGCGGTCCCCGGGGCTGCGGGAGGGCCCAGAGCCCTCCCGCACCATTTATGATAAAGCCCGGGGGTGGTGGTCCCCGGGCTTGAGGGCCCTTAGAGGCCCCCCATACATAAAATAAACCCCCCAGCATGCCCCCGGGACTTGGCCCACCCAAGGGCAAATTAACATCGAAGCGCAAGAGACCGCGCTTCGATTTTTTTTAACGGCAGGATCCGCGCACCCTGAGCGCATCCTGCCGATTTAAAAAAAAAAAAAGAAAAAAAATGCTTTTTTTGCCCAGGGGGTCCTTGTGGGACCCCTGAGCAGACCTAGGGGGTCAGGGTGTTTCTACCCTGCCCCCTTTGTGCGTTTGCGCACTTTTTTACTGCTTTCTTGTTCCTCGGTTCTACCGAGGAACAAGATGGCTGCCAACACTTCCTGGTTTGGAGTGTTGACAGCCAATTAGCAGACAGCTCGTGATCGGGAGGGTGCGCGGATCCTCCGTGCCCATAGATATATATGTACTTTTACTTTTGATTTTCTCAGCAACTACTGAACGGATTTACACCATTTAACAAAAAGGGTTCTTTCTGAACCAAGAACTACCTCTTTGCCAAATTTGGTGTAATTCCGTTCAGCAGTTCGGGCTGTAGCCGTGTCTAAAGTTTCCTATGGAAAAATGAATGGGGAAAACGCGAAAAGGGGGCAGGGTAGAAACACCCTGACCCCCTAGGCCTGCTCAGGGGGTCCTACAAGGACCAATCGGCAAAAAACGCGCTGGGTGCGCGGATCCTGCCGATTAAAAAAAAAAAAAAAAAAAAACGAAGCGCGTGCTTTGTGGTTAATTGGCCCCCGTGTGGGCCAAGTCCCGGGGGCATGCGGGGTTTAATTTAATAACATGGGGGGGCCTCTAAGGCCACCCAAGCCCCGGGGACCACCACCCCCCAGGGCTTTATAAAAATAATGGTGGCGGGGGGCACACGGCCCCCCCGCAGCCCCGGGGACTGCCACCCCCCGGGGCTTCTTTTTTTAAAATTTAAATTACCTCTGTGGGGGGGCTCCAGCCCCCCCACACGCCCCAGGGACCGCCACCTCCCCGGGGCACTAAATAATAAAATGTGGGGGTCCGTTTAGGACCCCCGAGCTCCGGGGACCACCACCTCCCCGGTGCTGTGCATTGGTTGGGAAGGGGGCCGCGCGGCCCCCCTCCTGGAGCCTGTGGTGGCCCTGGGGACCACCACCCCCCAGGGCCAGCTCCTGCAGTGTCCCGGAGTGCCCACCCCCGGGACACTGCTGTTTGCAATGGCAGGACGGGAGCCTCGCGGCTCCCGCCCTGTCATTGCAAACTTGCTTTGCTTCATTGAAGCGAGAGCAGGGAAACCTGCTCTCGCTTCCATGAAGCAAAGCAGAATTGCTTTTCCATAAGGGGAGCTGCATGTCAGCAGCTCCCCTTATGGAAAAGCAATGCCGGCTCACGCAGGACGCGGGGAGCCGGCGGGACCGTGCGGGGATTGGGGACCCCCCACGGTCGCCAACGAGTGGCCAGGCCCCGGGGGATGGGGTCCCCGGGGCCATTAGTGGCCCGGGAGGGGGGCCACGCAGCCCCCCTCCCCAAAAAAGGAATAAAAAAAAAATAATAATAATGTAAAGGCCGGCCCCGGGGGATGGGGTACCCGGGGCCTTAAATGGCCTGAGGAGGGGGGCCACGCTGCCCCCCTCCGAATATTTTATAAAAAAAAACAGTGGGCATGCCCCGGGGGATGGGGTCCCCGGGGCCAATAGAGGCCCAGGGAAGGGGGGCCACGCGGCCCCCTTCCCATTTAAAAAAAAAAAAGTAAATCCTCAGGCCCCGGGGGATGGAGTCCCCGGGGCCAAAAGTGGCCGAGGGAAGGGGGGCCATGCAGGCCCCCTCCCATAGAAAGAAATCATCCATTCAGACACTTATACACCCACTCATTCTTCAATACGCCTTTCCCTATATATATTAAACATATTTCAACTTTACAGAAACACACAGTCACTGCATGATGTCATCAGTGATGTCATTTGAAATGTCATCAGTGATGTCACTGACCATGTCATGAGTGATGTAATATGTGACGTCATCAGCAGTGCATTGCGGGGCGCGAGTTATAGTTAGCTGAACTAACTATAACGGGGAATTTCACGGGTTTTGTACGAGTGCAATGTCCAACTAACTATAACTGTCCCTAAAACCTATGGTTTTTTCAGTGAATTTCTAAGGTTTTTTAAATGCTAATTTCTAACTATAACGTGCCTGAAACCTATGGTTTTTTCAGTGAATATATATATACATATATATATGGCCTTCACAAAACTGTCCAAAAAACGGAAGCGCACTCCGCAGCGAAGTACTTAACAAAGCTTTACTGGTTGCAGGAGCAAGGGATCACTAATTCATGTCCAGATACATGATTTGGCCTTTCGCGTTTCGAGCCTCCTGGCTCTTGATCACAGGCATCACGGCATCTCCTCCCTCTTTCTCTTCCCAGCTCTAAACCCAAAACCTCTGCCCATCCTTAAACCCCGTTTACCTCTACATATCCCTAAAAACCCCTTATCTCATTTTACCTCTACCCACCCCTGAACCCACAAAATTATTTTCTCCCTTTACCTCTACCCTTCCATGTACCCTAAAACCCTTTACCTCCCTTTACTTCTACCCACCCCTGAGCCTTAAAAACTCATTGCCTTATTTTACCTCTACTCACCTCTGAACCCTAAAAACTTCTTACTTGCCTTTACCACTACCTGTCTCTGAACCTTACAAACCTTTTACCTCCTTGCACCTCTACCTTCCCCATAACCATGACAACCCTTACCTCCCTTTACCTCTACCCACTCCAGAACACTAAAAGGCCTTACATGCCTTTGCCACCACCTGCTTTGAGTCCTAAAATCCTATTACCTCCCTTTACCTCTATCCTTTTTGAACCTTAAAAACCACTTACCTCCCTTTACCTCTACACACCCCTTAACCTTAAAATCTCTTACTTTACCACTACTAGCCCCTCAACCTAAAAATCCCTTACCTCCATTACCTGCACCCTCCCTTACCTTTAAAGCACCGCAAAGTAAAGTACCAATTAAGGGGCCTTCATAATGCCTACTTCGGGGGGAAATATTGTGTACTGTTGCAGTATCATTGGTTGGCCACATGTAGTGCTGGACTTAATACTGCTCCTTTTTGGCTGTAGTAATTTACACTTGTAAAGTTGGCTTCGCCACCTGTTTCAGGATAGCATGAAATATTGATATTTGCAATTTCAATCACAAAAGTAAATGTTGTCTTACCTTACCACACTGTGCCCTGATAGCTGCATACATCCCCACCCAATCCCAAAAGACCCAATATCTTGCACTATCCTAATCCCACACTAGCCCTAACACCCCAGCACTGTGGCTGCTATGATGCAAGAGCTTACCACAATATCCGTATGGGCAGTTCACCAGATGTGCTCATAGACTCAAAGTCTACCTCACTGGTGCAGGAATTTTTGGGACCAATGTGGGAGGGAGGAGAAGGTGCCTGAGGATGGTGTTGCGCAGTCAATCAAACAGAATCCCGACCTATATGACAGAGTGGTCTCCTGTCCCCTCAGGACAGGACCGGACTAGCCTTGTTTTCCATTGCCCATTTCCACGGTGGGCTGGGGCCATCGGAGGGTGGTTTTGAAAGCTCAGGGCTGCTGCAGTTGCCTCTGTCACTTCCCGCAGCTCCCTCAGAGTAATTGGAGCTGGTACAGGGGGTTTCAAGCGAGAGAGCGGGCGGGATGGAGAGAGATTTCAGAGAGAGCGAAAGAAGCATCGGAGAGATATAGGATGAGGAGAAAGAGATAGATATGAGTGCATAGAATAAGGAAGATGGCTCGTTTGAACATTTGTGCCAGGGCTGCTTTTGGTTCCCCAGTCCAGCCTTGCCCCATGAGCCTTGCCATCATTGCTTAATTTGAGCTGGTGTTTTGCGGCGCTCAGCATCAGCACTTAATCTACAACACTGGTGCTTTTTATGAGCACCATTTAAGAAAATATTCGTTTATGGTAGGCACAGGGATATTGAGTGATTTGCCCAGAATCACCAGATGTTGAGCCAACGTTGAGACTAGGACCTGGCTCCCCAGCTCCAAAGTCGGCAGCTCTGGCCATTACGTCACATCCTCTGCCCACTTTCATCGTTAGTAGTTGGTTCTGTTTTAGGCGGCACTAACAGGAGAAATGGGCTGGTGCAAGCTGCCTCCTGATTAGAGCCCTTGCACTTATTTTTATTTTACAAACTAACCACTGCTTGCCTTGTTTTTATAAGCTGCATCTGTATGATTCTGCCCCTGTTAATTTAGATGCTGGAGCCCTGTTCCCCCCACAGAATAGAGCCCATGCCTTTGCTCTGCCCTTAGAGCTGGGCAGCCTCCTCCCTCAGAAGGCTTCCTATTTTAGTCTCTTTGTGCGCGCAGACTCTCAGAGAGATTGCACTGGACTGCATGCATACTGTAAAGCACCAGTCATATAGGAATTATAATGAATTATTGATTGGCTGCAATCCCATCCCTAGAGAAGAATTTAAAATTAAAACAATATTGAGATGAGACTGGTGAAAATGTCATTAATCAGAATCTGGACAGTAAAATGTTTCTTTTATAAAACCTTAACACCACCATCGATTTGTTGTTTAATTGAGCATTTGCTCTTGAGATGCAACATCGTGCTTCCATTGGGAGTCTTGGGAGACAGAGAAAACAGTTATACTTTATACACAAGTTGGAGAGTGTTAATCGTATTCATTTAGCACATAGTCGGGTTTTAACCAGTCGAAATTTTAATCTGTTTGATAGGATACGCTTTGATCTTTTTTTTTTAAATGTTTTTACATACATTAAAAGACATTTATTATTATTTTAATTAAATGTTTAACAAGAATTTTGGACACCAAATTGGATGGATTTACAAAAACCTGGAAAATCCAAAAGCCTCACTGTCCTTTGTCGACTACTGGATTCGTTGTGCTAACAGAACCCCCTACATCCTTTTAAGGTGTTGTACTATAGAAGAGCTTCATTTCCTTCTCTATGGTAGGTTTGTCTCTCTTTTCTTTCTATTTTCTAATATGAAGGCATATGACTTTCCACTATGGGGCTATATCAGGTGAGTTGACTTACTTGTCCTTTAAGAACAGAAATTGTAATTGTATGGAATTCAGTCTGTAGTGCTCAGCTGATGAAAGTGCACAGAGGGAAGGTGCAGAACACTATGCTCTCAGTAAGTTCTTGACTCTCATCTACATAGTGGTCATTGCAATACTAAAAGATTAAATGAAGGTACACACAACATCTAGCATTCTGCTCTGTTTTGGTTCTCATGCGTTTTGGACTATGCCTCATAACTATATAGGAACAGTTTCTATGTATAAGCTTCATGTATTTGAGTTTTTTCAAAGCACTTTATGCTACCATATGGCAGTCACAGAGTGCTTTGAGGCGGGAGTGAGTAAAGGAGGGAAAATGATTACCAAACTTGTTGGTTGCAGTAACTAGTGAATTGAGCTGTGTGAGGGCCATTGTCATACCTGGCCAGTCGAGTCAGAGGGTCCTTGTCGTTGCTGGCCTGAAGGGTATTGTGCATAGCATCGTTAGAGACTATTTTTTAACAAATGCACCTTGACTGATTTTATGGAACATGATCGACATTGAATACATCCTAAGGGGGAGCTGAATTGTATCAATTTTAGTGTGACATTCCTAGACCCTAGCTACATGTAGGGTGTGTCATGGTCCAGACGTCATAGAAGCCGTCAACACACCAGTCCAAAGACAGTCATCTTTATGTTATGTTATGTTTTAGGATATATATATCTACGACGCATATGCAGCCTTGAGTCTGACCTAAAACAGTGTCAGAAAGAGGCTCTTGATCGTTTCTTGGCCCGGGGGTACAAATTCTCTAATTTGCAATTGGCCTTGGACAAGGCCAATTCCCTTCCACATGAGCTTTGTCTCAAAACTAAAAGAGAACACAATGCAGAAACATTGGTTGAATCCACATCTGTTGACACTCAACCTATTAGATTAATTACCACCTATTGCAAACAGGAAAATAGCATTCGAAAAATTGTTTATAAACACTGGCCTATTATTCTAACTGACTTAACATTGAAATTTCTGTTACCAGTCCTCCCTGCCATCACATTCAGGAGGGCACCCTCGATGAGGGATGCCTTGGTTAAATCAAGCCCTGAATTAACACTTAAAACCACTTGGCTTTCTAAATCTGGCTTTTTTAAATGTTCTTCCTGTCGGGCATGCAAGTTTGGAGTCAATTTATCCGAGTATCGAACAGCTTTTAGTGTTATCCCAGTCCCAATAAAAGATCATTACACATGCCGGACTGAATATGCTGTGTACCTACTTGAATGCACCTGCCACCTCAGGTACATCGGCAGTACTAAACTGCCAGTGATCGAATATTACAGCACTTGCGTGCAATTGTTAACTCTGACTCCAACTACCCAGTTGCCTGACATTTTAAAGCCATTCATGACAATAAAGTCAGTGATTTAAAATATTCTGTGATTGGGGCAGTTCCTCCCTCTATTCGTGGGGGAAACAGAGAGAGGAAGTTGCGACAGTTAGAGTCATCCTTTATTTTAACCCTCGACACAAGATTGCCAAATGGTTTGAATACCAGCGAGGACCTGCATAATTTTCTTTAACCAAATCAGCAGCAGGTTCCTCCAGAGGGTATGGCTGAGCCACACAATGTTTATTAGGGTATGAACTCACTGTCTCTTCCGTTTTAATTTTTGCCATAGACCAGTGTTTATTTGCCGTTCTGATATTGTAACATTGCAAGTATGAACTTTCATAGCATTGTTTGCACATATATTACTGTTATCATATGTACTGTATTATTGTTGGCACTGACACTTTGCGAACCAAGCACTAGCACTTTAATTACAAACCAACGGGTGTTTGTTTTTATATAGTACTATTTGTGACCTCTTGCACAGCCCCACTACTGTTTGTTGTACTAGTGTTCATTTGGGGTTTTATATTCATGTTTCATGACAGCACTTCAGCACTTTTTTGCACATTTTTTAAAGGAGTGTTTTTTATCTAGTTGATGCTTATTAATGATTCCACATTTATAACAACTTAAGAATGTTAAATTTTATTCCATATATTAACTCTGGTATATATCTTTTTAGAAAAACAGAATTTATATAAAATATTAAAAGGTTTTTTATGACATTCAAAGTAGGTTACCTGTGATACCATTTTGGCATTATATTTTGGGCACTTGCCATGAATATAGCCATTGGGAGCTTGGACTATGCTATTTATTGGATTTTATCACATATGCCACATAACATGTAGAGATCTGAATGTCATTCTACCTATGAGAGAGAAAGATAGAAATTCATTGTTTAACTTGAAATTTTATCCAGAGCATATGTTAAAATCTTGCATTGTCAATGTCATAATGGAAGTATGTAAATCATAAGCGATACTGATTTGAAAAAAGGCTTTTTTCTAATTGTTTGCTCTGCGCAATAGTATGTTTTTTATGTCTTCTTTTCACTGAGTTACCAATCCCCTGTTATGATTGGTTGCACTGAGTTCAAATGTAGTGACCCGTCACCAGCACGTCAGGTGATCAAGATCGCTGTGGCGATCGAAACGCGTCTGGGGCGGACACTTGCCTGTTTCACTTGGGTGAAGACCGAATAAATTATGGAACTGTGAACCCGTGTTTTTGATCTTCTTTGGAATACGTTGGAGGTCCGTACCTGTGGTGTTTCCCTCTTGACTGCAATTAGAGGGACAGGACTTTGGTTTCAATATATATATATATATATATATATATATATATATATATATATATATATATATATATATATATATATATATATATCAAGCACACATTCACCAAGGTTTCTGGGCACTGTAGAGAAACATAACACATAGATATATGGATGCACTACGAACATTTAATTAGATTTGTAATGAAGCAAAGTATTCCTTGTTTTACGAAGTCCAAGCAATGAGGTGGTGGAGCGAAGGGGAACTGGCACTTTATTCAGTAGCGGCTGCTACCAGACGGGGGTGGTGGGGTTGGGGAGGGGTTGATCAAATGGAGAACAAAAAAATAACTTACCTGAAACGGCGGCCACCTCTCCTCTGTCCTCTTCATCTTCCGGTCCCAGTACTGGCCGGCAGCAGCAGAAGGAAGTACCCAGGCAGCAGGCTCTCTTGAACCAATCACAAAGCTGCAATGCAGCGTTGTGATTGGTCTGAGCGCTGTGGTTCGGTGCTCAGACGGGTACAAGGAGGCTTTGCATGTTCCTCACCAGGCTGTGAAATGCAGTCATGCGCACTTAGGGAGTGCAAACCACTCCTCCCCTTGCGCTGCCCAGCCCTGTCCCATGAGCCACTGACTTTCATGGGAAAAATACAATGATAACGATACGTTATTATCATTGTATTTTTCCTTTGGAGCATTGGGGCAACGCTCCTCTGCCTTTGCGGAGGAGCCGCCACTGAGTTTGTTGCATTTACTTCCAGCTACTACAGGGATGGCTTTGTCATCAAATGTTGCCGGTCTGATTGTAGGGATATTCAGCAGAAACTGAGCTGTGGATGGTAGACTGCACTGCGGCTCATGAACATGGAATTTAGAGACTGTAAAGTGGGGTGCCTTTCCATTAAAAGCTCGATTGATAATCACTAAAGCTTTAAACAGAACTCTTTGCTGATAAGTAGTGAATGAAGGTTTTACAAAATGGGTGAAATATGTCCAAAGCAATGAGTGCCCATAATAATCCATGCTAGCATATTGGACACCAGTTGAAGCAGCCTCGTTAATTTATCTGCGAGTTCCAAGTAGCAAGGGATGCCTTAATCGAGGTAGGATTGCCTAAAGAGTGAAGTTCCATATGTGGGTAGTATTTTTGGTGACGAAGAACACAGTTTTTGCCAAATCAAGCTTTAGAAAATGTGCCTGCATTCAGTGACATACTGTGATTAGAATATTAAATACAATGGGAAACCCAATCAACCCTTGACGGCTTGGGCAGTATAATATGAACAGGTAGATTTTCAAGTAAATATAAATCTGAATTACGTCGTGGCACTTCACATCAGAGTCTACGCTCGCTCGCTAGGTCGGCGCATTACTTGTCATGGGCATTACCTGCCATTAACAATACAAACAGACGCCGACTCTGTGAGCAAGTGTAGAGTCTGCTGCAAACTGCCATGACAGTATTCAGGAGTTACAAATAATCCTGCTCGAGAAACTGCAAATTTTCTGGGTCCTTGAAAATTCAAAATTTGGATCCGATCTCCCAAAGAGGATATCTCTGATTTATCAAATACTTGGATATTACAGATACATCTTTATTTATATTGATTTTTGAGGGTCAACCATTTCAAACTCCTATAGTCCTGAAGTTGGTCGAATAGACAACAGGCCATCGACCGAAACGTTGACAACTTCACTTATTTTCTGTACAGTGTTACTATAGGCAATACTCGTCTTTATTATTTGTTGGTCTGCCTTATTTCTATTTTGAAAAAAGTGTACACAATTGTTACTGAGAAGTACAAAAAACAACTGTTTATTTATGCAACTTCTTGTTACATTGTGTGTTTAATGATTCAGTACCCCTTAGCATCATTTTTACAATACGATAAAATCTATTTTTTCAATATACACCTGTGTTTGGATATATATTTCTTCGATATATTTCTTTGATACATGCTTATGTTTTCATATTTTATTAGAAAACTAAACTATATATGAGTTGTTTGTGCATTAATAATTTAAACCATTCAAAAAGAAATTAATTTGCAAGCAATGTACAAGAGCTTGCTCTAAGTAAAAAGCAAAAATCAGTCCAAATTAACTAAATAAATAAATCCCTTGTAGGCACATCTACCTGTTCATATTATACTGTGATTAGAGCACTGAAAAGGGAAGTCTGATCTGAGGCAGTTTTTTGCATAGTGAAAAGCATAAATGTCATCGGTGTGTCATCTGAATACATGTAGCATACAATCCTGTTGAATTGCAGAGTTGGGCCAATGATGTCATGTAGATGTTAAACAAATGGTATGAAAAAATTGTGCCCTACTGGACACCACAGCAGATGGGTTTCGTGTCAGACTTGAACGGGGAGAGAAAAATGCTCTGGGTCCAAATGGTGAGAAATGACCTAATCCACTTGATGGATAAGTGCCAACACCCTAGGTCCCTGATCTTATTAAGAAGTGTGGAGTGGTTCAATTATATATAGTTCTAAACTTTAGTGATGGTTTAGTGTGGGAACAAACTAGCCGCACACTTGCACTTTATTTATAGCCTTAAGAGCGGATGCATCCTGTTTCCTGCAGTTTAAATTTGAACTGTCTATTGATGTTCAGACTAATCTTCCCTACTCTCAGATTTGGCCTGGTGGAATACCAATCTTTCCCTAATCTCTGCAAAAGTTGAATCCTTGGCGTTCCCTCAATGACATCTTTTTCGTTTTTGGAGCCATTTGCAAAGAGACTGTAAACCCACAATGCACTTCGCCCGCATACGACACCAAGCCTTGTTAAAAGCATTAGTATTTGCCTGTTTGATCACCAATACCACTAGGGGCAGACACAAGTCACAGCATAGTTTCACTATCTGTAAATTGTCAGTATTAACAGGGATAACTTGTGGGTCAGCTGGCTCTTCTCAGGTGTTACTTATAATGCACTCATCTGCACAGCATACTGGAGATGTGCTGACCTGTCCTGGAGCTCCAAAGCAGGGAGACCTGACTCCATCTTTCCCTAGGGTTGTTTCATTTCAACTACGATTACTACATTCCTACCATTATCCCTAAATAATCTATTGGCATTTTGGCCTGTTCTTAGAAAAGGATATTTAGACCTCTGAAATACACTGAAAGCAGACACATACTTTGACAGACAGCCATTTATTTAATCCTTGCCCCGTTGTCAGACAATGCAATATTATCCAGATCTCCACATAGTTCTACAAGGTGCGTGCTGTGGCCCATTGCATGTTCTCCAGAACTGAATACTTGAATTCCTTCCTAGTATTTGCATGAGTCCCTGATGCACTGAGCAGTTTAGATGAGTGTTTGTCTATTTTTCAGCTCTCCATCCGTCACCGCCCACAGAAGGTTCTCATTATAAAGTAATATATCATCTGCATGTAGGATAATGGAGGGAATATTCCTGCCCAGGTGTATCTCCTTTATTAAATTGCTTTTCCTGGACAAACAAACAAATAGATTAATTGTCTAAGCATGCAAAACTGGAGACAAAGAGCAGCGCTGGCTGATGTCCCCTCTATAGCTCCTACTCAGTCCATTTTGCTCTTTTTAAAGTGGCTCTGGCCAGAGTGCCTCTATATAACAAGTGTAACAATGCTATCAAGTCAGATTCAAAATGTATTCACTTCAACATTTTAAAGAGGTATAGCTGTCCCAGCTAGTTGGGGATGTGTTGCCACTTATCCAATCAGGACCACTGTAGGTTGCAAGTGCATTTGCTATTTTTGGGTATTCAGCCCATACAATGTAGAATTACAAGTAGGTATTTGTGCTTACCTGTGGGGCTAACCTGGGCAAGTCCTTTTACTACGACATCAGGACGTGCTAAACTAGATTTTCTTCTTATATCATAGATGATGCTGGATTAAGGACACTGGGCCCATCTAGTCTGCCTAATTCCCTACCCGATGAAACATCCAAAAGAAGGTACTGTGTGATCAGGTTTAACAATACAAAGTACATATGTAAATATTATCTTTTTTTTTGTCTGGTGTACATACAGCTTTAACTGTCTGACAGCCCATGAGATAAAAAAAATAGTAATACATAAAGAAGGGCTTTGTGACTTGCTTACCTTTTGGATGAGCCTATAGGAAAACATGCATAGAGAGTTACAAGAGGTCACTCCCTTCAGCTATTGCTTGGCCACCATGAGTGATGGTGTTTTGCCTCTTCACTTGCCCTAGTCTACATAGAGAGAGACGAATACTGACAAAGAAGTCTCCTGCATCCACCACCATTGTGCACCACTCACCAGACCACCAGGAAGCTTTGGTGTGTGGTGCATGCGGTGAGGTGAGAACAACAGAGTAGCCGCATCAGTGACACTCAAGTGGTGTTTCAGCTGTCCAAGCATTCGAGTAAATAATGTGAAATTGGGTGTTTATTATTATTCCGGAGTGGATGAATCAGCAATGTTCGAATTTAAGTGCTTCAAAAAAGGTCTGTTTGCTTGCTGGTTCTGATTGCTGGTTGAAATATTGCAATGTTGGACAATGAATCTTGAAAATAGTTATAAATGAGGTAAAAAAACCCACCTCAAATGGAGTTTTTTTAAGGAAGGATGGCTGGCCAGGCCAATCAAGGTATCTGAAAATCTTTCTATCACTTCAAACTCAGCTCATCCTCTCCCTCACGAAGAACCCTGAAGACACCAGACTCAGCTTCCAGGAAGGAATGAAGGACGTCGCAGCCTAAATGAGCAACTGTTGCCTAAAGCTCAACGCAGAGAAGACAGAGGTCCTCGTCCTTGGACCCTCCCCCTCCGCTTGGGACAACACCTGGTGGTCCTCCGCCCTCGGAAACCCACCCACCCCGACGGACCACGCCCGGAACCTCAGCATCATCCTAGACTCCTCCCTCACCATGACCCGCCAGATCAACGCCGTCGCCTCCACCTGCTTCAACTCCCTCTGCATCCTCTGCAAGACCTTCAAGTGGATCCCCCCTGAAGCCAGAAAGACCGTCACCCACGCACTCATAACCAGCAGACTGGACTACGGTAACGCCCTCTACGCCGGAATCAACAAATCCCTCCTTCACAAACTCCAGACCATCCAGAACACCACGGCCCGACTCATCCTCGGAATTCCACGACACAAGCACATGACCCAACACCTGCGAGACCTCCACTGGCTCCCCGTCGAGAAGAGAGCAACCTTCAAGCTACTCACACACGCCTACAAATCCCTCCACAACATCAGACCCAAATACCTCAACTCAAGAGTATCTTTCCATTTACCCAAAAGAAACCTCCACTCCGCCGACCTCGCCCTAACAGAAACTCCACGCATCTGCAGAACCAGAGCAGGGGGAAGAGCCTTCTCCCTGGTCGCGGCAAAGGCCTGGATCGAGCTCCCAGTCAACATCAGATGCTCCCCTACCCTGCACACCTTCAGAAAGAGCCTCAAGACCTGTCTCTTCGGCTGATCCGGAGCTGCACCCCCCCCTCCAGCACCTTGAGACCCTCACGGGTGCGTAGCACGCTTTAAAAAAACCCTGATTGATTGAAACTTGTGCGCAAAACCCAACAACTTTTGTTGCAAAAACGTCCATCAACCATTGCCATAGTGTTTATCTGCTCGAAAATTGATTTTGACAATTCACTTCTAGTGGAATCCCCACAAGCAAATGTCAATAATTTAATAATCTTACACAACTGTAGAGAAAAAACAATTTTAAATATGTCTGAATTAGATCATAACTCCGAGGGTTGCCGAAATCTATGTTGGCTTCCAGTGGCCTCAGGAAATCAAGTTGAAAACCCCCACGAGAATGCTAGTTGGTTCTTCTGATTATATGAAGAAATGTCTCATCACAGCCCTGAGATCTGATGGGAATATTTTGTTAGCACCACCTAAAGGTCGCATAGGTGTAAACCGTTTCCGACTATTGTGACCACAGCCGGACTGGGAACCGAAACCAGCTCTGGCAAACAGCTCGGCCGGCCCCTGGGGGTGGGGTTCGGGTGGGGGATAGTTGGAAGCACCACTCCTGTCTCGCCACTGCCGCTTTTGTTACCGGGACCCGATATTCCAGCTATGCTGCAAAACTGGCCCCGGTAACAAAAACGGCCCCCAGGGGTCCAAAACCAGCCCCCACCCAGGTGTCTGATTGTGACCTCGCTACAGAATTCTTTGCCAGAGAGTTTTAGACACTTTTCAATTGGCTTGCATTCTAGCAAGAGTGTAGTTCCATTTTTTGGACCTTTAGCTCTATATAAATGTGAATTGGAATTAGTGCTTGGTCACGGAGCAGCATCTGAACCACTCTACAGGTAACCACCACTTGGGCTTTACTTGCATTGTTTATACGTGACCAGATTCTCGTGAGGGAACTGTCATACAGAACCTGACATGGGATTAAATATGCTCATTTTTTTTTTTTTTTAAACTTGGTAATGTTGATGAACACTAATGGAAATATACCTAACTATGCAAGATCAATGGGCCCTTTGTTTTTTGCTCATAACTTGAAAATTGATGAATGATGAAACAAAGAAAATGTATACAGTGTTTTCATTAAACATTAGAGGTGGAAACAATTAACTGTGCAGGGAGGTAAAAAAGTATTTCCCATTTGTTTTGGCTACCGTTGAAATATTTGCTCTTGCCTACATCAAAAAAGAGTTTGGGTTTGATTCACACAGGTATACTTACACTTTTGTGGAAGTTTACACTTGCTGTAGTAAATTTACTACTTTTTGGTATTCATAAACTACGAGTGTAATTTTACCACTAGTAATTTTACTTGGAGTACAATTAAACTCTTAGTTTAAAGTTACTAAATTAATTAGAAACTTGCACCAGTAGTGCTGGAACGATTTTCAGAGTTGGGGTGCTGGCCTCAAAGTTACATCTTCGAAGTTATAGGGATTGTGAAAAATCCACGTCGCGCTAGGAACAAGTATAGCAAATGAGCTGCACCAGTTCAGCAGAAGAGTGGTAAAGGTGTTGTATGTATCCAGTGGTGCATTTTGGAGTGCACTGTATATATATATTACTAAAGCATGGTGTTGTCAGTGGTCAAAGTGCATAAAGAAAAGTATGGTAACTGTGATCCTAAGTACAATGGGAGTGTGGCAAGTGAGTGTAGGGGCGGTCGGAGATGTGCCTAAAAGAACAAAATATTCTGTAAATATTTTGTTAGCTTTTGATCTACAGGCAACTGAATATACAATAGAATGAACACAACTCAAATGAAAAATAAATGCAACTTAAGTTCATCTATGGGAAATGCATTTTTATGGTAGGACAGTTTGGTTACGTAATGCTATCACATTAGATATCTGTGGGTGTACCCTGATTGTCACTGATTTGCATACTGGCCGGTGCCCTGGGGAAATAGTGATGTGTATTTATAGTGCTAATAGGTCTAAGTATATGACAGAATGCACAGTGAATAAGTGAGTCTTTTGTTTAAAACATGTATTACAGTATAAAATAGGTTGCACACAGTCTGTCGCAAAATGTGCAAAAAGATTTAGTTTAAATGTTTACAGTGCTCTCAAAAGTTATGCTTTTAGCAGCATGCTAATTGTAGCTCGTGCAAACCTTTTTTTATAGGTTTCCTTTAAAAGGACAAATTCCAGATTCTATCAACCAATTAAAACCTATAGTGGCCCCCAAGCAGCCTTCAAAGTTGCAAATTAACCAACCACACACTTTTACATCTCTTACAGGAGCAGTCACCCTGGAGAGCAGACTTGTTTCTTCTTTAGCTGCCTCATCTTTCTCTCACTTCATGGTAAAGGAGACCCTTCTTCTCCCTTTCAACCTGCGGCAACTCAACCATTTACGAAGGGTTGATTTGTTCAATAAAATATACAGGAACTGTTTGATCAAATTGATAAAGCTTGGGAGCGGCGTTCCCCTGCCCACTTCGACCTCTGGGTGTGGTAGTGAATTGTCATTTACAGAAAGTCATTTTTCCATTGAAATGACAACAACATTTGCACTGACATGCAGTTTTACTGATAAAATTATATAGCGCACAAACAATAATGTGTGGAAATCGAGTTTTAGAAAATATTTATCGTTTGTGCATCACAAATCAAAATGTCTTGGTTTTCTTTGATCCTATTAAATCTTTCTTTTCATCACACTCAGATTACAAAAGTCACAGAATTACATGTGTGCTTTCCTAACTGCTGATGTTTTGAAATATTTGCACAGTTCATATACTGGTAAATGTTGTTGTGCTATAAAAGTTCTAAAAAAAACGTACATCCTATAGTTTTTCCTTTCACACTATCTGTGTCCTAGGAAGATTGTCAGATAGTTTGCTTCACAAAATCCTCTAGAAAAAGAAAAGTAAACACCAGTCTCCATGTTAAAAGAAAAGAATAAGAAGCAATTTGTTAGAAGACATAGCTTGACACTTGACCTCTGTTTTTGAACACACAGCAAATGTGACAAGATAAAAACAAAATTTAAAGCATCTCTATTGTTCATTTACCATTTAAAAAACATTCTTTATTTGCAAAGGTCCATACCAACTTTAGTGTAATACCATATATATGTATATATATATATATATATATATATATATATATATATATATATCCAAACCACCAAACAGTGCTGCGCACCGTAATCGCCAATCCCCTTCCTTCTTACGACGGCGGTCCGCGGCGAGGAGGCGAGCCTCTAAACACAAACACTCGGTGTAATTACCAAAATGGACCAACTCTTGGTCCATTTTGCTGAATAAATAACTGCTTTGAAAGCCTTTTGTGTCCGCGGCTGCTGTTGTTGTTACGAGGTAATTACAGCGAGTGTTTATATATATATATATAAAATCACACAACGACCATCGCCACAACAACGGTCAAGCCGCACTCTCCTCGCCACTCCAAAGACAGGCTCTACAACAGTTCCAGGTGCTGGTGAATCTATATTTTCTTATTAAATAACGTGGTTTAGAGCAACATCCCACATTGAACGCCAACGCATTTTGGCTTGCGCCTTCAACTGAGTGTATATATGTATGTATATATATATATATATATATATATGTGTTTAATGCTCTCAGAATGCCAAGAATATGAGTTTTCTGGTGCACCTCAATGTTTTGAGAACGTGGATCTAAACATAAAGTAGGAGTTTACAAAGCTTTCTTTTTAAATATTTTTACTACACATTTTATCAATAATAAATACACAAGGAAATTCATAAATAAAAAAGACTCATAGCGAAAAAAGGATCATCCCAATAGCATCAACAATCAGCTTTTCATAGTTTCAAATAAATTCATTGGGTTACATCTCGCTTTTACCGGTATTCTGTAAAACCAGCTTATTTTACATTTACAACCTATTCCAAATTAAACCCCAGGCCTTGGCACTTCAAAGAGATCATAGCAATCCCCTCCCTTGAGTAAAGTGCTATAACAGTGCATTCCACCTCTCTGCACGTATAGTTGGATAACAAACATGCTTTGGTTCACATTTTATCTAAGAAACACCCACTGGTTGATGCTCCCCAAGGTCATAAAACCTCCATACAACCTTCTGCCATCCACTTTTATCACAGCAACTAGACGCTCACACTTTATATCTGGACATGAACAGCCAGAGTGGCCTATCTGCATATCCCCTTTCCATCACTGAATTGGCACCCAGATACAATTTCCATTTTCCTGGCTCTCAAACCAGAAATCCCTTTTTCGAGATTAAATATTGACAATAGCTGAGCAAGCTATGTTGAAATGAGGGGGCTAACGGATCGAGCCAAGCTGATGAAATACAGATTCCAGCCACTGCCATGCTCTGATAGTCCCTTCGCTGCACACAGCCCACAACATTGTGGGGTCAGCGTAACCTCTAAATTCCACCTTGTAATATCCCTCGTAGGAGTATCTAAGGTTGGACAAGTGCAAAACATATGAATAATATCCACCTCTAGGCTTTGACAGTGAGGACATTGAACCATAGCCATACCCCCCATTTGGCAATTTTGGTTGGCGTATAATAAAGATCAAAGATTGTCTTATATTGTTGAGCCTGCAGCCCAGCCAAACACAAAAGAGTGCAATCCAGCTAAAGGGATTCATAAAAACTCCCGCTGGTTAGGCCCAATTTCAACTGCCATTTATCACTGTGTTTCTCAAGGTCATCTTGCAATATCAGATTCAAGTACCCAAATATCTGACTGATTGAGCAACTCTCTTTACTCACCACCACCTCCATAACAGTATCTTTGCTAAGACCTCTCGGCACCCCACCTTTCTAATGGAGAAATTCACCTAGAACTTCCCAACCCGACAACAGTGCATCATGAAAATTTCCAGGAAGTGCAGGGTTCCACAGCAGTGGAGTATAGTAATTCAGTCTCCCCAGTCTGATATTTTTCTTCAGAGAGGACGCAATCCCACATGCTGCCCGAAGGTTCTTAAAATGGACCTTCTTATAATAACTTTGTTCGATATTCCTCAGAAAGCAGATTTTAGCCTCTTCCCCAAGTAGGAGCTCATAAACGGCAGGTGTACCACCACCATCCCATCGATCAGCCAAGTCTCCCCCCACTAAGGAGCACATATATTGAAGCACTGCAGCCCATTGATAAAGTTTCATATTTGGGTCAGCCCAGACACCCCTCTCTCCCTGAGAAGTGTCATAAATTTCAATGCCCTTCTTGTCTTGTCATATGCCCAAATAAACCTATGAATGATATCATCCATTGTTTAAACCAGCACTTTTCAAGCTCCAATGGAATCACTCTAAAAACAAAATACAGGACTTTAGGTAAAAAAATAATTTTCACTATATTACAGTAGCCCACAAAAGTTAAATGTAGATTATCTATTTTACCAAAATCCTGTTTCACTTTCTGAATAACTTGAACAAGATTCAATTCTACAATTTGATCCACCTCTACTGCTATATTTACCTCCAGATATACAGCTGAGTCCACCACCCATGTATCATCTAGATGCACCTGCCTATTTACAATTATTTGTGTTTTATGCTGATTTAACGCATATCTGGAAATTTCCTCAAATTCCAGGGCTTCCCTTTCATTCTCTGCTAGAGCCAAAGTTGGTTTAGGGGTTACGACTGGTAAATTGTTCACATAACCCCAAACTTTTGTATCCCATCTGTGAAAACACATAGCTTTGATTCTAATATCGGCTTCAATTTTTTCGGATCATGGGGTCAATATAGCATGGAAATAACAACGAGGAGCAGGGACACCCCTGCATTGTACCTCTTCCAATCCGTATCTGGTCCGTCTGCCTCCCCATCACCTGAAACCTGGTTGTAGGAGTATTATAGACTGCCTGTACGTCTTTAATGAAGCCCTTACCCACAACAAACCAATTCCAACCTGCCCATAAATAACCCCAGGAGAACCCATCAAACGCCTTCTCTGCGCCCAGCAGAATTAACGCCATAGGGTCCCCTGAGATAACGGCTGCATCAGATGGTGTGATAACTCTCCTATTATGGTCAGTGGTTCCTCTTACTTGAATAAAACTGTGCTGTCTGGGGTGATCACCTTCCGTATAACCTGGCTCATCCGAGTACCTAAAACTTTTTGAATATATTTTGGTATCACTATTAATCAGTGTGATTGGTCTATAAGACCCGTCGACGGCTTTCCATTTTTTTAAAATACAATTATATTGATAGTAGACCATGACTCTGGTCACCTTTGCCCCTTCTGCACCTGACATATTGTATCAATTAGGTCTAGGCCGAGTATAGAAAAAAACACTTTATAGAATTCTAGCGGGATCCTATCGGTTCCCACCGCTTTCCCCGAGGGGAGGGCCTTAAGATCTGCATAAATTTCTTCTCTCGGAAAAGGGGCATCTAATACATCACAATCTTCAGGGGAAATCATATCTACCAGAATGGGATCAATATAATTCCTTATATCCTCTTCATTATGTGCCCTCTTAGCACCATAAAGTCTCTCATAAAACGCTTGAAACTCCTCACAAACCCCAATCTGAATCAGTAATAAGATCTCCATTGGTCTTTTAAATCTCCGCGATCTCACCACGGACCGTGTTCTGTCTTATGCGAACCGCCAGCAAGTGTTGCAAGTATCTCACTTTCTCACCATACTCGTGAGATTCCCTCCTCCATGCAAGAAACTTGTCTGCAGCTCTCACCATTGAAGTGTCACTGATAGCTGTCCGAGCTAATGCAAGTTTATGTTGTATGTTTTCGATAGTTGATCCCATGGAGACAGTGCCCATAAGCTGCTCCTCAATATCCCTCAATCCTCCATACAGCTCAATCAAGTGCTGGTGCTGTATTTTCTGCCGATTCAAACTGAAACTGAGCGTTCTCCCTCACACTAGCCTTGAAAGCATCCCACACCACACCCATAGCTGCACTTCCTCTGTTGCCCTCCAAAAATCTGAGATCCACTTGCTCATGTGAGCAATATAATCTTGGTCAGCCAACAAACCTCTTTTGAAGGACCAACTTTGTGATATTCCTCCTACCCCGGGAACAGATAACTCTAGAACCAACGGATTGTTATCCGACATAACCCAGGGAAACTTTTCTATTTTACATTCTGATAGCAAGCTATGGGATACAAAAAATGAAATCCAACTGGGCATGTGACCTACGGGCGGCTGAAAATAATCCCTGGGCACTTTAATCTGATGCCATACATCCACTAGCCCATGGTCCTCTTTCAGATATGTTTAACACAAATGGGGCTGCTCCCAGTTAAGAGACCAGGGTGCTAAAGTATTAGATTGTGAGTGTAGGCATCTCACTAAAAGTGAAAGACTGGTCTCACACACCACCTGGTGTCATGCTTCATCATTGAGTGAGATTAAAAGGCCATTATAGAGGTCAAATTAATTTGACATCTATAATGGCCTTTTAATCTCACTTTTTCTTATAAGGGCCCCCACTTAGTTTAGAAGTGCATCCCTGTCGTCAGGTGTAAGCCCGCCCTCTATCAAACCAAGTTTTTAGAGGGTGAGGACTGGTCAATGATGAAGCATGACACCAGGTGGTGTGTGAGACCAGTCTTTCACTTTTAGTGAGATGCCTACACTCACAATCTAATACTTTAGCACCCTGGTCTCTTAACTGGGAGCGGCCCCATTAGATGTTGGAGGCTGCCTGCTCCTAGTACCCCGTGCCTCTGGTTCCCTCCCCCAGGTCTCCCCTGGGGCAATCGTGGTTATACCTCTTTCAGATGTAACAGTGCTTTAAAAACTCTGGGTTTGAGACCAGTGTAATTATCCATGCTAGTATTCCAAAGCCCACCAATCCCATTGATATTCAGGTCACCGCATATTATTATCAGGGTAGCACAGACCGCCAGTTCAATATTCAAGATATCCACTGTAGACCCGTAGACCGAACATAGCGGAAAAAAAACCTTAGCATAGTGACATTCAGTGATCGCCCGTCTACCATATTTATCAACCAAGCGCTTCTTAAAACTACTCCACATGAGTTTCTTGTAGACAGAGGATATCGGCCGCAGAATTTTTAAATCCTCAGCCACTTTCCATCTTTTGACATCATAATTTAAGCCAAATATATTCACAGTCGCGACTCAAAATTGCATCATAACAGCCATCTTATTACTCTCCATGCCCCTATATCGACCTGATCCAAAACCTCTTGCAAATCGGCCAAGCTACTGGGATCATACCTCCATCCTTTAATCACCATAATTGTTTGAATCTCCTCTTGGAAAGTGCACCTTTCTTCCCCTATACACCCCCTCATCCCCCTCTTACCCGTCCTCTTCTCTCCAACCCACCTCCCCAAGCCTCGCCTCCTCCCCCTCACCTCCCCCACCAAAATCCAAAGGGAAACAGACCACCGCTGGCCTGAATGATGGCAACTGTGATCCCCCTCCTCCCCAGCTCAGAGCCACCAACCCACACCATACCCATAAACATATATTAAAAAAAACACAAACAAACAAACAACACCCCACTCTAATGACAATCCTAGTGATACACTCACACAAGACTGTCCCTCTCCATGGGTAACTACCATTCAAACCAAACCCCAATAATGGTTCAACATCAACCTCCTTAGTGAGTGACAATAAGCAGCAGTGACAACTAAAGACCACTTAGTCCAATCAAGTCCCTTTAACCAGTTCGTCCATATATTCTTTAGACTTTATCTCAGTGGTAAACACCATGGTTCTATTGTTAAAAGCAATTTTGAGGTGAGCAGAATTCATTAAATAAGCTTCAGCATCTAGTGTCTGACATGGCTAAATTTACTACCTCAGTCTCCACTTCATCTCAACTGTCGCATGACAAAAGTCAGGTCTGGTGCAAAAGGATTGTCCTTCAAGAGCACGCTTGGCGTCTGGACGGGCGTTTTCAAAAACTGCTTGTCAGAGCAAATAGTTCCCAAAATAGACAATAATAGCCCTCGGTTTGTTAGAGTCTCCTGCCTGTGAGGAGCTCAGTTTTCTCAGCATAAGTGTAAATCGATGCACCCTCTGGATTTCCATCTCCCAGTTCCAAGCTTGTAGCTCGGGAAAAGCCCTCTTCATCAGATTAACCATAAAAGCCCTGTTGTCTTTGCTGTCCACCCCTTTTTCATTGCCAAGAAGTCGCAAATTATTGCGTCTCTGTCTATTTTCATAGTCCTCCAGCTTCCACTGAATATTGTTAATTTGAGAGCCTTGTGCCCCTCTGTGGGTTTGAATCATAGCTATATCAGTTTGCAGAGCCACAGTCCGCTCTTCAACTGCTGTTAGCCACTCCCTGATCTCAGAACAGGCTTTCTTGATCATCCTAATTGCCCCTTGCAACTTTTTAGTGGCTAGCCTGGTCTTTTTTTCCATCAACACAGGTCTCCTCCTGATGCTGCTTAATGGAATTATAAATTAATTTTAATGAGGGTTCATCTAGGTCTTTTCCAATCTCCTGTGGATCCTTGTCTTCCATATTGGGGTGCACTTGTCTTGGCAGTTCAACGTAGATCTTCTGTGTAGCAGAGTAGTAACTTTTCTAAATTGCCACTTGATCCATATTTAGTGGGCACTTCCACTGGGTGTCTATGTTGAGTCCCATCTTTGCTACATCTAGAGTGCCTCAGCCATCTGACTGCTGTTCCAGGTCTATCAGGCAGACACTTTGCCGAGTCTCTAAATCCTTCCTCATTCTTTCATTTTTTTCATTCCGTTCTTTTACTTTTAGAGCCTGCATAATAATGTACTGAGTGCTCTCCATGTGCAGGGAGTTATACCAATTCCCTTAACAGGTACACTCTTTTTTAACTTCTTCTCCTAAACCTTACATAATATTTAAAGCAAAAAATGATCTCATCGTAAGCATGGCAATATCCGTATATTTCAACCGGCACAAAAGTGAGCAGTTACTTTATACATTGTACCTATCACTTTATACCTTGTAAATAAGGAGCTCTACCGTAGAAATGGAGTCAAATTATAAAATAAAAAAATATCACAAGCAGAACACAATAACAATTTTGTTATATTTTTAGGGTCACACCAGTTGCAAAAGGGATCACCATAAATACCACAAATGTCAGAAGTCACAAATGTTATCATGTATGTTTGTCTTCTTTTGTAATACCCTTTCAGCTATAGCTATAGGTGGAACCTGTAACTTTATCGTATTCAGAGCACAGTGTGCTCCAAGAAGAAGATGGGTGAGTGACCATACTCGCTCACACTTATACACAACATTGAAGTAACCTTAAGTTTAGGCCTTCAACAACAATGGTCCTGATGAAAGCCACAAGACTCGTAAGGGCTTAAATTGGCAGAAACATGTCGACCTGATCACCAGGTTTTGTGGACTAATAAATTGCCCATATCAACACCGAACAGTTTTTAACCTTATCCTTATCCTACTTTCATTAAAACGTCTCTTACAGGACAAGAGAAAATTTTAAACAGATGCCACTGTCATTACACAGACAGTCTCTCTCATGGTAGAGGATGTAGTATCACTTGGAGAACGGGACACTCAAGTTATAAAGACCCGATGATGACGCTATCCACCAGATCACGCAAGCAGAGATAAACATACACTGCAGGTCGTGACAGCGTGGTTGAGGGTTTCAAAAACACTTTTTTTTAGAGACTCTGGTATCAAGACATGTGGTTCATTCCCCCCTTTATGATTTTTGGCATGTTTAAAAACTATAATTTTTAATAAGAACTCAGTGCAAAGCTATAATGTGACGTAGTAATGTTAAAGATTCTATGTTAATTAATTTCGAAGAGACTATCATATTCTAGATGCTTGTTGTATGATTTACATAGCAAACATTTTAAGGGCTCGGCTTGTGCATGGTCTAACAGACTCTTGGCTTGGCTCTCCCTGTTTATTTGTTGCCTCGCCCAAGAAAGAGGACCCTAAGCATTGGGGATGCCCATCCATCGGCATTCTGAGACTTTTCAGGAATGGAAGAAGCAAGAGTAGAGAAGTGTAAGGTCTGGCTGCACTGCTGGCATGTGAGGTGTGACTTATTAGGGAGTGCCCACACCGAGGGAAGGCATTTCCTCATGCAATGTGATAAATGGTAGCCAAAATCAGGGAAGCCCTATAGGTGTTATGGCTGGTGAGGCACATACCAGATGATGGAACATGCCTCTTGTGGTGCAAAAAGATACACGAATGCCAGGAAGTGTCTGTCGGGATGAAGGTGAATGAGTTTGACTGACCCCGGAGCATGGTAGGTGAATTGGAGAGAGAGTGATGTCTTCTCGAGGTGGAGTATTGAAGGAAGGGGCAAGAGGTAGTTGGTCAAGTGCCACAAGCAGATGGGAGATTGAGAGAGAGATACTTAACCCACCCCTGGTCGCAATTATCTTCACCTTATTCCTTTTCTTATCCACGGCTCTGATTGGCTGATCCGCAATGGGCCAATTGCTCCCTGCTACATGCCAAGCACCCACTACTCATTCAAAGGATAATGCAAGAAATCCATTCAGGTCTTTTGTTGCATTCATAGCAGCTAAATAGCTACCCACTTAATTCTTAGGAGAAAACAAACGTTCCCATGAACATCACTCCCACAACAGCTCTTCAACAATTCATTTCACTCCAAAATGAAGCCGCTAAAAGGTCTTGTCGTGCAAATAGATTCTAAATTTCTATTCGCACCACAGAAGCGTTTTAAAAATGTATCAGATAGTCTCCAGAAACATGATATTGGAGACTGTAACATTTGTTACAGAAGTGTTTTTTAAGTCTAGCCTAGAGACAGTTTTAGATATCTCGCCAGCCTAATCTAGTGAAAAAATAGAGATAAAAATACCTGCAAATATACATACATAGTGGGGCTTTGGAGGGGGTGGTGGTGGTCAGCGTTAAAATTGAAAATGATTTATATACCTTTTCGAAGTACTACTTCCTCCTAGGAAGTGCCTATCCGGTACTTTTGCAATTATGTAAATAATTAATTTAGTTTAGTTTTGCCAAGATTGAGCTTTGTTTATGAGGTATACCTATTAGAAGAGAATTAATACTGGATGTGAACGCAACCAGCGGGTTCTTCCAGACAACCAATTATTTAGAATAGTGTCCTATTGGAAATTAGCATACAATTATTCTGTGCGATTTTTACTAACTTTAAGAATGCATTCGGATGATTTCATAGGGACACTGGTGTGCTTTACTAGGAAACCAGCAAGATTAATGGAAGGGTAGTAACAGAGAGAAAATTGGTGCACAGCAACCAACTGAAATTGTAAATATGTGACATGTAGTGTATTTGTACAATCCAAGCATGGACATTTTTACTCGATGTACACGATGTATACGTTTGTGTTTCCCTCCACTGCCCAGTAACACCCAGCTCCTAATTCCCCCAGCCTTGTTTGTGTTTCACAAATGCATACTCCATGTATGCGATTGAACGCAAGTTCCTCTTTTTCCTAGGATCAGAATAAACACTTGAAGGTGCATTGAAAGGGGTATTTGTTTTGTCAGGCCTGTGTTTTGTAGATAATCGTACAGAATGTTCCTTTTTCATTGCACATAACTGTCTATTTGTTAGATCCTCACCGAGAATGTTCCTTCTTCATTGCACATTTCTGTCGATTTATTTTTTATTTGCTATAAAAATCTCACTTTTGGCAAAGAAGGTACCCTGTGTGCTGCACTAACTCTTTCTACCACTATTGTTCTCAGCGGGCGAGGACGCATCACGTTGTTAGATGGCAGGTCCGGGATCTTGGATGCTACCTCTAGATTTTTGTCTGGCTTAGAAGTGTCAGGGAGTATGAGATAAAGTCAAGAGCCTCCAAGCAGGTATGATCAGTGTGTCTGTTTTCATACAGAGCTCGTTGCATCATTACTGGCGTCCTGTGTTGCTATTTCCTCTGTCTTCTGGTTCCTCTGACAAACTGTCCATCTGCTCCACAACTCCTGTCACTTAAACCCACATCACTTGCATCACAGACATAAGTAAAACGGTAGCACATCAGCCAGAATATTAGAAACAAAGCTGTGAACACATTGGGCCTGTTTCATAATGGGCATTTACGTAAAGTAGTACTCCACTAGTACTACTTCACCTACTACAAAATGCAATTCAGAAACATACAGTTGAGATCTCTGCCTTCTTCTCTTTTCGGTACAGAGAACTCTGCCTCGGTGACAGAGCTCTCCACAAATGTAAGTAAAGGATTTAGTAGTAAATGTAGGAGGGACAAGGGAAAGTGGTAGGAAAATGGGAAGTAGTTACTGCCAAATGGATGGGGTTAAGGGAAGAATATGCTAACACAAAACACACATAAGACTAAGACAATTGCTATTCAGAAAATACACTATTAATTCTACAAAATCCCCAATAATCACAAAGTAGGCTTGAATGTACTTCACCCCAGCCTTAGGGTAAGTCAAGTACTTTACACGGACAATGAATGGTACTGTAACATACTTGAATAAAAAACAATTAACATGCTCAAGTAGAAAACAATGGAGGCAGGCTAACACACTAACACACTAATATACCATATATTAATTAAAACTTGTATATGTGTGTATATATACTAAAATGTGCATGTAATTATTGCAGTCCTTCATCTATGACAATCATTTGAATCCACCTATGGGGACGAGGTCCCGTATACTCAATCTCCGGAACGCTGTATGCTAATGTGAATTGCAAGCATTGAGAAAGGTGATATTTTGCCAAAATGCGTCTGCATACAATAAACATATGGCTGATACCCCTGTGAGTGCTCTGCTGAACTTTGTGAGCTTTAATTGTGCCCCATTGTTCACATCCGACGTCGTCGCCTTCCGCGACTTATAAGGCGGAACAACAACTCCTCAGATGACGTTTTTCCTGAGTTTTCTTTCACCCTTTTATTCCTCCTTTATTTTTTTATGTTTCAATCAATATAATTCGGCAAGATTGTATAAGTCAAATTCATGTCACGGGCCAATGCGTTTCGGCTTCCGCCTTCTACTGGGCCTCCGGTTACACCGCAGTGGACGTAGGCAGTCCTATTTAACTGTCCTTTTCATGCCCAGTCATCCACTAGAGCGTGGACTCCTTTCTCAGACTGGCTTCTTTCCCCCGTCATGATTCGCATGTTATATTGCATCATGAAATTCAAAACATTGTTCACATTTTTAGGCTCATTATTGTATTACATTCTTGCATTCAATGTTTAGGAATTTTTATTCAATTTACAATTCCCTAGTCCTCCTTACTCCACTTAAGGTGACTTGTGCAATAGGTGCCATGTGCTGTAAATCATTTTATTATTTCATTTTATTTTATCTTCCTATATGAGGCTATTACACTTATTCCACTAAAGTAACACATGCTTTATTATACTATAATTGTACTAAAATACTCAATGTTCTTTATTGTGTAATTCTTCCTGTGTGGTATGTGCTGTCAATTGACCTCCTGCTACCCTATGAACCATTATTGCACTATCCCTTAAAAGTGTCTTATGCTGCCTCTATGAGGTTATTGCACTTATTCTATTAAAGTGGCTTGTGCTGTTCTATGCTAAAAAGACATGCTAAAGTGATTGGTGTCCTTTATTACACAGTTGTTCCTATGTAACATGTATTGTAGGTTCTTCTCCTGACTTCCATGTATTAAATTATTGCACTATGAAGTGACTGGAACTGCGATATATTTAAATTATATTAAAATTCTTAATGTTTATCATTGCACTGTGCCCCAATGTTCTTTTTGTTATTTTCTCTACTAGATATCCCTCACTTATCTCAATAGTATATTTGCTATGAGGCACTTCCCATATTCAAAAGATAATATATTTTTTGTTGTATCAAAAATTCCAATTTGCAGTCTCACACCTTCTTTGGGTGTTTAATTTATCTATTCTTCATGGCCCTATAAAGTGCTCCCATTTTGACTTTTCAGTTAAAGTGCTAGTGCTTGCAGCAATCACAAAGTCTTCACAATCATTTGATATTTTATGTCCAAGGGACCTGGAACAAATGTACGTCATTACCATATAGGAGCTCCATCATGTGACAAGAGGAGGGATTACTTCATGTGGAGATTATACTCAACAATTAAAGATGTACATACAGTTCAGCATCTGTGTTATGTCCTGTTGGGGTTTCTGTGTCCATCAAGATTATTAGTTTCGATTCTCCTCTTCTTAATTCCCTCTCTCTATTTCCTCCTCTAGAATTTTTCGGTATGTGCTTTATTCCAAAGTAAACAAAACTTTTTAGGGAGCGATTGTGCACATTCTCAAAATGGTTTGCCATTGGATACCTCGTATATCAGTTTCTGATGGCTCTCATGTGTTGTAATATTCGTAGCTTCAATTTATTAATGGCGCTGATCCAGCGGGTTACTAGCAACAAGCATTCATACACAAAATACTCACTTGGGCCCATACATTCATACAACGCTAGCAATTTCCGCTGGTGGGTCAGTTGGTACTCTTTTATCAAAATCCCTGCTACCAATTACCTTCTGAGTGAAGAGTAATGACTTACCAATGAATCCTTTGCTAATTGGGAAGTTTAAAATGAGTGACGTTCCATACAATTCATAAATTTCTAAAATAATCACTGAGTCAAGAAGTTTTAAAATGTTTATCTAAAGATTTAGCAGAGTAAATACAAAACCACATGATACTTAAATCGTATCGCAAGGAGGAAGCATAAAAATGAATTATCGATTAATGACGGTCCCTTAGGAAAGAGAGAAGATAGAGACAGCAGCGCAACTAAGGTTTGCATTTATATTTACCTAAAGTGCGAGAACCAAACCCCTTGGCCAAGGAGTTGGAAAGATGGGACCCTGGAAGGATGAAGAGCAAAGACCTCCTCCCGGATCAGGACAGGACCGGTGACCTCTCTATCAACGACGCCTGCGTCGTTCCCCTCTCTGGTACTTCGCTTCTCCTCGAATTCTCCCGTGACTTCCTTCTAATGGACTCCGCCGCCCCCTCCTCAGGACCTCTCTGGACAGCGGTTCAATCTGCAATCGATCAGCTCATCCTGTTCTTCCTAATGCTGAGCAGCAACTGCCTACTAATTAGCTAATTCTATATCTATTATACCCTTCTACGCCCATGTACCTCCCCTTAATGTTGCAGAATTATGGGGTCACTACTTCTGATTGGACGGGGACAGGGGTTGATCCTCACACCATATTGATTTAATTCATTTTTCTTAAAGCCCCTCACTTTTAATACATTTGCTTTATTTCCCACCCGTCTCATGACAAAGTTTATACATTCTTCATGTACATTGTAACATTTTCGTAGGGACATTTATGAATACAACAATATTGGCCATCAGGTCACGGCCTTGGACGACGTCCAGTTTGACTTCATCCCTTTCCTTCTGGGCAGCCATTCAAGGAGCATGCGCAGAACCATGGTCACACGAGTTTTCAGTTCACCAACCGCAGGCCCAAATTTACGAACTAATAAAGTCAAAGAAGAAAATATTAAAATCACAAATATAATGTTTCACTGTATACCCACTCTTTCTACTCTATTCCCATTTACTTATAAACTTATCCCCGCATTAATAGCGTTAGAATACTACAGTTCAAACAAATCATAAGAGTAAGCTGTAGCATGTGAAAACATATAGCAGCCATTTTAAATCACACTGCGCAGAAGCAAGAATTTTCCCACCAAGCAAAGAAAGACGTCACACCACGTGATATGGTTGAGACATGCGCAGTAAAGTTCCCGCGCTTTAGCGGCCATTTTAGAATAGACAAGCGTTACTTGTTAGTAAAAACACATAGGCAAGCTTCCTTGCTACTTATATTTGTGTGTGCAATGGTTAGTATAAACAATACAATTTTAATACATTAATACTTTTAAGAAGATTGCATCCGAGCAAGTCTCATTTGTGAGTCCTTGCTCCATCAATCCCCTCTCTGATGGCGTTTCTGAGCCATCAAAAAATACTACCCACAACCAGATGCCAACTTTTAGCATAATATTGTTTCTTTTTCATTTGCACACTTTCTACTTTTCACATCTCCTTTCAGTTTCTTGTATAATTCACTTCTTAAATCTTCAAGTTCAATCTCATCAAACTTTCTCTTCTTTCCTTTTTCTGTCACATTATATGATTCATTCCTTTTACAACATTTGCACCATATTATTATTGAAAATACTATTATTGCTATCCCTGCTAAGGGTACTAATATTTGACCTATAAGTCCTTTCCCTATATTAGCAAACCAGGCACCAATTGACCTAATACTACTGGTCAATCTTTCCCATACACTGTCAACTTCCAGTGGTTTTAGTTCCTTCTCAAGTTTAGTTATATTTTGTATATACGTTCCAATTTCTGCACTTTTATCAGGTATGTAAGTGCAACAGTGTTTCGTCTTCAATAATTTACAGACTCCGCCCTCTTTTGCCAATATAATGTCAAGAGCAAGTCGATTTTGCATAACCATAGATCTAATCGCAACCATTTCCGCATTAATCATTAGAAATCCTCCAGCAGTGTCAGTTGATAAACGATCAACCACTGTAAACAATTTACATATTTTCCTTGAATTCAGAATTATTCCCACTGAAGGTATCAATGCACCAAATATATCACCTATAATTTCTGAAAAACTAGCTCATTTTCTACGTGTTAATTCACTAGTATTTTCATTGCTGCCAGTGTTTCTTTTTACGTGGTATATTTTTGGAAATACTATTCCAAAGTAGCAACTTCCATACCACCGTGCAGGAAGCCTAAAGTAAGTCTTATTCCCACATACATAATAGATTCCAGGAAAAACTGAATCTGTTCCTCCTTTTAGTCCCCAACCTCCAAGAATTAAGAAATTGTGTTCACATTCACTGGTACCGATGAAAACATTGTTATACTTAGTCTTTAACCTATGTAGACAAATTTTCCCTGTCTTTTCAAAATCTAGAGCCATAGCAGCTTGAGCCTTGCCAGGTGTGTAACTACCTTCTTTCTCAGCCCAAGGTGGCAAATGAGCCTTATGCTCAGAAGCTTTCTTTTGGAAATCTTGTCTTCTACTTTCCACTAAATTCAAAAATATCTTTTCTTCTTCATGTAAAGAACATGTTAGATTGCGTCTATGTGCATGTGTTATGTCTATTGATTTCATTGTTAAGAAAAATTCTCCCATAAACCGTGCATCTTTGCTACTAAGCACTGGATTCATATTCTTTCGAATCGGAACCTCAGAAAATATCACATCTATATTTGAATAATAATACTGAAGTTGTCCTGTTCTATAAAATAAACTAGTCAATACACTACATGATATGCCATAGGTTAATGGCAAGTGATGATACGTTAATCCTTCTGCTACTGATTCAGGTAGTTTCATACAGACATAACAATTACTAACTTCCATAGTATCTACATATTGAAATAATAACTTTGTGAAAACATTCAAACTAGTGTCGTTATCTGTTACTTCATGATGAAATTCTGGTTCGTCTTCTACCTTTAGTTCTACTCTATTGCTTTTCAAGTTATCTGTTCTTTCCTTAGTTTCATTGTTAATCTTTCTATCTATTATCATAAAATAAGGAATTGCTACAATCACAACTAACCATACTATAAGCATCACTACCAGATTGCATATGCATATAGCACAACATCTTTTACAACCTTTCTGCTTTGGTCTCCCAGTAACTCTATCGTCAGTCATTTTGACAAGGAAGATTGCTCTTCTTATCGTATTCTTCAAATCTCTTTACGTTCTCAAGGTGGTTCTATTTCTTTTTCATACGTCAATTCTGCACTGGTTCCTTCGTCACCACTTTCACTTGATTCTGAGCTTTCGTAATCTTCAATAATAATATAAGTCCAATCAGGACCTTTGAATTTGTTGTTCACAAGTTTCAGTCTTTTGCTTCTTCGTTTTTCACTTTTATTTTCTCGTCCCGTTTGGCTTGTTACTTCATTTACTTGTTCTGGATCTTCACTTCTGGTTGTTATGTGGAATTTTACTCTTTTGATGACACTAGGCCAATGATCACCTTTTCTAGTTTTCTTTGTTTGCACTGTTTCTTCTCTTCTTATTTCTTCTTCAGAAATTCTTTTATTTTCAAGTTGTGGCACAATTTGGTTTTCTTCTATTTCAGTATCTTCTACTTGTTCTTTTTCAGGTCTTATTGTTTTCTCTTCAGCTGCTCCACTGTGAGTTTCTAGTAACTGATTTTGTTCTTGATTTACAAATTCATGCTCGAAATTCTCAGGATCTTCTTCTTCTGTGTATTTTTCTTGATCAAACTGGTTCTGATCAGGGCTTATTGCACTTTGTACTTCTGCAGCCTGACCGCGTTCTTCTAGACCTGTCTGTCCCTGCTCAAAATCTGTAGGTTCTTCTTTAATTTGAGCCCAGTTTCCTCTCCCTATCTGTTCCTGCTCAGGTTCTTGTATTTGTTCTTCTTCTTCTTCCTGAGCTGCTTCTTCACCTATCTGATCTTCTTCAATTTCTTCTAGATTTACTTGACTTCTTGTTCTGTAGTAGATTTCAGGTATTTCCACCACTGGTATCCAATCCTGACTTGTGCTCGGTTGTTCTTCGTCAGCTTCCCTTGAATCTCGAACCTGAGATTCTTCAGCTGGGCAACCTTCAGCTTCCTCAGTAATTGATATTATGTGATTATTTTCTTCTTCAGGATCTGGTACTCTTTTGGTGTGGCTTACATGAATCCAATTAGGAAATCCTGCACACTTCACTGCTGTGTTCGTAATCAGTATGACCTGACAAGGTTCGCCCCACCTAGGTGATAGACACGTTTCTCTGGTGTGATTCTTCACTACCACCCAGTCTCCGGGACTCAGATCATGTTCTTGTTCAGGCTGCCTGGAAACTGCGTCTTCTCCAACCTGGTGAGAGACAGAACGCACTAAGTCAGCCAGTCCTTTGCAATAATCCAGAACCATATCATCAGATATATTCAGCAGTTTATTCGTGGGTACATGTGCTTGTCTCATTGCTCTTCCCATTAGTATCTCATGCGGACTCAATCCGGTGTTTCTATCAGGAATGCTTCTGAGTCCCATTAAAACGAGAGGCAATGCATCTGGCCACTCTAATGATGTTGATGCACACATTTTTCCCAGTCTGGATTTTATCGTGCCATTCAATTGTTCCACCACTCCAGAAGCCTCTGGACGATATGCACAGTGCAATTCTTGCTCAATTTGGAATGCTTCACAGATTATCTTAACCACTTCACTGTTAAAGTGCTTTCCTCTATCTGATTCCAAAGTTACTGGAAAACCAAATCTAGGAATGAGTTCGCGTAGCAACAACTTTGCGACTGTAGTACTGTCATTCCTTCTGGTAGGGTATGCCTCCACCCACTTGGAAAACAGGCACACTATGACTAGTGCATATTTCAGCCCTCTACATGGTGGTAACTGTATGAAATCAAGTTGCAGTCTCATGAATGGACCTTCTGCCTTTCCAATTTTCCCAAACCCAATTACTGTTTTTCTTCCTGGGTTATGCATTTGGCAAGTTAAACATCTCTGGCAAAGACTCTCTGCTACTGCCCTAAACCTTGGATTGAACCAATTTTGTCTAAAGAGCCTAATCATTGCATCTCTCCCTACGTGTGTGTCTCCGTGATACATCCTAGCCATTTGTGAAAGCAGACAATCGGGCATGACTGGTCTGCCAACAGCACAAATCCATACATCATCGTCTGTCTTTTGAGAACATCCCATTTTAATCCATGTACTCTTTTCACTTTCATCAGCATCATCTTGCAATCTTTTTACATCATTCCATGTCTCAGGAGGTGCATACAGCATAAGTTGGCAGCTGATTCCCATTCTTTCCACCCTTTTATTTACTGACAATCTGTTTTTGGCACAATGTTGAGCCACAAGATCTGCGTATCTGTTGCCGACTACCACCCAGTCATCTCCTGACTGGAGTGCGGCACATTTCACCACGGCCAATTCTTGTTGTGATTGTATTGCTTCCAGTAGTTCTTTTACGAACTGTCCATTCTTAATGGGGGATCCTGAAGAAGTCATGAAATCCCTCTGCATCCATAGTTGGCCAAAATCATGCACAACCCCGTAACCATATTGGCTATCTGTAAATATAGTTACTTTTTGATTCCTCCCAATTTTGCAAGCCTTTATCAATGCAATCAATTCAGCTATTTGTGCAGATTTGACTCCTGGTAAATAGGATGCTTCGACTATTCCAGTTAGTTCACACACTGCATATGCTGCAGTTAGTTTTCCATCTTCATGCCTTTGGCATGAACCATCAACAAACAGCTCCCTGTCTGGCTTCCTGAGGGGTAGTTCCTGAATATCAGGACGCGGTTTTGTTTCTTTTGGTGGTATTTTCCCTTTCAAATAAGTTATCACCTGCTGATACTTTTTCATTACATCATTGGACGGGGCACCTGTCTTTGGATCTCTAGGATACTCCTCACTGGGCCAATCAATCGTGATTTTGCAATCTGTCCATAAATCGGCAGGTACCACTATGTCGAACAAACCATCCAAGTTTTTCAACAATACCTTTGACACCTTCACAAACCTTTCAACCTGCTTGTACCACTCAATTGGCTTTTCTCTCAACTTTGGAAAATCATTTGTAAATGACAAAATATCTTGTCTGCTCCATGGGACATGTACATATATCCCCCTCCTGGAACTTCTCGCATCGGATACATTTGATCTCCTTTCCCTGTTTCCTTCATTAAATATTCTGAAGTCGTTTTATTATGTCGTGCCTCTTCCTTTTTCTTTGTCCATCTAACTTTCCATTTATCTAACTCTCCCCATTTCTGCAAAACTGTCATTAATTCCTTTACTTGTAATTTCCTTCCTGAGGCATTCATATTCTCTAAATCCTTGTCTGAAAAATCTGCTCTATAGGGTTTTTGTAACACCTTTGACTTCCCTATTTCAATTCCCATCTGTTGAGCTAAATCTGACAATTTCTCATGAAATATTTTTGTATTTCTTGTGATGCTTCTGCATACAAACAATAATTCCTCTTCATCGTAAATATTTAGGCGATCTACTCCTACATTTCCTGCTATCATTTCTTCTAATTCAACTTTTAATTTATAAATGTCCATAATCTTTGGGGTGAATTCTGTTTGTCTGATCCTTGTGCCCACCTTTCTAAGTCTTCAGGTGTAACTACTGTAGCACTTTTTGTTCCTGATGAGGTTACTATGTTTACATCTTTGGAGCAACTAGGTGTTACTCTTCTTGGAGTATTGTTTACAGAATCTCGATTGGGCAAGTCCATTAATGAAATTATAGACTCACAATCACTAAAGTGATCCTCAACCATTACTACCGTTTCAGGTCTAGGGACATTCACAGGTGTAGGCATAACTAAAGGTTTGGGATAAGTTACTTTGTCACCATATAAGGGAACCACTGGACCAATCGTTACAGGTATGGTCAATGAATCTGGATGAACACTCAATTCTGTTACTTTCTGAATTAATTCTGCTCTGTTTTTATCTATCGCTTCTTTTTCTTTATCATGAAGTACTCTACTAACTGGTGAATCGTGTAATACTTCAGGTACCAAAGGTGTTCTTAACAAGGGTGCACTTGGGGTGCATCCACTTGTCCCTTCCTGATATAGTGGTGGATTCTTTAATAGATCTTCCATAAATTCATCTTCGGAATCTCCAAATCTAGTCAAATGTTTTGTCTTTTCTGTGCATTTTTCCCTACTGATTCTTCTGCCATTAATATTGGATACAGACCCTCTGTAAGCATTGCTCTTCTCCACTGTTTCATCTGACCGTCCCTTGACTCGTTTTGGTATCTGGGAAAAAATCCCCGATAACCCCTATTACTTCTGGGTCGATCCCGTTCAAATGCCTCGGTTTCCCATTCTTCTAAGGCTTCCTATTGAGTCAATCTAGGTCTGGGTTCTAAGTCATTCATTCTTAATCTCAAATTTTGAAGAATCCTCCCATTGAAAGTACCATTCTCGGGAAAAGCTAATATTCCATCCTTTTTGGTATATTCTATCCAATTTTCTATCCATACGCAAGTATGATAACCTCTCTCCATCATCATAAATGAAGCGGGCGTTTTAGCTGGTGGAATGATAATTCCTTCCCTAGTTTTGATTGGTTTGTCCTTTTTAAAATAATTCTTAATCTTCTGTAGAACTGACATTTTCCTCTTTTCTCCGTACATTTTCGGCAAATCTCGATGTATAAAATTATATTCTGCAAAGCCTAGGAATCTCCTATCCGGACGAGTTCCTATTAAAGTCGGATCACCTTTTAACATATATTTTCACTGTCCACTAAGATTTCGACTTCTATGCTGACAACCAATCAAATTCCAGCTAACCTTTGCTTCTGGACCAATCCTAGCGCGGCTTTTAAGTGACGTCTTTTCTGACGACCCCTCCTTTACAATCTGTGCTTTTCTGTCCTTCGCTGTTTCAACCAATCCCAGAACGACACTTGTGACGTCAGTACTACTCCTGACTACTGACCCCTCCTTTACAAGAGTCTTTTTACGCCCGCGGTTTCAACCAATCCCAGCGCGGCGTTTGTGACGTCAGCTTCCTCTCCGGTAGCTGACCCTCCCTTTACAAAATTTTACGCAAAGTTTTATTCTCTCTATACTTCTTTATAATTCAGTAACAACATAAAACATTCGCTATCGTGTCAGTTTCGCTAACTTGAAAAGATAGATTCTCTCACTTCTTAGTAAAACTCTTCAGTTTACTAATCATACACTACGAGTAAAACACTTCCGTTTACTCTTCACTTAAGCTCCGAAAATACCTGCTACTTCTTCAATGTTACCCTTTCTAGGTGATATAACATCAAAATTTCACTAGCACATTTCCTTTGCTATTACTCACACACATAGAGTCCCTAACAAGCACTGATAGCCCTACTTAACTTTTCAGTACTATTTCTGCCTGACAGATAACCTCACTGCAGTATGGCTTCCACTTACCATCCGCTATTCAATTTTCCCCGGGGATTTCTAGACAACATAAAAGAAACTTAAAACAATAACGGATGTTAGTTCATAAAAATAAAATTCTCATTACCCAATTAACAAAGTGAAACCATCCTCTGATAACCAGAAAACTGATCCAGCGGGTTACTAGCAACAAGTATTCATACACAAAATACTCACTTGGGCCCATACATTCATACTACGCTAGCAATTTCCGCTGGTGGGTCAGTTGGTACTCTTTTATCAAAATCCCTGCTACCAATTACCTTCTGATTGAAGAGTAATGACTTACCAATGAATCCTTTGCTAATTGGGAAGTTTAAAATGAGTGATGTTCCATACAATTCATAAATTTCTAAAATAATCACTGAGTCAAGAAGTTTTAAAATGTTTATCTAAAGATTTAGCAGAGTAAATACAAAACCACATGATACTTAAATCGTATCGCAAGGAGGAAGCATAAAAATGAATTATCGATTAATGACGGTCCCTTAGGAAAGAGAGAAGATAGAGACAGCAGCGCAACTAAGGTTTGCATTTATATTTACCTAAAGTGCGAGAACCAAACCCCTTGGCCAAGGAGTTGGAAAGATGGGACCCTGGAAGGATGAAGAGCAAAGACCTCCTCCCGGATCAGGACAGGACCGGTGACCTCTCTATCAACGACGCCTGTGTCGTTCCCCTCTCTGGTACTTCGCTTCTCCTCGAATTCTCCCGTGACTTCCTTCTAATGGACTCCGCCGCCCCCTCCTCAGGACCTCTCTGGACAGCGGTTCAATCTGCAATCGATCAGCTCATCCTGTTCTTCCTAATGCTGAGCAGCAACTGCCTACTAATTAGCTAATTCTATATCTATTATACCCTTCTACGCCCATGTACCTCCCCTTAATGTTGCAGAATTATGGGGTCACTACTTCTGATTGGACGGGGACAGGGGGTTGATCCTCACACCATATTGATTTAATTCATTTTTCTTAAAGCCCCTCACTTTTAATACATTTGCTTTATTTCCCACCCGTCTCATGACAAAGTTTATACATTCTTCATGTACATTGTAACATTTTCGTAGGGACATTTATGAATACAACAATATTGGCCATCAGGTCACGGCCTTGGACGACGTCCAGGTTGACTTCATCCCTTTCCTTCTGGGCAGCCATTCAAGGAGCATGCGCAGAACCATGGTCACACGAGTTTTCAGTTCACCAACCGCAGGCCCAAATTTACGAACTAATAAAGTCAAAGAAGAAAATATTAAAATCACAAATATAATGTTTCACTGTATACCCACTCTTTCTACTCTATTCCCATTTACTTATAAACTTATCCCCGCATTAATAGCGTTAGAATACTACAGTTCAAACAAATCATAAGAGCAAGCTGTAGCATGTGAAAACATATAGCAGCCATTTTAAATCACACTGCGCAGAAGCAAGAATTTTCCCACCAAGCAAAGAAAGACGTCACACCACGTGATATGGTTGAGACATGCGCAGTAAAGTTCCCGCGCTTTAGCGGCCATTTTAGAATAGACAAGCGTTACTTGTTAGTAAAAACACATAGGCAAGCTTCCTTGCTACTTATATTTGTGTGTGCAATGGTTAGTATAAACAATACAATTTTAATACATTAATACTTTTAAGAAGATTGCATCCGAGCAAGTCTCATTTGTGAGTCCTTGCTCCATCAATCCCCTCTCTGATGGCGTTTCTGAGCCATCAAAAAATACTACCCACAACCAGATGCCAACTTTTAGTATAATATTGTTTCTTTTTCATTTGCACACTTTCTACTTTTCACATCTCCTTTCAGTTTCTTGTATAATTCACTTCTTAAATCTTCAAGTTCAATCTCATCAAACTTTCTCTTCTTTCCTTTTTCTGCCACATTATATGATTCATTCCTTTTACAACATTTGCACCATATTATTATTGAAAATACTATTATTGCTATCCCTGCTAAGGGTACTAATATTTGACCTATAAGTCCTTTCCCTATATTAGCAAACCAGGCACCAATTGACCTAATACTACTGGTCAATCTTTCCCAAACACTGTCAACTTCCAGTAGTTTTAGTTCCTTCTCAAGTTTAGTTATATTTTGTATATACGTTCCAATTTCTGCACTTTTATCAGGTATGTAAGTGCAACAGTGTTTCGTCTTCAATAATTTACAGACTCCGCCCTCTTTTGCCAATATAATGTCAAGAGCAAGTCGATTTTGCATAACCATAGATCTAATCGCAACCATTTCCGCATTAATCATTAGAAATCCTCCAGCAGTGTCAGTTGATAAACGATCAACCACTGTAAACAATTTACATATTTTCCTTGAATTCAGAATTATTCCCACTGAAGGTATCAATGCACCAAATATATCACCTATAATTTCTGAAAAACTAGCTCATTTTCTACGTGTTAATTCACTAGTATTTTCATTGCTGCCAGTGTTTCTTTTTACGTGGTATATTTTTGGAAATACTATTCCAAAGTAGCAACTTCCATACCACCGTGCAGGAAGCCTAAAGTAAGTCTTATTCCCACATACATAATAGATTCCAGGAAAAACTGAATCTGTTCCTCCTTTTAGTCCCCAACCTCCAAGAATTAAGAAATTGTGTTCACATTCACTGGTACCGATGAAAACATTGTTATACTTAGTCTTTAACCTATGTAGACAAATTTTCCCTGTCTTTTCAAAATCTAGAGCCATAGCAGCTTGAGCCTTGCCAGGTGTGTAACTACCTTCTTTCTCAGCCCAAGGTGGCAAATGCGCCTTATGCTCAGAAGCTTTCTTTTGGAAATCTTGTCTTCTACTTTCCACTAAATTCAAAAATATATTTTCTTCTTCATGTAAAGAACATGTTAGATTGCGTCTATGTGCATGTGTTATGTCTATTGATTTCATTGTTAAGAAAAATTCTCCCATAAACCGTGCATCTTTGCTACTAAGCACTGGATTCATATTCTTTCGAATCGGAACCTCAGAAAATATCACATCTATATTTGAATAATAATACTGAAGTTGTCCTGTTCTATAAAATAAACTAGTCAATACACTACATGATATGCCATAGGTTAATGGCAAGTGATGATACGTTAATCCTTCTGCTACTGATTCAGGTAGTTTCATACAGACATAACAATTACTAACTTCCATAGTATCTACATATTGAAATAATAACTTTGTGAAAACATTCAAACTAGTGTCGTTATCTGTTACTTCATGATGAAATTCTGGTTCGTCTTCTACCTTTAGTTCTACTCTATTGCTTTTCAAGTTATCTGTTCTTTCCTTAGTTTCATTGTTAATCTTTCTATCTATTATCATAAAATAAGGAATTGCTACAATCACAACTAACCATACTATAAGCATCACTACCAGATTGCATATGCATATAGCACAACATCTTTTACAACCTTTCTGCTTTGGTCTCCCAGTAACTCTATCGTCAGTCATTTTGACAAGGAAGATTGCTCTTCTTATCGTATTCTTCAAATCTCTTTACGTTCTCAAGGTGGTTCTATTTCTTTTTCATACGTCAATTCTGCACTGGTTCCTTCGTCACCACTTTCACTTGATTCTGAGCTTTCGTAATCTTCAATAATAATATAAGTCCAATCAGGACCTTTGAATTTGTTGTTCACAAGTTTCAGTCTTTTGCTTCTTCGTTTTTCACTTTTATTTTCTCGTCCCGTTTGGCTTGTTACTTCATTTACTTGTTCTGGATCTTCACTTCTGGTTGTTATGTGGAATTTTACTCTTTTGATGACACTAGGCCAATGATCACCTTTTCTAGTTTTCTTTGTTTGCACTGTTTCTTCTCTTCTTATTTCTTCTTCAGAAATTCTTTTATTTTCAAGTTGTGGCACAATTTGGTTTTCTTCTATTTCAGTATCTTCTACTTGTTCTTTTTCAGGTCTTATTGTTTTCTCTTCAGCTGCTCCACTGTGAGTTTCTAGTAACTGATTTTGTTCTTGATTTACAATTTCATGCTCGAAATTCTCAGGATCTTCTTCTTCTGTGTATTTTTCTTGATCAAACTGGTTCTGATCAGGGCTTATTGCACTTTGTACTTCTGCAGCCTGACCGCGTTCTTCTAGACCTGTCTGTCCCTGCTCAAAATCTGTAGGTTCTTCTTTAATTTGAGCCCAGTTTCCTCTCCCTATCTGTTCCTGCTCAGGTTCTTGTATTTGTTCTTCTTCTTCTTCCTGAGCTGCTTCTTCACCTATCTGATCTTCTTCAATTTCTTCTAGATTTACTTGACTTCTTGTTCTGTAGTAGATTTCAGGTATTTCCACCACTGGTATCCAATCCTGACTTGTGCTCGGTTGTTCTTCGTCAGCTTCCCTTGAATCTCGAACCTGAGATTCTTCAGCTGGGCAACCTTCAGCTTCCTCAGTAATTGATATTATGTGATTATTTTCTTCTTCAGGATCTGGTACTCTTTTGGTGTGGCTTACATGAATCCAATTAGGAAATCCTGCACACTTCACTGCTGTGTTCGTAATCAGTATGACCTGACAAGGTTCGCCCCACCTAGGTGATAGACACGTTTCTCTGGTGTGATTCTTCACTACCACCCAGTCTCCGGGACTCAGATCATGTTCTTGTTCAGGCTGCCTGGAAACTGCGTCTTCTCCAACCTGGTGAGAGACAGAACGCACTAAGTCAGCCAGTCCTTTGCAATAATCCAGAACCATATCATCAGATATATTCAGCAGTTTATTCGTGGGTACATGTGCTTGTCTCATTGCTCTTCCCATTAGTATCTCATGCGGACTCAATCCGGTGTTTCTATCAGGAATGCTTCTGAGTCCCATTAAAACGAGAGGCAATGCATCTGGCCACTCTAATGATGTTGATGCACACATTTTTCCCAGTCTGGATTTTATCGTGCCATTCAATTGTTCCACCACTCCAGAAGCCTCTGGACGATATGCACAGTGCAATTTTTGCTCAATTTGGAATGCTTCACAGATTATCTTAACCACTTCACTGTTAAAGTGCTTTCCTCTATCTGATTCCAAAGTTACTGGAAAACCAAATCTAGGAATGAGTTCGCGTAGCAACAACTTTGCGACTGTAGTACTGTCATTCCTTCTGGTAGGGTATGCCTCCACCCACTTGGAAAACAGGCACACTATGACTAGTGCATATTTCAGCCCTCTACATGGTGGTAACTGTATGAAATCAAGTTGCAGTCTCATGAATGGACCTTCTGCCTTTCCAATTTTCCCAAACCCAATTACTGTTTTTCTTCCTGGGTTATGCATTTGGCAAGTTAAACATCTCTGGCAAAGACTCTCTGCTACTGCCCTAAACCTTGGATTGAACCAATTTTGTCTAAAGAGCCTAATCATTGCATCTCTCCCTACGTGTGTGTCTCCGTGATACATCCTAGCCATTTGTGAAAGCAGACAATCGGGCATGACTGGTCTGCCAACAGCACAAATCCATACATCATCGTCTGTCTTTTGAGAACATCCCATTTTAATCCATGTACTCTTTTCACTTTCATCAGCATCATCTTGCAATCTTTTTACATCATTCCATGTCTCAGGAGGTGCATACAGCATAAGTTGGCAGCTGATTCCCATTCTTTCCACCCTTTTATTTACTGACAATCTGTTTTTGGCACAATGTTGAGCCACAAGATCTGCGTATCTGTTGCCGACTACCACCCAGTCATCTCCTGACTGGAGTGCGGCACATTTCACCACGGCCAATTCTTGTTGTGATTGTATTGCTTCCAGTAGTTCTTTTACGAACTGTCCATTCTTAATGGGGGATCCTGAAGAAGTCATGAAATCCCTCTGCATCCATAGTTGGCCAAAATCATGCACAACCCCGTAACCATATTGGCTATCTGTAAATATAGTTACTTTTTGATTCCTCCCAATTTTGCAAGCCTTTATCAATGCAATCAATTCAGCTATTTGTGCAGATTTGACTCCTGGTAAATAGGATGCTTCGACTATTCCAGTTAGTTCACACACTGCATATGCTGCAGTTAGTTTTCCATCTTCATGCCTTTGGCATGAACCATCAACAAACAGCTCCCTGTCTGGCTTCCTGAGGGGTAGTTCCTGAATATCAGGACGCGGTTTTGTTTCTTTTGGTGGTATTTTCCCTTTCAAATAAGTTATCACCTGCTGATACTTTTTCATTACATCATTGGACGGGGCACCTGTCTTTGGATCTCTAGGATACTCCTCACTGGGCCAATCAATCGTGATTTTGCAATCTGTCCATAAATCGGCAGGTACCACTATGTCGAACAAACCATCCAAGTCTTTCAACAATACCTTTGACACCTTCACAAACCTTTCAACCTGCTTGTACCACTCAATTGGCTTTTCTCTCAACTTTGGAAAATCATTTGTAAATGACAAAATATCTTGTCTGCTCCATGGGACATGTACATATATCCCCCTCCTGGAACTTCTCGCATCGGATACATTTGATCTCCTTTCCCTGTTTCCTTCATTAAATATTCTGAAGTCGTTTTATTATGTCGTGCCTCTTCCTTTTTCTTTGTCCATCTAACTTTCCATTTATCTAACTCTCCCCATTTCTGCAAAACTGTCATTAATTCCTTTACTTGTAATTTCCTTCCTGAGGCAGTCATATTCTCTAAATCCTTGTCTGAAAAATCTGCTCTATAGGGTTTTTGTAACACCTTTGACTTCCCTATTTCAATTCCCATCTGTTGAGCTAAATCTGACAATTTCTCATGAAATATTTTTGTATTTCTTGTGATGCTTCTGCATACAAACAATAATTCCTCTTCATCGTAAATATTTAGGCGATCTACTCCTACATTTCCTGCTATCATTTCTTCTAATTCAACTTTTAATTTATAAATGTCCATAATCTTTGGGGGTGAATTCTGTTTGTCTGATCCTTGTGCCCACCTTTCTAAGTCTTCAGGTGTAACTACTGTAGCACTTTTTGTTCCTGATGAGGTTACTATGTTTACATCTTTGGAGCAACTAGGTGTTACTCTTCTTGGAGTATTGTTTACAGAATCTCGATTGGGCAAGTCCATTAATGAAATTATAGACTCACAATCACTAAAGTGATCCTCAACCATTACTACCGTTTCAGGTCTAGGGACATTCACAGGTGTAGGCATAACTAAAGGTTTGGGATAAGTTACTTTGTCACCATATAAGGGAACCACTGGACCAATCGTTACAGGTATGGTCAATGAATCTGGATGAACACTCAATTCTGTTACTTTCTGAATTAATTCTGCTCTGTTTTTATCTATCGCTTCTTTTTCTTTATCATGAAGTACTCTACTAACTGGTGAATCGTGTAATACTTCAGGTACCAAAGGTGTTCTTAACAAGGGTGCACTTGGGGTGCATCCACTTGTCCCTTCCTGATATAGTGGTGGATTCTTTAATAGATCTTCCATAAATTCATCTTCGGAATCTCCAAATCTAGTCAAATGTTTTGTCTTTTCTGTGCATTTTTTCCCTACTGATTCTTCTGCCATTAATATTGGATACAGACCCTCTGTAAGCATTGCTCTTCTCCACTGTTTCATCTGACCGTCCCTTGACTCGTTTTGGTATCTGGGAAAAAATCCCCGATAACCCCTATTACTTCTGGGTCGATCCCGTTCAAATGCCTCGGTTTCCCATTCTTCTAAGGCTTCCTATTGAGTCAATCTAGGTCTGGGTTCTAAGTCATTCATTCTTAATCTCAAATTTTGAAGAATCCTCCCATTGAAAGTACCATTCTCGGGAAAAGCTAATATTCCATCCTTTTTGGTATATTCTATCCAATTTTCTATCCATACGCAAGTATGATAACCTCTCTCCATCATCATAAATGAAGCGGGCGTTTTAGCTGGTGGAATGATAATTCCTTCCCTAGTTTTGATTGGTTTGTCCTTTTTAAAATAATTCTTAATCTTCTGTAGAACTGACATTTTCCTCTTTTCTCCGTACATTTTCGGCAAATCTCGATGTATAAAATTATATTCTGCAAAGCCTAGGAATCTCCTATCCGGACGAGTTCCTATTAAAGTCGGATCACCTTTTAACATATATTTTCACTGTCCACTAAGATTTCGACTTCTATGCTGACAACCAATCAAATTCCAGCTAACCTTTGCTTCTGGACCAATCCTAGCGTGGCTTTTAAGTGACGTCTTTTCTGACGACCCCTCCTTTACAATCTGTGCTTTTCTGTCCTTCGCTGTTTCAACCAATCCCAGAACGACACTTGTGACGTCAGTACTACTCCTGACTACTGACCCCTCCTTTACAAGAGTCTTTTTACGCCCGCGGTTTCAACCAATCCCAGCGCGGCGTTTGTGACGTCAGCTTCCTCTCCGGTAGCTGACCCTCCCTTTACAAAATTTTACGCAAAGTTTTATTCTCTCTATACTTCTTTATAATTCAGTAACAACATAAAACATTCGCTATCGTGTCAGTTTCGCTAACTTGAAAAGATAGATTCTCTCACTTCTTAGTAAAACTCTTCAGTTTACTAATCATACACTACGAGTAAAACACTTCCGTTTACTCTTCACTTAAGCTCCGAAAATACCTGCTACTTCTTCAATGTTACCCTTTCTAGGTGATATAACATCAAAATTTCACTAGCACGTTTCCTTTGCTATTACTCACACACATAGAGTCCCTAACAAGCACTGATAGCCCTACTTAACTTTTCAGTACTATTTCTGCCTGACAGATAACCTCACTGCAGTATGGCTTCCACTTACCATCCGCTATTCAATTTTCCCCGGGGATTTCTAGACAACATAAAAGAAACTTAAAACAATAACGGATGTTAGTTCATAAAAATAAAATTCTCATTACCCAATTAACAAAGTGAAACCATCCTCTGATAACCAGAAAACTGATCCAGCGGGTTACTAGCAACAAGTATTCATACACAAAATACTCACTTGGGCCCATACATTCATACTACGCTAGCAATTTCCGCTGGTGGGTCAGTTGGTACTCTTTTATCAAAATCCCTGCTACCAATTACCTTCTGATTGAAGAGTAATGACTTACCAATGAATCCTTTGCTAATTGGGAAGTTTAAAATGAGTGATGTTCCATACAATTCATAAATTTCTAAAATAATCACTGAGTCAAGAAGTTTTAAAATGTTTATCTAAAGATTTAGCAGAGTAAATACAAAACCACATGATACTTAAATCGTATCGCAAGGAGGAAGCATAAAAATGAATTATCGATTAATGACGGTCCCTTAGGAAAGAGAGAAGATAGAGACAGCAGCGCAACTAAGGTTTGCATTTATATTTACCTAAAGTGCGAGAACCAAACCCCTTGGCCAAGGAGTTGGAAAGATGGGACCCTGGAAGGATGAAGAGCAAAGACCTCCTCCCGGATCAGGACAGGACCGGTGACCTCTCTATCAACGACGCCTGCGTCGTTCCCCTCTCTGGTACTTCGCTTCTCCTCGAATTCTCCCGTGACTTCCTTCTAATGGACTCCGCCGCCCCCTCCTCAGGACCTCTCTGGACAGCGGTTCAGTCTGCAATCGATCAGCTCGTCCTGTTCTTCCTAATGCTGAGCAGCATCTGCCTACTAATTAGCTAATTCTATATCTATTATACCCTTCTACGCCCATGTACCTCCCCTTAATGTTGCAGAATTATGGGGTCACTACTTCTGATTGGACGGGGACAGGGGGTTGATCCTCACACCATATTGATTTAATTCATTTTTCTTAAAGCCCTTTGTTTTAAAATACCACCCCTCACTTTTAATACATTTGCTTTATTTCCCACCCGTCTCATGACAAAGTTTATACATTCTTCATGTACATTGTAACATTTTCGTAGGGACATTTATGAATACAACAATATTGGCCATCAGGTCACGGCCTTGGATGACTACCAGGTTGACTTCATCCCTTTCCTTCTGGGCAGCCATTCAAGGAGCATGCGCAGAACCATGGTCACACGAGTTTTCAGTTCACCAACCCCAGGCCCAAATTTACGAACTAATAAAATCAAAGAAAAAAATATTAAAATCACAAATAAAATGTTTCACTGTATACCCACTCTTTCTACTCTATTCCCATTTACTTATAAACTTATCCCCGCATTAATAGCGTTAGAATACTACAGTTCAAACAAAACATAAGAGCAAGCTGTAGCATGTGAAAACATATAGCAGCCATTTTAAATCACACTGCGCAAAAGCAAGAATTTTCCCACCAAGCAAAGAAAGACGTCACACCACGTGATATGGTTGAGACATGCGCAGTAAAATTCCTGCGCTTTAGCGGCCATTTTAGAATAGACAAGCGTTACTTGTTAGTAAAAACACATAGGCAAGCTTCCTTGCTACTTATATTTGTGTGTGCAATGGTTAGTATAAACAATACAATTTTAATACATTAATACTTTTAAGAAGATTGCATCCGAGCAAGTCTCATTTGTGAGTCTTTGCTCCATCAGCGCTACCCACATGATATTTATTGCAGCCGCATCTAAGTGTATATACTACGAATTCGGTTTCACAAGTAATTCTTCGTTGTATTGTCCTTTCTAAATCCAATGTTACAAATTTTTTCTGATTGATCCCAAACGTGCAAGCTCTACAAGAACCACATTTTGTGAAGCCTTTTATGTTGCCTGCTAGCCAATTCTTTTCTCTAGTTGTTTCCTAATAGCTCCTTATCAGGATATCTCCTAATGACTTGGTTGTTTCGAAAGTTATTTTAGGGCTTTAATCCACCACATCTTTTGTAAGGTTCTCCTTTCGCATAATGTTCCAGTTCTTCTGTAATATTTTCTTTATAGTAGGATGTACCGAGTTATATTCCAGGAAAAGTCTTTTTGTTTCATCTTTCTTGTTTTCCTTCTTGGTTGAATAGAGTACCTGTACTCTTGTCTTTCTTCTAACTCTTTCACTAGCATCTTGCAATACACTTGCCGGATAACCTCGTTGGATGAATATTTCTGTCATCCTTCTCATTTCTTTTTCAAATTGTACTTCTGTTGAGAAGATTCTTTTGCTCGTAGCATTTGGCTATATGGAATACTCCATTTTAATGCCAATGAATGCACACTGTTGGCGTGCAAGACCGAATTTGTAGCCCTGGCTTTCCTGTGGATGGTTAAAACCAGACTTCCATCTTTAACATCCAGATTTACATCCAAAAATTCACAATGTGTCTTGCTGATGGTCGAAGTGAATTTGATATAAACCTCATTGTTGTTTAGTGCTACAGTAAAATTCTCCAGTTCTGCTATCTCTCTGTCCCACAAAATGAATGTCATCTATGAAACTAAACCAGAGCACGACCTTCTCCATATAGACGTTGTTATCCTCACTCCAGGCCACCTCTTTCTCTCACCACTCCATGAATAAATTTGCATAGGTAGGATGAAGGAGGGGCCCATGGCCCTGCCCTGTAACTGGAGGTAAAACTTTCCATTAAAGGTGAACACATTATGATTAAGGCCATATTCCAACATGTCCATCACCATTTGGGTGTGTTCCAAATGCTCAATTGAACTTTATCTTAAAAAGTGCTTGATTGCTGTGATGCCATCCTCGTGATTAATGGAAATGTAAAGAGAAACTACGCCAAGAGTTAGCATAACATACTCAGTTCTCCATGGTACTCAATTCAACTTTTGCAGAAAGTAAGTCGAGTCCCTTAAATATGAGGGTAGAGATGTGACAAAAGGTTGTAAAAACAAATCAAGAAATCGTGAGCAATTTTCCATTTGTGAGCCTATTGAGCTCAGTATTGGCCTGCCAGGTGGAACTTCTACATACTTGTGGACCTTTGGTAAGAAATAAAAGGTGGCCATTTTAGTATGTTCAGTTTTTAGGTACATATATTCCTCCCATTCCAGTAAGTTTTTTTCATGCCATATTTGGAGCTTCGTGTGGATTTTTTTTCCATTTTCTGTAAAGGATTTGACGAGAGGCGTTGATAATGTGTTGCATTATTAAGCTGTCTTCTTGCCTCTTTTAAATACAGTTCCCGGTCCATTGGAACTATATTACCTCCCTTATTTGAAAGTTTTATGATAAGGGATGGATCTTTTTCAGAGTTGTAATATCCTGCCAATCTTTGTAGGAGAAATCGCCCGGTCCTTTCTGTTGCACCACTTTCCTCTCAATTAATTCAAATCACCAGCTGTTAACTCATGGAACAATTTGATTTTGTTACCCGGAGGTAACTGTGGGCAGAATTTTGATTTTCTTTTGCATCCACTTGGAGCTATTCATCTGTGGTGAAACCCATCTGGTTCAATTTCTCCACATCAGTGGTTGTTTTTTCATATGTATTCTCCATGTGTCTCATTACTTCTCTCTGTTGTTTTTGTACTAGGTCATGTTTTCATTGGAATTCTTATTCTGATTCCGAAGCTGACCCCATGTTAGATCCTGGATTTCCAATAATTCAGTTATGTTTTTTATTCTAAAGGATGTGGGTTTCTGTATCTTCCTAACTGTGTTCTTCTTTGGCTTCAATTTAAAGTGTGCATCCAATTTCAATTTCCTAATATATTTATACAGTTCAGTTTGTGTGTCTGTAAAATGTGGAGTTACTGTGTGGTAATAAGTGTGGCCTAGGTTCAGAATTCTTTCTTGGTACAGATTGAGGGTGACTTTTGATAATTTTATTACTGTAGATTTCATACTTTAAGGATAATTCTTTTCAATAGTTGTTCCTTCATCTGTTGTTAAGTTCTCCTTTGCCCTTTCCTCTGCCTTTTGCCCCTTCTTGTTCCCCTCCATCTTTTTCTTGGTTTTATGTTCCTGGGTTTCCCCATCTTGTCGCGCGGACATCCGATATTCGCAGTTCCCGGTGAAAATCCAGTCACTCTGCAGGTACTTCATCCGCACTTAAGCCTGCATCCAAGCTCATTTCACTTTAGCTTGGTCTTTCTCTACGAGGTCTTTCTACTTTCTCCTTCATTCTCAGGTGATCCATTTTCTTGGCAAAAGTGAATATTTGACCATGTTGATATATATATATCCCTCTTCAGCTCCTTTGCATGTCTTTGTCAAAATAACAGGCGGCACTACAATAGGTGTTAGCCACAATTTTTATTTTATTTTCAGGATCTTCACAACAAGTGCAAAGCATGCATTAGACGGCCTAGGCATTTCACCTTCAACTGGACCACAGAGTCTCTAGTTACAAACACTCTATTTAAAGTGACATAGTGCATTTCTAAAAATAACTAGAATGCTTCAACTAAATACAAAGCATTGTCCATCTCCAGCCTCCATTACAATGATTTTGTTTGACCTTGCTCTCTCAAATTGTTATTGTGGTGTACCATAATTTTTAGTATAATATTCCTGCATTTTCCTATTTATTGTTTTGTGTGTCACCCCAAACACAATAACAAATGTAGAAATGGCCAACAAAAATGAGTTTGAGATAAACGTCTATTAGGGAGACTCAAATGATCACTGTAAAGTACAAAGAATCCCTTATATGTCTCCCCAAAAAAATGACACATCTCCCCACAGATAACAAATGAAAGGGGCTTAGACCTGGCAGACAGCCTATTAATACAATTTTTTTCACATTCTATTTTCTACAATTTTCTAAATGCCTTCTTCTTTCTAATTACATATAGGTGAGAAGACCCATTCAGTGTGTATAATGATATCCAACATTTTTTACTTGGAAATGTCCAGTACATGTTCATGAATCATAGAGTTATCTAATATCACTCATTAATCACTATTCAAAGTTCATTATTAAGAACCTCATGAAATTAAAATTGGAAAAATTTAGGTATTTGAAATTCATAAAATACTGATGCAAACATAATACTTATTATTTCATGCACTTCCGAGAAATTTCTTGATTACAGAGAGGTTAAGGAAATCATCGTGTTCCACTTGTATCATTTCAAATATTGTTTTCCTATAGTCTAAACGCATCCATGCTAAAGTATTATGAAGCACTAAAGTGCATTATGATTTCTCATAGTTCAAAAATGCCTGTGTTAAAATGCTTAGTTGCCAAAGTGCATATTAGATCTCATCTTATACGATGCTAAAGAGTTTAAACAAAAACGTACATGTTGAATCTCATTTCATGAAATTATCCTAAAGCATCCAATATATCAATTATACATCAGATATTCTCAATTGCAAAACCCATACAAGGACGAGTATTATGAACCACTAAAGTGCATTATGATTTCACATTATTCAAAGGTGTCTGTGCTAAAGTGCTTAATTGCCAAAGTGCATGTTAGATCTCATCTCATATGATAATAAAGTGCTTTTGACAATAAGGTGCATATAAGATCTCAATTCACTAAATCATCCTAAACATCATAATACATCAGATATTCTCAATTGATATAACCATAAAATGCTTTTTCATTTGCCATTGTCCATTAATCTCAAAAGCCACATTTCAAAAGAGGAAGGCACAGGTGTGTCCATTCCATATACTTGATGCTGTTATCTTATAAATGAACATGTAGATCTGCATCCAAGTTGGACCAAAAGGAGCCTCAGTTCCCATGAGTATAATTAATCTGGGCTCCATTCTTCTCAATTTTAACTCACAATTGCTTCCTCATTCCGCTAACTTGATGTGTTTAATACCAAAGTAGCTTAATTCCTTTGGGTTACCTTTGTGCTCCTCCCAGAAAGGCTTTGCTATGGAGCCTCAAAATCCCCGTTCATTATTGCACTTATGTGCTGAAGAATCCTAAGTTTGACTTTCTTGGTTGTGCTACCTACATAGCTTTTATTGCAGGTACATTGCAACACATAAACAACGGGATCTGTTTCACATGTAATGTGTTCTCTGATTTTCTGTTGCTTATTGTTACATTGTTACATAGTTTATATGTTGTTTTGTTCACCTCAGAGTCACAAGCTTTGCATTTTACACATTTCCAGAAGTCCATTTTTTCCTTAGTTAGCTAATACAATTCTGTGGATTTTAAAGATGGCATATGGCTTTGCATTAGCACGTCACCAATAGAAGCCACTGTACTGTAGGTAATTTGTGGGTGATCAGTGAGGATTTCTTTGAGATATTCATCCATTAATAAGATTTTGCACTTTTTCCTTGTGATTGTCTTTAATTTAGAATGCTGTACATTGTGATCCATAATAAAACGAACATTGTTCTCCTCTTTCAATTTCTTGTTTTGAATCATTAATATTTCCTCCCTCTTCTTAGATCAAGCTCCTAGTAAAGCATTCTGAAGAACATCAAATGGATAGCCTCTCCGCTCAAAACGTGCTAACATTTCCTTGGCCTAGATTTTCGCAGCAAATTGTTTTTAATATACAAGTCAATGTCCCAAAAGTCAATTTTATCAGCACTGATGGTATAGGTGAATTTTAAGTTGTACTCATTTTCATTTAAGGAGGAGATAAATAATCGAAGCTTTCCACATCTCCTTCCCAAATGACAAACAAATCATCAATGGGGCGAGTCCATAGTTTGACATGTTCCAATGAGGTTAAGTTTCTCCCTATCCATACAACTTCTGCTTCCTACCAACCCATCATTAAATTTGCTTATGTTATAGCAAAAGAAGTCCCCATTGCCATCTCTTGTTTTTACAGGTAATGAGTGCCATTGAAAATTAAAGCATTATGATTTAGGCAAAATTCAAGCGTTTCTAATGGCGTATCTGAGTGTTCCATATAGCTCACAGTTCTGCTCTAAGGAAATCTCTACAAGCTTTAAGACCATCAGAGTGTTGGATGGATGTCTATAATGATACCACGTCTATAGGAGCCATTAGATAGCTGTCCTTCCAAGGTATTTCATGGATTTTATTCAGAAAGTCAGTTGAGTCTCTCAAATGTGATGGAAGCACTGTCACATACTGGAAGAGAAAGTTGTCAACACATCTCAATGTATTTTCGATAGATAGGGACCCTATAGAGCTGACAATTCGGCAACCTGGTGGATTTTTTATATTTTTATGTACTCTAGGAAGAAAATAGATAGTTGGTGTGATTGGATGATCTTTAGATACCTACATTCTTTTTGGTCAATCAAATCCAGTTCCTGATTGTATTCAATAGTAATATGATTGGTTGGATTCTTTTTCTATTTGACATAATATTGTTCAATTTTGAGTTGCTTTTCAGCTTCCAAGATATTCTTTGAGTAATCCTGGATCACTATATTGAATCCCTTTTCAGAGGTCTTAATAATAATTTGTTGATCCTCTTGTAAATCCCTTACTGCCTGCCATTCCTTGTTTGCCAAAATTGCTTTTCCTTTTGATTAGTGTTTTGTTCGCCGTTGATTAATTTCTTCTACCAACATTTCTTGGAAAAGATCGATTTTGTTACCAGTGGGCTTTGGGGAAAGAATAGTGAAAGAGGTTTGCAGCCACGTTTGTCAGATTTTCCAGTAGATAAACCCATTTCCTGACAAAATTGCAATTCCGATGTCATCTGAGAGGGTTCTCCACTATAGATCTCTTGAGATTCCTATTCCAGGATTTCCAAAGATTTTAAACATGGTGTATCTTTCATTGTCAAAATGGAAGTCACTGATTCATCCTCCTCCTCATTAAGTTCTCTTACAGGTATGCAAAGTATTTTTCTGGCATTTCTTTACGTCCAAAGACTATACAAATTTTTTCTGATTGATCCCAAACGTGCAAGCTCTACAAGAACCACATTTTGTGAAGCCTTTTATGTTGCCTGCTAGCCAATTCGTTTCTCTAGTTGTTTCCTAATAGCTCCTTATCAGGATATCTCCTAAAGACTTGGTTGCTTCGAAAATTATTTTAGGGGTTTAATCCACCACATCTTTTGTAAGGTTCTCCTTTCGCATAATGTTCCAGTTCTTCTGTAATATTTTCTTTATAGTAGGATGTACCGAGTTATATTCCAGGAAAAGTCTTTTTGTTTCATCTTTCTTGTTTTCCTTCTTGGTTGAATAGAGTACCTGTACTCTTGTCTTTCTTCTAACTCTTTCACTAGCATCTTGCAATACACTTGCCGGATAACCTCGTTGGATGAATATTTCTGTCATCCTTCTCATTTCTTTTTCAAATTGTACATCTGTTGAGAAGATTCTTTTTGCTCGTAGCATTTGGCTATATGGAATACTCCATTTTAATGCCAATGAATGCACACTGTTGGCGTGCAAGACCGAATTTGTAGCCCTGGCTTTCCTGTGGATGGTTAAAACCAGACTTCCATCTTTAACATCCAGATTTACATCCAAAAATTCACGATGTGTCTTGCTGATGGTCGAATTTGATATAAACCTCATTGTTGTTTAGTGCTACAGTAAAATTCTCCAGTTCTGCTATCTCTCTGTCCCACAAAATGAATGTCATCTATGAAACTACACCAGAGCACGACCTTTTCCATATAGACGTTGTTATCCTCACTCCAGGCCACCTCTTTCTCTCACCACTCCATGAATAAATTTGCGTAGGTAGGATGAAGGAGGGGCCCATGGCCCTGCCCTGTAACTGGAGGTAAAACTTTCCATTAAAGGTGAACACATTATGATTAAGGCCATATTCCAACATCTCCATCACCATTTGGGTGTGTTCCAAATGCTCAATTGAACTTTATCTTAAAAAGTGTTTGATTGCTGTGATGCCATCCTCGTGATTAATGGATATGTAAAGAGAAACTACGCCAAGAGTTAGCATAACATACTCAGTTCTCCATGGTACTCAATCCAACTTTTGCAGAAAGTAAGTCGAGTCCCTTAAATATGAGGGTAGAGATGTGACAAAGGTTGTAAAAACAAATCAAGAAATCGTGAGCAATTTTCCATTTGTGAGCCTATTGAGCTCAGTATTGGCCTGCCAGGTGGAACTTCTACATACTTGTGGACCTTTGGTAAGAAATAAAAGGTGGCCATTTTAGTATGTTCAGTTTTTAGGTACATATATTCCTCCCATTCCAGTAAGTTTTTTTCATGCCATATTTGGAGATTCGTGTGGATTTTTTTTCCATTTTCTTTAAAGGATTTGACGAGAGGCGTTGATAATGTGTTGCATTATTAAGATGTCTTCTTGCCTCTTTTAAATACAGTTCCCGGTCCATTGGAACTATATTACCGCCCTTATTTGAAAGTTTTATGATAAGGGATGGATCTTTTTCAGAGTTGTAATATCCTGCCAATCTTTGTAGGAGAAATCGCCCGGTCCTTTCTGTTGCACCACTTGCCTCTCAATTAATTCAAATCACCAACTGTTAACTCATGGAACAATTTGATTTTGTTACCCGGAGGTAACTGTGGGCAGAATTTTGATTTTCTTTTGCATCCACTTGGAGCTATTCATCTGTGGTGAAACCCATCTGGTACAATTTCTCCACATCAGTGGTTGTTTTTTCATATGTATTCTCCATGTGTCTCATTACTTCTCTCTGTTGTTTTTGTACTAGGTCATGTTTTCATTGGAATTCTTTTTCTGATTCCGAAGCTGACTCCGTGTTAGATCCTGGATTTCCAATAATTCAGTTATGTTTTTTATTCTAAAGGATGTGGGTTTCTGTTTCTGGATCTTCCTAACTGTGTTCTTCTTCGGCTTCAATTTAAAGTGCGCATGCAATTTCAATTTCCTAATATATTTATACAGTTCAGTTTGTGTGTCTGTAAAATCTGGAGTTACTGTGCGGTAATAAGTGTGGCCTAGGTTCAGAATTCTTTCTTGGTACAGATTGAGGGCGACTTTTGATAATTTTATTACTGTAGATTTCATACTTTAAGGATAATTATTTTCAATAGTTGTTCCTTCATCTGTTGTTAAGTTCTCCTTGTCCCTTTCCTCTGCCTTTTGCCCCTTCTTGTTCTCCTCCGTCTTTTTCTTGGTTTTATGTTCCTGGGTTTCCCCATCTTGTCGCGCGGACATCCGATATTCGCAGTTCCCGGTGAAAATCCAGTCACTCTGCAGGTACTTCATCCGCACTTAAGCCTGAATCCAAGCTCATTTCACTTTAGCTTGGTCTTTCTCTACGAGGTCTTTCTACTTTCTCCTTCATTCTCAGGTGATCAATTTTTTTGGCAAAAGTGAATATTTGACCATTTTGATATATATATATCCCTCTTCAGCTCCTTTGCATGTCTTTGTCAAAATAACAGGCGGCACTACAATAGGTGTTAGCCACAATTTTTATTTTATTTTCAGGATCTTCACAACAAGTGCAAAGCATGCATTAGACGGCCTAGGCATTTCACATTCAACTGGACCACAGAGTCTCTAGTTACAAACACTCTATTTAAAGTGACATAGTGCATTTCTAAAAATAACTAGAATGCTTCAACTAAATACAAAGCATTGTCCATCTCCAGCCTCCATTACAATGATTTTGTTTGACCTTGCTCTCTCATATTGTTATTGTGGTGTACCATAATTTTTACTATAATATTCTTGCATTTTCCTATTTATTGTTTTGTGTGTCACCCCAAACACAATAACAAATGTAGAAATGGCCAACAAAAATGAGTTTGAGATAAACGTCTATTAGGGAGACTCAAATGATCACTGTAAAGTACAAAGAATCCCTTATATGTCTCCCCAAAAAAATGACACATCTCCCCACAGATAACAAATGAAAGGGGCTTAGACCTGGCAGACAGCCTATTAATACCATTTTTTCACATTCTATTTTCTACAATTTTCTAAATGCCTTCTTCTTTCTAATTACATATAGGTGAGAAGACCCATTCAGTGTGTATAATGATATCCAACATTTTTTACTTGGAAATGTCCAGTACATGTTCATGAATCATAGAGTTATCTAATATCACTCATTAATCACTATTCAAAGTTCATTATTAAGAACCTCATGAAATTAAAATTGGAAAAATTTAGGTATTTGAAATTCATAAAATACTGATGCAAACATAATACTTATTATTTCATGCACTTCCGAGAAATTTCTTGATTACAGAGAGGTTAAGTAAATCATCGTGTTCCACTTGTATCATTTCAAATATTGTTTTCCTATAGTCTAAACGCATCCATGCTAAAGTATTATGAAGCACTAAAGTGCATTATGATTTCTCATAGTTCAAAAATGCCTGTGTTAAAATGCTTAGTTGCCAAAGTGCATATTAGATCTCATCTTATCTGATGCTAAAGAGTTTAACCAAAAACGTACATGTTGAATCTAATTTCATGAAATTATCCCAAAGCATCCAATATATCAATTATACATCAGATATTCTCAATTGCAAAACCCATACAAGGACGAGTATTATGAACCACTAAAGTGCATTATGATTTCACATTATTCAAAGGTGTCTGTGCTAAAGTGCTGTTGAGGCACGCCAGGATTATTAAAGTACCAGCACACCACGTTCGCTACTTGAGTGATTTATTGGATGGGGTAGTACAGTCAATGCACGGGAATCGGGAATTGGTCCGGGGGAAGCAGCGTCTTCGTCAGGGGATCAGGCTTCTCCGCCTTGGCACTCCGGCTCCTCGGGTATAGTTTGGCTCCTCACCGGTATCGGTACATGAAAAGGAAAGGGAACCAGTTAGGGCGGAGCACAATACTGTAGATCAGGGAATGGGTGGTGAGGGAGATGCACCCGGCAAAGTGAGGGAGGGAGGGAAGGTCCCGGCACCGGGGAAGAGAAGTACGGGAGTCAGGGTGTAAGCTTTCACTCGGAGGGACTTAGCCTAACCCTGTTCGGGATCCCGCCCGGCCGGTATTTCGTTGCGTTCCCTCCCCGCTCCCAAACCCCCGGATTCGTGCACGCACCTGTTGAAGCCACGTCCCTCCTGGGCCGTGGCGGGGCGCAGCGTCCTCCTCTCGAACACTTGAAATCCCAGAATCCTGGGCAGCAACTCCGCATCCATCTTCTTCGGTCACTGGTGGTTCTCCAACTTCCTCCTTCCGGTCGATGACGACCTGAGTGCCGGCCCCTTCCTCCTTAAACAGCCATGGGCTGAACTCGTCCGTCCCCTTCGGGGCGTGGTGTTCATCCTCCGCGTCGACGTCATAGGGCCAGACTGAGGAAGAGAAATGACGCGTCGGGCCTCCCGGACTGGTGTCAGCGCCCGGCAGCTGAGAAAGAGAGAGAGAGCCTGTTTGCGGGGGTGAGTCTGGCTTCGCAATGGGGTCTGAGGGTGGTGAACCCCGACAAGTGCTTAATTGCCAAAGTGCATGTTAGATCTCATCTCATATGATAATAAAGTGCTTTTGACAATAAGGTGCATATCAGATCTCAATTCACTAAATCATCCTAAACATCATAATACATCAGATATTCTCAATTGATATAACCATAAAATGTTTTTTCATTTGCCATTGTCCATTTATCTCAAAAGCCACATTTCAAAAGAGGAAGGCACAGGTGTGTCCATTCCATATACTTGATGCTGTTATCTTATAAATGAACATGTAGGTCTGCATCCAAGTTGGACCAAAAGGAGCCTCAGTTCCCATGAGTATAATTAATCTGGACTCCATTCTTCCCAATTTTAACTCACAATTGCTTCCTCATTCCGCTAACTTGATGTGTTTAATACCAAAGTAGCTTAATTCCTTTGGGTTACCTTTGTGCTCCTCCCAGAAAGGCTTTGCTATGGAGCCTCAAAAATCCCTGTTCATTATTGCACTTATGTGCTGAAGAATCCTAAGTTTGACTTTCTTGGTTGTGCTACCTACATAGCTTTTATTGCAGGTACATTGCAACACATAAACAACGGGATCTGTTTCACATGTAATGTGTTCTCTGATTTTCTGTTGCTTATTGTTACATTGTTACATAGTTTATATGTTGTTTTGTTCATCTCAGAGTCACAAGCTTTGCATTTTACACATTTCCAGAAGTCCATTTTTTCCTTAGTTAGCTAATTCAATTTTGTGGATTTTAAAGATGGCATATGGCTTTGCATTAGCACGTCACCAATAGAAGTCACTGTACTATAGGTAATTTGTGGGTGATCAGTGAGGATTTCTTTGAGATATTCATCCATTAATAAGATTTTGCACTTTTTCCTTGTGATTGTCTTTAATTTAGAATGCTGTACATTGTGATCCATAATAAAATGAACATTGTTCTCCTCTTTCAATTTCTTGTTTTGAATCATTAATATTTCCTCCCTCTTCTTAGATCAAGCTCCTAGTAAAGCATTCTGAAGAACATCAAATGGATAGCCTCTCCGCTCAAAACGTGCTAACATTTCCTTGGCCTAGATTTTCGCAGCAAATTGTTTTTAATATACAAGTCAATGTCCCAAAAGTTAATTTTATCAGCACTGATGGTATAGGTGAATTTTAAGTTGTACTCATTTTCATTTAAGGAGGAGATAAATAATCGAAGCTTTCCACATCTCCTTCCCAAATGACAAACAAATCATCAATGGGGCAAGTCCATAGTTTGACATGTTCCAATGAGGTTAAGTTTCTCCCTATCCATACAACTTCTGCTTCCTACCAACCCATCATTAAATTTGCTTATGTTATAGCAAAAGAAGTCCCCATTGCCATCTCTTGTTTTTACAGGTAATGAGTGCCATTGAAAATTAAAGCATTATGATTTAGGCAAAATTCAAGCGTTTCTAATGGCGTATCTGAGTGTTCCATATAGCTCACAGTTCTGCTCTAAGGAAATCTCTACAAGCTTTAAGACCATCAGAGTGTTGGATGGATGTCTATAATGATACCACGTCTATAGGAGCCATTAGATAGCTGTCCTTCCAAGGTATTTCATGGATTTTATTCAGAAAGTCAGTTGAGTCTCTCAAATGTGATGGAAGCACTGTCACATACTGGAAGAGAAAGTTGTCAACACATCTCAATGTATTTTCGATAGGGACCCTATAGAGCTGACAATTCGGCAACCTGGTGGATTTTTTATATTTTTATGTACTCTAGGAAGAAAATAGATAGTTGGTGTGATTGGATGATCTTTAGATATCTACATTCTTTTTGGTCAATCAAATCCAGTTCCTGATTGTATTCAATAGTAATATGATTGGTTGGATTATTTTTCTATTTGACATAATATTGTTCAATTTTGAGTTGCTTTTCAGCTTCCAAGATATACTTTGAGTAATCCTGGATCACTATATTGAATCCCTTTTCAGAGGTCTTAATAATAATTTGTTGATCCTCTTGTAAATCCCTTACTGCCTGCCATTCCTTGTTTGCCAAAATTGCTTTTCCTTTTGATTAGTGTTTTGTTCGCCGTTGATTAATTTCTTCTACCAACATTTCTTGGAAAAGATCGATTTTGTTACCAGTGGGCTTTTGGGGAAAGAATAGTGAAAGAGGTTTGCAGCCACGTTTGTCAGATTTCCCAGTAGATAAACCCATTTCTTGACAAAATTGCAATTCCGATGTCATCTGAGAGGGTTCTCCACTATAGATCTCTTGAGATTCCTATTCCAGGATTTCCAAAGATTTTAAACATGGTGTATCTTTCATTGTCAAAATGGAAGTCACTGATTCATCCTCCTCATTAAGTTCTCTTACAGGTATGCAAAGTATTTTTCTGGCATTTCTTTACGTCCAAAGACTATATAGTTTCTCTGTTCCTCATGGAGTCAAATCTCCTTGCGAAAGTATAAATTCTTCCATTGGCATAGTCTAGTCTAGCCCTATTGGATTTCTTTGCTTTGCTGGCTTCCACTTCAGTCTCACATTTGCCCACTTTTTTCTCCATCAATTCTCCGTCATTCTTTATTTCTTCATTCATTTTAGGATTTCCTAATTGCTGTTCCAACTCTTTTATTTTTCCCATTATTTTCTGAAACTTCCTTTCTGCATGTTTAATAAGTGTATGCATTAGCTTGAAAGAACATTCCTTGGTATCATTCTGCCAACTTTTTATCAGGTCATCATCCAAATCATTGACATTATTAAAATACGCAATCCCCTTGGAACTCTTTTATGTTCAATGTATTTCTGTGAAGTTGTCATTTCCCACCTTTTGTAAGTTTCCATACTACGGGCATTTTCCGATTCTTTTTCTATTTTTAGTGTGGTTCATTTTGTCCCTCCATTTGTTTACTGTTAAATTAATTGCATGGCAATCCTTTGTCATTAAAGATTTCACTGGCTCTTTGGGCTCTTCTCACCCCTCTGTCTGCCATGTTTCTACGACTCAGTCATCATGCGCATTTCAATTTTGTTATCCTCATAATAGAGGTTATTTAAAAAATCTCTCTTTATAACATGCTGAAGTTCCCTGGTTTATGTGCTCAATTTCTTTATTTATTTCTATAAGTTCGGCTCCATTCCGAATCCTTTAAAAAACTTCCAATTATTACAGATACATAGATACAAATATTTAAGTATTTATCGTAGAAAGTTCATGATCCGGAAAATACCAGGTTTAATTGATGTCCATAAGCTCTATGACAGAGGGAGTTTGCCTCTTTCCCACGCCCCCTCGAGGCATCAGATGTGTTGCTCCATCTGCCCTTGGATTTAAAAAGATATACTGGGTACTGGGTAGTTATAGTTAGGTCAGTATTTCCATAGGAAGTGCATTTTATGTGTTGCTAGCTTTGGCACCATTTGATGAATCCCCTCAAAACTTTCCAAAAAAGTACTCTTTTTGCCTAGTTTATGCACTGAAAGTAGCAGGATTGCTTTCTTTCATCAGGTGACGGGGGCACGCAGCCCCCCTCTCTGAGCCACTATAGGCCGCAGGAGCTCACACCCGGGCCGCATTCAATAAGGGGAGGGGGCAGAGCAGCCCCCTCCTGAAGCCATTATAGACTTTGGGAACCACCCCAGGGGACGAAATCATCAAAAAAGGAGAAGGGAGCTGTGCAGTTCCTCTCCCCCAAGCCATTATAGGCCCCAGGGAGCCCAACTCAGGGACAGAAATGTAATCAAAAGGAGAGGTGGGTCATGTTGCCACCTTCCCCAAGCCTTGAAATGGGCCTGGGGACCCCTTCCCCCACTGCCGCTACCTTTTTTTAAAAGGGAGGAGGCTATGCGGGCCCCCTCCCTGAGCCTTTACACTGCCCAGGGACCCCATCCCCGGGACCGGCTCACTTGCTGAGTCCAAGGGAACCCACCCTCAGGACACAGGAGTCACGCCTGCTTGGAGCAGACTCTTTGTTTGCTCCAGTTTAGTGGGAGTTTTAAAAATGCTACGGCCAGGCGGGATCAAACACAGGTTTCCCTGCCGGGGTTGGTGCAGGTAGGGAAACTTCTAGTCCCAGGGGTGAGCTCCTCAGGACATAGCAAGTGATCTGGCCCCAGGAGATGGGGTCCCCGGGGAAAATAAAGGTTCAGAGAGTGGCCCTGGGGGATGGGGTCCCCAGGGTCTTTTCAAGGCTCATGGAGGGGTTCCACGCAGCCCCTCGCCCCTTTTTTTTTTTTTAGAATTTTGGCCCTAGGGGTGGGCTCCCTGTGTCCTATAATGGCTTAGGGGGGCCATGTGACCCCTCTCCTTTTTTTTAAGGGCATGGCCCTGGGAGATGTGGTCCCCTAGGGATTTTATAGGTTTGGGGATGGAGCAGTGCATCCTCTCCCTAAATTACTAAATTGTGCCACAGGCTGAAGAGGGCTCATGGGGTGGGCCCATGTAGCCTCCTCCCCTGTTTAAAGACCATTGGGTCCCAGCAGATGGGGTCCCTAGGGCCAAAATTGGCTCAGGGAGGGGGGACGTGTTGTGTGTGTGTGTGTGTATATATATATCTATATTCACTGAAAAAACCATAGGTTTTAGGGACAGTTATAGTTAGTTGGACATTGCACTCGTACAAAACCCGTGAAATTCCCCCGTTATAGTTAGTTCAGCTAACTATAACTCGCGCCCCGCAATGCACTGCTGATGACGTCACATATTACATCACTCATGACATGGTCAGTGACATCACTGATGACATCACTGATGACATCTCAAATGACATCACTGATGACATCATGCAGTGACTGTGTGTTTCTATAAAGTTTAAATATGTTTAATATATATGCCAAGGTGTATTGAATAATGAGTGGGTGTATAAGTGTCTGGATGGATGATTTAGTAGGTGCGTGACTGACTCTATAAGTGAGTGATTAAACGTATCTTACTAAATGCATGGGTTAGTGACTAAACTGTGTGAATGTCTTTATCCGTCTGTCTGTTGGTGTGTAAGTGGCTGCATGGGTTTGTAAATAGCTACATGAGTGTCTATGAGTTATTGATTGGTTGTCTGAGTATCTGTATGGGTGCCTGAGTGTTTGTGTGGATGGGGTGTGTGTGGCTGCACATAGATGTATCAGTGGGTGATTCACTGGGTGCATGGTTTCAAGAGTGCATCTGTGATGGACTGTATGGGTGGGTGAGTGTGTGTATGGGTGTGTTAGTGAGTGAATGTATATCTCAGTGGTACATGTGTGAGTAACTACATATGTGAAAGGCAGTATATATGTGTGTTGGAGTATATAAATAGCTATAAGCGAGAGTGTGTGATTGTGATTGTGAGAGTGACTGTATGGATGAGTGTGTGCTTGTATCAGTGATTGTATAAGAACGTAAGAATGTGCTAGTATTTGTATGAGTAAGTGAGCTGGTGTGTGTATATAACTGTATAGGTCAGTGGTTCCCAAACTGGGGTCCGCGGACCCCCAGGGGTCCCTGACAACATCCCAGGGGGTCCGCAGGCAGCTGTCTTAAAAGCAATGCAAAGTTCCTTGTATAATCTGCAGTTTTACGACAACAATAAAAGTGTCAAGATAACTCGAGTGATTAATGTACCTGCTAGAGAGAGATGGTAGGTAGCGCAGAGGGTTAATATGCCTGCTCCAAAGAACGTGTACCATGCATTTTTAATAAAACAGTATTTTATGTGCATAGCTGGGTTACTGCTTTTGTCACAGAGATTCTTTTGTTACTGTGCACTTCATAAGTTACACTCATAATCTAGCACCGTCAGCTATGAACTGCCGTCAAAGAGCTGCATACAAACTGCATGGTACAAGTTAGTATGCCATCTTTTTTCCCAGTCTTTCATTATCCTGATGCTGCCAAAAAGGTATGTTTGGGTAGAATTAAATTGTTATAATTAAAGTCAACGCTAACCACTGTGTTACATTCTGAAACCAGATTTTGTGCTTCTCCAAATCAAGCACTCTTAAAAAATGCTTACCAGTATGGATGGCATGTGAATCCTACACCTTGAAGTCCCCTTTCCCCTATGTAACATTTTCTATACACTGATTTGCACACGTATGATTCATTGGGGGAGATTTACTAAGCTTTTGCGCCATGTTTGCGTCGCAAAAGTGACACAAAACGACGTAAAATATTTTTTGGGTAATTTACTTTCCAGCACTAAACTTGTTCCCATGCAACCACCCAAGGTTTCTCACGCTAAACCCAATTTACTAAAAACAGTAGATTGGGTTTAGCGTGAGAGCTACTGCGCCCTTTTCAACTAGGCACAAGGAAGGAGAAATTCTTTCATTTCTCCTTCCTTCTCCGACTTTTGCATGCGTGCTGCACTGTACAGCACGCCTATGAAGTGGGAAAAGCTTTCCTCGTGTCTAGCATAGTAGTTTGTACAGGAAGGGTACCCTTCCTGTACAAAACCTATGCTACACTCATGCACACACCTTAGCGCTAAGGTGTGTGCATAGCGCGGGGCTACTGAAATCAGTGCCGGCAAAGAGAAAGGGGAGGAGAGAGCCATAACTTTGGAAATATGGCGCTCCCCTGCTCCCTCCCTGTCGCGCGACACAGCGCAGCCTCGCGGGGGGCTGCGCAGCATTGGGCAACATTTTTGTAAATCTCCCCCATTGTTTCTGTATGTGTGTGATGTAAAGTGCTCTGACACCCTACACTAGTATGAGAGATGCTATAAAACAAATGAAATACATGTGACAGAGGTGCTATGGGAAGAAGAGAGGCACTGTTGGAGGATGATAGTGAGGGATTCATACAAGAGCCCCAAAAGATTGTTGTATTGGTGCATAGTAAGGTCATCATTTACTATGCTTTGAAAGCGAATACAATTCAATATATAATTACAAATGTGTTGTAGAATGCACCATTTTTCCCCAAATTTTCTTGGTGGGAGAGCCCCCAAAGTCCGCTTTGTAGTGGCCAGGCTCACTCACTGCACTTGGTGTGCACCGTACGGGGACTGGTCTGACAACATTTGCCAGGGCTGCTTTGGGTTCCAGTCCGGCCCCGTGAGGAGCAGGAGCCTCACACTCTAAAATAAAGCCAAATATTGAAAAGTTAGTCGCCGAGATGCAGCACCAACCTTCCTATTAAAAATTTTCGATTTTGCAAATTTTTTCAATATAAAATACTAAAAGCTTTAGTAATTTGGGTATCTGTTCGGTGTGCACACGTGTGTTTATTTTTTTCGAATTACTGTTTTAATGTTTGAAATTTAAATCGTACGAATTGGTTGGGGGTCCTCGGCTTCCAGTAGTGACTCAATAGGGGTCCTCAGCAGCCAAAAGTTTGGGAACCACTGGTATAGGTGAGTAAATGGCAGTGTGATTAATTATTTGCATGACTGACTAGGTGTGTGAGTACCTCTATGGATGAGTGGCGGTGTGTGAGTGTCTATGTAGGTGTATGAGTGCATATGATAGTCCTGTACTGAGTGACCGTAAGTATGAGTGACTGTACGGGTGAGTGAGTGGATGTGTGTGTAGACCTAAGAATCAGTGAGTGGGTATGTAGTTATTGGTGTTGGAGTGTCTATGGTTTTGAGAATGGCAGTCTGTAATTTACAGTGGGTGTATCAAAAGTTATATTAGGGTGTGAGAAGATGAATGAAATTATCACATGGATGATGTCATCAGTGATGTCATCAGTGATGTCACTGACCATGTCATGAGTGATGTAATATGTGACGTCATCAGCATTGCATTGCGGGGCGCGAGTTATAGTTAGCTGAACTAACTATAATGGGGGAATTTCACAGGTTTTGTACGAGTGCAATGTCCAACTAACTATAACTGTCCCTAAAACCTATGGTTTTTCAGTGAATTTCAAAGGTTTTTTAAATGCAAATTTCTAACTATAACGTGTCTGAAACCTATGGTTTTATCAGTGAATTTCAAAGGTTTTTTAAATGCTAATTTCTAACTATAACGTGTCTGAAACCTATGGTTTTTCAGTGAATTTCAAAGGTTTTTTAAATGATAATTTCTAACTATAACGTGCCTGAAACCTATGGTTTTTTCAGTGAATTATAAAGGTTTTTTAAATGCTAATTTCTAACTATAACATGTCTGAAACCTATGGTTTTTTTCAGTGAATTTCAAAGGTTTTGTAAATGACAATTTTTAAATGTATTAATTGTTATATTTATTTTTTTTGATACTGATTTACTACATTTTTTTAAACTATTTATTTTTAGATATTTTATTTTTTAAATTACATTGTAATTACATTATACATTACATTACAAAATATACTTTCTCAGAATGAATTACTTTAGTTTAAATACTTTGCAAATAGGCAATAGACTTTTAAGTACAGTAGTTACAGTTGTTGCAATGGGCAACATAATTTCAATCACAATGCAACATTGAGCTCAATGTGAATTTCTAGCTAAATGCAATTAGTTACTTTATGGATTACTTTTCTAACCACAGGACTGGATCCTAGATTCAGTCCTGGGACATCTCCTGTAAACAGTTGAGTAAAAGCGTTTTGGTTACAGTAGTGATTTTTAAGGAATATTATTGTATTTTAAAAGTTGACACTTAGAAACTTTTTCACATAGAATCACCAATGTTATCCTATGGGAGGAAATTCACTTAGCAGGTAAGTAGTGTTATCGTTACTTTTTCTTACTCAGTGGTGGATCCTGGATCCAGCACTGGTGCATCTCCTGTAAACAGTTGAAAGAATGCGTTTAAGTCATACAGGCGATTTTTAAGGAATATTTGTAGTTTGTGAAAATCAACACTTTGAAACTTTTCTGCTGAAAACCAGACAATGGATTCCTATGGAAGGAAATATAAGTTACTGGTAAGTACGGTTAAAATTACTTTTCAGGATCAGTACTGGGCTGAAAGATGCAGCACTGAGGTCTCTCCTGATAACAGGTGAGTAAATCGGAATTCGTATTTCGGCTGATTTTAGAGGAATATTATAAAGTTCCAAAACTCCACACACAGAAGAATTTCCAAGTGAAACCAGTCAATGATATCCTACGGAAGGAAATTCAAGTTACTGGTAGAGTACGGTTAAAATTACTTTTCAGGATCAGTACTGGGCTGAAAGATGCAGCATTGAGGTCTCTCCTGATAACAGGTGAGTAAATCGGAATTCGTAGTTCGGCTGATTTTAGAGGAATATTTGTATGTTTCAAAAATCGACACTTAGAAACTTTTTCAGCAAAAAGCAGACAATGATATCCTATGGAAGGAAATTCAAGTTACTGGTAAGTACGGTTAAAATTACTTTTCAGGATCAGTACTGGGCTGAAAGATGCAGCACTGAGGTCTCTCCTGATAACAGGTGAGTAAATCGGAATTCGTATTTCGTCTGATTTTATGGTTTAACTCTGTTTTTTATTGTTTTCAGACATATCAAAATAATGATGTAGCTTTAGTTACAACAGACAAACCCATAAGATACGTATATGATCGTCCTCCCTCCCATTTTCGTCACATCCAGAGACATATAAATGCATCATCTTGAAGCCGGTTCTGGCCGAGCGTGGAGGTAGACTCATGGGGGGTGTTGCCTGGGGTGCCTGCAGTCCGCAATATATGATACTGATGTGTGAATCAACAACAAACGAAAGAAACTCCCTGATCCCCTCCCCCTTCCCTAGCCCCCCTTCCCCCTCCCCGAACCGGTGTGCTGAATAAGTGATTCTGAGGAACCTGATGTGGGAGTCTTGTACTAGTGAGCAGGTTAAGATGGCTCGTCGGTATGTCCCCTTTCGGTGAGCCTTAGGATACGGAGGTATTTAGGGCATGTTAGTTCAGTCATTTCAAGTTCTAACAGGGACAGCAGTGGACGCCAGATAGTGCGGAAAGTATCTGTAGAGTTCGTCAGGGTGGCTTGGATCCGCTCCATACCTATAAGGTACCAAAGTTTATGTAGCCAACCTGTGTGTGTTGGACGGGTCTGTGTCCCCCATAATGAGAGAATGTGTTGAACAGCCGCCCCCATCGCCAGACCCATCTGTCTGCCCCTAATCGACTTCAGGGGGTAAGTGAGTGGATTGGGCAACCCCAGTAACGTGTATGCGGGGAATCGGGGAATTTCAGTCTCGAATTGCTTATCTATGTCATCTAAGATGGCACCCCAGTAGTCAGTCACTTCTTTACAGTCCCATAATAGGTGCGTCAGTGTGCCCTCTACGTCACAACCCCTCCAACAAGTCGGGCTTCGATCAGGGTTCCCTTTGTGTAGTCTGGCCGGTGTTAGGTACCAGTAGGTAACCACTTTGACCGCCGCTTCTCTGCTAGCTGTATTGCGGGCTGTGTGGTTAGCCCGAAAATATATCGCTTGCCACTCCTTCGCCGTTAAGTCCCTGCCGAGTTCCCGCATCCATCGCCTCTGTCCCACAGAGGGTAAGGAGGGAACTGGTGAACGCAACATGTTATATAAGTCAGAGATCATCTTTTTATCCGAATCTTTGGTTAATAACCATCTCTCATACGTGGTGAGCTTCCTGTGGACTAGCGGTCTCACCTCGGGATGGAGGAGCCAGTGGCGGATTTGAAAGTATTGGTAGCGTTGCGGGGCGGAAATTGTATAGAGCTGTTGTAATTCCGCAAGCGGCAGAAACCCCTCCAGATCGAAGAGGTGTCCCGCCGACCTGCATTCCGTGGTTCGCCATTGCGGAAACGCTCGTTCTTCAAGCCCTGGTAAAAACTCCGGGTTATCGAATATGGGAGTCATTGGTGAGGGAAAGGATGTGAATCCGCGTTTGACCGCCACCGAGTCCCAGACTCTTAGCAGCGTGTTGGTGACTGGGGAGCCCCTGAGATTTGGTGGTCTATCTGACCGTTTGAGGAAAGGCACCTTCCACAAGGAGAGCTTCGCCAGTGCTCGGTCCTGGAACAGCCATCTTTTTTCGGACTCGGGTCTGCTCCACTCCACTAAGTGTCGAAGTTGCACCGCTCTGAAATATTCTAAGAAATTTGGGATACCCAATCCTCCCTCGTCTGGGGGTCGGTGTGAAAGATCCCTACGCATGCGCGGGCGGGCCCCAGCCCAAATGAATTGTTGCACCGCGCTCTGGAGTTTATGTAGGGTCCCCGGTGGGGGCCAGGCCTGTATGGTCTGAAAGATGTAGAGAGCTTTGGGCAAGATATTCATTTTGATAGCGGCTATGCGGCCTAGTAATGATAAAGAATGTTTTTGCCATTGTCTAAGATCTTTCTGAATTTGGGCGAGGAGTTTAGTATAGTTCTGTGTGACCGTGCGCGCCACAGAGGGAGCGAGTTCTATCCCCAGGTAAGTAATTGAGTCACGAGACTGCAACTCACCATATTGTGGGCGCTCTTCCACCCGCTGTTCTGCCCCACTCCTAGATGTAAAACCATGGATTTCTGTACGTTCATCTTGAAGCCGGACACTTGACCGAAGGCGGTCAGTTCTTGCAAGAAGGCTGGGACTGAGCGTTTAGGGGACTCCAAAGTTGCCAGGATATCATCGGCATATAGGCTCACGGTATGCTGTTCCCCCCCCGAAAGGGATACCTAAAATATCAGGGTTGTCTCGGATTCGTTGCGCTAGCGGTTCTACGTATAGGGCGAAAAGAAGGGGTGACAGAGGGCAGCCCTGTCTCGTACCTCTCTGTATCTCGAAGGGTCGGGAGGTCACGCCATTTACCCTAATTACTGCCGCGGGCTTGTAGTAGCAACTCGCTACCCATGTTCGGAATCGATCCCCCACGCCGAAATGAGCTAAGGTTTTATCTAGGAAGTCCCAACTGACTCTGTCGAACGCTTTTTCTGCATCGACCGATAGCAGTAGGGCGTTCATGGTAGTGCGATGGGCCTTATCTATCAAATGCAGTATTCGTTTAGTGTTGTCACTGCTTTGACGATTGGAGATGAAACCCGACTGGTCCGGTTCAATGATTCCGGGCAGTCGCGGGCCTAATCGAGCTGCTAGGATCCCCGTGAACAACTTCAGGTCGAGATTGAGGAGGGAAATTGGGCGGTAAGAACTACATTGGGTTGCGTCTTTCCCTGGTTTAGGGATGACTACGATGTCTGCCGTCAGCATGTCCCTAGGTATAGTCCCAGGTCCCTGGAAGGAATTAAAAAGCCGCGTGAGAATCGGGGCTAGAAGTGGGCATAGGGCCTTATAAAATCCCGCCGAGAACCCGTCAGGGCCCGGCGACTTCAAGGGTTTAAGACGGGAAATGGCTCCAATCACCTCCTCTATCGTAATGGGCGCGTCTAGTGCTTCAGCTCCCGCGGCGTCCAGCGCCGACGTGGCTGCCCCCTGGAGGTATGTGGCCCCATCACCACCTAGCTGTGAGGTTTCCCCGTAGAGCGTGGAGTAAAAGTCCCGGAGGACCGCAGCAATCTTCTCATCTCCCTCAACCGGTTCCCCATCATCATTCCGGAGCGTTTGTATTTTGGCCCGTTGGACTCGGGCCCTGAGCTTACTAGCTAAGAGTCGTCCCGTTTTGTCGCCCCCCACATAGTATAAGTGCTTCAGTCGAAGGGCCGCGTATTCGGCTCTGTCAAGGTCTAATGATCCTAGCTGTGCTCGTGCTGCTTTTAGTTGACGCCATATCCGCGGCGCGCCTAGCCGCTGGTATATGCGTTCCAGTTCTAACACTTTCTCTGTAAGGAGTTCCCGTTTTTCTTTGCGTTCTTTGGTTTCGGCGGCAGAGATAGCGATTAGTTCGCCTCTCACCACGGCCTTCAATGCCCCACAGAGTGCTGAAAGAGGCGTGTCTGGGGAGTCATTTATCGCGAGGTAATTAGAGATGCATTGTTGTAGTTGTTGGGACACCCCTGCTCTGGAAAGCAAATTTTCTCGGAGTCTCCACCTCCCTGGAGGTCGCTTAACTGAGGGGATAGAGAGAATCATTACCACTGCGTCATGGTCCGAGAGTGCTGCTGGTGTGATATTTACTGTGTCCACCATTGTATGTACTTCTGTGGTCCCTATGAAGTGGTCTAGCCTAGCGTATGTATGGTGTGCATGGGAGTAATAGGAAAATTGTGTGAGATGGGGGTGAGTCACCCTCCAGAAGTCCAGGAGACCCCTATCCTTTAGCCAGTCCTTTCCTGCCTTAGAAATTGCCCCTGTTTGGCCATATCGTTGCCCCGATCTATCTTTCTCAGCGTCCATGACCAGATTCAGGTCCCCTCCTATGACCACTTTCCGTTCCTGCGAACATAAGACCTCGGATAGTGCCATTTTCAAAAATTGTTCTTGTCCCGAGTTCGGGGCATAGACCGAGCCCACCACCAGAGGGGCACCTCCCACCCAAAGTGTGTAGGCTAGTAACCGGCCTTTCACTTCTGCCACTTTGTCCCCTATCGTTCCCGGGAATGATTTAGATATCAGAATGGCCACCCCCGCTTTCTTATCTGAAGTAGATGAGTAGAATTGGTGGGGAAAGGCTCGGGTTTTCATGCGGTGCCAATCCTTGGAGAGGAGATGTGTCTCCTGCAAGAGGCACACCGACGCCCCGAGTTCTCTAAATAGGATAATACTGCTCTTCTTTTAATGGGATTGTTCAGTCCCCGCACATTAAGAGTTAGTATCTGCAAAGCGGACCTTGACATAGGGTAGACATGTGGTCAACAGCTATGACTGGTGGAAACCACCGCTTGTGTCCTCCAAGCCCCCTCCTGTGTTCGCGATACCCTGCACAGACGGATATGTATCTCATATGTATCCCCCCCGTAGGCAGCACACCGGTTCCCCCCCGCCCCTTTCCCAACTCCCTCGTCCCCCCAACCTGGTACCGAATAAAACTCTGTCGCCCCCTCCCCCACCCTGACCTCTTCTACCCTCCCTAACCCCAACTTGTAAACCCCAGAGTCCCCTCATTGTCCATTGCCCTTCGTACGAAACCCTGGGCATGTGGTAAGTAAAGAATCGGGGTAAATGTGTGGACCAAGTGTCCCGGGCCCCCCGCCCCTGAGCCCCCCCCCCGGCTATTGCAAAACCAATGCTAAGTGGTCCCTCTGGTACAGTCATGGTGGGGTCGTCGGCGCGGTTTCTTTCTGTACTGTTTCTAGCGCCAGCAGTCTCTCTTGCGCCATTGTGTCTGAGCTTGGACGTAGTTCTGTATTGGGGGAGCGTTTGCCCCCACTGTCCGCCACTCATTCCTCGGCAGATTCTGTGTGCGACTGGGTGACTCTTCCGTGGTTCTTTGTTCCAAGCCCAGGATCTTACATGCTTCCCGGAAGGATCGGAGTTGGTGCAGTTTGCCGTTCATTTTAAAGATAAGGCGGAAAGGATGTCCCCATGAGTACGCCACTCCTTGTGTTCTTAGGTGGGTAGTCACTTCCCTAAAGTCTCTCCTTTTTTGTAGCGTACTAGCGGCGAGGTCCTGGTATAGGGCAATGGAAAGTCCCTGATATTGTAGAGGTTGTTTCGACCGTGCCTCCCGCAGTATTCTTTCTTTGAGAGGAAAATCCGGTAGGAAGGCAAGGATGTCTGGCGGAGGAGCAGGGGCCCGTCTCGCCAGACCAACTCGGTGTGCTCTGTCTATGCGGATAGGAAAGTCTTGAGGCTCCCCTAGTATGTCTCTAAACAGGCCTTGGAGGTACTGGTTCACATCTGATCCTTCCGTTTTCAAAGGGACTCCCCTGACGCAGATGTTGTTTCTTCGTGAGCGGTTTTCGAGGTCCTCGGCGTGTGCCTGGAGATCCAGTTGTTGATCTCGCAGGCGGATCACCTCTTGTTGGAGTTGCTCGACTTCTTCCCCTTTGGTGATGTCTTTTCCCTCTATTGCCGCTACTCTTTCACCTATTGCGTCAACATCTCGGCGAATCTCGCGGACCTCCCCCGCCACTTCACTCTTAAGGGTCTGGAAGTCGTCTCGAAGGACGTTGAAAAGCGACTCCAAGAAGGAGCGGGTGATGGGGACCTCCCCGTCTTCCGGGTCTGGTTGAGTTTTCTGGGGAGGAGATGTTCTGTTGCCTTTGTCCGTAGGCAGGGGTCCTCTGGTTAGCATTTTCTTCAGAGATCTCTCCCCTCTCTTCCTCACCGAGGACATTGCTGGGCCTGCCAACAGGTGGGGAGCTCAAGTCGCCTCTGTCACTCGGGCCCCGTACGGGAGACGGGCAGGGGGGTCCCCACGGTGACCGATGGCGTGCAGCCTCCCCCAGTAGGCACCCCTCGCTCCCGAGCCGTCCTCGTGGCTGCTGTTGCCGGCTAGGTTCCCCCCCCGCCAGCCGACCGAGCTAGCCGAGTGTTGGCTCCTCTGTTCTCCTCTCCGCCTCTCCACTTTCCCCCGCGTCGCTCTATAGTCGGACACAGACTCAGACTCTCTCGGCTATCCTAATGACGGGAGTGCACACGAGGCCTCTCCTTTCTCCCCACAGGAGTCAATCGCGTTCCAAATCTGCTCTAAGGCCTTCTGTCACGCTCCGTCTATGTTGTGCCCCCTGGGGGCCGCAGCGGCCACCGTCCTGACCTGTTAGCGGTATTCCCCCTTGGGGTCCTCCCCACTTCCACTCTGCGTAAGTGTGGGGCCTGCTCACGGAGGAATTGGTTGTCTCTTTTAACCCGGTGCCGGGGGCTCGTTTCTGATCTCTACACCCCCCCCCACCGCTCGCCTTCTTCACGTAGTGGCCCCCTCCGTGGTAAGGTGCTCTAGGCTTGTTTTGTCTCTGCCACCGCTCCCTGTGTGCGTTGTGGCCTCTCAGATCTCAGGCCTCGGCGCTCTGTGTGCCGTCCGGGGGTCCCTGGATTCTCTCTCCCAAGCTCACTGGTGCGGGCCCCTACTATGCCTGGTCCTTTTAATGTCCCTCTTGTGGACTTGCTCCCCTCCGGCGACAACAGGTGCGGGAGTCACGATCCCCCTCTCCGTAGGTCCCCTTGTTCGTGCCCACAGCGCCCGACCTGGTGCTCGACGGGCCTGTGCGCTCTCGTAGTCGTCTCCTTCCACGCACTCCAGGCCCCTCGGATGTTCCGAGCCTGTTGGAGCCCCGGGGCGCGGATCACCCCATTTCCTCCTCACCTCTTCCGTCGTCTCGTCAGCGTGGGCCCCTCTCGAAGCGGCGCTGCTCCCCGTCCCGTTGCAGTGGTGACAGGCCGATGACAGGCCCCGGTCAGCCTGGGGAATCTGATCCCTTTCGCGGTCTTGGTGGGACGCTGCCGGGCTCTCAGTCCGCCGGCACTCCGCTCTCAGCACCACCGCACCTCCGGGCACCTAGGGATTGCTGTTGGTCCCGATGGGTCGTCTCTGTGGCTCCGCTGCTCGGGGTCTCTCCCGCCGATGCCGGCGTCCCCGCACTATCGATCCTCCGGTCCGGGCGCCATTTTCTCGCGTCGAGTCCGCCCGCTCACCTCCGTCGTTTTTGCCCTCGGGGAGGATCGAATCGTCTCCTGTTGCTCTGCGGAGACTGCCGCCGCACTCCCCCGCTCTTTCTCACTGTGAGCCGCTCGTCGCTCGGGCCAAATGCTAGGTTATAGCCGGGCGAGTAGGCCGGGAGCCTCCGGGACAAGCGACCTCTCAGTCCGCCATCTTGGCCACGCCCCCCTTTCGTCTGATTTTAGAGAAATATTATAAAGTTCCAAAACTCCACACTTAGAAGAATTTCCAAGTGAAACAAGTCAATGTTAGGCTATGGAAGGAAATTCAAGTTACTGGTAAGTACGGTTAAAATTACTTTTCAGGATCAGTACTGGGCTGAAAGATGCAGCACTGAGGTCTCTCCTGATAACAGGTGAGTAAATAGGAATTCGTAGTTCGGCTGATTTTAGAGGAATATTTGCACAATGGTGAAGGGAGGGCGGGGGCTGAGGTGACATCTGTGCAAACGCGCCCCGTGGCGCGTTTTAGGTTGGGGATTAAGTCCCCTTGAATCATGAGGATCCCTGGGGTCCAACTAGCCCACCCTGTACCTCCAGTATGCGCCAGGGAGCTGCGTTTGCAGAGAGGTGTTCAGAGGCCACGCCCTTTTGCACCTCTCTGCAATGCAGCTCTGTGGCGCTTTCTGGACGTACCTGTTGGGCTAGTTGGCCCCAGGGACCCTCAGGATTGAAGGGGATTTAATTCCCCATCTTAAAACGCGCCATGGGGCCTGTTTGCACACATGTCACCTGAAGCCCCGCCCCTCCCTTCACCACTGTGAAAACGCGCCCCGTGGCGCGTTTTAAGTTGGGGGATTAAGTCCCCTTGAATCCTGAGGGTCCCTGGAGTCCAACTAGCCCACCATGTACTTCTAAAAGCGCCACAGAGCTGCGTTGCAGAGAGGTGTAAAAGGGGCGTGGCCTCTGTACACCTCTCTGCAACGCAGCCCCTGACGCATACTGGAGGTTCCTGGTGGGCTAGTTGGCCCCAGGGACCCCCAGTATTCAAGGGGAATTACTTCCCCTTCTTAAAACGCGCCAGGGGGCGCGTTTGCAGAGTACTGCTGGGAGGGGGCGGGCCTCCGGCACGATGCCGGTCGTTTAAAAAAAAAATTGTAATGGGAGGGGGCTGCGTGGCCCCCTTCCCTTGGCCACTTTTGGCCCCGGGTCCCCATCCCCCGGGGCCTGAGCATTTTATTTTTTTTTAAATTAAAAAAAAAACGGAAGGAGGCCGCGTGGCCCCCTTCCCTGGGCCTGTATTGGCCCCGGGACCCCATCCCCCGGGCATGCCCTCGATTTGTATTTTTTAAATTTGGAGGGGGCTGCGTGGCCCCCTCCTCAGGCCATTCAAGGCCCCGGGGACCCCATCCCCGGGGCCGGCCTTGCCTCTTTTTTTTTTTTTTTTAATTTTTTTAATTTGGGGAGGGGGCTGCGTGGCCCCTCCCTGGCCACTATGGCCCCGGGACCCCATCCCCGGGGCCTGGCCTCTGGTTGGGGACTGTGGGGGGGTCCCCAATCCCCCCACAGTCCCGCCGGCTCCCCGCATCCTACGGGAGCCGGCATTGCTTTTCCACATGGGGAGCAGCTAACATGCTGCTCCCCATGTGGAAAAGCAATTGGGTTTGCATTTTGAAAGAGAGAGCAGGAGCCGCGAGGCTCCCGTCCTGTCATAGCAAACTACAGTGTCCCAGGGGTAGGCACCCCGGGACACTGCAGGAGCCGGCCCTGGGGGGTGGCGGTCCCCAGGGCCATCAAGGGCTCCAGGAGGGGGCCGCGCGGCCCCCTCCCAACCATTTCACAGCCCCGGGAGGTGGTGGTCCTCGGGGCTTTGGGGTCCGTAACGGACCCCATATTCAAATCTTTAGTGCCCCGGGAGGTGGCGGTCCCAGGGTGTGTGGGGGGCTGGAGCCCCCACACAGGTCAAAATTATTTTTTTAAAAGAAGCCCCGGGGGTGGCGGTCCCGGGGCTGCGGGAGGGCCAAGAGCCCTCCCGCACCATTATCTTTTCAAAGCCCCGGGGGTGGTGGTCCCTGGGGCTTGGGGGCCTTAGAGGCCCCCACATTAAATTTAAACCCCCCCACCATGCCCCCAGGACTTGGCCCACTCGGCAGGATCCGCGCACCCTGAGCGCATCCTGCCGATTTAAAAAAAAAAAATGCTTTTTTCTACCCAGGGGGTCCTTGTGGGACCCCCTGAGCAGACCTAGGGGGTCAGGGTGTTTCTACCCTGCCCCCTTTGTGCGTTTTGCGCACTTGTTTCTTCTGGTTTTTTTTTCTAATCGGCAGGATCCGCGCACCCTGAGCGCATCCTGCCGATTTTTTAAAAAAATGCTTTTTTCTGCCCAGTGGGTCCTTGTGGGACCCCCTGAGCAGACCTAGGGGTCAGGGTGTTTCTACCCTGCTCCCTTTTTGCGCTTTGCGCACTTGTTTCTGTCCCTCGGTTCTGACCGAGGATAAAATGGCTGCCAACACTTCCTGATTTGGAGTGTTGACAGCCACTTGAAAGCCAATTAACATGCAGCTCGTGATCGGGACGGTGCGCGCAGGGTGCGCTCAGGGTGCGCGAATCCGACGCGGCCATAGATATATATGTGATTTTCATTTTGATTTTCACAGGAACTACTGAACGGATTTACACCATTTAACAAAAAGGGTTCTTTCTGAACCAAGAACTACCTCTTTGCCAAATTTGGTGTAATTCCGTTCAGCAGTTCGGGCTGTAGCCGTGTCTAAAGTTTCCTATGGGAAAATGAATGGGGAAAACACGTTTTGGGACCCCCTTTTTCTCGGCCCCCGCTTGACGAATCACCCTGAGACTTTCAGGGTAGGAGCGGACCGGAGCGGGCCATAAAGTTTGAAAATTTCGCAAGATTCGTCAACCGACGCAAGAGTTATTTTAAATAGAATGTCGCGGATTTCCTATGGAAAATAGGTCCTAACTATAACTATCTACTGGCGACCGCCAGTAGATAATATATCTATATCCAAATAGTTGCCCTGAAGCAAAGACGCCCTACAACAGTGAAATCTTCATCCGAAGCTTTATTGAAAAAACAGCATATGCATTCCAGAGATTATTCTTTATCTTGCCTGATGTGTTTCGGGGCTAATGTCCCTTATTCATAGGCATTGATTGTCAGTTCACAGCAGCACTCTCCCGCATTTTCTCCTCTCTGCATGTTTGTAAAAGGCTGCCCCTTGGTGGGCCTCACAGGTGAGTTCAATTGGTTTTGGCATGCTGGGAGTTGTAGTGCGAGTTTGCGCAGATTATTCCCAAGTGGGTACTGTGTCCTTTCAGTGATATCTTTCAAAATGTATTACCCCAGTGGGCCTCAGATTGCAAATTTGTTTTTTAAAATTCACTGTGCTGTTCAGAAGTTAACCAGCCATGTGGGAGCAAAAACAAACTCCACTCCAAAGCTTTCAAAATGCCGGGAGCATACTTTTGATCTGTTTCCCCTACTGCACTGATGCAGGCAGGGAAACAGATCAGAATAATGCTCCTGCCCGGTGACAGCAGCATAAGTAGCTGCTCCCTGTGGGTGGGAGGAAAGCGGGCTCCTGCTACATGACAGGAACTGGCTGGGGGTGCGGGGGGAACTGGGGATCCCTGCGGCTCCCAGTGAGTGAATGGTGGGGGCCCAGGGTGGGCACCAGGGCACCCACCTTTATGCAATGTAGGTCCTGGGGGATGGAGTCACTTGGTCCAATACCAGCTCTGGAGGGGCTGCGCAGCCCCCTCCATCTTATTTTAGCTAGTGGCCCTGGGGGATAGGGTAGCCTAGGCCTAATAAGGTTCGGGGAGGGCAGCCATGTGACTCCTCTCCCTTTTAATAAAAAAAGGTCCTGGAGTATGGGGTCCCCATGGCCTAATAAGGCTAGGGGAAGGGGGCCACATTGCCCCCCTTTAGAATAAAAAAGGCTCTAGGGGATGGGGTCCCCAGGGCCTAATGATGCTCGGGGTGCATGCGTCCCCCCTCCCCTTTAAAATCTATATGACCCTGGGGTATGGGCTCCCCAGGACTATAATAGGCTCGGCGGGGCGGCCAAGTGTCTCCCTTAAAAAAAAGGCCCAGGGGGATGGGGTCCCCAAGACCAGGCCCCTTGGCCAACCCAGTTGTGCAATGCCAAAGGTCATGTGCAGCGTGGAGTTAACTGCCTTTAAGGGGTTGGCCACAGGGCCTGGACGCAGGCCAGGCCTTGTGGCCAACACCCCACTGCGCACAGCCAAAGGCCGTGCACAGCTTGGTGTTGGCTGCATGCGGGGGCCAGGCCCTGTTACCAGCCCCCACGTGCACAATCAAAGGCCCTGGTAGTGTGGGGTTGGTTGCCTTTAGAGGGGTTGGCCACAGAGCCTGACTGCAAGCCAGGCCTTGTTGCCAACCCAGCCATGTGCAGCTTGGGGTTAGCTGCATGCAGGGGGTTCGGCCGTGCATGGCGGCGGGGTTGGATTTACATATGGTAATTAAATATTACTTTAAGTTTAAAAAAAGCTAGAAATTCACTTAACAAAATGAAGGTTAAAGTGGTTAGGTGAAATATTCAGTAACAGTGTAACATTTGTAACTCTAAAAACCACAGACATTCACAAGTTAGAGTTACCGTTATCTCAAGTAATGGTAACTTGTGCCCTTAGGTAACTATAACTCACACCCTAGCCACACACTGCTAAGTACTCCACATATTACATCACTTATGACATCTTCTATGACATCATTGATGATATCACTGAAACATTTGTAATAAAATTATTGATGAGAAAACTGTGCATGGTGGGGGGCGAGTTATAGTTATCTTAGGACATGAGTTTTAGTTACTTGAAATAACTATAACTGGTGAACTTCTATGGTTTATAGAGTTTAAAACATTATGTTGTTACTGAACCTTTCACCTAACTATAACGTTAATTTAACCTTTGTTTTTTTAGTGATATTTATTTATTTGAAACGTTTTATATAGCGCAAACATGATCCTCATGGGTATCGGAGCGCTTTACAAGTGAATGAGGCAAAAACAAATAAATCAGCAAGCATAAGCTATATATATACAGGATAAGAGAACAGTAAGCTCATAAAACGGAATTCTGATGGTCTATTCAAGAAATTTGTTCAGAAATAAAAGTTTGACTTTTTTCTTGAAAGATGTAGTTGAAGGGATCAATCGTATTTCAGGGGAGAGAGAATTCCGAATTTTAGGGGCGATGCCAGAGAAAGCTTGTAGGTTTTCTTCCTGAAGAACAAGGCTTTAGCAGTGGGGTGCTGGAACCTCTAGAGAATCTTGAGCCTCCAGAAAGTTCAAGCTTATTGGCAAAATAGCTTTGGGTATTGAAGTGTAGAGGTGTGTGCATCATACATGAATGTTTAGTTGAATTTTTGCTTCTCAGGGGAGCCAGTTTAGGGATTTCAATTCATGGGAGATATGATTGTTCCTTTTTGATCCCATGATGAGTCTTGCAGCAGAGTTAAGGGAGGCCCTTAATGGGGCTGTTGTGGATCTGGGCAGGCCTGAGAGGGGTTGCACTTCCATAATCCAATCTGGGAATCACAAGTACTTGCACAGCAGACTTGAAGTCGTCTTAAGGGAGGAAGGGTTTTAGTTTTCTTAATATGCTTATTTGGATGTTTACTTCTTTAGTGGTGGCACTGATGTGCTTCTGCATGTTAAGGTTTTTGTCAACAGTTATTCACGGGAATCTTGCTGACTACATAATTTGTGGTTTGCAATTGAATACTGTTAGTTGCTTCATCCATTCATTAATAGTGTGTAACGGATTAGGTGGGGTGATTAGGAGAAATTCAGTTTTTTGAGTGTTAAGTTTGAGGTGGTTGCATGACAGACAATTTGGGGTATTTTTAACAATAGGATTGAGGGGTTGGATGTCTTCAGGGGAGGAGACTTTTTTTTTACAGTTGGATATCATCAGCGTACAAATGGTAGTGGATGTTAGATGACCTTAAGATTTCTGTTAGTGGCTCCATGAATAAGTTAAAGATAGTGGGGAGAGGGAGGAGCCTTGTGGGATCCCGAGTATGACCGGAGCAATCTTAGAGAGGGACTGATTTACCTTGACTTTCTGCATTCTATTTTGAAGATATGAGGTGAATCAATTTAAGATGGACCCTGAGATTCCCATCCTGTGCTCTAGTTAATCAAGTAGGTAGTCATGCTTAACCTTATCAAATACTGAGGAAAGGTCCAAGAAGATTAGTAAGCATGATTCTTTTTGAGTCTGGGTCGATTCAGTGCTATGCCCGGACCGGAAACCAGATTGGTGTCGGTCAAAGAGACAGAATTGCTGGTTACAGAGTTGGACGTGAACACATTTTTCAAGAAGCTTCTCCAGAGTTGGAATGTTGGAAATGGGCTGAAAGTTGTTAAGGTTGGTTGGATCCGCCATTGTTTTTTTTAGGATGGGGTGACCTGTACAGATTTAAGGCAGTCCGGGATTTTGTCCTGTAGTAGTGATGCATTTATAATCTTAGTTCCAGAATGGGAGTATGGACATGTTGATGTCTTTGAAGAGGATGGAGGTAAGTAGATCAATGAAGTGGTTTGAGGGTTTCAAATCTATTAGAATTTTGAGAATTGTGTTTTGATCAATTGTTTCGAAAGAGCTCCAGGAAGCATTGTTTTTGAGGATGTACTCCGGAAGGTAAGTGGGCCCCGTATCAATGTGGGGGAGACTCCAGCGGCAGTAAGTGAGGACAGTGCTCCCGTGTTATCTGAAAGTCAGTTTTCATATTGTCTGGCTTTTCAAGGAAGAAGGCGGCAAATTCTTCACAATTAGGTCGAAGACTGGATCCCTTTGGGAAAGATTGGGTACGCCAGTAGATTGATGCTTGACCAGCTCAAATAATCTTTTAGGATGGTTTTTGGCTTGGTCCAGTTGGTTTCTAAACAAATTTGCTTTGGCATTTATAATGCTTTTGTGATAAGTATTCCTAAGAGATCTTAGATGTTTGAGGTGTTCAAGAGATGGAGAGGATCTCCATTTTCGTTCGGTTAGTCTCAGGTTACGTCTTTTGGTGTTAAGGCTATCATTGTACCAAGGTTGAGTATCTTTGGTGGATAGCCTTATTAGTTGTAGGGGCGCAGTTGAGTCAAGAATATTCTTCATGGAGCTAGTGTAGGTTAGTGGTCAGTGAGATCTTGTACATCTAGCATGTTTTCAGGGGGTACTAGGATGTTATCGCTGAGTGATGTCAGTTTAGTAAGGTTGATATTTCTCGTATTTCTTTTCCAAAAGTTTGGTTTGAGTACTTGTGCGGTAGTAGATCTCAGGGGTATAGTGATGAGGAAGGTGATGAGGTGATGGTCAGACTAATCACAGGGGAGGATAGATTCCAATTGGGTATAGTTATCTTTTGTGATGATAAGATCTAAGATCCCTTCCTTGTTATGTGTGGGGCTGTCACAGATTGTATCAAGTTTAGGTCAGTGAGAAATGATTTGAGGCTGTTAACTATAGGGTCATTCAGATCAATCCAGTGGAGGTTGAAATCACTGAGGAAGATTTGAGTGCCATGTTGACCAGTGTTTGTTGTGATGATATCCATAATTTGTTCTACGAAGGAGAGGTTATCACCAGGCAGGTGATAGAACGTGTGCAATTTGCAGAGAAGATTGTTGTTGCAGGCAATGTCAATACATACATATACACATGATGAAAGAGTAGGGGACGGTGACTGTTTAACTGAAAGGCTGTTACGGTGAATACAAGCAATGCCTCCACCTGGTCTGGTGGGTCTATCTAGTATGGTGATATCGTAACTAGGAGGGACTAGAATTTCAAGGATAGGTACAGAAGAATCATTTAGCTAAGTTTCTGTCAGGATCAGCAGGTCAAGTTCATGAGCTATGATATCAGCTAGGTCCGCGGCATGTCTTACAGCCGATTAACAATTGAGAATAATACATTTTTTAAAGGATTTGGGTATACCCATGGAAGTCTGGGTAAGTGTAACTCTCTTGAGGTTGTGTTTATTTATCACTCTGTGGTTGGGTTTAGATTCTCTGTGTGGGTTTGCAGAGATGGTTTGGATTTGACTCTGATTGTTGATGCTCTCATGATGAAGTGAGTTGTATGATAGTAGGAGTCAGTGGATATCTTCCTCCGATAATGAGTCTGAGTCTGTGGATCTCATGGGTCTAGAGGGTGCATTGGGGTAGGGAAGGGATCTCCATCTCAACAGTGGATGCTTCGGGAGGGATGAAGATGGGTTGGTTGTGGGGTGAGTTGGAGGCAAGGTAGAAAAGATGTTAAGTTGTTCATGGTCATGCGTAGTTGAACTAAGATTCCTGATTAGCCCATGATGGGTAGTCGATTAAGTGGCGATATGTATAAGGCTATGTAAGTCTGCCTATAGTTGATGTAATGTTTGTGAGATCTCATCCAGGCTGGACGCTAGTAGGCTAGTAGGCTGTGGTAGTAAAGTAGTAAAGTATGGTGGTAGTAAAGTATGGCTGGCCAGCGAGGAGAGGCCTAGGGTTGATTGGCCTCAACGTTGGGGTCTTGGAATGTGGGGAGTATAGTTGGTGTGGTGTTGATTCCTGTGTAGGTGTAGGGTTGTTGGCCAGAGGGATGTGCTAGTAGTGGAATAGATTCGGAGGTGTCAGAGAGTTCCCGATTGGGTGGCGGGGGTTCGGGTGTAGTGTAAGAGGAGGAGTCAATGACAGGTTGATGTGTGAGATATTAGGTTCAGGCATTGGAGATACTGCAGGTTGTTGCATCGGAGGGTTGACGGAAAGGTCAGGGGAAGTAAGTGATATCCAGGACTATATGGTTCAGTAATAGTTGCTCTAGGTGTGAGGTGGTGAGGATGTGGTGTGGCATAGCGAATGATAGAGGTTGGCTCAGATCCACTTGGATATGTAGGCGAGAACATATTGCGTGCTTGGTTATATAGGCCTTGGGAGGGGGAGGGTACATTTGTGGCTGCAGATTTTTTGATCAAGGGGATAATTTCCTCAAATAACTCTAGGTTATTGACACTCCTAGTCCCCCATCCAGACAAGTAGCCCTTTAAACATGTCTCGGGATTGCTCCTGCAGAGTCTGAGTGTGCAGCCTTACTGCTAGGCTGACTTGCCATTTAATACCCACTGCCGATGTTTAAACTCTCCTTTTTTTTTTTAGACATAAGTCACCCCTAAGGTACAGCCTTTGTAGCTCAGTGGGCAGGGTGCTGTGTAGTTAAAAGGTAAGACATGTACTTTTAAGTTTCAGTCACTTACACACAAACTTAGAGACCCATGCACCCAGTTATAAAGCCAGTCCCCCACCTATACAGCCACAAACATTCATATTTAGAAAACCATACAGCCACTATCACATCCAGTCAGACAATAAACAGAATCACTAACACATCCAGTCATACATTCACACAGTACTTTTGTGTTCACTACTAATAGAGCCACTTGGACACACAGTTACACAGCCAAACACTGACCAACATAGCCAGTTACTAATCCATACAGCCAATTATTACCCATTTAGACACCCATGTAGTCACTAACACACCCAGTCACATGCTAAGACACCCAGTTCGCAATAGGAATCTGAGCAGTTTACCACTGCTAGATAGTGGTAATGTATATGTGCTTCTCACCTAAACATTGTTTAATTGACTTATCCACAATGGATATATTTAATTGATCTGTAAGTCCCTAGTAGAGTGCACTACCTATGCTCAGGGCCTGTAAATTAAGTGCTAGTAGTGGGCCTGCAGCACAAATTGAGTCATCCATACAAGTAGCCCTTTAAACCTGACTGAGGCCTGCCACTTCTGAAACTGTGTTTGCACTTTACTGCCACTTCGACTTGCCATTTAATACCCCTTGTCAATGTTTAAACTCTCTTTTTGTGACACATAAGTCACCCCTAAGTTACTCTCTAGGTAGCCCAATGGACAGGGTGCTCTGTAGTTGAAAGGTAAGACATGTTCTTTTAAGTTTGTCACTTACACACGCACTTACAGACACATACACCCAGTTATCCAGCAAGTCACTCTCCTATACAGCCACAAACATACCTAGTTAGATAGTCATACAGCCACTGTCACTTCCAGTCACTAACAGAATCACTTACATATCCACTCACACACTCCTTATGTATCCACTACTAATAGAGCCACTTGCACACACAGCTACACACCCAAACATCCACTAACACAGCTAGTTGCCAATCCATGCAGTCACTTACATACCCATTTGGACACCCATATAGTCTTCCGCACCAAGTTCGCCAACATCTACAAAAACTTTGAACCCCAATCGCTGCAGCTGGATCTCCCCGCTCCTCCCACCAACCTCCGGCCCTACATCCTGACCAACTGGACACTTCTCTGCACCGAAACCACAACATCCATTAGGTCCTCCATCCACTCTGGAGATCTGACCGACCCCTGCCCCCAACACGCCTTCAACCTCAGACACAAAAAAATCAGACCCCTGCTCGCCTTCAACCTCAACACAAAAAAATCAGACCCCTGCTCACCAGCATCATCAACTCGGTGTTCAGCTACGCCACCTTTTTGGAAACATGTAAGCACGCCGAAGTCAAACCCTTTCTGAAGAAACCCACAGAGGACCCATCTGACCTCAAGAACTGCCACCCCATATCGCTCCTTCTCTTCCTAGCAAATGTACTGGAGAAAGCTGTCAACCGCCAAGTCACAGACTACCTGGAATCCAACCACCTGCTCGACCCCTCCCAATCCGGCTTCCGCTCAAACCACAGCATAGAAACTGCGCATATAGCCACCATGGATGACGTCAGAGCCACCCTTGACCATCAGCAGGCCCGATCCTCCTTGATCTGTCAGCGGCCTTCGACACCGTCTCCCACCACCTCCTCATCCAAAGACTTAACCACATTGGCATCTACGGCAATGCCCTCAAGCTGCTATCCTCTTTTCTCACCGGGTGCACTCCCGTCTCCTGCTGTACACTTCCGACCCCAAGAGCATCATCTGAGGCATACCCCAGGCCTCCTCACTCAGCCCCACACTGTTCAATGTCTACATGACTCTGCTTGCACCAATAGCTTGCAGCCGTGGTTTCAACATCATCTCGTTTGCCGACAACACCCAGCTCATACTCTTCCTCACCGAAGACACGGACACCACCAGAGCAGACTTCCAGAACGCCATGACCGACATCGCCGACTGGATGAAAGCCACCTGCCTCAAACTCAACATCGACAAAGTTGAAGTTCTCCTCTTCAGAAGACCCCCCTCACCATCGGAAGACTCCTGGTGGCCCTCTATCCTCAGACTAGCACCCACCCCCCAACACCCACGGCCGCAACTTCAGAATCCTCCTCGACAGCAAGCTTTCTATGAAATGACAGGTCAACGTGTTTGCCTCCACCTGCTTCAACACCCTCAGAATGCTCCATAAAGTCTTCAGATGGATCCCAACCGGCACTAGAAGAACCATCAATCAAGCCCTCATCACCAGTCAACTTGAGTACGGGAACCGTCCTCTATACCGGAACCACCATCCTCCTCCTCAAGCGCCTCTAAACAATCCAGAATGCAGCAGCAAGAATCATCCTGGACCAGCCCAGACGATCCCACATCACCTCCACCTCTGTAGCCTGCACTGGCTACCTGTCAAGAAGAGATGCCACTTCAAGCTGCTCATGTGCGCCTACAAAGCCCTCCACAACATGGGACAAGAATACCTGAACAACCTCCTGACCTTCCATCAGCCCACCTGAAACCTGCAGTCTGGCTACCTGGCCCTCACCACCATTCCCCGCATCCATTGTATCTGAGCCAGAGGATGCTCCTTCTCCCACCTCGCAGCCAAAGCCTGGAACCTCTTCCCCTTCCGCCTCCGAACTTCTATCTTGCTCACCAAATTTAGGAGTGGACTCAAGTCCTGGCTGTTCCAGTAGCTCCCCCTCACTCAGTGCCTGGATACCCCATGGGTGATTAGCACGTGTTACAAATACTGATTGATTAATACACTCACTAAGACACCCAGTCACAAACTGAGGCACCCGGTTCGCCTCAGGAATGTGAGCAGTTTACCACTGCTAGATAGTGGTGAGGCAAATGTGCTTCTCCCCTAAACAATAGTTTGATTGACGTAACCACAATTAGGATAATTAATTTATCTCTAAGTCTCTAGTAGAGTGTGCTACGTGTGCCCAGGCCCTATAAATTAAATGCTACTAGTAGTCCGGCCGCAGTAACAGTTTTATATATTTTTTTCATTTTTTTTTTGGAAGAAAATAAACAAGAAATTAAAAGGGGTAATGGAAGGTAACTGGGAAGAAACAACTGGCTTCAGTCTGTGAAAAGCATGAAGGTCCAACAAGGAGCAAAAAAATAACTAACAACGGTGATTCTTCACTGTATCCAGGTATGCAGACACTTTCAACATCTTTCCAGCCATGCATATCTGGCCTTTCCTACAGTGAGTTACTATCTCAGATAACGTATCGGAGACAGCTGGAACAGTAATGTCAGCCAGTGAAAATGAATCCCTTAAGGCTACTTCAGATAACGATTGTTCTTTTGCTGAGCTGCCTTCTTCTACATTATGCAACTGTACGTGCATTGATAGATAGTTTTGATGTACTTCCACATGGAACTTGTCTCATGGGAATGCTTCTTCCCAGTCTTTCTTGACAATTGCTTGCCGCAGACATTGCACTGGACAAACCTGGCATTAATATTTTTGTCTCCCAAAGGAATACTGAAATAATTTCAAACATCACACTGCTTTTTTGGAGGTGACATCTCTTCCAGCTCATGCAGTACAAGGTCAAGTTGTACTTGCTGGTTTAAAGACATACAGGCATCTATCTGTCACTCTGTCACTCTCTTATATAGGTTCCACTTTTCTCTAGCCTGCATGACCTTAACTGGATAGTGCCAGGATGCTCCTTTCGAAGTGACAGTTCGCGCTTTATAAGCTCCCCATTCAATTCAATTCAATTCAATTCAATTGTACACAAAAGTGTATTTGTAAATAGTTAAAAGGGCTATGCTATGTTTATTTGTAATTTTCTTTTGTTTAAATTGTATAATGATGATAACATCTCAGATAACTTGTTGCAGTAAGCTGATAGTGTTATTTGTTGAACATTTGAAGGTTCCCCCAAGGCTACTACAGATGTTGAGTGTGGTTCTCCTCCACTTGGCTTCTCCCGCATTAAGTGATTGTATGTCCTTTATTGGATGGTTTGAGGATGCTTACACGTAAAACTTGTCCCATAAGAATACTTTTTACCAGTCTCTCTTGATAATTGCTTGCCGCAGATGATACACTGCACAAACTTGGGAAATACACAGCTCTCGAAGTTCTCCTAGTGTCTTGAATTTGATGCCTTTAATGTTATAGTTTGTCTCCCTCAAAAAGTCACGTAAGTCATCCCATGGATATTCCGAACAACTGAGGGTTAAAAACCAAGTTGGTTGTCCTAAATTTCGCAACATACGCTTGAGCTCATCATGACGATGATACCAGTACTCATTGGTCCCACATTGGCATACCATCAAATTGATCAAATTTGGAGATCTAAAGTAAATAGACAGCAGCACTGCAAGTACGTAGGTGGGGTTCCTAGTGTAGCTAATGAGAAGTTCAGGTTTAGGTGTGTTCTTATAAAGTTATATTATGTTTATTTGTTAAATGTTTGGTTTAAATTGTATTGTAATGTGTTAAAAAAAAATATTTGTAAAGTTATAAAAAATGTATATTACTCATTTAACTTATGGGTCACAAACACACTCATACAGGGACTTATACATGAACTTACAGACCTATAGAGTCATTCACACAGGTACTGACACAACCACACATACTCATTCCCACTCAAAATCCAATACAGTCAGCCACATACCCATTTACACATACAAACACCTACTTACATACACATAGTGTGCAGTTTTTTTCCCCTACAATCTTTATGGTTGTTTTTTCCACACCGTTCAATGATGATACTTTCAACAGTACATCCTTTATGGTGTATGAGTATAGAACCTCAGAACAGTAAAAAAGGGAAAATGCACCAACAGAAGACATTTTTACAGCGACAAGTATGTGGCATTTTGCACAGTGAGTAACCATCTCACTCAAACCTTCGCAAGCAGCTGGTATTGTAATGACTGCAGCTGATGGTTCTCCCAAGGGTGCTGTAGAGGTGGACTGTCCTGTTGCACCTGCTTTGTTCTGCATCATCTGGCTGTAGACCAGTTCATGAATTGTTTTAAAGTGCTTCCACGTGAAACTTGTCCCATGTGGACACTTCTTGGCAGTACTCCTGGATAACTGCTTGCCGCAAATATTGCACTGCGCATATTTAGCTGTAACCTTCTTTCCCCTGAAGGTATTGCAAAATGCTTCCAGACATCACTTTGTTTTGTCCTTGCTGGTATAAAGATATACCTGCATGTATCTGGAGTACTAGTGCACAAAAGTGTATTTGAAAATAGTTAAATAGGTTGTATTATGTTTATTTGTATTTGTAAAGATATAAACATGTATATTACTAAGTTAACATATGGGTCACAAACATACCTATATAGGTACACATACATGAATCATTCACACAGGTAGTGACATACCCACACATATACTCACACACCCACTGAAAATCCCATACAGTCAGTCACACACCCATTTATACATGCAAACACCTATTTACATTGGCTCATATACCCATACAGTCATTCACACACCCACTCATACACCCACTCACACACCAAGAGACACACCAATACAGCTAATCATACACCCAGCTATACACTGATACACCTACTCACACAGCCACATATACCAACACAGATACTCACACACACACCCATACACTGTTAAAGCCACACAGAGACTGACACATCCATGCTCAGACCAAAACAATCACTGACACACCAAGGCACTCACTGATACAGCCACTGATAGAACCAGGCTCATACTAATACAACCACTGACACTCCCGGAGACACACCAACACAGCCACTGACATACCCAGATACACACTGATACAACTACTGACACACCCAGCCACACTCTGATACAGAAACTGACATACCCAGGCACATACTCATACAGCCAATTACACATCCAGTCACATATCGATACAGCCACTTAGACATTCAGCCAAACACTGATACAGCCTCTCAAACACCCATACACATACTGATACAGCCACTGACACACTCAGCCGCACACCAATAAAAACGGTAGCACACCCAGGCACACTTTGTTACAGATATCAACACACTCAGGCACACACTGATATAGCCATGGACACACCCAGACACACACCGATTCATCCACTGACACACCGAGGCACACACTCATACAACCAATAACACACCCACATTGATAGAGCCACTTACACACCCAGGCAAACACAGATGCAGACTCTGACAAGCCCAGCTACACACCAATACAGCTACTAACACACCCAGTCAAACACTGATACAGTCAATTACACAACCAGCCAAACACCGATACAGCCTTTCAAACACCCATACACATACAGATACAGCCACTGCTACATCCAGCCACACACTGATATAGAGACTGATACATTCATGCTCACACCAATAAAACCACTGAAACACCCAGGCACACACCGATACAGCCACTGAAACACCCAGTCTCATACCGATACAGTCTTTGACACATTAAAAACACAGAGTTAGATCTTTGCTTGACCAGATGGTGGTTCTTATAAGAACCGTTTTTTTGTAGAAGGGTTTTTCAAGTTTTTTATTTTTTTTCTTGTCTTTTTTTTAACAAAGAGTAAACAGAGTGTTAAAAGGGTAAGGATAGGGAAATGCAAAGAAGCAACTCACTTCAGTGTTCAAAAAACATTATGTGGTAACTGGAAGAAAAGAAAACCTAACAGCAGTGCTTCTTCACTGTATCCAAGAATGCACCCACAGAAGACATTTTTACAGCGACAAGCATGTGGCATTTGCACAGTGGTGAGTAACCATCTCACTCAATTCTTCGCAGGCAGCTGGCTTTGTAATGGCTGCAGCTAATAACGTTTCCCCCAAGGCTGCTGTAGAGGTGGACTGTCTTGCTGCACCTGCTTTCTCCCACATCATCCGGTTGTAGATCCTTTCATGAATTGTTTAAGTGCTTCTACATGGTACTTGTCTCATGTGAATACTTCTTGGCAGTGCCCCTGGATAACTGCCTACTGCAAATACTGCACTACACCTATTTAGCTGTAACCCTCTTTTCCCCTGAAGGAATTGTAAAATGCTTCCATACATAACTTTGTTGTCTTGGAGGTGGTGTATCTTCCTCTTCATCCTCAGCTTTAGCCATTCTATGAAAGCAGAGCACCACTGGTTCTCAATCCTCTTTCTACAGAGTTCACTTGAGAAACAGCTGTTTTTGGGTGTGGTTTCACATGTACATAGGTGGGGTCCTAATGCACCCGATCAAAAGCAAGGTTTGGGTGTGTCATTGGGCAAATTCATGAATCTGGCTCATAGATTCGCAGGTTTGCGAAACTCGCAAAATAAGTAACTTTCTTGAAAAACAGATATAGGGGACCATATATATACCTGTAAATGTGTTCACACTGATGTCATTAATGAAAATAAAGGGAGGTACATGTGTGAAATAATCTTTAAAATTTTCCATGAATCGGTCTATCCGGCTTCATGGATTCATTTCAGTCATGAGATCGGAATTAAAAACCATACAGTTCTTGTGGTCCTGTCTATGTTTTCGGACCCGCAGAGGTACCACAGAACCAAAAATTAATTAAAAAATGTATAAAACTTGTATAATTATATTTACAAAACATTATATATTTTACATTGAGGCTGTATGTCATTTTTACCTTTTAAAACATATTTAAATGTCTGCAGTTAAAACAAATGCTAAATTAAAAATCAAAATAAATTGTAATATACTTTGTATTAAAAATAAACCCTCGAAATTAACTCAAAAAATGAAACATACAGGGACATAATACTTAAGAAATAGAATTTGAATAACCTTTGACATTCACTGAAAAAAACAAAGGTTACAGGGATGGTATAGTTAGGAAATAGAATTTAATAAACCTTTGAAATGTACTAAACAAAAAAAAGGTTACAGGGATGTTATAGTTAGGATATATAATTAAAAAAAACTTTGAAATTTACTAAAAAAACAAAGGTTACAGGGATGTTATAGTTAGGAAATCGGCATCAAAACAACTTTAGAAATTCACTGAAAAAAAACAAAGGTTACAGGTACATTATGGTTAGGAAATCGAATTGTTTTTAAAACATAGAAATTCACTGAAAAAAACAAAGGTTACAGGGACTTTATAGTTAGGAAAATGATGTTAGAATGCACATCATGTTCAACCTTATTTGTCAAAGGTTTATGAAAAATACTCTTGGCAAAAATTCAGGTATGCTACCCTAGAACGAAAAAAGGCCAGGATTGGCATTTTCTACAAAATTGGACACTGGTATTATGCTGCACTCACAAAAACATCAAAGGAACTTTTGAAGAAAAAAACAAAAGACTAAATGAATTAAAATGGATAAACTATGTAGAAATTAGGTAACATTTTGCAGATTGTGTAAATGTGTGCTTTGTCGGTAGTGCACCGTGGGACTAGGGCATAATACGGCACCAGCTTGTGTTAGACATATATTTTGCGTGTTAAGGCAATACACGCTCCATGGTAGCAGACCTGAAATTTTGCCTAGAGCATCTTTTACAAACCTTTGACTAATATGGTTGAACTTGGTGTGCATTCTAACAACAATGTTTCTAGTATATTCACATATTTTTCCCCCCTTAAGTTTGCATCCTTTGATAAAATTAAACATTAAGGGGCCGATTCCGATCTCGGTCGGAGGCGCACCCAATAGCATTCGGTCGGGAAAAAAGCCATGCGAAAGCCTGTTTCCCGACTGATCCGTACAGCACACCGAACGAGTAAGTACGATGCGCACAACAGCACAGAATCCAGCTGAGCCGTACTCACCCAAACCAGGTCCTGTTCCCCGACCGAGGCGAATCCGGAAACGCCGAATCGAGTCGCACGGAAGGAAAAATGCAGCTCCGTCCGGCCGAACGAGTACGATGCGCTTTCCGTACGCGCCCGAACCCGTCGCTACGCACGGCACGTCAAAGCATCCGGGAGAGGCGCACATAAGCTCCGATTCGCGCCACAACACGATCCACGGCTACGAGACGAACACGCCAGCGACGAGGACGACGCGAAGCGACGAGGATGACGCGAAGCAACGAGAAGGACGAACGACACAAACCAACCATGAATCCCTTCGTCCCGATCATACCAATATTCTACATTTACTACCGGAACAGGCACGGACGCGTACGGCGCAGAAGGTAAGCCAGACACCAACCACAAAACACATACAACACGTACACGACACATCACACACACACAGAGGGATGCAGAATATACTTACACCAGCAACAGCAGCACCATAGCGGCGGGATGCCCATCACCAATGCCACATATGCACACAGGGGCCTGAATGCGCACCACCACCCCTACCCAGGGGGCAGGATGCCTACCACTACTACCACCCTTAGCCAGGGGGGCTGGATGCCTACCACTACTACCACCCTCACCCAGGGGGGCTGGATGCCTACCACCACTACCACCCTCACCCAGGGGGGCTGGATGCCTACCACCACTACCACCCTCACCCAGGGGGGCTGGATGCCTACCACTACTACCACCCTTAGCCAGGGGGGCTGGATGCCTACCACTACTACCACCCTCACCCAGGGGGGCTGGATGCCTACCACCACCCTTAGCCAGGGGGGCTGGATGCCTACCACTACTACCACCCTCACCCAGGGGGGCTGGATGCCTACCACCACTACCACCCTCACCCAGGGGGGCTGGATGCCTACCACTACTACCACCCTTAGCCAGGGGGCTGGATGCCTACCACTACTACCACCCTCACCCAGGGGGCTGGATGCCTACCACCACCCTTAGCCAGGGGGGCTGGATGCCTACCACCACTACCACCCTCACCCAGGGGGGCTGGATGCCTACCACTACTACCACCCTCACCCAGGGGGGCTGGATGCCTACCACTACTACCACCCTCACCCAGGGGGCTGGATGCCTACCACCACCCTTAGCCAGGGGGGCTGGATGCCTACCACTACTACCACCCTCACCCGGGGGGCTGGATGCCTACCACCACTACCACCCTCACCCAGGGGGCTGGATGCCTACCACTACTACCACCCTTAGCCAGGGGGGCTGGATGCCTACCACCACCCTTAGCCAGGGGGGCTGGATGCCTACCACTACTACCACCCTCACCCAGGGGGCTGGATGCCTACCACCACTACCACCCTCACCCAGGGGGGCTGGATGCCTACCACTACTACCACCCTTAGCCAGGGGGGCTGGATGCCTACCACTACTACCACCCTCACCCAGGGGGCTGGATGCCTACCACCACCCTTAGCCAGGGGGGCTGGATGCCTACCACCACTACCACCCTCACCCAGGGGGCTGGATGCCTACCACTACTACCACCCTTAGCCAGGGGGCTGGATGCCTACCACTACTACCACCCTCACCCAGGGGGCTGGATGCCTACCACCACCCTTAGCCAGGGGGGCTGGATGCCTACCACTACTACCACCCTCACCCAGGGGGGCTGGATGCCTACCACCACTACCACCCTCACCCAGGGGGCTGGATGCCTACCACTACTACCACCCTCACCCAGGGGGGCTGGATGCCTACCACCACTACCACCCTCACCCAGGGGGGCTGGATGCCTACCACTACTACCACCCTTAGCCAGGGGGCTGGATGCCTACCACTACTACCACCCTTAGCCAGGGGGGCTGGATGCCTACCACCACTACCACCCTCACCCAGGGGGCTGGAAGCCTACCACTACTACCACCCTCAGCCAGGGGGGGCTGGATGCCTACCACCACCCTTAGCCAGGGGGGGCTGGATGCCTACCACCACTACCACCCTCACCCAGTGGGGGCTGGATGCCTACCACTACTACCACCCTTAGCCAGGGGGGGCTGGATGCCTACCACTACTACCACCCTCACCCAGGGGGGGCTGGATGCCTACCACCACCCTTAGCCAGGGGGGCTGGATGCCTACCACTACTACCACCCTCAGCCAGGGGGGCTGGATGCCTACCACTACTACCACCCCCACTCATAGGATGGACAATGCATGACACAACCAGCACACCACAACCTAGGGAATGCAAGAAGAAGACATCCCCCAACACCATGACAAGCGTGTGTAGACTGTGTCAAATGCCTACAACACCGAACATGACTTTGAACATACAATGTGACCCCCTAGCACATGTGCCACACATATATGTGTGTGGCACCCACAATGCTAAGCAGGCCATGACCATTGTGGCAATGGGGTCCAAACCCCCATCATCACAGTGACCAAAAGGTAAGTGTGGGGTCCATAGCTGAAGCACATTTTGAACATTGTGGCAATGGGGTCCAAACCCCCATCATCACAGTGACCAAAATGTAAGTGTGGGGTCCATAGCTGAAGCACATTTTGAACATTGTGGCAATGGGGTCTAAACCCCCATCACCACAGTGACCAAAAGGTAAGTGTGGGGTCCATAGCTGAAGCACATTTTGAACATTGTGGCAATGGGGTCCAAACCCCCATCATCACAGTGACCAAAATGTAAGTGTGGGGTCCATAGCTGAAGCACATTTTGAACATTGTGGCAATGGGGTCTAAACCCCCATCACCACAGTGACCAAAATGAAAGTGTGGGGTCCATAGCTGAAGCACATTTTGAACATTGTGGCAATGGGGTCCAAACCCCCATCATCACAGTGACCAAAATGTAAGTGTGGGGTCCATAGCTGAAGCACATTTTGAACATTGTGGCAATGGGGTCCAAACCCACATCATCACAGTGACCAAAATGTAAGTGTGGGGTCCATAGCTGAAGCACATTTTGAACATTGTGGCAATGGGGTCTAAACCCCAATCACCACAGTGACCAAAAGGTAAGTGTGGGGTCCATAGCTGAAGCACATTTCGAACATTGTGGCAATGGGGTCCAAACCCCCATCATCACAGTGACCAAAATGTAAGTGTGGGGTCCATTGCTGAAGCACATTTTGAACATTGTGGCAATGGGGTCCAAACCCCGATCATCACAGTGACCAAAAGGTAAGTGTTGACAAAGAAAGAGGTGCAACTGCCAAACTGCATGGATGATTCCTGGTCACAGAACAACAAACACATCAGTGGCAAAGTAGTGTATGTGTCCCATTGCAACATAAATTGGGGAGCCAAATACTGCAGTGCAAATAAGACATACCTTTGGCCATGTGCAGACAAACAACACCCATGGGGGCTGACACCGTCAACAATCATCAATGACACAATGACAGAAGTGACCATCAGAATGCAGACCCACATATTTGCACCAATTGGCACACAAATGCAGATACCCTGTGGAGACTGCAGATGTGAGGTGAACAGATACCATACCATGGCAGCAATGGGACACACAAACCATGATCATTGTGCTGACCGATGACCTAGGAGTCCCAGGGACAGCAGGGGAAACCCACCAAACTACATACAGCCAATGGCACACCCAAGATATGCCAATGCAGTGGTGCAGATGCACAAACACAAACAGGCAGACCCACACTGCACATCATACACAACAGGTGAGGGGGGTGCCAGTGTCCCCAGGCAACCACACAACACATGAGGAGACCTGAATACCAATCATACAGATGTGCATACAGTGCCACACAAAGGTAACTCATGGATCCAAATCCCCTATGTGGGCAAGCAGGCATTGTCAGATGAGAGGGAGCACAAATCACACATGTCACACAGGCACGTAGGGACAGCAACTGACACAGCAAGACACAGACACACCACAGCACCACCCCCAGGGTCCCCACAATGTGGTGACCCTGGGCTGCATTACAATCCCACTGTGATGACAAAGCTAAATGTGGTTCACACTGTGAACCACAGTCATGTGTCCTGAGCAACTAACTACCATCACACCTACACAAGCACAAATCAAACAGCATGGCCAGTAAGCCAAGGCCAACATGGAGGCAGGGGCCTAGCCGGGCAACAACTCTCATCTGCACACACTCAACACCACACCCCTCGACCTCCAACAATGTGCAGCAGTGAAGCACACATGCACTGGTGACATTGCACATGCACCCATGACTATTCCAGGGTGGTGGGTGGGAACCAAGGTGCAGAAACACATCACACATGGCCACTCAACAAGACTCCTGAATGTCTGACACACTGCACACTACGCTGTACATGGACATGACGGCAATACCACACCAACCAATGGGATCCCAGCCACAGTCACACACCAATGAAGAAGCCAAGGTCACCCACAAAGAACACACATAGACAACAACCAACATTGCAGCCCGGACCCTGAGGAGTGCCAGCAGTCACACACACAATGTGTCACAATCACTGAAAGATAACACAAACTGGAAATCACATGACAGGGGCAAACAACAAGTGCCAAGGGAAACCTGACTGTGACCCATCTGCGTCTGCACACAAACTCAGCCCTGACAGCAAACACACCTATGGGTGACACCCTGATGACCAGTAATGTGCCATGCACCCACATCACAGAGAACCCAGGGCGAAGACTTTGGGGGAACATAGGTCAACTCAGCTAGCATCACAAACAGGTACAACACTAGGGATCACAGCATGCACAGCTAAACGGAAGTGAACACACAGACATGCACATACAACACACACCTTGAGGCGCAGGCAATGTCACAGGAGTACACACTGCCATGAGGGGACTCCACTCCTGTGTGAGGAAAGCTGTGCCATATGTTGCCTCAGTAGGGCCCCATCATGTCAGCTGAGCACTTGGTCACACAATCAACAATTAGCACCAAATGAGGGCTCCCGTAACATCAGCCTGGTCATGGAAGTGCCAACGGAATCATCAGCACAGATCCAACACACTTGTATAGCAATGTTGCACTGACAACACAGATGAGTCCTTCCCCATTGATGCCCAAACCTGCATGTCCACTGGAGATGGCCACACGGTCAGGGAAGTAGACGAATTGAACAATGGCAGGCACAACAGATGTGCAGGGGTGGAAGCCACAGATGTGAAATAGGCAATCTAAGTAGGAAATCCCATTGCCAAATACTGAACACATGACACCCTCAGATGCTGCTATGGATGACATGGATACACCACATGATAGGACACATTCCCCCTGGACCACATGGGTTCCTGCACAGTAACACTTCATTATCATGAGACCAAATATCACCATCACTGCAGCAAGGGCATGGTTAGCATCATCAACATCATGTACATAAGAAGCAAAAGCACTAGAGAACAGAAAGTTGCTTTATTCAGCATATGTGGCATTAAAAGTAGAAGTCCGGTAGAAAATAAACAAAGGCCAATGGCCAGTCCATCAACAAAGTCACAAGTGGGTGACAGTGGCAGATGCCACCCTACACATGCCTGCACAAAACCAGGGACAATCCACTAGGAGGGGCAACCGGGGGGGTAGGCCAGGCACCGCAGGGACAGGATCAGGGCTCACCAGGAGGAAGCAGGGAAGGGGTGGTGGATGCTGGAGAGCCACTGACAACTGCAATGGAGGTGTCTGACAAGGTGTGTGCCGGCACAACTGGGGGGCATGGCTCAGATGTTGTGGGTGCCGGCACGACTGCAGTGGACCCTGCAGATGGAGTGGACAGGTCCGCCACTGCAGTGCCCAAGTCAGACAGGGTGGTAGTGGACTCCACTGCAGTGCCTACCACCAGGGGAGGAGAATGGGGAACAGGCAAGGTGGGCTGGACAGAGGGGAGGACACCCTCACCACATCAGTGGCACAGACAAGCGCAGCGGGGGTGTGGTGCCGGGAGAGCAAGTGGCAGGGGAGAAGGCCGGATCCTCTTGGGGATGGTATATCTGTGGGTGGGGGAACCTGGGGCAGGGTGTGGTGGGGGCACCTGTGGAGTGGGGGCCTGAGGGATGGAGGAAGGAGACCTGGTGCTTGAGCTGCAGGGCGGCGGCGGGGTCTTGCTCTTACCACTCCGGGGGGACTTGCGGGTGGGGGCCTCAGTCTGTCTGCGCCTGGGGGAGGGTGTCCGGGGGCGAGGGGCACTCTGCTCCGTGTGGTGGGGCTTCCTCTTCCCCCTGGATGCTGGAGCAGCTGGATCGGAGGGGAAGAGGCCGAGGTCACTGAGGAAGAGGCGCTGGGTCTTTGGGGTTGCAGGTGAGGCAAGGGAGGGTGTTTTGGAGGGAGAGGCAACTGAGGACTGCGCACTGCCCGTGGATGCGTGTGTGTGTACCAGGGCCCCATCCCCTGTGGGTCTGGTTTCAGTCCCCTGACTGTGCGTGCGTGTGCGTTTTGTTTGTGGCATGTGTGTCTGTGTGCTGGACGTGTGTGTGCTGGTGTGTGCCTGTGCCGGTGTGTGTGTGCTTGGGACGGGTAAGGTGCTGGGGAGTGTGGATGGAGCAGAGGCAGGAGGGGTGAGGGACTGTCTGAGGAGGGACACTGCTGCCGTCAGGGAGGAGTCCATGGACCTATTGCCCCTCTGTAGGTCAGACATGCCCGATGAGATGCCCTCCATGAACGACACCAGCTGAGTCAACAGAGCGGTGTGCGCATGGAGGACACTCAGCATGGCTGTCTGCCCTACATGGAGCTGGCGAAGGAGGTACACAGACTCCTCACTCAGGGCAGCAGGGGACACAGGGGCAGGGGTGCGGTGCCTGGCCCAAAGGAGACACGCTCCCGAACATGGGAGCCTCCACGGACCTGGGGAATGGGAGCCGATGGGAGGGCGGTGGTGGTGCTGGTGGTGGCGGGGACAGCAACACTAGCTGGGGTGTGGTGGCTGCTGACACCCGCCTCCATAAGGGAGTCATCCTCCGAGTTGCTCTGGTCCTCAGCTGAGGTGGATGGTGCTGAGGACTCCTCGGTGTGGCTCCCCTCGCCCTCCGTGCCATTGGGTCCCTCTGACCACTCCTCGGCTGCTGACCCAGTCTGGCTCTCTGGCTCCTCCTGGTCTGTGGAGCTGTCCCCTTCCGTGGCCGTGGATGTATCTGCAAACAATGGGGAAACAGACAGACATCAGTCACCTGCACCAAACGCACACACCACTGTGAGCACAGCACATTACAGAGCAAGCCCTGGCATCATTAGTTGTACATTGCTAAAAGTGCCCTAACTGAACAGGAGAAGCCAATTGTCAGTCTGATGCCAAGCATGGCACTCACATCCCACATGGCCTTGCACCCATCTGTCTGGTGTCTGTTGGATTGCAACACCCCAGTGTGGACACATGCACCAAGTACACAGTAGTTGGACAGTGCAGAGGACACGGTGTGGCATGTGGACATGCACACATCACAGCTCTTGCCACTGAGTCAGTACAGGTTTCCGGATGAAAGGGATGCCCAGAGTCAAATAGGAAATGCATGTGATGCATACCAGCGACAGACACCATGATGCACCCATGTCCTGATAGCCATCGCCACAATGGTGTGCATGTAGCACATGTCACTCCCCTGCAGGACCACCAATAAGTTGACACATGCCATGGCAGAGGCATGACTGCTAAGTCATACATCACTGTCTCAGTGATGTATGACTTGGCAGCCAGACAACAACACTATGCACTGTGTCACAATAGTAGGTCATGGGGAATGCAAGTCCTGGAGCTGCACAAGTGCACATGTACATCCCCCCACAACACATCATCTTAACCCTCATCTGTCCAGGTCATACCTATTGGACATATGGGAGACCTGTGACACTACCCTCTGAACCTGAGCACCTCACAATCTGCTGTGAATGTGAAACAGCTGCCTGAACTTCACATTCGCATACCCCAGTCTGCACGGGCAGCTGATCAAACACCTATGTGACACACAAGTATCGTCTCCTATGGTCACATCTCCAGGGGCATGCTGAGCCCCTACCAAGAAACACCCCAGCAGTCCTGGCAAGTAATCCACAGCACACTGACACAGAGGCAGACACCTGAGGGGTCAAATCACTGCGCACAATGTGTCAGCTGATACACAGGAGTGGGAGTACAGAGTGCATTGCATGGCCTGGAGTAGGCATGACTGTCCTGCTCCACATGAATGAGGGATGAGCCCTGGACAGTGGATAGCTGGCTATGTATGTGTGACACACGTAATCTGCACACTCCTGGGGCCCAAACATTGTTCCCACCCGCTGCATGGGCGTGTGCCACATACCCCAGGCACATGTGGTGGCTCAGCTCAGCAAGTGGACCGCATATCAAAGCAACACGCAGATTACATGTCCGAACACAGGCGTTGTGTGAACAATGGACCCACCCATGATGCCCACAACAGAGTTAGGGAAACAGATGCTGTCCCCCACCTTTAGTGAAGCAAACTGCAAGGACACAGTCCCAAGTGACACAATTCCCTGAATGTAAGGGCCACACCTGGGTATCAGATGAGCAGTGGGCAGTGCACAATAGAGGGACATGGCTCCTGGACAACATGACTGCTGCACTGTGGCAGTTGAACCAGGCCAGAGGAGGGCACAAAGCATGTAATACAGAGTTCACAGTGCAGTCTTTGACTCACCCCTCCTTGCTGCTGTCTGGCCTTCAGCTGCCCATCCAGGTCTGGAAACACCACAGCCAGGATCTGGAGCATGTGGGGGGTCAGGGTCTGTGTTCCGCCCCTCCTGCGAGGAGGCGACAGCTTCAGCTGGACCCGTGCAATCCTCCGGGTCCAGCCCCGAAGGTCCTGCCACCTCTTCTGGCAGTTGCGGATCCGGCGCTTGTAGACCCCCACGGACCGGACAGCCCGGACGATGTCCTTCCAGATCTCCTGCTTCCGATGGGCATTAACCTGTCAGGATGACAAAGTGAAAAGGCCATTACTACACATGCAACATATCCGTGCATGACACAGTTGTATATACATGTCTCAATCACAGGGGCACATGATGTACACAGGCAGTGCAAAGCTGCCCATGGACAGTTTGCCAGACGTCACTACATGGTATCATTGCATGGGAAGTAAAACCTTGTTCAAATGCACTGTCACTGCACCATACCTGTCCAGTGCATGTCACTACACACTATGGGGGGTGACAACTACTCAGTGAGCCTGCTAGCCAGTGGCGTGCAGACTTTCAGCCTTGCTAGTCAGACAATATGCACATTCAGAAAGGCAGTGCACAGAACACTCACCTGCTCCCCTGGTGTCCCATACAGCTTGCTGTACTGTGGAAGTAGGCTGTCCAGCAGGGCCTGGTTCTCTTCAAGGCTGAAGGCTGGGGCTCTCTCCACAGTACGTGCCATTGCAGGGTCCAGAGGGGCAGAGACAGCAGCAGTGCAGTGGCAGATGTCGTCCTGGAGCATGTAGTGCAGGCAAGTGAGCTCTCAGGGGAACAGCCAGCAATATATATGTGCTGGAGAGGCAGATACTGTCCCTTGTGTCCAAAGTGATAGGTCCAAGTCGTTTGCATCTTCTGAATCTGGCCAATCCATGGAATAGCAGCACCAAAACACGCCCACAGCATCCTTCAACTCTTCAACTTCATGACATACATGATTTTGCAACATTGTTGTGGGTGACCAACTAATTTTCCAGCAACCGACTCGTTCGAAATTCGAAAACGCGTCCGTTGCCAGGCAAGCCCATTGTCAATGGGTGCGCACCGATCGGTCCATTGCGGTACAACACGTACAGGGGTACAACGCGTACCCGCACACATTGAATGCAATGGGCCGGCCGGGGGCACCGATCGGTCCATTGCGGTACAACGCGTACAGGGGTACAACGCGTACCCGCACACATTGAATGCAATGGGCCGGCCGGGAGCACCGATCGGTCCATTGCAGTTCAACGCGTACAGGGGTACAACGCGTACCCGCACACATTGAATGCAATGGGCCGGCCGGGGCACCGATCGGTCCATTGCAGTTCAACGCGTACAGGGGTACAACGCGTACCCGCACACATTGAATGCAATGGGCCGGCCGGGGGCACCGATCGGTCCATTGCAGTTCAACGCGTACAGGGGTACAACGCGTACCCGCACACATTGAATGCAATGGGCCGGCCGGGGCACTGATCGGTCCATTGCAGTTCAACGCGTACAGGGGTACAACGCGTACCCACACACATTGAATGCAATGGGCCGGCCGGGGGCACCGATCGGTCCATTGCGGTACAACGCGTACCCGCACACATTGAATGCAATGGGCCGGCCGGGGCACCGATCGGTCCATTGCAGTTCAACGCGTACAGGGGTACAACGCGTGCACCGCACACATTGAATGCAATGGGCCGGCCGGGGCACCGATCGGTCCATTGCAGTTCAACGCGTACAGGGGTACAACGCGTACTCGCACACATTGAATGCAATGGGCCGGCCGGGGCACCGATCGGTCCATTGCAGTTCAACGCGTACAGGGGTACAACGCGTACCCGCACACATTGAATGCAATGGGCCGACCGGGGGCACCGATTGGTCCATTGCGGTACAACGCGTACAGGGGTACAACGCGTACCCGCACACATTGAATGCAATGGGCCGGCCGGGGGCACCGATCGGTCCATTGCAGTTCAACGCGTACAGGGGTACAACGCGTACAGGGGTACAACGTGTACCCGCACACATTGAATGCAATGGGCCGGCCGGGGGCACCGATCGGTCCATTGCAGTACAACGCGTACAGGGGTACAACGCGTACAGGGGTACAACGCGTACCCGCACACATTGAATGCAATGGGCCGGCCGGGGGCACCGATCGGTCCATTGCTGTTCAACGCATCACTGTACAGGTGACTGGCATATGTCAGCATGCCTGTCTCAGATGGACATATGCCAGCCACAGATAGCTCCCAGGGAGTGAGGGGCACACCTACATCACGACAGCCTGTCCAAACTTTATCATAAGGCATGTAAGGCTGCATTTCCTATTGTGTGTATGTTGGTGTACATGTTGTCCTGTGGGTGTCACCTGTGGGCAGCCACCCCCAGGCTGTGCACGTGTTCATGGGGACAGGATCCTGGGTGTTACGTGTACATGACCACTGTGATGTGCAACTGTTCATATCTGTGCATGTGCCATGGTCACATTTCACGGTGGTGTATGTGTATGTCATGTCACATACCACGTGAGTCCCATGTGGGACGGTATGTTTGAGCCAGGGTGTCCCAGTGGCACAATAGTGATGGTCCTCCACAGTCTTTGTGCATGTAGTGTTTACAATGTCTCTGATTTCATGTGCACAATGGGAGACAGTCTCCACATCCACGTTCTGTGTGCATGGACTTTGATGTTGTGCGTGTGTGTGTCACAGACGTCCATGTCTGTCCTGCCATGGCAAGTGGGACCACTACCTGTGGGGGTCATGGTTGTTTTGCTGTGGTGTATACATGATACTCCATGTAATGCCAGTGTCCATGTGGAAATACAGGGTCCCTGGGAATGTACCTGTCGTTGAGCTGTGGTGCCTGGGGCACATCTGTCCTCACATGTCACTGTGGGGGGTGATTGTGACACGGCAGCAGGAGATGGGAACTGTGACACGGCCTCATGATATCCAATGGGCTAACCTGGGACTAATTGATGCCACCTGTTGGACCGTGTTGACAGATGTTGGCCATGTATGTACCATACATGTCCTTACGGAACTGCACACTTCATGTAGTTGTGCCTCATAATGATGTATGTTGCGATATTGAGTGTGTTCAATGCCGCATATGTGGGCTGACTGACAATCTTGCTTACTTCTCCTCTGCACTGCAGGGCTCCTGCTGTCCATCGATCATTCCCAGACCTGGCAACGATGGTGGAACGGGACAGCATCCGACGGTACCGCTTCACCAGGCAGCTGATTGAGGATTTGGCAGTGCAGTTGTCCCCACATTTGCAGCCTGGCCGGCCGTATCCTACAGCGCTGACCCCCAAGGTGAAGGTGATGGCAGCCCTACACTTCTTTGCCACCGGTACCTTCCAACATACTGTGGCGACTGCTGGTGGGATGTCACAGACCATGTTGAGCCGTGTGCTCCGCGATGTTTTGGCGGCAATGTTGCTATTCCTGAACCGGTACATCTATTTCCCTAGACTGCGATGACTCACTGACGTGAAGAGTGACTTTTATGCCCTGGGGAGGATGCCGCATGTCATTGGCTCCATTGATGGGACACATGTGGCTTTGGTACCACCACAGGCCCAGGAGCAGGCCTACAGGAACCGCAAGCACTACCACTCGGTCAATGCACTGGTGGTGTGTCTTGCAGACATGACCATCACACACGTGTGTGCCCGTTTCCCTGGTTCAGCACACGATGCCTTTGTGATGAGGAGTAGTCGCATCCCCAGGATGATGGCACAGATGCAGAACCAGCGTGCCTGGCTTGTCGGTGTGTACTGACTTTGTGCCATTGTGTGTGATCTGATCTGTAGTATTCCGCCCACTTTTCCAAGTCAGCTAATGTGCACTTGTCTGTCCGTAGGTGACTCGGGATACCCCAACATGCCGTGGTTGCTGACACCCCTCAGGAACCCTGTGACACCAGCCCAGATGCGCTACAATGAGGCACATGGTCGGACCAGGAGAGTGATTGAGCGGACATTTGGTCTCCTGAAGAGCCGCTTCCGCTGCCTGGACAAGACCGGAGGGTCCCTCCCATATGCCCCTGCGAAAGTGTGCAAGATTATCATTGTCTGCTGCATGCTCCACAACCTGGCAGTGCGGAAGGAGTTGCCTCTCATCCAGGATGACAATGACCAACATCCGCCACCTGTGGAGGATCCTGGCCTGGACCACGATGCCAGTGACGATGATGATGGTGATGTCCGCACACAGCTCATCACCAACTTCTTTAGCTGAATGTGAGTATCCTGAGGTGTCATGTCAATGATGTGAGTTGGCATGATGTGTAGGTGGTGCTCTGGTGCTGTTGGAGTGTGTCCATGGGCTACTTGACTGGATGTGTGTTGCGATGTGTGCTTACAGGTGGGCTGTACTCCCCAACAGTGTTGACATGCTAACTTGGTTCTGGGTGGGTATCTTGTAACATGTATTGTGCATGAGTTTTGCTGTTCTGTCCTGTACTCCATTGCTTTTGACTGTGTGTCATTTCTGTCCTTCACAGGGTACTTTCAGATTCGTTTGGTCAACTGTGTCCACCGACGACGTGATTGCACTTCCAGGCTGGTAGCTGTTGTGTCCCTACAGGTGATGTGCGCCACACCCATAGACTTCCTTCCGTCTACAGTTGTTGACTGTGTGCCCGCTGCCAGGTGGGATTACCTTGCATCTGTAGTGGTTACGACATGTTGCAACTGTGTAATAAACCTGTGCTTCACTTTGTGATGTGCGTTGTCTGTGGTCACACATTTGACTGCCATTTGCTTACTGCACCTGTGGGCTACTTGACTACAACTGGGAATGGGTGTGGTGTCTGTGCATTGCACCGTCTTCCCTGGCAACATCAGTGTAGGCAATGAGTCAGGTGGCCTAGGTGTGTATGTGTTGTGTAGCCCTGGTGGTGTGTCTCCCTCATATGTGTCACGTTGCCTTTACTCACATGCCTGTGTTGTCCTTGCTGTTGCAGTTCGCATACACAGTGTAATTTAGCAGTTCATCATCCCCATAACAGCACCCACGTTGGAATCACAACAGAGGCAAGTATGGTGTATTAGTGTGTTTATTGTGATACATTTGTGTGAATAGTGCATAGGATGGGTAGTGCTGTACATAAATCTTGCAATCCGAAGTTCCTAGGTGAATTGAAAGTCCTGGTAGACAGAATCCCCAGTATCGGGGCCACAGTTGTCTGACACATTGGTCCAACTTGTACTCCCCATGCAATGTGTGGGAGTAGTGTTGCCGTCAACAGGGTGAACAGTCTGTGCACAAAGGTGAACATCCAGAACAGGTTCAGGCTTCCTGGGAGTTGCGCTTGGCCATCGGCCTCTCACTTGCCCCTCCTCGGACGACCCCTCTTCTTGGGGGGGGGGCCCCTCAAGTACAGGCTGCTGCGGTGCAGGGGACTCTCCGCCAGAGTCATCCTCCCTCCCTGTGGCAGTTGCAGTTTGTTCGGCACCAGATGTTGTTGGCACACAGGGAGGTGTGGACTGGTTGCTGTTCATCTGGCGGAGGCATTGTAAAATGTCCCTGTGCACCGCCGTCATCTCATGCAGTGCATCTCACTTGGACTCCACGCGGGACATGTGTGAGTCCACGCGGGACATGTGTGACTCCACGTGGGACATGTGGGAGTCCAAGCGGGCATGATGGGCAGCCTGCTGCTGTTTCATGTCTCTGAGGAGCCCCACTACCTGGCTGAGGTCTCCGGTGCTGGACTGGTACGCATCAGCTATGCGTACCAGTTGTGGGTCATCATGCACACCAGCAACCTCTGCAAGCAGCGACCTCTGTCTCCCACCCCTCCCACCACCCCTGCTGACATGTGCAGTGCGTGCAGTGGCACGCACAGATGACCCTGGTCCACCTTGGGGGTTGGTGGTGGTGGTGGTGTCCATGGCCCCAGGTTGGTCCAGGGTCCCTGTGCTGGTGTTGCTCCTTGTTCTGTCCATGTCGGCAGGGATGGTATTTGTGGTGACAGTCGTTGGAGGGGTGGGTGCAGGGGGTGCAGCTGGTGGTCCTGCTGGTGCTGCAGCTGGTGGTCCTGCTGGTGCTGCATGTAGACTTGCACCGGATGTGCCAGGTTGGTCTTCTTCATCTGAGGAGGACAGAGGCTGTACGACGCCAGTGAGCTCCGCATCCTCTTGAGCCTGGGACTGGGACTCCTCAGCGTCTGCTGCTGTGTCCCCATCATCACCTGTTTTTGGGAGACACACACAATGTATGTTATGTTTCTGCAGGCATCAATGGTTGACACACATGACAGTTGTGACTGTGCCTCTGGGTGCGGGCCTGTACATTGCATTGTCCTAAGTCGTCACAGTCAGGGGTTGATATTGGTGTGGCACATTGTCCTGCATTATTTGGGCATTTCTATGTATTTTTTGGGGTGTGAACATGGTCTGCATTGGTTGTGTTTGGTTGACAGCCGGCCCTCCTTCCCACCCACCCAGCCAGTCAGTTATCCCACCATGGACTGTGCTTGCATTGAAGGGAGTGGAAGTTGTCTCTCAGGATGTCAGTCAGTGGTGTCCTGCTGTTTGTTGGTGCACAGTTGCCAGCAGGGCCTTGTGCTCCCCACAGCAGTAGCCAGTGTCAGCCATCTTGTGAGTCCTTCTCCACTCCCTGTGATGTGAGCATGGTTCAGGGTGGTGTTGATGGGACAGTTGTGGGGGTGAGCTATGTCTGTGACTATGACTCCCATCATGCTATTGCCTCCACCCCACTTCCCAGCATTCCCATACTTACTTGCTTTTGTGGGGAGTTCAGTGTGTGTGGGTGTGAGAGCAATGGCAAGATGGCTGACAGTGGTGTCCTGCTGTTGGTTGGTGTGCAGTACCCAGCATGCCCTTGTGCTCCCCACGACACAGCAACAGTGTCAGACATCTTTGATGGGCCTTTCCACTCTCTGTGGGATGTGCATGCGTGAGTGTGAGCTTGCTGGGCCATGTGGTGGGGGATGTAGAGCTGTGACTATGACTCCCATCATGCTATTGCCTCCACCCCCTTCCCAGCATGCCCATGCTTCCTTCCTTTTGACTCTGCTTCCCTGTGGGGTGGGCTGGCTGTGCTGACAGGATGGCTGGGAGTGTTGTCCTGGCAGTTGTTTGGCTAAAAGTCCCAAGAGTGTCCCTGTGCTTCACACAACATAACCCAGGGTGGTGGTTCTTTGTGGGATCTTGTGTTAGGATGGGGGCATTGCATTCTACCAGGTGGGTTCTGTGGAGTTTGTGTTGGGGGGGTGTGTGAGGGGAGGTGCTTGTGACTATGGTCAGTGCTGCAAGTCCTCCTTCCCACCCACCCAGCCAGCCAGTTATCCCACCATGGAACGTGCTTGCATTGCAGGGAGTGGAAGTTGTCTCTCAGGATGTCAGTCAGTGGTGTCTTGCTGTTTGTTGGTGCACAGTTGCCAGCAGGGCCTTGTGCTCCCCACAGCAGTAGCCAGTGTCAGCCATCTTGTGAGTCCTTCTCCACTCCCTGTGATGTGAGCATGGTTCAGGGTGGTGTTGATGGGACAGTTGTGGGGGTGACCAATATCAGTGACTAGGACTCCCATCATGCTATTGCCTCCACCCCCCTTCCCAGCATGCCCATGCTTCCTTCCTTTTGACTCTGCTTCCCTGTGGGGTGGGCTGGCTGTGCTGACAGGATGGCTGGGAGTGTTGTCCTGGCAGTTGTTTGGCTAAAAGTCCCAAGAGTGTCCCTGTGCTTCACACAACATAACCCAGGGTGGTGGTTCTTTGTGGGATCTTGTGTTAGGATGGGGGCATTGCATTCTACCAGGTGGGTTCTGTGGAGTTTGTGTTGGGGGGGTGTTTGAGGGGAGGTGCTTGTGACTATGGTCAGTGCTGCAAGTCCTCCTTCCCACCCACCCAGCCAGCCAGTTATCCCACCATGGAACGTGCTTGCATTGCAGGGAGTGGAAGTTGTCTCTCAGGATGTCAGTCAGTGGTGTCCTGCTGTTTGTTGGTGCACAGTTGCCAGCAGGGCCTTGTGCTCCCCACAGCAGTAGCCAGTGTCAGCCATCTTGTGAGTCCTTCTCCACTCCCTGTGATGTGAGCATGGTTCAGGGTGGTGTTGATGGGACAGTTGTGGGGGTGACCAATATCAGTGACTACGACTCCCATCATGCTATTGCCTCCACCCCCTTCCCAGCATGCCCATGCTTCCTTCCTTTTGACTCTGCTTCCCTGTGGGGTGGGCTGGCTGTGCTGACAGGATGGCTGGGAGTGTTGTCCTGGCAGTTGTTTGGCTAACAGTCCCAAGAGTGTCCCTGTGCTTCACACAACATAACCCAGGGTGGTGGTTCTTTGTGGGATCTTGTGTTAGGATGGGGGCATTGCATTCTACCAGGTGGGTTCTGTGGAGTTTGTGTTGGGGGGTGTGTGAGGGGAGGTGCTTGTGACTATGGTCAGTGCTGCAAGTCCTCCTTCCCACCCACCCAGCCAGCCAGTTATCCCACCATGGAACGTGCTTGCATTGCAGGGAGTGGAAGTTGTCTCTCAGGATGTCAGTCAGTGGTGTCCTGCTGTTTGTTGGTGCACAGTTGCCAGCAGGGCCTTGTGCTCCCCACAGCAGTAGCCAGTGTCAGCCATCTTGTGAGTCCTTCTCCACTCCCTGTGATGTGAGCATGGTTCAGGGTGGTGTTTATGGGACAGTTGTGGGGGTGACCAATATCAGTGACTACGACTCCCATCATGCTATTGCCTCCACCCCCTTCCCAGCATGCCCATGCTTCCTTCCTTTTGACTCTGCTTCCCTGTGGGGTGGGCTGGCTGTGCTGACAGGATGGCTGGGAGTGTTGTCCTGGCAGTTGTTTGGCTAACAGTCCCAAGAGTGTCCCTGTGCTTCACACAACATAACCCAGGGTGGTGGTTCTTTGTGGGATCTTGTGTTAGGATGGGGGCATTGCATTCTACCAGGTGGGTTCTGTGGAGTTTGTGTTGGGGGGTGTGTGTGAGGGGAGGTGCTTGTGACTATGGTCAGTGCCGCAAGTCCTCCTTCCCACCCACCCAGCCAGCCAGATATCCCACCATGGAACGTGCTTGCATTGCAGGGAGTGGAAGTTGTCTCTCAGGATGTCAGTCAGTGGTGTCCTGCTGTTTGTTGGTGCACAGTTGCCAGCAGGGCCTTGTGCTCCCCACAGCAGTTGCCAGTGTCAGCCATCTTGTGAGTCCTTCTCCACTCCCTGTGATGTGCGCATGGTTCATGGTGGTGTTGATGGGACAGTTGTGGGGGGGCAATATGTGTGACTGCGACTCCCATGATGCTATTGGCTACACTGACTTGGCCAGCATACACAGAATTCCTTCCTTTGAGTGGTCTTCACTGTGTGTTGGTGTAGTTGTGGTGGCTACATGTCTGGATGTGTTTGTTAGTTCTATTTGTGCCACTGCCTAGCTGTAGTTGTAGTTGTGTTTGTACATGTGATGGCACAGTTGGATGTGACTTTTTTGATGGCATGTGTTGTGTTTATCTGACTGACATACACATTTTGGGATGATTCTGTTCTGGTTGCTGTGTAATTGCTATGAGTGCATGGTTTGACTCTCCCCTTGACAGTGATGTGTGTGTGTTTTGTGGCAGTATATTGTGTACATTTGTTGTGTACTCACCAGGCTCTGGGATGTCCTCTAGTCCATATACGCTCACTGGCGGAAGGATGGCCCGCACCTTCTCCTCCCAGGGCCTGAGGTATATTGGCTTGGCAGGAGGGCCACTGCCGGTGTATTGGCTGTTGATGTAGTCTTTTTTGAGCAGGTCCCGTACCCTCCTGCGCACGTCATACCACCTGTTCTGGATGTCGCTCTTTGTGCGCCGACATGGTGATTGTGCGTTCACCCTGTTGATGATCCTCTCCCACATCTTGGTTTTCTGGGAGATGGGGGTCTGTTGGACCAGTGTGCCAAACAGCTGTGGCTCTACCCTGAGGATCTCGTCTACCATGACTTCCAATTCACAATCTAGGAACTTGGGATTCTTCTTGGGGGGCATGGTGATGGGTGGTGATGGTGAGTGATGTGTGTGTTGGTGTGCAGGTGAGGGTGTGTGAGTGTGTGTTTTGCTGGGTGTATGTGAGGTAGGTATTTGTTGGTGTGCTGATGGTGTGTGGCTTGTGTGAGGGATGAGCTGTGGGTGTGTGGTTGCTTTCTCTTGGGTGCTGGCAGTGGAATGGCATTTGCAAAGGCTCATGGTTGTGATTTGTGTCCTTTATATGGGTGGAGTTGTGGGTGTGTCTTTGTTCTCTGTCCCCCCCAGTATTTATTGGCTTGGTAATTGCTTGTTTGGCCTTTTTTTGGGTGATTTTTCCTTTGTACTGTCTGTGTATGTTGGAAACGTTCTTGTGACCGAGTCGGACCCTGCATTTGTCTCGTACGGTCTTATCCGTTTCGTTCACGCTGTGTATGTGCAGTTTTCTATGCTGCGTACGCGTCGGTCGCGGTGTTTTGTGTTGCTTCGGCTCGGTTTTGTATGCGTGTCGGTCGTACTGCTTGGCCTCCGTCCGACTCGCTCGTGGTTTTCGCGCCTTGCATCGTACTTTGCGGTTTGGAGTTCGCGTGTACGTTTCGGTCGGATTTGTTCCGGGTGCGTGTCGGTCGGTTGGATTCGCGTGTTTTTCCGACCGGATTGCTGTTTTCCGTGCGGCTCGGTTGGTCGACTTGGGTTCGGTACGTGTCGGTCGGATTTTGCACGCCTTGCATCGTACTTGGCGTGTCGGGCGCCACAGGTACGTGTCGGTCGGTATAATTTCCGGATCCGAGTCGGTCGGTGCTTTTTCCGGCCGGAATCGGAATCGACCCCTCAGTATAAGTATAAAAAAAAATATGTGATTGAGTACGCTAGGTGAATACAGCACTATGCCTTTACCTTTAGATCTGAGTCCGTCAGTGTATTAGTAGGAATCACTTTGTTGATCAGACATGGAAAATCGGTTAACATTTTTTTCAAATACACACAGTTGTAATATATGAAAATGTGCAATGAGTGACTGTTATTGTTTCTCATCATTAGTTAATGTTTGCAATTATCAGGTTGTAGAAGCAATTTATTTTCCATCCAAATTGTTAGATACACGTTATTTCATCACATTTCATTTTTTTTTACGCGTCGGCGTTAACGTCATGTTGGAATCTTTTGTTCATATCCATGTTTTTTTCAATTTGAGGATCACATGGTATGGATAATTTTGCAGCACATTGAAAAGCTTGTGGCACATTTTTTTTTTTTTCAGTTGGAACACTGAGGTTGTGGGGTTGCATGTTTCCAGCCCCTGTGCCTGTTGAAGGCAAACCAAGCTATTGGTAACATATGGAGTGTCTCCTACAATTTCAAACATCAATTTACACAATGATTGTTTTATAGATCTCTGTTTGGAAAATTGGAGTCAGAGTTGTGGGCAGAATCCACATAGAAGTGCTGGGAACATATGGGTGCATTATGAAATAACAGTTTTCATAGACATTGTGAGTCTCGGCTTGGTTGACACTTTTACACAGTGTGTTTGTCACAGTAAATGAGTTTGGGATCAGGGGGTGCACTTTTTCGTTGTTTTTGAAAGTATAACTGGTTAATAAGTAACTTTTTGGCTTGTTAGAAATATATTCATTTTTGGTGAGCATTAGTTTAATTAGGATTGTTATGGTAACAGAGGCCCTGTCAAAATGAGTTATTTATTCACATTAAACATTTGCACATTATTTAAGTCATATCATCACAATTTGAATAGAATGTTTGATCATAAATTAATGATTGCTGGTTCCGATGTGATTCGTTTCATCACAGTTTTCCCTGCTGAAGGGCATGTGCCCAAAATGCATTGGATTTGTATCACTAGGATGAATGGTGAACATTTATGTGCTGTTGCAAAATGCCTGGATTGGCATTTTCTATAAAATTGGACACTAGTATTATGCTGCACATACAAAAACATTGAAGGCACTTTTAAAGGAAAAAACTAAAGAATAACTGGATTAAAATGGATAAACATTGTGGAAACTAAGTTACATTTTGTGGATTATATAAATTTGTGCTTTGTCGGTAATGCTCCGTGGGATTGGGGCATATTATGGCACCAGATTGTATTAGACATTATAGTTAGGCTCCTATTTCACACATACAAAACCACAGAAATTCAGCAGTTTTGGTTACCTGAGCTAACTATAACGTATGCCCCCGCAATGCACTGCTTATGACCTCACGTATTATATCACTCCTGACATGGTAAGTGACATCACTGATGACATCTCAAATGACATTACTGATGACATCATCCACAAAACCACTCAAATACCCACTCACACCCCCATACAACCTCTCATACACTCACCCACACAACCACTCACACACACAGTCACTCACCCATACAACCACTCACATAGCAGCTCACTCACCCATACACCTACTCAACACAGCCACTCACACAAACAGCCACTCACACAGTCACTCACTAACCCATTCAGCTACTCACACACCCACTTATTCACCCATACAGCCACTCACCCACACAACCAATTACATATGTATTCACACATCCATACAACTACTCACATACCCACTCACTCAACCATATATCCACTCACACACCCATTCACTCACCCACACAACCACTTGCATATGTATTCACACATCCATATAACCACTCACACACCCACTCATGCATACACCCACTGAAACAGCCACTTACTTACTCATACACCCACATATACACTCAATCACTCACCCACAGAGACAGCCACTCAGTCACTCATACAGCTACTCACTCACCCATACAGTGACTCACACTGCCACTCACCCTCCCATACAGCCACTCACATACCCATGCAATCACTAATACAGCCACTCCCTTAGCCATATACCCACTCACACACCCACTCTACACCCCTACAACCACTCACACACCCAGAAAACCACTCACAAATGCATTCACAGACCCATACAGCTACTCAGACACCCAAAAAACCACTCAGACACATCTTCACATACTAATACAGTTACACAGCCACTCACATCACATATGTGACAAAAAGTATCACTCAGTAGTACAGAAAGAATAATAATTTAACGTATGCAGTAGCTTAGTCTCAGAAATGTTTATGAAACACTTGCACTCACTGGATGATGTCATCAGTGATGTAATTTGAGATGTTATCAGTGATGTCATCAGTGATGCCACTGTCCATGTCATGAGTGATGTTATATGTGAGGTTATAAGCAGTGCATTGCGGGGAGGTAAGTTATAGTTAGCTCATGTAACCATAACTGGTGAATTTCTATGGTTTTGTACATGTGCTTTTTTTCAGTGACTTTCTATGGTTTTTTAAATTATATTTCATAGCTATAATATCGCTGTATCCTTTGTTTCAGTAAATATACATATTACCTACTGGCAATTGCTAGTAAGTAGTTATAGTTAGGACTATGTTTCCTTAGGAAAAGCATTTTTTGACTTGACTATATCTTTGGCGTCGTTTGACGAATCTTCACAACATTTTCCCAAAAAGGGGGGGGCGTGGCTTACCATCATGGCCGTGTAGATGCGTTTTAGCGGAGCTCCGCGCGGTGGCCCGATCTATGGCGAAATCTTGAATCATCCTGCCCCTACTATAAGCCCTAAATGGTCTCCGTAGAGCTGTGGGACCCCACACAACTGCACGCTGTAGTCACAACCCTGAAAGTGCCCCGGGACCGCTGAAATAGTATTGCGGCCCTCGGAGGGCATCAACACCATCTTGATCGCTGGAGAAGCCAGATGAAGCAGAGAAATCTGGGACCTATCCGGGACCTGTAGCGGAGGTGAAAGCATGCAGCGGCCCCCGAAGAGAATGAGCTTCCGAGAGGAGGTGGCCAGAGGCTGGGCTGCAGCCATCGCGTGGTTGCGTGGAGTGACAAACGGCCCCGTGCTGGGAGTCAAAAACCCTGAGATCCCGGCCCCCGAGCAGAGGCCCCTACAGAGAAGACCGTCCCAGGAGGCCGATAGCCGCTGGGGAGTGACTCGGGCCCTTGTGGGCAGAAATGTTAGCGATCGCGACCCCCTGCACCTGTGGGGGGCGATCACCTGCTTGCTGGTCTGCGGAGGACGTGAGGGGCCTAGAATTGAGGCTGGGCCGGAAGCACCGGCCTACGCTAGTGCACCCTGGGAAAGACGGGACCCCTACCTTGGGAAGAGATCGTCCCTGCAGTGCCGGAGAAGCGAGGTGAGCTGAAGTAGAGAAACCCGTGGCCTATCCGGGACCCACAACAGAGGTGAGAGCACGTGAGAATCCCGGAGGAGGTCCCCAAGAGGTGATTGCAGGAGGTTGAATTGGGACCACTACGAGATAGTGCGGCGCTGCGTCCAGCCTGAGCCCAGACCTGAAGACCCAGTGATCCGGGCCCCTCGTGGAGGCCCCACAGGAGAGGACCGCCCGGGGGACCGGCAGCGACGAAGATGCGACCCGGGCTCCGATGGGCTGGGAAAAAAAAGAAAAGCCGGAGATCGAGCCCCCCATGCCTGGAGGGCGGCGGCCATCCGCCTGCTGACACCTGGAGGAGGCGAGAGGCCCAGAGCTGAGGTTGGGCCGACATCATCGGCTCACATAAACGTATCCCAGGAGAGATGAGATCCCGCCTTGGGAAGAGAACACGAGGCAGGCCTAAGGCGGCTTGAAGACGTAAGACACCGGCGCGGTACACTGATTGTCCCGGGGTTCTCACTGGGACCCGGCACCGTTTTCTGCACCCCCGTGAGTGCTGGGAAGATACTGCCATCATGAAGGCCCTGGGTCAAAGAGCGCCCAGGTCGGGCCACGACGGAGGTAAGAAGATCCTCGGTGTAAGAGGTACACAGTATTTACAGTGGAAGGCAGACTCCAGGGCTGGATAAAGTAACAAAGAGAGAGAAAAATAAAAGGGAACATACCCAGGATTGCTTGGGATGCCAGACAATGGATGGTGGGCTGCTTAAAAGAGGTTGCAGTTAACCTGCACAAAGAACAGAGCCGCAACGGCCTACAGCGGGTCTACAGGGAAACGAAGAATAGTACTTACCCTGATGCTGATGGATTATAGGCTGGAGACCTGGTCTGTGGATCCTGGGTGCAAAAACACGAGTAAATCAACTACTTGGGGGCGCATTACGCAGCAGCATGCGACACGCTCCGCCAGCAATCATGGTGAAGGACAAGGCAACTAAAGCACAGACTAATAAAATCTCAAACTATACTCAGCCTTTACTCCACGGCTCCGATACTAGGGATGAGGATACTGCAGGAGGGAAGGGTGGCCACTGAACGGACTGCTGAGGACTTTCCCACATTAGCAGATGTCATTCAAGCTATTCAATCAACCAGAGACGGCATGGTATAAAAAATAGACGAAGTGGCGATAGACGTAAACCTACTAAGGTGCGATCTGCGGAAGGTTTCTGATAGAGTGTCCGTCACTGAGAAAGATGTGGACACTTTAAAGACAGAGATTAAAAATCTCAGTGCCACGGTAGTGGAACTTAAGCGGCAGGTAATAAGGCTGGATGACAGGACAGAAGATTCTGAAGGAAGGCCGAGGAGAGTGAATCTGAGATTCGTTGGATTTTCTGAAAAAGCGGAGGGCCCCTCCATGGAACTGTTCCTCGAAGAATGGATAACACAGGAAATGGCCCCAAAAAGACTATCCAATTTCTTCAGCATTGAGAGAGCTCACAGGGCACTGGTGGCACCACCTAGACCCGGAGCACCTCCGCGGGCTATCATTGAGAAGCTCTTCAACTTTAGGGACAGAGATCACCTCCTTCAGCTGTCGCGCAGTGGAAGGCGCTTTTTCTTTGAGGGACATTCCATCTCTGTGTACCCTGATTACACCCAAAGAGTGCAGGAGCAGAGGAAGACCTTCATTGTGGTCAAACGGAGACTACGGGACCTGAACTTAAAATACAGGCTTATGTTCCCTGCTAAGCTCCGAGTGGAAAATAAAGGCCGCACACTATTCTTCTTCTCGGCAGGTGAGGCGAGCGACTGGCTAGATGCCAGGGGGGAGACGTCTGGTGCCCTCCACGGCCTCCACTGGATCGACAACAAACCGAGAGGGCGACGAGCTCCGGTCGAATTAAAGTCCTACAGGACAGCACACTGCAGGCCTCGGACACAGAGACAGTGCCGGATTCAGTTGAGTTGACACCGGACCTGGAGGCTGGTGCTGATGATCCAGGCAGCAGACACGAATGAACACTGAATGCTGAGAGCCTGAGAGACAATTGCACAGATAAGTGTCCAGTTAGTAATTGTATCCCGGTGAGGTCCCAGAGAGACTTGCAATTGGGGATCATATGGGCAGATTATTTTTTCTTTTTTTCTATGTCAATTATCATGTCGAACACTAATCCAAGTAGGGGCAATGCCAACCGTAGGGGCAGCGACACCCCCCACCAGAGTTTAGGCCTGCCTGGGATGTTAGAGAGCAATCTCGCACCCTGACAAAGCCAGTTCTCTAGCACAGCACTCGATAAGGTACAACTACCCGTTCATCAGACGAGGCCGTACTAGTTCCAGGCCCTCGGACACTTATGCTAAGAACATTAAAGTTTTTTATGGGTAGGGAGGGGGAGGAGTGGGGCAGTATGTGCTGCTTTTTGTATGGGTCGCAATATTCGCATCGGAATTCACACATCTGCCCATGGGGTGGGGGATTGGGATTGTTCAGTTTCAAATGTTCTTTCAGTTTTTGGGGAAATTTCAGGGTCGTGGGAAATTGCACTTATGTTACACAAGATACCGGGACGAAAAGCCAGACCTGCATGGGGAAGGGAGGCAGAAACGAGCCACACACAGGACAACAACAATGTCAGTACAAAAGCTGAAAATACTTAACTGGAACATTCGGGGGATGGCAGGCCTAGAAAAACGTTGCAGAGTGTATGCATTTCTAAAGCGGTATAAAATAGCGATAGCTGGGCTTCAGGAAACACATGTATGGGGGAACACCATCTTGAGCATACAGAAACTGTGGAGGGGCCAATTGTACGCCACCTCATACTCGGGCTTCGCACGGGGGGCCCTGGTGTGGGTGGCACCGGGGGTCCCCTTTCAACACTTGCGCCATGTCCTGGACCCAGACGGGAGGTATGTCATCCTGTATGGGAAATGGGAGGGCAAAGAGCTCTGCATTGTCAACATCTATGCCCCTAACTCAGACTGCCCCGACTTTTTCCCATCAATCCTAAAAGCGGCGACACCGTAGATGGGAGTACAACTCATCCTTTTTGGGGACTTCAATTGCATCTTTGATGCAGACCTGGACAGAGACCCCCCTAGAGATAACACCAAGCCTCGCATGTCGAGGTCACTTAACACCATAATGCAGGGCATGCAACTTAGAGACGAGTGGAAGGCCCGAAACCCTACAAAAAGAGAGCTTTCCTGCTACACCCCGGCTGCTAACATATTCAGCCGAATCGATCACTGCTGCCTCACTTCTGGTCTCTCCGCCACCACGGAGGGAATATCTTACTTACCTCGATATCTCTCTGATCATGCACCATTATTACTTACCCTGAAAAGTGGACCTGGTTGACCGTCCATATGCACACACAGTAGTGAAGGCCTTGCAACACTACTTTGAGGACAATTGGGGTCAACAGCCAATAGATCCACGGAGTGGGAGGCCATGAAGGTGGTCCTGAGGGGGGTACATATGGACCACATACGGGGTAAAGCACCAGCTGAGGGATGATATTACAGCTCTAGAGAAGCAGCTTAAGAGACTGGACAGCCTCCTCATATGACTGAATGGACGCGGGTCCCCGGAGAGTTACTTGAAGCCTGGGCCAGGCTAGAAAAATTCATGTACACCACCTATAGACAAAGACTGCACATGGAGGGGGACAGGTCAGGAGCACTCCTTGCGTGCATGATTGGGACAGAGAAAGAGCACACACCCATCCTACAACTCAGAAACGGTGAAGGGAACATGGTACATACACAAGGCGCGATTCTAGAGGAATTCGCGACCCACTTAAAGAACACGTGTGCAACTGACATCCGTGTTTGACCGCATACACTGCAGGAATGTTTTGAGGATATGACACTTCCCACCCTAAGAGAGGAGGACGCAGAAGTGCTTGCATCGATTAAAAGGCTGAAACAAGAGAAATGCCTGAGAGCGATGGGCTCCCAGTTTTATCAAAAATTTGCCCCGTAGTTGGCTACCCACCTTCTTGACGCGTTCAATGAAGCCCTGGTCCGCAGAGAGCTCCCCAAAACCATGCTGGAGGCGATGGTGTCTATGATCCCCAAGCCGGATAGAGAACCCCTACCCCCGAGCTCCTATAGGACCATCTCTCTCCTGAACATTGACGCAAAAGTTTTAAGCGCCATACTAGCAGCTCGTCTCCTACCATATATGTCCCAATTAATCCACTCGGACCAGGCCGGATTTGTTCCCAGACGGAACACCACACACAATCTACGCAGACTTGCACATATTTGGCATACACCACATCTCAAGGAAGAAAGCTGGGCACTGAGTCTCCTGGATATCCAACAGACTTTTGACTCAGTGGATTGGAGTTATATGTGGGCGGTACTCCAAAGATGGGACTGGGTGAAAAGTATATTGCCTGGATGAAAATACTCTACACTAGGCCCACGGCTAGAGTGCGCCTCCAAGACCAGGTATCGGATAGCTTTGTACCCGGCAGGAATGTCCCTTGTCCCCACTCCTATTCGCCATTGCGATGGAGCCCTTGGCAATTACCCTCAGAAATGGGCTGGAGGGGTGGGGTATCCGGCTGGGTGGCACTAACCATGTGGTGTCTATGTACGCCGATGACACGCTCGTATACCTCCGGCATCCTGAAGAAGTGGTACCTGTGCTTATTAAGGAGCTGACAAGATTCGGGGAGGTGTTGGGACTACGCCTCAACCCAGGGAAATCTAAGCTTTTCCTCATGGAAGTCCTGGCTAGAAAGGGAGAGAACGAGTTACCCCAGGTGGGAATGCATTGGGTCAGAGATGAGGTGCGATATCTGGGGATTAAACTGGTGCACACACAGGCAGCCTATTTGGAGAGTAATGTGGGGAGATGCGTGGAAGGCATCCAAAAATCGATTGCCTTCTGGAAGGAACTCCCGTTGTCACTGATGGGTGAAGTGGCACTGACGAAAATGGTGATCTTACCACGCTGCCTGTATATCATACAAAATTCACTCTACCGAATCCCACACACGTACTTCCAACATTTGGAGCGCCTATTGGTGGACCTACTGTGGGGATCAAAAAGGAAACTGGTAAAATTGGACACCTTGCAAAAGAAATGGGAACAGGGAGGGCTTGAGGTCCCCCGGTTGGAATTATATTACATGGCGGCGCAGCTCTAGCATGCGGTGCACTGGCTGGACAAACAAGATAATTGGGACCAACGGTTATTAGCAGGCACGCACCAAGGGGTCTCACTCCCGGAGCTCCTCATGCTGGGGTCTGGAGTGCCTGAACAAATCCCATACATTATTCGGCATGTGTCCGCAACCTGGGAAGCTGCAATAAAAAAAGTAGTAATAAGAGCACCTTATGCCCCTGATGCCCCACTATGGGCCGTACAGCCCTTCAAAAAGATAGGACAAACTATGCCAATCACTAAATGGACAAAGGGAGGTTACCGCATGATGGGAGATCTATATGCCGCCCGACGATTCCTAACAAGGGAGGAAGCGGAAAACATGTTTGAGCTGGGCAGGGGGAAATACCTGCAATACGCAAAAATCTCTGCGGTGGCCTGTGAGCTGTGGCCGACATTCCCGCAAGAGTCGCGCACCACTGCAACCCTACAGGCAATAACCGCCCTAGCGGGAGGACGTAGACTGGTCTCACATATTTACAAAGCGCTTGGAGAGGATCTCCCCACCGGTCCCTTCGAAATTCACACTAAATGGGACGCTGTACTAGATGAACCCCTAACAGAGACAAAATGGAAGAAGGTGCACGAGGGGGTCAAACAGATCAGCTCCAATGCTAGATTCAAACTTACACAATATAACATTGTATACCAAACCTACCTGACCCCGCAGGTGCTCCATAAAATATACCCGGACCGATCCATGGGACTGCCTGGAGCTGGCACCTTACTGGGGGAAGGTGATAGACTGCTCACAGAAGGCCACGGGCTGGACGCTACCACACACTGTCAAGGAGGTAATACTGGGACTTCTCTCCAAACCCAAAGCTAAAAAACTCTGGGCCAAATATATGCGTGAATGGGCCACTGCGGAGCTAATCCGAATGAAAAGAGTCAGAAGGGATGATAAACTAGAAGAAGATGCGAGGGCTTGGTACACCATGATAACAGATGTAACACAGAAAGATGACCTTCCTCCGGAGGAAACAGATGAGACACAGGCAGATCAAGACGGGTCAGAGACAGTAGCAACACACAGAAGTTCCCCAGCACCTGAGAATAGTGCAGATACATAGACCCCATGGATAGCGGTCAGACTTTTAGAACCCGGAATTGACATGACACGACTAACACACCCTGGGGGGGGAGGGAGGGATACGTTAATTGTTTAGGCTTGTATAATTAATAAAACGTTATTTGCGTCTAGAACCTGTAACATGCTCCAACAATATAAGTTTGATAATATGAGCAAGCCTTTTCTGCGAAAAAGAATATACTGAATACCCTGCTGTAACAATTTGAACTGTATAGCTCCTGATCTGACCTTTTTGTGATTTTGGAAAATGCTAATAAAATTGTTTAAAAAAAAAAAATATTTTCCCAAAAAGTGCACTGGTGATTTTTGTTGCACATGGAACATTTTGGAGCAATATGTCAAGTGGGGGACGCGAAAAAGGGGGGTAAAAAAAATGTGTTTCCATTTTAATTCCCATAGGAGCTTCGCATTTGACTACAGCCCGAACCACTGGAGGGAATTCCACCAAATTTGGCAGAAAGTTAGCTTTTGTTCGACAGATTGTGATTTATGTTATTTGATGTAAATCTGGTCAGTAGTTGTTGAGATATTTAAGGAAATCCAAATTTGTATATCTGCGACCGCTGCTAATTCATGAATAATAACGAGCTTGTGCAGAGATCTGCAGAGCTCTGATTGGCTGTCAACACTTTATCCAGGAAGTGTTGGCAGCCATCTTGGGACTCGGCTTCAGTCAAGTCCCACCAAAAAACATAAGAAAAAAAAGAAAAGGGGGCAATGTAGGAATACCCTTAACCTCAAGTCTTGGTCTCCCGTGCTTGTTTTTAATTAAACCCCCGGTGGGCCAGGTGCCGGGGACCTGCCAAGTTTATTAAATTAAAGGAGGGGGCACATGTGGCCTCTGCCTCCATGGGCATTTTTATGCCCCAGGACCACCACTTCCCCAGTGCTTATGTTTAATTGAATGTGGGGTGATGCACAGTCCCTGGGGCACCATGGACCACTACCCCCGGGGCATTAAATAAACAAATACGGGGTGCTATGTGGACCCCCCCCCCCGAGGACCACCACCTCTCCAGGGCTTTTGTTAAATTAAATGCAGGGGAGGCTGCCCGGGGACAACCACTTCCCTGGGGCTATAATTAACATTCAAGAGGTAGTCTGTGTGGACCCCCAACCCCAGGGACCACCACCTCCCCTGGGCCAAATACAAGAAAAGAGGGGAGCCACACAGCCCCTCCAGAAGCCATTAATGGCCCTGGAGACCGCCACTCCCCAGGGCCGGCTTCTGCTATGTCCCAGGGTGCTCACCCCTGGGACATAGCTGTTTGCTTTTGCTTGGCGTGAGCTGACAGCTCCCACAAAGCAAAAGCAAACACACTGGTTCCAGCGGGCAGGAGCTGTCAAAGTGCTAACGCTGCTTGGAAGTGGAGGATTCATCTCTTTCCCTGAGCGCAGACTTGCGGGCAGGGTAATAAATCTATTTCTCCTGCACTCAGGAAGCTGCATTTCCAGCAGTTCCCTGCGTGCGGCAGCAATGCCAGATCCCGCAGGAGATGAGGAGCTGACTGGGACCACGGGGCATTGAGGCTCTCTCCCTGCGGCCCAAGGTAAATGGACAGAAGGCAGCAGAAAGAGGCAGAATAAAGGTCATCAACTAGCAGAAAGTGGCAAGGTAAAGGTGAGAAAAAGCAGAAAGAGGCAGAACAAAGGTCAACAATGAGAAGAAAGAGCCAAGATAAAGGAGACAAACGATCATAAAGAGGCATAATGAAGGTCAGCAACGAGCAGAAAGAGGCACAATAAAGGTGAGAAACTAGCAGAAAGAAGCAGAATAAAGGTGAGAAATGAGCAGAAAGAGGCAGAAACAAGCAAAGAGACAAAGAGAGGCAAAATAAAGGTGAGAAACAAGTGGAAAGAAGAAAAATAAAGGTCACCAATGAGCAGAAAAAGGCGAAATAGAGATGAGAAACGAGCAATAAGAGGCAGAGTAAAGATCAGAAACAAGCAGAAGGAGATAAAATAAAGCTGAGAAATGAGCAGGAAGAGGCAGAATAAAGGTCAGAAACGAGCAGAAGGAGATAAAATAAAGCTGAGAAACGAGCAGGAAGAGGTAAACTATAGGTCAAAAACTAGCAGAAACAGGCAGAATAAAGGTCAGAAGGGAGCAGAAAGAAGCAAAATTACGGGCAGAATGAGCAGAAAGAGGCAACATAGAGAGCAGGAGCAAGCAGAAACGAGGCAGAAAAATGAGTAGAAAACAAGCAGAGGAGGCACAAAACCGAAGGCAGTAGAGGGTAACAGACTGCAGGCAAGCTTGACAAGGGGACCATCACAGGGAGATCTGGCACAAAGACCAGTTCCCATGGGCCTTCCTCCTTTTTTTACCTCGTACCCACTGACAGACCCACTCACACATTCACACACCCACTCAAAGACCCACCCATGCACCCACTGACAGACACTCAGAAACTCATGCACCCACTCACAGATCAGTTCAAGCACTCATTCACCCACTCACAGACCCACTGAAAGAGACACACAGACCCACTCAGAGACTCACACACTCATGCACACACTCAGAGATACACACACCCACTCGCAGACCCACTAAGACACTCAGGCACCCACTCCCAGATCCACTCAAACACTCATGCACCCACTCACAGAGGTGAGAAACGAGCAGCAAGAGGTTGAATAAAGGTCAGAAACAAGCAGATGGAGATAAAACAAAGATGAGAAACAAGCAGGAAGAGGCAGAATAAAGGTCAGAAATGAGCAGAAAGAGGCAAAATAACGTTCAGAAACTAGCAGAAAGAGGCAAAATGAAGGTCAGAAAGGAGCGAAAGAGGCAGAATAAAGGTCAGAAACAAGCAGAAAGAGGCAAAATAGAGTCCCAAAACGACCAGCAAGAGGCAAAATACAGGTCAGAAACAAGCATAAAGAGGCAAAAAAAAGATGATAAACAAGTAGAAAGACCCAGAATAAGGGTCAGAAATGAGCAGAAAGAGGCAATATAAATGTCAGAAATGAGCAGACAGAAGCAGAATGAAGGTCAGAAGGGAACAGAAAGAGGCTGAATAAAGGTCAGCAACAAGCAGAAAGAGGCAAAACAAGGTGAGAAACGAGCAGAAAGCGGCAGAATAGAGGTCAGAAATGAACAGAAAGAGGCAAAATAGAGATCAGAACCGAGCAGCAAGAGGGAGAATAAGTCAGAAACGAGCAGAACAAAGGTCAGAAACGAGCAGAAAGAGGCAAAATAAAGATGAGAAATGAAAAGAAAAAGGCAGAATAAAGGTGAGAAATGAGCAGAAAGAAGCAAAATAAAGGTGAGAATCTACGAGAAAAAGGCAGAAAAAAGGTCTGAAACAAGTAGAAAGAGGCTGACTAAAGGTTAGCAATGAGCAGAAAGAGGCAGAATAGAGGTCAGAAATGAACAGAAAGAGGCAAAATAGAGATCTGAAACAAGCAGCAAGAGGCAGAATAAAAGTCAGAAATGAGCAGAAAGAGGCACAATGAAGGTCAAAAGGGAGTGGAAGGAGGCAGAATAAAGGTCAGAAATGAGCAGAAAGAGGCAACATAGAGGGCAGGAGCAAGCAGAAAAGAGGCAGAAAAACAAGCAGAAAACTAGCAGAGGAGTCACAAAACTGAAGGTAGTAGAGGGTAGCAGACTGCAGGCAAGCTGGACAAGAGGACCATCACGGGGAGCTGGCCTGAAGACTTGCTCGTGTGGGCCTCCCTCCTTTTTTTACCACATACCCACTCACAGACCCACTCAGACATTCACACACTCAATTATAGACCCACTCAGAAACTCATGCACCCGATGGCAGACACACTCACACACTCATTCACCCACTCACAGGTCCATTTAAGCACTCATTGACCTACTCACTAACCCACTGAGAGATTCACACACTCACAGACCCACTCAGAGACACACACTCCTGCACCCTATCATAGACCCACTAAGAGGCACACACACCAACTCCCAGACTCACTCAGACACACACATAGGTGATAAAGGAGCAGCAAGAGCCAGAATAAAGGTCAGTAACAAGCAGATGGAGATAAAATAAAGATGAGAAACAAGCAGGCAGAGGCAGAATGAAGGTCAGAAAAGAGCAGAAAGAGGCAAAATAAAGGTCAGAAGGGAGCAGAAAGAGGCAGAATAGAGGTGAGAGTTGAGCAGAAAGGCAAAATAAAAGTGCAAACGAGCAGAAAAAGGCAGACTAAAGGTCAGAAATTAACAGAAAGAAGTTGAATAATAGTCAGCAATGAGAAAAAAGTGGGAAAATAAGGTGAGAAATGAGCAGGAAGAGGCAGAATAGAGGTCAGATACAAACAGCAAGTGGCAGAATATCAGTCAGAAACGAGCAGAAAGTTGCAATATAAAGTTCAGAAATAAGACAAAAGAGGCAAAATAAAGATGAGAAACAAATTGAAAGAGGCAGAATAAAGGTGAGAAATGAGCAGAAAGAGGCAAAATAAAGGTGAGAAACTAGGAGAAAGAGGCAGAAAAAAGGTCCGAAACAACTAGAAAGAGGCTGAATAAAGGTCAGCAATGAGCAGAAAGAGGCAGAATAGGGGTCAGAAATTATCAGAAAGAAGCAAAGGAGAGATCAAACACGAGCAGCAAGAGGCAGAATAAAAGTCAGAAATGAGCAGAAAGAGGCAGAATAAAGGTCAGAAATGTGCAGAAAAGGCAGAATAAAGGTCAGAAGGGAGCAGAAAGAGGCAAAATTATGGTGAGAAATTAGCAGAAAGAGGCAGATTAAAGGACTGGAGTGGGCAGAAAGAGGCACAATAACTGGCAGAATGAGCAGAAAGAGGCAACATTGAAGGCAGGAGCAAGGAGGAAAGATGTCATATGTGAGTCCAGCCACTCACCTGAAATCCAGGAGCGTCTGTAGGGGCGATGACTGTTCCTCAACACCCCCTGAACACTTCTCAGCGCTACTGAGAGAAACAGGAGCCCCGGCAGGTGTTCAAAGAGGGAAGGGGATTGGGACGAGAGACGAGAGACAAGAGAAGAGAAAGACTGCTCCTGTTCGCCGCCTGGGCCAGCCAGGATTCGGGTTCTTATGGTACTGGCGCAACACTTGTCTAACCTAAGGACAAAATGAAGGGTGTCAGCTAAACAACAACCTCAGGAAACCTCCCAAATATCCCGCAAAGCTTTTGTCAAATCTTTAACCAATTACCTCTCTTTGCGTTGTGATGTATTCAGATTAAATGGGTTTTTCTCACATGGGTTATATGGAACAGAACAACTGTTTCTATGAAACACAATGTATATAAAACATATTAGTCTTTATATTCAGCCCGTTTCACTGCCACAGTTGCTGCTCACCTTGGGGCCAGGACCGCAAGAACCAGCCTGCATTGCGGTCAGCTGCAGCACACGTCACCAGCAGCGCCAGGAGGTGCTAGAAAAATCGTTGCGGGCTCCCACAGCGCGGGAAGCCCGTTTCACTGCCACAGTTGCTGCTCACCTTGGGGCCAGGACCGCAGGAACCAGCCTGCATTGCGGTCAGCTGCCGCACACATCACCAGCAGCACCAGGAGGCGCTTGAAAAATTGTTGCGGGCTCCCGCAGCGTGGGACACGCATGGGCAGTGCCCGGGCAAAGCCTGGGCTAAGGGCGGGCCCGTCCTTGCCCGCCATTGCCAGGAAGAGCAGGGCAGGGCCACCCCCCTTTAGTTTGGCTACTGGACCCTCGAGATGCCCACGCACGCATAAGGTACTGTGTCGCTTCGTTATGTCCACCTTGTGGCCTGCTTAAATGAAAAGATTCTGGACATTATTACAAACATTTTCACGCTCTGCTAAATTCCACCACTCCTGCTGACTCACTGTAGAGACGTTTGAAAGGAGCTTGTTTGTTGGTTAGTTGGGGGGATATTTCGGGTCATTGGGTAATGGATACTGCCTTACTGTACTAGGTTGAGTAGGATTCTTACTATAATTATTCCCTCTCATTTGGGGCGACGCGTCTAGAGGCCTCCGAATACTGGGATATGGGGAAGAGAAAAACTATGGAGGGTACGGGTGGTGCTCAGTCTGGGAAAGGGAAAAAGGTCAGGAAATCCCTAAAACACCCAGCTAGTTACTGTGTAATAGAGCGCATTGACAATCTGATAAGCGAGTGTGTAGACATACTTGACGCAGGATCTCCCACTCCACCCACCCTATCCCAAACTCTAACAAACAAAACCCAGCCCATACCGACTACTAATAGTCACAACTGCGCTCCGGTAATCCCGGCTATGTTTAAAAAGACATGCTCCAGGGAGGTTTGTGCACAAAACAAGGAGGACTCAGCGAACACAGCTGGGATTCACTGCCCCTCTGCTACATGCAATTCTAACACCAACCAGAGTTCTCCCAAAACTTCCTATAGTATATCACCACAGCTAGAATCTAGTATTCTTTGTACTAATAGGTTTACCCCCCTAATGGCCTTATCTGAAAAAAACAAGGAAGACCGATCCCAACACTGGCCCGAATCCCTAGAGGTGACCACAGGTGCTCCTAATTCAGAATCCCTGAACCCAAGTACCCACCAGTTTATTATTGATCTGAGGGCTGAAGTAGGGTCCCTGAGAGCGATGATTGATGGACTTACTGCACTAGGTAAATCGATATTATATACTGGTCCTCCACCTGTATTTCCAGCAACACGGGAGTCGGGTGCTTTAGTACAGCAAGTACAGCCGGCAACACAAGATTTAAGCAGCCACTTTCAGTCCCATCAGCCAAACAACTGCCAAGGGATAATCCGCACTCACGGGCACCCACAGTTACTGCTAACAGTTGCTGTTCACCATACTCAAACATTCCCCTATCTTAATGCCAATCCCGCTAAACGCCCATTAAATCGAGCAGGTGTGCAGGCCCCCGCAACCACCAGAGGATTTGGAATCTGTCCCAAAGCCAGTCATCATCAAATTACAGTAGGAGCCATCTATTACATACAGTCCCACCTCGCTTGCCACTTGCAAATAAAATCTTTATGGTCAATGTTCCCAAACTTGGCGCGAGGCAGGGATTCGAGGGGGAGGACTCGCTGATCAATAAAGCGATCCTTTGGATCCGCCATGTGAGGGGCTGTCGCTCGGTAATTTGAGACGACATTATTAGGGCGTGCAGATGCACATCACCAGGTCAACCATCAGATTGCATCGAGCTGATATTAAAAGGACCTGACTTGGCTGAAAACCTACTCACCCTAGAATTTCGTACTTGCTCCCCTGACTCTTCTTCTATTCAACTTAGGCATTCTATTCCTAACATGCCAGCCCCGTTCCTATTGCTGGAAAGAAGACCTAGCAGTTCCAGTCTAGAACACAATGACTGACTTCTGGAGGAAGTCAACCGGCCCTCCAGATTGTATCCCTCCCCTTCATGCCAGGGTGACACTGGCCTGGGCGAAGAGCTCCATCAGAAGGCGCCTAACTCAAGTGTGAATGGATCTCTATCTGTCGTAGGCGCAGGTAGCGCTGCTAGTAGTCTTAATGAGTCGGAGGGTGCATCACGTTGCGTGGGTGCGCCTCCTACTATAGATCATAACACTTTAACACACAAAATACCTGTGAAAGGACAAACATCTATAGCTATAGTATCCGGAACATTGCTGGTCTAAAACAAAAGCTTGATGACCCGGACTGGCACAGCTATATAGATAAATTTGACATCTGCCTTTTTCAAGAGACATGGTTACTTACCCCCCCATTTAAGTTAGGTTACAAAACATACTATAAGAATGCTATCCCAATGCAGAGAGGAAGACCATCAGGGGCCTTGTAATATGGATCAAAATTTCACTTTGGATGTGATCCAACGATTACATCATAGACTCCCCAGATCTATTGGCAGTGTACTTATATGATAATAACGAAAAATTGTATTTGTTTAACACCTATAACAGACCAATTAGACAAAATTTAAATTCTGAGACCATCAACACACTAGGTAGCTCCCTGGACCATGTAGATCCTAGTGACACCGTGATTGTATGTGGGGATTTCAACTGTGACTATGAGCCACTAAACGGATTAGAAAATGTAACAGAGGAAGAGGATATGGCCATAGGATTGCCTCAATTAGTGGCGGGCCACCAAAACCTTACACTAATGCTGCATTACAGATAATGCAGATCACTATAGAACACCATCTAAGGGCATGCAACAGGAGGGTATTCAGCAATGGGGATGAAAAAGCCTCTCTTAACACTTTTAAACGTGGGAGCTCACAGTCGAGAATAGATTATATAATGCACAGCATTCACAGCTGGAGCAGGATAGTGAGCTTCAGAATAGAGACGAGGGAGGACAGTGACCACCGACCACTATGTTTGGAAGTAATATGTCAGTCAGCAAGGGATGACCAACCCGATATTTCCACACAAAATGTACATCCCCTAGTAGGAAATAATCGAAGATCCATCAAGTGGCCTAAGGTTACAGGTAATACAGAGCTAATGACAAGCATCTATAACACCTTTGCTGAGGTAGTGGGTGCCCACCTAGAGACGAGCAATTTGACTGTAACATCAATGCACTCTCTCTTAGTTGCAAAGCTAGAGCCCCTTCTCACTAAAAACATCAGGAAGAAATCGAAACCCAATTTTAAGCTGGGACCAAAAGTAAATCCATGGTACACAATAGAGTATAGAAAAAACAAGAAAAATTTACTTGAAATTCTAAAGCAGGGAAACGCAGACTCAGTAAGGAGGGCCAGGGACGCTCATAGGAGAGCATTGGCTACTGCCAAAAGGAATTGGGAGGAAAATAGCTGGCTCGACCTCTTGCAGGCAGCAAAAACTAATAATTCAGCAGAGTTTTGGAAGATAATAGCATGTGGGGGCAAGGACCAAGTAGCGAGGACGGAGCATTATTTAGATTCGGCTGTTTGGACCGAGCATTTTAGTAATTTGTACTCCTGCTTCCGGCCCATTTCCACTCCGATTGGAGACAGTGAGCATGCTAATAACGAGGGAGACAGCGAAGTGATTGTTTTCTCATTGCAAGAAACCGAATACGCTATAGATACCATCAAGCAGGGGAAAGCACTGGGACTAGATAGACTCCCTGGAGATCTATTTAAACATGATAAAAAGGTTTGGGTCCCATATGTTTACTCCCTTAGCAATGCAATAGCAGCAGGTACCCCAGTACCGGGATCGTGGAAAGGGGCAGAAATTGCCCCTATCCACAAAAAAGGCAGTAAACAGAAACCCGAGAATTACAGACCAATTAGCCTGATAGATGTACTTCAAAAAATCCACGCCAGACAATTACTAAATAGGCTCAACGATTGGATAGAGACCAATAATATAATGTCCCCATATCAGGCAGGATTCAGATCATGCACTAGCACAGTAGACCAAGTCTTCAGACTTTGGTGCATCATCTGGAAATACGTCAAGATAAGGGAGGGTCACATCTATGTAGCATTTGTTGATTTAAGGGCAGCTTTTGACCTTGTACCCAGATGTTTTATATGGGATTCACTAAAAAAACAAAAAGCTCCCTCCAGCCTATTAACACAGATTAAAGGCTACCCAATGAAAACTATGCTAGAGTCCGCTGGGGCTTGAATGGGGAACCCACAAAGCCAATCCCAATAGAGAGAGGAGTGAGACAGGGTTGCATACTGGCTCCCACCCTGTTCTCACTCTATATCAATGACGTGGTAAATTATCTACTAAAAAAAGGAAATGACCCTCCCAAATTGAACGGAAACTTGGTACCGGTGCTGCTGTTCGCAGACGATACCATTCTGATTTCACAGACCCCAAAGGGACTACCAAATCTGATGGATGATTTTAATAGATATTGCAACGTAAAGGCCTAGAAATAAACACCAGCAAAACCAAGTATATGGCCATAAACCCACACAAGGGTTTTAAAAATAATTTTACGTTGAGTAATCAAAGAATAGAACATGCCACTAATTTTACCTATTTGGGCATATTACTAGACTCCAAATTAGCATGGAAACATCAAGTCAACCATTCAGCACTACGGTTAGCCCAAGGGTCAGGGGCAGTCCTTAAGAAGTACAGTCTGTCCTTAAGCAAACCTGTGACACCAGCACTCGAGCTATACAAATGCAAAGTCCAGGCAGCAGCACTGTATGGATCAGAGCTATGGGGCATCAGTGACACTAAGCAACTAATAACTGTGGAAAATAAATTTGCGAGGAAACTGTTGGGGCTACCCCTATCAACACCACTCATCCCAATGTTCCACGATTTAGACATGAAGCGCATAGGGCATCTACAACCTTGCGACCATTGCTTTATTGGTTACGGTTGTGGACAACACCAGAACTAGAAGCATATAGAGAAGGTGTACGAGAATTATTGATCATTGACACATGCCTTACCTTCCCCTGGCTAAGATTCGTAAGGAAATGGCTTATTGAGTTAGGTCTTGGATCATATTGGACCGAGCCGCACAGCTTAACATCAAGCTGCAAAGACATATTAAAGGGAACTTATTGGCAATATATGCTGAACATGCTCCACTGCGACCCGAGCCTAGGAAGGTTAACATCCCAATTCCTTACCACTAAACCAAGCCCGAGTCGGGAAGAACTTCTTGATAATGTACAGCCGTACTTAGCAAGAACTCTGTACCTAAAGCTAAGGTACAATATTCTACAGACTAAGAGTCACACAGCAAATTGGGGGGGCAAGGGAGATCGCTCTTGCACTTTATGCACTACACGCACTTTAGGGTCCATAGAAAATACAGCACATATTCTATTCTTCTGCACGGCGTATGAGAGGGTAAGGAGGAAATGGATCCAACCGTTATGTAATTCAATGGGATTTAGAAAGCACCAAGAGGCACAGAGGGTATTGACAACTAGCACTGTACCGCATGTTATATTTGCCTTATCCCGATACTTGTTTATAGTGGGACTGATAAGGAAAAAAGCGGGGTTAAAGCTGTGATGTGCCATGGACCAACACATCTATGACTCTGGTTATTTTATGCAATTCAAAATGGTTTCAATCACTTCCCCCTTTTATTGTATTTTAAGAAGCTTTTTATCTACCTTTTCACAAAAGAGAACTTACGGGGGTGGAAACAACAGAATGCTATGGTGATTGGTTTAAAGTGTTGTAAATTGTTCTTATTTTTAAATGATGACTATTTTTATTGAGAATACTTTTATAGATGGCTTGATGTATTTTAGATTGTACTATGAATGATCGTATTACTGTGAAACTTTTATGGCCTTTGGCCGCAATAAAGTATTCAATATATAATAAAAAAAGATTTGTACTTAGTATGCTCTTAATTGCTCCAACTCTCACCTGGTTATACTATAGGTTAAGCACCAAGTGAGCCTTAGTCTGTACTGCACATAGTTCAGAGCAAATTAAACACCAAATGCCTGAACGGGTTAAATGCTTAAACAAGTCACCAGCAATATGCTAAACGCAGCCTGAAGAGCTGATACCAAAAGTCAAGATCTGGTAGTCATAATAAATGGTTGTGTTTTTGAACATTACTCGCGAAATCCAAAACACGAAGCGCAGGCTAAGTGAAAATCATACAATGAACACTTAGCTCTCTGTGCACGATGTCCGTTTGTTGTCCTTTCGTCTTGAGCCAGCTCGAAGAACGAAGAGGGGAATCCCTTGCAGACTCCGGTGACGCGATACAGGAGGCGAGGCCAGAGGAGTTCACACGTCGCAGCCGATAAGCAAAAAGCCAAGCGACGCGTACGAGGAGGGCGTGGATATTTATAGCCTGTTTCTGGGCGTTGCCTGGTACGTCGGAGCAACGCGCCCAGCAACAGCATTAGTCACGTGCTCAGCCAGCTGAGCTGTTGCCCTGGTAACTTGACAACAATGCCGGTGCGCGCGTTTCCTCAGCGCGCATCGGTATCTTTAAGGAAAAAGGGTTTGTTAATCAAAACGGCAGTTCAGACGTTAAGGACAAGGTGTCCGGATGCCCCTCATTCCACAACAAGCATTGGCAATGCCAACAATAAGCTTCAGCAAGGTTCACAGCAAGTATTTAGGCTAATTCCACAACAAGCACTGGCAATGCCAACAACAAGCTTTAGTAATTGTGCATGAAAGCACACAACCTGCCCTTAAATACACATTGCCACATGACTGGTGTGAATACCATGTGGATGTTGGAAAATAATACAGTTAATTCTGTTTCCTGTGAGGTGGGAATTCCTGACAGTCCTCCCTCTCAAATGTCCTGGTACAGGTCGTGGTTTTGAGGGATGTTGCTGATGGAAATGTCGTACCAGACGTGGAGCATGGACAGAAGAGGCGGGTTCCCATGAGTTATCCTCAGCCCCGTATCCTTTCCATGCTAATAAGTAATGTAAAACCCTGTGTATTCTTTTAGAATCTAAGATCTTGGCCACTTCAAATTCCCATTCTCCCTGTATCTTAATGGGTGGTGGTGGTGGGCCTGTCCGAGTGGTGGGGGAATAGGGCGGAATTATGGAGACATGAAAGACTGGATGGATTTGGTACTCCGCAGGAAGAGCCAATTTAACAGTCACTGGGTTAATCATTTTAAGAATGGAAAACGGGCCCAGAAATCTTGGCTGTAATTTTTGGGACGCAGCTATGTGCAGATTTTTCGTTGAAAGCCATACCTGATCTCCTATGAGTACTGAGGGGCGCGTAATCTATGCTTGTCAGCTTGTTTTTTGACCTGTTGTTGGTATGAAGCTAAATGTTGTTTGACATGCGTCTGGATGTGTGATAATTTCTTGTGATGATCCTGGACAGGTGGGACCTGACTTGTGGTAGATGTTTGCACTAGTGGGAGCATTCTGGGATGATAACCCAATAGACAGTAAAACGGTGAATCTCCAGTAGCTGAGTGGATAGTGTTGTTATACACAAATTCTGCTATTGGTAATGCCTTATCCCATTCTGTGGTTAAAGTGGTAAGGAAACAACGTAGTGTTTGCTCCAGGGTTTGATTCAATTGTTCTGTCTGCCCGTCCATCTGAGGATGATAAGCAGAAGACAGGCGGACATCTATTTTCATAGCTGAACAAAAACTTCGCCAAAACCTGTAGATGAAATGTGGACCCCGATCAGATACAATGGCAGTCGGCAATCCATGTAGTTTAACCACATGTTGTACAAAAAGGTCAGTTAGTTCTTTTGCTGAAGGCATGTGTTTTAAAGGGACAAAATGTGCCACTACCACCCATATGATGGAATATCCATTGGATTTAGGCAGGCCAGTGACAAAATCCATACTCAACGTATTCCAAGGTGCGGGTGGTGTGGGCATGGGTTGTAACAATCCTGCAGGAGCAACATGAGAGGTTTTGGATTGTACACAGGCTGGACACGTTTTGACGTAGTTTTCAACATCAGACGTTAATGTGGGACACCAAAAATCTCTCTGACACAATTCCAAAGTTTTCTTAAAACCTGGGTGACCAGCTAAAGCGGTGTCATGATTCCAGTACAATATAGTGTCACGTAGGTCTTGTGTGGGAATGTACAAACAATCATCATGGTATAATAGGTCTCCTCTTTTAGTGGTTTGAGGTGGTGAAGCCTCCTTATGCTGTGCTTGTAAAACCTGAGTCAAGAATTCCCTGGGATCACAAAGAGCAATGATTTTGTTTTTGGGAATGATGGGATTGGGTGCATCTGTATTCTTGTCACTGGTGGAAAAATTTAGTCGTGACAATTTGTCAGCTTTCTGTTGCTCTTTACCAGGCCTATACGTAATTATGAAATCAAATGAATTAAAGAATAACAGCTAACTAAGTTGGCGTGGTGTTAATGCCTTGACATTTTGGTAGAATTGTAAGTTGTGGTGATCTGAGAAAATGGTGATAGTATGATGAGCTCCTAATAAATGATGTCGCCATTCTTGAAATGCGAGCTTGATGGCCAATAGTTTGCGTTCAGTCACCGTGTAATTCTGTTCAGCTGGCAAGAGTATTTTAGAAAAATAGGCTACTGGGTGCAAGTGGCTTGTTTCAGGATCTCTTTGGGACAAAAATCCCCCAACTGCAATTTGGGAAGCGTCTGCCTCAACATAGAAAGGTTGAGATGGATCTGGGTGACGTAAGATTGGTGCTTCTGTAAAGGCCTTTTTCAGTTTCCGAAATGCTTCTTCTGCTGCTGGGGACCAATGGAATTTAACTCCCTTTTTAAGCAAGTGAGTGATGGGCGAGACAATGGAAGAAAACTGAGGAATAAAGCGCCAATAAAAATTGACGAAACCCAGAAATCTTTGGATGTCCTTTAAAGATCCTGGAGTTTCCCATTTCAAAATGGCCTGTACTTTAGACTGGTCCATAGCAATTCCATTGGGGGAGATCACATAGCCCAAGAACTCAATACGCTTAGCATGAAAGACACATTTGTCTAACTTGGCATATAACTGATGTTCTCGCATGCGCTGTAAAACAGCCCGGACATGTCCTATATGCTCTTCGGTTGAGGATGAGTAAATGAGGATATCGTCAATGTAACAAATTACAAAGACATCCAGAAAGTCCTGCAGCACTTCATTGATAAAAAATTTAAATGCTGCAGGAGCATTCCACAAACCGAAGGGCATTACTGTGTACTCAAAAAGAACAAACTTCGTCCTGAAGGTGGTCTTCCACTCATCTCCGTCTTTCACTCTAATGAGATGATATGCGCCCCAAAGGTCCAGTTTGGTGAAGATGGTTGAATTACGCACTTAATCCAACAATACAGGTATCAGGGGAAGAGGATACCTGTTTTTGACTGTCACTTTATTTATTGCGCGGTAGTCAATACAGGCGCGGAGCTCATGATTCTTTTTTGGACGAAGAAAAGTGGAGAACTAACAGGAGAGGTGGAATGTCTAATAAAGCCCTTTAGTAATAGATCATCCAAATATTCACGCAAGTAGCGGTTCTCAGGTTCTGACAAAGCATACACACGACTGCATGGCAGAGTGGCTCTGGGAAGCAAATCAATACGACAGCCGTAGGGCCGATGAGGTGGCAATGAGTTGCCTGTTTTTCAGAGCAGACATCATGAAAATCAGTGTAAAACTTAGAGAGAGAGATTGCAGTTTGTTCCTCAACCTCTGGTTCAGGAGTTTCTAACACAGATACACAATGCAATGGAGTCACAGGCTGTTGCTTCTCTGAATAGCATTTCTGCCAGCAATGTGTAGAACCCAGAGTAACTGTGCGTTTGATCCAATCAATTTTGGTATTGTGTAATTGGAGCCATGGGATATCCAGTATGGCTCCAAAAACCAGAGTGTCAATAAGATCAAATTGAATTTGTTCGGCGTGACCATTTGCACAGGTCATAGTCAAAGGGACGGTCTGATAATGAATCAATCCTGAGGATAATTCAGAACCGTCAACAGCCCGTACTGGTTCAGAGATATCTTTCTTGATGGTAGGAATATTTAAAGTTTTGGCTAATCCTATATCTACGAAATTACCAGTAGCCCCAGAGTCTAGTAGGATAGGGATAACCTTACGAATCTGATTAGTAAATAACAACGTCATGATCAACGTGAGAGGACGTGGTATGAGCGTCATGGTATTTGCTAACAAGTAATATGAGACCAAATCGTCAGTTGTGCTCGATATGGAGGTCTCTTTCCTTATCGGGCCAGGGAGTTTTCCGACTGATTATTGTCAACAGTGGGAGAAACGGACTCAGTGAGACCTACCACCTTTCTGGAGGTATTTTTTGTCAAACAATCTCGAGCAAAATGCCCAGATCATCCACAATATAAACACAGGTTCAGACACCGTCTCCTGTCTTTTTCGTCCTTAGACAAGGGTCCCCTAACACTTCCGATTTGCGTCGGTTCAGAGTGATCAGAAGTAGAACTGGCGTTGGGAAGCTCTTTTTTATCCTGCTTGACCACCACTACCCTAGTTACCTCCCCGCGAGTTTTTACGCCCTTTCAATCACCCAGACGATGATCCAGCCGGACCACTAAATCAATAAATTCAGAACAATCAAAGGGAAGGTCTACAATTTGGGGAAGCACATCCTTTAAGTCATCTCGGAGGCCACGATAAAAAAGGGATGTTCTCTTATCGTCTGACCATTCTGTTTCTGCTATCAACCTATTAAAAGAGGCAATGTAGGATAATAAGTCCTTATTTCCCTGACACAAATTTAACAATTGTTATCACTTGCTTGTATGAATTGGTGTCTCGCAAAGAGCTTTGCATAGTCTCCTTAAATAAACGAAAATTATGCAACACTGGATCATCCCGTTCAACAAACGGAATAGACCATTTGGCCGCAGTTCCACCAAGATAAGATAAAATAAACGCCACTTTTGAGGCATCATCAGGAAAAGCTGAAGGCCGACAAAGAAAGTGCAGTTGTCACTGATTTATGAAAATACTGTATTTATTTTGATCTTTAAAAAATCGCTCAGGAGGAGCCAAAGGGACGGGTGTAGGGGTAGTGACAGTAACATTTACAGGTTGAACCCCGGATCCTTCTGTAGCCGTTGAGGAGAAAGTAAAACGCGGTGGTTGAACTACTGATTTGGGCTTAAGTCGTATTATCCCAGGGATAATCTCGTGGTTTAACCGCTGTAATTCACAATGTAATGTGTGGTTTTCTTGTTTTAAGGCCGTGATTTCCTGTTGTAACCCTATCATCAGTCTGGACAATTCTTCTAATGACGTGGTATGTTATGTGGGGGAATCCATCGCCCAGACAGACTTTTATTTTTGTGGCTTGGCTTTGTCATATGTGAGTCCAGCCACTCACCTGAAATCCAGGAGCGTCTGTAGGGGCGATGACTGTTCCTCAACCCCCCCTGAACACCTCTCAGCGCTACTGAGAGAAACAGGAGCCCCGGCAGGTGTTCAAAGAGGGAAGGGGATTGGGACGAGAGACAAGAGAAGAGAAAGACTGTTACTGTTCGCCGCCTGGGCCAGCCAGGATTCGGGTTTTTATGGTACTGGCGCAACACTTGTATAACCTAAGGACAAAACGAAGGGTGTCAGCTAAACAACAACCTCAGGAAACCTTCCAAATATTCCGCAAAGCTTTTGTCAAATCTTTAACCAATTACCTCTCTTTGCGTTGTGATGTATTCAGATTAAATATTTTTTTCTCACATGGGTTATATGGAACAGAACAACTGGTTTCTAGGAAACACAATGTATATAAAACATATTAGTCTTTATATTCATAACATGATTTGTACTTAGTATGCTCTTAATTACTCCAACTCGCACCTGGTTATATTATAGGTTAAGCACCAAGTGAGCCTTAGTCTGTACTGCACATAGTTCAGAGCAAATTAAACACCAAATGCCTGAACGGGTTAAATGCTTAAACAAGTCACTCAACAATATGCTAAACGCAGCCTGAAGAGCTGATATCAAAAGTCAAGAACTGGTAGTCACAATAAAGGGTTAAGTGTTTTTGAACATTACTCACGAAATCCAAAACACGAAGCGCAGGCTAAGTGAAAATCATACAATGAACACTTAGCTCTCTGTGTGCGATGTCCGTTTGTTGTCCTTTCATCTTGAGCCGGCTCGAAGAACGAAGAGGGGAATCCCTTGCAGACTCCGGCGACGCGATACAGGAGGCGAGGCTAGAGGAGTTCACACGTCGCAGCCGATAAGCAAAAAGCCAAGCGAGGCGGACGAGGAGGGCGTGGCTATTTATAGCCTGTTTCTGGGCGTTGCCTGGTATGTCGGAGCAACGTGCCCAGCAACGGCATTGGTCACGTGCTCAGCCAGCTGAGCTGTTGCCCTGGTAACTTGACAACAATGCCGGTGCGCGCGTTTCCTCAGTGCGCATCGGTATCTGTAAGGAAAAAAGAGTTGTTAATCAAAACGGCAGTTCGGACTTTAAGGACAAGGTGTCCGGATGCCCCTCATTCCACAACAAGCATTGGCAATGCCAACAGTAAGCTTCAGCAAGGTTCACAGCAAGTATTTAGGCTAATTCCACAACAAGCACTGGCAATGCCAACAACAAGCTTTAGTAATTGTGCAAGAAAGCACACAACCTGCCCTTAAATACACATTGCCACATGACTGGTGTGAATACCATGTGGATGTTGGCAAACAATACAGTTAATTCTGTTTCCTGTGAGGCGGGAATTCCTGACAAAAGAGGTAGAAAAATGAGTAGAAAACAAGCAGAGGAGGCACAAAACTGAAGGCAGTAGAGGATAACGGACTACAGGTAAGCTAGACAAGAGGACCATCACAGTGGGAGCCGGCATAAAGACCTGTTCCCATGGGCCTCCCTCCTTTTTATACCACGCACCCACTGACAGACCCACTCACAAATTCACAAATGCACTCACAGACCCAATCTGAGACTCATGCACACACTGACAGACACACTCAGACACTCATGCACACACTCACAGATCCGTTCAAGCACTCATTCACCCACTCACAGACCCACAGAGAAAGACACACACACACACTCACAGACCCACTCAGAGACTAAAGCATACACTCACACACACACTCAGAGATGCACACACCAAATCACAGACCCACTCAGACACTCATGCATCCATTCACAGATCCACTACAAACACTCACGCACCCACTCACAGAGGTGAGAAACGAGCAGCAAGAGGCAGAATAAAGGTCAGAAACAAGCAGATGGAGATAAAACAAAGATGAGAAACAAGAAGGAAGAGGCAGAATAAAGGTCAGAAATGAGCAGAAAGAGGCAAAATAAAGGTCAGAAAGGAGCAGAAAGAAGTTGAACAAAGGTCAGCAATGAGCAGAATGAGGGAAAATAAGGTGAGAAATTACCATAAACAGGCAGAATAGAGATAAAAAACAAACCGAAAGAAGCAAGATAGAGATCAGAAATGCAAGAGGCAGAATAAAAGTCAGAAATGAGCAGAAAGAGGCAGAATAAAGGTCAGAAACGAGCAGAAAGAGGCAAAATAAAGATGAAAAACAAATAGAAAGAGGCAGAATAAAGGTGATAAAGGAGCAGAAAGATGCAAAATAAAGGTGAGAAACGAGCGGAAAGAGGCAGAATAAAGGTCCAAAACGACTAGAAAGAGGCTGAATAAAGGTCAAGAGCAAGCAGAAAGAGGCAAAATAGGGGTGAGAAACGAGCTGAAAGAGGCAGAATAAAGGTCAGAAATGAGCAGAAAGAGGCAAAATAAAGGTCAGAAACTAGCAGAAAGAGGCAGAATAAATGTCAGAAGGTAGCAGAGAGAGGCAAAATAAAGGTGAGAAAGAAGCAAAATAAAGGTCAAGAGCAAACAGAAAGAGGCAGAATGAGCAGAAAGAGGCAAAATAGAGGTGAGAAATGAGCAGCAAGAGGCAGAATAAATGTCAGAAGTGAGCACAGAGAAGCAAAATAACGGGCAGAAAGAGGCAACATAGACTGCAGGAGCAAGCAGAAAAGGAACAGAGGAGGTACAAACTGAGGGCAGTAGAGGGTAGCGGACTGTAGGCAAGCTGGACAAGAGGACCATCACAAGGGTAACTGGCACAAAGACCTGTTCCTGCGGGCCTCCCTCCTTTTTTTACCACACACCCACTGATAGATTTGCTCATAGACCCACTCACACATTCACACACCCACTCACAGACCTGCTCAGATACTCATGCACCCACTAATAGACCCATTCAGACACTCATGCACCCACCCACAGATCTGTTCAAGCACTCTTTCACCCACTCCCAGACCCACTGAGAAACTCAAACATATGATCACAGACCCACTCAGAGACTCACACACACAATCATGCACCCATTCAGAGACTCACGCACCCACTCAGAGATCTACTCAGAGACTCATGCACCTACTCACAGACCCACTTAGAGACTCTTGCACACTCTCACAGACCCACTCAGAAACTCTTGCATCCACTCCCAGATCCACTCTGAGACTCATATACTCAGTCATAACCCCACTCAGATACTCACACACCTACTCACAGACTTACTCAGAGACTCATGCACCTAGTCACTGATCTACTTAGAGACTCATTCACCAACTCACAGACCCACTCACTCATGCACCCACTCAGTGCCACTCAGACTCATGCATCCACTCACAGACACACTCAGAGTCACACACCTACTTACAGACCCATTCAGACACTCACGCAGCCACTCACAGACCTCACTGAGACACTGATATACCCAGTCACAGTCCACCTCAGAGTTATACTGCCACTCACAGTCCCACGCAGAGACTCATTCACCCACTCACAAACCCTCTCAGAGACTCTTGTACCCACTCATAGACCCACTCAGAAACTAATGCACCCACTCACAGATCTAGTCATAAACTCACGCACCCACTGACTGACCTACTCAGACACTCACTCACCGACTTACAGATTCACTCAGAGACTAACACAACTACTCATAGAAATACTCAGACACTCAGGGACCCACTCATTCACCCACTCAAAGACTCAAACACTCAGTCACAGATCCACACAGGCACTTTTACACCTGACTACATAGCCATGTACACACCCATACAGTCACTCACACACCCACTCACAGACCCATACAGCCACTCACCCATACACTCACCTACCTATACAACCACTCACACACCCACCCTCAAAGGTTACAGGATACAATTTGAAAATAAAATGTAAAAAACATTGAAATTCACAGAAAATGCCAAAGGTTACAGGGACATTATAGTTAGGAAATAGAGTTTAAAAAAACCTTCGAAATATACTGAAAAAACCAAAGGTTAGAGGGGCGTTATAGTTAGGATCAGATTTCACTCATACAAAACCATTGAAATTCAGAAGTTCTAGTTACCTGAGCTAACTGTAACTTATACCCCACCCACAGTGCACTGCTTATGACCTCATATATTACATCACTCATGACATGGTCATTGACCTCACTGATGACATCATTGATGACATCTCAAATGACATCATTGATGACATCACTGATGACATCATCCACTGAGTGTAAGTGATTTGTAAAAGTTTCTGAGACTTAAAGATATATTGTAAGCTACTGCATAAGTTAAATTACTATTGTTTTTGTACTACTAACAAGTGATACTGTTTCTAATATATGTCATCTGAGTGGCACTGAGACTGTATCGGAGTGGGTGTCTGAGTGGCTGTTTGGGTGTCTGAGTGAGTATGTGAGTGGCTGTATGGGTGAATAAGTGGGTGTGTGAATAGCTATATGGGTTAGTGAGTGACTCTGTGTGTGGCTGCATGGGTGGGTGAGTGTGTTTATGAGTGACTGTATCGGTGACTGTAGTGGTTGTGTGAGTGGCTCTATGGGTAGATGAGTTTATGTGTGAGTGGCTGAATGGGTGAGTGAGTGGCTGTGTGAATTGTTCTATGGTTGAGTGACTGGGTGTGTAAGTGTATGTATGGGTAAGTGAGTGACTGTTTTACTGGGTGTATGGATAAGTGAGTGTGTGTGTGAGTGGCTGTTTGCACAGTAAGTATTTATATGAGTGACTGTATAGATGAGTGAGTGGGATGCAAGTAATTGTATTAATGTGTCAATGGGTATATAAATGGTTTTGTGAATGGATGCAAGTGGCTGTATGGGTGAGTGAGTAGCTCTGTTAGTAGCTGTATGTCTGATTGAGTGGCTAGGTGAGTGGTTATATGGGTGAGTGAGTGGTTGTGTGGGTGGCTGTGTGAGTGTGCAGATGGGTGTGTGAGTGGTTGTATGGGTGTGTAAGTGTGTGATTGGATGTATTGGTCTGTGAGTAGGAGTGGGAGTGGTGTTGTGGGTGTGTAAGTAGCTGTATGGGTCTGTGAATGGCTGTGTGAGTAGATGTATAAGTGAGTGAGTGTGTCAGTAGTTGTATGGGTCTGTGAATGGGTGTGTGAGTGGGTGTGTGAGTGTGCATATGAGTGGTTATATGGGGGTGTGAGTGGATGCATGAGTGGGTCAATGGATGATGTCATTAGTGATGTCATATGAGATGGCACCAATAATGTAATCAGTGATGTCACTGACCATGTTTTGAGTGATGTAATATGTGAGGTCATAAGCAGAGCATTGCAGGGGTGTATGTTATAGTTAGCTGTGGTAACTATAACTGCGGAATTTCAATGGTTTTGTACAATTGAAATCTGAGCCTAACTATAATATTCCTGTAACCTTTGTCTTTTTTCAGTGAAGATCTACGTTTAAAAAAAAATTTCTATTTCCTAGCTCTAACGTCCCTGTAATCTTTGGTTTATTCAGTGAATTTTGACTTTTTAAAAATAATATTTCCTAACTGTAACCTGTAACCTTTGAGAGTAGATGTTTGAGTGGCTATATAGTTAGGTGAGCTAGTGTGAGTGGGTGAGTGAGTGCATGAGTATCTGAGTGGGTCTCTGAGTGATTATGTGAGTATCAGAGTAGGCCTGTCTGTAGGTCCTTAAGTGTCTGAGTGGGTATGGGTGTGGGTACGTGAGTCTCTGAGTGCGTCTGTGAATGGGAACCTGAGTGAGTGGGTCTGTGAGTGGGAGGATGATTGTCTGAGTGGGTCTGTGAGAGCATGCGAGAGTCTCTGAGTGAGTGTGTAAGTGTCTGAGTAGATCTGTGAGTGGGTGTGGGTGTGAGAGTGGGTGCACAAGTCTCTGAGTGGTTCTTGTAGTAGGATGCATGAGTGTGTGAGTAGATGTGTGAGTCTCTGAGTGGGTCTGTGAATGTGTGTGCGAGTCTCTCAGTGGGTCTGTGAGTGGGTGAATGAGTGCTTGAATGGATCTGTGAGAAGGTCCATGAGTGTCTGAGTTTGTCTGTCAGTTGGCACATGAGTCTCTCAGTGGGTCTGTGAGTGGGCGTGTGAGTGGGTCCATGAGTGGTTGCATGAGTGTATGAGTGGGTCTGTTAGTGGGTGTACAGTAAAAAAAGTAGGGGGCACACAGGAACAGGTACTTTTGCCAGCTCCCCCTGTGAGTGTCCTCCTTTCCAGCTTGCCTGCAGTCCGCTACTCTCTGCTGTCTTCAGTTTTGTGCCTCCTCTGCTCATTTTCTCCTCGTTAATCTGCCTCTTCTCTGCTCGCTCCTACCTTCTATGTTGCATCTGTGTGCTCATTCTACCCATTATTTTGTCTCTTTCTACTCGCGTCTAACCTTTAATCTGCCTCTTGCTGCTCATTTCTGACCTCTATTTTGCCTCTTGCTGCTCGTTTCTCACCTCTATTTCGCCTCTTTTTGCTCCTTCTGCCTGTTATTTTGTCTATTTCTGCTCTCGCCCAAACTTTATTTTGCTTCTTTCTGCTCGTTTCTGACCTTTATTCTGCCTCTTTCTGCTCCCTTCTCACCATTATTCGGCCTCTTTCTGCTCATTTCTCACCTTTATTTTGCCTCATTCTGCTCGTTTCTCACCTTTATTTTGCCTCTCCTTGTTGGTTTCTGACCTCTATTTTGCCTCTTTCTGCTCACTTCTCTCCTTTATTCTGCCTTTTTCTGTTAGTTTCTGACCTTTATTCTGCCTTTTCTGCTTGTTTCTGACCTTTATTCTGCCTTTTCTGGTCATTTCTGACCTTTCTTTAGCCTCTTACTGCTCATTTCTGATCTTTATTTTGCCTCTTTCTGCTCATTTCTGATCCCTATTTTGCCTCTTTCTGCTCGTTTCTGTCCTTTATTCTAACTCTTTCCGCTCGTTTCTCATCTTTATTCTGCCTCTTTCTGCTCGTTTCTGACCTTTATTTTGCCTCTTTCTACTCGTTTCTGACATTTATCTTGCCTCTTTGTGCTCATTGCTGACCTTTATTCTGCTTCTTTCTGACCTTTATTCTGCCTCTTTCTGCCTTGTTCTCAGTTTTATCTTGCCTCTTTCTGCTCGTTGCTGACCTTTTCTCTGCCTCTTTCTGCTTGTTTCTCACCTTTATCTTGCCTCTGTCTGCTAGCTGCTGACCTTTATTCTGCCTCTTTCTGCTCATTTCTCACCTTTATCTTGCCTCTTTCTGCTCGTTTCTGACCTTAATTCTGCATCTTTATGCACTCTTCTCCTCTTCGCCCATGACCACAGTGGGAGGGGGCAAAAGGCCCCGCAGTCCCAGCCAGCTCTCCGCCTCCTGCAAGTGCCAGCATTACTGCTGCATGGAGGAAGCTGCTTGAAAGACAGCTCCCTCCATGCAGGAGCTATAGTTTCATCTCTTTCCCTGCCTGCATGCATGGAAAGAGATGAAACATTTGCTTCCATTGGACAGGAGGACTTTGACAGCTCCCATCCACTGGAAGCGGAGAGTTTGCTTTAGCTTGGCTGTGAGCTCCTGCTAAGCTAAAGCAAACAGCTATGTCCTGGGGTGGGCACCCCGAGAAATAGCAGGAGCCAGCCCTGGGGGGATCGTGTTCCCTAGGGCCATGTATGGCACCACGTGGCCCCCCCTTCCTTTGATCTTCAAGGGCCTGCCCCAGGGAGGTGGTGGTCCCTGGGGCTGACAATGGCTAAGAGGGGGCTGCGTTGCCCCTCTCCTTCTAAAATAAAAAAAGCCCTGGGGAGGTGGGGGCACCAAGGGGTCCACGCGCCCCTCCATATTTACCTTAGCCCCGGGGAGGTGGTGGTCCCCAGGGCTCGGTGGGTCCACGAGGCCCCCCATTTCTTTGTATTTTAGCCTGTGGAGGTGGTGATCCCTGGGGCTTGAACCTGCCCCAGGAGGGGAGTACATACAGCCCTCCTCCAATTTTAAAATAAAGCCCGAGGGAGGTGGTGGTCCCCGGGAGGGGGTTAGTGCGGCCCCTCTCCATTATATTATAAAAGACCTGGGGAGGTGGTGGTCCCCAGGGCTTGAAAGAGCCTCAGGAGGGGGGCCCCATGCACCCCCCTTTTTTAATCCTGCATGCCCCCGGGACCTGGCTTATCCGGTGGCTAAATAGTAGAGAAGCGTGGGTACCACACTTCGTTTTTTACATTTTTCAACGGGAGCCGCAGAACCAGCGCGACTCCCGATATTTTCTTTTTTTTAAAAAAGCTTTTCTGCGGGGTCCCAGGGGGACCCCAAGACCACAGTTAGGGTGTTCTGGTATTCCTACCCTACCCCCTTTCCTTAATTTTTAAACATTTTTTATGGTTCTTGGCTTAGTCCCAAGATGGCTACTAACACTTCCTGGTTGAAGTTTAGGCAGCCAATCATATTTCAGCACAGGGACTCTTGGATCCTCAGCGGATCTGAGTCCCTATATATGCAAATTACGTTTTTTTTTATATCACTGAATGGATTTACACTAATTCACAAAATTTTGTTTGCTGAACCAACAGCCATCTTTCTGTGGTGTGGGCGAACAATTCCACTCCGCCGGTGGAGTTTGCGGATATTTGCCCACTCTGTACAGAGCGTGGAGTTCTGAAAAACTCTGCGAAGTGACACAGAGCGGAGTTTTTTGTCTCGAGCAGCTCTCCAACATTAAGTTGGCGAGCGCTCGCAAGAAAAAAATCACGTGCTAGACCTCCTCCCAGCACGATTTCTCAACGCTGGCCATCGCTGCAGGTCGCGACCGCTCATGTTGAGAAATCTGCCAGTCATGTTGAGGAAGCTGCTGCCCAAGTAGAATGTCTACTTGAGCTGCCGAAAACAGCAGCGCCCTCTGGCATGATGCGTAGTGCCATTCGCACTGATTTTACAGCACAGGACAGACCTGGTGCTAAAAATCAGTGCGAGCAGTGCAATTTAACTGGCAGAACTCCGAGGAGCACGAAAGTGTTTTTCTAGCACTTCGCAGAGTTCTGCAAAGTAAAACTTCACGAAATCCGCCCAGGTCTACCTTTCTGCCAAATTTGGTGTAATTCCGTTTAGCAGTTCGGGCTGTAGGTGTGTCTAAAATTCCCATAGAATTAACATGGGAAACACATGCCAGACATTTCACTCGTACAAAACCAGAGAAATACAGCAGTTATAGTTTACTGAGCTAGCTATAACTTACGCCCAGCGCTAACCAGGAAAATGAACCACATTATAGTAATTGCACTGTCCCAGGGTAGCCATGAACACGTGCGGCCCTGGGTGCAGCACATACAGGTGAAAAACGAAGCGATCCCCTTGCAGGCAGGTGCAGTGAGCGACTGCACCCACCTGCAAGGGGAAGTCTGGGGGGTCCATAAGACCCCTTTTCCCACCTCCAGAGGGCTACTATCAGGGGACGCACTCTCAGTGAGCCACCTTTTAGGTGGCACACTGTCACGGGAGCAGAGGCAAAGGGATTCCTTAATGTGCATGGGGCCACTCCCCCACGCAAATGAGGGAATGCTTTATGTGCACCAGTGCTATTGGTATTACAGAATGGGATGCACAAGCATCTGTGTCCCCTTCTGTACTACAAAAGTGCCCCGGGGGCGTCCAAAGCAGTAATACAGCCCCATTAAGCCTAATACTTCCCACTTGCTGCATAATCACACGCTCAGCACTTCTTTCAAATGTTTGGTCTATGTAATGCCTCCAATCTTCAGTTTATTTGGACTATTTATATTGTATGCACTATAGTGTATGTTGCATTGTGTGTTGACTACATTAGGTCAATTAGTGGGTATTTGCCTTAATATTGTGTGACGTGTGTGGATGTAAGGCTAGCATGGTTACTACACCTTCTGTATATCTTGGCTCTCCTCACAGTTTAAGTAATCATTTAACCAGATGTGCATTAGTTAGAACACAATGATTTAAGTTCCTGTAACATTCCCCTTCATACTCAAAGAGTTCTTTTTAAGAATACATCATACATACCAAACTGCTTGGTGACAAAAATAAATCACTTGTACAAAACATATATATTTATCAAGCTAAAGATTATTTTACACTTTGTAGAAGCTGTTGAAAGTATTAAAGAATTTGAATGAAAACTTTGTTAAGAACATTTAACCACGCATATCAGCCAGTCTGAGAATTTCCCATCTTTTTATTGAATACATCTCCAGGGTTAGGCTGTAATATTTATTTAGAAGTAAGTTTTTTTATTATTATTTGTTGCAAACAAAGGCATTGGTTGAACTTGGCATGACCTTGATATCTTTATCCAAAAATACAAAGTCCTTTTTTTCTGTATACCAGTTTCCAAGGTAACCAGATTAGAGCATGTTCCCAGTTCCTACTCAGGTCAGAAGTTCATCATGTTTAGCCTGTTGCTGTGGAAACTGAAACTTACAATATTTTGTAGTCCTTGTTATCAACTTATGATTTTGAGCCAATGATGGCAAAGACCATGTTTTGCGCTCCACACTGTCCATTTGCAAAGATGAGAAGGTGAAACCAGCTTTTTTTCCTGGAAGAGGAAGCCACATTCTAGTGCTTACCTCGCACTGTACCATTTTTGTAACTGAAGATTTTGTTCTAGTTCACAAAAAGCAGCAAATCACAATGCAACAACCTTGAAGCTATAATTTTTTTCTTTTCAACTTACTTCTTCTTGGTGAACACTTCTCATTCTGCAGTTCCTTCTCTGAGGTTTACATGGACTCCATGAGCATAGTTCATGTGTGGATGGTTGTCACTCCTTTGTGCACTGGGTTTGTGAGTATGCAAGGTTTTGGGGTGTTGACAAGACTATGGGATTGCCTAATGTAGACAGTCCATGGATTGAAATCTGTGGAATGAAAAGGCATCAACTTTAACCCTTCGTGGATTACATTTCAACGTGCAAGAAACTGGATGGCGTGATTGTGCATTGCAGAGGAAATTATTTAAGCAGAGTTACTGGCTTTGCTTTATAATTCAAAATGAAAGAAAGTTGATGCAGCTGTGGCTGTATTTGCTGTATTAACTGAGTCATCAAAAGAATAAAGAAAGATATAAAGAAACAACACAAGAACGTGTATATATGTGTATATATATTTATATACACCTCATACTGCCATGTGAAGAAAAATAAAGCGGATTCAGCACAAATCTTTGGTGTCTGTGTCCCTGTGGTGCTTATACAGCGCATTGTCTGGGACTGGTGTTTTGCATCTAATTTGTCGGATATCGGCTGATTCCGGCTCACGGACCCCCTCCCTGTAAGAAGGCCGAGCGGTTTTTCAGCTGACTTGTCGCTTGGATTTCCGGAAGGAGAATATACCGCAGTTGCCCCCTGATGACAGCCATCCAGTGAACCACGCCGGACGCCTACGGCTGAGCTACGCGAATCGGAGGATCTTTGAAGCGAGACGTAACGGACGGTGAGCTGGTTCTCATAGTTTTTGGCTAGTTACAGGTTGGGAGGTGTGCAACCATTAAAGGCAAGCTCGAGTGGTACATATAGTACACACTCATCGGGAGCATAGCCCTCACCGCATTTGAAAAGTACAAACATGGCAGACGACACGCTGCAGGAACGAGAAGCTGCAGCTAAGGAATTATTTGATAATCTACCTACAGCCCAGGAAGTCAGACGTAACAGAGAAGTAGCGTCCTCATCACCAGACAGCTAAATAAAAAACAAATTTAAGACACTAGAAAAATTGATGAAAACGGAAATGACTAAGTGGTGGGAACAGAAGTCATTAGAAAAGTATGAAGAAGTTGGACGTATCCCATGAGGACTTCTATCATGATAGCCCCCAGTTTTGAAAACCCTAACCCCAACATGTTGAAAGAATGGGCCGAGAGCAATCTCGAGGCATCGATGAGGCTGGTCCATATTTTAGTGAAGTATGCACGCTCAGATAGAGAAACAATACTCAAAGAAATCGAAAGCATTAATTCAGACCTCGACAAATCTGATTTAAAAGACCTGATAGCCAAGACCAGGAATCACATCAAAAGCAGAATCAAAAAACAAGAAGAAATAATTAAAAAAGAAAAGCTTTTAAGTTTGCTCGTGACAAACTAGACTACGAATCAGGTCAAATGTTTACGTTTTCCAAAAAGTTTGATTTCATTAGGCGCAAGCACTTCACCAGCAATAACCCAACTAAACAACAGTTGAATACCACCAATCAAGATAATGGATCAAATTCGGCGTCCACAACTGATGCAAGCTCAATTCTTAGTGAAACTGAATCAGAGAATTCCAGCATAACAGGAGGTGAAGGGGGCGAAGATATGGGAAAATTAACATTGGCAGAGGAACTCGATTTTTTAAGACAGGAACGTCGCCAAACGCTAAGGCCACGGAATCCCCAGTCGACACAAGAAAAAGACGTAACCAAAAAAGGAGGGCAAGGAGGCAATGCATCAAACTCAAGAAACAAAAGGCAGAACAATCGATGGAAGAAAAAGCAACAATAAAGAGTAACAACACAGTCATCAACCTATCAGAGGTTACGTTGGATGCAGCAGAAATACAATTACTCTCTTTGGGGCTATCATTTTGCCCCAAAAGTAATTTTGATTATGTTCGAACTCGAGTGGACGTTTTCAAATGTATCAGAAAATGTAAATTAACGAAATACTAAGCTATTAAGAAATCAGCAGATACACAGCCATCTACATCACGGGTTCTTGCATCCAATCAGGCCAATTTAGCGGTATCTGATATACCTGCACTCACAACTTTGAATGCCTTGGCCAACAATAACACAGAAGAAGATCCGACATCTTCCACCCAGAGCCTTCTTGTCGAAGTGGGCATTGCTCCATCCACAGTGACCTCAAGTCCTTTTAAACCTGTGTCAACATTCATTCCTAACATACCTCGAGATGCTATTGATATCTTCCATGATGTGGTTACAGAAGCACTTAAAAAACTGGAAGTGCAAACCCTGAGAAAAGTAAGGCACATGAAATACAAAGACAAGAAATATCAGGAACTAATAAAGAAACTACAAAAAAACAACAATGTTATCATTAACAAATCGGACAAAGGTGGGAACGTAGTTCTGTGGCAAAAGAATGAATATATACTAGAAGCTCATAGACATTTGGATGATTCAGAGTGTTATAAAAAGTCTAACATTTTACAACTGAAAAAAATCAAATAGACTTTTGGAAAACATTTAATGAAATGGAAGAGGGACGGGCTCATTTCCAATGATGAACTTTTGTTCTTGCGTAATGATTTTCCTTTAACCCCTGTTATATATTTCATCCCTAAAATCCATAAAAAAGTCACTCCCATTCCAGGCAGACCTATTATTTCATCCAGAGGAGGACTGTTGGAACAAGTATCGCAATATGTTGATTACACAATATAATGATTTTAGAAATGATTAGTTTCAGTCTTCACAATAACTATTTCATGTTCAACAATTGAGTGTATCAACAACTACGAGGTGTAGCTATGGGGGCCTGCTTCTCCCCGAGCTACGCGTGTTTACATGTGGGGCTGTGGGAGGAGCAGGTCATTCAGATGGCACACAAGGAGGTATTTGATAGTCATGTAGTTAGCTGGATGAGCTTTATCGATGCTATTTTTAACATGTGGAATGGTTCAAGAGAAGATGCAGAGCAATTTGTGTCCATGATCAATGTTAATAATGTTAATCTAAAATTTAATGCTGAAATTGACAGGGCAGCGATACATTTTCTCGATTTACATATCAAAATAGTAAATAATCAAGTGGTAACAACTTTACACTGTAAGAGTACCGCAGGCAATTCCATTCCGCCAGCTTTCATCCATACCATTTGATAAAAAGTATTCCGTATGGAGAATTTTTGAGGCTGCGCAGGATATGCAGTACTGATCATGATTGTTATTGCTGTATAGAAGAGGCGAAGATTAGATTTTATGAAAGAGGGTATGACAAACGAACCATTCAACAAGCATTAGAGAAAGTGAGGAATATCACAAGGGAGGATCTTTTACCCATTGAATCAGTACCCCAGCCTAGTCATGACAAACCTATCAGTGACGAAAGTGAAGGTGGGACTAAATCTGAGGTTCACCTCATCACTACTTACAGTCGTCAACAGAAACAAGTAAGGTCCATCATGAATAACAATTGGCCCATAGTCATGACAGACACCATCTTGGGGGAACGTCTACCTCCAACACCTACTCTCACGTTCAGACGAGCTATGTCAATGAACAAGGCCCTAGTGAGAATTAGCCCTGAACTACCAATACATGCACCTGCAGCCAAAGCAAATTGGCTAACATTGAAACAAGGGTTCTATAAATGTAGTTCATGCAGAGCCTGTAAATGTGGCAAGAACACCTTTGAATACACCTCTGCTTTTAATAGCAAGCCTATTCCATTGAAAGCGATATACAACTGCAGGACTGAGTTCGCCGTATATGTTCTTACATGTACGTGTGGATTTCGGTATGTAGGGAGTACAAAGCTGCAGGTCCATGTCAGGATTCTGCAGCATCTCAGGGCCATAGTTAATTCCGATCCAACATACCCGGTGGCCAGGCACTTCAAAGCTATTCATAACAACAATTTGGAGTGCCTGAAATATTTTGTGATTGGGGCTGTGCCACCATCTAGAAGAGGAGGCAACAGGGAAAAGCTCCTCAGACAACTTGAGTCCAAATTTATAGTGGAACTCGATTCAAGAACCCCCAATGGCCTGAACCAGGGTGAGGATCTCCACAATTTTCTTTAAGCCCTAGAGAGCAGAGATACCGACTCTCAGATCTTCTGATGATTAAACATCTCAATTTGCCCAGTATCTTTTACGCCTCGCTTATACACCGTACAGCATTTCTGACATGCACATGAGCACTGATTGTCACAACAACGTAGAATTGCCGTGGCCTATCTGTCCCATTTAACCGCATGACAGTGATGTTAAACACATACCACATACTATTGTATCTTACCAGTTTTAATATAACGTTTTTTGACGTTTAACTGAGAGTCATTTTTACTACATCATATTCGTTCTATTCGTAGAATGTTGAGGTTAACGCTACCTGAATTAACATCTTACATACTCAGAGTTGCTAGGTAGGAGCCTAGTTCTAGCTGCGTCTTTTTAATAGCTCCCTAAGTTTGAGGGATATCAACACTTTTTGCACATAGCACTTTTTGCACTATAAAATAAAGTAATTAGACAATTTTTTTTATTTTTTTTAAACATTGGTTTTGCACTATGCACTTTACTGTTATATTGACTGGTACTGTGTAATCATGGATTTTAATGTTTATACATGATTTTAGCATGTATATATATAGATGTATTTTTATGTGATTTTGTGATCTTACAGAGTAGTGCTCCTGTTATCACAGACATACCATTACATTGATTTATATCCCGATAAGTCTAGTTTGGTATTTCAACATTATTGATTTTCTTAGCCCGCTATGTTGTCTCTGGTTTTATTACAACATGATGATATTTAATTATTAAGAATTAGAATCATGAAGGAGTTCGTAAAATATAATATCTATTTTCTATTTTACGTTATCATTGCAGAGTAACCACTGTACATTTTTGCCGGATTAGGAATTCAATGTATTAGACTATTACTGACTTATTTGTGATTTTACTCAAGGTTTTAGAGTGGTTTTATAAGTATAACTGAGGAGACAATCTGTATCACATATACAGTTGAAGGAATATTTGTGATCCGTGAATTCACTAAGCAACAGTCTGTTTTCCAGTTTTATGGTCACTATGAGTCACATGGTGTGGAAGTAGGATTAATTAGCTGTGTTTGTAGCGTGTTGCATTATGTGAGCAAGGCCACTAGCGGTGGCCAAAACACGTCATACCGCCATGTGAAGAAAAATAAAGCGGATTCAGCACAAATATTTGGTTTCCGTGTCCCTGTGGTGCATATACAGCGCATTGTCTGGGACTGGTGTTTTGTATATATATATTATCTACTGGCGGTCGCCAGTAGATAGTTATAGTTAGGACCTATTTTGCATAGGAAATCCGCGACATTCTATTTGAAATAACTCTTGCGTCGGTTGACGAATCTTCGCGAAATTTTCAAACTTTATGGCCCGCTCCGGTCCGCTCCTACCCTGAAAGTCTCGGGGTGATTCGTCAAGCGGGGGCCGAGAAAAAGGGGGGTCCCAAAACGTGTTTTCCCCATAGGAAACTTTAGACACGGCTACAGCCCGAACTGCTGAACGGAATTACACCAAATTTGGCAAAGAGGTAGTTCTTGGTTCAGAAAGAACCCTTTTGTTAAATGGTGTAAATCCGTTCAGTAGTTGCTGGAGAAATTAAAAAAATAAGAGTCAAAAAATCAATTTCCCATTGGAAACTTTATGCAAGGCTACAGCCCGAACTGCTGAACGGAATTACACCAAATTTGGCAAAGAGGTAGTTCTTGGTTCAAAAAGAACCCTTTTGTTAAATGGTGTAAATCCGTTCAGTAGTTGCTGAGAAAATCAAAAGTAAAAACACATATATATCTGGGCGGAGCCTAACCACACATGTCATCGTGAGATCTGATTGGCTGTCAGCACTTCATCCTGGAATTGCTGGCAGCCATCTTGGGACCAATATAAATGCTAGTACCCCATTGAAATGCATTGTAGTGAATCGAAGATTTTGAGGGTTACCAAAAGGAGAACTATAAAGGGTGATAACAGACTTTAGTTACATTAGAATTCATTTGTTGATGGTACCATACTAATTTCAGGAATTGTGGTGTGTTCTAAGGTGATTTTACCCTGTGAAAAACCTTCTGCTGGGATATCATGAATCATGTTTGAGAGAAAACTATTTTCACATGCTTGTCCCATACAGTTTTGGAAGGTGCCCCAGAAGCTAAAATGAGAGCATATTTTCTGTAAATTCACATTATCTTTCTCAGTCATGTGAGAATGAAGTCTGACATTCTCAGTAAAACATGTACATCCAACAAGGGCAGTGACTGTCAGTTGATTCCTTTGTGTTCTACTGCAGCTTCCCAGAGTGTTCTAAAGAACAACTAGAGTGCTAACAGCCTTACTTATGACAAAAGTATGGCACACCTGAAGCCATCTTGATTGGAATAAACTGGTAACACTTAAAACATTTAATTTAAAAAGGAACAAAATGATGGGGTTCATCTTGTCATAGAAATTATGGTTAGTGCTCTGGAAAGAAAAATTAGGACATGTTTCAAGTGTGATCTCAAATATCTTCCTGTTATATTTCAACAGGAGCAGCCTGTCAGTTGATGCCTTTGTGTTCTACTGCAGCTTCCCAGAGTGTTCTAAAGAACAACTAGAGTGCTAACAGCCTTACTTATGACAAAGGTATGGCACACCTGAAGCCATCTTGATTGGAATAAACTGGTAACACTTAAAACATTTAATTTAAAAAGGAACAAAATGATGGGGTTCATTTTGTCATAGAAATTATGGTTAGTGCTGTAGAAAGAAAAATTAGGACATGTTTCAAGTGTGATCTCAAATATCTTCCTGTTATATTTCAACAGGAGCAGCCTGTCAGTTGATGCCTTTGTGTTCTACTGCAGCTTCCCAGAGTGTTCTAAAGAACAACTAGAGCGCTAACAGTCTTACTTATGACAAAAGTATGGCACACCTGAAGCCATCTTGATTGGAATAAACTGGTAACACTTAAAACATTTAATTTAAAAAGGAACAAAATGAGGGGGTTCATTTTGCCATAGAAATTATGGTTAGTGCTGTAGAAAGAAAAATTAGGACATGTTTTAAGTGAGATCTCAAATATCTTCCTGTTATATTTCAACAGGAGCAGCCTGTCAGTTGATGCCTTTGTGTTCTACTGCAGCTTCCCAGAGTGTTCTAAAGAACAACTAGAGTGCTAACAGCCTTACTTATGCAAAAGTATGGCACACCTGAAGCCATCTTGATTGGAATAAACTGGTAACACTTAAAACATTTAATTTAAAAAGGAACAAAATGAGGGGTTTCATTTTGCCATAGAAATTATGGTTAGTGCTGCAAAAAGAAAATTTAGTGCATGTTTTAAGTGAGATCTCAAATCCTCTTCTATTTCATTAGAAAATTCTGACATGCAGACTGAAACAATCACTTTCAATACCAGCAGTAGACTTCCAGTTAACTCCTTGGTGAGCAGTAGCTTTACTACAGTGATCTAATGAACAACTAGAGTAATAACATTCTGAATTTATGGCAAATGTGTGACACATCTGAATGCCTTCTTGATGGAATCAAAGTAAAAAACTGAAAGCATTTCCTACTGAGAAGACTGCAGTAAATGAGGAAATTAGGAAACTTCATAACAAAGAAGTCTTCCAAGATGGCCACCAGTGAAAAAAGAGCCCAAATGTAGCACAAATATTACCCAGATGAAGCCCACATATAGCCCAATGACAAAAGTGTGCAAAACACTTTTTATTTTTAGTTTTTTTGCAGTTTTATGTAGTGCAGACTGGTCAGGTATTGGAGCGTTGCATCTTAAAACATGACCCCCCTACACTACAAAAACACCACTGCACTACCCTAAACCCTAAAACACTACCCCAGCACGACCCCCTACACAAGCACCACTGCACTATCCTAAACCCTAAAACACTACCCCAGCATGACCCCCTACACTACACAAACACCACTGCACTACCCTAAACCCTAAAACACTACCCCAACACCACTGCACTAACCTAAATCCTAAAACACTACTCCCAGCACGACCCCCTACACTACCCAAACACCACTGCACTACCCTAAAACATGACCTCCTACACTACACAAACACCACTGCACTACCCTAAACCCTAAAACACTACCCCCAGCACGACCCCCTACACTACACAAGCACCACTGCATTACCCTAAAACCTAAAACACTACCCCCAGCACGACCCCCTACATTACACAAACACCACTGCACTACCTTAAACTCTAAAACACTACCCCCAGCACGACCCCCTACACTACCCAAACACCACTGCACTAACCTAAATCCTAAAACACTACCCCCAGCACGACCCCCTACACTACACAAACACCACTGCACTACCCTAAACCATGACCCCTACACTACACAAACACCACTGCACTACCCTAAACCCTAAAACACTACCCCCAGCACGACCCCCTACACTACACAAGCACCACTGCACTACCCTAAACCCTAAAACACTACCCCCAGCACGACCCCCTACACTGCCCGAACACCACTGCACTGCCCTAAACCCTGAAACACCAGCCCCTGCACGACCCCCTACACTGCCCGAACACCACTGCACTGCCCTAAACCCTGAAACACATACCCTAGCACGACCCCCTACACTGCCCGAACACCACTGCACTGCCCTAAACCCTGAAACACCACCCCCTTCACGACCCCCTACACTGCCCGAACACCACTGCACTGCCCTAAACCCTGAAACACCACCCCCAGCATGACCCCTACACTGCCCGAACACCACTGCACTGCCCTAAACCCTGAAACACTACCCCCAGCAAGACCTCCTACACTGCCCGAACACCACTGCACTGCCCTAAACCCTGAAACATCACCCCCAGCAAGACCCCCTACACTGCCCAAACACCACTGCCCTAAACCCTGAAACACCACCCCCAGCATGACCCCCTACACTGCCCGAACAACACTGCACTGCCCTAAACCCTGAAACACCACTCCAGCACGACCCCCTACACTGCCCGAACACCACTGCACTGCCCTAAACCCTGAAACACCATCCCCAGCACGACCCCCTACACTGCACGAACACCACTGCACTGCCCTAAACCCTGAAACACTACCCCCAGCAAGACCCCCTACACTGCCTGAACACCACTGCACTGCCCTAAACCCTGAAACACCACCCCCAGCAAGACCCCTACACTGCCCGAACACCACTGCCCTAAACCCTGAAACACCACCCCCAGCAAGACCCCCTACACTGCCCGAACACCACTGCACTGCCCTACACCCTGAAACACCAGCCCCAGCACGACCCCTACACTGCCCGAACACCACTGCACTGCCCTAAACCCTGAAACACCACCCCCTGCACGACCCCCTACACTGCCCAAACACCACTGCACTGCCCTAAACCCTGAAACACCACCCCCAGCACGACCCCCTACACTGCCCGAACACCACTGCACTGCCCTAAACCCTGAAACACCACCCCCTGCACGATCCCCTACACTGCCCGAACACTACTGCACTGCCCTAAACCCTGAAACACCACCCCCAGCACGACCCCCTACACTGCACGAACACCACTGCACTGCCCTAAACCCTAAAACACTACCACAACACCACTGCACTAACCTAAATCCTAAAACACTACTCCCAGCACGACCCCCTACACTACCCAAACACCACTGCACTACCCTAAAACATGACCTCCTACACTACACAAACACCACTGCACTACCCTAAACCCTAAAACACTACCCCCAGCACGACCCCCTACACTACACAAGCACCACTGCACTACCCTAAAACCTAAAACACTACCCCCAGCACGACCCCCTACATTACACAATCACCACTGCACTACCTTAAACTCTAAAACACTACCCCAGCACGACCCCCTACACTACCCAAACACCACTGCACTAACCTAAATCCTAAAACACTACCCCCAGCACGACCCCCTACACTACCCAAACACCACTGCACTACCCTAAACCATGACCCCCTACACTACACAAACACCACTGCACTACCCTAAACCCTAAAACACTACCCCCAGCACGACCCCCTACACTACACAAGCACCACTGCACTACCCTAAACCCTAAAACACTACCCCCAGCACGACCCCCTACACTGCCCGAACACCACTGCACTGCCCTAAACCCTTAAACACCAGCCCCTGCACGACCCCCTACACTGCCCGAACACCACTGCACTGCCCTAAACCCTGAAACACCATCCCCAGCACGACCCCCTACACTGCACGAACACCACTGCACTGCCCTAAACCCTGAAACACCACCCCCTTCACGACCCCCTACACTGCCCGAACACCACTGCACTGCCCTAAACCCTGAAACACCACCCCCAGCATGACCCCTACACTGCCCGAACACCACTGCACTGCCCTAAACCCTGAAACACTACCCCCAGCAAGACCTCCTACACTGCCCGAACACCACTGCACTGCCCTAAACCCTGAAACATCACCCCCAGCAAGACCCCCTACACTGCCCAAACACCACTGCCCTAAACCCTGAAACACCACCCCCAGCATGACCCCCTACACTGCCCGAACAACACTGCACTGCCCTAAACCCTGAAACACCACTCCAGCACGACCCCTACACTGCCCGAACACCACTGCACTGCCCTAAACCCTGAAACACCATCCCCAGCACGACCCCCTACACTGCACGAACACCACTGCACTGCCCTAAACCCTGAAACACTACCCCCAGCAAGACCCCCTACACTGCCTGAACACCACTGCACTGCCCTAAACCCTGAAACACCACCCCCAGCAAGACCCCCTACACTGCCCGAACACCACTGCCCTAAACCCTGAAACACCACCCCCAGCAAGACCCCCTACACTGCCCGAACACCACTGCACTGCCCTACACCCTGAAACACCAGCCCCAGCACGACCCCTACACTGCCCGAACACCACTGCACTGCCCTAAACCCTGAAACACCACCCCCTGCACGACCCCCTACACTGCCCGAACACCACTGCACTGCCCTAAACCCTGAAACACCACCCCCAGCACGACCCCCTACACTGCCCGAACACCACTGCACTGCCCTAAACCCTGAAACACCACCCCCTGCACGATCCCCTACACTGCCCGAACACTACTGCACTGCCCTAAACCCTGAAACACCACCCCCAGCACGACCCCCTACACTGCACGAACACCACTGCACTGCCCTAAACCCTAAAACACTACCACAACACCACTGCACTAACCTAAATCCTAAAACACTACTCCCAGCACGACCCCCTACACTACCCAAACACCACTGCACTACCCTAAAACATGACCTCCTACACTACACAAACACCACTGCACTACCCTAAACCCTAAAACACTACCCCCAGCACGACCCCCTACACTACACAAGCACCACTGCACTACCCTAAAACCTAAAACACTACCCCCAGCACGACCCCCTACACTACCCAAACACCACTGCACTAACCTAAATCCTAAAACACTACCCCCAGCACGACCCCCTACACTACCCAAACACCACTGCACTACCCTAAACCATGACCCCTACACTACACAAACACCACTGCACTACCCTAAACCCTAAAACACTACCCCCAGCACGACCCCCTACACTACACAAGCACCACTGCACTACCCTAAAACCTAAAACACTACCCCCAGCACGACCCCCTACATTACACAATCACCACTGCACTACCTTAAACTCTAAAACACTACCCCCAGCACGACCCCCTACACTACCCAAACACCACTGCACTAACCTAAATCCTAAAACACTACCCCCAGCACGACCCCCTACACTACCCAAACACCACTGCACTACCCTAAACCATGACCCCCTACACTACACAAACACCACTGCACTACCCTAAACCCTAAAACACTACCCCCAGCACGACCCCTACACTACACAAGCACCACTGCACTACCCTAAACCCTAAAACACTACCCCAGCACGACCCCCTACACTGCCCGAACACCACTGCACTGCCCTAAACCCTTAAACACCAGCCCCTGCACGACCCCCTACACTGCCCGAACACCACTGCACTGCCCTAAACCCTGAAACACATACCCTAGCACGACCCCCTACACTGCCCGAACACCACTGCACTGCCCTAAACCCTGAAACACCACCCCTTCACGACCCCCTACACTGCCCAAACACCACTGCCCTAAACCCTGAAACACCACCCCCAGCATGACCCCCTACACTGCCCGAACACCACTGCACTGCCCTAAACCCTGAAACACCACCCCAGCACGACCCCCTACACTGCCCGAACACCACTGCACTGCCCTAAACCCTGAAACACCATCCCCAGCACGACCCCTACACTGCACGAACACCACTGCACTGCCCTAAACCCTGAAACACTACCCCCAGCAAGACCCCCTACACTGCCTGAACACCACTGCACTGCCCTAAACCCTGAAACACCACCCCCAGCAAGACCCCTACACTGCCCGAACACCACTGCCCTAAACCCTGAAGCACCACCCCCAGCAAGACCCCCTACACTGCCCGAACACCACTGCACTGCCCTACACCCTGAAACACCAGCCCCAGCACGACCCCTACACTGCCCGAACACCACTGCACTGCCCTAAACCCTGAAACACCACCCCTGCACGACCCCCTACACTGCCCGAACACCACTGCACTGCCCTAAACCCTGAAACACCACCCCCAGCACGACCCCCTACACTGCCCGAACACCACTGCACTGCCCTAAACCCAGAAACACCACCCCCTGCACGATCCCCTACACTGCCCGAACACTTCTGCACTGCCCTAAACCCTGAAACACCACCCCCAGCACGACCCCCTACACTGCACGAACACCACTGCACTGCCCTAAACCCCGAAACACTACCCCCAGCAAGACCCCCTACACTGCCCGAACACCACTGCCCTAAACCCTGAAACACCACCCCCAGCAAGACCCCCTACACTGCCCGTACACCACTGCACTGCCCTAAACCCTGAAACACCACCCCCAGCATGACCCCCTACACTGCCCGAACACCACTGCACTGCCCTAAACCCTGAAACACCACACCCAGCACGACCCCCTACACTGCCCGAACACCACTGCACTGCCCTAAACCATGAAACACCAGCCCCAGCACGACCCCCTACACTGCCCGAACACCACTGCACTGCCCTAAACCCTGAAACACCACCCCCAGCACGACCCCCTACACTGCCCGAACACCACTGCACTGCCCTAAACCCTGAAACACCAGCCCCAGCACAACCCCGTACACTGCCCAAACACCACTGCACTGCCCTAAACCCTGAAACACCAGCCCCAGCACGACCGCCTACACTGCCCGAAAACCACTGCACTGCCCTAAACCCTGAAACACCAGCCCCAGCACGACCCCCTACACTGCCCGAACTCCACTGCACTACCCTAAACCCTGAAACACCAGTCCCAGCAAGACCCCCTACACTACCCGAACACCACTGCACTGCCCTAAACCCTGAAACACCACCCCCAGCAAGACCCCCTACACTGCCCGAACACCACTGCACTAAAGCCTGAAACACCACCCCCAGCAAGACCACTTACACTGGCCGAACACCACTGCACTGCCCTAAACCCTGAAACACCACCCCTGCACGACCCCCTACACTGCCCAAACACCACTGCACTGCCCTAAACCCTGAAACACCACCCCCTGCACGACCCCCTACACTGCCCGAACACCACTGCACTGCCCTAAACCCTGAAACACCACCCCTCAGCACGACACCCTACACTGCCCGAACATCACTGCACTGCCCTAAACCCTGAAACACCACCCCCGGCACGACCCCCTACACTGCCCGAACACCACTGCACTGCCCTAAACCCTGAAACACCACCCCTGCACGACCTCCTACACTGCCGGAACACCACTGCACTGCCCTAAACCCTGAAACACCACCCCCAGCACGACCCCCTACACTGCCCGAACACCACTGCACTGCCCTAAACCCTGAAACATCAACCCCAGCAAGACCCCCTACACTGCCTGAACACCACTGCCCTAAACCCTGAAACACCACCCCCTACACTGCACGAACACCACTGCACTGCCCTAAACCCTGAAACACCACCTCCAGCAAAACCCCTACACTGCCTGAACACCATTGCTCTGCCCTAAATCCTGAAACACTAGCCCCAGCATGACCCCCTACACTGCCCAAACACCACTGCACTGCCCTAAACCCTGAAACACCAGCCTCAGCAAGACCCCCTACACTGCCCGAACACCACTGCACTGCCCTAGACTCTGAAACACCAGCCCCAGCAAGACCCCCTACACTGCCCGAACACCACTTCACTGCCCTAAACCCTGAAACACCAGCCCCAGCATGACCCCCTACACTGCCCGAACACCACTGCACTGCCCTAAACCCTGAAACACCAGCCCCAGCACGACCACCTACACTGCCCGAACACCACTGCACTGCCCTAAACCCTGAAACATCAGCCCCAGCACGACCCCCTTCACTGCCCGAACACCACTGCACTGCCCTAAACCCTGAAACACCAGCCCCAGCACGACCCCCTACACTGCCCGAACACCACTGTACTGCCCTAAACCCTGAAACACCAGCCCCAGCACGACCCCCTACAGTGCCCGAACACCACTGCACTGCCCTAAACCCTGAAACACCACCCCCTGCATGACCCCCTACACTGCCCGAACACCACTTCACTGCCCTAAACCCTGAAACACCACCCCCTGCAGCACCCCTACACTGCCCGAACACCACTGCACTGCCCTAAACCCTGAAACACCACCCCTGCACCGCCCCCTACACTGCCCGAACACCACTGCACTGCCCTAAACCCTGAAACACCACCCCCAGCACGACCCCCTTTACTGCTCGAACACCACTGCACTGCCCCAAACCCTGAAACACCACCCCCAGCACGACCCCCTACACTGCCCGAACACCACTGCCCTAAACCCTGAAACACCACCCCTGCACGACCCCCTACACTGCCCGAACACCACTGCACTGCCCTAAACCCTGAAACACCACCCCTACACTGCCCGAACACCACTGCACTGCCCTAAACCCTGAAACACCACCCCCAGCACGACCCCCTACACTGCCCGAACACCACTGCACTGCCCTAAACCCTAAAACACCACCCCCAGCATTACCCCCTACACTGCCCAAACACCACTGCACTGCCCTAAACCCTAGAACACTACCCCCAGCACGACCCCCTACACTACCCGAACACCACTGCACTACCCTAAACCCTAAAATACTACCCCCAGCACAACCCCCTACACTACCCGAACACGACTGCACTGCCCTAAACCCTCAAACACTCCCCCAGCACGACCCCCTACACTACCCGAACACCACTGCACTGCCCTAAACCCTAAAACACTCCCCCAGCACGACCCCCTACACTACCCGAACACCACTGCACTGCCCTAAACCCTAAAACACTACCCCCGCATGACACCCTACACTACCCAAACACCAATGCACTACCCTAATCCCTAAAACACTACCCCGCATGTCCCCCTACACTACCCTAAACCCTAAAACACTACCCCCGCACGACTCCCTACACTACCCAAAGACCACTGCACTACCCTAAACCCTAAAACACGACCTCCTACACTACACAAACACCACTGCACTACCCTAAACCCTAAAACACTACCCCCTACACTACACAAACACCACTGCACTACCCTAAACCCTAAAACACTACCCCCAGCAGTACCCCTACACTACCCAAACACCACTGCACTAACCTAAACCCTAAAACACTACCCCCAGCAGTACCCCCTACACTACCCAAACACCACTGCACTACCCTAAATCACTACCCCCAGCACGACCCCCTACACTACCCAAACACCACTGCACTACCCTAAACCCTAAAACACTACCCCCAGCACGACCCCCTACACTACCCAAACACCACTGCACTACCCTAAACCCTAAAACACTCCCCCAGCACGACTCCCTACACTACCCAAACACCACTGCACTACCCTAAACCCTAAAACACTACCCCCAGCACGACCCTCTTCACTACCTAAACACAACTGCACAATTTGTTACAGGCGTTGCAACGCAGGCCTGTGGTGCTTACTGGAAGTACCTAGTGGGCTAGTTGGGCCCCAGGGACCCTCACGATTCAAGGTGACCTAATCCCCCAACTTAAAACGCACCACGGGGCGCGTTTGCACAGTGGTGAAGGGAGGGGCGGGGCCTCAGGTGACATGTGCGCAAACACGCCCTGTGGTGCGTTTTAAGTTGGGGAATTAATTCCCTTTGAATCCTGAGGGACCCTGGGGCCAACTAGCCCACCAGGTACCTTCAGTAATCACAACAGAGTTTCGTTGCAGAGAGGTGAAAAAAGGTGCGTGGCCTCGGAACGCCTCTCTGCAACTCAGCTCTGTGGTCCTAACTGTAGGTACCTGGGGGCTAGTTGGGCCCCAGGGACCCTAAGAATTCAAGGGGACTTAATCCGCAACTTAAAACGCGCCACGGGGTGCGTTTGCACACATGTCACCTCAGGCCCCCTCCCTTCACCACTGTGCAAACGCGCCCTGTAGCGCGTTTTAAGAGGTAGTTTTAATCCCCCTGCCCTATTATGTACTAGGGACTTGCAGAGGAGGTCATGCTAATCACAGGGGTACCCCAACGCATAGTGTTCCCTAGTGTATGTAGGTGTTTTCACTGTATTCTAAGTGTCTTTTAGCATAGCACTGGCTCTGGTTAGTCAGAGTCAGTTACCACCAGTACCCGTCTGAAAAAGTTGTGGGCACAGGATGATTTTGCAACAAGGCCTCTTTCTGCTCCTCTGTTGGTTCTTTCTGCACATCTTTTGCTTCTTTCTGTGCGTTTTTTCTTCTTTCTTCACATGTCCTACCTCTGTAGGCATAGTTAGAAACTAGCATTTAAAAAAACCTTTGAAATTCACTTAAAAAATGATAGGTTTCAGGCACGTTATAGTTAGAAATTAGCATTTAAAAAACCTTTGAAATTCACTGAAAAAACCATAGGTTTCAGACACGTTATAGTTAGAAATTAGCATTTAAAAAACCTTTGAAATTCACTGAAAAAACCATAGGTTTTAGGGACAGTTATAGTTAGTTGGACATTTCACTCGTACAAAACCATAGAAATTCCCCGTTATAGTTAGTTCAGCTAACTATAACTCGCGCCCGCAATGCACTGCTGATGACGTCACATATTACATCACTCATGACATGGTCAGTGACATCACTGATGACATCACTGATGACATCTCAAATGACATCACTGATGACATCATCCATGTGATAATTTCATGCATCTTCTCACACCCTAATATAACTTTTGATACACCCACTCTAAATTACAGACTGCCATTCTCAAAACCATAGACACTCCAACACCAAAAACTACATACCCACTCACTGATTCTTAGGTCTACACACACATCCACTCACTCACCCGTACAGTCACTCATACTTAGTCACTCAGTACAGGACTATCATATGCACTCATACACCTATATAAACACTCACACACCGCCACTCATCCATAGAGGTACTCACACACCTAGTCAGTCATGCAAAAACTTAATCACACACCCATTTACTCACCTATACAGTTATACACACACCAGCTCACTTACTCATACAAATACTAGCACATTCTTACGCTCTTATACAATCACTGCTACAAGTACACACTTATCCATACAGCCACTCTCACAATCACACACTCTCACTTATAGCCATTTATATACTCCAACACACATATATACTGCCTTTCACATATGTAGTTACTCACACATGTACCACTGAGATATACATTCAATCACTAACACACCCATACGCACACTCACCCACCCATACAGTCCATCACAGATGCACTCTTGAAACCATGCACCCAGTGAATCACCAACTCACACATCTATGCACAGTCACACACACCCCACCCACACAAACACTCAGGCACCCATACAGATACTCAGACAATCAATCAATAACCCATGTAGACACTCATGTAGCTATTCAGAAAGCCATGCAGCCGCTTACAAACCAACAGACAGACGGATACAGACATTCACACAGTTTAGTCACTAACCCATGCATTCAGTAAGATACATTTAATCACTCACTTGTAGAGTCAGTCACTCACGTACTAAATCATCCATTCAGACACTTATACACCCACTCATTCTTCAATACGCCTTTCCCTATATATATTAAACATATTTAAACTTTACAGAAACACACAGTCACTGGATGATGTCATCAGTGATGTCATCAGTGATGTCATTTGAGATGTCATCAGTGATGTCATCAGTGATGTCACTGACCATGTCATGAGTGATGTAATATGTGACGTCATCAGCAGTGCATTGCGGGCGCGAGTTATAGTTAGCTGAACTAACTATAACGGGGGAATTTCTATGGTTTTGTACGAGTGAAATGTCCAACTAACTATAACTGTCCCTAAAACCTATGGTTTTTTCAGTGAATATATATATATATACACGCCTGTATGTTTATGGGATGGTGGGGAGAGTAGCATGGATGGACAGTTGAGAATGAGAGGTTGACGTGATGTCACTGACCATGTCAAGAGGGATGTAATATGTGATGTTATAAGCAGTGCATTGCGGGGGCGTAAGTTATAGTTAGCTCAGACAACCTTAACTGCTGAATTTCACAGGTTTTGAATGAGTGAAATCTGAGCCTAAGCATAACGTCCCTGTAACCTTTGTTTTTTTCAGTGAATATGTAAGGTTTTTAAATTCTATTTCCTAACTATAACGTCCCTGTAACCTTCGTTTTTTTCAGTGAATTTCTACAGTTTCCTAACTATAGCGTCCCTGTAACCTTTGGATTTTTTGGTGAATTTCTATGGCTTTTTAATGTTATTTCCGAACTATAATGTCCCTGTAACCTTTAAATTTTCTAGTGAATTTTGAAGGTTTTTAAATTTTATTTCCTGTTACCTGTAACCTTTGTGAGTGGGTGTGTAATTGGCTCTATGGGTCTGTGAGTGGGTGTGTGAGAGGCTGTATGGGTCTGTAAGTGGGTGTGTGAGTGGCTGTAGAGGTGTGTGAGTGGGTATGTGAGTAGTTTTCTGGGTGTGTGAGTGGCTGTATGGGTCTGTGGGTGTGTGTGTGAGTGGCTCTATCTGTGTGTTAGTGGGTGTGTGAGTTGCTGTGTGGGTCTGTGAGTGGGTGTGTTTGTGGTTGTGGGCGTCTATGAGTATATGTGAGAGGGTCTGAATGTGTGTGTCATTGGGTATGTGAGTGTCGGTGTGGGTGTGTCAGTAGCTCTGTGAGTGACTGGGCCAGAACAGAACCTTAGTAAGTGCTACCTCATTTGGTAATAATTAGTGCATATTCTGTACTACAGCCGCGTAATGGACCATGAGCAAATGTCTCCAGTGACCTTGTGTGCATGTAATTATGGCAATGTGATTGTTTCTCAAGCGCCTTGATCCACAAATCTGTGATAACATGAATCCTTTCCAGAGAAGCTAGTTTGGTAAGCTGCCCATCAATGTGGGAATGGTGGCAAAACCTTCACATACTACTAAGGAAAATGAGGAGGGCCAAACGGGCGGACTTTGCAGATGATTTTGGGCATTTGCATACTTAGGCTAATAAAAGGGAGAACCATGGACACTGCTCTCAAGACAAGTAAGAAACCACTCGTCACAGTCACTACAGATTAGATTGTGCTCCAATCGATCAATGATGCATTCACCTCCATTTAAGATTTCAGATTGTTTTTCAACGTGGAATACGAGAAGGAAAACACTTGCTTTGCCTTCGCCAATCCAAGAAGTTAGGAACATTTGTGCTTTACAGAAGTGGAGCTTCAACTGGGGCACCTGCTTTGCTTATATTTGTAAGTGCTTCCCGTTGAGGTTTAATTGCCGTAAAATGAGCATCGAGCCAGAAAAGAACCTTATTTTTTCCAAGAAGAGTCCACAGTTTTGCCAAAAATGTCTACCCAACTGGAGTACTTTCTGCTGGTTAATTAGAAAGTGCTACCTTGTTGGGTAAATGTATAGTGCATAATATATACACCACAGCTGCATAAAGGACAATGAGGTAATGTCTTCAGTGACCTTGTGCGCATGTATTTTTGGCAACAGGGACGTTATAGTTAGGTTGACATTTTGCCCACACAAAACCATAGAAATTCAGCAGTTATGGTTATACTTATAGTGACTATAGCTCGTGCCATTAAGTTTACTTTAGGCAACAAGTAATAGTTTCTTAACATAAACATAACTATAACTGCTGAATTTCTATGATTTTGTGTGTGTAAAACGGCAACCTAACTATAGCACCCCTATGACCTTTGTTTTTTTCATATATATATATTCATCACTTTGTAGTTGTTTGTGAGACAGAGTTTCCATAGGAAGAGCATTTTTTGTTGTTTTGATAATAACTGTGGTGCTATTTGACGAATCTTCATGAAACTTTCCACAAAACAGTTCATCTACCTCAGCTTCTACCTGGACAGGAGGGCCAAGAAAAAGGAGGGGGCAACACTTTTCCCCATCCATTTTCCATAGGAAAAATGAGACAATGATACAGTAAAAACAGCTGAACAGAATTACACCAAATTTGTCAGAAAGCAAAATCTTTATTGAGAAAGCGTGCTTTTTTCTGCTCGGTGTAATTTAGCTCCGCCATTTTTGAGAAATTAAGGTTCAAAATGTATTCATATCTGTTGCCACGGGACTTCCTTTGACATTATATTGCACTGGAGTGTCGCAGTAAAACAAAAACCCATCAAAACAAATGTTCTGATTGGTTTGTCCCATTGGACACGCGCAGAACCGTGTGATGTGATTGGTGGCCACAACATGATTAAAAATGTTGCAACTGACTATTAGGACTCGGAGACTCGGCTCCCAAGTCCTAAAAATATTTTAAAAGTATATAGAAGGACGCAGATTAGTGATAACCTGACCCCCTAACCCTTGTGTTGGGGTCAGCAGAGGGAACCCCCAAGGGCCAAAAAGAGTCCTGCAAGAGTGCCGTGCGACCAATGTTACCCCTTTGGTCCCCCAGTACAAAACAAATCCTTCTATAAATGAAAAAAGTCAGATAACCAACAACACAACCCTGCAGCCACCCCCCTCACTGCACATGTTCGAATGCTGTGCATATTTATGGACAGGGTGCAGGGCCTGCATCAAACCCCTACCTTGGCATGTGCAGCGGGAATTTGCACACAAATGTATCATTATATCATATTACTTTATGTTAAATAAAACATATAAATATATTTATATAGCACTTGAAGGGCCTGATTATGAACGGATCGTTATATACCAACCAGTGCGTAAACCCCTGTTCATGCACCGATTGGAATTATGAGTTAAAATTTATTTAACGCATTCGATAATCATTAGATGCGTTAAATATTCCAAACTTCATTAGATTTCAACAGGTCAAACCCACCAAAATTTAACAGGTGAAAAGAAGTTATATTTGACTGTCTAACTCTTGAACACTATTCCAAGATTTCATGGTTAGCATACATAAATAGGTTGCTAACCGAATCAGTTGAGGGCGTATCTGTAATTAACCCAACCAATTTCCTGCGATTCAGCAAGGAGGAGTTAAAAGTAATGTTTAAAAAAATTAGGATGAGTGCAAGAGAGATAAGAGAAAGTCATAAACCCTCCCTATCTAGCAATCTCTCAGGGCAGGAACATCAGGGTTTTCCCATGTATCTAATTATGGTAACAAATACCCAGCAAAGATTTTATCTCACACAAATGCGGTGGGGTATTTTGCATCAGCTTGTAGCTTGTCCTAAGAGAGATGCATGGACAAAAAACCTACCAAAATTCCTTTGTGATGGGCGGGCATTGCAATCAACCATCCATCTTATGTTACTTTGTGGGTTATATAAAGATGTTACGCCCCTTATTTTTAACCCATAAATTCTGTTTCTATCAAGATGCTTTTACGTTTTTATTTACTTTGGAATACATAATAATTTGTTATACTCTTTCTAACTACATTGAGCGTGTAATGGAAAGAAGGAAAATTTTAACAGATCTAAATGGTATAAGATATGAAAATTAAATCCCATTATAATCGTGTTTTGACTTGGCCGAATGTATAATTTTAAATAATTGTTTTGCTAGGCATATATTAGTTATAGGAGATTTACTAATAGTCTAAAATGACTTAAGGCATTAAACTAAGCCATTATTTGATTAAAAGAGATGTCGTCCAGTGTATACTTCTAACATTTCTAACAGGAAGTAGTCCACAGCTTTTCATATGTACAGCTGAATAGAATTGCACATTATTTTATGTAACTTATATATAAATTGATTTGTTAAGCAATGATTTTTATGATTTTATGATAATTTCTTATATTAAAATGTATTTTATATATCTTTTATGGATTATTCAATATCCGAATAAAGATATTTGACTTGTTTTTACTGTGCCATATAGATTTTGGTGTGTTAAACACCAAAATCCACATGTTATAAACCAATAACTCATAATAGGTGCTATTGATCGTACCTGATAAATAATGTACACCGTGGTATCGTTATCTTTCAGGGGCAATAAATAACACCTAAACTCGTAATCGGGGCCAAAGCCTTAAACAGCCAGTGTCACTCATCCTGCTATGAATGTCTTATTTAAAAACAACACAACCAAATCTGAGAAGTATTTTATCCTCGTTGGCATCATCAGCAAGGTGCAGACTGTTTCCATAGACCAGAGTAGGAGGCCCGCCCTTAAGAATGCTCATGTCATTTAGTGTGACTTCTTTAGATAGCACAAAAGGGCCTCATAGTCGTCTGCATCTTCACATTCACAGGTGCTCATGGAGCCTGAACATAGAAATCCGTGTCCTCTGATTTAATTAAGCCATAGAGCCACTAAGAGGAACTCTGCTGGACTCAGGGGAAATTTGGGCCTTTCCCTCAAAAGACAATTCATATCTGCAAAGTTAAAGGCACTCATCATACTAATCGTACGGCCAAACAGATTAAATCAATAGCAAGGAAAATGTGGCTTCCTGTGTCTTTCAGACCTGGCAAACACAATGGGGTACCACAAAAGAAGAAAAAGGTTTAACATAAAAAAGCATTGGCTAAGCAAAAATTCTCAGCTGATAATGACTGAGCTTTTAACTGTGGCTGTAGGGTGATGCAACTGGTGCTGCAGCACCTGTTTGCTGAGTTGGGGGGGCGCTGTGTTTAGAAATCACTTATGAGTTTAAAAGCACCTGCTGCAGAGTTCCGTGTGTGTCCAGCAATTTTCAGGCAACAATAAAAATGTCAAGATAACTCTGGTGATTAATGTTCCTGCTGGAGAGAGATGGACTTTTGTCTAGTGGGACTTTTGATTCTTCTTAAATTAGTGCAGAGGGGAAATATGCCTGCCGCAAAGAACTTGTACTATGCATATCACAGAACTGTATTTTATGTGGCTAGCTCAGGGGTTACTGCTTTTGTCACAGAGATCCTTTTGTTACTTGCAGCTCATAAGTAGCAATCCCAGTATAGCAGAGTAACCTATGAACTGTCATCAAAGAGCTGCATGCAAACTGCATGGTATAGGTTAGAACGTTAGGTTTTTTCTCCAGTCTTTCATTATTCTAAAGTTGGTAAAAAGGTTTCTTTGGGTAAAAAACTCTCTTAAAATATGCCGCCTACTAGTATGGATGTCGTGATTCCTACACCTTGTAATGCTCATTGTCTCACATAACAATTTCCATAGACGGATTTACACTATGATTCATTGTCGCTGTATAATGTGTGTGTGATTTAAAGTGCCCTGCCACTCTACTCTGGTATGCGTAGCGCAATAAAACAGCTGAAATGTATCTGAGAGAGGGGCTATGTGAAGATGAGCTGCACTGTTGGAGGGTGGCAGTCAGTGACTCTGCAGAGAAGGAGGCGACGCTAAAGAAGATTGCTGCAGGGGCGCCATCAACCCTAAAGCTGGTCATGGGCTTTGCCATTGCTATTTTCTAATCCCATGCCTGCACATGCATCAAGACACATGCAGAAATATGTCTGGAACTCTTGGGATGGATTTCTAGCTACAAAAAACATATATACACTTGGCCTGATTGTTGTATTTGATGCGACTGCCATGTTTTTATTTGTATTGGTACAAAAGACAATAAAAAGAATTTGAAACAAAAAAACATATTTTCTGCAATATGTATTGCATCTGCATCATCTTCTTCTGTTATGAAGTTTAGCGCATTCCCTTCATCTACGTCTCCCTGCTCAGTCATTATTTTTAGAAAGGAGAGCTTTTTTCAAGGGAACTGAGATAAGATGTTATGCACAATTAGGAACACTGTATCCTTCAAGCTTGATTAAACCAACAGCCAATACATAGGAATTTTCCTACTCAGCTGCGGCGGATTTTGTTCCCTCCCACTTCAGACGTCTCTGGGGAAATGTGAGTAGGGGTCTCTGAGAATAGCACGACTGAACTACTCAGATTTGACTGTTAAATAAGTGCCAATACCAACGTTGGCGGCGCCATGTCATGTAGTTCCTATAAGACCTATATAGGATCTGCGCGTTTAGACAACATACACTGCGGGACTGGTGTCCAGACTGATTCCAGACACCCCCACCAGGTATGTTAGCCTGTGTACCAGCTAGCTCGCAATGCCACTATAACCTCCTCTTACCAAGGAGAGAATAGTTCTTGGCAACTATCGAACATCACAACCCTGATCCCTCAGGACCGTGGAAACAGTAACTTACTTTTCGCTCAGTCTCTCGTGCTCACTTGTTCTCAGAGAGATACACAGAATAAACGGTTGGGACGTTTTTCAATAAGCATTTATTGAACAGTCGTTATTGTTGCGTAAAATAAGTGTACTGAAATCACTAGTAGATAGTAGCATGTATAAATGAGTAGCAGCACTAAGAAAGTAAAAAGATGGTAGGTTTCTACCATTTTGCTAAAATCATAACTACAGGGAAGTATATAAAATACATGGCAATAAAATGTGTACTCCTATGATGCACCCTAACTAGATGTACCTAAATGTACCCAGCATGTGAGTAGGTGTAAAGCCAAGAATCCCTCTAGGATAAAGCCAACCCCATTACCTGATGTGAGACTGCGGGACCCCGTTCTGGTCTCGAGCTGAACACCCCCCAAGGGATGTCAGACCACTGCGAGCTGGAGGATCTGCATGCAGGAACCTCAGCATCTTGCGTCAGTGTGTCGGCCGGGAAGTACTGATCTCCTCTCTCTATCTCAGTAAGATGTGATGTTTATATACCCTAAGGTATCCCCAGGAGTTCTACCTTGCTGTGCCAGTGTCAGACTTAGGATGACATCAGGAATGAACTTTATACACAGTTATTATGCAGGAGATGGTGGTCCTGCTTTGTTCCAAGAAACTGAGAATCCTCATGCATAATTTATAAGTCCAGTGTTCAGGGAAAACCCTACGTACTGTGTATAGTATTGTAACTAGGCAAAAGGTCAGTCCCTCAAATCCGTTATGTATGTAGTATAGGAGAGAATGTGGGTGAAGGGTTATGATGTTCCCTGGACCTATATCGGAGTACCTATATGAAATATAACACCACTGGTAAGCCCCCTTTCACGACCCCTTGCTTTGACTGTTGGGACTTTTACTGTGGATTCTCCGTTTTTGTTGACATCCAATTATGGTGAAAATTTGATGGGTTTGGATTTGTTAAAAAAATTGCATGCTACTATTTATTGTTCTCCGGAAGGTGTTTATATGACGATGGGCCCCAATGTGAGTACTAAACAGTGTTTGTCTCACCCTCTTCCTGTTGAATTTGCCAATGTGCCATCCACAATATGGGCGACGGGTGATACAGATGTAGGACTATTGCATATACCAACAGTTTTGATACAGGTCAAAGACGATGCTATATTGCCTCGTACTCCTCAGTATAAGATACCTCATGCGGGAGAATGAGCCCTTCTACAGATTGTTCAGGATTTGATACGAAAAGGAGTGGTTGAAGAGACGTCTGCTAATATTTGTTTTAGTCCTATTCTTCAAATTCTTAAACGGACACCCTCAGGTTCCCCCGATAATCAGGATGATGTTTATCGTTTTGTGATTGACCTGCGCGAAGTTAATAAGATTGTGGTTCCCCAGTTTCCAGTGGTTCCTGATATTACCACCCTTTTGACCATGATTCCTTCTACTGCTAAATTTTATTCTGTTATTGATTTAAAAATGCATTCTTCAGTATTCCTATTCATCCAGATAGTAGATATCTGTTTGGTTTTACCCTAGCTGGTAGGAGCTTTAGATTCTGCCGAGCTCCTCAGGGCTATACAGAGAGTCCGAGTATTTATAGTCAAGCTTTGAAGAGTCAGTTGGATTCCCTTTTGCTTCCCTCAGGTAATGTATTGGTGCAGTATGTTGATGACCTCCTCATTGCTTCTGATACCGAACATGGTTGTAAAGACAGTACAGTTACATTATTGCTGCATTTAGCTTATCATGGCCATAAAGTTTCCGTTTCTAAATGTCAGTATTGTTGACAGGAGGTCACCTATTTAGGGCACCTACTGTTGAAGGAGGGAAGGAAGTTGACCCCTGAGCGTAGTATTGTTAAAATGCCCATTCCACAAACCAAAAAGGATGTGCGCGCTTTTATAGGTATCACTTCCTACTGCAGGCAGTGGATACCTAACTATTCTTTACTAATTAAGCCTTTGCTTGCACTAACAACTAAAGAAGTGCATGAGCCTTTGCCTTGGACACCTGAATGTCAGCAGTCTTTTGAGCAATTGAAAACTGCGCTTTGTTCGGGCTCCTGTGCTTGGTACACCTAACTACAGAAAGTCGTTTTTGCTCTATGTCCACGAGATGGCTGGTTGTGCGCTTTCTGTCCTAACACAAAAATTTGGATATAAGCAACGGCCGTGTGCTTATTTCTCCGCTGTGCTTGATCCTGTCGCGAGAGCCCTCCCAAGTTAGCTAAGATTGGTCGCGGCTGTGGCCACTTCGATCAGACAATTGGCTGGACTCGTCCTTGATACTGATCTCACAGTCATGGTACCCCATGCTGTGGACACACTCTTGAATAAGACAAAGACACAGCACCTCACCAGTGCACGTCTTACTGGTTATGAATTGACATTGTTTTCTAAACACATTACAATTAAAAGATGTGCTACTCTGAATCCAGCCACGTTACTACCCCTCCCTTCCAAGAGTGATGAAGTTGACAAACATGATTGTATTTTCCGAACGGAGGAAGAGACGAAAGGACGGGTAGACTTGACTGATGTTCCCTTATCTGATCCACAAGGGGAACTATATGTCGATGGCTCTTGTTTTAAGCTACCAGATGGCACTACGACTGCAGCCTACGCTATTACCACACTGCGCACGGTAGTAGAGACATCACGGGTCCCTTATCAGTCGGCTCAAGCTGCAGAGTTGGCTGCCCTTATTCGAGCTTGTGAACTGAGTGAGGGACTGGTTGTCAATATCTATACTGACAGTCAGTATGCCTTTGGGGTCGCGCATAACTTTGGGTGACCCTGGGCGGAGAGGGGGTTCCTTACTTCGCATGGTACCAAAATCCAACATGGGCACCTCAGATTGAGGCTTTTGTCTGCTCTGACACTCCCTGATAAATTGGCAATAGTGAAGTGTAGCGCCCACTGGAAGGTTACTGATAGGTAGAGGAAATGCTTTTGCGGATTAGATAGCTAAAGAGACGGCCCGGACAAAGATGAAAAGAATGTTTGTAGCAGGTCCAGCTAGGTGGGTCCCTGAGGTTGTCATGTTTGAAGATACCCTTGAAAATGTAAAAGAGATACAAAGTGAAGCCACGATAGAAGAATTAGCGGTGTGGCAGGAAAGTACAGCACAGTTGAATGACAAAGGATATTGGATTGATAAATCAGGGAAGCAGAGATGGATGTTGCCAGGTGCATATGTTCTTCCTGTGGTCACTATGGCCCACGGTCCAGCTCATATTAGTGCTAAAGGCATTTGTAAGTTATTAGACCCTGTATGGCAAAATGACAATATCTCTAAGACAGCTGCACACTTAGTGAAGTACTGCATGGTGTGCATGATGCATAATCCTGGGAAGGGTACCCCTACACCGCCCGGTAATTTTGCGCCACCCACTTTACCTTTTAAGGTCCTTCAAATGGATTATATCGAAATCGAAAGATGCAATAATCTGAAGTATGTTTTGGTGGTTGTATGTGCATTCAGTAAATGGGTTGAGGCTTACCCCACTAAAGACAATACGGCCATTACGACTGCAAAGGTACTCCTGAAGGAGTTCCTTCCTTGTTTCGGGTTGCCCCGAGTGATCTGGAGTGACAATGGAAGTCATTTTAATGCAAAAGTGATTCAATTGATTTGTGAGGGTCTCCATGTTAAGCAAAAATGTCATGCTGCTAATCATCCTCAGTCAGTGTGTTTAATTGAGAAGTACAATGGTACTTTCAAACTGAAATTGGCAAAACTTCAGGAGACAACAGGGTTACAGTGGCCAGATGCTTTACCATTAGCACTCTTGTCGACAAGAACGGTGTTTGGACGCCTGGTAAATGTCTGGGGCGTCCCACGTCCTCGGAGGTTTTCGGACATTGAATACCCTGTGTTGATTGACTATCTTGGCCAGTAAACCGAAAGTTTACGTTCTATTCACAAACAGGTGCGTGAATCTCTGCCGTCCACACCAGAGGGACCCGACCATGATATCCAGCCCGACGACTATGTATTATTGAATAACTTTCAGCGAAAGAAAAGTTTGAAGCCGTGGTGGAAAGGGCTGGAACAAGTCCTTTTGGTCAAGCAAACCGCTGTGAAGGTTGCTGGCCGTAAGAACTGGGTTCACGCGACTCACTGTCGTAGGGTTCCTTTGCCCTTACCCTACGACCAGTCAGTCCGGGACGGCATCGGGGACTCCGACTACAAACAAGTGCTTCGCTTTGTTCCCTTTAGCGATGCCCAACTAGCATGGACGCAAACGAATAAGGAGAATGAAGATGTGCTGAATGCGGCTGTTCCTCCGGAAATACGAGCTATCTAGGAGCCCTTATTTGTTGACCATTCTGTATCTGGAGCTACCAAGTACAATTTGCGTCCTCAGCTGAGGGAAAGTGCATCCAGGGAGAAAAGAGATTAGGGATGGACTGCGTAAGATAGGTTGTACTGTGTTATAGTACCAACGGAGATCTGTTGAGCTTGGTGAAGGATTTCTGCTTATTTTAGTTAGTTGTTTGAACACTAGATAGGACAGATCGAAGTATACCGGGGAGGTATACCATCGTGATCGACGTGGGGTACGAGCTTAGGACAGAGCAAGCTCCACCGCCGGTGCTCAAGAGCGCCAACATATTGATGAACAATAGGAGCCTTTACCAGTGAGGCTCTGACGGACACTGGGAACTTGTATAGTTTCTTTGCATTTTGCCCCCTACTACCTTATTCGTTATGCATCCTTTTGGTAGGTTGGTTGCTGAGGAAGAGCAGCCAGTGATTCTTGTTGCCCAGCCCAAAATGGTGTGGACCCGTAAAAAGAAAATAGCATGTGTTGTTCTTGTGGTTCTACTGCTAATAATATTGTGCGGGGTGTCATGGATTTTGGAAAATGACCAAGATGTGTCTTTACGTACTAAGGTTAAAATTCTTTCCCTGCCAAGAAAGAAAAGAACAGTCCAGAGTAATGTATTTCTAGACACGCACAAGAGATTCTTTGGAGAAGGGACCGCTTGTTACCCCACTGAGTCCGTCACTAGTTTATGGACTGCATACCCACTATCTCTTGTGAATTATACCTACACTCGTACCGAGTAATTTACTGAAGTGAAAGGAGTTTTTGGTTTTGGCTATCTAGGTCCTTGTCTATATTATAGAAAGCCACGGGGAATGGGTTATCCAGGGTGTGATAACACATATTGTGATAATTTTTACATGGAAGAACAGAATGTCACGTTGGTGGGTTGGCACTATAAGGAATCCATAGTTACCCGGGAGGCTGGTTATTATCTTGCTTGTTGCCCCATCGTGAACAGTATGGACACTTCTTGGTACATTAATTGTTCTGGGATAGTGCTGTACAAAAATGCAATGCCCTTGGTGAATGATAAAGATCCAAGTACCTTTGGAATGAATATCAGATATGCCGCAGTAGACTACGAAGGACCGATGTATGCACACCCAGGGTTTTATTTTTTGTCCAACCGTACTTATTCTAATGTTCATAATGGTACCGATGATGTTGCTCTTGGGATGGTGTTGCCCTTAGGTGTGCCCTGTAAATATGCAAAGCCTAATATTCATTGGGTTAAGAGGACTTTGACCAAAGAATTCTGTGAAGGAGTGACTGATATAGAGGTCAATAACTATAGTAATGGGATCACTTTTGGGTATATCCTTTCGTCCATCTTCACTTTGGGTGGTACCTCTATGGCCCGAGGTGAGAAAGCCAGAGAATATTTTGGGTGCAAGTTGCAAATCTTGTCTAACACTACCGTGGCTGCATTATGCAACATCACTACGCAGTTGGAGAGTATGCAAATATATTCTGAACAGACTAGATATGCAATGGATTTTATTCTAGCCAAGAGTGGTGGTGTATGCGCGGTAGTGGGCGACCAGTGTGTAGTCGGGATTAAAAAATATGGAAAAGAATATCACCGAACACATATTAGACATCCTTGAGAACGTCAAAGGAATGGAAAGTGGAAATTGGAGTTGGTCTCTTTTTGGTGGCTGGGGTTGAATTCTTGAAAAAGTGATCTATTTGATCGTGATATTGGTGTTTTGTTGTGCCCTTATTCAGTGCCTCCCCTTCTGTTGCTCTTATTGTACTACTCTTCTCACTCCCAAGCGAAAAATATCGATTCGTGATACCAATGCCGCAATTATTGCGCAGAAAGAGATAGATGACCTAATGCAGATAGATGGGGGCATTTTTGAGACTTCTTCCCTCCTTACAGTCTCCCTTCCCGATACTGAGAACATGGCATGCTCATAAGGGTTTACTGCTATTAGTGTTTATAGTTTCCTGTTTTCCTGATTTTCGTTTTCCTTGTTGTTGCTCAAAAATGTTTTAGCTCATGCTAAAAGTTGGGTCTGTTAGACTAGAAATGTTCCTGCTTATGCATTATGCTATGTAAGTTAGCATTCGCTGCACCATTTTCTGTTAAGACGCCATTTTGACTCATGATCGAAACTAATTCTTTGCTATTTCTGAGAAATGGCTTGCTGTTAAGTTTCACGTCCCCAAAGTTGGGTTGTGCTTCACTAATGAATAGACTGTTCTTATTAGCAAAATTCCTTTCTCACTAGATACAGGCCTTCTCCCCCTTTTCTGGTGACGGGACCGACTGGAGTGGCCTTGGACTATAAAAGTGTGTATGAGATGTGAGCACTGAGATTGTTTTTTCCTTGTATTCCATTACTTGCAGCACCTGCCTGGAAAATTCCACTATGGGCGTGTATTAGACCAGTTGCGAAATGTACATAATATATCTCTATGCTTGTCGATTTCAGTCCCTCTGCAGCACTCCCAGCGACTGGGTAGATTGGGCTCCGCTCTGAGTGTATCTGAAATAAACAGTTATTGGTTTGTATTCTCTACTGTCTGACCGACTCTTCATTGGTATGGAAGGCTGAGAGGTGGTCATTAGTGACCCGAGTGACCCGATTTGGGCCACTTCCTTCAGACTGATGGGGAATGGACTCCCCAGACAAAGTGCAGCATGCGGCGATGAAGGGCTCCCGCGCTGCGGGAGCCCCGAGCTGGCTTAAGCACCTCCCGGCGCGGTCAGAGGACGTTGGCGCCTCCTGGCACAAGGACTGATGGGGAATGGAGTCCCCAGACAAAGCGCGGCGTGCGGCGATGAATTGCTTTCAGCTCTGATCACTTTCTTCTTGGCAGCAGCTATTTCCCCTGAGTTTGGTTTTGTTGTTCGTGTTTGTCTCTGTCCTATTTCTGGGTCTCCATGTTCTTTGTGGACAAGGACCAGACAGCACTTTACCATTCCTCAGGGCCCATTTAGTTGCCAATTCCCATGCTTCATTTGGTTCTAAGAAGAAGTATGTTTTGTCACCCATTATGATCTTTATGTTCACTGGAAAGATTAACATGTATTTAACTTCAAGTTGTTTCAGTGTTTGCTTCACTTGCAGGAACGATCTTCTTCTAGCCTGAGTAGCTGCCATATAGTCTGGAAAGAGACATATTTTGTGGTTAACTATCATTGTTGGACTGGTCTTCCTTGTTGATTGTAATAGAGCATCCCTGTCCCGGTAACCGAGTATTTGAGCTGTGATGTCTTCCCAATGCTCCCAAGGCAGGAGGGATTGCTGCCACTTTGTGGGCTCTCTCTACTGTGAAATACCGTGACAACCCTTCAGGAGCTGCCTTATCTATCAACAAGTCCTTGTGGAAGGCTGTCATGTTTCGTCCTTCAGTTTTTTCTTTACTATCCTAATATTGTGGCTGTGAGACTTCCCTTCTGCGTCATCAGCTCTATTCTTCAGCATGCATAGTTTTCTCTGCATTCTTGTCATTTTCTTTTGCATCTCTTTCACTGTGGGTTGAAGTTCCTCCAAGGTTTTTTCAGCATTCCAGAACTGTTCAGCTACTTTCTGTTAATCCGCTCTCCGCAGATTAAGGTTGTTGGCTACAGCATCAAGTCTCTGTCCAAGAACCTCTTTAGATTTTTCATGTTCAAGATACTGCCCAGCTTATCTCAGCTTCCTTACTGTTCGTTTGCTCTTTTTGGCAGATTACTGAGAATTTTGCCCTATGTCACGGGGGTGCTAGATTTTGCCAATGTGTGCCTGTCCATTCTTGTTTTCTTGAGGATTTCTAGTTAACAGAGTTCCATTTTTTGAATTAGTTCTCTTTATTAGAAAGCATGTGCTTTAAGAGGGTGCACACAGATCTCTGAAAGATTTGTTGAGTTGTTTGAATCATTCATTCATTCTTAGAAGAAGGACAGCAGCTCAGTACCCGGCCAACTCCTATTGAGCCTAGTGGCTCTTTGTTGCACCCCCATCCAGTGCATGAGTGTGCTTTTCCACAGTAGCACTCAAATTGCCTATCAATAGATGCAGAGTCTGGGCTCATGCTGTCCCTCTGCGTCTATTAACTGCATGATTTATTTTGTGCACTCAATGGAAGGATGACTCTTTTTTTAACCCATACTTTGAGGTGGGTTCTCAATTTCTGTTGGGTGTCAGTTTTCAGGCAGCCCTTGATACACTTTTAATCATACAGAGGTGGGGTTCTCCTTCACTGTTGCTGGCCCTTCGACTCTCTATCTCATTCTGTCAATCACCTCTGGGCCGGTCTCCCAGTCTCTCTCAACCCACAGCATTACTTAAATGAGTGACTTCAATCCGCCTTCGCTGCTTGGAGGGCTTCGCTCTTTCTGTTCCACTCTGTCAGACCATTTCCACACAGTTGGTGTCATGCAGTCTTCTTCCTGTGCACATTGCACCCTGCCCTATGCTTCAGATCCCGGGCATGCCTCCTCACCTCTTCTTCGGCATGCCTGCCAGTTCTCCCACACCTACTGCTCGCCTCTTCAGCCTTCTCCCAGCTGCACCACCACCTCAACTGAAGTGTCTATCCACAGTGACTCCAATTGTGTCAACTGTGGAGCCTGCAGGTGTGGTAGGTTCTTCTCTCTAACTTCAGGTGGCAGGTCAATAAGAAGGGATCAGTGTTCCTCCATAGAACATGAATAAACCTCCACACCCACTCACATCTAGTAATAAATAACAATAGCCTTATGCCTCTGTGTAGGCCCTTTTCCTAAAACCACCTAAGTAAGTAATTTGTACACCCAATCCCAATGCCCTGATTTTGGGATATCATAGCTGGGTGGACTACCACAAAAGGGAGCACCAACCATACCCTAGACATGGTCAGTTGACATAATTAGAGGTTTCCCTTCACAAGGTAGAAAGTACAGTTAAGTTTGCTGTAGGAAAGTGCCCTTTTTGTATGGACACCTCCTCCCACACTTTTTGCTGTGCTGATGGTTATGACTCTGATAGTGCACCGGCGTCTGTTGCCCAAACCCCAGTGCCAGTGCTCTCTCCCTAAAACTATTATGTGTAATTTGGCATCCCCAATTGACAAGGACTTTACCCCCCTTGTAAGTCCCAAGTATATGGTACCAGGGGTACCCAGGGCATGGGTGGTAAAGGCTTCCTCAGGGCCTGCAGCACTGTTTGTGCCACCCCGGGTGACCCAAGTGAACTGCAGACGGCAGACCTGCCATTGCAGAGTGCTGGAACAGTGTAAACTGCTCCAATTCAACTTTGTCCTCACCACGTGGGGCACAGTCAATGCGCTGCTTGTAATATATGTCAGACACCCCTAAGGAAGGCCTCCTAAAGCCCAGGAGGCAGGGTGCATTATATTAAAGGTGTGGGCATGTAAGTGCAAGCTTATATGCCCCTATAATGGACTTTTCCATTAAAGTACACTATAAGTGGTAGACGGTCCATAGGATAACATTGGCTGGCACCCAGGCAAATCCGAGGTTGGCAACTTCATTATAGTACTGCCTAAATATGTTGTATTTGGTATCACACAATGTGCCTTCTCACTCCTCACATGAATCTCGTGTTGAGGGCGATGTGACATGCACCCTGATGGCTAGCTTAGAGGTTGCCCTTCTGGTTGCTCCAGCTTCTCTGTGCTCTGGCTGGCAGCCAGTGCTTGTTGCCGCCAAGTCAGGATTCTAAATAAGCCTGGGCGGAGTTCGCGGAGTTCCGCTACGCGAAGCTCCGCGAGCGGCAGAGTCCGTTAGATAAATGCTGTTAGCGATGATTTTCAGTGCCAGATGCTTGTCCCCACTGTGAAATCATCGCGAACCGCACCATGCACAGTGCAAGTGTGCGCTGCTTTCTTTTCTGCCGCTCGAGTAGGTTTTTACTCGAGCGGCAGCTTTCTCAACGCGAACGGACAGTTTCTCAACGCGAGCGGTCGCGAGCATACGCGACCAATCGCAATGAGAAATCTGACCGCCCGCGTTGAGAAATCTCGTTGGGAGGTTGATTTTCCATGCTCGCGATCGCCAACTTGATGTTGACGATTGCAAACGAGGAAAAATCTCGCCGGGAGGTGGATTTTTCTCACTCGCGCTCGCCAACTTGACGTTGACGAACGCGAGCGAGGAAAAAAACTCTGCTCCGCTCTGCGAAGCGGAGTTTTTCGGAACTCCGCGAGCTCCGCGTAATGCGGAGTGCGGAAAACTCCGCAAACTCCGCGAGCGAAGCGGAGTTCACCGCCCAGACCTAATTCTAAACTCCTGCCAGGCAGAGTGATCACTCCCAGGAATCAGGAACAAACACCTGGGAAGGAAGAAGGTCACACCTCCTTTCTCCTAGGAAGGCTGGTGAAGTGGCACATCAAGGCGGTGAGCTTAGAAGGCTGCATTGCCTGTGGAATGCATCAGGGCTGACTCCCAGAGAATGAAACAGCCCTCCCCTGGCCCTGGGCCCATTTTCACCAGGGCAGGTGGGAAATTGGATAGTCAAGGCGATGTAAACCCCCAGTAGGCTAGCCACACCTCCAGGGTGGGCAGCTTAGTCTGTACACTGAGAGAAGGGTTCTGCTATTTTTAGAAGTTGCAGAATAGAGGGTTCTGGGTAGAAAAGGTGACCTACACCCCCAGATGTGGTCACCTCAGAGGCAGATTAACCACTGGGGCAAGCAGCCCATTGGCCACTTGCAACCACACCACTAACGTACCTAAATCTAGGATTTACGGGCTACCCATGATACCAGAACCTCAGTTCTGAACTACCAGCATCAAAGAGGACCAAGGAGAGACTCGTGTCTGAGACAACAGGACTTGCACAAAGCAAAAGAGGGATACTCTGCACCTTTGGCAATGCTCCTGGAACGCTTGATTGAGACTTGTCCTAGGCTAACTCTCAGTTCCCCCAGACAGAGGGACCCCTGTGAAGGCCTGAAGCACCCTCAGACTTCCCTGAACTAGTGGCACTAGTCCCCTGCAAACTGCAGGTAAAACAATGCTCTGAATTCGAAGAACCACTGGCCATCGGGCCCTCCGTGGGATTGCCCAAATCTAGTGCATTGTGGGAACTGTGGTTCTGTCTTCCACAAAGTTACAGACATTTACCGTGTCCCCCGGGACCATGAGACTTGGATGTACCCTTTTCCAACGATTAACGCTGTCAAGGTTTGTTGGTTGCCAGTCCGGCAACTGACCCCTGACCTCGATGATGCGCCAAAAGGGAACTCCATCCGACCTTCGACCGACGTCAGCATACACCCCGTTGTTATATTTTTGCATCTTGTTCCCCGCAGCATGTGTAAACAGTAAAAGCAGTTCTCCCGCGGCTCCCGTTCAGCACTAGGGACAGGCAGCACAACTCTGCACCCAGGCTCCATGGGCCAGTAAAAATTGAACTGACTGTTGTGGCCTGGGACCTGTATCACCTTTGCCCTGCAAGGGTACCAGACAACTCAACCTGCAAGTGACTGATTGCCACTAGTGTTTTTTCCGCATTGACCCCAATGTTAAAGTTTCACTGTATTTTGCACTGTTTTTATACTGCTTAAAAAATCTATAACTCCGGTTATATGTAGGCTATTTATGGGTCTGGCAATGCATGGGTCTCACAAAACAGGAAAAACAAGACATAAGTAAAAAAACACAATTATCTGATTATCCTCAAAGCTAAACCAGGACAACATACTATTGCTTTCAAACCGTTCATTCACCCTGGGCTGTCGAGAAGAACACAAAAGCTTACATCCATGTTCTTTAATTCAGAGGACAAGCTCTTATTGTTCGAACCAGTTGCAACACATGAACCAAACATGTAGGTTGTGACTGACAGGCACACACACCAATCAAAAGCCGAGTCCTACAGCACTCTCAGACTCATCTGCCATTCAGGGATCAGATTGGATTAAACACATCACCAGTCAATCTTTATGCATTCCACTTCCAGGCCCTGATGACAAAACCCTCACTGCACCCATTTGCATGCAGCAACCATACCAAAGTCTCCTATGCAAAACCCCAGGTAAATGACATGTGCCATGCTTGCTCACCTGCTGCACAGAAGAGCATGTTTGAAATCCCCTACTGAGCAGTAATCTACCATTCATGCTCCATAAAAGGGGTTCACACATAAAATAAAAATGAGTTTTTTGTGATTCATACATCAGTCCTGGCAGGAATACGTCATGTTTAAAGACAGGCACCTCCTGCCAGTCAGATCTCTGCATGATGCTTCCTTACTGATCACAGCCGCCTATCCTCCCATAATGCCTACTGCCCACCGCACCATCGCCCACCTGCTTGACCACCTGATCGCCTGACCCCTGCACCCAAAAAAATTAAAGGAGAGCACGGCAAGCGCGGCTGCCCTTTAGCCGGCGGCCGCAGCGAGTGAGAGCCCTTGGCGGCATCGCAGAGGCAACCTGGTTAGACCAGGTACAGCTGCGACCCCGCCTTGCGTGCCCCGCTTGCCCTTTCTCCAACTTTGGCCCCTCGCCCAAATCTGGAAAACCAGCACCTGGAAAAAATATGTGAGGCACTAACCGCTGGGCTACAGTTTCACAGTCTTATGTGTCAATCCTCAAGCTTGCTGAGGTGAGCATTTTTGAAGTGAAGAGGAGGAGCAGGAGAGGTGAGCAGCCAACAAAGCCACCTAATCAACCAACCATCCAACCACTCAAGTCAATCAATCAAGTCAAGCTGATTCGAACTGAACTATCGGGCCACTCAACCGACGCAACTGGGAAATCAGGTGCGTTACTGTAGTCAAAAACGCCAAAAACGCCCAAAACGCCAGCGTCACCTCATAAAAAAAAAAAAAAAAACAGGCATAAAAACCGACAGTGGTGGCAGTGGAGGCTGTATAAGGAAGCACAAGGCGGGCGGGCCTTCACCCCGTACAACATCTTACAACGTCTTACAACACCACCGCCACGGCCACTGCCACTGTTTGACAGCCCTATCAAGTAAAGCCCTCACGGACCCGCAGGGATTGAATCAAACGCCCTAAAAGGATCTCTAGGGTCTACAAAACTATGAGGTCAGGGCGGGTACGCGGGGCGGTAAAAAATGCCAAAAGTACAAGCAAAAGTACAAGCAGCGCAAGCAGCACAAGTAAGCAAAAAAGGAAGTTGAAAATGTCTGCCGAGCGTGACGGCGAACCTCAGGCAAAAATTAGACCTGCATTACAGGATGAAGGAACTATATTTGTAATAACACCTGAACCAAGTAATACAACGCAAGGGAGCACAATGGGAAAGCATCGTCTTTTTCAGCCCAAAATTGATATAAAATTTAGTTTTTTTTAAAATGCAGGCGACACCCTGCTCTCACGCCCCACCACAGCTGCAGGGCTTCAGACTCCACTCCCGCCTACACGTCAAGAGGTCAGCGGCAAGGGGGAGAGGTCTGAAGTGATTGATGGCAAAAGAGGCAGGGGGGAAAGGTCTGGATCTGCCAGCCCCAAACCAGCCCTATACGGCCAAGACACCCCTGCAACTCGAATTCTAAAGGCCCCGGAGACCTTGGAGAAAAAGCTCGAGGAACAACACAAAGGGGCAATTCAAGAGCCAACACAAGACAGAGAAAAAAAGCCAGAGACAAAGGGAACATGGGAATTCTTCACAGAAATATCAAGTGAAAAGGGTAAGCCTGAGACTACTCCATGGGCCACTAATGCCACAACGCCTAAGCTTACCGACCAATACAAACACGATGGGGGCAATTGTGTCTCAACAGACCCATTAGATATTCACGAGCTTGAAAAACCAACAGGAAACTCTCTGGTGAGAACCAAATTTAACCTAATAAAGGCCGGCTCGGAGGAATGGAAGACCACAGGGGGGGCACTGGAAAACCCAAAGGAAAACCTGGGCTCAGAATATGAAGTTCGGACTGATCCATCTCAAATCAATCAAGTAATGACCAAAACCAGCTTGATAGAAGACCTGGATGAGTCAGAGCAGCACTCATATCTCGGAAAGGACGAATGGGAGGCACTCCTGGCAACCTATCGGGAGGAGTCGTGCAGGTGCGAATCCCCCGAAAATTTAAAAATAGAGGGAAGTAAGGAAAACGAGGCACTCCAGCCAGTAGAGGGGCTATTCGCACCACTTAAGAGCACATCTAAATGCACAAGGGGTACACCAAGAATCCATCAAAGTGACATAGAAAAACCATCGTATAGCGGTGACCTTGGCAACTTTAAAGACGTTGAGCAAAAACCAGACCACGGAGACGCCTGGGCAAGCTTGCTTAAAACCCTGCAGCTCTTAGTAAAGGCTTTGCAATATCAGACCGATAAAATGGACTTGCAATTAACCCTACTGAACACCCTGGAAGTTTTTGTGGTAGCAATCGATGGCAAATTGGACACGCTAAACACTACACTGCAAAGCTTCAAGGAGCACGCGCCAGTCGAGCATCGTTTCTGCGGATGCAGCCCAATTGTGGATAAACTAGCAACCCTTCCATCAATGCTGACTGATTTATGCTCACAACTGAAAAAAGGATCGAATCAAGTCCAAATACAACCTAGAGGAGGGTACATCCCAAAGGGGTCTGGGAATGACATAGTGATTCATCGGGATGCGTCCGCACAAATGGCTCAATCAGCGACAACGAACCAGAATCCACTAACTAATGCTAAAAATGAAATCAGCAAGCAAACACCAACCTCGATACTTAGTCAAAGTCATATCTTGGAGCTTGCCGAGGCAGACAGAGGGGAAATGAAATTGAATGCAAAGCAAAGACGGGCACAAAAACGGAAGGGTAGGAATCAAAAACAAAGCCTCAATATGGATGGTTTTCAACGACTTTTTGGGGCAACGCCAGTGCAAAAAGGGTCATTGGACCAAAATAATCTAACACCAGAAACAACAAACACAAAGTGCATTACCAACATGCCTAGCACGTTCCAAAATCCTCCAAGTGGGAAACAAGAAAGCATTGTGTCCAAGCCTGATCGGGAGCCAGAGGGAGTTGTCCCACCCCAGTCTCACTCAAATGGAAATACTGCTGGAAATTCTGCTGAAAGTGAACTCAGAAATAGAATCGAAACAAGAACAACAACAAGGACACAACCGAATGAGACAAAGCAAGATTTTATGCCCTACGAAAATTCTCGGACATCAAACACCCTTGATCCCATCCCTGAAGGGAGGAACATAACTTTGGGGAATTCGATCAACCCCGAAAGCAGACTCATCATCAACAAGGAAGAAGAGAAGGCACTGAATAGGCAGTTTTTGAATAATAGCACAACCAACTTTCAAATACCTGTCACTATCACCGAGACACCCCGAGAGCTCAACCAAACCCGTCCGGGCATAAAACTGCAAGGAAGTACGGAACATGGGACAGACAGGGTCCATTATGTGCAAGCAGGCCATATGGACAGGGAGCGAGCGGGAAAAGAATGTCCCCAAACTGAGGCTGGATCATCTTCCACAGGTGGCCAAAACAATGTTTTTAAAGGGGTAGGAGGGATTGAAACAAATGCTATTTGGTTCACCCCAGAATACATCTCTAAAGGAAAGCACGACGTCTTGAACCGAGGCAATATTTTGCGGCTCCTATCCCACATACCATCCCTGTCGGAGATAAGGACGACGGACCTGGAGTCAATAGAGTTCATCAAATGCATGGATCACTCGGCAGGAGAAAAAACAAGAGCAACATGGACCTCCTCAATAACTGCACATAAAATACTCCTGGAAAGTGAGATTTTAAAGTCTTTGGGGATAATCATTGCTCCGTACACTAAACCAGGCTATCCAGATCCGTTAAACCCGCAACATATGAGGGGATCTGAGGGGACGGGAAATAGACGAGTCACATCGGTACTAAAAGGAGCAATAGGACACTGCAACACGGACATAGGACAACAGCTGGAGGGACCAAGAATTTGTCGTAACCCCTTTACATTTCAGGAACGGGAAATCGATACACGTTAGATCTCGAGAACCATAAACAATAAAAAGGATTGACGAGATCTTTGCTCCCCTCATATGGCCAACGTTAATGGGTTAGTACGGCTTTGCTCCTGGAACGTAAATGGGCTCCTCAATAAAATAGCAGACCTGGAATTTGTCACCTACATCAGGGCCTTCGATATAGTAGCTCTGCAAGAAACCTGGGCATCGGATCCGCCACATCTCCAAGGATTTTTGCGCTTTTATAAACGAACAACTAAGACGGCAAAATTTGGCCGCTTGCAAGGAGGTTTGGTCATATATGTTGCGAACACAATTACTCACACTGCCCGTACTTTCGGTCCCAAAACTCAATCATTATTAGCAGTAACTGTATCCTTTCCATCAAAAACAAATATAAGGAACAACAACATCACGATAATAAATGTGTACATTCAACCAAAACGTAAAATCAAACTAACTAAGGAAATGTGCAGTTTTGTGGAAACATGCATAAGAGAAGGCCCTAATGCTGATCTCATCCTCACTGGGGACCTTAACTATAATTTAATGGGCTCCTCCATGGATGAAGAAATACTCCAGCAAAACACAATTTGGAATATCCCGTCGCAAGGAGAACTACAACTGGGCAAACAAACCAAGTCAGGACAATCAATTTTGGAGGAGCTGTAACATCTAAATTTAAGGGCATTAAATGATAGAACAGTTGACGATAACCCTCCAGTAACTACGTACAACTCAATCAGAACAAGTTCAATACTGGACTATACCTTTGTTTCCCTATGTCTGTTTCAACGAATTGCATCGTTTCGTTTGGGCAATAAAGGCGATAGTGATCATCGGCCGCAGGAAATAGAGCTAAGAACCATCATTCCAGCATTTGAACGTTACCGGGCGCCACAGGATCAGATGCCACCATCAACTTAAAAAGAATAAAATTTAAGATAGCTGCTGGCAGCAAGATGTGGAAAACGCTAAACAGCACTTTATCGCCAGAGCTGGAGAAGGGGAAGTTGAGAAATGGCTAAACCTTCTAACAATGATGGAAGTATACGCATCTAAGATCAAACCATCTAACCAGAAAAGTTTCAGCGGCACGAAACCTATAACATATACTGCAAAGCAAGAAATCAAGCTTGCTAAAAAACATATCTATCGATCTTTGAGACACCTCCGGCACAAGCCCGATGATAAAACTCAATTGGAATTACTACGGAGACAAAGGGCAGATCTGAAAAAACTGAAAAGGAATGTCAACAGAACTATGGAGGAGGAATTCTGGGTAAAACTATTTGCTGACGTTAAACACAATAACAGCACCAGATTCTGGAACACCATAAATCAATTCATCCACCAAAATCATGATGGCATCTCCTCGAACATCGCAGAGGAAGATTGGGTTAAATACCTAAGTTCCCACTTCCAACAAAACATTGAGCTCAGTGAACAGGACCAAAACATTAAAAAAGAACTAGACTGCCTTATGACAATCAAGGACGGGGCTGAATGTAACACGACCGACTCTGGGAATACAAGGGGAGGCTTATCAACTGAGGAATTCCAAATAACTCACGTAACAGCAATTAAACGGCAGATAGGCAAGGGGAGAAGGGAAGGTGCGCCTGGCCCTAATGGATACCACCAGAATTATACAAACAGGAGGCAACCTACTGGCCAGAAGCATTGGAACCACTGTTTAGAGAAATTAGGACGCTAAATACCCTGCCTAACTCCTGGAAAGGATCAATCATTTCCCCAATTTTTAAATCCGGTGAAAAGTCGGCCCCACAAAATTATTGACTAGTGGCTTTATTAGATAATGAGGCAACATTTTTTGCAGGTACATTATTAGAGGATCTCCAGGCATGGGCCACAGACAAATCTGCAATTCCTTTACAACAGACTGGATTTGTAAAATCAGTCGGGACTATAACCAACAAACTAAGCATGGCAATACTTATGGACAAGGCTGAAGCTGCACGGACACCTCTATACTTATGTTTTATTGACTATAAGGCCGCATTTGATCACGTCAACCGCACTAAATTATGGTCCAAACTGCATAGATGGGGGCTGTCACAGCCCTTATTAAATTTGCTAATAAACTTGCACACGGACACTTGGTTGCAGGTGAAGCTGGGCGACGGAACTTTCCTGTCGAGGCGCATTCCTACGGAAAAAGGGCTGAAACAGGGTTGCGTCTTAGCACCGACTCTCTTCAACCTATATATAGCTGACTTAGTACCACTCTTGATCAGCTGCAACTCACATGCCCCAAAACTAGGAGTCATTTCGATACCCTGTCTCCTGTATGCGGACGACATAGTCCTGATTAGTAAAACAAAAGTAGGACTACAACGTCTCCTAAAGGCAACACGGGACTTCTCTAAAGCAAATGATCTAACGATCAACCTGGATAAAACGAGAACCATGATAATCAGGAAAAAAGGAGACAAACTGGAGCCTGGTTTTGGGGAGAAACTAAAATTGAGGATACAGCGGAATACAAATATTTGGGTGTGAAGTTGGATAGCGGGGGACGCTTTTTAGCACAGAAGAACAGCATTAGGCATAAAGGCCTAATATTGGCTTCCACTCTAAAAACACTAAATTCAAAGTTGATAGGACCATCGATCCTCCCTTTGATTGAGGTAGTTCAAGCAAAACTACTGCCAACAATCACCTATGGCAGCGAGGCTCAGAAAGGCAGAGACGCTAAAATACTTGACGCCGTAGTAACAACTGCATACAGGGTCATCTTTGGGCTGCCCAAACACACCTCGCCGGCGCAAATTAGGCTTGAATTTGGTGTTTAAAAACAAACAGTTGCAAGGCAAGGGGCCTTCATTATTGCATGGGACAAAGTACGAAAAGCTCCACATGGTACACTAAATGAACAGCTATGGAAGGAGATACAACAACATACCAAATCTTCTGCCGCGGAATATCTTTACAGCAGTTTAAATAGGTTGGGGTTATGTCAGCTTTGGGAAACATCAACAACCATTACTATTTTCAAAAAACTAGTGTGGAAGACAGTGAAACATCTTTCTTTGTTGGAGGACAAGGCCACATTGACAAAAAGGGCCCATGGCTGGATGACATTGAAGACATATACAGAGTCGGCCGCTCAAGCCTATTTCAATCTGGGTTATGACAAAAAACATAAAATTGCTTTCATGAAGTACAGACTGGGGCTGTTACCCTGCATTCAACACCTTCCACCCTGGTTAAGAGAGAAAGCGGGCACTGCGTGCCTCTTATGTGGTTCAGCATCGGAAGATCTGCTGCATTTACTGTGCTCCTGCAAAAAACTTCTTAAGGAACGAAAACAACTGTTGAAGCGACACTTCAACCAGCGGGGGATTCGCACCAGGAGGCAAGCTTTACTGGCATGCTTTGCACGGAATGATCCACAACTGAACTGCAGCCTAGTGAAGTATCTGAAACTGTGCGACAGCAAAATGCCTGAAATGGAGATATAAGGAATCTACGCAGTGAACACATGGGCAAATGTTCTGAGGCGCACTGGAGAAACTCTCCTCAAAGAACAAGAACTTTACACCTGAAGTACGCGGTGGTCGGACAGTACAGTACCTGAGGGCACGCCATATGGAGTCGGTAGTTTTTAATATGGGCTGATTGCCAAGGTCAGAAGGGCTCGTCAATGGTTGGCAAAAAGTTTTTTTTGATGGACTGGAATGCTCCGCGCAGCATTTGGACAGAAATTAGACACTTTGTTGGTAAAGCTGCTTAATTTTAGAAATTTTTTAGCACGTTTTAAACATAATAATTATGAAGGAATGTGTTGTAAATGTATATATTTGTTTTTTGACCATGTTGGCATTTTGCAACGGTTTTAATTAACTATGCAAATACATTTATACCTTATACTGATCACAGCTCATATATGTGTAGGATAGTCGAAGGATAAAGTGTGGTTGTTTACATTCTATAAGCAAGGCGCTTCTTCCCCGGAAGAACTGTAGTTCCATTGTCTCAGTCCACTGTTATGTGTGTGTTTACCACGCGCCAGATAAGATGTGACAGATAAATACAGGATCGCACTGGTCCAAGCTGCATGCCTCTGCCAACCAGAAAGAGAAAGGCAAAAGAACCTGACAAGAAGCAGAGAGAAGAATTAAAATACATCTTGTTCTGAACGCTAAACAAAATCTTTTATCAGAAAAATCTCGCCGAAACCGCAGGAAGAGTATGTATGAATTATGCGTTTGAGTGCTTATGGTTTCCTGTCCATTATTGCAGCATGAGGTCCGAATCCTGCTTTCTTCTCTGCACTCTCTTGAATGGTTGGCAGCTGCACAGTTGGACGCTTGCAGTTGGATTGTGTGGCACCCGTAGAGTAATATTATTCCTTTTGTTTGAATATTGCTCGCCTAGGAATTAAAGGCAGATTGAAGTGTGACACGTCTGCATATAGTATATGACAGACCCCATACGGAACCTGTTTCCTAAGCAATTGGATTTTGGACATTCCTGTAAGGCAGGGCTGCAGCAGACTTTCGTTTTAAGGGGTGCTGGCTTCACCCAAGTATGGTGCATGTTATTCTATTACTTCTTAAGTGGCTTGTTTTTCGTCTCTGGCCGTGTCTGGGGGGGCTCCACGGAACTTTTCACAATCCATTGAGCATGACAGCAGGGACAGAATATAGAGAGGCGGGCAGCACAAAAGTGCACGAAAGCGTTGGCAGGAACATTCGAAGAGGCAAAACCTTCCCAGAACGCCAAGGGATCGAACGTGGTGATGGAGGTGAAACGCAAGGTCCACTTAATGGACACCAATTGGTTACTTGACAATTAACCCAAATTAGTAGGGGTGATATTGGCCCACCCCAGCATTAAATCCAAATAATCATTTCTGCCTCTCAGCTTCCCCCAACCGAATCAAAGAGCACCATGGCCCCAAATGAAGCTAATTTTCACATTCACCACCAGCCTTCGTACACTCAACATCAAAGGCCATATTCTGTCCCTGCGTTCCACACCCCAATAATGTTTATTTTCTACTTGTAACTCCTAGTAGTCAATCTTTTTCCTACTATCTCCACCAAGGTACACGTGCTATAGTGGAGGGGGTGGGGGGCTAATTAACGTAGGCAGGGTGCAATGAACATAGACCATGCACAAAGTTCAGTGACATCACAGGAACTGATGTCACAGTTTTAACTTACCACACTTTAAAGGGAATCTGCATATTCTGCGGACAATACCGAGATGCTACCTTTCCACCAACACTATCCCTAACAAGCTCACACGGCTACAACACACAATCAGATGCCAGGCTACATGAAAATCCAGAGCTGCACAAATCCACTTACATCCAAGGTGACCCACAGCGCTACACGGCCATAACTAGGGCAGGATTGTGCTAGCAGGCGCTAGACCCTAACATAAGACTTCTCTTTAAGGCATTATGGTGGTGAGAGGCTGTACTTGCACCTGTAGCAGACTTACGTCAGCAGATGCCACCACGCCACACTGTTATCTTACACTCCGCGGGGAGGAGATATTATTATTTCAGGAGACCAGTAGGCCAGGTCATTTTTGTTCTCTGGATACTAAGAGATTGTCACAGTTTGTGGTACACCTATGCTGTGTGAGCACATAAACTCCTGAGATCTACAAATTCAAGTCCAATGTGCTTGTTCCAAATAACATAACATAGCAAAGAACATCATCGTTGCATTGCTTAGAGAGTGCATGCCATGGCTGTACCAGCTTCAGCATTCTTGCATACAGTGAAAGCAACACAGAGGTCCTGTTGAACTCCAGTTGTAGACAGTGGTACTCAATTACTAGTTGGCTTACAGGGAGCACAGTAAGCGGAGCATATGAAAGAAAAAAAAAGGGGGCGCCTGAAAAATAAAAGTACGGAGATCAGTGTCACAAACCAAAGAAACAAAATATTAAGAGGGAGCAAAACATAATTACCAATCAGAGTCAAAACAACAATAAACCTGTGAGTAAAAAAGCGAAATAAACCAAGGGCAATAATAGTCAAATGGGAAATTAAACAGCACAGCAAAATATGACCTGGGAAAAATACAATGAACTATTAAGAATGAGCGCAGTGACACAAATTAAAGAGGAAATTATTAGCAGTGAAAAACTACTAGTAAATGGAAACATGACAATGGAAGGAAAAAAACAGATAAAAGGAAAAAGTATAACGTAGGGGTGATAGCAATCATAGAGAAGAAACTGTCACAGTTGAGACGCAGAAAAATACAGTGAAAAGATGCAGAAAATTAACATGCAAATGTGACCAAACACACGAAGAGTCAAGATAAAGTGGAATGCTCACGAGGTGGTAAATGTAATAGAAGGAGGAAAAACAAATATAATGGCAAATGCAGGCTAAAAATGAGAAAAACAGATGGAAAAATAAAGAACAGGGGAATAAATGATGTGTAGGCAATAAAAGTAAGGGGTCAGGAGCACCTATTGGAATGGGTGTGGAGTAAGTACATTGCGAGATAAGTCTTGGAACGAGTGAGGAAACAGTCAAGTCCAAAACCCGCCATGATTCGGTCTTTCAAACAATGCGATCCATGACACTGACCCCTGTCTCCACAAAGGACACCGCTGGTATAAATTCCTGTCTTGCTTCCTCAGCCAACAAAGGATGCCTCCAGTAATTTATTAATACTTCGTTAGGGGAGCATTGAGCATCAAGGTGTGAGTGTGACATTACACCGGTATTATGATTCTTGCTTATTAATAGAAGGTGCTAAGTTTATAAAAGATAAAAAAGGGACCAGAGTTTTGCTGAGAAACCGGCAGCAGGCACTATCTAATGTCAGGTGCCTAATGCCAAGGATGCCTAGTCTTGATTCCACCTCATGCGTCTTTCTTCCACCTCCAAACACTTTCTGCCTCTTTACTTCACTCTTTCTGGTTCTTTTCAATCTCTGCTTTCTTTTTTTTTTTTATCATTGTTTCTCCATCTTTTTCTTCTTCTTTTTTTACCTTTTTGTATTTTCTCTCTCTTGCTTTGGGTGGAAGATTGATGAGGAAAGCGCTTGTTCCCAAAAATGAGTACCGGGGGGACCCACCTGCAACCACCAGTCCAAATTAAGCACTGCTCATACTGGGAACTCGTTGCACATTTCCATTGGGCATGTTGCAGTGGTGACTTTCCAGTAAGTCATTTTCAGAAGGAGCATACATAAGCAGCTGTCAGTAAGGACCTCATGATGGGTATCCTATCTTCGCAGGATGGACACTGGGCACCGCATCAAAAAATCACAAACCTTACATTTATAAGAGCTTCTGATGCGGTCTTTAGGTTCGCCCAAAAACTAGGCACCAGACCTATCAGAGAAATTTTGAAATAATATAGAAGCAAATGTTTACCAGCAGCACTTATGGGACACCAGTTTAGGGGGCGAGTGATAACAAAATACTACAGAAACAGGAAAATACCTTTCTATGCAGGATCTTGGCAGTCCTCCGCTTGACACCAGCTTATATTACCCATGAAGAATTGGACGTCGCCCATATAGAAGATCCTGTCCATCTTAGTACAGTAATTAAATGGCACAGTATATGGAGTAAGGCTGGTACTGGGTTTACCAGAGATATAATTAGGGATTGTCTGGAACTTGATCATTTTGATAAAATCCCATGGTTGCGGTACGTGAATAATTTACTGCAAGAACTTGAGAACATTAGTATTATGGCCCAGGTCAATATCTTGCAGTATAGTAAAAAAAGAACGTAGAACTGTCTTTATGGGAAAAATGGAGGCCAAGAGAGAACTGCGTGAAAGGGTAAGGTCAACTGTGAATAGGTACTGCCTCGGACCCTTACAGCAGGGGACCCGAAGTTACCTGATAAATATAATAAATGCTCAGGATAGATTTTATCTAACCAGATTATGCCTTCTGATGCTTCATTACTTGGTTGCATTCCCAAATTTATGGGTAAGGCCAGAAAAATTACCCAAATGCCCCTTTGATGAAAGCTAGTCAATCAACCATACACTCTGTTCTGCAAATTTGATAAAGACATTAGTTTACGGGTCCTACGCTCACTATTTGCATTGCAGCAACTCATTAATCATCAAGAGACTTTTACATTTTTATGTAATCTGAATAATACCTATACTTGTTGCACAATCCTGACATACATCAAGTCTGCACTTAGGAGGCAGAAGTCACTCAGACATCTAGAAGCACTACACTATGAGGAAGACTACAGTAATATCTAGATTAATATCTTTGCGTATTTTGCATAAATGACGTTTTTGCCGGTGGTTTTATTCTTTACTGTATTCTGTATATGTTTCCCTCTGATTGTAAGTGTCGCAAACTGCGCCTCGAAGCATCTTTTGAGTGATTTGCCTGTCATTTATGGTATCCGTGCTCTTGTTGAGCTTGTGATGGATCACATGAGAAAGCTGATATAAATGGCTGTCATGGCGTTTGATTGAGCCATTATTTTTGTCTGCACATTAGACAGTTTACCCAATGATACTAATTGTAACAAACGTTGCTGGGGATGTAAATCCTGTGCCCAAATTTGCACTAAATCACTTTTTAACTTTTCTTTTACTGATACGAGTTATCAGCCTGTAATGTAATCTCTTTGCACAAATCTATAGGTTTTAATTATTTTATATTGATTTTAACATGAGAAACTTGTCAATTATGTATCACATATTACTGTTTTTATTCTTTTATGGATATCTTTATAATCCGAATAAAGATTGATTGACCTCCTGATTCTTTGATGGTATTTTACAGTTGACAGGTGAAGCATTATGAAAAGGGTGCATGCCTAAAATTTTGTTTAGTGCCACGTTTGACACAGTATCCCATAATATCCTGCTGGAGAGATTGTGGAAATGCGGCATTGGTAGTAAGACCTTGTTTTGGCTTGCCTCTTTTTTGCAGGCTCGAACCTTTCAGGTTTTTCAAAAACCATTCCACTCTAAGGTTCTTCCACTGCATCAAGCAGCGGCTCCGGGATCTTCCCTGAGTCCTACTCTCTTTAACATTTATATCCACCCCATGGCGGATGTCATCGAATGCTTCGGTTTCACCATCATTTCATACACAGGTGACACTCAGCTTTTACCATTTCTCAAAATAGCAATAACACTGCCTCCCGTTTGTGCTTGTGCCTTTCGGAAGTAGCCTGCTGGATGGATAATAACTCTTTAAATTGAATGATGGAAAGACCAACGTACTGATTTTGGGCAATCAGCCCAATATCTGGTCCTTCGCTTGGTGGCCTAACAGTTTCGGTCCACTACCTTCTCCCAAACTTAAAGTAAAACATTCAGTATTTGGTTTGATCACAAATTATCTTTTGACAAACAACTGAATGAATATGCTTTGGATTGTTGAAAACCCTTAAGAAAATCTTAGGATTCCTGCCAGTGTCAGCTCAGAAAACTGTATTCCAAGCAATGATTTTCTCCAGGCTAGTCTACTGCAAAGTTCTTTATATTGCCCTCTCCCAATTGTGACTCATTTGACTTCAACGTGTCCAAAACTCTGCAGCACGCTTATTTTGATGCTACCTAAGTGTGTGCCCATCGGATCAGGCCTGAGCAAATTACATTGGCTCCCAGTGAGGCAGAGAATTGCGCTTAAAGCTCTCTGCTGATGCTATAAGGCATTATCTAATGCTGGCCCATACTGTCTCCAGTCTTTGGTCAAACCATATGCTCCAGCCAGGAATCTGCGATCAGCTGAAGCCAAGCTTGCCATTGTACCTAAATGTAAAGAAGATAGAATCTGTGGCAGTTCCTTTAGTTACCTAACACCGAAACTTTGGAACTCTCTATTCCATCAGTTCGACTGGCCCCTTCCGAATCGTGTTTCAGAAAACAGTTCAAAACCTGACTCTTTTACTGCAGGCTTTTAATGGTCCAGAATCTTTTGTCCACTCATCTGATGGGAACAGAGTCCTAGCGCTGTGACCTCATTTGAAGTAACTATGAGCTCTATAAATCACTTTTATTATTATTAAAATCTAAATTATTCTCAATATCTCCCTAATACTTTTTCATTCAACCATCAAGAGCTTTTTTTTCCTGTGAGTAGTTATGTTTTACTCCTATCCAAGGCAGCAATTACCCCTGAATTTCCAGATCAACAAAACATTTTCTGAGAGTACTAGCATCCTACTCCAGACTTATGGTCTATTTGTACTGCTAGGCAAAAGTAAACATGAGGCACATTCAACAATGTCATGGTTTATTTTAGTATGGGCATGTTTTACATTCCTGAATAGTATCCTCTGGTGTTTCCAATGAATTGCGCTCTCTTATGGGGGAATGATGGCCATGCTTTTACTCAGGAGAATATTCTAGAGCCAGCCAGGGCTGCAAAGTGCCTTTGATAACATTATAGAAAAGAAGGTTATAGAAAGTTAAGACTGACTAATGAAAAGCTGTGTGTAGCTTTGAGGAAGGGATGAGATTTTGGGATTAAAGTGGAGATTTTAAGATTACTCCATACTCTCTCTCCTGAAGAGTCTTCAGTCAGTGTGACCCCAGTGTAAAGTTATAATTTCAGAAACTTACCTAAGACCTGCCTCCATATAGTCCATGTGATGGATCCCCAGTTCCTGCAATGTTGGCCCCCTAATAGATAGAGTCCACCTTGCGTTTTTTATAACCTGTGAGGTGTAAGATATACTCATTGATTATGGGAATCATAGGTGAACCACCAGAATCCAAAAGTACCCAGCAGATATGAACTGCACGAGAAAATGAATAGTGACTCTTGTGTATTCCTTTGAAGGCGTGGCACCCTTTGTACCAAAGAGTATGATGGGTATTGACCATTTGTCTCCTCGGTGTACTTCTGCACTGTGGGAAAAGATTAGTTGGGGAAGGCTAGTGAACACACAGCAGAATGCTTATATTCAAAAGTGGGATCTTATTTGTCCTACTGGGATTTGGCCCAACCTGTCTCAACTTTCAAATAGTCGCTCCGAAATGTTTGTGGTGCATAGTCCTACTGAACTGGTTTTACTATTTTATGCACCCATACCAGGTACAGTTAGGATGGTGCTTAAAGTGACAACGGATATGGCTCAGTACAATCTGGCTGAATCTCTATTTATTTATTTACAGTAATGGTCAAACAAAAACTTACGTCATTTAAGTGCTTAGGTGGCACAATTATATGCTATCTCTCTAGGAGATGATCTATGGAGGTGATCAGGGTTTGTGGGACTGAATGGTCATTCATACACCAGGAAGCCTTCATCAGTAGACTGGTATATTTCATCTCATCAAGTATAACACAATATGCTTAGAGTTTAACAAAATTGCAACTATCAAAAACGTTTGAGGTTTTTACATTTGAATGCATGAGTGTTTGGATGAATGAATAAATGAATTAATGAATATATGAATTTGCACTTCAAGGGCAGCTATTTACTCATATACAACAGGTGTTAATTACTTGTGGATAATATATTTTGGTATGTATGTGTGCATGTAGCAAGTAAGTCAGTCAGTCAGTCAAAATCTTTATTCGGCTGTATACCAGCCATAAAAGAGTACATCATAAAAACATTTCAGAGAAAATGACACAGTAAAGTTAATAAAATACAAACAATGAATGAAGTATGTATGTTTGTGGTATTTCTATAGTATGAACCTAGCCAAAAGGCAATGAAGCGCAGTACTTGGTCAAAGTCCTTCATAAACTCAACTAGTGATAGGAGAGGCAGCTGGTTTGTGGACTGCTAATACATTGTGATGTAGTGTTCTTTAAAAAGGTGAGTCTTCAACTCTTTGAGGATGTTGTTCTGGGTGCATAGATAGAAAAGGCCTGCTGCCTTGTTTTTTCATTTTTACACTTCTTACTCTGTAGCCTGATTGTGTCCTGGCTCTGGGTGTGACGAGAACCACCTTTGATGGTGAGCTTGCCATAAAGATAAGAGGGGATGCAAGTTGTTTTGGTTTTGTAAATAATGCACCTGGTTTTGCAAATGTTGCCAGTCGGAGAGAGGAGCCAGTGGAGTACCGTCAGGTTGGGGGGGTGATGTGATCATATTTCTTCAGGCCCTGGAAGATTTATGTTGCGATGTAAAGGATTCCCTTAAGCAGTGACAATGTGGAGTCTGGGAGGAGATGGAGTCGGCATTACCACCATGTGCAGGCAGTTCGGGCTGGACTGTTCCCATGGGGAACAGGGTCAAGACTGATTTGCATATGTCTGGGTCTGAACTGGAATGGCATGGGATGAGGAAAAAAAAAACAATGGATTTAGGCCCAGATTTCTGTACTGGGGTGAATGTTTGACATTGTGCAGCAGTCTGTCCACCAATTGTTCTTTTTGCATTTGTCACCCCGAGTGGGACGGGTATGCCCAGACGTGGGTCCCGTGCTCTCCATGCCACTGGAGTCAAGCTAGCCTGGCTGATGAGGGGTGATGCCACGAAACTGGTCCCACTATGCTTGTTTCCAGTCCAGGGAGGACTGTTCCATTGGGAAACAGGGTTAAGACTGATTTGCATATGGCTGAATCTGAACTGGAATGGCATGGGGAGCAAAAAAACGATGGATTTAGGCCCAGATCTCTGTACTGGGGTGAATGTTTGACATTGTGCAGCATTCTGTCCATCAATTGTTGTCTTTGCATTTGTCACCCCGAGTGGAACGGGTATGCCCAGACGTGGGTCCCGTGCTCTCCTTGCCACTGGAGTCAAGCTAGCCTGGCTGATGAGGGGTGATGTCCTAAACCAGTCCCTGAATGCTTGTTTCCAGTCCAGGGAGGACCTGGCCTGGCAGTTTGGGCTGGACTGTTCCTGTGGGGAACAGGGTCAAGACTGATTTGCATAGGGCTGGGTCTGAACTGGAATGGCATGAGGAGCAAAAAAACAATGGATTTATGCCCAGATCTCTGTACTGGGGTGAATGTTTGACATTGTGCAGCATTCTGTCCATCAATTGTTCTTTTTGCATGTGTCACCCCGAGTGGGACGGGTATACCCAGACATGGGTCCCGTGCTCTCCATGCCACTGGAGTCAAGCTAGCCTGGCTAATAAGGGGTGATCCCCCAAAACCGGTCCTAGGATGCTTGTATCCAGTCCAGGGAGGACCTGGCCTGGCAGTTCGGACAGTACTGTTTACATGGGAACAGGGTCAAGACTGATTTGCATATGTCTGGGTTTGAACTGGAATGGCATGGGGAGCAAAAAAACGATGGATTTAGGCCCAGATCTCTGTACTGGGGTGAATGTTTGACATTGTGCAGCTTTCTGTCCATCAGTTGTTCTTTTTGCATTTGTCACCCCGAGTGGGACGGATATGCCCAGACGTGGGTCCCTTGCTCTCCATGCCACTGGAGTCAAGCTAGCCTGGCTGAAGTGGGGTGATGCCCCAAAACTGGTCCCAGGATGCTTGTTTCCAGTCCAGGGAGGACCTGGCCTGGCAATTCAGGCTGGACTTTTCCCATGGGGAACAGGGTTAAGACTGATTTGCATATGGCTGGGTCTGAACTGGAATGGCATGTGGAGTAAAAAAACGATGAATTTAGGCCCAGATCTCTGTACTGGGATGAATGTTTGTGCAGCTTTCTGTCCATCAATTGTTCTTTTTGCATTTGTCACCCCGAGTGGGACGGGTATGCCCAAACGTGGGTCCCATGCTCCCCATGCCACTGGAGTCAAGCTAGCCTGGCTAACATTTAAGAAGTTACATACTTGAAAATTACCACTTCTTCCAAATGGTAGAATGGAAGCCCCTGAATTGACTGTTTGTGCAATGGAAGAAGTCACTTAAAAATAACCATGTTGGAAATGTAGCCATGCCCATGTGGCATAACTCTATATATATATATATGCCAACGTATGCAGGGAATGTATCCCCAAATAAGAGATATATACCAGAACCCACAAATCAAGTGCCCATAACATGAAGGTGTTATTTTCATCATAGCATGGGACGTAGATTTCAATTTTGGAAAGACACCCTTTGTTTACATGACAGTGTTTGTAATGCCCATGAGGCTTCTTGTGTTGTGGCACCTCATATACAATGAGGTTAAGCTTCTCGCTCATAGCCCCTAGTGCATGTTTCCTGCCCATCTGGAATTTAGGGAGTGGCATGATCTCAGAATGAACATTGAGTGATTCAAGCTTATGTTTTTGGGCCCTACGAGCATAAAGAAATAAGCACTGCTAAAGCATGGAAACACACAGAGATTAAGAAATGCTATTTGCATGTGTTTTTGAATTGATTTTGAAATGTGTATTTCCATCGTTGTGCAAATTAGTGACTGGGTGAATGTGAGCTTGAATCAACAGCAGGATGGATGGATGAGTGAGTGCATGGATAGGATGACCTGATGTATGACGAATGAAGACATTATTTATTTTGTTTTATTTAAACAGAGGGAAAATATTTTTGACTGATGGTGATAGAGCAAGATGGTTGCCTTTTCCCCTGCAGGCTAGACCTATGCTGCATCCTGACTTCTATTTCAATTTCATACTCCTGCAGTAACTATTTTGGTTATGTAAGTGCATGTTTGATCAACACAAAAAATAGATGGCATATTTTAGTCCAGCTTGAGAAAGCATAACTAGATTTTCAACAATACTTTGACCTGCTCCACTGGATTGCTGGCCCCCCATGTCCTATAATGGTGGCTTACCTGCTGGCACCCCATGTGTTTCTGGAGGACTGGTGAATCAAGAGTGTTAGCTGGATTTCCTGCTTCTCTGGGACAGAGGTGTCAAAACGTGCCACCGGTCCTCATCCCCACTCCCATCCACCTCTGGTCCTGGGAATTATTGCCCACTCCTTTCATCCCTTGCCTAGGGCATTGCCACTCAAGATATTGTCCACACTGGCATCACAGGAGTCATGCTGTCCAGGATTGTGGCTGCCACATGTGTGCTGCCCAGTAGTGAGCCTCTCATCACCAGCACAACAAATCCTCTCCCCAAGTGGGTACCAAAATGCCATGTCAATATGCCCCATCTGAGTGGCAGAATCTTAAGAATCAAAGGTCTACCCCAACATTCAAGCATCCCAGGATTCAAGCATCTTACTGCAGGATTTAAGAATTCCACTGTCAATAAAAGCCACATTGAGGACATGACCAGTTGCTTTTCTTCCCCCCATGTTGATGAGAAGAAGTCTCTGCTTGACTATGCTCCTCACCTGTTTTGCTCTGCTTGGGGTCTGCTTTTCACCTGCATTCCTGACTCTCTCCCTGAGACAATCTTCAAGCCGGATGCTGAGTTCATCTCCTCAGATGCTTTCTGCTTATAGTACATCTTGAAACTTCTTCTGCAATGTGAATCATTTCCTCGCTCCCTTTCAACTCCTCAAGGTCGTTCAGGGCTGTCTTTAGAGGCCTCAGGGTAGTGATTAGCTAGGGAGAATTAGATGTAGTTGATTGGATTGTGAAATTACTGTTGGATTATTGGACTGCCCCTTGAACCTAGGTACTGGAAATCTGCCTCCCCTTATAAATTGTGCTGTAACAACTGTCTCTTGGGCCTTTGCAAAGTTATTTACAGGGCCTCAGTGAAGTTATGTTTATGTTCAGTGCCTCACTTTGAGGAACTTAATCAACCATGTATAGAACATCAGAACAGGACCAGTCTCATGACTATTTCATTGGCTCTAGCAAGGTAAAGGTACTGTGCCAGTGAAACACTGACTGTTTTCTGTAACTCATCTGTTGTTTGAATGAATCTTGGGTATGTTTTTACAAATCATGTGAAATGCATGTAAAAGAAAAACAACTGCATGCAATTGAAATGTAATTGATGTACGAGCAGGGAGTAACAGTAGTCTTGTGTTCTTTTTAGTATAATAAAGTCACCACGTGTGAGATAGTGCAGAATACCCTAGAGAGAATCATTTTACGAGACAAGCTGTGTGGCTACAACCCTGATGATATTTTCTGTGTATCTTCTCCCACACCCTCTCTTTGTTGTCAGCATCAAGTGCAGTCTTGGACAAGTTTGGCACTGTTGACAGGGAAGAAGACCGGTTGTTTCCACGTCATTCCTGCAGCTTCATTCGGGTCTACAGGATCGTAGTAATTCGAGTATTACAAGGGCCCTTCTAGTTGCATCATTGGTGCTGTGTCTTACAGTGGCACCCTTTTTGCTATCTGTACCATTTATTTTACATTTTGGGGCAATCCAAGCAAATAAACACAATTGCTAGAGGAGAAAGCTACTGGCGGTGAAATATTTGATCCTGCAATAAGGAAATGATAGTTTTACTCCTGTCCCGGCTCCAATGTAGACTATAAACCATGATGGTGTACTCCATTTAGAGGGAGGCAGCAAAGATGGGATTAGGGTAGAAAAAAACTTTACAGGGATAAATGGCAGTCTTTAACATGGCCACCAGTGTGCCTGAATTATGTTTGCTTGCCTTTCACATGGCTGGAGGAGCAGCATGATGCATGGTCAAGTTTTGCCTCTTCAGACCACGGTTTCCACAGCATCCTGCCATCAACCTATACAGGAAATGATGCACTGTGCATGGTCGTGGAGGAGCTGAACATCATGGCGAAGGTCATTTTTACATTATAGTGGATGAAACTTGTTGCTCATAGGCCCACAGGTTTTGCATTGAGTAATTCTGAGGCCCAGGGACTGGGGAAGCCAGTTTCTATTGAGGCCTGCCAATAAATGACCCTATGCTCCTGAAGAGCAGCATCAAAAAGGAATGGTTCAGCTGAGCCCACGCAGCTGGCTGTTGTGGGGTTATGACTACCTGTTCTATGAACGAGCCACAAAATATATAAAGGTGCATGATACAAGCCACCTTTGAAAGGCGACTTTCGACAGCAAAGGCAACAGAAAATAAAAACAAATGCTAACTTGAATTAGAACATTGGAATGTTGGGAGCACCATTGAAGACAATGAAGAGGCTCAGAGCTAATATTGGCTGGTATAAGCCGTCTGCTCCAACATCCAAATGTTTGTGTTTCTGTTTACCTCATTTTATTTAGAATATTCTACCCTCAGTAGGTGGAATGTTCTAATAGCCTTATAGGCCTGTGGCTATACCGTTGTTAAAGGCCCTCTCCCTCATTTTAGGCCCTTGCCTGCGGCTTGGGCCTACAACTCGGGTTCTAGGCCTTTAACAACGGGTATAGCCTTTGGCAGCGGGCTATAAAGGCTATAGTATGATCAATAAAAGCCTTAAGACACATTATAATACTTGTCAGATCTACTCTTTTGATAAAATCATTTGTCTTGCATTTTTGATGTAGCTTTTGAGCACCAAAAATAATTGTCTTGAAAAAGTACTACTGACAAATTGCAAAAATCAAGTAAGCATTTATTTATTTTATTAACCCCTTCGGTGCTCATGACGAGCTCAGCTCGTCATGCTGCGCAGTGCTCGTGTGCGCATGACGAGCTGAGCTCGTCATGAACCCGCCCACTCAATGAAACGCCCCGCACAGGGCGAAAATCGGCCGCGCACCGAAGGGGTTAATGGTTAGATATACTAACGTTTTGCACCTGCACTCACATGGTGCAAAGCAATGCAGTTGAGTGCATTGCACACACATGTACTTTCTGACACATATGTTTATTGACAGTAGTGCTGGCGGATATAAATAAAGACTTACAGGCTGATGGAGAGTGAATGGCCGTGTGAACATTATAGCCAGTCTTACAGGCTGATGGAGAGTGAACGGCCGTGTGAACATTATAGCCACTCTAAGGAAAGAAAAGGAAAGATTGCACTCAACATATACCCACCTAAAAGAGCAATTTATTAAGAGCAGTACTACAGGAACACTAGGGTTTTTAAGTGCTGCTTGTAAGGGCTAATAGAGTCTGATCTCCCCAAGGGTCCTAGGGGGCTTGACATGGTGAAATGTTGGTGACATTGGGATCCGCCCAACAGAAATACAGGGTCATTAGACAAGTCAGGAAATCAGAGGACTTTGTCTTCCACGGCCACCTCTGCCTCCCTATTTCCAGCTCCTTCACAGAGCACCTTGAACAGAAGAAGAGTACTAATATCTGCCACAACAGACTTTCGGATGAGAGAAGTTCATTACAGACAGGCCTTTCAATTCACTTTGTGTGTTCAGGTGGACTTCAAATCATATATGATACACACTGTTGAAGTGTGTCAGGCGGCTTTTGGGGTAAAAGATGAAACCCAGCCAAAAGCAACTCAGTAGACATGGGAACTGGGATTGCAGTCAAAGGAAAAATGGAAGAAATCCAGACTGCCAAAGAAATCAACATGTAAAACCTGAGGGAAGAGGCATAGACCATCGAGAAACCAAACCTGAGAATGTAGATCAAGAGAGACACACACTACTAAACAAAATGCATAATGATTGCTGCTTTCTTCAGTTTTTCATTCTTGCCATTCTTGCTCTCTTCACTCGTGCTTTATGGGAAGTTACTTTGTAGTTTAAATTAGGATGGGGTCCATGATGCAGGAATAGACCACTGTGCACTTCATCACAATGCCATTGATGTATCTCTTCTCAAGTGGATGTGATTAAAGGCAGTTTGAGTTGAGTTCTCTTTGTTAGGGTATCTATGGGGGCAGGGAATATCTTCAATATCGAGCAACAGGAACCAGACCTAAAAATAAAAATTACAGGCAAGGCAACAACTGGACTCCTCCATCTTGTGAGTTGCAGCCTACCTGTGCCCAGATTGCAGTGAGCAGAGTCCAGGAAGTGGTAAGGAGGCAGACTAGTGCTGTCTCTTTCCTAAAAAAGTTAAAAAAACGATTTTCCCCACCTGTGATTGCATCATCTTATTTTTTTCTTTTAAAATTTCTTTACCTGTCTTTGCCTGTGGTTGTTACAGTTTAAAATTGTAGTTTTAACCTGCCAGTGATTGCATAATTTATCCCATGTTTTTGTGTTTAAACTTGTGGTTTTTCCTGCCCGTGACTGCTTCCATTTAACCTGTTGAATTGTGGGATTTGCAGTCCAAACTCTGTAGTTTTTCCCTCTCATTCCCCGTGACTATCAGTTTTTCCCTCCAAATGTCTCCTTTGCTCTGTGCTAAGACCTGTATGTTAAGCAGTGCACCCCCAGCGACCATTTTGTGTTAACAAGTCAGTGAAACCAGCCCCCCCCTTCCCCCCTGAGACAGCAGTAATCAGCTGTAAGCTGTTTAAACTGTGTTTAATAGGGACTGTGCACTTCGTTTTTTGGCCAGGAGAGGGAGTAAAGCTTTATACAAATAGTGGTGTTAGAGGACTAGTTTGTTAGGGCCTTACCAAAGTGTGGATTGAGCCTGTCTGTCTCCTAGGAGATTTCTGAATAGAGGAGCAGCTTCCAACTCCCTGGCCAGCAAACCTTGTCTGAGGTAGCTGGGACCTTATATAGTCTGATATTGTTTGGTACATGTGTACACTGATTGGTGGTTGTATCTGATGTTTCTATTGGATTAGGGTTAGTGTCCTCATTGGTTGGGTATTTGAGGGTTCTGATTGGTTTCTGGGTCTGTGATTCAATCAATGTAGGGTTGGGACTAGGGCTAGGGTTAGGATTTCTATTGGAAGTAGGGACTAGGGCTTCCTGTGTTATTGGTTGTTGGGACTAGGGTGGGACTAGGGATAGGGTTAGGATTTCTATTGGAAGTAGGGACTAGGGCTTCCTGTATTATTGGTTGTTGGGACTAGGGTGGGACTAGGGCTAGGGTTAGGCCTTTAATTGGAAGTAGCGATTAGGGCTTTTGGTGTTATTGATTGCTGGACTAGGTGTGGGAGTAAGAGTAGGGTTAGGCTTTCTATTGGAAGTAGGGACTAGGGTTTCCTGTGCCATTGGTTGCTTGGACTAGGGTTGGGACTACTGGTAGGGCTAGGGCCTCTATTGGACGTAGAGATCAGGGTTTTTGAAACTGATTGGGTGCTTGGACTAGGGCTAAGATTGGCTGTAAGGTCCTGGTCTCCTATTGGCTCTAGATTTTAGGGCTAGTGTTGTGAATGGATAGTGTTAGCGCTAGGGTTCCCATTGGCTGAAGGGGTCACCTGACTACTAGGGCTATAGACGGCCAAGGCTTAGGGCGTCTCAGCCCGGGCGTCGAGGCTAAGGGTGGAGAGGACAAGGGTGAGTGCCTGTTTGAGCCTGTTCGAGACTGGTCGGGACCTGGGCCAGAATGCTGCCCATTTTCCCATTCATTAATACCCACCCTATGTATGTGTCCCCCGATATATAAGCATTTATTTTCAATATAGATATGTACCTATCTTTGTGTATTGCTTTGTATAAACATGTAGAATAATTATGTTGTTATAAAAAAAAAAATCATCTTTGGTCTACATGTACTTGCTACCATTGTGCATCTATGTACCTCCATGTACTTGGATCTGTGTGTCTGTTACTTTTCTCCTGAAAAAGCATATCCAATGCACTACCCTATTTCTCATCCTGTACCTCTATCAATATCTTTAATCTGTGTATACTTACCTCCTTTATGCATCTATATACTTTCAATGTACTTATGGATCTATATATTTATCACTTTCTTCTAATTTAGCATTTCCAATGCACTACCCTATTTCTCAGCCTATACTTCTCTCAATATATCTTCTAGCCCAACTTTCTGACTCATCTCAAACTTCTTTCTACTACTCTTTCCAATGCACTACCCTATCTCTCACCCTATACATCTATCATTATATCTTCTACACCCACTCTCTCATTTATCCCAAACCCCTTACCACTACTATGTTCCCCAAAATAACCCTTTCTTGACTCTCGCCTACTCTACCCCTCCTTGCATCATCTGACACCTCTTTTACTATACCGATCCCCCAAAACAAACCTTTCTAAACTCTTCCCTCTGACTCTTCCCCTCCAAAAACCCTTTTTACTCATCCAAAAGCCTCCTCCTACTGCTATGACCTAAAAAAAGAAATCCTTCTCTCTTCTATCCCTCCACTATCCCTTTCAATCAAAATAACAGACTAACATGTTCACTTCTCTAATTCCATATTCCACTATACTAATTCACCACTAATCCTTTATGGGTTCCAGAGTAGCGTGCTACTCGCCAACAAAGCGTTTCAACACCTCATCAGGGTTACAAACGCTATATAAATACAAACCTTTTTCCCTTTTTTACCCCTCCCCAACCCTTCTCAATCCAAATAATGGACTAACATATCCACCACTCAAATTGCTTCATATTTCACTATACTAATTTTCAACACTAATCCTTTATGGGTTCCGGAGTAGCCTGCTACTCGCCAGAAAAGCACTTCAACACCCCATCAGGGGTAACAGGCGCTATATGAATGCAAACCTTTCTTTCCCTTCTATCCCTCCGCTATCCTTCTCACTCCAAATAACTGACTAATATCCACCACTCAAATTACTTTCATATTTCACCATACTAATTCACCACTAATCCTTTATGGGTTTCCGGAGTAGCGTGCTACTCACCAAAAAAAAAAACGCTTCAAACCCCATCAGGGGTAAGAAGCGCTATATAAATACAAACCTTTTTTCCTCTTCTATCCATCTGCTATCCTTCCGAATCCAAATAACTGACTAACATATCCACCACTTAAAATTTACTTGCATGTTTCACTATACTAATTCAACACTAATCCTCTATGGGTCCCGGAGTAGCGTGCTACTCGCCGAAAAGCGCTTCAACGCCTCGTCAGGGGTAGTAAGCGCTATACAAATGCAATTACAATTACAATACAATATCTCTGGGATTTGAAACTTCTATAGGGTACAGATCACACACCTTTAGGAAATTTATAAAGTACCTCAGTAGACATGCCATCCGCCACAAGCACAAGTATGCTCTGACGTGCTGAAACGTCTATCCTGGAATGTTAGGAGATTAAACTCCCCAGTCCAGAGGCATACGATTTGGAGGGCAATAAAAAGAGAACAAATAGACTTGGATAAAGTGGACACCCTTGTGAGGGCACTGAATATGCCTAAATTGTCAGTTGCAATTAGAGAAGTGATGGAAGCCTTTATTTCAATTAAGGAAGTTATAGCAGTGATCAAAGAAATAAGCTCTAGTAAGACAGCAGGGCCAGATGGTTTAACAAATATTAGTTGCATATATTTTTTAATGGAACTGGCCCCATGCCTAGTCACCTTTGATGACCAAGGCCAACATTACAAAATTTAAGAAACCCGTCTCCCTAGAAGATTCTTGTGCCTCCTACAGAGCAATCACCTTTTTAAATATGGACAGTAATATTTTCACCAAGGTCTCAGCGATTAGTTTGTCGCCCCATCTGCCTTTCCTGATTTGCCCTGACTAATCGTGATTGATAGCTGATAGAGATCATTTCCCATTATTAAGTGGGTTCTCCATCTTATTCAGAAATCAAATATTCAAAAAATACTGATCGTAATTCTTTCTTTGGATGCAGAGAAAACATTCAAGAAAATCAATTGGTCCTTTCTCAGGCAAATATTAGATGTTATCGTCCTGAGCCCAAATATAAAAACCTTCATAGAGGTTAAGTATCAATCACAGGCTGCTTAAAATAATTGTTAATGAGGTGAAGATATGCCATTTAGACAAGAGCAACATAAAATTCACTTATTTGGCGATATAATATTGAAGGTTTGGCCAGGGCCTTCGATTTGAATGTCATTAGGCATCTTATGGAAATACAGTGAAGTCTCTGAATTCAAAGTAACTTTGGAGAAGTCAGAAATGGTATGTGTAAGCTTGAATCAGGAAGAAAAAAAAACAGATCTCCACAATCTCCCAGTGCCAAATGGCTAAGGGGAAAATTAAATATTTAGGTGTCTATATCACTCCACATTAAGACAACTGTATGCAGCAAATTTTCGGAGCCTGTTACTGCAGTTAAAAATGACCTTCAGAAATGGCAGCCTTTATTTATATCTTGGTTGGGCAGGGTTACCATGATGAAATGAATATGCTGTCTAGATACTTATATTTATTTCAACCTCTTCTAGTGACAGTCCTTATAGTTGGGTGGGTAGGAGGCCATGTATAGCTAGCTTCGACTTAATGGCAGAGAGTAAAATTGGGGGTTTAGCTTTGCCTGACATGAATCGCTATCATAAAATGGCATACGTTCAGATATTGGTAAATAATCTCTTCATGAGACAGATAGGAATTGGATACACATTGAGACAGCCATCTTGAAACAAGCACCATAGGATGTAGCATGGCCTCCTAGATCCTTGAGATGATACGCATCACAGGTTACACAGCCTGCCCTCAAGGTTAGGAATAAAGTTGCAAAGAATCATAAAATCACATAATTTCCATCCCTTTTTACCTCTCTCTCTCTTGCCTAACCTCGATGTTACTCCAGGGGCAGCTGGGACCAGTTTTGTAGGTGGTCTCAGGGAAGGAATGTTAAGGGACATGTCTCAGGGAGGTGATTTAAAATCATGTGATGCTTGAAAGAAAGAGTTCCAGTTTTGAGAATCAGAAAATAAGCAATACTTCTAATTATGCCACTGATTTCTAGCACCAGAGAACAAGGTCACAACCACTAGGGACCTCACTTCATGAGAAAAGCTTTTCACTTCTTACTCCACAACAAAGGGCTCAAATTCAATATACATGCAGTGCTGACAGAGGCAGGACATGAAGTAAGGTGATTTTACATGGAAAAATGGCAGCAAACTTTGAGTATAGACATTCCCCTACACAAACAGCAGAAATTGTGAGAACATACCCCTCTACATATAGGAGCGTGGGAATTAGAGAACTGATCTATAAGCAACCTTGTTTGTCATATTAACCCAATGAAAACAAGGAGAATGTATTAAAACTCAGAAGGTAAATGCTTGTGGTCAGGATGAAGATAATCTGCATTGATGGGGGTGTTATCCAGTCCTACAAGCTTATTGGAAGGAAATTCTGCGTCATATAAAAGACCCTCTGGGCTTTTTGCTGTCTCCTGACCAAGCAATAATAATATTGAGTTTGAAGCCCACTGAGTTTATCTAGAGATGACTGGAAGCTTATAACAAAGCTCATTATAGCAGCCAAAAATTCATTGCACTAAAGTGGAAAAGTAGCATATCAGCAAGCATCCAGCAATAACAACCAGTTTATGGATGTTGAATGAGATGGAAAGAGTGATGTGATCTGTGTGATCAGGGGGAAGTTTGAGAAATTGTGGGAACAATTGCTGGATTATTGCCGGAAGTGTCTTGAGTCCTTGCTTGCCCACAATCGCTGCGATCCTTAAGACTTGCAAGCATTTAGTCTAGTAGAAGGGAAAGAATTACTGTTATTGGTATGAGGTACAGCTTTTTAAAACTGGTTGAAGCATTTACTAAGCTCTATAATATAGGAAGATATGCTGTAGATCCCAGTGGGGGAAGGGGAGAGTTGTAGGTTCATGGTCACATGGGTATTTGAGAATGTATACTACAACACATGTTTGAATATTGAATGTGCCCTATATTCCAATTCATACTTTAATTAAATAATTACTCTTGACAAAAGAAAATATGTAAATCTAGGTTCCAATGATATAGAAGTTTCCATTCTTTATATTTTTAACTTTCATAAACGGCTCTTCTTTTTATTCATTAGGAGTTTATATTAACTGCTGCAAATTAATGTTTCATTTAGCATATGATGTAGAAACTACTATACCTAGCTGTGATTTATCTTGTATGTTGGTTTGGAATTTCAATTTATATTGAAAACATTTAATTGATGTTTGCTGTTGGAATACTAAATAAATCCTTTTTGAATTTGATCCTAGACATAAGGCACTAAAAAATGCTGCCTATGGTGAAGTGTTTAGATATTTGATATATTTTAGGTAATCAGTGATTTCCACTTCCCTAGCACAGTTATTAGCACTGCAAATATACCTTCCTCATCATCAGTGACTGCAAACAACAGAATGTACAAGGTTGGCTCTGTGAGATGAGTCTCAAGCGATTTACTCCTCAATTCATCAACAGTGATACAGTAATATAATACTCTACTTCAGGGCTGATATCCCACACAAGTGTGCTAGTTCACTGTCTGGCATCACTGTCTAGCATCAATTGACTCTGCTCCACAGACCAAAGCTTTGGCCCTTTTCCATCGCAATGTAGCCAATACTCTGATTACTGGTATCCCAGAGCTTCTTCTGATTCACTAAAGAGTATATCTCATCAAATGTCTTGACCAATACAATAGGGCATTCATGGTATTCAAAGAAGTTTCATGGTTCACTCTCACCAGCTGCATGATAAATAATGCCTTCAGCTGGATCTAGAAAGAAGTTAACTCCACCATACCATACTTAGCAACCAAGACTAAGACTTTTTCAAATCAAGAAGCTCAGGAAGGAGAAGACACGATGCCAGGCATTCTCACACTGTGCTCTAGGGATATGGAATATCACCCTAGTTCATACCCACCAGGCTTCCTCCCTTTCACTCTTCTCAAGATTAGAGAACCCATATCTTCAAGAAACACATTAGTCAACAACTACACAGATGTTGAAGTATCACAGAATATTTCTAATGTTTACTCCTTCCCACACCATTTCCAACCCTTAACTGTTTCACTCCACTCCCAGCCCAACCCTCTCTGCAAATCTCCCCCAGCACTCTTCCTTTCTCCTCTGTAGCAATCCACCCTTAATGCTGCATCACCATTCCCCTTGTCCCATAATTCTACACTATCTACTGTACACCCCGATTCCATTGTGTACTGCACTCCATTCTTTGCAACTAACTTTGTTATATATGTCACATTTGTTAAAACCTACATACATATCTTGCAGTGGCTAAAGAATCAGCAATCAACAACACCTGAGCAAGTAATTCACACTTAAGAAAGATGGAATTAACCATAGTTGATGTTATCAGTAACTGGTGTTTAAACAGGTTTTCAGGTTTTCATAAATTACACAATCTACATGAGGGGAGATATATTTAATCAGTATACAAACAAATAATATATCTCCCCTCATGTAGATTGTGTAATTTATGAAAACCTGAAAACCTGTTTAAACACCAGTTACTGATAACATCAACTATGGTTAATTCCATCTTTCTTAAGTGTGAATTACTTGATGGACACATTGCCAAATAAATGTTCTATGTGGTTGAGTGTTGAAACAATTTCCTAACATTTTCATGTTTGGAGGTCACGCTCCATATAGCTATTGTGAACCTCTCCACCAATGTAGAAAGGTATCATATTTGTAGCTTCTATTGTTATCAAGACTTGGGGATACCTAAATACATGAACAATGATGGATTTAGAAAATGTTTGTTTCTGTTTATTTTTATAACGATTGGGCTGATTAGAGATCCAATGACCAGTGTAGAGTCAATCATGCAAAATCTGGAAGTGCATTATCTAGAAATCCTTTCCATACAGGATTTAAAAAATCTAAAACAATCTGAAGGCTGTTCCTTCCATTCTATATCTTGAGGTTGGTTATTTCAAAAGCTATATTTTCATAATAGAAATAACTGCAGATCCTAATTTTTGTTTGAATTAATACCTAATGTGTTAACATACCTCCTGAGAAACACTATACCATCTAAATTACCAGTCTCTTTATAGGTTTGACCATGGATAACACAAGGCACAGTCAAGCTACTGAAACCAAACAATGTAACTGATTTTGCTCTTCTGCTTTAGTACTCTGTGCTTTCTCTTTGTCAATAGACTTCCCTGCTGTAACTCTCTCTTTCTACACATCTTTATTTAAAATGTGAATGTAAACTGTTTTGCTATCTAAAGCATGCGTTATTGCAAAATTCCATAGCTATTTAGTAGCAAGGTTAATAAATACTCAAAACTTCGATGAGCTATAAACACTCTTTTGTCACTAATACTTTTAATTCCAAATGTACTCATGGGCAATTGTGCAATAGGTGTATGTCATAGGCCTGATAAGGATGAAAAAAAAAATCAAAGACTTAAAAATCTATATCCAGGATTCCAAAATACCAGGACACAGCAATTCACAGAAACAAAATTTATCTAAATGACAAGACATAGCAATTTACAAAGACAAAGTATCGCTAAAGTACTGTTGCCATGCAGCGAAACTCACAAGATAATGTTTGCAATATCCAGGTTCTGCACATTTCGATTATTACTGGAAAACATAGGAATTTTTATTCCTGGAAAAATAGGAATTTAGCATATACCATCAAATTGTTTAACAACAAAAACCCCTCAAATTGCTTTATCTAAGCTTAAGAGATTAAAAGTTGAAAGTGGTGTTAGGTTCCCTGGCATTAAATTATATCACTCCTCCTTCATCTTCATACAAGCATGTGCTTCATTCACTTTACTAAACCATTATGATAACATAGCCTTAGCTGTATGGGTTACACAGGATTGTAAATTTTTTTGTGGGTTTCTCTTTTGGGAAATCACTCACATGCCCAATTGGTTTGCTTTACACAAATATCTTATATAACGTTATATGTGTTCTGTTGTTCATAAGCATCTAATTCATTAATATACCTCCTAAGATTTTTCTTTTTCTCTGCAATCTGGAATAATAAACATTTGAAAAATTGTAACAACTTCTTCCTTTGGAACCACTGGAAAGAAAGCTGCATATCCTTCACTAACCAAATAGGAATTGATCCATTATAATACCTTTTGAAACATTACAAACCTTATATTCGAAACCCAGTACATTTCCTAATAACTATCTGTTATTAAATAAATTCCTCACTACTTTTTTTTTATCCTCCACTTAATGATATTGACACTCTTCTAGCTACCTTATACAATTTGATTTGGAATGGTACTATACCAAATGCTATCACTATCTATAGGGCAATTCATCAATCAGCCATTATTAGAAATAAATTCTAAATCGAACCCTTGTAGAAACATTATATTCAGCATGGGTTTGAGGCACAACTTTGGAACACAATTTGGCCGAAGGAATTTAAAACTTAGTTAGAAATGTGATTCCTGGTTGGCTGATGTGTGCACCCAGTAACACAATGAATACACCACAAAAAGACTCTACACGGGTTTAGAAAAATAGAGAATATTTATCTGAAAAAATAAGATAAAAATGACAAACATCCAATAAGTAGAAGTTGAGATAGGAATATTTAAAGATTAAATGCAAAAACATTGCTTAGAAGTCAATAGCGCTAAAGGATTACGTGAGGTCGCGCTAGACCGGGGTAATTCCAAAGTTCAGGGCGACCGCGATTGAGGGAAGGCCAGTTACAAGACTCAGACAGGTCCTGCTAACAAAGTAACTTGAATGGAGCAGTGTCGCGTCGAAGACTCAAGACGAGGAGTCACCGCGTCATTGCCGATCCATGCATGGAGGCAAGCATTGGCATGCATCTGCGCTGTTGATGGAAGCTTTGGTGTCGAATCCCTTTGCGATGCAGTCACTGTGCCAATGTCGCGCTGTCTGTCGGCATCGAGCCACACCGGCTGTAGAATCGCTGTTGTCGAGCTGCCGCTGCTTTGGCGTTGAAGGTGATGCATCAGTTCTGATCGGCTCAAAGTCACTGCTGCATCGACGTCGATGTGGAAAAAACTGCAAGAACCCACTTCAACAAGCAGAAAAGCACTCCTCTCAGAAAAGAAGTCCTGTTGAGAAACAGTCTATTGTAATTGAAAAACAATGATTGAATGCTAGTAGCAGGAAAATGGGAGGCAAAAGGCAAATAGTCTGGGGAAAGACCACCATAAGGATGACAGGTCTAACAAAGTTCCAGATCTGCTAATAGTACTCAATCATTGTTTTTCAATTACAATAGACTGTTTCAAACTCAAGTTCATATATATAATCATGATGTTTCTTTTTTAACTTATGCTGGTCATGTAAAAATGAGGAAGGTAGTTTTCTTCATATATTGTTTCATTGTAAATAACTTAACTCATTTTGGAAATACATATGGTCTGAATGCTCTGAGATTTTCCAATTTAGGGTTCCCTCTACTTTGAAAATATTTTTCTGAGTTCATTATCACCCTTATGTTGTGACGTTACTGTCAATGTTAGATTAGGTGATCTTGTTATTGGTACTGTTTGGTGCTTACACAGCCCTTGTTTGAAACAGACTGGAAATTTTGCTGTATGCATTTGCACACACTCACCTCTAAATGTAACTTGAAAATAATTCACTTTACATTTTTACATCAAATGTACTACACTCCTCTATAACACCACAAATATGGGCTAAAAGAAAACTCGAACTGTATGCGATGTGGAAAAGGGGAGGCAGTTTTTCTGAACCTGGCCTGGATGTGCCCATCGGTGCTGCAATACTGGACACAGGTTACAGAGACATTGACGAATATGGTGTCAGAGCAGGTTAGATGGGACCCTGCAGCATGCTTATTGGGGTTACTTAAAGACTTTCAATCGCTGAATCAGATATTTCTCTCAGTGAGCCTTCTCTTGGCCAAGAGGAGGGTAGCACTCCATTGGGGGAGCAGGAAAAAAGCCAACAAAGGAGGATTGGCTGTCTGACATGGTCTATTGTCAATCACAATTGGAACTATATGCAGAGGAGCTGCAAAGAACATCGCGGCCTAAAGACATATGAGTCCCTCTCAATGCGAACTTACAGTCCATGAAAATGGTGCAACTGCCAATGGCAGCTTATGATCAAAAGCCTAGTGAAGTGTGGGATGCATGGGAGTACTGTTAATGCACAATGTACTTCATGTGGTGTTCTTTGCGGGCAGTGCAGGAATGGGTGACATGACCTTTGTACAAGTTGTATCTCACCTGTGTGTGAGAAATGTTGATTATCTTGCAATTGCAATAGTAAAATTAAAAAACTATTTCTTGTTGGAAAGATTTTGCCAAGTTATCCTTCCAGTCTTGATTAAATCATTTATATGACAACCATAACCTTGAAAGTGTTTATGACTTGGATACTAATAGTAAAATCAAAAGTGCTTTGTTATGGTTGCCACTTCATACTGTTATTCCTAATGCTCTCATATTTTACAACTGTATAGATTCATTTATCTCTTCTTTCCTTTCTCTTCTTGTTCTTGTTCTTTCCTCTTTCTTTCTTTTTATCTTTATTCATTTTTCGTTCAGCTCTTTTACCCCAAAATGATGTCTTTTTTTGCAAAAGTAAGTAAACTCATTATAACTAGATATACTGTAAAACATTGATGTATGATATTTAATGTACTTTTGTTTAAATGCATTAATAAGACTTATTCAACTGAAAAAATATTGGAAAACCTGAATCAGAAATAAATAAGAATACCTTAAGCATGATGGAATAGGGCTTAATATCAATATAGGCTTAAGTTGTTACATGGATCTAATAAAGTTTATGGCGTTAAAAAAAATCTCAAAACAATACTGACATGCAAATTGATGTCTTTTACAGGGAAGAACAGGTTTGGAGGTGACCTAAGCAGCAAGCGACAGAGTTTTGACCACCTTCACACATAAGCCCTCATTATGTGTGGACCTGTTAATTAACAAGAACATGCAGTAAGCACCAAAATCCACTGTATCCCCTAAAAACTTGGAAATGGGTGGTATTATCCCCTCGATAAATACCAACCTAGAGGAGTATTATCAGGTGTAATAAATATCACTCCAGTTACCGGGCCACTTGTAACAATATCCTTAGTCTGTCTCAGTCTCAACGTGAAAAGTCATCTTATGAGGGAGTAGGTTGTGGGTCGAGTTTGACAAAGTCTTTTCATCCTTAGGTGAGCATGGTGAATGCTCTCAATCATGATGCTTCAGCGTGAAGACAATACCTTGTATAGGTTCAGACAGAGGTTCAAGGAGGATAGAAGGTCACAGAATGGATGTATTGGTTGATTATAGTTGATTGTGGTATGAACAAAATCCTGAGAGTAGTCAATGGTTAAGGGGCATCTGAAAAAGATACAACAACGTTGGCTTAGTTTTATAGGGTGTTCTCAGTCAGTGCTCACAGTTCTGCATTAATGGCTTTTTGAACTTTCAATTTTATTGATCAAAATATTTTTTAAGTGGCAATGGTCAATGTGAATTTGTTCACATTTATTTTTTCTTCTTGTTCAGGTCATGCAAGTGTGTGCTTACCTGACCAGCAATATAACAGAACTCTGATTTAGAGTTATTCTAACACCAAACAAGAAATCTTTTTTAATTGCCATCATTCTGTATTTTGTGCTTTGCATTTACAGGTACTAAAGACAGGACTACAAGGAGAGTTGCAGCAGGTTTTCAGGTGATGACCCAGGACTTTGTGTAATGTGATGATTAGGCCCATGCAACATTTTAGTCATGCCCACCTAATTCATGAAATTGTGAATTTTGCATTTCTCACAATGTCCAAAATTCTGTAACATTGGCAGTGTGAAATTTCACATAACGTTTTACTGTGAGGGAGCGGTTTGAGCAGAAAGTATTGCACAAGTGACATTTTCTATTTTAGCCAGTCCATTTGCTGGTATTTCGCATAACTTTTTATGCAAGGTGTACCCTCACATTCAATTTTCATGTGAAATACTGCAAAGAGAACTTTGCAAAATTTCCTATAACTTTTTAAGATTTTACATAATTCTGTGAAATAAAATTTCTTAGTTTCCCACAAACCTAGTAATCATCACATTTTCTTGTGAAAAAAGGAAGTCTTACCTAGATACTAGATTCTTCTTCACATTTGCTGGCAGAGTATGACCAAAGAACGTACTCAAACCAGGATTCCTAGTGGTACAGCAATGTTAAAAAACTGTTTCTATCAACCAGCTCAGGGGACAAGCCTATCCTGTTCTTGATATCATCGTATCTATCCTTTGTAAGGTCTCCTGGCAAAAAACAAGCAGGTGAGGGGTAAAAATATTTTTAAAAGATTTAATAACTGACACATTCATCTATTGAAATGCAAGCCTCTGATTGGTATGTTCTTCTAAATAATAAATATACAAATCAGAAATTCCCCTTAAATTGATAACTTAGGAAAGTAAATAAATGTAATATTATGAATTCCTTTCTCCAAAGTGATGGTTTTATCTTTCATTGAAGTATCGTCATCCAACTCGGGTAAATTGTCCAACCAGTAGACATGAACTGCCACATGACACCTGGTTAGTTCTTCTTTTAGATGCTTTCTAGAGTGGCTGCTTAGCTACAAAGGAAGTGCGTTGAATTGTGTTATAGGGTTAAGCGACATGTACGAAAACATTTATTATTCTTAAAACTTATTATTTTTGTATGGTAAATGTTTATTATAAATTCATATGCAGTTGCTAATTCACAAATGGTCGTCGTTAGTTTGTGTTCAGTTGTGACTTGCTTTACTCAATTTCATCAATTTCATCAAGCTTTTGCAACTTTGGGCCTAAACCAGATATGTTCACCACTACAAGCTGACTGTTTCTGTTAATTTAGTATAATGTTTTAATTCCTCATTTTTTATACCTTACCTCTATGTTTCTTGTTCTTGTTGGGTGTTAGACGATTTGATTCTTCCATGTTGGAATAACGTCTGCTCTGCAGTTTCAAACTTGAGATTTGCAGCTTCACGTACGCAATTCTTTTATCTTTCTCGGTGGAAACAGGTGAACTTCAGGGATCTTGTCCCTGAGAGGTAAAGGTTCACAAAAATCTACAAACTGTAAGGAGCAGGTCATGTTTCCCCCAAAGGACTCTTTGCCCTTCTGAAGACTTAAAAAAAAATTAAACACTGGTGCTGGTGTCAAGGGCTAACAGGTGCGGCTGCGCTGCAAAGCTCAATCGACCACATAAAAAAATGCAAGTTAGCCTTGAACTGCATTTATGATGATGCACTTGGCAGGAAAAATCTCAGAATCCACCTCAACAGGCTCAATGGAGAGCCTAGCGCCAAAGACGAGACAAGGGAAGAGTTATAAAGGGAAATAGCAGATAAATCTGATAAAAGAAATTGTACATATTCTGATCAATTATCATATAAAATCATAATTTCTCAACAGCGGCTATAGAAAGGAATGAGTCTATACCTAACATAAACCTATTCCCTAAAAACGACACCTCAGAAATTCAAAGTGAAAGTCTCTTAAGTAATCTAGATTGTAATAAAGATAATCAGGTGATGCCTATTGATAATGATTAAGCACAAAATCAGTGTTCCCTTTCAGATAATCTAAACATATCACAGGAACTAGAGAAGAAAAGCAATTATATTTACATATTCATACATTTATTTTTAAAGCAGTGACCTAAAACATAGGAAAGAGTGAAGTACAAAAACAAAATGATTAGATACATAGCACAGCTACAATCTAGTATGAGAATGAGACTATTTACATCAATGGATTAGCAGGCATGAATCTGACAGTCTTGTGGCCGTTCAGGAAAGGTGTGGAGAGTTTGTCTTTCAGTCTTAGGGCCTGATTATAACTACGGCAGTCTGATGGACCGCCATAGCCATGGTGGTGATGCAGGCACTGCCACAACGGCAGTCCAACCACCCTATTAAGAGTTGGGCTGTCGGACCGACATGGGACCGCTTCTACCACCAGGGATCCACGATCCCTGGCAGTCTTGCAGCGGTATACTAATGCTATTTTACATGCTCAGTCGGGTCAATTAAAAAAACAGAACAATAATATCCCTTATGGGGAATTTTTAAGAGCAAAGAGGAACTGTCGTTTACAGCAGGAATATGAAAGTCAGGCAATCGAAATCACAAAGAGATTCCTCCAAAGGGGGTATGATGTTAAGATTTTGAAAATGGCTAAAGAATGGGCAAATAGAATCAGCAGAGATTAATTGTTGAAAGAACAAGTAAGAAGATCTGGTACTATGAATGATCATATTAGATTTATAACAACATATAGGGAGGGTAACAAAATAATCTATGAGAGTCTTTTAAAGAACTGGAATTTCCTCTCCCTTGACCCTGAAATTAAGAATTCTTTACCTCAAACACCATTGATTACCTATAAGACAGCACCCACATTGAAAACCTTATTAAGCTGTAGCGACACTATAACATAAAAAGAGATTGAGATTCTGCTGGTGTTGCAAAATAGTTACCTGATAAACCTTAACTATGTTATGATTGTGGGAAATGTATATGCTGCAAATATGTATCTGATAACATGAGAAAGTTCACTCATGTCATGAACAAACACACTTTTGAGATTTTGTCAAATATACATTTTAATACTGTTAATTGTGTCTATTTGGTAGTGTGTGTCTGTAATAGACAATATTTAAGGTCAACAACATGGGAAGTGAAGGCTGGATGGAAGGATCACAGAGTGATTAAACATATTGATTCAAAATATCTCATGGCAGTACATTTTAATAAGGAATATTCTTTGTCAAAATTCGACAAAGATTGTCTCTTTGGTTTTGAGCATATAACTTGTGATAGAAGAGTCAGGGATGCAAAGAAAAGTTAGAGCAAGGGAAGCTTTTTGGATTAATAAGTTGAAAACAGTAGAATTTGGATTTTACTCAGAGAATTGTACACATTACTTTTAGAGAGAAATGATACATGGCAAAACTTTTGATTATGAAGGGTTTGTAGGAAAAATATTGCATTTAACATTAGGTGGCTGATTAGGCTGCTTTGAGATTCAGATGTAGCTCAAAGGTTGAAATACATGGTTTTTCTGACCCTATGAAATAGGGTTGGATCCTAATGATTTTTGTTGCATTGAATTTAATACTATTAGTTTATATTTTATTTTGAGATTATTATACTGGATTGTTTTAGTTGCTTTGGGGAAAGTGGACAAGTGCACCTCAAGATTAGAAACATGTGAGGGAGCTGGCGGTGTTCCTTTGAGATAACTCCCTACATATAGCTTAAGAGTTGAGACACATGGATTTTCTGATTCTAAGAGGTGGGGTTCGATCCCAGTGATTTCCATCTCATCTGTCTTCTTAAATTTGCCCTTTAGTTGATTTGAGTCTAATAAATTAGTGAAGTTGTTTTTGTTGCTTTGGGAAAAATGTTAAGGTATAGTTTGAGTGTAGTGACATATGGTTTATCTGATTGTGTAAGAGACAGTTGAATTTTAAGAAAGAATGTTTATTCAATCCAATATACATTTTTATACTTCAATGATTAAGGTATATCCAATTCGGTATATTTTATAGCTGTTTTTGTTGCTTTGAGATAACTCAGTACATGTAGCTCAAGAGTCGGGACGTGAATTTTCTGATTCTATGAGACGGGGTTCGATACCAGTGATTTCTATCTTATTTATCTTATTAAATCTGGTTTGTATTTTGATTTGAGACTAATATACTAGTTAACTTCATTTGAAATTGGTTATTATTTTTGTTGCTTTAAAAAAACATTAAGGTGTAGTTTGAGAGTAGTAACACATTGGTTATCTGATTGTGTAAGATATGGTGTAACGTTAATAAAGAATGGCATTTTCAATCTGATATACATTTTTAGACTACGTTGATTATGGTATATCCAATTTCGGACCTCAATAAATAAGGTTCACTTAATTAGAATGCACAAATTGGACAGACTTGTTCTAAGAACAAAATTAATAGTATTTTCAATGCATATGGGATGCTTTTTGTCACTCTGATTTAACCATAAAGGAGTACATTGGAGGTAGAAATAAAGGGACTTTGAATTTTATAGAATATAGCTCGATTATAAGAGTTCAAAATATGACTAACAATTTTTTCAATTATTGAGAGTTTCATTAGAAATCTGATTCATATTTTGGATGAATATTGTGAAGTCAGAATTTCATTCAAATGAATAGGATACTATTTTTTAGGGTTTGATTGAATGATGTCAACAGTATATTTTGTAATTCAAAAATAATTGGAAGCAGTTTTTTTTTTTTTTACGGAGTTTTATATAGCGCAAACTTGACCCAAAGGTATCGGGTATCAGAGCGCTTTACACGAGCACCAGTTATGTTACATGAGAACACATTCAATTTTATTAGGGAGATTTAGGGGCACATTACGATACCCGGCGTAAAAAAATCCGCCAGGCATGGAAGCGGCAAAAATCCGCCCGCACACACCGCCTGAACACCGACCACGCCATTATGAGTACACAAACTGAAAACCGCCATCGGCGGAAAAATCATACAAAATACCGCCCGCCATCGTCCGAGTCGGAGTCAAACCGCCCGCCACGGACGGAAACACGCACGACAACACAAAACCGCCCGCCCACACGGCCGACACACCGCACGTGAAATTACGATCGCACCGCCATGAGCGCGGAAAACAACAAAAATACCGCCCGCCAGCGCAAACAACGCCGATGAGAATCGACACGGCAGAAGCCATGGCGCCCACGTACCTGCACAGAAACCATCCGCACACAAAACCAATAGCACACAACATGGCCAACAAGTCCACACAGCAAAGCACGCACAAATACACAAGCACAGTACACATCCCGAAAACACCCCCCGGACAAACAAAAAATACAAAGGCCAGAACCCCAGACACAACACACCTGAAAACAACAGACCATGAGGACACACCCACATAGGTGAGTACAAAAGCAGCACTCCCACAGACCACAACCCCTTGCTACATTGCAAACCAGAGAGGAGAGGAGAGGACACAGTGACACAGCAAGGACAGCAGCACACCACAGAAACGCACACATCACCACCACCACCACCACCACCACCAAACACCGGCACCACAAACCCCTGCACATTACACAACACACACCGCACCAGCACCACAAACACCATGGCACCACAAAGGATGCCCAAGTTCACGCCCATGGAGCTGACGGTCATGGTCGACGAGATCATCAAGGTGTACCCACAAATCTATGGGAACATGGTCCAGCACACACCACTAGCCACCAGAAACAGAATGTGGAACCGGATCGTAGACCAGGTCAATGCAGTCGGGACCCTGCCCAGGAACAGAGGTGAAATTAACAAACGTTGGAATGACGTAAAGAGCCTGGTCAAGAAGAAGGAGGGCAAAAACAGAGAGCTGGCTGCCGTCACTGGCGGAGGGAATCCCGCGCTCTTTAAGACCTTCAAAGCGTGGGAGGAGAAGGTGCGAGTCGTAATCCATCCGGAGATCCTCGCCGGATTAGCAGGGGGAGTGGAGGCTGGTAAGTACAAACTAATGTATACCAGCACACCGCTATGTACACACATGCGCAACCACCATGCCACAGCTCCCAGGGACAAACACCCCCATGTCCAGCACACAATACACAACACATCACACGCACATGCAACAGACACTACCACACACAGGCCAAACCGAACAACTGTAAGATGCGTGGGGACATGTGTACACTAAGCCAGCCACGTAACCACCAACAGGTCCACAAATATGCCAGAAGCGCCACAACGAGCACCCACCACACCCATGTGTCCGCCACAGCTGCACCAACTGACAAGTAACAGGTAAGTGGCAGGAACACAAAGTGCAGTGGGTCGGAGGGGGACAGCTGAAGTACAACACCCACCAGGCCCCCACTCCCACAGACCAGCAAGGTGGAGCACTCCCCACACCCATGTGTCAGGCACAGCTGCACCAACCGACAAGTAACAGGTAAGTGGCAGGAACACAAAGTGCAGTGGGTCGGAGGGGGACAGCCCAAGTACAACACACACCAGGCCCCAGTCCCACAGCACAGCAAGGAGGAGCATCCCCCACACCCCACACCCACGTGTCAGCCACCGCAGTGCACAACGACAGCCGAAAGGCAGACATCACGGTCCACAGCAATCGGTGTCAGTGGGTGTACAGCCACCCCCACGACCCACTACACCCCCCCACCCCCACAGACCTGCAACATGGAGCACCCCCCACTAAGAGCCATGTGGCATCCAGTACAGTGCACGCACGAACAACTTGCAGGTGGGAAACTGGACAGGGCTGGATTACTGGAGGCATGAGGACCATAACACCACCAACACATGGGACATGTCACGTAGCACACGAACACGCAGCACCGCCCACCGTCACGAACAAGTGAACAATGTGCACACGGACATGAACAGCAGACTCACACCCCACATGACCCATCACAGACATAGCAACACCCAAGGAGCCACGTCTGCATGCACAAGCCACACTGAATATAGTCCCACACGGCAGCCACTGTGCAACTCATCACACACAACCGAAACACCATTGAAGTCCTGTCCATGTAGCCCCTACTGCCTGTCAACCACACACCCCACAACTACGCCTATGTAAGACAAACAACACTAGACGCAACAGAGCGGAACAACACAAATGCACACGAACACCACTGAACCCATCAAACACACAGACACACCATGCACATACAACATACCATCCATCCCATCCGTCAGCCCCAGTTTCATGAAAGGCATGTCATCCGCACAGCTGCCACACATACAGCAGTCACGCTAAGACACATGCCCATGACCAACCATGTGCCAGAAGTCAATTAAGCGCACGACACACTGTGAGCAACAACACACAACATGGGCCACACCCCCCGAGCACTGCAGTGATGCACATGGCACAGGGCAGCACGCACACCAAGGAGATGGGACAACTGCAATACGTTGGCTGGCACACAACTATCACTCACTCATAACGATGCGTCCAATGCCATGTCCAGTAACCACAACAGACAGCAAATATGCAGGGCATGTCAGGCATGCACACACCTCAGACCATGCACTGTCATGCTGCCACAACACATGTCACGTTCGGCACCCATGGCTCACAGCATGTACCCCAAAAGCATATACCCTCCCAAATGCGAATCTGGGGCATGGCCCCCATGTTGCCATATGCGTTCCTAAGCGTTCCATTTGAACTCCAAAAGCAAAGTACAAACCAGACCCAGGATGGGCCAGGAGCCCGCATACACCAGAGTCACAATGAGTAGGGGCAAAGCAACACACCCATCGGCATGGCCAATCCGTCCCATGCCACATGTGCACAGCACACAGTCCCATTGCCTAGCACACACACCTACAGATGCCACAGCCACACACTCGCCTCCGGGAAACCCATGTACGAGATTGCACAAACTGCCAATGTCAGACGACTAATACATACTTCGCCAGGTGCAACACAATAACAAATCTCATTCTCTCCACAGGTGACGAACTGCTGGACGCTGGGGATGGAGACAGCAGCCAGCACAGCCAGCCTACAAGCCCCCAACGAGGACACACGGATCTGGAGGATCTGTCCACCTCTTCGGACACGGACCACCAAGCTGGCCCATCTGGCGTGGCAGGGCCCAGCCGCTCCCCAGGACCCCTCCTACCCACCAACCCATCATCCAGGGATGCTGAACAGTCCCAGTCCCCTGCTGCCACTGTCGTTGCGGCCACACCCACGGTCATTGCGGCCACTACCACTGCCGCAACCGCCACCATCGCCGCACCGACCACCACCGCCTCCACCACCACCACGTCTTCGCTGGCACCAGCCCCAGCGCAGGTGGTGGCCCGGCCGACTGGATCCACCCTGGGAGCCACAGCGAGGACCGTGGTGAGCAATGTGGCTAGTGGGCAGGCCGGTGGCAGCAGGACTGGTAGGAGGAGCAGGGTCAGGGAAACGCCAGCCTCCCCTGGGAGCCATGCCCTGCCTCAAATGGACAGAGTCCTTGGGGCCTATGAAGAGGCCCAAGGACAATGGGCCAGGTCTGCTACTGACACGCGGGAGGTGCTGGGGGTGCTGAGGTCCATGGACGCCCATATGGGCCAATTCGTGTCCCGTATGGACCAACTCGTGGACCTCATGGGCCAGCTGGTGGTGGCGGTGGGGTCACAGGCAAGGCCAGCAACACCACCTCCGCCACCACCTGCTAGGGCGCAGGGTCGGCCAGCAGTGTCCACTTCCCCTGCGTCCACAGCCAGTGAGCACACCTCACCCACCACCAGCAGGTCGCCACCACACACCCCCTCCCAAACGTGGAAGGGGCCGTCCGAAGAGGAAACAGATCTCCCGGGAGGACTTCGCACGCTCCAGTCGCAAGTGAGGCAGCCAGCCAGCCTTCCGCCAGCCTTCCTTGACCAGCCACTGCATTGACTTGCTCTACGATCCCACTCCACACAGCCATCTGGATGGCATGTGTGTGTTGGACTATGGACATAGAACCAGTGGGTACACCCTGATCATCACGCAGCCATGACCGACAGCTCATTGTCACTGCACGCACCACTTTTGTCATCACCTTACACACAATCACATGTCACAGTTTGTAATAAATGCACCTTTTTCACTAACTGCTGTTTGTGCCCTGTGTCTTTATTGTACGGAATACAACGGCCACCTTGGGCGGAAAGGCACCTGATGCGTGGCATGGAAATGGAATCCGGAGGGCCTGTAGGGACCTAGGGGTGGGAGACAGAACAGGAGCACATTCAATGAGTGTGTCACACACCCATCACACAGTACATGTCAACAACTACAAGCAATGTACACACATCGCACAGAGCAATAGGGCACAATGCCACAGCCACCAACAGTGGCATACTACCCTGGCCATGGAGCGTTGACACACAGCACGCAGTGAACAAACGGCCACCCTGACACAGCACACACACACCTGCACAGATACAGTCACATCAGCCGTCGTACATGGACACTCACCGTCAAGTGAAGTAGCGGGCGATGAGCTGCTGGCGCACATTCCCAGCTTCCTCCTCTCCGCTGTCCACCTCACTCGAGCTGTCCTGGTCTGCGGGCTGGGGCCCTGGTTGATCTCCGTCATCCACAATGAGGGGGATCTGCTTCCGAATGGCCAGATTGTGCAGCATGCAGCACGCCACCACTATCTGGCACACCTTCTGTGGGGAGTACGCCAGTGCACCCTCGGTGCGGTCCAGGCACCTGAACCTGGACTTGAGGAGGCCAAAGGTACGCTCGACCACACGTCTGGTCCTCCCATGTGCCTCATTGTATCGATCGTCTGCTGGGGTGCGAGGATTCCTCAATGGACTGAGCAGCCATGCCCCATTCGGATACGCAGAGTCACCTGGGTGTGAGGGACACAGAGAACCGTTGCTATTCCAACTGGACAGGGGACAGCATCGCACAACCAGCACGCTACACCACTCCACATACTCACCGACAATACAGCCACGATCCTGTTGCAGATTGGCCATCAGTCGTGGCAAGATGCTGTTGCGCATTATGTGTGCGTCATGGGCCGAGCCTGGAAACTTTGCACACACGTGGGTGATCACCATGTCCGCAAGGCACACCACTTGCACATTCAGGGAGTGCGTGTGCTTCCTGTTGCGGTACAGGTGCTCAGTGGCCTGTGGTGGAACAAGGCCAACATGAGTGCAGTCAATGGCTCCCACGACGTGTGGGATTCTGCCAAGGGCATAGAATGCACCCTTCACTGCCGCCAATTCACGAGCCCTGGGGAATCTGATGTACCTGTTCCGGCACAGCATCATGGCTGCCAGTACATCCCTCAGCACCTTGCTGAACATGGGCTGGGACATCCCTCCTCCACTGCCCACTGTGTGCTGGAATGACCCAGTGGCGAAGAAATGCATGGCGGCCATCACCTTAGCCGTGGGGGTGACAGCAGTCGGATACACCCTGCGGGGACGGAGATGGGGCTCTAACATGGCACACAGTCGATGCAGAGTTGGCCTGTCCAGCCGAAACTTCCTGATTACCTCTGTATCGTCCATGTCCGCCAGCAATTGGTATGGGCGGTCAATGTTCGGTCTCCGCCTGGGTTAAATGGCAGAGGACACATGTCAAAGCAACACGGCACATAGCAATTTCGCATACACATCACTGACATGACTGAGCAAGCACATGAGCCACAGCCCAGCTGTCAAGCTGGGACGGCACGGCCACAATACACTTACACAGGTCTCCCAACAATGGCAATGGCAAGTGAGACATACCACTGCCATGTGCATGCACATGGGGATCTAGGCCCCAATGATCATGGAGGGCCCACATGTACGCGTGGGTAGGCTACACATGATTGTTCACTGGTCGCCACCCCCAGTCAGTGTTTCGAATGGGAAGGTTGTCGTGCTGGTGGTATGTTCGATGTGGCGGATGGGCGGGCCTAGGTGCGGGCTTACATTCCGGACATGGGGGGTAGTTGGATTGGCGACTAGTTGCAGTACACACGGGACACGTCTCTTCCTTTCCACATCTGGGTCATCCCTTGTACTAACTGACAGTGATACAGTCATCTTCGCCCCAGCCCTCATGTCCTCCCCTCGCCCCCCAATATGCATGCTCACCTGCGAGGCTAGCGCTTGCACAGGCAGCCGCAAGCTCGCACCAGAGAGGGCAAGGAGTGTATGTGTGGGTCCAGTTGCACGAGTGGGCTGTCTCAGGGTATGATGTGTGGCGGGACGCCGTCCACCTGCGTGGTGCCCCAAATGGAGACCCGGCCTGCATGGACTATGCATCACAGTCTTCGCCTTCCGGATCCGCCACCTGCGACACCCAGTGGCTGTGGCTGCCCTTGCGGCCATGCCGCGTCCGTCTGTGGCTGATGGCCCACACATTCACTCTTTGGCCTCTCTGGGGAGGGCTCAGGGGTGGTGGCGCACGCGCTTGCACTTAGTCGCAATGGCATGTGGCGTGGTTGGTATGATGGGCAATGGATGGGATGGTGCGAGCCACCTCCCGTGACGTCAGTGCTGCTCGTGCTGTGGTGCGTCCCCCCTACACTTCCATTTGACTTTTTGCCATGCTGGACGTTGAGGTTCTATTGCCTGCGTGATATGACCAGGAGGAGCGCGAGGAGACCTCTCACACACCATGCTCCACTGCCATCCCGTGCCCTGTATCGCCTGTGCGGATTGACTATGTTGGGGTTACACCTGGTCGACTGGGGCTGTGTGTGCCTTGTCAAGGGGCATGGCGGGCGCACAACAGGATCCAGCTCGTCCACAGAGGGTGGGCTGAGGTGCGCCTGGTACCGCTTTGTACGTGTGCCCGGCTGCTGTGCACACACGTGTTCACTCCCCCGACAGGTGTCCTCTCACAATGCCCAGGGAAGCGGTGGTGTACTGTTCATGAGCCCTCCCAACACGGCGTGCTCCAACTTGGCATGTGCGCATCTACCCGTCGCACCCACCCACCTGAGCACTGCGTCCATACGACTTCACACGACACATGTGTGTCTTCCACAGTAGTGCTACTCATTTGCGTTGACATCCAATACCAGTGGACTACATGGTCATGTCACGACTGCCGTGTACTTCACATACTCTCATCCTCTCTCATTCGTACTTGTGAAATGAGTCAGCGGAGACAGTTCTGGTTTCAAACATTATATTGAGTCTTCTGTCCTCTGTGATGCAGTATAGTGGACACTACTGGCAGCGGAATACATACTGAGGATATACTGAGCATGATTACAAATGGGATAGGGTGTGGGGTTACATCTGCTTGGCCAAGGCTGTGCTAATGTACATTTACGTATAGCTGCGGAGCTGCGGACTTTGACACAGACGGTATACATGTAGCCTACCAGACCGCTCGGCATCATGGGCACAGTCCATCTCAGTTCCATGTGACAGGTTTGCTGCGGTTGTTCCTCATGCACGCGTGCATGTGAGATGACATCAGGGCATGTGCTTGCGTGCATGCAGCGGCGTGCCACTTGTTGTTGCACTGTGGTGGTTACTGGACATGTCACAGTCACTGGGGTCGTGTTGTTGTTGTATGCACTTGTCGTCCATGCAAAGGTCCTGGTATGGGATTCCCGGGGCGGGGGTGGGAGGGGTGCAGCACCCACAGACTCCAGGCGACCTATTCATGTCCACTGAGCGGTGTGTGTGTCCATGTGCGCTGGATCCATGTCGTGTCCTGGTTGTTCGTGCAGTTCCGTCCATGTGGGTGCGATGCACAGAGCCCATGCCACTGCCTCCCACGATGCATGCGGTGTTCCTGGATGTGATGGGGAACAGTGTGCATGTCCCGGTCATATCCGATGTCATGGCGATGTCGTTGATGGTGTGGTTACAGTTGCCGGTCGTTTGGTATGGCTGTTGTGGTGGTGACTGGCCAGTCCGTGCGGAAGCTGAGCATGGGTGCGGGGTTGGACTTCATAGGTCACTCGGGGAACCTGCGTTGTGGTCCGACGTATTTACAGGTTGTCAGGTATGCGATGCCGTCCAGCAGGGCTTCGATGTCATTGGTGGTGTCCATGTTTGCCAGCCAATGAAGCGGATGGTGGCTGTCAAGGTGTTGTTCGTAGGTTGTCCCTTGGAGGACCATGATGGGGCATGCTGGGTGACATTCGATGTAGCTGTTCTCGATGATCCGTCGTGTGGAGGCACAGTGGTTCCATTTCAGTGCGCGTGCGATGTTGGCCACATACGCCATGCCCCCATAGGCAGAGCAGGCCCTGTTGTGTGCGTCCAGAGGGAGGAGTAGTGGTAGCAGGTCCGCCTTCAGACATGCCGGGTTGGAGAGGCATATCTCGACGGGATGCTGGTAGGGACACCTCCGACAGTAGAAGACGGGCATGACGCAGCTGAACAATGTGATGCGGTAAGTCAGTCGGTAACTTACGTTCAGCAGGGACAGGAGATCGCATCCCAATGTATGGAACAGGTTGGTTTTGTACAGCTTGAGCTCTTCGGCGTAGTTGGGTAGGTGTGTTGCGGTTGCCATTTCGCAGCGGTTCGTAGAGGTGGCGTGCTCCGGCTGTGTGTGCAGTCTGCAATGTGCACGCTCCGGGGTTGCTGTGAGCTCTGTGTTGTCGTGGGGAGACAGGACTTGTGTTCTGTTTGCTTGTTTGGAGGACACGGGCCCTCTTCCCACATGCTTCTCAGACAGTTCAAGGTCAGTGCTGTGTGACTCCTTCCAATTAACTTGCATGTGGCCGACATGGGGGAGTGTTTTCTTCTTTCTTCCCCGTCCGTTGTGTGCTTCTGTGATATGCGCTATCTGCCGTGTGGTCGGTCTCCTCGGCATGCCTGTGTTGGTCTATTCTTGGACAATGGCTGTATTCACCGGCTTCTGTCGTGGGGCTGTGGTTTCGGAGTTGGAATGGAAGGTCATTCAGTGCTGTCTGCTCTCCCTTGTGTGGGCGGCAGCCTGCCTTCCCGCTCTGCGTTGGGCCTTGTGTGTGGATGTAATTCTTGGGCCACCTGTTGTCGGTCACCGGGCTCTTTGGTGTTCCGTTTCATGTGTCTTGTTCATATGTGCAGGGTGGTATGGGTTTTTCAGTGTGGTACTGGCGTTCCTCTTCCCGAAGGGGCCCTGCTTCTCCTAGTTGGTGTTGCCGCCGCTGTGTGCTTCGCCATGTTTGTTACACTGGGGTGTGTCCTGCTGTTGCGTGACTTCACTGACATGTGTGCGTCGGTTGTGTGGCGTTGGGTGTTGTCCGTGAATTGGGCGTTGGGTACATGTCTGTGGCCGGCCTGTCACGTGTCATGTGCGTTCGGGGTGGGGCTGGTGTGTGTGCTGCTTGGTTGTGTCCCTGTGTCTGTGTGCGACGCATGCATGGCGCTGCGGTTGGCCTCTGCGTTGTGCGCATGTGTGGCGGCGTCATCGGCGCTTTGGGGCCGTGACGGGGTGGTTGGTTCCTAGTCCCAGGTGGTGTGTACACATGTGTTCTGCGATGTTACGATTTGGCCTGTGTGTCATCTGTGGATGCGATGGTGGATGTGTTGTGTACACGCGCTGGTGGGGGTTGTCCTCTTTTTCCGCCCTTGCACTGTGTGCGCTGTTTGCGTGCACTTGTTGTGTGTGTGCCTACCTGCGTCTCCGCGGTACGTTGCGTCCTTGGTGGTGCATCAGCAGAAGCATGGGAAGGGCCTGCAGTGCTGGATTCATGCCCGGGGTGCCGCTTCTTCGTTGTCCGTGCTCTGCGTCCGTGTTACCGCCTCTCTTCACGTACGGTATCTCTTGGCCGTGGGAGCCGTTTGTTTGCGGCATCGTAATTTATGCGCCGGGCGGGACGTGTTTCGTCGGACGGTGTGTGTCAGTTAGGCTGCGCCGCTACGTGTACGGGCGCACTTTGATGGCGGACGGTGTTGCTGGCTTGCCGGCGGTGTTTGGCCTGCTTTTCGCATCGTAATTGGGCGGGCGTGTGGACTGCTGCGTGCCGGCGGTAACTGGTGGTTTTTGCATCCGCCAGCACGGCGGTAGTGCTTCCGCCCGCCATCGTAATGGGCCCCTAAGTGATTAGCCTAGAATCACAGGATGTTGCGCATCCTTGCCGAGACTCGAACCTGGTTCCCCAGATTTGAGGGCGACCGCCCTAGCTGTTAGGCCAACTCCTCTCCCTTGTTTCAGTTCTGGGGTTGACCAACGTGAGATCCATTAGGCTGAAAAGTTTGAAAGGATATATAAGGAAGGTAAAAAAATGACTTGTTTAATATGTAGCGGTTGGAACAGGTTGTGGTGTTTTGAATGGTCGTAGGTATGAGCATTGGAAAGGTAGTTAAAAGTTTGATATGAATTATTAAACTTTATTTACCGGTTATTTGGGGTGTATTTTTTTTTTTCCTTTTTTAATTTTCAGTTCCCTTTACATGGGATTGACAAGACTGAACTGGATCTTTTAGAAGAGAATTATGGTGATACGTTTCTGTATGAGACATTTAGAATATGAATTCGGGAACTTCAACAAAGGTTTTGCTTCGATTGATTCTATTAACTAAAGTCTTCAGATAGGATATCATTAAATGCTTTTTGGTATAGGTGAAATTTGAGTTTGTAGCATCATGTAAATAGCATAACATTGTAACATACATCATTTATTTTTATCACAGATATTAAAATTTGAGGATTGGAAATTCTTATGTGATGATTAGTTCAGAGTGGCAATATGGATTTGAAGTGTTCAGGTATGAATTTACAAGTTATTTTAGTACTTAAAGAAAAATGCTTTTAATGGAGAATCAAAAGATATGTGTTGTTTGTTTTTCTCAGTATAATATCAAATAATCTTTGTAGAGACACAGAGGAGTATTGTAGTTATAAGAACATATTTGAAGGATGCAAACGTTATTTCATTTTTTTGCATTTTTTGAATTTTGTCACGAGAGAAGTAATTGTGTTCCTAACAGCTCTAAAATCTCCCTTTCATGCCATGTGTTTACATTCTTTTAGGAGTCAGTTAGAGAAATGGGAATGTAAAATTAATATATATATATATTTATTTGTTTTCATATTTCTGTTTTAATCAACAGCCCTGAAGGATCGATGGAGTCGCGAAACATGTTGGCTGTGTTAAAGACTGATTCTTAAAAGGAATTAAACTATATTCATATTCAGTGTTCGATAGTGGACTGATCTTTTTCAATATATTTCTCCCTCCTCAGATCACAATCATCTAGACAAACCATCAGTTGGGGAACCTACAAGATATATATAGCTATAACTGTTATGCTGTTGTTTTCCCGAGTCCAGTGCCTTTGAGAAAGTGCTACCTGCACGAAACACGCCAGGCGGGACATATCTTTTGTTGCTGAACACCGTTCCTGTTGCTGCTTTCAATAAAGATTGTGGGCAGATACTTACTTGTTTGTGGGCTTCTTCCATTGCACGCAACTTGTGGTGTTTGATTTTTAGCGGCTTGCCTGAGCCGCGGAGGAAGCCCCGGGGCTGGTTCCAGTCCACCAGCTGAGATGCCATTCGACGCCTCCGCAATTGGGAACAAGTAGCCGGTTATTGAAAGGAGAGTAACAGCAACGAGTTATGGTGCTCCGCTGCATGACCCACTGTGGATATTATTTGAAATGGGTTGCAATGGCATGGCAGCTCACTTGAGAAAGATGTGCACCACAAGTTCCATCAGGCCACGGGGGTGGTCACGCCCACCAGGGCAGGACTTCATTGTATTTAGTGGTGCCAGAAACTGTTATGCTGTTGTTTTCCCGAGTCCAGTGCCTTTGAGAAAGTGCTACCTGCACGAAACGCGGCAGGCGGGACATATCTTTTGTTGCTGAACACCGTTCCTGTTGCTGCTTTCAATAAAGATTGTGGGCAGATACTTACTTGTTCGTGGGCTTCTTCCATTGCAGGCAACTTGTGCTGTTTGATATATATATATTCTCCACCAAAAACCCAGATCTTTGGGAATGCACACGACAGCTTGCCTCCCGTGCGGGTCTTCATTTCCATCTCTCGCCAGCATTCCAGCAAGCATTGATGCCTGACGCGTTTCGAGGCTAACGAGCCTCTTCCTCAAAGGCTGCTTGTTTGCATACAAGGCGCGGTGAGTGCTCTTCTTCTTTTCAAATATGCAGCACAATTTGATTGGCTAAGTGCGACATGATTTCATTGGTTAAGTACATTTTTACTTCCATGCTGCATTATGGGACATGTGGTCCCGAGAGCAATAAATTCATTACCCTGAGTGGGTCCCATGCGCCTCTGTACAATTAAAGCTGAATTAAAATCCTTAGTAGGTTCCAGAAATGTCGGGGAAGGACATTTACATAATGGCTCACTGTGCTTCACGGTGTGTACATAGTTACACTCCTCAGCCTCTCTTCTTTTATGGAGATGGTGCTATTCTCTCGCGGCAGGGCTGCCGCGCTCATATTTTCTCCACTAAACACCCAGATCTTTGGGAATGCACACGACAGCTTGCCTCCCGTGCGGGTCTTCATTTCCATCTCTCGCCAGCATTCCAGCAAGCATTGATGCCTGACGCGTTTCGAGGCTAACGAGCCTCTTCCTCAAAGGCTGCTTGTTTGCATACAAGGCGCGGTGAGTGCTCTTCTTCTTTTCAAATATGCAGCACAATTTGATTGGCTAAGTGCGACATGATTTCATTGGTTAAGTACATTTTTACTTCCGTGCTGCATTATGGGACATGTGGTCCCGAGAGCAATAAATTCATTACCCTGAGTGGGTCCCATGCGCCTCTGTACAATTAAAGGTGAATTAAAATCCTTAGTAGGTTCCAGAAATGTCGGGGAAGGACATTTACATAATGGCTCACTGTGCTTCACGGTGTGTGCATAGTTACACTCCTCAGCCTCTCTTCTTTTATGGAGATGGTGCTATTCCCTCGCGGCATAAATTCTATGGCAAAAACAGGGGTTGCAGAGATGTTATAGTTAGGTTTGCATTTCACTCGTACAAAACCAGCGAAATTCAGCAGTTATAGTTACCTGTGTTAGCTATAACGTACGCCCCGCAATCCACTGCTTATGACCTCGCATATTACATCACTGATCATGTCTTGAGTGATGTAATGTGTGAGGTCATAATCGGTGCATTGCGGGAGCGTAAGTTATAGTTAGCTCAGGTAACTATAAGTGCTGAATTTCATTGGGTTTGCATGAGTGAAATGTAAACCTAACTCTAACGTCTCTGTAACCTTTGTTTTTTTCAGTGAATTTCTATGTTTTTAAAAAATCCATTTCCTAACTATAACCTCCCTGTAGCCTTTGTTTTTTTAAGTAAATTTCTAAGGTTTTTTAATTATATTCCCTAAGTGTAACCTATAACGTTTCTCTGAGTCCCTGAGTGGGTCTGTAAGTGGGTGCGTGCAAGTGGGTGGGTCTGTGAGTGGGTGTGTGAGTGTCTGAGTGGGTCTGTGAGTGGGTGTATGTGTCTCTGAGGGTCTATGAGTGAGTTTGTGAGTGGCCAGGACACATTTGAATGGGGGAGGGGAGTCACGAGGCCCCCCTACCTGGGCTGATTTTGGCCACCGGTGACCCCATCCCTGGGGCCCAGCCACAATAGAATGGGGGAGAGGGGCTGCACGGCACCTCTCCCTCGGCTGATTTAGGGCCCGGGGACCCCAACCCCCAGGCCCAAGCCTTTTAAATAATGAATTTAGGCCCCGGGGACCCCATTCCCCAGGGCCTGGCCATCATACTTTGGAGAGGGGGCCATGCAGTCCCCCTCCTTTGGCTGATTTTGGCCCCTGAGACCCCATCCCCTGGGGCTTGGCCATTATACTATGAGGAGGGGGACCACGCAGACCCCCTCAAGGGGCTGATTTTTGCCCCAGAGTTCCCATACCCTGGGGCCTGACCTTTTTTAATTTTTATTAGGGAGGGGGGCTGCGCGGCCCCTTCCCCTGGTTGATTTCAGCTTTGGGGACCCCATCCCTCAGGGTCCGGCCATTATACTATGGGGGGACCACATGGCCCGTCCTCCCTGGGCCAATTCCGGGCCCGTGGACCACCGACCACCTATATCTCCTGGGTGCCCCAGTGTGCAATGGGACCATGAAGGAACTCCCTCCGCAGTCCCAGCCGGCTCCCCACCTTCTGCGGGAGCTGGCATTGATGCTGCAAGCGGGGAACTGCTTTAAATAGCAGTTCCCTGCTTGCAGTAGCAATATTTTCATCTGTTTCCCTGCATGCATATTTTCTTTTGATTGACAGGAGCTATCAGCTACCATCATGCAAAAGCAAACAGCTACCTCTCGAAGAAGGGCACCTTGGGAGGTAGCAGGAGCTGGCCCTGGGGGCCATTCATGGCTCCATGAGGGGGACCACGTGGCTCCCTCTCACTGTAGTAATTAGCCCTTGGGAGGTGGTGCTTCCCGGGACTGTGGGGTGCTGCATGGCCAAATGAATTGCCCTAGGTCCCCGGGGCTGTGAGGTTGCTGCACGGGCCCCCATATTAACTTTATTTTTAGCCCAGGGAAGGTGACGGTCCCTAGGGCCATGGGGGAGGACTTAGGCCAACCCACATTATTTTATCTTTAGCCCCAGGGAGGTGGAGGTCCCCAGGGCTGTGGGGAGGCCATTTGGGCTCCCTCGCATTCATTTTATCTGTAGCCCCTGGGAGAAGGCAGACCCTGGGGCTGCGGGAGGCCCATGCGGGCCCCCCTCATTTATTTAACAGTTGCCCTGGAGATGTGGTGGTCCCCAGGGCACGAGAGGTGCCATGTGAGTACCTCCCACAAACAAAAAATAGTGCCCCTGGGGATGGCGGTCCCTATGGCTTTCATTAGCCCCTGTCCTGGATATATTTGCTCATGCCCCCAGGAATTGGCACATTCAGGGACCTAAAATTAGTGAAGCATGGGAACCCATACTTCTTTTTGTTTTATTTTTCAGCGGGAGCCATAGATCCAGCGTGACTCCCACCAAAAAGTTTTAAAAAATGCTTTTTTGCCATGGTGTCACCACCCCACCACCACATCTAGGGGGCCACTGTATTCCAACCCTGCCCCCTTTTATTTTGTTTTAAATGTTTTTTTGTGGTACTCGGCTGAAGTTCAGTCCCAAGATGGCTGCCAACACTTCCTTGTTGACGTGTTGGCAGCCAATCAGATTTCAGCAGGTGGACTGTTGGATCCTCAGAGTATCTGCATCCATATATATATATCCAAATTTGATTTCCCCTTAACATTTCCAAAACTGCTGAATGGATTTACTCCAATTCACAAAAAGTCACTTTCTGGACCAACAGCTACCTTTCTGCCAATTTTGGTGTAATTCCGTTCAGCGGTTTGGGCTGTAGTTGTGTCTAAAATCTCTATGGGAATTAACACAGGGAGAATGCATTTTGGAACCCCCCCTTTTTCTTGGCCCCCGCTTGACATATCACCATGAAACTTACAAGACAGTATCTGAGGTGAGCGTTGTATTAGTTTTGAAAATTTCGCAAGGATTTGCAAACGTTGCCAATGTTATTGGCAAAACAATAAATGCTCTTCCTATGGAAACTAGGTTGTAACTATAACTACCTACTAGCAGCAGTAGGATATATATTTACCTACTGGTAGTCGCCAGTGAGTAGTTATAGGTAAATCGTTTTTTGACTTGCCTACATCTTTGGTGCTGTTTGACGAATCTTCCCAACATTTTCCCAAATAAAACCGCCAGTGATTCTGGTTGTGCATGGAAGGTTTCGGGCCGATCCAGCAAGCGGGGGCCGAGAAAAAGGGGGGGGTCAAAAAATGTGCGTTTCCCATTGTTAACTCCCTTAGGAATTTTAGACACGGCTACAGCCCAAACCACTGAACGGAATTACACCAAATTTGGCAGAAAGGTAGCTGTTGGTCCAGAAAGCGACCTTGTTGTGAAATGGTGTAAATATGTTTAGTAGTTTTTGAGGTATTAAAAGAAATCGCAATTTAGATAACTAGGTGTGTGGATCCTCCAAGGATCTGTCAGTCCCTATGCTGATATCTGATTGGCTGCCAATACTTCAACCAGGAAGTGTTGGCAGCCATCTTGGGACTCGGCTTCAGCAGAGTCCCCCAAAAAAAAGTTTAAAAAAAAGAAAAGAGGGAAGGGTAGGAATACCCTGACCCAGTAGCTCTGGTCCTTGGGTCCCCCTGGGACCCAGCCAGGGCAATAAAAAGCATATTTTATTTTTATTTTTTGCTGTGAAATTGCGACAAAGTTGCAAATCCACAGCAAAATTCATAAAAAAAGAAGTGCAAACTCCTTTGCTTCTTTGTAGATTTGCCCCTTGGTGGGCCAGGTCCCGGGGTTTATTTTCTTTTTAAATAAGGGGAAAGGGGTGCATGAGGCACCCCTCCCCATGGCAAAACTTGGCTCCGGGGACCGCAAGCTCTCTGGGGCTGGACGAGACTTTTTTTAAATGGAGGAGGGCAGCGTCTCCCTCCTTCTGTGGCTTTAAGAGCCCTTGGGACCACCACCTCCTCGGGCTTTATAAGTAAAAAGGATGGGGGCCACGTGGGCCCCCCTCCTTTGCTCCCCCGGGCCTTGAGGACCACCGCCTCCCTAGGGCCATGTATATAATATAGGGAGGGAGGCCACGTTCCCCCCTCACGGGCCATGTGCAGCCCAGGGGACCACCACCTCCCTGGGGCAGCCTGTGCATTGTAAAGAAGGTGGTCCTCGTGGCCTCCTCTTCTGGAGCCATTAATGGACCTGGGTACCACGGCTACTGCTATGTCCAGCTGTGCCCACCCCGTGACATAACAATTTGTGAGAGCAGCGTCCATGGTTCTCCCTTTTAAATACCATAAGTATGCAATTGCCAATAATCCATAGCACCACACACCAACTCACAGACACACAAAGGAACTCTCACACCCACTCACAGACCCACACAGGCACTGACACACCCACTCACAGACCCACACAGGCACTGGCACACCCACTCACATACTTATAGCACCACTTACAGACACATACAAACACTCTCACACCCACTCACACCAACTCACAGACCCATAGCACCACTCACAAACACAGTCACAGACCCACACAGGCACTCACTCACCCACTCACAGACCCACACAGGCACTCACACACCCACTCACAGACCCACAGAAGCACTGGCACACCCACTCACAGACTTATAGCACCACTCACAAACCCACTCACCGACACAGACACATACAAACACTCACACACCCACTCACAGAACCACACAGCCACTCACACATCCATAGCAGCACTCACAAACCCACATAGACACTCATATACCCAATCACAGACCCACACAGGCACTCACACACCCACTCACAGACCCATAGCACCACTCACACACCCACTCACAGATCCACACAGCCACTCACTCACCCACTCACAGACCCATAATGCCACCCACAGACCCAGTCATACACCCACAAAGGCACTCCCACTTACAGACCCACACAGGCACTCGCACACATACTCACAGACCCATACAGCTACTCACACATCCACTCACAGATTCATACAGTGACTCACACACCCACTCACAGAGCCATACCACCACTCATACACCCACTCACTGACCTATAAAGCCACTCACACACCCATTCTGAAGGTTTGTAGGTTACAGTTAGGAAATAAAATTTTAAAAACCATAGAAATCCACTGAAAAAAAATAAGGTTACAGGGACATTATAGTTAAGAAATAGAATTAACCCCTTCGGCGCTGTGCGAATTCTCCCGCTGTGCGGGAGAATTAATGAGTGGGCGTGTTTCGGATGGCCCCCGGCCGTCCTCCGCACACGCCCACCGTGACGTCGGACGGCCGGGGGCCGTCCTGAGCACCAAAAGGGTTAAACGAACCTTAGAAATTCACAAAAAAAAAAACAAAGGTTACAAGGACGTTATAGTCATGAAATAGAATTAAAAAAAATAGAAATTCACTTAAAAAAAGAAAAGGTTATAGGGACATTATAGTTAGGCTCAGATTTCACTCGTAAAAAAACATAGACAATTAGCTATTATAGTTATCTGAGATAACTATAACTTATGCCCCGCAATGCACTGCTTATAGCCTCACATATTACATCAATCATGACATGGTCAGTGACATCACTGATGACATCACTGATGACATTTCAAATTATATCACTGAAGACATTATCCAGTGGTTTTGAGTGTTTTCCAAACGTTTCTGAGTCTTAAAGATATATAGTAAGATACTACAAATGTTAAATTAGTAAACTTTGTGTACTACTAATGAGTGATACTATTTGTAACAGATATTATGTGAGTGGTCATGTGACTTTGTGTACAAAACCATAGAAGTTCAGCAGTTATAGTTACCTGAGCTAACAACAACTCCCCTATGACCATTGCTTTTTTCAGTGAATATATATATATATATATATCTGCAGGCTTGCCCAACACTTCATCCACGAAATAAGGCAAGAGTGGACCCAAAATACGTTTTGATGATTTTATTCAGCAATCACCATGTCGCCATGACGCGTTTCGGCCGGTAAGCTGGCCTTGATCACATATATATACACACAGACATATATTTATGTATATTTATGTAGGCATATATTCGAAAAAGTGTTACATTTTTGCAGAATTTACTTCATTACATTATATTGTCATATATTATAAAGTTTAAGATTTGCTGCTTTAAACTACCTATCTATATATATATATATATATATATATATATTCACTGAAAAAACCATAGGTTTTAGGGACAGTTATAGTTAGTTGGACATTGCACTCGTACAAAACCCGTGAAATTCCCCCGTTATAGTTAGTTCAGCTAACTATAACTCGCGCCTCGCAATGCACTGCTGATGACATCACATATTACATCACTCATGACATGGTCAGTGACATCACCGATGACATCACTGATGACATCTCAAATGACATCACTGATGACATCATCCAGTGACTGTGTGTTTCTGTAAAGTTTAAATATGTTTAATATATATAGGGAAAGGCGTATTGAAGAATGAGTGGGTGTATAAGTGTCTGAATGGATGATTTAGTACGTGCGTGACTGACTCTACAAGTGAGTGATTAAACGTATCTTACTGAATGCATGGGTTAGTGACTAAACTGTGTGAATGTCTGTATCCGTCTGTTGTGTGTAAGTGGATGCATGGATTTGCGAATAGCTACATGAGTGTCTATATGGGTTATTGATTGGTTCTATGAGTATCTGTATGGGTGCCTGAGTGTTTGTGTGGATGGGGTGTGTGCGACTGTGCATAGATGTGTGAGTGGGTGATTCACTGGGTGGATGGTTTCAAGAGTGCATCTGTGATAGACTGTATGGGTGGGTAAGTGTGTGTAAGAGTGTGTTAGTGAGTGAATGTATGTCCCAGTGGTACATGTGTGAGTAACTACATATGTGAAAGGCAGTATATATGTGTATTGGAGTATATAAATAGCTATAAGCGAGAGTGAGTGATTGTGATAGTGGCTGTATGGATGAGTGTGTGCTTGTATCAGTGATTGTGTAAGAGCGTAACAATGTGCTAGTATTTGTATGATTAAGTGAGCTGGTGTGTGTATAACTGTATAGGTGAGTAAATGGCAGTGTGTTTAATTATTTGCATGACTGACTAGGTGTGTGAGTACCTCTATGGATGAGTGGCGGTGTTTGAGTGTCTATATAGGAGTAAGAGTGCATATGATAGTCCTGTACTGAGTGACCATAAGTATGAGTGACTGTACGGGTGAGTGAGTGGATGTGTGTGTGTAGACCTAAGAATCAGTGAGTGGGTATGTAGTTATTGGTGTTGGAGTGTCTATGGTTTTGCGAATGGCACTCTGTAATTTAGATTGGGTGTATCAAAGGTTATATTAGGGTGTGAGGAGCTGCATCAGATTATCACGTGGATGATGTCATCAGTGATGTCATTTGAGATGTCATCAGTGATGTCATCAGTGATGTCACTGACCATGTCATGAGTGATGTAATATGTGACGTCATCAGCAGTGCATTGTGGGCGCGAGTTATAGTTAGCTGAACTAACTATAACGGGGGAATTTCATGGGTTTTGTACGAGTGCAATGTCCAACTAACTATAACTGTCCCTAAAACCTATGGTTTTTTCAGTGAATTTCAAAGGTTTTTTAAATGCTAATTTCTAACTATAACGTGTCTGAAACCTATGGTTTTTTCAGTGAATTTCAAAGGTTTTTAAAATGCTAATTTGTAACTATAACGTGCCTGAAACCTACGGTTTTTTCAGTGAATTTCAAAGGTTTTTTAAATGACAATTTTTAAATGTATTAATTTTTATATTAATTTTTTTCACACTGATTTACTACATTTTTAGAAACAATTTCTTTTACATATTTTATTTTTTAAATTACATTGTAATTACATTATACATTACATTACAAAAAATACTTTCTCAGAATGAATTACTTTAGTTTAAATACTTTGCACATAGGCAATAGACTTTTAAGTACAGTAGTTACAGTTGTTGCAATGGGCAACACATTTTCATACACAATGCAACATTCAGCTCAATGTGAATTTCTAGTTAAATGCAATTAGTTACTTTATGGATTACTTTTCTAACCACAGGACTGGATCCTAGATTCAGTCCTGGTACATCTCCTGTAAACAGTTGAGTAAAAGCGTTTTGGTTACAGTCGTGATTTTTAAGGAATATTATTGTATTTTAAAAGTTGACACTTAGAAACTTTTTCTCATAGAATCACCAATGTTATCCTATGGAAGGAAATTCACTTAGCAGGTAAAAACTGTTATCGTTACTTTTTCTTACTCAGTGTTGGATCCTGGATCCAGCACTGGTGCATCTCCTGTAAACAGTTGAAAGAATGCGTTTAAGTCATACAGGCGATTTTTAAGGAATATTTGTAGTTTGTGAAAATCGACACTTTGAAACTTTTCTGCTGAAAACCAGACAATGGATTCCTATGGAAGAAAATATAAGTTACTGGTAAGTACGGTTAAAATTACTTTTCAGGACCAGTACTGGGCTGAAAGATACAGCACTGAGGTCTCTCCTTATAACAGGTGAGTAAATCGGAATTCGTATTTCGGCTGATTTTAGAGGAATATTTGTATGTTTCAAAAATCAACACTTAGAAACTTTTTCAGCAAAAAGCAGGCAATGATATCCTATGGAAGGAAATTCAAGTGACTGGTAAGTACGGTTAAAATTACTTTTGAGGATCAGTACTGGGCTGAAAGATGCAGCACTGAGGTCTCTCCTGATAACAGATGAGTAAATCGGAATTCGTATTTCGGCTGATTTTAGATGAATATTTTAAAGTTCCAAAACTCCACACTTAGAAGAATTTCCAAGTGAAACCAGTCAATGTTAGCCTATGGAAGGAAATTCAAGTTACCGGTAAGTACGGTTAAAATTACTTTTCAGGACCAGTACTGGGCTGAAAGATACAGCACTGAGGTCTCTCCTGATAACAGATGAGTAAATCGGAATTCGTATTTCGGCTGATTTTAGATGAATATTTTAAAGTTCCAAAACTCCACACTTAGAAGAATTTCCAAGTGAAACCAGTCAATGTTAGCCTATGGAAGGAAATTCAAGTTACCGGTAAGTACGGTTAAAATTACTTTTCAGGACCAGTACTGGGCTGAAAGATACAGCACTGAGGTCTCTCCTGATAACAGATGAGTAAATCGGAATTCGTATTTCGGCTGATTTTAGATGAATATTTTAAAGTTCCAAAACTCCACACTTAGAAGAATTTCCAAGTGAAACCAGTCAATGTTAGCCTATGGAAGGAAATTCAAGTTACCGGTAAGTACGGTTAAAATTACTTTTCAGGACCAGTACTGGGCTGAAAGATACAGCACTGAGGTCTCTCCTGATAACAGGTGAGTAAATCGGAATTCGTATTTCGGCTGATTTTAGAGGAATATTTGTATGTTTCAAAAATCAACACTTAGAAACTTTTTCAGCAAAAAGCAGGCAATGATATCCTATGGAAGGAAATTCAAGTTACTGGTAAGTACGGTTAAAATTACTTTTGAGGATCAGTACTGGGCTGAAAGATGCAGCACTGAGGTCTCTCCTGATAACAGGTGAGTAAATCGGAATTCGTATTTCGGCTGATTTTAGAGGAATATTTTAAAGTTCCAAAACTCCACACTTAGAAGAATTTCCAAGTGAAACCAGTCAATGTTAGCCTATGAAGGAAATTCAAGTTACCGGTAAGTACGGTTAAAATTACTTTTGAGGATCAGTACTGGGCTGAAAGATGCAGCACTGAGGTCTCTCCTGATAACAGGTGAGTAAATCGGAATTCGTATTTCGGCTGATTTTAGAGGAATATTTTAAAGTTCCAAAACTCCACACTTAGAAGAATTTCCAAGTGAAACCAGTCAATGTTAGCCTATGAAGGAAATTCAAGTTACCGGTAAGTACGGTTAAAATTACTTTTGAGGATCAGTACTGGGCTGAAAGATGCAGCACTGAGGTCTCTCCTGATAACAGGTGAGTAAATCGGAATTCGTATTTCGGCTGATTTTAGAGGAATATTTTAAAGTTCCAAAACTCCACACTTAGAAGAATTTCCAAGGAAACCAGTCAATGTTAGCCTATGAAGGAAATTCAAGTTACCGGTAAGTACGGTTAAAATTACTTTTCAGGACCAGTACTGGGCTGAAAGATGCAGCACTGAGGTCTCTCCTGATAGCAGGTGAGTAAATCGGAATTCGTATTTCGGCTGATTTTAGAGGAATATTTTAAAGTTCCAAAACTCCACACTTAGAAGAATTTCCAAGTGAAACCAGTCAATGTTAGCCTATGGAAGGAAATTCAAGTTACTGGTAAGTACGGTTAAAATTACTTTTCAGGATTAGTACTGGGCTGAAAGATGCAGCACTGAGGTCTCTCCTGATAACAGGTGAGTAAATCAGAATTCGTATTTCGGCTGATTTTAGAGGAATATTTGCACAATGGTGAAGGGAGGGGCGGGGCCTTAGGTGACATCTGTGCAAACGCGCCCCGTGGCGCGTTTTAAGTTGGGGGATTAAGTCCCCTTGAATCATGAGGGTCCCTACGGGCCAACTAGCCCACCAGGAACCTCCAGTATGCGCCAGGGGCTGCGTTGCAGAGACATGTACAGAGGCCACACCCCTTTTACACCTCTCTGCAACGCAGCTCTGTGGCGCTTTCTGGACGTACCTGTTGGGCTAGTTGGCCCCCAGGGACCCTCAGGATTGAAGAGGATTTAATTCCCCATCTTAAAACGCGCCACGGGGCCTGTTTGCACACATGTCACCTGAAGCCCCGCCCCTCCCTTCACCACTGTGCAAACACGCCCGTGGCGCGTTTTAAGTCGGGGGATTAACTCCCTTGAATCCTGAGGGTCCCTGGGGTGCAACTAGCCCACCATATACCTCCAAAAGCGCCATAGAGCTGCGTTGCAGAGAGGTGTAAAAGGGGCGTGGCCTCTGTACACCTCTCTGCAAGGCAGCCCCTGGCGCATACTGGAGGTTCCTGGTGGGCTAGTTGGCCCCCAGGGACCCCCAGTATTCAAGGGGAATTCGTTCCTCTCTGCAAACGCGCCAGGGGGCGCGTTTGCAGAGTGGTGAAGGAAGGGGGCGGGGCCTACGGGCCCGATCGTTTCATCCCCCCCTGAAGGGGGGATGAAACGATCGGGCCCGTAGGCCCGTGGCCCCCTTCCTCAGGCCATTTAAGGCCCCGGGGACCCCATCCCCGGGGCCGACCTTGCACTTTTTTTTTTTTTTTTACTTTTGGGGAGGGGGCTGCGTGGCCCCCTCCGTGGCCACTTATGGCCCCGGGGACCCCATCCCCGGGGCCTGGCCTCTCGTTGGGGACTGTGGGGGTCCCCAAGCCCCCCACAGTCCCGCCGGCTCCCCGTGTCCTACGGGAGCCGGCATTGCTTACACATGGGGAGCTGCTAAGATGCAGCTCCCCATGTGGAAAGCATCGGCTTTGGATATTGGAAGAGAGAGCAGGTTTCCTTGCTCTCTCTTCCAATATCCAAAGCAGTTTGCAATGACAGGACGGGAGCCGCGAGGCTCCCGTCCTGTCATTGCAAACAGCAGTGTCCCGGGGTAGGCACCCCGGGACACTGCAGGAGCCGGCCCTGGGGGTGACGGTCCCCAGGGCCATCAAGGGCTCCAGGAGGGGGGCCGCGCGGCCCCCCTCCTTACATTTTGAAAGCCCCGGGGAGGTGGTGGTCCCCGGGGCTTGGGGGTCCAAAACAGACCCCCATTTTAATTTTTCTTAGTGCCCCGGGGAGGTGGTGGTCCCCGGGGCTGCGGGAGGGCTCAGAGCCCTCCCGCACCATTATACATAAAGCCCCGGGGGTGGTGGTCCCCGGGGCTTGGGGGCCCTTAGAGGCCCCCACACATAAAATTAACCCCCCAGCATGCCCCCGGGACTTGGCCCACCCGGGGGCCAATTAACATCGAAGCGCGGGAGACCGCGCTTCGATTTTTTTTCGGCAGGATTCGCGCACCCTCAGCGCATCCTGACGATTTTTAAAAAAATGTTTTGGTTTTTGCCCAGGGGTCCTTGTGGGACCCCTGAGCAAACCTAGGGGGTCAGGGTGTTTCTACCCTGCTCCCTTTGTGCGCTTTGCGCACTTGTTTCTGTCCCTCGGTTCTACCGAGGGACAAAATGGCTGCCAACATTTCCTGAATCGGAATGTTGACAGCCAGCTGACAGCCAATTAACATGCAGCTCGTGATCGGGAGGGTACGCGGACCCTACTCGGCCATAGATATCACTATCTTTTTACTTTTGATTTTCTCAGCAACTACTGAACGGATTTACACCATTTAACAAAAGGGTTCTTTCTGAACCAAGAACTACCTCTTTGCCAAATTTGGTGTAATTCCGTTCAGCAGTTCGGGCTGTAGCCGTGTCTAAAGTTTCCTATGGACAATTGCATGGGGAAAACGCGTTTTGGGACCCCCTTTTTCTCGGCCCCCGCTTGACGAATCCCCCGAGACTTTCAGGGTAGGAGCGGACCGGAGCGGGCCACAAAGTTTGAAAATTTTGCGAAGATACGTCAACCGGCAAGAGAGTTATTTCAAATAGAATGTCGCGGATTTCCTATGGATAATAGGTTGTAACTATAACTATCTACTGGCGACCGCCAGTAGATAATATATATATATATATATATATATATATATATAAACACAACATTTTTGTACTTGCCATTATAAGTATAGGAACATGATATTGTGGTAAATGATATTTTCGATGCAATATTTTTGTCAACAATATTTTTTATCACGATATTGTGTCAGTGATCCTAGGTTACATGGAAGAGCACAATGTGGTGGTATGACCACTTACATGTACAGGGGTCTCCATGACTTTGAAGCAGAGTCCAGCAACCCTGCATAAATCAGCAGGGAGAAGTTATTTTAGCTGCTGTTCAAAAGGTAATCGACCAGCTTTAAAATGGGAAAGTTGACTGATCCAATTACTTCTGCAGTAATTGGATCTGCCATCTTTCCCATTTTAAAACTGGTTGATTAAGTTTTGAACAGCAGCTACAACTGCAACAACAGTGCAAAGCATGAGAGGACTCCATATAACTTATGGTAGTTGACAAAAATTATCATAGGATTATCATTAATACCTAGTACCTGTACATGTACATAATTATATATATGCCCAGGGACACCAATGATATAGACACACTAGAGGTACAGAGGTACCAAAAGCAGTAACTACTGTAGATCGGACAGTATGTATGAGTTGGAATCGGTTGGTTTCCTATGTGCGTTTGGATCTCATTTAAAGGGATTAAAATTTGCTATTTTTGGCAATATTTTTATTAGTGTAGAAAGTCAATCGTACTCAAAATCAATACACACAATAGAATATGAAAAAGACAATACCTTCATTCAATGGTCCACAACAACAAAATACTATGCCCTATATAATTTCCACAATTCAATTAACAACATAAAGCATTTAATTCATTTAAAGTAAATCCAAACATTGTTGAAATTTCTTCAGATTATTAGTTCTAATAGCATGAAGTGATTCAAGCAGCATAACTGTCCTTTTTTATGTAAATCTTCAAAAGTCGGAATCTGAATTGATTTCCAATTCTGCAAAATTAAAGACGATGCAATAGTTCATGCATCTGAAATTTGACCCACGGTAAGATTGGTAACTGAACTGGGTGATTAAGTTCCCGAAACTGCTAGACAGTGGGATACTGTTTTCTTTTGACCATTTATGAGAATTCTCAATTAATTAGCTTACATATGATCCTTATTTTTGTAAACAAGGGCTTTAATATTTGTTGACCATACATTTTCACATAGCCTGTGTTATGATGCAGGGCTGCTACTAAACCAATTCATCAATGTTTTCTCACTTGCTGGGAAATCAAGACACGTTAAAAGTTGCCTGACAGCAAATAAATTCCAAGGAGTCACAAATGGTACTATAAAGCGATGATCTGACTATGTACTATATCGACCATTTCAGCATAGCTGCTGTATTTTAGAATTTAAAGAAAATGGTTAGGATCTGAACTTAACTGTTATTTGAGGCAAAACCAAAATTCTGGTGGTAAATTCTGAAATATCTAAAGTAAATCATTTGTTAAAATCTGAAATACAATTTGCATTAATCTTTACAAGATATGAATTTACTAAGATGGTGAATGTAATGCTTAATTAGATGGCTTAACATTATCACAATTAACACACTGCAAGATTATATTGTTTGTAAAAGCTCTCACAATTAAAGTTCTAATTTACTGTTCTAAAAACTACAATTAGTACATTTATCTGGAATAATAAAACGTCATATTTCTCATAGTAAACCCAAATGAGCTAACCTGAATGGGGATGAGAAACTACTGAACATTTGTTGGTATTATAAAGCAAAGCAATAAAAAAAAATACAACACTACTTAAAATTGGCACAAAGTAAAACTCTCTGTGAATATTCATCTCCATGCTGCAACCACATATAACTTGCCAATTTGGAATTTAATAAAAAGTCTGAATAAAAATATTAAACGAGATGTCGTGAGTTCCCTGTGGGACCCACAGTGGATCTCTTCTAGGTTAGCCTAACTATAGGTTGTAGGCCGCTTTTGTTTTGCACACATTGTTTTTGTGCCACACTTTTATTTTAGAAATAGGCTGCACATGTTTTTTGTTATTCAGCACTTCTTCCTGGGACTCAGTCTGGACATTTCGTACAAGGTCGAATAACATTGTGCCCTGTTTTTCTCTGTGGTCGATCACTAACACATTCTAACACATAGACATAACCGAGAGGCCCAGCTGATGTTTTCTAGCATGGCCTTTATTATCACATAAGCCGAGACTTGCTGCTTTGAAAACAGAGAGGAGGATTCCTATTAGAGGAAAGAACCCGGGACGAGTGCACCAGCTCTGCACAATCTGAGATGCAGACCAGCTAATGGCAAATACCAGGTATTGGGCCCAGTTCAAATCCCAGAGATCTTTGATTTATCACTGTGCTCATGTGGTGAGGGTAGGTTTAGGCAAATATATCATTTGTCAGGATAGGGCGTTTCATTGTGCACAGTTTATTAGTAATGCTAATTACTCTGCTCAGTTGCATATGTTTTCTAATTGCAGCACAGTTGCTACATGATAGAGCATGTTAGTTTCAATAAATATTGTAAACTTTCACTGTGTCTTTCATTTGTTTAATATGGACATGCCTAAGTTAGAGAACGAAAGGTGATGATCCATTACCACGGTTCCCTGAGGGGACTAGAGTGTTGTGTTCTGGGGTGCTAACTTACCTGTTACTCTGGGAAGGTTAGGAGGGCAGGTATAGCACAACGAGCTAGTCATGATTTGGCCCCAATGTTACTGATGTGTTATGGTGACTCAGTCCCTACATACTGACATTCTGTGATCCCAGGAATAGTTCTGTTTCCAAGCAGAATCCCTGCAACAACAACTTGGTTGACCAGAACACATAAAATATGTGTGTAGTATTTAACTATCTATTTCCAGTAATTCACTATACACACAGACCATTGATTGCTCTAAATATTGACAGTACGTTGAACATTCTGGGCTTTTGGTGGTTTCTCATTTGACCACATTTAAAAAACACAGACTATTCATATTAACAAATATTCAATACATACATCTTAAAATCTACTTTGTGATACCAATCAAAACTAATAAGAGTTGAACTGGCTTAAAGCAAGTTTACATACAGAAATAATTGGTTGTTTTGTGTTTTTAGTTCATTGGTATCATCTCTTCCAAAAGAATATTGATGCTAATGATATTTATATTCTATATACATTTTTGAAGCAGCATAAAGCTTGAACAGCTATGATTTCGAAGAATAATCAAAATTTTACACTTTACAGATGTATTATACATTGCACTGGTTACTTGAGTTTAGCACCAAAAGCAACAAGTAATGTCAAAGACATCAAAGCCGGGTAGGGTGACGTGGATCCAGTCCAAATCACTGTATTCAATAAATATTATTGCTTAACGTTGTTATACTGAAATAATAACTCTAATTGCTAACATTTAGTTAACAGGAATATAAGCATTTAATAATATTTATTAGAACATTGCAGGGTTTGGAACTCCAATGAAGCCAACACTTTGGAAGAGGGTAACTATTGTTATATTAGCACCATGTGTGTAACTCTGAGATTGGCTTAGGTAAAGCTATTAACCACTGTCATTTGATTAAATCAAAGTTCAGACAGAACATGAAACAGTGACAGGAAGCATACAGGAATAGTCTGCGTGGAACGAGATTGAGGAACAGGTCACTTTAGTTCACACGTGCAGTTGAGCATTAACAGCCCAAAACTTCAAGATGACGTTAACAGAATTTAACAGCAGAGTGTTTATTAGTGGTTAAGAGCCCTAAACAGAGGACAAAAATGCGAATACATATGACATTTAACTGGCCAAGTTGCCACCATTTGATTCCTGTCCCAAGACACATCAATGGGTATTTTAGATAATTGACTTTTGGTTTAAAGGGATATTTGTGTGCTGAATAATCAATTCCAAGCAATATAGATGTGTATATGGAGGAGATTTACTCAAAGGCCATCCAGTTATTCAAGTGTAAGAGAAAAAAGTGTCCCAAAACATTTTGAAACATAATTTTTTGGAACGTATTGCATTCATAATTGGGAGAGCCAGTGTCCCTTAGGTATAAAAACAATGTCTGATTAGTTTCACAGATGATCAACAGTATTTTTAATTGCGATAGTACTGCACAAGCATGGATGTAAATGGCCATGATCAAAAAAACAAAAATCATAACGCTCGAGAGGTATGTTGGGACAGAAAAGTCCTCTGCATAGTAAAGACATGTACCCTGCCCTGAGAGGCCAACTGTACTCTTCTGGATCCCTAGTGCTTAACTCAGATAAGTTGTGAAGTGCTGACTCTGCATTAGTTGTATGTGTGCCAGGGAAGGGTACAGTACAAGGATGGAGCAGTACTGTGCAATGCATTTATGGTTAGTACATGTCTTGGGTGTATGTATATATGCTGAGAGGAATACATTACATGAGATATAGAGTGCTGTGCTGAGTGCATGTGTGCTTATGTGGAGTACAATATGAAAGGTGAAGTGTTGTGCAGAGTGCACATAGTGAGTGTGTGTGCTGGAAATGTGTGTGTTTGTAAAGAGCACATGCTAGTCGAAGACTGAAAACTCTTCAGTGCTGAACAGTGCACGCAGATTGAGTGTGTGTAGTGAATGCATGTGCACATGTAAGGGTGCAATGGAGAGAGGTAACAGTGCTGACCTTAAAGTGTGCTGTGAAAGTACACTGAGTGAGTGTACCTGCAATGGTACATTGTATGGAGGACCCTGGGTTCCATTTTGGGAAGCCCAGGCCTGCCTGATAAAGACATGAGGAGGAGAGGAATCCACCCAGACAGATTTGTGTATTGCTGCATTCCTGTGAGCTGGGAAACACCCAGGGAAACAAAGACCACCTGCCCTGGAGCCTGGGGCACAAGTGCCTACCAGCTTGCCAAAACCAGTCAGGAATAGGAAAGCATTAGAGGGAGTGAGGTCCGGTGGTGAGCTCTACCATGAGGACTCTCTGTGCGAGGTGTGGGATTTGCTGTGCATCAATCAGACCATAACTCATTTGTAAGACAGTTTTTGGTGACCCCTGTATGCCAGGAGAGGGCCGCTGTTGACAGAGCCAAGTATCGAGTGATGTGCGGAGGGCACTCAGCCCAAATGCCTCGTTGCCGTAACACCATATACCAGAGGGGGCCACCAGTGAAGAAGTTGTGTGACCAGCATGCCAGGACTTGTGAATGCCTGAATGGCAACCCTGTATACCAGGAGAGGCCACTGTGGTGTGGGTGATTAGACCTGAGGAGTCTACGCTGCGCCCAGAAAGTACCACGGCAACCCCGTGTGGTGCCAGACCAGATCATTAAAGACTTCGGACCGTCGTCCAGGACTGAAGTGAGGCCGGTGGATCCAGCGACATTGAAGGATCTGCCCTGAGTGAGCCCTGTGGACCAGGAGAACGCTGAGGCGGATGTTGTGCCCTTGTAGAACTCCAGTTGGCAGCCGAAAGACTGAATTTCCCCCCGCCGGGGAGGACTTGACTTACAGTATCACTGAGAGCTGGAAGCTGCTCCGATCGCTGGGGAGAGCAGCTATGCTGCTCCAGAGAGTGAGTTGGCGCCCTCCTGATGCTGCCGCAATTATAGCGAGCAGTCTAACTTCTCCGAGCAGGATCTGATCTCACGAGTTCCCGCACTGAGGGCATCCACTGTAATGCCAAATGCTTCTGTGTTGCAGGAGCAGGTAAAACTTGAACTAGGGCCTTTGTGGCCCCTGGGGATTCACTGCTGAAATTGCTGCGGCACCATAGACACTTTTGACTGCAATCCTGAAGAGTCAACAGGGAACTCTTGAGTATGGCCTAGTTTGCATTCCCTGATATGGCCACCAGTGAATTGAGAATAACCCTGAATATGGTACACGAAGGAGGGTGGGACAGGGACTCTCCTGACAACGACTAGAGCCTCAACCTCAAAGAGGATTGCGTTATTGCTTTTGAATGTCGCATCTCTGCACGTGTAGAGTTAGAAATAAAATACTACTTTTTCTTATGAAAGCAAGTATTTGAGTGCACATTGATTTATTGTTCGTACTGTTTGCACTTTGAGTTATGAGTGGTGTTCACTGATCTGTAGCTACATCCCTCCCCCCCCAAGAGGGCATTGACTGCTCAACCACATCTACCACTGAGTGTCAAGTACAAAAAGGGTACTTGGCCTAGTTTCTTAGGAACCATAGTGACCGGGCCCCGGGACATCATGAGTAAAATGCCTTAGCTACCACGGTTGGCCCCAGAAGCCCCTGAGTCTGTGCTTAATTTGTAAATAAATAAGTGCCAGGGCCCTCGTCAGGAGGTGACTACAGTCTGCCCCGCCCATTCACCGTACCAGCGCTGCCAATTACAGTACCAACACAACTACTAACCATCATACACCTAGAAGTGTGACATTTTAAACTGTTCCAGTCCCCCAAAGCTATAAGAATGGCTTGGGCGTCAGGTATTAGGCATTTTTGAAGCACATTGAATTAATTGTTGTTGTGCTGATCTCTAAATTAGACAAACAGACTGTCATAAGTGTCGGTGTTGACAACTAAGTGCCGGTGCTGAGCACTGGAAACCACCCGCACAAATTAAGCACCGCCCTGCATGCCCCATGGCCCTCTGAAAGGGGTTCTGACAAGGTATGAATATTTATCAGAATTTAGCTTTCGACCACACAGGTCAAATAAGTAGGGACCGGTGTGTAATGGACCGTGGTCTTTTGTCTTCTCAGTGAATTATTAGCTTTTTGTTTTCTCTCACAGACACATGCAAAATCACAACAGTCAATAACAATAAACATTAGAAATTGTTAAATGTAATGTTTGTTGTCTGATTTTCCAAAAGCACAGCATACTCTCTTGGCGTAGTCAGAGTATAGCTGAAGACAACACTAAAAGATGGCGGACAGACCTTCCATTCGAAGAGCGCGGTTTTGAGGGTCTGTCTAAGCTTAAATGATCTGCAATTGATCGAAAGCCATGCTACTTGCAGAGAAAAGGCCCTATCACCTGTTTGCGTTCATTTTAAGCGACTGCTGGCAATAACAGGACAGACCTTGAATGCAAGTTTCTGCTTGGTCACTAATGTAGGAATTTCTCAGTCAGAAATGATGGTTCCTGCTGATAAAACATAAACTTGTTGTGAGACACCGAGAGACTAACATTTTACCCCTCGTACCACCAGGATGCAATGCAAACGGCTCAGTACTGGAGTAAGGTGATTAAATCATCTAAGGAGCAACAGTCTGTCTTCAGCATGTTTAAATACCTCAAAAGTTGAAGGAGGTTTTGAGTCAAAGCTCAAGGGATACTGTAGATAAAGACCTGGGCTCCTCAGGGCCCCTGTCCACAAGCAAAGAGGCACCCAGCTCCACCACCCATCCTCATCCATACTGTAGTTTTGTCTCAGTCCAGAATCATTTTGCAATTGTTTCCCAGCTACGTTTGTACAATTTGTATACAAACCAGTGCATGCATGTGGTGGAGAAACAGATCGGAGGTGATAGAAATCGCATTTAACAACACAAGCAACCTGAGGAGCAAAGTACAGCTCAGCACCCAAGAGAAGTCCCAAATGATCGTCTAATTTCACTGGAGTAGGTGAAGAGTCCAGGGCCAGAGGCCAGATCCTGCAAAGTCCTTGGTCTCCACAAGCTCCAAACGCCAAGGGTTCCAATTCGATGGATTCACATAGAATGAAGTTGCTCCAACGAAACATGAGACTCCTGTGCACAATGCTATGTAGCCAAGGTAGATCTCAAAATTCAAATATGTGTACTGTTTATTGCTGTGAACAATTAACTTAAAGGAATAGATTAGTTGCTCAAACGGGGAGTTACTAAAGAGATGCTGAGCCCTGGGAGACGCCACAGTTACGGATTGACTTTAGTGATCAAAAATGAGCACGTGCCTGTCACATAGTTGTAGATTTGTATCAAACAGGTAGAACAGAGCTTGAAATCATAACATAGTTTGCTTGCAGGATCGCCCAGTCTGATTTTAGAGTTTTGGATTACTTTATGATTGTTTTTTGGACCATTCTACTGTATATCACAAATAAAGTAATGCTCTTTCAGATGTGGTCAAAGTGGCCCCTGCAGTATGGAGAAAGGCCTAATCTAGCCAGCACCAGAGCCTTAGATTGAATGGATGGGCTGATTAGTAGTGGATACAGACAACTTTCTCGTCAGCTCTAGCACAGTCTTCCATTGTGATGGAACAACAGTCAAATATTGGTGAATAACACACACGAACGCTTTTGTAACTGATAGCTTTTTAATGTATTACCAATACCGCAGTTTTACCCATACTATTTTCCCCAGGTCTGACCTTGAGGAAATTGCAAGAGCAAAACTTAAGCTGGAACGGTATTTTAGCTCATTCCGCAATTTGCATAAAATGCAAACTCAGGAGCTAAAAAAAAGCACAATTGTGCCTGGTTTTCCCTCTGTGCATAACTCGTAATGAGTCACAGCATAAGAACAAGGCTCTCTGTTTGTGACAGGCAGACTGGCAGGTTGAAATTCCTTAGTACAACATGATGCAAGAGAAAGAGAGAGTTGTAGAACATCCTGCAGATAGAGGAGAAGTAGTGAGGTACTACATCTGTCCTGAGGGCCCGCTTCAGGCAGAACCAAGCCCTACCAGGTGAAGGCTCAGACTGACAAAGGGTTTCGCAGTTGCGGTAGCCCATGAAAGTCAACAGCACGGCAAAGCAATGGTGGCCAGGTTGACAGGGCTATCATTTCAGGAAGCCTGTGAGGGCTGATAGCAGCGCCCCCTACAGGACACAGGAGATAGTCAGTTACCCCTAGAAAGCCCTCCGCCATCAAAGGATAGCTGTCCTGCCTGTGCATCATACTTCCTTCAGGCATTTATGCTTAGAGACTTGGACTGTAGCAGCGAGATATATTTCATGACAGTTTTAACAGCTTTCAAAGACTGAACACAGATACAATAGCCAAAGAAATCTGAATCCTATCTGACTGAGCATCCCGCGGCTAAGAAGCTATGAAAATATATGTACAGCCTCAGATTCCACCAGTTCAATTTATTTTATTACTTAAGCCTGATGCATCACTGGGATGGTGAGTCATGTTCCTCACCTCAGCAAGCGACTAACCATGTGCAGCGCTCCGCCGCGCGGAGCACCCCAGAGAGCATGGAGCGGGAAAATGAGCCAGATCCTCCCGTCCCCTGCTAAGGTTTTACACACAGCATTGCTGCCACATAATGTCAGTGTTAGCAATGATTTAGCAAACATTATGTTCATAGGCACAGTGTATATTGAGGATTACAATGCAAAGCGTTACTTCAATATAAGGAAGAGAATACAACTGCTTGTCAAAATTTGGAAAAAGCAACAGTCTAGAAACATGTTGACATACTATATAAACTGCATTCGGTGCATTTCTTTTCCATGTGCAACCTTGGTCTGATCAAATGGCTGTATTACTTCTGTCTTTTAACACCATTTAAAGATCTCTTCTCTACCGCTACTTGCAAACAAACCCCACTCTCCAAGCTCTCCCATGGTTTCTGTGGAATGTGAGCAAAGTTTACACTGCACTCTTCACAGTGGAGACCTACACTGCACTCTTCACAGTGGAGACCTGCAAAATCACTAGTATAGACATCTCTGTCCCTCCTACTTTCTGAAAGGCCACCCGGAAGTTCACTCTTGGTATGTGCATCCTTTATGCTACAAATACATTAGCGCAACAACTATGGCCCCTGGTTTTCTGTGGAGCTTTTCACCTGTTTCCCACATGTGCTGGAGACCATTATGGACACTTTTTGCAAATGCCGCATGTAAATAAACGTTACAAGTTAAACAAATGCATGGACATGACTTTCAGCTAATTGCAATTCTTGGCTCAAAATGGCCTATAGTGAGGTCCACTGCAATTAGGTGTTTTTGCAGCTTTGGTGTTTTCCTTATAACTATGTATTTGCTGCATATTTAGCAGATTTCAACAAAAAATATGCCTAGCTTGAATGGATCAAAAGTTACTAAAAAAGAGCAAAACATGGTGCTGCACAGTGGCAGACCCTTTCAAAGGTTAACTTTCAGTTACTAATTTCTGAGGTCATGTATTAAACTGGTACTCACTCGTAAGGCAAATCTTTTATCTAGCCAGTATTAACGTGTCAAACTTACTAAATAGTACTATTAAGCTGTCATGGAATTTGAATGGTTGTGCCACCCTAATTTAGACAACCCTTCCACATAATGATGCCATTTGAGATATCAGTGATGTCATAAATGATGTCATAGAACATGTCATGAGCGACGTAATATGTGAGGACATAAGCAGTGCATGGTGGGGCGATAAGTTATAGTTAGCTCTGCTAACTATAACTGCTGAATTTATGTGGTTTTTTTAAATTCAAAATGTTAATGTTGTCACTGACATATTCACCTAAATATGACGTTACTTTAACCATTTTTACCATTTACTTTCACCATATGTAAAGCCAACACCCCACTTTGCACGGCCTTTGGCCAACCCCCCAGGAGCCAACCAACACCTACCTTAAGCAGCGAATCCCATGCTAAGCACGGCCTTTCATTTCAAGCGGTGTGGGGTTGGTCGCAGGGCCTGGCATAGCTTGTGTCCAACTCCCTGCAGGCAGCTACCCAGTGGCAGCCAAAACCAACCTACGCATGGCCTTTGGCTGTGTGTGGTGTGGGGTTAGTCTTGCAGCGAGGCCCTGCTTCCAACTCCCCACAGGCTGCTGACCCCATGCTGGGCACAGCCTTTGGCCGTGCACAGAGGGGGGTTGGCCACAGGGCTTAGCCTGCCACCATGCCCTGTGGCAAACCCCTAGCAGGCTGCCAACCACACACCGCCACAGCCTTTGATGTGCACCGGGTAGGCTTGGCCTTTAGGCCTCGGGGACCCATCCCCCGGGTCCAACACATATATATTAAGGGGACGGGATGTGCAGCCCTCTCCCTTACCCTTAATTGGCCCAGGGGACCCCATCTCCCAGTGCCAGTTCCAAACAAAAGGGGAGGGGCCATGTCTTAAAAAGCCCAGGGACCATAAGTAACCCCAGAGGCCAAATAAAGCTACACAGGGGATTAGAACATTATTCAGCCCCCTCCCTGAGTCTTAGTAGGCCCAGGGGACAACATCTCCTGGGGCTAAATACAATAAAAAAGGGGAGGGGTTCTCCAATCCCCAAGTTTTCTTGAGCCCCAGAGACCCCATCCCCGGGGCCAAAATTAAAGGGGAGGGGACATGCTGCCCCACTTTCTGAGCCTTCTCAGGTCCCAGGGACCCCATCCCCAGGGCCGAAGAAAAATTAAAAAGAGGAGGGGGCATGAAGCCCCCTCCCTGAATCTTATTAGGTCCCAGAACCCCATCCCCTGGAGCCACCAACATTTAAATAAAAGGGCTACCCAACTTGAGTAATTTCTACTGATCAACTAGTGAGTGCTACCTCGTTGGCTGAATGTCTAGTGCATACTCTACACTACAGCTGCATAAAGTACCATGAGGCAATGTCTCCAGTGACCTTCTGTAAGTGTAATTTTGGAAATGTAATTGTTCCTCAGGCATCATCATAAACAAATCAGTGACAAAATGAACCCTTAGATAGAGAAGACAACCAGACAACAGACAAAGAGTCGAATCTCCACCAAACAAGGGTATTTCCTTTTAATTTTATGGAGTAAGTGCTTCTTTTTTCGGTGGAGATGTACTCTTATTCCTCTGTATCAAGAACACACCATCAAAATGGGTGGGAAATGCGCTCAAGTCATTTTAGTAAGTTGACCTGTCCATCCTCTATGGACTCTACTCTCAGATCAGGAGACAACAAGAAAGAACTCACTTGTCTTAGGCAGTCACTACAGAAGAGATTGCGTTCCAATAAATCAAAAATATTTGTATATCTGGATATTTGGGTTTGAGGGACTCTTGTGAGAGTCCCACAAAATCAACTTAAAAAACATGTAGCGGTCTGTTTGGGCTAGGGGGCTTTTTTCCCTTGGGCCACCTCGCTTGTGTGGGAGTGAGGCTGCCACAGGAGCGAGCTCTCTGATTGGCTGGCCGCAGCATGAAATAAAAGTTTGTGGCAGCCATTACATGACTCGGGGACTTAGCCCCTATCCTGAAAATGTTTTTTTTCTCATAGGATTTCAAATTGTTTTTCAATGTGGAATTGTGGAGAAAACACACTTGCTTTGACTTGGCTAAGCACAAGAAGTAAGGATGAGTTGTTCTTTACAGAAGTGGAGCTTCAACTGGGGCACCTGCTGTGTTTATGTTTGCAAGTGCTTCGTGTTGAGGTTTATTTCCTGTGAATTGAGCATCATATACAGAATGGATCCTTGCCTGTGTTTTTATTCAAGAAGAGTTAACAGTTTTGCACAAAATGTCTACCTAAGTGGCGTACTTTCTACTGGTTAATTGGTAAGTGCTACCTCAATGGATGAATGTCTAGTGCATATCCTTCATTACAGCTGCATACAAGACCACAAGGTTATGTCTCCAGTGACCTTGGCTGTGCTTAATTTTGGCAGTGTGATTGTCCTTCTAGTGTCTTCATACAGAAATCAATGACAATAATAATTCTCGTGAAGAGGATGAGACTAGAGACGCAGAGATGAATCTTAACCAAACTAGGGTACTTCCTTTTAATAATATGAAGTACGTACTTCTTTGTTTAGTGTAGATGTCCTCATTATCCTCTGCATCAAGAACGTGCCATCAAAATAAGCGGGAAACATGCAAGGGTCACTTTAGTAAGCTGAGCTGTCCATCAGCCTGAAAAATGGTGGGAACATCAATGCATACTACTTACATGGAAGGGCGGGAGCAAACGGGCCAAACACGCCATCAAAATCAGCAGGAAATGTCCACTGGTCACTTTGGTAAGTTAAGCTGTCCACAGTAAACTCCCATTTAAAAAATAAATAAATGTATGTCTATCTTTGTATACGTGTGTATATTTATTTAAAGGTTAAATTCTTTTAATTACTTAGTAGTACTTACCTGCAAAGTAGTGACTTCTGAAGTAAGAAAACTGAAACTTATGGGTGTTGTAAACACTCCCAATGTAGTGCCTGTGATGTAATGACTTCCAATTGCTAAGGTATATACTTGCAAGTTCATAATTCTAGTGACAAGTTACTTACGGTGTCTCTTTGTTGTGCAGAGATCCACTACAGCCTGCAGCCTACCTTGACTACCGAAGTGTGGAGTCCTGTGTTTCTATTTTCTTTCTTATCCCATTTTCCTTTCACTGCTTCTAACACTGTGTCTCAAATTCTAGCATATGTGGTCATTGGTGGGAACCATGCAAGACAGTGAAGATCATCGCTGCCATTCAATATTGCACACAAGATTAGTGCACAATCTACACTGTCTAATTTTTCTTTTTTTAGTCACTACCTACCTCCCAGCCTCCTTTACATCACTGTACAGGCTTGACAAGATCTTCTTGGTGATGATAAAACATCATGCTTCACAGATAAAAATCTTTTTTTTTCATCTGCGCAGGAGATAGGAGGGGAAGTGCAACTGGGATTATCGGTATAGGTTAACAGGTGTCTGGTGTGGTAATGGGGTAAATCTTTTATGTTTATTAGGTAATGTTAGCAGAGAAAATAGGGGGAGACATTGTTCTATGGGGCAGAGAGAGGAGGATTACAAAGGTATACTAAGTACAATTTATTTACCAGTGCATTTTTGTCAAAAGTTTACCAACAAATTTGTGGCAAAAATACAAAGCATGCTGTATTTAGTTGACTGGGTGTTGGAGCTGTTACATTTTGCGGCATTCTCATCTCTAAAGCTGAATTCAGCACAGTGCTACATATTTGTCAGGCGATTTTCAGCACTGCATGCTTTAAATGTGCTAAACTTGTCAATTCCACAAGCATTTTTACCTGCTAAAGGCGAACTGTCAATGAGATGGCAAGCCTGGAAAGACTACTTTTATAATTATATAGAGACATTTGAAGAAAAAGAGTTTACTCCAGAAAAGAAAAAGAAAGTACTATTGCATTGTTTAGGACCAAGAGGGTTAAAAACTTATAATCATATTGAGAAAAAGCCAAAGGTCAGACAGGAGGGAGTTGGAGACCTGTTTACTCATGCTTTAGAAGATTTAGATGTGCACTTTTTACCTGTGGTATGTGTAGCGGTATACTGGTACAAAGTTTTCCAATGCAAGCAAGGAAAACAATGAAAATGTAGATCAGTATGTTGCGGCACTTAAACATTTAGCTATTACATGCAGATTTTGTGTATTACAGGAGGACCTCATTTATGACCAAATCATAATGCATGCCAGTAATCCTAACAAACAGGATAAATTGTGGGTAAATAAGGAGGCTCCAATGAAAGAGGTAATATTTTTAGTAAAGAAAGAGTTACCAGACAGGTGTTCAAAAGCAGTAGTAGAAGAATCTCAAGGTGAAAGCAAACAGAATAATGTTATTAAAGAAGCTAAAAAAGTTAGAAGCACTCATTCATCAAAAGTCACACCTAATTCAGCTACATTTAATGCCGGCAAATGTGACACAAAATAGAGAGCTGATCAAAATGCTAGTAAGTGTTACAGATGTGGTAGTGTGGAACATTTGACATATCACAAGAAATATCCGGCATAAAATCAAAAATATTCCATTTGTGGTATCATGAGACATTATGCAAGAGTATGCAAAAGAAAGAAGGATGGTAAAATGAAATATATACTAGAGGAAGACCAGTCAGGGTCAGATCAGCAAGAGGATGATCTGGATGTGAGTAGTGTGTTTTGCATTGAGTATGATGTTCTCAATGTTGAGCATTCTGTGTGTGAACTAACCATATTTGTACCCATATTAGTAAAGTTAGTTGCAGATTCTGGTTCACCTTTTACTCTTATCAATAAGAATGTATAGAATGACTTCTTTGTAAAATGTTTGGGCAATCAATTAGAAATGCCAGATGTCAAAGCTAAAATGTACACGGGTGAAAGTATCGATCTTATTGGCTTCAGAAGATGGGAATTCATATTTAAGGGAAGAAAAACTGTGTGTAAATTATATGTGTCAGAAAATGGCCCATCTGTTCTCACATGGTGTGACCAAGGAGAATTAGGGATAATTCTGGATTGAAATAATCCAGAACCTGTATTATCTGTTCAAATGGACAAGGATATAGGTAATGTAATATTGGATGAATTCCCTATAGTAGTTTTGGGTAGTGTTGGGCTGCTGAAAGATTTCAGTCATAAAATTGAACTCACACCATCAGTTAAACCACGTATACACAAGGTGAGGCACATTCCATTTTCCATTAGAGAGGAAGTTACTCAGGAATTGAAAAACCTAGTTCGAAATGTTATAATTGAACAAGTAGAACCAGCTGAGTAGGTTTCACCACTAGTAGTGTAAGATGGTCCAACGGAAAAGTCAGATTATGTGTGGACCTTAGGGAATCAAACAAGATTATACTTGTAGAGCAGTATTCTTTACCAAGGATCAATTAGATGTTTGCTAATACAACAGATTCACACTGGTTTTCTACCCTGGATTTAAAGTCCGCATATCTTCAGGTACAACTACATCCCGATTGTAGAAAATTAACAACTGAATTCCGCCCATTTGATGTTTCCAATTTTTATGGGTACCTTTTAGTTTGGCATCATCGGCTGCCATGTTTCAGAGACTGATGAGAAATCCATTCGAAGGAATAGATAAAGTGATGTTTTCCAGGGTGACATACTGATTATGGGCAACTCTAGAGAGGAACATTACAGTAAATTAAGACAAGTTTTGGGAAATGTGAACAAAAAGGGCTGACAGTAAAATTTGGACATGGTATCAGTGGAAACGGGATTAAACCAAAGCAGTCGTTGGTGGATGCCATTCATAATGCTCCCTCACCAACAACCACAGATGATGTGAGAGCGTTCCTGGGCTTAGTAAAATTCTACTCAAAATTTGTCCATAAGTTTTCTGTAAAAACATATTTCATCAGAAATTCGCTTAAAATTGCGTAAAGTTTATATGGTCTTCAGAATGCCAAAAGAATTTGTAGAACCTAAAAATTATATTTGTAATGTACTATTCTTGAAGATGTAAGCAAAAAGGGATTGGGGGCCGTATTGTCTCAATATGATTAAAATGAGAATGAATGGGAAGCATTTGCCTCTTGCGCCCTGTCACCTGCAGAAGAAAGATATGCAGTTATAGAAAGAGAGACTTTAGCATGCATGTGGGGTCTCACTAATTTTCGTCAATATGTATGGGGCTACAATGTATTACTGAGAACTGACCACAAACCATTGACAAAAGTTCTTACTACCCTAGGATTACATAGAGCTTCTCCGAGGTTAGCACGGATAGCCATCAAGTTGCTGGATTCTAATTATGTTATACAGTACATACCTGGTGTTAGCAATTAAGTAGCATATTTTCTGAGTCACATTCCTTTGCCTGCTGATGAAAGTTGTCAACAATTTTTGGTGGATTGATGTGTAGCAGGCATATTTGATGAAGGGACTGATGGTATCACCATGGATGAATGGAAAGAACAGATGAATACAAACAAATGCACACAACAAATTCTCAGGCATGTGAATGATGGATGGCCAGAGAAAAGAAAGATGAGTAAAGAAATACGTGTATTTTGGGAAGTACAAAATGAATTGAGTGAAGAGAAAGGCGTGCTATTGAGGTGTGGAAAGTTTGTACCGCCTGAAGGTTTGAGGAAGAAAAATTTGGAATTTGTCATGAGGGGCACTTAGGTATTTCAAAGATGAAGCAGAGACTTAAAAATATGTATTGATGGCCAGGTTTGGATGGTGATAGGGAAGGATTGGTCAGAGAATGCATGGAATGTAATAGTTCAGATAAGAGTCAGAGGACGTATAGTCTACTGCTGTTACCCGTATCTTGTCCTAACATGCCATGGGAAAAATCGGGATAGACATTATGGGCCCAGTGGAAGATGAAATGGTGGTAAAAGCTTTATTGTAGTGATGGAATATTTTTCGAAATGGCGGGAACTTGACATCGTAAGAAAAGCAGATAGTGAAAGGATCATACATTTTTTTAAACAAGATATTTTTAAAAGGGGGTTTACCAAAATGCATAATTTCTGAAAATGGACCTCAATTTATGTCAGATTCGTTTACATTTTTTTGGGAAAGAAATGGCATCATACACAATACCACTTCAGTGTACCATCCCAAAGGCGATGGTCTTGTGGAGCACTTTAATAGAGTGATTGACGGGTCCATACAATCAGCCATTAGTAATTGTTTAAATTGGGAAACTGAAGCGTTGAAAATGTTATGGGCCTACAGAAATACTCCAAATCAAAGTACAGATAAACAGCCCTTTGTTCTCATGAGAGGGTGTGGCATGAATGCCTGTGGCCAAATTGGTAGAGTGGTTTCCATAAAATGTAAAAAAGAAATTAGTTTTAGCTAAACAAGCCTTCAAAGAATTGTATGACAAAAAACAAGGTGTACAATTGGTTCCGGTTGAGACTGGTGACTGGGTGAAAGTGAGACAGGAGAGAAATATGCAACAAGGGGAGAGTAACTTATGAGAACCTTTTAGGGTGGACAAATGATTCTGTAATTCTGCGCTACTTAGTGATGGGAAAGTTTGGCATTTAGGTAGATTGGCCAAATGTAAGTATGGAAGCAAAGAAGAAGAAAAGGCAAAGAGAGTATGAGCAATATGTGAAAATACGATTGGATGGATGATGAAGATACATTGATGAGTTCAAAGGAAGGAGGGAATAATTTGAATGCAAATAATAATGAAAGAATGAGAGCAGAACGCCAGGAAAGTGAGGGATCCAGTACGAATGGTCCACAGGATAACATTCAACGAAATAACCAACATGGAGGGTATGGAAGAACAATTAACAAACCCAGAAGGCTTGAAGACTACATTTGTACTTAATTATAAGGATATAGCAATGAAATGCATAGAGTATAGAGTATAATTAAATCACCAATATAGGTTTTTGGCACATATCAGCTGAATTTTGTTCAATTGTAAAAGGAAAAGATGTGTGATTATAGGGTAAATCTTTTATGTTTATTATGGAATGTTAGTAGAGAATGTGGGGGGAGACAGGGTTCTCTGGGACAGAGAGTGGTGGACTGGCAGCGGGACAGCAGCTGAATGGTCGCTCTACTTATGTATGGCTTGTGGCTGAATAAATATGACTTGAAACAATAAGAAGTGCCCTATTCATCGTTACAGCTGAGTGCCTGTCTGGCTAGACAGACGCACCTCGATCCAGTATTGACTGCAAAAGTGAAGATTGGATTTGAAGTACTGGTAAGTAAAATTAAATTTTTTATGTGATTATTCAACGCAAATCGTACGTTCATAGACCTGGCATGCTTTTAATGAACTCAAGAGCAATTAGGGCTCTTGGGTACATTATTGTGAACATCTGTATAATGGAATCCATAAGAAACCTTTAGCTTCTCTACAGAAACTTCAGGACGCTTCTGCCAGAGTAGTACCAGTAGCCACCCAATCTCTTTAATTCTAAGAAGCCTTCACTTGTTCCCCATTGGACTAAGGGTACAATTTTAACTACGGATCCTGGTTCATAAGAGACTCCATAGTAAGACCCTGTCAAATCTGCAAAAAACATCATGGAACTCCAGCATTATGATTCTGCCCTCCGACTAGATGCTGCTGAATTTAAGATGAAATCTGTCAGCGCAGGGAGCCGTGCTCCATGCTAGGAGCTCAAGAACAGAGCTCGGAGTAATGTGCCTGTATTCTGAAAATCCAAAGCCCTTACTGCACAACAACCCATTGACCTTCACTGGCTGTACCATCTGTCATAGATAGTTGTTTTACCTTTTGTTCGTCTTCACTGAAATGCGTTCGCACCTGTGGGTCAACAAGCTCTTTAAATAGGAATTAGAAATAGAAATACTGTACATTAAAGAGGGCTGAAGCTGCTCTGTCCACAGGAAGATATAACTTGCGCTCTGCCAGTAATAGTTGTAAAAGATGCATGTGTGGGTGACCTGGGCTTCTTAAGAAGAATCTGAAGAAATTTTGCAGTTCTTTTCAAGACGCTGTTGAGGCAGAACTTACATTCAGAGAAATCTGCTTTTCTGGGAACAAAATTAAAAAAAAATCACACTTTGGACACAGGCAGCTTGTCTTCTTTGAGGGCTTTGGGAAAAATCCTGTATTGTTCTGGAATATACATTATCTGGACATTTTGATGGAAACCAATAACCTATTTTTCCATAAAACATAGAAACCCTTCTCTATAACAACCTATTATTCACACCTAAAGGTCTTGCCAGTGATCCATACGTAATAAGTTATTGGCAAACGTCCTTATTCATTCACTACAAATGTAATAATCATTACAAGTCAGTTGTGAACTGGCACCTGCTCCCTCTTATGGCAAATTGGGAAATACAAATTCTATACTTTTTGTCAAATTAGCATAATTCTTTTTTAAGCCTATTCTACATAGCCCTTTTTCAGATTCAATTTTACCAAATTAAATTTGCAGTACATCCCAGTTAATTTGCTGCTCAGCGTGGTAGATCAAGTCATTACCTGGCTACTAAATTATCCCTGAATTTATCCAGCCACGTAGAGCATGCAATATGCAGGTGAACTCACAGAAGACTGTGATTAATTGTGGCACCTTTCTGAGAAAGTTAACCATTATTGAGCCAATGTTATACTATTAAGAGTAACATTTAGTAAGTTATTTGTGCTCTGCTTGCTTGTAAACAAAGGTTTTTTTGGGACCTATCGACAATTTCTCGACCATGACGTTCATTTTCGTCATCGTCAGCTCTTCTTAAAACTCTTGTATGTGCTTGAGGAGAAAAGAGATCTCTTATACAACTGTCTCATGCGTAAGGACTATGCTATTTAGAAAAAATGCAGTGGCACAAATTTTAGCCAGTTGCGAATATTCACAAAAAATTGGTCCATAGTTTTGCTTATTGTTACTGTTCCTTTAAGTGCCTCTATAGTTATATTTGTTGTTATTGTCATTAATGTTATTATATGTTGGTTTTTTTGTCACGCATTATTACGTAAAATTATCTTTCCAGATGGTGATGCTCAATTAAGATCTTTTTTTTCACATAATTCTACTGCATGCTTCATTTGAACTTTCTTTACATCACTTTCAATTGGTTTGTCATGGGACTGTACCAATCAACAGTCAAGATCACCTCGATTCACCAAACCAAGAGTAAATTCTTGAGTAGTCGGATGAGAGAGCAATCGTTGGAATGTTCGAATTGGTAAGATGTGATTTCAGAGAAAATCTAATTAACAGAATACTCAGTCTAAAAAACCATTCCACCTTAACTGTTTAACCTATATTTTCAAGGTAACCCTCCTTCACCATTTGGTAGGAACCAAATTCATAGAGCATCTTTTTTTTAAAAATTTCCTTTTAAATGCTTTTTTAAAGGTGTAAGTAGGCACCTGGACACCTAGCTTGCCACTTGCCTGTGGCCTCCAGTCCCTGCTTTTTCCAGACTGAACCAGTGAGACAGCAGTTGCCTGGGTTTTCACTCACAGTTCTTCCCGCCAACAGAAGCCCCGCCCATTCCAGGACCTAATTAATGCAGGCTGCAGCATGACGGCGCAGTGGACACACCACTTGAGCGCCGAGGTCAAGCCTGTCTGTGCCCATCCACGCCTGGACCGCACCCAGCACCATGACCCCTGTCCCTCCCGCCCCCCGAAGATACACCATTGCCGAGCTCTACACCCTCAACCCCAGATGGCCCAACAAACACTGCCACCGCACCGACAAAATGCTCCATGGTAGGACCTTTCACCTGCACCCACTGCCACTTCACCTGTCACTGCAGGTGACCAGCCCACTGACCAGCCCCACCCCAAACACATCACAGACACCACTTAAATAAAAACACCAGCTTGCATGCGCCCTTCTTAGCACATGCTCACTATGCAAGCCTCATTGCCACCCTCGCACCCAACATCATCTTCCTCACTGAGTGTCACGACTTGCTCCCTGCGTTCTCGTGTCCACCACCAGGGGGCTGAACTGTGGGACTCTCCAGTGTTCTAATAAGCTTCCAGACCCTCCCCTTCATGTACATACTGACTTCCAGCCATTTGGACACTATTTGGGAATTGACATCCATTCCCTATCCATGCCGGGTTTTGTGGAAGCCATCCTGCTCATGCCTGAAACTCCATTAACTAGAATTCCCTGCTCACTGCTTCGTCTCCACCCCTGCAGGCCAAGGATGGGTGGAGGAATTCAGCTCACCTTTGGCTGGCTGCTGCTAGCCTGCTCACTTCTGATGCATGGGATTACTGTGAGCTCTTATAAGCCCCAGCTCCCTTCAGTGCAGTTTTGGTCATTGTAGCTGCGTACCGGTGAGACCGACCCTTGTTTCCAGTGTTTCCTGAGCTTTTGATATCCTTGTTTCCAGTGTTTCCTGAGCTTTAGTTATTGCTTGTTCCTGAGCTGCTGCTGTTTTCCTTGTTCCTGAATTAGCACTGCCTGCAGTGCTACCTTGACTCCTGAGCCTTAGCATTCCTTTTTCCTGAGCAGCAGCAGTTTCCCTTGGTCCTGAACTAGCACTGCCTGCAGTGCTACCTTGGCTATTGAGCTTTTGCTCAATTCTTGTTTCTGCTCCAGCACAGCCTTCAGTGCTACTGTGTTTTCTTGACTCCTGATTCAATTCTATTCTAGTGTACCCTTGTAGCCTCTCCTTCTGTATTTACCTTTTTCCAGTCCCTGCCTTTCTTCTCACTTCCTTGGTTAGAGTTCCTAGTTAGCTTTCTTTCTATTCCTGCTGTCTTACCTCAATTACCTTGTATGTTTGTTACTTGCTTTCTGCCAAGTGTGCCCTGTGATTTCTTCCTTTCCTGTTAAGCTCTCCTCCTTGCTAGCTCCTTGTCTATTGTGCTTGTGTTTAGTTCTACCCCCTTGCTGTTACTGCCTTGCGTGTTCCTGTTTGATCGCCAGGATCCTTGGGCACAGCTGACTACCCAGGTGGTGTTTCTTGGTCACTGTGAGTATTGTCTTTGAGTTACATTTATAACATCACCATAGGTATCAGCTCCACAGACCCTGCCTTTGCATGCATATCCTATATGTGGGTATTTGCAGTCAGTATCTGTAACAGCAATTGTGGGTGAGGAACTTACAGAGCTTCAGTCTTACTGTGTGGAGCTCCCGAGTGCTTTACCCCACATTCTCTTTATTGTTAATGTTGTTTTACATATAAGTGTATTGCACATCCGTCCTGGGTGTAGTGACTCTGAATGCTGAACCGCCTCATGAGTGCCTGTCCTTTCTGACTCTTAGCCATCTTGTTCTTTCGTGCAGGCTTCCCCTTTTGATCCCTTTTCTCCTCTGACTTCCTGTGTGATCCTGGGCTGCGCTGTACTCCTCTTTCTGTGTACGTTTTCTACCCAGTTCCCAGTCCTTGCCCAAGTCCCTGACTGTGTTCCCGACATAGTCCCAGACAGTCCCTGACAGAATGACCAACCCACATTTCCAGGGTCACTTGTGATGTTTCTTTGCATTCAGTTAGCTTCCACTTTTTTTTGTCAAAGCTCCCTAAGTCAGTCATTGTCAAGATGTTTAGCATCAGAACCAGAAAGTCTGCGTATGACGGCAGACATCCATTGCAAAGGCAGTGCAGTTCCGTACAACCTATTAGAAAGTCCTTAGACTCTAGAGATCGATTCATGGAACAAAACAGACTCTTACGTGCTGAATATTATTCCCTGTGGTTGGCTGATCTTTCTATGTTAGATTTTCATTCCATCTGTAACCCTGATCCTCACCTGATGTCAGCCTGTGACCTACAGGATGAAAACGAATTTCTGCAAACCTTGTTAGCAGCAGAAAGACAAAATAGTAATTTAGAGAGTGGTACTATTAGGGGAAATTTTTCTGAAGTTTGTAACTCAGAGACGCCCTGTCAAGACAATGTTTTCTTTGAAGACAATTTCCAGACACAGTATTTATCAGCATCTTACCAAACTGGTAGTTCAATGACCCCAGTTAAAGTATGTTTAACCACACAGCAGCCAAAGAAAGAGCAGATTCATTTCATAACCTCTGTTCTCCATTCAAATAATGTTACCCAGTCTTGTAGTCCAGTAAAGATCACAGTCAAGATATACTAAAGGGACCTTGTTAGATACCACATTCAAAGTAAACAATAATCAGTTTAACAAAAGAGAGAAAAGACCTACTAGAACACAGGTGGCTAATGGCCACTTTGAACAAAATCCAAGGTATAGCTCTGTTGCTTGTTGTGAAGTTGCCAAGTCTACCACTGTCCTTGTAGAGAAAGATCTGCAATCTTCACAGGATATAATTACATCTAAGATTCTTGAATTACAACGAGAGAATAAAATGTTTCAGACTCTGTTAAAAAATTATAACCCAGAGTTCAAGTGGGAATCTAAAACCCCTGTAGAAAACAACGTTTCCACCTCTATGTTAGCCTCCTTAGAAATGGATAATGAAGCCTTGCGCTCTCTTTTGCGTTCCCCTCAGAGCTGGTCCAGCAATTGTGTGAACAATAGAGTGGCTGATCCCTCCGATTCCGTCCAGAAAAACCATAGTACCTTGTCTCACAGTCCAGTTAATGAAAGTATTTGTTTGAATTCTGAAATTTCTACCTCCTCTGATGTGTTGTCTTCTAGTGCTAAACTGGTTATAGGCATTACATCTGAGATGTGTCCCTCCACTTCTAAGGAACCCCAGATGCCAGGAAAGACACTAAATACTTGTTTGCTTTCTCTTCCTGGTAGTGAGGTCAGTTCCACCCCGGGGGTATCACATACACTGGCCATTGACATAGAGACAAAACCTGAACCAGTGTCCAACATAATCCCTGATGTGACAACACCCTCTGACTCAGTCTAAGCTCTTGTTCTAACTTCTGCGACTAAAGCCAACCTCCTCACTGAGAAGGAACAAAATCCTGACCCCTTGTTTGCTCTCTCGCCTTCAAGCACGCCACATATTGAAAAGTCAGGAAATAATATTACTCTATGCTCTGATGCATCTGTACCACCTTGTAATGCAGAAGGAATTGAACAAATCTCCCATGACCAAGAAGTCTCTGACCTATTTCCTCTAAGAGATGTGAAGTGCCAAAAAGTAAAGGAAGTCAGATCAACAGAGACTCTAAGATAAGCAATATTCTTAGCCATCCCGAAGAAAGCACTTAAGTGTGTTTTAATGAGCCAAGGAACTGTGAAGATTTCATTACTGACAACAGGGAATCTATTGTTCACGGGCTATCACCATTCCCAGACTTTAAAGTCTGTCACCCTTGTGCCTCTCAGCCATCAGCCAGTCTGCTTTCAGAATCTCCAGAGTCCTCAGCCGGCCTGCTGCTTTCAGAGTCTCCAGAGTCCTCAGCCAGCCTGCTGCTTTCAGAGTCTCCAGAATCCTCAGCCGGCCTGCTGCTTTCAGAGTCTCCAGAATCTTCAGCCGGCCTGCTGCTTTCAGAGTCTCCAGAATCTTCAGCCGGCCTGCTCCTTTCAGAGTCTCCAGAATCCTCAGCCGGCCTGCTGCTTTCAGAGTCTCCAGAATCCTCAGCCGGCCTGCTGCTTTCAGAGTCTCCAGAGTCCTCAGCCGGCCTGCTGCTTTCAGAGTCTCCAGAGTCCTCAGCCAGCCTGCTACCATCTGAGCCAGAGCCTGCAACTTGCCTGCCATTGGAGCCTGCCATCTGAGCCCGAGTCTGCAGCCTGACTGCCATCTGAGCTTGAGTCTGCAGCCTGCCTGCCATCTGAGCTTGAGTCTGCAGCCTGCCTGCCATCTGAGCCCGAGTCTGCAGCCTGCCTGCCATCTGAGCCCGAGTCTGCAGCCTGCCTGCCATCTGAGCCCGAGTCTGCAGCCTGCCTGCCATTTGAGCCCGAGTCTGCAGCCTGCCTGCCTTCAGCACCAGAGCTTCCAGGCTGCCTGCCTTCAGCACCAGAGCTTCCAGGCTGCCTGCCTTCAGCACCAGAGCTTCCAGGCTGCCTGCCTTCAGCACTAGAGCTTTCAGGCTGCCTGCCTTCAGCACCAGAGCTTCCAGGCTCCCTGCCTTCTGCACCAGCGCTTCCAGGCTCCCTGCCTTCAGCACCAGCGCTTCCAGGCTCCCTGCCTTTTGGCCTTGAGCCTCTATCTTGCCTACTTTTTGACCCTGGGCTTCCAGTTTTCCAGCCTTCAGAGGTCTCAGTACGTATACATTCAGAGACTGAATCTCCAGCATCAGAGACAAAACTCTCAACATGTAAGCCTCAAGGGCATGGGTCTCCTGCATACCTGCTTCCAAAGTCGCCTACATGTGAGTCTTCTCTATGTTTTCCTCCAGGGCCAGAACTTCAGGTCTGCTTCCTGTCACCTCCTTTGTCTTCAGCCAGTTTTCCTTTGACCTCTGTGCCTCCTGCCAATTCGTTATCTGCTTTTGACCCTACAGTCAATCTTCCTTTGGTTTCAGAGTGCTACTCTAGCCTGCCATCATGAGGACTTCAAACACCTTTAATTCAGGCTTCTAAGCCCCTGTTACTGGATTTGGACTCTTCAGGTTCTGCCTTCAATACTGCTGTTAACTTACAGCCTATTATCCTACCCTCCAGAACAACACAGTTTTCCTGCAGTCCTCTGGTATCTTGCACTACATCTCTGATGGAAATACCCTTACTTCTTAGGAGCAAAGGCTTTGAATCCAGTTCCAGATTCCGGGAGCCGGTCTTTGGAGGGGGTGTACTGTCACGACTTGCTCCCTGCGTTCTCGTGTCCACCACCAGAGGGCTGAACTGTGGGGCTCTCCAGTGTTCTAATAAGCTTCCAGACCCTCCCCTTCATGTACATACTGACTTCCAGCCATTTGGACACTATTTGGGAATCGACATCCATTCCCTATCCATGCCGGGTTTTGTGGAAGCCATCCTGCTCATGCCTGAAACTCCATTACCTAGAATTCCCTGCTCACTGCTTCGTCTCCACCCCTGCAGGCCAAGGATGGGTGGAGGAATTCAGCTCACCTGTGGCTGGCTGCTGCTAGCCTGCTCACTTCTGATGCATGTGATTACTGTGAGCTCTTATAAGCCCCAGCTCCCTTCAGTGCAGTTTTGGTCATTGTAGCTGTGTACCGGTGAGACCGACCCTTGTTTCCAGTGTTTCCTGAGCTTTTGATATCCTTGTTTCCAGTGTTTCCTGAGCTTTAGTTATTGCTTGTTCCTGAGCTGCTGCTGTTTTTCTTGTTCCTGAATTAGCACTGCCTGCAGTGCTACCTTGACTCCTGAGCCTTAGCATTCCTTTTTCCTGAGCAGCAGCAGTTTCCCTTGGTCCTGAACTAGCACTGCCTGCAGTGCTACCTTGGCTATTGAGCTTTTGCTCAATTCTTGTTTCTGCTCCAGCACAGCCTTCAGTGCTACTGTGTTTTCTTGACTCCTGATTCAATTCTATTCTAGTGTACCCTTGTAGCCTCTCCTTCTGTATTTACCTTTTTCCAGTCCCTGCCTTTCTTCTCTCTTCCTTGGTTCCAGTTCCTAGTTAGCTTTCTTTCTATTCCTGCTGTCTTGCTTCTATTACCTTGTATGTTTGTTACTTGCTTTCTGCCAAGTGTGCCCTGTGATTTCTTCCTTTCCGAATAAGCACTCCTCCTTGCTAGCTCCTTGTCTATTGTGCTTGTGTTTAGTTCTACCCCCTTGCTGTTATTGCCTTGCGTGTTCCTGTTTGATCGCCAGGATCCGTGGGCACAGCTGACTACCCAGGTGGTGTTTCTTGTTCACTGTGAGTATTGTCTTTGAGTTACATTTATAACATCACCATAGGTATCAGCTTCACAGACCCTGCCTTTGCATGCATATCCTATATGTGGGTATTTGCAGTCAGTATCTGTAACAGCAATTGTGGGTGAGGAACATACTGAGCTTCAGTCTTACTGTGTGGAGCTCCCAAGTGTTTTACCCCACATTCCCTTTATTGTTAGTGTTGTTTTATATATGTGTATTGCACATCCGTCTGGGTGTAGTGATTCTGAATGCTGAACCGCCTCATGAGTGCCTGTCCTTTCTGACTCTTAGCCATCTTGTTCCTTCGTGCAGGCTTCCCCTTTCAATCCCTTTTCTCCTCTGACTTCCTGTGTGATCCTAAGCAGCGCTGTACTCCTCTTTCTGTGTACATTTTCTACCCAGTTCCCAGTCCTTGCCCACGTCCCTGACTGTGTTCCCGACATAGTCCCAGACAGTCCCTGACACTGAGACCTGGCTCAACCCCACATCCGCCCCAGACATTGCCACAGTGATCCCTGGCAGATTAAAATCATTCACCAGGACCTCACCAACAAGCCAGGAGGAGAAACAGCCATCATCCACAAAGAGATCATACAGTGTACCACCACCTATAACACCACCAACCCCATGAAACATCTCAACTTTAAGCTCCACACGGACAACAAGACAATCATCTGAGGTACCCTCGCATACCGACCCCCAGTCCTGCGCTCCAGCTTCTGCAACACCATCTCAGACTTCATTGCGCCCCTAGCCTTGGACTCCAAGGACTGCATCTTCCTCGGCAACCTAAATTTCCACATCAACGGCCCTAATAACAAAAACACCATACACCTCCTCTATAATATGAGCGGCCTCTGATTGACCTAGATCATCCACAACACTACACACAACGCAAGACACACTCTGGACCCAATTTTCACCTCCAGCAACCGCATCAAATACAGCAATGTCACAGAACTCACATGTACCGATCACCTCATCATCTACTTCAGCATCTCCAGCCACCGCACCACCACCTCAAAGATGACCAATGCCCCCTACTGGAGGTGGAACAAAATCTCAAAGACCAGCTGGGCAAGCGCTCTCAACACCTTCAACCCTGCTATCACCACAAACCTCGAACAGGTTCCATGCCAGGATCACCAGTTACGCAGAAAGCATCAAGAGCCACATACAGAGAAAATCCTCCAAAAAGGCCAGCTTGTAAACCCAAGAACTCCGCACTGCGAAACGAGACAGCAAACAATTGGAGAGGAGATGGGGCACCAGCAAGGACACCTCTGACAGGGCAGCCTTCAAGACATCCCTCAACCTCTACCCCCGCCTGCTGAGGGCAACAAAGAAGACAGCCCTTGCAGCACGCATCAAAACCAGCCCAACTACACCAAGGATCTTTTTGACATCATTAAGGAATTCTCCAATTCGGCTGCCAGCGAAAACAACATCACACCCTCACAGGAGCTGTGTGACAACCTCGCCCACTTCTTCCACTACAAGTTCACAACCATATACTGAAACTTCGAACCCCATCCCACACCCATGGACTTCCTCGACAGATACGCCATCACCGTAACCAACATGAACCACACACTAACCACCTGGAATATCCTCTACAACCAGGACACCACCTACACCATGAAATCCATCCACTTGGAAGCCCGCACCACATCGTCAACGTTAGAAACCAATGGATTGGGCAGGAACTCATCACCCTATTGAACACCACTGCAACATTTCCCGATGGAAACACACCGAAGTCAGACCACTACTCAACAAACTGCCTGCTGACCCCAGAGAACTCAAAAACTACCAGCCAATCTCCCTGCTCCCATTCACAGTGAAGGTACTGAAAAGGATCATCAACAATCAACTCATGACACACCTGGAGCAGAACCAGCTACTCACCGACTCCCAATCAGGCTTCCGCAGCAATCACAGCACCAACACTGCCTTGATCGCAGCCACCAACGATTTCCGAACCCTCCCTGACCAAGGAGAAACAGCAGCTTTGATCCTCCTCAACCTCTTGCAGCCTTCAACATTGTATCCCACCACACACTGACAAAGATCCACTGCATCGGCAACCAAGGGGATGCGCTCAGTTAGATCACCTCCTTCCTCACCGGAAGAACCCATACGATCAACCTCTCACCTTTCACCTCTGATCCCAAGGTCACCTACAGTGCCCCCAGGACTCATCCCTCAGCCCCACGCTCTTCAACGCATTTATGAGCCCGCTGGCCAACATCGTCACATCCACGGTCCGAACATAGTTTCCTACGCAGACGACACCAAACTCATCCTCTCATTCACAGACTACCCGATCACCACCAGAATAAACTTCCACAGATGCATGACAAACGTCGCTGAGTGGATAAAGAACAACTGCCTGCAGCTGAACACAGACAAGATGGAAGTACTGATCTTTGGCAATAGCAGCAACACTTGGAATGACTCCCAGACACCTCAGAATCATCATTGACAACAAGGTCACCATGAAATTACAGATCAACACCGTCTCCTCCATCTGCTTCCTCACACTGCGCATGCTACATAAGATCTTCAAGTGGCTACACCTACACATAAGACGCACCATGACACAAGCCCTCATCACCAGCCGACTGGACTATGGCATTGCCCTTAACATAGGAATGTCACACACCTTCTACAGAGACTTCAGACCATACAGAACGCTGCAGTCAGACTCATCCTCAGCCTTCCCAGATGAATCCACATCACACCCCACCTCAGGAAACTCCACTGGCCCCCATACAGAAGAGATGTCAATTGAAGCTGCTGACCCACTCACTCAAGGCTTTACACAACCAAGGACCTGCCAACATTAACCACCACCTGAACTTCCACCAAACATCAAGAAGACTACGCTCCACCTCCCTTTCACTTGCCAATACTCCCAGTATCTACCAAAGCAGAAGTGGAGGATGCTTTTTCTCCCACATCACATCAAAGACCTGGAATAGCCACTCCACGCACCTCTGGACCATCACCTCACTTCCCGAGTTCCGAATGGCCCTCAAGACCTAGCTGTTCGAATAGGCCTCTGGGACCTGCAAGCGCCTGGATACCCTATCCTGATTGATTGTTTGATTGGTAAATGCCATTACTCTTGAAAATGGTCTCACTCTGTTGGTTTTTCTACAACGTTTGAACAGAACTTTTTCTTCTATGCACCCATGCCCTTTACACATCCTTTCAGTGGGTAATATTTAACTTTTTATAAAAATTGCTGTTCTGTGGAGTTACACTACAAATCTCCATTCTCCTTTATCCATTCCTTTATTCCCCTTCTGCATTAATTCTCCTTTCTGTCTTCACCTAACCTGATTTTGAGGGTCATCCCTAAACCTTCCTCATTCATGCTTTTTCAAAATTAGTTTAATTCCTCTTTTCCAGATGATCCCCCCTTTTCCCGCTTGCCTGAATAATTTGTTTTCCACTAATTTGGCTTTCAAATATTTGTAGTTCCAGAAATGGGTTTCTAGTATGTTGTTTTTCCATAAATTTGCATTCTACAGACATTACTACTTTCTGCTCCTTCATTAGCAATTTCTTTATAGGTGAGAGAAACTACAAGTCACCTGTATTCTAGAATTTCACACTCCTTCTACAGAAAATTTGCCAAAAATCAATATCTTCTCATCACACAGCGTTATAGGAATACCACTAACTGTCAAAAGAGAGCATGGTGTGTGCACAAACACATAGACACAAGGATAAACGTATCTCAATATAAGCAGATCATTTTTAGGCCCGAGCGTAATTATAATTCCACTTGTGGAGTTGGAATTTGATAACTTCAGCTAGAATCTGCCAATTGGATTCTGGCAGAATTATAATCCTGTCGGTGTGCACAAGGCTTGTGTTAGTCCACGATGGCGAGTGCGACGACATTTGCAGCCCACTAGTGAGCGAGATTTGCCAGCTGCTACTGCAGCTGCTGGTCACCAAAGAGCCTTCCGACGCTATTTTCATGACACTGACAAGTGCGAGTGATTGCAGCTGCTTCTCAAGAAGCAGCTAAATCAACTCGAAAATAAATTTTCGAGTGAATATTCTGCTTGTTGTTTTTCAGTGCAAAAAGCATTTTTTTAATTTTACTTTCTTTTTTCAACAAGAAGGATGTCCCTAGAGACTTCAAATTCCTCTTTCTGTCCAGCATGCTCCTCCCAGAGCTTTGTCCATCTTCTGGTCACTTTTCACTTGGATTTTGAGATGGAAGGATCACGCTCTTTGTCTGCAATTCCTGCTGCATATATACCATTGAATTTTAAGGTATTTGCTTTTGTGACATCACAAGTAAATTCAAAAACTTTTTGTATAAGTATGTGGTGTGTTTGATAGAGGGCATAAAACAGTATTTATTTGCACTTTTATTGGATTTTCAAATTTGATTGTGGTGGGTGGCCTGGGGTTGCAGTAGAGGCCTAGTACTTTTTCTGCATTTAATTCTTGTCTTCTGTAATGGAAAAAGGTTGCACAGTTCAGTATATTTTCTCCTTGTCGGTTGAATTTGCACTATTCATTTATTTTACTATGTGGCCTAGTTCTACTCAGTGAGTACATGAAACAACTGTTTCTGTGTTATATGTTGTCAAACTCATTTAGATCAGGGATGGCATTGGATTAAAATAAAAATGTGGGTTTTCTTTTTTTTTTTCGTATTCGGCATTGTTTCTGCAAACTTAATCCTTCGCTTGGCTGTAATGCAAGGCTGTAAAGAGAGATTGTCTCCTCCAAAGAGTACATCTATGCCACAATACTTAATCCACAGCACAAAAAAAGATGGTGGCCCTGAATACGGGTAGTAAGATCAAGTGGCTATCCTTTCTTAAGTCAACTCTTTCCTGTCTGGGCCTGGAAAACCTTTGGGGTACGGAGACCTAGAGGATTCAGCCCTCAAAATCCTGTTAAGAGATCTGTACTGAGCACACGTGTGAGGAGCAGAGGTGTGCGACAAAAGTGCAGGTCTACTCACTATTGATTTCATGGACCTTAAGCTTAATTGTAGGTTTGAAGCCTTTTTGGATTTTATTCCAAAACCATTAGCTAGGAAATTGTATACCCAATTCTGCTTTGGCACACTCCCTGTGCTGATGTTTTGCAGTGAGTGGAAGGGTGTAGTGAGTCACTGCACTGCATGCCCGGTTTGCTTACAGGCAGACGAGTCCCTCTTGCACTATTTGTTTTTCCTGTCTGGGCTACGTATGCCCTAGGAAGCGGTGGATAATAACAAACTGAAGACAACTTGGCACAAGACAGTGTTCCGCTGCCTTTAGGCTGCTGCGTACAGAAACAAAAGATGCAATTGTGTACGCAGTAACCAAGTATCTACATAGCAGTTTGATTTTTCAAGCAAATTCTGTCCCTTCAATAGGGTGATATCCCTTGTGGTTAATAACCTATTTCTAGGGGCATGTAACCAAAAGCTGTGCGATATGAGGGCCTCTCCTTTTAAATATGTGTCCTGTTTATATTTCTAAGGCCCATCTGCCTTATTATTCTGCATAGCATTATAACCATTTAATAATGCTTATACACTCTAGCAGTCTATGATTATGAATGGATGGATAGGATTATAATAATCTGGTTATGTCTTTAGAATTATGAAGGGACTACCGCTATCTATTTTTTAATGATTAGAGTGCTTTTGGGATGTATTTTGCTTTTTAATCAATGTAGCTGTTATGATTAGTCACTGTAAGGAAAAATCATGATGTAACAATTCCAAATTAGTTTTAAATTGAGTTTGCTAATACAACACGTGGGAACCTTTGTAATTTTTTGCTAATTCTATATGATGCTGCTCTAAAGTACTCCACCAACTTCTTTTAAGAACTCATATTGTCATGTTTTAATTGTTTTTAATCAAGTTGTTCAATATTCTGAAATGCTATTTAACATCTAATTTTAATGTGATGTGTATGCTTTTATGGTGTAGTACCAAAATAAAGCACTTTTGATGATGATGAAATTGTTTCTCAAAAGGTGTTTATTAGTATGTGCAGAAGTAAGTCTGACCAAAATAGCTACATTCTGACACAAACAATATGGATATATAGCGGATATGTTCTCTATTCCTAGCACCCTAACCCACAAAAAAGCCACTCTTTAGCATCCAAAACCACCTTTCATTTTTTAGTGAGCATCAAAATAACCTACTGATAGAACAGAATAGTTTATTAAAACGATTGTAAATCAGCAATAAAACCCATTATACAGTCATGAAAAAAGTAGCAAAAATAAAAATAATCAGAAAATAAAATTAATCAGTACAATGAATACGTGTTAGCCCTTTACAAGGCTCTAAAACCTGAAGCTATAGTTATAGTACTGATATGTAACCCAAGTAAGCAATGTTGCATAAGTGTTGCATAAGTGGATCCTAGTGCAATGCCATCAGTGCCAGAGACATGCTAAGTTGATCCTCAAAAAGAACTTTAAACTATGGAACAATTGGCCCATTTCAAATCCCAGTCAGTAAGTAATTTATACTTTTGCCTTAGTATCTCACACATTTATCCTTATTTGATTTGGGTATTTGTAGAGCGCGACTATAACTCCGAAAGGAGCATCCTGGCGCTATGCGGAAGAAGGGTAAGGTAGACAGGTATAACCATTATATGAGTGATGATGAGTGATGAGCACAGTTCGTCTGAGGATCCAAAGATCCATATATTCAAGGCCTTTCTGAACTGGGTTTCTGTTTTCATCAGCCTTAGTGTGTCGGCATGCGGTTCCAGGCTCTGGTACCCAGCGCTGCTAAGGATTTGCCTCCTTTGGTTTTGCACCTAAAGGGAGGGGGCTTGAGAAGGTTTGCAGATGAGGATCTGAGTGTCCTGGAAGTGATGTAGGGGGTGAACCTTATAATGAACTGGCGATCTAAGTGGCCTTGATAAGGTAGTAGCTAGATGCAACAATGTGTGCACATTAGTTATCTAATAACTATCCTGCTATTTGGGAAGTGTATCTCAAACTTTGTCCATAAAATTAACAAATCTAGCCATTAGCCTACGGTCAGTTTCTTGAAAACAATGTGATATAGCATGCAAGAACATATGCTTAATTCAGAAAACAAAGGCTCGATCAATTTACTTCTTTCCCAAATGAAGGCTTGGAAAATGCAAAGAACATGCACCAATGTTTCCTTATAGTAAGTACAAAAGAGGCAAGCTTTGTTGGCTCTGGTGTATTTCCAACTTTGTGTATTTTCACCAACATCAAATTGGGCGAAATGCAGTCTCAAAATGTAAGTTTAGGTTCCCAAGATATGGGCATCATTAAATATTCCCATGGTGCCAATTTCACGTAGGTTGCTACGGTAAAACTGATTATGGTGTTTCACCAGCAAAATACACAAATCAATTTCTTTGACTTTGCTTTTATCATTCTACTTAAAAAAAAATATGAGAGACATTGAGTCCATGGTGGCATCATACTTAATTCACTACGAGTAGACTCAATGGCTCCGATCAAAGAGGCGGAATTAGAATGAGTGAGTTCTTGGCGGAGTTGGAATTTAAAAGTACCTTTATTAGCTTTTAATAAATTAACCAAAGTTTCAACAATGATGCCTTTTGGGCAAGCATCTGCTCCGTGAGTACAACTGGACTTACCTTGTAGAATTTGGGAGCCTAAAGAGGGTTTTATGCAGCCTGGATTCCACTTGGTTAAGCATCCTTCAAATTTACCAGGCAATGCTTCAAGTCCATATGTTAATGATGGTAAATACTTGCCATTTAGAACTCAGTAGCAGTGAGGGTCCTGTGAAATTTCTAGTCACTTTGTTTAATGGAAAGGCTATTCCTTTTGCTTTGCTTGAAATTTATCTCATATGACGCTCATGATGGCAAGTAGCTTGGAATTCTCAATGTTAGATCTTGGTTAGGTCACTTCTTCATAAAGGTTTTTGTGTTCTCTTCGTTAATATTCACACTAATGTTTCAGTTGTTAAATGCCAAATTTGGTTAAGGAATGTGGGAGCCCTCTCATTGAGTAATCAAGCAAGACTGTGCCATCAGTGACCTGCAGCACATTTAAGTTTGATGGACAAGTCCTCTGATTTAAGTCTGATGGTCCATGTCAGCAACAAACAAATTTAATAAAATGGAGGCAAGCACACACCCCTGTTTTAGAACTTTGTTTAAATACACTTTTTCAGACCGGGTTGGATTACTTCCTAGTTTTACTTGAATCCAATTATTGGAATACAAAGCTATGATGGCATTTAACGCATTGAATGGCAGACCCCATTTATTCAACTTTTGCCATAGCCAATTCCTGTTGATGCTATCAAAAGCCTTCCTAAAGTCTATAAAATTAGCCTTTAGTGGTCTTTTACTGGATATAGCATTTTGGGCTAGTAGGGCGAGCACCACAGTGTTATCAATGGTTCCACTGTCTATCTGAAATCCAGTTTGGCACCAGGGTATCAGACCCAACCATTCTGCCCACTCTTGAAGACTTTTAGGACTAATGACACATAATATTGAGCCTCCATGTCCTGGAGGGCTATCAGCCTGTAGTTCAAAGGTTCTTCTTTTTACTTTTTTATGAATTGGATAGATTTAGGAACCATGCAGGAATGGAGGTATTGATCAGGTGTAATCACGTTTCTCAAAATATCAGGCTAACGCATTTATCCAGAAGGTGGTATTGATTTGGAGATAGTAGCTGGCGTCCAATTGAAGGTGTAGGGTTTCCATTGCTTGGGCCAAAGTTAGATGATTAAATGGGTTATTGTTTAAAGTAAAATGTTAAAAAGAATTGAGCAGTTCCCTTGAAATAAATCCATCCATTCTCTTTCACGTAACTAAAAGGTGGAGGTGAAGAAATGTGTAATCTAAAACTGCTTGGGAGCAACATGAGGGAATGCAGAAGGCTGGTCAAGTCTACTACATCCATTAGTTGCTCTTAAGTCAAGCCCATGTAGTGAAATACCTCAACTAGGCGTTTGCAGAGAGGATATGCTCTGTGTGGATGGAATTGCAATGACGAAATTTGCCATATTATATTTTGTGCTTTGGTGAACTCTGCATCCGAATTACGTGTCAGAGTTTGAGGTTAAAATCTCCCATAACTATAAATCTTATTTCTTAGTGGATACTGGAGATACGCTCCTAAATAGTCCATCTTGGGACAAAGCAATTTAACTATATATTCAGTATTATTATTTATAGCTGATCTTCATTTGGGACAGACAGCACAACTCATAGGAGGCATGATTTCTCAGTATTGTTTTTACTTGATTGTTCAAAGTGGTTTTCATAAACGTTGAGAGATTGCCTTCTGATCTTTCTTTTGCTACTGTTTTTATTGCAAGAATGTAATGAGGCCTGTAGCCTGCAAGGAATGGTAGATTGATGTTTCTTGAAGACACATCAGAGCAAACAAGGACCTATATTAAATTGCTTCTTCCTGGTAATTGAGGTTATTCCATCCTTCTATGTTCCATGAACAAAATTCAGATTGATTCATTTCATAATCACGGGGGTCCGGTTGCTTGTTAGATGTTACAAAATTAGGAGTACTGTTGTTTAGCAGACCTATTGCTAATGTGAATCAAGATGTTTTGGGAAAGTTTCATTGGTAACAATGTCAATCTTGCCACATTTGATCATCTTTTTTAGACTCAAACCCCAGTCCCTTTGTTACCGATGTTAACTGTAATTGTATTGATCTCCTGATAATGATTGGGGTGACTCATTGATTTTTTCAAGTCAGTCTGCTTGGGAACATCATTGCAAAGGGGTGTGACTACCATTGATTTTTAAAAAGAGTTGCTACAAACAGATGGTCTTGTCTGCTCTTAGTATTTGGCCGCAAGCACATTTCATCAGTATTTGATGAAACCATAAGGACTGCTGGATATCTTTCAGGCTTCAACGGTGTAATTTGTACACCCTAATCAAATGTTAGTTCAGGTTATAGATTACAGTTTAGATTTGGAATCTAAAGTTAGTCTTATTGTTTCATTTAGTTCACCCTGGCAAAGGGGCAGGAATACAACTTTGCTAACTGATTGAGTAGAAAACAATGAATTACAAGTTAGAGACTTCAGTAACTTGAAGATATTGCTGTACTTTAAATAGTCTTGGGGACCATGTAATGTGCATAATGGCTTTAACAGTACAAATGGTTCCTGGTTGCATGAGTTAGTTCCTGAAGTGTTTCTCGCAGCCTCTCCAATTATTTGCGTCTCCATGATGGCTTCAATATTGGTTCCACAGTCAGTTCTTTCATCAACGTAAAGCATTGAGTAAGATACCTTAGAAGCTATTTCAGGGATGGATACTGTTCTTGGCTTATTTACTGTGATATTATTATTGTCAGCAGTAAGAATCTCCTGAGTTTGATGCAGTGTAGGCTATCTATGCAGATCTTCCAAAGTTGTAGGGCTAGCAACAATTTGTGATTGGATATTATTTGAGCCTATACTTGGTTTACGTAAGGTACCATCATTCTGTCTGTCTGATTTGGTTTCTTGTTGATTTCTTTTCTGTTGGATGCATTAGTTAACTCCTATGCCTTCAGTAAGATATTGAGATGGCAACTGATGCTAACGGTTTAGGCTTTTTATCTACTGCATCTGGTGGTAATAAGAATGGTGTAGAAATTTGCACTCCTGGACTTTCTTCTTCATTGATTAGTGGTGAAATCACAGATTGCAGCTGAAGTATTTCTGGAGGCTTACTAACTTTCTTGTAAAACAGAGGATAAAGTTTAGGATTAGTGAGTTCAATTGCCTGCTTACTAAAGGGGCGCGGGTCTCTGCATTTGTTTAAATCCCTTAATCTTTTGAGATTTTGTTTTTAGATGAAGAGGACAAACCACCCCTTCTTTATTTCCCAAACGTGAAGGCTACTCTAAGTAGGCTATCACCTCTTTGGGACGGGTCTCTTTATTTACTTCATCAGATAGGGGACCTTCAACTATATAATCCACTTTTTTGTGGCATATGGGCTTGTGACCTGGTTTATATTGAAAGAGAAAAATCTAAAGTATTATTATGGCTTTTGATGTTTACTACTTTATTATCTCTCACCAGATGAGGATTTTTATCCTTATTACAATCATGAAATGACAAGAAGCTAGTAGAATTCGGAAATTAATTATGATCATTCTGACAGCAGCTTGATGGTTGATTGGCAGATGGTTGTCCGTTAATCTCTGCTGTACTACAGCTTTCTTTGTCAGCGTTGACTTGCTCACTGAACTGATTGGAGAATTATGGTTTGATTTGCTAAATTGATCACTTTAAAGTCATCTGCTGTAGATTGCAGATTAGCCAGACCGAACTTGATCTTTGTGACATCACAATTGGTGAGCAACTGCAGGAAGTTGATGGATCCATGGAACCTTTTTGTGCACAAATTATAAGTAAAGGTAATTCCTGTAGATTGGCATCAAAATTCAAAATAGAAATTTCCATTGTTTGAGCAGTAATGAATGAATTTTCCAAAATTGCATTTTGCCTTGTAAGGGGCATTATCATTACATTTAATGCAGCTAGTTGGCATCATTATTGATGTTATCTGCTAGAGATTCATTTCAACCTTGTGACCACAACCAAATGCCCATGGTCCTTTGGGGGACTTATTCCAAGATCTCCTCTTTGTGATCATTAGAGAGTATTTGAATGATGGTCATTGAGCCCGCTTGCAGCTTGGACTTGTCCTGTTGTTCTGACCAGTTGCATCAGGGCCCATTTATTTTGCTTATAGAATCTCTGTGTGAGCCATTACTTTGTACATAGTATCAAATTTTGGCACATGCAGCTAGTTATATAATGAATTTCTATTACGCCTTCATCTACTTTCCTTCTTGCTTGCTAGAAGTGAAGTTTTGTAGTTTGAATGGGTCCTCACTGCTTTAGCTAATTTTATCATGCCCACCTCATCTTGATGTCATTTCGGTGATATTGAGTCAAAACAGACTACACTGATATGTTTGCTAAATAGTTTGGTTTAATTTGTATGTATTTGAATTTTTAGTTTTAGAGGGCTGTGAGATATCCTATACCCTCAACGGACAGATCTCAGTTTGAGCTCTTTAATTAAATTCCTTCCCAATTAGCTTTCAATTACCTCCTTCAGGATTAATTGGAGTTGTTTATAATTTGAAATGATTAGACTGCAATAACTGGCTAAGATAGCTAGGATGGTATGCTAGCCCATGCTGTTGATACATTAGTCCATATGACAAGCCCGTGCTCCTAGCCACAAGCTGCACTGGGGCCGCCTTCACTGGCAAACCTGCCGGCACTTTCCCTGCCCCCCCAGCAACCAGCTCCCTCACCACTTACTTCCCCTGCCCATCTGAATTGGCTACCCAAATCTTGTGTCTGAAGAGGGGGCACTGGAGAGCCACGGGGCTGGAAGTGGGGGGGAAGCACAAGTCGCACAGTGTGCATGATTGCTCCTGGCCACTTTCGTGGCTCACCTGCTCCTTGGTGAGGAAAACTGGCTGTTCTGGCACTTTGGGAGGATGAGGCAGTCAATTGAATGGAGCCTCAGGCACCGGAAACTCCAGTCAACGTTGTTATGCCTGTCCACCGTGAGCAATGCCGGTACTCAAGCTCTCCTGGTTTTCCCCTGTTTCTCTCATCTCAGTCATGCAGTTGATTACAGATGGCAAAAGCTGAAAGCTGAGAGAGTTGGGAGGGGCTGGGTGGTGATGAACTATCCAGCCTCACCTACCCTGAATCAGGTTCCAAACTCCTTAGAAAATACTCACCCAAAGACCGGCAGGGGAAGGTGAGGTAGCGACAGCCCTCAGAAAGTCTCAGGCATCTTGAGAAACAGCAGTCCTCCATTATCCTTCCCATGGACGGAAGTTGCTACATGCTGCATGTTTTCTGCTTTTGTAAATCTAGGAGTGCTGAGTGCTGTATTCTGCTCTTCCTCGCCCTCTGCTCAATCTGCAGAATTACTCTCCCATCACAAAATATACCAATCTTTTCCTCAAACCCTTCATCATCCCGTTCTATATATATTTCCTGCAATCCCAAAGACAATTGCTTTTTTTTCTTGTACTAGCCGCAAACATTCGTATCAATCCATGTATTACAGTTATAGCAGGCATCATAACCAAAACTGCAGCACGTGAAAGGAAATTATCACTGACTGCTGCAGTTTGGAAAACACATTCCAAGCAACAGAATTCCACATAAGAGGATGGCAGGACGCAATCACATTCTTGCCTTACTTGCGTAAATATAGTAGCTACAGGGGACAAAGAGGAGAGAGTTACTATAGAAAGCAACATTGTAGCTGAAGTTTGGAAAGTACATTTCTCCAACTTGTATGCACCCTCTGCAGGTAGGAGCACAGACACTGCTCTGCCCAGGAACACCCCCCTGCCAACTAGCCTCTTGACAACTGTGGGCCCCCTGTTATGACATGCAGGGAGCTAGAGCAGGCGATCAGGAAGATTGCCCCACTTAAAGCACCGGGCATCAATAAAATCCCTGGGGACTTGTTTTTGTCCAAGATTAATGTCGAGATTAATGTCTGGGCACCTTATCTTGCTGTCGTGTTTAATGCCTTCTTAAATGGGATAAACATCCCACCCTCATGGGCAGGGGAGGAAATCCTCCCCATTTAAAAGAAGGGCTGCCCAATGGAGCCAGCTAATTACAGGTCTATCAGCCTTATTGATACCATGCAGAAACTCTTTAGTATAGTTATTCTTTCGAGGCTACAAAACTGGGTAGATGACAACAACATACTCTGCCCTACGCAGGTAGGATTTCGTCCTTGTACATCCACAATTGACCAAGTGTTCAGGGTCCAGTTGATCTATTGGAAATCCATTATTCTGGAGAAGGGCAGGTTATATGTGGTATTTGTAGACCTCAGATCTGCATTTGACTGTGTTGCTAGAAACAAACTGGAATGTGCTTGCTGACCTAGGTGTCCCTATTTATCTACGTTGAATCATTGAGAGGCTACATGAACAGAATTTTGCTCAGGTTCGATGTGGGTGGTTAGGAGAAGTTACAGACCCCTTCCCCGTGAGTAGGGGCGTTAGCCAGGGATGTGTCCTTGACCCGTCCCTTTTTACTCTGTATATTAATGGTTTGGTTGCCTGCCTCAATATCTGTGACAATGATGCCTCCTGTTAGAAATTGGGGTCTCTAGTTGGCAGAGGTAGGTACCTTTGTCCAAATAGGGACCCTTGCTTCTAATCAGGATAAGGGGGATACACTTCTAAAATAACCCCTGCTCACCCCCTTGGTAGCTTGGCATGAGCAGACAGGCTTATCTCAGAGGCAGTGTGTAAAGCATTTATGAACACATACAGTAATACAGTGAAAACACTACAAATGGACACCACACCAGTTTAGAAAAATAAGAAATCTTTATCTAAACCAAACAAGACCAAACGACAAAAATCCACAATACAGTAATCAAAATATGACTTTCAAAAGGTAGAAACAGTTCTGTCCATAGCAAACTATGGATGCAACACTTTCAACACAAAGTACCTTGGATGCGTCACAGTCACAAATAAAAACAGCCACAGGGAAGGTGATGCGTCGGTTCCTTACGCCCAGGGAAGGTGATGCGTCGGTTCCTTACTTCAGGGGAGGTGATGCGTCGGTTCCTTACTGCCACGCAGGGGAGGTGATACGTTGGTTCCTTACTGAAGGGGAGGTGATGCGTCGGTTTCTTACTGTGTGGGGAGGTGATGCGTTGGTTTCTTACTGCGGCCCCGGTGTTCTTGTAGACTTGGTGCCCCAGTGCGATGTGTGGCACACCGGAGGTGAGGCGTAGCTTTGCGAGGCTTCGTGGCATCCGGCATCGGTGCTGGGGGCTGCGCGGTGAGGCTTTGCGTGGCCTGGCGGGACTCGGCGTGGCTTCGCATCGCCCGGCGTCGGTTCCGAGAGGTATTGCACGGTTTCGCGATGCTTCGCGTCGGTTCTTGCAGAGAGCAGCTGCAAAACCCACTTCTGCGGCCTTTTGATTGAAGGAGGCACCTCAGGCAAGGGTAGGACTCACAGATGGCAGAGTCCAGCAGCACCAGCAGGGTTGCAGGAAGTCTTTTGTGTCCCTGAGACTTCTTAACAGGAGGCAAGCTCTATTTCAAGCCCTTGGAGATATTCTTCAAGCAGGGGACACAGCACACAGCAAAGTCCTTTCTCCTTTCCTTGGCAGAAACAACCACTGCAGGCCAACCCCAGACAGCAAACAGCACAGGGGCAGTATTCCTCCTCAGTTTCTCCAGCTCTTCTCCTTGGCAAAGGTTCCTCTGGATTCCCAGAAATGATCTAAAAGTCTGAGGTCTGGGCCCCTCTTTTTATACACCAAAATCCTTTGTTCTCTGACGGCAGAGAGTGTCTGTACCCAGCCAAAACCAGTTCTGTGGGGCACTTTTCAAGTGCACAACAACCTTCATTGCTCCAGACACACCACAGGGGAGCCGTGGCTCCAGACACACAACAGGGGGGTGGAGATGTCATTATGGAAGGCAGGCACAGCCCTATTCAGGCGAAGGTGCTACTCCTCCCACCACTCCAAATGCAGAACAAGCTTATTCAGCCCTTCCCTGACTCATCAGACTTCTGGAGCCGCTGCCCCACTCGAGCCCCTGTCATCCAAAAGCCAGACATGCAATACACAAACCTAGCAGAGGCACACTGTATGGTTAGGCAAGAAAATACCTACTTTCTAAAAGTGGTATTTTCAAACACAGAATGTAAAAATCAACCTCACTAAAAGATGCACTTTAACATTCTGAGTTCAGGCATACTAAACCTTACTTTTCTATCTTGTTCCTAGGGTCAGTTATGTTTATAAGATGTTATAAACAAACTCCCCATTCTGTCCTATGGGAACAGATAGTCTTGCAATAGTGAAAAACAAAATTGGCAATATTTCACTATCAGGACATGCCACACACATCAGGGCATGTCCTACCTTTCATATACAATGCACCCTGCCCACAGGGGTACCTTGGGCCTACCTTAGGGGTGACTGATATGTAGAAAAGGGAAGGTTTAGGGACTGGCAAGTGTGTGCACTTGCCAAGTCGACATGGCAGTACTAGACTGCACACAGGCTCTGCAATGGCAGGCCGGAGTTACATTTTACAGGCTGCTTCCGTGGGTGGCACAATCAGTGCTGCAAGCCCACTAGCAGCATTTGATTCACAGGCCCTGGGCACACACAGTGCACTGTACTAGGGTCTGACTAGTAAATCAAATAGCCAATCATGGAAACACCAATCCATAACAAGTGGAGAGGTGTGGTGCAGCAGCCAGGGCAGCTGACTTCGGAGCACAGGGCTCACGGTTCGATCCCCGGCACCGGCGGCAGCTCAGCTCAGCACCATGTGACTCTGGGCAATAGCTCACTTAATTTCCACGACGGCCCCCAGCGCCTTGAGACCCGTAAGGGTGAGTAGTTCGCGCTTTACAAATACGGATTCACTTTTTTTTTTCTTTAAACAACAATTTACAGGGAGAGCATATGCACTTTAGCACTGATCAGCAGTGGTAAAGTGCCCAGAGTCATAAAACCACCAACAACAGGTCAGAAAAAATACAGGAGGAAAGCAAAAAGTTCTGGGATAACCCTGAAAAAAGGGCCAAGTCCAACATCTCCAAGTTGGCTAACATGAGGGTTCCGGCCCTCCTGTTCGCAGACAATACTCTTCTTTTATCCAAGTCACCGATGGGGATTCAAAAAATCCTGGATGCAATCAGCAATTTTTGTAAACAGAGTGGGTTGGAAATCAACTTTGGTAAAACAAAATTAATGGTTTTTAACCCGTGTTATACTACTCATTCCAAACCAATGCTGAATGGTACCCCATTAGAACGGGCCCACCTATTTTATTATCTTGGTAGCACCCTAGACAAGAAATTAGACTGGGCCCTCCATATTTCATGGCGCAGGCTCAAACTGGGGCAGCATGTTGGGGGGCTGTTGAAGATTCATCAGGAGTCCTTCTCTAAACCTGTTTCTCCAGTAGTTCAGTTGTATTCTTATCAAGCACTGAGTACGGCCCTATATGATGCCGAGCTTTGGGGGGCACAAGTCCACATAAACATTAAAAACAGTGGGAAATCGTTTTTTGAGGCAAGTGCTGTGCCTCCCGGTTAGTACTCCTTTGATCCCATTAAGGTTTGATGTAGGACTTATGCAAATATCTGAAAATATTACAGTCAGACCTACAATATTTTGGAGGAAACTTTGTGCCACACCAGAATTGTCACACTATTGTCGTGGGCTGGAGGAAATACTCAGTTACCCCAGGGTAGGTAATCTCCCCAGGATTCAATATGTAAGAAAGACCCTTTTGAGCATGGGGTAGAGCAAGTGATCAGAAAAATTGCCCCCCTTGAAGCACCGGCATCGATAAAATCTCTGGGGGCTTGTTTTTGTCCGAGATTGTTGTCTGGGCACCCTATCTTCACCTTTATTGCTGTCCTTCCGCTGATCAAGCAGTGATTGAGGTGCTCCTTTTTTTTCCTGTCATCCCTGTTGAACCTCTTGCCATTTGTAGCTATGTTTTACTATGCTAAACACACTTCAAAGAAGCCCTTTTCGCCTTTACATGGATGTTTAAAGTCTGCTTTTATTGTGACAACAGATGTTTTCTGCCATCAAATGTATTTTCACTAAAACATGGACATGGGCACAATTGTTTTCGTTGTGTGATTGGATTTTTTGCTAAATGTAATTTGTTTGTCTTTTTTACACATGAGGAGATTAAATAATTTGCTCGGAATCACAGGGGTGTTGTGCAGAGACCTTACAGGTCTCACCTTTGAGACTATTGACTCTGCAATTTCCTTTTGCTCAAGCTGTCTGGCATGGGCATTGCCTACTTTAGCAATGATTTGTAGCCATGATGTTTTGCAGCATGGCTGCTCTGCAGCAGGGCTAAAATGAATAATGAAAAGACTATGATGGACCCAGCTCTAATGCACTTTTAAAATAAGGCACATTAGCCCTGGCTGTGTCATAGCACTTTTTACAATTAGTTTTAGCCACAGCACAAAGCATCTGCGCTGCTGTACTGCATGGCTACTAAACATTGCAAAAGCCAATAGCTCTCATAGGCCATCCCTATTGGCTTTGCCAATGCTTGTTTCCCTTTTCACCTGGAAGGGAAGTGTTGTTTTGTTATTCAGCTGAAATGGAAAAGGCTTTTCAGAGAGGTAGTGTAGCTACTGCTTCTTGCCTACTCTGGCGAATTAAGAAAAAGCAGCTCTAGCTTAGCGCATTGTAGCTCCATCTATTGCCAACTGTGAGATGCAAGGTTAAATGCCACAGAGCTGGAGAAAAAAGACAAATCGATTTGTTTATTTTTGTTGAGATCTTTGGCATCGGCCTACTTTTCCCCTCCAAGAGATAATAGGTGGAGTTTTTACCCCTGAATTTGGCAAATCTGCTGAAACTATCCGGGATTAGTCCACCTGGACTTACATTGAACACCTTGGTTTGATATATGCTCAATAAGGAATAGCTGAGGGTAACCTGAAAGTCAAACATTACTTTTGGGCAAGTCAGTATTGCCTGACCAAACTACTAAATACAAGCTAAAATAGCAGAGCCAATTGTTTACTTTGTAATTAATTGTGGTCTGAGGCCTCATTCAAGAGGGCACAAGAAGAAGATGAAACATAGACCTAGAGACTCCGGTGCTGGAAATAGTAATAATAATCCAGTTACTGGAATGCAACCCTTCTTGTACAGAATCTTCGGCATCATAATATAATCCAAGAGAGAACTTTAGGAACATCTCTGAATTCTCATAATCTACTCGTTGGGTGTTGAAGAACTGGTTAGGAATATTTATATGGAGGACGTTTGATGATTTAGAAACTAAGAGCAACACACTTCAGCACTTTTATCGACTGGTCTGTCATGAAACACTTGCTAATGCATGGATTGGAACCATGGAGCTGTGAAGGGTATCTTGAGTGCGTCTAGGAGACTACGGTTGGCAGATTTTAGATTTTAGGTTCATGTGCGGCGGCATAGAATGACAAAATAGTTATTTTGTATATGGCCCTGTTTTCAGCAGAGAGGCAGCCAGCTTGGTGGCGCTATGCTGAGGTGGGAGTAAGCTTAGGTAGGGTATACAGGGTGCTAGTGGTGATACCTTGTTTAATGTGATGAAGGAGTGTTGAGGGAGGTCCGCTAGTGGACTACTCCAAAGGTCAAGTCTACTAAGTACCAATACAAGTGTGGAGTGCTTTAGCCAATTGAATGGGAGATGTGGGAAGACCATACGTATGTTTAATATGTCATATTGTGCTATGGTAGTGTTAGTGGTCATGGAGGATTATATTTTTTGCCAAGGTTTATTGTGGAGGCAATAGTAAAACAAGTGCTTCAATGAAGCACAAAACTGGAAACCCAGATGCAATCTTTATAGTCCATCTGAGAGTGTTACTCATAACTCTCTGAAGTGATAGGTTGAAGAATCTTAAGATAAAAAATAACTATGTAATTAACTCAAAAAATAGCTTTGACTCTTTGGAAGGAAGGTGAAAATGGAATAAACATAATTGAAGAATGTCAACATACAGATTAGAACATTAGCAAGCAAGCGGAGTTGAACCCTTCCGAGATGCCACCTTCAGCTTTGATTCCTTTTCCTTATTATACATTTACTATTGCCGCTGGAGCAAAGAATTCGTGGTATAGGTCCCATTACATGGGTACACTAACAAGTGGTGCTTCAAATAGCTCAGAATAGGGAAGGGTTTGTGCACCACCGAAAGGCTGTTAGGTGGCTGCAATTAAAGCAAAGCTTTGGTGTTCCTGGTTGTATTTACTCACCCCTGCCCCTCCTGCTTGTGAATCCACTGCCCAGTGCGTGAGTTGAAATGATAGGCAATACTATTAACCCCCTGGCTAGAGTTGACCTCGTTACCGCTTTGGGAGAATTATTGATCACAGATCCCTATAGAGAGACAGTATTTAATTCAGTGAGTACCCCTAAGGTTTATCCCTGGAGAACCACTACTGATAAATAAAGGTTGTTTGAATATAGATTTGTAATATTCATTTAATTAATATAAGCAAATTGCTACAGCGTTGTAGCTGCACCTAAAATATATGGAGCCCAATAGAGCACATAACACCCAACATTTATCTTTCATTTCTAATTTTATATTCCCCTATTCAAATCTGAATAACCTGACAATGCATCCAGTTACTCAGAGGCATATGCCATAACCCACATTACTTCTGATCTCATGTCTGGGAGAATTGGATTAATGCTAGAGCAGAGACCACTCTGAATGATGCCCCATCACCTCATTCATCTAGTATGCTTCTGCACTTCTTCAATAGCCAAGACAATATTTATATAGGGAACCACACATACATCCTCAGCTGACCCAGGGCATGTAACAAGGCAGAGAGGGCTATCTTGAAGAGGCTTAGCACGTGCCTCAAATTGGCTAATGCTATCTTCATCGGGCTGAAGATGCCCTTGAGCACACTAAATGAAAGATTAATACCATGCATTCACAAGCAGAGTGCTGCTATCAATCAACTGAGCGTTAATGTGCAATATATGAGATAAGAAATACTTTTAAATACATAAAGGCAGAAATGGATTTGAAGAGTCATTAACAAACAACAGCATTCCTGATGGTTTCAATAGTATCCCATCGTCTTAGACAGTCTTTTAGAGGTAGTAAGAATGGTATTTCCCCAATAAATTGAACATATACTGCTCTGGCAAACTCATGGTTTACCTACCTCAATTAGAGTCAGAAGAACAACTTAGTTTCCGATAGAAGATTCTCATCCGATACTCACAGAAACCTTCAACTACTGGCCTATCTACAATAGGACATGGCCCGCCTATTTAGGGCAGGCTTCTGACGTTTTTTTTCAGGTCATGACTATTGTGAAAGACACAACAGTTGAGGACATTTAATTACAACATGACCACATGCACTGGGGTTCATGAACATGTCTGGTCTCCTGATTGTGTTAGGGATGTGCATACCGGCAACACCTTGAAGTTCTTGAGCTTTCTTTGTAGGAGGGTTTTAGCTTATCATCCCAGAAACCTGTGGGCCTTAAAATAGAATTTTAACATCAGCATGTACCTTGTCCTAAGGATCCAATCAACTAGATGAAAAAGCAACCATACCAGGAATGTGAAGTTTTGCCAACCTTCCTAGCATTGCTAGAGATCAATATGGTGGTAGAGCTAGGAAAGTGAGAGCAATGTGAATCTCCCGGATTGGGCATTGCTACCCCTCCACTCCCTCTCTTCATCTTAACCTCCTTCCCCAGCCTCACTTTTGTGCACACTTAAAGGGCCCAGCCTGGGAAAACCTAGCTCAAACGTCTAACAGCTGAAAACGAGAATCAGAAAAAGAAAAAAAAATCAGAGTGGCACTGAAAAGGATTGTTCCCATTTATTAGCAAGTGTGTTGTAGCAGGCTCCAGGGGCTGGTCAAATAGAGGCTCATAACCGTACAAGGCAATGCAAAAGCAGTATAACTAGTGCAACAATTATGCTGCACATAACACTGAGATGGCAATAATCGTCACATCTTGTCATAGGACTGTGGTGACCAGGTCTGCCTTCAGCTACAGAAAAGATGGGTAGGAACAGAATCAGTCGCCCCCTATAGATTGAGCTGAGCTATGCCTCTAGTGCACATTCTGCACAGTACCATGGTCATTAGTGAACCCCCTCCTGCTGCTTCAGTGCACCATGATTTTGCACATCACTCGTTTTGTCAAGAATTTTTATTGTGGAACTAATGGTGCTGCGTTTGGGCTGTTTTCTGGTGGGAAACATCCATTACAATACAGGCATTGCACTGTAATGCCTCTACAATGCAGCCAATACAACAAATGTGCCATTACAACGCATGCTATTACAACGCATGCTATCACAATGCATGCCATTACAACGCATGCTGTTACATCGAGAATTAAGGTAAATGTTCAGGTAAGTACTAGGAAATAATTTATTGTAGTATTGTATGTAATAGTAATATTGGTAATGTTTCCAAAACGATAAATTTTATATTTTTAGAGGGTGTAATTATTATTTTCTGACAGGGGATGAAGGGGAATTAGGGATTTTGGGTGGTGGAGTGTATTAATACTTAGGTATTAAGTATAATACCTGGGATTTAATTATACTTATGAGGGTGTGCCACCCTTTCTCTGGAACGGTACACAAGGGAAATAGGAGTTGTGTGTGGGGGAGTGTATTAATACCTGAGTATTAATTTTAATACAAATATTAATGATAGTTAAATTTAGTAATAATGTTTAGCAATTTACTAATAATTAAATATAATATTTATGATGGTGTGGCACCTTTTGTTTGGCATGGTGTGTAAAGGAATTAGGGGGTTTGAGTGAGGAGTGTATTAATAACTAGGTACTAATTAAATTACCTTGATATTAATGATTATTAAATTAATTGTTAATTTTCAGTAATTGGATAATTAAAAATAAAAACTTACCAGGATGTGACACCCTTTCTCTGGCAAGGGATGTAAGGGAATTAGGGTTTTTTGGTGGGGGAGTGTATTAATACTCAGGTATCAATTGCAATACCTGGGTATTAATGGATATTACATTTAATATTAATTTTAAGTAATATAATATTCATTAAACATAATACTTATGAGAGTGTGACACCCTTTCTTTGGCAGGGGATGCAAGGGAAGTAGGGGTTTTGGGTGGGGGAGTTTATTAATACAGGGGTATACATTTTAATGCCTGGGTGTTAATGGATATTAAAATAATTATTAATTTTAAGTAATTTATTAATAATTAAAATTAATACTTATTATGCGGGCGTGACACCCTTTCTCTGGCATGGGAAGCAAGGGAAATAGGGGGTTTGGGTGGGTGAGTGTATTAATACCCGAGAATTAATTTTAATACTTGTTTAGTAATTAAATTGTAGAATATTAATAATTTTAGAATATTTGTATTAATTAAAATAAAAAATTAGGATTGTTTAATATTAACAATCTGGTATGGGAGGATACAGAAAAAGATTTATTGTGCAGCGGTGTGTAGTATTTTTAAAACATTATTGATTAAATATAGTTGATATATAATAAATTAATAAAACATTTAAGCAAAGGTAACAATGGTTATATGTACACTCTTATAATTTTATTTTAAAAAAACTGTAAATTAGATAATAAAACGACATGTATTTACAAATTTTAAATGAATAGACACATAAAAGTATCTAATATAAAGATTTATTTATGTAACAAAATATATAATAGTGAATTAGAAATGTTTATTAAATTAATATAAACATGTTATATAATATATATTTTTTTAAATAATAACTTTTTCAAAGGAGTACATTAAAAAAATGTATACATATTATTTAGATTTTTCCCACTTGTTTCCATTGAAGTGAATGGGTGAAATTGTGCTTTTTTTCTTTTTACTTTTATTGTTATTGTTATTGTTAGTGACATTTCTAGAGCGCTACTGCTACCCGAAGGTGTACTGGCGCTGTATGAAGTCCTGCCGGAGACTAAAAGTGGAAGAGGTATCAACGATATTAATTAATGAAAAGCCATGTTTTTAATGCTTTCCTGAAGGCAAGTAGATTGGTCATACTTCTGAGGTGCACTGGGAGGCCGTTCCATGCCTTGGCAGCATTGGCTACAAAGCTTCTGCCCCCCCAATTGGCTTTTTTCACAAATGGCACCATCAACAGTTTTGCATCTGATGACCTCAACGGTCTTTTCGGTGCATACCAGCGTAATCGCTGTTGTAGGTAGTCTGGCCCGGTTCCATGAAGGGCTTTGAAGACCAAGCATAAGGCTTTGAATTGGGTGCGCTTCCTAACCCGCAGCCAGTGGAGTTTTTTTTATCTCAGCCGAGATAGAGGCGTATTTGGGTATGCCAGTCAGGAGTCTGGCCACCGCATTCTGCAGGATCTGTAATTTGTTCATCAGTCCTTCCTGGATATTCAGATATAGGCTGTTACAATAGTCCAATCTGGACATTGTTAACGCTGTGATGACTGTTTTTTGCGTGTCTTTGTGGAGCAGTGGCGTTATTTTCCTACAGGATCTCAGAATATAGGAAGTCATTTACAGATGGCGTATGCGTTTGTGCGTTTGTTTCTACAGTCGGTGGAGCATCGCGGTCAAGATCGGCAGCAAGGAACAGTTGCGGTCAGGTAAAATACATTTTATTTATTTAATAGAGATTGTGGGTGGCATACTTTATTGTAAGGAGAGAGGAGGGAGGTAGTTAGATAGATATTAGTTTTTTGAAGTATGTTTTGAATGTTCTAACAAGTTTTTCATTCCTATACAGGTAGCAGTTGTAGGCCCACGACAGGTTGATTGCTGTTTTTACACTTTTGGTTTAAAAAAACAAAAACAAAGTATGTGGAAAGAATTATTAACATTTCTTTTAAATTAATGTGTAAAGGAAGCAATATTTGTTTTTTAACTTTTTTTTGCGTAGCGTTTAAAAAAAAAAGAATAGCTTATTCATGGAAGTTCAAGCACATGGAAGTTTGGAGAACACAGATGGCATGGATGGCCGAATGGATGTTTTGGACAATTTGGAATTTTTTCTAATGGATTTTAACTTAAGGCAGGATTTTTTCTGGATGTTAAAGTTTGGATTTTTGATTTTGTCACACTTTTGACAGAAAATGGATGGAGAGAGGATTGCAAGAATGGATTTCGTGTTGCGTTTTTTGCCAAAATTATTTCATTTTTCGGGATTTCATTTTTGGGAAGCGTTTTCTTTAGTTTACACAGTATATTTTGCAGCATTGTGTTTGCTGTAAAATATCGCTATGGCAGTCTGTGTCTCTTTTAATAGTTTTGCATGGGATTTGGATTCAATAGTGGATTATGGATTTGAGAGTTTGGATATTTGGTGAGCTCCAGACTCTTGGTGAACTTTGGTATTTTACAAAAGAACAAGCGTCGAAGCTGGAAGACAACTGAAGGTAGGAAATTCGACCTTTTTTTGGTTTTATTTTTTAAAAATGCCAATTTATTTATTTTTTAAATTGCAAAACAGGCACGTAAGATAGAATAGGTGTTAGTGATAGTTAGAAATGTAGTACATGTGCAATATTGTATAGGTAGTCTCAAGCCACCATCAATGAAAACTGTTGAATTTGTGCCAATAGTCTCTCGGACATTTCTTTTGTTCTTTTGGAAATTCATGGGTTCAGACTAAAAGAAAATGATTGTGCTATTCTCATTTCTTTGAAACTTTGCTCCTTGTTCAAAATTTCCAAGAAATGATAAAGGTTTGGGTGAAGTTTTCTAATTGATTTATTGAAGTTTATTGAAGGAGTTGTGCCATTCCTCTATGGCATTATTGGTCTTTGCTCCTCCCTCTAAGCAGGTTGTGTAACAGCTCCAACACTTCACAGGAAACCTTGGCTTCCTCCTGTGACCCGACATGCTTAGATGGCCAATCCATGTGTCCTCAAAGTAATTTAGTAGGGCGCCCAATTTGTCTTCATTTGTAGTAAAATAGTCAGTTTCAGTAATTTATGTGTAGTATTCATCCACACAGTCAGGAGGAACAAAGCACAAGGCAGTTAGTTTTTTTGTAACTCAAATTGCAGTTTACTATCTGATATGTATTTCTCAACTAAGGATGATTTTTTAATTTTTCTCCAATACGCCTGTGAAAAGTTAAAAAAACCATCCTTGAATTTGGGTATCAGGATAAATTTTGGTTATGGTGTTAATCATTGATAATTCAAAATCAATTATAACTTTTCTAGGTCTTTTATTTTGTGTTTTAGATTTTAGCACTGTTAAAAATTCTGTGTAAGTTGAGGTTTGCTTATCAGGGAGTAAACTGTACACTAAGGGAACTACAGTGTTATTAATGTAGGCGCGAATAGTGTATATTTAGGTGAATGGATGGGGTGTAGATTTAAACGTCCCATCCATCATCCAAATATCACTAGTCTCCAATTTTACAAGGTTACGGGGTGTGCTAAAGATTAGTATTCTTTTATGAGGGTTTTTGTTGTCATGCAAAAGAAAGGTTTCATTAGTAACAGTTATTTCAGGAGGAATGTTAATATCAGAGTATGTTTGGGGTGCTACACGTTGGGGGTTACTTGCCTGTTTTTTTCTCTGTATAATTCTGTGTAAGTTTGGGATTGTGAGCATACAACTTGCTACAGGTATAAGAATCTTTTGTAATACCTTCCTCAAAACTGCGCCACAGGATTCATTGGAGGTGGATGTAAGTTCTTTCATTTGATTTATGTTTTCTCTAACCTCAATCTCCATTGTAGAGGCAGAGTGCCTATGCGCTGTGGTCCTTTCAAAAGTGTCCCCAAGAGTAACCACTCTGCCTGTGCAATGCGATGAGTAATATTGCACACACCTTCAATGACTCCTGGGCTCGGTTAATCTCTGCTTACAATAAAGGTAGCCACCGTATTTTAGGAGTTGGTTTCCTCTTTGGGATTTAACATAAGTAGCTTGTCTTGCTGATGCCATTTTGGAAATGTCTGTAAAAGAAGGGAGAAAAAGAGTTTTTGAGTTATATGTTTTTCAATGAACATTTAATCTGCAAAGAAAAATGTGTTAGTTATACATGCTTGACTAGTGACAATTCAGAAAACATTTTTTGCAATGTATTGCAGTTAATATGTGTTTTTTGAATTTGATATTGTTTATTGTTTTGAACCTGCAAAAAAACTGGTTAATCATTATTTAGTTCTCAGTTGAGTTTTTGAAGAACATGTTCTTTGTTATATTGTTTGATTTAGATTTTGCGAGCTGTGATTTTCTAATACGGTTTGTTTTTTATGCCTGTTATAAGAGAAATAGGCATTTCATATAGATATCTTTGTTTGCCTTACCTTAGTAAAGTTCCTTTGGTTGTTTGTTTGTCTTTTTGCTGGTATTTAATTGTTTCTCTGGCGATTTTTGTGGATTTCAGTTTTCTCCCTTCTGGGTGATATTGGGAATGTCTAAAAGGAAAAGTGGATTTTCAATGATTGATGTTTGCTTAGCTTTTGGCTTTGTAAAAATAAATGTTTTTGTTGCAACATTAGGTTTTTCAACTATTTTTACCTGTGAAAGGCCTTCTGGTTCTCGAAGTACTGCTGTAGATGATGATTTGCAGTCCAGATGATGGTTTTCTGTTTATTTAAGCTCTGCAAAAAAAAGGATAATGACTCTATGTTTCATTTTTTATGGTTTACATTTATTAAAGCAAGAACTGATCAACACCTTCGCTGAGGCAAACAAATGGCGGAGTTAGAATAGTAATTTTGCCCCCTACCACTGACCAGCCCCTTCCCTGAGACTAGCACCTGTTGCAGTTAGAATAATAATTTTGCCCCTCACCGCTCACCAGCACCTTCCCCGAGGCAAGCACACGACGGAGTTAGTATAGTAATTGTGGGCCCCACCAGTGACCAGCACCTTCTCTGAGGCAAGCACATGGGGGAGTTAGAATAGTAAATTTGCTCCCCTGCACTGACCAGCACCGCCCCTAAGGCAAGCATCCTGTGGAGTTAGAATAGTAATTTTGACCCCCACCACTGACTAGCCCCTTTTCTGAGGCAAGCACATGGGGGAGTTAAAATAGTAACTTTGCTCCCCTGTGCTGATCAGCACCTTTCCTGAGGTAAGCACCCAGCAGAGTTAGAATAGTAATTTTGCCCCCCACCGCTGACCAGCACCTGGCAGAGTTAGAAAAGTAATTTTGCCTCCACCACTGACCAGCACCTTCCCTGAGGCAAGCACCCATTGGAGTTAGATTAATAATTTTGCCCCCACCAGTGACCAGCACCTTCCCTAATGCAAGCACCCTGTGGAGTTACATTAGTAATTTTGCCCCACACCAGTGACCAGCACTTTCCCTGAGGCAAGCACCCGGCAGAGTTAGAATAGAAATTTGGCCACACACCCCCAACAACTGACCAGCACCTTCCCTGATGCAAGCACCCGGCGGAGTTAAAATAGTAATTTTGCCCCCCACCATTGTCCAGCACCTTCACAAAGGCAAGCGTCCATCGAAGTTAGAATAGAAATGTTGGCTCATAGTACTGACCAGCACGTTCCCCAAGATAATTTATTTATTTAACACTGGAAATATAATTTTCTTTGTAATACAAACACTTTACAGTGTACTTACAGAAACATTTCTTCTGAAATTTGTTTCAATTTTGATTGTTGTATGTCTACGGTCAAAGTCTGTGAATGTTTGAAAAATTAATCTTTAATTTATGACTTTGGTTTTTTTTTTTACTTAAATTTAAATCAGAATTAATTTAAACATACACTTACTTTTGAGAGAATATGGGTATTGTATTGCTGGATCTTTTTTGAAGTTCTGTGAATATATTAAAAATGTAAAAATATTTCTACGTTTGTCAATTCATTGTTTTCTATCTAAATGTGTTTCGTTTTCAACTTACACTTCTGTCAATAGATGGCAGTGTTTGAAGTCCAAGCTGGCAGTTTTCTCCTCTTACTGCAGATGCATGTGGTTACCAAGGAAGTCAGTGCACCACTAAGCACAAAATGGTGGTCGGCTTAATTTATACGTTTGTTAGGGGTAAACGAAAATGTAAAAGAAAATGTTTTGAAAATGATTTTTCCGCGTGATTCAAAACCTGACAGAAAGTATATTTATTATGTTGTGTGTGAAATCTTGGTTTATATGTTCTGTTTCAGAATGGCAGACATTTTGAGTAGATGATGGGTCGGCTGCTGCAGTGAAAATAGTGGAAGGACACCTGTTTCTTCTGCTTTGTATTTGAATGCTGCTTTTGCCACCGAGTGTAGAGTGTTTTTGTGTAAAATGTGATGTTTATCCAAGTAAATTTCTCTATATAGAAACATTTTAAACAAAATATTTTGAGATAAAATAATTTTTCAATTATTCCATTTTTTAAAATATTTTTTCAGTAGCATTACTTATACTTTAAGATAGGAGAATTAAAAAGTGTTGTAATGGTGTGCGTTGCATTACTATACGTAGTTATGGTATGCAATGTAATGGCAGTTTCAGTGTATCCCTATGAACATGCGTTATAATGGCTTGCATTGTAAAAACATGCGTTGTAATGGTAGTTGTGTTGTAAAGTCCACGTTGTAAAAGTATGCGTTGTATTGGTTTGCGTTGTAACGTCATATATTCTTTTCTGGTGTAAGGTGCTCGTGTGCCAGGGTGCTGTTGTGCATATTTCACAGGTTCAATGATAGCATTCCTTTGTCTGGTATAGTCACCATCCCAACATTCAGCATCCTACTCTCTCCAGCCATCCCATGCTTGTCTGGTGGTGGAGGGCATAAGCTGCCAAATACCACACTCATGCTTCTTCAACCTGCTTCAAGTTCCTACTCGTTGTGTTAGGCAATGGGGAGAGAATATACAGTCATGATGTGAGCTGTGAATGAGCTCCTACAAAGCTGAATCTGACCCACAAAGATAAATTGGTTTCTGTAAGAAAACATTCATTCCTCAGAGAAAACCCAGGAAGTGTTTGTGCAACAATTAGCCAAACATCAATACAGCTAATAAAAAGAGACCTTCAAATGTCCATATTAAGGGGCCCATTACGATACCCGGCGTAAAAGAATCCGCCAGGCATGGAAGCGGCAAAAATCCGCCCGCACACACCGTCTGAACACCGACCACGCCATTACGATTACACAAACCGAAAACCGCCATCGGCGGAAAAACCACACAAGATACCGCCCGCCATCGTCCGAGTCGGAGTCAAACCGCCCGCCACGGACGGAAACACGCACGACAACACAAAACCGCCCGCCCTCACGGCCGACACACCGCACGTGAGATTACGATCGCACCGCCATGAGCGCGGGAAAACTACAAATACACCGCCCGCCTGCGCAAACAACGCCGATGAGAATCGACACGGCAGAAGCCATGGCGCCCACGTCCCTGCACAGAAACCATCCGCTGACAAAAACAATCGCACACAACATGGCCAACAAGTCCACACAGCAAGGCACGCACAAATACACAAGCACAGTACACATCCCGAAAACACCCCCTGGACAAACAAAAACTACAAAGGCCAGAACCCCAGACACAACACACCTGAAAACAACAGACCATGAGGACACACCCACATAGGTAAGTACAAAAGCAGCACTCCCACAGACCACAACCCCTTGCAACATTGCAAACTAGAGAGGAGAGGAGAGGACACAGTGACACAGCAAGGACAGCAGCACACCACAGAAACGCACACATCACAACCACCACCACCACCACCACCAAACACCGGCACCACAAACCCCCTGCACATTACACAACACACACCGCACCAGCACCACAAACACCATGGCACCACAAAGAATGCCCAAGTTCACGCCCATTGAGCTGACGGTCATGGTCGACGAGATCATCAAGGTGCACCCACAAATCTATGGGAACATGGTCCAGCACACACCACTAGCCACCAGAAACAGAATGTGGAACCGGATCGTAGACCAGGTCAATGCAGTCGGGACCCTGCCCAGGAACAGAGTAGAAATTAACAAACGGTGGAATGACGTCAAGAGCCTGGTCAAGAAGAAGGAGACCAAGAACAGAGAGCTGGCAGCCGTCACTGGCGGAGGAATCCCGCGCTCTTCAAGACCTTCAAAGCGTGGGAGGAGAAGGTGCGAGTCATCATACATCCCGAGATCCTCGCCGGATTAGCAGGGGAGTGGAGGCTGGTAAGTACAAACTAATGTATACCAGCACACCGCTATGTACTCAAATGCACTACCACCATGCCACAGCTCCCAGGGACAAACACCCCCATATCCAGCACACAATACACAACACATCACACACACATGCAACAGACACCACCACACACAGCCCAAACAGAACAACTGTAAGATGCGTGGGGACATGTGTACACTCAGCCAGCCACGTAACCACCAACAGGTCCCCAAATATGCCAGAAGCGCCACAACGAGCACCCACCACACCCATGTGTCCGCCATAGCTGCACTAACCGACAAGTAACAGGTAAGTGGCAGGAACACAAAGTGCAGTGGGTGGGAGGGTGGACAGCCCAAGTACAAAACACACCAGGCCCCTAGTCCCACAGCACAGCAAGGAGGAGCATCCCCCACACCCCACAGCCACGTGTCAGCCACCGCAGTGCACAACGACAGCCGAAAGGTAGACATCACGGTCCACAGCAATCGGTGTCAGTGGGTGTCCAGCCACCACCACGACCCACAACACCCCCCACCCCCACAGACCTGCAACATGGAGCACCCCCGCTTAGAACCATGTGGCATCCAGTACAGTGCACGCACGAACAACCTGCAGGTGGGAAACTGGACAGGGCTGGATTACTGGAGGCATGAGGACCGTAACACGACCAACACATGGGACATGTCACGTAGCAGACGAACACGCAGCACCGCCCACCGTCACGAACAAGTGAACAATGTGCACACGGACATGAACCACAGACTCACACCTCACATGACCCATCACAGACACAGCAACACCCAAGGAGCCACGTCTGCATGCACAAGCCACACTGAATATAGTACCACACGGCAGCCACTGTGCAACTCATCACACACAACCGAAACACCATTGAAGTCCTGTCCATGTAGCCCCTACTGCCTGTCAACCACACACCCCACAACTACGCCTATGTAAGACAAACAACACTAGACGCAACAGAGCGGAACAACATAAATGCACACGAACACCACTGAACCCATCAAACACACAGACACACCATGCACATACAACATACCATCCATCCCATCCGTCAGCCCCAGTCTCATGAAAGGCATGTCATCCGCACAGCTGCCACACATACAGCAGTCACGCTAAGATACATGCCCATGACCAACCATGTGCCAGAAGTCAATGAAGCGCACGACACACTGTGAGCAACAACACACAACATGGGCCACACCCCCCACGAGCACTGCAGTGATGCACATGGCACAGGGCAGCACGCACACCAAGGAGATGGGACAACTGCAATACGTTGGCTGGCACACAACCATCACTCACTCATAACGATGCGTCCAATGCCATGTCCAGTAATCACAACAGACAGCAAATATGCAGGCCATGTCAGGCATGCACACACCTCAGACCATGCACTGTCATGCTGCCACAACACATGTCACGTTCGGCACCCATGGCTCACAGCATGTACCCCAAAAGCATATTCCCTCCCAAATGCGAATCTGGGGCATGGCCCCCATGTTGCCATATGCGTTCCTAAGCGTTCCATTTGAACCCCAAAAGCATATTCCCTCCCAAATGCGAATCTGGGGCATGGCCCCCATGTTGCCATATGCGTTCCTAAGCGTTCCATTTGAACCCCAAAAGCATATTCCCTCCCAAATGCGAATCTGGGGCATGGCCCCCATGTTGCCATATGCGTTCCTAAGCGTCCCATTTGAACCCCAAAAGCATATTCCCTCCCAAATGTGAATCTGGGGCATGGCCCCCATGTTGCCATATGCGTTCCTAAGCGTTCCATTTGAACCCTAAAAGCATATTCCCTCCCAAATGCGAATCAGGGGCATGGCCCCATGTTGCCATATGCGTTCCTAAGCGTCCCATTTGAACCCCAAAAGCATATTCCCTCCCAAATGCGAATCTGGGGCATGGCCCCCATGTTGCCATATGCGTTCCTAAGCGTTCCATTTGAACCCCAAAAGCATATTCCCTCCCAAATGCGAATCTGGGGCATGGCCCCCATGTTGCCATATGCGTTCCTAAGCGTTCCATTTGAACCCCAAAAGCATATTCCCTCCCAAATGCGAATCTGGGGCATGGCCCCCATGTTGCCATATGCGTTCCTAAGCGTCCCATTTGAACCCCAAAAGCAAAGTACAAACCAGACCCAGGATGGGCCAGGAGCCCGCATACACCAGAGTCACAATAAGTAGGGGCACAGCAACACACCCATCGGCATGGCCAATCCGTCCCATGCCACATGTGCACAGCACACAGTCCCATTGCCAAGCACACACAACTACAAATGGTACAGCCACACACACGCCTCCGGGAAACCCATGTACGAGATTGCACGAACTGTGAATGTCAGACGACAAATACATACTTCGCCAGGTGCAACACAATAACAAATCTCATTCTCTCCACAGGTGACGAACTGCTGGATGCTGGGGATGGAGACAGCAGCCAGCACAGCCAGCCTACAAGCCCCCAACGAGGACACACGGATGTGGAGGATCTGTCCACCTCTTCGGACACGGACCACCAAGCAGGCCCATCTGGTGTGGCAGGGCCCAGCCGCTCCCCAGGACCCCTCCTACCCACCAACCCATCATCCAGGGCTGCTGAACATTCCCAGCCCCCTGCTGCCACTGTCATTGCGGCCACACCCACGGTCATTGCGGCCACACCCACGGTCATTGCGGCCACTACCACTGCCGCAACCGCCACCATCGCCGCACCGAGCACCACCGCCGCCACCACCACCACGTCTTCGCTGGCACCAGCCCCAGCGCAGGTGGTGGCCCGGCCGACTGGATCCACCCTGGGAGCCACAGCGAGGACCGTGGTGAGCAATGTGGCTAGTGGGCAGGCCGGTGGCAGCAGGACTGGTAGGAGGAGCAGGGTCAGGGAAACGCCAGCCTCCCCTGGGAGCCATGCCCTGCCTCAAATGGCCAGAGTCCTTGGGGCCTATGAAGAGGCCCAAGGACAATGGGCCAGGTCAGCTACAGACACGCGTGAGGTGCTGGGGGTGCTGAGGTCCATGGACGCCCGTATGGGCCAACTCGTGGACCTCATGGGCCAGCTGGTGGTGGCGGTGAGGTCACAGCCAGGGACAGCAGCTCCCCCTCCGCCACCACCTGCCGGGGCGCAGGGTCGAGCAGCAGTGTCCAGTTCCCCTGCGTCCACAGCCAGTGAGCACACCTCAACCACCAGCAGGTCGCAAGCAGGCACCCCCCTCGCAAGCGTGGAAGGGGCCGTCCGAAGTGGAAACAGATCTCCCGGGAGGACTACGCACGCTCCAAACGCAAGTGACGCAGCCAGCCAGCCTTCCTTGACCACCCACTGCATTGACTTGGACTACGATCCCACTCCACACAGCCATCTGGATGGCATGTGTGTGTTGGACTATGGACATAGAACCAGTGGGTACACCCTGAGCATCACGCAGCCATGACCGACAGCTCATTGTCACTGCACGCACCACTTTTGTCATCACCTTACACACAATCACATGTCACAGTTTGAAATAAATGCACCTCTTACACAAACTGCTGTTTGTGCCCTGTGTTTTATTTGTACGGAATACAACGGCCACCTTGGGCGGAAAGGCACCTGATGCGTGGCATGGCAATGGAACCGGAGGGCCTGTAGGGACCTAGGGGTGGGAGACAGAACAGGAGCACATTCAATGAGTGTGTCACACACCCATCACACAGTACATGTCAACAACTACAAGCAATGTACACACATCGCACAGAGCAATAGGGCACAATGCCACAGCCACCAACAGTGGCATACAACCCTGGCCATGGAGCGTTGACACACAGCACGCAGTGAACAAACGGCCACCCTGACACAGCACACACACACCTGCACAGATACAGCCACATCAGCCGTCGTACATGGACACTCACCGTCAAGTGAAGTAGTGGGCGATGAGCTGCTGCCGCACATTACCAGCTTCCTCCTCTCCGCTGTCCTCCTCACTCGAGCTGTCCTGGTCTGCGGGCTGGGGCCCTGGTTGATCTCCGTCATCCACGATGAGGGGGATCTGCTTCCGAATGGCCAGATTGTGCAGCATGCAGCACGCCACCACTATCTGGCACACCTTCTGTGGGGAGTACGCCAGCGCACCCCCGGTGCGGTCCAGGCACCTGAACCTGGACTTGAGGAGGCCAAAGGTACGCTCGACCACACGTCTGGTCCTCCCATGTGCCTCATTGTAGCGATCGTCTGCTGGGGTGCGAGGATTCCTCAATGGACTGAGCAGCCATGCCCCATTCGGGTACGCAGAGTCACCTGGGTGTGAGGGACACAGAGAACCGTTGCTATTCCAACTGGACAGGGGACAGCATCGCACAACCAGCACGCTACACCACTCCACATACTCACCGACAATACAGCCACGATCCTGTTGCAGATTGGACATCAGTCGTGGCAAGATGCTGTTGCGCATTATGTGTGCGTCATGGGCCGAGCCTGGGAACTTTGCACACACGTGGGTGATCACCATGTCCGCAAGGCACACCACTTGCACATTCAGGGAGTGCGTGTGCTTCCTGTTGCGGTACAGGTGCTCAGTGGCCTGTGGTGGAACAAGGCCAACATGTGTGCAGTCAATGGCTCCAACGACGTGTGGGATTCTGCCAAGGGCATAGAATGCACCCTTCACTGCCGCCAATTCACGAGTCCTGGGGAAGCGGATGTACCTGTTTCGGTACAGCATCATGGCTGCCAGTACATCCCTCAGCACCTTGCTGAACATGGGCTGGGACATCCCTCCTCCACTGCCCACTGTGTGCTGGAATGACCCAGTGGCGAAGAAATGCATGGCGGCCATCACCTTAGCCGTGGGGGTGACAGCTGTCGGATACACCCTGCGGGGACGGAGATGGGGTTCCAACATGGCACACAGTCGATGCAGGGTTGGCCTGTCCAGCCGAAACTTCCTAATGACCTCTGTATCGTCCATGTCCGCCAGCAATTGGTATGGGCGGTCAATGTTCGGTCTCCGCCTAGGGAAATTGGCAGTGGACACATGTCAAAGCAACACAACACATAGCAATTTCGCATACACATCACTGACATGACTGAGCAAGCACATGAGCCACAGCCCAGCTGTCAAGCTGGGACGGCACGGCCACAATACACTTACACAGGTCTCCCAACAATGGCAATGGCTAGTGATACAAACCACTGCCATGTGCATGCACATGGGGATCTAGGCCCCAATGACTTGCGGGGCGTGCTGATGGGGACTGACTGCATATTCGTCAAGCGGCAACGCCACGGCAACATGAATGTCTGCTGAGCATGGAACTGCTTCCGAGGCTGGATGAGTATGGCACACGACGACGACGATGTGGGCACAGGCTGAGCGGCCAAAACAAGTGGGACCTGTGGCACGAGGGGATATGAGACAGTAGTAGGTGTCAGCACTGCACCCTATGTACAGCACTGTACGGATCACACCTCCCGAAACATTGACAGGTGTCCACATTGACAGCCCCATGCCAAGACGGCTGTGTGCTTGCAGTCACACGTCACAGGTGAGAGGTTACATTGCACGTGCCAGGTGGCAGACGTACATAGTGGGAGCTGGCATGTGTGTGCATGTGTCTCCTGTTCAGGATCCACCAGATGGGCGCTGACTCTGTACTGACCATTGGACACAGCATGTTCCGTGGAAGGCTTGTGTGTGTGGGATGGTGGCACTGGATGTGCCTCCGTTGGGTGGGGGGCCATGCACAGGGCGGGTACGTCGATGATTGCGCATTGTTGGTCACGGTGGGTGCACCCACTAAGATGTGTTGCCCTGTGTTCAATTCCTATGTCCGCATGATGATGGACTGTAGATGTGGGCAGACTACACATTGGTCGATGTGCTGTCTATATGCATGTGCCTTCACACCAGGCACAGCTGCCCCTGCACATGTGACCCCTGCTGGACTCGCTGCTGGGTCTGTGGAGCTGATGCACCTTCTGTGCGTGGGGCGGACAGCTCTCCTCACTTCCCTCATTGCGCATGTCATGACTTTGCCGCAGGTGACATGGATCATGGAGGGCCCACATGTACGCGTGGGTAGGCTACACATGATTGTTCACTGGTCGCCACCCCCAGTCAGTGTTTCGAATGGGAAGGTTGTCGTGCTGGTGGTATGTTCGATGTGGCGGATGGGCGGGCCTAGGTGCGGGCTTACATTCCGGACATGGGGGGTAGTTGGATTGGCGACTAGTTGCAGTACACACGGGACACGTCTCTTCCTTTCCACATCTGGGTCATCCCTTGTACTCACTGACAGTGATACAGTCATCTTCGCCCCAGCCCTCATGTCCTCCCCTCGCTCCCCCAATATGCATGTGCACCTGCGAGGCTAGCGCTTGCACAGGCAGCCCCAAGCTCGCACCAGAGAGGGCAAGGAGTGTATGTGTGGGTCCAGTTGCACGAGTGGGCTGTCTCAGGGTATGATGTGTTGCGGGACGCCGTCCACCTGCGTGGTGCCCCAAATGGAGACCCGGCCTGCATGGACTATGCATCACAGTCTTCGCCTTCCGGATCCGCCACCTGCGACACCCAGTGGCTGTGGCTGCCCTTGCGGCCATGCCGCGTCCGTCTGTGACTGATGGCCCACACATTCACTCTTTGGCCTCTCTGGGGAGGGCTCGGGGGTGGTGGCGCACGCGCTTGCACTTAGTCGCAATGGCATGTGGCGTGGTTGGTATAATGGGCAATGGATGGGATGGTGCGAGCCACCTCCCGTGACGTCAGTGCTGCTCGTGCTGTGGTGCGTCCCCCTACACTTCCATTTGACTTGTGCCATGCTAGACGTTGAGGTTCTATTGCCTGCGTGATATGACCAGGAGGAGCGCGAGGAGACCTCTCACACACCATGCTCCACTGCCATCCCGTGCCCTGTATCGCCTGTGCGGATTGACTATGTTGGGGTTACACCTGGTCGACTGGGGCTGTGTGTGCCTTGTCAAGGGGCATGGCGGGCGCACAACAGGATCCAGCTTGTCCACAGAGGGTGGGCTGAGGTGCGCCTGGTACCGCTTTGTACGTGTGCCCGGCTGCTGTGCACACACGTGTTCACTCCCCCCGACAGGTGTCCTCTCACAATGCCCAGGGAAGCGGTGGTGTACTGTTCATGACCCCTCCCGACACGGCGTGCTCCAACTTGGCATGTGCGCATCTACCCGTCACACCCACCCACCTGAGCACTGCGTCCATACGACTTCACACGACACATGTGTGTCTTCCACAGTTGTGCTACTCATTTGCGTTGACATCCAATACCAGTGGACTACATGGTCATGTCACGACTGCCGTGTACTTCACATACTCTCATCCTCTCTCATTCGTACTTGTGAAATGAGTCAGCGGAGACAGTTTTGGTTTCAAACATTATATTGAGTCTTCTGTCCTCTGTGATGCAGTATAGTGGACACTACTGGCAGCGGAATACATGTTGAGGATATACTGAGCATGATTGCAAATGGGATAGGGTGTGGGGTTACATGTGATTGGCTGTTGCATGTGGGATGTGGGCTTCAGAGTTACATCTGCTTGGCCAAGGCTGTGCTAATGTACATTTACGTATAGCTGCGGAGCTGCGGACTTTGACACAGACGGTATACATGTAGCCTACCAGACCGCTTGGCATCATGGGCACAGTCCATCTCAGTTCCATGTGACAGGTTTGCTGCGGTTGTTCCTCATGCACGCGTGCATGTGTGATGACATCAGGGCATGTGCTTGCGTGCATGCAGCGGCGTGCCACTTGTTGTTGCACTGTGGTGGTTACTGGACATGTCACAGTCACTGGGGTCGTGTTGTTGTTGTATGCACTTGTCGTCCATGCAAAGGTCCTGGTATGGGATTCCCGGGGCGGGGGTGGGAGGGGTGCAGCACCCACAGACTCCAGGCGACCTATTCATGTCCACTGAGCGGTGTGTGTGTCCATGGGCGCTGGATCCATGTCGTGTCCTGGTTGTTCGTGCAGTTCCGTCCATGTGGGTGCGATACACAGACCCCATGCCACTGCCTCCCACGATGCATGCGGTGTTCCTGGATGTGATGGGGAACAGTGTGCATGTCCCGGTCATATCCGATGTCATGGCGATGTCGTTGATGGTGTGGTTACAGTTGCCGGTCGTTTGGTATGGCTGTTGTGGTGGTGACTGGCCAGTCCGTGCGGAAGCTAAGCATGGGTGCGGGGTTGGACATCATAGGTCAATCGGGGAACCTGCGTTGTGGTCCGACGAATTTACAGGTTGTCAGGTATGCGATGCCGTCCAGCAGGGCTTCCATGTCATTGGTGGTGTACATGTTTGCCAGCCAATGTAGCGGATGGTGGCTGTCAAGGTGTTGTTCGTAAGTTGTCCCTTGGAGGACCATGATGGGGCATGCTGGGTGACATTCGATGTAGCTGTTCTCGATGATCCGTCGTGTGGAGGCACAGTGGTCCCATTTCAGTGCGGGTGCGATGTTGGCCACATACGCCATGCCCCCATAGGCAGAGCAGGCCCTGTCGTGTGCGTCCAGAGGGAGGAGTAGTGGTAGCAGGTCCGCCTTTAGACATGCCGGGTTGGAGAGGCATATCTCCACGGGATGCTGGTAGGGACACCTCCGACAGTAGAAGACGGGCATGACGCAGCTGAACAATGTGATGCGGTAAGTCAGTCGGTAACTTACGTTCAGCAGGGACAGGAGATCGCATCCCAATATATGTAACAGGTTGGTTTTGTACAGCTTGAGCTGTCCGGCGTAGTTGGGTAGGTGTGTTGCGGTTGCCATTTCGCAGCGGTGCGTTGTGGTGGCGTGCTCCGGCTGTGTGTGCAGTCTGCAATGTGCACGCTCCGAGGTTGCTGTGAGCTCTGTGTAGTCGTAGGGAGACAGGACTTGTGTTCTGTTGGCTTGTTTGGAGGACACGGGCCCTCATCCCACATGCTTCTCAGACAGTTCAAGGTCAGTGATGTGTGACTCCTTCCAATTAACTTGCATGTGGCCGACATGGGGGAGTGTTTTCTTCTTTCTTCCCCGTCCGTTGTGTGCTTCTGTGATATGCGCTATCTGCCCTGTGGTCGGTCTCCTCGGCATGCCTGTGTTGGTCTATTCTTGGACAATGGCTGTATTCACCGGCTTCTGTCGTAGGGCTGTGGTTTCGGAGTTGGAATGGAAGGTCATTCAGTGCTGTCTGCTCTCCCTTGTGTGGGCGGCAGGCTGCCTTTCCGCTCTGCGTTGGGCCTTGTGTGTGAATGTTATTCTTGGGCCACCTGTTGTCGGTCCCCGGGCTCTTTGGTGTTCCGTTTTATGTGTCTTGTTCATATGTGCAGGGTGGTATGGGTGTTTCAGTGTGGTACTGGCGTTCCTCTTCCCGAAGGGGCCCTGCTTCTCCTAGTTGGTGTTGCCGCCGCTGTGTGCTACGCCATGTTTGTTACACTGGGGTGTGTCCTGCTGTTGCGTGACTTCACTGACATGTGTGCGTCGGTTGTGTGGCGTTGGGTGTTGTCCGTGAATTGGGCGTTGGGGACATGTCTGTGGCAGGCCTGTCACGTGTCATGTGCGTTCGGGGTGGGGCTGATGTGTGTGCTGCTTGGTTGTGTCCCTGTGTCTGTGTGCGACGCATGCATGGCGCTGCGGTTGGCCTCTGCGTTGTGCGCATGTGTGGCGGCGTCATCGCCGCTTTGGGGCCGTGACGGGGTCGTTGGTTCCTAGTCCCAGGTGGTGTGTACACATGTGTTACGCGATGTTACGATTTGGCCTGTGTGTCATATGTGGATGCAATGGTGGATGTGTAGTGTACACGCGCTGGTGGGGGGTTGTCCGCTTTTTCCGCCCTTGCACTGTGTGCGCTGTTTGCGTGCACTTGTTGTGTGTGTGCCTACCTGCGTCTCCGCGGTACGTTGCGTCCTTGGTGGTGCATCAGCAGGAGCATGGGGAGGGCCTGCAGTGCTGGATTCATGCTCGGGGAGCCGCTTCTTCGTTGTCCGTGCTCGGCGTCCGTGTTACCGCTTCGGTTTGTCGTACGGTATCTCTTGGCCGTGGGAGCCGTTTGTTTGCGGCATCGTAATTTATGCGCCGGGCGGGACGTGTTTTCGTCGGACGGTGTGTGTCAGTTGGGCTGCGCCGCTACGTGTACGGGCGCACTTTGATGGCGGACGGTGTTGCTGGCTTGCCGGCGGTGTTTGGCCTACTTTTCGCATCGTAATTGGGCGGGCGTGTGGACTGCTGCGTGCCGGCGGTAACTGGTGGTTTTTGCATCCGCCAGCACGGCGGTTGTGCTTCCGCCCGCCATCGTAATGGGCCCCTAAGTTAGTTAAAAGAGAAAAATTGAAAAAAAAACCATATTAAGGTATAAAACAAACAAAAATATAATATTCAAATCTGTTGGAAAATGCACACACATGAGAAAAATGTGAGAGTCTTACATGACTATCCATGAATGACATCAGCCGGCTAAAAGCTGGTTGTTGGTTGTTAGAAATTGAGGTTTCTGGTTGGCAGAGTATACACCTTGTCCAAGCAGGAGCCACAATCCTAGTCAGGGTAATTCAGATACACAACCTAAATTAACCTGTGCTCACCCTCTGGTAGCTTGGCACAGAGCAGTCAGGCTTAACTTAAGAGGCAATGTGTAAAGTATTTGTGCAACACTTAAATTACAGTAACACAGTGAAAACACCACAAAAAAGCCCACACCAGTTTAGAGAAATAGAGAATATGTATATGAGTAGAACAAGAGCAAAAAAACAAAAAGCTAATAAATAGAAGTTGAGATCTGAATTTTTAAAGATTAAATCCAAAAACAGTGCTTAGAAGTCAATAGCGCTAAAAGGTTACTTGACGTCGCAGTAGACCGCGGTAAATCCAAAGTTAAGGCTGACCGCGATGGAGGGCAGGCTGGCTACAGGATCCATGCAGGGCCCACTGAAAAAGTACCTTGTAAGGAGCAGGCATCAGAGTCGAGGACTCCCTCCGTCGGTTCTGATTAACGCAGTCAGGTCGATGCGTCAAAGTAGGGGTCGAGCCTCGCAGCAGTGTCTTTGAAACGGCGCTGCGTCATCATCAAACCTCGCAATCGAGACCCACGTCGTCTTTGAATTGCCACTGTGTCGGAGCGCACTGCATCTGTTCAGATCAGTGGAAAGGGGTCACTGAGTAGATTCTTGCAGTAAACAGCTGCAAAACCCACTTCTGAGGCCCAGGACTGAAGGGGGCACCTCAGACAAGGGTAGGACTCACAGATGGCAGAGTCCAGCAGCACCAGCAGAGTTGCAAGAAGTCTTTTGTGACCCTGAGACTTCAGAGAACATTAGACAAGCCAACACGCCTGTGGAGAAACTTGGGTTCAGGGATGTAGAGAACAGGTCCAGCCCTTCTCGCTCCCAGGCAAGAAGCAGCAGGCAGAAGGCCAGCACAGCAGAGCAGGTAGCAAAGTGGCAGCCTTTTTTTTTATAGCACAGCAATCAGCAGGCCAACACAAAAATTAAGTTAGCAAAGGCAGTCCCTCCTACAGCACAGCCGCTCTTCTTCCAGGCAAAATGTTCTTGTTTCCGGGAAAAGTTCTGTTTGGTGGTGTCAGGGTTCCAGTACTTATATGCAAATGTGCTTTTGAACTGGGGGAGACCTCAAAGAGGCCTTTGAAGATCACAAGGTCCCTGCCTTTCCTGGCTCCAGACACACTACAGGGGGTATGCCCCTCTTTGTATGGTGACAGGCACAGCCCTATTCAGGTGCAAGTGTCAGCTCCTCCCTTACAATCTACATCAGGAAGGCCCATCAGCCTGGTGATGGGCCATCAGGATGCAAATGTCAAACCCCAGCTCCCTTTGTGTGACTGTCTAGAGGGAATACACAAAGCCTAGCTGTCACCCAAACCAGGTGTGGATTCAGAGACAGGAAGAGGCACAGAATGGTTAAAGTAAGAAAATGCCAGCTTTCTAAATGTGGCATTTTCAGACTTACAATTTAAAATCCAACTTCACCATATGTTGTGATTTTAAATTGTCCAGAGACACCAAACTCCAAATCTCTATCTTTTCGCATTTGAAATTTGCACTTAAATGTTTTTTTAAGGCAATCCCAATGTTAACCCATGAAAGAGATAGGCCTTGCAGTAGTCAAAAGTACGTGCCCAACCTTTTAAATAGACTGCACCCTGCCCATAGGGCTGCCTAGGGCCTGAGCAATGTTTAAAGGGCCACTGAAGTGGATGGCACAAGCAGTGCTTCAGGCCCACTAGTAGCATTTAATTTACAGGCCCTGGGCACATATAGTGCAATCTGCTAGGGACTTATAAGTAAATTAAATATGCAAACTGTGGATAAGCCAATGTTACCATATTTTGGGTATAGAGCATATGCACTTTAGCACTGACTAGCAGTGGTAAAGTGCCCAGAATCCTAAAGCCATCAAACATGAAGTCAGCAAAACAGGGGATCAGAAGGCAAAAAGTAAGGGGAAACCATGCCAAGGATGCCAAGTTTAACATTGGTCACACAGACATTTTTTGAAGATATCCAGTATTGCACACCTAGAAGGTGCCACGTGGGGCTTCACATGGTGGAATACAATGGTTTAGTGGCTCAGCTGTATCTCAAACGTCTTGTCAAAAAACTCTAAATGGAAAAACCACTATCGTGAAGTAACCAAGGATATGTCTTTTTTGGGCTGGCACCTTGCCCCGGTCTTCCAGCAGTTAAAATGTTATAAGTCCTAATTTTTGTTGGTTGCACCTTTTGAAGAAAAGTTTGAGATTTCTCATAACTGACTTTTTTTTGGCTTTCCATATTTCTACCCTCAGGTCCACAGGAAAATATTCAATTATAACTGACACACTGGAATCATTCCAAGCATGTAACAGCCTCCTCTACTCGCATGCGCATCTGCGCCCTCCAGACACATGAGGAAAGTTCCACAGTGGCAAGGTAAAAACAAGATAGCATTCCAACGAGTCCACTGAAATTCTTCCACGCAGTCAAGAGCTTCCCTTTTCTCAAGATTATGCACCCACCACCACAGGGGCTGGGAAGGTGCAGGGGCAACTATGCTTCATTGGCAGGAATATAACACCTTAAGCTCCAAGGTTCAGGGGTTCACTGACAGAACCAGCCCTGGACAAAATGTTGGAGCACATCTTGAAGACAGAGGCAGAGACACCTGTCCATTACACTTCTCAGGCAGGCATGAATTTTTCAGTGTAGAAACAGGAAGGGAGGAATTTTCTCCAATTCAGTTCCAGCAGGTTCTTTCCAGGGAAAGGGTCAAGCAAAGTATTTTAAAGGGTAAACCAGTGTACTGTTTGTGACTAGACCTATATAATCATAATAAAAAGAATTCCCACTGTGATGGCCTTCCCCAGACATATGCTTTATCTTTCCCAGGGTTCCATACACCCAAACTCCAACGTGGTGACTCTCGATTTCATCTGTATGGAGCTCTTTTCTGTCCCCACGCTCTACCCCTCCACCTCCCACTCTAGCTTACATGGCTTCATGGTTTCATAGGAAATGCTCTTTCAAGAGGTGACACTTGATCAAGTTCTCATATGATAATGAGCTCCATTGAGGCATGGGGCCTGGTCTGAATAAGGGAGTTTATAAGGGGCCTCTTCAAAGAACAATGTTCCACTTGGCAGCTCCTAAAGATTCTGTTTTCCAATCATGTCGATTTTATTGTCATCCCTTTGCAGTAGCAGCTAGGAGGCAGAGGCCAAACAAATTTGGCATTTGGGTCTATTTGCTTCTCCTTTCTGGGCCACATCTGGGACACTGTCCTTCTCTCCTTTGGGGGACACCTTTGTTTATTGCTCTTCTTGGGGTTACCTCATGGCCTGGTTCTTGTTGTTCGGTGATTGCATTTGGCCAATATCTAGGTTGTGAATGGACCTGTTCATTTTTCTGTGAGCCACATATGTGACACTTTCTTGTTATGAGTAGTTTGTGGCCCACTCCTCTATTTGCAAACAGTTTTCTTTCTTGAAGGTTTAGGAAGGTCTGGCTGCCCTATGGACACTATAATTATTGGTTATGGTTTATTCTTCTTTTGGTTCTGCTTCTGATGTTTCTTGTTTGAAAAACTGGGGATGGATATTTTTTAAGAGGAGGTAATATGGCAGTTGGTATCTGCCAAGGCTACCTCGAAGTATGTTCTGGCTTGGTTAGCTTCTGCACAGTTGGAAGATTGTTGTGGACACTTTCTGAGCAGAAGCTACTGCCTTCTCAATAACATCTGGTTGTGATAATTTCTCTTCACTTATGGCAGGCAGGGATAGGAGTTGGGGGCTTGATGTTAGATTATCCCCCTCTCCTACATTGGCTATGCAGCACCCAACATCACTTTTCTAGAACACTGCAGGTTCTGCTGCTGCCGTCCCTCATAGGTACTATGCATTTTCCATGTGATGGTGGTGTGTCTCTTTATCTTTGGGTAAGAAACAGACACCTCTGTCATAGGCAGTGTTACAGGATGAGTGCTGTGCAAGGTAATGTGTGACCCTGGCCCTGCGCAACTCCCCCACTGCTACTGGGTTAGACCTTCCAGTCTGCCGCTCTGCTCTCCACCCAGAAGCTGCATGTTTGAGCCCCCTGACATCAATGGTGCCCGCAATTTTGTAACCTTCTTTGATTTAATTCCTAATCCCTACTTTTAATTTCACAGGTTATACTTCTATTTGACTTTGTTTTGACTTGTTTACTTGGTGTATTTGGCTACTATCTTAAGTGCCTTGGTGTCAAACGCTCTATCTGCGTTGGTTGCTCTTCCCACAATTTTTTCTCTCCTGCTGTTTTTCCTGATCGCTGCCCTCCCACCTCCTGCCAGCCACTCCCATCCCCCAGGACTACTTAAGGGGGCTGTTGCGTGACCTCCAGTGAGTAGCCTGTGACCCCGGTTCCTGCGCAACTCCCTCGCTCCGGCTGATCTAGACCTTCCAGTCTGCCACTCTGTTATCCAACCAGAACCGGCAAGTACGAGCTCCCTGACATCACTGGTGCCCGCAATTTTGTAACCTTATTTAATTCCTAAATCCTACTTTCAATTTCACGGGTTTTACTTCTGTTTGACTGTGTTTTGACTTGTTTACTTGGTGTATTTGGCTACTATCTTAAGTGACTTGGTGTCCGACTCTCTTGCTGCTTTGGTTGCTCTTCCTGCTGTTTTTTTCTCGCCCACTGTTTTTCCTGCTTGCCGCCCCCCCGCCTGCCCCTCACACCCCCTGGACTACTTATGGAGGCCGCTGCATGGCCTCGCCATGGGCCTATCGCTGGCGCACCAAAGGCAAGCCTGTCTGCGCCCGTCCGTGCCTGGACCGCGGCCAATGCCACAAACCCTGGTCCCCTGCATTCCCACAGGTTCTCCGCCGCAGAGCTCCGTGCACTGGATCTTGCACACAACAACTGCTCCATCATCTCACCATGCATCACGGCGGGACCATTCTACTGCATCCACTGCTGCTTCAGCAAGACCACCACCCTAACGAACAACATCACAACCACCACAGACTACAACACCCCTCTAGTTCAGCTCAACTGGATCTTGATCAACACCAGATCTCTCTGCAAACACGCCACCGAGGTATGGGACACCATATCCACCCTCGCCCCATTTTTGTCTTCATCACTGAGACCTGGCTCACCCCCACATCTGCCCCGACATCACCACGGCAACCCCCTCCACCTACAAGATGAAACACCGAGACCACATCAACAAACATGGAGGAGGCATCGCCACCGTACACAAAAAATCCATCACCTGCTCTATCACCAACGATGACCCCATGCCTACCATGGAACACATGAACCTCCAGCTCCACGCCAATGCCAAAACAACCATCAGTGGCACCCTCACATACAGACCACCAGGACCACGCACCGGCCTCAACCACACCACTGCCAAACTCATCCCCCCTCACCATAGAATCCAAACACTACATCTTCCTCGGAGGCCTCATATTTCACCTGGACAACCCCACCGACACCAACACCACTGACCTCTTGGAAATACTAGACAACATCAGTCTAAAGCAGATCATCATGGACCCCACACACAGAGCAGGACATTCACTGGGCCCCATCTTCACATCCAGCAACAGAATAAAATCCAACCACATATCAGAGCTCACCTGGACCGACCACACCATCGTACACTTCAACCTCATCTGCCCACTACACACCACCCCCGCCCGAGACAGCAATCCCTACCCCAGTGGGACCATAATAACTTAGCAACAAGGGACAGATGCCCTTGGCACCACTCAGCCCAACATCTCAGCAAACTTGGACCATACAGTAGAAACTTTCAATGCCTGGATCACCAACACTGTCAACCTAGTCACCCCAACCAAACTGCCCAAGATGCACAGACCCACCAAATGAGCCAGCTGGTACACACCAGAATTATGCACAGCAAAACACAAATGCAAAAAATGAGAAGGAATATGGCATATCAGCAAGAACGACACTGACCGAGCCACCTGCAAAAACACCCTAAACAAATACCACCTCCAGCTCAAAGCCGTAAAAAAGAGGCCCTCGCAAGTCGCATTGAAACCAGCACCAACCAAACCAAGGAATTCTTCACCATCATCAAATAATTCTCGTGCACATCAGCCACAGAAAACACGATCCCTACCTCACATGATCTTTGCAACTCCCCCCAACCACTTCCACAGCAAGATAGCAACCATTCACAAAAATGTCAAACCTCAACCGGCTGACATCCTCTGCAACCCATTGACCACAACCGGCAACCACTCAATCACCTCATGAGAACAACTCGGCATTCCAACAACCACCACCTTGATGTAATCAATCCACTCAGGCACCCTCACTGACCCCTACTCACACTGGTTCTTCAACCTCAGAAGCAACGAGATCAGCCACCAACACACCACCATCCTCAATGCCTCCATAACCACAAAAGGTTTCTCCAACATATGGAAGCATGCGGAGGTCAGGCCCCTCCTCAAGAAACCATCAGCTGACCCAAAAGATCCACAGAACTATCATCCACTCTACCTCCTCCCATTCCCCGTCAAAATACTGGAAAAGGTAATCAACATCCAACTCACTGCACAGCTAGAAAGAAACAACCTACTGGACCCATCACAATCGGGCTTTAGGGCCAACCACAGCACAGAGACAGCCCTCATTGCAGCAACAGATGACATCTGAGCACTACTTCACAGATGAGAAACAGCCGCCCTCATCCTACTGGACCTCTCCGCAGCTTTCGACACCATCTCACACCACACACTCATCCAGTGACTGTCAGATTGAAATCACAGACAACGCACTCAGTTGGATGGCATCCTTCCTCACAGGACACACCCAGAGAGTCTGCCTCCCCCTCTTCACCTTGCACCCTAAGCACACTGTCTGCAAAATATCCCAAGGCTCATCTCTCAGCCCCACACTCTTCAACATCTACATGAAACCACTAGCAGACATCATCAGAGCACGCAACATCAACATCATCTCCAATGCTGATGACATCCAACTCGTCCTCTCACTCTTACTGAACCCCACCCAGACAAAAAACAACTTCCATAACTGCATGAAGACCATAGCAACATGGATAAAGACAACTGGCTCAAACTAAACACAAACAAGACGGAAGTCCTTATCTTTGGCAGACACACTAACTTCTGCGACTCACTGTAGCTGATGGAGCTCGGTCCCACCCCGGGCCACAAACCATGCACGCAACCTTGGCATCATTCTGGACAGCAAACTCTCCATGAGACGCCAAGTCAATGCCGTCACATCTGCTTGCTTCACACAGCTGGATGTAGACTGTTGTTTGTGGAATTTTCAAATGGAATAAGCCCTACATGAATTTCAGGTGTTAAGACCTTGTTCCATTGCTAGTATAAAATAGCATGGTTGACTTGTGGCTAGTAGACAAGCCCAAGTGAGGGTCCGTTGAAGTGTGTGTGGGTCTATGTAAGTGATTGTGTATGGGTGTGTGGTGTGACAATGCGTGTGCATGTGAGGTTAATATCAGCATGTGTGAAAAGATATCAGTCTGTATGTGCATTGTGAGTGAGCTCTATGCACGTTTTTGGCTAACCTGTGATTATTTAGACATGAGCAAGCACAATTTTATAGTGAGAAACAGTAAAGTGGCAGCACTTATGGTCATCTTCATCTCAAACGTTAGGAGAAGCACTTCGGCCAGAAAAACATTTTTGGCAGGTTCTTTACATGTTCACGCCAGTGTCCAGGCTCAGCTTTAGTATGAGATCAGACAGCTAACCACACAGAAGTTCACAATGAAATGGACTTGTAGTGTCAGAAACAGGACCTCCCCAGGCAGGGTTCTGCAAGTGTTCTTGCTGTTTTCAGTCTTTTCATTTTACAACTGGTTAAAGCACATATTACCAACATTGAATTGACAGCAGCCCCTTGTTAACCAAAAATTTGTCAAGAAGGAGTGAGAAGTTCATTAAAAAACTTCAAAGTCATTTGAGTGAAGCCTCAGGGTTTGCATGCAGCTCTCAAGTCACAAAGTGAGGGAATCAACCCATTTCAGTATGGGTTGACTGAATAGCCATACAGGGGAGGGCACCAGAAGAATAATTATATTTTTAAAGGGTCAATATTACATTTTACATATCGTATGTGTCAGTGAACGTAGCCTCAAAATCTGGCATGATATTTGAGAGTGTTGCCGTTATGTGTGCCAGGGATGGGGATTATGAGATGTAGGGAGTGTTGCAGAACTCTAATGAAAGAGAACCCACCAAGACGAAATAAGACATACCCTGCTGCTTTGACCTGCATGTATCTTTAGTTCTAAAGGACAGTGAGTTCAGAATCTCACAACTGAATACTCCACCTGACTGGATTTTCTTTAGATCTCTTCCCTGTCTTGTTCCTCCTCTTGTCTTTCGATGTGCTCACTTCTCGGGCTAGGCCCTGACCTCCAAGTCTGCTGAATAAGAGGAGTGGTGTGGTGCTTGAGACAGGAGAAGAACAGAGTGGTAAAAAAGAACTGTATAACAAGAGGTAAAGTAGAAGGAGAAGGGAGGCAGAGAATAGTTAGAGAGGTGAGGTAGGGAGAGATGCACCAGAAGGAGAAAAAGGTGATATGACAGAAGGGGAGAAAGGTAAGGCAGCCTAAAATAAAGGTGAAGAGGAAAAGGTGAATAGAGATAGAAGAGTAGAGAGTTAACTAAGGTTTAAGAGAGAGAGAGATAGAAGGGAATGTAGAGAGAGGGAGAAGGGTGGGGCACATCCTGGGATGAGGTAAAGAAAGGGAGACTCAAGGTAGAAAAAGCTAGAAAGAGATGGTGGCAGAGAGAGGTTGCGGTGAACAGTTGGAGTGGTCAGATACTGAGAGAAGTATAGAGACACGAGCAAGGAAGAGAGAAGCAACATGAGAAGAGGTATAGAAAGGTAATTTTGAGAGATTAGTAAAGGAGAGACTAAAGAAAAGAGAGGGTTTAAGGATAGGAGAACAAGTGAGGTTCAGAGACAAAAGAAGCAGAGAAAAGGGGATGAGGGAGAGAATAAGCGGTGATGTTATTACAGACGTAGAAATACAGAGATTGAGAAAGAGAGTTGTATTAACATATAGACAATAAATAAGTTAGAACTACTGCCTTTGTTGTCACGTTTCGTAATAAACAGATCAGATCTATGGCATGTGACATAATCTTTAATTGTAAACTAGTCAGGCATATAGCTTTGATCAATGGCTTGTCACCATAACCAAGTTAGCTCTACTGTATTGAGCAAAACAGAAAAAAGTGCCATACAAGCACACTTTTTGTGTGGAAGCGCACACCTTCTTTCCAGCATATGATCGCAGAGAAATTCAATATGGGCAGATCCTAATCCCCTCTCTCTGTACTGTTTCTTAAACCTCTTTTCCTGGTCATCTCATAAGGTCTGGTGACATTGCATTGTCACCAGAGGTAGAGAGGTAAAGAGGCAGAGAAAGTAAGAGGTAGACAGAAAGAAGTAAGATAGTGAGTAGGTGTTGTAGAGGGAACAGAGGTAGGAATGGAGGGGAGATGGAGAGGTGAGGCAGGGTGAGGTGAGGAGGTAGACAGAGGGGTTAAAGAGAGAGATGTGAGGAATAGCAAGATGAAGTTGAGGTAAAAAGAGATGAGGTTAAGAGTGAGGTGAATTATATGAAGGAGAGATACAGGCAAGTGAGAGGGAAACAATGCACAGAGAGTACTGAGGTAACGAGAGAGTTGAGGTAGAAAGAGCAGATAGAGACGTAGCAATATAGAGGGAGCACTAGAGAATGGTAGAAGGAGACGAATGGTCATGAGATTGAAGTAGAGAGAGGTGTATTAAGAAAATGGTGAGGTAGACATAGGTTAGGAAGAGAGTTGAGAAAGAGAGCAGGTACACAAAGACGTAGAGGAAGGGAGAGAGAGAGATACAGAGAAAATGTTAAGTTGAAAGAGTTGAGGTGAAGTAAGGAGGTAGATAGAACAAATCATTTATAAATTAAATGGAACCAACTGACTGATCCTGTGGTGGGTAGACCCCATCTATGATTGTACACAGTGGACAAAAGACTCACTTGTAGTTCTCATTGTCAGAGTTAACTGTACCACAGGTATCAGTAACTTTAGGAGGTGCAATTACCTGAATTATCAGGTGCTATGATCGGTCACTCAAAAGGAGACCTTATAGAAGAAGGGGAACAACCAATTGAGCAGAATTATAGCTCCACCAACTTATGGTAGAGGAGCTTGCTACCCCAAATTATAATTCACCCATTTAGTCTTCACCTGTTTGTGGATAGGTTTAATTTGCATCTGCACATCCCTTATAAACGTACCTCCTTCTCTCCTTATTTAAGCACCAATGAGGGTTACATACAGTCAGCCATTGAATTTCAGTTTTTTAAAGGAAATATTAATATTATTATTATTAATATTATTATTATTGGCACAACTTGATATAGAGCATGCTGATCCAACATACATATCTGGCTGTTCTCCAATGCTAAATGTATCACGGAAAATCCTGCTGATGCCATATGGTGCAGTAAATATTCAGTGAGGAGTCTCACTGAAAGGAATTGCTCATATACAACCTCCTTTCCACTGATAATTCAGAAAGTAGTCCATATTTTTTAAAAGGACTCTCACCCACACAGATTTGTGGATTTTGTGGTTTTCTATGTCTGACATAGCTATTGTTGCTGGGCAGCCTCAACCAACCCTTGGAGGGAGCACTTTGATAGTAATCCTAAGGACCTGAAAAGGTCTGGAATTGAGGGATAAAAGAGCCTTCAAGTATACTCCAAATACCTTTACTCAAAGGGCATCTATAGCAGATTAAAAACAGGGCAGGGTGTATGAGGAGACTCTATTGGCTCAGACATCCACAGGTCAACATGTTTCAACTGGTCAAATGTACCCAAAAGGTCACCTGGCTTTAATCAAGACCATGCAGATCCCCTAAATTCTACGATCATTCATTTTCTAATAATATTGATATCGTGGTTGCATGCCACTTGCTTACTCCATCAGTGCATTCACACTCACTACTTCACCGTCATTTCCCAGCTTGGTATGACACCCGGAAGGCTGGCTATTACCAGTTACCTGAGTTCTGGTCAAATATGTGACATGTTATGAGACAGTATTCATTTCAAACCACATTACATTTTGTAGTGTGATCCACTGCACACACTATATTCTAAAAGTGTAGCATTCTTATTGTTCAGCTACCTGTGTCCATAACATGACCCATTCACTTGGTGAGAACCCTGTGTTCCAACTATGATTACTTTCAATCATGTTGACATTCATTCACAACCAGTGGGAGAGAAAAGTGTGACTACCACAACTATATCTTGGAAGTGTACTTAGAAATGTCTAGAAATTAGAGTCAGTGGACCATAGAGATATCACATCCCGGTAGATCCTACTTTTGAAAAATGTTGATATTACCCCATAGGATATTATGGGCAGGAGTCACCTGTGTCACAGACTGCAAAAAAGAGGATATGATGTTTGTTTGCATCTGCTATCTTTTTAGACAAAACATATGTCAAAGCACAAGGTCGGACCAAGGTCCTACTTACTACTCCAAGGCGAGAATCTGGCAGCCCACCTACTTGGCTCCCCATAAGTGCTGTATGTTGCTGAGCGAGGTGATGACACCAGCTTATCAACAGGAAGAGTACGGGTCCCAATTCCCGTACATGCGAATGCGTCATGTATGGGGTGTGTCCTGCCCCTGTGATAACATCACACATCGAGCACACGTCCCATAGTTAAATGCTGCACAGATCTTTCGTGCTCGATCCCACTCGTATTGAACCCTAACATAATTGTTGATATTTTGGTAATAGAATTACAGTATGTATGGAATGTTTGCATATGCTGGATTTAACATTTTTGAAACTCAGAGACGAAACTTATTTCAGGAAATGGAACTCTCCAAGCCTAATACTAAGGGGTGCCCAAAATTAATGGTCTCGAATCTAATGTTTTGTGGCCCAAAGTCTCTGTTATTTTGTATCTTGGAATGGTTGACAGTTGAGGATATGTTGGGCCTCTAGAGTCAACACCTCATTTGACACATATATTATATGTATAGGCATGCCCGAGCTGGCATTTCCTAGGTGCTGAGAATGTGATATGATGCAACTCAATGGGCTAAGGGGCACTCCTAGCCATCCAGCTATGGTATGCCAGTATATTTCGTAAACCCAGATTCAGCCATGGAATGTCATCATTCAGGCCCCTTGTGTTTGTACACAGTCTGCAGTGTATACCCATCGCTCCTCTCGTTCCAACAGGAGCTTGGATAACTGTTTTCTGACAGAGGTCATCCATACTTGTTCAAGTACTGTTCATTTGAAATTGTTCTCAGTGCAGTCACTGTCGATATAATGAAACGCCATCTTGGTTGTCACCCGTCTGTATCGTAGGTTGCTGCGATTTTCACGAATTAGTCATTTTATTTTCTTATGTATCATCTCAACATACTTCATTCCACAGAGGAACATGAGCAGTCATGCCTCATTCGAATAATTGCAATTTGCATTCCCATATAGAATCCACTCTTTCTCTAAGCCCAGTTCCAGTCTTTTTGTGGGCTTCATGAGGTTGCACACATTGCCATTCCCACAGGGATAGTGATCTGATACCTGTGGAAGGCCCAGGAGAGCCTATTGTTGTTCCTTCACAATTAGTTTTTTTAGTTCTAGTATAGACCAGGGCATCCCTTAGGTTATCTCATTTTGTGTACAGTAGCTTTTTAAAGGTTTGGGTACCAGTGTTCAGGATTCTCCAGTTCCTAAAGATAATCTTTTTCACATGATTAGAATAGGTAGCCACATATAGTAGACGTGGAATTTCATCCTTTTTTTATATTTTGTTCCATCAGTGCCTCCCTGTTGTTGTTCCTTGCCCTTTTTATTGATTTCCTTAATATTGCTTTGGTGTAACAGTTATGTCTCGGTTTTTTACTTAGGGTGGCAGCCTGTTTGTTGAAGTCATATAAGTGGTTGGAATTGCAGTGAAGACTTAAAAACTGTTTGTACAGTAGGTTTTCACGCAGTGTTTGCAGGTGGAAGCTATCAAAACTTAAAGGGCTGTTCTTATCTATTTGCATCTGATGTGTGTCTATGCATAAAAAGTGGTTTTGCTCAGAGAATGGGTACATTTTAGAAATTAATTCTATGTGTTAAAACATACAATGCACCTTTCTGCTGTTTCTGCATCACCATGCCAGATGACCAATATGTCATCTGTATACCTTCTCCATTCCTCGATGTTCTGTCTGAATGAGTTGCTGTCTATCATTACCCTGGATGATTCAAAGTGGTGCACGTATAAGCAGGCAATGCTGGGGAAAAGGTATTGCCCATGGAAGTAAAGTGTATCTCCACATTCGGGCCTTTAAGAAGGTTTTTGTAAGGATCAAATTGTACATCTCTCAACAATCTGAGAAGGTCCTTAAAATGTCTTACATAGGAAGGAATGTATATATAAATACAGAGTCAACTCTCTCTGCTGTGACCGTGTCCCATTCATGCCCACCTACAGGAACCTGGAAGCAGGCTGCGACAGGAGGCTTTCGGTGCCTTGCTATGTTTGCTGTTTCTGGGGACTGTAGCACTTTCAGCTGGACCCAACGAGAGGTGGTCTTGCTGCTTTTTTCGTTTTCTCATTCTCTGATGCAGCTCAACTAGGACTTCATTCGTGCAGTGGAGGTTGTATTTTAGACACTTTGGCAACTGCATGGGCCTGTGAGAGTCCACAGCATGTTTACAGGGTTGCGCCTCTTGAGAGCTGCCCTATGCCGAAGCTATCTTTCCTGCTTCAGATTTTCACCCATTGAGCTCCTTAGAATTGCAGATTACCCTCGCTGTAGGGAGTTGCGGCATTGGCTGGCCATGTGGCTTAAGCTTGCATTTTTTCTGTAATGGGCATGAGAGAGTGCAGCGGGCAGAAGCAGGAAAGTCATCTGGGAATCAAAAGTCACTAGAGGAGCATATTTATTTGCTACATATATTGGATAATTTTTCGCACTGATTGTGGCTATGTGAAATGGAAAAGAATTTTTGGAACTTTGGCAACTCGCATAAAATACTTGTGGCAATTCAAGTTATCTTCTTGTCAAGAGTTGTTGAAGCACAAAGTAACAAAAGGCAGTTGTAGATTGAAGATCCTTTAATAACAGAAGATCTCAGCCATCCATCAGCAGGACTCCTTCCAACTGACCAGGTACATTCAAGTAATCACATTCCATCACCATAGAAACCCACAGCATGTAACATCATAGTGACTCCTCATAGCTGTGCCTGCTCAGGACACAGCCGTGATTACTTTGACCATACTTTGACCATACTTATAAGGAATACCACACACCTTCCTCCTCTGATAAACAACAAAACAAAACAGAATAACCATGAAGAGAATAGTACATGTAGAAAAGAATAGGTACAACATCTTTATAAAGAAACCACCCACCAAGGAGATCAGATAAAGTCCTCCAAATGCCTTGGCTTTTTAACCAACCTGCCGGACTTTCTTGCGACCACAATGCCCTCTGACTCATGTGAGTTTTTGACATCACCACCAGCCCCTTTATGTACAAAAATCCTGTTCATATTCCAAATACGGTGATCTTGCGTACGTACAGCATTGTTAAAGGTCTTGACAACAAGATTGGGTTTGGAATTTTTCATGACACCAGCCAAACCTGGATGTTTGATCATGACCATATCCCCAACCTTCACATTAAGTTTCTTTACAGAATGCTTATCATCAAAATATTTCTTCCTCTGGACAACCTTCTTCACTTCTCTCATTCATCAATTGTCATCATCACAAGTTCTGCCAACTTCACATTCAAATTCATTGACCCAGGGAGGTTCTACAAACGTGTTGGGTAACCTACCTCTAAAGAGCTAAAAAGGCGTTTTCCCCGTAGCGCAATGAGGGGTGAACCTATACATCTCAATTTGCTTCAACAATTCTTCCTTCCAGTTAAGAGAATTGGATTTAGCCAAGGAAATAGTTTCCTGAAGAACTCTGTTGAGCCTTTCCACCATCCCTTTTGTTTCTGGATGGTATAGAGAACACCTCTTGTGATTAATTGATCTATCTGAAAGAAACGTACTCATCTATTTTGAAACTAACTGCACTCCATTGTCAGTGAGAGTCATGCGAGGAAACCCCTCACGACCAAAAAGAACATCCAAGAATTTGATTACAGCTTTACTCTCAATAGAATTAGAAATACAGACTTCTGGCCACCTGAAGAACATGTCAATGACAACAATGACAAATCTCTGCAAGCCTTCACCATGAATTGGTCCCAAAATATCTAACGCCATCTCACATCATGGACCTTCAGGTAATTTCCTAACTTCCATGGGTTGAACCCTAGTTTGTTTGTTCTTATCACAGAGTGCACACAACGAACATTCCCTGACCTGTCTCGCAATCATTTTATCCATTCCAGGCTACCAGTAGGAGAAATGAAGCCTTTCTTTACATTTAGACATTCCCAAGTGAGACACATGAGCAAGTTCGATTAGCTCTTTTCTCAGTCTTTCTGGAGGAATCAACTTGGTTCCCCTAAAAAGCAGACCCTTAATGACACTCAACTCATCCTTAATCTTCCAAAAAGATTCACATCCAGGGGTACTGGTTTTCTTGGCATTCCAACCACACTCCAACAAACGCATCACTTCCTTGAGAAACACCATCCAAGGATAGCGCATTACGCCACTTATCCTCAGAAATGGTTTTGCAATCAACCAGACACACAAAGCTGGTATCTTCATCAGGAAACTCCACATCATTAGACACCTCATGCTCTACAGAGACCAACCTGGAGAGGGTATCGGCCACCGTGTTCCTCACCCCAGGAAGGTACTCCAGATGAAAATCGTACTCTTGAAGTGCAATGACCCACTTGGTGATCCTACTGGAAACCAGATCCAGACCTTGCTTTGTAAAGACTTCAATAAGCGGCTTGTGGTCAGTTCGCACCACAAACTTCGATCCCCACAAGAACTTCTTACGTTTCCTGACCGCCCAATGCACAGCCAAGGCCTGCCTCTCGATCACTGAGTGCCGTGATTCAGCATCTTTTAAACCACAGGAGATAAACATAATGGTGTTGATTCCGTTTTCTCCCTTCTGTTGTAAAACAGCACCGAGACCTTTCAGGCTGGCATCAGTGGTGACAAAAGAACTTTTTTTGGGATCAAAACTCTTAAGTTTTGGGGCAGCACTCAGACATTTTTTGAGATTAATGAATTCCTCCTCACACACTTCATCCTAAGTAAAAACAACTCCTTTCCTCAGGCGGCTCCTCATGTTGACACTCATGTCAGCAAAGTTTTTCAGAAACTTGCCATAAAACTCCACCATACCCAAAAACTTCATTAACTCCTCTCGGGAAGTAGGTAAAAAAATCCTAGAAATGGTATCAACCAACTCTGCTTTAGGGAATACACCATCACCAGAAATAGTGTGACCCAAGTAGTCAACCATCCTTGTGCCAAACTTACATTTCTCTACTTTAATGGTGAGATTAGCCATGGTCAGCCTGCTCAAAACCTCTCTCAAACATCTCTCATGATCAGCTGTGCCTTTACGAAAGACCAAGATGTCATCCTGGTATACAGAGACACCACGAATACCTTTGAGGACTCTTCCCATGACCCTTTGAAAAATGGAAGCAGCTGAAACAAGGCCAAAAGGAAGCCTAACAAACCTGAAAGTGCCAAAGGGAGTCACAAAAGCCATCAAATCCCTGACGACTCTTTCAATTTTATCTGGTGGTACGCCGAGGTGAGATCGATGGTACTAAAAACAGTAGCACCACCCAGCAAAAGAACAAGTTCAGTTATGTTAGGCAGAGGATACTTATCAGCGATAACACACTTGTTGAGGTGTCTTAAATCCACACAGAGGCGTAGGCTGCCATTGGCCTTCCTGGCAGCAACGACTGCAGCCAACCATTTGGTGCCCTCAACCTCCTCTATGATACCACCTTCCTTAAGCTTTTCAATCTCATCACACATTTCATCACGAACAGCAATGGGAACACTTCTCACCTTACAGTAAACGGGTTGTGCTTGGGCTACCAACCATATTTCGTGTTCATAATCCAGCAGGCATCCCAATTCCTTCTCGAACACCTGAGGGAACTCACTCTTCATCCGCGCCACCAAATCAGAATCATCCACAACCCCAACAGGACACACAACATCTCTTTTTTTTAAAAGAATAGGAACCAGACCACTGGGATCCAAGATGACTCCCAAATCACCTTGATGTGACCAACTTATGACACTGTCACCTTTCTGAGAAACATAGATCTTTCCTGAAGTTAACCTCTATTTGTACTCAATGACACCCTCAAAGAAGCCTTGCAATTTGATGGGCTCACCACCATAGGCACACAGCTTGATGTCAGGTTGGTATAATTTGACCTTACCAAGGAGAGAATTTTGATAAAATCGGTTGGGAACAATGGTTATTTTTGCTCCAGAATCAAAAAGAACATTAGTAGTCTCACCATGAACACTAATGGTATCCACAGGTGAGCATTTAATCATGGCATCTCCATGTACTTGCAACACAATTTGACCACAGACAAAGTCAGTATCACCCTCCTCTTGTATTGAATCAACCTCTACAGAAACTTCTTTCACATTTGTTTTTGCAATTTTAGCTTTGCATGCAACAGCGAAATGTCCTTTCTTTTTACACTTGGTAAAGACCGCCTTTAGGGCTGGCCAATTTTTGTCATTAGCTAAATGCCCGACTTTGTCACATCTGTAACACCTCCTGACATTAGCAACAACCTTGGTCCTGTCATCTTCTTTCTTTTTTATACCTTCTAGGAAAAGTGTCAAGCGAAGTGTCGGCACTCTTCCATTACCCCAGTATTGTCATAGCAGCAACAACAGAAGCAGCTAGCTACTGAGGGTGGAGGCAGCGATTGTGGACACTGAAGGCAGAGGCAAGTTTTTATTTTCTCTCTTCTAGCAAGAATTAATAACAGGAAATGTTTATTTTTATTTACCTTCAGATTTGATTTAACCCTTGAAACAATTGAGGTCTCACTTTTCCTTCTCTCCATTGAAGTTGAGCAGTTAAGTAGTTGGAATTAGGACTGTTAAAAAACTCAGAAGCTGATCCATACAAGAAAAGAGACAACCTGTGGCACTTCAAGTCAAAGGAGGACATAAAAAATCTTTGTACATTGCCTCCCTATTGTCTCTGAGTTTTTTCTAAAGCTGAAATCCTTGGTGACAGGTAGAGCAGGTTTGCATAAAAACGAAATCCCTGGAGAAGACCCTCCTCTAAAGCAATCTCCCAGTAAAGCAGATGTAGAAGTTACCCCTGCTCAAAAATCTGTGATACAATTGGGCAACAAAAAGGTTTCATCTTCAGAAAGTATGCCCAAGAGTTCCAGGATAAATAAGGAAAACTCGATTGTTATCCCCCCCCTTAGACTGTCCCTTACCAGATATAGATCTGAGTATACTTATATATGAAGGGAATAAAAAAACTATTAAAAAAAACTCAGAAAGAGACCTTGTAACTCTTTAATAGTAGTCTAAGCGTTGAACCAACTCACACGGCGAGCTCTCTTGTTCGCCTGATTTTTCCATAAATAATTATTTTCACCTCAGAGGAGACTATGCTCTTAAACAAGTTTTGGAGTCAATGATGCAGTCATTTAAAAAAACCACTGTAATTTCAGACCACATTCTTGAATACTTAACTGCAATGTAAAATACTCCCACCTCCTGTAAAGAGTTTCTTTTCCCACCCAAGAAATGTGAGGAAATTAGGCATATGGAACAAATGAAATTTCTCAGTAAGTTAAGCAATGCAGTTGAGAAGAATCTATTACAAAGGTCATAAGCAACTATAGCTGGGAAAGCCTGTGTGAACTATAAAGATAAGCAGGATGGTGAAGACACTGGAACGGGCTACTCTCGGTGGAAGCTGTTCTCTGAAGAAGCATCAGTTGCACAATTACCTCCACAATCACCCACAAACTTAATTCTCTTACCTTGTTTCCCTATCGTCAAAAACAGTTGATACTAAAGTACAGGAAAATCTAATTAATTGTTGGAGCAGATATAGGACCAAATAAATCAGAAATTACAGGGCTACAGGTGTCCTCAAAAGAATTCAAAAAAGGTAAAAACCAAAGCACAGAATCACAAGAAGAAGCCCAAAATGGATAAGATTCAACATAAAGGAAGTCTGTCAAGAAAATAGCAAATGTTGCTTTTTCCAATTACCTTAGAATCAAACACAGGCCAAGCCCTGGAACCTTCTCCAGCTCCTCTTACTGATACCTTGAATCATTCAGGAAGGCTTTTAAGCCCACAGGTGCCTGAATTTAAAGTTACCTCTCTTCAGCGGCGGCTCTTCCGCTATGGGGAAGGAGCGTTGCCCCACTGCTTAAAGGCAGTAGATAAAAAATAAAATGATAATAATACTATTTTGTTATCATTTTTTTTCCACTGACTCAGCCAAGTCCGCTGAGTCTAAGGCGGGGTGGGGCCATCCTAGGTCAGCAGCAGCCAGGGAGGAGGAGTGGTGCGCACTGTAAGTGCGCATGTCGGTTTGGACGCCGTCTTAGGCCGGCCAAATCAACATTCGCATTTACATTTCTCCAACCCGAGCTGTGTTGGACAGCCTGGTGGAGAACAGGCATAGACTCCGAGTCCCTAACTGAGCGGCATTTCAGCCCGCTCAGACCAATCCCTGTGCTTCTCTCATGCTTGGTAATAGCATAAGAGCAGCATCTGGATTAGGAGTCTGGGAGCCTGTGCCCATAGACAGCTGGGAGCAGAGCAGACGAGCACTGAGAAGCGGAAGCAGAGGATCACCGAGGCAGCGGCCGGCAGTGGAAGGTAAGTGTACTTTTATTTTTTTCTCCATGCATGCACCCCGACTTGTGCCCTGGTAAGAACCCCTAACACCCCACAACTTAAAAAGATAGCCGGCCACCACTGCCTCTCTTGTATCAGAGGAATTAGCACTACCCTCTAAAGATATGGAAATTGTTACTAAGTTTAAGAAAATGAATATATCAGCAGAAAACAGTACTCTACTACAATGTTGCTCAATTCTTGAAATTAGAGATATTGTTCCTATTGATAATATACATTAAAATAGGCAAAGGATCTTAAAGCTCTTACATATATGTCCTCAACTTCAAGCTTTTTCCTCAGCAGAACTAAAGTTGGTATACTTCCTAGAAAAACATGATTTAGCTATAGCTCGAATTGAATTCTGGCCTAGCTTAATTCCTTCGATAATCATAAGAGAATGTGACGTCTTGTATAAAAAGGCTTTGATGTAAGCAGTATTCCTTACTCAAATTCAAGAAGCTCTCATATTTTCATATTTGATATTGAATCTCCTAAGTGGAGCTCTCAAGTAATTTCACCTAGTCATATAAATGCCAAGGAATGTTCTGATTCTGACATTATACAGGTTAATTTACATGGTAGCCAAATCAGAAACCAGAGACTGCAACTAGTTACAATTTAAAATGAGGAGGCATGTTGGTGCTAGCTTGCCAGCTCAATTAATGAAAACAAAGTAAAGAAAACCTTTTAAGCTACCTTTTCAGTAATAGCTTTAAAATGATGTCTTGGAATTTAACTTGCTTTCCTCAAGGGGAAAATCATTTCACTCTTGGACTCGAAACCTTCAGTTATCTGTTTGCAGGAGGCATGGCTCACTAACAATTTTACGTTAAACTCATAGTTTGTAATAGATGTCCCAGCTGAACCAGTTCCGAGAGGACATGTTAAATGACACCTCACAATCTTGTTGTCCACAGATTTTTATTGGGACTACAAGGTCCTTACTTTGCCCTCCAAAAATTTGCAAGGCATTCAAGTGAATCTTCCTAAAACAATTAATCAGCAAAGCAATTTTTGTTATATATATTGACGCTTACATCTCAGGCCAGCAATCAACTCCTTTTGGAATCAATTATTTGAAACTGTAGAAACCATATCAGATGGTGGAAATGAAGGGATTATACTTTTTATGGGGGATCTCAATGCAAAAATCTCTAATACTTTATTAAGGCTATCTCAGGATGAAGATCTCGCAGATGCTTGGGAAATTCTGGAAGTCACCTTTCCCTCCAATCCTAAAGTGGATAGGTGAGGTAGACTTCTCCTCGAATCTCTCCCTAGGCTAAATGCAATGGTAATAAATGGATGAGTGAATCTGGATATCCCTGCACTCCCTACAAGAAGAGGTAACACAGGCATTTCCTTCATTGATTATATAATTGCTAGCTATGACCTTTATCCCTTATAACTAATTCTGGACGTCCTTTTCTATCCAAGGAGTGATCATGCTATCCTTCACATGATCCTGGATTTATGGATATAAGAAACAGCAAATTGGTCCTTGGAGGCAGATAATGGCAAAGCAACTATTGACTTGAGGCACAACAAGATATTTTGGACATCGAAGAAGGTTGAGCAACTGAATAAAGCTTCCTTCCCATATGGGCCTGTTGTATGGAAAAAGAGGTTCAATTTCATTGTTCACTATGAAAATGTTAGAACTGCAGTAACAAATGAGATAAGGAAAGACAGTATGTTGTTAAAAAAGAAGAAATCATTTCGAAGGAACTTTATCAATAGGAAAATACCTTTGAAAATATATAATCTTATTCGGCTCCAATTCGTGGAATATTCCCCCTTAGATATAAAGAAATTAAAGTGCTCTGGAAAAAAGGAAAAGGATTCACCTCTCCTAAAACAGAAAGTAGCTGATTCAAAATGGTTCAATTTGCAGCAGGCGGCTTCCAATTAGAACTCAAAGTTGTTTTGGAGTTTAATTGCAACGCTTAGTGAAATCAAAAATCCCTGCCTGCAGTTTCTATCACTGGCCTGGTTTGGATCGAATATATTTCAAATCTCTACAGGGAAAATGCAACCTCAGAAACTAATATAGGGTCCTTAACTTTTATTCAGAACTCATTGAACACACCTGAGGAAATTATTCCTCCTACATGTAGCCAGACCAAAGCATATATAAAATAATTAAGAGCTTCTTCTGCTACGGGCCCAATGAAATTCCTGTAATAGTCCTAAAAAAGTATCCCAGAGCTTAGGGAAAATTTCTATCTCCACTCTTTGAGCACTGTTATCAGACAGGACAGATCCCTAATTCTTGGAAAGGCAGCATATAATACCCCTTCATAAAAAAGGCTCATGCACACTTCCTGCCAATTTTCAACAGATTGCTCTCCTCGATGCGACAGGAATTATTTTTTGCTGCAAGCATCCTGGAGCAGTTACAGGACTGGGCCTTCGCTAAAGCAATAATACCATGAGAGCAGGTTGGCGTTAGACCCAAACACTCACTCCATGATAATATTGCCATTGTTCAAACTATGGGCCTTATTATGATGGTGGTTGGACGAGCGTCCTACTGCCATCACTGCAGGATAGATACCGGACGACACTTAATCAGCGGTTCCACACACCTAATTACGATCTGTCCGCCATGCAGGCAGTGGGAAACATACCTATTTCTATTGTGGCATGTGCAGTGTGGCCCAGAAAAGGGTTGCAGCACAAGCCACAATAGAAATAGGCATGTTTCAAATATCCATGTCCCAGGCACCATGAGGTGCCTGGCACAGGGTCCATGGATGTTTGGGGGCACCACATGTGCCCCCCAAGCCCGATTGCAGATGCCAACCGGGGATGGGGACCTTGCTAGGGGCCCCAAAGTCCCTTTCCATTTGCCTGTACATGGCAGTCAGACCGCCGTGTACAGGCCGAGGAAAATGGATATCGTAATCCCTACGGCGGTGCCTGAGCAGGCACCACCCACTACTGTAGGGATTACGGTCCGACCACTGCCACGACAGGCTCCTTGAGCCCATCTGAAAAGCAGCGGTCTGTCCCTACACCAATGCACTCCGACCGCTGTATCATAATCTGGCGGTAGGACCGCTTCTATGGTTGGTGGTGGAACCACCACCAAAGGGCTGTCGGTGGATTCCACAGCCATCATAATGAGCCCCTATGATTGATAAGTATGTGTTGGAAAGTCACAGATTTTGTACACTGCCTTTATCAACTTTTCTACAGCTTTCAACAAAGTGGATAAGGCTATTTTAGGGAGGAAATTACTTGAGTTGGAAATTCCCATGAATTTGTTAAGAGTAATAATAGCAATTCTTCATTCCCCATGGTGTAGAGTGCTGATGGTGGAAACAAAGAAATAATTCCCAAAATACATACAAAGAACGGCTTAAAACAGGGTTGCCTTTTGGCTTCTCTTCTCTTTTCTGTCATTTTACATGATCTACCAGCTCAATTTGTGAGCATTATAAACTTTTCACTTTGCATTGCAGCTCATAATTTACATGTGGTAATGTATGTAGATGATGGGATTTTATTTGTCTCAACCCCACTTGGCCGCCAACAAAATTTGAGTGCCCTAAACACCTATACAGAGAAAAAGTTTGAAAGCACCATTATATCTAAAACTAAAGTATTAGCTTTCAAGGCAAGAAAACACAGCTGTTCCTTTTCCTGGAATCTAGGCGGAAACACTGAGGAAACATAAAATCTTACGCATATCTTGGTAGAGTGTATTCCCAGAATTTAGATAGTAAATTGCATCTCTATCATTTAGGAAGTAGGGCCTTTGCACAGACTAGTGCTTTAAATACATTTAACTCAGCTCATGGAAACAGACATTCTAAGTATATGAGACTATCTGTAATCTGTGCAACGGAGGCATTCAAGATTTGTAACATTTAATATTTGTATGTCTGTCACATGCAACACCCAGCACTCAATTTACATTCCCTTTGTACTTCAAGTTTAGGATAAAAAAAAATTATGATATGATTGCTCTTATAGTGCTGAAAGAGTATGTTTGCTATAATGCTTTTCAATTTTTTAGTACATTTCGGAAACTTTTGTGATCATTTGAGTTGTCCTATGGGAATTAATTTACATGTTACTATGTTTTTAATTTTTATATTTGTTGATCTCTGTTTGAGGTCTTAATCAATAAATTTGAATTTGATTTGACATACACAGTATATATGAAATATAAAATGTTCATCTGGACAAAACCGTCTTATAGGCATGGATGTGGAAAGCTTGTATTCAGGCTTACTCCAGGAAGAAATGCTGAGGGTTATGGAGGACCTACTTTACTCCACTCCTTGGAATCACACAACCCAGACAATTTGTTTTAGACTGCATTTGCTTGGTGCTAAAGAAGATTTTTTTCAAATTTGAGGGCACCGTGTACCAGCAGGTAAATAACACGTCCATGGGCAGTACCTTAGGCCTCAGCATTGGAGAAGGTATGTAACATGGAATGGAGAAGGTATATAGGTGACAATTTGGGCATCTGGCGTGGTGATGTAGAAACAGCAGAAAGGTTTGTTGTGTGGCTTAATACACAGAATTAACTTTGGAAATGTACCCATTCTCTGATCAACAACACTCTTACATTTTTGGATGTGAGAATCTTTCACAAAAATGGCTTCTTAAGCAAAGACATACATATTAAACCAGCAGACAAGAACAGCATTTACGTTTTGATAGCTACCACCTGTGACTGCTGCATGAAAAACTACAGTACAGATAGTTTTTAAGCCTTCGCTATTACTCTACCCACTTACATGGCTTCAACAGACAGGCTGACATATTACATAATAAACTCAGACAACGCTATTACTCTGAAGCAATTATAAGTAGATCAAGAATAAGGGCAAGGAACATTAACAGGGAGGCACTGATTGAACACAATAATAAAAAGCATGAAAACCCACGTTTTTGGCCATGTCTAACGATGTGAAAAAGAACATCAATTGGAATGGTAGCCTCTTAAACACTGGTACCCAAACCTTTGAAAAGCCACTGTATACAAAATGTCTTAACCTAAGTTTATGTCTTGGTTCATACTAGAACTGAAAAAGCAGTTGTGAAGAAACAACAACAGATGCTTTGAGGCCTTCCGCAGATATCATGATACTATCCCTGTGGGAATTGCAGTGTGTGCCATCTCACGAAGCTGACAAAAAGTATGGGTCTGGGTTTAGGAAACGAGTGGATTCAATATGAGCACATGAGGTGCAAATCTTCGAATGTGGTATACCTGATCACGTGCCGTTGTGGGATGAAGTATATAGGAGTGACATGTAGAAAAGTAAAATTATGAATTGATGAAAATCGTGGCAACCTAGGATGCAGACAGGGGGCTACCAAGATGGGTATTTATTATAACAACAGTGGTCAGTCTGCCAATAATGTCAACACCTGAACAAGTACGGATGACTTATGCCACAAAACAGTTATCCAAGGTCCTATTGGAGTGAAAGTAGCAATGGGTATACAGACTGTGCACAAACAAGAGGGGCTTGAATTTTGACATCCCATGGCTGAATTTAGGCTGACAAAATAGGGTGGCACATCATAGCTGGATGGCTGGGAATGCCCCTCAACCCATAAAGTTGCATCATATTACATTCCCAGCACCCAGGAAATGCCAGCAGGGAGCATTCATATATATATATAATGTGTGTGTCAAATGAGGTGTTGACTCTAGGGGCCCAGCACATCCCTAACTGTCTGCCAATCCTATTTATAACATGACTGAGGCTTTGGGTCACAATACACTGGGTTCGAGACCATTCATTTTGTGTACCCCATAGTATTAGCTTTGAGGAGTGTTCTTTAACTAAATGAGTTTTGTTTCTGAGTTCCAAAAATTGACTATCCAGCATATGCAAAAATGTCACACATACTATAATACTATTACCAAAACATCAACAATTATGTTAGGGTCAAAACAAGGGGGATCTGTCACAAAGATCTGTGCAGTATCTAACTATGGGATGTGTGCCCAAAATGTGATGTTGCCACGCTGGTGGACACACCCCTTGTGTGTGGCATGTACGCATGTACGGGAGTCAGGCCCATGCTCTTCAAATTCATATGTTGGGGCCCTCCCCTGGCACAGCATCATGCAGGACTCACGGGGGGTCAAGTAGGTGGTCTGCCGGATTCTCGCCTTGGAGTAGTAAGTAGGAAATTGGTCCAACCTTGTGTATTGACATATGTTTTCAGTGAAAAGATAACAGATGCAAACGAGCATCATATCCATTTTTTTGTAGTGTGTGACACAGGCGACTCCTGCCCGTAATAACATATGGGGCAATATTAGACCTTTTCAAATGTATGTTCTACTCGGGTGTGCATCATATGTCTCTGTCCAACTAACACTAATGTCCGGACACTTCTAAGAAGACTTGCAAGGTAATGTTGTGGTAGTTCAAAACGATTGAAGTTAATCATTGTTGGAACACAGATTTCTCCTCAATTGAATGGATCATGATTGAAATGAATGCTGTCTCATAACATGTTATCTATTTCCACAGAACTCGGGTATCTGGTAATATCCAGCCTTACGTATGCCGTACCAAGCTGGCAAATGATGGTGAAGTAGTGAGTTTGAATGCCTGATGGAATGAGCGATTGGCTTACATCCACAATATCAATATTAATTAGAAGGAAGATTAATCATGGTACAATTTAAGGGATCTGCATGGTCCTGATGAAAGCTGGGTGACCTTTTGGTCTGTGTTTGACCAGCTGAAACATGTTGACCTGTGGATGTCTGGGCCAATAGAGTCTTCTTAAACATCCCACCCTGTTTTAATCAGCCAAGGTTGCTCTACAAGGAAAAGTATTTGGGGCACACTTGAAGGCTATATTAATCCCTTAAAACCACACCCTTTTCGGGTCATTAGGACTATCATCAAAGTTCTCCCTCCAAGAATGGGGTTGAGCCAGCCTGGCAATTGGAGAACTAGTAGGACATGATGATGAAGCATTCCACACATCTGTGAGGGTGAGAGTCCTTTTAAAAACTAAGGACTATATTTTGAATTATCAACAGGAAATAGGTTGTATATGACCAATTCCTATTGGTGGGACACCTCCATGAATATGTACAGAAACCTGTTGGGAAACAGAGTTGTCCATCCACAAACATTTCCCTCTCCCCTCATGTGATTTGGGCCCTGTGGATGCAGGCGCCGAGGGAAGTACAGAAGCAATCACAACCTTTTTTATTCTACTGTTGTCCATGGTTTATTTTATTTTTTATCTAGTCGGATCCCTGTTAGGGGTTTTACTCACAGCTCTCTTCTTTTTATTTCTCTTGTGGCTCACTTTTGCCTGGGTTCAGGCTGTTTTTTTTTTTTCCTTCATTCACCTCAGGTTCCAATGTCTATTGGCTCGGCCCAATGATTCGGAACTGACCTAAAGCTGGGCACCAGAATAGACATTACCCCCATACGGGTACATCTCTCTCAGATTGTCCGATTAACGGCAGCTGCACCAAATGGGGTAGGAGGGCCATTGCAGCAAAGAGAGCTATACAGGTGTAATCAATGGGCAAGGTATGTAATCCTTTGCATTTTCTATATCCATCACTTCCCACTACACCCTAGCCCAGTTCGATAGCAAGAACCAGAATCTTTTCTTCTTAGAATTTTTCCCAGTAAGTCCATTTTTGACATATAAAAAAGGGAGTCTAAGGACTCTAAGTGTTGAGGGGGGTACCGCCCACCCATTTCTGACAGATTTCTCTTCTTGCCCGTAAAATAGAGTAAAACAGGAGATCTCTGGCAATTCCTGTAATCCTTTCAACCACTCCATAGATGATCAATGAAAGGCTTACCTTAATATGTAGACCCAGAATACCTTAATTGGTCTTACCCACTTCGTCCCAAAACCTCAGGATTCCCGGGCATTGCAGAAACATGTGACATCTGTCGCCTTTTCTAACCCACACTTTGCGCATTTAGCAGATCTTTCTTTTCCTATCTTCAACAGCTACTCAGGTGTTATATATACCCTGTGAAGTAAAAAGAGGTGGTTTCTCCTTAAAAAAGCGGGCTTAACCATGGAATATAATGTACACATAGATACTTGCCACATATTTTGTAACTGCTCCCTCAGCAAGCATCTTCCCCACAATTCTTCTGCCAGGGTGAAATCTCCATCCATGAAATTCCCAACACCAGATTGAGACTTCCTTGTTTCCTGGGGGTTTCCCCACAAGCTGTTCTTCCAAGAAATTTACAATGTCCAAGTGCAACTTCTGGCTTTGCTCCCAACTTTTCAATGGTAAATATTTAAATTTCGAGAGTTTGCTCCCCAATAACTCATTTAACTTATGCCATGGTAAAAAGTTACTGTCTTGAGTTAAATCTTCCCAGTAATGCACAACTGCATTCCTTATCAGTAGAGCTAGCTTGTCTTTGATGCATTCAGGGATCCCTGGAGACTCCCAAATAGGGGCTGAATAGGAATAATAGTCTAATTTTGACCATCCTCTAATAGTATACCACATTATAGCCAGTGCTTGTAATACTTTTAATTAGATTTTTTTGAAGAATTTTGGATCTCTAAAATTGAATAGGAACCTATCTATACCCATATTACTTTCTTTTATCATCGCTGTAAACATGGTCCCTAATTCTGATCCATCTGGAGTATTGAAAAGCATTCTCTAGTTCGTCAGTTGGAAGGCCCACGCATATTATTGGATATCTGGTAGGGATAATCCCCCTTTTTCCCTTCTTCTCCGCAGTTTTTTCCATGATATTCTGATCCCCTTGTATGCCCAAATAAAGGCGTTTATCGCCTGCTGAACCTTATCAATCAGTGACTTCTCAAAATGCAGGGGGATCATATTGAACAGGAAAGAAATTTTTGGCAGTATCACCATCTTGACCAGATTGACCCGCCCAAAGATTGTTAAGGGTAGATATACCCATCCCTTCATTAACTTTACGATTTCTCTTAATACTTTACCCAAGTTTATTTCCGGGATTTAATTTTTAATGTCAAGTATCTCATCTCCTTCTTGATCAGTGGGTTTTATTTTCTCTGGTTCCATACCATGTTCTCCGTTTTCCCTTCATTTACTAGATACCCAGACACTTTGCCAAAATCTGAGGCTGTAGGATAGCCGGCAAGGCCGCTATGAGATCTGAGGAGAAAACCATAAGATCGTCTGCATATAATGTTACCTTCTTTACCCAACCCTTGGGAGAGAAAGGCAGAATGTTAGCTGCCATTCTAAGTTTATGTGGTAGGGGCTCTATGTAAAGATTAAAAAAAGGAGGGATAGGGGGCAACCTTGTCTTGTGCCTCTAAATATTTTAAAAGATGAGGATACATTTCCATTCACTAATACTCTTACTGAGGGATCCCGATATATTAGTTGAATCTCTCTACAGAATTTATCCCCAAGCCCGTATCGTTTCAAAATAGTAGACAGGTAAGACCACTTCACCCTATCAAATGCTTTAGTAGCATCTAAAGTTATCACTGCTAAGGGTGTCGAATGGGTGGTTGCGAAGTCAATGGTCCCTATAGGACCGTACGTTAACTCATGTAGATATCTTCCTTTAATAAACCCCTTCTGGTCATTATGTATCAAACCTCTGACTATTTTACTTAGCTTCTATGCCAGAATTTTTGTCAAAATTTTATAGTCGGAGTTCAGGAGTGATATCGGCCTATATGAGTCACAGCTTGCGGGGTCTTTACCTGGCTTCAAAATAAGTGTTATTGTCGCCTCACCTCAGGATTTTGCTAACTGTGTCCCTTGCTCTAGAATCTCCCCGAACATTACTGCCATATACAGGATTAATAACACCCCTAGAATTTTATAAAACTCTACTGGTATATCGTTGGGCCCTGCAGCTTACTTGTCTGTACGGCCTTTCTGACCTCCTCCTGAGAGATGTCCTGATTTAAAAAGTTCTGATGGGTTAAGTCAAAGGATTTAATGCAACCTGCTAACCAGTGATTGACCTCTTCTTCTGGAACTGCTCCCTCTTCTAAATATGGGTCCAGAAAATAGTCCTTAAGGCATCTTCTATCTCCATCTCACTGGTCAATTTAGCACCTGTCTGGCCATCTTTGATTTCCTTAATCAGATTTCTATTTTGGTCTGCCTTAATCTTCCAAGCTAACAGCTTCCCTGCTCCCTCCCCATATTCAAAATGGGCTAGCTTACTAGCGTCCCATCTTTTCTTAATCTGAGTGTGGAGAATATCTTACATTTGATCTTTCAATATATGCAATTTTGTTTCTGACAAGGTCCTTCTATCTTTCACTAGATTTTTTTTATATCAGACTCTAACTTTTTCATTTCATCTTCTAACCGACTCACCTCACTTCTATATTGTTTATTTCTGTAACAGACAGCACTCATGATCTTACCTCTAACAAAAGCTTTAAGCGTATCCCATACTATCCGGTGGGGGAGCCAATATTGATCTTAAGAAATTCTCCAACTTCTACTTTCAGAGAGTCCATTACGTCGATATCTACAAGTGCGATATAGTGCCCATTTCCTTTAAGTAAACCTACTAGTATGTCTGATTGTTAATGTTACTGCAGAGTGGTCTGACAAGTGGGCCGTCTTGTACCCAATATCCAGAATATCCCCTCTCAGGCTCACGGATAAAAATAGTCAAAAAATAGTCTATTCTGGATCTGTGTCCATATTTCTTATTATGGAAGGAGGCACCCTACAAGCAACCAGCACTCTCTCTCCACCGGTCACAAACAGCATAATGTTTTATCATGGTCTTCAAAAGTGTTAATACTCCATCGCCTATTTTTGTTTTTGCTATGATCCACCTACCACCCTTATCCACCCGTGTGTCCAGTATGCATATCTTTGCCTGTTTTTTCACCAATATTACCACCCCTCTTATATTCACACTCTGATCTGACCATATCACCTGCTGTACCCATCTTTGTTTTCTAAATAGCTCGACACACTCATTTTTCACCAGGTGGGTCTCTTGTAAAATCAAGGAGAGTCTCTTAGGTATTGCAAAATTCTATCCCTCCTCCTTTTTATGTGCAGCACATTCATATTACATGTTAATACCTGAATCAACATATTCCTGCTTTTTTCTCCCTACCCTCTATCTGGACGCATGTAGCTCTTCTGGATGAATTATATCTCTCTGAGGATTTGGAGGAGTTTTTTAATAATTCTTTTCCCATATGCTCCCCATCCTGTGTTCCCCCGTTGTCCCCCCCGCTTCCCTCCCTTGGAGAACCCACCTATACTTCCTCCTGGACCTGATGTTAGACGATTTTCTTTTCTGGCGCCTTTGGCACCCAGCACGAAATAATAAACAATAAACAAAAAGCATAAGCAAGTTCATGTGACCCCCTTTACCTTCCTAAAACAGGGCACACCATGACCTACAGCCTACTCTTATCCTCATATTATAACCTAATTTCCAGCTCCTCCCTTCTTAATAGGATCTAACAGGTCGTCTGCCTCTTTTTGACTTCTTAGTATATGCATTTTGTTATTGTACATAACTCTTAGGGTTGGGGGAAATTTAAGCTGTGCTGTGACCCCTACTTTTTTTAATTCTTCTAATTGAAGTCCCAACTCCCATTGCCTATCTAAGGTAGCTTGTGATAGATCTGATCTAATCTCAAAAGAAAGTCTTTCCACCTTAATTTCTTCAATTTTTTCCTTTAAAGCATAGGTCTAAAAGTTAAGGAGAATCTACCGCGACTTAACCCAGTTGGGATTTTTTCTGAATGGATCTCTATGTACCCTTTGAATATCCTTTGCAATGTCCACCTCACTCTCCTCAATCTGGACCGTTGCCTTTATAAGGGAAACCCAAAAGCCTTTAGATCGTCGCTTTCCTTCCCCTCCGGGATATTAAAAATCCTCAATTTATTTCTTCTTGAGTTATATTCCAGCTGCTCCAGCTTCTCCTGCAGTTCTCGCTCATCCCGTCGTAGCGCCTGTAATTCTGTCTTTCTGTTACTCAAGTCCTCTCTCAACTCGCCACGGTAATCTCAAGAGTTTGCGTCCTTACATACAAAAGGTCTATCTTTTTCTCAAGGGCCTCGCAAAAACTTTGTATTTCACTTTGATTTGCTTTGGAAACCGCAAAACCTTTCCTGATATCCACCGTGAGTGAAGAGAACATTGCTTCTAAGGAGCTAGCCGGAGCCTTTAAGTTTGTGTTTTCTTCTCCCAGCACTTTTAAAGCCATATCTAACAGAAGTTTTTCCTTATCTTTATCCTTATCTTGAGAAGGGTCATCAGCTTGGGGCCTAGCTTTCCCTCCTACTGAGGACGTATCTTAACTAACATTATTTAAAGCGGTTTCTTGACTAGACCACTCTGGGTTGGGTGTGCCCTCCTCCGCTGCCATCATTGACAAAACCGATTGTCCCCGTATCCGCTCTGCAACCCCTATAGCTTGCTCTCGGAGGGTCATAACGGGGGTAAAACTTTAAAGAAGGACCTCAATAAGGGAGTAATTTTTAATTTATGCTCTAAAACCTCAGTCTTCCTTTTCGCTTTCCCTGTCCACTGTGACTCCTTCCTGGGCTTCTCTTTAGGTCTACACACCTGAGGTCGGGGATAATCTCCTTCCTCAGTATGCTCAGACATCTCATATGCTGGGGGAGTACTCGAAGACTGCTTAGGGGGGTGTTTTTACCACCCCCGTTATTTTAACAAACTTATCTCTCTCAGAGAACTTGCCCAAGTTCTGTTTTTTCCCACCTGGACTAGCCCCCCTACCTCTTACTTGTTTGGCTGCTTTGCAGGTAAATTGCTTACCTGATTTTTCTGCCTTCCCTCTGCCAAATAACAGCTCCTCCTTATTGTTTCTGCCTTCAGAAATCTCAACAACACCTAGAGAATCCACCAGTTCTCCAGGGACTGCAGGAGCAGCGCATGTATTGACGTTGCTCCCATTGACCCAGAGGAGACATCGCGCTGCTGCCCTTCGGCTCTTCCTGAGTTTCTGTCCTTCCTGCCACTGAGCAGTTCCTCCACGGCCTCGGCCGCACAGTAAGGCACATCGCTGATCATTCATACGAGAGGGGAGTGGTTGGGGGTCTGAAAACTTCGCACAGTGGTGGGCGCTAGTCGGTGCTCTAGCGATCTGCCCACAGCGCGGCCACCATGTTCTCCTATCCCAGGCTGTTTGTTGTCTGAGCTGGCGAGTGAGGGGGCAAGCTAAGGCATATTATCTGTCAGGGCGGTCCTGATATGTGGGTGCAGGCCACTTAGCTGGTGAGTGGCAGTTCATTTTTCAGAGTGACTCCTGAATTACCCACAACATTTAATTCTTTCCTACACATTTCCTGGTTCTTTCGCTTCAGGGTCTGAGAATAGCATTGTAGCAGGAGAAATGCCCTTCTTTTAAGGTGTGGTCACATGAGTGCAAGGTGAGAGCCAGCTTACTTACGGAACTCTTCTCATACTGTTCAGCCATTTTTCCCCAGCTAGGTCTTACTGTGTGGTTTTCTTTCCATCCTAATCCGTGCTAGGATCTCTGTATCAGCGTGGTCTAGGGCATCACAGTCACTGCATGCTCCACAATTTGAAGGTGTTTATTCATAGTAAGAAAACATGGACCTAATAGACAGAGAATGAGACTCCATAACTGGTAAGCTCTCCTGTAACAGGACCAGGGACATGCACGCAAGACTGAGCATGGACATACATTACATTGTGTTTTTTGGGAGAACCATGAGATCCACAGACAGTCGGAAAGAACCCCACATGAGAAGGAAAGAAGTCAACCTCCAAATCTTAGGTCAATGCCCTTGAAATTCGCTGCAGATCCTGTCACAAATAGGAAGATGGCATTAAAATGAATGTCTGAACATGGTAAATTCAATTGTATTTACAATGCTCGCGCATGGGGACTAGCTGTACTTGGCGGAAATGGACAAGTCCCCCAACTCTCTGCCGCATAGACAAATTACTCATGGAGCAGTACCATGACTCTTGTCCCTCAGTTCAGTTCTGCAATTCTAAGCGTGATTTCATTTTAACTGTTAAAATGCCCTTTCCGGGCAAAGCTGATTATGTTGCTTGTTTGGTATGATCCCTCGTGGCGGCATACAAAAATCTAAATGCATTTTTTTGTATGAAAGTTGATATGTGCTAAGAAGTGAGCATGAGGAGCCAGCATCAAAATAAGCTGCCAGTGCAAAGAATCAAATGAATAGGGTTGAAATTGTGTCTTTAAAGAGGAAAAAGATTTGCTGCTCTCTGCGCTTTATCAAGGATCGTGACCTGAGCATAGAGAGTCTCAGCATCAGAAACATACCATGCACTTAAAATAAAGACTGCCTCCAGATATGCCAAGGGATTGAAAGAACAACCAAGCATTCAAATTCTATTTTTGTTTTCTGAGCAATCGACGTCTTATCATTCCGAGGCATGCAGTAAATGCATGATTCAGTCTAACATAAATTTCTTCCAGCAAAAATGAGAACATGATTTACAATTTGGACCTTGAATGGTAAATTTAATAATAGTGGAGGGACATCATCAAAATGATAGCTGATTAGCACTACTCCAGGTCAGCTCTATATCCTCAGAATCAAAATCTGTCAATAGTTATGATTTAAAGAAGGCATCTGCAGATTTTACTGCTTGACGTGGAAAGAAAAACTGTGAATAATTTTGAGTGATGCCTCTTAGAATTGTAAGCATTTGCACAGATACCATGCAACCTGCGCTCAAGGCAAATATGACTGCCGCAGAGGTACCACGGTTCTGGGTACCAAGAAGATGCAAAGCGGAGCAGTAAAGACAGGGGAAACCCAGCCAACTCTCCACTAAGCCATAGGAAGTGGGACTTCTCCAGTGCTCCCCAGCACTCCCTCCCAAACTGAAGATCACCTATGCTAAAGATATGCCTTAGAAAGGTGGAGAGAAAGTAATGCAGTACCCCTAGAGGAGAACGGTGTTTCCAGGACAGAGCCACGAGAAGTAAAGAAAGGGCAAACGCTACCCCTTGCTAGCTGCCGTAACAAAGTGAACCAATTATTTGCAGGGCAGCAACAGGGGAGGTGAGTGGAGACTGGAGAGTGTACGACGGTGGGAACAGAAAAGGGACTCAGCAAGCCATGCTTTCTTAGACGCTTAGGATAGAACCACCAAAGCCTAGTGTCTCCATTTACCTCTAACAACAATAAATGGAGTCATGAGTCCTGTACAGACGCAGCGATGGGCCTTCCCACTAAGCGGAGATCCTTGTAACATTCTGAGCAGAAGATATCAGACGCCTATGAAACGGCAGCGCTGAGTTGCATGTAATAGAACATTACAACTACAGACAAAGACACAAAGGATAGGAGGCCAAAACCTGACACTGGAGAAACGTGAAAGGCCACATCACAGGCCAGTCTGCTGACATTCAGTGATAGGTAGAGCAAGATGGCCCTTTCATCAGAGGGAACAACAGAAGGGCCTAGCACTTATCAGACTACAGCGAGTGACTCCATCTATACACTGAATTATACAACCAAATAACTAAGAGATATTAAGAGGCACAAAAAAGAAAATATACCAGCAAGACATAACGTCTGTTTTACCAGCCCTCGCTGGAGAGTGGGACAGACCTCAATTCTGTAGAAACTGTGCAACAGAAAACATTGGTGTATTGATTATAGGACCCATGCAAACTCTCCGCCACCCAAAGAATCGCAGACAAAACATAATAAGGATGTGGGATTGATGTGCTGGGTAGCTTAAACCTCAAAAAAGGAGTAGCAGCTGCTCAGTAATAGGGCCTTTCTCATAACTTTGAGTGGTCCTACAACTAATTGGAAGGAATCCTATTGTGCAACCCTTAACTGGAATACCTCAATAACTCAAATGGAGACATATAAAAGCCCAAACAAGAGTGGAATGGCAAAAAAAACAATAATTCAAAGATAATTTCAAAAAACTGTTGCACCACAAGAGAGTAATCCGTCCACAGACTTTAGATAGCCAGACAATAAAACTCACAGATGGATTGAAAGAAATCCAACAACACTCAGACCAGGGTCCCTTAGCTACTAAAGAAGGGTCTCTCCTAGTGCCTAAAAGCTTTTAAGAAGCAGCTCACCTAATGGGGTTACACAATGAAACCCCTAAAATTAGATCACAAAACAAAAGTGAAAAAGCAACATTAGTAGATAACGTGGACTTCATCAATTGCAAAATAAACACTAATTGTATTGTAAAAGAAAAAGGTGCTGAAAATAAAAACAGTCAGAAAACATAAAAAAATAAAGGCACATCGACCAATTCAGCGGCATCCTAACTAGACTTTCATTATTATATCTTCAACTATAACATAAACATGGCCTGGAAACTTGTTGCACGGCCCTTACTGTGTTAATCTTCTCATGTCTGAGTCAATCCAAATTGTAGAATAGGAGAGAGGGCTTGTCAATTAAAAACTCTGAGTGAACAAGATATGATAAAGGGAAGGGGGCATAGAAGGTTTATCAGCGATCTGGGAGATAATGTGAACCTGGCCAATGAACAGCACCTCAAAAGAGATAAATGAACGATCACCTCCAGATTCTCTAATCGATGCTGGACCACTTTACCATGAAACTCAAAATCTCAGTCGACACTGCCTAGTGTGCAGATCAACAAAGAGATGCAAGAAGTATATTTCAATTTTGGAAAGAGATGCCTAAATAACAAAAAACTCTCTGAAATTACCTCCCAAGATTCAAAAAAGACGATTGAGAGGCCTCTGATTTGCACATGTATGTTCAATAAAACAATCCCCAGGAGAAAGAAACTGCATGGTTCATATCTACCTACCACAGCCCAACGAATGCTACAGAAAAGGGTCTGAGCCATTCCTAGAGATTTGACAAGAGATAGATAAACTTCAATCCCAGAGATAGTCTCGCCGTTGACTGTGGACGGTGATAGATCTAGAGCAGTACTGTATACTATACCGGTATATATTCAGAATGAATCTTGATCAGGTATGGCTGGTTCATAGAAAGGGGAATCATCAGATTATAAAAATAAAGATGGACATGGAGTACAGATGTCAATAGATGGTGGCTACTTTGCGTTCTCTTTTACAAATGTAAATTACATTTTATGAGTTATCAGGAGATTAGAAGAACGCAATAAAATCTAGCTGTGGGGTAATAAAAATGCAAAAATAGATTGAAGTGGATGCAGTGGCAGTGAATGAAACCTCTTCTTGGGTATTTACAAACAAATGATTTCATAGTAACTTTATGACTCCTGAGTCTCTGCAGACGAGGCGTAGAACTCGGCACATAAAAGGATAGGACAGGCCTATCTCTGCCCTGACTCTGGCGGCTCCGCAGTCGTAAATTTTCTATTAAATCATTTGTGAATACCGTAAAAGAGTAAACTTACACAAAAGTGTACGTTTTCCTTTGTGAATCGGACCCAAAGATTCCTGTGAGCAAGTATTCTCTATGTTCTGCTCAACATAAGTGAAGGAGGCAATAAGGGAAGCAATGAGCTTGATATACCAACATGTGATATTATTGATTAATGTTAATGTCACAGGCATGTGTTACTTTTCATGAATCACAGGAACTATTTCCAACACGTAGAGTAAGACAGTGAAGTAATAGGCACTTAAGAGGTTATATTGGGCCATATGTACATGGATTAGGAATAGTGATTTCCAAATAGCGATTTCATCTGAATCGCCATTTGGAAATCGCTATTCCTTATGTATGAAACTTTTTGTTTCATATTTGTGATTCCTAGTGGCTCGCAAATCAACCTTCCACATGAATATTAATGAGGTAGGTCGCAGTTTGCGACCCATGAGGAATCGCAGCCATCACACGGATGGTGGCCTACTGCGGTCAGCAGACCACCATGTCTGTGATTGCGTTTTAATAAAAGTTTTTTTTAAACTAAAACGGGATGCATTTCAACAATAAAAAATGAAACGTTTTGTTTTAATTTTTTAAGAGCTGACAGTGGTCCGTGACAAATCTGTGTATTCCCAACATTCACAAAGGAAAAGGGGTCCCCTGGGGACCCTTTCCAATTTCCGAATGCATTACCACATTACCAACTTGGAGGTGGTGGTAAAGTGCAACCGCATTTCAGTCACAAAACATTCATACATACCAATTCAATTCGGTATTTGGAAGGGACACCCTAAACACGCCACTTCCAGATACAGTATTGCAAAACCCAAATTATAATTTGGTAACAAGTTACAGAATCGCTATTTGGGCTTTGTACATTCCAAAAAGCATTTTTCCGGTCGCAAACCAGCCAATTGTGCGATTTGGCCCATTTGCGACTAAGAAAATGTTTCATACATATGGCCCTTAGAGTTTAAGGCATGCAGAGCACCTGCACAAACTGGCAGAACTCCCGTCCAACAAGCAAATTGAATTAGCACCCTATTTAGAATTCAGCAATGTGGCAGCGGTCAGATGACCACTGGTTAATACATGGCATAAATTGGGTGTATTACAGGATCTACAAATAGGAAGCTAGAGCCCAAAGGCAGACCCGAATCCTGACCCTGGTTCTGATGCTAAAAGCAATTAAAAGCAAATGCCCTGCATTTCAGGTGTGTGGCCGACCACAGAGTCTCTGTTGTCAACAACGTACGGTAAGTACAGACTGTACATGCGAATATAGCCACACAAACAGAATACGTATTGCACAGAGCTAACAACAAACAAACCACATGAAGTAACTAATATCTGAATAAACAAAATGTATTCAATTGCCAATTGCAGGAAGAAATCGTGTAAAGGCAGCCCATATCCCATGGAGAGGACCATGTGAGGACAGAGGAATTCAAAAGTGCATTTCCACAAAAAAGGGGCTCAAATGCAAAAATGTTAGCAAAGGTATGAATGTCACAGCAGCAGATAGCCGGAAGTACGAATACAAACTAGTACAGTAAACTATAATGTGAAAGACTATGCCTGGACCCAAGTACAAAAATCCAATTTGACTGGTAAAAAAAGAGGACCTTCATTGGTTAGAAGTGTGTGTAAGATGAGATAATTAGCACCACCGAACAGATTGTGAATGCCTGATAAGGGACGTAGAACTATATGGGTGTCGTTGGCAACTGTCATGAGAACAGTAGTTGAACTCACCACAGACAACATTGTGTCGGATGAATAGAGATTACAACTTTATTTATTTGATTACTTAAAATCATTGTAAATCGATGAAACCGAAAGAAGAAAGATCACACAAATATTACAAACAAATTAAATAAATAAATCTCAGAACTGGAATAAGGAGCGGCAGAAAATATTCATGCCACTGGACTTGAACCTTGAATGCTAAGATTACAAAATTCCCACTCAGTAATAGTTTCGATGGGAGTGGCCAAACAGATGCCATTACCACACCAAGGCTGTTGTGTCACTAACCTGTTGCATTCAACAACAGCCGGCGACCCCAGGGAGTTCCGTCATAGGTGGACACTAGTAGTAGTCACAGAAACGACGTAATCACAAACAAAAATGAATATAAATTGGAATATCAAACAAAAGAAGCAGTTGACACAAACCATTAAGTCATAGACATGTAAAAGAAGGTCATTATTAGGTGAACCCATGTCGGAAGGAGCACTCTTTGACAGTCCATCTGTTACCATGAATAATGTAATGAGTTATTACACTTGAGGTCTGCACTTACCACAAAATGACACATTTGACCAACCCGCCAAAACATAATGTCACGTAAGATGTGCACCTTTCTCCATATCACGACAGGCACTGTTCGCAGACCAGGGCTGTCAAAATCATAACCATTGCTATTAGGTGTCTAAATTTAATAGTTTAAATGAACGTACCAACTCTGCAACACCCAGAATACAATAGGTTGTTACATGTGTGGAAGCATTGCCGTGGGGTCATGTGATCACCTTAATGTGACCTGAAAGGCCAGGACTCCAAAAAGGCCCCACCAATGAAAGGGAATCCACGTGTACACTGAAAAGACAAATATACACCAAACGTGATTTGTTACCTGACAAGGCCCCCTTCCCATTACTGTCCGAAACTGAAGTGGAACACATCACAAATCATACATAATATAGGTAAATGTTAAACTAGAACCATCACGTGATGGCAAATCGTGTAGAACAAAAAAATGTAAAAGGGTATGCATATGTAGGGCGGGTAAGTAAGAGCGAAATAAATACGTCACAAACTTCTGGAGCAGGGAAGGGGCACATCGCACAATACAATGTAATGATAATTAACAAATTCCTTTTTAAATAAATAATGTGGAAGTAACGTAGAACAATTAAAATAATGTCCACAAGTCCAACAAAACTGCATACATGGCAGCCTCCTTTCACATATGCCAACATCTAAAGCTAAAGAATAACACCTAGGGCCTTCATAGGGCAGCCTCCTTTCACATATGCCAACATCTGAGGTTAAAGAATAACACCTAGGGCCTTCATAGGGCAGCCTCCTTTCACATATGCCAACATCTGAGGCTAAAGAATAACACCTAGGGCTTTCATAGGGAAACTGTGCACTGGAAAGTGTTGCCAAACACCTCAGGAAGAGAGGGTGTTGAGATGGACTCAGAAGGCTCAAGATGTGGTATGATGACGAGACAGGTTAGAGCAGTATGGGTATCTGAGGTGGGAGGTTAAGTCACTGCATCCCACAAGGACACTGCAGCCAGCTACACCTCTCTGCTGGTTAGACTGCAGAGAACACACGCCACCCAAGAGTGCGATAATGCTGCCCATCAATCCACTCATTTCCTGAACCGCGCCCCTACTTGCTGACTACCCAACACAATTGCCCATAATGTTTTGGGAACCTCCTTGGATGCAGGGTGTGCTTGGGAGGGTGCAGACACATAGGTGCCTCGGTCAAAGGAGACCCCAGCCTCATATTACTGAGGGTCAGTTCCTGGTATAGGGAGCAGGTGACACCGGAGTGGTGGTGCTTCAGGGGCAACTCAGTGCTACAACCCCCTCCAGGAGGCTATTTGTCCCCCCCTCCCCTGCTTCAAAACTGCGTCCATATTAACCCTCAAATCACACCACTGACAACGTGCTTTGGTGCCTTAAAGGGTCGCAGTTTATTCAACATAACATGTTTATACATTTGCAAAATTCATGGTTATACCAATTGCTCTCTTAATATCCATGTTAACACATTTCATTGTCTTTGCAATCATTTCTGGTCGCTGTGTGGACCCAGCCTCCTCAATTTCCAGGGAAGGGAGGGGCCCCTTGTCTGGGCCTCTGATTCACGGGTCTAGGCTTCAACTTGCTACCGACTTGGAGGGTGTCCATCAGGACCTGCCCGGGCTGCAAGTGCCGTCCCGCTTGCCCTGGACCCTTTCTTGGGCCCTCCCTGCTCCCAGGGGTCCCTGCCGTGTGGCTTCCCAAGGACCTTGCTTGAGCATCTATTCTATCCTTCCTGAGGCTGAGTCCTTCCCTTTCGCTCTCTCGGTACCCCTGCTGTGAGGCATCCCAAGGGTCCTGCGGGAGCATCACATCTACTCTTTCTATGGTGGTACGCCGCCCCTGGCTCCCTCAGTGCCCCTGCCGTGAGGCATTCCAAGGACACTGTGTGAGCCTTCCATCTACCTTTTAGTAATTTCTCTCTTTTTTCTACCTTTCTTGTGTTCCTTCCGCCACGCTACCTACGGTTTCACGATCGGAGGGAGCTCCCCCTGCCCTGGCCTCCCCTTCGCTGTTACTTGAAACCCATCTGTTCCAACACCCCTACTATGTTCAGTAGGAACATGTCCCTACCTACCCCGATAAGGTGCACCCCGTCCTCCAAGTGATAGCCCGGGGACCTCAAGTTTATGAAACCGTGTCTAACGAAACCCCAACCATTGGCCCTGCAAACTTTTGCCATGGTGATATTGAGTTTCCGTCTGGATTTTTCCACCGCCCCCAAGTCCATGGCCCCGCGCCATGCCTTCCGCACTATTACTTCTGAAAAAATGACTTCGGCTGGGCGTATCATTCGAGCCAAGGCCGTGAGGCTTTTCTGCATATTTTCCAGGAGGATCCTCCTCCCCAATGCTGCCAAGTCATTGCCTCCCAGGTGGACTGTCACCTCATCCGGTATGCCACCGTGTCCTAGTGCTTCCCGCACCGCGGGGAGCAGTTGATCCCATTTCATTCCCGAACGCCCCAACCAGACTACGTCGGTGTCTCGCAGCCATATCCCGCCAAATTTGCGTCTAGCCGCCGCCCATCTCTGAGCCCACGTCATGTAGGCATGCCCCAGGATCCATACCTTCTTCCGTGGTTTGGCCAAACCTAGACGGTGGAGGGGAGGCAGAAACCAGACTCAGTACATCGTTGGGCGTATGTAACGCTTAAATGCGCTGGATGCCCAGCGCCCTATCCCCTTGATTTGTTCGCTATCCAAACCTAGCCCTGCAGCTGTGGTGGCTGCCCCTATTCTGAAAGAGTGGGACCCAAACTCTCCGGCAGGGAGCCCCACTGCTTGAAAACAGCTGAGGAACGAACCGTCCCCGTGCCTGAAAAGAGGCCCGTGGCCGTAGTCCCCAGGTCCCAAGTATTCCCGTAGTAAGCACACTGGGCAGCAGGCTTTGTCCTTAATGCATTTTATTCTGGTCCTCTTCCCTCTGCCTGCCTGGTCTGTTTTGGACCGTCGCAGCAGGACGTCCATGTGCCCTTCGCCTATCTCCACATCCCCCCTGTTAATGCATGCTGTCCCTGGGTCACCGACTGATGGGGCTACCAACTCGCTGATCCTGTAAGCCCCAAAGAATGCCAGCGCGAACGCTTCCCCAAAGAGCCTGGTTTCCTGCCCTGAGGAGCATACTCCCCCTAGGACCCCCATCATCCACTGCAGTAGGCTAAAGTGGATGGGCCGCCTTGCATCCTTCTTTGCTTGCTGCAGCCTGCCACAGCCTCTCAGGGCCATCCTGCATTGGAAGGCCCTAGTTGGGTCCTCCCCTGCTGCCATTTTTGTGTAATATGCTACTGCGTTTAAGTGTGTCTGGGCCCAAGGTTTGGTCTTGCCTGACATGAAAGCCCACTCGATGAAGTCTAAGACCTCCTCCTGACTTGCCTGCTGGCCCCCTTTTATTCCTGTTCTGTCCACGAACGCTTCCCAGCACTTACGGTAACGGGCTTCCATTTTCGGGGCCAGTGCATTGTCCAGCAACTTCTTCAACCCAGGTCCACCCATGCCCACGCCTCTTCTGGCACCGGGGTCATCCCTCGGTCCGCGTCTGGGGCAAGCTCTCGGAATTTTACCCACTGAAAACGAGAAATGGCATCGGCAACTTAGTTGTCTACCCCTGGTATGTGTCTCACCCTAAGCGCGATATTAGCTCTCAGCTGGCAGTCAGCCAGTTTTCGAAGCAGGGTGGCCACTGCCGGGCATTTTGCTGACCCTGTGTTGATTGCTTGTACCACCGTGTGGTTGTCAGACCATAGTGTTATCTGCCTATTAGCTAGCCGCTGGGCCCAAATGTGGAAAGCCACCACAATTGGGAACAGCTCCAACAAGGATATGTTGGTCTTGAGCCCTGCGCTCTGCCAGGATGTTGGCCAGGCCCCTGCCGTCCATGCGGTCCCTAGGATGGCCCCGAAGCCGAACCCCCCGGCCGAGTCCATGTAGAGCTCAAGTTGGTTTGCTTGCACCCAAGGCTCTCGCCACATGAGGGTACCGTTGAAATCTGTCAGGAAGTTCTCCCATTGCCCTAAATCCTCCCTCACCCCTTGTGTGATGCGGACCCTGTGGTGCTTCTGTGTCATGCCCCTGGTCATCCATGCCAAGTGTCTTGCAAAGGTGCGCCCTGCGGGGATCACCCGCGTAGCAAAATTCAACTTCCCCAGGAGTTGCTGCACTTCACCCAGCGTCGCCTTCTTCTGTTGCCTCTCTACAGAAGAGTAATCAATTTGCCATTTTTCCAACAAGCAGGAATGGAGGCTGCCTCCAAACAGAGGTTTAGAAGCTCAGTTAACACTGGGACTATTGGGATAGAAAACTGCCTGTAAATCGGATGTGGAATAGGATCTGAAGGATGGCCTGAGCGGCAATGCAGTAACACTGATATGACCTCCATCAGAGGAATTGGATAGAAGTTAGTCAAGAAGCAAGATCCAGTGGGTATAAGTGTGGAGTCTTCACCAATCTTAAGCTTATTGGCTTACTTAATGGTGGCAAGCCCACCATAGATATGCAATATTTTGTCCTCAAAGAAAGCGGATAATTGCTCCCACCATTGATCAGAGGACTTAATAGAAGGATTGCAGGCAGCTGGCTGCAAAAAGAATTTGACAGGTTTAAAAACTTCCTTGGAGAGTTCTTAGCAGAGGCAATATGAACGGTGTAGAAGGAACGTTTGGCATGGATATTTGCCTTCTGTGAGAGGCTTCCCTGATATATGCTGTCCACTAATTAAAGTGGGCACCCTGCACCAGTCCAGACAACCCTTATGGTGATTTAAGAGGTCTCAGACAACCTTACAAAGCTATCCAAGTGGTAGCTGTGGAGAGCAGCCTTCAGGCTAAGTCTTGAAGGAGTGTAAAGCAGCTTGTTTTACCAGAATACAATCTTATTGTATAGAACAAATGAAAAGAGAACCACACAATAGTTATAAAAAATATGTATTTATTATATAACACTATCTAGTACGTTACAGTATCTCCTACACGGAGATAGACACAAAGCACACAATACTTAAGCAAAGAAACGACAGTAAATAGCACTAATACACAGTGGGCCCCATTACTAAGGAAATGGTATAAGAACCACGACTCGAGTCAGGACGATGTCAAGAGGACGTAGAATCACTGGGACCCCAAGGAACAACCCAAGGTGAGTAGATAGGGACCCATTGGAGGACGGGTGCAGTGTGGGAACACGACCGCGTGCTCCGTACAACTCTATGTGAAAGTTGCGGTTAGAGTTTTAGAGATTAAGGACCCTTCCCAGTGGACTATGAAGAAACCGCCGTGGAAGACAGAATGTTGGAGAGCCACCCCACCTGTGGATACCGAAGTACCCCAGTTACCTAACCCAGGGGAGCCGGGTGCATAGGTGTGAAGTGGCATCGGAAACCGCTGTCGAACCCAATGGAGGACTTCGAAGAAGAGCCGCTGCTGGAAGGGAGAAGAATGTCTGTTGGAATCCAAACATGGATTCTAGTTAAGGAGTACCTGAAAGCAGAGGGGACAGAGTCTGGGTCACTTGGGAGTGACCAGGGGCTCGGTAGACGAATGCCTACCGATGTCGGGTGCTGCAGGATAGTTGACGGGGACCTTGACTCTGCAGCTTTGGGGAGCAGGCGACATTGAGGACAACTAGGAGCTGGATACGAGCTGTCCCATGAAGGATGTCGAGTGCTGAGGGGTCGGTGTCTGGTGGGAGCACCAACAAGCCTTGGCAACAGCAACTCACGCAAAAGGTCAAGGAAGTGTACGGTTCGGACCAGCAAGGTCCAGGAGACTCACCACACACAGGGGAGTCAGTGCAAGCCTCGAGCAACCAGGGGAGCCCAAGAAAAGCAAATGGACCCACAGGCCGGAGGCACAGGAGTCGCAAGAGGACCTCGAGCAGCTTCACAAAACAGCAATCCACGGAGCACTCGGTGCGAGGTGGATGAAGATCTTTGTGCAGAAAGTTACCAGAGATTGGGGCTAATCGGAGCCCAATGCACTTGTTAAAGAATTGCCAACAAGGACATGCACTTGCAAAAGTACGCAATGCACAGGGGTTCGGGTAATGCAGCCCCCACGAGGGATTCTGACCTCAAACTTGGTGAGAGGGCAGCTCGGGCCTCAAGAGACATAGAAACCCACCTCCTGTGTTGCTGGACCCTTCGGAGTCCGTACGAGCTTGGGATCAGGAGACCCGTCAGCAGTGTTGCGGTGCCTGCGACTGCAGGGGAGCGATTTCTTCACTCCAAGGGAGATTATCTTCAGTTGTCTTTGATGCTCCACAGGTCCTGCACCGGTCCTGTATGGTGCATAGGCACAGACGATGCAGCAGACTGAGAGGGAGAGGGAGTCAGGCCCAAACAAAGTCCAGCAAAGTCAGAGTGTCCAGACGTCGAAGTGCAGTGGTATCAGGTTCAAATCTTGTCCACGACGAATCTAAGGTCCTACAGCCAGGTAAGCCCTTAAGTACCCACGGGAGAGGGTTGGAAAGATTCAGGGGACGCTCCCAGGGGAGGGTCTGGACAGGGGGGAGGTTACTCCCATGTCCTTTGTCTAGTTTTGCGCCAGAGCGGGAGCCAACGGCTCCCAGGACTGGTTTGAACAGAACTATGCACAGGGACACCAAATGTGCCCCTCATGCAGACTTTCAGTTTCTGGCAAGTGCACCCACCCAGCCCTAAAACGCTAAATCCTGTCTGGGAGGTGGTCACACCTCCCTGTGACAGGATGCCTATTGTTCTGCCTTCCCCTGCTCGAGCTTGGCTCAGCAGCAGGAGGGCAGAAATGTGTCTCTGGTCGACAGCAATCATTTTGTGCTGTCCGGAGTTAGAAGGCTGGTACCGGGAACACCAGGGACCCCGCGAAGCTCGCTTCTGAGTGGTGGAATCATACCTCCCACACCGTTTACCGATGTGGGGGTATGATTCCAACATGTTTGACACCAAACTCGATAGGGTTTGTTTCAGCCGTTTTAGAGTTCGTCATCATGCGGTCGCGTAATGCCCCTCTATATATTGTATATGGCTGCTTCAATGAAAACCCGGGAGAATGGACTCCGTATGCTGCAGGGGTGTCCTGCTCATGCAGGGGCACCCTCTTACTTAGAACAAAGCACCCTGCCTTCAGGATTGTAAAGGCCTGCTATAGGGGTGACTTATAGGTTTTAACTGCAGTGACCCTTAGATATAGTAACCCTGTATCTTAAGTAAGTGGTGCATGCACCAACTTGCAAAGGCTGCAATGGCAGGCCTGTAGTTCCATTTTACATGGTCTCTCATGGGTGGCATAATACATGCTTCAGCCCATGGGAGGCCTCTGGGGTACCTATGCCCTGGGTACATGTGTACCATATACTAGGGACTGACAAGGGTGCACCAGTATCCAATCTGGAGTGTACCTAAGTACATAACATAACAGTTTAGGGAGAAAGCAGATAGACTGGGGTCCTAATTAGCAGGATCCCAGTCAGAATAGTCAAAAACAGTATTATATTTAGCAAAAAGTGGGGGTAACCAAAAGAAGCAGATCCTACTTTCCTACACCTTATGAAATTCCTTCAAAGCAAGTTTGTAATGGATCTTACTGATAGATCTATAGTCCCGGTGCCACTGTCTCTCTAAGTGTTTGCATTGTTATTCCTGACCAAGAGATCTGAGGAGAACCAAGGGGCAGAAAGACTTTTAGATTTAGAATAAATATACTTGGTTGGGACACCCAGAGTAACAGCCTCCTGCAAGCAATTGTTAAAAAGCGTGGTGTCAATATCCTTTTTACCCGACAAGGTCGGTTGAGTAGATGTCAAAAACTCATACATATTTTCTGCATTGATTTTAGACCACAGCTTAACTTCCAATGGGTCCTGAGGGATGAGCTGAGAATTCCTCATTTCTCTTTCCCAATGAAAAGGAATAAAAAAGTGATCAAACCAAATTAACAGAAGGGAAACCGCCATACACAGTGGAAGATTGGAAAAAATAGGATCCAACATGTCTGCCTTGATAGGATGGATGCATGTCGAATTGGGGAAGGGCAAAAGCTTGACAAACTTACACCAAGGACCTCACGGCCTTATCAGTAGGCCCATCCACATGGAGGTTAAAGTTGCCTCATACGGTGATATTGTAATATCTAAGGACCATCATGCTAAGTACCTCTTCCCATGCATGATGGTAAGGAATCTGTAGCACGGCATGGAGGGCAATAAACTAACAGTCCTGAGAAAGAGAGTTGGGGGGTATGACAAATGCAAAAACCCAGGCCCTCTTCACCTTTAAGATTCTGAATAGGATAAGAGCTGCATTGCAAATCATTACGAATAGCAACTAGAATGCCTCCTCCTATTTTACTGGTCCTGTCATTGCGGTATAAAGTGTATCCAGGAGGAATGGCGTGGCAGATATCAGGGCCAGTTTCTGGCCACAGCCAAGTCTCAGTGCGGAAGAGGGCACCTAAATTGGTATCAGTAATCAACTGCACAATAGATATCGCATGTTTAGGTGGTGACCTTTACCAGAACAGCATTAAAACTAGAGTGATACACCTGCCTGAAGCTAGTAGTGTCAAAAAGGCATAGACCAGGACAGAATTGAAGAAGGAAAACAGGAGTTCAAAGAAGGTACCTGCATTCCTAATACTGTCCGGAGAGCAGATAGGCAGACGGCGCAGAACTGAGGGAACTCTACCTTATCCAGGAAATATTTCCCACAGTCCTTACACCTCGGGTTGAAGGCAAGAAGTTCATCCTTAGAAAAGGTGCAAGTGGGGCAGAGGGTAAGCTGAAACTGGTATAATGATCCGCGCTGGATGCGGGCCAGATGTGGATGAGCACAGACTGCTTGCCTTAGGTGTGACTTCGGTGCGGCAGCGGCACACCCGCTGCATGCGTCTACTGTGTGTCTGCACCACAGTCTTCCTTATATAGGCCTAAAGAAGAGCAGGAACAAACAACTAGAGCACGCCCTGACCAAATTGTAGGCTCTAGAAGTCCTAAACGGCCTAGAAGCAATACTCTGCTCCCTCCGCAAAAATGAGTAGCGGACCAGGGGGCAGCGCAAAAGAGAGTCAAAGCGAGTTCAGCTCTAGGTAGGTAAAACCTAACATTGCCTTAATAATTCCCAGATAGCAGCAGAAGCCGATAGAAACCTCTGAACGCTTCAATAGCCACAGATTACAACCCTAATTAAACCAAACAAAAAAATAAACCTAAAAATGCGAAAAAGCATAAAAAACAGATTAAAATAGCACAGATAGTACAAGTAGCAGATTAAAAGAATATTTTCCAACTGACCTTCAAACTGAGCCAATCTGTCTACAGAGCATGACCCCTGCCAGATATTCCTCATACACTGCCATTAATATTGTTATCTAGTCAAGGACTATTCTGAATAGCTCATGAAGGTTTGTTGAGATATCTGTTTAGGATGTAGTGTGGGCCAAAACCTCACATACCATACAGAGAACTTTAAAAGTGATTCTCTCTTTTGCCAACTGCCATCAAATTGTTTTGAAGACTGATTTTGCATGTTCAAGCTTTCAGAAATTTAGATGTGCATCAATGTCAACCAAGCTTAATTAAGTTTAGGTGGCTGACGTCAGAAACCATTCAATACTAGGTGACTTGTCTAGTTTTCTTGTCCATTGCCTTTCTGTGAGGCCTACCCCAAGCATATCCCAGGCCTATCCCAGGTCAATGCTTCTCCCGGACCAGGCCCCAGGTAGAATACCTTCATACAGCGAGTTGCATTGGAATGCTGACTAAATCCCTCCACAATATGAGAGTTTGCCTGCTGGTCACTCTCCAAACTGTATGTGTTAAGTAGGCAAGGAAACCTGGTCTACGCGCCAGCTCTGTTGTCGAAAATCTGAGCATCACAAATGGGACCTCAGACTCTACCCCCATCACGCCTGAAACCAGGTGGCAAAGGTGAATGGTGCTCTAAAGGAGAGGCGAAGGACAGTGCACTGAGTCCAGTTTGGAGCTATGAGAGCTGCATGGAATAATGTAGTTTGAGACAGATAGCAGAAGGGCTCCCTTTTGGAAAGTAAGATAGCCCATCACGAGGACCATATACCCACTTGTGTAGAACCAATTAAAGTTGAGCACAAACCACTCCTGAGCCATGGATAAATTAGATTTATATTTAAAGTAAGTCTTCACTCAAACTGACTTTAAACGTGAAGCTGCAGGAAGTATATGAATTTATCTCCTAAAAATATATATTTTTTTAGATTAAGTGGTAGTGGTTGTGGAACCCATTCAAAAGAAACATATATAGCTCATTCAGCCTGTCCTGCCTTTTGACAGGTCTTCACTATGGTCAGGTCCTCTGGACTTACGCAAATCTGTGGCCATGGCATTTTCCTCATAACTGTAGATCCATCATCTGGTGCATTGCTGACAACAACAAAATTATTTCCAGCTCAAACCGATCAAAAGTTACTAAAAACACTGCCACACTTGTTTTGCGGTACAGTGGCAGACTCTTTTCAAAGGTTAACTCATCACCTTTCAGTCGCTGCCACATAATTTTACAAGCCCTGTCAATGGTACACTGAAGACCATGTTGATCGCCTCACACAACTAGTTAGTGTAAAACATTCAAAGCCACAAAAACATCTGGGCTGCCCTGAACCAAGACAAGTGAAAATGAACTGATATCCTGCTCCTTTCAATAAGCACATTTTCCTAGCATACTCTCCAGCAGGACTGAGATCCAATCGGTTGTTGAATCATACAAAAACATACCCAACTAGCACAAACCAAAGGGAAGTCTAGCAATTCAGTGCAAGCAAACTTTAATAAGAGCTACAGCTCCCTCTTACCAGCTCTTCTTTCATTTGTTCTGAGATCTCTGGTTCGTAATTCTGGATGTGGGGTCGGGGAAGGAAAACCCTATATTAATGGCAAGCACGAGTAAGGGTCATGAATCTCACTGACACATGACTTGGTTTCCTGCTTACATCAGGTAAAAGCTGAGTGAAATATATGCTATATTGCTATGACTTATGGTTAGTATTCAGGGTCGGACTGAGACAGAAAATAGGCCGGGGCACCAAATTAGTGAATCAAATTGCTCTAAAAGAGGCCCACATTTGCAAATCAAGTCCGTTTCGAACTTGTAAAGATCGGATCATATTGTTTTTTGCAAGATATGGGCGACTGCTTGCATTTGGGTAATACCAGAGAAGGAAATCCGCCCGCAAGATCATAAAACAGCAGGCCCACAAAGAGACAAAAAACCGATCCATCCACTCACCTGTCAGACCAGTCTGATCGCTGGTTAGGACTGTCCATTACAAGCACAGACGACGCGCCTGATGGCTCATTTTAAAACTCATGCCAATCCTGATATGGGCGCAAAAGGTTACAAATTGTGCGAAAAAATCGCATTGGTAATTTCCTCTCTTCATGTATTGCCCACGAAATCACTAAAATCCGTAGCTTAATTTGTATCCGTCTGCAAGTAACCTATGGGTGGAAAAAATCTACATATAGGATTTTTGAATGGAACAGGCGTTCTAGTTTTGAATGCAGGCAATCTTTCAAGAAAGAAACAGCTTTACAGCAAAACTTATACTTAAGAGGATTAATGCCACCGATTGCTAAAGGCAGTAATAACAATAATTTGTGTTTTTATATAGAATATTTCTTTCAAACACGATTTTACCATGCTTTACAATCACAGTAATTTGGAAGCAAACTGCATGCTCAAACTTTCACAATCAATAGCACGATGGAGCAAGAATATTCATAAAAGAGCAACTGTTTAGCTCACTTAGTTTTAAAATGTTTTGCAAGAATATGCTGTACTCCCTGCCGAGTGCTTTCAGCAATCTGTACAATGAAGTTCATTAGAGTGTGGCTTTCAGTTATTTTGAGAAGGCAAACTCTCCTTTCACACTCTTGGGTGCCTTTCGCCAACAATTTAGTGCATTTGGTTCAACTTGGTTCCTTTAGCCTTTTTTTAACTGTCCAGTAGCCAGCTTTATCGTTAAGTTAATAGTCAGTGATCATCAATCAATCAAATTTAAATATTATAGGGCACTGCCTCAATTAAGGTGCTATTTTCTAACTTGAATACATTCTCAATGAATTCAGGATGTTACTGACACCCTAGTCAAGGCTTGATAGTTCATACGCCTCCCTTAAGAATTGCTCTCCAGTCTTTGCTGATCATTGCAGCAGATCAAACGCATATTATTGCTACTGTGAAGATCTGAGAGTGAGACAGACAGATAGTGTGTGTGTGTGCACGCACCCTTGTGTATGCATGCATGTATACGTCACTGACAATATGTTAATTCTTACCAGATTTCTGCAGAAGATATTTCCGTTTTGCTGGTTGGAACCTCACCAATTAGCCTGACCTGTCGCAGTAGCCATCATCTTTCCCTGTTTTTATGGCAGCTTAATTTAGGAGCGATCCATTTCTTGAACCTACAATCCCACAGAAACTAGTTTTCCCCCAGATTCGGAAACGTGTTGCGTATAACCTCATTCTTGACACATGTCACTTAGGTTTCCTTGTGATCATTGACTAAAGAACCCCATCTATGTTCATCCTCTTTGAACAATCAACTGTCTTAGACTTTCTCATGTAACAAGCAATTGTGGGCAGTCTGGACCTGGCAAGAGTTGTCTTTGTGGTGGTGATCTCTCCTCATCTCCTGTATGATGTCCCTCAGGGAAGCATAGTCTCAATTCTACCGTTCAAGATTTACATTTTCGCATTTACGATGCTAGCTAAGGGTTTCAGTATTACATTCCATTAGTCCTACATATGGCTTCACCGTGCTTAATTTGGGAAAGAATGAGTGCAGGTGCTTGAATTTCTGCTCCGCAGCCTGCAGCTGGCGCAATGAAACATTGGTGTGCCGAATACCAAGGATGCATAACCTAAATCCACTTGATGCCTCTTTAATCCACTTCCAGACACTCTCTGCCCCTTTATCTCACTCTTGTAGGGTCCTGCTTCCTCCTTTTTGGTGCTTTTTTTTCCCTCTTTCTCTTTCACCGTCTTAATGATTTGTGTGTTTTTCCCTCTCTTCCTCTTGGTAAATAGCTGATGCAGAAAAATAAGTGCCAGTCCCCAAAAATAAGTGCTAGTGGCCCCCACCTGCAAACACCAGCTCAAATTAAGCTCTGCCGAAGATCAACTCACATGTTGTGAGAAGGGATGGTCGATATGAGATGATTCAAGTTGGATAGTTCAAAGACTGATGGCCTGATTTTGACTTTGGCGGTCCTGGGACCGCCATCGCTTTTTGGCTGTCCGACTGCCCGCATACCTGGCGATCCGACCATTGGATTGCAATGCAGGCAGTGAGATGGCTGTCAGACCACCTCCAGATCTCAGCCTCCGCCAAGAGCTGAGCTCCCATGGCAGTGGGGATAGCGATGGTCAATGGTGGCGGTACCGGCATTGGCACAACCGTCAGTATCATGACCTGCCTTTCTGCCGACCTTTTCCTGGTGGGGACACCACCATGAAGAGGTCGGCAGAAAGGCAGGTTTTGGGGTGCAAACATGTCTCCAGTGTGAATGTGCCCTGGAGACATGTTAACAGATGGCAGCTCTGTGTGCCCCCATGTCATGGGCACGGTTGCGTGCCCTGTTTCTCATGCATACTGTGCTGCAGGGAAACAGTGCACCAGACCGCCCGGAGGCATTGCAGCATGGTCAGAATTGGCTGCAGGCTCTTACCTAGAGCTGCAGCATGCTGTCGTCATGACACACTGCCAGGACCATGGTGATGTTGTAATGAAGCAGCAGGCTGCTGTCTGCTTGGCGGCGTTTTCCCGACCGCTGCAGGGGAGGGCTGGTGGTGTGTCCCCCAGGGTCCCCTTCCAGGCATGGAAGCTCATGGTCCAGGCACTCATTCTATCGCGTCTGGACTACGGGAATGCCCTTTACCTAGGGGCCCCATGCGCGACCTTCTCAAAACTGCAGACGGTACAAAACTGGGCAGCCAGAATTCTTCTGGATATCCCGAAATGCTAATCTGCAAAACCAGCCCTGAAATCTCTCCACTGGCTCCCTATCAGGATGAGAGTCAATTTCAAGGCCATGTGTATTGTTCATAAGACGTTAGCCGGAAAGGGCCCTTCCATCAACCATTCCATTGTTCGGCCCTACCGTGCTAACAGACGCCTCCGCTCGGATGACCTACATCTTGTCGCAGTTCCTAGGATCAAGAAAGCTAGAAGTGGGGGTCGTCTGTTCTCATAAAATGCCGCTAAACTCTGGAATACTCTCCCTCTTAATTTATGCAAGGAACCCAACCATCTTGCCTTTCGTAAACTGTTAAAAACCTGGCTTTTCCCCTAGTCTGGTTGGCTCTCCACTACTTGCCGTTATTAGCGCTGGGATGCCCCCGGGTAGCCATGCGCTTAACAAATGCTTTTTTCATTTCATTTCATTTCAGGGTCATAATCAGACCCTGAGTTTTCCTCTTCGGTGTCAATCACAGATGCAGAATCGCTTCCCTTATTCAGTCACCTGGGTATATTTGTTGCACTCCTGCCTCAACTCGCGTCCTCCCCGAGCTTTCTTCTTGGCCTTACTTGGGTGGGATGCGTCCTTTGCAGGCGCAGGGGAATCCGGCGGGCCGCTGTAGCCTTAATTCACTTTACCGCAGCCAGCCCGCTGGTATAATCTTGGCACTCATCACTCCTCACCCAGGGGGACAGCGTCTCCATCTTAGGCCTCCTTCATCCTATTCCAAGGCATTCTGGGACTTAAAAGATACCTGTTCTTAAATGACCACCTTGCTTCCCTATGGCTTCCTTCTCATTCCAGTATGGCAGCATAAATCCTTGATAAAACTTCCTGGCTCTTCTTCTACAGAAGGGAAGAATCTATCTGCTCCTTGCATCACAATGCTTTGTGTAGTAGATTTCATCATCTTCTTTGCTTCTGGCCTTTTTTCTGGTGGCTTTCTCCTATATTAATACCAGTTTATTCTTCCCTTGTCTTTCCTACACAATCTCTGGTCTTTCTTTGCCTACTTCTTGTATTCTGGCCGCCTTTAGCAATGAGGTTACCCTTGGTCCAGGTTTTTTTTCCAAAGGCACTGATGGTATGGCTGTCAATGTGCTTCTATCACCCTGAAGCCCACCTCCATGAACTACAGTTTTTTTTTTGCCTCTGTGACTTTTTCTTCCTTGGGGTTCCTTCCTGAGGGTACTACCCTCTTGACTTTCACTTTGTTGGTGGCATTCTGGCTACTGGAAGGGGTTGCCCATACTTCAAACAGACCAAGTCAGTGAAGTTCAGACTATCCAGAACTAAAGACAGCATCAAGAGTTCAACCAGACAACAGCAGAGTGACAATATTGGCTCAATCCACTAATGGGATAGGCATTTAGTTTTTAGTCTTGGATGGGCAGCACTTCAAGAGGTGTAACTGGAGTTTTGCATGGACTCACACTGTGTTTTAAGCATGCATTTCAAAATAAGCAAGGTGAGGTTGGGAGCCACCCACTAACTTACTTGTTTTTTTGTAATTGTGTTTCCCTAATTTGACACTTTACTTGGAAAGAGGAATTGTGCCTCCAAACTCTCAGTGAAGAAGCCAATAGCGTAACGAAGCTCGAGCCCCCCCCCTCCCCCCCTGCAAGGTGCATGGAGGGGCCCACTCCGGATTTAATCAGGAGCTTTCAGGCCACATTACTGAGCTAAGGGGGCCCCTGCAGCTCAGGGGCCCCCCACACCACGGGCGCTGCGGGGGCCTGTGTTACGCCACTGGAAGAAGCTTGTTAATTTTCTTAAATCTTACTAAAAAAACTCTTGTGTGTCTTCTTGCTTAACCCTTGTTATTTCTTTTTTATGGTTGTTGATAGAATGTCTGGAACATATTTAAAATGTATGTGTTGGTCAGAGGTCACTACCTCACCATGTCAAAGAATATAATACTCCAAACAATAGAAGACAATAGACCCATAGAGGGCCTTGATGAAAAAATATCACTTCCCCTTTGACACAAAGCTGCTCAGCTGACATTTAAAAAACACACAGTTAAGGCTATGCTAAGATGCTAAGTCCTGGTTAGTTGACCATGTCAATAGAGAGACTCTGTCGCACTTCCCTACTGGGAAGTGTCTCTCATAGTGCACTGCCTGAAATCTAATTGGAAGACTTTTTAAATCATAGAATCTAAGTTCAGAAATAGGTGTTTAACACATGATTTATTTCAGAATATGTTATTATAATCACATTGTTTTCGTGGATTATATATATATTCTTCCGGTAAATCCTTTGTGAGTAAGATTTTTTTAGGAAAAAACAAGCGTGCATTAGGGGCTAATGCACGCTTGTTTTTTCCTAAAAAATCTTACTCACTAAGGATTTACCGGAATAATATATACAATCCACGTAAACAATGTGATTATAATAACATATTCTGAAATAAATCGTGTGTTGAAACACCTATTTCTGAACTTGGATTCTATTGATTTAAAAGTCTTCCAATTGGATTTCAGGCAGTGCACTATGAGGGACACTTCCCAGTAGGGAAGTGCGACAGAGTTCAATATTTACACACCCAGGTTTAGAGGGTGATACCACGGTGCACGCCCTCACAATTTTCTACATTGAAGATATTACCCTCATCAACTTTATTTGATACAATTGGAGTGCAGGATCCAATACCCGTTGACTAGAGAGTCTCTGCCTTCTACCTCCATCTGCATGACTCCCATCTTTTCCTTGCCAGGGCACCTGTAGCAGAGAGAAAAATAAAAAGGACAACACCTTTGGCCCTGTTAGAGACTGGGAAGGCAAAGAGGCAGAACCCCTGCTCCTTAGATCTTATGTAGATTCCTCAACATGTGCATCCCACACATTACACTCAATTGTAGTCATAGGAAATCAGAACAACCTCATAGAAATGGCCATCTGTACATATAAAATATTTCTGTACTTCACTTCTCTGTATCCACAGCCAATGATATACAATAGGAATATGTGAGTTAGCAGTGGACCTGAGTAAAGGCGTTTGGGATAAGAGAGGAAACAGCGACATTGGATATCACCACTCTGACTCATCTCTCTGCTGGGTGCAGACATCTACTGGGAAAAGTGAGTATGTAAATATATGGTAATATCTTAGGGCTTTATTCAGAATTGGGCTGATGCCGAACATCTGCTAAAAAGTGGCACAATTCCTGTCCTCTGTATTAAGAGTGCATTGATCTCAATGGTACTCTAAATATAGTGGATGGGAAATCCTTCACTGTTTGGGAGTTTTGCCGCTCAAGCAAGCTCTAAATAAGGCCCTTGTATCTTATCACTTTATCGAAGCACTTACAAATTACTATAACAAATGATATAGATTAAGAATATGTCTGTGTCTTAGACTCTCTGGCCCTGAATCACAAAGGTAACTTACCCTTTTTAGTAAGTTTACACTTTTGGGTAAGTTTACTATTTTTCGGTATTCACAAACTTCCCTTTTGCAGTAACTTACAATTTTGCAGTAACTTACACTTTTATAGTAAGTCCAGCACTACACATAGCCAACCGCTGGTACAGCAACACCGTCCTATAAAAAAAAATGGAGATAGGGACTTAAAATAAAGCCCCATAGGACATAATGTTACATTACATTATTTAAATTAGGTAAATATATAAATAAATCTAAATTTATATTAAAATAAAATATAACATTTTATTATTAAATAATAAATATGTTCTATATTTTATCCTAACACTAACTCGCCCTGCTGGGGAAAAATAAAGATGCAATGCACATGTGAGAGTCAATGACCCCAGATGGCAAAGAGTCTTGGAGCGGCTGCTGGAACAGCTGGGCCCACTGAGGCTGAGAAAGGTACAGTGCTGTAAGTTATAGGTACCCACTGTGGTCCCTGCTGTGAACCAATCACCAATGCGGCGTTGCACCTACACCACACATGATACAATTGAAATTAACTGCTTTCTCTACTCAACAGCTGAATCGCTTACACCCAACTCTGGCTCTGCACCCCGATGTCTATATCTATTTATGTGCCCCAACTCCAGACACCTAAAGGCAAAGCATGTAAGCGCACAAGTGTGTGATGTCTCTATGTCCAGTGGGGGTCCTACGTGAATCGTACACAGCGTAGTTGACAACACCAATTCAGATCAGCACCATGTGGTGCCTAATAATGTTGTCATGAAGGAGGAGAGGCTCTCTGTGAGTACCCTAGCTAAACCATGAGCGTCAATGGTGGCCAGACAGCTATGAATACACGTTTTACAGTGTGGTCACTGCCACAATCACCTCAACTATATCCTACACTATGTGGGGGTGGGTGCATCACCACTGCTCTGTACAGAAGGCCACCTGGAAACAAACATGGGAAAACTAAACCAATGCCCATCATCGCATGAATTGTAAACTACTGTGACGGGAATGTGGCTCTCCTAGTAGCTTGCAAAAAGAATGACCTCACATATCAGAACTACCCAATATCATTGTTCTCTAACTTCACCTTAAATGGCCAAGCTGCCAGCCAAATATAGGCCTCAGTTAAAAAACAGCGCAAAGCAAGCTAATATGAAATATGTCAATCTATATCCAGCTAGGTTGCACAATCTCTTTGAAGACAAACCCCTTACATTAAGTGACACACAAACTGTTGCAGAGTTTTTTAAATGCTCCATGAAAAGGCACCCGTCGTTGGCGTCCTCCAAATTGTGACTGTCCCTCAGACAACACTGTGATGTTGAGGACACTTAATGAAGTAATGCTCTTTATGTGGAATTGCACATGCACGTACGTAGCAGATAAAATGGGAAGTGTAAATGTTAGACTTGGCATCTTTTGGCGTGTTTCCCCTGACTTTTTGCTTTCTGACCTCCCGGTTTTGACTCTGTTTTTGCTGGTGTAATGATTCTGCGCACTTTCCTCACTGCTGTCCAGTGGGAAAGTGCAAGTGCTCCTGTATAAAATGTGTTATGGATTGGTGTTTCCATGATTGGCCTATTTGGTTTATGTATCAGTCCCTTGTAAAGTGCACTGCGAGTGCCAGGGCCTATAGACCAAATGCTGTTGGTGGGCTGCAGCACTGGATTGTGCCACCCACGCAAACAGCCCGTAAAGTGTAACTCGGGCCTGCCATCGCAGAGCCTGTGCGCAGCCTGGGGCTGCCATGTCGACTTGGCAAGTGCACACACTTGCAAGTCCCTAAACCTTCCCTTTGCTACATGTTAGTCACCCCTAAGGTAGGCCCAAGGTACCCCTGTGGGCAGGGTGCGTTGTATGCGAAAGGTAGGACATGCCCTGGTGTGTGTGGCATGTCCTGATAGTGAATTACAGCCTAGTTCGTTTTTCACTATTGCAAGGCTACCTGTTCCCCCTAGGCCAGAACGGGCAGTTTTGATTATTACAGCTTATAATCCTAACTGACCCCGGGAACATGGTAGAAATTCGAGTTTAGTATGCCTGGACTCAGAATGATAAAATGCAGCTTTTAGTGAAGTTGGTTTTAACATTCTGTGTTTGAAAATACCACTTTTAGAAAGTGGGTATTTTCTTGTCTAACCATCCAAGCCTGCCTCTGCGAGGTTGTGTATTCCTTGTCTGGAGTGTGAGTGACAGGGGCTGGGGGATGCCAGGAGACAGGGTGAGTCAGCGCAGGGCTGAATAGCAAGATCTACATGTAGATGGGTGGGAGGGGGTCGCACCTGGGCCCTGAATAGGACAGTGCCTTCCCTCCACAATGCTGGCTCCACCTCCTGTGGTGCGTCTGATGTCCCTGGCCTACTCATTGAAAGAAGGGACGGAGACTTGTCAACAAAGTGCTCCAGAACTGGTTTGGACTAGGCAAAGGCCTCTCTGCCTTCAGAGAACAAAGGAATTTGGGATATAAATATTGGGGCCCTGACCCCATGAATTTAGATCTCGCTGGAATCAAGGAACCTGCCAAGACGAAGAGCTGGAAGAGCTGCCAGGAGGAGTACTGCCCCTTTGCTGTGTTGTTGCTTTGTTGGGTTGGCCTGCAGCTGCTGCTTCTGCCTTGGGCAGTGAAAGGACTGGACTGAACTTTCTACAAACTTGTGCTGAGTATCTCCAAGGGCCTGGAACCGAGCTGGCCTCCTGTTAAGAAGTCTCAGGGACTGCAAAGACTTCACAAGCCTCTGGGTACCGCTTCTGGAACGCTGTTTCAGTTGCCACAGAGGAAGGGAACCGCAACCGACTCCGTCAACCGAATCCACCTGGCCGATGACCTGTTTGCACCGCAGACCGCATCGCCCCGCTTCGCATCGCAACCCTGGTCTCACCGTGGGCGACGTCCAACGCCGCCAACATCGAGCCGCTGCTTGCACCGTGACCTGTGGGCACCGCAGTTCGCATCGCATCGCTTCACTGAACCAGCCGGACCCGACCGACGCGGTCGCTGCAACTGGCTCAAGAGTCGTGACCGCACCGCATTTGGGGCACCGCTCGCACGTCTGCGACGCACCGCTCCGACTCGCACCGCTGTCCGACGCCAGCTCCCGCACTCCGGCTTGGTCGCCTGCATCGCAACCTGTCAGCACCGCATCGAGCATCGTCTCACCCTGCATCGCACGCCTTGGACTCACCGACCCCGTCTGCACGACGCTCATCGAGCCGCTGCCTGCACCGCATCGAGGGACACCGCACCTTGCATCGCTCCGTCTTGCACCGCAACCGCGACGAACGCCGACCGGCTCGTACACTCCGTACCAGCCACAACGAGAAAGGTACTGTAACCGAGTCTGTTCACGACTCTGCTGGCCCGTATCGACGCGGTCGGCTGGAACTGTTAGACTCTGTGGTTTTCAGCATCGCGGTAGGCTCAGACGGAGCTACCGACTCGTACGAACTTTGCTTTTGTGACTATTCCTGCAAAGAAGAAGTTACCTTATCAAGTATTCATTTTTAAAGTATAGTATTGTGGATTTTCGTCGTAATTGGTCTTGTCTTGAGTATATAAAATATTGGTTATTTTTCTAAACTGGTGTGGTGTCCGTTTGTAGTGCTTACACTGTATTACTGTTGGTTATGTGCAAATGCTTTACACACTGCCTCTGAATTAAGCCCGACTGCTCGTGCCAAGCTACCACGAGGGTGAGCAGGGGTTACTTCACGAGTGTAACACCCTTACCCTGACTAGGAAGAAGGGTCCCTACTTGGACAAAGGTGCAAACCCTTGCCAACTAGAGATCCCATTTCTAACATTGGTTGTCAGCGGTGAGGATAGGACTTGTGTTTGCACTTGACTTACAGTGATTGGTGTGCACTACTACCATATCGCAGACCATTACGTACCACATACTGGTTCTTTTTCTTTTGGCCTATTTTTGATCTTGCCAGTTTTCAACTCACTACTTTTGTCATGCCTGAATCAATTGCATCATCCGTTGCATCTCTGGAAGTTATCTTTGAGGAGGATAGGTTGGAATCCTACGCCGTAAAGGAGCTACGAGCGATTTGTAAAAACCTGAAAGTCCAAATTAAAGGCCTCACAAGGAAGGAGGAGCTACAGAAGGCGCTGAGGGCCTGGGTAGCAGCCAGACATGCCAATGGGCAGCCTGGTAATCTCAGTGAGGAGGTGGAGGAGCCTATTTCCAGGGTGGATGTGCTTTTGGGTAGGGGGAACCCGCCAGGTCAGGCAGCAGCAGTCTGTCCCCAGAGGAGCTGGAGGACAGGCGGGAGGCAAGGCAGTTTGAGCTGCAGAAGCTCAGACTGGAGAGTGAGCGGGAGGAGAAGAGATTGGCCATAGAGGAGAGGAAGATGCTCTTAGAGCATGAGAGAGAACTGAAGGAGCTAGAACTTAGGAGTAAGTCAGGCTCAGATGGTGGCAGCAATTCGTCCAGAAAGGCAGACAGGATTGTGCACATTCCCAAGAACGTAGGCAAGGAGTTCAAGAAGGGGGATGACATACAAAGGTGGTTTCAGGGTTATGAGGCAGCCATACACATGAATGGGGTCCCTGAGGAGAATTGGGGAGCAGGATTGTGGCCACTTTTCCCTGAAGAAGCAAGGGATGCTCTGATAGCTTTGGGTAAGGGGTATCACCTCACCTATGCTGACATGAAGGATGCCCTTCTCACGAAGTATGGTCTTACTCCTGAAAAGTACAGGGATCAGTTCAGGTCCAGTAAGAAGTCTGATGCCAACACTTGGTTGGAATGTGTGGATGTGTTCTGCAGGTCTCTGGATGGTTGGGTGAAGGGCAGTAGTGTAACAGATTTTCAGGGGCTCTACAACTTGATTGCATGGGAGCACTTGTCTAGTCTATGTTTTGCAGATCTGCGCCAGCACCTAGTTGATAGTAAGCTAACTGACCCCAGGAAGCTTGCTATGGAAGCGGACCGCTGGGTGAGTACCAGGGTCCACAAGAAAGCGTTTGGGGAGACTCAGCCAAAGGTGGGCAGGGTCCCCAGCAGAAAGGTGGGGGGACAAGGGTAAAGCACAGGAGTTCTCTAAAGGGCCCCAAACTAGTACCCAGGGTAAAGGTTCCCAGCCCCCGGTGATAAGAAGAAAGGGGTCTCCACAGGGAAGCCTGTTGAGACCGGCCCCGCAAGTGTTATGCATGTGACCAGGTAGGTCACTTTAAGGGGGACCCCAAGTGCCCGAAGGGGACACAGCCGCCCACCGGTGGACAGTCCAAAGTGTTGGCTAGTGTAGCGCTTGGGGAGGAGGGGTGCCCACAGGAGGGTGGGGATCCCGCAGAAATGACCCTTGTCTCACTAGGGGACAGTGAGATGGTCCCAGGAAACCAGGTGCCCCCTAACACAAAGAAATATAGCACCTGGGTGACCATTAATGGGAACAGGGTAGAGGCTCTCAGAGACACTGGAGCCAGTGTGACCTCAGTCCGGTGTCACCTGGTGTCTGAGAAGCAAGTAGTCCCAGGAGCATTCCACCAAGTAGTTGCTGTAGACAACTCAGAGCGCCAATGTATGGTGGCGCAGGTTCCCTTTGAATGGGGGGGTCTCAGGTCCCTTGAGGGTGGTTGTGAGCCCTACCATGCCTGTAGATTGTCTGCTAGGAAACGACCTCGAGCAGTCCTTATGGAAGGAGGTTGAGCTCAGGTCTCACTTGGAGATGCTTGGGTTGCCAGAGTGGGCATGCGTGTCTACTCGGTCAATGGCAGCCAAAAGGGTGATCAAGAGGACTTGGAGCCTGAAACAGTGGCCCAAGTCCCTGCCAAGAGAAAGGGCAGGGGCGCGGGAAACCGGCCCCCGAAGTTCCCACGGACCGGGAGGAGGCGGACCTCGAGGGGACGCCCCGGTGCCTACAGGGGAGCAGGTAGCCGAACTGGGAGACATCTCTGAGCTGACCCATTGGCAGCAAGAAGGGGGTCCCACCAGGGAGGAGTTCTGCAGGGAGCAGAGCAGGTGCCCTACTCTGGAGGGTCTGCGGCGGCAGGCTGCAGACCAGGCAGCTGGTAATCAGTCCGGGTCACATCTGATCTACTGGGAGAGTGGTCTCCTATACAGTGAGCCTAAGGTTGCTGAGCCTGGGTCAGCCCGTGTGCTGGTGGTACCCCAGCGCTTCAGGACCTTCCTACTGGGTCTGGCTCATGACGTGCCTTTGGCAGGACATTTGGGGCAGGACAAGACCTTTGACAGGCTTGTCACCCACTTCTTTTGGCCCCAAATGCGAAGGCAGTCAGATGCACACTGTAGGTCTTGCCAAACTTGCCAGGCAAGTGGTAAGAGTGGGAGGAAGGTCAAAGCTCCTCTCCAACCTTTTCCTGTTGTTGGAACACCCTTTGAAAGGGTAGGGATGGATATAGTGGGGCCACTGGATCCCAAGACAGCCATGGGCAACAGGTACATCCTGGTCTTGGTGGACCATGCCACCCGGTACCCGGAGGCAATCCCTCTCAGGACAACGACGGCGCCAGTGGTGGGCCGGGCGTTAATGGGGATCTTTTCCCGTGTGGGATTCCCCAGAGAGGTGGTTTCTGATAGGGGGACCAATTTCATATCCAAGTATATGACATCCCTGTGGAAGGAGTGTGGTGTAACCTACAAGTTCACCACTCCGTACCACCCACAAGGAAACGGTCTGGTGGAGAGATTCAACCAGACCTTGAAAGGCATGATCAAGGGTCTAACAGAACCCATGAGGCGTAAGTGGGACGTCCTCTTGCCATGCCTACTCTTTGCATACAGGGAGGTGCCTCAGAAGTCTCTTGGGTACAGCCCCTTTGAGCTCCTGTATGGCCACCCTGTCAGAGGACCTCTGAGTTTGGTAAAGGAAGGCTGGGAGGCAGCTCCCAGGAAAACTCCCCAGGATGTATTTAGCTACATGCTGGCCTTTAGAAACCAAACTGCCCGCTTCAGGAAACTCGCTCAGGCGAACCTAGAAGCAAGCCAGGAAGAAATGAAGAGATGGTATGACCAGAATGCCACTCTGGTCGAATTTCAACCTGGGCAAAAAGTGTGGGTCATGGCCCCAGTGGCACCTTGTGCCTTGCAGGACAAGTGGACTGGGCCATATGAGGTAAAGGAGCGCAAAAGTGACGTCACCTACCTGGTGGATTTGCAGGCTCCAAGGAACCCTTTGAGGGTCCTTCACGTGAACCGCCTCAAGCCCCACTTCGAGAGGTCCGAAGTGAGTATGCTCTTGGCGACAGATGATGGGGTGGAAGAGGAGAGTGAGCCTCTCCCTGACCTCCTGTCTACCAAGGAGCATGATGGGTCAGTAGAGGGTGTGATCCTCTCCCCTACTCTGACTCAGGAGCAGCAGGGGGACTGTCGCCAGTTGTTGGGACAGTTCGCCCCACTGTTCTCTCTGACCCCCGGTGTTACTCACTGGTGTACCCATGACGTGGACACTGGTGACAGCCCTCCTGTGAAGCACAAGATTTACAGGTTGACTGACCGGGTCAGAGCCAGCATCAAGGAGGAGGTCTCTAAGATGTTGGCATTAGGGGTGATTGAGCCCTCCCACAGTCCTTGGGCCAGCCCAGTGGTCTTGGTCCCAAAGGCTGCGGCGCCCGGTGCCACTCCAGAACTCCGGTTTTGTGTGGACTACCGTGGGCTCAATGCCGTCACCAGGACTGACGCGCACCCCATCCCCAGAGCTGATGAGCTCATTGATCGGTTGGGAGCTGCCCGGTTCCTCAGCACGTTTGATTTGACGTCTGGGTACTGGCAGATTGCCTTAACCGATGGGGCCAAGGAGAGATCAGCATTCTCAACCCCAGAAGGTCATTACCAATTCCGGGTGATGCCCTTTGGGTTGAAGAATGCCCCTGCCACCTTTCAGAGGTTGGTCAATCAGGTGTTGGCTGGGCTGGAGGATTTCAGTGCCGCCTACCTGGATGACATTGCTGTGTTCAGTTCCAGCTGGGAAGAACATTTACAGCACCTTGAGAAAGTGTTGAGGGCTCTGCAAGGTGCAGGCCTCACGATCAAGGCCAGTAAGTGCCAGATCGGGCAGGGTTCTGTGGTGTACTTGGGACACCAGGTAGGAAGCGGCCAGGTGGCGCCCCTACAACCCAAGATTGACACCATTCTGGCTTGGGAACCCCCAAGACCCAGACAGAGGTGAGAGCCTTCTTAGGTCTCACCGGTTACTATAGGAGATTTGTTAAGGGCTATGGCACCATCGTTGCCCCCTTAACAGAGCTGACCTCTAAGAGGCAGCCCAGGAAAGTGATCTGGACTGAGTCCTGCCAGAAAGCTTTTGATGCCCTGAAGGCAGCCATGTGCACGGCGCCCGTGCTCAAGGCACCTGACTTCTCCAAGGAATTCGTCGTGCAGACTGACGCTTCAGAGCATGGTGTGGGAGCGGTGCTCTCACAACTGAACGAAGAGGGCCTGGATCAGCCTGTAGTCTTCCTTAGCAGGAGACTACTTCCCAGGGAACAGAGGTGGAGTGCCATAGAAAGGGAAGCTTTTGCTGTGGTCTGGGCGCTGAAGAAGTTGAGACCATACCTGTTTGGGACTCACTTCCGGGTTCAGACAGACCACAGGCCCCTCAGATGGTTGATGCAAATGAGGGGTGAGAATCCAAAACTGCTGAGGTGGTCCATCTCCCTACAGGGAATGGACTTTACGGTGGAACACCGTCCTGGTACAGAACACGCCAACGCAGATGGTCTGTCCAGGTTCTTCCGCCTTAGTGAAGAGAACTCCAATGGGGTTGGGTAGTTCTCCCTACTTTCAGCTGGAGGGGACATGTGTTAGACTTGGCATCTTTTGGCGTGTTTCCCCTGACTTTTTGCTTTCTGACCTCCCGGTTTTGACTCTGTTTTTGCTGGTGTAATGATTCTGCGCACTTTCCTCACTGCTGTCCAGTGGGAAAGTGCAAGTGCTCCTGTATAAAATGTGTTATGGATTGGTGTTTCCATGATTGGCCTATTTGGTTTATGTATCAGTCCCTTGTAAAGTGCACTGCGAGTGCCAGGGCCTATAGACCAAATGCTGTTGGTGGGCTGCAGCACTGGATTGTGCCACCCACGCAAACAGCCCGTAAAGTGTAACTCGGGCCTGCCATCGCAGAGCCTGTGCGCAGCCTGGGGCTGCCATGTCGACTTGGCAAGTGCACACACTTGCAAGTCCCTAAACCTTCCCTTTTCTACATGTTAGTCACCCCTAAGGTAGGCCCAAGGTACCCCTGTGGGCAGGGTGCGTTGTATGCGAAAGGTAGGACATGCCCTGGTGTGTGTGGCATGTCCTGATAGTGAATTACAGCCTAGTTCGTTTTTCACTATTGCAAGGCTACCTGTTCCCCTAGGCCAGAACGGGCAGTTTTGATTATTACAGCTTATAATCCTAACTGACCCCGGGAACATGGTAGAAATTCGAGTTTAGTATGCCTGGACTCAGAATGATAAAATGCAGCTTTTAGTGAAGTTGGTTTTAACATTCTGTGTTTGAAAATACCACTTTTAGAAAGTGGGTATTTTCTTGTCTAACCATCCAAGCCTGCCTCTGCGAGGTTGTGTATTCCTTGTCTGGAGTGTGAGTGACAGGGGCTGGGGGATGCCAGGAGACAGGGTGAGTCAGCGCAGGGCTGAATAGCAAGATCTACATGTAGATGGGTGGGAGGGGTCGCACCTGGGCCCTGAATAGGACAGTGCCTTCCCTCCACAATGCTGGCTCCACCTCCTGTGGTGCGTCTGATGTCCCTGGCCTACTCACTGAAAGAAGGGACGGAGACTTGTCAACAAAGTGCTCCAGAACTGGTTTGGACTAGGCAAAGGCCTCTCTGCCTTCAGAGAACAAAGGAATTTGGGATATAAATATTGGGGCCCTGACCCCATGAATTTAGATCTCGCTGGAATCAAGGAACCTGCCAAGACGAAGAGCTGGAAGAGCTGCCAGGAGGAGTACTGCCCCTTTGCTGTGTTGTTGCTTTGTTGGGTTGGCCTGCAGTTGCTGCTTCTGTCTTGGGCAGTGAAAGGACTGGACTGAACTTTCTACAAACTTGTGCTGAGTATCTCCAAGGGCCTGGAACCGAGCTGGCCTCCTGTTAAGAAGTCTCAGGGACTGCAAAGACTTCACAAGCCTCTGGGTACCGCTTCTGGAACGCTGTTTCAGTTGCCACAGAGGAAGGGAACTGCAACCGACTCCGTCAACCGAATCCATCCCTGGCCGATGACCTGTTTGCACCGCAGACCGCATCGCCCCGCTTCGCATCGCAACCCTGGTCTCACCGTGGGCGACGTCCAACGCCGCCAACATCGAGCCGCTGCTTGCACCGTGACCTGTGGGCACCGCAGTTCGCATCGCATCGCTTCACTGAACCAGCCGGACCCGACCGACGCGGTCGCTGCAACTGGCTCAAGAGTCGTGACCGCACCGCATTTGGGGCACCGCTCGCACGTCTGCGACGCACCGCTCCGACTCGCACCGCTGTCCGACGCCAGCTCCCGCACTCCGGCTTGGTCGCCTGCATCGCAACCTGTCAGCACCGCATCGAGCATCGTCTCACCCTGCATCGCACGCCTTGGACTCACCGACCCCGTCTGCACGACGCTCATCGAGCCGCTGCCTGCACCGCATCGAGGGACACCGCACCTTGCATCGCTCCGTCTTGCACCGCAACCGCGACGAACGCCGACCGGCTCGTACACTCCGTACCAGCCACAACGAGAAAGGTACTGTAACCGAGTCTGTTCACGACTCTGCTGGCCCGTATCGACGCGGTCGGCTGGAACTGTTAGACTCTGTGGTTTTCAGCATCGCGGTAGGCTCAGACGGAGCTACCGACTCGTACGAACTTTGTTTTTGGACTATTCCTGCAAAGAAGAAGTTACCTTATCAAGTATTCGTTTTTAAAGTACAGTATTGTGGATTTTCGTCGTAATTGGTCTTGTCTTGAGTATATAAAATATTGGTTATTTTTCTAAACTGGTGTGGTGTCCGTTTGTAGTGCTTACACTGTATTACTGTTGGTTATGTGCAAATGCTTTACACACTGCCTCTGAATTAAGCCCGACTGCTCGTGCCAAGCTACCACGAGGGTGAGCAGGGGTTACTTCACGAGTGTAACACCCTTACCCTGACTAGGAAGAAGGGTCCCTACTTGGACAAAGGTGCAAACCCTTGCCAACTAGAGATCCCATTTCTAACAGTAAATCAGAATGTTAATTCATTATTACTTGTTGAATTCCCCCCACTAGTTTGGATGGATTCTACAACTGTGGGAATGGTTGAAGGGCTGCAGCCACGGAAATTCCCCAAGCGTCAACTCCTTCCCATTGTTTCAAATGTTCTTTGAGGGAGCTTGGGATAGATCCTTGACTTATTGGGGGTTGGTGTGGGTGGGCAGCGGGTCGGTTTGGGATGTTTACTATATGTTGTTATTACTTTAGATATGCCTGAATGGAAAGTAGGGTACAACAGACAGCCAACATTGAATTGGTACCATGCGTATAGGACACATCTACGCACCCGCTATCAAATTTGACCTATCCCAGACAGTCCGCTATCAATCGTAGCAACATCTTTACATGGAATATTTGCGAGGCTCAGTAATGCTCAAAAAATGTAGGCAAGTGTTAGCATATTGTGACCGACACAACATAAATATAGGGCTCTTGCAGGAAACCCACCCAACACCAAACACGGAAATGGGATTTGCATCTCCTTGGAGTGCACAGCGATTCTTTACCTGTTTATTTAGTTATGCCTATTATAATTAGGGCTCCCGGTTTTATGGTATTTATTTTTATAACATTTCCGTCTGTATTTATCCATATTTATTTTTTGGCCATTTTGTCTGTATTTATCCATATTTATTTTGAGTTTTGCGTATAAATGTAGTTGTAAAACTGTTTATTTCCGTATTTATTTAAATGACAGACGCGCACTCATAATTTGATGTCCGTCGTGTTTTAGCTATTTAAGTGGCTAAATATTACATAACAGTACATCCATTGGCAAATATTAGCATTATGCCACAAATGTACTGATACATGCAGTTATTTAAAGAAATTTCATCCTGTTTTGTAATTTCCCATGCTGTCCATCTGCTAAGCTGTTGGGCTATAATTCATGAAAGACAGCACGAAGAGCCACTTGAAAGAAGCACATTTTCTGTATTTATCCACTTTTAAAAATAAATGCAGACAGAAAACACATTGTTTTCTGTCTGTATTTATCTGTAGAAGGCTACTCCTTTTGCAATGGAACAGGTCCTCGGTGACCCAGATGGCCTGTGCCTGGTAGTGCACAGACCCTTAGAAAGCTGAACCATCACAATTATGAACATATATAAAATACTGACTCTACTGCAGACTTCCATATTCCAGAGGGTAAATTACACCAATGCCCAGGGGTACTTATAGAGTGGGGCAGGGATTTCAATCTGGTCCTAAACTTCCAGATCGACAGAACCTCCAGCCTGAAATATGCAAAGCCACAGGCTGCTAAAACACAGCAGCAAACAAAAGCATACCTCTATTTTGTCGACCTCTGGAGACTCCTTTACCCTGGCACACAATTTCACCTATTGTTCCTCAGCACATGCACCCTATCCCACATGGTCTACTACTAGCTTTGAAAGACACATATGGGTGGGCATTTGACATTAAACAACTGGCTAAAACACTATAGTATCCTGCTCACACTGACCGACCCACAGACTATTATAGTAGGCACAGACGATGGTGATTTCCATCGGAGATCTGACTGGACCCAGCCTTCCAAATGGAGCTGCACACAGTGATTGTTGAATACTTCCATGTTAGACCTGGCATCATTGGCGTGGTTTCCCCTGTCTTTTTGCCTCTACCTCCTGTATTTTTGATGTAATGCTGGACTTCGTTTTTGCTGGTTTATGTACTCTGGGCACTTTGCCCCTCCTGATCAGTGCTAAGGTGCAAGTGCTCCTTGTGTAAATTGTAATTCTGATTGGTTGTCCATGATTGGCATATTTGATTTACTGGTAAGTCTCTAGTAAAGTTCACTGTGTGTGTCCAGGGCCTGTAAATCAAATGCTACTAGTGGGCCTGCAGTACTGGCTGTGCCACCTACACAAGTAGCCCTGTAAACTTGTCTCAGGCCTGCCATTGCAGTATCTGTGAGAGCAGTTTAAACTGTCATGTCGACCTGGCATGTGCACCCAATTGCCAGGCCCTAACCGTCCCTTTTACTACATGTAAGGCACCCCTAAGATAGGCCCAAGGTACTCCCATTGGCAGGGTGCAGTGTATGTGAAAGGTAGTGTGGAAGCTGTAATAAAGAATAAACAAATAACACCACAAATCCAACTCTCTGTCAGCACATAAGATGAACAGAATTTATTGGAGACCAACAAGATAACGCAAATACGTGCAGCACGGAGACAGTCAGCATAGTGTCCAAAGAGGTGACGTTTCTGACAGCTTTTATTGACACAAACCACAAAGGAACCCGCATCATAATGCACGTAATACAAATCAAGCATTGGATATTTGTCCAATCAAGAAAGGCCTAGGCTGCGTTATACCATTTATGGTCCAAAATATACTGTTGCTGACCACGTGTCCTGAGTATGTGGCAGCTTTGGGACTTTCCACTGTAATGCAATGTATTAGCCTTGGTACTGTTCCTTACAGATAATTGCAATATCATAGCACGTACCAGAACTATTTCTAAATATGATATGCTGAAATACTTGCGGCTGAGCTAGCATCCTGTCTGTTCTCGTATCTTTCTTGGGCAAGCCTTGCGTTACAAAAGCAGCTTTACTTCTGAACCATGGAAAAGTACAAGCGTCAACTTAACAGGGCCTGAAATCTTAGACATTAGGTATCACTAATAAAAGATGGTTTCCACATTACCCTATCTGATACCAAATCACTAATTCGCATCATGTCTCAGCATCATTTCTGTTCCTTCCTAACTTAGGTCAGCCCGGTGTTTGTGGTGTTCAGGTACTCTACATTTTGGCAAACAGCTTGCACAACTGGAGGCAAAAGCAGCACAACATGCAGGGCAAACTTGGATTATTATGCACAGGGTGATCAGTGCTGCTATCACTATAATGATCACCTCCAATATCCATGATCCCCAGCCTCCCAGCCATATTATTAACTTTTCCCACATGCTTCCTTTGTGTATGTCGTGTGCTTCGTCCTTAATTTTATTTATTTTATGTATAGCATTGTCTATATTGTGGCTGTTGTCAGGTATGTATGAACAGCACACCTGTATGATGACGTGGCAGACTCCGCCCTCTTTTGCCAGGATGATGTCTAACGCAACCCTGTTCTGTATTACTACAGCCCTCATGGCAGTTAGTTCCTCAGTGATGTTTCCTAGGGCTGCTGCTGTTGAGTCTGCTAGATCCTCATTCATCCTTGCTAGCTGGTGTATTCTTATTGTGGTGTATACTATTCCTGCACTAGGTACCATTACCCCAAATCCTGTTATTAGGTCATCCTCCCATTCTGCTGTCCTCCTAGCTCTTCCTGGCCGATGCCCTTGGTGCTCAATCTGTACTAGGTCAGTGAAATGGGTCATTTGGGCAAGATGGAGGCAAGGTAGGAGCTGCCATACCATCCCAGGGGCAAATAGAAGTATGCCCATTGACCACAGACAAAGAACAATCCCTTGTACCCCACTAATCCTGGTGAGGACCGCTGATCATTTCTCCTAACCCGTGATAGTCTTGTTATGTGCATGCAGTTACTTTCACCAATGAAAATTGGTGTAATTTCTTTTGCCTCTGAAATTCCCAGAATTTTGTTTTGCCTTTCTTCACATTCTATTAGTCCTTGCTCGCCCCTTGCCATTTCCTGTATAGTACACCCAAATGCTACGCATTTCTTCCATTCTTCCCTTCCTTGTAGCAGCTGTTGTATTGTGCACCTTCCCTCTGGCTGCACCGGTAGCCTCGTGTGCACTGTCTGCTTAGGTGGTGTTGCCTTGTCATTCTGGATGCATGATGGTGCAGTAAACTGTTGTCTTTTCCTAAATCTTGGTATTTTTAGCTCACCTCCCTTTGTCTGTCCTCAGTTTTCCCAACCTGCCCTATCTTTCCAGTCCTCGTTCCTGGATGTTCTGTCTAATGTGTCTAGCATTGCCTGATCCCTCTTTGTTGGTTGCATGCTCATGCATGGCACTCTCTTTGTTCTAGGCATCGATGTTACTTGCTCTGTAGCTATCTCGCTCTTCCTATGGGGTGCAACAGCTATGGACATGTTATACTGTCTGAAGAGCATGTCTCTAATCAAAACACACCCCACATATTTAGAAAAGGGTATCACGTTGTAACTCATGCTGTTTTCTGTGTCTGTTGGCAAGTGTGTGCAAACATAACACCCAGATATGTTCATAATGCGTACATACATTTTTAGCATTTCAACATATTGATTTCCTTGGTACTCATCCCATAGTTTCTGTTCCCCTTCTCCTTTAACCTCAACCTCCCCCAAAATGTGTTGTTCTGTTGTGTTGATTTTTCGTTCCCGTATGTTATGTTGGAGTCGCTCCCATCCCCCACCTGACCATTAAGGAACGGTATTTCAATGTCCTTTGCATATATTATTATCAATGCGGTCACTATTATTCCTGGGACTGCAGATAATATTGCCATCAGCACCGCTGGCCACTTTCTTTCCTCTTTCTTTGTTCTTGGCATTTTCCTAGACGTTATAGAAATGTTCTTTATGTCCAAGGTATTTCCCTAACCTTTTCCTCTTCTTCTGCGGAAAGATCCCTAATTGTATTCTTCTTCCACTCGCGCCTATGTTATCTTCTTTTTGAAAGGTCTATATACAACTCACTTATTTAGTTGACATCCCTTATAAGACCTGAGCCAATTTCATCAATGACACACTGTAAAATCTCAAGACGCATTTCTGCAATGTTTTGAGCTGGTGGCTGATATCCGAAAGTGGGAAATGAAAGTTCTTACAGAATCAGACTTTGCAAGCTACTCAGAGCGGAGGGTTTGGCACGGTCAATGTCAATACTCCATTTATTTCTACCCCAGGGACCAACAGTTTGATCTCAATTATCAGTTCTGAAGCCCTGTGAGTCACTCGTACAGATCTCAGCCTTCCGGACCTTACAGTTCCTGGCATTAGTAATCAGTTAGGTCCACTGCTGTTTCGCCATACCCCTGGCATGGTACTCTTGGAGTTGAAAAGCTATGTATTTTCTGTTTGGGGCAGTTATTCTTTGGGCCTTACTAGCACTAAAAGAAACCGTTGGTGCTCTATTGTGTACCGTCAGAGGTCACCAGTACATGACGACACTAGCACTTGAAGAAAACGTAGGGGTCCTTGGAAAGATGATGTCCAGAGGCCTGGCTTGCTGTACACAGCAGGGAGCTGCCTCTGTGAAGTTGTGCTTTCTGTTGGAGGCCTGGCCTGCAGTGAGCAGGGATATGCCTCTCCTTTAATCCTTCTTTGCTGTTGCTGGTCTGCTGGAGCGAAGATTGTACCTGCGGGGTGCCTCAGATGCGGCTGGTGGTGCAGGTGGAGCTTGCTCGCCTTGGTCCGGCCCTGCAGTTGGAGCTTGCCATCCTTGCTCCGGCCCTGTTGCTTTCTTGGTGTGGGAGCTGTGGATCCAGGATGTCAGCCCCTCACACTTGATGGCTGTTGCAGTCGTCAGGAGAACCTGGTGAGGGCTTTTCCACCTTGGCTGGAGGCAGTGTCGTCTGGAGCAAGCTTTTATCCAGACCCAATCTCCTGGCTGCAGGTCATGTGACGGTGGAGTTGCTGCTTCTGGAAGAGCCTGCAGGACCTGGCGATGAAGATAACGCAATGTCTCTGTTAGTTTCTTACAATAGCACAAAAGCAAATAGTCTGCTATTGACAGTGGAGCAGTAGACATGTGGCCTGCAATGGTCATTGGGCGGCCAAACAATATTTCGTGAGGGCTTAGCTTGGTCACCCTATCTGGTGTTCTTCTCATTGCCAACAGAGCTAGTGGCAGCATGTCTACCCATGATAGTTCAGTTGATGCACAAATGTTGCCAATTTTGTTTTTCAACACCCCGTTTTTCCTTTCCACAGCACCTGCTGCTGGTGGGTGATAGGCACAATGCAGTTTGTGTGTGACCCCGAGCCCCTTGCATATTCTCCCTATCACATGGGAAATGAATGCAGGTCCGTTGTCTGAGCTCAGAAGTGCTGGACTTCCAAAGTGCGGTATGAGTTCTTTCAAAAGGCATTTAGCAACAGTGTGTGCATCACAGTTCTTTGTTGGATAAGCGTCAGTCCATTTGCTGAACATGCACACAATTACCAACACGTGTTTATACTTCTGAGTGGGGGGCATGTCAATGAAGTCTGGTTAGAGGCTTTCAAACGGTCCGTGGGGTGGTGGAAAGTGGCCAGGTGCAGTTGGTGTACCCTTCCCAGTATTGTATTGTGCGCAAACAGTACATTGCTTACAAAGTCTCTCCGCTATTTGACGGAACTTGCAGTTGTACCAACATTGTGAAAACATTCTGATCATGCTGTCTCGGCCAACATGTGAGGGACCATGAAAGAGACGTGCCATAGAGAAAAGCATCAATGAAGGCAAACATATTTTCCCATACGGCCCTGTCCACAACCCCTCCTTTGTTTGCACACACCCTCCCTTGGCCCACTCCTCCTTTTCATGTTCCTCAGCCATTTCCTGAATGGGCATAGGATCAAAATGTAGTGAGTCATTCTTTACATGAATCTCTTTGTTCTGATTAATTATTTGTACCATTGTTAACTGGAAGCCTGTCAACGCTATTCTCTTTGCTTCTCCATCAATGGAAGCGTTGCCTTTGGACACATGGTCCTTTAATGAAGTGTGTGCTGCACATTTTATTATGGCTACTTTGAGCGGTAGTAACAATGCTTGGAGAAGGTCACTTATCAATTCTGCATGCTTTATTTGCTGGCCTGCTGACGTTAGGAATCCGCTCATTGACCATAGCTGGCCAAAATCATGGACCACCCCGAAGGCATATTGGCTCTCCTTATAAATGTTTACTCTTTTTCCCTTAGTCAATGTGCATGCCCTTGTCAGTGCCACGAGTTCAGCTGCTTGTGCACTTTTGGCAGCTGTCAATCTTCCCCCTTCCAACAACTTGTTAGCAATGCCCACTGCATAGGAGGCCTGCAGTGTTCCATTGTCATCCCTGAGACATGACCCATCTACAAACAAATCCCCTTGGGCTTCTGGCAGTGGTGTGTCTTTCAGGTCTGGGCGCACCTTTGTATGCCTGTCTATAGCCAGTGCACAATCATGGAATGCATCATCTGAGGTCAAATTGTGCTCTGTGGGTAAAAGACATGCTGGATTCAAAGTGCTGCACCTTTTGATGACAATGTGTGGTGCTAAGAGTGTCAGCTCATATCTGGTGAGGTGTGCATTTGTCAGATGCTGGGTCTTGGTGGATGTGAGAAGCATGTCCACTGCGTGGGGAACGTGCAAAACCATGATGTGTGCCAGTACAATGTTTTCTAACTGTTTTACTGCTAGTGTGGCCGCCGCGACTGCTCGGAGGCAAGGCAGGAGCGCTGAAGCCACTGGGTCTAAGGTTGCAGAATAGTATGCCACTGGGCCGTAGAAAGATCCATGCTTTTGTGTCAGGAATCCTAGTGAGCAGCCCCCCTTCTCATGGCAAAAAAGATGGAAGTCCTTACTGTATTCTGGGAGGCCTAACGCTGGGGCCCCACTGAGTTCTTGTTTCAGTTTGTGGAATGCTTTGTAACAGTCCTGTGACCAGGGCACAATGTCTGGTACATCCTTGTGTGTTAGGGCTTGCAAAGGCTTGGCAATCAGAAAGAAATTTGGGATCCAGTGGCGGCAATATCCTGCCACCCCCAGGAAAGCCCGGACCTCTTTTTGCGTGTGAGGTCGGGGAAAATGGGCGATGGTAGATATTCTGTCAGACAGTAATTTTCTTGTCCCTTCAGACAATTCATGGCCCAAATATTTCACAGCGGTGAGGCAAAACTGCAATTTCTTTGGGGAGACCTTGTAACCCTTCAGCGCTAGGTGGCGCAGGAGGGGTTCACAGTGTCCTTTGCACAAGCATCCCTGGAAGGTGAAGCCAATAGTAAGTCATCTATGTACTGGATAAGTGTGGAGCCCTCTTTTAGTACTAGGGAGTCCAAATCAGTCTTTAATGCATTTGTGAAGATGGAGGGGGACTCTTTGTACCCTTGGGGAAGACAACATCATGAAAATCGCTTAGAACTAAAACAGAACTCAAAAAGATACTGTCTGTCAGGGTGCAGGGGAATGATGAAGAAGGCGGAGCTAAGATCCAGCACTTTAAAGTGGGTGGCTGTAACTGGAATGTTGGACAATATTGTGGCTGGGTTTGGGAGTGGGACCACGGGAAAAGAAGGTACCACTATTTTGTTCAATTCTCTCAGGTCTTGTGTGAAACGATATACAGAGGCCCCATCCGGGCCCTTGGAAGCCTTCCTTACAGGGAGTATCGGTGTGTTGCATAGGCTAGAGCATATCTCTTTTATTATTCCCTGTTGAAGGAGGTCTTTTATTACTGGTGCTATGCCCTCCTCCCCCCTTTTCGAAATCTTGTATTGTGGCACTCTTGGAAGAGGGGCTCCTAGTATCAATTTGATCTGCACTGGTGGGTAGTTTAACACCTGTCCCACGTCATAAATACTGCGGGCCCAGACCTGGAGCGGCACGCTATCGCGCAATTCTTGCGGTATTACGGGGTCTGTACATGTCATTAATGCTTGCAATGTGGAAAAGTGTATTTTCTATGTTAGCATCAGCGGCAGCCACTCGGTCTATTGCATCCATTTTGTTTCTGTCGTTTCCATTTTGTTCTCTGCTGTTCACCTTTTCACCCTGCCCGGGCTCATAACTATCAAACTGACTTATCTGATCTGGCCTATCTGATGTATGTACTGGGAGCTGCAACTGTCGGTGCGCCTATCCCAGATGTTATCGAATGAATGCTTATTGCCACCATAAACATTCCCTATTCCCCCACCTTATTTCCTGACCACCTGGTCACTAATCTGCTCCTACCTGCCTGCAGCTATTGCCGCGCTTAAACTCGTTTCTTCCAGTTTTCCTGCTCATGCGATTACACTGCAACAAACAGTATATAAGGGTGATGGTTTTTGTATTATGTGTACCTCCTCCCACAACACTCTAAGGTGTTGCTTGGACGTGGTCCCACTCATGAGTGCTTAATAAACATTGGTTTGTTTTACTTCACTCCAGTGCCGATCTCTCTTTTGTTAGTCTTCGGACCCGTGGATGAGAGGGTGACCCTGCACCGGTGTGCCCACCTGGGGGTACATTTCCACAATTGGCGCCCAGCACGTGGGGCCCCATCGGAGACGCGGCCGTCCGAAGGAGTGGTCTCGACGGAAGATCGAAATTGTCACTGAGGAGCGCACTGCATGAGAAGACCCTTGTCTTGCAGCCGATGTGAACTTTCCGGTTTTCCCGACTCGACCCTCCTGGTGGTGGCAGGTCTCGACTGGGGCTTCTTTGGTGAATTTTGCAGTGACCATTAGGTCAACCTGAGATCGGCAGGTGGGAGTTGAAGACTTCTGTTTGGTAAGGTCGCTGATGCGGCACACTTGATTGTTTGGTTTGATTTTGGTATTCACTCTTTGCAAAGACTGAAGATAAGGCAGGTAATGTGGGGATTTTTCTCCTTCTGAAAATTGCTTGGATAGTAATATTTTACATATACTTGTAAAACATGCCTGCTCTTAGTAAGCTTTGTAAGTGGTGCTGCTGTTGCAGTGCAAGAAATGTTTTGGAACAAAGTCAGCCGGCTCCTCCGGCTGACTGATAGAGATATGTATGTAAAATATGGTATTTGTCCCATAATGTATGGCTCATTGTGGAACAAATACACAAAGAAAGAACCCGATCTACAGTGGCCAGTGAACGGGTCATTTGATTTTAAGAAGGTTCAGTACGTGGAACAGTGTTTGTTCAAAAGGAAGAGTAGACAGGATATGTTTGATTGTTTGCGTATGTGGGACAAGGAAGTGCGCGAGAGAAAGCAAAGAAAGCAGAAGCTATAGCAAAGAAAGAACAGAGGAAGACGGTATATCAGAAATGTGTTGAATTAAGAGACAAAGAAGTGCAGGAGGGAATAGAAAAGGAAGATAGAGAACGTCGATTACAGGTAAATGGCCAGTACCCTATTAGACGTCCCGTCTATCCAATACTTAATACGCCTCATGATGATTGCATTATACTAGAGCGACCCCCGCCCCCGTATAAATCCTCTGTTCCGAGTGCCCCTGAGGGAGGTGCTTCTCATGAGGAGATCTCCGCCTCAAAAGATATGGACAAAGATAAGCAACTCATGCGACAGACTCGCTCTACTCTGTCTAGCGAAGATAAAGATAAATTGAAGGGCAGTGCTAGAGAGGAATCTCGTCGGATTACTACAGCGACAAACCTCACAAATACAGTTCAGGCTTGGGAAGACGCAAAACAGTTATATTTTTTAGAAAAATTCTGTTGGAATATATTATATAATTGGCAACATATCTCTGATGAATCAGGCCCAAGAGACTTAAATGCAGATTATAAGCAGTTAGGAGATGGGACTTACCCTTTCAAAAACATACCTGATACAATTAGATGAGCGGTTAAACTACGGGATGACACCTTAGAAATGCAAAGGGAACAAGAGTTAGCTAAAAAGCAGCACAAAGGCGTAGAAATAGAAGAGTCTCAGACAGAGAAAACAAATGTCCCGGTGGATGCGGACAATCCTAGTTGTAGTAAGCTTGCTATGAGACCAATGCGTGAAGCCGCACCCCTGTATGTTCCCCTGAAGGGTGCGGGAACAAGTGATGATAAGAATTCCGATGATGCAAAGGGATACTGCCTATATAATTGGGTCTACACTCCTTGGAGTAGAGCAGATGTTATCGCCCTTAAGGCTGCCTTGCCCAACCCCCAGAAAAACCCCGCCGCCTTCTATGAGGAGGTGGAGGGAGCCATCAGTTCTTGCACTATGACCTTAGCGGATATAGATATGTTTTTTGGGCTTATTTTGCCCCCTGATATGTGGAGAACAATACGTAAAATTAATGACGCTGTGGCATTTGGTGAAACCTGGGAAAGATTAGAAGAAATAGATGCGGACAGGGAACCTGCCCAGAAGCCCCTACAGGAGATATTAGATCTTCCTAAAGCTATTGTGACTAAATTGAAGACTCTCATACCCCCTAAGAAAATAGATTGGACCACGTTAGCGTCCTGTAAACAGAAAAAGGATGAGTCAGTTTCTGACTTCTTTTCAAGATTTGAGGAGACATTCCATGATTTTAGTGGCCAGTCCCTGGCCGACGACACGGGTAAACATCTGTTTGTTGACAAATTTGTTGCTAATATGTTACCAGAAATATCTAGTCGCCTCAAGGCCAGTGAAAGTTCTTGGACCACCTCTTACCCAGTTTCCCTTTTGACAATGGCACAATATTTGGGCGACAGGAACAAGAAGCAAAGGGAAGGGAGGATAAAAAGGTTAACGATTTGAAAACAAAGGTCATGATGGCTCAAGCGTATGGTCCACCATTTAGGAGAGGTGGAGGAGGCGGACGTACAATGCATACACCCGGAGCACTCCCTCTCCTTCGGGCAAATTTGTCTCCTGACCAGTGTGCCTATTGCAAAGAGACTGGGCACTGGCGTTCTGAGTGCCCCCTTTTACAAGGCCAATAATACCAGCAGGGAAGGGGAAGTATGAGAGGGTGCCCAGGAAACGTAGGAAGCAGGGGCGGTGCAGGTGCTCGTCCCCGGTTTGAGGCAGTCGAACAGGGACCGAACTAGCCAAATACCTTTGACAAACGACATCAGTACCAAATGACTGATTATTCTGCTAAAAGACTGGTTCCTAGGGCTCCCCTGTCTGGCACAATGATAACATCGATAGGGTTCGATGGAACACCTACACCTAGTCCACTATCACAGCCACTCGAATCCGGACTAGATAAATTTACTACAACATGTCCATTCTTGCTCTCCCCTAACACTCCAGATAACATTGTAGGTATTGATATGCTTAAACATTTTCGTGCTACAATACGCTGTTCCCCGGAAGGTGTACGTGTTATCCTTAATGACAATTATCCGACAGTTGATAGATCTTGCCTTATCAATGAGGACGTCGCTCTGGCGTCCCTGCCTTGCACCCTGTGAGCTAGATCAGACACTGATGTGGGTCAAATGGTTATTCCACCTGTACAAATTCAAGTGAGGGAAGGTGCCTCATTGCCTCGTTTACCTCAATATAAGATATTTCGAGAGGGTGAGGAGGCACTAGCAGGTATTGTTCAGGATTTGATTAAAGTAGGTGTAGTGGAAGAGGTTCCCTATAATACCTGCAATAGCCCTATTCTTCCTATTCTTAAAAAGGACACTGATACTAAGGTTTACAGGTTCATTATTGATTTACGCGAGGTTAACAAAATAGTGGTGCCCCAATATCCGGTAGTTTCTGACATAACAACCCTCCTCACTATGGTCCCTCCCACTGCCACCACATTCTCAGTAATTGATTTGAAAAATGCGTTCTTCTCAATACCCATTCACCCTGAAAGCTGTTACCTATTTGGGTTTACATTGAAAAACAGATCATTCCGTTTCTGCAGAGCTCCACAGGGCTATACAGAAAGTCCCAGTATTTACAGTCAAGCATTAAAGAGACAACTTGATTCCTTTCCCGTACCAAAAGGGGTGGTTCTAATTCAATACGTTGACGACATTTTACTTGCTGCTGACACTCCTGAGCAATGTGAAGAGGGTACATTGTTACTGTTATCGTTTCTTGCATCACATAATCACAAAGTCTCTAGAAAGAAATTGCAATACTGTAGACAGCAGGTTACCTATTTTGGTCACCTCCTGTCTAAGGAGGGACGTGCGCTCACGCCAGATCGCATTCGGACCATTCTAGACACCCCTGTACTCCGTACTCAAAAGGATGTCCGTGCATTGATTGGCCTTACTTTTTTTTGTAGGCAGTGGATTCCCAGTTTTTCGCATATTATCAAACCTCTGTTAGCCCTTTTGACCAAAGACACCCCGTTGCCCCTCCCATGGACCGCTGAGTGCCAGAGCACCTTCCAACAGTTACGCCAAGCCCTCTGCTCCGCACCAGTATTAGGTACCCCAGATTACACTAAATCTTTCACACTCTATGTACACGAAAGGGAAGGTTGTGCCCTCTCAGTCCTAGCACAGATACATGGTGATAAACAACGCCCGTGTGCATTTTTTTCAGCTGTCCTTGACCCAGTCGCTCGCGCGTTGCCTGGATGTTTCCGAGCGGTGGCAGCAACGGCTGTATCTATACGTCAGAGTGAAGGAATAGTTTTGTCACACAAACTGCTTGTGTTAGTACCCCATTCAGTTGATGCCTTGCTAAACCAAACAAAGACGCAACATTTGACCAGTGCTCGCTTGACAGGTTATAAATTGACACTTTTGGCCCCCATTATCACGCTGAAAAGATGCCTGACACTAAATCCTGCCACATTATTACCATTTCCATCCACTCAGCCTCAGTCACAAGAGTCACATGATTGCATATTTCTCACTGAAGAACAAACAAAAGGTCGTATTGACCTACAAGACACTCCCTTTTCCATTACAGATGGGGAGTTATGGGTTGATGGGTCATGTTTGAAATTACCCGATGGCACCACATCTGCTGCCTATGCTATTACAACACTCCAGACAGAGTTGAGACAGCTCGCATCCCACAGAAATCAGCCCAAGCAGCCGAACTGATTGCATTAACAAGAGCATGTTAGCTTAGTACAGACCTGCTTGTCAATGTCTACACTGATAGTCAGTACGCGTTTAGGGTAGCACACAACTTTGGCCGCCTGTGGAAAGAACGCGGTTTCCTCACTTCACATGGAATACAGATAGTGCATGGAGAACTAGTGCACAATCTTCTTACTGCCTTAACCTACCCCAAGAAAATAGCTATCGTCAAGTGCAGCGCACACAAAAAGGTGACAGATAAAGTGGGAGCAGGTAATGCCTTCGCGGATCGCACAGCCCGTGAGACCGCAGCGAAGCACCACGTCTATGTATGTGGTTAAGTCGCAAGCTGAACGTCGTCATGATGCTAGACAGGAAGTACTGGATATGCAACAATCTGCCTCCTTCGATGAAATAGACCAATGGTCTAAGGAGGGAGCACTGGATGATGAGGGCTGTTGGAGGAGCAAAGCTATGACTAAATGGAAGTTGCCCACCGCATACCTATACCCTTTGATCCATATGGCACATGGTCCAGCCCATGTTGGCGCATCCTCAGTAGCAAAACAGCTTATGCAAGTTTGGGATCATCCTGATATTGCTGGTACTGCTAAAAAGATAGTCCAGTCTTGCCTGGTCTGCCTCCAGTACAATCCCGAAAAGGGAACACAAACTCCAACAGGAGGGTTTGCGACACCATCTGCACCCTTTGAAGTCCTTCAGATGGACTATATCCAGTTTGAGCGCTGTAATAATCTTAAATATGTCTTAGTAGTAGTTTGCGCCTTCAGCAAATGGGTGGAAGCATATGCTACAAAAGACAATGCAGCCCTCACGACTGCGAAAATACTCCTGAAAGAATTTTTCCCTCAATTTGGTGCCTGTCGGGTCTTATGGAGTGATAATGGACCTCATTTCATTGGACAGGTTGTAGACTATGTTATGAAAGGGCTAGGGGTCAAGCAGAAGTTCCATGCTGCTTTCCACCCACAGTCAGCAGGCTTGGTGGAACGCTACAACTCCACACTGAAACTGAAATTGGCGAAAATACAGGCTTCCACTTCTTTGAAATGGCCTGATGCATTGCCCTTAGCATTGCTTTCCATCAGATCAATACCTCATACACGCTCTGGGCTTACCCCATATGAGGTTGTGTTTGGCAGACCCATGAATGTTTGGGGGGTTCCTAAACCTCGCCCTATACATGATGTGCCTCACACATTGATGAGTGATTATCTGTCTCAGTTGACTGACAGTTTGCTTTCCATCCATCAGCAGTTACGAGAAGGTCTCCCGGACAGGTCACAAGGTGACGGACATGACTTGCGCCCAGGTGACTATGTGATGGTCAAGATATTCCAGCGAACGAACTGTCTAGAACCTCGCTGGAGGGGCCTGGAACAAGTCCTCCTCGCCACCCGAACTGCAGTCCGAGTGACCAACAGGAAAAACTGGACACATGCGAGTCACTGTAAAAAGGTTCCACACACCTTAGTGGACCCTGTTGCATTGAAAGGTCACCGTGACATTTTGGTCACAGAGACAGGATGAGCTGCATCACCTGAAAGAACTGAGGAAGACTTCCCGGACCACACGATCCCCGGTACATCCAGGTACCTACTCCGACCCAGGAAGAAAAGCGCTCCAGTGCAAAACAAGACAGGTTAAGCCATTGTCCTGAGTGGTTAAGTCTGACTACAAAGGGGGGTCTTCCTATTAGTGGTAGACTCATCTCAAACTCAGTGAAGAAATCCACACCCACTCAGGACTCCCAGGGCGCTACCTTTCTTGTCGTTTGCTGACAAAATGAGCCCGCCTAAGAAGAAGAAGGGGATTGCTGCGACGATGTGTAACAGCTGTACAATTTGTATCCTTGGTCTGACTTTGACTGCTGCCATTGTCGCTACGGTAATGTGGGCAGTGGAGGAAGCAGCTCCTGGGGCTTCCTTCCTTAACATTACAGCTACATCGCCCACCACAAAGGAACACCATCATTTTGATTTGCCGCAACATGAGCAGGGGTACTGGCAAACTCTAAGTAACAATTCATTTCTTCAAATGTTGCATCAGACACACCAGCTGAGCAATGCTACTAACTGTTGGATTTGTGGCAAGATTCCTCCCCACCAGAACACAAGAGGAATGCCGTTGTCACCATTGCCATTTTCTCACAATGGCTCCTGCCAAGCTTGGTTTGAGCTTCTATATGCTTCCAAGGTATTTAACCTCTCTAAAACATGGGACGTGGGCGACCTCAACGCCAAACTGAATAAAGCTTGCTATCCCAATGAAGATGGGGACCCACAAGCGAAGGGGACCGTCTTGTAAATGGAAGAATACAGTAGGGGAAATGCAGCAACAAAATACGTGTATCCAAACACTAGGCCGGCTAGAGGAAACGGGCCACCTGTTATTTCTGTTGCTCCAACTACTGGTCCCCTCTGTGTACAGAGTACAGGCAATGTACCAGTGGGCCACAGTAACTGTACTACAGTGTTGCAGATGTCTACGAGGGGCCGAAGCAGCTTCCTCGCATCACGTCATACTTATTTTATTTGTGGAGCTCAGGCATACTTCTTCCTCCCTTCAAGTTGGTTCGGTACCTGTTATATAGCCTTTCTTCTACCACCTGTGTTTTTGGCTCCCCCAACATACCACCGAGATTTACGATTATTCAACCACCACATTGGGAATAGGAGAAAACGTACCATCGACGTCACTGTAGTCGATCAGACAGAGACTACATGAGAGCAATATACTGACTTCAACAAAGGATTCTTCTTCTTCGTTGGCCCAGTACAAAACAGCAAGCTGATCCGTCGCCTCACCCGTACAATGGAGGCAGTGATTAATCAGACAACTGCGGCCTTTGGAAATTTGAAAGAAGTACAAGCATCAATCCGCATGGTTGCTTTACAAAATAGACTTGTTTTGGACGTTATTTTAGCTGATCAGGGCGGAGCATGCCGTGTCATCGGATCCAGCTGCTGTGTCTACATACCAGATAATTCACCATCCGTTTATGCGGCCATTTCCAAACTACACAAGATAGCCACTGAAATACATCAGGAGCATGGACTTGGACTGGGTGGTTTTGGAACTTGCTTTCAGCTTGGGGTTTGAAAATATTAACAGTTCTGTTTGTGTTGATAGCTATTATCCTCTCTTGCTGTTTGTGTGTTCATTGCGGACCAATGCTCTGTTCTCTCTGTATTTCTGCCTGTATTGCCTGCATACCTACTAAAATGAATATCCGAGATGCAAATGCCCGCTTAGCGGTGGAACGAGAAATAGACGAACTTATGGCATAGATGTTGAAGACATACGTGATGCCCCTTAGAAGGAAAACAAACTGTCTTAGCTCATGCTAAAAGGGTCAACTGTGGAAAAGTGTATTTTCTATGTTAGCATAAGCGGCAGCCACTCGGTCTGTTGCATCCATTTTGTTTCTGTCATTTCCATTTTGTTCTCTGCTGTTCACCTTTTCACCCTGCCCGGGCTCATAACTATCAATCTGACTTATCTGACCTGGCCTATCTGATGTACGTGCTGGGAGCTGCAACTGTCGGTGCGCCTATCCCAGATGTTATCGAATGAATGCTTATTGCCACCATAAACATTCCCTACTCCCCCACCTTATTTCCTGACCACCTGGTCACTAATCTGCTCCTACCTGCCTGCAGCTATTGCCGCGCTTAAACTCGTTTCTTCCACTTTTCCTGCTCAAGCGATTACACTGCAACAAACAGTATATAAGGGTGATGGTTTTTGTATTATGTGTACCTCCTCCCACAACACTCTAGGGTGTTGCTCGGACGTGGTCCCACTCATGAGTGCTTAATAAACATTGGTTTGTTTTACTTCACTCCAGTGCCGATCTCTCTTTTGTTAGTCTTCGGACCCGTGGATGAGAGGGTGACCCTGCACCGGTGTGCCCACCTGGTGGTACATTTCCACAGCAACATCAAATCATTTGCTCTACTTTCTAGAAAAACCCCTGTTGGTGAGCAGTGTATGGTGCATTGTAATTTGCAAAGCAGATCCGTACCCAGTAAATTCACGGGGCAGTACCTGCTGAGGATGAACTGGCGGTGGACCGTGAGGGGGCCTACTACTAGTTTTAATGGCTATGTGAGGTATTCATCTATTGGTTGACCTATCATGCCGACTGCCGTGACTTGTGTTCCCGAGAGTGGTGTATCTGGCATCGTAGAGACCTTAAGCATTGATCCTTGAGCTCCTGTGTCTACTAGGAATGGAACAGTTTTGTCCAATACTGTTCCCTCCATATATGGGCCATATTGGTCCACTGCTATTGCTGGAGCTATAAGGCAGTCTCCCACTCCCAGGCATCCCTAGAATGTGCCTTGAGGCGGTGGTGGAAAAACACCATCTTCTTCTGGCACCCATTCGTCCCTTACTACCCATTCATCCATGTTCCTTCTATTCTGGGGTGGGGGTGGAGGCATGTCATTTGATGTGTTCCCTGGCTGCGCATTATTCCTATAGTCTGTACGCTGGGTGTTATACTGGTATTGTTGTTGGCCCTGTACTCCTCTTTGTGTTGGCCTATTTCCCTGATATTTATTTTTTAGCAGGGGACAATCTGCTTTCCAGTGGTTGGGGTCTTTACAATAGAAGCATGCAGTTCCTGTTGGGGGTAGGGAAGTTGTCCTGTCATTTTGTTGTCGGCCTGCGCCCTTTCCTCTCCCCCTTTCTCTACCTCTTCCTTGCTGGCTTGTGTAAAACCTTTCTTGGGCTACCATCAACCTCACTTTCTCTTTCTTTATTTTCTCTGCCTCCATTATCTGTGCATGTGACTGGTAATCAGCGCAGTAGCTGGCTGCCGCCAATACCTTTTCAATTGGTTCTTGCTGCCAGCAAACAAATCATGTTTGCAGGTGTGCCTGAATAGGTGGTCTCAGCCCTTGAACAAAAGTAGTGACAAATGCAGGCATGGCATCTCCCATTGGATTCTTTAACCCGCTGTTCTGCTGGTAGACTTGCAGAAGGCGGTCAAAGTATAAATTTACACTCTCATCTTTTTCCTGTTTTGTGTGTGTTATTTTGTTACAGTCTACCTTTTCTTCTTGGACTTTCTCCTTCAAATATTTCACTACTACTTTGTATTTTTCGTCTACCTCTTCTCCTGGTATTCCCCCTTTTCCCCTTTCTAGCTCCCTCTTTGGCCAATCTACTTTCCTTTTGAAGTCTTCCCATAGGTCTTTTGGCACTATTATATTGAATAGAACATCAAAATCCCTCCATAACAGTCCCCCCATCACTGCCATCCTTTCTAATTCTGTGTACCACCTCCTTGGTTCTTCTCTTAATTTTGGGAAGTCTTTAGTAAAGGACATAAGGTCTGCTCTGGACCATGGGACATGGACATATCCAAGTTCGTTGACTTTGCTATCAGGTGGAGGGGGCACCTCTCGCAGGGGCATAATAAATGTGGGTGCTGCTGGGGCAGTGTCGCTGTGTGGGGTAAGAGTCTAGACTACTTCTAGGACTGCGATGATGTTTATTAATTTCTTTGACTGTTGTAATTTGTCCACTGCGTATTTTAATGCCTCTGAGATTCTAGCATTGTCCCATTGTGGCAAGTCTGAATCTGTAAAGCTAAATTTAGCTGCATCCTAGCTGTATTGTGGAGGCAGTGAGGGAGTGTGTTTCATGGTGTCTGGGTATTGTTTGTTGGCTTGTTGTATATATGCGCTGTGTGCTTGTGGGCCTTTGTCCATTAGGTCTGAGCGTGCCAGTGACAACACCTTATCATGATATTGTCTACACTGTGTTGCTGTGAATGTGTCTACTTGCATTGTCCCTTCCACCATTTGGTGCAAGAGATCCTGGCATTTGGTGGTGTCTGCTTTTAACATTTTTTTCTTATTCATAGGTGATGAATGTGGGGATGAGGTGGCGGAGTTTGCGTTACTCATACTGCTTCTTCTAGCCTGTGGTGGAGCTGGTTGTGTTCCTCCCATAGCCTGTTCTATCGTGGTGATATCGTGGGCTGTCCGGTGTACGTACGTACATATGTCCCATATTAAATCCCACCACTTTTCAATTGAAAATGTGTGATCCATTGATGTGCCATCAAAGAGTTGTTTCCACGTGTTATTTATTAAACGTGGTACTGTTATTTGTTTTTCTGTGCATTATGCTAGCAGCTGGTGTTTCTTGCCACTGTGTTTTGAAGCTGCATGTACAGCTTCCTGCCTCATTGCTGCTAGGGAGGCAACGTCTGAAACACCGGCCAGGTCTATTTTTGTAACTTCCTCATTCAGAAGTTGGCGTGTTAGAGCTATGCAAGCTGCCTGTTCCTCAGCAGACAGCTCAGTGTGTTGTGCTGTAGGAGCGGAGGGTATGATAGTGTCGTCTGTTTTAGGAAGGGGAGCCTGGCATCTAATCGTTATTCCCCCTATTAGTAGGTCTTCGAGAACTGTATCCTCTTCTCCCTCCCCCCCCATTTTTCTGTTCTTTTTCACTCTCCACTGAAATACATGGAAACACTCCTACGACATCTAATTGCGTTTTCCTCCAACTTTCGCTGATCTTTTTCTTTGCCATCTCATTCAACTAATTGTTCTTAACTTCTAACAATTCCTTATGCACTTTACTTTTGACATTACTAGTTGCACGCATATCTCGCAGAACCAAATCCCACTCATAAAACGACTCCCATTCTTTGGGCCATATTTTCTTTCCTTTCAACTTTAACATTTGTCTCAAATATGACAATCTATTCAAGTCATAAGTTCCTTGACATGGAAACTGCAAGTCAGGTCTCTTCGCTGTGATGTCATGCCATTTGTGTATAAAGAGTATGGAACCCAGTCCTTGGCGTAGGGCCACGTGGTATGCTGGGGAGTCTTTTGGTGGAGCCGGCTGGCTGCTGTTTAAGTTATTTTTGCTCAGGGGGTTGACCATGGTAGAAATGATGGTGTGGTGTGATACTGTGGTAGTGTGCAAGCACTAACCCTACTTGCTTTGCAACGACAGTTCGAATATACCAGACACAGGGAGGCTGGGGTGCCGCGCTATAATGCAGATATACAATACAATGGGTGGACGAATGTTAACATACGCTTTCAGCCAACCTCCAGCGTTTGTAACAGCAGAGGAAGCTGTCCATCAGTCAAGAGACAGTTCAATTGGCACTAGTTCACCAAAGTATTCATAAGTGGGAAAGGAAAGAAAAGTCCCGGGTGCTAGTGACATGGCGATACTGGCGCTCCATGGACAGAAAATAAGGTGACAGGAAAGTAGGAAGGAAGGAATAGTATTTTCGTCTCCTTGCGTTCTTCTGGTGTTCCCGAAAGGGCAGTAGGGGTGGCTAGATGGAATTGAAGACCCCTTGGGCTATGCCGTTGGGGTCCAGGCGTTCAGATAGACAGAGCAGAAGTGGTGAACTCCACATGTAGTTCAGTCACACACATGAAACATGAAAAGCGATATTTGAAAACCCTGCGCTGCAGCGCTGTAGTATGGTGTGTGCTGTAAATAGGTCCTGTATTATTATGTTAATCCCAGAATAGTAACAGGGAAATAGGAACAGTATGAGTGGTGCTTCAGAGGACATGAGAAGTAACACACAAATAGGTGGAAACATACAGTACAGGGCAAATATTAATAGGTCTGCCAGCCAGTCCATTGTAAGGGGGTGGTAATGTTTAAGGGCATTTTTATTAGGGCGGCAATAATTATTAGAGGGGTGTTCAGTCCGTTGTCAGAGAGGTAGCAGCGTATTAATGTCAATCATGTAGTGTCTAGAATACCCAAATAAAATGATAGCCTGACGAGGACTGAAAACACCCTGCAACAATGGGAACGAGAGGTGCCACCCTAACAATATTTAACCACAATATATGAGAGGCACATAACAATAACGCAGTAAAAGAATGCAATGAAACCCAAAATGATGGAGAATAAAAAAACTGATACTTCCTCCCTGTTGTGCCTAGGTGGGCACCTAGGCACAGCTGGAGACCACCTCTGGCGTCCAGCAGGAGGCAGCGCCCCAGTGGCTACCAGTCGCCAGCGGCGCTGAGGTGAGTGAGCCTCACTCAAACCTGAGTTCATGGAAACTTGTTACCTGGCGCCCTGAAAACCTGTTGCAACCAAAAGGAGGAGCCCTACCTGGCTGCGACTCCCACAATATCGTTCCTACACACCAACCCTGTGCAATCCCGGGGAAGCGAATTATGCTATTGTCCTGAACCTGGGGAGCAAAACTGCTGCTACTCTAGAACGAGGAGCTACCTGCTACAACCCAACCTGAGGATGAAATCCTCAATCAAAATTCACCCATGGGCGTTGAGGCTGGCAATGCCTACCAACCTCTGCTCCAGTCACTGGAAGTAGCCGTGAAGGTCCTCCACCCCCTCGGCTGGGGACTCTCCGCAGGAAAGACAGGGGACTGCAGAAATTCGCCCTCCTTGGTGCACCGTCAGCCAAGTGCTGCTTAGAACCAGTAAGTCACTGCATGCAGGGAAAATGCAGACGGACGCCATGTCCGGCAGGTTGGGGTGAAGGCGCGGGGTGGATACTAAAATGTAGCGCAAAGTGCACATTAGAGTTGAGCAGAGTTCGGCAGCAGTACCAGAGGCAAACTCCACGGACTGGGGGACTAAGCAAAGTGTAATAGGCCGAAGTCAGCACTAGTAAGTGAGGTGTAACCTCAAACAGTGGCACAGTCGTCAGCCGAATGATGGCAGACTGAGACATATATTATTAAAGCCACAAAGAGAAGACAAAAGAAAGTGATCAGAATAGCTGCTATGATAGCCATGTAGTGAGAAGGATCGCAAAAGATAAATAGAATAGTGCCACAGGCACCGTAGAAAAGAAGAGAGCAGGGATAAATAATGCACCAGAAAATATCCATGCAAATGTGCTGAGAGGGAGAAAAGCAGGAGCCAGAGATATGACAAAAACCAACTCACGGCAGGCAGAGTACCCTCAGCGATGGAGCGGAGGGAGAGAGAGAGACACAGAGATAATTAGTCGTCAAACCTCAGACCTCCGAACGAAGCTGAAGAGAAGCAGCCCAGTTACTGTACAAGTCAGTGATCCTGGAGCCGCATTCTCACACCAAATGTGGAAGCTGTACTAAAGAGTAAACAAATAATACCACAAATCCAACTCTCTGTCAGCACATAAGATGAACAGAATTTATTGGAGACCAACAAGATACCGCAAATACGTGCAGCACGAAGACAGTCAGCATAGCCGCTGAGTGTCCAAAGAGGTGATGTTTCTGACAGCTTTTATTGACACAAACCACAAAGGAAACAGCATCATAATGCACATAATACAAATTAAGCATTGGATATTTGTTCAATCAAGAAAGGCCTAGGCTGCGTTATACCATTTATGGTCCGAAATATACTGCTGCTGACCACGTGTCCTGAGTATGTGTCAGCTTTGGGACCTTCCACTGTAATGCAATGTATTAGCCTTGGTACTTTTCAATACAGATAATTACAATATCATAGCACGTACCAGAACTATTTCTAAATATGATATGCTGAAATACTTGCGGCTGAGCTAGCATCCTGCACTGTTCTTGTATGTTTCTTGGGCAAGCCTTGCGTTACAAAAGCAGCTTTACTTCTGAACCATGGAAAAGTACAAGCGTCTGTCTACTGATTTTATGTCAACTTAACAGGGCCTGAAATCTTAGACATTTTGTATCACTAATAAAAGATGGTTTCCACAGTAGGACATGTACTGGTGTGTTTTACATGTCCTGATAGTGAATTACTGCCAATTAAATTTTTTCACTTTTGCAAGGATTAGCTCTCCCATAGGCAATCATGAAGCTGCCTTGTTAACATTTTACAAGTGTAACTTGCAATTGGGAACAGCTGGAGTTTTGGAGTTTGGGCTCTCTGAGCTCAGAATTTTAAAACACATCTTTTAGTGAAGGTGATTTTTAAATTGTGTGTTTGAAAATGCGACTTTTAGCAGTGGGCATGTTCTTGTTTAACCATCCGGTGCCTCTGCCTGCATGTAGAATCAACGTCTGGTTTAGACTGACAGGGGACTGTTTGTGCATTCACTCTAGACAGTCACATAAAGGGAGTTAAGGTGTGCCCTTCATATCCTGATGGCCCATCACCAGGCTGATGGGTCTTCCTGAGCTAGAGTGGTGGGAGGAGCTATCACCTGCACCTGAATAGTGGTGTACCTGGCCTCTCACAATGCTGTCTCCATCCCCCTGGAGTGTGTCTGGAGCCAAGCCCAGGCAGGACAAGAGCTTGTGCACTACAAATACAATCCTTTGAAGAATGCCTACTTCAAAGGCCAAAAGGGGCATAAGTATTGGACCTAAAATGCCAGACTTTTAGAACACTTCTGGATCAAAAGGAACCTCTGCCAAGTAGAAGAGCTGAAGAGCTGTGAGGAGGGGTACTGCTCCTTTGCTGTGTCTTGCTTTGCTGGGTTGGTCTGCATTTGCTGCTTCTGTTTTGTAGAGGATAAAGACTGGACTTTGATTTGTATCCTGCTTGTGAATTTTCACCAAGGGCTTGTGTGCTTGCCTCCTGTTAAGAAGTTTCAGTGCCAGCAAAACTTTACCTGCTGCATCCCTGAATTCCACTGTTGGGAGTTCTGACCTGCCAAGTGGTGCCAATTCCAGTTCTGGGCCCTTGGAGGTTGTTCCTGCTGCAAAGATCTGGTTGAAACCATCAAAATCAATGCATCGTCTTCTAGCGCCTGTTTTTCTGATGCAGCACCACTGTGCAGGAGACATTTCCACCCTACGCCATGGTCCGGCCGAAGAAATCATTGCAGCACCTACCCGCAGCTGATGAAACCGCTGCCGCCTGAGTTCAGCGCACCATGTCTCCGAAGTCCGAGACAACCGCACTGACTCCGATGCAGGCCCTGCTGTGCAGCTGACAAAATCGACACATCATGGGACTGCGGCTGAAGAAACCGATGCAGCGCCTGTTTGCTGATGCTGCATTACTCTCTAGCGTGTCCAGATTTCTCTGCATCATACCTGTGCGACGAGTTTCCTGACACATTACCCGCAGACCAGAACCGTCTTGGATTTCCACACATTGCTTCCCCCTATAGTCCGGATTTGATGCATCACTTTACCTGCGTGCAGCAGAACTGATGCATCGCCTCCCCAAGGACTCAGGAACCGATGCATCACTGTGGTTTCCGATGATTCCCTCCTCTGCGGCTGTTTTGCCTTGTGGATTTTGACGCATTTGAGGGTCTTTGTGTAAAATCATCGCATTTAGAGTTCTATGGACAGAATGCTTGAAAACTTTTAAAAGTCATGTTTTGAGTTGTGCATGTAGGATTTTTGTCATTTTGGTCTTGTTTGGTTTAGATACAGATACTTTATTTTTCTAAACTGGTGTGGTGTCCATTTGTAGTGTTTTCACTGTGTTATGTACAAATACACATTGCCTCTGAGATACCACGCCAAGCTACTAAGGGGGTGAGCAGGGGTTATCTGGGTGTGGAACTCCCGTATCCTGACAATAAGGAAGGGTCCCTAATTGGACAGGGTGCAAGCCAATGCCAACCAGAGACCCCCATTTCTAACATTCCAAAATAATGCCAACTCAGTGCCCAGCTCAGGCACTGTATGGGAGGCATTTAAAGCATACACTAGAGGTGTGTGCAGAGCCAAATCCACTGAAATACTCAAATCCTTACAAGGAAGATTAACTACACTTGAAGATAAAACATGTGTACTAGCAACACAACTTATGCTACATGAATACTATATGGAAGCAGTCAGAGAAAAACACTTTCTGTGGAAATACCACACAGTCCATAGATAGGGAGAGAGGGAGCATCCTGGCCTATCACTGGCAGCCTTGGTGCCAAGGCAATGGACCGCCACCTGTATCACTTAAATTAATGTTTCTGAGTTAGAGATGGCAACAAAATCACCAGCCATACTACAATAATTTAAGAGTTTTTTAATGAAACATTGTATGGGTCTACAAATGAGACCCCACCAATATGATCTAGATAGCTATCTGGATGAGGTAATGCTGCTAAGGCTAAGTAATGGACATAGAGAATATTTAGTTCACCCCATCACTGAGGAGGGAATCTTAAACACAATTTGAAGCATGTAGGGCTGTAAAGTCCCTGGCACGTACGGCCTACTAGTTGAAAATTAAAAAGAATACGCCACTCTTCTTGCCCCACATTTGATTAAAGTATACCAAGAAGCATTTGACGTAGGTCACCTCCCTAACACCTTGTGGAGGTGCTCCTAATCATTCAACTTATACCTGATAAATACCGGGGGGGGGGGGACGTGGTCTGGCACCAGCCAAGATGGTGGCATAAGACTCGAGCTCCATGCCGTTCACCAAATATCCGACCAAGATCCGGCATTTCTCCGCCCGTAAATTACACTGGAGAGCCGCTAACCAAAAGGAGAGCCCGGCAGAGAAACCGTGGAACGATAGCGGTACCGGACAGCGAAGATCGCATGGCTGAGGAACTGACGATAGTGGGCGGGCCGAACGACGTGAACCAGCGCCACATGAGTCAGGAGCTGCTGTGCTGCGGGAGACCCGAAACAGCTTGCGACCATCGACCTTAAGCCCCGGGCATGACAGGAGAATGCCAGAGACTCCCCCCAAGCCACCTGGAGGTGCGCACAGCTGGGACTGAGGAGTGGAACAGCCGATTGGCCTTCAGCATCGGACTGGAGTAGGAGACTCCGCCCAGATTGGGGACGTCTTGACCGAGGCCCGCATGACGACGGGCGGACGGTAAGCCCTGGGTGGCGAAACAAGGGAGCAGAAGTCAGAAGAGCAGGGCTCAGTGGCAGTCTAAATTTAAGCAGGACACAGCGGGGCAAACCAGGGCAAGTTTCATAACAATTGGAAATGCACCAAATACAGCAAACGGCCCACTGCACCAGGGGAGAACAGACAAGAAAGAGTAAGAAAGGTACGGGCCAGATCATTTTAACTTGGCTCACAGAGGAGCTAAGGTGGTGAGGGTGTGACACCCAGGGACACAGCGGAGTGCAGTCAAAGACGGACACCATCCTGAGGCGGGCTGGCTCAGGAGCTGAGGAAGCTATTCAGGGAGTAATCAATCAATCAATCCACTTTATTCGATTAATTAAAATCATAAAAGTACAAGACATAAAATACATAGACACACGCATTCATATACAAAATTTTAGGAATAAAAATTGAGCACAATCATATTTGTGTGATTTAGCAGCATCAAAGTATTACAAAAGTTAAAAATTATTTCATTAAAATGTCAACATAATACAATATATAGCATAAGAATCCATACAATAGCAGCAATAGAACTAGTAATATTAAAATAATCCACAGAATACTCAGCTTCAGCAAATGAGGTTAATTGGTTCGTCAAAGTGCATAACAGTATGCTTATTTTTTTTAAATTTCTTCCTGATCCTAACAGCAGCGACCAGAAAACAAGCAATATTAAAAATGTCCCATGTATTACTTAACATTTGCAGGTAAAGCAGTGCAGGTCTAACCTGTAGGAATCCCTTTTTATTTAATAGGGGAACTAAGAACTTCCTACGTATATCCAAATATAGGTCGCAGAACATTACAAAGTGTAGGGTATCTTGTGTAGAATAATTATCACAAGAACACGGTCCTGCATCCTCTGGTTTACACCACCCCTCATAATCACCCAGGTTAAAATGAATCAAGTTAAGCGGAACCTAGTCAGGAGCCAGCAATGGAACGGTTTAGTAACAGTTTTCAAATATGGCTCAATTAGTAATGTCGTTTTTGTCAAGAAATGAGCCCTAACTAAGGGTTTCTGTAACTCCTGTTCCTCCCGTTCTAACGTCAACATATTAATAAAGTTCATTCTAACCCCTTTCAGCTCTTCCTTCCTAATCCTCTCCGGGGATTCAAATAATTCTGGCCGCCCTATTTTGGAAAACATGGATCCAACATATGCGAGCCAGTTAATGTTACTTGCTTTATCCAATTTGACACAATCCCGCAATATCAAATGATTCAAGGTTAATTCTGGGTTAAGCCATACTTTGAGCCAGCAGAGTAACGGCGCTGTACTCAAAGTATCTGAGACATAACCCAGCCCCAGTTCCTGGTGTATGGCAAAGGTTGAGGTAGATTGGGGGACAGACAGGAGATTACGTAAAAATCTGTTTTCCATTATCTGTAGTCCTGCCTGTTGCTTGTATCCCCAAATAGATGAGCCATATGCTGCAATAGCCAAACACTTGGATCTATATAACTTTATAATGGCCTCCACAGGTCTGGCTCCCAACCGCTGGGCAAATCCTAGTATGGCAGAGGTCGATCTAATTACTGCATTTTTTTTAATTTTTTGTTGGGGAACCCAAGAACCTCTTTCATCAAACACAACCCCTAAATATGTAAATGAGGATACAGTAGTCACAATACCCCCATTACAATAAAAAGTTTTTGCTTTAGGAGCTCTATGACTCGTAGTCATGATATGTGATTTCCCAATATTTACTACCAGGTCTAAAGACTGCATGTAGGCACCAAACGCATCCAAAAGCCGCTGGAGACCTACTGCAGTTCGAGCCAAAAGAACGGCATCGTCCGCGTATAGGAGAACCGGAATTGGACAGTCTCCTACACGCGGTATATCCAAGCTCGCCTCCACCAGTGATCTATCCAGGGCGTTAGTATATAATGTAAAAAGCAGGGGCGCCAATATGCACCCCAGTCTTACGCCTCTTCTTGATTTAAAAGACTTTGAACACTTGCCATCTTGTTAGAGCCTAATTGATGCAGATAGGTCACGATGAAGATCAGCTAGGAAGTAAACCAGACCCGGATCCAATCCCATTTCTAATAAAATACTCCACAGCTTCGACCTGTTAACCAGGTCGAAAGCTGAGGACAAATCCATAAAAGCCATTTTGAGCGAACCCTCTTTTGCCATAGTATATTTGCTAATTAATAGATACAAGTTAAGACATTGGTCCATAGTACTTCGTCCTTTTCTAAAACCGTACTGTAGATTGGAAACAATTTTGTTATCATTGGACCAGTCTGTAATCTTTTCTAAAATCACTTTGCCCAAAATTTTAACCGTCGAGTCAATTAGGGATATTGGTCTATAACACCTCGGGTCCCCTCTCTGGCCCTTTTTAAAAACTGGTATAATAATCGACTGAGACCAGGATACGGGAAACCCACTCGTTCCCACGGCATTAAAAACATTTGCAAGTATCTTAGCCCAAAATTTGGGGTTACACTTATAGAGATCTGCTGGGACACGGTCTGGACCAGGTGCTTTATTACTAGATGTATCTTTTATTGCTCTCTCAACGTCTTCCTCATTAAAAACAAGAGATGCTGTGACTTGGTGGGTTGATGCCTTAAAATAAGTTTCCATCATCTCGTCAGACCCATAAATTCCCTCAAAATGAGCCAACCACTGAGCTTCTGTGATGTTACTTTCCTGAATATCGTTTTCCTGACCTGTAAAAAGTGGGGAGTTAACAATAGACCAAAATCTAGAGCTATCCTTTAACACATCGACAGAAACGAGATCATTCCAAGCCTCTGCCTTAATCTCTGATTTCCGCCTATGAACTGCAATCTTGTATTGTTTCCGTAACCACACTATCAAGTCCCTATCTCGAGGAGAACTTTTCAAGGCTAAAATTAGAGCACGGTGAGCTCGTGAGCAGTTTCCATCAGGGAGTAACAAATGGGACATCATCTCACGAGGCTGCCATAATGAGGCCAAAGGATGGGCCAGCTACTCAGAGTAATAAAATGGGCAAGTACGCATTACCTAGGAACATGGCGACAGAGGGAGCTGGGCCACCCGGGGACCAGGAGTTGGAAGAACCATTGCTGGGGGCCATAATGGAAGCGATCCACAATCTGGGTGAGACCTTCGAAACGAAGATTGACAGAATTAACATAGACGTCAATCTTCTTCGAGCAGATATGAACAAAACCGCAGAAAAGGTCAAAACAGCGGAAACAAATATAGGAAAGCTGCAGACCGTAACCAGACGGCTAGAAGAAAAGGTACAACGGCTCGCGCTACAACAGAAAGTAATGGCGGCAAAGCTGGAAGACCAGGAAGGGCGGGCCTGAAGAAATAACATAAGGGTGGTCGGGTTGCCGGAGGGAATGGAGGGGCCCTCTGTGGACCTCTTTCTGGAGGACCTAGTCCTGAACCAGCTAAAACCCACACGTCTATCCAGGTTCTTTAAGATCGAGAGGGCTCACAGGGCTCCCGTACCCCCGCCAAGACCAGGTGCCCCACCAAGAACAATAATAACAAAGATATTAAATTACAGAGACCGCGATGCCATCCTGCAGGCTGCCCGGACTAAGGGAGACTTGGTCCACGAAAATGCGACAATAAGGGTTTTAGCCGGACTTCACCTTGCTGGTACAACGTCAGTGACGGACCTGTGACGAAGTTAAGAGAGCATTGAGAGAGGAGAAACTTAAGTACGCAATGCTCTTCCCAGCCAAACTGTGAGTGGTGGAGGAGGGCGAATCGTGGTACTTCACAGCGCCAGAAGAAGCGTGAGACTGGCTGGAAAGAAGATGGAAAGGCGAAACAAGAAGGGAGCAAAACCGAGACAGGAGGCAACAAACGGCACGAGAGGACAACCTGTCTGAAGCTGAGAAAGAATCCATCATGAGCGCCAGACCCACACACGACCTGGGGCAGCTAGAGCTGCACCCAGCCACCAAATAACTGGCGAGATAGAGTGACTGTATAAGCTGTGGAAAAGGAGATACTCAAGAAACACTGGACGATCCCTTGCACTGAGAAGACTCTGAGGGGAGAGGAGTTGGAGACCTGATCCGACTACCCCCCAAGCAGCAGTACTGTAAGTGGTGATGGCCAAGGGACTTATGAAGAAGATGCATATGATGTGTAAGAGGGACAGGCGGAGGGGGGGGAATGGCGGGGTAAAACAGAGAGACTTGGTTTCCGCCAACCCCCATTAAGTTAAATGTTCAGTAATGGGCGACAGGTGCTCTGCAAATTGGGGCAGTGGGTAGTTTTAGACCTACAGTGCAGGGTGGCAGGGATGGGGGAGTGGGAAGAAGGGAAAGGTTTTAGTTATTTGAAAAACTGCTTGCAACAAAAGCGGAATATTACGTTCAAGTTAGAGTTAAAGGCACCTAAGAGCCTGATACACAAGCCACAGACGCAAGGGGAAATGGAGAGGGTGGGATGAGTAAGAGGGCAGGAACCACACATTAACCATGGCAGCATGAACGACTAATGCCCTCAAGATCCTGGCCTGGAACGTTAACGGTCTGGGAAACAAAATCAAACACCCAATGGTCCTCTAATATCTGCGTAGGCACTCCCCAGACCTAGTATTTCTTCAGGAGACCCACCTAAAAGGCAACTGCTACCTGGCATGAACTGGTACGGCCACTCTCTAATAGCCCATGCGGGGTACACGACATGCTCAAGGGGGACGGCGATACTTAGCAAAAACACAGCCCCCTTCGTGGCAGGCCAGATTTGGCGAGACACCGAGGGCAAATACGTAGCACTGACTGGGAAGTGGGAGGGTAGAACTATTAACATATGCTCACTATACATACCACCAAAGCTACACTCAGAAACCTTCCCAAAGCTTAACAAAACACTGCTTGGAATGCCCCTGGGACTCCTAATACTAGGAGGTGACATGATCGCCGTACTGTCCCTTGAAACAGATAGGAGCACAAGACTTGAAGCAGCAACTGGGCTAGGACTACTGCGGCCATTCGCAATGGCAATGGGCCTTACAGACCTATGGAGAGCTCACAACCCAAATACCAGACAGCACACACACATTTCTGCAGCGCATGCCAGCGGGTCCCGCCTAGACTACATATTCACACAAAACATACATGCGGGTCTATTTAGGGAAGAGCAACACAAAGCCTGAGGAATATCGGTCCATTCACCGGTAGAAGTAACTCTCCAGGGCCCAGTGAGAGAATGGGCACTACCTTCGTGAGTACAACCCTGGCTCTTCAGACATTAAGAATTTGCAGACAAATTTAGGGAACGTACGGAGCAGTATTTTGAGGAAAATACCGGGACAGTTAGCTCTCAAGATACATTATGGGAGGCATATAAGGCAGTGGCAAGGAGGCATGCACAGGCACTCGTGGGGGTAAAAGGAAAGAAAGCTGGGCTAGATGCGAGGAGTTGGAGCGGGAAATACTCGAACTAGAGGAACAAATTGGAAGAGGGGACGCAGTGGAACCCACCATGAAACATAAACTGCAACTACGGCAGACAGGACTTAAAGACCTGGAGGAGAGAGCAGCCAGAGCGCAGGCAATAGCCACACAAAGGCAAGTCTATGATACAGGGGATAAAGCAAGTAAATTAATAGCATGGCTAGAGAGGAGAGATAAAGCTCGCAACTGGGTTTTAGAAATACAAAACTCTGACGGCTCAATTAGTAAATCAAATGGAGAAATAGCTGAGGCCTTTGCAACTTATTATGAGTCAATATATCAGTCTGAAACGACTAGAATGACTGGAGACTGTGCAGAATTTCTGAGAGATGTCCATTTGACCGAACTTTCAGTGGAAGAAAGGGAAGACATAGACAGAGACCTGACAGTGGAGGAAATCACAGGAGCCATACGAGATTTACAGACCGGGAAGGCGGCAGGGCCAAATGGGCTGCCCATGGAGTTCTACAAATGTGTCGCTGATAAGGTGGCACAATCAATGCTAAATAGGTTCCAATCAGCGCTAGAAGGGGGCAAACTATCCATGGACATCAGATCGGCCACAATAGCAGTAATACCCAAGGAAGGGAAGCCTATGGAGCGGTGCAGCTCATACAGACCCATATCTCTGATTAATTTTGAAGCTAAGGTACTAGCTAAAGCCCTAGCAAACAGAGTGCAACCAGTAATCTCAACTATAATTCACCTGGACCAGTCAGGATTTATACCACATAGAAGCACCAGACTGAACCTTAGGAAACTCTTTGGAGTAATGCATGAAATAACATCAAGGCAGGGGAAGGCAGCAGCGGTACTGGCACTAGATGCGCGTATGGCGTTTGATAGACCTGTTTGAGGTCCTGACCAGGCTGGGTTATGGGCTGCGCTTTCGGGCATGGATAGCCCTCTTATACAGTGACCCATTAGCGCTGGTAAGCGTAAATGGACAGTGTCTAGGCCCTTTAAGATACACAGAGGGACACGTCAGAGGTGTCCACTCTCTCCTCTAATCTTTGCAATGGCAATGGAGCCGCTCGCTGCGTGGATACGCAATGACCCTCTGGTATATGGGATTGACATAACAAGAGGATGGGAGGAACACATCTCCTCTACGCGGACGATGTACTGCTATATGCTCACAAACCGCGTCAGACAATACATAGACTCATGCACATACTACAGCTATTTGGCAGCTACTCAGGCTACCAGATAAACTGGGATAAATCACTGGTATTCCCTCTGACGCTGGAACAACTAACACTCACAGTGGCATGTGCAGCAATGAAGTGGAGGGACGAATTTAGATATCTGGGAATAAACATCACCAAATCAGAGGCGGACTTCCTGACGCTAAACTTAAACCCTCAATTGGTGAGACTACAAGAATAAGTGGCCCACTGGCGGTGGCTCCTGTTCTCATTAATGGGCCGGGCAGTCCTATTTAAGATGATGGCACTCCCCTGCCTGCTATACGTACTGCAAAATATACCATACCAGATCCCAGATTCAATATTCAAGAGAATAGACGGCGAGCTCTGAAATCTATTATGGGACGGGGGATCCCACGCATTGCACTAAGAAAATTACAACAAGGGGTTTACGGGGGCGGGTTGGCAATCCCTGACATCAAAAATGACTATCTGGCATCTCAGTTGATAAATGCCAATGATTGGGCTTTCTCACCTGTGGCGGAACCGGCCTATTGGGTGGACAGACAGGCCATGGGGAATGGGAACTATCTAAGGGCCCTATACTGTAAAAAAGCCCGACAATCATATCCACCACACACACAGACGGTGGCACGTGTCTGGTGGGAGGCCATGGGAAAATTAGGGTGGAGGGCTAAGCTGACTGAGCAGACCCCACTTTGGGACAGCGATATGTTGAGGGAAGTGGGGAAATTGCATGGATTCCAGAAATGGCGCCTTGTAGGTGTGGAACGGCTGGGGGACATATGGAAAAAGGGCTCAATGATTAAGTTTGAGGAGTTACAGACAGAATATCAACTAACGGAGTCGGAAAGGCTTCGCTATTTCCAGTTGAGGCACGCCCTGAGGAAACATATAGCAGAAGGGGATACACTACCGGAGTACTCTCCATTGGAAAACAGGTTACTATTAGATCCGATGATAGATAAAGCAGTGTCACTCACCTACCGGAAGATTATGAATAACTCCCTGGACCCTTAGTCCGCCTGAGGGGGTGTGGGAATCAGATCTTGGGCTCCTGGAGGAAGAGGATTGGAGGGAAGCCATCCAAAGCCCTAGAGAGATTGCCATAAGGTTTAGGCTGGTGCAGCTTCGCATCCTACACAGGTCCTATGCCCCTAGAACACTTCAGTATAGACTTCGCCGGAGCGACTCAGACCACTGCATTAGGGGGTGCAAAGAAAAGGGTACCTTCTTCCACATAATCTGGGCCTGTCCCGTGATACAGCATTATTGGAGGGGAGTGACTCGGACTATGACGGGGGTGGTGGGGCAGCAGGTTCTGACAGATGCAGGATGGCACCTACTGGGAGTAAATGGGTAAACTACATGGCCCGCACATACCAAAACATGGCTGATGGTAGCAGCAGCAGTGGCAAAAAGGAATATTGTTAGAATCTGGGGAAAAGTGGACCCTCCAAGAATTAAAGATTGGAGAAACGATCTAGATTGGTGCCAACAGGCAGAGAAAACGATCTACCAGAGTTGAGGTTGCCCAGCAAAGTGGGAGAAGATATGGTCGGTGTGGGAAACATATAGGGCTGACACTGGGTGAATAACACAGGGGAGACCACAACAAAGGGGTAGACCAAGAATAGTAGAATAAGAGATGCGAATGAACAAAATGTATTGCTAATTATACTATGTATCAGATTGATAATACCCTGTGTCCAGATGCTTGTGATGGTGTACTAATTATTTGTTTAATAAAAATTAAAAAAATTTAAAAACCTGATAAATACTCCTGCCCACTGCGACTCTTACAGGCAACTATTCTTAATTAATATTGATAATATAATTTTGGCAAAACTGCTGGTCAGCCAGCTACTCCCTCTTATACCCACTATCATATATATATCATATTGCCTGAATGGTTTGGTATGATGCTGGGATCTTACACTTCCTTCAAACTGCAAACAATATTTACTTTCCTGCACCAATTAAATTCCAAGACATATGCCAGAGCAGTGCTACTCGATGCTGCTAAAGCATTTGACTTCCTAGAATAGTCATACCTTTTCCGGGCACCCATTCGCATAACCTTAAGCCCGATTTTCAAAAACTTGGGTGCAATTGAGTACGTACGAGTGAAGTAATATTGTGCATTAATCACATGATATCCCCACCAATTGATATTTAATGAGGCACACAGCAGGGGTGTTGTTTGTTCCCGCTGCTTTTCACCGTTGGCATGGAACCCATTCCCTGCATGCTTAGGCAACATCATGACTCATGCACACAGATGCCTCAACTTATGAGTGCAGCGTATCATCATAGCAATATACACAGATGATATTGCCTTCTTCGTTAAAGACTCTCAATCGAATCTGACACCTATTATCAAGGGAAATATACGATTGGGCAATATATCTGGGCTCAGTATCTTACTGAGGCAAGTCTACTGTGTTCTCCATAACAGAAATAATCCACTTGGTTGGACTACTGTTTCAATGAAATATGAAGTTATACGTGCCCAAACAGTAATTGAAGAAGTCTTAAAAGAAGACTATGGAAAGGCACTTACTAGTCTGACTGATCAGTGGATCTGTGGATCAAATTGCCCCTGACTATGACCAGCAGAATTGCCCTAATAAAGATGGTAGTAATGCCCAAATTCCTCTACCGCTTCAATAACATTTCTATCCACCCAAATGGGCATTTCCTTCACTTACTCCAAATGCTGTTAACTACACTAATTTGTGCAGGTACACAACCCTGTATCAAATGGACTACGCTAGTCCTCTCATATCAAGATGGTGGGCTCACAATACCAGATCCTACACTATTCTACTCTTGGGCATAAGCACAATTTGCTTATTATTGGTAACGATCAACACTTCCACCAGAGCATGTGGTTCTGCAGTTGCATGCAGTCAACCAAACACCATTGCCTGTTGCAATATGCCAGAAAACGTCCCGCTTGTTCCAGGAGATTAACCCAGTTATTGCTACTATCCAGCACTGCATTATTTGAAGCAATATTCTGGTTTCCACCAACCGTACTCCCCACATATATTCCTCTCATAGATAACAGCCTTATATCCCTCACTACAGAACCTAAAGCCAAACCACAACTCACTACTAAGGAGTACACAATTATGGGTTAACTTTTTCTAAATGGACTCTTCATATCACTTGAAGAGTTTTTTTAAAGTCTGTGAGTTGTTGGGCAACTGGGGTGGTTGCTCAGCAGTGGGAAGTTGGCCATCTGCTGGGGGTTTCGGACATGGAATTGGATTGGTTTCCTGCAGGGGGTTGGATGAAGACCTGGCCGCATGCCAGGTCCTACGCCCCCCCCCCCCCAGCCTCACACGGCCTTCGGTAATGCGCAACCTGGGGTAGCCCTTCTTAGGTACGGTAATAAAATATTACTTACGTAAAAAAACTAGAAATTTACTGAAAAAAACAAAGACACTACAGTTAGGTGAATCTGTGAGTTAAAATGTTAAAACTATAAAAATAACACTGAAATTCAACAGTTATAGTTAACTCAAGAAATTATAATTCATCATGTAATAAAATGTGAGCTGACAATAGAAATTACATCATTCATGACAACACCGTGCATGGGGGATGGTGGAGTTATAGTTCCTAGAATTTGTTAACTATAACTGGTGAATTCCAGTGGTTGTTAGAGTTTAAAATATAACGTTTTAACTAACATTTTCACCTGACTATAAAGTCATTATAACCTTTGTTTTTTCAGTGAATAAATATATATATATATAAAAGGCCCCCATCCCCATTTTGCAAAGTTTTGACTATGAATGTGGGCCCCCTGGGACCTTTAGATGCTCTGGTAGGGGGGATGCAAAAACAGCAATTGATGGACAGAATGCAGAACAATGTCATGCTTTCACCCCAGTACAGAGATCTGGGCCTAAATCCATCGTTTTTTTTGCTCCCCATGCCATTCCAATTTGAACCCAGCCATATGCAAATCAGTCTTCACCCTGCGCCCAATGGGAACAGTCCAGCCCGAACTACCAGGCCAGGTCCTCCTGGACTGGAAACAAGCATCCTAGGACCGGTTTCAAGTAGGGGGGATAGCATACCACCCCTCTCCATATAATCACATTTTGGCCCCTGGGTTGGGCTCCCCTGTGCCTCTGCAGGCTCAGGGAGGGGGGTCATGCCCCCCCTCTCCCCTTTATGAATACAGACCTGGGGTGGGCTCTCTGGGGCATACGGTTATAAAATGCGACCCAGCATTTTTTTTTCAATCCCGCAAGAGTCTTGTGGGATCGCAGCATTTTTTGACAATTTTTATTTCTTTTTTGCCCAGAGGAGGGTCCCTCTGGATCGCCCCCATGGGGCCTACGTAATCAAGGTATCCCTACCCGGCACCCTTATATTATTATTTTACTTCAGGACAGGGGACTACGTTTCCGAGTCTTATAATGGCTACCAGCAACATTTTTCTCATGCTGCCGGCAGCCAGTCTGAGCGCTCACTCCCATGGGAGTCTGACTCCAGCGGGAGTGAGATGGCCCAAGGGAAATAAAGCTCTCTGGGCCAAATCAGAGCTCTCTATTTTTAAATTTTCACTCCCGTGAGAGTCTCTTGAGACTCTCGCGGGCCCAACCATCCAGAAATGCAATTATTTGTGTCCCTTAATTTCTCAAAAACTACTGAACATTTTTATATCAAATTACAAAAAGCACAATCTGTGGACAAAGATCTATCTCCCAGTAAAATTTGTTGTAAATATGTTTAGCAGTTTTTTCTGTAGCCTTATCCAAAGAAGTCTATGGAAAATGCATGGGGAATTTGCGTTTTGGGGCCCCCTTTTTGCTCGTCCTCTGCTTGACTGATCACCCTGAAATTTTCCTGGAAGGAACTGAGGTGGGTGAACTTTTTGTTTGGAAAGGTTTGTAAAGATCACTCAAATTGGGCTAAAGTTATTAGCAAACCAAAAAACGCTCTTTCTATGAAAAAGCAGACCCAACTACAACTACCTAGTGCGAACGCCAGTAGGTACTATATATATGTATATATAAAAATTATAATATGGACCCTAAAATGTGTTGTTATCCGGAATCTGGGGGGTTCTCAGAACTACTGAGGTTGGAATTCTAACCCACCAATACAAGGACTTAGTTCAACGCACTGGAAATTAATTAGAAGGTTGCAGCTCTGCACAGGCAGCATTTTCAGGTAACTATCAATCCCTCTAATAAGTTCAGGGACGGTAGCGATCTAAGCAAACTTTAATTTGTGAACAAAACACTCAAAATAGCACCAATAAATGGGGACATATAGTTAAAAATGTTCATTTTAAAATCTTAGTCTAGTGCATAAAATATGTATGGTAACCACAGAGAATGCAAACATAAGAGCAGTTAGTCACGTGAAGGTGAGTGGAAACAAAATAAATGTTTCTAACATTGTTAGCGAGTTTTTGAGATCCTCACACCCTAATGCTATTTCTAAACGCTATACTAGAAATGCTTGCTCAATCAATTTTCTCTTATTTTGCCCTCCTACAAAATATTTCTCTAGCACGGAAGAGGTAAGAGGAAAAATCGGTGTGGTACATTCTGACATTCTACAAAGAGGTAAAATGGGGCATGCACATTTGCTCCAGCACATAGTGTTGGTACCACATACCCAGTACTTTGCGGACAGCAATGACTGAATACATTTAGTTCCTCTCCCAAAATATACCTCCCTCTTTATTATCTCACTTCCTACCTCTCCGCCTCCCAATCACTCTCTCTTCCACCGTCTCTTCATAAGCTCGTCCCTCTCTCCCTATCTCTTCTCTGCTGACATTCATCCCCTTTCCTTTATCTGGAATGATGTCTAAGACTGACCAATGAGCGTGAATTGGGAAGACACCTCATTCTATATTGCATGTATTGTTTTACCAAACGCATTAAGGCGTATTACACACAAAGGATGTAAATTGACAGAATAAGAATGTTCCTTTAAAAAAAAAAAATGAGGTTAAAAAACAGACAAAACTGGGGTGCAGCAGATAATTAATTTCGCTGTAACATACTTATTATGGGCAGTCAAGAATGTATTAAATTATGTTGTCAGTAAGGTCATAACATTGACCTTGAAATGTGAGCTTCGTTGCCAAACATCTGTCTTTCTAAATAGTAATATTTGAAGACATTTTCTATATTTCTATTAATGGCAGATGCACTTCTGTATCGCATGTACAATAATTGATAACACATTTTAGTGTTATCATGTTTATACATTTAGAAATCGTAAGTGAAAGGCTTCTGGTGCAATTAAGATTAAAACATCATTATGCCTCTGTTTTCCCTTCCTAATTCACGTGCTTCACTCAGTTAATCAAGTATGGCATGTTTAGCAAGAAATTCATTCCTATCTTCTTTTCCCAGAGTCAACTTCCTTTGTTGATAACAGGCATCTCCCTGGGTTCACCCTACCTACCCATTGCTATTACAAAGCATTCAGAGAATGGGGGTTGCTTTTACGGCCCTTCTTACACTAAGACATACCAGCGCATACACTCCAATAATCATGTGGCATTGCTTGTGTCCACAGATATAAAACAGAGAGGCCTCTCTCTCTTCTGTTAGGTGCATATGTTACAATAATGATGCTAATAGCATCCTCGCTGAGGTTCTTATTTAAAATGCAATAACCACACTGCCATAAAGCAGCATCCTGCACTTTACTCCTTCTTTGTGGTCAGTTTATATTTCCTCAGTGTCTTCCATTACTGCTTAAGATGGAAAAGTACCTGCAAAACCTCTGCATCTCCGCATATTTTCTGTATTCATCGGCGTTCAGCAATTAGAAGGTTAGATGCGATCTGTGGAAATTAGCTTACAAAGAGATTTCAGGGATCAATAGATTTCTGGGACCTATCGCCTCATTTTTTTGTCCCCAGCCTAGTAACCCTGGCTGTCCCGAACAGAAAAACTTTTACGGTATCTGCCAGCAAAGGGTCTTATGGGGGTGAAGTCCACACCTGGGCCCTCATTTTGGGTGGACGTGCTGGGGCAATGGCAGGGTTGGATTAGGATCAAAAATAGACCCGGGCAACCAAAAAAATAAGTGTCCCACTTTGTGGATTACGCCTTTTCCCAAAACACTGCTTCAGAGTTTTAAGTATTATGAAAAGAAGGAGGTGGGTTTCTCTAAAGAGGAATGTCTTTTTAACTTCACTGAGATGAAAAAAAAATGCAAATACTGACGGGACTCTTTGTGCAGGGATTAGTTCACAATGGTGAACCACACCTGAATATGAGTGAGGCCTCTTCTGCTCAGGCCCCCTGCTCACTCTGCATACATTAATGGGTCGGCACAGCGAGAGACTGGTAATGACACCTTCGCCCCATTGGTAAAAGGGTAAATAGAGGCCCATCTGCCTCCGAAAAAGCCACTCAGGCCCCCACTGGGCCGCTGGCGGCATCTGAACAGCACTTGACCCTGCTAGGTAGGTCGCTCCCCCTCCGCACAGCACCGCCTGTGTGTCCTTGCCCCAGCTGCTGCTGCTGAGGAAGTCGAGGCCCTCCTCCATCCGGAGGCTACCACCTGCGCCTCATCTCTGGTGGCCAGTGGTAGGCCGTAGGTTTGTACCTCATTGCTTGTCTTTATTGTTTGCCTTTACTGTATCCTTGTTTGCCTTTATTGTTTGCCTTCTGTTCCCTTCGTTGCCCCCATTATTGTGAGCCCGTTTTGCCTTCTGTTCCCTTCGTTGCCCCCATTATTGTGAGCCCGTTTTGCCTTCTGTTCCCTTCCTTGCCCCCATTATTGTGAGCCCGTTTTGCCTTCTGTTCCCTTCGTTGCCCCCATTATTGTGAGCCCGTTTTACCTTCTGTTCCCTTCGTTCCCCCATTATTGTGAGCCCGTTTTGCCTTCTGTTCCCTTCGTCGCTCCTCACCGCTCCCGCTCCAGCCGCTGCATCCCCTGCGGCCCCGCCCCCCTGACTGCCCATTCGCTGCCCCTGCCCTGCCCCGCCTCCCAGCTGCTCCTCCCTCCCACCTCCCCATATATGGCGGCGCGCCGCTGGCGCGCCGCTGGTGTGCCTAAGGCAAGCCCGTCTGCGCCCGTCCGCGCCTGGACCACGCCCAGCGCCAGAACCCCTGGTCCCCGCGCCCGCCACGACGCCCGGCTCCGCTACGACTCCAGCACCCTCCACGCACTCAACACCGGACGACGATCGCGCACCTGCTTCCTGGCCGCCCGAAGCGCACCCAAGGACCCTTCTCCTGCCGGAACTGCAGCTTCACCAGCACCCAGCCCGCCAACCCGCCGACCAGGAACAAACCCAACCACCTCAGTTGCATTCTTCTCAACACCCGCTCCGCCCGCAAACACGCCGTTGAACTCTGGGACCTACTCGACTCAACCTCCCCTGACTTCGCATTCCTGACGGAGACCTGGCTGAACCCCTCCTCGGCACCCGACATCGCCATTGCCATCCCGGAAGGCTACAAGATCTCCCGCAGGGACCGCACCAACGGAGTAGGAGGAGGAATCGCCATCGTCCACAGGAACACTCTCAGAGTCTCGACCAACAACGACGACACCCTCAGCACCGCCGAACACCTGCACTTCCAGATCCACACCGACCCCAACACCACCCTCAGAGGAACCCTTGTCTACAGACCCCCGGACCCCGACCACAGTTCAGCGACTCCATCACCGACTTCGTCAGCCCTCACGCCCTCGCCTCCACGGACTACATCCTCCTCGGGGACCTGAACTTCCACCTCGAGAACAACAACGACACTAACTCTACCACCCTGATTGACAACCTCGCCAACCTCGGACTCAGACAACTCGTCACAACTCCCACCCACTCCGCCGGCCACACGCTTGACCCCATCTTCTCCGCAAGCTCCCACGTCACCTTCAGTCACACCACCGAACTCCACTGGACCGACCATCGCTGCATCCACTTCACCTTCCAGAAAGCCATCACGCACCACCGCACCCAACAGATGCCTCGCCGCTGCTGGAGCAAAGTCACCGAAGACCAGCTAACCAACACCCTAGCCCGGTGCCCACCAGCCGTCCACACCGACCCCGACACCGCCGCCCGCAACCTCAGACAGTGGATCAATGACTGCGCCAACACCCTCGCCCCGCTCAAGGAACCCCCCAGCAGCCACACCAGCAAGAAAGCCAGCTGGTTCACTGAAGACCTCCGGGCCTCCAAGCAAACCTGCCGAAAGCTAGAGAAGAACTGGCACCGCGAACAAACACCGGACAGCTACACAGCTCACAAGAACGCCACCCGCAGACACCATCACCTCATCAGATCCGCCAAAAGGGCCTCTTTCAAAGACCGCCTAGACAACAACGCACACAACAGCAAAGAGCTCTTCAACATCGTGAAGGAACTCTCCAACCCCAGCTCCAACACCAACGACATCCCACCTTCGCAAGACCTGTGCAACTCACTGGCCACCTTCTTCCATAGCAAGATCGCTGACATCCACGACAGCTTCAACACCACGATCGCCCCGACAACCACTGAGATCTCCGACCCCACGACCAACACCCGCACCAACCGCCTGCTCTCCTGGACCTACATAAACGACGACGACACCACTAAGATCATGAACACCATCCACTCCGGATCTCCGTCAGACCCATGCCCACACCACATCTTCAACAAAGCCAGCACCGCCATCGCTCCCCATCTCCGGAAAGCCATCAACATCTCCTTCGAGACAGCAACCTTCCCGGATAGCTGGAAGCACGCCGAGATCAACGCCTTACTCAAGAAACCCAAGGCGGACCCCAAGGACCTCAAGAACTTCCGGCCCATCTCCCTGCTCCCGTTCCCGGCGAAGGTCATCGAGAAGACCGTCAACAAACAACTGACCCGCTGCCTCGAGGAGAACAGCATCCTGGACCCGTCCCAGTCCGGGTTTCGCAGCAACCACAGCACCGAAACTGCCCTCATCGCCACCACCGATGACATCAGGACCCTGCTAGACAACGGAGAGACCGTGGCCCTCATCCTCCTGGACCTGTCAGCCGCCTTCGACACGGTATGCCACCACACACTACGCACACGCCTCCACGACGCCGGAATCCAAGAAAAGGCCCTGGACTGGACCACCTCCTTCCTCTCCGGCAGAACACAGAGCGTCCGCCTCCCCCCCTTCCGCTCCGAGGCCACCGAGATCATCTGCGGCGTACCCCAGGGCTCATCCCTCAGCCCAACGCTGTTTAACATCTACATGGCACCACTCGCCCACGTCGCCCGACTGCACGACCTCAACATCATCTCTTACGCCGATGACACCCAGCTGATTCTCTCCCTCACCAAAGACCCCCACACCACCAAAACCAACCTCCACGAAGGAATGAAGGCCGTCGCCGAATGGATGAGGAACAGCCGACTGAAGCTGAACTCTGACAAGACGGAGGTCCTCATCCTCGGATCCACCCCCTCGGCCTGGGATGACTCCTGGTGGCCGACCGCACTGGGAACAGCTCCAACACCCACCGACCACGCACGCAACCTAGGAGTCATCCTCGACTCCACCCTCTCCATGACTTAGCAGGTCAACGCCGTCTCTTCCTCCTGCTTCAACACCCTCCACATGCTCCACAAGATCTACAAGTGGATCCCCACCGAAACGAGAAGAACGGTCACCCAGGCCCTCGTCAGCAGCAGGCTGGACTACGGAAACGCCCTCTACGCTGGAGCCTCTGCCAAACTCCTGAAGCGGCTGCAACGCATCCAGAACGCCTCTGCACGCCTGATCCTCGACATCCCTCGCCGCAGCCACATCACCCCTCACCTGAGAGACCTGCACTGGCTCCCCGTAAACAAGAGGATAACCTTCAAGCTCCTCACCCACGCAGACAAGGCACTCCACAACACCGGACCTGCGTACCTCAACAGACGACTCAGCCTCTACACCCCCGCCCGCCAGCTTCGCTCCGCCGACCTCACCCTCGCCACAATCCCCCGCATCCGAAGAGCGACCTTCGGCGGCAGATCCTTCTCCCACCTTGCCGCCAAAACCTGGAACACCCTCCCCATCCACCTACGGCAGACCCAAGACCTGCTGACCTTCAGAAGACTCCTCAAGACCTGGCTCTTCGAGCAGTAGCAGCACCCCTCCCCCCCAGCGCCTTGAGACCCTCACGGGTATGTAGTGCGCTCTACAAATGCTATGATTGATGATTGATTGATTGACACAGCCCAAATCGGCTACCATGATGGCCAAAAAAGCGCCCCACAGCTGCAAATCAGATACTGGCCCATTGCCCAAGTGCCCACCTTACCAATCCAACCCTGGGTAATGGTAGATTTGCATGGGAATTTATTGTTGGTATGGGGTAAACCCAGCCCAGTACCATCCATTTGTGAAGTAAATTCCCCTTGAATGGGTAATTACTATTTGGGACCGATTTTTCCAGTTGTAAAACCACACGGGAGTCCCAGTCCCGTCAGGATTAATGCAGACATTTATCAATTTCTCTAAGCAGCTGGTAAACAAATGCTCATACTGGTCGGAGTGGACAAGGGAAGAGGGAGTTAGTGGATTAGGGGAGGGAAGGGTAAGATAACTTCTGGCAGGGGGATCATTGTATGCTTCCTCCTATCAGGAAAGAAAATTGGGAATGAGGCTTCACTTGTGCTACTGCTGCCAAAGTCACATGTGATTTTTCAGGCCAGATTTACTGCCTCAAATCGAGTATGGTTTTCCCACAGCTGGAAAAAACATCTTATAATCAGGCAGAACAGAATTCCATGTATTAATTCCACGCCCCCTGAGTTGTAATCAGGGCCTTGGAGTTGGAACAAACTAACAAAGCTCATACATTAGGCTCAAAGGGAGGCACACCAGTTACTAAGACAGTGAGCATACTACCAATGGGACATGGAATTCAACCTACACCGAGTCAGGAGACCCTGATGCCAGAACAGGAAGACACTGACTCTATGTCAAGGAGACACTAGGGCAGGGAAACTCATGCTCCCTGTGAGGGAGTGCTCTAAACACTGGCACGTGTAACATATCAGGAACACAGCAGGGGCGTAACAAAGGCCCCTGCAGCCCCCGCGGTGCAGGAGGGCTTCCAGGCTTACCCATCCTGGAGGGGGGCCCCCTCAGCCTCTACTGATGTAAGTGTGAGGTGCCCCTTCAGCACATCTTGCAGGGGGGCCCTCTCATGTTTTGTTACGCCACTGAGCAGGAGTGGGGAAGTTTACAACGTGACATAGAAAACACAGACACTGGGACAATGACTCACTTGCAGACATGGAAATACTGACTGGGTTGTGCTTTAAAGAGATAGAGTTCATTCAAATAGCATCCTCGGACAAACATTTCTGAAAATGTGTTTGTTCCTCGTGACCATTATGGTCAAAGCTTATTATTAATTGGTGTCAACAGCAGATGTAATTCCAGAAAAGTCATAAGAGCAAATCAGGTGGAACTGGGGTGCTGATATATGTTCATATTCATACAGGTCCTTACTCCTCGTTGACTAACCCATTGCTTTGGGGAGTCCCACATGGCTCTGCACTGTTACCCCTACAATTCAACATCCCTGTTGAGCATCTTGTGGAACTACGTACTCAGTTTAAGGTTACTGTCCGCCCACCTATGACACTTAGATTATCATCAAGGTACAATATAACCACAGGCCTACCCACCATACTAGGCACTTTATGATCTTAATTGAAACATTTTTTTAAAATTAAATCCAACTAAATTGGAGATCATGCTGGTATTTGGTAAAGTTGTCCTCTTAAGTGCATTTTTATGTCGATCACAATCAGTAGACCACCCTTCTCCTGCTTCTTTTTTAGGAAAGTTAAGAATTGTCATAGACTCAGAATTAAATGTGTAACAAATTGCATAAATCACCATAGGCGGTTTCTTGCAAATGCATGCTCTTTGACACTCTATGCCTCATTTACCGTTCATTCATAGGATTAAGGTTGCTAATGCGTTCATTTAGTCTCGCCTAGATTATGGCAACTCAGTATAAGTGGGCCTTTGCCAAAAATCAAAAATAGGCTCTAAAAAATCCAAAATTCACCTGTAACAATGATCTTTAACCTCAAAACAATTGATTTAGTCTCCAGTTATATACATCAACTCCACTGTATACCGGTAAAAAAACAAATCTCTTTTTTTTTTATTTATTTTTTTATTTCAAAGTATTTTATTAAAATAATTTTTATACATACAATTGTCATCGCTTTATCATCACATGGTAACAGCCCAAACTGGCTGTATTTGTCAGGATCAGGTAAGTGGTATACATGTTTGGCTGTCCCCTTTTCCACTGTTTGCCAAAAGAATAAGAGTGGATGAGAAGGGGAAAGATAGAAGATAAAAGAGAGAGAGGAGGAGATAGTATACAAGAAGATTATTTCAGTCGTGGATCTGTTCTAGGGTTATGGGGATATGCTCGTGAGCATGCGCTCTACTCCAGCTGAGTTCATGGGGGCTCATAGGGGTCTAGGTAGTCGTCCAGTGATGCCCACATTCCTCTGGATGCTGGCCTCCAGGGTGAGTTCCGCAGGGCTGTACTGTCTGCGCCTCTGAGGTACGTCACCCAGTTAAGCCAACCTTTGAATGTCGCCTTGGCTGTATCCTTCCATTTGGACAGTACTATTTTCACTGCCGCTGTCAGTAGGAGATCTAACAGGTCCCTGTCGTGTTGTGAATCTAGCTCCGCGGTCATAAACGCGGTGGTAAGGGTAGAGAATTCTGGCTTTAGTGTGCAGCCCAGCACTTTTTTTATGAACGTGAATATTTTCTCCCAGAACTTTTTAATTTTGGGGCAGTAAAAGATGAGGTGTGCTAAGTCTCCCTTTTCTTTGTTGCAGTTCCAGCACAGGTCGTTATCCCTGAGGCCCAGTGCCGCAAGGCAAGCCGGGGCCCAGTAAGTCTTGTGTAGTAGCCAGAATTTTGTCTGAGCTAGTACTGGGGAGATTTTGTTCCATGAGGGGGAGGCCCAGAGGAGGTTAAGTTCACGCTCACTAAGTGCGGTGCCAAGTTGTTTTGCCCAGTAGTCAGCTGGTTTGTCATTAATTTTGGTGGCGCTAGCGCGTAGTAGCTTGTATATATGTGATACCTGGTGACCTACTCTGTTGAGTTACGTCATGTATTGTATTATTGATGGATTATGTAGTTCTAACTTTGCTTTGGTCAAGGCTGTTCTGATCTTTAGGAAGTTGTATAGTTCGATGTCAAGTAAGTTATATTTCTCTTTTAGCGAGGAGAATGCGACGTGGCCGCCTACCTCTTCTAACTGAGCCGGATAAGAGATTCCTATTGTCTTCCATGTCTCTATGGATAGGGGTTTCCCCCTGTATTCAATCTTGGTGTTTGCCCACAAGGATTCCCACTTCAAGTTCTTTACACTGTGCTCCATTTTCTCATCTATTTTGAGCAGGGCCATTTTTGTGTTTTTGAGTATTGGGTTGGAGGCGAGTGTGTGTTTATTGGCTGTTAGGAGTACCAGTGGTTCCAGGTTGTTTAGGATGGCACGCTCGACTATTAGCCATACCGGCGTGTATCCCTGGATGGGTGACAACCAGTAGGCTCCTTGCTTTGCTAGGAATGCGGTTTGGAAGGTTCTGTAGTCTGCTAGGTTTAGTCCACCCAGTTTTTTGTCTAGTCTTAGTTTTTTTATGCTTATTCTCGCTTTCTTGTCCTTCCATAGAAATTTATTAATCGTCTTGTCTAACTTGCGGTGGAAATCGTCAGTGAGTAGGAGTGGCAGCATGCTCAGCAGATAGTTAACCATCGGGGTGATCATCATCTTGATTGTTTCTATTCTACCCCACCATGTTATAAATTTGGGGGACCAGGATTCTAGAAGTGACTTTATTTTCTCTAGCAGTGTCTTCTCATTTTTGTCTAGCGTGGATTTAAGGTCATTGCCGAAGTGCACCCCTAGATATTTGATGAATCCCGTTTGCCACGCCAGGCCTGAACCTCCCATCATGTCTTTAGTGATGTGGATGTTGAGTGGCTTACATTCGGACTTGTCCTTGTTGAGTTTGTACCCTGAGTGGCTTGAGTACGTTCCTATAATTTCTATGAGGGCCGCGATGGAGGTCCTAGGTTGCTCTGTCACTATGAGGATGTCGTCCGCATACGCGGCTAATTTGACATCCACTTCGTTGATGCTGATCCCCCTCACTTCCTCGCTAGCCCTGATATCCCTGATCAGGGGTTCCAAGGCCAGCAGGAATAACGAGGGGGACAAGGGGCAGCCCTGTCTCGTTCCGCGTTGTAGAGCAAATGAGTCGGAGACCGACCCATTAACCACAACGCGTGCTCTGGGGTTCCTGTACAGAGCCATTACCTTCCGAGTGTATGTATCCCCAAGGTTAAATGCTTGCATGCACCGTTCTAGGAAGTCCCAAGATACTCTGTCGAAAGTTTTCTCGGCATCTAGTGTGATAGCCACCGCTGGTTCGTCTGTTTTGGAGGTACGTTCAAGAATGTGGCATAGGAGTCTGGTGTTATCGTGTGACATACGGGTCTTTAGGAACCCTACTTGTGAGTTACTTATTAGTCCTGGTAGTATGTGGTTTAGTCTTGAGGCCAGGATTTTAGCGTATATTTTGCAGTCCACATTGATTAGAGATATGGGTCTGTAGTTTTTGGGTAATAGTGCGTCCTTGTCTTCCTTTGGGATTACAATTATATTCGCCTCTGACATAGATTGGGAGACCATTCCCTCCTCTGCACAGTAGTTGAACACCTTTTTCATGGTGGGTTTCAGGTGCGTTAAAAAAGTTTTGTAAAAAGCAGCCGTGTAACCATCTGGACCTGGTGCTTTGTTATCTTTTAAGGACTTGACCGCCATCTCTATCTCTGTCGAGATTATTTCCTGTCCTAGCTTCTGAGCCTCCTCATTCGTTAACTTTGGGAGATCTAATCTGTCTAGGTATTTTGCACACCCTTCTTGGTCTAAGGTCTGGTCTTTTTTGTAAAGTTCTTGATAGAAGTCTTGGAATGTTCCTAGTATTTCTTTATGCCGAGTGTGCGTGTTGTTGTGTGCATCGGTGATTGATGAGATGGTGAATTGTCTTTGTTTGTGTTTTAGGTAGGAGGCTAGAAGCTTCCCCGCTCTATTAGCCTCGCAGAGGTTAATGGCCTTGTATTTGTTCACCCATAGCCCGGCCGTCTCGCTCAAAAGTTTGTTGTATTCGTATTTCTTTTTAGTGAGCCGTGTTAGGGTGCTAGTGTTTTGTGTGTCTCCGGCGTGGTCTATCTCCAGTCTTTTGATGTCCTGCTCGAGTTGGGACAGTTGTTGGTTAGCGTTTTTATTGATTTTGGCTTTAATTCCTATTATTGTGCCCCTGAGTGTCGCCTTAAGTGCATCCCACAAGGTCTTGGGATCAGTGTCTTACGTGTCGTTGTGCGTAAGGTATTCCTTTATGGCCTTCTCTATTTTGGTTTTGTTTCCTTGGTCTGTCAAGACGTCGCTGTTGAACCTCCACCTACGGGGAATGTCTTCGTTGTGGCATCCGCTCAGCTGTAGGCTGATGCACGAATGGTTTGAGAGTAATCTAGGTGCAATTTCAGTGTGCTCTATTAGGTGTGTATGTGGAGCTGTGATTAGTATGTAGTCTATCCTGCTGTACGAGTTGTGCGGGTTGGAGTACAAGGTGTAGTCTCTAGTGTCCGGGTGTTGGAGCCGCCATGGGTCTTTGAGGTTGAGTCTGGTGCACATGTTCTTTAGCGTGTTGGGGGTACTTGAGGGGTGGGGTGGCATTGTGATTGTCTATCTAGTATGTGGTCGAGGGTAATGTTAAAATCTCCTGCCACCACTGTAAGGTCGTTCTGGGTGATGTGTTCTATCTTTTGTGAGACCCCCTCCCAAAATGCTGGGTCATCTATATTTGGGCCGTAGATGTTCGCAACATGAATGTTCTCCTCCCCCCTCTTCAGGTGTGTTAATAGGACTCTCCCTTCTTCATCGTGGTGGTGAGCTTTTATTGTTAACTTGGAGTTCCTACTTATCAGGGTAATCACTCCGCGCTTCTTCCCTACTGCCGGCGAGCAAGCTACCTGGGCTATCCATCTGGCTTTCACTCGCTTAGAGTCTTACAGAGATAGTTTGGTCTCCTGCAGGAGGATCACATCTCCCTTGCTCTTAGCCAGGTAGTCGAGTATCTTTTTCCTCTTGACTGGGTGGTTGAGGCCCCTGACATTGAGGGAGACTATTTTTAGGTTAGCCGTCAAGGTAAGGTTGTTTGTTTGTGTCATTGGTTATCTTGTGTGGGCGCTGTTACCACCATGCCTTGTCCATTCTTACGTACAGTGCGTGCCTTCCCCTCCCATATGGCTTCCTGTGGTGGTGATTGAGACCTGTATTCCCCTATGTTGGATCTGCTGTTCCCCGGGCTTGCCCTGGTTCTAGTGTTCCTTCTTGTATCGAGTTGTATAGATAGAAGAGTATAGAAAGTATAGAAGACAGTGGATCGATTAAGGACATGTAGACAAGACAAACGATCCCTCCCCCCCACCCCCCCTGTTACAAAAAACTCGTATTCTGAACGTGCGACGACAAGATCGCCGTTCCGTCTCCCTGGGAGCTATCATATAGAATGTTACTTTTCCGCCCCCTCCGCGATTGCCCGTCTGCCGTCTTCGACTAATCTATGTGCGTTTTTGTTGGCCATTTGCCTGTAGCGGCCAGAGACTATGTCAGCCCCCTCTTGTTCCCGCCCTCCATCATGTCCCCCCAACAGTTCCCATATGAAAGGATATATAGTCCGTCTCCGGTTGTTGCGGCTTGTTGTTTCTCTTGGTTTTCGCTCCTGAGAGTTCCTCAACTGGTTTTATGGGAGGACATTTGCTCCTGCTCCGAAGCGCCTTGAGGTAGCTGATATTTAGGCCATAGTGATTATGCTCTTGAGGTAGATACGGTTGTTTCCCCGGGCCTTGCTTTGGTGTTGTGAGGTCGGTTCTATTCAGTGTCTGAGGTAGTTAGGTTGTAGTTCCTGAGTGTCCCATCTTGCTCCATGTTTACCTTTGAGTTTCAGCCCATGCTCCCTCCACTGTTAGGTCTGGTGAGGCTCTTCTCTTGGTTGGTCCTGTTTGAGATGTTTCCATATCTTGTTGCGTTGGTCCCTCTAGGTATCTGTTTAGCTCTCTCGGGTCTTCGAAGACATGTGTTTTCCCTTTGTCGTTGATCCGGAATCTTGTAGGTCCCGTGAATGAGAATATGATGTTTTTCTTCATCTTGTCTCTCAGTGCCAGGAAGCCTTTTCTGATGTCCACTGTGGGCTTGGAATAGTCTTGTGTTAGAATTATCCTCTGCCCATTCCATGCAATGTTTTGGTTTTTCCTTGCAATCCCAAATATGGCTTCTGTGTGTTGCGATCTTAGTGGCTTGCATATTATTGTGCGAGGGCCCGTCCTTCTGTAACGCTGCTGTGATCTTAGTTAGGGCCTTAAGGTCTTTGTTTATTTGTTGGTCCGCGTCCTCAATGTCGCTTATTTTCTGCTCAGCCACTGTCAGTCTGTTGTTTGCCGCGTGTATGTCCGCTCTTACTGCTGCCAGTTCCAGTTGAATTGCGTCCTTAGTTTGTTTTGTAGTTTTGGCTAGGTCGTGGACCTAGGCCAGCTTTTTAAGAATCATGTCCAGTGTGCTGTTGATATCAGGTTTTTGCTTAATCGGAGAGTCCGATAGTGCGTCCGGCCTGTTCTTTTTCATTTGCTGTTGAATTTTCCCTTCGCCCCCCGCCATGACTGTTAGCCCTCTCTTCGTCTGATGGAGCTCAAATCTTCCCCCTCTTCTTTGGGTTGCGGGTTGACCTTTCTGTCCCTGTGGGGGCCCTCGCTGTGACTGTTGGCTCCGTTTGGGTGTCACCTCTGGGCCAGCTTCGTGCGATCTCACGCGGGGATAGCGGAGGTTGCGCTCTGTGAGGCCGCTCTGTTGGTTGTCCCCAGGGTGAGGCAGGGTTGGCCCTTGTTTGGCACGGAGATGAGGTACATGTGTTGACGCCACCCCACCTGTTGACGCTTCCGGTGAGATGGGTCTGTCACTCTGGTGTGGCTGTGGTTTTACTTTATTATAGACTTCCCCACCTGCGCGCAGTGGTGGTTCGATTTCTGCCTGCGTGTGGTCTTGCCTACCAGTGAGGTCCTTGTCCTCCCAGTGTTTTTCTCCCAGGGGTAGTTTATCTTTCCCTCCTTTCACAGCGCCGTGTGTGTTCCACTATATGATCCTTCTTTTGGTGATTATTTGCTGCTGCTCTGTGTGACCTCACTCTCTCACTGTTCTCTCTCTGGTGGGGCCGCGGGCCGTTTTTAAAGGAGCTTGCTGGATCTATAGAATGTACCATGACATAGCCCCGAACTCTTACTGAATAACTTTGAAAAATATGTTCCAACACACAGCCTTAGATATAGCAACAAAACTATCTTTAAGGTTCCAAGCACCAGCTTAAAAAGATGAGGTGAGAGAGGATTCAGGGTACAGGGAGCTATATTATGGAACTCAATATTGTTAAACATTGAGGCTGACCTTTAATATTGACGTTTAGGAAAGCCTTACAACCTGGCTACTTACCTTATAAATGCAATTGTTGGATCTCCTCAAAGCCGATTAGCACCAATAGACTCCTACAGAGTATTAGATGTGCTTAGTAAAAAACAAAATTATAAATAGAAATAAATAAACAAGCAAGTAAATAAATAAATGAATAAATATTAAAGGGTGAAGAACTGAGAGAAGAACCTTTTAGTACACCATGAGTCAAAAAAGGCTTGCATGCCACCATGATCCACATTCATTCCAAGTTTGCCACAAATTGCTACAATGATAGTTTAATTCAGGAGATTAAAAACAGAATGAATAGGATCATGCAGTTTATTAACTTAGATGAAGGGAGACAGCTGTTGGTTAATACTTCTTTCCTGGTATTTTGACTGGAAACTGAAGAAGGGATATTGGATGAAAAATAGCTTAGAACAGCAGGGTCTGCAGAGGTTTCTTTTCAATAAAGAGAACCTAAGGCTTGCATCCATTCTGTAGGAATAAAATGGAAGAGATTCAAGGATTCATTAAGATGACAAAGATTATGTTGGAGGCACATTGAAAAATGTGTGCAAGACGAGATCCAGACTTTATGCAGGCAAAACATGTGGGTGACATTTCAGTTAATCATGGATATTTTTATGGAGTTCAAGAAAGATGTATGCCTTCACTTGTTCTTTATCACAAGCTGTTTGCTCTCCTTAGAGACTGCAGGAGGCTTTCCATATCTTTTTCGTGTCAACAGTGAAGTGGATGTATTGTGAAAAGTGAGCTGGATATATGGATAGCCCCTTTCAAACAGGGGGTTGAAAATATGGTCAACATAGTTAACTCAGGGTCACCCAAAGATCATTATTGTGCCTGGGTGCATAACCGCTCACTCCCCCTACACCTAACATGGAGAGATATTTTAGTGTAGCACATAGATAGCCAAATTTTTACTCAGGATTTTATTAGCCAGCCTATGTTGCTGTGCCTGATTCACCTGAATTTAATGATGCATCCACTGGCTATGTTTGAATTCATACAAAGCTTTGATCCCTCAGTAGAGGTGGAGGAAGGAAATAACATTTGAAACACTCATATTTCAAGCAATCATGGCGCAGGGTTTGCTTTATTACTGTTACCACATACTTTTTAGTATGTAGGAGGCATCAGACAGTAACAAATATGGTAAATATACGGGGATAATTAGTTAAAATTTTCACATGTGGCTGAAGGACAGTGAAGTGATCACAAAATGGCAGAAACATGTTAATCCTACATGAATATTTGTTATATTATGTTAAAGTGATTTATATGGCGCACTAATCACCTGTGAGGATATCCTGGTGCTTAAGCAGATGTGTAGGTGTGTAGTCCCTGTGGAGCTATTCTAAGAGCTAGATCTTAAGCTTCTTGCAGAACTCAAGAAGTGAGGAGGAGGAGGCTCCAATGTGCTGAGGAAGCTTGTTCCATGTTGTGGGTGCGATGTAGGAGAATGACCGACCTGCTGCCCTGCTTTTGTGAATGCGGAGGGTGTGTGTGAGAGAGTGTGAGGTGAGCATGGGTGTCTGGCAGGTAGGTGTTTCTGCAGTTGTTCAAGTTTGCTGGTCCAGTGTTGTGTAAGGCTTTGTATGTGTGCATGAGAAGTTTGAATTGGCAGCGCTTGCAAACAGGGAGCCAATGAAACTCCTTGAGGTGTGGTGTGATGTGGGTGAGGCATTGGAGGTTGAGTATGAGTCTTGCAGTGTTCTTATGGATGATCTTGAGTCTATGTAGGAGTTGCTTGGAGATTCCGGCATTGAGTTCGTTGTTGTAGTCAAGCCTGATTGTGATGAGTGGAAACAGGAGGTGCTCACTGTGAGAAGTTGGCCTGGTATATGCTGTCCACTAATTAAAGTAGGCACCTTGCACCAGTCCAAACGACCCTTATTGATGATTAGGTTAAAGACAACCTTTATTGAAAGCTATCCTAGTGGTAGCTATGGAGAGCAGCCTTCAGGCTAAGTCTCGAAGGAATGTAAAGCCGCTTGTTTTACCAGATCATAACCTCCTGAATGACCAAATGAAAGGAGAACCACACAAGGAATATATAAAATATATGTATTTATTACTAAACACTCTTTACTAACCTCTTTATGAGATTAGAGAACAAAGCACACAATATTGAATCACTAGAACAACAGTAAATAGCACAATACACAGTGGGCTCCAGGGGGAGACCAAACCATATACTAAGAGAGTGTTATAACAACCACGACTTGACTAGACACAGTGCCTAGAGCACGTAGAATCGCTGGGACCCCAAGGAACCAACCAAGTTAGTGACACAGGGGACCCACGGAGGACGGGTGCAGTGTGTGAACACAGGCGCGAGCTCCGTACAACTCTATGGGAAAGTCGCGGTTGGAAATTTAAAGATTAAGGACACTTCTGAGAGGACTTTAAGAAAACCCAGCTAAACATAGAAGGTTCTAAGGCCAGCACCTTGAGAGTACCGAGGTACCCGTGTTACCTATCCCAGAGGAGCCGGGTGCATAGGGGTCAAGTGGTGTCGGAAACCCTCGTCGTTTTCAATGGCGTGATGCGAAAAAGTACTGCTGCCGTGGAGAAGAAAAGTGTCCGGTGTGATCCAAGCCTGGATCAGAGATGAGAAGAACCTGAAAGCAGAGGGGACAAAGTCTGGGTCACTTCACGTGACCAGGAGCGGAGCAATCGAATGCCCACCGATGTCGGGTGCTTCAGGTGAGAAGAGGTGAAGCTTGACTCTGCAGCCACGGGGACCAGGAGACGTCGTCGATGACCAAAGTTTGGAGGTGAGCTGTCCCACAAAGGATGTCGAGTGCTGGGGGGTGAGTGTCCGGATTGAACACCAACAAGTCTTGGCAACGGCAACCCACGCGGTCAGAGGAAAGATGCTTCTGTGAGGACCAGCAAGGTCCTGGGGACTCTCCAAGCTATGGAGAGTCAGGGCACATCTGGAGCAACCAGGAAAGCCCACTGAAAGTCAAAGTTACCTTCACAGGGACCCACAGGCCAACGGACCAGGGATCGCAAAGGGACCTCAAGCTGAATCACTAAATACCTGCCCACGGAACACTCGTGGAGTGTAGGCCGGAAATCTTCAGTGGAATTACTGCTCGGGGTCAGGACTATAAGTAGCCCAAAGCACAGCTTCAGAGATCACCGAAAAGCATATGCTGCTGCAAATATACACGGTGCACAGGGGTACGGGTTACACTTTCCCCACGAGGGATACGGGCCTCAGAATTGCTGAGAGCACAGATCAACCTCAGAGACCTTGGGAACCCACCTCCTGTGTTGCAGAAATCTTTGGAGTGCTTCAGGAGCTTCGTAGATGCAAACCAGTCAGATGCGTTTAGGTGCCTGCTCAACAGGGGAGTAACTCCATTACTCCAAGGGAGATTCTTCAGTCATCCAGCGTCGTGCAGATAGTCGAAGTACTTGGTTTCTGTAGCAGAGTTTAGTCCAGGTAAAATCCAAAGTCCTGTAGTCAGGGGTTCCTACTTTATACCCAAGGAAGGGGTGGGACAAACTCTGGGGACCCACCTATGGGAGAGTCAGGACAGAGGGGTGGCTACACCCATGTCCTTTGTCCAGTTTCACGCCAGAGCAGGAGCAAATGGCTCCTGCAACCGGTTTGAGCTGGACTATGCACAGGGACACCAAATGTGCCCCCAGTACAGACATCAAAGCACTCTCAGAGTGCACCCACTCAGCCCCAATACACTAAAGCCTGTCTGGGAGGTGGTCACACCTCCCTGTGACAGGAAACCTATTGTCAAACCTTCCCCTGCCGGAGTTTCGTCCAGCAGCAGGAGGGCAGACTCGTGTCTGTGGCTTGGCAGCATCCATTTTGTGATGCCAGGGTCAAGAAAGCTGGTACCGGGTGTACCGGTGTTGTCATATTTCTCCCTCTAGGAGGGTGGAATCATACCTCCCACACCAGTTACTGGTGTGGAGGTATGATTCCAAGGTGTTTGACACCAAACACGACATGTTTCCATGCAGCCGTTTTAAAGTTAGCATTTACCGCGAGGTTATAATGCACTTAAGTATATATGGTTGGCTGCATCACAAACAACCCCGGAATATAGGTTCCGAAGGCTGCAGAGGGGCCCTGCTCATGTATGGGCACCCTCTCACATAAAACCCAGCACCCTGCCTTCAGGATTGATAAGGCCTGCTATAGGGGTGACTGATAGGTTTATATGTGCAGTGATTAGTATAGATATAGTGAACCTATATCTAAGTAAGGGGTGCATGCACCACCTTACACAGGCTGCTGTAGCAGACCTGTTGTGTCATTTTAAATGGTCTCTCAGGGGTGGCATAATACATGCTGCAGCCCTTGGGAGGCCTCTGGGGTACCTAGGCCCTGGGTACATAGTATACCATATACTAGGGACTTATAAGGGTACCCCAGAATCCAATCTGGAGTGTACCTAAAGTACATGCACAACCAATTTAGGGAGTAAGCAGATAAACTGGGGTCCTGATTAGCAGGATCCCAGTCAGACTAGTCAAAAACCAGCAAAACACCAGGAAAAAAGTGGGGGTAACCATGCAGTCAGATTCCACCTTCCTACATAACCCCCCCCAAACGAAAGGAGATAAGGCTAACCTTGTCCAGTTGAGCCTTTATTGACTAAGTGGCCTTATAAGGAAGATCCTGCACTAGCATGGATACCTCCTGTCTTATGGTCCACTAAGCAGTCCCTACCCCTAAGGGTATGGGATGGTCTCCAAAAGTTGGGATTTCTACCTGTAGGGGGTTTTGGCAAAGTAAAAGGCTGGTGGGGTGTCTGAGTAGAGAAGTGAGGCCCTAATAAAGTTGGCCTCAACTTCCTCAGATCACTGGTCACCATGGAGGCCTTTCTTTCCATGACTGAGTTGTATCTGGCCCTAAGGGTCAGCCTCTGGCTGCCTACAGCTGGGGGTTGGGTCCCTTTGGTTGGAACACTGGGGGAACATGGTAGGTTTGGAACCACTTGGTCCCAGGTTTTCCTTTGCCCAACAGAGTCCATCTGGGGGTGGTCCCTATTCAATGGTAAGAGGGGTCCCTCAGTGTGTTGAGGAATTTTCACCAGGCTAGGGCTACTAGACTGGGTGCCCCTAATCTGTTGATGGGGGGGTTCCTCTGGGCAGTGGGCCCTTAGGGGTCCACTGACCTCCCTGACCTCTGCAGCCCTAGACTGATTGAGGTAGGGTAGAGAGGGGCAGGATACCTGCTCCAGACTGGGTACCACTTCAGAAGGGTCCCCTGCCATCAGGGGTGTTGCCAGGCCAGGCCTGACCACCTCTGGGGCAGTTCCTTCACTAGGGGTAGGATCAGTTCCCTGAGGAAGCTGACCCTTACCTATAGTCTGGGGGGAAGAAGACTTTTCTTCAACCCTTCTGCTCTCTTGTGGAGTAGAGTGGGCCATTCTTTCAGGCTCCACCTCTCCAAAATTTCCCTGGGATTGGGCTGAGGCCCTAAGAGCCCCACCAACTTTCTCAGGGAGGCCTAACGTTCTTAAATGGGCCTGGTATTCAACTTCAGCCCAGGCTGAAATTTCCAGATCATTGCCCAACAGGCAATCTACATGCAAGTTTGGGGACACTGCCACTCTCTTTGGGCCAGTGACCCCTCCCCAGCTGAGATTGACTATGGCCATGGGATGATCTGTTCTAATACCATCAATGTTGGTCACCTGGTACTTAAACTCAGGTAAAAGCTGTTGAGGGGGGCTAGTTTCCCTGTCACCATGGTGACACTAGCCCCTGCGTCCCTGAATGCCAAAGCTTTCTGACCATTTATCAGTGGCTCCTGTCTGTACTCGCCCAAAGAATTAGGACTGACAGTAAAAGTAGCAAATCCCATGCCACCATCACAGACTGAGGAGGCCTGTGAGGGGGACCTTTCTAATCCATGGTCCACCTCAGTTCCCCATGAGAACCCACCTAACGTTTTGGGTGCATTACTACCACCTGGGGGATTACTACTTGTAGTACCAGGAGGAGTAGTAGTATTGCTGGGAGGAACATTTTCCTTATTGCTGGCCCTAGGGCAAATGAGGTCATTTTTCCAGTGGCCAGGCTTCTTACAGACATGGCAATAAGGTTTCTTTTCAGGGGAGGAAGGAGTTTGGGACCCACCCCCAGAAGAGGACTTTTGGGGCCCTGTAGTGGATTTATCTTTTGATTTATCCCCACCTTTCTCTTGGTTTTTGGAAGAATCTTTCTTCTGGTCACTACCGTGATTCTTTGGCTTTACTCTGGTTCTGACCCATTTATCTGCCTTCTTGCCCAATTCTTGGGGAGAAGTCAGATCTGAGTCCACCAGGTACTGGTGTAAAAGTTGGTTTTGACAATTATTAAGGATCTGCTCCCTCATAATCAAATTGTACAATCCTAAAAAGTCATGCACCTTGCTGCCATGTATCCAACCGTCCAGAGCCTTAGTAGCACAATCTACAAAGTCAACCCAGTCTTGAGTCTGTGCCTTTTGGGTATCTCTGAACTTAATCCTGTATTGTTCAGTGGTTAAGCCAAACCCATCAATCAGAGCACTCTTCAAGACTTTGTAATTATCAGCATCCTCTTCTCTAACAGTGAGGAGCTTGTCTATACCTTTGTCTGCAAAGGAGAGCCACAAGATTGCTGCCCACTGCTCCTGAGGGACCCTCTGTACTTTACAGGCCCTCTCCAGTGCAGTTATCCATTTGTGGATGTCATCCCCACTCTGGTAGGGAGGGACAATCTTGTTCAGGTTCCTATGGTCATTAGTATGTTCTCTACCTCTAGGGACACTGTTGCTGCCACCATGGGGCTCTAGTCCCAACTTTTGAGAAGCTCTCTGAAGCTCCAGGGATTCCCTTTCTAAGGCCAATTGCTCTCTCTTGATTCTGAGCTTAGCTCTCTCAAACTCAAGCAGTTGGCACTTCTTCTCATAAGAGGACTCCCTTTTCTGAGAAGCAGAGGTCCTATGAGAAACAGAGCTCCCTACAGAAGTACCAGAATGATTAGATTCCTGAGGAGATCTTGATCTTCTTGGTAAACTGTTAACCCTTCCAGGTGGGGTAAAGAAAGGGCCACTTAGGCCTCCTCCCTCACCTTCAGGAAGAATTGGATTGTCCAGGTTAGGATCAGTTTGATCCTCCTGGCCAGCATCAGAGTCCAGGTCATTGAAGTTTTCACTTCCTGGCCTTTCCTCTTCTGCTGTCCCACCCAACTTGCCTGCCTCATCAGACCCTGGGGTCTTTCTGAGGTCATCTAAAAGCAAAGCCTCTATGAGGCGTTGAGTGTTTGGGTTTTTCCCTGTCTTCAGTTTCCTAGATGTACACATGGTTCTCAATTCCTGAAATGAGATATGGTCATACTTAGTTGGCAGAGGCCCACTGGCTTCTGGCCTAGAAGACATGCTAGTGTGGTGTGGTGTAGGCACCTACCTACCTTAGTGGGAACTGAGACTCTCTTGAGTTGGAGAAAGGGTGTGCTAGGCCCTTGACTTACCCAACTCTAAGTTCAGTAGAACTTACTTTATTCTAGTCTTGATTTATATGTACCTAAGTACCTTTAGTGGTTTTCAGTTAGTCACTCAATGAGATTATCTGGTAAAACAATAGCAAGCTTGAATCCCAACCGCTGCACACCAATGTGAGAAGTTGGCCTGGTATATGCTGTCCACTAATTAAAGTGGGCACCTTGCACCAGTCCAAACGACCCTTATTTATGATTAGGTTAAAGACAACCTTTATTGAAAGCTATCCTAGTGGTAGCTATGGAGAGCAGCCTTCAGGCTAAGTCTCTAAGGAATGTAAAGCCGCTTGTTTTACCAGATCATAACCTCCTGAATGACCAAATGAAAGGAGAACCACACAAGGAATATATAAAATATATGTATTTATTACTAAACACTCTCTACTAACCTCTTTATGAGATTAGAGAACAAAGCACACAATATTAAATCACTAGAACGACAGTAAATAGCACAATACACAGTGGGCTCCAGGGGAGACCAAACCATATACTAAGAAAGTAGTATAACAACCATGACTTGACTAGACACAGTGCCTAGAGCACGTAGAATCGCTGGGACCCCAAGGAACCACCCAAGGTAGTGACACAGGGGACCCACGGAGGACGAGTGCAGTGTGTGAACACAGGCGCGAGCTCCGTATAACTCTACGGGAAAGTCGCTGTTGGAAATTTAAAGATTAAGGACACTTCGGAGAGGACTTTAAGCAAACCCAGCTAAACATAGAAGGTTCTAAGGCCAGCACCCTTGAGAGTACCGAGGTACCCGTGTTACCTATCCCAGAGGAGCCGGGTGCATAGGGGGTCAAATGGTGTCGGAAACCCTCGTCGTTTTAAATGGCGTGATGCGAAAAAGTACTGCTGCCGTGGAGAAGAAAAGTGTCCGGTGTGATCCAAGCCTGGATCGGAGATGAGAAGAACCTGAAAGCAGAGGGGACAAAGTCTGGGTCACTTCACGTGTCCAGGAGCGGAGTAATCGAATGCCCACCGATGTCGGGTGCTTCAGGTGAGAAGAGGTGAAGCTTGACTCTGCAGCCACGGGGCCCAGGAGACATCGATGATGACCAAAGTCCGGAGGTGAGCTGTCCCACAAAGGATGTCGAGTGCTGGGGGGTCAGTGTCCGGATTGAACACCAACAAGCCTTGGCAACGGCAACCCACGCGGTCAAAGGAAAGATGCTTCTGTGAGGACCAGCAAGGTCCTGGGGACTCTCCAAGCTATGGAGAGTCAGGGCATGTCTGGAGCAACCAGAAAAGCCCACTAAAAGTCAAAGTTACCTTCACAGGGACCCACAGGCCAATGGACCACGGATCGCGAAGGGACCTCAAGCTGAATCACTAAATACCAGCCCACGGAACACTCGAGGAGTGTAGGCCGGAAATCTTCAGTGGAATTACTGCTCGGGGTCAGGACTATAAGGAGACCAAAGCACAGCTTCAGGGATTGCCGAAAAGCATATGCTGCTGCAAATATACACTGTGCACAGGGGTACGGGTTACACTGTCCCCACGAGGAATACGGGCCTCAGAATTGCTGAGAGCGCAGATCAGCCTCAGAGACCTTGGGAACCCACCTCCTGTGTTGCAGAAATCTTCGGAGTCCTTCAGGAGCTTCATAGATGCAAACCGGTCAGATGCATTTAGGTGCCTGCTCAGCAGGGGAGTAACTCCTTTACTCCAAGGGAGATTCTTCAGTCATCCAGCGTCGTGCAGATAGTCGAAGTACTTGGTTTCTGTAGCAGAGTTTAGTCCAGGTAAAATCCAAAGTTCTGTAGTCAGGGGTTCCTACTTTATATCCAAGGAAGGGGTGGGACAAACTCTGGGGACCCACCTATGGGAGAGTCAGGACAGAGGGGTGGCTACACCCATGTCCTTTGTCCAGTTTCGCACCAGAGCTGGAGCAAATGGCTCCTGCGACCGGTTTGAGCTGGACTATGCACAGGGACACCAAATGTGCCCCCAGTGCAGACATCAAAGCACTCTCAGAGTGCACCTACCCAGCCCCAATACACTAAAGCCTGTCTGGGAGGTGGTCACACCTCCCTGTGACAGGAAACCTATTGTCAAACCTTCCCCTGCCGGAGTTTCGTCCAGCAGCAGGAGGGCAGACTCGTGTCTGTGGCTTGGCAGCATCCATTTTGTGATGTCAGGGTCAAGAAAGCTGGTACCGGGTGTACCGGTGTTGTCATATTTCTCCCTCTAGGAGGGTGGAATCATACCTCCCACACCAGTTACTGGTGTGGAGGTATGATTCCAAGGTGTTTGACACCAAACACAACATGTTTCCATGCAGCCGTTTTAAAGTTAGCATTTACCGCGAGGTTATAATGCACTTAAGTATATATGGTTGGCTGCATCACAAACAACCCCGGACTATAGGTTCCGAAGGCTGCAGAGGGGCCCTGCTCATGCATGGGCACCCTCTCACATAAAACCCAGCACCCTGCCTTCAGGATTGATAAGGCCTGCTATAGGGGTGACTGATAGGTTTATATGTGCAGTGATTAGGATAGATATAGTGAACCTATATCTAAGTAAGGGGTGCATGCACCACCTTACACAGGCTGCTGTAGCAGACCTGTTGTGTCATTTTAAATGGTCTCTCAGGGGTGGCATAATACATGGTGCAGCCCCTGGGAGGCCTCTGGGGTACCTAGGCCCTGGGTACATAGTATACCATATACTAGGGACTTATAAGGGTACCCCAGAATCCAATCTGGAGTGTACCTAAAGTACCTAAAGTACATGCACAACCAAATTAAGTAAGCAGATAAACTGGGGTCCTGATTAGCAGGATCCCAGTCAGACTAGTCAAAAACCAGCAAAACACCAGGAAAAAAGTGGGGGTAACCATGCAGTCAGATTCCACCTTCCTACACTCACTGTGTTAATTTGTGCCATGTGTGTCATGTTGAGCTTGTTTTCTAGGATAATACCCAAATCTTTTGCATGGTTGGTGGGTGTTGATGTTTGTTCCTAGCTCCGATGGCCACTAGGTGGAATCCTATGGGGAAGCTTTATTTTCGAAGACCAGTACTTCCGTCGTGTCGAAATTGAGCTTCAAGCAGTTGGATCTCATCACTGTGCTACCACAGTCATGCAGTTGGAGAAGTTGGTTCTCGTGGTGGTTGTCCTATCCATCAGTGAGAGGATGAGGTGGGTGCCATTGGCATAGGAGATGATGGTGATGTTTTGGGATAGATGACGTTGGCGAGTGTGTCATGTAGGAATTGCACAGGGTGGGGCTGAGGTATGATCCCTGGGGGACTCTACAGATCTTGTCCTTAGTCTTGCATGTGAAGGGAGACAATCTGACCTTTTGAGTTTTTCCTGTGAGAAAGGAGCATATCCAGTTGAGTAAGGCTCATGGGATGCCAATCTTGAGGAGTCTTCTGTTGAGAGTGTTTTGGAACAGAGTGTTGAAGACCGCTGAGGGGTCGAGCAGGATGAGGGCCGCAGTTTCTCCTTAGTCCAGGATGATCTGGATGTCGTCGGTGACCACGATGAGTGCTCTTTCAGTGCTGTAGCTGAACACAGATATATCCATATATGTGTGTATGTATATATATGTATCTATATCTATCTATCTATCTATCTATCTATCTATCTATCTATCTATATATATATATGCATGTATGTATGGAAGACTAATTTGTTAGTTTTAATACGACCTTATTTCAAAAATCCTCAAATTATTCTTTTTGGTGCCAAGTCCAATTGAAAGGTGTTACCATGGGACCGACGGGAGATCTCCTTTATGGATATATATGTCCTCTTGAGGTTATCCGTAGAAGGTAAAGTCACACGTTATATGTGAAAGATGACAAATATGTTGAGGTATGGCTTCATGATCACAGTTATTAAAATATTGCCACTGCATGTAACAACTATGATTATTACTCAATGCATATGGAGTCCATGCTTTTCTTCAGGAATATTAAAATACTGCTTAATCAAATTACATTCAGAGCAAATCACAGAGCAACATAAAATATTTAATTACAGATTGCCCTTATAGTTTGAATTAATATACCCAAATTTCTCTGATGATTTACTTCTCGGCACCAATCACTTTAACTCCTGTATAATCTCAATCATGTTATTTCCACATCTGAACTGTGGGACTCAAACAATTAAGCCACACATATCATCCACACCATTTATGTATCATTGTATGCCATACTTCTCATCGTCCATTTTGCTCATTAATGGACACTCTGTACTTGTTTTCAAACCTTCAACAATGTTGTTACTCAATGAACGTTTCATAAAAATATTTAATTCAGACCCCTGGGATAGAGTGTATCAAGCTTCTATGTATTTTAATATTATTCTCTTTTCAGCCCTTGCTGCTGCCCATATGCACATTTACCTAATTCTGTTGTACTGATACTGAGAGTGAATATCATACTGCATTAATTATTAAGTTGTGGGTACTGGTAGCCATGTGTATTGATGTTGTCATGGTACACAAACCAGCTGCATTGTATGAGTCACAGGCCTCACTCGCAAGTACAGGTGGATCAAAGTGATGCATCCTTGGGACATTCTCACTTGGCTGGCACATTGAGGGAATTTCGACGAATAAAATGATTAGCCGTGCAAAAGTTTCAGCTGGAACTAAACGTGTTGGCTAGTCTGAAGTTGGAGCGGTCCTCTTGGGTCCGGTCTCCCTGTAACTTCCTTATGTGTTCTTGCTAAGGTGGCGCTTATCTCGCATTTTGTTCCTTGTACGGCACATGCACTAAAATATGGAGTTGCCTGGCTCCTACTAGCAGCGACATACTTGCGGTACTTTTGCAGGTACCGTTTGGACCATTCTATTCATTCATTTTATGTGTTATTTTCCCATAATTATTTTAGTTAACGTTTTCTTTGCCAGTAGATTCACAGTAAAGAGGAGCCACCACTAGTGGGTAGGAGTTGCTGGACTCCAGTTCATTTATTCGTCCCCCCCACATTTCTACAGATGCATTCTTCAGGCTAAGCATCTGTGAGGCTGGGCTTTAAATCTGCATCACGGCACATCCGTGCTGCCATTTGGTGCTCCTCACCTGACGTTGGAGTGGCCCTGTTGGGCTTGGTATCCCTGTACATTCCTTATTTGTTCTTACAAAGATGGCACTTGTCTTGTATTTTGTGCCTTGTATGGCACATGCGCCGAGTTATGGAGTGGCCTTGCTCCTACTAGCAGCGCCATACTTGAGGTGCCACTGCAGATACTTTTAGACCATTTTATTCATTTTGTGTTATTTTCCCATGATTATTTTAGTTCACGTTTTTTTTTTGCCAGTATATTCACAGTAAAGAGGAGCCTTCACTAGTGGGTAGGAGTTGCTGGATCCCAGTTCATTTATTCCCCCCCCCCCCCATTTCTATGGGTGCATTCTTCGGTCTAAGCCACAGCCCCTTTGAGGCTGGGCTTTAAATCTGGCATGCCGGCCCGTCCTGCTATTTGGTGCTTCTCACCTGAAGTTGGAGTGGCCCTGTTGGGTTGGGTCTCCCTGTACCTTCATTATTTATTCTTACTAAAGTGGTGCTTATCTTGTATTTGGTTTATTGTATGCCGCATGAGCCGAGTTATGGAGTTGCCGAGTGCCTACTAGCAGCACCATACTTTAGGGACCATTTCAGGGACCTTTAGACCATTTTATTAATTTTAAATGAAGGGTAGCCTCCACTATTTGTTGGGAGTTGCTGGTCTCCAGTTCATTTATTCGTTCCCCCCCATTTCAATTGGTGCATTCTTTGGCTGAAGCCCCCTTTGAGGCTGGGCTTTAAATCTGGTATGCCGGAGTGGGTGCTCCACTGGCATGACAAAGGCAAGCCCATCTGCAGCACCAGGGATGCTGCCAGTTTGGAGTCCGAACTTACGGCTCTTAAGGTGAGACGATACTCATGAACACAGTTATTGGACCTCTGCCCTAAAGTTATTAAGGGGGTTTGTATGAAGTTGAATTCAGATAATAAAGTGGGCTATATATATATATATATATTTTTTATTGGGTGCCCCAGTCTCACCTGTGGCACCCACAGCCAAAGATTTATAATTTTTCAAATTTGTTTTATGCCAGTCTGGGGAGACCACATTGCTAGACTTTGTAATCTGGGTGTCCTGGTCCAACCTGGAGCACCCATAGCTTATATTTTTTCTTTTTTAATGGCAGTTCGGGGTGCCCACTCTTATGCTGCCATGCTTTTTTATTTTTGTTCTTTGGTAGGCACCCTGGTCCTACCGGGTGCACCCCCAAATTTACAGCACTGGGGGCCGTGGGAGAAGGCCCCTGGCCCCACTGTCCCACCAGGTCCCCAGCCAGCACCCATCCTGGGACACAGACAAGCCCACTACCAAATTTATTTTAAAGAAAAAAAAATATATATATACATATATGTTGTGAGGTCCCTGGGGGTGGCATCATCAGGGCCACTAAGTGGCTTTAAAGATGTGGCAATGGTAGTTGATGCTTCTGACTCCCATGATGACTTCATGGACTTAGTAGCGAAACTGGATCATAGACTTGGAAAGAAGAAGAAGATAGCAGTTGGAGGAACTATAAAGTAGTTCTCATCTATCAGAATAGAAAGGATAATCTGTTGCACATCTCCGCCAATGGGTCAGAGCCTATGCAGATTGGAGGGGTGCAGGTTCTACTAACCAAAGTAGAAAAGGAGCGGCATTGGAAGCTGAATTTGTGCTTGTGTTGCAGCAAAGCTGTACACTTCGGTAATCAGTGTGTAGCAAAGCCTTGATCAACAAAAGCAGTGACCATGACACTGGATGCAAAACCTGAGGTTCAGGAAAACATTAAAACCCGACAATAAATGAGTCTACTCTGTTGTGTGCTTTCATTCTCTCATGTTCAGGCCAATATTTTGACACAAGAATACCATCATCTGGCCATACCCGCTATCTTGGCCCGGTCTACTCAATGCTGAGTAGCCATATAACTCTGGGCTCAGGACTGACAGGAAATTTCATTAATGTAGCCTACACTAAGGGGCCGATTACGATTGCGGTAAATCCGCCACCGGCAGCCTGCCGGTGGCGGATTCACCGCAATCGTGAGGCCAAATTCCGCCTGCCAGATTTTGATGGCGGGCAGTGTGCGTGGCGGACGGAAAGTCTGTTCGCCACGGGTCTGACTGCAGCAATCGTAACGATTGCTGCGGTCGGACCTCTCCCATCGTAAGAATGGTGGCGGTGCCTAGCAGGAATCATCCGCCAAATTACGATGCTGGATCCCCGCCAGCCTTTCCATGGTGGTGAAACTGCCATGGAAAGGCCGGCAGGGATGTACTTTGGGGGCCTGTTGCGGGCCACCCTTGTGCTGGGGCAGGTGGGTGTGCACTGGGGGGGTACCTATGGTACCCCCCTACATTTACCTGCACCAAGTGGCAGGCACCGCGTGGTGCCTGCCACATATTGCAGGGAAATGCACAACATGCATTTTCAACATTGCAGCGGGTGATGCGGCCAGCAGCACCTGCCGCAATGTTAAACATACACAATGCAACCGCCACAGTGGCGGTCGCATTGTAATCCCACCTGCGGGATCGCCGCCTTACAGATGGGTGGTCCCACTCCCCGCATCGATGACGGATGGACTTAAGTCCGTCCGCCATCGTAATCGGCCCCTAAGTCCTTAGATCTACCAACTCCTAAGAAAGAGTGCCTAGTATCGGTTCTAGTCGTAGAAGGCACCAAACTGTCACAAGGGCTAAGTACTTATCAAAGGGAACACATAATCATGTAATGTGTTAAAGGCCTTGTTGAATCACTTTTTTCTAGCTCATTGACACTCCTTTATTTTGTGTCAGGCTGGTCATCCCGTAGCTCTATGCACATAATCCAAAGATCGATTGCCGCTTGTGTCAGGTGACATTGCTGTCCAGGATTGTTATGAGGAACCTCCAGGTTTGGCTATCCTGTAGTCATGTGCAGTAATGCAAACCACTCTTGAGGGTTGTCTACCACTTCAATACAGTGATTTCCAAAATTAGGCATTTGTGTACATTGAGTTAGTATTGCACTTATTAAACTGAGCCATCAACTGTGAGATATGTTGACATTGGAAATGGAGTACACAGCAAAAGAAACCTCACAAGTAGAAGGGAATGGGGTTAGAAATGTTGTCTAACCTTACGATGAAGGTGCTTTTGAAGGGCAAAGGGAGGAGGAAGAGCATCTCATAAGGAATTAAAGAATAAAGGGCCTTCAGTAATAATAAAAGGTAGGCAAGCTTGGAATGATGACCTACCAGCCCCTTTGACAGATGCAGACTGGGCAAAAACTTGCATGCAGGTGCAAGATATTGCAAGCAATGCAAGATTCAAATTGGCCCACTTTAACTATCTCCACCCCACATATCTTGCACACACTAGGCTAAAAAGTATATACCCCAAGAGGACTTTAACCTGTCTGAGATGTGATGAGCAAGACACGACATTCCTTCATGTAACATGGATATGTAGGCTATAGTTGGAGTGCTGGGAAGAGGTGCCATCATGGCTTAAACAACAAGTGACGTGCATTAGACTTGAAACATCTATAGAGCAGGGCCTACTGAGTATTATACCTAAACCTTAGCCAAGAAAAATGCACCAGAAATGTGCAATACTGGGTCTGCTTTTGGTCAAGCGCCGTATTGCAATTTATTTGTTATCTAACAGTGTTGAAATGGAGTACATATATGATGGAGAGGGCAGTAGCATAAGAGACACGTTTGAAAGCCATTAGGACCAATGAGAGGGCTAAGGAGGACCTGGGTGAGTGGGCTGATATGAATATGTGAACTGACAGACCATGAGGAGAATGAAGATGAGTGAGGTATGCATAAATGAGTAACATAATTAGACGCATTGGTAAGCTACAGCGGAGCACATTATACCCTCATCCCAAAGCTAACACTGCAAGGAGTAAATGGGAATGGATCAATAAATGTTTTTACCACAAGATGACGAAGAAGGGCACATTGTATGCATGGGCGGATCACATAGGCACAGAACGTGGCACTACTTTACCTTTATATATGATATGTAAAACAAGGGCTGTTCAGATGCCAAGAGTGCAGAAAAGGATGCAGGAAATTCTTTTCTTATGTATATGACCCTATTAATGTCGATTTATGTTGCTATAATGTTGGTTGGCTCAAATATAAATAAAGATGTTAAAAATAAAAGAATGTTGTCTATCCATGTGGAAACTAGAGAAAGGGCTAGGGAAGCAGCACATCACTTCTCCCAAGTCACACCACATCTATGCACTTGACAGATGGCGAATAGGCTATCTGGTTTTAGGTTTAAACCTATAATAACTGATAAAACCCCACCGAAAGGAAAATAGCCATCACCAATGTAAACATATAAACACTGAAAAAACACCTTCACAACCACAAACTAAGTGCCATTCAAAGAAAGGAAAAGATGAGTGCAAAGATTCATTTTTATTTCTTCCTGGTGGGGGCCAAAACAATGTAACTTTGTTATACAAGGCAGCAGCAAGAAAGACTGGCTAACATTATTCTTTTTGAAATTTGTTGTTTAGGGATGTCCCTAAAATGTTGTTTCTTCTTCCATCTGCTTTTTCAATTTTGTGGTCTTTGGTCTAAAGATGCAGTGTTTAGAAGCATGTTTTAGGTCTTATTTAGTTATTTTATAAACTGTAGAGAATCAGGAAATATCAAAATCATATTTGATATTTTGGCTACATTTAATTTCACTGATAGGTAAAATGCTGGTTTCATAAGACTCTTTCCCAATATATACCATCACATTTACCCACAGACAGAGAATGGGTGAAATCCTTTGATACATCAGCCGCCTATTCTAGCGAGTCATTATTAATTGTGATGAATTGCCAAACACTCCAGGCTTTAAACATTCAATGCAAGGTATATGTGAAAAGAGTGTTGTTACCAAGCATCTGAGATAGTGGTGAAAACATGACACCAGACGTTTGGTGAACATGGAAAGCAGTGTCACTTGGAATGCTGCTGCCAAAAAGTTCCTACCAAGTTCAATAAAGATTGGAGTGATATTGTTTGTATTTGCAGTAATTCAGCTACGTATATGAAAAAGTTGTATTATGACCTGTCAAAATCGATACCTGAGCTGAAGTGCTTCCCTGTAAGAGATTCTTGTCACTTGCTAGATGGTATGCTGAAAGCATCTTTACAATCTTCAGAGTTAATGAAGAATGTCATTGACTTTGTAGTCCATTCTGGTGCACTGTTTCGGTATGCCCGGGAACTAAAATGCAAATATTTCTCATTTTGTGCTTTGTGTGGCATCAAAGAATCATCCTAACTGTGTCATTTAGCCGGTGGTTCTCGGTCCTAGAGGCTGTGAATGCTATATTATTCATGTGGCAACCGTTTACAGAATTTTTGCTTAGTAATGATGCCAAAGGCAAGACATGTGATGATCTTTGGTCACATATTGATAGTGATGTGAAAAAAGTACAGTCTACTGCTTGCTTAGGTTTTTACAGGAATACATAAATGAGGCTGTTTGTTTCTCCTCTGCACGTTTTTGCACTTTAATTGTGTATTTGTGAATGGCATCTGAGTTTGCTCGTGTTTTAGTGTGATCTGATTTTTAACTTTTTAAATTGTTTTTATAGAATACCTACTTGATAGCACCTTTCTCGCTACCAGTGCTTACTGGCATCTTTCCCCTCGCTGCTTTCTGAGCCTCGCCCCGGTCCATCGCGGCTTGTGCCGTTTGTGTGGAGGGCGGGCTCCTCTGAATCTGTGCAACTTAAACACCAATCGCTCTCCACTTCCGATTGGGCTCCGGAGGGCGGGACTAGACTGGCGATCTCCTCTATATTAGATGAGGAGATCGCGACCGCGCAGCGGACATAAATGAGGCTGTTTGTCTCTCCTCTGCACGTTTTTGCACTTTAATTGTGTATTTGTGAATGGCATCTGAGTTTGCTCGTGTTTTAGTGTGATCTGATTTTTAACTTTTTAAACTGTTTTTATAGAAGTACCTACTTGATAGCACCTTTCTCGCTACCAGTGCTTGCTGGCATCTTTCCCCTCGCTGCTTTCTGAGCCTCGCCCCGGTCCATCGCGGCTTGTGCCGTTTGTGTGGAGGGCGGGCTCCTCTGAATCTGTGCAACTTAAACACCAATCGCGCTCCACTTCCGATTGGGCTCCGGAGGGCGGGACTAGACTGGCGATCTCCTCTATATTAGATGAGGAGATCGCGACCGCGCAGCGGACGCGCGCAGCGGGCACGCCTAAGGCAAGCCCGTCTGCGCCCGTCCGCGCCTGGATGACGCCAGGCACCAGGCATGCTGCCGGTTTCATAAAACCCAGGCTCACCTACTCCTCAACCACCCTCATGGACATTAGGAAAGCGGTGGGTACTTGTGATCATCCCCCATCCCTTTTTCCAGAGGGCCCTTTCTGTTGTTTGTTTTGTGGTTTCAACACTTGGTCACTGCCCCCCTTTTACCCTCTCCCAAACCAGGTCCCAACAACGTCATTAAACTGCTCAGCCTTAACTGTCGTTCGTTAGTGAAACATCACGCTGATATTTACGACCTGCTAGTTGAGGAGTCCCCAGATGCCCTTTTTCTAACAGAGACCTGGCTATCTGCTGACTCTGAGTCTGTGCTCGGTTTGGCCCTCCCACAGGGCTTTAACATTGCTAACCTCAATCGAGAGTCTAGAGGCGGAGCCATTGCTATAATTTTTAAATCTTGCTACACCTGCTCTTTTGTTAAGGAGACTGTTGCTGGCTGTGAGTGTGCCCGTTTTGGGCTTGCCCTGAACGCTTGCTATACCATGTCGGGTTTACTCATCTATCGCCCACCTGGCCCTTCCAAAGAGTTCAGGTCGTCGCTTGTGGACACTGTTTACATTCTGGCCACAAGGACAGCTCATTTTAGTGACATCGGAGACCTGAACCTGCACTTAGAAAATCCGCAGGAAATGGAGCTTATCAATTTCCTGGCTGACCTGGGTGCTTGCCAGCTGATGCAATTGGTCCAGGACCCCACGCACTCAGTAGGACATTTGCTGGACCCGGTGTTTTCAAACCTTCCCTTTCTGTTAGCTCATACTCCTACTCCTGTCTGCTGGTCAGATCACTATCTGATTACTATGTCTCTCTCAGGGGTTTCTCCTCCGCGGAAGCAGTGTCAGGAGGCTGTTTTTAAACGCCCCTGGCATAAACTTGACCTCGTCCAATTCCATGACCTTCTTGCTAGGACTGCTATCAGCTTGCCTGACGACCCTAATGCTGCTGATAAAGCACTCTCAGATTGGACCTGCAGTTCTCTGGATGCACTTATCCCGGCTAAGTGGTCAGTCAGTCGTACCGCCAAATCCAACCCATGGTATAATGATGATTTGGCCACTCTGCGTAAATCCTGCAAGAGGCTGGAACGGTCTTGGAGATGGGAGTATGACCCTTTACAGAAAAAGTGTTATCAAGCAGCAATGAAGAGCTATCACAGGGCCATTCACACTGCGCGCGCAGCCTATTTTGCCGGGGAAATTAGGAGTAGTGGCAACCCCTCTAAAACTATCTTCTCCATACTGAAAAGTCTAAAACAGCATGGGGTCCCGGAAGTGCCCCCGATTTCCTCTAATGAGCAGTGCGAGGCTCTCGCTACTTTTTTTGTTGAAAAAGTGGAGAACATTTATTTGTCCTTCACTCAAACTGCTATGAACTCTGACCCTGGCTTGGGTCCGCCCCCTGCGCACACTCTGGATTCATTTCCGCAGGTCTCTTTGGAGGAGTTACGGGCAGTGTGTTCCAAGATCAAATCAGGCTCCCCTTCCGATCCTCTCAAACCTGACCAGTTTATGAGATCACTACCTTTGCTCTTGTCACCTCTAAGACAGGTTATTAATAACTCTCTGTCTAGTGCGACTGTCCCTAATTCCTGGAAGCGAGCAAAGGTGATTCCTTTGCTTAAGAAGCCTGCTATGGACGTTGCTAAATTGGAAAATTATCGTCCGATTTCCCTCCTCCCATGGATTGCAAAGATTACTGAGACTTGCGTCCATTCCATTCTCGCCAGATTTCTGGAAGAAAACAGCTGTCTGGACATCTCTCAGAATGGCTTTCGCTCAGGTCATAGTACGGAGTCTGCTCTCTTGGCTGTTACTGAACAACTTAGGCTCGCACTGGATGAAGGACATACGTCGGCGCTGGTTTTGTTAGATCTCAGCGCCGCATTCAACACAGATTTTGTTACGTAGGTTACAAGAAGCAGGTGTGGTGGGCTCAGCTTTGACCTGGTGTGCTTCCTTTCTTTCAAATAGGACCTTTCAGGTTATAGCCCCCCCGTTCGCCTCTACGTCTCATGCCAATAAGCAAGGGGTCCTGCAAGGCTCCGTATTGAGCCCTTTGCTTTTCAATCTCTACGTTCAACCCCTGGCAGCCCTGGCTCAGAGCAGAGGGCTCACCATCGTATCATATGCTGATGACTCACAGCTAGTGGTAGCCCTCTCCGACAGCTCTGGGAGTGCAGCACTTAAGTTTCGGGAAGATCTCACAGCTGTTGCAGAGTGGATGACTGACAATTGTCTCCAATTGAACTCCAGCAAGTCAGAGGTTCTGCTGGTGGGCAACCATCAAGAGCTATGGGGGGACGGGTGGTGGCCAGCCATATTGGGTTGTGCACCTATTCCTAAGCAGGTAGTGAAAGATCTTGGAGTCTGGGTAGATTCTGGTCTCAGTTTTCAGCACCAAACCAAAAAAGTCGCGGGGACCTGTTTTGGCATACTTAGGGGGCTTAAACTGCTGCTCTTGTTCTTTGACCCACCAGTCAGGCAAATGATCATCCAGGCCTCCATCCTATCAAGACTGGACTATGCCAATGCACTGTATCTAGGGGTGAATAAGATCGAAACCCTGAGACTTCAGCGAGTCCAAAACGCGGCGGCTAGAACCCTGCTGGGCCTTCCCAGAACCTGCCCCACCTCTATGGCTATCCGTCGGCTGCACTGGCTTCCTGTTGCCAACCGAGTGGAATTTAAGGTCCTCTGTACGGCATTTAAAATCCTTAAACTCTCCTCTCCGGCCATCCTGACCAATCTGCTGTCACCTTACCACCCTACGCGCCAGCTCCGCTCTACTGGACAACATCTGGCGACGGTGCCTCGTATGGGGAGGGTACGGTCGGGCGGACGCTCTTTCCGTTTTCTGGCTGCCAAGCTCTGGAATTCCCTACCATACTCCATTCGCGCCATGGAGAATTACTTGGTCTTTCGTAAAGCCATTAAAACCCATCTCTTCCCTGTAGCCTAATGTTCTCTCTGACTTCCAGCCTCTATGTTCTGCTTCAGCGCTGGGACGCCTCTTTGCTGGGGCAGCTGTGCGCTATACAAGACATATTAACATAACATAACATAACATGGCTGAAGTAGTGGACATAATCAAAATACTAGAGTCTGAAAACACCCTTGTCTACCAAGTGTTCAGCGTAATTGGTGTAGATCTGAAACATCTCCTTGAGAGTAGGCTGGGCAACACTTTTAGTGACTTTGGCACTGCAACATGCTGCATGTTAGAATTCTTGCCACTTGGTAAGCAAAGAAATGTTGAGGAGCAATTCAGGAAATGTTATTTTACAGTCTATGGGAAATGGCTTGCAATGATACATAGAAATGCCCCTTCACCAACCATGGCATTTGAAGGTAATGAAGCCTCACTGAGGTACTCTGCACAAGTTCTAGATCCCATCAGAATTTTCTCCAGACTTTGAAAAGTACTGCTTCATTTTTTACTGCATCAATAACTGAGGGCATATGTGCCCAATTCAACGCATATGTTGCAGAACATGTCCTAGAGAATCACAATCTTCAGGTGCACCAGTACTGGCATGGAAAGCTATGTCATTGGCCAGAGTTAGCAAATGGTGTACTGGCTGTTTTGGTGCTGCCCGTCTCAAGTGCCAATGTTGAAAGGGTCTTTTCACAGATAAACATGTACATAGGAAGGAAAGAGCGAGCACGCATGACCACAGACTCACTAATGAAGTATTGTATGGTGCACTACAATAAGTTTGATTTGTAAAAATGTTTTTGGACCTCATATACCCTGTACACACGCTGTCTATACACATGCACTATCAGTGCAGAAAGCAAGCAATAATTAAAAGCAAAACATTCCATAAACACCGGAAAAACACTGTTTCTATTGTTTTTAATGGCGCGAAAATGTGTAACCACTGATAACCACTGTTTTTTTAAGGTATTGAAAACACTGAAAAAACCCCATCAGAATTTACCAAAACTAGAAACTGAAAACAGGAAAGCCTACGAATAATTAATGTTCCATGTAAATTACGTCAAAATGAGTATGGGAATTCCATGAGCGCCATGGCTGTAACACTATCTTCAATACTAAGGGGCCGATTCCGATCTCGGTCGGAGGCGCACCCAATACCATTCGGTCGGGAAAAAAGCCATGCGAATGCCTGTTTCCCGACCGATCCGTACAGCACACCGAACGAGTAAGTACGATGCGCACAACAGCACAGAATACGGCCGAGTCGTACTCACCCAATCCAGGTCCTGTTCTCCGACCGAGGCGAATCCGGAAACGCCGAATCGAGTCGCACGGAAGGGAAAATGCAGCCCCGTCCGGCCGAACAAGTACGATGCGCTTTCCGTACGCGCCGAACCCGTCGCTACGCACGGCACGTCAAAGCATCCGGGAGAGGCGCACATAAGCTCCGATTCGCGCCACAACACGATCCACGGCTATGAGGCGAACACGCCAGCGACGAGGGCCGACGCGAAGCGACGAGAAAGACGAACGACACGAACCAACCATGAATCCCTTCCTCCCGATCATACCAATATTCTACATTTACTACCGGAACAGGCACGGACGCGTACGGCGCAGAAGGTAAGTCAGACACCAACCACAAAACACATACAACACGTACACGACACATCACACACACACAGAGGGATGCAGAATTTACTTACACCAGCAACAGCAGCACCATAGGGGCGGGATGCCCATCACCAATGCCACATATGCACACAGGGGCCTGAATGCGCACCACCACCCCTACCCAGGGGGCCGGATGCCTACCACCACTACCACCCTTAGCCAGGGGGCTGGATGCCTACCACTACTACCACCCTTAGCCATGGGGGTGCCAGATGCCTACCACTACTACCACCCTTAGCCAGGGGGTGCCAGATGCCTACCACTACTACCACCCTTAGCCAGGGGGTGCCAGATGCCTACCACTACTACCACCCTTAGCCATGGGGGTGCCAGATGCCTACCACTACTACCACCCTTAGCCAGGGGGTGCCAGATGCCTACCACTACTACCACCCTTACCCAGGGGGTGCCAGATGCCTAACACTACTACCACCCTTAGCCAGGGGGTGCCAGATGCCTACCACTACTACCACCCTTACCCAGGGGGCTGGATGCCTAACACTACTACCACCCTTAGCCAGGGGTGCCAGATGCCTAACACTACTACCACCCTTAGCCAGGGGGTGCCAGATGCCTACCACTACTACCACCCTTACCCAGGGGGCTGGATGCCTAACACTACTACCACCCTTAGCCAGGGGGTGCCAGATGCCTACCACTACTACCACCCTTACCCAGGGGGCTGGATGCCTAACACTACTACCACCCTTAGCCAGGGGGTGCCAGATGCCTACCACTACTACCACCCTTACCCAGGGGGCTGGATGCCCACCACTACTACCACCCTTAGCCATGGGGGTGCCAGATGCCTACCACTACTACCACCCTTACCCAGGGGGCTGGATGCATACCACTACTACCACCCTTAGCCAGGGGGTGCCAGATGCCTACCACTACTACCACCCTTACCCAGGGGGGCTGGATGCCTAACACTACTACCACCCTTAGCCAGGGGGTGCCAGATGCCTACCACTACTACCACCCTTACCCAGGGGGCTGGATGCCCACCACTACTACCACCCTTAGCCATGGGGGTGCCAGATGCCTACCACTACTACCACCCTTACCCAGGGGGGCTGGATGCCTACCACTACTACCACCCTTAGCCATGGGGGTGCCAGATGCCCACCACCGCTACCACCCTTACCCAGGGGGCTGGATGCCTACCACTACTACCACCCTTAGCCAGGGGGTGCCAGATGCCCACCACCACTACCACCCTTACCCAGGGGGCTGGATGCCCACCACTACTACCACCCTTAGCCATGGGGGTGCCAGATGCCTACCACTACTACCACCCTTAGCCATGGGGTGCCAGATGCCTACCACTACTACCACCCTTACCCAGGGGGGGCTGGATGCCCACCACTACTACCACCCTTAGCCATGGGGGTGCCAGATGCCTACCACTACTACCACCCTTACCCAGGGGGGGCTGGATGCCTACCACTACTACCACCCTTACCCAGGGGGGGCTGGATGCCCACCACTACTACCACCCTTAGCCATGGGGGTGCCAGATGCCTACCACTACTACCACCCTTACCCAGGGGGGGCTGGATGCCTACCACTACTACCACCGTTAGCCAGGGAGGTGCCAGATGCCTACCACTACTACCACCCTTACCCAGGGGGGGCTGGATGCCTACCACTACTACCACCCTTAGCCATGGGGGTGCCAGATGCCCACCACCGCTACCACCCTTACCCAGGGGGGGCTGGATGCCTACCACTACTACCACCCTTAGCCAGGGGGGTGCCAGATGCCTACCACTACTACCACCCTTACCCAGGGGGGTGCCAGATGCCTAACACTACTACCACCCTTAGCCAGGGGGGTGCCAGATGCCTACCACTACTACCACCCTTACCCAGGGGGGGCTGGATGCCCACCACTACTACCACCCTTAGCCAGGGGGGTGCCAGATGCCTACCACTACTACCACCCTTACCCAGGGGGGGCTGGATGCCTACCACCAACACCACCCCCACTCATAGGATGGACAATGCATGACACAACCAGCACACCACAACCTAGGGAATGCAAGAAAAAGACATCCCCCCAACACCATGACAAGCGTGTGTAGACTGTGTCAAATGCCTACAACACTGAACATGACTTTGAACATACAATGTGATCCCCTATCACATGTGCCACACATATATGTGTGTGGCCCCCACAATGCAAGCAGGCCATGACCATTGTGGCAATGGGGTCCAAACCCCCATCATCACAGTGATCAAAATGTAAGTGTGGGGGCCATAGCTGAAGCACATTTTGAACAGTGTGGCAATGGGGTCCAAACCCCCATCATCACAGTGACCAAAAGGTAAGTGTGGGGGCCATAGCTGAAGCACATTTTGTACAGTGTGGCAATGGGGTCCAAACCCCCATCATCACAGTGACCAAAAGGTAAGTGTGGGGGCCATAGCTGAAGCACATTTTGTACAGTGTGGCAATGGGGCGCAAACCCCATCATCACAGTGACCAAAAGGTAAGTGTGGGGGCCATAGCTGAAGCACATTTTGAACAGTGTGGCAATGGGGTCCAAACCCCCATCATCACAGTGACCAAAATGTAAGTGTGGGGTCCATAGCTGAAGCACATTTTGAACATTGTGGCAATGGGGTCCAAACCCCCATCATCACAGTGACCAAAATGTAAGTGTGGGGTCCATAGCTGAAGCACATTTTGAACATTGTGGCAATGGGGTCCAAACCCCCATCATCACAGTGACCAAAATGTAAGTGTTGACAAAGAAAAAGCTGCAACTGCCAAACTGCATGGATGATTCCTGGTCACAGAACATAAAACACATCAGTGGCAAAGTAGTGCATGTGTCCCATTGCAACATAAATTGGGGAGGCAAATACTGCAGTGCAAATAAGACATACCTTTGGCCATGTGCAGACAAACAACACCCATGGGGGCTGACACTGTCAACATTCATCAATGACACAATGACAGAAGTGACCATCAGAATGCAGACCCACATATTTGCACCAATGGGCACACAAATGCAGATACCCTGTGGAGACTGTAGATGTGAGATGAACAGATACCATACCATGGCAGCAATGGGACACACAAACCATGATCATTGTGCTGACCGATGACCTAGGAGTCCCAGGGACAGCAGGGGAAACCCACCAAACTACATACAGCCAATGGTACACCCAAGATATGCCAATGCAGTGGTGCAGATGCACAAACACAAACAGGCAGACCCACACTGCACATCATACACAACAGGTGAGGGGGGTGCCAGTGTCCCCAGGCAAACACACAACACATGAGGAGACCTGAATACCAATCATACAGATGTGCATACAGTGCCACACAAAGGTAACTCATGGATCCAAATCCCCTATGTGGGCAAGCAGGCATTGTCAGATGAGAGGGAGCACAAATCACATATGTCACACAGGCACGTAGGAACAGCAACTGACACAGCAAGACACAGACACACCACAGCACTACCCCCAGGGCCCCCACAATGTGGTGACCCTGGGCTGCATTACAATCCCACTGTGATGACAAAGCCAAATGTCGTTCACACTGTGAACCACAGTCATGTGTCCTGAGCAACAAACTACCATCACACCTACACAAGCACAAATCAATCAGCACGGCCAGTAAGTCAAGGCCAACATGGAGGCAGGGGTCTAGTCGTGCAACAACTCTCATCTGCACACACTCAACACCACACACCTCGACCTCCAACAATGTGCAGCAGTGAAGCACACATGCACTGGTGACATTGCACATGCACCCATGACTATTCCAGGGTGGTGGGTGGGAACCAAGGTGCAGAAACACATCACACATGGCCACTCAACAAGACTCCTGAATGTCTGACACACTGCACACTACGCTGTACATGGACATGACGGCAATACCACACCAACCAATGGGATACCAGCCACAGTCACACACCAATGAAGAAGCCAAGGTCACCCACAAAGAACACACATAGACAACAACCAACATTGCAGCCCGGACCCTGAGGAGTGCCAGCAGTCACACACACAACGTGTCACAATCACTGAAAGATAACACAAACTGGAAATCACATGACAGGGGCAAACAACAAGTGCCAAGGGGAAACCTGACTGTGACCCATCTGCGTCTGCACACAAACTCAGCCCTGACAGAAAACACACCTATGGGTGACACCCTGATGACCAGTAATGTGCCATGCACCCACATCACAGAGAACCCAGGGAGAAGACTTTGGGGGAACATAGGTCAACTCAGCAAGCATCACAAACAGGTACAACACTAGGGATCACAGCATGCACAGCGAAACGGAAGTGAACACACAGACATGCTCATACAACACACACCTTGGGCGCAGGCAATGTCACAGGAGTACACACTGCCATGAGGGGACTCCACTCCTGTGTGAGGAAAGCTGTGCCATATGTTGCCTCAGTAGGGCCCCATCATGTCAGCTGAGCACTTGGTCACACAATCAACAATTAGCACCAAATGAAGGCTCCCGTCACATCAGCCTGGTCATGGAAGTGCCAACGAAATCATCAGCACAGATCCAACACACTTGTATAGCAATGTTGCACTGACAACACAGATGAGTCCTTCCCCATTGATGCCCAAACCTGCATGTCCAGTGGAGATGGCCACACGGTCAGGAAGTAGGCGAATTGAACAATGGCAGGCACAACAGATGTGCAGGGGTGGAAGCCACAGATGTGAAATTGCTAATGTAAGTAGGAAATCCCATTGCCAAATACTGAACACATGACACCCTCAGATGCTGCTATGGATGACATGGATACACCACAGGATAGGACACATTCCCCCTGGACCACATGGGTTCCTGCATAGTAACACTTCATTATCATGAGACCAAATATCACCATCACTGCAGCAAGGGCATGGTTAGCATCATCAACTACATGTACATCAGAAGCATAAGCACTAGAGAACAGAAAGTTGCTTTATTCAGCATATGTGTGTAATGATAACTGAAAGTCCAGAATAAACACAAAGGCCAATGGCCAGTCCATTGTCAAAGTCCAAACAGGGTGACAGTGGCAGATGTCACCCTACGCATGCCTGCACTGCACAAAACCAGGGACAATCCACTAGGAGGGGCAACTGGGGGGGCAGGCCAGGCACCGCAGGGACAGGATCAGGGCTCACCAGGAGGAAGCAGGGAAGGGGTGGTGGGTGCTGGTGAGCCACTGACAACTGCAGTGGAGGTGTCTGACATGGTGTGTGCCGGCACAACTGGGGGGCATGACTCAGATGTTGTGGGTGCCGACACAACTGCAGTGGACCCTGCAGATGGAGTGGACAGGTCCGCCACTGCAGTGCCCAAGTCAGACAGGGTGGTAGTGGAGTCCACTGCAGTGCCTACCACCAGGGGAGGAGAATGGGGAACAGGCAAGGTGGGCTAGACAGAGGGGGAGGACACCCTCACCACATCAGTGGCACAGACAAGCGCAGCGGGAGGTGTGGTGCCGGGAGAGCAAGTGGCAGGGGAGAAGGCCGGATCCTCTTGGGGATGGTATATCTGTGGGTGGGGGAATCTGGGGAAGGGTGTGGTGGGGGCACCTGTGGAGTGGGGGCCTGAGGGATGGAGGAAGGAGACCTGGTGCCTGAGCTGCAGGGCGGCGGCGGGGTCTTGCTCTTACGACTCCGGGGGACTTGCGGGTGGGGGCCTCAGTCTGTCTGCGCCTGGGGGAGGGTGTCCGGGGGCGAGGGGCACTCTGCTCCGTGTGGGTGGGCTTCCTCTTCCCCCTGAATGCTGTATCAGCTGGATCGGAGGGGAAGAGGCCGAGGTCACTGAGGAAGAGCCGCTGGGTCTTTGGGGTTGCAGGTGAGGCAAGGGAGGGTGCTTTGGAGGGAGAGGCAACTGAGGACTGCGAAGTGCTCGTGGATGCGTGTGTGTGTTCTAGGGCCCCATCCCCTGTGAGTCTGGTTTCAGTCCCCTGACTGTGCGTGCGTGTGCGTTTTGTTTGTGGCGTGTGTGTCTGTGTGCTGGACGTGTGTGTGCTGGTGTGTGCCTGTGCCGGTGTGTGTGTGCTTGGGACGGGTAAGGTGCTGGGGAGTGTGGATGGAGCAGAGGCAGGAGGGGTGAGGGACTGTCTGAGGAGGGACACTGCTGCCGTCAGGGAGGAGTCCATGGACCTATTGCCCCTCTGTAGGTCAGACATGCCCGATGAGATGCCCTCCATAAACGACACCAGCTGAGTCAACAGAGCGGTGTGCGCATGGAGGACACTCAGCATGGCTGTCTGCCCTACATGGAGCTGGCGAAGGAGGTACACAGACTCCTCACTCAGGGCAGCAGGGGACTCAGGGGCAGGGGTGCGGTGCCTGGCCCAAAGGAGACACGCTCCCGAACATGGGAGCCTCCACGGACCTGGGGAATGGGAGCCGATGGGAGGGCGGTGGTGGTGCTGGTGGTGGCGGGGACAGCAACACTAGCTGGGGTGTGGTGGCTGCTGACACCCGCCTCCATAAGGGAGTCATCCTCCGAGTTGCTCTGGTCCTCAGCTGAGGTGAATGGTGCTGAGGACTCCTCGGTGTGGCTCCCCTCGCCCTCCGTGCCACTGGGTCCCTCCGACCACTCCTCGGCTGCTGACCCAGTCTGGCTCTCCGGCTCCTCCTGGTCCGTGGAGCTGTCCCCTTCCGTGGCCGTGGATGTATCTGCAAACAATGGGGAAACAGACAGACATCAGTCACCTGCACCAAACGCACACACCACTGTGAGCACAGCACATTACAGAGCAAGCCCTGGCATCATTAGTTGAACATTGCTAAAAGTGCCCTAACTGAACAGGAGAAGCCAATTGTCAGTCTGATGCCAACCATGGCACTCACATCCCACATGGCCTTGCACCCATCTGTCTGGTGTCTGTTGGATAGCAACACCCCAGTGTGGACACATGCACCACCTACACAGTAGTTGGACAGTGCAGAGGACACGGTGTAGCATGTGGACATGCACACATCACAACTCTTGCCACTGAGTCAGTACAGGTTTCCGGATGAAAGGGATGCCCAGAGTCAAATAGGAAATGCATGTGATGCATACCAGCGACAGACACCATGATGCACCCATGTCCTGATAGCCATCGCCACAATGGTGTGCATGTAGCACATGTCACTCCGCTGCAGGATCACCAATAAGTAGGCACATGCCATGGCGGAGGCATGACTGCTAAGTCATACATCACTGTCTCAGTGATGTATGACTTGGCAGCCAGACAACAACACTCTGCACTGTGTCACAATAGTAGGTCATGGGGAATGCAAGTCCTGGAGCTGCACAAGTGCACATGTACATCCCACACACAACACATCATCTTAACCCTCATCTGTCCAGGTCATACCGATTGGACATATGGGAGACCTGTGACACTACCCTCTGAACCTGAGCCCCTCACAATCTGCTGTGAATGGGGAACAGCTGCCTGAACTTCACATTTGCATACCCCAGTCTGCACGGGCAGCTGATCAAACACCTATGTGACACACAAGTATCGTCTCCTATGGTCACATCTCCAGTGGCATGCTGAGCCCCTACCGAGAAACACCCCAGCAGTCCTGGCAACAAATCCACAGCACACTGACACAGAGGCAGACACCTGAGGGGTCAAATCACTGCGCACAATGTGTCAGCTGATACACGGGAGTGGGAGTACAGAGTGCATTGCATGGCCTGGAGTAGGCATGACTGTCCTGCCCCACATGAATGAGGGATGAGCCCTGGACAGTGGATAGCTGGCAATGTATGTGTGACACACGTAATCTGCACACTCCTGGGGCCCAAACATTGTTCCCACCCGCTGCATGGGTGTGTGCCACATACCCCAGGCACATGTGGTGGCTCAGCTCAGCAAGTGGACCGCATATCAAAGCAACACGCAGATTACATGTCCGAACACAGGCGTTGTGTGAACAATGGACCCACCCATGATGCCCACAACAGAGTTAGGGAAACAGATGCTGTCCCCCACCTTTAGTGAAGCAAACTGCAAGGACACAGTCCCAAGTGACACAATTCCCTGAATGTAAGGGCCACACCTGGGTATCAGATGAGGAGTGGGCAGTGCACAATAGAGGGACATGGCTCCTGGACAACATGACTGCTGTACTGTGGCAGTTTAACCAGGCCAGAGGAGGGCACATAGCATGTAATACAGAGTCCACAGTGCAGTCTTTGACTCACCCCCTCCTTGCTGCTGTCTGGCCTTTAGCTGCCCATCCAGGTCTGGAAACACCACCGCCAGGATCTGGAGCATGTGGGGGGTCAGGGTCCGTGTTCCGCCCCTCCTGCGAGGAGGCAACAGCTTCAGCTGGACCCGTGCAATCCTCCGGGTCCAGCCCTGAAGGTCCTGCCACCTCTTCTGCAGTTGCGGATCTGGCGCTTGTAGACCCCCACGGACCGGACAGCCCGGACGATGTCCTTCCAGATCTCCTGCTTCCGATGGGCATTAACCTGTCAGGATGACAAAGTGAAAAGGCCATTACTACACATGCAACATATCCGTGCATGACACAGTTGTATATACATGTCTCAATCACAGGGGCACATGATGTACACAGGCAGTGCAACGCTGCCCATGGACAGTTTGCCAGACGTCACTACATGGTATCATTGCATGGGAAGTAAAATCTTGTTCAAATGCACTGTCACTGCACCATACCTGTCCAGTGCATGTCACTACACACTATGGGGGTGACAACTACTCAGTGAGCCTGCTAGCCAGTGGCGTGCAGACTTTCAGCCTTGCTAGTCAGACAAAATGCACATTCAGAAAGGCAGTGCACAGAACACTCACCTGCTCCCCTGGTGTCCCATACAGCTTGCTGTACTGTGGAAGTAGGCTGTCCAGCAGGGCCTGGTTCTCCTCAAGGCTGAAGGCTGGGGCTCTCTCCACAGTACGTGCCATTGCAGGGTCCAGAGGGGGCAGGGACAGCAGCAGTGCAGTGGCAGATGTCGTCCTGGAGCATGTAGTGCAGGCAAGTGAGCTCTCAGGGGAACAGCCAGCAATATATATGTGCTGGAGAGGCAGATACTGTCCCTTGTGTCCAAAGTGATAGGTCCAAGTCGTTTGCATCTTCTGAATCTGGCCAATCCATGGAATAGCAGCACCAATACACGCCCACAGCATCCTTCAAATCTTCAACTTCATGACATACATGATTTTGCAACATTGTTGTGGGTGACCAACTGAATTTCCAGCAACCGACTCGTTCGAATTTCGAAAACGCGTCCGTTGCCAGGCTAGGCCATTGTCAATGGGTGCGCACCCATTGAATCAATGGGCCGGCCGGGGGCACCGATCGGTCCATTGCTGATCAACGCGTACAGGGGTACAACGCGTACCCGCACACATTGAATGCAATGGGCCGGCCGGGGGCACCGATCGGTCCATTGCTGATCCAACGCGTTCAGGGGTACAACGCGTACCCGCACACATTGAATGCAATGGGCCGGCCGGGGGCACCGATCGGTCCATTGCTGATCAACGCGTACAGGGGTACAACGCGTACCCGCACACATTGAATGCAATGGGCCGGCCGGGGGCACCGATCGGTCCATTGCTGATCAACGCGTACAGGGGTACAACGCGTACCCGCACACATTGAATGCAATGGGCCGCCGGGGGCACCGATCGGTCCATTGCTGATCAACGCGTACAGGGGTACAACGCGTACCCGCACACATTGAATGCAATGGGCCGGCCGGGTGCACCGATCGGTCCATTGCTGTTCAACGCATCCCTGTACAAGTGACTGGCATATGTCACCATGCCTGTCTCAGATGAACATATGCCAGCCACAGATAGCTCCCAGGGAGTGAGGGGCACACCTACAACACGACAGCCTGTCCAAACTGTATAATAAGGCATGTGACGCTGCATTTCCTATTGTGTGTATGTTGGTGTACATGTTGTCCTGTGGGTGTCACCTGGGGGCAGCCACCCCCAGGCTGTGCACGTGTTCATGGGGACAGGATCCTGGGTGTTACGTGTACATGACCACTGTGATGTGCAACTGTTCATATCTGTGCATGTGCCATGGTCACATTTCACGGTGGTGTATGTGTATGTCATGTCACATACCCCGTGAGTCCCATGTGGGACGGTATGTTTGAGCCAGGGTGTCCCAGTGGCACAATAGTGATGGTCCTCCACAGTCTGTGTGCATGTAGTGTTTACAATGTCTCTGGTTTCATGTGCACAATGGGAGACAGTCTCCACATCCACGCTTGTGTGTGCATGGACTTTGATGTCGTGCGTGTGTGTGTCACAGACGTCCATGTCTGTCCTGCAGTGGCAAGTGGGACCACTACCTGTGGGGGTCATGGTTGTTTTGCTGTGGTGTATACATGATACTCCATGTAATGCCAGTGTCCATGTGGCAATACAGGGTCCCTGGGAATGTACCTGTCGTTGAGCTGTGATGCCTGGGGCACATCTGTCCTCACATGTCACTGTGGGGGGTGATTGTGACACGGCAGCAGGAGATGGGAACTGTGACACGGCCTCATGATATCCAATGGGCCAACCTGGGACTTATTGATACCACTTGTTGAACCGTGATGACAGATGTTGGCCATGTATGTACCATACATGTCCTTACGGAACTGCACACTTCATGTAGTTGTGCCTCATAATGATGTATGTTGGGATATTGAGTGTGTTCAATGCCGCATATGTGGGCTGACTGACAATCTTGCTTTCTTCTCCTCTGCACTGCAGGGCTCCTGCTGTCCATCGACCATTCCCAGACCTGGCAACGATGGAGGAACGGGACAGCATCCGACGGTACCGCTTCACCAGGCAGCTGATTGAGGATTTGGCAGTGCAGTTGGCCCCACATTTGCAGCCTGGCCGGCCGTATCCTACAGCGCTGACCCCCAAGGTGAAGGTGATGGCAGCCCTACACTTCTTTGCCACCGGTACCTTCCAACATACTGTGGCGACTGCTGGTGGGATGTCACAGACCATGTTGAGCCGTGTGCTCCGCGATGTTTTGGTGGCAATGTTGCTATTTCTGAACCGGTACATCTATTTCCCTAGACTGCAACTACTCACTGACGTGAAGAGTGACTTCTATGCCCTGGGGAGGATGCCGCATGTAATTGGCTCCATTGATGGGACACATGTGGCTTTGGTACCACCACAGGCCCAGGAGCAGGCCTACCGTAACCGCAAGCACTACCACTCGGTCAATGCACTGGTGGTGTGTCTTGCAGATATGACCATCACACACGTGTGTGCCCGTTTCCCTGGTTCAGCACACAATGCCTTTGTGATGAGGAGTAGTCGCATCCCCAGGATGATGGCACAGATGCAGAACCAGCGTGCCTGGCTTGTCGGTGTGTACTGACTTTGTGCCATTGTGTGTGATCTGATCTGTAGTATTCCGCCCACTTTTCCAAGTCAGCTAATGTGCACTTGTCTGTCCGTAGGTGACTCGGGATACCCCAACATGCCGTGGTTGCTGACACCACTCAGGAACCCTGTGACACCAGCCCAGATGCGCTACAATGAGGCACATGGTCAGACCAGGAGAGTGATTGAGCGGACATTTGGTCTCCTGAAGAGCCGCTTCCGCTGCCTGGACAAGACAGGAGGGTCCCTCCCATATGCCCCAGCGAAGGTGTGCAAGATTATCATCGTCTGCTGCATGCTCCACAACCTGGCAGTGCGGAAGGAGTTGCCTCTCATCCAGGATGACAATGACCAACATCCGCCACCTGTGGAGGATCCTGGCCTGGACCACAATGCCAGTGATGATGATGATGATGAGGGTGATGTCCGCACACAGCTCATCACCAACTTCTTTAGCTGAATGTGAGTATCCTGAGGTGTCATGTCAATGATGTGAGTTGGCATGATATGTGTAGGTGGTGCTCTGGTGCTGTTGGAGTGTGTCCATGGGCTACTTGACTGGATGTGTGTAGCGATGTGTGCTTACAGGTGGTTTGTACTCCCCAACAGTGTTGACATGCTAACTTGGTTCTGGGTGGGTATCTTGTAACATGTATTGTGCATGTGTTTTGCTGTTCTGTCCTGTTCTCCATTGCTTTTGACTGTGTGTCATTTCTGTCCTTCACAGGGTACTTTCAGATTCGTTTGGTCAACTGTGTCCACCGACGACGTGATTGTACTTCCAGGGTGGTAGCTGTTGTGTCCCTACAGGTGATGTGCGCCACACCCAAGAACTTCCTTCCTTCTACAGTTGTTGACTGTGTGCCCGCTGCTAGGTGGGATTACCTTGCATCTGTAGTGGTTACGACATGTTGCAACTGTGTAATAAACCTGTGCTTCACTTTGTGATGTGCGTTGTCTGTGGTCACACATTTGACTGCCATTTGCTTACTGCACCTGTGGGCTACTTGACTACAACTGGGAATAGGTGTGGTGTCTGTGCATTGCACCGTCTTCCCTGGCAACATCAGTGTAGGCAATGAGTCAGATGGCCTAGTTGTGTATGTGTTGTGTAGCCCTGGTGGTGTGTCTCCCTCATATGTGTCACGTTGCCTTTACTCACATGCCTGTGTTGTACTTGCTGTTGCAGTTCGCATACACAGTGTAATTTTGCAGTTCATCATCCCCATAACAGCACCCACGTTGGAATCACAACAGAGGCAAGTATGGTGTATTAGTGTGTTTATTGTGATACATTTGTGTGAATAGTGCATAGGATGGGTAGTGCTGTACATATATCTTGCAATCAGAAGTTCCTAGGTGAATTGAAAGTCCTGGTAGACAAAATCCCCAGTATCGGGGCCACAGTTGTCTGAGACATTGGTCCAACTTGTACTCCCCATGTAATGTGTGGGAGTTGTGTTGCCGTCAACAGGGTGAACAGTCTGTGCACAAAGGTGAACATCCAGAACAGGTTCAGGCTTCCTGGGAGTTGCGCTTGCCCATCGGCCTCTCACTTGCCCCTCCTCGGACGACCCCTCTTCTTTGGGGGGGGGCCCCTCAAGTACAGGCTGCTGCGGTGCAGGGGACTCTCCGCCAGAGTCATCCTCCCTCCCTGTGGCAGTTGCAGTTTGTTCAGCACCAGATGTTGTTGGCACACAGGGAGGTGTGGACTGGTTGCTGTTCATCTGGCGGAGGCATTGTAAAATGTCCCTGTGCACCGCCGTCATCTCTTGCAGTGCGTCCCACTTGGACTCCACGCGGGACATGTGTGAGTCCAAGCGGGCATGATGGGCAGCCTGCTGCTGTTTCATATCTCTGAGGAGCCCCACTACCTGGCTGAGATCTCCGGTGCTGGACTGGTACGCATCGGCTATGCGTACCAATTGTGGGTCATCATGCACACCAGCAACCTCTGCAAGCAGCGACCTCTGTCTCCCACCCCTCCCACCACCCCTGCCGACATGTGCAGTGCGTGCAGTGGCACGCACAGATGACCCTGGTCCCCCTTGGGGGTTGGTGGTGGTGGCCATGGCCCCACGTTGGTCCAGGGTCCCTGTGCTGGTGTTGCTCCTTGTTCTGTCCATGTCGGCAGGGATGGTATTTGTGGTGACAGTCGTTGGAGGGGTGGGTGCAGGGGGTGCAGCTGGTGGTCCTGCTGGTGCTGCAGCTGGTGGTCCTGCTGGTGCTGCATGTTGACTTGCACCGGATGTGCCAGGTTGGTCTTCTTCGTCCGAGGAGGGCAGAGGCTGTACGACACCAGTGAGCTCCGCATCCTCTTGAGCCTGGGCCTGGGACTCCTCAGCGTCTGCTGCTGTGTCCCCATCATCACCTGTTTTTGGGAGACACACACAATGTATCTTATGTTTCTGCAGGCATCAATGGTTGACACACCTGACAGTTGTGACTGTGCCTCTGGGTGCGGGCCTGTACATTGCATTGTCCTAAGTCGTCACAGTCAGGGGTTGATATTGGTGTAGCACATTGTCCTGCATTATTTGGGCATTTCTATGTATTTGTTGGGGTGTGAACATGGTCTGCATTGGTTGTATTTGGTTGACAGCCGGCCCTCCTTCCCACCCACCCAACCAGATATCCCACCATGGAACGTGCTTCCATTGCAGGGAGTGGAAGTTGTCTCTCAGGATGTCAGTCAGTGGTGTCCTGCTGTTTGTTGGTGCACAGTTCCCAGCAGGGCCTTGTGCTCCCCACAGCAGTAGCCAGTGTCAGCCATCTTGTGAGTCCTTATCCACTCCCTGTGATGTGAGCATGGTTCAGGGTGGTGTTGATGGGCCAGTTGTGAGGCTGAGCAATATCTGTGCCTACTACTCCCATCATGCTATTGCCTCCACCCCCCTTCCCAGCATGCCCATGCTTCCTTCCTTTTGACTCTGCTTCCCTGTGGGGTGGGCTGCCTGTGCTGACAGGATGGCTGGGAGTGTTGTGCTGGCAGTTGTTTGGCTAAAAGTCCCAAGAGTGTCCCTGTGCTTCACACAACATAACCCAGGGTGGTGGTTCTTTGTGGGATCTTGAGTTAGGATGTGAGGCATTGCATACTCCCAGGTGGGTTCTGTGGAGTTTGTGTTGAGGGGGTGTGAGGGGAGGTGCTTGTGACTATGGTCAGTGCTGCAAGTCCTCCTTCCCACCCAGCCAGATATCCCACCATGGAACGTGCTTCCATTGCAGGGAGTGGAAGTTGTCTTTCAGGATGTCAGTCAGTGGTGTCCTGCTGTTTGTTGGTGCACAGTTCCCAGCAGGGCCTTGTGCTCCCCACAGCAGTAGCCAGTGTCAGCCATCTTGTCAGTCGTTTTCCACTCCCTGTGATGTGAGCATGGTTCAGGGTGGTGGTGATGGGACAGTTGTGGGGGTGAGCTATGTCTGTGACTATGACTCCCATCATGCTATTGCCTCCACCCCACTTCCCAGCATTCCCATACTTACTTGCTTTTGTGGGGAGTTCAGTGTGTGTGGGTGTGAGAGCAATGGCAAGGTGGCTGACAGTGGTGTCCTGCTGTTGGTTGGTGTGCAGTTCCCAGCATGCCCTTGTGATCCCCACGACACAGCAACAGTGTCAGACATCTTTGATGGGCCTTTCCACTCTCTGTGAGATGTGCATGCGTGAGTGTGAGCTTGCTGGGCCATGTGGTGGGGGATGTAGAGCTGTGACTACGACTCCCATCATGCTATTGCCTCCACCCCCCTTCCCAGCATGCCCATCCTTCCTTCCTTTTGACTCTGCTTCCCTGTGGGGTGGGCTGCCTGTGCTGACAGGATGGCTGTGAGTGTTGTCCTGGCAGTTGTTTGGCTGAAAGTCCCAAGAGTGTCCCTGTGCTTCACATGACATAACCCAGGGTGGAGGTTCTTTGTGGGATCTTGAGTTAGGATGTGTGGCATTGCATTCTCCCAGGTGGGTTATGTGGAGTATGTGTTGAGGGTGTGTGTGAGGGGAGGTGCTTGTGACTATGGTCAGTGCTGCGAGTCCTCCTTCCCACCCAGCCAGATATCCCACCATGGAACGTGCTTCCATTGCAGGGAGTGGAAGTTGTCTCTCAGGATGTCAGTCAGTGGTGTCCTGCTGTTGGTTGTTGCACAGTTGCCAGCAGGGCCTTGTGCTCCCCACAGCAGTAGCCAGTGTCAGCCATCTTGTGAGTCCTTTTCCACTCCCTGTGATGTGCGCATGGTTCATGGTGGTGTTGATGGGACAGTTGTGGGGGGGCAATATGTGTGACTACGACTCCCATGATGCTATTGGCTACACTGACTTGCCCAGCATACACAGAATTCCTTTCTTTCAGTGGTCTTCACTGTGTGTTGGTGTTGTAGTGGTGGCTACATGTCTGGATGTGTTTGTTAGTTATATTTGTGCCACTGCCTAGCTGTAGTTGTAGTTGTGTTTGTACATGTGATGACACAGTTAAATGTAACTTTGAGATGGCATGTGTTGTGTTTATCTGACTGACATACACATTTTGGGAAGATTCTGTTCTGGTTGCTGTGTAATTGCTATGAGTGCATGGTTTGACTCTCCCCTTGACAGTGATGTGTGTGTGTATTGTGGCAGAATATTGTGTACATTTGTTGTGTACTCACCAGGCTCTGGGATGTTCTCTAGTCCATAGACGCTCACTGGCGGAAGGATGGCCCGCACCTTCTCCTCCCAGGACCTGAGGTATACTGGCTTAGCAGGAGGGCCACTGCCGGTGTATTGGCTCAGGAGGTAGTCTTTCTTGAGCAGCTCCCTGACCCTCCTGCGCACGTCATACCACATGTTCTGGATGTCGGTCTTTGTGCGCAGACATGGTGATTGTGCGTTCACCCTGTTGATGATCCTCTCCCACATCTTGGTTTTCTGGGAGATGGGGGTCTGTTGGACCAGTGTGCCAAACAGCTGTGGCTCTACCCTGAGGATCTCGTCTACCATGACTTCCAATTCACAATCTAGGAACTTGTGATTCTTCTTGGGGGGCATGGTGATGGGTGGTGATGGTGAGTGATGTGTGTGTTGGTGTGCAGGTGAGGGTGTGTGAGTGTGTGTTTTGCTGGGTGTATGTGAGGTAGGTATTTGTTGGTGTGCTGATGGTGTGTGGCTTGTGTGAGGGATGAGCTGTGGGTGTGTGGTTGCTGTCTGTTGGGTGCTGGCAGTAGAATGGCATTTGCAAAGGATCATGGTTGGGATTTGTGTCCTTTATATGGGTGGAGTTGTGGGTGTGTCTTTGTTCTCTGTCCCCACCCACCCCAGTATTTATTGGCTTTGTAATTGCTTGTTTGGCCTTTTTTTGTGTAATTTTTCCTTTGTACTGTCTGTGCATGTTGGACACGTTCTTGTGACCGAGTCGGACCCTGCAGTTGTCTCGTACGGTCTTCTTCGTTTCGTTCACGCTGTGTTTGTGCAGTTTTTTATGCTGCGTACGCGTCGGTCGCGGTGTTTTGTGTTACTTCGGCTCGGTTTTGTATGCGTGTCGGTCGTACGGCTTGTCCTCCGTACGACTCGGTCATGGTTTTCACGCCTTGCATCGTACTTTGCGGTTTGGAGTTCGCGTGTACGTTTCGGTCGGATTTGTTCCGGGTGCGTGTCGGTCGGTTCGATTCGCGTGTTTTTCCGGCCGGATTGCTGTTTTCCGTGCGGCTCGGTCGTTCGGCTTGGGTTCCGTACGTGTCGGTCGGATTTTGCACGCCTTGAATCGTACTTGGCGGGTCGGGCGCCACAGGTACGTGTCGGTCGGAATAAATTCCGGCTCCGAGTCGGTCGGTGCTTTTTCCGGCCCGAATCGGAATCGACCCCTAAGTGTATCTCTTATACAATGTTTAAAATATTACCCATATTTTGAGTTATGCTATTTACAATCCCAGCTTTTGCTAATGGCTAGAAGGTTTAACATCTATGAAAAAACCTTAGTTCTGAACCATTAGAAATACTAAAGACGTCTTCTGGCTCCTTTACAAACACATACGCTGTGCTGTTGTTGGCCCTGTTGTTTATCACTCTTAGGGCAATTCTCATAGTATTCTCCCCTAGATCTTCTAAGGAGTTCTAGAGTGCTATATGGTTCAGTCCATATTATGCGTGGCCCTTCTGGCACAAACTACTAGAGTGCGCTTATACTTTATACAAACACAAGTTGCAAAGCAAGGTAGCAATATGTAAGTGCAGGTCTTAAGGTGTAGTAGGTGTAAGAAAATAATTAATCTTTATTTGTTATTTTTGGAAATGTTATAGGAAGTTTGGGGCTTCTTTTGAACCAATATAACAACAATGCAAGGTTCGTCTGGTTTTCCACTTAATCTAGTCAATTGCACCCATTTTATACTACATAATAATCAGCATGTTCCAAAGTACAAATTAATTTGAAATTACCTATCAGCCTTTAGGCTGTGTATCCTATCAGATGCTGACAAGGTAGCTTCGATTTTTCACTCATTCCAGATTAATTTACTCAGTCCCTGGTGACGATTGCCATTCTAGCAGAGGAATATGGAGCTTACTTTATGCTGACATGAAGTTCACTTTACAACTGTGTTCTGAAAATGGCAGCGTTTGACTGCTCGCGCTGGTTTTCAGGGTAATATTATACCGCAGACACCATCACTTTCTCTTCAAAATTCTCGATCACAGTGTTTCTGGTTGCAATGCACTCCATCTCCAAAGGACAGCATAACTGCTGCCAAATTAAATGTTATATTGCTTTTAACGGGACAGGATGGTAGGTACCTACTAACTTGGTAAATTGTTCATTCAGCAGTCATTTTGTGAATGTGGATTCTTTCTAAAATAAGTGATGTTCTGTAGGAGAGTATGGATGGATAAAATGTTTCTGTGCAATGCCACATCCCTCTGCATCAGTGACATTTGAGGTGGCAGCCAAAGTTAGGAAATTAATTCTGAGTTCCTCCAAAACCTTAGGTGGTTCTTCTGGACATGGTGTGCCAGGATAACCAATACCTTATTGCTTTCAGTGTAGCTTGACACTCAGCATTTTGAGTTGACAGACTAGTCCTTCTGCCACAGATGATAGCCCTGAAAGCATAATGGAGGATTTATTGGTGGGAGGACATTACAAATAGTTTGAATCTGGTGTGCGTAATCCTGGCCACAGCTTTTAGTTTTTATCCTAATATAGTAATGGCTGTTGGTGGTGATCAAACTACACATTTTCATCCATTTGTAACTGTGCCATTAAAAGCTGACAGGGTAGCCCAGTGAGATAGCCCTCACTTTTGGCATCTACTGTGATTTGAAAGCTATAATGTCAAATTCTGGCAAAGCCAAAGCAGTTTTCCATGTGTCAATAAAGTGATAACCATCAAATCATGTAAGAATGACACGTTTTGTTTACTGTGCTGTAAAATGACATGAGTCTTGTATGAAGTGCTACACAATAACAAGTTGTAGTTACTATTATTTCCTTTGCTGGCCATCTTAATGTGACAAATATGTTTTCTGTGGGGCTGGCAAAGGTTGAAATTTAGAATAGAATTCCCAAATGGAGTTCTGGTCTTGGAAAAGATTTGGGGGGAGGGTGGTGGACCAAGGATGCATATTAGAAGAATCAGCTTGAATCTATGCTCTGTGCTGACTGGCAATGGTTGAACATACGGATGCGTTCTGCTGTGATGCTGAAATGCCTAAAGTGGACACTGTGCTACTGTCACAGCTCTGTGCAAAGGTGGAGATTTGAAGTACCGTTGATGTTTATCCTTTCTGACTCATGCATCATAATTCTGTCCAGTGACCACCTCTCATACTTTGGTATACCTTCCCATGAGAAGGCTGAGTAGCATGGTTTTAAATAGTGACCCAAATGTACACCTGCTATGCCGCTATCTCATTGTTGAACGTGAGCTTTGACGTTGAGTGAAAGAATACATTTTTGACCATAAACAGATCTTCATATTTCTCCATGCTTTTGATTCCTCTTGCCATTGTCAGCATTGGTTCATGCAGCAATTGAACCAGGAGAATGTTAAAAGCTCATGGCACTGGTCACATTGCTTTCTACCAGTGTAACATCCAAAACAGATGTGACATTCCGGAGGATTCGCTTCATGAGCCCACATTGCTAAGGAGACAAAGACGTGATTGAACACAAATGCAGAGCTGCCTTTCTATTGTTGAAACAGACATTGAATAAATGAATAAAGCATATGCAGATTCAAATACCATTGGGGTGCCACCTCCTCCATTAGGTTAGGCATAGGAACACTTTGCAGATTATTTGATGTGCTTCTGGGTTCCCAGTTCACACAAATACGGTGAATGATGAAAATTATGTTTTCAATTTCTAGTTTTTGAGTAATGTTCGCACAGTGAGGGTCAGGATATGTGCAAAACAGGGTGCAGTAAAACTGTTGTAATCTGCCATGCAACCTACACTGCTAACAGAACTATCAAATGGAGCAAAACAATAATGCCAAATTCCGTTGTTTGAAAGGTTCACATTCTTTCATAGCTTATCCCCAACATGATCATAGGAACTAGAATATGACAATTAAAAAGCTGCATTGATGTCCAAGATAAAGGTTTTATGTTTTGGAGTATCAAAGAGTGTTTGGGAAATTGAAAATAAGCAAATACATTACAATTGTTAAATTCACAGTTATTTTAACAAATGATTCCCATTTTAATGCCCCTTACAATAATCTCATCTAATATGATCTGATCTAATCTAAGTAATCTAATCTAATCTAATCTAATGCAACGCTTGCTCATGCATAAAACAGGGAATCCAGCCCCCATAGGCACCCATGAAAGGCGATTCTGGCACCTAAGGACCCACTATGGTGTCCAGTGGCTACCTCGGTCACTTGGTGGGCATCCCTTTCATATGGTGGGTATCCCTGCTAATTGTGGGCAGCCCTATCATATAGTGTCCAGCTCTTTCACACAATCCTCATCACTGAAATTGGACTCCCATTTTGGCATGATATAATCATATCTGGGAAATTTTATCCATCCCTGATATCTGATGGCCATCCTTGACATGAAATGCATACCTCTGGAATGCATGGCACCAGAATATCAAGTTTTCAATATTGTGCTACAATTTGTTTTAGTGAAAATAGTAATGACCAAAATATGAACAAAGCAAGTATATATGAGCAAATATAGGTTTACTATTCTTAACTCCCCATATGTGAACATACAATGGGTTTAGAAGCATTAAGTTTGTTCTTATTTACTAAGACAGCTAGTTTGTTACAACACTCTTTAAGGGTTTTGGATTCATTCCAATTTGTTTTAATAACAATGTTTTTCTGTACCAAAATGAATTATACCAACAGATCAAACAAACAACAGTGGGTTTCAGGTTGCTCCCTATTATGTGAATCTTATTTATGGGTTTGTATGAGAGGGAGCATGCCTTTTCTGGACTATGGGAAGATTGTGATAAACTCATGCATTGACAACGTTTTATTGGTGATATTTTGTTATATGGAAAAGTACTGTTGAAGACTTGAAATTGTTTCCTAATCATTTGAAGAGAAACAGATTCAATATCACTTTAAGTTTAGATTTTAGTAGGACTAACTTATGTTTCTAGCATCTAGAATTGTACATTGAAGAAGTGAAACTTGTATTAAGACTATGTAGAGAGCCAACATCAATGTTGGAAAATGGCCCCCTCTGAAGGGTCACCCCAAACGTTTGCCTGCCTCCACCTCTTTTTCAGACTTTGTTTTTGACTTTGTTTTTGTTGGCTTTAGGACTCTTACTCTGGACTCTCAGACTTCTAACCAGTGCTAAAGTAGTGCATGTTCTCTCTTCTCTAAACATAGTATAATTGGTTTACACCTGTTTGGCCTATTTGTTTTACTTGTAAGTCCCTTGTAAAGTGGTATATCATATACCCAGGGCCTGTAAATTAAATGCTAATAGCGGGCCTGCAGCACTGATTGTGCCACCCACATAAGGGACCGTTTAAACCTGTCTCAGGGCTGCCATAGCAGGGCCTCTGCGTACAGTTTACTGCCACTTCAACTTTGCATTTAAAACCACTTGCCAAGCCTTAACCCCCCCCTTTATTACTTATAAGTCACCCCTAAGGTAGGCCCTAAATAACCCTAAGGGCAGTGAGCCATGTAAGTAAAAGGTAGGACATGTATGTTTAATCTTTACATGTCTTGGTAGTGACAAAACTCAAATTCATTTTTCACTACTGTGAGGCCTACCCTTCTCTCAGGCTAGCATTGGGAATTTCTTAATACACTTTTAAGCTGTAATTTCTTATCAGAGAGGAGTAGCTTTTTCATGTTTTATATATTTGGGATGGTAATGATAAATCCTCCTTACTGGGGAAGCTGGATTTAACATTACTGTTTTAGAAATGCCACTCTTAGAAAGTGGACATTTCTCTGCACTTACTGCTCTGTGTGCTTGACAGCCTGCCTCCACTACACGTCTGGAGTGGGTGACAGCTACACTTTGTGCATTCCTTCTTGAAAGCCACAGCACAGGAAGTATAGGTGTGTCTGAGTACCCATCTACATACATCTGCATTCTGATGGCCTTGCCCAGGCAGGATGGAAGGGAGGGGCTTACACTTCACTTAAATAGGCGGTGTTCTGTCCGTACACAAAGGACTGATTACCCCCCACAGATAGCCTGGCAGACAAGACTGGGTTGAAAGGGATACTTGTGCATTTCAGAAAGCTGCTTTGAAGTCACCCCCACAGCAAAGGCACATTTGGGTATAAGTACTGGGCCTCTGACCCCCTAAAATCAGTCTCTACTGGACTTGTAACAGAACCTCTGCCAGAAGAACTGCTGTGCTGCTTAAAGGACTCAACTGGACTGCTAATCTGGAAGACTTGCTTTTCTGTTTGTTGCCCTGCTGCCTGCTGCACTCTGACTCTGCTGAAGGAGAGCTGGACTCTGCCTTCACTCCAAGTGATCTCAGAGGGCATGTAGGGTTGCCTCCTGTTGCTTGAGACTCAGTAATATCAAAGTCTCTACCCCTGCTCCTGTGCCTGGCTCATTGGAAGTGCCCAGATACTTGCAACATGGATTTTGAGGCATCTCCTGTCTGCGTGTAGGGGAACTGGCAAATTGACCCAGTTGCGGGAGTAAAATCAGTGCATCGCCTTGGAACCAGCACTCTGCCATCTCTGCAGCTTGGTGAGATCGACACATCCCCTCACCTGCATGACAGAATCCGGCGCATCGCTCGATGCCTCTCAAATCCGGCACCCATCTTGGAAACTGACTCATCACCTTCACTGCATTGTCAAGATTGATGCATCCTGCAACTGCGGGCCGCGACATCGATGAATCTCACTGTTTGCGACCAGGAAAGGTACTTTGTTCACCAGGGCCTGCATGGGTCCTGTAGCTGGTCAGCGCTTCATCGTGGTCGGCCCGAACTTTGACTTCGCCCCAGTCCAGCACTGCCTAAAGTACCCTTTTTTGCGCTACTTGCTTCTAAGCACTTTACTGCATTTATTGCTTTACAATTCAATATCTCAACTTCTATACATTGCATTGTTGTCCTTTTGGTCATGTTTTGTTTATAATATAGAAATCTATTTTTATAAACCTGTATGGAGTCTTTTTGTGGTGTACTCATTGTGTTACTGAGTGTGTGTTGCACAAATACTTTGCACATTGCCTCTTTAGATTAGCCTGACTGTTCTGTGCCATGCTACCAGAGTGTGTGTATCTAGCTTACCCTGACTAGAGTTGTGGTTCCTGCTTGGCATGAGTGCATACCTCAGCCAAACAGCAATCCCATTTCTAATAATTAACTAAATTTATTTTGCATGCTAGATCAGGTCACCTCAAGAAACAGATCAATAATATCCCATTCGGGGAATTTTTAAGAGCAAAGAGAAATTGCAGTTTACATTGAGACTATGAGAAACAGGCAGGGGACATTACACTGCGATTTCTTTGGAGAGTTTATAGCAACAAGGTTGGGATTTAGCTAGAGAGAAAGTGAGAAGAATAAACAGAGATGATTTATTGAAGGATAAAGATCATCAGGAAAAAAGGATACCATAAGATTTATCACAATGTATAATAGTGGCAATAGAATAATCTAAAAAACTCACCTAAAACATTGGAAGGTTCTTTCTCTTGACCCAGACATCTCTGGAATTTTACCTAAGAAACCTTTGGTGACTTTTAAGAAAGTGCCCACATTAAAAACATTACAGTAATGCTACTGGTAAACCTGGAAGGAACTTCAGATACCTCAACATGGTTATTGGAATCACAGAGAGTTTGTTACAAATGTGGAAAGTGTAAATACTGCGAATATGTCTTGGTTAACACAAAAAGCTTTATGAACGTTACTAACAAACATGTATTTAGAATATCGTTTATTAATTGCAACACCTCTAAATGTGTGTATTTTGTTAAATGTATTTGTAACAAACAATATGTTGGCTTTACAGTGAGAAAGTTAAAGGAACATTGGACAGAACACATCAGAGCCATAAATAAAAAATGACCCAAAATTTGCTATGGCGGCAAATTTTAGGAAAGACCATTCATTGTCAGAGTTGGATAAAATTTGATGGCTTTGAACACATTTTCCTGAACAAGAGGTGGGGGGGCAATGTAGAAAAAAGGGTCGAGGTACAGGAGACCTTCTGGATTAACAGATTAAAAATTGTTGAACTAGGGTTAAGTTCAGATAGAGAATTATATATTTTACTTTGAGAGGAGGCAACGTTTTGGGTAAGAGGTTGATGTTAATAATTAATATATGTTATTTTATTGGAGATTAGTATACTGATTCTTTGCTTTTTTTATTGTATGTTTAACAAATTAGATTGGCTTTAATGTTCCATAACATCACTGGATTATTACCTCACAAATTGTACAATTAAGGTATCTTCTATGGTGTTTTAATACTGGATGTCTGCATATCTTTTGGTGAAGCAGCTGAGTGGTAATGTTACCTGCAACATAAAGCCTCTGAGGGTAGGGGCTCAAATGAAGTACATGGTTGCATTGAGTGTTGGCATTCAATGTAGCCTGACAGGTATATGTTATTTTCAGGGTATTTATTATTATTTCTCTATAGAGTTTTGAGACAGAATTTACTATTAAATACAAACTCTGGTTAAGATATTTGAATTGAGAAGGATGTATACTATGCACTCATTTGAAATGTTGTTAGCTATTTTTGATTGTTGAATATTCATTGGAATGGTAGCATTGAGGAAACTGAATTGCATTACCAAGATTTTGGGGATTAGAGTTCGACTGCAAGGCAATTCCAGTCGAGTTGCTTAACATTTTGGGGATTGCATTTGATTTATACTTCATTAAAAAAATTCTGTGGTCAAGAGATTTGAATTAAGAAGATTGCAAAACATGCATTCATTTTAAATGTTGTGAGCTATTTTTGGCTGTCCAACAATCGATGGAATCATAGTATAGAAGAAACGGAATCGCATTACTTTGGGCCTGATTATGATGCAGGCGTTTGGACCACTGCATTATGATGCAGCCGCTGGGCTAGCAGTCGTAAAGTGCTCCTTTACATGGAGGCTTGTGCTCTGGCCCAGGAGAAGGGACACAGTACAAGCCGCAGTGTAAATGAGCACTCCCTGCATGTCCATGGGCTGTGTGCCTTTCGCCATATTGTGCATGGCACACGAAGTATGGAGGTGTGTGGGGGGCAATACATGTGACCCCAGGGCCACTTTAGAGTGGCCCACGGTGGATGAGGCCCTTCTTTGGGCCCCCAAAATCCATTTCCTACAGCCTTTTTAAGGCAGTCTTCCCGCCATGAAAGGGCTATCGGAAAGGGATATTGTCATCCTGAAGGCGGTGCCTGCTTCAGCACCGCCACCATTCGGGACTATGAATCTGACCGCCGCCCCGTCGGGATCACTGATTCTGATGTAGGCGGCGGTCTTCCCCCTGACCGCTGTGGGTTTGACTGCTGGTATTGTAATCCAGCGGTAGGACCAAGGGGCTGTCGGCAGTCCGCCCACCATCATAATCAGGCCCTAAGATTTTGAAAATTGGAGTTTTAATACAGAGTGATTCAAATCAGATGTTTTAGTCCTTTTGGTTAACCCATTTTTTTTTTAGAATTGCAGTTGATTCATATTCAATTTAAATTGTGTTCTTTAGTTTACTAGAATATAGGTTATAGATAATTTCTGAGTTCTCACAAGTTTTCTTTCATCTTTCATCTTTGGGTAAGAGAAGATTATATTTAGTACATTATTGGGCAGTCTTGTTATCTTTCTAAGCATTAGTGTTATACTATTTATGAGAGACTTGTTTTTTTTTATTCCTCTATTAGAACATTGGAATGTTGGGAGCTCCATTGAAGACAATGCTTACAATCATGTTTTAAGTGGTGTGTATAACATGTACTCACTCTGGTTAAAGGGTGAATATTGTGAATGTATATGGCTTAAAATTACTCAACATCATGGTTTGGGAGTGTTACCTCTTTTCAGAGAAATGTTTTCTTATGAAAATGGTATTAAGAATTGCCAAGTTGTTATGTTTGTAATGAATATTGAAATATTATTGTTATAGATTCTTGCTATTTTGAAAATTTTATGAATCGAGTGGCAATGAATTGGAAGTGATTTTGAAGTTGCATTATCTCAGGTTAGTTCAGCTTTAATGATTTTTAAGATTTGTGTGCGATTGTGGGATTTAATGTGTTTACAATAGGACTTGCCATTTGGAAGATCAGACTTCAAAAGCCATTAGATTTGATTCTGCTTCTCGGTCTATGAATGGAATATTGTTTGGTAAATTTGATTATGGGAGATGAACTGAGTAATTTCACCTCTGACTAAACTGTGAGTTTTGAAAGAACTACACGAGCTTGTATTAAGAGTTTGAACAGCACTAAGAAAAGTACAGAATTTTTTTTCTTTTATGCATGATATGTTATCCTTCATTAAGACATATCTTCTTATCTTGTACATTGGGCATTGGATGTTTAGCTGTTAATTGAAGTTCAAATGGTGAACTTTAAACAATGTGATTCTTTAACTAACTTTGATGTACCGATTCTGTGAACTATTCACTATTTATTGACTATGATATGAACTAATATTTGTATGGACTAATTTTGTTAGGGTAAGAAAGTGATTGTTTCTTTCACGGGCATATGATTTATATAATGGTAATTTTGTATATGTATATAATTGAGGTATGGGCTGTGTATGTGAAACTAAATTAATTGTTTTTGTGAGCTCTATTATTTTCTTTACACAAGTATGTTTAAATAAGTCAAGATATTTGGTACTCTCTATTTAACAGCCCTGAAGAAGCTAAAGTGTTGTGAAGCACATGTTGGCCGTGGTGGTACCAATTGTGGAACGTGACATCTGTTGTTCCAAAATTTAATAAAAATTTGACAAACAACAAGGACAGGCTATTTCTTAGGAGAAGTTGCTTTTTCTCAGATCAAAGATATTTAATTTTCATATGAACATAATACCGGTTGGGTTACTGGTGATCTGAGCACTAAGCACCGGGCGTGTCTATTCTGTCACCCAAATTAATTGATTTGTATGTATATGCTGTGACAAAGACTGCAAAGGTGTGCTATCGATAATAAATCTTCCAACTCCTATCCCTGGAGTATGGCGATTTCTTTCTTCTTGACTTGATTATATTGAAAGGCACGGTCAGCTTTCCTCATTGGCACCAGGTGGAAGTGTGCACCTCTCGCTTAAACAAAATAGCTTTGCTTATATATATATACATATACATATATTTATACATCGCATATGAAGTCTGTCACTGTTTCTCCTAGGTTTACAAAGCCGTTACAGCCTCAACTTCACTCGGCTTTCCCTCGGCTTCAGGAAACAGACACAGCACGTCCAGCTTAATATCCAAAACCAGTTTATTTTGGCATTTAATTCATTACACCAAGTGCATCCTAGCAGCGTGAAGTGGCCTTACGCGTTTCAGCCATAGCCTTCCACAGGACCATAGAGACGTGCATACAGAGTGTATATTTAAAGGAGCTCTACGCTCCACACCAACACCGCATTAAAAAACTCTTCTCATTTCGTTCAAGAGACATGACCTATTTTACAATTGCTCAGCTCGGTTTCCTACTGAGTGCCATTCTTCAGGCTGTAGTTCAAATATTAGGTGTAACACTTTTTGAAAGTTGCATGTTCAATATAATGCATATTGTTTATTATATTATGTTTACATCATAAATGGGTTATATGACTTTCTATTACCTTAATCAATATAATGTATTTTTGTGTTTATATCTTGGTATGAAACCATCTTTAAAAATGTTTTTTTATATACGACTTAGATTGTCATAAACTCCATACTGTGTTATTAATTACATAATTCATTCACACTCACATTTTCTGGAGGCAGAAGACTAACAATATTCTAATCTTTAGTCTCCTGATCTTCTAGTTGTGCTAAGGATTAAGGTGGACGGAGTGTTTGGTAAAGTATCTTATTTTTGACATCATTACTGTCCTCTCCCTTGCTCCGTTAATACCCTATCCTTCCTTATTATGATGCCTATGTTGTAGCCCATAAATCAATGACAATCTTTTAACAGTTCAAAACCATTGTTCTTCATATACATTAATTCCCGAGGAAACAAAACCACAACTTATCATCTTTCCTGAGGTTTCCACCACTGTTAGAAGTCCTATGCTTAATATCTTTAACCTAATGCTAGGTGCTCATCTGTAATATTCGGGGTGCTCTACGACAACAGTCCCCAATTTATTACTCTCCCTAAGTACTATTCAAATTCATATAAAGTGTAAACATATATTTATCGAATGCCTTCATATGCTTGATCTAAAGTGCTCAGTGCGAGCTCGTCTTTTTGGTGAGACTTGATACAACAAGTTCCTCACAAACAAAATAAGTCAAACAGATACTTTTCTCCATAGTGTTTGTTTATCATTCTAACAGAATTTACACAAATCTGAAACAGATCTAAAGTGCATCGTGCTAGTTTATCTGCTGATAAAGTGCTGGTGCAACATTATCTATGAGGGGTACGTGACATAACATAGCAAATTTAAAGTGCTTCATGCTTATTTATATATATATATTGATCGATATCTAGACTTATAAGGATGCTGTCTAAAGTTCTAAATACCCATTTAAAATATGATTTAGGTCTTTTGTAGATTCAAAGTGCATGGTGCCGACTAAGCTGTTCATAAAGTGCTGGCTCTGCTGAAATTCTATAAGATGTTTAGAGTTACCACAATCTACGTAGCAAACATAAAGCGCATCATGTTAGCTTCTTTACTGATCAATTACTAGTTTCTTTAGAACATTATATAAAAGTGCAAGATGCATACTAAAAATTAAAGTTGCCATAATTACACAGTGTGTGACCTGATTATGTTTTATAGAACCTCTTTCTCTGGAGTTTGTCTCTTTCAAATTCATTGGCATTCATACACTGAAACCCCAATCAGTACAACACCTAATTTAAAAAGATTCAATGCAATCTCCCCTCAATTTTTGTTATATCCGTAGATAGTAATTTCTAACCACAGCTCAGGATTAATGGTCAATATTCTTTGCATAGTTTTTGACAACCAATCACAGTTAGAGGTGTACATGACGTTCAGCATCTGTGTTCAATCCCCATGGATTTTCAGTGCCCATTGATAAGATCCATCTTGATTCTAATCTCCGTAGATTTAATTCTCTGTCACCCCCTCTTTGCTTCCATATGATTTGTTGGATTCCAAAGAACACAAATTTACTCATGTCTCCATTGTGATTAACCCAGATGTGTTTGGCGATAACATATGTATAGTCCTTCGAGATTGCCTGTATGTGCTATAAGATCCGAAGCTTTAATTTATTGATAGTATGAAATTGAAATGAAATGAAATGAAATTTGTACTTGTAAAGCGCACCCATACCCCCAAAGGGGTGTCCAGGCGCTGTACGCATACCGCTGTGGAACCCTTCCTGGCTTTTCCCTGTGAAATGTCCACTCCTGGGCACCCCCAGGGTGAAGCCAGGCATCCCAGCGCTGTTGGGGCCGTTGTGGAGATTAAGCAAGCTATTGCCCAGAGTTGCAGAGTGGGACCCATGATTAGAATAGGCACCGAGGCGAGAATTATCAGGTCCGAGGAAATTGAGCCCAAGACACGCCGAGGCGGGAATTGAACCCTGGTCCCGGGCCAGATCTCTGCATCAGGGTCTGCCGCTCTAACCATTGAGCCACACTTCTCCACTGCCTATGTATGTCCTTGCACACTCACATTCTAGTGCATAAGTCGCATGGGTACTTTCACAGTGTATATGTTCTTTAATCTTTTTGATTCTTCCATCAACTATTTTGACTGCTGACCTGTTAGCTCCCCATTTACAAGCTTTACATTTAACACATTTGTAAAAGCCTGTTTTTTTGGAGGTAACCAGCCACATATCGTCTATTGGTTGGGCATGAAGCTTTGAAACAAAAGATCTCCCAATGATGACATATTTCGATGGTTCTGTATGTAATCCTTTGAATCTTTATCTTGTTCTAAAATCTTCCGGTTGTTCCTGATTAGTGTTCTTACTTCATTTTCAGACTTGTTAAAATCCATGATGTATCTAATTTTGCTGTCTTCCTTTTCCTTATTTGGTAATAGAAGGTCATTTCTGTTTTTTTGTTTTGCTCTTTTTAGTGCATCTGTCAGAACTGACATTGGATATTCAGGTCTAGTGAATCTCAGTCTCATCACTATTGCATGTTCATCAAAATCCTCTATTTCAGAAAAGTTCCTTTGACCCTCAGGTATTGGCCATAAGGAATACTCCATTATAAAGCTGCCGGGTGTGCACTGTTAGCAAAAAGGAGATTTTTCCTACTTGTAGGCTTTCTGAAGAGTCATTGCAGATCCTTTCTTGAGCAATATATTGCTGAATGTCTAAGAAGGTCAGTTCGCTCTTGCTTGTTGTATACGTGAACTTAAAATTCAGAGGGTTGTCATTCAAGGATTCCAAAAAGCTTTCCAGTTCATTGTTCACCCTCCCATATTAGGAGTAAATTGTCAATGAACCGTAACCACAAGACCACTTTCTTTAAACTTTCTGAATTTTTCTAGGTCTGTTTCCCCTAAAACCTATGGCTAGGTTTGCATATGTTCGGGCAAAAGACATACCCATGGCTGTACCTTGTTTCTTTATGTAGAACTTTCCATCAAAGATAAAAATATTGTTACTGAGACAAAATTCCATTATGTCAAACCGCATTTCTGTATGATCCATTAGGCTTAATGAACTTGATCTTAAGTAGTGCCTACTTGCAGCCAGGCCATCTTCATGTTTTATGGAGGTATATAGAGAAACAACATCCACCGTTGCCATTTTGCAATTTTGTTTCCAGGGGATATTATTTATTCTATTCAAAAAGTCCATGGAGTCTCTGATACACGATGGAAGACTAGAGACGTATGGGAACAGAAATATATCTACAAATCTTGAGGCATTTTCCAACAGTTAATCACAAGAACTAACAATGGGTCATCCTGGTGGGTTATTTACATCCTTATGGATCTTCGGTAGAAAGTAGATCGTTGGTAATATTGGATGTTCTTTTCTTAAATAAAGATATTCATTGCCATCAATAAGTTCTCGATCATACCATTGTTTTAACTTGTTATGGAAAGCCTTAATCACTTCTTTTGTTGGATCTTTCTGTAGTCTCGTATAGTGGTCACGATTGTTTAGTTGTCTTCTCGCTTCCAATATGTATTTGTTTCTGTCCATGACAATGACATTCCCCCCTTTATCGGAGAGTTTTTTTTATTATATTTTTATTCTCTTGTAACTCCTTTAGTGCTGACCAATCATTGTTTGTCATGTTCTCCCTGTGTTTATGATGATATTCTTTAGTTTCTTTTATTGCTATTTTTCTCAGTCAACCAGAGACCAGCTCCTGAAAAAAAATCAACTTTTTTGCCTGGGTTAATTGAGGGAAAAATTTTGAATTATTTTTTCTCTCACTACTTACAGAAAAGTCTGTGTCAATATTCAATTCTGCACACAGATCTTGATTATTTAGCTCATTTGTCCCACATCCCACAGTTGTCAAATTTTCCTCCAAATTCAAGAGTGTTCTTAAATGTGGTAGGTCCTGTCTTGTTAGTATAGACAGTGTTTGTGGGGTTTCCCTTATGATTTCTTGATGTTTTTTCAATGCAAAATATTTCCTGAGTTTTAATTTTCGGCAAAATTTTTAAGGATCAATCCTTATTTTCGCTAGGTCCATTCCCGCATTTGGGCAGAATGAGAGGCATTTATTTAAGAGTTCTCTGTGTTTGATGCCTAGTGGCATGCTTTAAAGGTTAATCACTAGGTCTTCCTCCATTGCAATTTTATTTTTCTCTGAACTTTATAATTTTTCTTTTTTTTTCCTCCTTTGTCACGTTTTCCTCTTCTGGCTCCTTCTTATTCTTTTTGGTTCGTCTGATTTATTCCTACACTGCCTCTCCCCCTTGTTGTCATTTGGAGGAGATGCAGTTCCCCAGAAAAATCCAGTTTTGGTAAAGTTTGAGGAAGCTCCTCATCTCCAGAGATCACTTCAGAGCTTTCCACACTGGATGGTGGTTCTATTCTTCCTCTCATTTGGTCCATTTTTTGTCTGTTGTGTAGAGCATCATATCGTTTGACAAATGTATAGATTCTACCCATCGCGTAATCCGTTTTGTCCCTATTTAATTTTTTCAGTTTCTTCAATTGGACATCTCTTTCATGTTTATCCATTCTTTTTTCTAGTTCTTCAAATGATTTTTTGCCTTCTTCAGTTTCACCATATTTTCCCAGATTTTTCCCAAATACTTTTTTCAGATATAGTCGACAGTTTCCTTTCTGCAAATCAGAGTTTTCATAAGTTTCATCGAACACTCTGTTGTTTCTGTTTGCCCATTAGGGAGCAAGTCTGAGTCTATATCGTTTAGGGCAGGTAGTACTAATATTCGCGAACCTCTTGGAATTCGTTGACATTCAATATACATTTTCAAAGTAGCCCTCTCCCACCATTTGTTTGTTTCTGTAATTCTCAATTTCTCAAGTTCCCTCATTGCTTGTTTTGGATCGCTTTCTCGTTCCCCACACAGGCCATGTGAGTTGGTTCTTATCTGGCCATATGTACTGTCATTGGAGAATATATCATTTGCCGTTTGCTGAACCTGTTGGCCATAGTGATTGTACTTGTGTTACTTCTTGCTTTTACTAATAAATAATTCACAATTGACTGAAAGGTATTACCTGGGAAGTTGGAAAGTCACAATCCTGTGTCCGATAATTATATTTAGTGTAGTTTTTACAAGTGATTCACAATCTGGCTTAAGTTTTGTCTAGGAGATTGAAAGGTCAAATCTATTCTATTTGCTCTTATAAAAGGTTCACGATTTGACTGATGATATTGCTTGAAATATTAGGAGATCGAAGACCTGAGACCGGTAGACATATTTGGTTTCTTCTCGTTGACAGTTCCAAATTTGTACTACTTTCAACAAGCGAAAAGTTTCAAAACATTAGACATCTATATTGATTGTTAAAACATTTTGCAGTTGTTTTTTAAATATCGATATTCAATTGAGCTGGTCATGTTGTCAAAACTTAGATTGCTACTGATGCACAAATAACTGAGCCCCAGTTTGAAATCATGAAAGTTGGGCCCTTTGCAACAATTTAAAATGCATCTTTTGTAGTTGCATTTATGTGAAATATTATATTTGTCTGCAAAGGAAAGAATCTGAAAAAATGTCCTTTTTAGAGAATTCTTCAACTCATCGTATCAATTATTTTCTCCAACAGCCAATGTTCACAGTGAGTGTTGCTACCAGGAAGACCGAAGATGGCTGTGAGGTCTCCCACCGCGCCTCCTCCGAGACGCTATTACAAATTCCCAGCCCCTTCCCGCACAGCCAGCGACTCACTCACCGGTTCAACGGCATCTTAGATTATTGTTTCGTCATTTGCAGTCCTCGATTCAGACTCTACAGGATCTGGGACAGAGACCCGAGGTTTGTTTAGAAAGTCTCCTTCCTCAAGCCGGAGACATTCCTCGGCCTCACTTCCGGGTGCTGTTTGTGAAGTCCGGTCACCGCGTATAATTCGCATATGAAGTCTTTCACTGTTTCTCCTAGGTTTAGGAAGCAGTTCCAGCCTCAACTTCACTCGGCTTTCCCTCGGATTCAGGAAACAGACATGGTAAGTCCAGCTTAATATCCAAAACTGGTTTATTTTGGCATTTAATTCATTACACCAAGTGCATCACAGCAGTGTGACGTAGCTATATATATATGATGAAATCATTGAAAATTGTCCAGAAAATTCACCAGGGATAAGTTAGACTATCAATATGGGAGAATATATACCTATGCAAAGAGGTTTGACAATCGAAGGATGAAAGAGTAAGTGGAGAAACACATAAAAGACGGAGGTAGGGAAACCAAATATAGCTCAGAAGCTGGATCTAGTGTGGATGAGGGTCCCTCAGACAGAGTGGGTTTTTTCTGAGAACTACACCTTCTATGAATGACAATGCGACAAGGAGGAAGAGGAAAATCACAAAAGGGCTTCGAAAAAGGAGGTGCAGGACAAGGAGGGGCAAGAGGAAAGGGGAGGAACATATCCTGGAAATAAGGACCCTATTGGGAGAGGATACAAATTCACAAGAGAAACCTATGGTGACAAACATTTCATCCACCAAATTTACTCCGAATCAAGAAAGAATATTTAACCTGGGATGACATTCTGCCCCCCTATTTGCCCCGGACGTCTCAAGCACCAATATTGAGATATGCAAATATATCAGGAATCTAAAACTACAATAACATTTTGAAATTATACCAAGAAAGACAACTGAAAAATCCAATCCCAGAAGCAAAACATATGAGTTCAAAATTGGTGACATTCCTGAACTAATGGAGATCCATGAATTTGATTAAGAAACATTTCAATCATTAGATGTAGCTACATCTCAGCCATCAGCTCTAAGAGAAATGGGATTTAAAACTGACAGGCAAATACAATGTGGATGTAAGCCCCATAGCAAATTTTGCCCCAGACTACTAGCAGGCAACAAAATTGATTTTTCCCATGAGCCTGCAGTAGAAGATCTCAACAGTCTTAGAAAAAGATGGGATAAAAGGAGGAATCAAATTAATTTTAAGCTCAAAGATTGGAATATTGCGATGTTAAAGAGAAACAACTCATTGATAATTAAACCATCTGATAAGGGGGCAATATCTCATCGATGGACAAGACAACATATCTAACAGAGTCTAAATGAGAATTGGGAAATACAACACATTACAAGCACTTACCACAAAATCTCATGAAGTAAATTGAAGCTGAGTATCATTCACTATTGAAAACAAGGCATGAGAAAGATCTCCGGGATTGGGAGGAATACCAATACCTCCGAACCGTACGTGCAAAAATGGCTACAATATATTTTCTCCCAAAGATGGGCATGAAAGCACTGCCTGGTAGACCAATAGTAGGCTCAATAGGATCTCTTCTAGAAAACACCTTGCGATACTTTGACTTGTTTTTACAAACATATATTATGAGTCTACTATCCTACTTGAAGGATTCTGCTGACCTTTTTAAAGAAATTAGATGGTATACCTTGGAAATCTGAATACATTATGGTCACATTAGATGTAGTATTGTTATATACTTCAATCAACCGTGAAGATGGGTTGTCTGCATGTCGTTACTTTTTAAGGGACAGATCTATTGCGCTTTTAGAACATACTCAAATGATGTTGGAAATGTTACAGTACTGTCTCACAAACAATGTGTTCACCTTCCATAATAAGATTTATCTACACCAACAGGGCACAGCCATGGGTACCTCCTTCGTCACCACCTACGCAAATTTATTCATGGAGAAGTGGGAGAAGGAGGTAGCCTGGATGGAGGAAAATGAACCATACATGAAAGATATTGCGCTTTGGACTCGTTTTATTGATGACCCTTTTATATTCCGGGTGGGTGAGGAGCCTGAATTGGAGAGATTTATACTGAAATTAAATACCAATAATGTCAACATCAGGTTCACTACAACACGCAGTAGAAAACATTGTGAGTTTTTGGATATTGAATTAAATTTAAAAAATGACAAGCTAATGAATACCATAAACAAAAAGGCAACAGCAACAAATTCGATATTACATGCCAACAGTGGGCATCCGACGGTATTGAAATGGAGCATACCGTACAAACAAATGTTATGGGCGAGTGGATTTGCCCGCAGATGATGAGTATGAGAAAGAAGTGACCAAGATATTGAAAAGATTCACTCAATGTGGGTACCCACTAAGTGTTCTTAATAATGCTCGTGAAAGAGCCTGTGAATAACAAAGGGACTCCTCCCTTTCTGGACACAATGAGAGGTCACTTAAAAGAAACACTAATGAAAAAACACAGAAATTATTTCTGGAATATAATCAAGCACAATCAGATATCAAAAGGATTTTCAAAAGAATTGGCCCATATTGGAAAAAGAAGAGCATTCAAAAACATTTATTGGCCCGGGCCCATTAATAACCTCCCATAAAACAAGCTCATTAGGTCATAACTTAACACAGAACTTTTATGATCCCAAAAGAGGAAATAATTGGCTATCGGAAGGTGGTAAGAGCTTTGTTAAATGCAACATTTGTAAAGCTTGCCAATATGGATAACACCAGAACATATACAAAATATTTGAAGTACGTACAGTCACAATACAAGCCTTAATAACCTGCAACATGGTATATTTAATAAGTGTAGTTGAGTGTGACTGAGAAAAGCTTCACATTGGAAGTATGATTAAAAACCATAAAATAAGAATTCCCCAACATATAAGAGTGATCAGGAAGGGAGACAAGAGCTATCCGATGGCCAGTCACTTTGAACAATATCATCAGAGGTCCTTATTAGGGTTGAAGTAAAATGGGATCAAACACATAAAAGCTCACCTCCAAGGAGGTGATAGAGAAAAATAATTGAGAAGAGAAGATTCCAGATTAATTTTGACTTTGGGTACAGAGATACCATGGGGACACAATACAGACACAGAGCTTTATGTACATTTATAGGTCTTGGATAATGAAGGTACACTTTGAATGTTTGTGTGCCAATGTGTCTTATCTTATTTTAATAGATTTATTTAGCCATTATGTCTGATGTAGAAAAAGAGTACACAGAAATTTAATTCCAGATACAGAATCGTGGGAAAAGTACAAAAACAAATGTTCCACAGACCTAGAAAGAAGAGTTGTAAACTCTTGAGGTTTTTTTTTAAATATACAAGGAGTTCCCTTTTATAATAACTATTTATTAATCACCCAGCACTTTATTTTAACATCCAGCACTTTATCCCTACAGTCCATAATCAGGACATTGGAATAAGCATTTTAATGTCTAATATCAGGATTAGTGCAATACATGGAGCATTTGGCACTTCGCCCTTACATTTATGTAAATAGAGTACCTGAGCATATGGGCAACTAATCAATGAGCAATAAACTTAGGAAAGCACTTTAGTCAGCACCTAGGACTTTACATATTGACCTATATACTTGATTAGAAAACTTAAGTCTATATTCAGGACATTAATATAAGCACTTTAAAATCATATGTGAGGACCAGTGCAATAAATAGAATAATCAATGTGGAATAAATTCAGGATAAGCAATTGACACTTAATTTTTCTTTAAGGCTCAGTGATAATTGAAAAATTAAAATGCATAATGGAAGAATTGGCATTTTAATTAGGGAACCAGCTCATGATGGTAACCAACATAAAGATAGCCATAGTGTGCAGTACATTAATTAGGGAAAACACCAATGACTTTATAGATCATATATGCACAGGCACATCAGTTGTAAACCAGTGCAAAATGATATGTGTATAAAAAATTGAGAACCCAATTGATAAAATGAAGGAGTACAACCATTACATATGGTAGACATAGATACTCCATTTTCTCGCCTCTAATCATATATTTCAAGCCTTATGAGGGAGATTCCCCCCTCTTTTCTCTTCCCCTAATATGGTAGCAAGAAACTGTTACACCATTATTTATAAATTTTTACACATATGGCACTTTTAATTCTGACTTTAGAAGCATCCTCTATATAAATTGTGTTTAACAATATAGACATATATTATGGCACTGTCATGCATTAATTATTTTTATGTAATCATGTGGGAAGACAAAATGAGAAAACATGCTAAAACTGAATAGATACAATCTCGTTATAATGTTGAATAAGAATGATAGTAACATGAAATGAGATACTCGTTAAAATTCTTGGTCTTGTAAGATTTAATGCGTTTCATGGATGGTAATGGAAGTTGAAAATTGTGGATCTTATAACCATATTTGAATGTTTCGATGATTGAAATACAATTATATTGACACATATTGTGATTATGAAGCTGGAAAATGGATGCCATGGAGTATTGTTACAATGAGAATGTTAGCTAGTGGTTATTTTGGGCTGCAGGAAGCGATGATGGACAAAAGTCCTACCATGTAAATAAAAAATGGACACCATGAATGCAACATAGGTTTAGTGGAAGACGTTCTGCCGAAATGCGTCAGCCGTGATATTTTTTATGCACCCTTGTTAGTTTTGTGTCTTTACAAGGCTAGTAATACATTTTTGTTTTTTGCACAACTTATTGGCCTTTTCGCCCCTTTGTTGTCTGTGCTGCAGTTACCGCTGACACGGAAACCGCAGCGTGGAGCATGATATATATATATATATATATGTATATATATATATATATATATATATATATATAAAATACAAAAAGAGTTGCCTCTAGGTGGGATGCACTCCCAGGTGGAAATTACGCCAAAGCAAGGGCACATGCCACGAACAAAGTCCTTTTCTGGTTTCCTGCCAGACGCGTTTCTGGCCAACGCCCTCTTCAGTGGCAGACCATGTGACGTGACGGCATGCGGCAACCACCAGTAAATCCCCGTAATAATAATGCTCAGGTGAACCACCTGAAGCAATGCTTCCTGGGACTGGTGGTTCAGTAAAACCCAAGTGGGTCGCCACCGTCACTCACATTCAAAAATGTCTTTAGAAGGATTGCCGATGTTCGCGCCGGCACCCCTGCATATAACAGGCACCTCCTGTTCCACAATTAGCTGCCCCAATAAAGCAGCCGCGGACCCGCAAGTGTTTCGCGGTGGTGCATCCCGCGACCACGCAGGCCGCTATACAAAATACAAAAAGAGTTGCCTCTAGGTGGGATGCACTCCCAGGTGGAAATTACGCCAAAGCAAGGGCACACGCCACGAACAAAGTCCTTTTCTGGTTTCCTGCCAGACGCGTTTCGGGCCAACGCCCTCTTCAGTGGCAGACCATGTGACGTGACGGCGTGCGGCAACCACCAGTAAATCCCCGTAATAATAATGCTCAGGTGAACCACCTGAAGCAATGCTTCCTGGGACTGGTGGTTCAGTAAAACCCAAGTGGGTCGCCGCCGTCACTCACATTCAAAAATGTCTTTAGAAGGATTGCCGATGTTCGCGCCGGCACCCCTGCATATAACAGGCACCTCCTGTTCCACAATTAGCTGCCCCAATAAAGCTGCAGCGGACCCGCAAGTGTTTCGCGGTGGTGATCCCGCGACCAGGCAGGCCGCTATACAAAATACAAAAAGAGTTGCCTCTAGGTGGGATGCACTCCCAGGTGGAAATTACGCCAAAGCAAGGGCACACGCCACGAACAAAGTCCTTTTCTGGTTTCCTGCCAGACGCGTTTCGGGCCAACGCCCTCTTCATTGGCAGACCATGTGACGTGACGGCGTGCGGCAACCACCAGTAAATCCCCGTAATAATAATGCTCAGGTGAACCACCTGAAGCAATGCTTCCTGGGACTGGTGGTTCAGTAAAACCCAAGTGGGTCGCCGCCGTCACTCACATTCAAAAATGTCTTTAGAAGGATTGCCGATGTTCGCGCCGGCACCCCTGCATATAACAGGCACCTCCTGTTCCACAATTAGCTGCCCCAATAAAGCAGCCACGGACCTGCAAGTGTTTTGCGGTGGTGCATCCCGCGACCAGGCAGGCCGCTATACAAAATACAAAAAGAGTTGCCTCTAGGTGGGATGCACTCCCAGGTGGAAATATATATATCAGAGAACTCTGGGTAGTTCCCAAGTTGAGGTGGAAAGCAGCTTCTCCATACAGCACCCCCAACACCAGCGACACTCTAAATTTGCTCACCTCAAATGCCTGGTTTCTATCAAAGTTTTTGAAGCATAGGATTAGCACAGTGCTATCCATGCCGAGCTGTAAAATGGCAAAAGCTTTTTACCACTCCAGACACAGTATTTCAGCTTTGAATTGGTAAAATACCAACCAAGCCAACCTGAAATGAATAAAAGCAACCCCTGACACATGTTTCGCTATAATTATAGCTCTTCAGAGAGGTTTAGTTTTGTCCAGACACAAGGGAGCACCCAGTATAAGTCAAAACAATACCCTTTCAGGCATAAAGTGACAAAAGCCTTTTACCACTCCAGGCACAGTCTTACAGCTTTGAATTGGTAAAAGACCTGGCTTGGCAGTTCTGGCTGGACTGTTCCCATGAGGAACAGGGTCAAGACTGATTTGCATATGGCTGGGTCTGAACTGGGGTGGCAAAGTGAGCTAAAGAACGATGATGGATTCAACCCAGATCTGTGACTGGGGGTGAGTGTCTGAAAAGTTTCAGCGCACTGTCCATCATCTCCTTGTGTTTGAGATATAGATATATATATATATATATCATTTTTTTTTCATGCCCTGCTCTTATGACCTCACATATTACATCATCCCTGACATTAAATTACATCATTGATGACATCTCAGATGACATCTTTGAAGACGTCACTAATGATACCATCTAGCGATTCTGACAACGTCCTATAGGATTAGTGGACTTGAAGTTATTGAACACAATACATCTATGGCCAATTTTCTGTCTCCAATCACGTGATAATAGGATATACCTATTTTGCTTGTTTCAAATGAAAGAACTGCAGGATTTATATTGCTAGATCTTTATTAGATTATAAGACATAAGACAGTGCAATCTATGCATAAAAGCCTGTCTCTGATTTCCTTGGTAAATACAACATGTGATGTCACTACTCACTACTTATAAAGAAATGATGAAGTTGCTTAACTATTATAAGTTATTATACTTAACATCTGACAACAATTCCTGCTGCCAGAGCCAGCAGCAAGGGTGAAAGGCAATTCATGGAACATAATTACTGCTGCAATTTAATCAAGGAAAATGGAAGCTCAGCTTTTCCTCTTTATGATTTCCTTTTTCTAAAATGAAAAAGTGATCAGCAGAAAAAGAGATATTTATGGCAACACGTTTCCTTTTTTTTACACTATAGGTCATTATAGGAGAGATAGAATTTCTTCATGTTTTCACACATTTATGAGGTACAGCATTTAATAATCTGATAAATTAAATAGATTCTAATACCTTTTTGCAAAAATGACTGCTTGTTAGTGTGTTTAATTTCATGCAACAGATTGTGCTTTATCCCTCTTGACTGCAAAGATATTGAAAGAGCAAGACACCAAGGTTTTAAGTGGTTTGAGGGAAGGGTGGTAGTGTCACCATGTATTATAAGGAATAAAATACTCTCTTCTAGACATTAAAATAATATTGCAAGTCACCTCAGAGTTCCATGACATTATAAAGGAATTTGGCCTCTGGCTCATTTCTCTATATGGTCATGGAATTCCTCAGTGATTTACAATATCCTTATAATGTATGGGAGGGGGCACATTTTCCTATATATTACAACCATATGTAATTGCTGTCTGATTTTTGGAGACCTGAGATCAGTTTAAGTTTGGGAACATATATACAGTCTCATTACAATCAATCAATCAATCAGGGGTTGTAAAGTACAGCTACTCACCCGTTAGGGTCTCAAGGCGCAAGGGGGGGGCGTTGGGGTCATCTGAAGAGCCAGGTCTTGAGGTCCTTCCTGAACTGGAGCAGTGTAGGGCTTTGCCGGAGTTGGAGTGGGAGGTCGTTCCAGATCTTGGCTGTGAGGTAGGAGACGGACCTCCCACCCACTCTGGTCCTGTAGATGTGTGGGACTGTGGCCAGGGAGAGGTCGGCTGATCAGAGGTTTCTCTTGGGGGCGTGGAAGGAGAGACGATTGTTAAGGTATGCTGGTCCGATGTTGTGGAGGGCCTTGTATGCGTGTGTGAGGAGCTTGAAGTTTATTCTTCTTTTGATGGGGAGCTAGTGGAGATTGCGGAAGTGTTGGGTGATGTTGTTGTGCCGGGGGATGTCAAGGATTAGTCTGGCTGTGGCGCTCTGGCGCGGAGCAGTTTTTTCTTGAATCCGGCATAGAGGGCATTGCCGTAGTCCAGTCTGCTGGTGATGAAGGCGTGTGTGACCGTTTTTCTGGATTCGGAGGGGATCCATTTGAATGTTTTTCGGAGTACGCAGAGAGTGTTCAAGCAGGCCAAGGATACGGCGTTGATGTGGCAGTTGATTGTGAGCGATGAGTCCAGTATGATGCCGAGGTTACGTGCATGGTCGGTTGGGGGGGGTATCCAAGGGCGGGGGGCCACCAGGTGTCATCCCAGGCTGAGGGGGTGGAGCCAAGGATGAGGACTTCTGTTTTTTCTGAGTTGAGTTTCAGGTAGCTCTTCTTCATCCAGGGGTCAACAGCTTTCATCCCTTCTTGGAAGTTGTGCCTTGTGATGTTGGGTTCCATGGTGAGGGAGAGGTTGACCTTGGTGTCATTAGCGTAGGAGACGATGTTAAGCCTGTGGTTTCTGACGATGGTTGTGAGGGGGGCCATGTAGATGTTGAAGAGGATGGGGCTGAGGGAGGATCCCTGGGGTACTCCGCATCTGGTCTCTGTCGGTTCTGAGAGGTAGGGTGGGGGTCTGACTCTCTGTGTTGTGCCTGTGAGGAATGAGCGTATCCAGTATAGGGCCTTACCTTGGATGCCGACATCGTGGAGTCTGGTGGCTAGTGTGCGGTGGGAATCGGTGTTGAAGGCCACTGATAGGTCCAGGAGGATGAGGGCTGCCATTTGGCGCTGGTCGTTGTCGTCAGTGGTGGCGAGAAGGGTGGGTTTGGTGCTGTGGTTGCTGTGGAATCCAGATTGGGAGATGTCTAGGACGTTGTTGGCTTCGATGAAGTTTGCTAGCTGGGTGTTGACGGTCTTTTCGATTTACGATGACCTTGGCTGTGAAGGGAAGCAGGGAGATGGGCCTGATGTTCTTGAGGTCCGTCAGGTTTGCGGAAACTTTCTTCAGGAGGGGGTTGACTTTGGCATGCTTCCTGTCATCCGGGAATGTGGCGGTCTCAAGGGAGCAGTTGATCGTCCGGCGTAGCTCGGGTGCAATGGCTGTAGCGGCCCTGTGTAGGGGGACATGGGTCTGAGGGTGCTCCGGAGTGGATGCTCTTCATGATCTTTGAGGTGTCTTCTGTGGTGAGCGGGGTCCAAGTGAGTAGGGTCTGTTGGGTGGCATTGCTGGGGGGAGGCTGAGGCAGTGCCGAGGGCTTGGTTGTCGAAATTGTCGTAAAGCGTCTTGATCTTGAGGTAAAAGAAGAAGCTGAGTCTGTTGCAGAGGTGTTGTGAGGGGGGTCGTCTGTTATTTTGCTGTCAGGTCTGGCAAATTCCTGTATGATGGAGAAGAGTTCCTTGAAATTGTGGGCATTGGTGAGGATTCTGCCTTGGAGGAAGTTTTTTTGTGTGGATTTGATGAGTTGGTCGTGTGCTGTGGTGGCTGTTCTGTAGGCGGTGCATGTTTCAGGGGTTTTGCTGTTTCTCCATGTCTTTTCAAGTTGTCGGCAGGAGCGCTTGGATTCTTGGAGTGTCGCGGTGAACCAGCTTGCTTTCTTGTTGTGTCGTCCTGTAGCGTTCTTGAGGGGGGTGAGTTTGTCAGTGCAGCTGGTGATCCAGCAGTGGAGGTTGCTTGCCATGGTGTTGGCATCTGGCATCGTTGGAGGTGGAGTGCTGGTAAGGGTGGAGGTGAGATGTTCTTTGGTGACTTTGTTCCAGCTTCTGAGGGGGAGGCGGCGCGAGTGCTTGTGTACAGTGGGTTTTCTAAAGGAGAAGTGGATGCAGTGGTGGTCAGTCCAGAGAAGTACTGTGGTGTGGCTGTAGGAGACGCTGTTTCCTCCTGCAAAGACGGGGTCAAGTGTGTGTCCTGCTGTGTGCATGGGGGTGGTGACAAGTTGCTTCAGTCCTAAGATGGCGAGGTTCTCTAGAAGGGAGGTGGTGTTGGGGTCGTGGTGGTTGTCCAGGTGCAAGTTTAGGTCTCAGAGTAGTATGTAGTCTGTGGAGGCGAGGGCGTGGGGTGCGATGAGGTCAGTGATGCCTTCGGTGAAGGGAGCGCGGGGGCCAGGCGGCCTGTATATGAGGGTTCCGTGGAGAGTTGTTTTGGGGTTGGTCTGGATCTGGAAGTGGAGATGTTCCAGGGGGGCGAGGTGTCATCCGGGTTGGTGGTTGTCATGCGGAGGGAACTTTTGTGGACAATGGGGATGCCTCCTCCTGGACAGGTGGGACGGTCTTTTCTTAGAATCTTGTAACCGTCGGGAATGGCGGTTGCAATGTCGGGTGCGGAGTTGGCGTGGGTCTAGGTCTCTGTGAGGAAGGCAACGTCGGGCGTGTGGGTGTTGAGGAGGTCCCAGATTTCTATGGCGTGTCTGTGCAGGGAATGCACATTGAGGAGAATGCAGTTCCATGGTTTGTGTGCAGTGGCGTCCAGTAGGCTGGGGGCTGCTGCTGGGGTCCGGAGGTGGGTGAAGGTGCAGCGGCAGTGTTGGCAGGAGATTGGGCCTGGGGTGTTGCTCGGCATCGAGAGCTGGCAGTTGTTGCTGTGTCCAGGGTTGAGAGCGTGGAGGGTGCTGGGGTCGTACCTGAGGTGAGTCGGGGAACCAGGGTCCCTGGTGCTGGTCGCGGTCAGGTCATTGACGGGTGCAGACGGGATTGCCTTTTGCGTGTCAGCGGCGTGCCTGCTGCGCAGGCCGTGCAGCGGCCACCATTAAGTAGGGGTCGGGGGAGGGCGGTCAGCTGGGAGGCGGGAGCAGGAAGGACACGCTAGAGGGGGGAGGGGCAGCAGCAGTGGGGAGCGCGGGAAGGAAAGAGCCAAAAAAAAGAAAAGGAAGCACATGGACAGTGGGGGCAAAAGAGAAAAGGAGAGTAAAAAGAGAGAGAGCAAACAGAGAAGAAAGGGCACAGAGGGCACAGACAGAGAGCGGAACAGCAGAAAAGCAGAGTGCTCTTCCACTGGACCACCAAGGATGAAGCGCAGGCAGGAGCCTACAGATGGAGGAGGGCCTCGAACACCTACCTGGCACGGAAGCTCCAGGCTCAGAGAACATTCCCTCAACAGTGGAGCTGCGCGGGGAGAGCAGTCACACCGACCAGGTAGGTTACAATATCTCTGTATCCTTACCTTAACAAATAAGTATGTTAGTGTTGTTATACCTAGTGGATACTTGTGCTGTCAGGGTCTGGATTTGTGAACTTCATTTATCTTTTAATTTTTCTTTTTTGTCTCATCCAAGATTGGTCTCAGACCCTATGAATGAGAATCTACTTGAATGAACCTGGATGGAAAAATGTAAAGAAATGAAAAGTAAAAGGGGAGCAGTGTGTCCTATACAATTTCAGAAATTACAGAGAGACAGTCTATTTGCACACCTCATTTGTATGAACTGCCTCTAAAATGTGTGACTTTGAAATTGCACATTTTGCTCAATTTCCGTAAACATGCTTTTGGGGAAGGTGGTGTTCCTCAAACAGTTTGATAGTAGGGCTGCTTTGAGGGACCATGAACATATTTAATCAATGCATCTCCAGAACGGCCTGCAAAACCTATATTTTTTAGTTTTGTGCAGATGGATTTACACCCCACCTGCATCAAGGTTCAGCAGCTGTCACTGCCAGAGCCTGGGGGGTGAAAGCCTACCATTCATATGGATGCACATGCTGTGCCTTGGATCCTGCTTTGCGAGGGAAGGGATTCATAACCGCACTTCATGTTGCCAGCACTGAACAAACTACATGGGTTGTTAGCAGTGCTTAATTTGAGCCGTTGTATGCAAGTGGTGCACACTGGAAGTCATTCCTGGGGACCAGCACTAATTTTTCCTCAACAGACTTGGATTCAGAGGAAGAGAGAGAAAAACACAAAAGGGAAAAATAAGGAGAAAGAGAAAAACGAAAGAACAATGACAAAAAGAAAAATCAGGCATGAAAAAGAACCTGCAAGAGTGAGATAAAGAGGTAGGGAGAGTCTGGTGGCGGATTAAAGAGGCATGAGGTGGAATCAAGATTACGTAGCCTTGGTACACACAGCCCGACTTTTCTTAGCTCCTGACAGGCGCTAAGAAATAAAACTTTCGGTCCCGCGCTTATTTGTTATTTTGTTTTTCAATAATTAAGTACTGGTTGTTGGGATACAAAGAGTTACAGCGATGACAGTGGGTGCTGCAGGAAAACTGCTGTCACCAAATGTAAATTACAGATTAAAAATCAATGATTTTTTTTACATTGTATGACAATCTACATTTCGAATTAAAACCGATTCATCTGCAAAGGCTCTTATTGGAAATAGAAGATACAGGTCACTATATAAAACAATTTTGTTTCCATTTTATGAGATGCATTTTTTTATTTTTTTAAAATCATTATTTACTTGAAATTCTATTCCTTCATGTAGCGTATACTTCAATCAGTCTGATGACAAGTAGTCCACCTCAAGCTCAGAGGATCTTTCTTTATTCCACTGTCAATTTTGCATCCACTTGTCTTCGACTGCTTTCTTTTATTACTTTCTGTCATTTCTGGACACTGTTTTTTGCCATGTCTGTGTTGCCCCTGACAGGATCTAGTGTATTCTTTGTCACTTCATCTCTTCAGAGGATTCTGAGACCTCTACATTTGGCAGACATCCCCAAGACATGCTATGGAGCCGCCATGTGAAGGCTTCCACCAGTCAGAACATCTCCGATCCCTGCTGGTGACATTCCTTTTGTGGCATCCTACATGTCACTTTATCAAGATACAATAGGTTGCCTTTTGTCTTTTCATTCTGTCACCATTATCCTTGACAAGTACTGTATTTCTCAGGTGGACAAACTTGATGCTGTTATAGAAAGTGCAATGGAAAATGCTGATTTTTCCCTTTTGCCCTTTTGAGTACATTGTTATGAAATGTGTAACCTTAAACAGGTTGTTTCTTGAAAAGCTATACACTAGGGCCACATTATGGGGTTCATCAACCTGGTTTACACCTGTGAGCACCTGCATTAATGGATTGAGCAAAAACCATTCATTACCAACAAACAAAAACACTACGTCCAGTGTGCACAAGCACTTTCTAAGATATGGCATGCACTGGATACAACTCTGCATAGAAGCACACAACTGCTCTATAATTTTGAGCGCATGAGCCCCAAAACCTTGAGAGAGGTCATGAAGGTCACCACAAACAGGGTGCAGTCGCAAATTGCACCAACCATCATAGGAAGCCATCACATTCCACCTCATCATGGCCCAGGGTGATGTGAATCCCTTCTGTGATGCAGACCCCACAACCTTTGCCATGTTCTCCACATCTATGCCTGGGCACCCCCGGCCCGACTTGTATGTCAGACAAACCTGCGTTAGGTGACTTACATGTACTACCGAAGACAGAATATATTTGTGGGAGGAAGTTTCTTTTCCTAATGCCACTCTTTCAGTTGCCTCCATTGAAACAAGAAAAGCCCTGGGGAGTGGGGAAAACATACCTTGTTGACCCTCCTCACCATACTTGACTCCTGCGCATACCGCTGGTAACTTTTGGAGAAGCTCAGCGGCAGCATGAGACATATATTTAGCCTTTCTACTACCCATAAAAAGAACAAAAACATCCGTATATTGTGATAAAAGATGGACTCCTGGTGTGAGTACTCAAAATTGAGAAAGCCACGGATGACACATGGAAGTAACTGATGGTTTCACAAACCTAATAGGAAATTGTGGCCAAAAGCCCCCCCCCCCCCAAGGCCTCACTCCTAGCTTTGCCTATTATCAAAGTCCTTTTTGAGAAATAGATTTATCCAAATACTGGAACCATTCAAGCATGTATATAAGTACATGTTAGTCAGCTTGCATTTCACCACCAGGTTCCCAGAGGCTGTCCTCCCAGGAGCATTATCACCCTGGCAGCACTTAATGTCTTACTCCCCAATTTGTTTGCTTCTGATTCCCTTCTGTAATCTTCACAGACCAAGGTACTGACCCCATAGTGAAGGTGATGAAGGAAGTCAAAAACCGTCACAGCTGTGTACCATCATGAAATAAATGTCCTGGTGGACTGACTACTCAAGAGATGGAACTAAAACAACTAAAAAAGGGCATTGAGAGGATTTTCTGCCTTGGGCCCTCTTTGTGGCTAGACAACCTAGGCCTCAATGAGATGCCGGTCCTTTGGACCACAGAGAGAGCAAAACTTGGAAAAACATGGTAATTAATTAATTAGAAAAAAAGAAGAAATTCCAGAATGATTAATATGACTACGAAGAAGGGAGAAACAATACCTTTGCATGGTCATCTGATGCTGCATGAAAAGAGCACAGCAAATACCAAAGAATGCAACACAGACTGAAGAGCATGATGAAAGAAATGAGAGTACCACATTTAGTACCACATTTAGTTCCTGTGGTGTGAAGCAAGGTTTTTTTTTGTTTGCAATATAATCTTTACTGAGTTTTATGAGAGCATTCAGATTAAATTACATGCAGTCTTGATGTCAAATCCATTACAATAAGTAAATTGAAGATTTGCAAAAGTAGTTGCATTACTATTCTTTATTCCCCAGGAAATGACCTGTTCATACTCAATTCCTGTACTTATGCCGATTCCACACCCAGACTCGCATGAGACACAGTTAAAAGTTCAGTAACCATGTTCCCCCAGCCTCAGTCTCACAGACTACCATAACAGCATAAAACAGATTGAGCGTATCTGCCTGGCAGTAACCCTACTGCTTCCGGCACTCAACATCATTGCAGACCCTCAGGGCGATCACGCAACCGGAGGATCTGTCAATGCATAGCCCCCCACGCCCTCAGGTCATCCTCCAATTTATCGTCTCTCCTCACATGTTTTATGTGTGATTCCTCAGCCACTGCCTATTCCGAAATATCTGTAGGTTAGTCTCTATAACTCAAAAGCTCCGGCGCCAACCATTTGATAGCACTGCAGCGCTTAGTCAGCACCAACCTCAAAAGCAGAAACTTCCTACTCAGCTTTTTCTTAGTCTGGGGTGGGAGAATGCCAAACAAGACTTGTTTAATACTAAGCTCGTAGCCCCATTTATTTTGTCTATCACTTCCTGCCAGAATGGTGCCAATGACAGGCATGACCATGCCATGTGGAGAAAATCTGCCTCCCCCCCTCGCACCGGAAGCAACACGTGGCGTGGGCTGAATATATGGCATGCAGAGTTTTGGGTGTAAGATACGCTTGGTGACATTATTATACTGTATCATTTTGAAACAGGCATTGTATGAGACTCTCCGCACCCCCTTGTGCACCCTCTCCCTTTCAGTGGTCATGATAGGCTCCAATGTCTCCACATAAGCCTTGTATTTTTAACAGTGGCACTGGAATATCTTTGTGCAAAGACTGATATATGTTTGATATCAGCTGCTTTCCTCCTGCCGTAGCCAACATTACCAACAATGTCGGCGATGGGGGTGGTGTTTCTGGAAAGCACGACCAGATCTCACGCGCTGTCACCAAAATCTTTGCATATTGAAGATGCTGCCCAGTACCAGGGCAAAGGTCTCGATAGCGTCCTCTCAAGTTACAGACTGGCCATTAGGATAAAGGTCCCCCAGTGAGGGTCAGCCACCCATCAGCCACCGTGTCACCGACATAGTTTGGGTCATTTTCACGAAAGGTTGCAATAGCTAGATGTGCAGATCTGGTGCATAGAGCGTTCATCTGATCACGCGCTTCACCGCCTGCTCCCAAATTCTACACACCTGCTGCACTACATATGGCCTGTCAGGCGGCACCCCAGCACCCCTCATCAACAGGGTAGCCTGTGTCTCAGTACCATAGGTGCCTTTTAGGAGACGTTTTTCCCTTTTATCATAGGGACTTAGCCAATGTACAGCATGCTGTGAGTGAGATGCCATACAGTACAATTCCATAATCGGAATCTTTACACCCCGCCCGTCCGGTATGGCCATTTGAGTGTGGAGAAACCAATCCATTTTTGTTTATTCGCCAGAACAGTTCGTTTATTTACATATCTAAGTCAAGAAAATAGTGCAGAGGGATTTCGTACATTGTGCCCTGCAGGATGTACAGACACCTTGGTAACATAATAATTTTCACCAGGGCTACCCTGCCCATAAGTGTCAGGGGCAGTGTCTTCGAAAACCAAACGACAGGTCATAGACCCTCTATCATCCTACCAATACTGGGGTCTGGAAAGTCTTGCTCTGCGTAAGCAATCCTAATACACAGATAGCACACCTCCTTCTTCTCCCAGTGTAGACCCACCACTAACTGCTGACCCACCTGCACCTCCCTCAAAGTGCCCAGGAGCAACAGCCTGGACTTAGTGTGGTTGATGTGGAGTCCCGAAACCTCACCGGATTTGGTCATGGCTTGCAACAATATGTGCACAGAATATTCTGGCTGGCGCAAGTAAAGTAAAGTGTCAACTGCATAAAGAGAGATCACATGGTTGGTCTCTCCCACCCTAATGCACCAGGGGCCAACTACCTGCCTGAGTCTACAGGCCAGAGGCTCCATTGCTAATGTAAACAGCAGTGGCAACAGGGGGCAACCCTGTTGTGTGCCTCTGTACAACATCACCCATCCAAGACCGTCCTCCTCATCCTCACCCCTCACCGTCACCCGTGGGCCTTTACCCATCGCACATATCTGTCACCTTGATCCACTTTTGCTAAGACTGACCACAAATAGCCCCAGGCCACCGACTCGAATGCCTGTTTGATGTCCAACAATGCCAAGGCATACACATTGTATGATAGGTGTGGGGCGTGATACACATGGGAAAGGTATCTCAGGTTACTTAGGCTGTTCCGTCTCAAAATGAACCCACATTGATCGGTGTGTATGTATATAAGTGCTGGGAGGTATCCCAGTAGACGAGTAGGGAAGATTTTGCTCAGTATCTTCAAGTCTACATTTAACATAGAGAGGGGATGGTAAGATGAGGCCTCCACAGGGTCCTTGTCCATCTTAGGAATCGCAAACACAATCGCCTAACTCATGAAGGCTGGGAGCCAACCCCTTTCCAAGTCCTCATTATACACCTCAAGTAGCTTGTTCGCCATTGTGCCAACGTTCCTATGATAAAATTCTGCTGGCAGCCCATCACCCCTGGGACCTTCTCCATTTTCAGGCTACGTATGGCTGTGAGAATCTCCACTCTGGATAAAGGAGTATCCAAGACCTTGGGGTCTCCCTCCACGAGCCAAAGCATCTCCACCCCTGCCAGATACATCTAGCCGGCCCCCATGATCCCACTCAGCGGGGCTGAGTATATTTAGTGTGAGTGGGCCGTTAAGGTATCATTGATGTCCCACTGCATGCTCACGAGCTCCTTAACCGACAATATTGGGGTGTGTTGGACTTTACTTCTTACCAGTTGGGCAAGAATCCCTTACGCTTTGTCCCCCTATGCATGGAGCTTCTGTCTGTAGGTGGTATAAGAGAACTTCTCCAGCCTCTGCCAGTTGTCTAGAAGGTCTCTCCTACACTTCTGCCAGCCAGGCAAACTATCGGGATCTGTGGGCAGATCCTTTTCAATATCAGGTTGTTCTCATGTCTACCGAAGCTCCGTTCTAGTTGTATCTTGACACCATATGTGGTTTTTAAGCACTCCCTTCGAAGAACCACCTTCATGGCATCCCAGGCTGTGGCTCTACTTCCTGCACTGCCCCAGTTTTCCTCAAAGTAATGTGACAGTGTCTCGCTCACCATAGCCGGGTCTGTGAGTGCCTCCACCCTGAGCCACCAAAGTGGGATCGCTTCCCCCCCATGCTTAGCCCATGAATAGCGGGGAGTGATAAGATAGATATCCTGCCAAGTATGACACCTCTATCACACCCTGTACCAGGGTAATTGAAAGGAAGCAGTAATCCAAACGACTATAGGTCCCAACCATAGGTGTAAAGCAGGAGTATGTCCTCTCCCCTAGGTGTCTCACCCTCCAACTGTCCACCAGCCCCAGCCCCATCAGTGCATCCTCTAGTGCCCCCATCATGGCTGGCTTAGTATTTAATTTGGGGGGATCCTGGTCAATCACACCGTTCAAGACACAGTTGCAATCACCTGCCATAATAAGGTCTGCTGCAAGGTACTCAGTCGCCGCAGATGTGACTTGACTATAGAAATCCAGGCTATCTTTGTTATGGATGTAAACATTTATCAAGCAAAGATCCCTCCCCCCTGTTGTCCTGAAGAGAATTACATATCGCCACTCCACATCTGCCTTATGACTCTGATAGCGAAATGGGACCCCAGGAGCTATCCAAATCAGTGCCCACCTAGCAAATCTAGAGTAGGAAATTAAGTAGAGCTGGTCTCTCTCCCCCGTCCATAGGTGTCTTATACAATGGCCCCAGATGTGTGTTTCTTATAGGAAGGCGATGGAAATTCCATACCTTTTTACATATGCATGACGTTTATCCACCGGACCCAGACCTCTGACATTCCATGTCAACATTTTCAGTGTAGTGCTAGCCATCATCGTTGGTGTTTCGGACACCCATCTCCACCCCCGGCAGCTGGCTGAGAGAGTGGTCTTTGCGGCCTCAACAGATACTGATATGTGCTAGAGTAGGTCAACACCCCCAAGAACAACAAACCAACCAATACACATATAACCCAAAACATACCCCCCCACCACCAAGCAGCACATCCAAATACCCCAACACTGCAACCAGCAGGCTGGGAGACAGCATCAACCGCCCCATCCCTCACATCCAAGCAAAGCATCCCACAAAATAACCTTTGTCTTGCAAGAGGAACTCCATCCAGGGGGAGCCGCAAGGCCTAGCAGGCACTCAACGTCCCCCCATAGACTGAGTCCCTCGCTCCTACCCCACCAGCATAGTGAACTTTAAGTATACATTTAACACCTCATACCAGCGAGACTTACAGTACAGTGTAGCAGTACGGACATCATAAGAGTACAATGCAATCAATTATGACTAGTCTGACCTCCAGATCAAAAATCATCAGGCCAGAAGTGATTCACCCATATAAACCTCCAATGGCCCTCTCTAATCCATCACAGCATCAAGGTGGGCCCGCAACCATGCTGTCACTGTCAGTACTCGGATTACTTCTCCGTTGCAGGATCGATTCCCTTGTGTCCAGCACCACTTCAGTGTCCATGAGTGTGCCGTCAGGACAGACAACAATTCTACCTGACCGCCCAGTTCTGTCCAGGCATGTCCCTCCTCTGCAGGCATTCAGATTGTTGCACTAAATTCCGAGTGATCCATTTCCTGCTGGAGTAGGTCCGGCGTGCAGCCTCTGCAAGAGTATCCATCCAGTCATTTGCCTTCCCAGGTGTGACAAAGAACAGGACATTTCGCTCATACTGCACTCCTAGTTTAGCAGGGTTCATCAAGCTTTATTTCAGGGAGATGTTCCGGAGCCTTTTTTTAACAGACATCTAGTCCTTTCTCTGCTCCTGAACCTTTTTAGTGTAATCAGGGAAGATTGAGATGTTCCTGCCTTTGAACTGGGGTGGGCCCTGCACCTGAACATGTTGCACGATGGCATCACAGTCCTGATAATTGAACAGGCATACTATTATGGCCCTTGGGGGCGCCCCCGGGCACGGAAGTGGAGCCAGAGTCTGGTGCACTTGTTCAATAGTAAAGAGTTTAGACAGATGTTTAGGGCATAGTGAGTTGACGATGCGGTCTTTGAGAAATAGTTCAGTGGATTACCCTTCCACTTTCCCCGGGAACCCAGTAAAGCACAGGTTATTCAGGTGTGATCTGCCTTCTGAATTCCCCACCTGAACCTCCAAATGTTCCATTACCAATTCTGCTGCATTGCCCTCTGCTGTGGTAACCCTCTCCGCCACTTTTCGGAGGTCGGCCCACAGTAGGTTGACGTCTATTGCCACAGAGTCAATTTTTACCACCATTGCCTCCCGAGTGCCCTTGAGCTCAGCCATAAAGTCAGCCAAAGTAGGAGCCTAATCCTGTGCTGCCCTCCGGGCCCCTAGCCTCCTCCTCAGGGTGCAGCGCATGAGTGTAGTATCCTATTTTGTTTGCCTGCACGGGCTTGGGATTCCCCATTCTGTGCTGCAAAGCAGTACTTGATGCTCCTCAAGAGTCTCCTGTCCGGACAGAGTGCACCCCTCCGCACACACCTCTCCTCAATCCACTCGCAGCGCAGCACTGGAAGCTCAAGCTTTCTTCCCAGGGTCGGCCCCTAGTCCTGTCTCACAGAGGTGCTAGGTGACTGATTCCTTCCTTCCAGCAGCAGCATTCCCTCTCCACCGGGCACAGGGTGGCAGTGCTGCTACATGACTCATTGGAGCGGGAATGGCATTCGTCCCCATGAGCTCAGTCTCAGCATAAGTTGTTCACAGGCCTGGTGAGGCACACTCCCCTCCTTACAATCTCAGGCCAGGCTCATGGTCCTCTCCCCATACCTTCAAACAGACTGCACCTCCACAATTGGGCAAGGACATCAGTGCATCTTCCTGTGTCCCCTCATCAGGCCAATCGCAGCCTTTTTGGGAGACAGTCCCAATGCAGAGTGGATTTCTCAGGCCCCGGCCTCCCCAGAATCAAGTCACGCAGCCTGCTCTAATCCTTGTGCAGTATTCAGACCATTCATCAAGTAGTGCCCTGGGCCTACCGCTAGGTGCTCCACCTCCAGCCCACTCTTACTGCCTTGATTCTCCGCTTCCTTCACGCCACTCTGCTCCAAAAGTGGGTCCTGCCCAGTAACCAAAAGGATTCACCACTTTTTTGCCAGCACCACTTCCAGACCTTCTGCTGTGCCAGGGTACAATCAGTGCACAGCCGGCAGGTCCCAGAGATCTCTTCCCAGTACCTCCTCACACCGGGTGTCCGCAGTATTTGCGCTGCTTGGCTCCCTAGGTGGGCCCCTCCGCAGGGCCTTGCTATGTGTTACCCAGCGCTGCTACCAGATCTCCTATGGCGCCGGGGTGTAATCCAAGCAGCGCCTGAAGGTCTTTGTGTTTTGGTGGTGTGCCGCCCAGGGCCTGCGGAGCTCGCCCTAGATGCAGCAGCCGCAGCCCGCACCCATTCAGAGTGGCCTCACATCCCATGCGGCGCAGTCTCATAATGCCGCAAACTCGAGCCGCACTGCTAGTCGCTGCGGAAACCCCCACTGACAGTTTCACCACAGGCCATGTCTCTCAGCCGCTCCTCCCAGCACCGCACTCCAGATCACAGAGCCCTCTACGGATTGCACAACTCAGCTCACGCTCTCAGCAAGCGCCTCTTGCTGCTCAATTTTCACAGTCACACAGGAGAGTGTGAGGAAGAGGGCATTTTATGATCAATAAGAAGGGTCAAAATAGGAAGTAATTAAAAGTAACTATAACACAGAGACAGGAAACTTGATCCAAAACTGACTATGAGTAATGAGAGAGAATGAGCATCATGAATATTTGAACATTAGAACACTGTAATGTTGAGTGCTGCATTGAAGACAGTGGAGTGGTTTAGGCCAATAATGGTTCGCATACCTTTCTGCTTCAACAGTCAAATGATTGTCTTTGTGCTTCCCCTTTGTTAGTTTAGAGCATTCTACCCTGAGAGGGTGGACTGTTCAGTGTTTGGACAAAATATCAGCTTGAAAATTTTGTGAGACAGAAATATTAAAAATGAAAAATCGTGACACACAAATATTGCAATTTCAAAAATATAATTTTCAGGAATATCATAAGTAATATCTTTGGAAATAATTTTGATGTTTTTAATATTGTTTTCATTAATATAGTGGTTAAGATATTGATTTTTTAATTATTTTATTATATTTTAGATGATATATTAATTTTCTGTATCACTATTGTTTATAAACATGTTATTTGTTTTTAAAATATAGCTTGTAATTTTGAGTGAACTCAAATTTTTTTATACATTTTTAATAGTTATTTATAGTGTTGTAATGGGATGTTAGGTTTGTAGGGGGATAAGGTGGGAAGTTAATTAGGTAATAAATATTTAGACAATATTTAATACATTTTATTGAATTATATAATTGACATTTAATATGTAATTTATGTATTACTGATTTTTTTTATTATGTGTTACTTGCGGGCTGTTAGATTTATAGGGGTATAGGGTGGGAAATTAATTTATTAATTATTTGATGAATTTTTGATTATGTAATTAATGGAATACTTATTTAATTCACTTATAATTTAGTTGTGGGCTGCTAGGGTTGTAGAGCGGGAATTTAATTAATTAATAATGAATAAATAATGTATTATTATTTAATTATTTATTTAATTGATTTTTAATTATGTAAAATATAGAATACTGGTTTATTTTACATTTTAGTTGCAGGATGCTAGGTTTTTGGGGTTATAGGGTGGGAAGTTAATCAACTGATAATTAATTAACTACTAATTACTATTTGTAAATTAATTATTTAATTGAATTTTAAATATACAAATTGTGGAATACTTATTTAATTTTATTTTATTTTAGTTGTAGAATGTTAGATTTGTAGGGGTCTAGGGTGGGATGTTAATTAAGTAATAATTAATTAACAATTAATTATTAATTGAAAATTTATTATTTGATTTGTTGTAAAAATATAAGTTATGGAATTGTTATTTTCATTATATTTGTATGTGCAGGCTGCTAGGTTTGTAGGGTACAGAGTGGGAAGTTAATTAATAATGGAATAACAATTATTTATTAATTGATAAGTTTTTTTACTGAACAGTAATTATGTAAATTGATGACTTATTTTTAGCTTTTTACTATATATATATATATATATATATATATTTATATATATATATATATTGGTTTTTTTTAACTGAAAAAACCAAAGGTTACAGGGACGTTATAGTTAGGAAATATAACTAAAAAACCCTTAGAAATTCACTGAAAAAAATAAAGTTTACAGGGACGTTATAGTTAGGAAATATAATTTTAAAAAACTTAGAAATTCACTGGAAAAACCAAAGATTTCAGAGACGTTATAGTTAGGCTCAAGTTTCACTCATACAAAACTAGTGAAATTCAGCAGTTATAGCTAGATGATCTAACTATAACTCACACCCCCGCAATGCACTGCTTTTGACCTCCCATATTACTACACTCATGACATGGTCTGTCGTAGGTATTCTGCACATACACAGAGCTATGCACAGGATAATAGGACCTCGGAGTATAGTGGTGAGCCAACCATAAACCTTAGTACCTACAACCCCAACCCGGCTAGCATTAGCGTCTCATTAGCAGCGCAGCTACCAATGATTAGACAACCCAGAACACAGTATCTCTCTCTCAGGACTCGCAGGAGCAAGGACACCCTTTCGTAACTCACTCATACCTGTCCACAACGTGCGTAATAAGAGTCACTGTATAGTTTAAAATGTTTATTTCAACTATTGTGCTCTAAGATACAATACACGTGTAAGTACTATCAGCATAATGCATAAGAATAAAATAATAAGCATAGTTACAATTCCATAGAATACTAACGGGGTTAGCATTTTATAAAGACAGTGGATATAGGGCTAAATGGCCTGTCCACCCTCCCGTGCTAATAACTAGTTTATTATAAAAACAGAAGACCTCTGGGCATTGTCAGGCAGACCCCCATACCTCAATATCTAGATGCTAGGTTTACATCATCAGACAAGCACAGCTCTTCTCTCTGGAAAGGTTTTTCTCCAAGTGTCCCTGACACGGAAATCACAATATTAAAAGCACACGAATTTCTCCAGTGCAGCTGCAATCACTGTTATGTCTAAGTGCGAGGGGCTGACCAGATCAGCAAGAACAAGTGACATTGTTTTCCGACCTTGTACATGATGTGCAGACACGACCCAAAGCCATCAGGAAGAAGGGTAAAAGGCAAGCAGTTCGAAAATAGCAGAGTCTAGAACACAAGGGCACAAAGAAACGTGCGCAAAGAGGCATCATGGCAGCCAGGCCTAAGCTAACTTAGCAATGCAGTCTATGAGTCCACAAACCACACAACACCCTCCCCTGGTCAGTCCAGTGCAAAGACAGAGGACGAAGACAGAATTCAAATAGATTGAGCAGAACGGTAATGCCTGTTGCGGAATAGGCCCCAATGAAGGACATAAACCAGGATGAAAAATGCAAAAACACAGAATAAAAACTCCAGTGGGGTAGGATGCTGAATGTGGAGACCCCTTAATCAAAAAGAGTGTAAGTGCAGAAAAACGCCACACCTTCCAAGAGGACATCGTTGGAATCGCCAGAAAAAAGAGATGCCATCCAGTTCAATAAATCAAAACTGCATTCATGTTCCTCGCAAGAGGTAGTAGCGAACAGCATTGCGGGACAACTTGCGTGATACTCAATATAACTTCGTTGTAGGAGATTCTGAGCAGCCGCCCAGATATCCCATTGTGCCAAAATTCCAAGTGCAGCCGCACGCGCCATGTAGCCAGGACCGGAACAGTCTCGTTCATGGGCCTCTAAGGGACCTACCAACTGGACAAAATCCGGGCGAGACAGAGACGTATTGGAGAGGCAATAATCCAAGGACCATGAGAAAGGACATCGGATGCAAGACATCACAGGTTGCACGCAAGTGAAATACGCAAAGCGAAAAGAAAGTCTGTAAGATACACCAAGGGTCGCCAATGGCAGGACGCCGAAGCCTGCGAGGAGACGTTCACGGAGCACCCGGAGGCGTCTGTGGTCGAGGTGGGCTCCATGAGGTGCAGCCATTGCGTAGTAAACAAATTAAAAGTAGTATTCCAGCAGCTAACGCTAGGATCAACGGAAAGCCGCCAAAGACGCTGGAAAAAATAGAATGAATAAAAGCTGGTATTACACCAAAGATAGTTTGAAAGGAGGTAACAAGGCCAGAGCCCACAACTTTGAAAAAGTGCACAAGACCTTCAGTGCGAGATGCATTGAAAACGCGGTGAATCAGTTCACCAAAATGTTGTGGGAGGTTGGTGTTTAACAGGGCCTGTATTTCAATGTGAGTACTCGCCACCTGGAGAACGAATGTCTCCCGGGCGGACGTGAGCATAACCTCCTGATTCAATAATAGGGCCTTTATTCTGCTCAATTTATTGAAATCTGCCCTCAAAGTCGGAATGGAAGGCCAAATGGAACTATCTACAATGCCGTGCGGGGGAGGAAAAAGCACATTTTTGCAGCAGACAACTCTGTGGGAAACTGTTACAATATAGGGTATACCGGCAAGCATGCCACAACAGTCCTGATTATTTAGAAGGAGATAGCTGCCATTTGCAAGCACAGTGAAAGTAGGAGAGATAGAAGGAGCAGGAATGCCCTTTAGAACACAAGCAAGATTCGGAGCTGAAACATTACAAGCTCCGTGCAATGTAATGTGTTTGCAAACAAGGGAATGACCCACAGTAGAATCGCATGACTCCCCAGTGAGAAAAACTTCCTTCCCGTCCCTAAGATATTTATACATGAAAGGCAGGGACCACAGTTCATGCAGGAAAGCACTTCCCAAAGGCTGAAAACGACCGACAGGATAATGTTTCATGCAGGAACTAAACTCAAATAAAGAAAAAGGCAAAGCTATAACCCCGTGTACTAGCCACACAGCAGAATCTAATTCTGCTACTGAGAATGGTAAGGGCTCTCTTCTCTCAATATGTAACAGAGTGTAAGCTGCATCTTTCATGGACATAAACTGCTGTTTTTCAGTCAAATTAAAAGTTAAGAATAAGGCAGAGGTGTTTAAAAAGTGCCAAGGAACTTTCCCCATTTTAAGGGTTTACATAGTCCATGCAAACTGCATAACTGAACGCAATTGATTTTGACCATGATATAACACAGAAACATCATCTTGTACAATATCAACAACAGATGAAACAATATTCTCTAACGTGTAAATGCGGGAAGACAGGGTATTAATACTATTGTCTACAACAGCAAGCACTTTTTCTAGATTTGCTTGATCTATTTCCCGAAGACGGGAAGCAGCTTCAATTTGCGAAAGCTTCCAGAGTTCATTATAAATTTCATAAATGAATCTTTTTGGTCGAGGACCACGAGGCCCCAGAACAAAGTCGGACAGATCAATGTTGCCTGATAAGAGGGATAAATGTTGTTTAACAGAATCTAAAGAAGAGTGCTGCAACCACTGTTTACATAATTTACCCACAGAATATGTTGTAACAGTACGAGAGTCAGAAAACCTGGGGTCCGGCCTATCCTGTTTATAACCAGGATGTGTGTCATGAAAACGCAGTTGGCAGGCATTGGATGCTATGGGCCAAGCCAACCAGGGTGACTGTACAACCGTAGACATGTTGAAAGAATTGTTCTGGAACAAAGCTTGTAAAGTTACAATGGAAATATTTAAAAGCAAGCTTTCGTTGGGAGTGGAAGACATTACAGGAATAGAGGGTGTATTTAATTGTTTGGAAGTAGCCAAACCCCAACACGTTGTTTGATAGATGGTTTGATTCAAAAATAGAATCTGGGCTGGGATAAGGCAAGCACGGTGCAAGGCTTCTGTGCCTTGTACCTGCCATGCTTTAGAGCCCCAGATAGATTTTAAGTCAATGGTATCCCGCCAATGTTCATACCCACCCACAGCTAAGGCACTTAAAAAGGAACCCGAATAAAGCAATTTGGTATGGGTCAACATTATTTTCTGAGTAGATGAAGTGTTTAATTTAAAATAATAGGACCCAGGGTTCGATCTATCAAAGTCTGTAAAATAAGTAAACTTATTTCTAAGAATCTGGGAGCTACCTGGTAAAGGGGTCGGACAATGTTCCCATTGTGTGTAATTAAAAGGACCCCGAAGGGTACTTGGTTTATGGAGAAAATGGTTGCCCCAATGCTGGTAACAATATAAGTCGGCATAACTTGCAGAATTTAAATACAAATCCTCAGCATTAAAAGCAGCATAATATTTCAAATCAGAAAATAACGATTCGACAGCATGTACATCCCAATCGTCAGAATGAATATTACTTTTTACAACATCACCCATTGAAACTCGGAGGACATTTGGCACATTAATAATCTCGGTTGGGCCATGAATTTGGAAATTTACTGCATCCCATACGATGCCATCAGCAACTGGAAACGCTGAAATGTTCACAAATGTGTGGTCACGCTTCATGATGTGAGAGGAAGAATGTGGAGCCAAAGTTCCAGCGACACTGTTCACAGCAGAGCGTTCTGGTAAATAGTGACCATTGATGAGTAAGAAAAACACTGTCACAAAGCCAATGGACATGAACAGAAAAATCAGGAACAGTACCAACCAGATGTATGTCCATGGGGGAATTAAAAAATTGTCTCTGAACCAGGATACAAAAATACTGAATCTGGACGGGACAAGTGCTGAGGTGGAAGCTGAGTCAAAAGAATAACGTGTTGGGCTCAATGGTGTCGTTGGCAGATGAGCCACGGACTCGGTGGCGGGATAGGTATACTCGGTCTCCTCGTTGCAGGGGGAATCCGGGTAATCGAGCAAATGTTCTGGCAAATCAACCATCTCAATGGCAACATCAGTGACCGTTCGGGCTGGAAGACCACAAACATTTGTCCTTGAAATGACTGGACAAGAGACCGCTGGTGTTACACTATTTAGGATCGGCCAGATGTTGTAACTTGACATTTTCCACTGAGATGTATCTGTTTTCCTTGTGACCAGGAAGCGGTGGTAAGATGACAGTACGAGTACCCTTCAAGCCAAGGACTGGAACCGGTGCACGATAAGAGGGGCCAAATTCTTTTTTGTTCTCCACCTTCTCTCCGACCAGGTCACCAACTTTCGGAAGCCAGCCGGCAACCGGAATCTGCAGAGCAGCGTCTGTGGCTGAAGGTAAATGTTCAATTGCAAGTTTGTCTCGGGCTTCTTGTAAGTCCTGTAACATAGTAGAATGATTATCTACGTCAAAGATTGCGGATTGCGCCGCCATGTCTAGACCATCAAGGTCAGGCACAAACATTCTTATGCCAAAGAGCATTTCGTATGGGGTCCGCCCACCCAGAGGTCTTCTAGGGAGATTATTAAGTGCACGTTGTACGGTATACAAGTGGGCCAGCCAGTTCCTGCCAGTACCTAAGACTCTAGCTGTCAAGGATTGCTTTAAGTCACGGTTCATTCGTTCAACAATCGAATTGCCCCCAGGCCGATACGGCGACGAAAATTTCACCTGCACCCCCAATGAACCCATTGCGTCCTTGTAAGCCTTAGAGGCAAACACTGGACCTTGGTCAGAATGGAAGGTGCCGCAGGCGAAAATTCCCGCAAAGACACGCAAATCCCTGATGACAGTTCGAGCGTCAGCACTCCGTTGTGGCAGACCCAGATGAAACGTGTGCACGAGTCTACTGCAACTAAGATGTATTTATATGCAGTGTCAGACGAAAATGGACCGCAGTGATCCAGGTAAACACACCCAAAAGGTCTGTTTGAAATGCAGAGCAGTGTTTGCGGTGGTCGTGTAACCGTAGAAGGCTTAATTTGTTGACAAATGTCACAAGAAAGCACATAAGTACGGGTTTGTTTATATAAACCCCGCCACCAGTAACGCTGCTGCAAGATGGAAACCGTCGCAGACACGCCAGCATGAGCAGATGCCATCCCTTCGTGTGCAGCAGTTATCAAGGAAAGTCTGCGGTCCGCGTTGGGAATCAGCCGATCCCCAACGTCCGGAATACTTACATAAGGAGTCTGATCGGGTCTTAAGAGATAAGAGTACTTGGAAGGGAAACCCCTTGGGTAATTAGCACCTTCCTTTGTTGCAACTATTGCTGCCAAAATATCTTTATCTATTTTAGTCATGGATCTTGTAACTGCTGCTACTGTGCACGTTGCTACTGCTGATTTGGCAGACTCATCTGCCAAACCGTTACCGACAGCGTGTGCGCCCACATGCTGGTGGCCAAGTGTGTGAACCACCTGTGTGAGAGGCAGACGTTGTTTAAGATTTGCCACTCAAACCCAAAGCGTCTTATGCTTAATAGTGCTGCCTTTTGCATCTCTATAGTCGTTTTGCGACCAAAAGAAGAGGTTGTCATTGAAAGACTGAACACAGTAGTAAGAATCGCATACAACAAGAGTAGTCACTTCTGGATTCGCGAACTCAAGTGCGAGCACCAAAGCACGCAGCTCGGCCAATTGTGCAGTACTGTCTCCTAGTGCCTGTGTGTGCACTACAGTCGATTTGAACTTACCGTTCACCATAGTACCTGCAACAATAGCACAGGCTGCTTAATGTGCATGCTTGGAACCCGTGGCCGGTTGTGCCGAACCATCGGTATAGATAATACATTCGTACTCCTCAAGCGGTAGCAATGACAGAGGAGGTGGATGAACAAATTCATACTGTAAAAACTCCTGTGTCTGAAGTGAAGAATCAAAGATAAACCTGACATCCGGAGATGTCAAAGATGTAGCCCATTGTATCCAATGGGGGTGCAAAGCCTTAGAGTTCGGTACACTTGCCTTCGTCACTGCCTCGAGGGCAGGATATGGTGTTACCACCAAAATGCGTTTTCCCTGTGCCAGTGCGCGTTCCTTTAGAATCGCCATTTGCACTGCAGTCAAAACTTTCTCCACAGAGGAAAATTGCAACTCTGCCGAAGTGTAAAGATGTGACTTGTATGCAATCGGTACTGTGTCACCTTCGTTAAAGGTTAAGTACGTGAAGCCCACTGTCCCTGGTATTATTCTAATCACCAGGTTGGTGTGGTTGTCACGCGTCAATAGAAATTTAGATTCAAGTAGATCAGACTGCAAAGACTGCAGTATAGAGGAATGCTCGGGAAGCCAGCATGACTTCGAAAAGTTAGGTTGTATCAAGGCATAAAGAGGCTTGATACGCTGGGCATATTCGGGAATATAAGTACGCCCGAAGTTCAGAAAACCCAGTAAAGACTGAAGTTTCTTCAGTGTGGTTGGAGCACACAAAAGTGCGCATTTCTCCAAGAAATGAGGGGCTAAGCCCTTACCTTCATTGTTGAGCTCATAGCCCAAAAACAAAACTGTTAATTCAGCAATGTGAGATTTGGCAAAGTTAAACTTGTAACCTAAGACCGCAAACTCGAGAATAATGCGGTCCTCTTTGGACAGATGCGGGTATAACTCGTCGTCTGTCAGGTAAATATCATCGACGTACGAACACGCATCTGGGTCTATGCTGTCCAACAAAGAGACAACACGGGCGGCGAATACACCCGGACTGTTTTTGTAGCCCATAGGGAGTCGCCGGAATTTGAATTGTTTACCACCGGAGGTAAAAGCGCTCCATTGGCTACACTCCGTGGCTAAGTTGTGCGTGTAAAATCCATTGGATAGGTCAAGTGTCGTTTTATATTTTTTACGAACAAGACTGTCTACAAGCGCAGAACTGTGGGTGTTTTGCACCGCAAAGGTCCGACAATGAGAGTTCAAATGCCGGTAATCCAATACTAGGCGGTACGATCCATCGGGTTTAGAAACCGCGAAAAGGGGATTATTCATGGGTGATACGCATGTTTCTATTACTCCCTGATATTCTAACTGTGTCAGAATTTCGGAAACGGGACCTTTGGCTTCCCGCTTGATGGGATATTGGGGTTGTGGCTGTGGCAGCGAACGCAAAGGTATTTCATGGGAGGGTGAATCCTCATCCCAACCCACGTGATTACGGTATAACGCCGGAGCCAAGGCTACAGCCCATTCAACTGCAAGTGCCTCCGCTTTGTCCTTGGGGACATGGCGAGAAAAGCTTGGAAGGATTACCTCCTCCCCTTTACGAGCAGCAAGTACGAATGGGGCGGCCAATCCGCCTCCGCTAACAAAATGTCATATGAAGAGGTTAGATTTTCCCAAAAATCCCTTTAATTACACGCTGTATGTCACCCTCAATTTGGATGACAATATTATGTAGTCTGTCAGGGGGTGCCACTCGAGTGTCAGCTGTCTCGACAGTAAAGAATGTTTCAGTTGCTGTCGCCTCCACATGAGGACGGAGTGCCTCTCGCACTATGGTAACTTCCGCTGCGCTGTCTAGGAGCGTCACTGCCCACGTCCAATTCAGGAGTCTCGTTCTCACCGTCTGTGGCATACTTCGCTGTTACAGCGGCAACTTTTTTCTTCTGAAACTGTGGGCGAGAACGTTGAAATTCTTCTGGTGTCCCTCTGACTTGTTGCCGAGGTTGGTCTCGTCCTGGCGGTGCCTCACGACCCCTACCTCTATCCGGGCGATCTCCTCCACCAGTCTGTAACGACGTTGGTGCCTGTAAAGAACGAGGAGAGCACGAGTCAGGAACATGAAATCTCTCTGGAGATTTTATTCTCGCTCTATCGCGCAAGTCATATGTGCGTTCAGAAGATTCTGAAACCGGGGATGCACTTCGCGATTCTGGCTTCTTCTGTTGCTTACCCTGTTTTTTCAATCGCCAGTTCTTTTTAGTAAAGAACGGTTTCTCATCTTTCTCAGATTGAGTTTTTGGTAGTGGTTGCGATGGAGTTTGTGTTTTAGCGAAAGGTTTAACTCCCAGGCTATTGCGGCCTATAGTTTTATAAGCTTGTGCAATCATTTTCGGTAATTCGTGTGGCTTATCTGGTTCTGGGACCAAAGCCAAAGCATTAGCTACTTGAAAGTTAACTGCATCACCCTTGACATTACCAAGAATTAGTTCAGCCACTACATCGAACACTCCCACCAGTCTCATCCCTAATTCCACAGCCGCTTCAGGGCCATGTTCATCCTGTACTCGTTTGATTACAGAGGGAAGAACTGTCATGGAAGGAGTGCCGAAACATTTTGCAAATACCTCAGCGAATACCTTACCCCAGTTGTTACAATCTGTCAACTCGGGAATTAAATCTTTTGGCAAACTAATCGTCAAAATCCTGTGTTTATCCACAGGAGAAGTATTCGGAAAAACAGCCTCCAGCTGGTCAAATTTCTCTGCAAGCCAATAAGGTAAATCGTCCTTATTTTGTGGGCGCTTGCCCATCACCGAATTAACCATGACGGGACTTATGGTTACGCCGCCAGGTCCAGCTGGATGTGCCGCAACTCCAGGAGGGGCTTGCTGGATGTTGCCCGTAACATACTGTACTAAAGCTCTATGCACACGTATCAAAGATGAATGCAAGAGTCGCAGGTCAGCGACCGGAAGCGTCATATAACGCGGATGTGGGCTATACCCGGCCAAAACAGGCCAAGTGGCCCCGTCAATCGATAAGGGGCCTAATCTAACCGTGGTTACCGGTTGGGGGAGGGCGCCATCAAACCAAACACGGTGTTGCCATGCCGTGAGCGGTACTTCAAGATTCCGATAAGGATTGTAATTGTTTGGAGGTGCGGTGATCGTATAATGATGGAACGTATGGTCAGTCCCATCCACCGCTTCAAAGGAGATCCACGAGTAAAATACTTCAAAATGGTAAGCAGGATCTGCTTGTACCACGAAGATCAGATCGACACCCGTGTCTGGCACTCCATACGCTGTCAAATGAGCTTTGAGCGCCGCGCGGCTATGTGCCGCAATTTCAACAGCCATTAGGGCTAAGAATAACCGACAACCTAATACAAGGCAGCACAATCTTGGGTCAATATTAGCACCTTTTAATAACTTCAAGCTTGAAAGAACCTATAAAAACATCAATATAGGAGGTATCACCTTCACACCCGTTCCCGGAAACGTATGTGAAGGGTGTTGTGGACAAGCACAAGTACTACTCAAGCGTCTCGCAGATAAGCAGCCCACTTCGTTGGTGGCGCCATGTCGTAGGGATTCTGCACATACACAGAGCTATGCACAGGATAATAGGACCTCGGAGTATAGTGGTGAGCCAACCATAAACCTTAGTACCTACAACCCCAACCCGGCTAGCATTAGCGTCTCATTAGCAGCGCAGCTACCAATGATTAGACAACCCAGAACACGGTATCTCTCTCTCAGGACTCGCAGGAGCAAGGACACCCTTTCGTAACTCACTCATACCTGTCCACAACGTGCGTAATAAGAGTCACTGTATAGTTTAAAATGTTTATTTCAACTATCGTGCTCTAAGATACAGTACACGTGTAAATACTATCAGCATAATGCATAAGAATAAAATAATAAGCATAGTTACAATTCCATAGAATACAAACGGGGATAGCATTTTATAAAGACAGTGGATATAGGGCTAAATGGCCTGTCCACCCTCCCCGTGCTAATAACTAGTTTACAGAAGACCTCTGGGCATTGTCAGGCAGACCCCATACCTCAATATCTAGATGCTAGGTTTACATCATCAGACAAGCACAGCTCTTCTCTCTGGAAAGGTTTTTCTCCAAGTGCCCCTGACACGGAAATCACAAGATTAAAAGCACACAAATTTCTCCAGTGCAGCTGCAATCAGTGTTATGTCTAAGTGCAAGGGGCTGACCAGATCAGCAGGAACAAGTGACATTGTTTTCCGACCTTGTACATGATGTGCAGACACGATCCAAAGCCATCAGGAAGAAGGGTAAAAGGCAAGCAGTTCGAAAATAGCAGAGTCTAAAACACAAGGGCACAAAGAAACGTGCGCAAAGAGGCATCATGGCAGCCAGGCCTAGGCTAACTTAGCAATGCAGTCTATGAGTCCACAAACCACACGACAGGTCAGTGACATCACTGATGACATCATTGATACGTAGAAATTTCTACAGCAAAGTCTTTAAGCATAGGATTATCACACTGCCTATCCCTGAAAACTTTGCTGGAAAAACAGATATTTGAGGTGTGCAAATTCAGAGTGTTGCTGGTGTTGTAGGGTGCTCTATACAGGAGCTGCTCTCCACCTAAACTTGGGAACTACCCAGAGTTCTCTGCTACTTTTTTGCAAAGTTATGTGGCACTCTATGCCCGCAAGGGTTTTGTTTTGACTTATACTGGGTGCTCCCTTGTGTCTAGACAAAGCTAAACCTCTCTGAAGAGATATAATGATGGCAAAACATGTGTCAGGGGTTGTTTTTATTCATTTCAGGTTGGCTTGGATGGTTTTACCAATCCAAAGCTGTAATACTGCACCTGGAGTGATAAATGGCTTTTGTCATTTTACAGCTCGGCATGAATGGCACTGCGCTAATCCTATGCTTAAAGACTTTGCTGTAGAAATGGCAAAAGACTTTGTACCATTCTATCTCAGCGTGAATGGCACTGTGCTAATCCTATGCTTAAAAACTTCGATAGAAAAGCAGACATTTAAGGTGAGCAAATTCAGAGTGTTGCTGGTGTTGTAGGGTGTTCTATATAGGAGCTGCTCTCCACCTAAACTTGGGAACTACGCAGAGTTCTCTGTATGTGTATATATATATATATATATATATCAATGCTCCTGGCCACCTTTGCCTGCGCACTCACTGATGGGTTCTGTCATCGCGGGTGTGTACCCGCAAAATCAATCAATGCTCCCTTTCTTTTGCTTAGCCAAGAAATAAGCACTCACGGGGGTGGATGTTGTCATTGTTTATTCACAACGCAAGCAAACGCACAACAGACGCGTTTCGGCTGACGCCTTCGTCAATGTTGCCTGGCGCGCCGGAAGCGGCAATTTGAAATCTCATCATTTACTCAAAATAGAAAATGGACATCGAGATTTCCCATTACAAAGGTTCCGCCATCTTAACATGTACTACATGATTATGCATGATAAAGCCCTAAATGGGCATTGAATCAATTTAAAATGCAATGATAGCTTAACATCATATGTGAGGTATGGAATATTCCACCTCTCATTAATGTGGCAGTACCTAAGAGAGCTACAATTCATTCTATCATAAATTACAATGATTACATTCATAATTTTATAGCTCATGTTATTCAGCCGTATATTGACAAACATTCCATATACCCAATTCTTAGCCACTATTTACAAATCATGTATTCAAACTCATCAGAAATGCATGAATAGACAACTGATCAATCTCTAACAGTGTATTCAATTTCCAAGGTGGACTGCTAATTCCTCCCCACTGTTCATGCCCTGTGGGGACGTTGTTTGTAGATCAATTATATATCGTGATTTCAGTCTGCAAAGTCTCAAAATCCTGTCACCCCCTCTTATGTTGGCTGATACGTGATCAATACCATAGTATCGCATACCAACTGACATTTTGACAGGGGAAGACCTTATAACATTGGAAGCCCTCAAAAGTTTGCAAACAGGGGAAGGGGGCGATACAGATACTACCCTGGATGTTGCACAGAGAACAGCGATGATAGGGATTGAACAAAAAAGTGCTAGTAGCCCGTTCAAACCAACATCACAGTTCCTACCCCAAATGCTGATGGATGCAATTGACATATTTGCGGAACCAGTGAATAAAGATGTTTTGCATTTAAGAACAAGGAAAACCTGTCGTAGAAGTGCGAGTAACATCACGTTAGAGCAACAACAAGCCCTAGAGAACTTACAGAAGGATGACTCTATTGTTTGCAAACCTTCGGATAAAGGCGGAAATATTGTCCTGTAGACTCGTGAACAGTATCGTGCCGAGGCGCAGAGACAATTATCGGACATAAAATGTTACTGCAAAGTGACAAAGGAAGAGTATAATCATAGTATCACCGAATATCACTCCTTGATACGGAGTTGGTATGAAAAAGGCATGTTAGAGACCGATGAATACCTGTTCCTTCGTTGTCTGAATCCAACAACAGCCACTTTCTACCACTTACCAAAAACTCATAAAGATGTTGAACACCCCCCGGGAAGACCAATAGTTTCATCGCAAGGAAGTCTTACTGATCATCTATCAATATATATAGACTATTTTTTATTTCAATTTGTAACTGAATTGGCGTCCTATATTAAGGACACAAAGGAGTTTTTTTGCCACATAGACAAGTTGAAATGGGAGCCTGATTTTCAAATGATAGTGTTAGATATATCAAGTCTTTACACTAGTATAGCCCATCAGGGTGGTTTGAAAGCAGTTCAGTCATTTTTAAATAATCAACTGTTAAAATGTGCAGAACATAATCTAATGCTAATGGAATTCATAGACTTTTGTCTAAACAATAAAAAAATTCTATTTAGGATGATTATTATAGGCCGATCTCAGGGACCGCCATGGGCACCTGCTTTGCCCCCAGCTATGGAAATTTATTTGTAGGCTGGTGGGAGAAGCGGGTGGCATGGTCGGCCGAGAATGCCGGATGGATGGCAAATGTAGTATCATGGCATAGGTACATAGATGATCTCTTTATGGTTCGGAAGGGGTCTCTGGAGTCAGGTTGGGACTTCATTAAACATCAAAATGATAACAAAGTGAACTTCACAGTTCACAGGTGAAGTAAGTTCTATAGCAGTGAACTTTCTTGATTTAAAGGTATTTGTATCAGAAGGAAAACTATGTACTGCCCTGTATAGAAAACCAACAGCTGGTAATTCACTTCTCCATGCCACAAGTAGCCATCCCCACAAACCGATCAACAGCATACCGTTTGGTGAATTCCTTAGATTAAAAAGGAACAGCACTAGAGATTGATATTTTCAAGTGGCAGCGAAAAGAGTACTGCCAGATTCATTGCAAGAGGATATGGGAAACAGCTGTTAGATAACACCTTGAGGAAAGTGAACTCCATCCCTAGAATGGAATTACTAAGAGAGAAAGGCAAGGATAAAAAGGAAACAGGCAAGTTTAGAATGATTACATCTTTTTCAGAAAACGCCAATGAATTAAGAAATATACTGCGAAAAAATTGGCGCACTCTGAAAACCGATTCGGTCATTGGACCAGACATACCACCGGCGCCCTTGGTTACTTTTAGAAAATCAAGATCTTTAAGAGATATGATAGTGCACAGCCACTTTGGGGATAAAATCCAGAAGAGCATAACCTTAAAGGAATTGAAAGGGTTCTTTCCCTGTGGCAAGTGCCAGGCATGCGTGAGCATTAGGAGAACACTGTTCTATGAAGTACCAGGTCTAAACAGACATAGGGCGATAACCAAATTCTTGACCTGCAACACGGCCTATACAGTGTACTGTCTTGTTTTCCCATGTGGGCTAAAGTATATAGGCAGGCCCATCCACTCTACCAAGACACGTATATTGGAACACATGAGGGTTATAGTAAAGAGAGATGCCACATACCCAGTGGCCAGACACTTTGAAAATAAACATCAAAGCAATAGGGACCTGTTGCGATACTATGGTATTGATCACGTATCAGCCAATATAAGAGGGGGTGACAGGATTTTGAGACTTCGCAGACTGAAATAACGATATATAATTGATCTACAAACAAAGGCCCCACAGGGCATGAGAAAGTGGGGAGGAATTAGCAGTCCACCTTGGAAATTGAATACACTGTTAGAGAATGATCAGTTGTCCATGCATGCATTTCTGATGAGTTTGAATACATGATTTGTAAATAGTGGCTAAGAATTGGGCATATTAAATGTTTGCCGATATACGGCTGAATAACATGAGCTATAAAATTATGAATGTAATCATTTTAATTTATGATAGAACTCAATTGTAGCTCTCTTAGGTACTGCCACATTAATTAGAGGTGGAATATTCCATATCTCACATAAAATGTTAAGCTATCATTGCATTTTAAATTGATTCAATGCCCATTCAGGGCTTTATCATGCATAATCATGTAGTACATGTTAAGATAGCGGAACCTTTGTAATGCGAAATCTCTATGTTCATTTTCTATTTTGAGTAAATGGTGAGATTTAAAATTGCCGCTTCCGGCGCGTCAGGCAACATTGACGAAGGCGTCAGCCGAAATGCGTCTGTTGTGCGTTTGCACACGTTTTGAATAAACAACGACAACATCCACCGCTGTGAGTGCTTATTTCTTGGCTAAGCAAAAGAAAGGGAGCATTGATATACATACATATACATACATATACATACTCCAATGGCCACAATCGTGTAGCCAATGATGGGTGCACTCTCCGGTAAATATCAACAAAAATAGATTTATTGGCTTAATCACAAAGCATTGACAGACGCATTTCCGCACGACGCCTTTTTCAATGTCATTTCAATAATGCTTTAGTCACCATTTAACCAAAGGAGGAATACATCACATGCTACATTTCATTGAAAGTGATGACACTCAGTGTGCTCTACATAATCCAATGCTAATGTGGCAGCCATCTTAAGATGGTACTGGTGGCTCTAGATCTCATTACAATATTAACCAGTTGTCGCCTACCACGCATGCAATGTTGCATCAACTTCATTTGAATCATGAGTAAAATAAATGGTTAAATTAAATAATGATTGGATAAAGCAAAATAGAAAAAATTAAATAAAATGCCATAACAGGGGAGGTACTGTAATCAGTATTGGCAATCGCTGCACAAAGTTCATAATAATTTATACATCATAAATACATTGACAAAGGCGTTGTGCTGAAAAGCGCCTGTCAGTGCTTTTTGACTAAGCCAATAAATCTATTTTTGTTGATCCCCCGGAGAGTGCACCCATCATTGGCTACACGATTGTGGCCGTTGGAGTCTGTTGTTGTTTCGCGGTTTCACCACTGCTGGGGGTTGCACCCGGGACGTGAGGTGCGGCGGAAGGCGGAGTGCGGCGGAAAATTTTTAATAAAAAAAATTGTTAATTAGTTAACAATATAAATATATATATCAAAACAATTCCCTTTCAGGCATAGAGTGACGCATAAATTATGCAAAAAAAGAAGCAGAGAACTCTGGGTAGTTTGCAAGTTTAGGTGGAAAGCAGCTCCAGTATAGAGCACTCTCAACACCAGCGACACTCTATATTTGCTCACCTCAAATGTCTGCTTTTCTATCAAAGTCTTTAAGCATAGGATTAGCACAGTGCCATCCACACCGAGATAGAAATGGACAAAGTCTTTTACCATGTCTACAGCAAAGTCTTTAAGCATAGGATTAACACAGTGCTATCCTTGCCGAGCTGTAAAATGGCCAAAGCCTTTTACCACTCCAGGCACAGTATTACAGCTTTGGATTGATAAAATACCATCCAAGCCAACCTGAAATGAATAAAAGTAACCCCTGACACGTGTTTCGATCTCATAAGAGCTCTTCATAGAGGTATAGCTTTGTCCAGACACAAGGGAGCACCCAGTATAAGTCAAAACAATTCCCTTTCAGGCATAGAGTGACGCATAAATTATGCAAAAGAAGCAGAGAACTCTGGGTAGTTCTAAAGTTTAGGTGGAAAGCAGCTCCAGTATAGAGCACTCTCAACACCAGCGACACTCTAAATGTGCTAACCTCAAATGTCTGCTTTTCTATTAAAGTCTTTAAGCATAGGATTAGCACAGTGCCATCCACGCCGAGATAGAAAGGGACAAAGTCTTTTACCATGTCTACAGCAAAGTCTTTAAGGATAGGATTAGCACAGTGCTATCCTTGCCGAGCTGTAAAATGGCTCTCATTAGAGCTCTTCATTTCAGGTTGGCTTGGATGGTATTTTATCAATCCAAAGCTGTAATACTGTGCCTGGTGTGGTAAAAGGCTTTGGCCATTTTACAGCTCGGCAAGGATAGCACTGTGCTAATCCTATGCTTAAAGACTTTGTAGAACATGGTAAAAGACTTTGTCCCTTTCTATCTCGGCGTGGATGGCACTGTGCTAATCCTATGCTTAAAGACTTTGATAAAAAAGCAGACATTTGAGGTGAGCAAATTTAGAGTGTCGCTGGAGTTGAGAGTGCTCTATACTGGAGCTGCTTTCCACCTAAACTTGAGAACTACCCAGAGTTCTCTGCTTCTTTTTTTGCATATATATATATATATATATATATATATGTTAACTAATTAACTATTTTTTTTATTAACAGTTCAATATGTTTTCTGCTCATGGGGGTACTCATATATGTAATGTGTTTGAAGTGTTTTTCCTACTCTTGCTTGGACTGCAGTAGGAATAGTAAGTAAAAATAACCTCATTGCAGTACAACACTTTACCTACTGGTGTGCTGTTTGGAGTGGGAATAGTAAATTTCACCCTTCCAGAATCCAAATCTTTCCTTACTATTGCAGAGACTGGAGTGGGCATAGTAACTTTAACCCCATCAAAGTTCAATACTTTTCCTACTGTTGCGCTGACTGGAATGGGAATAGTAAATGTTACCTCTCTGAAATCCAATGCTTTCCCTACCATTGCAGATGCTGGAGTGGGAATAGTAAATTTCACTCTCCAAAGTCCAACACTTTCCCTACTGTTGTGCTGACTGGAGTGGGATTATTACATTTCACCTCTTGGACATCCAATACTTTCCCTAATGTTGCCCAGACTGGAGTAGGAATAGTAGATTTCACCCTTCCGAAGTCCAACGCTTTCCCTACTGTTGCACAGATTGGTATTTAATGTCACAATATAACTTTCCGCATATGCATACCATTACATATGCACAATTGCACGTGTTGCAGCTAATGAAAGATGCAATCTCATACTCCCTTCACTTCCTGCCATCTCTGAATATCTTAGTTCGGTCGTTCATATGTTTGTAACAGGTACAATTATTGCATTTATGTGAACCTTTAGGAAGGAAACCCCCCCCTTCCATTCTCTGTATCACTTTTAGTATCATAAAGTACCGTATCACTAGGGCTCAGTGGAGCTCTTAGTGTAGGTGCTTTCCTGTATACTATCACCGGTTTAGATGGTAAGATCTTGTTAATGTTCGGATCTAAACGGAGAACATCCCAATGTTTTAGTAGAGTCTTATAAACTCTCCTGTTTCCTTGACTATACGTAATGACTAATATTTCGAAGAAATAACAGAACAGGGTGTGAGTGAGATAATGAGGTGACCAGCCCCCCTCGAATAATGTGTAGGGAGTTGAATAGTTAATATGTCTATTGTAAGTTATTCCTTTTTGAGATAATTACTCAGGCTATTTTATTGTTTATTACAGCATCATGTATCATGGTGAATGTGCAAACCAGAATAGTGATTCAACTGTGATGCGTGCTGGGACATAGAGTTTTTTTAACCATCTCAATACAATACGGTGAGAAAATGTTGAAAAACATAAGAACTAAAATAGGATTGGGGAAATGTAAAGAGGCATAATTAAAACTAATTTGAGCGTATAATTTTTAACAGACAAGATGGCAATTATGAAGGTGCTGAATACTTATATGTCATGATTGTGCAGGAAGCAGGATTACATCACAACTTCACATTTGAGTAAGTGTGCTCTAAGCTTTGGACAATGTAAAATGCTTAGGAATTAATTTATAAAATGAGAATATGATAGTTGTGAATTGTTGATTGCAGGAAAAATTTAAAAAGGCTGAGACATTCCGGATTCAGAAGATGTATGATTTCATTCCTTGGAACTAGTACTCTAAGAGAGAGATTTTTCTAAAGGTAATTTATTTTATTTTATTTTGAAATTGGATAGAGAATAATAAAATGGGAAACCAAATGTTAACAAAAGAGCTGGGGTAGCTATGGGTCACTTATTAGATATAAAGGTAGTTACTGAGCTGTTCCCCTGGGTAATGTACATGTAATTAATGCTAAAGTGATGTATAATATGACATGTAAATAGGAAGTGGTGTAAACACTGTTGTGGTGAAAATTGTGATTCATTGCAATGTATCTAATAAGAATTGTTTTATTGCTATCTTTATTTTAAAGAGAATGATTAAAATGCTTTTTTATTGTGTGTGAAATGAAAATTTACTGATGCTTAATCTCTGTATTATAACCGCCCTGAAGAAGCGCGGTGTTTGCGAAGCAAGTGTTGGCTGTAAACTGTATATGCTGTATAAAGACACAAGTGATCAAAATAAAGAAAGAACAAAAAGAAATGTTTATTGCGTGACTTTAGTAATATCTCAGTATTGTTATTTTTGTGCTATAAATTACTACACTAGTGGGAACAAGTAAACTGGGTAACAACCGTTCTATTAAGGGCTATTAAGAGTTCGGCAGCTATTTTAGTGGTATTGGTGGTTAAATATATATATATATATCTATATTCCATTATTTCCATGCAAAACAACGATCCACGGCACCCAATTGCTTCAAGCAGATTTTAATTCAGCAAATGCTCCACTCAACGCGTTTCGGGAACAAAAGTCCCTTGTTCACGAGTGTTGAGATTGTATTTCATAATGCTTTAAATAAACATCACATGATTTGTGGCAACAAGTGAAAGTGTAAACAGACTTCATCATTATTGCAAAGTAATGCACCATTACAAATAAAAACACAATATTAATTCATACTGGTTTTAAATAGATTATAAGTGCAATTCAACTTCGTCTTAGTGCAGTGGTGGAAAAACGAGTATGGGAGGATACAAATGAATAAGAAGGGTGCCGTTACGTGAACGGGACAGGCTGTGTTCATTTTTTCACACTGCCTGAACTTTATTGTTCCTCCTATAGCTACATGGTGCCAGTAGCTTATATCCCTAACATAGTTACAATTCATGACTCGTGCCTGCACATTACTTACGGCCAAAGTGCAAAATATTGCCGTCCTATTACGCGCTAGTGCTCTAATGCATAATCCTTTCTTTGCTTGTGTAAACGCGCTTTTAAACAGATATGTAAGTGAAGCCTGGCCCTCTGCCTTTGATCATAGGTCAAGATCCTAGATTCGACTTCCTGTTAAATTTTATTCACAGCGCGATCCTAGTAAGGCCAAATTTTTTATTTAAAGACACTAGATTGCGCCAGTGCGCATCTGTGCCATGTCATACCGCTAGGTCAAAGGATAGATGTTAGTGAAGCCCAAGTGGGCAATAATCTCTATGTACAGGATGTGCAAAAAATTATAATATTAAAGTAAACTTTCTTTCAACTTCAGAGATACAATGTAAGGGATTTCAGTTCCAGATAACTACTCTCGTCATTCCACGACTAATCCAGACTTGATACTGCCTCCCAACTCGTTAACCAAACATACTCAGTGCAGGAGATCTGTAAGAGAACACATATAACAAAACAGTGTCATAAAAAGTGAATATATAACAGTGCTACAAACAACAATAAGCGAAGACCGCAAAAGAGGTAAAAAGCCATAAAAAATATACATATTGTAGGTACTGAGTTCATATTAAAACAAGGGACTTCACAACCTGATCGCTAGCCCGAGTGCACTGATAGTTCCTCATCAATGTTATGCCCTGACGGCTGTACTGTCTGATATTCGATTATCATTTTTGACTCAAGGTGTCTTAGTTCCAGAACTCTGTCCCCTCCCCTCTCTCTCAATGGAATGGTGTCTAAGACACAATAGGAAAGGAGGTTAGCATTTTGTTTATGTGATATCCTGAAGTGTCGTGCTATTGGGTACTGTTTGTCATCTTTGTTGATCGCCCTCAAATGTTCCAAAACTCTCTTTTTGGCTGGATGGATGGTGCTGCCAATGTAATATTTTTCACATGGACATTTGAGGGCATACACGGCATAGTCTGTATTACAGGAGACATGTTTGGTAATCATGAATGGTTTACAACTAGCCGATAACCTGACTTGTTTACAATTTTTACTATACTTACATGCTTTGCACTTGTTGCAAGTATAGAACCCTTGCACTTTGTTACCCACTGACTTAGTAGTCGCACCAACCGTACTTTGACATACAATATCTTTAAGGGATTTAGCCTTTCTGTATGTCACCTGTGGATAGTGTTCTATCACTGATGAAAGGTCTTTATCAGTTTTAAGTATTCTCCAGAACTTGTTTAGGCACTCTCTCACTTCATGTGCTTGTTTGGAATATGTGGTGATGAACCTAATCTTGTTCTCAAGCTCTTCACTAGCCTGCTCAATGGTTTTAATTCTTAGTAGCTCACTTCTCTCTCTTCTTTCAACTTCTGCACAAGCTTTCATAATGCAACTCTGGGTGTAACCTCTTTCTAAAAAACGATTAATCATAATTTCTTTTTCTGATTCAAAACCATCTACGCTGCTGCAATTTCTTTTGGCTCGTAATAGTTCACCTAGAGGTATGCTGCGTATCACATTTGTGGGGTGGCAACTTTCTGCATGTAGCAGGCTATTGCCCGCCGTTTCTTTCCTGAATAGATAACTCTCCAGGCGTTTTGCTGCAACCACCAGTTTCAAATCTAAAAATTCAATAGTCTCTTTGTTTATCTGGCTACTAAATTTTAAATTCAATGTATTATCATTGAGTATCTCTACAAAATGGTTCGCTTGTTCAATACTTCCTTTCCACACACAGAAGATTGTAGTGTAGCTCCTATTTCCCTAATAGGCTCTGCGCATTGGAATAATATATCCTATAGGTTTGACATAGGACTAAGGTCGGTATGTTCCTATCGAGTATATTAAACTTAATTACTTGTGCCAGCTAGCTCAGAGGCCACTAGAAACTCCTTGACAACAAGAAGGGAGTAGTTTCTGGCAGCCGCAAAACATGACCACTGTGTTTCCCTTTTAGAATCAGAACGTGTCCCAGAGTCGTGGAAACAATAGATAACTATTTCACTCAGCTCAATCGTGCATTCTTAGTTTTCCTCAGAGTTACACAGAAAGAATAGACGGGCGTTTTCAATAAAAGATTTATTGAACAGTCTTGTTTCTGGTGTAGGTATAATGTGCTGTAACGATCACAAGACAGTATGCGAGATAAATAATGTACAGGGTGAGCAGTAGAAATAAATAATACTGCGATAGCATTATCTTTTAGTACAAATGCTGTTACATAAATAACACAGACTAAAAATGCGAGTACTCATACGATGCGGTGCTAAGCTAGTTCTACCCCAATGTACCTAACCTAATCTAGGTGTAGGATGAGGTATGAAGTAGGTGAAGTATTCCTTACTATGGTATACTAGGAGTATGTTTAAGCCCAGTATGCCTAGTATGCCAAGAGTTCCTCTAGGTTCTTATCAGCTCCATACCTGAAGAATGAGAGAGGTTGGAATCTCTTTGCCAGACTCGAACTCCAACACCCCGCAAGGGAAGTCAGATCACTGGAAGCTGGGCTCTCTGCGTGCAGGGAATGGCAGCGTCTTCTCAGTGCGTCAGGCCGGGATACGGGCTCCTCTGAAGTCGAGGTCTCCTCTGTTTTACAGGGGCTAGGGAAGGTATATTTATACCTGAGAGTACCTTAGGAATGTTAGCATTGACGTGAACTGGACAATGAAAGACGTCATGGATGAACCCCTAAGGAATAATGGTTCATGCATAATATATGAGGCCTTGAAGAAATCAATAGTCCTGGGCTAGGGAAACTCCCGCAGCCTAAGGGTCTGTTCTTCATGAACTCGTTGTGACGTTAGGGTGGACGGATGTCAGAGACCATGCCTGTATTTGGAGTGCACGGTTTAATGCCTAAATAAGGCCTGGGATTCTATGCCTATATAAGGGCAGGGCCAATTGTGCCTATATAAGGACATGATATTGGAAAGCCCGTTATGGACACCCTAAGAGGAATACAACACCCACTCCACTTTCGTGTATACGATAATACATAAATGCTAAACATTTAAAATGCTACACATAAAATGGAGTACAGCATATTTCTAAAATATTTCATAAAACCATTTAAAAAGGCATTTAAAACAAACATATTAGAATGCAAAAGGTACTGTACATTCGAAGCATTGCTTATCATTTCAGGCATAAAGTTAAAAAATAAATGCAATTGGAATGAAATAAGCAGTAATATTTACAAGTGACAGAAAATGATTGATAGTTTGTACAAAAATCAAAAGTCATTTCATGTCATGAAATCAAATGAACTGTTTTTAGACACATAAGATGACTAAATGTCTGTTACAGGACCGCCAAGTCTGTACTATAAGGCTAGTTTTACTTTAAGCAGATTAAAATTCCATTTTCGTTCGAAAAAATGGGAAAAAGTTCAATTTTTGGTAGAGTTCCAAGTTTTGAAAAAGGAAGGCCAAATTGTTGCTGTATTTCTGGAACACTGTATGCTGAATCAGAGTCAGTTTACGGGTCTGGTGTAAACATGAGATCATCTATTTCTATAGACAAAACATCATCCACTGTAGTCGGTGTGAGTTGGAACACCTCGTGAAGCAGGTTAATCGCACAGAGATGTGAAGCATTGCTTTTAATTGTCGCAATGTTCGCGTCCGTTGTTACCTGTGTGCCTGTAGTTCTTTCTCGTACCTAAGCAGCTGCCGGAAGCGTCTGTGAGATCTCAATGAATGCTGTCATCAGGATAGGAAGCCGCTGGGGACAACACATAGCATGGGCCGTTATCTGGTCCAGCAGAGTATCGACGTCCGTTGGCGCATCCGATGGAAATGTTAGACAGGTGTCCAACACGCATTCTACACCGCATAGCAGGCATCGTAGAACAGGTAAGATGCAATCTTGCCAGATTGGTCTAAATGACAGGAACCATGTGGTATTAAGGTCCCGTAGACGATTTATGCCCAAAAGCTGTACTATTTGCTCACGGCACTTTCGTTCAAGGAGAGCTTTCTCCATGTCGCTCGGAGTGATGTCGGCGAATTGGCTGGCCATAGCGCAACAGCAGGAAGAGAAATAGAATTCCGGCAACAAGTGCTAGAATTAATGGTATGCCACCAAACACCGAATGTGCAAAGTTCGGGATGATTCCAGTATTGCCTGAAAGGGTGCCAACAGACCGGAGCAGATGCCCTTAAATACATGTACAAGTCCTGTTGTATCAGACATGTTGAATATTCTTCCTATCATTTCTACGAAATGTATAGGGCAATTTGTACGTATTAAGGTCTGTATCTCAGCCGAAGTCCTCGCAATTTGCAGATCATAGGTTTCTTTGGCCGAGGTCAAAGGCACTGTTTGTTGTAAAAGCATGGCTTTCATTCTGCTTAAAGTATCAAATCTTATAAAAGAGACGTTCAGCGAAGGCCATAGAGGCGACTCCCTGACTGTGTCTATTGGGGCAAACAATACTTGCATACAGCAAGTGACCCTGGAGTTGACCGTTACTAGATATGGGATGACTGGCAGCATTCCGCAGCAGCTCTGATCATTCAACATGAGGTAACTCCCATTAGAAAGTTGTCCAAACGTTGGATTAATCACAGCAGCTGGAGTACCCTGCTGATGGCAAGACACATTTGCCACAGAACCATTACAAGCCCCGTGCAAGGAAATGTCCTGACATACAAGTGAACCGCTTAGTGCACGTTTACAGTTTTTACCGCTTAAAAACACTTCACGATCCCCGCTCCAACATCTATATGTATACGGTAAAGCCCAAGATGTCTTAATGTATTCCTTACCCAACCTTTCATATTTGCCTGCTTGCATTTGTCTGAGGCAATACTGAAACTGAAAAGTAGTCACAGGTAGTGTGATTTTGCCATGAATAAGCCATTCTGTAGCTGGTTTTTCTGCCACTGTGAATGGTAACTTTTCCAGTTTTTCAATGCTCAGCACTGTATACTTTGCTCCTCTTTGTGCCATTTCGATCTGTTTATCAGTTAGATTGTATTCTGTAAACAGAGCCGTTGTGTTGATGAAACGCCAAGGCACATAGCCCGCTCGCAAAGATTGCAGCGTCCAGCTTAATAACATAATAGAACGTAATTGCGATTGGCCTTGTTGTAACATCGCCAAATCTTGTTCTAGTATGTCGATAGCAGAGGATACAATGCCGTCCAGTGAATATATTCTGGAGGACAAAGTTGTTAACCCATTGTCGACCACAGTGAGTGATTTCTCTAAATTAATACGATCAAGTTCACGTATTCGTTCTGCGGCCTCTATCTGTGACACCTTCCATGCTTCATTGTATGCAGCATAGATGCCGGCATATATGAAACGTTTTTGACGCGGTTTTCTTGGTCCAAGCAAGAAATCCCTAAGATCTGCGTCTTTTGCAAGTAAGGATAAGTGTTGTTTCACATCCTGTAGTGTAGATGTATGCAGCCAATCGAGGCATAATTTCCCTACACTGTATGTTGTTACTACCCCCGGATGTTGTCTTTGGATGTATCTTGGGTCTGGCCTATGAATGGTAAAACCCTGAGTTTTATTCAGGAATCTTTCCTGACAGTTATTCGTGTCTGTGGGCCAGATCAACCATTTTTTCCAATCAGGATTAGATCTGTTGAGTTGTAGTATATTGTCAACTGTAACCGCTGCCTGTGTTTCATTATTTTTCACAGGAGTTGGTACAGAAGGTGTGTTCATCTCTTTGATCTTGGCTAATCCAAGACAAGATGTTTGTTGGATAGTTTCATTCAAAAACATTATTTGTTCAGGGATGATGCAGGCTCTAAATAAAGCTTCTATCCCCTGCACTTGCCATTCTTTAGTACCCCACAAAGTTTTTGTGTCTATTGTGTCTTTCCAAAAGTCGAAACCCTGTCTAGACAGTTGGGCATTAAATAATGCAGAATAAATCTGTTTTGTATTCGTTAACATAATTTTCATACTTGTCTTGTTTACATTTTTATAGTAAAACATTTCTGGATCAGATGTATTGTAACCTGAAAAATATGGAAACTTACTAGCAAATGTTTTTGAACTACCTTTTGGTGGTGTAGGACAATGTTCCCATTGGTTAAACATAAACACATTTCTTGGATATGCAGATTTATGCAAATAATGATGACCATAGTGGTTATAACAATACAGTTGTTCATAGTCTTATGAACCCTCTAAATATTCATTTTTAGAAAATGCAGCAGATTTTTCTAGGTCAAACATAATGTCAGTCACAGTCTCAAAGTCCCAATCATCTGAATAGGTACTGGATGAGATTAGATCACTTAGTGAAATTTTAAACAAATGTGGAATGTTCAATTCTTCCGTCGGACCGAATATATCAAAATCTGTTTTGTCCCACACTATACCATCGTGTATAGGAACAGCTGTGATGTTCACTGATGACAAGTCTCTTGCTTCACGATGGGAAGATTTATGAGGTTTCAAAAGTACGTTTATGTCTTTGTTTTCAGTGTTCGCATGGATGTATCTGCCACTAATAAGCACGCTCACAGTTGTAACCAAAGCTAGCCAGAGCAGGAAAACAAAAAGTCCAGATGTAATCCAGAGTTCAATCCATGGAGAAACCGAATAAGTCTTTTTCAGAAAGTGAAGAAAGTCTTGTACTTGCTGCTTGAATTTGAATGATGCTGGCGTCGTTTCAGGTTCACTTGGATCTTCAGAGAACGTATCAAAGTTTATGAAATAGCCAGAAGCAGTTCTATCAATTGTTGAAATTGCATCAGGATTTGTAGAAATCACTGGAACCAGTTCATCACGTGCTACGTTGGTGTAGACAGGTGTATTTGGACGAACTGTTACTTGTTCTTCAAGAGGGATGATTTCCATAGCATTGTTGCTTAGTCCTTCATCTGTTTCAGCTGAATTCTCAATGGTTATCAGTCTTTCAGTATGAACCTCTTGGATAGTAGCGAGAGGAGTGCGTTTGCTACTAGGTCGGAGTCCACGAGGCCTACTATTTAGTATTGGCCACATACTGTGGTTTGATGAGGTTGATGGACACAAATCTTTTCTCCTTTCTTCCAGCAAGGGGCGGCAGTAGTACTGTTCTTGTTCCTTGAACCGCTAGGACAGGTACTGGTTGTCTGTAAGAAGGTCCAAATTCCTTCTTGTCCGCAATTTTTTCTCTGACTAGATCCCCAACTTTTGGAATCCAGACAGGCCTTGCTGGGACAGCCGGTTGTTCCCCAGTGGTGGTTGGCTGTAGGAACACGTTGCTTTGTTTCGTTCTTAATTTGTTTAAGTCCTGTAAAACAGCCAAACGATCTTTGATATCAAAGGGTTTATTTTCCACCACTGTGCCTACGTTTTCTAAGTCTGGTACCCACATTCTTGTCCCAAATAGGACCTCATATGGAGTGACCCCCTCTAGAGAACTTCTTGGCAGATTGTTCATTGCGCGCTGTACGCCACTAAGGTGTTTGACCCACCCGTCACCCGAGCCTAATACTCTAGCTGTTATAGACTGCTTTATGTCCTGGTTTTTCCTTTCCACAACCGAATTTCCCTCAGGATGGAATGGAGAGGAGTACCGCAATGCAACGCCCATACTGGCCATGGCTTCTTTGTAAGCCCTAGAGCTAAACGCAGGACCGAGGTCAGAATGTAGCGTGCCTATTGCGTATGTGCCGATAAAGACTCGCAAATCTTTTATAACAGTTCGAGCATCAGCCGAGCGCTGAGGCCATAACCATAGGAACCTAGAGCATGAATCCACTGCAACCAAGATGTATTTATAGTTACCGTCCCTTTGCAGGGGACCGCAGTGGTCAAGGTAAACACAAGCTAATGGTTTATCTGAAATTAACAGGGGTGTCTGCGCAGGACGTTTCACTGTGGAGACTTTCATCTGTTGGCATATATCACATTCTAAAACATAGTTCTTTGTTTGTTTTCTAATGCCAGGCCACCAATATCTTTGCTTGAGTAAAGATACTGTTGCAGAAACACCTGCATGGGCAGAAGCTATCCCTTCGTGTGCTGCTAGGATTAGTCCTAAAATCTGCTTTCCTTGTTTGGAATTACCCTATCCCCCACTCCAGGGATTCGAGCAAAAGGAACGTTGTTCGCATCAATTACATAAGAGTACTTGAGTGGAAACTTTTTTGGTAACGCTGCACTGCTGCCTTTGCTTGAAGCATTGACAGCCAACATTATCTCACCGTCTATTTTTGTTTTTGAACGAGTGATCGCAGCTACGGAAGCCGTTTGCACAGCCCCCTTTGCGGCTTCGTCAGCCAATGAATTCCCTGCAACGTGAACGCCATCACGTTGATGACTCTGTGTGTGTATCACATGAGCCTTTGGTAGTTCGTTTTTCAACTGAACTACTTGTTCCCAAAGCATTTTATGCTTTATTGTGCCACCTTTCGCATCTTTGAAACCATTTTCAAGCCAGTTTTGTATATATTCATTATACGACTGCACACAGTAAAAAGAATCGCACACGATTAGTGTGGGGAATTCTCGATCTGTACTTTCAAGTGCCAGTTTGAATGCTTGTAGTTCAGCTCGCTGAGCTGTACAATCTCCTAGAGACTGCGTTTTTGTGACCATAGGTCTGAAGATGCCATCTCGCATGCGACCTTTAACGATAGCACACGCTGCACTGTAAGCTTGCTTACTACCTATTGCGGGTTGTGCGGATCCGTCAGTGTAAATTATAAATTCGTACTGATCGAGAGGCAGAATTTCAGTAGGCAGGGGACATTCATGTTCATACTGCAGGAATGCTTGTGTTTTTAAATCTGGATCAAAAACATATTCAACATCTGTTGCAGCAAGAGAATTAACCCATTGTATCCATCTTGGATGCAATGCTTTAGCATTTGGAATGCTTGCTTTTGTAACCGCTTCTAAAGCAGGTACCGGGGTTACGACAATAATGCGTTTCCCTTGGGCTAAGGCTCTTTCTTTTGCTACAGCGGTTTGAACTGCTGTTAGAATTTTTTCAGTTGAACTGAAGCGCATTTCCGCTTGTGTGTACAAGTGTGATTTATACGCTATTGGGATTTTCTCACCCTCATTGAAAGTTAAATAGGTGAATCCGCATTGACCCGAAATTATTCGGATCACCAAATTGCGTTCACTTACGCGTGTTTCTAAGTGATTTGTTGCTAACATGTTAGCTTGTAGTGAACGCAAGATTTCTGTGTGTTCTTGTGTCCAGTTTCTGAATGAAAAATCAGGTTTGATTAATGCGTAGAGAGGTTTAACCCTTTCTGCATAGTTTAGAATGTATGTTCTTCCAAAATTTAAGAAACCCAGGATGGATTGTAAGTTTTTTAGCGTTTTCGGAGGTTGGAGCAGCGCACATTTTTCTAAAACGTTAGCTGCCAAGCTCTTGCCTTCACTTGAAAGTTCATATCCTAGAAATAGGACATTGAGATGGGCAATTCTAGACTTCTTAAAGTTGAATTTGTAACCCTCAGAGGCGAAACCCAATATAATGGTGCTCACCCTGTTCAAGTGTTTATCCAGGTCATCGTCTGTCAGATAGATGTCATCGACATAGGACAATGCCTCGTTGTCATAAATTTGTAGTAACTCCATTACCCTCGCTGAGAATAAACCTGGGCTATTCTTGAACCCTTGTGGGAGTCGACAAAAGTGACACTGGGTCCCCATTATGGAGAATGCTGTTAAGTACCTGCTTTCAGGTGTTATGTTTTGACAAAAGAAACCATTTGAGATGTCTAGTGTTGTTTTATATTTTTTACGCACAATGTTATTCATTAATGCTGTGCTATGTGCATTTTGCACTGCAAAAGTTTTAGAACAAGTGTTTAGGTGTCTGTAATCCAAAACTAGACGATATGTATTGTCTGGTTTGGAGACAGGAAACAAAGGATTGTTCATTGAGGAGGTGCATGTTTCAATCACCCCTTGGTATTCAAGTTGATCTAAGATCTCCCTGACCTGTTTTTTAGCTTCTTGCTTTATAGGGTACTGCCTTTGTGCAGTAGGTTCATGTTTCAGATGTATTTTATGGTGAGGTGAATCCTCATCCCATCCTACATGATTGTTATATAATGCTGGGGCCTGGGCTACTGCCCATTTCCTGGCATATGTATATTTTATATTTATTGGAATATGGTTGGAGAAGGCAGGCATAATAATGTCCTCGCCATGTGGGCACTCCCTGACAAATTGTGGTGGCCAGTCTTTTTCTGCTAGAAGTATGTCATAGCCCTTTGATAGTCTTTCCCAAAAAAGTGCTTTCACCTGTCTAGGTTTGTCTCCCTCCATCCGGAGTGTTATTTCAAATAACCTTTGTGGAGTACTAACCCTGGTGTCCACAGTCTCTACTTTAATGTATTCATTCAAGTCCACTATCTCCAGAAGTTCCCTCAGGTTCTGGCGAACTATTGTGACTTCTGCTGCACTGTCCAGCATGGTCTGAGCCCATTCTCCATTCTTGAGTTGTGTTCTCAGTATTCTCGGCATGTCTAATCTTTAGACCTGCTACTTTCTTTTTGGAGAATTGAGTTTTAGCCTTAGTTTTTGGAGCGTGTTTGTCGTCTTTCGATGTCACGCGTTCTTCTCTGTGTTCCGTCCGTCCTCTTCTTTCCGAAGTCTGTGGTGAGATCTGAAAGGGACGAGAGGAACGTGTATCAGTATCATGATACCTGTCAGGTTTTCTCAAATTATCCCTATTCCTGAGGTTATACCTCCTTTCAGAGGGCTCCTTTTGAGGAGACCTACCTCGAGATTGAGAACGCTTCTCATTTGAATTTTGTTTATTAGTTTCCCACTTCTTTTTAGAAGATGTAGGAGTTTGTTTAATTGAGTCCTTTTCTGGACTTTCAGATAGCTTCGGCTTCACTGGTCTTCCACCCAAACTATCTCTGCCTAATTCTGCATAGGATTGTTCTATTATTCTGGGAAGCTCTGTTTGATGTTCTGTAACATCGAATTCCCTCAATTTTTGGCGGATCGCAACTGCCGCTGCCTCTCCTTTAATATTAGATAATATTATTGTTGAGACCTGGTCGAAATTTTTCAGTAATTTTATACCTAAATTTAGAGCAGGCTCTGCCCCGTATTCGTTTTGAATTTGTTTTAGGACATCAGGTATTACCGCAATTGACGGAATGCCATGTGTTTTAGTGTAGATGGCAGCAAAGACTGAACCCCAAGTGGTGCAGTCTTCCAGTTGTGGTGTGATCCCCATCGGTAAACTGATTGTTAGGATTCTGTGTTTCTCATGCGGGCTAGTATTTGGAAATACTGCTTCGATTTGAGTAATTTTTTGAGCTATCCAAAATGGAATTTGCTCACGTTTTGTGGGCATTTTACACATGACTGAGTTGAGAGTTTGTGGTGTAATTTTTAGTGTATTCCCCTGTTGGAGAGTTGGATTTGGATATGTCAATGGTGGTCGGACTGTAAAAGTCAGCATGACATATTGGACCAATTGTCTGTAAATTTTTATTAACTCTTTTATTTGAGTATATAATTCCTCATCTGTCATTATATCCAGTTCAGGATGAGGTGTGTAGCCGGCTAAAATCGGCCACCTTGCTCCTGGTCTACCTAGTGGACCGAGCCTGGTGATGTTTTTGTGATGTTTTAGGGCGCCTTTAAACCAGAGCTGATGCTCCTGGTATGTTAATGGAATTTCAATATCCTCGAAAGGAATGTATTCCTCTGGTAGATCATCTTCTTTGTAGAAGTGAAATGTTTGTGATGTTGGATTGCATTCAGGAAGTAGTACCCATGAATAGAATACCTCTGTCTGAAAGGATTCATGTGCCTCTATCACGAAAACTGCTCTACCTCCTCTTGGCGATAGGCCAAGTTTTATAAGTTTTAGAGTTATGGCTCTTCTTAAGTTTTGAGGGATGTTTATAACACCCTCCTCGGTTTCATTTAAACCTGTATTATTAAAAACTGCTGCTTGGGCTTGATCAGCCGCAGCTCCACCGTTTCCGGTTTCATTGTCACCGTCAGGCATTTTTGTTGTTTGAAAAATGTAGAACAAGTTTCAAGGAAACAAAGATAAGGTGCACAATATTTTGGAACACTGTATCCTTCAACGTTGAGCAAACCAAACAGCTAATATATAGGGTACTTCCCTATGTAGCCTTGGTGGATACTAAACCCTGCCCACTCCAGACGTCTTTTGGAGTATATGGGTAGGGGTCTGAGAGAAAAAGCACGGCTGAGTTACTCAGTATCTAAAGTTGAATTTCTGCCTTACCAAACCGTTGGGCGCCATGTAGTGTAGCTCCTATTTCCTTAATAGGCTCTGCGCATTGGAATAATATATCTTATAGGTTTGACATAGGACTAAGGTCGGTATGACCCTATCGAGTATATTAAACTTAATTACTTGTGCCAGCTAGCTCAGAGGCCACTAGAAACTCCTTGACAACAAGAAGGGAGTAGTTTCTGGCAGCCGCAAAACATGACCACTGTGTTTCCCTTTTAGAATCAGAACGTGTCCCAGAGTCGTGGAAACAATAGATAACTATTTCACTCAGCTCAATCGTGCATTCTTAGTTTTCCTCAGAGTTACACAGAAAGAATAGACGGGCGTTTTCAATAAAAGATTTATTGAACAGTCTTGTTTCTGGTGTAGGTATAATGTGCAGTTACGATCACAAGACAGTATGCGAGATAAATAATGTACAGGGTGAGCAGTAGAAATAAATAATACTGCGATAGCATTGTCTTTTAGTACAAATGCTGTTACATAAATAACACAGACTAAAAATGTGAGTACTCATACGATGCGGTGCTAAGCTAGTTCTACCCCAATGTACCTAACCTAATCTAGGTGTGTGATGAGGTATGAAGTAGGTGAAGTATTCCTTACTATGGTATACTAGGAGTATGTTTAAGCCCAGTATGCCTAGTATGCCAAGAGTTCCTCTAGGTTCTTATCAGCTCTATACCTGAAGAATGAGAGAGGTTGGAATCTCTTTGCCAGACTCGAACTCCAACACCCCGCAAGGGAAGTCAGATCACTGGAAGCTGGAAGCTGGGCTCTCTGCGTGCAGGGAATGGCAGCGTCTTCTCAGTGCGTCAGGCCGGGATACGGGCTCCTCTGAAGTCGAGGTCTCCTCTGTTTTACAGGGGCTAGGGAAGGTATATTTATACCTGAGAGTACCTTAGGAATGTTAGCATTGACGTGAAGTGGAGAACGAAAGACGTCATGGATGAACCCCTAAGGAATAATGGTTCATGCATAATATATGAGGCCTTGAAGAAATCAATAGTCCTGGGCTAGGGAAACTCCCGCAGCCTAAGGGTCTGTTCTTCATGAACTCGTTGTGACGTTAGGGTGGACGGATGTCAGAGACCATGCCTGTATTTGGAGTGCACGGTTTAATGCCTAAATAAGGCCTGGGATTCTATGCCTATATAAGGGCAGGGCGAATTGTGCCTATATAGGGACATGATATTGGAAAGCCCGTTATGGACACCCTAAGAGGAATACAACAAGATGTCGTCAATATATCTTACCCATGTGACGACACACTCTTTGAAAATGGGTAGTGTGCTGACGACCTGCTCCTCTCACCAGCCTAGGTATAAACCCGCAAAGCTGGGGGCGAAGCAGGTCCCCATTGCAGTTCCGAGAATCTGACGATAGATCACTTTGTCAAAGACAAAAAAGTTTTGCGTGAGGCACTTGTACATCTTGTCAATGATGATTTCCGTATGAAACAGATATGAGATTGATCGTTTCCTCATAAAGTGACGACATGCCTTGATCCCTGCCTCGTGGGGGATACAAGTGTGCAGGCTAGTGACATCGAGACACATCAGTAAAAATTGGTCATCCCACTCAATCTGGTCAATCACTCTTAAAAAATCACTCGTGTCCTTAATGAAGGACGGTAACCCCTGAACTAGTGGTTGCAAATAAAAATCAACGTATCGTGATGTGTTTTCTAGGCAGCTACCTCTGGAGGACACAATAGGTCTGCCTGGGGGGTTAGTGTTGTTTTTATGTAGTTTAGGGAGTAGATAGAATGCAGGAAGTTTGGGACACTTACATTTGAGGAATTCATATTCCTACCATTCTAGCAATCCGCGTTCCCTCCAATCTCCCAATTGTTCCTGATACAATTTATTAGCTTGTTCATATTTGGGTCTAGTGGTGATTTCGTAGTTGTTCCTATCATTTAATTGGCGGTAACCTTCTTTAAGGTACATCTCTTTAGACATGATGACCACGTTCCCACCTTTATCTGATCTTTTGACTACTATATTTGTCATTTTTAATAGATTGGATAGCTTCAAAGTGATCTTTACTAAGGTTATGTCTGCCAAAGTGTTTCTTTCTACGTACTTTTTCTAGCTCATGTATCACTCCCTTTTCGAAAACATCTATTGCATCATTAGTGATTTGGGGGAGGAAAATCGATTTCGGTTTATATTCCCCTTTGAGGGTTACAGTGCTGCAAAAAAGAAGCAGAGCACTCTGTGCAGTTTTTCGGTTGGCTTGGTTGGTATTTTGCTAATCCAAAGCTGTAAATCCTGTGCGTGGATGACACTGTGCTAATCCTATGTTTAAAAGTTTGCTGTAGAAATGGCAATAGCCTTTATCTCTTTCTAGCTCGGCATGGATGACACTGTGCTAGTCCTATTCTTAATAAATTTGCTAGAAAAACAGACATTTGGGGTGAGCAGATGCAGAGTGTTGCTGGTGTTGTAGGGCGCTCTATACAGGAGCTGCTCTCCATCTTAACTTGGGAACTACCCAGAGTTCTCTGCTATATATATATATATATATATATTACCTACTGGCGGTCGCCAGTAGGTAGTTATATTTAGGACCTTGTTTCTATTCAAAAAGCGTTTTTTCTTTTGCCAATATCTTTGTCTCCGTTTGATGAATCTTCGCGAAATTTTCAAAACTAATGGCCCGCTCCGGTCAGCTCCTGTCTTGAAAGTTTCGGGGTGATTAGTCAAGCGGGGGCTGAGAAAAAAGGGGGGTCCCAAAACGCGTTTTCCCCATGTTAATTTCCATAGGAATTTAGAAACAGGTTACAGCCCGAACTGCTAAACGGAATTACACCAAATTTGGCAAAAAGGTAGCCCTTGGTTCAGAAAGTGACCTTTTTTTAAATGGTGTAAATCCATTCAGAAGTTCCTGAGAAATTAAAAAAAGAAAAATATCGATATCTGAGCACCGAGGAGGGTTTGCGAACCCTCCCGAGCACGAGCTTCACTCTGATTAGCTATCAACACTCCAAACCAGGAAGTGTTGGCAGCCATCTTGTGACTCGGTAACCGAGTCACAAGAAATCAGTAGAAAAAAAAGGTGAAAAACAAGAAAAGGGGGCAGGGTAGAAACACCCTGACCCCCTAGGCCTGCTCAGGGGCCCCCAGTCCCAAAAAAACCATATATTTTTTTTTAAATCGGCAGAATTTGCGCTAAGTGCGCGAATCCTGCCGAGAAAATAAAAAAAGAAATGAAGCTCGGGCTCCGTGCTTCGTTATAGTGTAAGCCCCCGGGTGGGCCAGGTCCTGGGGGCAATGCCAAATTATATAGCGGGGGCCCACAGGGGCCCCCCCAGCCCCGGGGACCGCCACCTCCCCGGGGCTATACTAATTATATGCAGGGTGCACGTGGCCCCCCGCAGCCCAGGGGACCGCCACCTCCCCGGGGCTTGTTTAATAAGATGCGGGGGGCCTCCCAGGCCCCCCCAAGCTCCGGGGACTGCCACCTCCCCGGGGCTTTATTTAAATATGCGGGGGCACGCGGCCCCGCCACTGCCCCGGGGACCGCCACCTCCCCAGGGCTTAAATGTCTTTTTGTTAAAAATGTGGGTGGGGGGCCTTATGGACCCCCCAAGCCCTGGGGACCACCACCTCCCCGGGGCTTTCTTCAATTATTTGCGAGAGGGCCTCGCGGGCCCCCCCAAGCCCCGGGGACATCCACCTGCCCAGGGCTATGTTAAATGATGGGAGGGGGGCTGTGCGGCCCCCCTCCTGGAGCCCTCAATGACCCTGGGGACCGCCACCCCCCAGGGCCAGCTCCTGCAATGTCCCGGGGTGCCCACCCCTGAGACATTGCTGTTTGCTATGGCAGGGCGGAAGCAAGCCTCATGCTCTGCCATAGCAAACTCTGCTTTGCTTCGTTGAAGCGAGAGCTGGAAACCTGCTCTCGCTTTAAGGAAGCAAAGCAGGATTACTTTTGAGCAAGGGTGCTGCATGTCAGCAGCTCCCCTTGCTCAAAAGCAATGCACGGTCCCCAACGGTGAGGCCAGGCCCAGGGGGATGGGGTCCCCGGGGCCAAAAGTGGCCCGGGAGGGGGGCCGCACGGCCCCCCTCCTTCAAAAAATAATAAATATATAATGGCCAAAACCCGGGGGATGAGGTCCCCGGGGCCAGCAGTGGCCTTGGAGGGGGGCCATGCGTCCCCCTCCTGAATAAACAAAATTTAAAAAAGAAGCAATGCCCTGGGGGATGGGGTCCTCGGGGCAGATAATTGCCTCAGGAGGGGGGCCACGCGGCCCCCCCATTAAAAGTAAAAAATAAATGTATATGTGGCCATGCCCCGGGGGATGGGGTCCACGGGGCCGAATTTGGCCTCGAGTTGGAGGCCGCGCGGCCCCTTTCCTGTTTTTTTTTTGTTAAAAAGTGGTCAGGCACTGGGGGATGGGGACCCCAAGGCCCCAAAAATAGTCAAAGAAGGGGGGCCAAACAGCCCCCGACTAAAAAATTTTTTTTTTTAAAGCCGGCATCATACCGGAGGCCCCGCCCCCTCCCTGCACCACTCTGCAAACGCACCCCCTGGTGCATTGTAAGGTGGGAAAATAAGTCCCCATGAATACTGAGGGTCCCTGGGGCCAACTACCCCACCAGGTACCTCCAGTAAGCGCCACATAGCTGGTTTGCAGAGAGGTGGTCCGAGGCCACGCCCCTTTTTACACCACCCTGCAAATGCGCCTCTTGGCGCACTGCTGGTGGGGCGATGAGGTCCTCTTGTGTCCTGAGGACCTCAGGACACAAGTGGACTTCATCCCCCAAGCAGCAGTGCGCCAGGAGTCGCGTTTGCAGAGTGGTGTAAAAAGGGGGGGTGGCCTCGGACCACTCTCAGCAATCCAGGTGTGTGGCACTTACTGGAGGTGCCTGGTGGGCTAATTGGCCCCCAGGGACCCTCAGGAATGAAGGGGACTTAATACCCCAACTTAGAACGCGCCAGGAGGCGCGTTTGCAGAGTGGTGGGGAAAGGGGGTGTGGCCTTTGTCCACCTCTCAGCAATCCCACTGTGTGGGGCTTACTAGAGGTAAGAGGTAGGCTAGTTGGCCCCTAAAGGACCCCCAGCAGCGATGGGGACTTCAATCCCCATCCAAGAGCGCACCAGGGAGCGAATTTGCAGAGTGGTGGGCAAAGGGGGCATGGCCTGCTATGAGAACTTAGCAATCCTGCTGTGTGGGACTTACTGGAGGTAATAGGAGGGGTAGTTGGCCTCCAAGGTTGTCCTTGGGGGCCAACTACCCCTCTTGTTACCTCCAGTAAGTCCCACACAGTGGGATTGCTAAGACGTCTTCGGAGGACATGCACCCCTTTCTCCACCACTCTGCAAATGCGCCTCCTGGCAGACTACGGGATGGGGGATGAAGTCCAATTTACTCCTGAGGGACTTTGGGGGCCAAGAAGCCCTCCTGGTACCTCATCTAAGTCCTATGCAGCGGAATTCCTAAGCGCTGTTCGGAGGCCCAGCACCCTTTCTCCACCACTCTGCAAACGTGACTACTACTTAAAGAAGCATCTTTCTGCACCTCTGACTTAGAGGTAGTTTTAATCCCCCTGCCCTATTATGTACTAGGGCCTTACATAGGAGGTCATGCCAATCACAGGGGTGCCCCAACGCATAGTGTTCCCTAGTGTATGTAGGTGTTTTCACTGTATTCTAAGTGTCTTTTAGCATAGCACTGGCTCTAGGCCTGGTTAGTCAGAGTCAGTCACCACCATTACCCTTCAGCAAAATGTTGGGGGCACAGGATGACTTTGCAACAAGGCCTCTTTCTGCTCCTCTGTTGGTTCTTTGTGCACATCTCTTGCTTCTTTCTGCACCTTTCTTCGTCTTTCTGCATTTCTCTTGCTTCTTTCTGCGCCTTTCTTCCTCTTTCTGCACATGTCCTACCTCTGTAGGCATAGTTAGAAATTAGCATTTAAAAAACCTATGAAATTCACTGAAAAAGCCACAGGTTTCAGGGACGTTATAGTTAGAAATTAGCATTTAAAAAACCTTTGAAATTCACTGAAAAAACCACAGGTTTCAGGGACGTTATAGTTAGAAATTAGCATTTTAAAAACCTTAGAAATTCACTGAAAAAACGACAGGTTTCAGGGACGTTATAGTTAGTTGGACATTTCACTCGTACAAAACCAGAGAAATTCAGCCGTTATAGTTAGTTAAGCTAACTATAACTCGCGCCCCCGCAATGCACTGCTGATGACGTCACATATTACATCATTCATGACATGGTCAGTGACATCACTGATGACATCACTGATGACATCTCAAATGACATCACTGATGATATCACTGATGACATCATCCACGTGATAATCTGATGCACCTCCTCATACCCTAATATAACCTTTGATACATCCACTTTAAAATACAGACTATCATTTTCAAAACCGTAGACACACCAATACCAGTTACTACATACCCACTCACTGATTCCTAGGTCTACACACACATCCACTCATTCACCCATACAGTCACTCATACATGCAGTCACTCATCAATACAGCACTATCATATGCACTCATACACCTATACAGACACTCACACACCGCCACTCATCCATGGAGTTACTCACATACCTAGTCAGTCATGCAAAGAATCAATCAGACTCCCATTTACTCACCTATACAGTTATACACACACCACCTCACTTATTCATACAGATAGTAACACATACTTACTCTCTTATACAATCACTGATACAAGCACACACTCATCCATACAGGCACTCTCACAATCATTCACTCTTACATATAGTCATTTATATACTCCAACACTCACATATACTGCCTTTCATATATGTAGTTACTCACACATGTACCACTGAGACATCCATTCACTCACCAACACACCCATACACACACTCTCCCACCCATACAGCCCCTCAGAGATGCACTCTTGAACCCATACACCCAGTGAATCACCTACTCACACATCTATGCACAGAGTCACATACCCCCCACCTACCCACACAGATACTCAGGCACCCATACAGATACTCAGACAACCAATCAATAACCCATATAGACACTCATGTAGCTACTCACCAACCCATGCAGCCGCTTACACACCAACTGACAGACAAATACAGACATTCACACAGTTTAGTCACTAACCCATGCATTCAGTAAGACACGATTAATCACTCACTTATACAGTCAGTCACGCACCTACTAAATCATCCATTCAGACACTTATACACCCACTCATTCTTCAATACACCTTGGCATATATATATATATATATATATATATATTATCTACTGGCGGTCACCAGTAGATAGTTATAGTTAGGACCTATTATCCATAGGAAATCCGCGACATTCTATTTGAAATAACGTTGGCGCCGGTTGACGAATCTTCGTGAAAGTTTCCAACTTGTTGGGGCGCTCCGCTCCTACCCTGAAAGTCTCGGGTTGATTCGTCAAGCGGGGGCCGAGAAAAAAGGGGGGGTCCCAAAACGCGTTTTCCCCATTCATTTTTCCATAGGAACCTTTAGTCGCAGCTACAGCCCGAACTGCGGAACGGAATTACACCAAATTTGGCAAAGAGGTAGCCCTTGGTTCAGACTGGTGCCTTTTGCTTAAATGGTGTAAATCCGTTCAGTAGTTCCTGAGAAATTCACAAGTAAAGTCACATATATATTCTATGGCCGAGTAGGGTCCGCGTACCCTCCCGATCACGAGCTGCATGCTAATTGGCTGTCAGCTGGCTGTCAACATTCCGATTCAGGAAGTGTTGGCAGCCATTTTGTCCCTCGGTAGAACCGAGGGACAGAAACTAAGTGCGCAAAGCGCACAAAGGGAGCAGGGTAGAAACCCCTAACCCCTAGGCCTGCTCAGGGGTCCCACAAGGACCCCCTGGGCAAAAAAGCATTTTTTTTTTTTTAATCGGCAGGATGCGCTCAGGGTGCGCGGATCCTGCCGACAAAAATCGAAGCGCGGTCTCCGCGCTTCTTTGTTAATTGCCCCCGGGTGGGCCAAGTCCCGGGGGCATGGTGGGGGGTTTAAATTTAATGTGGGGGGCCTCTAAGGCCCCCAAGCCCCGAGGACTGCCACCCCCGGGGCTTAAGAAAATAATGGTGCGGGAAGGCTCTTTGCCCTCCCACAGCCCCGGGGACCGCCACCCCCCGGGGCTTCTTTTTTTTAAAACATTTTTTGACCTGTGTGGGGGGGCTCCAGCCCCCCCACACGCCCCGGGGACCGCCACCTCCCCGGGGCACTAAACATTTGAATATGGGGGTCCGTTACGGACCCAAAGCCCGGGGACCACCACCTCCCGGGGCTGTGAAATAGTTGGGAGGGGGCCGTGCGGCCCCTCCTGGAAGCCCTTGATGGCCCTGGGGACCGCCACCCCCAGGGCCGGCTCCTGCAGTGTCCCGGGGTGCCTACCCCGGGACACTGCTGTTTGCAATGACAGGACAGGAGCCTCGCGGCTCCCGTCCTGTCATTGCAAACTTGCTTTGGATATTGGAAGCGAGAGCATGGAACCTGCTCTCGCTTCCAATATCAAAGCAAGTGCTTTCCACATGGGGAGCAGCATGTTAGCTGCTCCCCATGTGGAAAGCAATGCCGGCTCCCGTAGGACACGGGGAGCCGGCGGGACTGTGGGGGTTTGGGGACCCCCACAGTCCCCAACGAGAGCCAGGCCCCGGGGGATGGGGTCCCCGGGGCCATAAGTGGCCAGGGAGGGGGGGCCACACAGCCCCCCTCCCCAAATTAGAAAAAAATTAAAAAATTAAAAAAAGGGCAAGGCCGGCCCCGGGGGATGTGGTCCCCAGGGCCTTAAATGGCCTGAGGAGGGGGGCCATGCAGCCCCCCTCCAAATAAAAAAATTAAAAAATTGAGGGCATGCCCCGGGGATGGGGTCCCCGGGGCCAATACAGAGCCCAGGGAAGGGGGCCGCGCGGCCCCCTTCCCGTTTTTTTTTTTAATTTGAAAAAAAAATAAAATGCTCAGGCCCCGGGGGATGGGGACCCCGGGGCCAAAAGTGGCCAAGGGAAGGGGGGCCACGCAGCACCCCTCCCATTAAAAAAAAAAAAAAAAAAAAGACCGGCATCGTGCCGGAGAGCCCGCCCCCTCCCTGCAGTACTCTGCAAACGCACCCCCTGGCGCGTTTTAAGAAGGGAAGTAATTCCCCTTGAATACTGGGGGTCCCTGGGGGCCAACTAGCCCACCAGGAACCTCCAGTATGCGCCAGAGGCTGCGTTGCAGAGAGGTGTACAGAGGCCACGCCCCTTTTACACCTCTCTGCAACGCAGCTCTGTGGCGCTTTTTAGAAGTACATGGTGGGCTAGTTGGACTCCAGGGACCCTCATGATTCAAGGGGACGTAATCCCCCAACTTAAAACGCGCCACGGGGCGCGTTTGCACAGTGGTGAAGGGAGGGGGCGGGGCTTCAGGTGACATGTGTGCAAACAGGCCCCGTGGCGCGTTTTAAGATGGGGAATTAAATCCCCTTCAATGGTTTTTTCTGTGAATTTCAAAGGTTTTTAAAATGCTAATTCCTAACTATAACAAGCCTGAAACCTATGGTTTTTTCAGTGAATTTCAAAGGTTTTTTAAATGCTAATTCCTAACTATAACATGTCTGAAACCTATGGTTTTTTTCAGTGAATTTCAAAGGTTTTGTAAATGACAATTTTTAAATGTATTAATTGTTATATATTTTTTTTATACTGATTTACTACATTTTTTAAACTATTTATTTTTAGATATTTTATTTTTTAAATTACATTGTAATTACATTATACATTACATTACAAAATATACTTTCTCAGAATGAATTACTTTAGTTTAAATACTTTGCAAATAGGCAATAGACTTTTAAGTACAGTAGTTACATTTGTTGCAATGGGCAACACAATTTCAAACACAATGCAACATTGAGCTCAATGTGAATTTCTAGCTAAATGCAATTAGTTACTTTATGGATTACTTTTCTAACCACAGGACTGGATCCTAGATTCAGGCCTGGGACATCTCCTGTAAACAGTTGAGTAAAAGCGTTTTGGTTACAGTAGTGATTTTAAAGGAATATTATTGTATTTTAAAAGTTGACACAGAAACTTTTTCACATAGAATCACCAATGTTATCCTATGGGAGGAAATTCACTTAGCAGGTAAGTAGTGTTATCGTTCCTTTTTCTTACTCAGTGGTGGATCCTGGATCCAGCACTGGTGCATCTCCTGTAAACAGTTGAAAGAATGCGTTTAAGTCATACAGGCGATTTTTAAGGAATATTTGTAGTTTGTGAAAATCAACACTTTGAAACTTTTCTGCTGAAAACCAGACAATGGATTCCTACGGAAGGAAATATAAGTTACTGGTAAGTACGGTTAAAATTACTTTTCAGGATCAGTACTGGGCTGAAAGATGCAGCACTGAGGTCTCTCCTGATAACAGGTGAGTAAATCGGAATTCGTATTTTGGCTGATTTTAGAGGAATATTTGTATGTTTCAAAAATCGACACTTAGAAACTTTTTCAGCAAAAAGCAGGCAATGATATCCTATGTAAGGAAATTCAAGTTACTGGTAAGTACGGTTAAAATTACTTTTCAGGATCAGTACTGGGCTGAAAGATGCAGCACTGAGGTCTCTCCTGATAACAGGTGAGTAAATCGGAATTCGAATTTCGGCTGATTTTAGAGGAATATTATAAAGTTTCAAAACTCCACACTTAGAAGAATTTCCAAGTGAAACCAGTCAATGATATCCTATAGAATGAAATTCAAGTTACTGGTAAGTACGGTTAAAATTACTTTTCAGGATCAGTACTGGGCTGAAAGATGCAGCACTGAGGTCTCTCCTGATAACAGGTGAGTAAATCGGAATTCGTATTTCGGCTGATTTTAGAGGAATATTATAAAGTTCCAAAACTCCACACTTAGAAGAATTTCCAAGTGAAACCAGTCAATGATATCCTATGGAAGGAAATTCAAGTTACTGGAAAGTACGGTTAAAATTACTTTTCAGGATCAGTACTGGGCTGAAAGATGCAGCACTGAGGTCTCTCCTGATAACAGGTGAGTAAATCGGAATTCGTAGTTCGGCTGATTTTAGAGGAATATTTGTATGTTTCAAAAATCGACACTTAGAAACTTTTTCAGCAAAAAGCAGACAATGATATCCTATGGAAGGAAATTCAAGTTACTGGTAAGTACGGTTAAAATTACTTTTCAGGATCAGTACTGGGCTGAAAGATGCAGCACTGAGGTCTCTCCTGATAACAGGTGAGTAAATCGGAATTCGTATTTCGGCTGATTTTAGAGGAATATTATAAAGTTCCAAAACTCCACACTTAGAAGAATTTCCAAGTGAAACCAGTCAATGATATCCTATGGAAGGAAATTCAAGTTACTGGTAAGTACGGTTAAAATTACTTTTCAGGATCAGTACTGGGCTGAAAGATGCAGGACTGAGGTCTCTCCTGATAACAGGTGAGTAAATCGGAATTCGTAGTACGGCTGATTTTAGAGGAATATTTGCACAATGGTGAAGGGAGGGGCGGGGCCTGAGGTGACATCTGTGCAAACGCGCCCCGTGGCGCGTTTTAAGTTGGGGATTAAGTCCCCTTGAATCATGAGGGTCCCTGGGGTCCAACTAGCCCACCCTGTACCTCCAGTATGCGCCAGGAGAGCTGCGTTGCAGAGAGGTGTTCAGAGGCCACGCCCCTTTTTGCACCTCTCTGCAACGCAGCTCTGTGGCGCTTTCTGGACGTACCTGGTGGGCTAGTTCGCCCCCAGGGACCCTCAGGATTGAAGGGGATTTCATTCCCCATCTTAAAATGCGCCACGGGGCCTGTTTGCACACATGTCACCTCAGGCCCCGCCCCCACGCCCCGGGGACCGCCACCTCCCCGGGGCACTAAATATTCAAAATAGGGGGTCCGTTATGGACCCCCAAGCCCCGGGGACCACCACCCCCCCGGGGCTTTACATTAAGTGGGAGGGGGGCTCCTGGAGCCAATGATGGCCCTGGGGACCACCAACCCCAGGGCCCACTCCTGCAGTGTCTTGGGGTGCCCACCCCCGGGACACTGCTGTTTGCTATGGCAGGGCGGGAGCCTCGTGGCTCCCGCCCTGCCATAGCAAACTTGGTTTGGATTTTGAAAGAGAGAGCAGGAAACCTGCTCTCTCTTTCAAAATGCAAACCAGATTGCTTTTCCACATGGGGAGCTGCATGTTAGCAGCTCCCCATGTGGAAAAGCAATGCCGTCTCCCGAAGGACGCGGCCCCCTGGTGTGAACGCGTTGGGTGCGCGACTCCAAAAAAAAATAGAAAAATAAAGAAAATAATATAAATTTATTAAAAAAAATATATAAAACAAAAAAAAAAGATCCGTTATGGACCCCCAAGCCCCGGGGACCACCACCCCCCCGGGGCTTTACATTAAGTGGGAGGGGGGCTCCTGGAGCCAATGATGGCCCTGGGGACCACCAACCCCAGGAGCCCACTCCTGCAGTGTCTTGGGGTGCCCACCCCGGGACACTGCTGTTTGCTATGGCAGGGCGGGAGCCTCGTGGCTCCCGCCCTGCCATAGCAAACTTAGTTTGGATTTTGAAAGAGAGGCAGGAAACCTGCTCTCTCTTTCAAATGCAAACCAGATTGCTTTCCACATGGGGAGCTGCATGTTAGCAGCTCCCCATGTGGAAAAGCAATGCCGTCTCCCGAAGGACGCGGCCCCCTGGTGTGAACGCGTTGGGTGCGCAACTCCAAAAAAAAATAGAAAAATAAAGAAAATAATATAAATTTATTAAAAAAATATATAAAACAAAAAAAAAAGATTATTTCAGTTACAATATTTTTAAAAACATTTTTTTTTCCATTTATATTAAAAATATATAATGTAATTTAAAAAATAAAATATGTAAAAATAAACAGTTAAAGATCTGTAGAAAATCAGTATAAAAAAATACATATAACTATTATTACATTTAAAAATTATCATTTAAAAAACCTTCGAAATTTACTGAAAAAACCATAGGTTTCAGACATGTTCTAGTTAGGAATTAGCATTTAAAAAACCTTAGAAATTCACTGAAAAAACCATAGGTTTCAGGGCTGTTATAGTTAGCTGGACATTTCACTCGTACAAAACCATTGAAATTCCTCCGTTATAGTTAGTTCAGCTAACTATAACTCGCGCCCCCGCAATGCACTGCTGATGACGTCACATATTACATCACTCATGACATGGTCAGTGACATCACTGATGACATCACTGATGACATCTCAAATGACATCACTGATGACATCACTGATGACATCATCCATGTGACAATCTGATGCACCTCCTCACACACTATTATAACCTTTGATACACTTACTGTAAAATACAGACTACCATTTTCGATACCATTGACACACTAATACCAGTTACTACATACCCACTCAGTGATTCCTAGGTCTGCAGTGCATTGCGGGGCGCGAGTTATAGTTAGCTGAACTAACTATAACGGAGGAATTTAAATGGTTTTGTACGAGTGAAATGTCCAGCTAACTATAACAGCCCTGAAACCTATGGTTTTTCAGTGAATATATATATATATATATATATTATCTACTGGCGGTCGCCAGTAGATAGTTATAGTTACAACCTATTATCCATAGGAAATCCGCGACATTCTATTTGAAATAACTCTCTTGCCGGTTGACGTATCTTCGCAAAATTTTCAAACTTTGTGGGGCGCTCCGGTCCGCTCCTACCCTGAAAGTCTCGGGGGATTCGTCAAGCGGGGGCCGAGAAAAAGAGGGGTCCCAAAACGCGTTTTCCCCATGCAATTTTCCATAGGAAACTTTAGACACGGCTACAGCCCGAACTGCTGAACGGAATTACACCAAATTTGGCAAAGAGGTAGTCCTTGGTTCAGAAAGAACCCTTTTTGTTAAATGGTGTAAATCCGTTCAGTAGTTGCTGAGAAAATCAAAAGAAAAAAGATAGATATATCTAGGGCCGCGGATCCTCCCGAGCACGAGCTTTATGTTAATTGGCTGTCAACACTCCAAATCAGGAAGTGTTGGCAGCCATTTTATCCCTCGGTAGAACCGAGGGACAGAAACAAGTGCGCAAAGCGCACAAAGGGGGCAGGGTAGAAACACCCTGACCCCCTAGGTCTGCTCAGGGGGTCCCACAAGGACCCCCTGGGCAAAAATTTATTTATTTTTTTATTTTTTTTTTTTAAATCGGCAGGATGCGCTCAGGGAGCGCGAATCCTGCCGAAAAAAAAAAAAATCGAAGCGCGGTCTCTCGCGCTTCGATGTTAATTGGCCCCCGGGTGGGCCAAGTCCCGGGGGCATGCTGGGGGGGTTTAATTTTATGTGTGGGGGCCTCTAAGGGCCCCCAAGCCCGGGGACCACCACCCCCGGGGCTTTATGTATAATGGTGCGGGAGGGCTCTGAGCCCTCCCGCAGCCCGAGGACCACCACCTCCAGGGGCTTCTTTTTTAAATTAAAAACCTGTGTGGGGGGCTCCAGCCCCCACACGCCCCGAGACCACCACCTCCCCGGGGCACTAAGAAAAATTAAAATGGGGGTCCGTTTTGGACCCCCAAGCCCCGAGGACCACCACCTCCCCGGGGCTTTCAAAATGTAGGGAGGGGGCCGCGCGGCCCCCTCCTGGAGCCTGTGGTGGCCCTGGGGACCGCCACCCCCAGAGCCGGCTCCTGCAGTGTCCCGGGGTGCCTACCCCCGGGACACTGCTGTTTGCAATGACAGGACGGGAGCCTCGCGGCTCCCGTCCTGTCATTGCAAACTTGCTTTGGATATTGGAAGAGAGAGCAGGAAACCTGCTCTCTCTTCCAATATCCAAAGCCGACTGCTTTCCACATGGGGAGCAGCATGTTAGCTGCTCCCCATGTGTAAAGCAATGCCGGCTCCCGTAGGACACGGGGAGCCGGCGGGACTGTGGGGGGTTTGGGGACCCCCACAGTCCCCAACGAGAGGCCAGGCCCCGGGGGATGGGGTCCCCGGGGCCATAAGTGGCCACGGAGGGGGGCCACGCAGCCCCCCTCCCCAAAGTAAAAAAATTGATTTTTTTTTTTTTTAAAAGTGCAAGGCCGGCCCGGGGGATGGGGTCCCCGGGGCCTTAAATGGCCTGAGGAGGGGGGCCACGCAGCCCCCCTCCAAATAAAAAAAGAGGCCATGCCCCGGGGATGGGGTCCCCGGGGCCAATACAGGCCAAGGGAAGGGGGCCACGCGGCCCCCTTCCCGTTTTTTTTTTTTATTTTAATTTAAAAAAAAGGGGTAAGGCCCTGGGGGATGGGGTCCCCAGGGCCTAAAAATAGGAAAAAGGAAGGGGGCCACACAGCCCCCTTCAGGGAAAAAAAAAAAAACAATCGGGCCCGTAGGCCCCGCCCCTTCCTTCACCACTCTGCAAACGCGCCCCCTGGCGCGTTTGCAGAGGGAAGCAATTCCCCTTGAATACTGGGGGTCCCTGGGGCCAACTAGCCCACCAGGAACCTCCAGTATGCGCCAGGGAGCAGCCTTGCAGAGAGGTGTACAGAGGCCACGCCCCTTTTTACACCTCTCTGCAACGCAGCTCTATGGCGCTTTTTGGAGGTATATGGTGGGCTAGTTGCACCCCAGGGACCCTCAGGATTCAAGGGGAGTTAATCCCCCGACTTAAAACGCGCCACGGGGCGCGTTTGCACAGTGGTGAAGGGAGGGGCGGGGCTTCAGGTGACATGTGTGCAAACAGGCCCCGTGGCGCGTTTTAAGATGGGGAATTAAATCCTCTTCAATCCTGAGGGTCCCTGGGGGCCAACTAGCCCAACAGGTACGTCCAGAAAGCGCCACAGAGCTGCGTTGCAGAGAGGTGTAAAAAGGGGTGTGGCCTCTGTACATGTCTCTGCAACGCAGCCCCTGGCGCATACTGGAGGTTCCTGGTGGGCTAGTTGGCCCGTAGGGACCCTCATGATTCAAGGGGACTTAATCCCCCAACTTAAAACGCGCCACGGGGCGCGTTTGCACAGATGTCACCTCAGGCCCCGCCCCCTCCCTTCACCATTGTGCAAATATTCCTCTAAAATCAGCCGAAATCCGAATTCTGATTTACTCACCTGTTATCAGGAGAGACCTCAGTGCTGCATCTTTCAGCCCAGTACTAATCCTGAAAAGTAATTTTAACCGTACTTACCAGTAACTTGAATTTCCTTCCATAGGCTAACATTGACTGGTTTCACTTGGAAATTCTTCTAAGTGTGGAGTTTTGGAACTTTAAAATATTCCTCTAAAATCAGCCGAAATACGAATTCCGATTTACTCACCTGTTATCAGGAGAGACCTCAGTGCTGCATCTTTCAGCCCAGTACTGATCCTCAAAAGTAATTTTAACCGTACTTACCAGTAACTTGAATTTACTTCCATAGGATATCATTGACTGCTTTTTGCTGAAAAAGTTTCTAAGTGTTGATTTTTGAAACATACAAATATTCCTCTAAAATCAGCCGAAATCCGAATTCTGATTTACTCACCTGTTATCAGGAGAGACCTCAGTGCTGCATCTTTCAGCCCAGTACTGGTCCTGAAAAGTAATTTTAACCGTACTTACCGGTAACTTGAATTTCCTTCATAGGCTAACATTGACTGGTTTCACTTGGAAATTCTTCTAAGTGTGGAGTTTTGGAACTTTAAAATATTCCTCTAAAATCAGCCGAAATACGAATTCCGATTTACTCACCTGCTATCAGGAGAGACCTCAGTGCTGCATCTTTCAGCCCAGTACTGGTCCTGAAAAGTAATTTTAACCGTACTTACCGGTAACTTGAATTTCCTTCATAGGCTAACATTGACTGGTTTCACTTGGAAATTCTTCTAAGTGTGGAGTTTTGGAACTTTAAAATATTCCTCTAAAATCAGCCAAAATACGAATTCCGATTTACTCACCTGTTATCAGGAGAGACCTCAGTGCTGCATCTTTCAGCCCAGTACTGATCCTCAAAAGTAATTTTAACCGTACTTACTGGTAACTTGAATTTCCTTCATAGGCTAACATTGAATGGTTTCACTTGGAAATTCTTCTAAGTGTGGAGTTTTGGAACTTTAAAATATTCCTCTAAAATCAGCCAAAATACGAATTCCGATTTACTCACCTGTTATCAGGAGAGACCTCAGTGCTGCATCTTTCAGCCCAGTACTGATCCTCAAAAGTAATTTTAACCGTACTTACCGGTAACTTGAATTTCCTTCCATAGGCTAACATTGACTGGTTTCACTTGGAAATTCTTCTAAGTGTGGAGTTTTGGAACTTTAAAATATTCATCTAAAATCAGCCGAAATACGAATTCCGATTTACTTATCTGTTATCAGTAGAGACCTCAGTGCTGCATCTTTCAGCCCAGTACTGGTCCTGAAAAGTAATTTTAACCGTACTTACCAGTAACTTGAATTTCCTTCCATAGGCTAACATTGACTGGTTTCACTTGGAAATTCTTCTAAGTGTGGAGTTTTGGAACTTTAAAATATTCATCTAAAATCAGCCGAAATACGAATTCTGATTTACTCATCTGTTATCAGGAGAGACCTCAGTGCTGCATCTTTCAGCCCAGTACTGATCCTCAAAAGTAATTTTAACCGTACTTACCAGTAACTTGAATTTCCTTCCATAGGATATCATTGCCTGCTTTTTGCTGAAAAAGTTTCTAAGTGTTGATTTTTGAAACATACAAATATTCCTCTAAAATCAGCCGAAATACGAATTCCGATTTACTCACCTGTTATAAGGAGAGACCTCAGTGCTGTATCTTTCAGCCCAGTACTGGTCCTGAAAAGTAATTTTAACCGTACTTACCAGTAACTTATATTTTCTTCCATAGGAATCCATTGTCTGGTTTTCAGCAGAAAAGTTTCAAAGTGTCGATTTTCACAAACTACAAATATTCCTTAAAAATCGCCTGTATGACTTAAACGCATTCTTTCAACTGTTTACAGGAGATGCACCAGTGCTGGATCCAGGATCCAACACTGAGTAAGAAAAAGTAACGATAACAGTTTTTACCTGCTAAGTGAATTTCCTTCCATAGGATAACATTGGTGATTCTATGAGAAAAAGTTTCTAAGTGTCAACTTTTAAAATACAATAATATTCCTTAAAAATCACAACTGTAACCAAAACGCTTTTACTCAACTGTTTACAGGAGATGTACCAGGACTGAATCTAGGATCCAGTCCTGTGGTTAGAAAAGTAATCCATAAAGTAACTAATTGCATTTAACTAGAAATTCACATTGAGCTGAATGTTGCATTGTGTTTGAAAATGTGTTGCCCATTGCAACAGCTGTAACTACTGTACTTAAAAGTCTATTGCCTATGTGCAAAGTATTTAAACTAAAGTAATTCATTCTGAGAAAGTATTTTTTGTAATGTAATGTATAATGTAATTACAATGTAATTTAAAAAATAAAATATGTAAAAGAAATTGTTTCTAAAAATGTAGTAAATCAGTATGAAAAAAATTAATATAAAAATTAATACATTTAAAAATTGTCATTTAAAAAACCTTTGAAATTTACTGAAAAAACCGTAGGTTTCAGGCACATTATAGTTACAAATTAGCATTTTAAAAACCTTTGAAATTCACTGAAAAAACCATAGGTTTCAGACACGTTATAGTTAGAAATTAGCATTTAAAAAACCTTTGAAATTCACTGAAAAAACCATAGGTTTTAGGGACAGTTATAGTTAGTTGGACATTGCACTCGTACAAAACCCGTGAAATTCCCCCGTTATAGTTAGTTCAGCTAACTATAACTCACGCCCCGCAATGCACTGCTGATGACGTCACATATTACATCACTCATGACATGGTCAGTGACATCACTGATGACATCACTGATGACATCTCAAATGACATCACTGATGACATCATCCACGTGATAATCTGATGCAGCTCCTCACACCCTAATATAACCTTTGATACACCCAATCTAAATTACAGAGTGCCATTCGCAAAACCATAGACACTCCAACACCAATAACTACATACCCACTCACTGATTCTTAGGTCTACACACACACATCCACTCACTCACCCGTACAGTCACTCATACTTATGGTCACTCAGTACAGGACTATCATATGCACTCTTACTCCTATATAGACACTCAAACACCGCCACTCATCCATAGAGGTACTCACACACCTAGTCAGTCATGCAAATAATTAAACACACTGCCATTTACTCACCTATACAGTTATACACACACCAGCTCACTTAATCATACAAATACTAGCACATTGTTACGCTCTTATACAATCACTGATACAAGCACACACTCATCCATACAGCCACTATCACAATCACTCCCTCTCAGCTTATAGCTATTTATATACTCCAATACACATATATACTGCCTTTCACATATGTAGTTACTCACACATGTACCACTGGGACATACATTCACTCACTAACACACTCTTACACACACTTACCCACCCATACAGTCTATCACAGATGCACTCTTGAAACCATCCACCCAGTGAATCACCCACTCACACATCTATGCACAGTCGCACACACCCCATCCACACAAACACTCAGGCACCCATACAGATACTCATAGAACCAATCAATAACCCATATAGACACTCATGTAGCTATTCGCAAATCCATGCATCCACTTACACACCAACAGACGGATACAGACATTCACACAGTTTAGTCACTAACCCATGCATTCAGTAAGATACGTTTAATCACTCACTTGTAGAGTCAGTCACGCACGTACTAAATCATCCATTCAGACACTTATACACCCACTCATTCTTCAATACGCCTTTCCCTATATATATTAAACATATTTAAACTTTACAGAAACACACAGTCACTGGATGATGTCATCAGTGATGTCATTTGAGATGTCATCAGTGATGTCATCAGTGATGTCACTGACCATGTCATGAGTGATGTAATATGTGACGTCATCAGCAGTGCATTGCGGGGCGCGAGTTATAGTTAGCTGAACTAACTATAACGGGGGAATTTCACGGGTTTTGTACGAGTGCAATGTCCAACTAACTATAACTGTCCCTAAAACCTATGGTTTTTTCAGTGAATTTCAAAGGTTTTTTAAATGCTAATTTCTAACTATAACGTGTCTGAAACCTATGGTTTTTTCAGTGAATATATATATATATATATATATATATATATATAATATATACGAGTAAATACAATACTCTTGGGTAAAGGACAACTCAGACACTTCTGGAAATGTGTATCACCATTTAATGGAAAGAATAGCCTCCCTGTCGCGATTCGGCCGTAACCTTGGTCACGGTTAGTGAGTGAAGCTGTCATGGCCATTTACATAGGCCTGAATGACAACATAGAAAATGGACTGATACAAGTGAAATGTGAAAACAGAGTCTGAATGCAGCCACCATCTTATAACACAAAAAGACACAATGAAAAAAGTTCAAAACAATCAAGTAGTCCACACAGTAACACAGTAACAGTACCTTCCTGTATAGTATAGAATATTTTTGACACCCCAGGTTACGCTTCCAGAATGACAAGCTACTTAAATTTGTGGTGATTGACGCCATTGAACCGTTTAGTATAGGGACACAACATTGTGGTAAACAATATTTCAACGATGTTGTCTACCATGATATTGTGTAAGTGAGCTGAATGTTCTTTTAGCCTTTAGGCCATCTGCCTTTATTGGAATTTAAAGGCCCCTCTTGTTATAGGCCTGAGCCTCAGGAGGATTCAAGGTCTTAAGTCACTATGATAGGCTGAAAACCATACGTGATGTAGTGTCAGAAAGAAAACTCGCAGTGCCCACAATAATGTAATGCATCCACAAAAATCCTGTATTGATTGCATAAGATTATGGTGGTGCAGGAGGGAGTCCTTAGATTCAAAGTTAGTAAGTGCATGGAAGAACAGATGGGCACACTAGGCCTCCATTAGCATCAGTAGCGGTTGGTCAAACGTGTGGTTTTCAGGGTGTGGGCATTCAACACTGCAAAGTACTAGAAGGGTTCAGGGTGTGGCTGCTGTGCAGGGCTCTGGGGTGCGGCCTTTCCCGAGGCTTCAAAAAATCTCGCCTGCCATTTTAGATTAAATCCTATGGAAGGGTTCCCTTGAACACCACACCCATGCTAGGCAATCAGCACTCGAGAGGAAAGCAAACTGCCAGACCTCAACTTACCTTATCCAGTGAAACCGGCACCTCTCCCTCCTTGATGATCCCCAGAGCAGCACTCTTCACCGTCCTCCTCCGGATCCCTGCTGCTCCTCCCGGAGTCTTATCTGATGCGTCACCTGCAAAAGAGAATAAAAGAAAACCTTAGTAAATGTACTACAGTTACACGTGCTGAGTCAGGCACGCACAGACTTTAAATCCAGTACTAACCAGTTGATCAAAGTGCTTAACATTTTGAATTGCATTATCAAACTTTCTAGACAATATTAATTGGACTGTGTAAATTGGTAAGCTTAGCAAAATAGCAAGCAGCAAGTTTGTTGGCACAGTTCATCAATCAATCAATCAATCAATCACAGAATTTGTAAAGCGCACTACTTACCCGCGAGGGTCTCAAGGCGCTAGGGAAAAAAAGGGGGGGGGTGCTGCTACTGGTCGAACAACCAGGTCTTGAGTAGCCTCCTGAAGGTCAGCAGGTCTTGGGTCTGTCGTAGGCTTAGTGGAAGGGTGTTCCAGGTCTTGGCGGCGAGGTGGGAGAAGGATCTGCCGCCGGTGGTAGTTCTTCGAATGCAAGGGACGGTGGCGAGGGAGAGGTCGGCGGAGCGGAGTTGGCGGTTGGGGACGTAGAAGAGGAGTCGTCTGTTGAGGTAGGCTGGGCCAGTCTTGTGGAGTGCCTTGTGTGCGTGGATGAGGAGTTTGAAGGAGATTCTCCTGTCGACGGGGAGCCAGTGCAGGTTCCTCAGGTGGGGGGTGATGTGGCTGTGGCGTGGTACATCGAGGATCAGGCGTGCGGAGGCGTTTTGTATGCGTTGCAGTCGCTTGATGAGCTTGGCCGGGGCTCCCGCGTAGAGGGCGTTCCCATAGTCAAGTCTGCTACTGACGAGGGCCTGGGTGACTGTTCTTCTTGTGTCTGTCGGGATCCACCTGTAGATCTTGCGAAGCATGCGGAGGGTGTTGAAGCAGGAGGATGAGACTGCGTTGACTTGCTTGGCCATGGAGAGCGTTGAGTCGAGGATGACTCCCAGGTTGCGTGCGTGGTCGGTGGGTGTCGGGGCTGCTCCCAGCGTCGTTGGCCACCAGGAGTCGTCCCAGGCTGAGGGGTTGGAGCCGAGGATGAGGACCTCTGTCTTCTCCGTGTTCAGTTTTAGTCGGCTGATCTTCATCCAATCGGCGACGGCCTTCATTCCTTCATGGAGGTTGGATTTGGCGGCGAGGGGGTCCTTGGTGAGGGAGAGGATCAGTTGAGTGTCGTCGGCGTAGGAGATTATGTTGAGGTCGTGCTGTCTGGCGATGCGTGCGAGCGGGGCCATGTAGATGTTGAACAGTGTTGGGCTGAGGGACGATCCCTGGGGTACGCCGCAGATGATCTCGGAGGCTTCGGATCGCAATGGTGGGAGGCAGACTCTCTGGGTTCTGCCGGCGAGGAAGGAGGTGGCCCATTCTTCATGAGCGAGCTCATGGTTCTTTCCATGACCAAAAGACATTAAGCCTCAAGGGATTATGTTTAGCGTGCCTTCCACCAATAACCAAAGCTCTCCCCAAGACTGAAGAGGTGGTTTACTCCAGCATCCTGGTATCTTTTAAAAGGTACTAATTTTACACGCACTGCATGGCATACATGAGAGCTGAGTGAGTGTTCGAGCAGACGGGAGGAGTAGGAAGCCACATTAATCTATTCCCCTTGTTGTTACAGCTCGTACAAGCACAGGAGTAGTCACATTGCACCACAACCAGAAGGGTCCCGAACGAAGAGCCCTGAGTGGTCCAAGAGACTGCACTTGAATGACAAAGTCAGCTTTTATTATTTTATTCCATTTCCCCCATTCCCTTGAGGGTTTGGAGGGGGACCTGTGAGTCACGGTCTCACTTTGAGCTTCTGCAGATGTGATTAGACAATCTGCAAGCCATCGCTCCCACTGGGCAGGATATCCAAGTTAGTGAATAATAAATCTCAGTTTGTTTCGAAATTCTGACAGAACCTGACAGTAGCCCAGGAGATTTCTTGTGACTCTCGGCTTGAAATATCCTCACTTTCAAATTCCCTTATATTAAGAGAGTCAGCAATTCCTCATATTTGCTGTGGGATCCCAGAATTTCCAGTTCAGGAAACTTCCCTTTGGTATGGCATTGGCACCCTAAGTCATCAAGAAAGTACTGGCTCCACTAGTTGCTTCTTTAAACCTGAAGGTATTCAAATTTTCCCTCACCTTGATAACTGGTCAGTTTCTTCCCACTCTTTTTTAATAACAGAATTAGATACCCAGAAGATGTGCTCTTTGCAAGATAAGTTGAGTTTCTGCTAAATAAGAAGTCACACCTAATAACAGCACAAGCTCATCAGTTCTTCGGGCCCTCTTTAGAACCAATTAGGTCTATGTCTTCCTGCCGGAGGACTAGAGCTCAATGCTCCCAAATTCAAATTAAGAGATCATTAAAGGGTTGATTCAGAGATTAGCAAGAGGGTACTCTCCAACAAACATTGCAGAGTATGCGGTCTGCCAAACTGATGGCCTTCCCGCTTTATTTAGAGTTGGGCAGAATGTTAGATTTCTGCTCGTGGTGCCCTTCTGGCTCCACCAGCAGAAACCTTACTCTGACAGCCCAGCAGACTTTGGGCCGTTGGTGTAAGTACATCACACCATATGCCCTATTTAGAGAGGACGGTCTGATGCACTTTTGTTTCTCTTCAGGACGTCAAGGAAAGCTTGGCAGTTCCCTAGCAGAAAAAAAAGTAAAATTACTCGCACTCTGGGAGAAATCTCCCAGGGAAGTGACGGTCATTATTATTTTGTTACACAAGAACAAACTCCTGCTTTGGGAGGTTTTTTCTGTACAATACAAAAGTTTGCTGGGCAGCCACATGAAACACCGGGGCCACTCAGCAAAATGTTAGTGCCTTCAGAGGAGAGGCTGTGGTGGCGGTGAAAGCACAAAGATCTCTGCCTGGCCTGCAGCACTGATTGTGATTTCAGGGTCTGATGTCTGCAACAACTGCGGTGCTTCCCTGAGCTCCTTTCTGCACCCCTGTGATTATATTTTTCATTTTTTCCCCTTGCCCGCCTTCAGAATTATGGTAGTGTGCAAGTGCAACAGGAGGATGCCCACTCCAGAACTAGGTGTGAAGGTGTTACTCAGCAGGGCCATTTCTAGGTGTTTTGCCGCCCTAGGCCAGAATTGAAAAATGCCACCCCCTCCCTTTTACTACCATCACTCTCTCCCCCTGTCATCCAGGCTAGAAGAATTAATGCATTAGATATAAACCTTGCTAGCCAAGCAATCAAAAAAAGAGTGCCGTGACACCACCACAGTAGATGATCTTGTGGCTAAAGTCAACAGGTAGAGATAGTTCTCAAAGATTTACTTCAATTCTGGATCTCACTAGCTTCTGCTAGATCTAGATTCTTGGTACATGACAATATTCTCAACTCAAGTTGCCATTCGGTGACACAAATGCCAATGTTTCTGCATCCCCAGTGTTGCTGAAGTCTTCTAGAACTAGATCCAGGAAGTGCTGCCAGGGATAGCAGGTGCCACCAGAGCACATCCCGACCATCGGGTGGGCAAGGACCAGTGCCAATTCCTGCAGCCTCCTTGAACTAATCGATAACTAGACTAATTAAACGTCATCCAGTCTCAGCCAATGAAATGATCCCCAAGCCAGAAAAAAATTATGACCACCTACGAACTGTTTCAAGCACTGAACGGACAATTGGCCAACTGATCTTTAGTAAGACCTGAAATTTCTCAGGATACAACACCAATGCCTCGCACCCAGGTACCCGCAGCTAACGAATGAAGCAGAGCACATAATGCCTACTATCAACTAGGTGATCTGTATATCTGGGACAGAGGGTGGAAATCTAGAGTGACCATACAAATTGTTTTGCCTGAAGACATACACATGACACACACAATCACTAGATGCACTTCAATCTTTTTGAGTATGGGGTGTCTTGTGACTGGTTTCAGACATTACCACCAATGATAAACGCTCATCCTGGCCAAGTAATAGAACATCACAGGTAAAAAAAAAAAAAAAAGGCAGAACCAGTCTGAAACGTCACCCTCACTGGTCAGGCATACAAGACTGGATCATTATCCACCACCTGGGTAGCAATTACCAAACGCCTGTTAAGGTGATGACTTGGGTCACCACATCATAAACTAGAACCTTGGACACAACCCAATGAGGTGGGAAAGTGATAATGTAATCTCTCATAAAAGAGCATTCTTAAAATGGATTCCTACAATTCTTCACTCATCATCCTAAATGCACAGCAGGCTTTTGCAGCATCAATGATAGTGTGATGGAAGAAAGACTGGATGGTGGCATACTGCCAGAAAACCACTGACATTAGATCTTGAAGTCACCTTCCTTCTTCATTCTCAAGATGTGTCTCGAGAATCCATACAAGTTTGCCCAGTCTCTAAATTCTCAACCCCAATACAGTCTGCAGCCACAACCCGTTCAATCCCAAAGCCTCTAGGAATTTACACCATAACCATCCTTTTCTAGCAAAGAGATTTCCTCCACTTCACATCTAGTTGGCAACTGCACTGCCACCCATGGGCACAACCCAGTCGCACCCACTTTCTTTTTCGCTCGCTCGCTGCCCCCTTCCCATCAAATTAACCCATTCTCCTTCCAAAGAGAGACTTGTATTTGTTTACCAACCAGCAGAGCAAACTAGTCATCCTTGCATCCTAAGATTCTATATACCTTTTGTCAGGCTCTAACTGGTAGAATGCAAGGGTTTATGTAGTGATGCAACCAACCAAGACATTGTATTTACTTTGGCAAGCTGAATGAGCAATTTCCCAACAGTCCCTTCTGGTATGCACCTACATAGGAAGAGCGAACAGGACAGAAACTTCATTGAACGTCAGAAAAAAAAGGGATGGTGTTTGGGAGCCCCAAAGCAGGTTTTTGACTGGTATCACTCACATACAGGTTCAGTGGAGCATCAGGAAGATCAGGTGTCTTTGAAAAAGTGAGTTTATGAGGAGAGACAGGTCAGTCCTGCCACCTTGATGCAAAGAAACTGGATGTAGATCTACTGCTTTTTTATAAGACTGCTGCTTGTCAGGAGATCACTGGACAGCCTGTCTTCAAAGATGGCAGTTGCCACCATAAACTAAATGGGCCATCAGCTGTGTTCCTCGATGGCAGTCTTTATTTTTACTGATCATGGTGGACATGTTGCCACCGGTGTAGAGCACATGAGGGTAACCGCTTTTGTTTATTAGATTTCTCTCACTGCTTCTGCTTCAATCTGACCAACAATAGCTCAATTGCACCATTCATCCCCATCCTAGGCGGGAATCTGTGCAATGCGTAAGAAGGGCCATCTGATCCAGGCAGGCATGTGTGAGTGAGCACAGTGATTCACTTAGATCCAATGCTGGGAGCAGCAGGGCCACCCCAAGGTCAGGGGGTTGGGATCGCCAGACTGGAACAGGCCAGATCTCGCAATGAAACAGCTGGAAATGGTAGGCCTGGATTAAGCACTGATGGACATTGCCTAGTGAAATTAACCTCCAGTGTGAAACTTTTCAAAGTTTTAATCATATATTGTTCCAAATGCACACTCCGATTCTGCTTTAAAATTAACTGTTAATCTTAGAAATTGACTTTAGTACAACTGGGGAATGTGCTCTGTCTGTGTACACACAACAAGAAAATGATGTCTGCTCCCTATGCTGGGAGTAGTCTCACGGTGTCCGACAATACAGACTTCATGAATTTGTGAACCACACGGTCATTAGTTCATGAAAATTTAAGCAAATGTATTATTGCCCGATTCATTCAAAATATAAATTCACTATATTCAAATATTTTAACGAAATCTTCAACTTTTGTCGCCATGAAATTCAAATCAGAATCAACATATATACAGTGCTGGTCAATGGCGAACATTTTCCATGGTCATTGTGAGGTAAGCTCCATGATTTTGCCACAATGCATTTTAGTCCATGTGGTCCTTCAAGAGGTGGTTGCTAAAAATAGAACAAACGTTCTGTTTTGGTCGCTACAAATGCACCCCTAATGATAAGTTACATTATTTACACCCATATTCCCCATTACCTCTCAGAAGAACGGATGCTCCTATAAGCGGGCAGGCACCTTGGGGTCAGCACAGGGTGCGACCGTGCGAGCACAGACAGAGGTCCGACTCCGATCGGGTCGAGAGCGAATCGAAAGTCGGAAATCGGCGTGCACGGCCCGTGCACGGCCCCCGCCCGTGGCGCTGAATGTGGTGTTGTCTCGTCACGTCGAATTGTAGAAAGCGCTACCCAATGCGCTTTCGAGGTCGAAGGCCATTCAAGGGGATTCTCGAACTCATGTTTTTTGCCGCCCTCCCCCTTTTGCCGCCCTAGGCGGCCGCCTAGTCTTGCCTAATGGTAGAAACGGCCCTGTTACTCAGGGCAATTGTTTTCAGAGGAAGAGGTGACAGCACTTGTTTTTTAGTGCAACTTCACCTCCTGCTCATGTTGGTGGCAGGAAGCAGTCCTGGAAAGGGCTTCACCTTCCAGGAAAGAAAGGGTTATAGAGGCAAGTGTGGTGTAAGGTATGCCACTTCACCAGAGTCACATGCACACTGTAGCAGGTAATGCACTGCTGAACTGATGTAATCAGCTGTGAGTAGGATCTGCTGGACCTTCTCAGAATTGAAGGGGCGGAGTTGATGGGTAAGTAATGTTTACTATTTTTTAAAGTTCCTTTTCTTCCTTTGCATAAAGCATTATATAGAGATAAGTCTAATTGCATATTGTTAGATTTGGGGGTCTCTAGTTGGCAGAGGTAGGTACCTTTGTCCAAATAGGGACCCTTGAGTCTAGTCAGGGAAAGTAGGTACACTCCTGAAATAACCCCTGCTCACCCTCTTGGTAGCTTGGCACGAGCAGACAGGCTTAGTTCAGAGGCAGTGTGTAAAGCATTTGTGAACACATACAGTAATCAAGTGACAACACTACAAATGGACACCACACAGGTTATATATTTATAAAAATAGGTATACTTTATATAGATTTATCACAAGACCATAAACGACAAAAATAATCCACAATACTGTCAAGAGTGCTTAGTTCTGATCAAAAAGGCTTAATTCAAGGTTCTGTGCGAGTCGGTAGCCTCCTCCGGCTACGGCGATGTCGAGAACAAACAGAGTCTAACAAATCCAGCTGACCGCGTCGAGACGGGCCAACACAGCGTAGACAGACTCGGTCCAGTACCTTTTAGTTGAAGCGGCAGGCACGGGCGTGCAAGCCGGATGGCTGTTCGTCGCGGTCGCGATGCAAAAATGGAAGCGTTGCAGGACGCGTTGTCCCTCGATGCGGTGCAGGCAGCGGCTCGTTGACGTCGTCGAGACGGAGTCGGTGAGACCAGGGCCGTGCGTTGCAGGGCGAGACGGTGCTTCGATGCGGTGCTGGCAGGTTGCGGTGCGGCGACGGAGCCGGATTCAGGAGCTGGCGTCGATCAGTCCGGACAGCGGTGCGAGTCGGGCGGTGCGTCGCAAAGCGTGCGATCGGTGCCCAACTCCGGTGCGGTCACAGGACTCGAACTCAGCAGCAGTGACCGTGTCGGTCGGACCAGTTCGATTCGGCGTAGCGAGCGTTGCAGGACGCGTTGTCCCTCGATGCGGTGCAGGCAGCGGCTCGTTGACGGAGTCGGTGAGATCAGGGCCGTGCGTTGCAGGGCGAGACGGTGCTTCGATGCGGTGCTTACAGGACACCGAGTCGGTCGTGAGAGTCGGTCACAGCTCCCTACCTCTGTAGCCACTGAAACAGAGTTTCCAGCAGCAGTTCACAAAGGGGGTGAAGTCCAATGGTCCTGGGACTTCGGTCAGGGGGCAAGCTCTCTTCCAAGCCCTTGGAGATCCTTCACAAGTTGATGAAAGTCACAGCAAAGCAAAAGTTCCTCTCTCCTTTCTTTGGCAGTCAGGCAAACCACTGCAGGCCGCACTTCAGGCTTAGGGATAGTCTCTCCTCAGTTTCTTCTTGGTTCCGCTCCTCAGCAAAGGTTTCTTCTTGTTCCCAAAAGTGATCTAATTTTCCTGGGGTCTGGGTGCCCCTCTTATACCCTGATTCTCTTTGTTCTCTGGAGGCAGAGAGGCCTCTGCCTAGTCCAAAACCAGTTCTGGTCAGTCCTGGAGCACTTTGTTTTTCTGACTCCTTCTTTCCTTTCAGAATGTGGGGCAGAGTGCTCAGCCGCCCGGCAGGAGGTGGAGCCAGCATTGTGGAAGGCAGGCACAGCCCTATTCAGACCCAGGTGCAACTCCTCCCTCCACTCTGGATGCAGATCTTTCTATTCAGCCCTGTGCTGACTCACCCTGTCTCCTGTAGCCACCCCCAGCCCCTGTCACTCAATCTCCAGACAAGGAATACACAACCCAGCAGAGGCAGGCTTGGATAGTTAGGCAAGAAAATACCCACTTTCTAACAGTGGTATTTTCGAACACAGAAATGTTAAAACCAACTTCACTAAAAGATGTATTTTATCATCCTGAGTTCAGGCATACTAAATTCGTTTTTCTACCATGTTCCCTGGGTCAGTTCTGACTATAAGGTGTAATAGTCAGTCTGCCCATTCTGGCCTATGGGGAGCAGGTAGCCTTGCAATAGTGAAAAAACGAAAATGGCTGTAATTCACTATTAGGACATGCCACACACAACAGGGCATGTCCTACCTCATACTTACAATGCACCCTCCCCTAGGGCCTACTTTAGGGGTGACCAACATGCAGTAAAGGGGAGGTTTAGGGACTGGTAAGTGGGTGTACTCACCAAGTCGACATGGCAGCCCTAGGCTGCACACAGGCTCTGCGATGGCAGGCCTGAGACACATTTTACAAGCCGCTTCTGTGGGTGGCACAACCAGTGCTGCAAGCCCACCAGCGGCATTGGATTTACAAGCCCTGGGCACACTGAGTGCACTGTACTAGGGACTGACAAGTAAACCAATCATCCAATCATGGAGTCACTAATACATACATCAATTTACGATAGGGAGCACTTGCACTTTGGCACTGATTAGCAGCGGCAAAGTGCCCATGAACATCTAGTCCAGCAAAAACATATCGGCAACAGTGGAGGCATTACGAAAAAATGGAAGGGAGACCCACGCCAAGGATGCCAGGTCTAACACGTGTCCCCTCCAGCTGAAATGTGGGGAGAACTATCCTACCCCTAGGGAGTTCTCATCGCTAAGGCGGAAAAATCTGGACAGTCCATCAGCATTGGCGTGTTCCGTACCAGGGCGGTGTTCCACCGTAAAGTCCATCCCCTGTAGGGAAATGGACCACCTCAACAGCTTTGGATTCTCACCCCTCATCTGCATCAACCATCTGAGGGGCCTGTGGTCTGTCTGATCCCCGGAAGTGAGTCCCAAACAGGTATGGTCTCAGCTTCTTCAGTGCCCAGACCACAGCAAATGCCTCACGCTCAATAGCACTCCATCTCTGTTCCCGGGGAAGTAACCTCCTACTGATGAAGGCTACAGGTTGGTCTAGGCCCTCCTCATTGATCTGTGATAGAACAGCCCCTACACCATGCTCTGAAGCGTCGGTTTGAACAATGAACTCATTGGAGAAGTTGGGTGCCTGGAGCACAGGCGCCGTGCACATGGCAGTCTTCAAGGTGTCAAAAGCTTTTTGACAGGCGTCAGTCCAAATCACTTTCCTGGGCTGCTTCTTGGAAGTCAGCTCTGTCAAGGGGGCAACAATGCTGCCATACCCCTTGACGAATCTCCGGTAATACCCGGTGAGTCCTAGGAAGGCTCTCACCTCTGTCTGGGTCTTGGGGGCTCCCAAGCCAGAATGGTATCAATTTTCAGTTGGAGGGGCGCCACCTGGCCGCTCCCAACCTGGTGTCCCAAGTACACCACAGAACCCTGCCCAATCTGGCACTTACTCGCCTTGATTGTGAGGCCTGCCCTCCGCAGCGCCATCAACACTTCCCAGAGGTGACGCAGATGTTCTTCCCAACTGGAACTGAACACTGCGATGTCATCCAGGTAGGCGGCACTGAAATCCTCCAGTCCAACCAACACCTGGTTGACCAACCTCTGAAAGGTGGCAGGGGCATTCTTCATCCCAAAGGGCATCACCCGGAACTGGTAGTGCCCATCTGGTGTGGAGAATGCTGACCTCTCTTTGCCCCATCAGTCAAGGCGATCTGCCAGTACCCAGACGTTAAGTCAAACGTGCTGAGGTACCGCGCAGCCCCTAACCGATCTATGAACTCATCAGCTCTGGGGATGGGGTGGGCGTCAGTCCTGGTGACGGAATTGAGTCACCTGTAGTCCACACAGAACCGGAGTTCTGGTGTGGCACCAGGCGCGGCAGCCTTTGGAACCAAGACCACTGGGCTGGCCCAAGGGCTGTTAGAGGACTCAATCACCCCTGGCGCAAACATCTTGGAGACCTCCTCCTTGATGCAGGCTCTGACCCTGTCAGTCACCCTGTAAGCCTTGTGCTTCACAGGAAGACTGTCCCCAGTGTCCACATCATGGACGCACCAATGAGTGACACTGGGAACCAGGGAGAACAGGTCAGGGAACTGTCCCAACAGTTGGCGACAGTCCCCCTGCTGCTCAGGTGTCAGGGAGGTAGAGAGGTTTACTCCCTCCACTGATCCATCTTGCTCTCGGGCTGACAGGAGGTCAGGAAGAGGCTCGGTCTCCTCCTCCATTCCATCATCTGTAGCTAAGAGCATGCCCACTTGGGACCTCTCCAAGTGGGGCTTCAGGCGGTTCACATGCAGGACCCGCAAGGGGTTCCTGGGAGACTGCAAGTCCACCAAATAGGTAACTGGACTCTTGCGCTCCACCACCGTAAAAGGGCCGGTCCACCTGTCCTGGAGCGCACAAGGCTCCACAGGGGCCATGACCCACACTTTCTGACCAGGCTGAAGCTCTACCAGAGTGGCATTCTGGTCGTACCACCGCTTCATCTCCTCCTGGCTGGCTTCCAGATTTGCCTCAGCAAGTTCTCTGAAACGCCTAGTCTGGTTCCTGAAGGCCAGCATGTAACTGTATACATCCTGGGGAGGTTTCTGGGAGATTGCTCCCAGCCTTCCTTGACCAAACTCAGAGGTCCTCTCACCGGGTGTCCATAGAGGAGCTCAAAGGGACTGAACCCTAGAGACTTCTGTGGCACCTCCCGGTATGCAAACAACAGGCATGGTAAGAGGACGTCCCATTTATGCCTCATGGGTTCTTCCAGACCCATAATCATGCCCTTGAGGGTCCGGTTGAATCTCTCAACCAGCCCATTTCCTTGAGGGTGGTAAGGAGTGGTGAACTTGTAAGTTACACCGCACTCCTGCCACAGGGACTTCATGTACTTGGACACGAAGTTGGTACCTCTGTCAGACACCACCTCTTGAGGGAATCCCACACGTGAGAAAATTCCCATCAGTGCCCGTCCCACCACGGGGGCCGTCACTGTCCTCAGAGGGATGGCTTCAGGGTACCGGGTGGCATGGTCCACCAAGACCAGGATAAACCTGTTGCCCATGGCTGTCTTGGGGTCCAGTGGCCCCACAATGTCAATACCCACCCGTTCAAAGGGGGTGCTGACCACAGGGAATGGCTGGAGAGGAGCCTTGTGCTTCCTCCCACTCTTTCCACTTGCCTGGCAAGTCTGGCATGTCCTGCAGTGAGTGGCGGCACTCCTGCGCATCTGGGGCCAATAGAAATGGGTAACAAGCCTGTCAAAGGTCTTGTCCTGCCCCAGATGTCCTGCTAACGGTACATCATGAGCCAACCCCAGTAGGAAGGCTCTGAAGCGCTGGGGTACCACCAGCACACGGGCTGACCCACGCTCAGCAACCTTAGGCTCTGAATACAGGAGACCATTCTCCCAGTAAATCCAATGTGATCCAGACTGATCACCTGCTGCCTGGTCTGTGGCCTGTTGCCTCAGACCCACGAGAGAAGGGCATGTGTTCTGCTCCTCGCAGAAATCTTCCCTGGAGGGTCCTCCTTCTTGCTGCCAATGGGTCAGCTCAGGTAGGTCCCCCAGTTCAGCTACCTGTCCCCCTGTAGGCTCCAGGGCATCCCCCTCAGGGTCTGCCTCCTCCTAGACCGTGGGAACTTCGGGGGCCAGTTTCCCGCGCCCCCTGCCTCCTCTCTCTCCGGCAGGCACCTGGGCCTCCCTCTTAGGCTCCAGGTCCTCTTGAACACCTTTAGCTGCCATTGACCGGGTGGTCACACATGCCCAATCAGGCAAGCCCAACATTTCTAAATGCGCACTCCGCTCCACCTTAGCCCAAGGTGAGCTCTCCAAATCGTTCCCTAACAAACAGTCAACAGGCATGGCTGGCCTCACAGCTACTTGAAGAGTACCCGAGACCCCCCACTCAAAGGGAACCTGAGCCACCTTGCAGTGACTCTCTGTGTTGTCAGCGGCAACAACCGGATAGAATGCATCAGGGACAACCTGCTCCTTAGACACCAGGTGACACTTGACAGCTGTCACACTGGCTCCTGTGTCTCTCAGAGCCTCCACCCTATGGCCATTGATGGTCACCCACTGCCTGTATTTTTTAGTGTTATCAGGCAGCTGGGTCCTAGGGACCATCTCAGAGTCTCCTAATGAGACAAGGGAAAACACTGTGGGACCCCCCCCCACCTTGGGCACCCAACTCCTCCCCCAGGGCTACACTAGCCAACTGCCGGGGGACTGCACCAGGGGGTGCTGGTTTTCCATGCAAAGGGCAACGAGGATCGTTTGCCTTGTGGCCAGGGGCGCCACACTTGTAACATACCAGTGGTCCCTGGTGAGCAGGGGGGCCTGTCAGGGCCACTGGCTTCTTCTCAGGGGAGGCTGGGAACCTTTCCCTTGGTTCCCTTGGGGTTTACTTTGGGGCCCTTTATGGAACTCCCTCTGTTTACCCTTGTCCCCCCACTCTTCTGCTGGGGACCCTGCCCACCCTTGGCGGAGTCTCCCACGTGACCCTTGTGGACCCGGGTACTCACCCAGCGGTCCGCCTCCTCAGCAAGCTGCCTAGGGTTAGTCAGCTTACTATCAATCAGGTGCTGGCGTAGCTCAGGAAAACAATTACCGGACAAGTGCTCCCAGGAAATCAAATCAAAGAGCGCCTGAAAATCAGTCGCTTTGCTACCCTTTACCCAACCATCCAAGGCTCTGCAAAAGAAGGTCACATATTCAACCCAGGTACTGCTTTCAATCTTACTACAGTTCCTGAACCTTTGCCTATAAAGCTCAGGGGTCAAACCATACCTAGCCATTAAGGCATCCTTCATGTGGCTGTACGAATTATAGACTTCAGAGGGCAAATCCAACAAGGTATCCCGCCCTTCACTGAGGAACCGTCCCCACAACCCCGCTCCCCAATCCTTCTCAGGGACCCGGTGGGAAGACATGGCTACCTCATAGGCTTTGAACCACTGCCCAATGTCATCATTTTAAAAAACTCCTTCACCACATCTTTGGGAATATACACCCTAGCTTCAACAGGCACAGGCGGTACACTGCCACCAGAGGGAGTAATCTCTAAGCTTTTGGCCTTCAATTCCAACTCCCTCAAAACTTTCTCATGTTCAAACTGCATTTTCTTTTCCTCTAGGGCTAATTTCCTAGTTTGCATTTCGAATTCTAACTGCCCATTCAGCTTGAGCTTGGTCAGCTCCATTTCGTGCATCCTACTCTCTTTCCTGTCCTCCAACTCCTCTGGAGACAGTCCTCTGGCAGAAACACTGCTACCTACTGGGGAAGGTGGTCTTCTAGCCCCTAGACCCAATAGCCCCTCCAGCTGCCCTTCTGCATTCTCAGCCCCCTCCACAGGGGCACTCCTTGATTCGACCCAGGCCCTCAGCGCCTTTTGGAGGTCCTCCTTCCTGGAGAGCCCGGTCATGGACACTTTAAACTTTTTGCAGAATTGCCTGAGCTGCTTGAGGGTGTAGCATTCTAGCCTCTCTTCTTCCCAATCACACTCAACAGAGGCTACTGATGCTGGTTTCTCCATAGTGATTGAACTTGGCATTTGCAGAAATAGGAAATCCCAGAAAAAATGCTATAAAAGTATGTGGTTGCGTTTTGGTCTGCACTCACTAAGTAGTGTTCACCAATCACTGTACATGAGTCACAAATGCAAGTCCAGAATCCTCACCGCTGACCACCAATGTTAGATTTGGGGGTCTCTAGTTGGCAGAGGTAGGTACCTTTGTCCAAATAGGGACCCTTGAGTCTAGTCAGGGAAAGTAGGTACACTCCTGAAATAACCCCTGCTCACCCTCTTGGTAGCTTGGCACGAGCAGACAGGCTTAGTTCAGAGGCAGTGTGTAAAGCATTTGTGAACACATACAGTAATCAAGTGACAACACTACAAATGGACACCACACAGGTTATATATTTATAAAAATAGGTATACTTTATATAGATTTATCACAAGACCATAAACGACAAAAATAATCCACAATACTGTCAAGAGTGCTTAGTTCTGATCAAAAAGGCTTAATTCAAGGTTCTGTGCGAGTCGGTAGCCTCCTCCGGCTACGGCGATGTCGAGAACAAACAGAGTCTAACAAATCCAGCTGACCGCGTCGAGACGGGCCAACACAGCGTAGACAGACTCGGTCACAGTACCTTTTACTTGAAGCGGCAGGCACAGGCGTGCAAGCAGGATGGCTGTTCGTCGCGGTCGCGATGCAAAAATGGAAGCGTTGCAGGACGCGTTGTCCCTCGATGCGGTGCAGGCAGCGGCTCGTTGACGTCGTCGAGACGGAGTCGGTGAGACCAGGGCCGTGCGTTGCAGGGCGAGACGGTGCTTCGATGCGGTGCTGGCAGGTTGCGGTGCGGCGACGGAGCCGGATTCAGGAGCTGGCGTCGATCAGTCCGGACAGCGGTGCGAGTCAGGCGGTGCGTCGCAAAGCGTGCGAGCGGTGCCCAACTCCGGTGCGGTCACAGGACTCGAACTCAGCAGCAGTGACCGTGTCGGTCGGACCAGTTCGATTCGGCATAGCGAAGCGTTGCAGGACGCGTTGTCCCTCGATGTGGTGCAGGCAGCGGCTCGTTGACGGAGTCGGTGAGACCAGGGCTGTGCGTTGCAGGGCGAGACGGTGCTTCAATGCGGTGCTTACAGGATACCGAGTCGGTCGTGAGAGTCGGTCACAGCTCCCTACCTCTGTAGCCACTGAAACAGAGTTTCCAGCAGCAGTTCACAAAGGGGGTGAAGTCCAATGGTCCTGGGACTTCGGTCAGGGGGCAAGCTCTCTTCCAAGCCCTTGGAGATCCTTCACAAGTTGATGAAAGTCACAGCAAAGCAAAAGTTCCTCTCTCCTTTCTTTGGCAGTCAGGCAAACCACTGCAGGCCAATCCCCCAAGCCGCACTTCAGGCTTAGGGATAGTCTCTCCTCAGTTTCTTCTTGGTTCCGCTCCTCAGCAAAGGTTTCTTCTTGTTCCCAAAAGTGATCTAATTTTCCTGGGGTCTGGGTGCCCCTCTTATACCCTGATTCTCTTTGTTCTCTGGAGGCAGAGAGGCCTCTGCCTAGTCCAAAACCAGTTCTGGTCAGTCCTGGAGCACTTTGTTTTTCTGACTCCTTCTTTCCTTTCAGAATGTGGGGCAGAGTGCTCAGCCGCCCGGCAGGAGGTGGAGCCAGCATTGTGGAAGGCAGGCACAGCCCTATTCAGACCAAGGTGCAACTCCTCCCTCCACTCTGGATGCAGATCTTTCTATTCAGCTCTGTGCTGACTCACCCTGTCTCCTGTAGCCACCCCCAGCCCCTGTCACTCAATCTCCAGACAAGGAATACACAACCCAGCAGAGGCAGGCTTGGATAGTTAGGTAAGAAAATACCCACTTTCTAACAGTGGTATTTTCGAACACAGAATGTTAAAACCAACTTCACTAAAAGATGTATTTTATCATCCTGAGTTCAGGCATACTAAATTCGTTTTTCTACCATGTTCCCTGGGTCAGTTCTGACTATAAGGTGTAATAGTCAGTCTGCCCATTCTGGCCTATGGGGAGCAGGTAGCCTTGCAATAGTGAAAAACGAAAATGGCTGTAATTCACTATTAGGACATGCCACACACACCAGGGCATGTCCTACCTTATACTTACAATGCACCCTGCCCTAGGGACTACTTTAGGGGTGACCAACATGCAGTAAAGGGGAGGTTTAGGGACTGGTAAGTGGGTGTACTCACCAAGTCGACATGGCAGCCCTAGGCTGCACACAGGCTCTGCGATGGCAGACCTGAGACACATTTTACAAGCCGCTTCTGTGGGTGGCACAACCAGTGCTGCAAGCCCACCAGCGGCATTGGATTTACAAGCCCTGGGCACACTGAGTGCACTGTACTAGGGACTGACAAGTAAACCAATCATCCAATCATGGAGTCACTAATACATACATCAATTTACGATAGGGAGCACTTGCACTTTGGCACTGATTAGCAGCGGCAAAGTGCCCATGAGCATCTAGTCCAGCAAAAACATATCGGCAACAGTGGAGGCATTACGAAAAAATGGAAGGGAGACCCACGCCAAGGATGCCAGGTCTAACACATATTAATATATACATAGATGTATATATTTTTCACCATTCCTTTTAAAAAAAGATGGTGGACATAGGCAGTACGTGCAAAGTGAATATTTTATTTATGTCAGAGTCATAACTCATTGTGCCAACCAAGTAAGTAGATGCACTTTTCTCACCAGCATGCCCTTGTCCACCATCTTTATTATAAAGGAATGGCAGTCGTCAGTAGGTAGTTATAGTTGGCGCCATGTTCCCATAGAAAAAGTGTTTTTTGACTTGCCTACATCTTTGGTGCCGTTTGACAAATCTTCACAAAATTTTCGAAAAAAAAGTGTCCCGGTGATTCTTGTTGTGCATGGAACTATTCGGGGTGATCCGCCAAGCAGGGGCGGAGAAAAAGGGGGGAGGGAACAAAAAAAGTGTTGCCCCTATGTAAATTCCCATAGACTCTTTAGACATGCCTGCAACCCGAACCACTGTAAGAAATTACACCAAATTTGGTATAAAGCTTGCTTTTGGTCCGCAGATTGTGTTTTTGTTATTTTGAGTAAATCTGTTCAGTAGTTTGCAAGATATTAAAGGAAATCCAAATTTACATATCTATGACTTCAAATAATTAGTGAATAATGAAGAGCTCGTGCAGAACTCTGCAGAGCTGATTTGCTGCAAACATTTCAACCAGGAAGCGTTGGTAGCCATCTTGGGATCTTGAGTCCCATGAAAAAACACACAAAAAAAAGGGGGCAGGGTAGGAATACCCTGACCCCCTAATCTTGGTCCTGGGGTCACAGAGGGAGCCTGCCAGGCCCCAAAAATATTTTTTTAAAAAGGTTTGCCAGGAAATCATGAAATTAGCAGATTTGTGGCAAAAATCAAAAACATGTGCTGGCTCCCACGTTTGTTTTGAAAAGGGCACCCGAGTGGGCCAGGTCCCGGGGGCATTTTATTAAAAAAGGAGAGGGACACATGGGGCCTCCCTCCTGAGGCTCTTTGAGCCCCGGGGATCACCACTTTCCCAGAGCTTTATTTTAAATAATGGGGGGTGGGCCAATTGGACCTCCTCCATGGGCCCCTCCTGGGCTGTTTCAAGTCCTGTGGACCACCACCTCCTAATACAATTATAATACAATAGTAGTGCAGGGGCTATACAGAACCCCCTGTGCCCGGGGACTACCACCTCCCCGGGGCCAAAAACAGATTTTGAAGTAGTAGGGCGGCCGCACAGCCTCCCTCTTGGGCCATATATAACCTCAGAGACCGCCACCTCTCCGGGGCTCGCCCGTGCATACCAGAGGAGGGGGTGCGCGTGACTTGCCTCATTGAGCCATTAATGGCCCTGGGGACCACCACCCCCTAGGCCTGGATCCTGCTATGTCCTGGGGTGCCCACCCTCGGGAAATAGCTGTTTTCTTTTGCTTGGTGGGAGCTTATAGCTCACACCAAGCTAAGCAAACACTCCAGTTCCAGCAGGAGGGAGCTGTCAAAGTGCACCTGCCTGCTAGAAGCAGAGGTTTCATCTCTTTCCCTGCCCGCAGACCTACCCACCGCAAGTAAAGCAGCAACAATAAATTTGACAGCACAGCAAAATAGAAACAGTGATAAAAGATTAAAATAAACGAAATAAAAGTTGCTGTAAAACAATTATTCAACCTTCTCACATGAACAAAAAGAGTGGACGAGAACCTGGGAAAGGGCATAGGAAAATGGCAGGTTACTTGGGCCTGGACTCATGGAGCCACCCCGACCCTAGCCATCAACAGGCACATGCAGACAAAAAAAAGTACATTTAGCCTAAATACAAGGTCATCCACCTGCCCTCCAAATAATAGAAATATCTCTATACGAAAGTGCCTCTTTTTGCATTATCACAACCATTTTTTAACCGTTGCTGCTGGTTTTTGGACTGTGTAGATTGGGACCCTGCTAATAAGGCCCATGTGCATGTAGGAGCCTCCTTCTTTTTTGCCGAGACTGGCGTGAAGTGAGTGACTGTGAGTGTGCGGTTGCTGACATGGACTAAGGTGTCAACCACTGGGACAAATTGGCTCGAACCATAAGGGACTATGGGTTCAAAGCCTGATTGATATTCTGTCCACATATGGAAAGGATTATCTCATGGTGAAATTTGGAATCAAGAAATTGAGAAATGATCTAATGATATGCGACTTAAATGCCCTTAAGAAGTTCACTTGTCATGAACGAAATGCATTGGCTGTTTTCTGTAACGTTTGGAGTCTCTTTTGTATGCAAGCAAAATAAAGAAGATATGGAATATGCTAAATTCTGATTGGGACTTCTTTATATGAACATTAATTGTTGGTGCACCACTGTCTGTATTTTCATTACAATGTGGCCGTAAGGTCGCACCCTTGGCTACTGCGTGCACATCAGAGGGATTGCGCCTCAGGAATCATTTATTCTCGGACAAGGGAGAGGTGTGGTACGTTCTGGCTCGCTGCTCTGTTGCTTTTGTTAGAATATGAGTGACATTGTTAAACTCACAAGCATTCCGCTCTCCCTGATCAGAGCAGTAATCCATTTCATTCCCTCGGAAGCTCACAACTGAAATATACTACTGATCCTAATTGCAATTTCTGGGTTGCGCAGGCATCTACTGTGCAACTGTTAGAGCCCAGTTCACAACAATTAATAGTATTTTTATGCGTGTGGAAAAGCATCCCACTGTGCAATTGCACGTTTTGTTCTTCTTTCACTACTGGGGAAAACTGTTCTCCTCATGGACATCCCCTTTCCCGCTACAACCCCACGAAGTTTGAGGTTAATGGATGCACCTCACACCTTGGAAGAGAAATTACCCCAGCACTTTGCTGCAGTAAATCTCTGAACATTTCTATGGTGGTAAAGGGTTGCAGAGAACTTTGTGAATGCCAACAAACTCATAAGTTTTTGAGTATTTGCAAACGCTTATGATACACCACTCCTTGATTAACCTACTTTCTGTGTCTTGCATGTAGCTAACCACTGGGCAATTCTGATATACAGTTATGGAGTACTAAAACCATGTACTCCTGTCGGGTATCATTTTGTGGATATTTGACAGGCATAATTTCAGCCAACCATTCACGTCGACACAGCCGCAGGAAGGAGGAGAAGTGGTGGCACTGCTTCAAGTGCGCATGAAGGTTTGGCCGGCCGTCTAAGGCCAGTCAAACCGTCATGCGTGCTTAGATCTCTCCACCTGAGCTGTGCTTTACAGCCGGGTGGAGAACAAGCAGAGGGTCATAGTCCCTTAGTGAGAGCCTAACTATGGCGCTTACACCAATCACTGCGCTTTTCTCATGCTGGGTAATACCAGCATGAGAGCAACATCTGAATTGGCGTCGGGGACTCTGTGGCATGCCCGGAGTGCAGGAGCAGAGGCCAGAAGAACACTGACGCTGCAGAATGCAGGTAAGCAATATTTTTTAAATTATTTTCCACCGCGCTGCCTCACCACTTAAATGCTACAGCAGCCACGACTGGTCCCTGCTCCTCTTCCCGTGAAGCGCGATTGGTCCATCCACGATGCATGCAGTGAGATATCAGCATCCACAGTCTGCACAGTGCTGCTTGCTGGCGTCACCTAGTCTTTATTTACAGATATTTACAACACCAATCCACACACAGCTACAATCCTGGCCCACCACACCACAAAACCGGCCCACACATAGCCAAAAAAAAGGCCTCCACACTGACCTATCAGACGGGCCCCAGATTGCCATGTAGGCCTGTCCGGCCCTGGCAGTCAATGGGTGAAAATGACCCCTAGGTTAATTGTTCACTGCTTATGAAACACTCATACGCCAACTGCACACCACAGGACAAAATGGCTCTCCTGCTGCAGCGGTTCGTCAGTGGCTGAAGATTTGCCTCTTACTGCAGATTTCTGCAACAAGACAATTTCGGGACCTCGGCCTCGTAAGTCATAACGAAACACCAGTCCTGGCCTCCCCTATCCTTCCCTTCATCATCGTCAAACTGGGTTTGATTTGTTTTAAAGCTTTCTGATAGGCTCTCGGCTCGTTCTCCAAACTGTAGCCAAGTTGTTCCGGGACGTAATATATGGCCTCCTTTCATTATTTTACACTCTGTTTTCCAAAAGTGACATCTCTTCGGTCTTACAGCGTGCAACCACTGTTGATTCAGGGACGTCGGGGGACCAATTGGGGAGCGTGGAGGTCAAAGTGGAGTCTGGAATCATTTTTTATGCTTGACATAAAAAAGGCTCGGTGGATTTCCTGCTGCGAACAAAAATGTATATTTTCTTCACATGGACGATCCTTCCCCGTGGTCCCAGGAAGTCCTTAAATCCACGCATAAGGAGCATGCAGAAAAAAGCAACACTTCCAGATATGTGGTGTTTGAGAAGGGGCAGTGAATAGCCGCGAACCAATTTTTCAATGACATTTGCATTGTCCAGCAAGTGCAAGTTCGACATTTGCACCAACTGGCTAGTCCAAAAACGACATTTTACACGACAGTGAAAATGGCATTGCAAAAGTCACCAGTAAAATGTATGTAACCCGAAAATGTCAGTGAAAAACTTCACCAACATCAGGGCAATCATTGTACTGTACCTCGATTTTATTTAATCAGCCTTGCACAAAACATTGAAATTCGTAGATGCCCAATGGTATAAAGTTGGTGCTTATATTATTTTGCATATATATAACGCACACATAAATGCCAACATTGCAGAGCAAGCAAGTGGGATATTTAAAAAAAATAGTTGGGAGAATGTATTTTCCCTTTTGACTTAGACTGAAGCTGAAGCAATCTGTTTCAATGAATTTATTGGAATGTTTATGGTGACAGACAATGAACATTTCATTTTTGGCAATTTAATAACATAGTTGTAACAAGAACAGAGCTCTAAACTCTTTTTTTTGTATGTGTTATATAAAACTGCCAAAAATTAAATGTCGAGGTCTGTCACGCCCTCTAATCCCCTCCCCCCCCCCTAGAATTAAAGGCAAAGCGTTCGGGCTCAGTATATATATTTCGAAGCTCAAGCTGCTTTGTTTCCAGCGGATCATGATTCGGCAATCCAAATCAGGTTTCTGCATGCAGGAATAGGGAGGCGGGAGCAATCCGAATCAGGTTTCTGCATGCAGGAAACGGGGGGCAGGTGCAATCCGAATCAGGTTTCTGCATGCAGGAATCGGGGGTCAGGTGCAATCCGAATCAGGTTTCTGCATTCAGGAATCGGGAGGTGAGAGACTAGCCTTGAAATCGATAGTCTCCCGCCTGAATCAGGAGGGTTGACGTGTATGCGCACAACCTATTATTGGTAAGACATCACAGGCCTTTTCGGAAGCCTGAGGGTGATTTTGGGCTGATTCTGAGATTTCTTTCAAAGACTGGAGTTTGGTTAGTTTTATGGAAGCCTGCAGTCACCGATGTGAATGACAATGTACCTCTGTTAGGTCAGTGTGTACCCGTGTTAAGACATTGAGAGTTTGATGGGTGAGACCAGAGGACTGTACCAAATTGCCCAAGAGATATCTAAGGCATATAAACTTTCATTGCCTGGCAAATTAAAGTGTTTTATAGGTGGTTGGTAGGAGAAGAGCTGCAGGGAGCCTTAATAGTCAGTTTCTTGCATATTTGTGTTGTTTGTGTGCTCAGAAGTCTGTGTAGTGGCAACTGTTGAGCCTAATAACAGCAAGGTAGTGTGATATACATCAAAGGTATAGTAAACTCTTTAAAAAGACAAACTGTACTATAAAGGATACCTCAAAACACGGCTGGATCAAAGGCACTATTTTATGATTTATTTCAAAGAAACAGACATTTTAAAAGCACATTTTGATTTGTTAATTGGTCAAAATCATAAAGATTCTGAGACTGTTTTCATTGGATGGGCTGAAGAATTTGCCCTAATATTTGTTCCTAAATGGAGTCAAATAACACATTTAAAAAGAGCTATTTAACAAAAGAATTTCATTACAAAAAGAATTTCAGCTAGAGTTGTAATACTGGAACTGATTAATTTCTTGATGAGCTATAAGAGATGGTTTTGAGACTGGACCACGGATGATCCTGCAGCACAAGTAAGTTCCATGTAGGTGGCAGAGAGGCCACTTAACAATTCAGGAGCTTTTGGCATATCAGTAGCTTCATTGATATGGCCCCTTCCTTTCGGTATCTTATAGCCACTCTCCTGGAAAGTGCATGAGACAAATAGATTTTGAACTCATTTCCGAGTTGGAAATTCCAGTTGCCCAGTTACAACTGGTTTCTACTTGATCCAGTTAAGTTGCCACATTTGAACATTTTCTAAACTGCTATGGAGAAAATTCCAGTTGTTTTTATTTTAAATTGGTTATTGGTATTGATTGGTTTCAGCTAATACTTATTATTTATGTGAGAAACTGGATTGTTGGTTGAGGGGGTGAAACCCTACTCAAGGAACAGCTGCAATCCTTGTCAGGTCAGTTTCAGGTTCAGTGAGCAGGTCAGCTGCGCAGTTGCAGAGAGGCCTCTGGAGCTTGTTGTATCCCTGTAGCTCAGAATAGGAGGTCAGTCAGCTGACCCTTGGAGTACCTTCAGCCTTGGATGAAGGGTACAGGTCCAGTCTTCCTTCTCAGCAAGCAGGACAGGTCTCAAGCAGGAGGGTGCTTCTCTGGTAGCAGGGCAGTCCTTCCTCTGTAGTATTCACAGGTCCAGGAGTGTGCTGAAGAGTGGGTATGAGGGTCTCATTATTATACCTGGTGCCAACTTTGAAGTGGAGGAACCTCCTGGAGACGTCCCCCTACAGTAGTGTCTGCAATGGCCTGCCTCCCTGCCCTAGTCCCAGTCTGTCTGCAGGCACAATAACCTTTGTGTGTGAGCTGAAGCAGTGTCTTTGAAGTGCAAGTGTGACAGGTGACAACTCCGCCACTCTCATCAAGTCAGGATGGCCCAGTCTGCCAACACTCAGACTCTCTCTATTATGTAGCTGTCTGGCAGGAATACACAAAGGCCTACTGCCAACTACACCTAGTCATGTGACCCAGAAAACAGGATGTGGGCACCAAATGGTTAGAACAAGAAAATGCCAACTTTCTAAAAGTATATCAACAAGGGGGGTTAGGCTAGGGGTTAGGTAAAATCACCTATATTCTTTTGCATTATTTATTTTGTAGATTACACCAGTACCTATAAATAAGAAGCCCTGATGAGAGCCCCTGGACTTGTCCCTGGGACTTGAAACGCGTCGGCATCTTATTAACACTGAGGAATTGTGAATTATTTTTAAGTACAGTTTGAGGGAAATGCAATGAAAATTAACCCCTACTGTTTGCATAATTTGTTCCCAGTGTTAGGCATTCCCCTTATGTTTTGGGATAAGGGGTTGTCGTCTTTGTGAATTGAAATTGGTGTATGAACATATTGGTCATTTGTTTTATGTAGTCATATGATAAGCATTGGTTTGTTGTTTGATTCTTCTTTACTGTACTTGTTTGATCCTTTTTTCTTTATTGTACATGTTTCTAGAATGAACAAGTGTTGTTCTCTTTTCATACATTTATGAACTGAAAAAAGACATAAATATCCATAAATGAAAAAGGTTAAATAAATAACCAGATCAAACGGAAATGTGTTGGTTTGATCTCTGCTCTAAATTGATGGCTTGAAAATCCATAAGGGGCCAGGTCTCATTTCTTGTTAGAACTTTCTAAAAGTGGCATTTTCAGAGTTCCGACTTAAAATCCATCTTTACTATTAAAGAGGGTTTTAAATTACAATTCTTCAGGCACCAAACATGATATTCCTGCCTGCTCCCAAACAGAACTTATACTTATTAAATGGAATAAAGTAACCCAATGTTCTCATATGGGAGAGATAGGCCTTGCAATAGTGAAAAACGAATTTGAGAGTTTGCAAAACCTAAAAGTACATGCCCAACTTTGGAAGTACAGTATACCCTGCCCTATGGGATGTTTAGGGCCCCCTCGAGGAGTGACTTATATGTATTAAAAAAGGATGGATTAGGTCTGGCAAAATGATTATTTTGCCAGGTCGAAATGGCAGTTTAAAACTGCCCACAGGATGCAATAGAAGACCTGAGACATGTTTAAAATAGCTACATAAGAGGCTGTTACAATACGTGCTGCAGGCCCACTAGAAGCATTTAATTTACAGACCCTAAGTACATGTAGTACCACTTTACTAGGGACTTGCACCAATTTGGTGTAAGCCAATTCTACCATGTTTAAAAGCAAGAACACACGCACTGTAGCACTAGTTAGCAGTGGTGAAGTGTGCAGAGTCCTAAAGCCAACACAAAAAGTTCTGAAAACAGAAGGGGTGAAGGCAAAATGTTTGGAGGTAACCCTGCAGGGTGGGCCAAGTCCAACACTTCAGGATAATGCCCCTTGTCCTCTCTATATAAATCCAGTAATGTAAAGCACTTGACTGACTCAGTCTTATAATTCCTTATGTAGAGCTTAAATCGCATTTATGCAGTTAACTCTAACATTAACTTAACATAATTCATCAAAGTATTCAATTCATTTTAAAGAATTAGACTTTTAAACAATTTAATTTGTTCTGCATCTTTTTATTTCTAAATCTCAGGCAATCACAAATAATCCAGTGCCCCATTTTAGAGCAAAATAAATGCATTTCATGTACCGAAGGTCTTTCCTCAGGAGGATTTTTAGCCACATAGTGCCTGATTTAGACAAGGGAGTATGGTATTTACTTCATCAGGATGATGGAGTCAAATACTCTGGTAACATCCATCAATCCTTAAACTTGTTTGTCAAAAACTAATTCTCAAAGTAGGATTTAGTTTTTGATTAAACAAAAGCTAATGGCCCCCGCACCATGGGAGTTTTCTCCCCTGGTGCTGGAGTCATTTAAAAATGTTTTTATTGCCCCTTCCTGCCACATTTTTCATAGCAATATGGGTGATTAAAATCTGCCCATTCAACTCCCCACTGTAAATCGGGCAGACGGTCGAATGGCGAAACCTCTGACAGCCCTTACTCCGTCGGAGGAGTGTGTCAGCGATGGAGATGGAGTAGTCTCCAGCGTTGACATACTTAAAGTCCACCCAACTGTAAATCAGGGGGGTGGACCTTCAGTTTTGTAGAGAGGATACTCAGTAATTATTGCGACCAAGTCTCCTATCCCCTAAACTCTGAATCCGCTCCATAGTGATTCAAACACTGAAAAAGCGAGAAAAAACAAAACAGATTAATTTCGCTCACCTACTTCCCAAATGTAATGTCTTGCTTTTAAGCCTGGCTTGAAAGTGCAGCAGTCTGCAAGATGTATTGTGCTGTTTCACATCATGGAGTTGGTGATTTACAATATCATTCAGCCTTCCACAAAGCATTTCCCCTGGAATGTATGAAGGACTATTTTACATCTAAAACGTACACTCAATTATCACACTATTTATCACATTATATTTTTTATTTCCTGTAAGCATTCTACATAGAAAGCAATCCTTTTAAGCTACTTTCACCCCAGTATTGTCAAAGCCACTAGAGCAGGCTTAAATGTGATAAACAGCATACCTGGATGTTTCGCAATGTAAATAGCATTTGTAGGTGCCTATATTTATTTTAGAAGTGTGTGAAATTGCATAATTGTCTTTGGTATAATTATGCAAAATTTTGGGGAAATTATGTGAAAATGTGTAATTATGCAAAATTTCAGGAAATTATGGGAAAATTTGCTAAATTAAAATCCGGCATTTTATGCTATATTTAGTGCAAAATGCATAATTGCGTTATTTTTGAATGTGAGGAACACACTTCATGCTAAAACCACAGCACAAAATAAATGTGCGCCGCGAACAAGAGATGCTCATGTTCCATCTGTTTGGGCTGTTCCAGTGCTCCTTCGATATGATTTTTTACCTGAGTGACTCACAATTATGCTAAGTGGCATAGTTGTTATATTTCACAGAATTTAACATAAATCCTGAAAACCTTGCAAAATTAGGCCAGCTTAACTGATTTGTTTTTCACCCAGGTCTCACCCAACTCACATCCTTGTCAATGGTGATTCCACTTAGCAAAACTGCCCGGAAAATTTGTGCCTAAATGTTGCTTAGGGATAAGGAGACTGGGATACTGGATTATGATTGATCACAGGAGATTTCGAACTTAAAAGTTGCACAACAAATGAATTTATCAACAAGTATAATTAATTAAACTAGAGATCAACTTCATAGCTTGAATGTTTGGATGACCCTCGCAACGTTTTTGTTGAAGTTATCAGTATAAATGTAATGGGACTTTGAGTCAGAGGCAGTGCTTAATTTGAGCCGGTGGTTTCTGTTGCTCACCACCAGCACTCAATTATCAACCCTGGGGCTTTTCATGAACACCAGTTAAGGACATTTATGGTAGACACAGGAAGATTAAGTGATTTGCCCAGAATCACAGGATGTTGAGCTGATGCCAAGACTCGAACCTGGTTCTCCATCTCCGAAGTCAGCAGCTCTGGCCATTACACCACATTCTCTCCCCACTTTCATGGTTAGTAGTTGGCTCTGTTTTAGGCAGCGCTAACAGGAGAAATGGGCTGGTGCAAGCTGCCTCCTGATGGAAGCCCTGGCACTTATTTTTTACAAATTAACCACTGGTCAGAGGGACTGAGTAAGTCAAGTGCTTTGTCTTGCAATATTAAGGGTTCACAGTTAGCAAACCAGTCTTTAGCACTCACAAAAAAAAATATCACAGAAAAAAAGTAAAATTTGTGTAACACAAGATCGAACATTTGAAAGGTACCCACACAAATTTCCATTAGGTTTGCCAATTTAAAATCCGGTGAAGGGCACTTACATTGATGGGTGAATAGTTTGAGGTTTATTTGACAAACATCTCCCTAAATTATGAGTGGAGGGTACTTTACGTTAGTAGTTTAGCTAAGGAACGTTTGTAGTACACTGAATCTAACACACGGATCCTTCCTATGAACCAGCAATGTGTGACTAATTTACTCATTGTTGGCACGCCATACTATAGGCGTCTTGTCAATTTCTAGTCTCTTTTTAGTTGATTTTTTTTTAAATGACTTACTTTTGTGGTGCTTACTAATTCTTTTGTGTTCTTAAAGAAGTTCAATTTCAACATGCAAAAGAGGCGCGTGCACTACCCTGTATATATGGATTTTATTGGACAGTTAATTAAAACCATTAAAAAAATTAAAAACATAAAAATAACACAAGGTATCTTAAATCATGATGAAAGAACACATAGATTATGACATCATAATAATCTAAAAACAATCATGTTGGTATTATTTCATGCTGACTGAGGAGAAAAAAGTGCTAGTGTCAAACAAACCCAGATAAGCAGAGGTGACACAGTAAAGCAGAGAAGTTCAAGTACAAGTACTGGCAAATGGAACATTCCTCTGTTGGAGGGTGATCAAGCCAAAGGGCACTGGCCTGTGTCTAGCTGCTGGTAATAAATCAGGTGAGAGCGTCCATTCATTGGGTGAGGGGTACAAACCAACCAATAAAACTACCACAAGGGCCATTTAACACACATTGAAACACACAAGGGTCAGGAAGAAAAACCGAACTTCAGAATGGGGAAACTAACTCATAGAGTACTAGTGCAATGAGAAGTAGCAGCAAGTTAGACTTTGAGAGAGCTACCTGACCAAATTACATAACAATAAAATCACTGACAAATGTTAAAAGCACTCAAAATGTGATGAATGCCAGCCTCACTTAATGGGGAAAGAACCTTTGTACCGCATGACAGTAATAATGGCAGCAGGTTATTCACTGAGAGTGCCCTCTGTCCGTATTTCAAAACCATAAAAACACTGACCCATATTAAGACACATAGAGGTTGATAAGTGCCAACCAGACTTCCTATAGGAGAGAGCTATCTGACAGAGGCCAGTGGGAAAGAAAGCAGTGCCTCATGACTGTGGCGGGGAGAAATGCCAACCCACAGTGTTCAAAGCAGAGGGCGGGGTAGCTCTCTGGCTCAAAGCGTCTGAAATCCCACCCAGCTGAGCCGATCCTGCTGGACGCGTGCCGGGGATAGAGACGGGACTCCTCATTGGCACCTCTGAGCAACTGAGTCCATTGAGTGCAAGTGAAACCAATTTGGTCAGCAGGATGTTTAAGGTAGTGTTATCTGGATTGAGAGAGGCAACGATAGTCTGCCGACATATGCTAACTCCCAGTTTGTTCCATTCTTTCCTTAGCCTGGTTTTATGCGCCTCCAACAATGCAGGACAAAGCTACACAACATGATCAAGAGATTCCTCACACTGTCCACAGCCCCTACAGATTGTTCCTTCCAGGGATTGACGCCAAATGGCGAGATGTTTCAAGAACAGCCACTCCCCCAAGCTCAGAGCCATAAATCTTGCCTTCAGATGGTTGGAGTGTGTGCAGCTAAGATAGGATGAGGGGTTTGCAGGCTGGTAGGTATTGATGACCGCCCATGCACGATTTTGCTTTGCTAGGATGGCCCTGCCAGAATGGTATGACCAGAGGCGGCCGCTTTTTTAAATTCCCAGTTTAAATGCGTGTTGACTCAGATTGGCTGCCGAATAATCGGGATTCAGGAGGCACTGACAATCCTCAAGGAACCAATGATGCGCTTGGGTTGGGCCGCTGGTAGTGATTTCAGCAAATAACAGGGCCTCTAGGTAACCACCCCTGGCTACCTGCAGTTTGTAACACAGATTGAGATAGGCACCGGCCCTGACTGTTCCAACCTGATCTCGGCTGCAGATGTGGACCTTGGCAAGCGAAGGACGCTTTTGTATATCCTTGTGATGAGTTTATTTAATAAGCTTTTGTTTTTGCCCAATAATATTTCACTGCCATAGGGTGCGTGCACTAGAGAGTAAAAATAGTGAAAGAAGTGCCATGGTCAATTTGAAGTATGCATGCATAAACCCCTCCCAGGGGCAAGTCCACCTCCCCCTCCCCTCACCTTTAACTGCATCCCTTTTAACTTAAATTACACCGCTTGACAACGTGCTCTGGTGCCTTAAAAGGTCGCAGTTTATTAAAACATCACATGGTTATACATTTGCAATTCATTGGTTATTCACAATATCCATGATAACACATACTTCATTGTCTTTGCAATTTTAAGAATGTCCATTCATTGTCACTGTGCGCTCCCCGACAGTCTATTGGTGGGAGGGCCTAAGCGTCGCGGGCCCCTTTGTTTGCGGCTTCCAGGCTTCAACTTGCTACTGAATGGGTGGGTGTCCGTCAGGACCTGCCCGGGCTGCAAGTGTCATTCCGCTTTGCCCTGGACCCTTTGCTGGCCCCTCCCTGCTCCTACGGGGACCCTGCCGTGTGGCATCCCAAGGACCCTGTGTGAGCCTTTCATCTATTCTGCCGGAGCTGCACCCTGACATTCCGCTCCCTCAGTCCCCTGCCGTGAGGCATCCCAAGGGCCCTGTGGGAGCATCACATCTACTCTGCCATCGGCTTTGCGCCGTCCTTGCCTCCCTCAGTGCCCCTGCCATGAGGCATCCCAAGGACACTGTGTGAGCCTTCCATCTACCTCTAGTATTTTTATCTCTCTTTTTTCTAATTTTGCTAAGATTCTTTCGCCTCTCCTCCTTCCCTGCAGCTGCGACGCCCGCTTCCTCTCTGGTGTGGGTGGGTGGGCTTCACTTCTCTTCTGCCGGGGGGGGGGGAATGATGATTCATTAGGGCCCTGCGCCCCTTAGTTAACCGCCCGGCCGCTAGTAACCTCGCCCCCAGATTGGGGGGCATCCTAGCTTGCCCAGGGGCGACCAATCCTGCTCATCCCTTTTCATGGGCTTCACTACGGGGGAGGGGGGGGTGTTTCCCGCTCCAGGCGGTGTTTGTTCCGGGCCCCCATCGGGTCCGGCTTCGCCTTCCCGGGTTCCAACCCCTTCCTGGGGTGAGTCCACCTCCCCCTCCCCTCACCTTTAACTGCGTCCCTTTTAACTTAAATTACACCGCTTGACAACGTGCTCTGGTGCCTTAAAAAGTTGCAATTTATTAAAACATCACATGGTTATACATTTGCAATTCATTGGTTATTCACAATACCCATGATAAGGCATACTTCATTGTCTTTGCAATTTTAAGAATGTCCATTCATTGTTGCTGTGCGCTCACGGACAGTCTATTGGTGGGAGGGCCTAAGCGTCGCGGGCCCCTTTGTTTGTGGCTTCCAGGCTTCAACTTGCTCCCGAATGGGTGGGTGTCCGTCAGGACCTGCCCGGGCTGCAAGTGCCGTTCCGCTTTGCCCTGGACCCTTTGCTGGCCCCTCCCTGCTCCTCCGGGGACCCTGCCGTGTGGCATCCCAAGGACCCCGTGTGAGCCTTTCATCTATTCTGCCGGAGCTGCACCCTGACATTCCGCTCTCTCAGTCCCCTGCCATGAGGCATCCCAAGGGCCCTGTGGGAGCATTACATCTACTCTGCCATCGGCTTTGCGCTGTCCTTACCTCCCTCAGTGCCCCTGCCATGAGGCATCCCAAGGACACTGTGTGAGCCTTCCATCTACCTCTAGTATTTTTATCTCTCTTTTTTCTAATTTTGCTAAGATTCTTCCGCCTCACCTCCTTCCCTGCGGCTGCGATGCCCGCTTCCTCTTTGGTGTGGGTGGGTGGGCTTCACTTCTCTTCTGCCGGGGGGGGGGGGGAATGATGATTCATTAGGGCCCTGCTCTTTAGGGCCCTTTGCTAAGATTCTTCCGCCACGCTACCTACGGTACCCCGACAGAAGGGAGCTCCCCCCTTCGCTCCTTGCACCCATCAGGTGTACTTCGTCTTCTAGGAGGTAGCCTGGGGACCTTAAGTTGATGAACCTGTGTCTCACGAAACCCCAGCCATTGGCCCTACATATTTTGGCCATGGTGATGTTTAGTTTACACGTAGATTTCTCCACCGCCCCCAGATCTAGTGCCCCCATCCATGCTCTGCGCACTATTATCTCTGACACGACTATTTCTGCCGGTCATACCAGCCTGGCTAGGGCCGTCAGGCTGGCCTGCATTTTCTCCAGGAGCCCTCTCCTGCCTATGGCTGCCCGGTCGTTTCCCCCCAGGTGGCTCACCACCACGTCCGGTTTGCCATCTTCCCCCATCGCTTCCCGTGCCGCGGGGAACCAACAATTTCTTTATCCCAGGTCCACCAATGCCCATGCCTCTTCCAGCACTGGGGTCATCCCTCGGTCCGCGTCCGGCGCAAGTTCTCAGAATCTGCCCCACTGAAAACGAGAAATGGCATCCGCAATTGAGTTGTCTACCCCCGGGATGTGTCGAGCCCTAAGCGCAATGTTTGCCTTTAGCTGGCTGGCGACTAGCTTATGCAGCAGATTGACCACTGCCGGGCATTTTACTGTGCCTGTGTTGATTGCCTGTACTACCGCGTGGTTGTCTGACCATAGAATTATTTGCTTGTTGGCCAGCCTTTGTGTCCATATGTGGATTGCTAGCACGATTGGGAATAATTCCAGCAGGGATATGTTAGCAGTGATCCCTGCTGTTTTCCAGCTCTCGGGCCATGCCCCGGCTGTCCATGCTCTGCCTAGGATGGCCCCGAATCCGAACCCTCCGGCAGAGTCTGTGAAAAGTTCTAGTTGATCTTCTTGTACCCATGGCTCTCGCCACATGAGGGTCCTGTTGAAATTTGTCAGGAACGTTTCCCATTGTCCCAGGTCCTCCTTTACCCCTTCATCAGGCGTACCCTGTGGTGCTTCTACGTCACTCCTCTGATTATCCAAGCTAGGCGTCTCGCGAAAGCGCGCCCAGCGGGAATTACCCTTGTGGCAAAATTCAACTTCCCTAGCAGCTGCTGTACTTCGCCTAGTGTCGCCTTCTTCTGCTGCCTCAAGCGGCCAATGATCTGCCTTAGATCAGCCACCTTCTCGGGAGGTAGGCTAAATGTCCCAGCCACTGAGTCTGATTCTATCACGAGGAAAGACAGTTTTGTTGTTGGGCCCTCTGTCTTGTCCTGGGCGAGTGGGACCCACAGTTCTTGCGCCCAGTCTATGAACTTGTGGAGGAAGTTTGCGCATTCGCTTCAACCTGCCCTACCGATGAATAGGAAGTGATCCAGGTAGTGGACCCTCCCCCCCCCCCCGCCGGGGCCCGTGTACCCAGTTCCCACTCCAGGAACCCGCTAAAAGCCTCGAAAGAGGCGCATGATATGGAGCAACCCATGTGAAGGCATTTGTCATAGTAGTACTGTCCGTCCAGACGGAACCCCAACAGTGGGTAACTTTTCTGGTGGACTGGCTGGAGGCGGAAGGCTGATTCTATGTCAGTTTTTGCCAAGAGTGCCCCCCGCCTGCTTGCCTAATTAGGTCTACCGCATTGTCCACTGATGCGTATGCCACTGAGCAACTCCCGTGGTCCAACCAATCGTTGATGGAGTCCCCGTGGGGGTGCGACAGATGGTGTATTAACCAAAATTTGCCTGCCTCCTTTTTGGGTACCACGCCCAGCGGGGACACTACCAGGTCCTCCAATGGGGGGGAGGTAAACGGGCCTGCCACCCTCCCCAAATGCACTTCCTTTTCCACTTTTTGCCTTGCGGCCTCCGGGTTGTCTCCAATTGATTTCAAGTTTTTGCTCTCCCTGGCACCCCTGGGTCCCTTATAAGGGATGGGGAAACCTGCTGTGAAACCTTCAGCTAATCTTTGTTTGTCTGCTGTCTTGGGGTAACTTCCTAATAAGTAATATAGTCTGGTTACTTTTATGGGGGTGGGAAGGAGTGTGTGTCCCCCGTCCACGCTCCCTCCACCCCTTGATGGGGCTGCCTGCTCATTACATTTTTGTGTCCCCTTTCTCTTTGGTGGCCCCTGTCCCTTGGGCCTGCTTGCAGCGTATTGCGGGGTGGTTTCCTGAACCTGCATGCGGCCCCCCACTTACAGTCGTCTTTGTCGAATTTCCAACAGGCCTTCCCAGTTTTGCCACTGTGGTGTTTTTTTTTTCCTTTGAAGGCCTGTCCTTGCCCTTCCTGTGTTCCCTTACTCCCGTAAGGATGAAAATTGGTGTCCCTCATGTTGACACCTTCTCTGGCAGCTACCATGTGGGCGGTGAACCCCTCCATGTCTTGGCAATCCCATTCAATCACAGGCCAAGTCTGCATCTTCTCCCTGAAACCCTCATCGTATCTCAACCAAGCATCCCCCTGGTACTTTTGCTGGGCGTCGTGCACTCTCTGTTCATACAAAATGAGTGCCGCCGCACTCTGCGGGATTTTTTCAATGAACACACATGCCAGGGTCCTAAACACCCTCAGCCAATTCTCCAGGGACCTTTCTACCCTGGGTTTACGTCTGCCTCTCCGGTCATCGTCTTTTTTGTCCTGTGCTGTTAGGTCTATGCCTGCTTGGTGCACTTCTAGCAACGAAAAAATATCTATATACTCTTTTCTCCAGATCCTCTACTTTGCTGCCAGAGGGATGAGGTTGGCTGGACCCAGGAGGTTCGTGGTTGTCGGGGGTCCCCTGGGGAGGGGTGTACATATTCACTGGCAGGTTTAGCCTGTGGGTCTGGGCCTTCGCCCGCTCCCCGTGTCCCTGTGCTGGTGCCCCCAGGGACTGCCCCCCCTGTGTTGAGTTCTCGGGTCCTGTTTCCTTGGCTGGATTCGCCTTTTGGGGGTTCTCCTGAGCTTTGCTTGTCGCCCTCTTCGGGTCCCCCCCCTGTCTTTGCTCTGTTGTCCGGCCCCTGGTTTGTCCCATTTTTTTCTGTGTTCCATTGGGGTCCCCCCCCAAAAGGGGATCCAGCCCCGTGCCATTGCCACCAGGGCAACCAAGCCATGTGGGGGGGGGGGCCTGTCATTGTCCCCAAGCTTCTCCCTCGAAGCCCTGCTGGTAACTTCCTTTTCCCGCCTGCCATGGAGGTTGCAGTGGCCAGAGCGCCCTCATAGCAAGATTATTCACCCCTAGCTGTGTCCCCAGGTTCACTAATTGCCCTGGTTTGCCCTCCACTGCTACAGCGCGCTGCACCCCTCTGCACCTTTCCTTTGCGCTTTGTGCGCGATGCTTACCATAGCCAACGTCCCCCGCTTTGCTCTTTCCTCTGCGTGACTCCCGAGGGGCCGCCGTGCTGGCCACAGACCCCTCATCGCCGCTGCTGTCCTCGGTGTCCGAGCTGGACACCATCTGCCCTCTGCCTCCTGTCCCGGGCCTTCTCGCTCCCGCTGCCCTTCGGTTTCCCCGCATTACCATCCTTAGATCCGGTGTTAGCGCTTTTCTTAGGGGCCGCCGTTCTGGCTGCATGCCCCTTGTTTCTTCGGAGGCGGTGCCGAGGAGGGTGCCCGTCTAGGCTTCTTCCCCCTCCAGTGTGCCCCTTCCTTGATTTGCTGGTCCATCCATGTTTTTCCTTTCAGGGCCACCAGGGCCCTGGCCTTTTCCAACAAGGCTTGCAGATCAGCGTCCAGATCCCAGATCTGGTCCTGCATCTTCTCTTGGTCTCTTCCCGCCTTTTCTGGGGGGCTCTTGCTGCCCCTGCGGTTCGCTGAATCATGTTGGCAGTCTTGCCTCTCTTCCGGTCCCCCCACGTCTTCCCACCATCCTGCTGCAGGGCACTTGCTTCCTGCTGAGGGGGGGGTGGCTATTACAGTGGGTTTGTTGCCCCCGCCAGTGAGTTTGCAGGCTCTGACCCAACTTGTGCCTGGTATATCAACAATTGTCCTGCCCGGGCTGCCTGCAGTTGTGCTGCTGCTGCTCTCCTGCCCAACCAAATAACTTCCTTTTAATGTGTAGGGCTCCTGCCCCTTTAGTAGCTGGTTGCTGGCCCCCACCCCGCCTGATCACGGAGTCCTTCGTGCCTTTTCTCTGCTCCGGCTGCCATGTTTTTCAATTTCCTGGGTCAAACCGGCAAAAATACCATTAATGCCTAGGGCTCCTGCCCCTTTAAGAGCTGGCTGGTTGCCGGCCCCGCCCTGCCTGCTCGCGGAATCCTTTGTGCCCTTTTTTCTGTGCCGGCTGCCTTGTGCCGAGTTAATCAAATCCCCCGAGCCTAACAGGCAAAAGATCCTTTTTATACTTAGGGCTCCTGCCCCTTTATGAGACGGCTGGCCGGCCCCTCCCCGCCTGGTCACGGAGCCCTTGTGCCATGCATGCACCCCTCTGGCTGCCTCGCGCTGTGCTCTTCCGTCCCCGGGCTTCCTTCGCTCCCCTTGAGGGTGTGGGGGGGGGGGTACTCACCAGCACAGTGCCTTCCAAACCCAGGACTTCTGGAGGGAGCCGGGGTGCACAGGCGCTCCGCTGGCTTCCACCAGAGAGGGGAGGTGTTCGCCTGCACAGAGTCCTCCCCTCCCGCCAACGCTCTTCACGCCGAGCTGTCCCACGAAGAGTGCTTCGCCCCGCTGGGTCTTGGTGCTCCAAAAGGCCACCGAAGTCACGCCGCCGTCTCGCCTGGTTCGGTCCTCCAGCCAGGTGAGACTCTTCCTCTTCACTTCTCTTCTGCCGGGGGGGGGGATTGATGATTCATTAGGGCCCCGCGCCCCTTATTTAACCCCCCCAGCGGCTAGTAACCTCGCCCCCGGATTGGGGGGCATCCTAGCTTGCCCAGGGGTGACCAATCCTGGTGACCCCTTTTCGTGGGCTTTGCTACGGGGGAGGGGCCGTGTTTCCTGCCCCGGGCGGCGTTTGTTCCGGGCCCCCATCGGGTCCGGCTTCGCCTTCCCGGGCCCGGGTTCCTTGCACTAGCACAACTCGTATGGTGAGAGAAAATGTGTGACGAAAACTGTGGCATTATAGAGTACTAATCTCCTTTACATATGCAAAGTGGAACTGACCTGTGACTGGCCAACGATAGACAACGTAAATTACGTAAATACCCACAAAGGTGGGCATTTTACAAAGAAGTTTGGTCAGTCACAAAATAGGAGCAACTGGTTTCCCTATGTTTACCCTGCTTAAATGTTGCTCCCTTTTCAATTTGGGTGTAAGTTAGGATTTATTCAGAGGCAAATGCCAATAAGTTCCCATTTTATGTTTTTCATAATATTTGCTAGTGCAAGAGCATTTTCTCTCCCGTTTTTATGCACTTCTATAGCTACGGGGAAGTTTTCAACATTTTAACCAATGGGTCAGTGACACATTTCTCTGCTTCCGCTTGCGGTCATAGCTGGTAGAGTACTCCTCCTGGTTTACGTTTACATAACTGAAAAACATTTGCATGCACATTTTGCCTCTGCATAATTTGCTCCAGGCTTTTTGTGTGAATCATCAACACTTGACAGTTTGTTTCTTGCATGAGAGCAATTTTCTTGTGACACATTCACCTCCCACCTCTATGTTTTTTGTGAATTCCGTTTTTTAATATTAACAGTGTAGGTTATAGACTGCAATCATCTTTTCTTTTGTAGGCCGAGAAGTTGAGGCTGAGTTAATAATCTCTTTCCAGGTGTAACTCGCCTGTATGCCTATAAACTGCATAATGAATAGACGTGTAACTATCTTCAAATTGCAATGTCTGCATGTAAGAATGTTCAACATATGTTTAATTTATGCAGCATGTCTACATTACAGGTGAGGAAGTTCTGAAGTGGAGTTGCGTTTTATTTAGGATTGCTCAACATTTCAAAGTGCATAGAGTCACAGCTTTGCAAATGATGTTTTTTAAAAGTTGAGAGCTTTGAGAAGAGCAAACCTTGCAATGTTGAGTCAGCCCTGACGGACCGTCCTCAATCTCAAACATCTGCCCACCTAAACCCCCGCTACCACAATCCCTTTATCCCATACCTTACAATTTGGTCCTTTACTGGTTTCCAGTTCTAGGATGTGCTGTCCTTCATCGGCAGGACATCCTGGGTTTGGAAAAATGGCCATTAGGGAGGGCCGCATTAGCAAATTTGTGAAACTTAGATTATGCTAAAGTCATGGTCTAACCTTCATATGCCTCTGTTTTATTATGTTGCAAAAATATTTTATAGCACAACCATCACCATTTACGATTGTCCTACTGAATATCGACTACAAAACTATCTACTACAACAATATTGAAGTCGAAATATAGACAACCATATTATGGACAACCATATACTTATAATAAAAACAACAAAAATATTGATTCCAAAATTTCATCCTATTAAAATATGTAATGTGAAAACATATCTACTTAAAAACGATAGATTACAGAAATTGTGACGAAACAACATTGGGGAAAACAATGGTTCGGGAAGGGTCAGATTTACTATTTCTACTCAAAACTAAGCGACATTGGGGCAAGCATTAGACTCGGGTGGGGAGGCATCAGATATAGTATCTTCCCTCCAAAAGAAGCAAAATTGGGGAAAATGTTGGGCACTGGTGGGGAGGGGGGTAGCGTTACTATTCCAAATACAAATAAAACAATATTGGGGAAAACTCTTTGGGGAGTGCATTGGACTCTGGGGCAGGGTCAGATACTAATTCAACTCCAAACTAAGCAACATTGGGAAAGAGTTGGGTGCTGTAGAGGTCATATTTACTATTCCCAATCAAAATAAAATAAAATTGGGGCAAACGTTGATCTATTGAGGGGTCAGGTGTATTACTATAGCTCCAAACTAGGCAACATGGGGGAAAGCATTGAACTCTGTATTGGTCAGATTTGCTCTTCCGACTCCAAGCTAAGCTACATTGTGGAAAGCATTCTACCCTAGGGGGTCATATTTACCCCGAGGGGGTCAGGTATGTTATTCCAGCTACGAACAAGACTGGGGAAAATGTTGCATGCTGAAGAGGTCAGATTTATTATTCTTATTCCACTGAAGCAAAATTGGGAAAGAATTCGACTCGGAGGGGTCAGATTTACTATTCCAACAGAAAACTAAGCAACATTTGGAAAAACCTTGGATTCTGGAGAGGACAAATTTACTATTTGCATTCCAAACTAAGCACCACTGGGAACAGTGCTGGACTCTGTGGCAGCCAGATTTACTATTCCCTCTCCAAACTAAGCAATATTGGGGAAAGCATTGGACTCTGGGAGTGTCAGATTTACAATCCCAACTCCAAACTTAGAAACAATGGGAAAGATTTGGACTCTGGGAGTGGCAGATTTATTATTCTCACTCAATCTGAAGCAACCTTGGGAATATGGCTGGACACCCAGGAGGTCAGATTCATTATTGCTACTCTAAACTAAACAACACTGGGGGAAGTGAAGGACACTGGGGGTGGTCAGATTTTCTATTACAACTGCAAACAAAACAAAATTGGGGAAAGCACTGAACTCTGGTGGGATCAGATTTACTATTTCACTCCAAACTAAATGACATTAGGGAAAGCATTGGACTCTGTGGGAGGGAGACGGGTTATACTTTTCCCACTCCAATCTAATCAGTGTTAAAGGGGAAAAAAAGAAAAAAGGTGCATAAATAAAAATAAAGAACTGTATCAGAAGCTTATTACCTACTAAAGTAAAAAAAATAGCCTAATAATATTATTTAGAAAATAAAACCCAGATAAGTATTATAAATATATAAACAAAATGTAAAAATATTTGACATTTACATTTTCATTAACACTATAATTCATGAAATTGATTTTGTAAATTGCATCAATTACTTTTACATTTTTTTTTAATTCAGAAACAAATTATGCCCACTGCCAACAAAATACATTTGGGCAAAGTGTTGGAATGTGAAGGGATCAGATTTCCTATTGCCCCCTCAAACTAAGCAAGATTGGCATAAATGCTGGACTGTGGCTGTGAAGGGTCAAAATAAAAATAAAATAAATAATACTATACTATTCAAACTCTAATCTAAGCAAGGTTGGGGAAACCGTTGGATGCTGGGGGTATCAGATTTATTATTCGCTCTCCAAACTAAGCAACATTGGAGAAAAGTGTTGCCGTGTTGGACTCTGGGAGAGTCAGTTTTACTCTTCCCATTCCAAACTAAGTACCATCAAGGAAAGCAATGGATGCTGGGGAGGTCTTATTTACTATTGATAATCAATACCAAGCAACATTGGGGAAAGCATTGGACACTGGGGGTGATCATATTTACCATTCCAACTCCAAGCAAAACAAAATTCAGGAAAGTCTTGGAGTCTGGGGGTCAGATATAATATTCCCTCTCCAATCTAAACAACGTTGGAGACAGCACTGGATGCTGGGGGTGGGGGATGGTCAGATTTACTATTCCCACTCTAAATGAAAAAACATTGGGGAATGTGTTGGATGCGAGAGGGGTCAGATGTACTCTTCATTTCATTAAAACAAAAAATAAACAATAATAAACTAATGAAACATTAAAAAACGCTCCAATAAACATTTTTTTTAAATAGACAATATCTAAAAAACAATATTATAATAGGTTGGATTGTATTAACAAATAAATATAAAATCAATATTAAAAACATCAATATTGAACAAATAGATATTTGTAATTTTAACTGTAATTGCATTTTGTAGATCACTTACTAACCCTGACGAGTTGTTTACTAGAGGTTCCAAAACCTAAGGTTAATGGTTAGTCCAGTGTTATTGGGATTGGTCTTTTGCGTGCAAGCAAACAATTCCATGCATTCATTCCAGTTTTTTTGTGGGAGAATAACTTAATAAGAGTTAGGTGTTATCATAAGTGGGACGTGGAAGAGGTATGTGAGTTCATGCAAAGGGTTAGTGGCATTAATTGATGAGCTAAAGAAGGTTAGGTATTGTTAGGTTGCAGGGGTACGGCTTTCAAAAATGACAGGTTGTGATCTTTGAAATGAATTGTGCATAAATTGCAGATATACATTAGTAGAGATAAAATACAAACATGGAAGTGACTTAAGAAAGTTGTGCTCAGAGAGAAAATGCATGTAGAGGATGGGAAAGGGAGAAGAAGGTTATTTGGAAGGAAAAAGATAGGTGACAATCAGAGAAGTAAAGATCAGTTTTTCAAGCTGGATTTTATGAACATATAGGATGCTTTTTGAGACAGTATGCAATTTGAGGATTCAAGCCTGATGAAAGCAACATTATTTGCATGTGACTATAGTTCTATATTTTGGACTTTTGATAGGCACTAGCATTGGGCAAATAGTCTGTGCGGTGCTAGGCTCCCTCTAGACCACCACTTCAGCAAGGCCAGCTGATCAACTCAATGGTTTGAAGCTTAAAATAATGCTTAAAATTATTAAAATAATGGATGGGCAAAAACTTTGAAATGCTGGAGAGGATGTCTTCTCACAGTTGGCACACAGTATTAATTGTAAAGCAAAATGGTATCAATTTTGGATACCTCTGGTTTGACATGGCACAAGATGTAGGGCAGAGTACAGTTTCTACAGATAGTGTATTTCTTGCATTCCTGAGGCTGGTGATCCAGACATTGAAATTCAATTAAGAATTTGTTAACAAGGGGTTGTTGATTAGAACTCCTGGAGTACTGCCCTTTTTGTAGCTCATAGAGATGAAGCTGCAGAATCTGTTCTGCCAGGTGAAAGGAGTTAATTTAGGTGATGTCTCTTGTCTCCATTGATCACCCTTTAATACTTCACCAAGATTGTTAAAAAAAGAAAAATTATATACTTACCAGTGATATTCAAAACTTTAATATTATGGTACCCACAATATTTTGACTTCGATATGCTGATGTGTCAGTCTGTTGATATGCTGCAAGTAATAGCAATGAAAGTTGCTCCCAGAGTGGATCTTTTGGCAATTGTCTTAAAGTTTGTGTGCTGTCTTCTGGCCTACTATGTGGGCTTCCTCAGAATGTCTAAAATTGATAGGGCCTTCAGATGGCTACATGGGAGGTGAGGATATGGGATGTCATATGTACCTCCAAACCCAAGTTGAAATTTATGTGCTACATGGATGAATGGAGATAATCTAGCACACTCTATGTGCCTGAGTTAGTATTTGGCAAACTCAAGGAGATGATGGACGGAGTGCTGAAACTTTCCAGACACTCACCCCCTATTCACAGATCTGGGTTGAATCCATCATCGTTCTTTAGCTCACTTCGAATGGGAACAGTCCAGCCTGAACTGCCAAGCCGGGTCTTCCCTGGACCGGAAACAAGCATCCTGGGACAGGTTTCTGGGTAACACCCCTCATCAGCCAGGCTAGCTTGAATCCAGTGGCAAAGTGAGCAAGGGACCCACGTCTCGGCATACCCTGCCAACTTAGGGCGAACAAAGCAAACAGAAGGAGATGATGGACGGAGCACTGAGACTTTTCAGACCCTCACCCCCAGTCACAGATCTGGGTTGAATCCATGACCATCATTCTTTAGCTCACCTCGCCACTCCAGTTCAGACCCAGCCATATGCAAATCAGTCTTGACCCTTTTCCTCATGGGAACAGTACAGCCCGAACTGCCAAGCCAAGGGTTAGTATATAAGCGGATCAGGGTTGTATGATGTGCTTTACTTTCGTGATTCTTTATCTTGTCAGTGAGGAATGTTGGACAGGTTTACCCAAAGTGTGGGTGTGCAAAAGCATGTAAATCCAGTGTAGTGCCAGAAAAGTAGCAAAGAACACTCAATACTAATTTACTCTTTCTATGAAAGAGACGAATAATGTACTTCCCCTTTTTAAGTCACTTCTATGGAAAGTATGGATGTACACTATAATGAAGACAATTTCGAGTTTTTGCCCTTTTGCTATCATCATGCATGTATACAAATCAAATCAAATCAAATGACTCTTTATTCGGATAAAAAATATCCATAAAAGAATTGCACAGATAAAATTTACAAAAGATCCTAATAAAAATTCTATATAAAATCCATAAAAATGATCTCTTAACGTGGACAGTTAAATGTACAGGCGCAGATCACCAGATACCAGGCTAGGCGTCAACTTAATGGTCATCAAGTTAAAAGGCAGTATCAAAAACAGTAAATGAGGGATAGTTAAGGGACTATTCATTTTCATATCTTGAAATGTCCAGGTATTGCAGCTGCTTCCTTCTTTGGATGGCATAAGTAACATAAACAGAAACTCTATGGCACAGATTCTCAGTATTAAGATTACGGATAAAATTAAAAGCATCTTTATAATAAATAATTTTTCTTTTAAAAACAATGGCTGCAGTATTTGTTTCCTCAGATTCCTATAAAAGTTACAAAAAAGTAAAATTGTAATGTAGTCTGGTTAGATTTGTCATCACGTGGGCATTTGGATAACTTTTGGGAACATCTCCCTACATGTATACATCGGTATAACTCTGACCTGGAAAACGTGAGAGCAGTTAAGCTTGCATTATTAATTTTGCCAGAACCTGATTTTTGACATCAAGAATGTTAGAAAATCAGTCTTTTTGTCTGATCACCACTATGGTTTGCTGACTATTATAGATGGATTTTGAACTCTGCACACTGAGATTCTATTGTCCAATCCCAAATGCATTTGCTCTGACCCCTAAAAATTGTACAATTGGCTAATCCCAAATTGACAGTAAGGCTATAGTATATGATGCAGGAAAATAAACCAATGATATGGAAAAGGAAATGTTACTTGTGGACTACACCTATTATGTCATTCAATCGGCTGTCCAGGAATAACATGGCATCAGGACTACACGAGTAGCCTGACTGCTGAAGCTTTTAAACCTTGAGGCGAGCCTGTCAAAATAACCCTTTTTGATAGGAAGCAACCTTGCCTTTAAATATTAAATAAGTCACCCCTGTATACAAAAGTGGAACATGCAAGAGAGTTTTGTTGGCTTGTTTCTACAGTGACTAGCCCCCAAAAGCAATTTTAATTTTAAAAAGGTCTGTAGCTGATCCTATGAAAGAAACTAAAGTTCAATTAAAGTACTATTTTTGTAAACTTTGGTTTGGGATAACCTACAGGAATACTTTGAACCACTTTTTAAGTTTTATTAAAAATCAAATTCAATGGTGAAGTTGGATTTTTGATAAATGTAGAGGAAAATAACTTTTATAAAGTTATATTTTGCCTGCCTGAAGCTTTAGTACACTAATTAGCATTAGCTTGTCAGCAACTGTCTCTTGTATATGCTTTCCCTTTAATGAGATGTGAAAACAGCTCCCAAAGCAGAAACAATGGCTTATGCCTTTTGGCAGAAAGGTCTGGGTGAGAAAATGTGATTCATCAGCCCTCATGAAGGGCAATCAAGGTGGAGTCAGAAACAAAATTTACTTGAAAGGAACCAGAGTGAGGCCTGCCCATTCACAGATAAGGGAAAAGAGGCCTTTTGATCTCAAGGCATAGTGTAGCCATTCTTGCAGCATCCCAGTGGAAGGGCAGAAGGGTTCTTCCATGTTGGATTTCTCTAAGACTAGTGCACTGACTAGTTTGTAGTGAGGCACACAAGTTGTGCTGCAAAAGAAGGAGCAATTGTCCCTGAGAACTTTGTCCCCATTGGTTTAGGAGTGTTCAGTAGTCACCCGACCCACTGCTTAGTGAATCTCACAAACATGGCACTTCACCCTAAGCTCTTCAGAACACATCTGGACTTGTGGATTAACAGAAGTGGACTAGACCTGCTCTCTCTGATCTTTGTGAAGGCCTAAAACACAAGGCCTTCTCCCACTTGTATTCAGGTCTGAGAAGTGGACCCCAAGGTTCAGTTCTTTAACTTCCTGTCTAGCTATAGGAACACAACATATGTATTTTCTCTAGAGTGACCAGCTGACCAGTAGAAACCTGACCTAGACTGGACCCCACTGGTGGCCTGTGCTGGACTGAATCTTGGACCCTAAGTGCAGTCCTTGAGGTCCTAGGAGTTTTAAAAGTGATCAAGAGAAACTGGTCCAGAAAGTCTGAAAAGGTACGACTTTCAAGATTGCCAAGGCTGGCAAGGGATGTTGCTACAAAGATATCTAATTTCGAGCTGACTTTGTTGGATACAGTTACAAGCTTACCCCACTGGAGGATTTTTAGTTCCAAAAATGAGACTAAGTTCAAAGGGAGAAATCTTGACCCGGTGAAGTATTCGACTGACGAGAGAACATCAGCAGTAGTGAAATTTGAATTTTCCTGCTTGGAGCTTTTCCCACCAAAACCAGTGGGACCTTGTCAATCATGAACAGTGACTTCTGATTAGCACTTCACTTTTTGTTGCTGCTTTTTGCCCTAAAACCTTAAAATGTTATATCTCCAGTTCCCCTTATTGAATTTTAATCATTTTCGTGAACCTTTCTTCTATTTAAAAATGTTCTCTATTTATAGAACTTAGTTGTGGGATTTTTATTGTGTTGTGTGATATCTTTGCAATTTTTGGTACTGATAAATACTTTGCAAACTTTACCTTAAGTTAAGCCTGTCTGGTCTGTATCATAGATATTAGGGGTTGGGACAATGTCTATTTATTGAACTTTTGTGTAAGTCCTAACAAGATTTTGGACTTATTAGTTGGTAAGGACTCAAATCCTTGCCAACAAATTGCACCTTTTCTTACAAAGAAGATGCTCTAACCCTGAAACTTTAGACAATGCTTTCAACTCATATGCAGATGCTTCCTTAATGTTACCTCGAATGCTAAACAATAAGATGTCATTAATAAACCCCTGTAGTGCCCCACCAGATCTTTTTTAACTGACAGATAGACAAGCAAAACTCACATTGAAAACATAAATATTTAAAGCTTGTATATAAATTATAGTTAACTTAATATTTCATTTGGATAAAAAGAACAGTTATGATTAAATAAAAGTAATTACTTTGTAATTGCTCATTAGCAGCATAAAGCTTATGTGCACATATGTACAATATCACAATTCATAGCTAAGTAGATAAGTCGATAAATCAGTTGCTGACGGATGCTTAATGATTTCATGAGGCTAAAAGAAATCAAATATCTTATTTGTTGGTCTTACCTACGGTGTCCTGTGTCCTGGGAGAAGAAGAACTGGACATTTAAGCACATCTCCATTTACTCATATCTTGATGTACCAGTGTTGGAAATTGAGTTACTGGTTGAAGGAGGATGAAACCCTACTCAAGCAGCAACCACAATTTATGTCAGGTTGAAACACAAGCAAACCCCAAATTAACCTGTGTCTAGCCCTCCTGTAGCTTGGCACAAAGCAGTCAGGCTTAACTTAGATGCAATATGTAAAGAATTTATGAAGCACTTCAAACAGTAATAATGTGAAAACACAACACAAGAAAAATTTGGCACCAATTTCGAAACATAGAGTAAAATGTAATAAATTATGTGAGACCAAAATGATAAACATCCAATAAATAGTACTGGAAATATGAAATTTTAAAGATTTGAGTGAAAACAGTGCCTAGAAGCACAAAGCGCCAACTGTGGTTATCTGGTCGCACTGGCCTAGGACAAAGTCACAAGTTCAGGCTGACCGCGATGGAGCGCAGGCCCGTTACAGGGACCCAGTTAGGCCAGCTGAACAAAGCACCTTAAATCCTGGTTATGCAGTGATGTGGAATTCCACGTCAAGGATGCGTCATGCAGAGAGGCAATGCAAGGTCCTGGTATGGAGATGCATCATGCAGCAGCAGTTCTGAGAATCTGTGAGGCTGCGAAGCGAGATCGTGCATCCGCTGTAGAGGATGCCATCGACAAGGGGCTTGTGATACAAAGTCCTGAATCAAAGATGCGTAGCGCACCGGCGGGTTCTGAAGAAGTTGCAGTGCTTGCAATGCATAGTCCTGCATCATCATCAAGGATGCCGTCAATGAGGGGCTTGTAATATGAAGTACTGCATTGAAGATGCATCATACAGCGGCAGTACTCATGAGGCTGTAGGAGAAGCATCGCGCAGCGGTTCCGATGCAGAGTTTTTTAAGATAGCGCATAGCACTGCATCGGTTCTGCTGGGACCACAAGTGGGCTGGCAGAGCACTTTCAGGTCCACTTTCAAGGTTCCAGGACTGGAGTGGCACTTTTATCCGACATCCATACCAGCACACTTATCTCTAGTCTAAATACTCTGGGCCTCCATCAGCTGGTAGTCAGCCCCACCCATTCAGCAGGTCACACCCTTGACCTCCTGTTTACCAACTCCCCCCACATCAAAGTGGAGTCTCCCATCCCAGTTCTTTGGTCAGACCATCACCTATTAAAATTCTCTCTACAGAAAGCTTCCACTCACAGTAATCCCTGTAAAGAACCGAAATGGAGTAGGCCATGGAATAAAGTTAGCTTAGATACCTTTTCTCACCATTTCACCACTCCCCCCCTGCTCAATATAGACAACCTAAATTCAGCAGTTGAAACCTTTGAGACGGCAATTACTCAGGCCCTTGATATCATTGCTCCCGTACCTAAAGTCAAACGTAATCATAAAACGACACCTTGGTTTACGGTTGACCTAAAATCTGATAAGCTAGCGACCAGGAAAGCCGAACGTAAATGGAGGCATTCCAAAAGCGCCGAGCACAGACAGGCCTATAAATTTACTCATGGACGCTATCTTGATTATATTGGAACAGCCATAAAAAACTATCTAGGCGACAGAATAAATAAGGTCTCCAACTCCCATAAAGAACTCTATCAAATATAAAAAGAATTCACCAGCCCCATCTCATGTCAGTCTGAACAACCCATCTCGCAAGACTGGGTAGACACTCTGTCCACCTTCTTTGAGGATAAAATCAACAACATTCACAGTCTCTTTCCTAACCAGGCATGTGAACATCTGTACCATCGGTCCGCCAGTGATCACACTTCCACTCTAACTTCCCTAAACGAATTCACTGAATTCACACAAGAGGAAGTTAGTACAGCCCTTTGTAAGATCAAATCAGGTTCCCCTGCCAACCCAGTCTCTCCCCACATTCTGTCCATAATTGGGCCAGCCCTCCTCACAGGCCTTACCAAGCTTTTCAATCTATCCTTATGCCACTCAATGGTCCCCACAAAATGGAAAGCGGCCATGTTCAAGCCCATTTTAAAGAAGCCTACCCTGGATCCCAAGGAACCTAACAACTATCGGCCCATTTCCCTTCTTCCTTTTTTTGGAAAAGTCTTGGAATCTCTAATTAACAAACAACTCACCACTTTTCTAGAGAGTAATAAACTACTGGACTCTTCCCAATCTGGGTTTCGGGCTGCCCATAGCATGGAAACTGCTCTGTTAGAGGTAGTCGACAACATCAGACTCTCCCCCAATGCCGGTCAGTCAGCCATTCTGGTTCTACTTGATCTATCGGCTGCCTTTGACACCATCTCCCACAGTACGCTTGTGAATCGTCTGTGGAAGATGGGCGTCAGGGGCAATGCATTGAATTGGCTTAGGAGCTATCTAACTGATCGAGCTTCGAAAGTACACGTTGGTACTTTTGTCTCCTGCAGCCAATTGATAGACAAGGGTGTCCCCCAGGGTTCTATCTTAAGCCCCACGCTCCTCAATCTGTACGTGGCACCCCTAGCTAGAGTGATTAAATCGTATGGCTTTGACACTGTGTCGTATGCCGATGATACACAATTACTAATCACGCTAGGCCCAGATCCAACGGACACCAAACTCCGATTTATGAAGTGTATGTCCGACATACACATCTGGATGCAAACTAATCGTCTGCAACTTAACGCCAGCAAGAGGGAAATTATCCTCTTCGGCAAAGCTCAAACCCTGTGGTCAAATGACTGGTGGCCTCCCAATCTCGGCCCCTGTCCATCTCTTAAGTCGGTGGTTCGTAATCTTGGGGTGATGATTGACAACTACCTCTCCATGACTGACCATATTAATCATGTGACAGGCATTTGCTATGGACTAATGCGCAGTCTCCGTAAGATTTTCCAATAGGTTCCATTGGCATCTCGGATGCCGCTAGTTCAGGGATTAATCATCAGTCGGCTAGACTATGGTAACGCCCTAATGGCCTCTATTAATGCAGAGCTCCTTACCAAACTACAGGTCCTTCAAAATACAGCTGCTAGACTGGTATTAAATCTACCCTCTCGATCTCCCTCGACGCCTAGTCTGAGAGCTCTTCATTGGCTTCCCATCAGGAAACGTATTATCTTCAAGATCAACTGCCTGGTTCATAAAACCATTCACGGGAATGGACCACACTATCTTGCAAGAAAACTGATCTGGTATAACCCCACCAGAACCCTTAGGTCCACCAACAAACATCTTCTCATTCCTTTTAAGATCCGTACCGCCAGGAATGGCGTGAGATCTTTTTCATACTTTGTCCCCACACAGTGGAATTCACTCCCTTTGAATCTACGTATGGAAACCAACCACAGAAAAATTCGTAAGACCCTTAAAACCTGGCTGTTCTGATCTTTCCTCTCTCTGTTTGCTCCCTTCATTCTTTTTCCTCTATGTTCTTGGGTTTAGGCTAGCGCTTTGAGACCCTCGGGTGATCTGTGCGCTTAATAAAATCCTATAACATAACATAACTTGGGGAGGTAGGATTCACAGCAGACAGAGTCCTTATGCTGAGTTCAAAGTGGCTAAAGCTTTCTGTCTCTGAGAATCTGGTCATGAGGCCAGCCAACTAGCCCTTGGAGTCACTCTGATGGTGCTGTGGTGCTGGATTCAAGATGCAGGTCCAGTCCTTTCACTCAGGCAGCAGGGCAGCAAACATCAGGGCAGAAGGGCTATAGAGTAGCAGTTCTTCTTGTAAAGTAGCACAGCAGTCCTTCTGAGTCTTTCACAGGTTCAGAGGTGTACTGAAGAGTTGGATCAGAGGGACCACTATTTATATACCTAGTGCCCACTTTGAAGAAGGAGAAGGTTCTGGAGGTTTCCACCACCAGAGGTGCTTAGAATTCCCTGGCTCCCTGTCCTGGCCCAAGATTGTCTGGGGTAACAATAAACTAGTGGCAAACCCTTTGTAAGTGTGCTCAGGCAGAGCCTTTTGGATGTGCAACTGTGGTAGCTGACAGCTCCTCCCCCTCATCACGTCAAAGATGGCCCATCCTGCAAACACCTAGTGCACTTTGTTTCACTCTCTGGGCGCAAAACACAAAGACCAACTGTCAACTATACCTAATCATGTGACCAAGTAAACAGGCTGCAGGCACCAAATGGTTAGGACAAGCAAATGCCAATTTTTGAAAAAAGTGTCATTGCCAGAATTGGGCTTTAAAATCCAACTTTACCATTAGAGAAGGCTTTAAAGTACAATTCTTTAGACACCAAACTCAACATTCCCCCTGCTCCCAATTGAAAGTTATTACTTATTAAATGCAATAAGTTAACCCAATGTGATCCTATAGGAGAGGTAGTGAAAAACGAGTTGAGGAGTTTTTAACTATCAGGATATGTAAAAATTAAAAGTACATGTCTAACATTTTAAATACACTGCACTCTGTCCTCTGAGCTGTTAGGGCCCACCCTAAGGTTGCCATATATGCATTAAAAAGGGAGGTTTGGACCTGGTAAGAGGTTTATCTTACCAGGTCGAAATGTCAGTTTAAAACTGCATGCACAGGCTGCATTGAAGGTCTGAGACATGTTTAAAGGACTACTTATATGGGTGGCACATTACATGCTGCAAGCCCAATAGTAGCATTTAATTTACAGGCCATGGGTACATGTAGTACCACTTTACTAGTGACTTATAAGTAAATTAAATATGTCAATTGGGGTGTAAGACCATTATACCATATTTAAAGGAGCGGACATGAGCACTTTGGCACTGGTTAGCCGCAGTAAAGTGCACAGAGTCCTATGGCCAGTAAAAAAGGGTTCTGAAAACAGGAGGGTGAAGGCAAAATGTTTAGGGATTACCCTGCAAGAAGGGCCAAGTACAACAACCAACAACCTCTACTGCCCTTCACTGTTCTATTTTTTCTCTGTCCACATGTGATGTCCATTGCTGTTCACGTTCCTTTTATTCATGCTTCAGCGAATCTCTGTGAGAATCCTTGACTCTTCACTCATTGCATCAACAGTACAATAGTAGAGTGTTCCTCCTCTATGTTGAATTTAATATTTGCATAACATTATGCTTAGGTTAAAACCCACCAGACAAATTCCTAAATTCCACATCACAGATGCACTTTAGAGATATACATGTTATGTTTCATAGAGTTACACCTGACATACACTGAAATCAACCTGGCCTGAATTTTGCAGAAGCTACCTTACATTCCCCAGTTTTTGCCATATTTATAGGGAACCTCTCCAAGTGTTGTGAAACTTCCAATGCCATAGATTTAATTGTGGTAGTTTTCTAGTATGGCCATCAGGAAAATGGTGAACACCCACAAACAGCTTTTTATCTTGGAAACATGCACAAAATTAGTTCTTTGAGTGGAAAGATTTAGGGCCTCATGATGAATCTGCGGTGGCATGGTGGTGGCGGTCTTCCTGACTGCCCTATTACGACCAGTGCGGTCGGGCCGCCCTGGGACCACTGCAACCTTCAGGGATCAGAGATCCCTGGCGGTGGTGCGGCGGTCTTGAGGCTGCAATATTCTTGTTGTGGCCGCTCTGGTCCCACCAAGCATATTCTGAGTTTCCTCACCGCCACACTTTTCATGGCGGTGCGGAAAAAAGGGGGCCCTACAGGGCCCTTGTGTGCCCGTACCCCATGGGGTGCATGCAGGGGGGCAGATGTTGCAACCCCCTGGTTGCATGCACCCAAGTACCTGTACGGCATGGACTGCAGCAGTTGATGCCGTGCAGGTACTGATTTTAACATTCCCATTGCGGTGCCTATTTCATAGGAACTGCTGTGGGAACGCCAAAGAACTGCCCGCCAGACAGGAGAAAACTTCTAATCTGGGGGCTGTTCAACCACGGGTTTGGCGGTCCCGCTCCCGCACCACCAAAGTCGTAATGAGGCCCCAAGTGTATCTAGAGGTTGTAATGAGGAGGAAACACCCTTATTTTCAATGAGGTCATAGAAGGGGGAGCTTCCTCATGGGATAAATATTTTCAACATGGAGAAACAAAAAGGTTACAAATGCTCAGCTACTCTTAACCTACATTTCACAATGCAGATTTTTAAACCTGCTTGAAATTCTGCATACTTAAATTCTGCGCATGCGAGTACGTATGGAAAATTGCAACTCTCATTGTTATACAGGAAGACAAAAATAACTTAGGATTTGAGTAAGGCAAGTAGCAATTCAACACCAGTAAACGCTAATCATCATCATCAAACTTTATTCGGTCATTACGACCATCAAAGTGCATAGGCGTACAATACAGTCTATTAGATAAGACAAAGATTTTCATGTTAGGTATTGTGGGCCAAGATGGATGACATTATGTATACAAAAGGAAAACATAGTAAAACCAAACCATTAAAAACTGAGAAACAGGTTAATAAGACAACTTCGACAAGGTAAAACCATGAAAGCAATACATACAAACAACCATGTCTGTATATAAGAGAAAAAAAAGCTAAAAACACATAAAAGAATTGTTTTTTTGTTTTTTTTAAATATATAAAAAAATCCACACTCCTCCAACTTTAAGATGGATTTGCCAAGTAAAATCTCGAGCCTGGAACAACAGTTCATATAAATCACTGAAGGGGACACAGTTTTGGTACAGGATAAAAAAAATGGAGCCATAAATATACATAAAGTGCTAATGCATAACGTGCAAGAATACAATATTGCACAAGTTCTCAGTAATTTAGGCATGAGTCATGTATTAATATGTACAAAAGATGTCGGATGTGGACTAAATACTAAATGAGGATTGATATTTGAACTGAGGTTGTGCTTAATTCATTTTTTGCACCTGCCTCCTGATAAACCACATTCTCCCCAGGAATTTAGCCACTGCACATACTATTAGTGGCCTTGTATCTGTTCTGAGGATACGTAGTGCAATTCAACATCAGTAAATGCTAATCTTTCCTGTACTTTTTATTCCTTATCACTACTGCACGAACTGTAAGCATGTTTTAGTAAACACTTTATATGCACCTTTCATGCTGTTCATTAATCTGTACTCAGTTTTGTAGCCAGCTGTCATCTCACTGCTGAAGCCCAGCAAGGTATAAACATGTGTAGGAATGCTTGTGTTCCTATAGAAAAGTGGATGTTGGCCAGTGTTTCAACTTCACTGTCGCTTTTGAGGAGGACCCTCGGCTGGTATGCACATGGTATGCACATGCCTTGTCCCTATCTTTAGTGACACAATCAGCATTCAACAGTGGATTGGATTATGACAGAGTTATTACCAGTAGCAAAGATTTCCATCCATCACTTTTTGTAATTCTCATTACGGAACAGTGAGAGAGAGGGGAATGCTTAAATGTGGGCAACTGGAATCAAACTGCACCTCACTGCTGAGGCCTCACAAGTCCACAAAATGTCTAGTGTTGCTTGTGTTTCCATAGGAGAGTGGATTCTGCACAGCATTTCAGGTCTGATTACCTTTCTGAGGGAAAGCCAAGACTGATTTAGAAAGGAGAAAAAAAAAGAACTGGAATGTAGCCCAGAGTAATTTTCAATGACTGAGATTAATTCAAGCCTGTCTTCCATTACTTTTTGTTCACTTCAGTAAATCAGTATTGCATAAGTTCAATTAAAAACCATGTACAATATTAAATATCGAAAATTAGATTTAATAAACGACCAAGAATCAAGGCAAAAACTACAGATCAAATTTCATTTATCAATCTTGCAAAGAAAGGAGCTTTAAGATTTTGTCCCCCTAAGTCTACCATTTATTTATACAGCTAATGTTTCTATTTGCCCTCAATGCACACTTGACATAGGAGTCTTTATTCTACAGTGAGTTAGTGTAGTAGTTAGTGATGAGTTTTTTGGTTTTCCCATGCTCTGTGGTGTTTTCAATCAATGTAGAAACTATAACCCTTGTGTCGAGCTTGGGTTCATGAGTTTAACCTGCGTTGCACTGGAAAGAACTGAGTTATAACCAGGCAGCGTGCCATCTATACCGGAAGTAAACCTCTGTCCACTGCGAGTACTCGGAAGCTCATTCCTATAATTGCCCCTAGAATTTGGGGGGCAGTGCAGGAAGTTTGTTGTATAACCGTAGGGATCTTCGATGAATCAAGATGTGTCCAGGGGACAGTCATTTTTGGAGACTTACTGGCACCCGTTCCCACTTTGGCACCAGCACCAGTGGTAAACAACAGGCCGGCTGTGAAACAATTTATACGAAAGAATAAGGAACAAACAGGCCGAAACAATCAAAGTTCAGCACAAGTTCTCGCTCCCAGCGCAAAGGGTAGTAAAGATCTGAAGAACCCTGAAGAATCCAAGTCAAGGATAATGCTGGGACAGGGCCAACGGGGCCGCAAGCTAGCCAGAACCGATATCTGATCGCCGCGCGAGCACCCCAGCCACTGACCATCTCAGCCCGCAGATCATGCCACTCACACTGTGCAGGGTACGAAGCCCTCAGGGTTCAGCTCCACGTGGGTCCAAATTACTACCAGTCTGAAAACAGCCGGGGAGGGCAAATAGAGAGTGAGGCGAATAAGGGGTGCCTTTAGGGCACTGTAAGGAAGTAAGTAAATGTATTGTATGATTACTTAAAACCATTGCAAAAACAGTGTAAGATAGGAACATGGCCAATATAAAAACATATTGGAAATAAGTTAATTCATTGCAAAAAGTATTAAGAAGATAAAGCTTCTCAGTGCAACGAGCGGGTTATTTTTTAAAAACAGTTAATTCATGATGTGGTGTTAAAAGGATAAAAACTTTTCAGTGCAGCAACACAGAGTACTTCAGAGCACAAACGTTCTCAAATGCAGGGAACAAAGTGTTCCAGTGCGCAGTCCAGTGCTCTAAGACTAATATAGCTGGGGCAGAGTCAATTGTGCACTTGGCTGCGCCTTGCTACAGGGCAGGGCAAGAGCCAGCCATTTGGCGGGGGCCTCTGGCAAATTGCCCTTCAACAATTGATGGGCCTGGTACATATATTTGCCAGGTTTGGCCATTTCTGCCACAGTATCCAGGGAGGATAAGGGGTGTTGAGCCGCTTTAAGCAAGCGACTGCCATACTGTAGAGAAATAGGCCTCAAGATTGTGTGCGACGGGCGATATGCAGTGCCGGGCAACCAAATAATATATTAGCCAGTGATTCCCTTCTGTAGTCACACAGTCTGCAATGTGTGATATTTTCAAGTGATTTCCAAGCTAGATTCAGTTCCTTGATTGGAAGTGGCACCAGTCTTGCCCATAGCCCATAGTACGTTTTACTAATGCCTGGTAAAGGTGTGGTTTGCATGACTAGTTTATGTGGGGTGCCATTAGGGAAGCGTGTAGGTCCCTTACTTGTAGATTTTTGGTGTCCATTTCACTTGAGCAGAGTTGCAGTTGCTTTTTTATCACCAATTTAATGGCTGTGTTGTTGGTAGTGTCTGGGGCCCAGTTCTCCACTGCGAGGTGCAGGGTTTCCAATGCGGCTTTAAGATTAGTGAACCAGGGATTGTTCTTGCTTTCAAAGATTGACTTTATTACTGCCTACATCATACTCTCAGGTGCAACAGTTGTCTGGTAAAAGTATTTGGCCAAAGCAGCCATGCACTTGAGTTTTTGAATAAGGAGGCCGCATTTGAGTCTAATCGAAGTGTTTCTTGTATAGGGTGGCAGTTGAAACACTTTCTTGTACCCCGTACATTGGAGCTTATCAAGTTCAGCCACGAGAATGCCTGGTAAGGCTTGTTGCGCGTAGTTTACTGATGGCAAGAGTTTAGCCCAGAGCACCCTCCTGATGGCCGTGGCCGTTGGACTGTCGAGGTTATTATTTAGTTTGTAGAGGGCATGCAAGACCATCTTTCCTTTAGTCTTCATATTTTGTAGTTGCATGTTCCGTTTGCCAGTTGCGTTCAATCAAACATGGGTAGTGTGGCTAGGTTGGCGTGGGTTAATGTCGGGTCCAGATCAGCTGTATATAGGTTAAATAAGATTGGGGCAAGCCCTCATCCCTGTTTTAACTCCCAGTTGGTTTTTCATTTTTGCTGTTGCTGTATCTTCCGAGATCTTAGCCCTCACTCATCTGATGGTGTAGAATGACATGATGGGCCGCAATAATTAGGGACAGATATTCCACCTCTCTAATTTCTGCCAGAGGATGCGCCAGACTACTCCATCAAAGGCTGTGGAGTAGTCAATGAGACAAGCGAAAACAGGAGGAGTGTTATGCGTGGCAGCCTGATGGGCAAGATAAGAGAGGGCGACGATATTGTCCACTGTTGATCCTTCCACTTGGAATCCTGTTTGGTAAAAGGGCTGCAAGCCCTCAGCAGAGACACAGTTAACTAGCTCCTGAAGAAGTATACTAGCGTAGGCTTTACCCTTAATGTTCAACAGCGCTATAACCATGTAGTTTTGGGGTCAGTGTTGTCGCCCTTCTTTGCAAGAGGGATCCCATCCATAAGTTTGGGACATCTTCATATAGTCTGCATTCGGCATACAGCGGGGCAAGCACTCTGGCCAAAAACTCCATGTCTTCTGTAAATAATGACCCTCGGAGAACACTGGGGCTACGAGCGCCGTCCTTTCAGGTCTTTTTCAGGACCATAATGACCGCCTGATCATTCAATGCTGGAAGAACCATAGGTGCCACTGGTCTAGCCACGTCTGCTTCATCAGCCTTATATGTGGATTACAGATTGTCTAAGGAAGATTTGTTTTGGGGTTCTGTATAATGAAACGTGACATGTTCGGTCCATGTTTCTGCTGGCACTGAGTTTCCCCTTATGCCCTTCTCAGGGCATAAGGGATTGACCTACTACCAGAATTGTTGGTGTTTGTTGGCTGCAATTAGGTCAAAGATTCTACTCAGCCTCGTGTTGTTTCCTCTTATACTGTCATACCAGCTGCTTATGCTTTTTTGTTGCAATAGTTAGCTGTTCCTTTGAGGTGATGCTTTTTGATTTGTTGTTGGCCCCTGCTGTCACCCTTAATTTCCGCGTACTTTTTTTGATCTCTGACACTGTTCCCAGCCTGTGATTTGTTACCCTTCTGATTTTGTTTGGGCTGCCCTGTTGCAAAAGTGATTGCAGCTCCTATGCCAGGCGTGGCTAGCCCTTGATAATGTCCGGGTTCTGCTGCCCTGTCTCCCAGCCTTCCCATTTTCTCTTCCATCCATCAAACTTCCCTGTTGAGTTGGTTGACCATTTAATCCTCCACCTTTTGTTCTTTCTAGTGCGGGTAATGGGACGTGATTCCTAACTGATAGGATTAGCTACGTTAACAGGGCGGTGTGATCGCTCTCTTCCCGATGGATCACATTGTACTTCAAGAGTGTTTCACTTAGACCCTGGCTCAGAAAGACATAGTCAATTGTGGTTTAGTTGTTGTAGGATGGGGGGTAATTAATCCAGGTGTTGTGCCTTTTTGCTGTGCTCTGCGCTGATTCCAAATTATAGGGCTGTAAGAAGGTGTTGAACTTCAAGGTTGTCTCGCTGCATGCCCTGGTGCTTGTTCCGTCTTCTACCAGGTGGTGCATGTTGAAGTCCAACTAAATCAGGATAATTTCTGTGCCCATTTGAGTACCTTTTAGTGATTCTAGATGCCCAATCAAGCGTGTGGAGTCCAAGAGCATTAAAGTAAACTTTGATTATTAGTATTGGCTGTGATCCTCTGGAGCCACAGAGGCCTTTTATAATGCCTGCTTGAAACATTTATAATTTGCTGTTTATTTTCCGGAAGGACAGTCTTACTGAGTGCTTAATATAGATTGATACCCCTCCCGAGGGTCTCCTAAACAAGTGGATCTGTTTGGCCGGCTTATGATGTTCAGCCTATTCGGGTAGCAATGTGGGCGCCCATGTCTCTTTGAGACAGATAACGTCTGCTTTTTCCAGAAATGCTAATGCGTCTTCGCTCTGTATGATCTTAGTGATTGAGATTTTTTTCCCGGCCGTGCACGCTCCAGGGCTTGGCATTCATAGTGCTAGGAGCATCTTGGATTCCCTTGGAATAGTCTGGCAGCGACCCAGCCCCAGTTGGAGCGGTGGGTTGTGTGATCTAGAGTGATACTCTGGGTGGTGATGATATTTTGGCATCCTTCCAGTCCTTCTGGCTGATACTGAACATTGAGGTTCGTATAAGCTAGATTGGTTTTGACCCTCCTTGTTCCCTTTAGGATCCCTTTCTTTGGGCTATATTTGGAGGGTTGTCTTAGAATGTATGGATATTTTTCTCTCTTCATCATCTGTACTAAGATCACCCATTCCACGAACTTGCCTTTAGGGCACTGTGGGCACTAGCGAGGCACTTGTGGAGAGTTAAAGCTTAGCTTACTACTTCCAAAATACTTATAAGTTTGGCTACTTATTGGGGTAGTCAAGATAATCTAGAATCAACTTTGAAAAGCACAAAGTTGCAAAATATAGCAGTAGCAGGATAGCAGAGGAGGACGAGCAGCAGTCTATGCTAGCCAGGCTGCACCCTTGCCACGATCCAGATGGACTGGGCGAGCCACACATCGGGTGCAAGCTGCACCAGTCTAACGCTGGCCGCTCCCACGTACCTAATGCACTCACCGCTCGCCACTCACCCCCGCTCTTGGCTCCTTGCTTTCCTTGTTTCCTGTTGACCCTGCTGCACCTCCTACATTGCCCACTCTTTTTCCTGCAGTCAGCAAGTTCCCAGAAGCAGTCGGGCAGGTGAAGGTGCTCCTGGGGCTGCCGGCAAACCGCTGGGTGAACTCTCCATGCAGCGACGAATTCCTTGCGCAGCTCCTCCTTCTCTCTGCATCGTGTTGTGCTTCCTACTTCGTGCCCTGCTTCCTGCGCTTCATCCTCCTGTTCACTGTTCAACTGCTGTAGCCTACAGGTTTAGACAACATCAATATCCGTTTTATTGTCCCTTGAAAAGCAGATCAATTGCTGCTTTATTCAAATTTGAAACGGAACATTGGTTTTAAGTACTTCCTTCTGATTTCTAGTAACTTAGGGCATAGGCAGAATATATGTTGATTTTTTTTCCATGGTGAGATGGCAGAGATGACAATTCGATTCTTCTTTATTTGATTGCTTGCCACGCCCCTTCGAGCTGCCAGATAGGAATGTTGAGGCTTTTCAGTCCTAAAACATTTTCTTTGCAGCTGTGTTTAAGGCTGAATCTAGATACTTCTGTCTTTTGACTTTGTATGTGTTTTGCAGATAGGTGGAATAATAGTATTTTGCCAATGGATCCAAGCCTGATTTAAAACAACTTGACCTGATTGAAGTTTTTTTAGCATCAGCCGCTCAAGCCTGTTCTTTGTGCTTAATTCCATTATTGGCAGTAGGTATCAATTTTCTAATTTTGTTGTCAGTGCTTGATTGATCCATGATATTCTTGTGGTAACCATGGGTAGTTCCCTTAAGATCATTAATTTTAGGGTAGTTGTATTGGCTAAGCAGCAATCACAACATAGTTAAGAAGCTTTCTGTAGGTAATAGCCACTTTGTGACTAAGGCCCAGTTCTATCTGACATTGGCAAAGAGGGGTTGAAGGCCCTAAATGAAGCATTTTCCAGATGCTTCCTATATAAATATCTTGTCAAGTTTACTTATGGTTTGAGTGTTCATGAGAATTGAGCCATATTACAAACAGGCACATCTCCAGGATTTGGGATCTAGCAGGGCTATGAACAAGCATGGGTTGCCACAAAGATGAGTGGGGTTGTACATAGTTTCACAGGTGTCTGAGAGCTGGGTCTGGGCATGCTGGATGGTCTTGTACGGATGTGAGTTGCATACCAAACGTTCTGCCAGGGTCTGTCTACTAGTTTTAATTGTGCATTTCTAGAGGTTTACACCTATGGGTTTGATCTCTTCTGCTCTTTCCACCTAACTCTCCTTTCTCTCTGTCTACCCCTCCTCTTTCCTAACTTCATCGTCCTTTCGCTCCACTTCACCCTGCTGTCTCGCTCACCTCATCCTCTACTTCTTCCACTTCACTCTCTTCACCTCATTTTACTCTCTCTCTACCTTATCCATCTGTTTCCTTGCTGTGCCTTTCATTTTCCATGTCACCCTCATATTCCTCTCACCTCAACATCCTCCCTTTCCATCTCATCCTACTTTCGCTCTCTTCTGACCTCACCATCCTCTCACTGTCTTAATTTACTCTCACTCCATTTCATCCTTCTATTTCCACCTCACCCTTCTCCTCACCCTTCTCTCTCTTCCACACCCTTCTCTCTGTTCCTAACCCTCCTCACACTCTTGCTTACCCTTCTGTGTTTCTGACTCTCCTCCTTCTCTCCCCCTCACATCCTACTTTCATTTCACTCTCCTCTTCCTGCCTCAGCCTCCTCCCTATTACCCTCCGTCTCTCTGCTTCACCTCCCCCTCTCTTCACTTCACCCTTCCCTCTCTCCATTGCACCCTGGACTTTCCACTTCAGCCTCTTCTGTCAGCCTCACCTACACTGCTGCTGCCTATGGTGTAATTCATTTGCGTTTGCAAAGGAATTTGGGATGTGCATTTGCTTGCATGGGTGCATGGGTGTGCGTAATCAGACCTGGCACTTCTCCGTTCTTCTCTGGTAGCTCACCACATTCTAAACAGTGGCAGCACTAAGGACTGGATTATACATCGCATACTTATGAACACACAGGATCTATGAAGACCTGAGACTATGCGTATTTTTACAAAATTAGCAAGGTAACAATTGGAGGAGCAATCAAATGTGGCAACCTGAGCAACAAAACCACACATCAAATGTAGGCCTATTACTACCCCTATCTGCCCACTGTGCCAAAAGTACATCTTCCAAGGTTGAGGACTGGACTTGTAATTTGATGGCTAGTTTCTCAACCACTATTTTGTTGTCAGTCTTTTGAGCAGAATGCATCTTAAAGGGAACAAAGAGGAACCGCCAGCTCATGTGAGTGCCTTAAAATTCAACTGCCTGTCCTAAGTAGTGACTAGCATGCTCCCTCTTCTTACTCGTTCTCCTGTCTCCCACCAATCTCTTTCATTCCTATCACCCCTTCTTTACCTATCCCCCTCCCTGTCCATCAATTACTCCTCTTTCTTGGTCTACCACTATCCTCCAGTCTCTTCCCACTCCTTCTCTGGTCCCTCCCTCACCACTTATCATTTGCTCATGACACTCCTATGTGACTGGCCACCTTCCTTTCTCATCATCCCTATCCTTCACAAGCTTCATCCTCTGCCTTTACCCTTATGTATTCATCTTCCTCTGCTCACCTCTTATTGCCCCAACTCAGTACATTCTTACCTACTCCCTTACTCACATCACTCATTTTGCAAATCTATACCTTCCTTCATTCATCCTACTTCCTCAGACTCCTTTTTCATCCTCATTCATCCACCTTTGACACCATCTTCTTCACCTACCCTACTTTATGATGGAGACATGCGTTTTAGTTGAAAATAGCACCAAAAAGCCCAATGTGCCAATGGTAGTCAACAGTTGCGATAGACTGGGACCTAGGTGCAATTTCAGGCCAACCACGGAGGAGCTTGTGTCGGTTATATCAAGTGGAATGGTCCTGGTGAAAGTCTGGAAGACAAAAGGTTAAATTTTGTTTATAAGTCTCGCTTTAGAAAGAGTCTTTGTCACTTTTTTGTAAGAACAATACTCCCTGTGCAAGAGTTGCTGAAACAGTAACTGCTGTCATGGAACCGAATCCCAGATACCTGAAGCAGTTTGGCCCCATTGATTCTCTGAAGCTTTTGAGATTTCTTACTGACAATTTTCAAAGTCCCAACTCAGAATAGGAGTTTGTTATTTTTTATGAGGTACTGAGATCTCTGCAGGGGATTAAGCTGAAATTCAGTCCAACAATGTGGTAGTGCTGGTTGGATTCTTACCTTGGCAGGTGCCGCTGAAGCTGGGCGCAAACTTTTCAAAAGCTTCTGAACTCTTCTGGTGTCCAAACAATCAAAGGAGTACACTTCTGAGACCCTCAGGACATCAGATGAAGGTACTTAGAAGACTCTCAGGGTGTCAGGCAGAGACCAACTGAAAAGTTCAGTTGCCATTGGCCAGCTGGGCACTTCAGGGCAAGGCCTCATGCAGCTTGTTGTGCCCCTGTGGCCTCACAAAAGGTCAGACAACTGACCCTTGGAGTCCACCACTTTATCTTCTGTATGAGGGAGTAGCTATAGTCCTTCATTGCTCCTCTAAAGACACAGACAGCAGGTCCAGCCCTCTTCTGATCTTCCACATGTCAAGACAGTGTTCTGAGGAAGTTGCCTTGGGAGTGCCACATTTATAGTTGGCAGCATCTAGTCGGGACTCCTGGGTGGAGTAAATGTTGCCAGGCCCTGGTCTACCTCTTTTTTGTCAGTAGGTCCTGTTTGCCTTATCATGAACATGACTGGATGGTGTTAGGGCAATTCCAAGATGGCAAAAGTCCTTAGCCACATTAAATTGGCCTCTAATAGCTGAGCATGCATAAGGGAGTGTGCTATGGAAGCAACTAGTGTCCTCCCAAATCAAACACTAAAATCCAGTTTGAAGCAGGACCTGAACCCACAACAAAATGAGAGAGAAGTCTGGTAAGACAATAACCAGAAGAATTGTGATCTGATCCTGTTTGATCCATTTCAACGGTGCAACATGTTTACATGTGCCTCAGACAGGTCTTTCAGGCAGGTTTTGACACTGTTGTAACAACAGAAGGAGCAGCAGCCCTCACCCTGGATGTCCAGCTGAGCTCAGAGGAGTCATAACTGCCCATTCATGTCGACCTATTTATCACAGTGGTCCATTGCAGGCCTCCTGGAAGTTATTTCATACCTCATTATTAAAGGCTAAGTACCGGCTGGGCAGCTGCTGGAGACCTAATCCAAATTAGGCTCAAGGAGCTTCAGGCAGGGTAGATGTAACTTTATAAAAGTTACTTTTCCCTAATACCCATTAAAAATCCAACTTCACAATTAAATTGGATTTTAAATAACTAATAAATGTAGTGCTTTAATTATTTCCCTTGTTGGTTCCAAACTCAAGATACTAGTGTTAATGTTTTAATCTATCCTCTGGTTTTCCATATAGGACATCCTTGTCTGCTACAGTGAAAATAGCTTTTGAGGCCTTGTCACTGTAGGGACATGGTAACATTAATTTTCTATGTGTCCCGCTTCCAAAATACCATGGACCCTATCTTGTAGGCTACAAGGCCTACATAGGGGTCACTTTTTTCATGTTCAAAAGGGAGCTCTTTGTCTATCAAAAAAGGTTATTTTATCAGGATGCACTGTAGGCTTCACATTGCAGCAGTCAGGTTACAATGGTAGGCCTGAAGCTATGTTTTGCAGGTCCAGTTTGTGGATCGCACAATAGGTGCTACATTTCACAAGTGACATTTAACTTCCAGGCCCTGGGTGCATTTTCTTAACCATACAGTAAGGACTTATAGGCAAGTTAAATATGTTAATTATGAATACGCCAATTTAACCATGTTTAAAAGGGTAGCACAGGCACTTTCATGTTTAAAAGGGGAGCACAGGCACTTTACTCCTGCTTAGTCGAGTTAAGGTGTACAGAGTTCCAAAACCAGCAAAATAGTTTCCAGAAAAAGGCAACAAAATCTGGGGTGGCCACGCAGAAAAGGCCGATATCCTGCACCAATTCACTCTTTTTTTTTTTTTTTTAAATGGAAGGCCGAGTAGCAAGATTTGAACTTTTGCAGCCACAAATTGTAGGAATATTTTCGCAATAAGTGTATTAGCCCATTATATTATCTTATCACTTACGACCTGAGGAGTAACAGAAGCACTATGAAAGGGCCACTGAAACAGGGAGGACAGTTATGCAGCAGGATTGACTAAATTCTGCAGCGCAATGCGAGGTAGTATTACTTTATTATTTTGTCATTTTGACACATGTTAATACTGTCTGGAAACAAGTTTCATCTCGTTTGTACCAATTTAAAACACAACTATATCAATAAGCAGCCTAAAACTTTGCGAAGGCCCTTCCGCTGTGCTGCAACATGTCAGTGCGTTTTAGTCATTTTTGATCCGTTTTATATGGCTTTTTGTTAAAATCTGCACATTATGCAGCAGATGTCGGATTATGTGGCAAATGTGACAAATCCATAATTATGCAGAATCACATCATTCCAGTGGCCCTCACTGAAATCCATTTCTGTCTATTCATGTCACAAAATGAGAATATTTGTTGGGAGAGTATAAATGCACAGTCACCGGTGCCCCAAAGTGGGGTGTCTGTTCTTTAAGTTCCTTCTATTCTCCCTAATTGAAATGATGGATACTTTACAATATATCTGTGATATATATGTTTTCCAGGTCTTGTATGTGATGTAATGATCTTCTCAATAAACTTAGAGATTGGGCTTCTTCATTTATTAAGATGCAGAATTTCTGAGTGCTTTTTACTGATTGCCTCTTGAAGTTCAGTCCATTGTTCTTGCTGATCCATCAGTTTGGCTTATAGGATTTCTTTTTTAATGGATGTTAAAGTTATTTATTATTTTGATTCCTTTCCGTTGACCTTGGTGACTTCAAGACTGCTGTTAGCTTCCACCTAAAAATGTATTTTATTTTCCAGATAATTTTAGTAGTTTCTCAGTTAAGGCAGATCTTCATTCCAACATATTGAGTTTTTGATGCTAGTGAATTAAAAATATTTTCTACTAGTGATTCCCGGGTTTGCGTCCCTTTGTTAGTAGTAAACACTACAGTGTTTTGCTGTTTGATTAGGAAGTCTTGCTCCCTTGGTGTTTCATCTTATTTTTAAACGTGCAGTTTCATATTATTTTCATCTTGGTTAGTACCAGGACTGTTTCCGTTTCAATAATGTTTTCTTAATCCCACCAAGGATTAGTGATGTTTATGTCTATGTGTTGAGAAAAGTGATCGCTTTCTGGTCTGTGTAATATTTTGAAAATACTACTATGTTTAAATTGCGACACTTGGAGAAACAAGTGATCTATTAGTGTTTCCTTGCCTCCTCCATGGAAGGAATAATTGGAAGTTCTATCTTCTTTAAATCTTCTGTTTAAATGTCAATAAACAAGATCAAACATTTAGCCATTTCTTTTTGTCTCCTTTTTTTTTTAATATTGGGGATGGCAGAGAATACGGATAATCTGGAGAGTCTTCTGGGTTCCAGTGCTTAGAAAATGCCAGAAGATCTGCATTGAAACCACCTGTTATTAATATCATTGATTAGGGATTTTTTATTATTATAGTTTCAACTTAGTTTTGGCATTACCTTAGTTTAGGAGCATAGGTATTCTAGTTTTTTCTTTTGAATTTTGTGAGGGAAATAGATGTTTACTATTGTCCAGTGGGTTCTGTCATCAAATTGTATAATCAAGGCCAAATATTACTTAAGGAGGCCAGCTGTTCTACCCCTTGGATGTTGAGTTTGTTGTTGACTAGTGTTAGAATGCCAACACTAGCCCATCCTTTCTAACATTTTAAGGCTTGGACTTCAAATACTGTGTCATTTCATAGATAAATATTTTGAGTTTGCCAAGCTACTTGAAGACACGTGATTTGCTAATTGTTTAGGGACAGGGTCAAATCTGAGCCACCTACCTTTAGCTGTCTTTCAAGCCCTGTGATGTTTCAGGGGCAGGTTTCAATATTGTATAATTTACCATAATTTTGCAAATTTATATTATCAGGGCTACTGTTGCCAGCAGTTGTTTACCACTTCATGTTGGTCCAAATTAAGTGAGAAGGGGTGATCAGTGGTGATAATTCTAGTGAAGGGAGGTATATTTGCCTTGAAAATCCCTGGTTTATTCTTATTATAATTTTCGAGTTGTCAACATCATTTGTAATGGGTATATCTGGATTTTCGATTTGCTTCCATGGTGTCATGATATGATTTTCCCTCAAGTTGTGGTGTTCTAGATTCAATTTTTTAGGATATGAGTATTTTGATTTTGTTGCTATGTTAATGCTGAAACCCCACTTTTCCAGTTCAGCTCTTCTGGTGCAAATTTTGTTTGGCCATAAATTTGTGTGCCAGCTCGTCCATGTGATTTTCCTCTCCGGTTGTGGTCTTGAGTAAACTCTGCAGTAACTAAGTCTTATGACTTAAAGTCTCTCAGATCCTCAAACAATTGGACTGGTTCGAAGATGTTCTGTCTGTTCAGAGTGTCATAAGCACCTCCGATTTGCAAATAGGACAGAAGTCCATCTGGACCACCTGTGTCTCACCGTCTGGTTTGTTAAGTTCTTGTTTGTTTGAGTTGTTGTTAAATGTAAGGCCACCCCTTTTTACTCCAAGACATCCATTTTTTCTGAGAAGGACATTATTTGGATTTACAATCCCTAAAAAATACATTGTTGGTGGTTCTCCTTTAGGTGTTCTGATTGTAGTATTGTTACCTTGTTTGTGTAATGTTGATGTGGGTCTTACCTCAAAATTTATTTCTAATTGTGTGGGAGATATGGGTAATGTTTGTAAGCTTATTGAGGCATGGCATTTTTTTTTTATGATAGCTGAAATCTATTCAGCTATTCCCACTAGCAATGTATTGATTTTTAGTTCTTGCTCTGAGTCTTCATCTTTTGAATCTTTGTTTTCTGTAGCAGGTACCTTTTCTCGTGGTATATTTCCTGGTTTGATAGTATTTGTACGTGGAGGTTCCATTGAGTTTTTGGGAGTAATGCGTACAGTCCCAAACCCAACAGCTATAAGTTGCAAGTTCTTGTTAACAGATTCAAGTGTTTGAAGTTCCTCTTTATTTGTGTTTGAGTAATTTTCTTCAAATATTTAAAATAATTTATGTATGGAGTTGAACTTATTGAATGTTTTATAGTATTTTCTTTGTTTTCCCTCCTGTTGAGTTTTTATCAGCTTTTTGAGCTTGCATTTGCTTAGGTATGCCTGATAGCCCTCTACCTGGTCTGAGGAGGTTCGGAATTGGTACCCACTGGATCAAGCTTTGTTGTTTTTTCTTTAATTTGCATATTTGTTTCTGTAGTTAGTGCCCCAATGGCTTAGCTGAGTGTGCTGTTTGTGCAGTTCAAAACTTTGGTGGAACAGTTCTTGGCTGTGTGTCGTCAGTGGTATGGCACACATCCTTGTATTGGATCGTCAATGGCCAACTGTAACTGCTGTTGGGCTGCTCTGTAAGGTTTTGACAGATTGAAGTTCCAGCCTTAGTTTCATTATGTTGTTCCTTATATTGGTGCTTCTGGACTGCTATCTATTTTTCTGGAAAGTAAGTACATTAGATCGATAAAGTCATTCATGTGTAGTGCCAATTAAAGTTTTGATATGAATTGCTACAAAAAATTGCCTGACATTATTACTTGGTTATGACCTTCACATATGACTTTTACCTCCAAATTGATATCTTTTAGTACTAATATCAGATGACTTAACGTGTGGGATTGTGTAATTATACTTTCCGAGATATTTGATAAAATTTTACTGAATGCACCCATAGCTGCTAAGAATAGGTGTGTCGGGGGAGGAGCCAAGCGCCGGACCAAGATGGCTGCCTGAGCTCTCGGCTCCGCCGATACCGTTCCTCGAAACCCATCATCCTGCCTTATCCTGCCCCGTAAGCACTGCAACGGCAAGCAGTGAGTGAGCGGTGCCGTTTGCGGCTGTCCCGGCTCTCGGACGCTACCAGGAGCTGGAAAAACGGGCTCCGACCGTCTGGGCCTACTGGCTGACCCCGGACCGGGGACTGCGGTGGGAGGACGACGGCTGGAGCGCTGCCCGGACCGGAGGTCGCCGATCGGAGCGCATCTGCCTGGCTCTGCGGGATCCCGCTTTCTGGGACGGAGCGCGGACTGCGACTAGAGCGGCGGTGAGATCCCCCCTGGTCCGGGTGTGGGGGCGGCGGAGTGGGTGAGGTGCTGGGACTGACAGTGGGACTTGATGGAGCCAGAACCCTGAAGATCTGCCGGTGGAGTGGGAGCGACCTGCATCGCGTCCTCTCCCCCCTCTCGTCTTGGAGCCATCTGTGGAGGGGATGAGACCGGGGCCGGCACTGAACTGCCTCCTCACCTGCGTCCTCACATTGGCCTGCAAGTGACTGGTGGCATCGCTCAGATTGAGATTGGGAGAGTTGATCTGACCGTGTGTCCGGAGCGGCTGAGACACCGCGGGAGTTACGGGCCGCCTGTGCTCCCCGTCCCTGACCGGGCGCCCGAGCCGGTCTATTCCACACGTGGCGGCCTTTTCGTAGTTGCTGGCCCATCGACTGCTCGGACCTTGTCAGACGCCGCCTCCGTGTCCTGGGATTCGGGAGACAAATGGCGAGTAAGGCGGACTCGGACAGGAACCAGGCCAAGGTGTCCAGAGGATCGAGGCAGGTCCAGTCGAACAAACTGGACCGCTATACCCTGCCCAGAGGCTCGCCGGTGGAACCGCTTCATGCCCATAAGGTGGGGAGGTCTACTGCGAGCCCCACCTCGGAACTGACCCTGCAAGATGTTATGGCCGCCATAGAGGGGGTTAAATCATCCCTGGAACATAAAATGGACACCATCTCCATTGAGGTAAACCTCATCCGGGCTGACCTAACAAAAATAAATGAAAAAGTCAAGTCCCTGGATATTAAAACGACCGGTCTGACGGAAGATGTGTCACAGCTCCAGCGCGAGGTACGTGATCTTAAGTCTTTCTGTGAAACGACCGAACGGAAGCTTGACGACTGTGAAGGCAGATCGAGACGCAACAACGTCCGCATTTTAGGGGTGCCCGAAAAATCAGAGGGGCCAGCTCCTGACTTGTTTGTCGAGGACCTTATCCTGAATCACCTTAAACCCAAGGGACTGGGGAACTTTTTCACCATAGAGCGTGCGCACAGGGTCCCAGGTGGGCGACCAAAGCCCGGGGCGCCTCCGCGCCCTCTCATTGCACGAGTCCTCAACTTTAGAGACAGAGACGCTATCCTGCAATGCGCCCGAGCGGCACCCCCGCTGCGCTATGAAAATGCCACCCTCTCTTTCTTTCCCGATTTCACACAAATGGTACAAAGACAGCGCAGAACCTTCCTAGCCGTCAAGAAGAAACTTAGAGACAAAGGACTTAAATACGCCATGATGTTTCCGGCTCGTCTCCGTATCGAGGACAGGGGAAAAGTATGGTTCTTTGATAATCCTGAGATGGCGTCGGATTGGCTGGACGATCGTGCAGCCGGTGGCTCCCGAGACGTAGTCGCGACGAAGACCAGGAATCACGGGAGCGGGAGTGACAATTGGCTGACGCACAGGCGGTCTACATGCTCGTGGCCAGGTATGGGGGCCCGGGGCCCCACAGTCGGACAAAAGCTCACGTTGAACAGTAGCTACTTAGAGCTACACTTCAAGACCTTATGGGAACAATCTCTCTATGAAGTTTGGGTTTGGGGACGGTGGGAGGGAACGCCGATCTTCCTCCTCCTTACTACCTTTAGTTGCTTTTCAGTTTTAGGGTATTGGGTGACAGGCACTCTGCCAGTTTGTGATGGGCAGTTTTAAGTCCAGAGAGCAGGGAAGCAGGGAGGGGGGTTGTTGGAAACGGGATTTGGGAGGGGGTTGTGTTATTTTTGTTTGTATGTATCGACACATGATGTGTGTTAAAGTTGTGATTTCGGCAAATCTTATAATCTGCATGACCAAGGCACTAGACGACGTTTACAAATATGACGCACACCCAGTGGAATAAAAGTGCGAGAATCCTGAGCTGGAATGTTAACGGGCTGGGGGACAAGGTTAAACGCAGTATAGTTCTCCAATATATCAGGAAGCAAGCCCCTGACGTCGTCTTGCTCCAGGAGACACACCTGATAGGTAGTTCATGTAAAGCACTGTGTAGATCTGGATATAAGTTAGTGGCACATGCAGGGTTCACCACAAGCTCCAGAGGCGTGGGTATAATGGTAAGAAACACCTTCCCGCTCACTATAGATCGCATATGGACGGACGACAGGGGCCGATACGTGGGTATTACGGGGTCCTGGGAAGGACGCACTATGACACTGGTCTCCATCTATGTCCCCCCTGGCCTCCAAACTACCACATTTCAGGACCTGCGCACCGCTCTCCTCTCACTGCCTGAAGGGGTGTTATTGCTGGGAGGGGACTTCAACTCCGTAGGGTCAGGGGCACTGGATCGCCACCCACCGCAGGAACTGGGGCCCTCGCATAGATGGCTGCCAGATTTTCTTGAAACCATGGGTCTAGTAGATGGTTGGCGCACTTATAACCCTGACAAAATGCAACACACCTTTCACTCGGGGGCCCATGGCAGCTTATCCAGATTAGACTATATCCTAATCCCCGCCCCCCAAATCTCGCTCATCCACGAAATTAGACACCTGGCAAGGGGCATTTCTGATCACTCACCAGTCTGGGTCCATGTACTCCTCGATCAAGCCCGGGTGGGTAGGGTCGTCCCTATTAACCCCTGGCATCTTCGCAACCCTAAAATCCGCCAAGAACTCACCAAGACAATGGATACATACTTTGCCGAAAATCTGGATACGGTGACCTCCTCCCGGACACTATGGGAGGCATTTAAGACAGTGATTAGGGGGAGGCCCTGTCCCTGATATCAGGACAAAAGAAAGAAAGACATAGAGAAATTGCAGAAATAGAGGACGAGATCAATCACTTGGAGAGAGAGATGGAGACGACAATCACACCTGACTTAACCCATCTATTGCGACTTAAACAAGACGAATACAAGGCACTACTGACTGAACGCGCAAAAATGCTAGGAAGAGAGACACTTGGTAGGATCTATGAGCTTGGGGATAAAGCTGGGAAACTATTAGCCTGGCTTGACAAACGCGAATGGGCGAAGAGGTTGGTCCCAGTCCTCCATGATGCCAATAACATTGAAGTAACAGACCCCCAAGAAATAGCAGACTGCTTTGCCAGGCACTTTAACTTAATATACACCGCAGTGGCATCTTACACTGAGGACGAATCCTCCGAACTGCTTCGTGACATTAAACTTCCCACTCTCTCCTTAGAAGACCGGAGTCTTCTAGATAGCCCCCTAACAGCTGATGAAATAGCCCACGCAATCAGATCGCTACAATCAGGGAAGGCCCTTGGCCCGAACGGCATCCCAATTGAACTATACAAACTCAGCCCTGACAAGTTGTCCATTCATCTCAAGAGCATGTTTGAGGAAAGTAGGGAATCAGGAGTGCTCCCAACTGACCAACGTATAGCCACCATAGTAACCATACACAAGGAAGGTAAGCCAAAAACGGACTGTGCTTCCTACAGGCCGATTTCCCTCCTCAATGCCGAACCTAAGATCCTAGCTAAAGTCCTCGCCACCCGTCTCATTAACGTGATTTCGGAATTGATACACCCGGACCAGTCCGGCTTCATTCCGCATAGGAACACAGCATTGAACCTACGCCGTGTCCACGGTGTCTTGGGCAGAGCAGACACGATTCTTGAGCCGGCTGTCCTCGTGTCACTAGATGCCACCATGGCATTCGACACTATAGAATGGCCTTACCTTATTGCGGTCCTCCGAAAGTTAGGGTTCGGCCAGGAATTCATGCAATGGATCCGCCTTTTGTATTCGGAACCAATGGCGCAAGTCGTGGTGAACAACAAGAAGTCGGATTCCTTCGTCCTGAGCCGAGGCACCCGTCAGGGGTGTCCACTCTCTCCCCTTCTTTTTGCATTGGCGCTGGAGCCACTGGCTGCATGGATCCGCCAAAACCCAGTTATTCGAGGCATGCGTTGGTCACCTGATTGGGAGGACCGCATATCGCTCTATGCGGACGATATACTACTATTTTTAACGGAGCCCAAAAAGTCTTTAATAGCAGTTCTGGATATTTTAGCTGCATTTGGTAACTACTCCGGTTTCAGGATTAACTGGTCTAAATCCCACCTATATGTTCTTCAGGGGGGCCCGCCTGCTCTGCCCCGAAACTGCCCCATCCACATTAGCACTACTGGGTTCAAATATCTGGGTATATTTCTCTCCCGAGATCCTGTACTCCGCTATGAAAATAATCTTCTCCCGCCATTGCTTCGCTTACGGCGAGACATTGCCAGTTGGAAATCCCTTCCCCTCTCCCTACTGGCAAAGCGGCTCTTTTTAAAATGATGTCCCTACCCCGCTTTCTTTACGTTTTGCAGAACACACTTGACCCAGTCCCCTCTAAATACTTTAAAGAAATAGAATGCCTCCAGAGGGACCTGCTGTGGAACGGGCCTCCCCGTATAGCACTGAATACGCTCACGTTACAGTGGTACGATGGTGGCATCAGTCTGCCTAACATTAAAAAATATTACTGGGCAGCACATTTGGCAGCCATTAACCACGGTACATACGGAGACCCTGCCAATCCGGGCTATAGGATGGACAAGTGGCTCCTCCCGGGAGGGAACTATAACCGATCCCTCTACGCGAAATCAAACAGATCCAAGCTCACAGGGCCCACTGGACACACTGTTAAGGTATGGCACACTGCAAATAAATCCCTGGGATGGGAGGGTAAATTAACATTGGCTACCACCTTATGGGACACCGCAAAACTTGGCAACCTATGGGCCTCGAAGGGATTTGATAAGTGGGACCTGATCGGCATATCACAAGTCAAAGATCTGTGGAAACAGGGTGGAGTACAACCCTTTGTTACCCTGCAGACTCAGTACAACCTAGCAGATGCCGAGCTCTTTCGATATAATCAGATTAGCCACGCGCTACACTCTCTCATACCTAGAGGCACTTCCCTCCCCGACTCATCCCCTTTAGAGGACAGAATATTGGACGGCCCTGTCCCCGACAAGACCATCTCGTTAATTTACAATAAATTAATACACCACATGGATGATCCTCTACTAGCTCTGAAGGGGAAATGGGTAGCTGATGGGATGGAATTGGACGATGAGGACTGGCAAGAAGCGGTCTCCTCGCCCGGGTGGTGGCCATCTCGGCCCGACTACGGCTTGTCCAACTTAAGATCCTGCACAGAGTATATATGACCGGCCCTCGGCTGGTGATGATGGGGAGAGCCGAAATAGGGGACTGTCGCAGGAAATGTGGCATCACGGGTACGTTCATGCATATCATGTGGGAATGCACTCTAATCCAAAGGTACTGGACAGGGGTACACGCAACGATGAGCACGGTACTGACTGTCCCTCTTAGTCCAGAGGCACGTAGATGCCTACTGAACATATGGGAGCCGACCGATCTTAACGCACACCAAATACAATGGGCAACGTTGGGCTTCATGCTGGCGAAAAGAAATATAGCCCAGGCTTGGGGGGCAGCAGCACCTCCTACTCTGGCTACATGGGAAAACAACATGGACTGGTGCATGTTTAGAGAAAAGACAGTGTTTACAGCCCGAGGCTGCCCCCGAAAATGGACCCGCATCTGGTCACAGTGGAACGCTTACCGTGGCGATATTTGCATTCCCCCACAAACTGTTGCGCTTGATGATCTACTTCCCCCCCCCCTTGAATGCCTCCACTGTATGTAACTTGCTATAGAATTGCCTTACTTGTCATGCGTATTTCTATACTGTATTAATTTTAATGCTGATATGCCGATGTTTGTCAATAAAAAGTTAAATAAAAAAAATAAAAAAAGAATAGGTGTGTCGATGGTGTATTGTCAAGTTTTTGTGTCCAGTGAAGCTGTCCAGTGGATATCTTAATTGGTGTTCTAGTTTTTGAGTTCCTAGCTGTGTAATGCATTTTGAGTGTTGATGTAAGCTCTTTAAGCTGGATCCGATAAAGGTGTCAATAGCATCATTAAAAAATCAGCAGTAGAGCGGATGATGACTGATTTCCCTGCGATTTCTTCTTCCTGTCTCTGTAGAATGATTCCGGGTCAGAGTTAAAATCTGGAGTGGTTACAAAGCTATTGACCATTGAGGTATGCGGCTGGATATTGTTTATTTGTGCAGTCACTATAAGCTGATTTGAGCTGGTTGTAGGTGGCTCTGTTAGTGCCTTCCTGGTAGTGCAACCTGAAGAGATGATTGGAAAATAGTGTAGTAAGATTTGTTGCCTTGGCCTTTTGTTATACAGACTAATATGGTTTTACTTTTGAGAACAATCCATTCTTAGAACACTGCTTGCTTCTGTAATGCAGCTCGCCATTTCGGTCAGTGTACTGTCTTTTCCGTGTCAGTTTTGCAGCCTGTCGAGTGTGATTATTGTAAATGCCTGCAGTTGTGTCATGGAGGATGTATTCTGTGATCTGGTTTCCATCTCCTCTCTTGACTATACAGTGCTATTTTCAAGCAAATTGATTGATCAAGCATGAGATCAAGATTTGAGGTCTTATGATATGATAATCGAGAACCTTTTTCTGTTTCTTTACCTTCAGGACCTCACCTCCCAAACTGGATCTAAACAGAGAGAATGCAGAGTTGTATACCTGGCTACACTTAACATTTGATGCCCAGTCCACTCTAGTTGGCCTCAATCAATCATCATTTTTTAACTCTCCTTGGGATATCAACTAATCCCAGGGGATATTTTGGTTACACCAACGCGATTGTGCGTAATTTCTGAAATTACAATTGCTAAGTTAAATGCTTAAGATAATGCCATTACGCCGCGTAATTGAGATTTTGTTCAGGTAAAAATCTTATTACAGGAGCACGAGAACAGTACTAACGAACCGAACACAAGTGACTGTTGTTCACATCATGTATTTCATGCTAAAATAAACACAAAATTTGATTTTATGTAATTTCACCTTAGTATCTGGATGTTTGGCATACTTTCTGCAAAGAAAATTACACAAATTTCACTGAGGCCTACTAACCCCAGTGACAGTACTTTATGGCACATTATGCTCTCTGAAATGTGAATGGGTGCGGAAACATCTATTTCAACCTAATTGCTTCTAGGCTTAGGTGAGCAGTTGGCCAGATGCAGACAGACTGCCTGGCCATAAGTGGAGACTTGTTTTCAAGGCATTTCATAAGACTAAATTGTCTTAATAGGTGTGGATTTTCACTTGAGAACCATGAGTCACTGAACCAATTCACAAAGGAATTTTCAACGGTAAATAGTACATTTTATCAATGTCACCTCAGATTAAGTGACTCTCCTCCTTGTTTTCATTTTGGATAGTTGTCTCTCTTATTCAGGAAAAAGTGGGTCTCAGCATACTAAGGCCTCTATTACGAGGTGGCCAGATTTATATGCAGGGATATTGTGAGGCCAGAAATTATATTTTTGGCTAGTATTCTCACACATAATTCCATCTATATTGTTGCAGGGATTCTGCAGAGTCACAGAACTATGCTTGGAATCATGGAACCTTAGTCGGCAAGGACTGAGTTATCCTACCACCTGAGTACCCATGAGCCCGGAGACCAACTAGCTATAGTGTCTCACTTGCCCTCCCACTCACTCACAGAGGAACAAGTGATTAGACACTCCAGAACACAACACTCCGGCCCTCTCAGGAATCGCGGTTGCAGGACACACCCTTTCGCTCTCACTCTCGTACCGGTCACCAATAAGATTAGACAGAGACACTAGAAAAGTTTAAAATATTTATTTTAACTAACGCGCTCTAGCATGCAGTATACGTGCCACAACAAGTAGAAAAATGCCTAACACAAATACGGTTAGCATAGCAAGTAATACGTAAATCATAAAAGGTGCTGTCGTATACGACAGTGGGGCCTCACCACCCCCCCTCCTCTGATTATATATTAGAAGATCTCTGGGTGTTTAGCAGCAGACCCCGTACCTCAGTCTATAGATGGAAGATCTACATCACAGGGGCTGTCACGCTCCATTTTCTGGAAAGATCCCTCTTCAACTGTGTGTTACCCACCCGTGTATACCTATATGAGTAAAGTACATGTTCCCAAACAACAGCTGCATCTGCGTGTTTTATCTAGGTGCTAGGGCCTGACCAGAACAGAATAACAAGGGGCATTGTTGTTCGACCTTGTCTGCAGCGTTCAGACTAAATCCCAGGAAAGAACAGAAAATAAAAACAACAGCAGGTTCTGTATGAAAGTTGCAGTGTGGCACAAAGCAGAATATGGTCGTATAGTAACGTGCGCAAAGCAGAAGACAATCCGCCATGGGCTCATGCTAACATAGGAAGAACGACAATGGACACCTGGACCACGTGACATTATGAGTATTTGACCCAGGAATTTGGAATAACATGCGGACCTGGAACTATTAGGTCCAAATCTCCATGTCATGTTCTCATTTGTGGGGACATATCTGTTTCCATTTACCACCTGCCCCGAGCATCTGTTAAATTGAAGTGGGGAGCCAGTGTGGGTTGGGGTTTGGGAGATGGCAAGTGTGGAGGGCACTAGGTGGCAGGAGAGGCTGTGGACTGGTAAGGTGGAGCATTCCATGCTCCCCCATAGCATGGCAACGGGTTGTGTAGGGACCTGCAGCCAGGGCTGGGCTTCGCTTGCAGTGTAAACCTTTATGTGATGTTACCTGCTAGATTTCCCAGCCAGTAAAATCGGGTCCAGTGTGCCCACACACACGAAATCCAGGTGTTAGGACACCAGGCGTGTTATAATTGGGTGAATACCACTCCGCTCAACTATAATAGTGTCCTAATTATGCTTTGCAGCAATTCTCTTTTCTGGCCTGTTATATGTCGGTAACTCAAGAGAGCAGCTTAAAATAAAACATCACTGAGAAATGTACCAAGATGTCCTTTTTAAATACCTCCTTGCAAATATCAAATCGATACATAATAACATATCAGTAGATCACAAACCGTGAATATGTGTACTAAATGTACAGCATATATATAGCTTGGAAACCAGCCAGTGCTCAGGGAAAGGTTCTGGTAAGTGACAAAATAACGATGACCTGTGAGATGGTGGCAACAGTCCGCAGGAAGGAATGTTTTTGACAGCTTAAAAAAGAAATTAAAAACGCCTAAGTGGAAAAAAATGCGTCACAGTACCATGTCAGTCAGTATTGCTAAAGACACATCGTTGACAAACAACTTAAAATGAATTGCAAAATTTCCACATAAATGCACGAAGGTCAATTCAGCAAAAGGCCAGGAGTTGCGGAAGTGACATCACACCCCATTTGAACTATACAGTGACTCACACATATGGATGCTTACACATTAACACAATCACACATTCCCACACTCTCTCTCACACAATCACACACTCATCTGCACGCATACACACAACACACATTTAAAATGCATGTTTTACTTACCTCAGCTGCCAGGGAGGACTATAGTGTAGCTAATTGTACTCCATTTTTTATGACACTAATAGTGAATAATATACTGTTATTCACTATTAGTGTAATAAAAAATGACAAAAACAAGGAGATTGGAGCTCCAACCGATGTCCAGAAGGACGAGGTGCCCCTGTGTTTCTGGCACTGATTTTGCCACCTCTGAGTCCAGGGGTCGCAAATGCAGCAGGGCTAGGGGTCGCTAGGGCAAATTAGGGGTCGCAACTGCGACCTCTAAATGACGTCCATGCATAAATGTGCAGATAAGAAATGTCATCAAAGTGTGTAACCTGGAATAATGATTCAGAGTGTGACTTGTCATTGGTGCCGCCGAGGGGAGGGAGTGCTTGGTCCATCTTCGTTTAAAAGTTGCATAAACAAAACATCTGCATGGTGAGCTTGGTGGTTCTGCAATACGAACTCCTCAACCATCTCTACTGGAGTGCCTCAGTGAAAAAAGCATTAGCATCGTCCAGTTGAGCGTGTTGGCCATTGATGTGGGTCCGTTGACATGAGGAATACGCGAAGTAAAAAAAGAATGTAGCACAACATGTTTTGTGTGCCACAAATTAAATTTCTTGAATAAATCATTTAAAAAGCATATCATCACGAATGGAGGAGATTGGAAAATGTATCTTTTCAAAATGGAAAACCTTACTGGATGCACCAAAGCCCTCCACTTAAGTGTGTGTGGCCAAACGTTCCTGTGGCTACAACATAAGTGCATTGGTCGATCTTATGAGGTAAGCACAGCACTTCTACCATTGATGCTGGTCCGAATGTCTGTTACCCGCGCCCATGACATCTGCAGAGCGAAATGCAACATTATGCGTTTGAAATGTGTTGGCGGCACAGAGATGTTATTTGCAATAAACATCCTTTGTGGTCTTTTAATCAATGTGAATGTGCACATCTATCCTCCGCTGGACGCTTTTTGCACTAAAACACATAAAATGCCTGTGTGGTTTCTGTGATTATGAGCTGGTGCCATTGCTGGGCACTGTGATTGGAGCGTCGCATGATTAGTGTGCAGAGGAGCCTTGGCGGGGTGTGTTGCATTCATCATCCGGCGTGTGGACGAGTTCTGGCAAAGGCCACCCTCTCCTGGGAGGGCCCATTGGAAGGCGCAGCTGCAGCTCATCAAGGAGCCGTTCTACAGTCCCAGGAGGGAAACCACTCCCTCGAGGACCCCAGAGAGGTGCCGCGGAGTGACGTCACGCGCACGCCAGCATCCTGGAGAGGAGGGCTGCATTGGGACTGTGCTCTAAACAGTCAGGCCCCATGTGTTAGAAAGAAAAATGTAGTCAACGATGGTTAAAGCTTGACAAAACAGTCTGCAATGTTAGTGGCGTGGAAACGTGGTTAACAGACAGCACATAGAAAAAGATGGATGCACACATGTATGCGCACAAAGAACCAGACACATAGACACATAAACACACATGCAAACACAGGACCAATGTTTATGCAGCAACACAAGCACGATATATAATCGCATATATCGGCAACAAATCAAGAGCATGCTTGCATACATATATATATATGCAAACTCCCGATTGGGTAAGTGTGAGTACAACTAATGATAACGGACATATAGATAATGCTTGTCTGAAAATCCTAAATTGGAATATAGCAGGTATAGCCTCAAAGATCGTATTGGAGGGATGGCGGTCTTTTATTATGACCTATGATATAGTTTTTTTTCAAGAAACGTGGGAGTGTAAGGATATTGTTTTTGACGGATTTACATGCTTTAATTTGCCCGCTGTTCCTTCTATATCTGGCAGAGCTAAGGGGGGCTTGTCAGCCTGGTTCAAAGTGGAAATTGCTGGTATGATTGCTCAGTTATTCCGGGAGCAGGGGGAGGCGCAGGCTTTTTGTTTTTCCTGGAAAGATACTTTTAAGTTGTACCTGGTAAATTTTTATAATAATAATTTTACATCTAAAGGCAATTTTGAAGGGCTTTTTGTGTTGATTGACATGCTCGCGGAGCGAGAGGCTCGAGTGGATCGTCCTTTTAAGTTGGTGGTGGTGGGGGATTTTAATGCCAAATTGGGGCTTTCATTACCGCTTCCCCAATCCACTTTTGATCCAGTTGCCTCCGAGCTGGACCAAATTGTGATGGACGCTAGGGGATGGGTTCTATTTTCCCACCTGTTAGAAAGAGGTATGGTCAATATGGCGCCCAATTTGACTGACCACTATATTCCCACCTTTACTGGACGAGGTATAGGAAGCATTATCGACTATGTATTTGTCTCCTGGAGCATGTTTTCCTCCATCAAGGAATGTGAGGTCCTTATCAAGCCGCATAGTGACCACAATCCTATCTCTGCTAAGATAGTGTTACCCTACAGGGGACAGAAGCCCAAGCCTTCAACCCTTCTGGCACTATCCACCAAAGATGCTGGGTGTAGGGTGGTCTGGCACACAGCGAGCATGAATAGTATTATGTCGCAGGTAATCCCGATTAGCTCTGCTCTGGTGTCTAGCTGTAATTGTGTACCACGTGAGCCATCTCGTATCTTACAAGGCTTTGTAACCCTGCTAGATAAAGTCAAACAGCTGCTCTCTAAACCCATTTCCCAGTCCTGTATTCAGGCTCATTCCTGGTTTGATAAGGCTTGTAGAGAGGCTAATAATACCCTACGCTGGGCTTTAAAACAAAATCCTAGAGACCAGATTGTGATAAGGGAAGGTAGGAAGCTGAATAAGCTTGCCACAAAAAAAAGAAAGTTAGCACTGAAGGAGGAGAAGTGGGATTTAGTGGTGAGCTCCTGTCTATCAAGCGATCCTCAGGCCTTTTGGAAGGCTGTACGGTCAGTTCTATCTCCCACCCTACCAGCTGACAAGGTAACCGTCCATATCCCTCCTGAGACTTGGGTGACCCACTATGCTGGCCTCTATTCTGCTGACTTTGCTGCAGAGGATGCCCCATCACAGCTGAATCTAACATGCCAAAACCTTGTTTTTAATGAAGGGGAAGTCCAGAAAGCAATTGTTAACAGTAAAGGTAAGAAGGCACCGGGCCCAGATGGAATTCCTCTAGATTTATTCAAGGAAGATCCAGTATTCTGGTCCCCGGTACTTACCGCTGTTTTTAATTCAGTCTGCAGTGAGGGAGTCCCAAAAGCTTGGCGTTCATCTGTGATAGTGCCTGTTTTTAAAAAGGGTGATGTGCATGATCCGAAATGTTATCGTCCAATATCTCTTTTGGCCTCTTCGGCAAAAATAATCGGGAGAGTTGTACTAGATCGCCTCCTGGACTGGATGAATGCAAACAATATATTGGCTCCTACCCAGTATGGGTTTAGGAAGGGCCTAGGCACGATCGAACAGTGTCTAAATCTGCACCTCATTCTGGCCAAATATAAATATGCGAAGGGCACACCTACTCATTTAGCTTTCATGGATTTAACCAGCGCGTTCGACTATGTCTCACGCTCTAAGCTGTGGGACATTTTAGTTAACATGGGTGTCGACGCAGGTCTGGTCTCCTTTCTGAGGCTCCTCCACCACGATCTCTCGGCCTCAGTGAGGTATGGTAATGCTGGTGAATGCTCCGAACAGTTTAGTATTAGGCGTGGGGTGCGTCAAGGATGTGTTCTTGCCCCAATTTTATTTCTCCTCTATACAAACGATCTGGAGAAAACATTAGTCACAGTCGGGGCTGATGTGCCGCAGGTTGAGAACAAGGCTGTGCCAGCGCTCCTTTATGCGGATGACGCAGTCCTTATGGCAAGTACTGCGATTGGCCTAAAAAAACTCATCTCCAGCTATGTTAACTTTATGAAGGACTTGGGGCTGGAGCAAAACTATAAGAAAACTTTTGTACTGATTTGTGGCCCCAAAAACACTAAGTCCTGTAGTCTGAATATAGAGGGTAAAAAGCTGGAAAGGGTTAGCTTCTTCCCGTATCTAGGCCTGGATTTTGATGAAGGTTGCACGTGGCATACCTGCATAAAAAATAGAATAGCAAGATTTACACGCGAGGTTGGTACTACTTATTCGCTTGCAATGTCTGTAGGTAAAAAGCCCATAGCCCCAATTTTAGAGATTTATAAGCGTAAATGTATTCCGATTTTAACATATGGTATGGGGATTTGGGGATGCAGGGACGTACTTGCCATGCAGCTGGAGGAGAATAGATTTTGCCGTAGAGTTTTAGGAGTGCCCCCTTCCTCGCCACATTTTCCCCTCCATTTGGAGCTGGGTCTCGAGTATGTCCAAGATACTATAAAGGCTGCACCACTAGCTACCTGGTGTTCCATTTGGACAAATGAAGAAGCTGATTTTAATCGGGCAATTATTAGAGATTGTTTAAACTGCACTCGAGGCCTTTGCATCCCCTGGCTCCAATACATTAAAACTTGTCTTACGGAACTTGGGTGTTCTTCTTTGTTTGAACACCCAGAACTAATTGGTAAAGGGGATCGACAGAGGGTTTTGGCGAGCTTCCGAAAACATAAAGAATCGTCTAGGGAATTGTTTGAAGTAGCCAAACCCACTGTCAGGGATTATTGTCTTATTCAAGTTCCTCCTTACATTGCCCCGTATCTTTTATACGTAAATAATGTGCATGAAAGGAATTTGTTGTCTAGATTCAGGCTGGGGTCTTTTCGTTGGTTGATATGTTTCCCCCTGGGTCAGTATTCTTCGGAATCTATTACTATTTGCCCTTGTGATGAACACTCGAGTCAAACCATTTTACATTTTGTATTTTTTTGTCAATTTTATCTTCCATTTACCAGGACATTTTTAATACCTCTTCTGCGCAGACACAAATTTTCTACGTGCAAAGCGGCGTTGTACTTTTTGCAGCAACTCAATGATCGTGATGTCTGTTTTGCCGTTGGGAGTTTTTTGAAGTGTATTCTAGCAAAGAGAAGGAGCATGTTGTTTTAATTTTAGTGTATTTTACCATTTTTTGTATGGATTGTATTAGTATTCCTGCTAAATTGCTTACCCCTGCTGCTAACTCCTCTATAGGACTGATTTTATTATTCAAGTATTTTTGGATAATATTTGCTGCTATTGATGGTTACAGTCGATCTTTTTTGCACTATTGGATAATACCTGCTGCTACTTATGAACCCAAATGCTTTGCATTGCCACTTTAGTTCCGAGAAAATAGTACTGTATTTTGTCTGCTGATGTATTCTTTTTAAACAGAAAATGAGTTTGTATTTGCTGAGATAAGTTTGATTTTATATGATGTTTTTATCCATGTGTATCTTTTCTGTCCTGTCTTTGGAAGGACGAATAAAGAAAGAATTGAATTGAATTGAATATGCAAACTAACACACACAAACATACGCACACTGCTATGTTGACACACATGCAAAATTCCATTGACCTTGGAGCGAGTTAGTCACTTCCGGTTATGGCCATTATAACTAAATTCGCTCAAACGCGCACGTGCTCTATTTGCGAGTCTGCTTTGTGCCCAGAAGTATTTCTCCAGTGTTTGGTGTCAGTCAGAATTCTCATTAATTCTCTTCATCTCTAAAAAGAGCTCATTGTGGGGCGCATTAAATGAAATACAATGGCCAGAAATGGCGTGGCCGCAGAAATGTGCGTTATTTCTAGACATGGCACAGAATGCTCTGCCGGCAACACTGAAGCCAGCCGTAGTCTGACCCAGCATTTCTCCTGCACCCACTGTACCTGCTGCTGCTCCAGGGAAGGTTTCCCTGGTAACTAGGGCAGTCACACTTGCTCTGCATTCCTCCCAGATGTGCTCAGTTCTTTTGGGATTTCTTCAGCCCCTGTAACCTTTCTCTCTTTCTCTTTCTCTCCCTCTCCATCTCCCTCTCTCTCTTTTTCTCTCTTATTGCTGAGGCTCTCTGACCGACAATGGGTCATTCAGTGCAAATTGCAGCACTCTCATAACTGCATATGAGACCCCCTCTCTGGTATGTTTGTTGCTCGCACCCTCTCCATTTGGATTCTTTTAAGGTTCTCTCTGTTGTATAAATGTCTCTGCTCACAACGGCCATCTCCCATTCCTCAACTGATGAAGCTGCCTCTCTTCCTCCCTCCTCCTTATACTCATAGCTGCCTCCCCCTTGTTTTTCAATCGACCAGTCTTTCCGCCCTCTCCAATGCTTGTCTTTGTCCTCGTCTCTATCCTATTACTCTGTTTCGTTCTCTCGTGTACCCAGATGTCTAACTCTTTCAGTCTACATCATATGGATTTCTCTCTCCCTCATTGCCCAACTTGTGCATCATACTCTTTTCCTTTTTCTCTCTCCCTCTACTTCCAGTCTCCCGCTCTCAGGCTACAACCCATGTTTCTCTCTCCCCCTCACTCACTATCCCTCTATTTCCATCCCATATGGTTCTCTTTGACCACTACTCTAACCTATAAGTCACTAACTCTCACACTCCAACCCATTTGTATCCCTATGTTTTGATTTGAAGAATTGCCATCTCCACTTAACAAGCTTACACACCACTCACTGTCTATTCAACTGACTCTCTCACTCTCTAGCATTTACATTTCTCTCTCTCTCTCCAATCAATGAGTAAGTTTATCTTCCTCTCATTTTCAAGTTCATTAGTCTCTCTGTGAATCTTACAATAAGGCCGCTCTCTCTTTCTCTCAAACCTACCAGTCTCTGTCTTTGAAAGGGAGAAGACTTTCGCTGTCTGCGACCCATGACACGTGGTCTCACACTTTTCAGTTCATGAATAAGTCAGCTGGTACACCCCAGAACTCAGCACATTGAAGTGCAGGTGCAAACAACTACCACCGTCAGCTCAAAGCCTCAAAAAAGGAGACCCTGACCCACCGGATTGAGACCAGCACCAACCAAATCAAGTCCGTTCAGCGGTTAGGGCTGTAGCTGTGGCTAAAGGTTTCTATGAGAATTAACATTACAAAGGCACCCTTATTTCGTGCCCCAAATTCTCGGTTCCCACTGCAAGGATCACACCCACACTTTCAATGACAACCAGAACCTACCTTGACACTTTTTTTGGAAAATTTAATGAAGATTGGTCAAACGACGCCAAAGTTATAGCCAAGTCAAAAAATGCTTTTCCTATGGAAACTAGGTCCTAACTATAACTACCTACTAGCGACCGCCAGTAGGTAATATATATATATATACATAGGTTTCAGGGACGTTATAGTTAGAAATTAACATTTAAAAAACCTTAGAAATTCACAAAAAAAACACAGGTTTCAGGGACGTTATAGTTAGTTGGACATTTCACTCGTACAAAACCAGAGAAATTCAGCCGTTATAGTTAGTTGAGCTAACTATAACTCGAGCACCCGCAATGCACAGCTGATGACGTCACATATTACATCACTCATGACATGGTCAGTGACATCACTCATGACATCACTCATGACATCTCAAATGACATCACTGATGACATCATCCAGTGACTGCGTGCTTCTGTAAAGTTTAAATATGTTTTATATATATATGCCAAGGTATATTGAAGAATGAGTGGGTGTATAAGTGTCTGAATGGATGATTTAGTAGGTGCGTGACTGAGTGTATAAGTGAGTGATTAAACGTGTCTTACTGAATGCATGGGTTAGTGACTAAACTGTGTGAATGTCTGTATCAGTCTGTCAGTTGGTATGTAAGCGGCTGCATGGGTTGGTGACTAGCTACATGAGTGTCTATATGGGTTATTGATTGGTTGTCTGAGTATCTGTATGGGTGCCTGAGTGTCTGTGTGGGTGGGTGGGGGGTGTGCGACTCTGTGCATAGGTGTGCGAGTGGGTGATTCACTGGGTGTATGGGTTCAAGAGTGCATCTGTGAAGGGCTGTATGGGTGGGTGAGTGTGTGTATGGGTGTGTTGGTGAGTGAATGGATATCTCAGTGGTACATGTGTGAGTAACTACATATGTGAAAGGCAGTATATGTGAGTGTTGGAGTATATAAATAACTATATGTGAGAGTGAGTGATTGTGAGAGTGGCTGTATGGATGAGTGTGTGCTTGTATCAGTGATTGTATAAGAGAGTAAGTATGTGTTAATATCTGTATGAATAAGTGAGGTGGTGTGTGTATAACTGTGTAGGTGAGTAAATGGGAGTATGATTGATTCTTTGCATGACTGACTAGGTGTGTGAGTAACTCTATGGATGAGTGGAGGCATGTGAGTGTCTGTATAGATGTATGAGTGCATATGATAGTGCTGTATTGATGAGTGACTGCATGTATGAGTGACTGTATGGGTGAATGAGTGGATGTGTGTGTAGACCTAGGAATCAGTGAGTGGGTATGTAGTAACTGGTATTGGTGTGTCTATGGTTTCGAGAATGGTAGTCTGTATTTTAGAGTGGGTGTATCAAAGGTTATATTAGGGTGTGATGAGGTGCATCAGATTATCACATGGATGATGTCATCAGTGATTGGTAAGATTACTGCACAGCAGCAATGGGTGCTAGGGAGTAAAGTCAATCAATCAATCAATAAAATCTTTATTCGATCTATTAAATATAGATCATAAAAGCACAAATAAAAAACATCGGAGTCCAAAAAGAAACATCAATTCATTACAATGTGACGCCATATGCTGCTAAAATTGCCAAAAAATTGCATAGATTAGAATTTAATTAGAGGTTTTTAAAAATATTCAATAAGAAAAGAGAACCCTTGGACTAATGTACCTTATCGTGCAGACATGGATAGGTTACACATTATCCATAATTTAATATACAATAAGAATGAACCCTTATTCCATCTGGCAATCTTGCATCTTTCTCCTTTTTATACATGCCCGCAGAAATGTAGCTACCGAATAACAGACAAAGGGATCAGGAAATGATTTTAAAAAGTAAAGTGCGACCCTGCATTGTCTAAAATTATAGCGCCTTAGGATCGGTAAAATGAGATCATCTCTTTCTTTCTTATATAGACCACAAAACAAAACAAGGTGCAGGTCGGATTGGGAAGAGTGATTATCACAAGGACACAGGATCAAGTCAGAATGTTTGAACCTTCTCTCAGGGTATCATAGCATCAACAATAGAAGATTCAGACGAAATCTCAGCAATATATATCTGTGCTGTACTATTGAGATGCGTGCAAGGTAAAAGTAACCGCCCTCCAGCCTAGAAGGAATCTGATGGTAAGCGAGGACAGCCTGCTTTGTATAATTCCTTTGTCTGTGTACATAATGTGCCCTCAGCATAAAGGTATCAATCAGCTTCTTTTTTTAAATACTCCTGCACGCATTTTGGTCCTTGAATAATTCACCTAGCCCAATTGCAATCAGTTCAGACTCTACGTAACTCAGCCATCTGACCTTATTGTGGTGCTCCAGTTTTAGGCAATTTTTAATTATGGTTTGAGTTAAATTTATTGAGTCCCTACGCCATATAGAAAACCACAGTAAAATCGGCGCTATTCTAATAGTGTCTGCAATGTAGGGTAGCAAAAGTTCCAGATGTAAAATAAAGTTAGAGTAGGAAGACGGGAGGGACACTAGGGACTTAAAAAATCTATGTTCGAGTATTTGAAGAGGGTCGATAGATGCCATTCCCCAAACCCCGGCCCCATTTGTGGCTGCTGACTTTGTCTTGGCCTGATAGATGTTTTTTATTGGATCTAGGGGCCTTGCACCAAACATTTTACACAAGATCCTTATAGATATCATACTCCTCTCCATTCCTAAAGCTCGTCCCGCAACCAGATTCCCCCAGGTTTGGTTTTTGTCAAATAAAACCCCCAAATGTGGGAAGGACTCTACCACTTCTATTTCCCGACAATCCATGTGGAATTTTGGGGGTTTATCACTTTTACCGGCCCCTGCTACGATAACAAAGGATTTGCTTTCATTGACTTTCAAGTCCAATGAGGCCATAAAAGAGGCGTACACTGTTATCAATCATTGAAGTGCTATCCCCGTTCTAGCAATCAGCACCGCGTCATTGGCATAGGCTAGTATTGGCAAACGGCAGGTGTCAAATACAGGGACATCCGGTGATGAGTCCAACAGGGTTGTCTCTACCCTGTTTGTATAGATGGAAAAGAGGAACCGGGCGAGGACACATCCCTGCCTGACTCCCCTTGCAATTTTAAAGGGATGGGTACATTCCCCGTTTTTCCCATGCCGAACGCAGGCGGTGGCATTGACATAGAGTTGGCGGATGAAGTTAATAATGGGTGGCTCGATCCCCATCCTCTCCATTATATACCAGAGCTTAGGGTGGCTCGTGCAATCGAATGAGGCTGACAGGTCCATAAAGGCCATGTAAATTTTGCCACCCTTTGCTCTTCTATATTTATCTATTGTTGGCGATAGATTCGAGCACTGGTCTATGGTGCCCTTTACCCTTTAAAACCCATATTGGGCCTGCATTAAGATGTTCTTATCTTGGGTCCACCCTTCCAGCCTATATAGGAGGAGCCGGCCCATAAGCTTGGCAGTTGTGTCCAACAGGGAAATGGGCCTATAGTTCTGTGGGCTTCCCTTATCCCCCTTTTTGTAAATCGGGACAATCACACTGTGCTTCCAGGAGGGCGGCGGACCAACTAAAGCTATGCTATTAAAGACATTAGTTTGGAGTGGGGCCCACAGGTCTTGGTTCTCCTGAAAGAGGTCTATCGACACCCCATCCGGTCCTGCTGCCTTCCCGGGAGTACAGGCAACAACCCTTTTCTCACTTCTATGAGCAAGAAGGTCAAATTTCCCTGGGAGTTAAAATCTGTTTTAACAGGTGATAACACAAGGGCAGTATTGGAGGTGAAGATATGTTCAAAATGAGCCACCCAGGCTTCTTCGCCTACATGTGGGTCCAAAGACGGATCCTTGGGGTTTTTAAAGCACGGAGCGTTGATTACTTTCCAAAAATCCCTGCTATTTCTCGTCCTGGCTGCCCGTTCTAGGTCGTCCCAGGCCTCCTCCCTCATATTTCTTTCTCTCTCCTTACGGGCTGCTTTGTAATTTTTACGTAATGTTCTTATATGTACCACATTCCTTGGTTGTGTTTTCAGGGCTATGTGGAGAGCTTTCCTGGATTTAGTTCAGGGGGAGTCAAACCAACGCTTTGAGAATAGACTAGACGCTGATTTATGACAGGTCAAAGCCATCTTTACTTTCCCTAAAAGGTCTATGTGTTAAGTTTCTACTGTCTGAGGTGGCTCAACTTCCTTAATTCCTACGCTTACGCATGTTGTTAATATAGCGTGGTCGCTAAGGGGCGTGAATAGGTTGTTTACGTGAGTCCCCTTAGCACTAAAGGGAGTACTAACTAGGATGAAATAAATGGTGGATCCGTACTCATTTCGCCTAAAGGTTTTCCCTACCTGGCCGGTGCTCACTTTATTAGCTATTACCATATTTCTGGTGTATAGCATCATATTTAGGCTATTGCCATATTCATTATGGACAAAATGGGTAATCGGATTTCCCTGCAAGTCCTCAAGGCCACAAACACAATCTTCAGTGTGCTTGAAAAGGTGTATATTGAAGTCACCCGCCCAAATGATATTAAGTGGTCCAGATTTAGTGGACTTAAAAAATATGTCTAACTCCCTGTCCAACTCATCTACCACTAGGTGCATCTGTCCCACGAATTCATTATTATAATAGTTAATCTTCACCTTCGCTGGGGGATGCTATAGAAAGGAGATGAAAATGGGTATCTGAACATTCAACCTTCCTTACTTTCAATGAGAGGGTATTACAAATTAATGTTAGGAGACCTCCCTTTGCTCTACATGACACTGATGGTGTTGCCGCTCGCTGTCTGGAAAGAACGATAGCCGTTAACAAAAACAGGATCCACGGCCCAAGTTTCCTGCAGGCATATGATATTCTGAGATTGCCACACTTTGTGGCACTGTTCATTACCTAGTTTCGCGGCAATACCCGCCAAATTCCAAGATGCTAGACTAATTAGGTGATTGCATGCCTCGTTCATGATGTCAATAGTATCCTGATTCTCTTGGATGGCGGGGACTGGACTAAGTGACCTTTCCAAGCCCTCTCCAGGATTTGTACCACTTAGAGGCAGTCAATCACAGGCCTCCAGGTCTGACAGGACAGCATATCTATTTTCCAAAGTCAGCCCTGGGAGGTTGGTGATTTCCACTCTGTGGTTCCATGATGGGTCTCCCCTCACCCGACCGCTCCTGCCATTTCCATTCGGTGCACAGTGATTATAAAAAAACTCCAGTGACAGGGGAATGATCTGAGTACCTTTTGGGGGGATTTTGTGTAACTGGGTTAAGATTGATCTAACCACAGTATATTATCAAAATGTATCACTACACAATCACCTGAGAAGGTTTTGCTAGATGTACCCAGCCATCCCACTCTCCTTGCCGTAATAATTTGTTTGGGCAAAGGTCCAGATCCCACCCCCATGTCAATTAGGTGACGCGAGAACCATTGTAGGCATTTATCCATTAATTGGATTTTCATTTCGTGCTGAGCCTCCCGCAAAGTTGGTACCTTTGCCAGGACCAATACAAGAGGGGATGTCTCAGGCGGAAGGTGCAGGGTCTGGTGCAGGTAGATGATTGTCCCTGCTTTTAGGTTTTCTACGTTCCCAGAAATGGCTCACACTCTCCCCGTCACTGGGACCACCGAACTGTTTCTCATGCCAGGCGGAGTTGAAGATGGTCCTAGAGTTGCCTTATTGAGGGGCCCATTCGGTCATACGGGGGACACATACTGTCTTAGTGAAGGTCCTTTCTCGGGGCAGGAATTTGATGGTGGAGCCCGAATTGAGTCATTATGTACAGGAGGTTGGCTGGAGGCCACAGGGGGGCCGGCAGGCATGGGACACAAAGATTCCGCGGGGCGTAGACTGCATGTTCCCTGTGCCTCAATGCGAGATAGTCTCTCCTCGATCTGTGTCAATTTTGGTAGGAGGGGATTCAGTAGAGTGGACAATGTTTTTTCCCAGACTTTCCCACATAAGATCGTCGGACTGCCGTAATGACAGGGTCGAGAGCGAAGATGTAAGAGTAGGGTTTTCCGTATTTGTGTCCCCCTTGGTTTTCGCTACTCGGGTGGTTCTAGTGGGTTTTACCTTTGGGGCCCGCCTCCTTTTCTTCTCTTTACTGGCAGTTCATTATTGGAGTCTATGTGGGAGCGGGGCTCAGACCTCCTAATAGGTGATACAGGGGGGTGAAGTGCTACAGGCGGTGGTAGTAACTGGCTAGTTGTTGGGCAGGGTGGAGAAGCTAATAGGGGTGGCTGGATGGTGGCATTGTCCGCACCAATGCCCCCTAAAGAAGACCGCTTCTGAGAGGATATAGGGTACAATGATAATCACCGCTCTGTCAGCTCGATTTCATGTGTTAGGACACTCGCCACTCTTGTCAGGAAAGCGTCTAGTGTGGCTACTGTCCCTCCACCCGCTTGCTCCCTGAACCCTTTCCGCTTCACCATTTTGCGCAATGCACCACCCGAAGACAGTCACTTCTGTGCACAGAACCTTATGTGGGATCCAGACATTAGATGGGGGGCCCAGCCTCCTCTGGCCTCCGACGGGAACTCGTCGCGATTAAATGTACGGGTCCAGCTGCAGGGGGGTTGGGAGTTGTAGTCCTCTCCCTCCTCCAGTAACTCCAGTGACTCAGCGGTGACGGAGTAAAATCAATGAACTGAAAAATGTTGAGACTGAGGTACAGCTCAAATTTCCAGCCCTGTTGAAAGTGATGTGGAAAAATAAAATGTATAATCTAGGAGAGGGCAAGGAAGTAGAGGAATTGATTAAGAAAATAAAGTTAAATTCCTGATCCTGAGCTAATGATATAGAGTACTTTATATGCTGTTTCCTATTGTTATTATTTTCCCCCTACCAAGTTAGTTTTTTTAAAAGCACCAATATTAGTAGATACACATAAATATCACCCTTTGGGAAGGACCGTGAAGACAAGAAGATGATGCCATATAAAGCAAGGAGGATTCCTCAGGGAGGGCGCGGGTGGGTGGGGAACATTCATGGAAAATATAAAAATCCTCAGGACATACACCACGTTTGGGTAATATTATGAAGTTAGGCTGGGTGTGCCTTACATACCACTACCATTTCAATCTAAGGTTTGCGATGGAGAAAAGCAGCAAATGTGATCATGTCTTTAGGAAAGACGGAAAAAAGGTTCACATACTTACGTGGAACGTAAATGGATTGAGATACAGGAAGAGGCAGAGATTAGTTGCTGAATATCTAAAAGATATGAAGGCTCAGGTTATTATTCTAAGGAAGACGCATTTAGAGAGTAGGCTCTGTTTCAGAAACTGTAGCTGGGTACAAGATATCATTTGTTCAGATCAGGTCGGCAGTACAAAGGTAGCAGTCATCATCATTAAGAAGAACTCTGGGGTCAGGCTAATAAATTATAAGTTGGACAATTCAGAGAGGTGGATTATAGCTACTCTGGGGACAGGGAAGCTAAAATGGACCTGTGCAGGATATTATGGTCTAACTGCCATGATCCCTCTTATTTAAGTGCTTTAGAGTGCCTTTTGTTAGAGACTTCAGGCCCAACTCTCATAGGAGGTGGGTTTAATGTCACATTAGCTAAAGGGCTAGCTAGAACATCAAAATGCAGCTATGTACCTACCCCAAAAATCAGGAAACCGTTGAGGAGTATGATGCAAGATCTAGGGTTAGTTGGTATCTGGTGTGAGAAGGCTGGTGCTCAAAACGTTTCACCGTCTACAGTAAAAAGTATGGGCATCATTATAGAATGAACTACTTTCTTATTGACAAAGCTACAACTAGATTGGGTAAGTCAGTGACCCATGTTCCAGCATTTTTATTTGATCACCTGGCTGTTGCACTCTCCTTCGAATTCTCAGTAGCAATAGGTAATACTAGGTAGACCTTAGATAAAATTCTACTTCTTAATTAAAGACATGTCCAGAATATTGGCGACAAAACTAAAGAATGTTTTGACAATAACATAGGTACTGGTAGCAGAGTTATAGTTTGGGACACGTATAAAGTGTACATTAGGAGGATAATTTCCAAGATATCGTATGAGTGGAATGTAGAGAGACGAGCTAAAGAAAATTATTTGTTGAATGTAATAGCTGAGAAAGAAAGGTAAATTTAAAAATACACAGTAGAAGCCCACCCATAGAGTCTTTAATCTGAGATCAGAGTTAGAAGGGCTGTAGAGTATAGTGGAGCATTGATGGCTTGGAAAACAAAAACAGAAATATCCAGAAATTGACTCGCTGATTAACTCAGGAAGTAGGAAACACATATATTCAGTGGAAGAGATACAAGAAGAGATGGTAGGTAATCTAAACTCTATACTAAGGATATAAAGCTAGACCCATCTAAAATCAGGAGGTGGTTGTCAGATAAGAACCTACCAGTGCTCACAGAAAAGGAAATCACAGGAGATGAAATAGTAGCAAAGGTAGCTGGACTGAAGAATGGAAAAGTGGCAGGTACAGATGGGATTTCAGGGGAGTTATATTAGAAACTGATTACTTACTTGTCCCCCAACTGGAAGTCCTTTTCAATCAAATATATCTAAGTGGAGAAGAGATCTCTCCATCAAGATATCAAGCCATGATAGTTATGGTTTTGAGGCCAAAGAAAGACCCACATAAATCAGGCTCCTACAGACCAAATTCACTTTTGAACTGTGATTATAAGATCTTTACTAGTCTTATAGAGAGAAGATTAGCTCGGGTTATTCAGACAATAATCCACCCTGATCAAAAAGGTCTTCTACCAGGCAGGCAACTCAACGAGCTGACACACCTCTTGATTGAAGCAATAGACAGTGCGGAGATCTTTAATAGACCTTTGATTATTGCAACTTTAGACACTGCTAAGGCCTTTGATCTGGAAAATTGGGAATATCTATGGGAGGCTTTGAAAACTTTTGATTTTAGCAGCAAGCTGATTAACACAATCTGACCTCTATACAGGTCACCAGTGGCTAGAATACTAATAAATAGAGAATTAACTTGATTGATTGTTCCCCATTTCCAGAGGGACTAGACAGGGGTGCCCCCTTGTGACATTATTGTTTAACTTTTCTATTGAACCTTTTGAATAATTGATTCTATTAGACCACTCTGTTCTCCCTTTTGAGGCCTCTGGTTTGGCAGTAAAGATCACATTTTATGCAGACAATATCATCTTATATACAGCTAACCCAGCATAGTCAATTCCTAAGCTTGAAGCATACGCTGAAGCATTTGGGAGTATCTCAGGATATCAAATTAATAAGGGAAAAACAGGACTTATGTCATTCATGAAAGGAGAGTGTACCCAGGGTAACCAGGAGAACATAAATCAGATAAGATACCTGGGAGTCTTGGCGTCCTAGAATCCGGAGCATCTCCCATATATCAATTTGCACAAGGTCTATAGTGAAATAGAGGATCTTCTGAGAAGATGGGAAAATCTTCCTCTAAGTCTTTATGGAAGACTAACTTGATTAAGATGATGATCCCTCCCAAACTAACCTTCTTTTTCAACACTCTACCCCTAATATTCCCAAGTGATCCAATCTAGAAGATTAAAGGGAGCGTGAGCAGGTTTACATTAGCTTCTAAAGGTATAAGGCTGTCCTGAACAAAACTCAGGGAGAATCGGAAGGAGGCGGGAACTTGCCCTTCCAGATTTCCAGGTGTACGATGTTACGAGTTCCAGTTTAAGAATAACAGTATGCTGGCAGCTCTGTCAGATGAGTCATAAATAAGACAAATCTATGCAGTCATCTTGGTTAATTTAGGTCAAGAAAAGCCCTATACAAGTTTGGGGAGCCAAGATTCTTTAAGATGGTACGGCTTAAGCTGCTAGCCGCTCTAAAATTATGATGTCATTTCAGGAGGATATTTGGTATGGATTATTACACACATCTAGCGCCAATATGGACTCACCTGTGACCCCTGACTGGCTAATGGAGAAGCTTAGTTACCCTCTTAGACAAGAAGATTTTAGCACTTGGGTGACCTCAGGAATTAAACTTATCTTGTTGAGTGGGAGGTCGTCCAAGCAGCAACAAAAGGAAAGCTGTTGAGATTCTGATATCTTCTGTTGTGTTTATTGTGGTCATCTCAAAAGTGGACAGAAAGTAACTGGTGGTAGCATGAAGATACATTGATGAATGATGCTAGACTAAAGAAAGACGTTGCCTTTTGGTACTGAGAGATCATCAAAATAGAAGAAAAGCATAAGATTGAACCATATTGAGTGTGAGGAGAATTCTTGACGGAGTGGGTGACAAAAGACTTATGGCAATTATCTTTAAGCTTACTTTCTTCCTATGGTAAAGGCTGCTCCCTTGAAAAAAAATAATTTCTTCACTCTTCACAGAATATATTGGATGCCCCTAAGATTAGCTACGTTCACACAAGAGATACCTAGATGTAAGAGATGCAATCACACTGGAGCAGGTGATAGGCATATGTTTGTGGACTGTCCAGACCTTTCCGCCTAGTGGAAGGCTGTAAATAAGACCTTAAGTGAAAATTTGGGACACAAAATCAAGATAAGCCATATTCTGATTCTAATGTCGAGCAATCTATCTGCGCTCCGTTCAATTAAGCTCAAGCAAAGGCTAGTGTTCTTTCTGATTCTTCTGGCAAGAAGAAAAATCTGTAAAAATGGACCTCTATAGATCTCCCATTAGTTGCTGACTGGATTAAACCTGCTAATTATGCTCCCCAGATTGATATTGAATGTGACCCCAAAAGGTTGGGCAAAACATGGGACATCTGTAGGATGTGGTAACTTAAGGCTAATAATGCAATGATTACATCCTAATGTTGTGGCACACAGAGCACAGTTTTTCTTTTTGCTGTAACCACGAGGATCATTTGCAATGTAACTCTCTCTGATGCTGGAAGGGCACAATATGCATAATTAGGACTAGAACTGATGGCGAAATGAGGACAAAAAAAGATATTATTTGAGTTGTGATTAGTGATGTCATCAATGATGTTGTTAAATATGTCATGATTGATTTAATATGTGAGGTCATAAGCAGAGCATAGCAGGGCTGCTTGTTATAGTTAGCTCAGTAAACTATGACTGGAGAATTTCAGTGTTTTTTAGATTAAAATTGTATTTTTAAACGACATTTTCACCTAACTCTAACATCACTTTAACTTTTTTTTCCCCAGAGAATTTCTAGTTTTTTTTAACGTAAAGTAAGATATTATTATCAGACCTAACTTACACTCTTATTTCAGTCCATAAGGCTTTTTTTCCCTCTTCAATTCATAAGGTCTCCCATTAGTTTGAGAACAAAAGGCTGTCTTTCATTTTCCTAATCACAAGTCTCATCCTCTCTCTCATCTCTCTCTTGTTCGCACTTACTCTCAATTCACTTGAATGCAATTACATTCAATAATGTTTTTACCATGCCTTGTAGATTTAATATTGCCCAAAGTTTTCAGACTCACAGTGTTGCCATGCTTTAGATTAGACTTCTTGAGTCCCTTATGGTGTTTCAAATTGACAAGGATTCTGCTGTCTTTTCTATCATCTCTGTTTTTTCCTTCCTGCAGAGTACGGATCTTGTATTCTTATCCGGAATTTGTAAAGTCCAAAAAGGCTGCAAAGGAATTCCCCACAGTAGTAGTTCATTGTGTTTTTATATTTGGAGCAATGCATGAGTCTGCACCTTACGTTTTCTATGGGGTTCCCACCATTGTTGGATCTTGCTCTATTTTCCTGATTGGTAAGGGTTGCTCTTTTTTGATCCACAGTTAGTGCTCTCTGGACTTGTACATGTTTCTTAGTTGTTTTTGTGATCTTGGGCCTTGTACTTGATGCTTAACTGTGTTAGTGATCTCCAGCCTTGTACATGGGCCTTAGCTATGTTAGTGATCTCTGCTGTTGTACAGGGCACTTAGCTGTGCTAGTGATTTCTGGCCTGATACATGGTCCGTAGCTGTGTTAAGTATCTCTGGTCTTGTATATGGTCTTTAGATGTGTTAGTATTCTCTGGTCTTGTAGATGTTCTTTAGCTTTGTTAGTTATCTCTGGCCTTGTAAATGGGCCTATGGTCTTGTACATGGTCCTTAGCTGTATTAGTGAACTCTGGTCTTATACATGGTATTTAGCTATGTTATTGATCTCTGGTCTTGCAAATGGTCCTTAGCTGTGTTGGTTATCTCTGGTCTCGTACATGGGCCTTAGCTGTGTTAGTGATCTCCAGCCTTGTACAAGTTCCTTAGCTATGTTAGTGATCTCTGGTCTTGTTCATGTTCCTTAGCTGTGTTAGTGATTTCAGACCTGGTACATGGTCCGTAGCTGTGGTAAGTATCTCTGGTCTTGTACATGGTCTTTAGCAGTGTTAGTGATCAGTGGTCTTGTAGATGTTCTTTAGCTGTGTTAGTGATCTCTGGTCTTGTAGATGTTCTTTAGCTGTGTTAGTGATCTCTGGTCTTGTACATGTACCTTAGCTGTCTGTTAAAGATTCCTAAACATGAACAGATATTCCAGTGAGGTGTAGATCTTGTCTAATTGTTTGTAGCATTTTATTTTCCTTTGTGTCTGTGCCTGTGGGTATCTTTGCCTAACTTCTTTTGATAGTAAGTTAAGGTTGTGTGTTCTTGTTTCTCTGCAATTTATACGTCTAATCCTCTGGTATGTGAGTCCATGTTCAGTTCCTGGGGAGTGGTTGCCTTATGTTGGTAAGTTTGATTGTCTTTAAACTGAAAATAGGAGGCATAAAGCCATTCGAAATCGAAGAAAGGTGTGATAAATTGGAGATGTTTCTATCTCGAAATAATTCATTAATCTGCACATAGAGCAACAATGACACCATTGTGTTGCGCATAGGAGTGGAGTATGTCTATAAAGCCACAGGCAAAAATCATGTAAGCCATAGCTTGACTATTTCTGAGACCAAAGGTCTGCTGAGCCTTCTCTTTAGTGTAGAAAGTATCCCTTATTCTCGACCGGGTTATTCAAATAGATTAGAAGGTAAAAATCCTTAATCCTTAGTGATGCATTGAAACACTTTGCCAATGCAATAAATAGGCATGGAATTGGGTCCGAGTGGTGCTCTCTTTAAGGCGCTAGTGGCCAGAGTGAGATCTAATTACAGAATAAGCATTGCTCCGAGTAAAAGCTTGGAGGCCCTCAAGTTAACTCAATGTGAGTTAATGGCCTGCGCTGCAAATTCATAAATGAAACTGCTATTTAAAAAGCAATAATAGTTGCAAGTTTTCCTAAGGGTGAGGAATACTGTACAGAGAAAGTGAATCTGAATTAATTAAGTAGAATGGGAGAACAAAGCACAGGGCAGCCCTTACTCCTAATGCTAGTTGAGCAAACATTGAGCAGAATATTTTTATATTTGCAGAGTATAGTCCTCCAACAAAAGTGTCAGGTGGGGGCACTCGAGAAGCTAAGCAGGGAGGAATGTGTTTTTACTTTATGCAATAAAGGAGATGAGACCTCACCAATGATTCCTTCATTTGACATTCCCTGCTAACTCACTTATTTCTAAGGAATGTGGTTACACAGTCAATGATGTAAAGGAATTCATAGTACTGTCACAATCGTCTTCGGATTGCTACTAGATTTATTTTTTTAAATACTTTAATCAGTTTTTAGATATATGTTAAGAATACGTTTTATATTTTAAAGGAAATAATTCAAATGGTAATTAAGAAATGTGTTGTTCATGCTGTTTCTGTAGATCCCCTGGCTAGGCCAATATCAGAAACAAAATGTTAATAATAGTGAAATTGGGAACACTTTTCTGCTTTTACTGAGATGTATCCAGAATTCTCTAGTCTTTTTTCTTTATTAAGTAATGATAGCTAGCACCCTATTACTGCTGTATATGCACTGTTGTGAGCATTCCTGTGGACCTTGAGTACTTCTTTGCAAAACTGAGCGTGCATGTTTTCTGTTTGGCTAGTGTCCTCCTTGGTATAGTGATTGGTGCATGCAGCCCCAGACTTCACTGCTGGAGAGGAGTGTTGCTTTAAGAAATATTGCAGCTGGAGATTCACCAGATGTCTCACACGAATATGCCTCTTTGTTCCGCTTGCCATCACCCCGCATGTTGTTACAACGCGGTCGTTACAACGCTGTCGTTACAACGACCGCATTGTAACAACGCATACCATTACCCTGCAAGTCGTAACAACCACTTGCGGAGGGGGGCGCTGGATGTTGGAATAGTATAATTTACTATTCCAACTCCAGTCTGTGCGGACAGTAGGGAAGGTGTTGGATTTTAAATCCAACACCTTCTCCCCCCTCCGCAAGTCGTTGTTACGCCTTCCGGGGTAATGGTATGCATTGTTACAACGCGGTCGTTGTAACGACCGCGTTGTAACAAGTTGCGGGGTGACGGATTCGTAGTAAGGGCTGTTTACCGCCTCACACACTAGAACCTGGGCTGTGGAGCATTGAATGGTTGCTTTATTTTTCTTGAAACATTTCATCTCACGGTTGAAACGTGTGGAGAAGACTGATGGTTATTGATAAAGAGGTATCTTTTGTTGTGCATTTAATAGTTCTGTTATGTATTTTTTGGTTCCCACCAGTTCCTCCTGATTAGAACATGTTTTACGGGGTAGAGAGAAGTTTCCTGTCAAAAAAGTTGAAACTAGAACTGGAAACCCTTGTCCACATGAATATGAGAGGCTCACCTTCACCTGGCAGATCGATGTAATGTCTTGTTGCAAAGTGTGCTGTGTCCACCGTGTTACCCTTGATGAAGAAACATTCACCACACATGCAGGGATCCCTTTCATTGCAGCTCTTCTGGCTTCTCATCAGGTGCATAAATGCAGGCAGTAGGACCTAGGCCAACCTCTCTGTTCTTGAGCTTATTACACTGAACATTCTAGTTCACTTCATTTCTAATGCCTTTGACTTCCCTAGCAGAGTTCCTTCTTGCCCAAGAGGCAAGAATCTATAAAGAAGAAGGGGAAGGCCCAAATGACCTCATGCAACCCTGGGCATAAGATGCTTAAACATTATGAGGGGTTTCTTTTCAGAAGTATACAGAAAACGCCCCTATAGAGAAACCCCCATAATGTATAAGAGGGAACAGGGGCACCGAGAATTGTAGGGCCTGTAGGTCTCGGTAAGGGAGTGGGTGCTGTCTTTCTCCTGTAACAAGTGTGTATCACACAAGAAGTGTGTTGCCAGTATAGCGTGACCTGATGTATATAGGAATTCTTACCAGCCTGCAGCTGGAGACTGTAAGCCACCATCCTTCCTGGAGAAAGATATGGAATTTCTTAAGTGTACAAAACCGTGCTCCTTCCTCCAGCCTTCTCTCATGATTGTTGTCCTGTATGGTGACCCTCATGTAAGGCCACTTGCTGTTCTCTTGTGAAATGCACTGTGCCAGATAACCAGCTGGATTCATGCATCTCCAGTTCAACCAGATATGTGAAGAACAAGGCTAAGTCTGGGGATATTCTTCAGTGGCTCAGGATACGCCTAGTGACCAACTGTCCAGCATTCAAACTACTTCTGAGTTCTGCCCAATTCTGAGTCCGGTCTTACCAAGGCAGACCTCCATGTGGGAAACACCCTTGGGGATTTTTCATCCAAAGAGCCATCACACATTTGCCTCATTCATACAACTCGTTCCCATCTAGGCCCAGCATTCCTATCAGACCTTCCTACAGTTGCTAACAACAAATCCATTTGGGATTGTACATGGGCAACCATTGCCAAGATCAGCATCAAGAAGAGTTTGCCTACATCTCAGTGTTTCTGCTTGAAGAGGGATATAAGCCTCTGTCCGTCTGGACAACCTCAGTGACCCCAACACCTCAGCCCTACTGGAGAACCTCACCACCATCGGACTCAAACAACTGGTCACCTTCCCTACACACTCAGCAGGACACACGCTCAACCCCATCTTCTCCACAAGCAACAACGTCTCTGTCAGCCACAACTCCGAACTCCAATGGACCGACCACTTCTGCATCCACTTCTCCTTCACCAAACCCACCCAACACCACCGCGCCCACCGCTAGCTGTGCAGAAGCTGGAACAAGGTCTCCGAAGACCAACTCGCCACCGCCCTCTGCAAGACACCACCACTGACCTCCGCTGACACCAACACATCAGCACACAACCTCCACTTATGGATCTCTGACTGTGCCAACACAATGGCCCCCCTTAGGACACCCTCCGGCAAACAGCCCGCCAAGAAAGCTAACTGGTTCTCCCCTGCCCTCCAAGAGTCCAGGAGCACCTTTAGACGACTCGAGAGAAGATGGAGGAGCAGCAAGACCCCAGCCGTTTACACAGTCTTCAAAACTGCCATCCCCACACACCACCACCTCATCAGAGCCACAAAGAAAACTGCCATACAAGGAAATATCAGCGCCAATCCACGAAACAGCAAAGAACTTTTCACAATGATCAAAGAATTCGCCAAACCCAGCACAGATGCCACTGACATCCCCCCTCCCAAGCCCTTTGCGACAACCTCGCCACCTTCTTCCACCGCAAGCTCACAGACATCTACAACAGCTTTTCAACACAGGGACCACCCATCCCACCCGCAACCATTGCACCCAAATGCTCTAGATTCCAGCCGACCCTGCTCAACTAGACGACCCTCACCACCGATGACACCTTATGGATCATGAAGACCACCCACTCTCGAGCCCCCTTGGAACCCTGCCTTCACCACATCTTCAACCGAGATAGCACCATCATCGCCCCCGAACTCTGCTGCACCATCACCTGCTCCATCAAATCCACCAACTTCCCTGAAGACTGGAAACACACAGAGATCAACCCTCTGCTGAAAAAACCCTCTGCCGACCCAACAGACCTCAAGAATTACAGACCCATCTCTCTGCTCCCCTTCCCAGCCAAAGTCATCGAGAAGGCCATCAACGTCCAACTCACCAAATTCATCGAAACAAACCACATCTTGGACACGTCCCAATCAGGCTTCAGAAGCAACCACAGCATCAAGACTGCACCGCTACAATCGACACCTGGAATCTCCTCAACCAAGGCGAAACCGCAGCCCTCATCCTCCTGGACCTCTCTGCCGCTTTCGACACCGTCTCCCACCACACCCTCTATGCAATACTCCATGGTGCGAGCATCCACTGCAAAAGAGTGGATCTTCTCCTTCCTCACTGGCCGAACCCAGAGAGTCAGGCTCCCAACGTTCTCCTTAAACCTACAGAGATTAGCTGCGGAGTCCCTCAGGGCTCCTCCCTGAGCCCCACCCTCTTCAACATCTACATGGCCCAGCTGGCTGCCATAATCAGAAACCACAGACTAAACGTCGTCTCCTATGCTGACAACACCCAGCTGATTGTCTCCCTCACCGATGAATCTACAGCCGCAAAGAACAACTTCCACAACGGGATGAAGGCAGTCACCACCTGGATGAAGGACAGCTGCCTCAAACTCAACTCCGACAAAACCGAAGTCCTCATCCTGGAAACCACCCCTTCCCCCTGGGACAACTCCTGGTAGCCTGCAGCACTCGTAGCACCCCCCCCCCACACCCACCGACCATGCACATAACCTCGGCATCATCCTTGACTCCTCGCTCTCAATGAACTGCTAAATCTACGCCGTCTCATCCTCCTGCTTTCACACGCTCTGCCTGGTTCAAAAGATTTTTAAGTGGATCCCCACTGAGTCCAGAAGAACGGTCACCCAGGCGCTCCTCAGCAGCATACTCGACTATGGCAACACACTCTATGCCAGCACCACCCAGCAACTGCAAAAGAAATTGCAAAGAATCAAGAATGCCACTGTGAGACTTATCCTGGACATCCCCCACTGCAGCCACATCGTCCATCACCTGAGAAACCTTCACTGGCTCCCGATCAACAAGAGAATCACCTTCAAGCTACTCACGCATGCCTACAAGGCCCTCCACAACATAGGACCTGCATACCTCAACCACCACCTCTCCTTCTACTCCCACCAGACACCTCCGCTCCACCAACCGGGCCATGGCCACTATACCACGTATCACAAGACCACAGCCGGAGGAAGATCGGGCTCCTACCTCGCTGAAAAGACCTGGAACTCTCTTCCTCTACATCTCAGGCAATCACCCTCACTGCTTCAATTCAGGAAGGACCGCAAGACCTGGCTCTTCGATTGAACTGCAGAACCCACCCCCCAGTGCCTTGAGACCCTCACGGGTGATTAGCTGTGCTTTATAAGAACCCTGATTGATTGATTGATTGATTTATTGAGCCTGGGATAGCTTCTCCATCTGCCACTGGGGAGTAGCTTTTCAACATAAAAACATAAGGAGGCTGATTCACAAAAGTATTTATGGGTACAGGAAGTAGCATTTCAGGAGTACTATTTTATGTACTCTTATATGCCTTTGTGAATCATCACAGAAACGTCCAACTCCCTATTAGTGAAAGTGCAAAAGGGGCACAATCATTTCCTTTTCATTAAGAGTTGTATATTCCCTGATTATTCCCACTGTATTCCCATTTTAGATGTTTTGAGGCCAATTCACAAAGGCATGTGTGACTACGGAAGTATTACTTTACGTACTTTAAAATTCCTTTTTGTGCCACCTTGGTATGCAAAACAGAAGGTACTTTTAGGGTTGCAGTGAATTTCTGGGTTAATAGTTGCCAAGAAGGATTTTTTTGTCCTTTTGATATACAGTTATGTAATATGTACCTGTACAGTTTACTAACATTCCAAATAAAGTGTTCCTTTAGATGCTCTAAACAGGCTTGTTTTTGGGATAGTGACTCCACACCTTTAGGACACTCCAGTCTGAACTAAAAGGACACACTACCTCAGTACGAGAACACATGCCTCTAGAGACATGTTTCTATGTTGCTGGGGCTCATTTCTGAGATGCATCTTAAGTTCTATGGCACAGTGAGCTATGGGACCCCCTTCTGGTAATAGATTTCTCACTTTGGGACACTCATATAATACTGATTCTGCCTCAGCCTCATCAATTTTGCAGCAAGGTTATCAAGAAATCTCCTGAACACCACAGAGGGTCGTCTGGTTCTCACTGATGGAGAGGGACAGTACACTGAGAAGGTCTGTGGAGCAGATGTGGAAATCATCATAAAGGTGCAAGAGCTTTCATCTGTAGATATTCCAACTTAGAGGTCAAGAGGCTTCATGAGGTGTCAACGATTGTGGAATCAGTGGTATAATGTACACTTGAAGTGGAACTGGCTCCCCAATCCAACTACACATGGAGACCGTCAGCCTTAATCACAGGTGCAAACCACCCAAATGCGCTACCTTAGAGAGCCATCTGTAATAACCTACTTCCCAGCCAAGAAAAACAGCAACACACGATTAAGGCTCTATCTGAGCTGAAATGAGTTGGATCCATTACCCACGATTGAATACATTCCTTTTACTACTGCACCTGGTTTGCATGCGTTTTATTGCAGAGGAGCGGTAGCTTGGACTATATATGTGGATGTCTTAAGCCCTCTCACATGCACCGCCGCGACAGGACAAGAACTGTCAGGAATCGGGAAAATACAAGCGCTCAACAAGTGAAAGTGTAGTATTATTTATAACACCCAGGGCCGGCTTTACAGCGGTGGACTGGTGTGGGTGCACTGGGCGCTGAACTGGAGGGGGGGCTCTGACGTCAGGGGGGGTGCTGTGTTTAGCAATAACATACGATTTAAAAGCACCTGCTACAGAGGTCTTTGTGCATCCAGCATTCAGTCAGCAATAAAAATGTCAAGATAACTTTTGTGATTAATGTTCCTGATAGAGAGTTCGGAGTTTTGTCTAGAGGCAGTTTTAAATCGCCGTAAAGTAGCGTAGAGGGTTAATATGCCTGCTGCAAAGAACAGATCTGTATTTTATTTGGATAGCTGAGTGAATTAGTGAAGCCAGCCTTTACCAGCACTTTAAAACAAATGAAATGTATGTGAGAGGAGGGCTATGGAGAGATGAGGGGCACTTTTGCCGGGTGGTAGTGAGGGAATCCAAGAAGGACGTCATGGAGAGGCCAAAAAAGATTGTCACACTAGGTGCCACAAGCGATAAGACTGGCCCTGATTACACCTTTGTCCCTCGTCTCTGTCCCAGTCCTTACATTGTGAGGTTTGCCTCATTACACTAATACTTATAGCAATTGCCTAACTGAGGCAAACAAAGGAAGCACATGGAGATGATGGATGGAGCGCTGAAATTTTCAGACACTCACCCCCAGTCACACATCTGGGTTGAATCCATCATCGTTCTTTAGCTCACTTCGACACCCAAGTTCAGACCCAGCTATATGCAAATCAGTCTTGACCCTGTGCCTCATGGGAACACCTCAGACCAGACTGCCAAGCCAGGTCTTCCCTGGACCGGAAACAAGCATCCTGGGACCGGTTTCTAGTAACACCCCTCATCAGCCAGACTAGCTTTAATCCAGTGGCAAAGTGAGCAAGGGACCCACGCCTGGGCATAACCTGCCAACTTAGGGCAAAATAAGCAAACACAAGGAGGTGATGGACGGAGCGCTGAAACTTTTCAGACACTCACCCCCAGTCACAGATCTGGGTTGAATGTATCATCATTCTTTGGCTCACTTCGCCAGCCCAGTTCAGACCCAGCTATGTGCAAATCAGTCTTGACCCTGTGCCTCATGGGAACAGTCCAGACCGAACTGCCAAGCCAGGTCTTCCCTTGACCGGAAACAAGCATCCTGGGACCAGTTTCGGGGTAACACCCCTCATCAGCCAGTCTAGCTTGAATCCAGTGGCAAAGGGAGCAAGGGTCCCACGTCTGGGCATAACCTGCCAACTTAGGGCAAACAAAGCAAACACAAGGAGATGATGGACGGGGCACTGAAACTTTTCAGACACTCACCCACAGTCACAGATCTGGGTTGAATCAATCATCGTTCCTTAGCTCACTTCGCCACCCCAGTTCAGACCCAGCTATGTGCAAATCAGTCTTGACCCTTCGCCTCATGGGAACAGTCCAGACCGAACTGCCAAGCCAGGTCTTCCCTGGACCGGAAGCAAGCATTCTGGGACTCGTTTTGGGGTAGCACCCCTCATCAGCCAGGCTAGCTTGAATCCAGTGGCAAAGTGAGCAAGAGACACACATCTGGGCATAACCTGCCCACTTAGGGCAAACAAAGGAAGCACAAGGAGATGATGGATGGAGCGCTGAAATTTCCAGACACTCATCCCCAGTCACAGATCTGGGTTGAATCTATCATCATTCTTTGGCTCACTTCGGCACCCCAGTTCAGACCCAGCTATGTGCAAATCAGTCTTGACCCTTGCCTCATGGAAACAGTCCAGACCGAATTGCCAAGCCAGGTCTTTCCTGGACCGGAAACAAGCATCCTGGGACCGGTTTCGGGGTAACACCCCTCATCAGCGAGGCTAGCTTGAATCCAGTGGCAAAGTGAGCAAGGGTCCCACATCTGGGCATAACCTGCCAACTTAGGGCAAACAAAGCAAACACACGGAGATGATGGACGGGGCACTGAAACTTTTCAGACACTCACCCCCCAGTCACAGATCTGGGTTGAATCAATCATCGTTCCTTAGCTCACTTCGCCACCCCAGTTCAGACCCAGCTATGTGCAAATCAGTCTTGACCCTGTGCCTCATGGGAACAGTCCAGACCGAACTGCCAAGCAAGGTTTTTCCTGGACCCGAAACAAGCATCCTGGGACCGGTTTCCGGGTAACACCCCTCATCGGCCAGGCTAGCTTGAATCCAGTGGCAAAGTGAGCAAGGGTCCCACGTCTGGGCAAAACCTGCCAACTTAGGGCAAACAAAGCAAACACAAGGAGATGATGGACGGAGCGCTGAAACTTTTCAGACACTCACCCCCAGTCACAGATCTGGGTTGAATCAATCATCGTTCTTTAGCTCACTTTGCCACCCCAGTTCAGACCCAGCTATATGCGAATCAGTCTTGATCCTGTGCCTCATGGGAACAGTCCAGACCGAACTGCCAAGCCAGGTCTTCCCTGGACTGGAAACAAGCATCCTGGGACCGGTTTCGGGGTAACACCCCTCATCAGCCATGGATCCAGTGGCAAAGTGAGCAAGGTACCCACGTCTGAGCATACCCTGCCAACTTAGGGCAAACAAAGCAAACGCAAGGAGATGATGGACGGAGCGCTGGAACTTTTCAAACACTCACCCCAGTCACAGATCTGGGTTGAATCCATCATCATTCTTTAGCTCACTTCACCACCCCAGTTGAGACCCCGCTATATGCAAATCAGTCTTTACCCTGTGCCTCATGGGAACAGTCCAGACCAAATTGCCAAGCCGGTCTTCCCTGGACCGGAAGCAAGCATCCTGGGACCGGTTTTGGGGTAACACCCCTCATCAGCCAGGCTAGCTTGAATCCAGTGGCAAAGTGAGCAAGGGTCCCACGTCTGGGCAAAACCTGCCAACTTAGGGCAAACAAAGCAAACACAAGGAGATGATGGACGGGGCGCTGAAACTTTTCAGACACTCACCCCCAGTCACAGATCTGGGTTGAATCAATCATCGTTCTTTAGCTCACTTCGCCACCCCAGATCACACCCAGCTATATGCTAATAAGTCTTGACCCTGTGCCTCATGGAAGCAGCCCAGACAGAACTGCCAAGCCAGGTCTTCCCTTGACCGGAAACAAGCATCCTAGGACCGGTTTTGGGGTAACACCCCTCATCAGCCAGTCTAGCTTGAATCCAGTGGCAAAGGGAGCAAGGGTCCCACGTCTGGGCATAACCTGCCAACTTAGGGCAAACAAAGCAAACACAAGGAGATGATGGACGGGGCACTGAAACTTTTCAGACACTCACCCACAGTCACAGATCTGGGATGAATCAATCATCGTTCTTTAGCTCACTTCGCCACCCCAGTTCAGACCCAGCTATGTGCAAATGAATCTTGACCCTGTGCCTCATGGGAACAGTCCAGACCGAACTGCCAAGCCAGGTCTTCCCTGGACCGGAAACAAGCATCCTGGGACCGGTTTCGGGTAACACCCCTCATCGGCCAGGCTAGCTTGAATCCAGTGGCAAAGTGAGCAAGGGTCCCACATCTGGGCATAACCTGCCAACTTAGGGCAAACAAAGCAAACACAAGGAGATGATGGATGGGGCGCTGAAACTTTTCAGACACTCACCCCCAGTCACAGATCTGGGTTGAATCAATCATCGTTCTTTAGCTCACTTCGCCACCCCAGATCACACCCAGCTATATGCTAATAAGTCTTGACCCTGTGCCTCATGGAAGCAGCCCAGACAGAACTGCCAAGCCAGGTCTTCCCTTGACCGGAAACAAGCATCCTAGGACCGGTTTTGGGGTAACACCCCTCATCAGCCAGTCTAGCTTGAATCCAGTGGCAAAGGGAGCAAGGGTCCCACGTCTGGGCATAACCTGCCAACTTAGGGCAAACAAAGCAAACACAAGGAGATGATGGACGGGGCACTGAAACTTTTCAGACACTCACCCACAGTCACAGATCTGGGATGAATCAATCATCGTTCTTTAGCTCACTTCGCCACCCCAGTTCAGACCCAGCTATGTGCAAATCAGTCTTGACCCTGTGCCTCATGGGAACAGTCCAGACCGAACTGCCAAGCCAGGTCTTCCCTCGACCGGAAACAAGCATCCTGGGACCGGTTTCGGGTAACACCCCTCATCAGCCAGGCTAGCTTGAATCCAGTGGCAAAGTGAGCATGGGACCCACGTATGGGCATACCCTGCCAACTTAGGGCAAACAAAGCAAACGCAAGGAGATGACGGACGGAGAGCTGAAACTTTTCAAACACTCACACCCAGTCACAGATCTGGGTTGAATCCATCATCATTCTTTAGCTCACTTTGCCACCCCAGTTGAGACCCCGCTACTTGCAAATTTGTCTTGACCCTGTCCCTCATGGGAACATTCCAGACCGAACTGCCAAGCCAGGTCTTCCCTGGACCAGAAACAAGCATCCTGGGACCGGTTTTGGGGTAACACCCCTCATCAGCCAGGCTAGCTTCAATCCAGTGGCAAAGTGAGCAAGAGACCCACGTCTGGGCATAACCTGCCCACTTACGGCAAACAAAAGGAGATGATGGACAGAGCGCTGAAACTTTTCAGACACTTGCTCCCAGTCACAGATCTGGGTTGAATCCATCATCGTTCTTTAGCTCACTTCGCCACCCCAGTTATATGCAAATAAGTCTTGACCCTGTGCCTCATGGAAACAGCCCAGACGGAACTGCCAAGCCAGGTCTTCCCTGGACTGGAAACAAGCATCCTGGGACCGGTTTTGGGGTAACACCCCTCATCAACCCGCCTAGCTTGAATCAAGTGGCAAAGTGAGCAAGGGACCCACGTCTGGGCATACCCTGCCAACTAAGGGCAAACAAAGGAAGCACAAGGAGATGATGGATGGAGCGCTGAAATTTTCAGACACTCACCCCAGTCACACATCTGGGTTGAATCCATCATCATTCTTTAGCTCACTTTGCCACCCCAGTTGAGACCCCACTATATGCAAATCAGTCTTGACCCTGTGCCTCATGGGAACAGTCCAGACCAAACTGCCAAGCCAGGTCTTCCCTGGACCGGAAACAAGCATCCTGGGACTGGTTTCGGGTAACACCCCTCATCGGCCAGGCTAGCTTGAATCCAGTGGCAAAGTGAGCATGGGACCCACGTATGGGCATACCCTGCCAACTTAGGGCAAACAAAGGAAGCTCAAGGAGATGATGGATGGAGCGCTGAAATTTTCAGACACTCACCCCCAGTCACACATCTGGGTTGAATCCATCATCATTCTTTAGCTCACTTCGCCACCCCAGTTCAGACCCAGCTATGTGCAAATCAGTCTTGACCCTGTGCCTCATGGGAACAGTCCAGACCGAACTGCCAAGCCAGGCCTTCCCTGATCCAGAAACAAGCATCCTGGGACAGGTTTCGGGGTAACACCCATCATCAGCCAGGCTAGCTTGAATCTAGTGGCAAAGTGAGCAAGGAATCCACGTCTGAGCATGTCCTGCCAACTTAGAGCAAACAAAAGGAGATGATGGACGGAGCGCTGAAACTTTCAGACACTCACCCCCAGTCACAGATCTGGGTTGAATCCATCATCGTTCTTTAGCTCACTTCGCCACCTCACTTCAGACCCAGCTATATGCAAATAAGTCTTGACCATGTGCATTATAGGAACATCCCAGACGGAACTGCCAAGCCATGTCTTCCCTTGACCGGAAACAAGCATCCTAAGACCTGTTTCGGGGTAACACCCCTCATCAGCCAGGCTCGCTTGAATCCAGTGGCAAAGTGAGGAAGGGACCCACGTCTAGGCCTGGGCGTAGTTCGCAGAGTTTTGCTATGCGGAACTCCGTGAAGTTACAAAAAAACTCTGCGAAGTTCCGCGAGTGGCGGAGTGCAGTGCGAACTGCAGTTTGTGCTGGTATTCCTGCCGCTCGGTTCGAAATTCTACCCGAGTGGCAGCTCGCGCACTTAGATTGCGAACTTACCGTTCGCGATCGCGAGCGGGGAAAAAACTCTGCTGCACATCGCAAAGCGGAGTTTTCTGCACTCCGTGAGCTCCGCGGAGTGCAGAAAACTCCGCAAACTCCACGAACAGAGCGAAGTTCACCGCCCAGGCCTACCCACGTCCCTTGCCAACTTAGGGCAAAGAAAGGAAGCACAAGGAGATGATGGATGGAGTGCTGAAATTTTCAGACACTCACCCCCAGTCACACATCTGGGTTGGATCCATCATCATTCTTTAGCTCACTTCGCTACCCCAGTTCAGACCCAGCTATATGCAAATCAGTCTTGACCCTGTGCCTCATGGAAACAGCCCAGACGGAACTGCCAAGCCAGGTCTTCCCTTGACCAGAAACAAGCATCCTAGGACCGTTTTCGGGGTAACACCCCTCATCAGCCAGGCTAGCTTGAATCCAATGGCAAAGTGAGCAAGGGACCCATGTCTGGGCATACCCTGCCAACTTAGGGGAAACAAAGCGAACACAAAAGAATTAAAACATTATTTAGGTCATGGATGGCATTGTATTAAATTACAAAATGTGTTTTTTGGGGGTATTTTGTGTTTTGCTTCTGCAAACAGTGTATAGGTGGGGTAATATATTTGCCTTTTGAGGATGTGTGTTGTACATTTTTTTAGCCCAGTTAATTTTTGATTTTGGCATTGCTGAATTAATGCTGTTTTCACCTGTGTTACCATGCCTCCTTTGTCTGGCCAGTGTGTGAGTGTGTTTGCCATAGGCCACCATTTATGTTTTTTTCCCATGCCATGTGGCCAGGGGCCATTTTTTATAGTCAGTGTCCATAGGCCTGCATGTGTTCTTTGTTTTCCATGCCTCCTGCTCGTTGTTTGACCATGTGGCTGGTTGGCCATTTTGTGTAGGCAGCCAGTGTGCTTTTGCCATAGGCCTGCTTGTGTTTTTTGTTGTGGCCATGCCTCCTTGCTGGTTGTTCTTGTTATTTGACCATGTGGCTGGCAGCCATTTTGTGTAGCCAACCAGTGTGCTTTTGCCATAGGCCTGCATGTGTTCTTTGTTGTGGCAATGCCTCCTTGCTTGTTGTTTGACCATGTAGCCATTTTGTACAACCATCCTTTTTTTCAGTTTTCAAAGCCATTTTTTGTGTTGAGGCTTAAGACTTTTTGTTTGTGCTCATTTCTTTTTTTTTTTACTTTTCTCTGATATAAGTTTAATAATATGCTTGAGGCCTAGTAGCTCAATGCTCATACTAAATGTACAATGTTTTATATTATTATATTTTTTTTTTGTATTTTTCATCTGCACCACTCGTTGCCTCCCAAATCCCAATGGGGTTCTCATGGTAGTCCCCTGGTACATCAGCAATTATATTTTCTGTATTTTTATTTATTTTTGATAATTTTTTTCCACAGACTTTTTTAAAACTTAAAAAAATTTTTTTTACATCAATTAAAAAAATTACATTGTATTGCATTCATTTTTTGTAGTATATTTTTATTTTTTGTGAATTTTCTTTTTCACATTTTCCCAGCATCCATCAACCCCCTTTCTGCCATAGTTAAACAGCCGTGCAACAGCATTCATTTTCTAAGGATTACTCCATTGTCGCCTGCACCTCCCTGAGTGCCACATCCCAACTTGATGCACATAAAGCAAACCGTTACATGTGTATGTTCTTGCTCTTTCTTATCCTTCCTGATTACAAATGAAAGTTTATGTTGATGTGGTTTTACTTTTGAACAGATACACTGTATTGTTGTTAATTATTTATAACTTAAGTAGCCACACTAAATGATGCTGTTTGTACTACTAATTCAAACTGCAACAATGCCACGTTTCACTGATATTCTTCTTGCTTGTTTGCTTTTAGGTGCAAAAGAAAAGAGACATCACCCACAGTACTGCCAGACAGAAGGCCTGTCACGTGATGCGTGACCACCCAACACGGACATCTCTTCAGCTTGTGTAGGTAAGTGCCACTGCCAACTGACAGCTTTAAGATAACCCCAATGAAAGGTGCTACCAAGAAAGTGGCAAGTGATAAGAAGGAGCATGCCACCACAGGTATGTCACCCCAGACATTTTTCGGGCAACATCATGTGCCTGCCGTAGCAGCCTCCGGGGAGCAAGCTGGGAGCAGAACTCCCGCAATAACGGCAACAACGACGATCAGTGACGTTGAATTGGAGTCATCTCTTTCGAAAAGTAATACCCAATCGTTGCAGTAAACTCAGCTAAGTGGACACCAACACCTGCAGCCAGCAATAGTAGTTCCTCCCAAAGAAGGAACACTTCAGGATATTGAGCTCCATGCTGAAGAACTAGAAGAAGCCCCTGTTTCAGAAGATCCATTGTCTTCCAGATCTCCAGCAATAAAAAGGAAGGGTACTCTATCGTCTTCTTCTCCAAGCCCCCCTTCTGATGATCAGGACTCCACTTGGATCCCACCTCAGTCTGAGACACACCAGGAGAGAATAGGGAACAGTTCCTGAAAGCCTTAGAGTTATGGATGAAGAAGAGGAGGACGACAACACAGTCATCATGGATGTTCGTCCAGCCCCAGAGCAGACCGACGTTACCCCATCTCAACCTGCTCTGAGGGATGTGGCACAGATACCACCACCACCAGCTTCCATGTTTGCAAGGCCCCTCTGACATACATCCACAACTATCTCAGTAGACACAGCAGAGAGGCAAATGTCAAAACACCCACCTACCACCACTTCTTCAGACATTGGCATTGGCACCAATGTCAGAAAGTAGACCTCCCCAGTTTGGGACTTCTTTACGGTTAGCAAGCAGGATGCGAACATTGCTATATGCTCCGTTTGCAATGTATGTGTTAGTTGAGGTAAGCTTGGTAGAAACTATGGTACCAGAGGCCAAACAACCCATTTGAGAAAATACCATGCAATCCTCTGGAAGCCGCACCTTTGCAAAAAAACTGCAAGTGGTGTTGGTGAAGGTGGTGAGAGCAGGGAATCTGCTCCGATCATGGTGGAAGGTGAAGGTGACGAAGAGACTGACATTTTTGTTACACAAATCAGCCCTGTCCCCAGCAGTGCAGAAGAATCACCCACATCAGCAACATCGCAATGGCACAAGACTCAGATACATGCAAGAGCATACAGTGACTGCCCTGCTGAGATGCACATTAAGTCTACCACCTTTTTCTCTCAAGAAGTCGCCTGCATCAGTGGCACCAGAAAATAAATATTCCACGCTACTATTCCTGGCATGTTTAGGCAGGATGGGCACTACGAATGCAACCACGCAACGGAAGGTTTGTACAACGGGAAGCTGGCTAAAATGTTAACACTGAACCTCCTCCCTTTTTCTTTTGTGGAAGGAGTGGGCTTTCTAGAATTTGTGGGGGCCTGAAATGGAAGTTTCCAAGCCAGACCTATTTTGCCAGAGTTGCTGTTCCAGCGCTACATCACGATGTGCTGGAATTGGTTGGACAAGCTTTGCAGCAAAGTGCTATTGTCACTGTCCACCTGACATTAGACATGTGGACCATTTGCCAAGCCACTGATTACATGGGCATCACTGCACACTGGATCTCTATTGTGGGGGTTAGAGAAATGATATCTGCAGGTGTTGACACTGCTGAAATTTTTAATGCTGCTCATAAGCATGCAACAGTTGCCATGTTCACCATGGTAAAAATCCATACAGCTGCAAACATCTTGGATGACTTTAACAACAAGGTCTCTGAATGGCTGTGACCCATAGGGCTTAACACTGGATTTGTTGCCACGGACAATGGCAGTAATATAGTTAAGGCCATGTCAGAGGGTGTCTATTTCAGGGTCCTGTGTTTGGCGCACTGCATTAACATCATTGTACAGGACTTTCTAAAAAAAACAAGACTGAGTCAGCAACTTACTGTCCACTTGCGAGGAATCTGCACTCATTTCAGTCAATATTTTAAAGCCCAGAAGCAGTTGAAGATCATTCGGCATGAAAATAGAATGCCAGTAAAAGCAGTCATGCAGGAGGTGCCAACACGTTGGATCTCGACTTATTACATGTTGCAATGTCTGTTTGAGCAGTACAGACCGATCAATGAATGTGTCATGTAAAGAAGGGATGCAACTGTGAATGGCATGATCATTGAGATGAACCAATGGGGCCTAGTCAAATGTCTGACAGAGATGCTGCTTCAGCTTCAGGATTTCACACTGGAAGTCAGCAAGGAAGATAGTACCATGGGCCAAGCAATCCGGTTGTTACATATGCTACAGGAACAGCTAAAGGAGCTGTCTGAAATGTATGCAGGTGTGCACAAAAAAGATGTGCATGAGTTAGTGGAGAGTTTAATCCTTCACTTGGCTGTTAATACAAGGATGCAAAAAGACATTGTGTCAGACACACATTACATCTGTGCCACAATTCTTGATCCATGGTACAAACAATTACTGGCCATTTTCATTCCTTTTTCAGAAGTGGATGTTGCAAACTACAAGACATGGATTACTGAGCTAGAAAAAGAACTGCTGGGAATTAGAGGCCCACTCCCGGGCAGAAGTTCTTGGGAGCAGCCGTCAACTTCCATAGAGCCTGAAAGCAGTGCTGTTGGCTCACAACAGCCAAAACCAACAACAAGAATACCAGCAACAAGAACAACAACAGGAACAGGTGCATTGGCCCCAAAATCTGCATTTGATTGGTTTCTGAAGGCAGGGCTTACTTCCAGTGCAGAGGCGAAGGCAAAAGAGGTTGAGCAAGTGGGAGCACCAATGACTATTGAGAGATTGGTCCAGGCCTATCTGGATAACCCAACAGAGGTCTATCTGGATCAAAACCCATTGGTGTATTGGTATGGGAAGAGGCATCATGATGATCATCATAGGCTATAGCTCTGCCCCTCTAGTACGAAAAGGTTTTGACTGGCTTCACTACCTGGCTTTGCCCAGAGTGCTACTTTTTGTTAGAAAATACTACAGTGCTAACCGAACCATAGTGATGGATTGTGGTTGTATTTTTTTTTATTTAAAAAATTAAGGTGAGGGATATCTGGCATCTAAAAAATGGGCAATGTTTTTTTTCTAGCCACACTGACCACCTGTGCCTCCGGCTCAAGTGCTGCTGCAAGAGGAGGAGAGTCAGTTGGAGGGGGAGAAGCAGGGACTGGTGGTGGTAAGTCACATTGCTTGCTTATTGACCATGACTATTATATTCACTAGCTATAAGTGTGTTGTTGTGATTGTGAAGCCCCTGCTTTGCCTCTTCTATCTGCAACTCAACAAAAGCTCATATAATAAGTGCTCAAAATAATGGCTTGTGGGAAACTGGAAAGAACAGAAGGATAAAAGAAAGGATGGGTGAAATGGTATATGAGTGAAAGGATGCGTGGGTGGATGAAAGGGTGCATGGGTGGGTATTGGATAAAAGGATAGATGGGTGAAAGGATGGTTGAAAGAAAGTGTGGATACTGAATGGATGGATAATGGATTGGAAATTTTGAGGAAAGACTGGATGAGAGAAAGTAAAACTTAAATCATGGTGGCTATGGGTGAATATAGAAGAATGAAAGAATGAATGAATAATTGGCTTACTGGGATGAATGAGCGAGGGAGCTCTTCTGGAGAGGGGCATTCTGCTCACCTACGTTGCTTACTTTGCTTTATGATTATCAAAGCTATGGTTCAAAGTATGGGGTATTTAAAAAAAAAACAATTCTCTCTTGACTCAGTTTATCTATTAAGCGAGGCCGATATGTATCCCACCTATCATCATTCATCACCCCCGTCCCTGCCTATGGCATTTGACCACCCATGACCCAAGTACAGTATGGTTCAATTTTGTGGCTGCAGTGTTGGCTGTGCAGTATGAATCTGATTTAGTTGATGCAGTATTTAAAGATTTCTTAATGCATTGCAAACCGAACACACAAGGTATGTTTCCCTTCAGCCACTCAGTCACCTCATAGTACTTCACTCCTTTTGTCTGTCCTGAGTTCTTCCTTCCCAGCCTACCAAAAAATTGAAAAATCCATTCTTGGTAGGTGCCACGTTTATGGCCATGTGAAGTGATTCCAAAATATATTTCATGGTTTCCCATAACAGATTTATATTTTGCCAGCTCTGTTTTTTCCCTTTCGACTTTCATCAACTACAGTGACTAAATTGTGCAAAGCTTAATAGCCACATGGCAAATCGATAATCAGTGACACCCCTCTATTCTATATCAAAAGCTCTACCTACTAGCCTAATCCCTTTACCTTACCCTTCAGTAGAGTAAGTCAAGTTTCCTTTCCTTACTGCCCAGGGAATTAATTTGTTGGATATAATTTCTGGTGGTGGGCGAGGCCAGTGAGTAAAGTGGTGCCTGATTTGATTTCAGCGTCAATTTTGGCATATGGGATACTCTGTGATGAATGTGCCAAATACAATCTATTTAGTCCGCTCCTTTCCCTGTAGTGCAGTGCATCATTTTTCCCAATGTCTACTTATGGCAGAAAGGATAATAATATTCACATTTTTTATACATGAGGTGTGTGACGTAGTATCTTATTTATAATTAATTTGCCTTTTTGAGATAAGGATCGAAAGTGAAAGTCATTTGGACAAGAGCAGGGCCATTGGAATTAAAGATAGATAATTGTCAACTACAGCTGCAGATAGTAGAAAAGTACCCGACGCGCTGGCTAGCATGCTTCCATTAATTTAGCACACCACAACTTGTACTCCATAGTGCATAATGCCTTAGTCATTAATGAGAGGTAATTTATTTTTATTTTTCCACTCATAGTGTCTGTTTAGTTACTAGAAAAGCCTTTAAAAGAAAAAGAAATCAAATCGCTATTTTTTAATCTGGTGGTATTCCACCTTAATACTTTTCTGCCAGACAGTCAGAGTGCTTTTTATATGCGAGGCATGTGTGGGTAAAACAGAAAATTGGCCTTGTGGCTCTCCTAATCCTAATCACATCAAATTCAAATGTCACTAGTGGACCAGCAATGTACTGCTACTGTGCCACCCACTAATATTAAACAGTTGTTTGCACAGAGCATTATTTACAATTTCTCTTGTTTTCTTTTTGTTTTTTTTTATATAGATAATCCTGCTGGTCTACCCGTACCACCCAACAGGCATGAGATAGCAGCCTGTCTGCTGTGGCAGAGGCTGGACCTGATCCAGCAGGAATATCGGTGGCTGGTGGACCATGCAGATGAGGAAGAAGAGGCTGTAACATCTGCCTCTCAGCTGGGCCCGAGTTCAGCCAGTCAGCCACAGCCTTCAGCCCCTGTCCATCCTATCATTGGCACTGCTGCCAGTCAAGTGCCCTAACTGGAATTTCTGCTACCCCCTCCTACTCTAACACAACAGGAGATTGCTGCAGCTGGACCACATGGAGAGCCGCCTGGACAGGTTCGAGCGGAGCCTGGACCAGCTCAGACCCAAATCAACAATGCCCTCTTCTAACCATTTTTTAAAAAACAATTTGGTGGGAGGAACTTGTTGTGGGTGGAGAGGGTGAAAAGGGAGTTTGGACTGGGTTATTTGTTGGACATTTGGACATTGGTTGTTGAATGGGGAAGAGAAGGCCTGTGGATTGTAAAACAGAAACAATATTGTAGAGTCAAGGAGAAGGACAGAAGGTCAGCTTCAGGAGGAGTGTACCAAGAAGACTCATAGGTAGAGTGCAATCATTCATTTTATGACCCGTGTGATCAATTAAGTGAGAGCAATTACAACAACCAACAATCGCAGACAAGTGGATGCATGTACCGGGCTGATCAATCTCGCAATTGTCATGTAGCCTAGCAAGTGAATAATGTGATGATGTGACATAATCACATGTTTGTCTCTAGTTACCTATAACAACAGGCCCCCCACCCAAACACATAGTTTCAAATCTGAGCCAACAAGCACACACTCAGCAGCTTTGCATTTCCTAAATCAACGCACCTCTCGCCAGTCCACAGAGTTGAGTAGGCCTCTTAGAGTCATCATCACCATGTTGGTTTCCCTTAAGTAGTTGATAACTTCCTTCTTCTGGCAGTGGTTGAGATAGTCCCGCCCTGCGTTCTTCCATCATCTTCCTGACTCCAAGTAACAAATATGTCCAACTCTGTTCTGGTTCCCGACCCAAATGAGAGAGATTGACCTGTAGTGTAATACTATTGATGAACAACAAGAGACACATTGAGTAATTTTGTTTGTGTAGATATGTGTTTGTTTGCTAAAAGGACTGGCCCAGTCTTTGAGGAGTGTGAACCAGAAAACAAAGCTGTGTGGACCCGGCAAACAAATCTCGCTAAGTGCCAAAGGGGATGGCAACAATCTCCTTCAGGAAAAAAATGATCACCCATTAGGCCACCAACATTGTAAATCATCAGAAACACAATCAAGCTTACAAATTATATTTGAACACCATCACCCACCCTCACTGTCTGCCACCACATGAATCATCTCAACACTCACAATCACTCATATATCACTCATTGGTGCATTACTTACCTTTTCCAATTCAAGCTCGGTGGTACATTGCTGATCCTCTTTGATTCACACAACACACATTGGCCAGTCTTGTAAATCAAATATTCTGAGGCGGTCTTGCTAGGGGATGAAAAATGATAGGCACAGGATGAAGGCAGGCATTGTTTGAAGGGAATGGGGGGGGCTTCTTCACTGCACACTGGTCCAACTCCAATCTGGTCATACATGTGTCTAAAACGGTGGGACTGCAGTAGTCAGTCAGACACAAACAAACAAAATAATATAATGTTCCCCAAGCTATAATCCTTTTTTAAAAATGTATTTTTATCAAAGCGGTTTGGCAATGGAAAGTTTAGGGTAACCCAGGCCTACTCAGTAGTCAGGGAAGTAGAGTTTGTCCTCAAACTCAGACGTTGGTCAGCTAACACACTACCATGACCTAAGCCTGACCAATCACCCTCATCCTCCTCCTGTCATACTTCAGGTATGGTGTAATTCGGTGGACTAAAGTGCTGATTCATTTTGATCATGGTTGATCTCTCGACATTTTTTTTAGGGCAAGAGACTGGTCCTTCTCACTGTGACAACTGCACCAGCTGCACTGAACAAATGCTCAGCAGACACACTGGCCAACGGACAAGCCAGATATTATTGCCAGCCTGCTGAGCACTGGCCATTGGTGCCTCTTCCCATACCAATACACCAATGGGTTTTGATCCAGATAGACCTCTGTTGGGTCATCCAGATAGGCCTAGACCATCCTCTCAGTAGTTATGGGTGCTCTAACTTGCTCAACCTATTTTGCCTTCACCTCTGCACTAGACTGAAGCCCTGCCTTTAGAAACCAATCAAGTGCAGTTTTGGGGCCAAAGCTCCTGTTCCTATTGTTGTTGCTGGTCTTCTTGTTGTTGGTTTTGGCTGCTGTGAGCCAATACCACTACCCTCAGGCTCTATGGAAGTTGAAGACTGCACCCCAGAACTAATGCCTCGGAGTGGGTCTCTAATTCTCAGCTGTCCTTTTTCTAGGTCGCTGGCTTGCTCAGCAATCCACGCAGTTTGAAACTTCCCCGTCTAAAAAAAGGAATGATAATGGCCAGTAATTGTTTGTACCGTGGATCAAGAATTGTGGCACATATGTAATGTTTAGATGACACAATGTCTCTTTGCAGCCTTGTATTAACAGCCAAGTGAAGGATTAAGCTCTCCACCAACTCATGCACATCTTTTTTTTGTCCACACCTGCGTACATTTCAGACACCTCCTCTAGCTGTTCCTGTAGCATATGTAACAATGGGATAGCTTGGCCCATGGTACTGTCCTACTTGCTGACTTCCCATATGACATCCTCAAAAGGAAGCAGCACCTCCATCAGGCATTTGACTAGGCCCCATTGGACCACCTTAATGATCATGCCTTTCACAGTTGCATCCCCTCTTTTCATGACATATTCATTGATCGGTTTGTACTGCTCAAACAGACATTGCAACATGTAATAAGTCGAGATCCAATGTGTTGGCACCTCCTGTATGACTGCTTTAACTGGCATTCTGTTATCACACTGAATGATCCTCAACTGATTACAGGCTTCAAAAGAATGGCTGAAATGAGTGTGTTTTCTTCTGCAGGTGGATAGTAAGTTGCTGACTCAGTCTTCTTTTTCAAGAAAGTCCTGTACAATGATGTTAATGCAGTGCGCCAAACACAGGACCCTGAAATAGCCACATCTGACATGGCCTTAACTAAATTACTGCCATGGTCTGTGGCAACAAATCCAATGTTAAGCCCTCTGTGTCGCAGCCATTCAGATACCTTGTTGTTAAAGTCATCCAAGATGTTTGCAGCTGTATGGTATTTTTCAATGGCGAACATGGCTACTGTTGCATGTTTCTGAGCGCCATTGATAATTTCAGCAGTGTCAACACCTGCAGATAGCATTTCTATAACTCCAAAAAAAGAAATCCAGTGTGCAGTGATGCACATGTAATCAGTGGTTTGGCAACTGCTCCACAAGTCTGCCGTCAGGTGGATAGTGTGAACAGCACTCTGCTGCAAAGCTTGTCCAACCAATTCCAGCACATCATGATGTAGCACTGGAACACCCACTCTAGCAAAATATGTCCGGCTGGGAACCTTCCATTTTGGGCAGATAGCTGCCACAAAGTCTAGAAAATCCACTTCTTCCACAAAAGAAAAATGGAGGAGATCCAGCACTAACATTTTAGCAGGCTTCCCGTAGTACAAACGTGCCATTGGGTGGCTGCGTTCGTACTGCCCTTCCAGCCTAAACATGCAAGGAATAGTATCCTGGATTTGTTTCTTTTCTGGTGCCACTGACGCAGGTGACTTCTTGAGAGAAGAAGGTGGTAGACTCAATATGCATCTCAGTGGGGCAGTCACTGTATACTCTTGCCATGGTGTCTTGACCTGACTCTGAATCTTGTGCCATTGCGATGTTGCTGGTGTGGGCAATACCACTGCACTGCTGGGGACAGGGCTGATTTGCTTAGCAAAAATGTCACCCTCTTCTTCACGCTCCACCACGATCAGAGCAGATTCCCTGCTCTCACCACCTTCACCAACACCACTTGCAGTTTTTTTGCTAAGGTGCGCCTCCCAGCGGATTGCATGGTGTTTTCTCAAATGGGTTGTTTGGCTTCAGTTACCATAGTTTGTACCAAGCCTAATTCGACTAACACTTGCTTTTCAAATGGAGCATATGGCAATGTTCGCCTCCTGCTGGCTAACCGTAAAGAAGTCTAAAAGTGGGGAGGTACACTTTCTGACACTGGTGCCACTGCCAATGTCTGAAGAAGTGGTGGTAGGTGGGTGTTTTGACGTTTGCCTCTCTGCAGTGCCTACGCCTACTGAGGTGATTGTGGATATAGGCTGCAGGGGTCTTGCAAAAATGGAAGCTGTTGGTGGTGGTATCTGTGCCACAACCCTCAGAGCAGGTTGAGATGGGGTAACATCTGTCTCCTCTGGGGCTGGGCTAACACAGATGACTGGGTCGTCGTCATCCTCCTCCTTTTCATCCATAATTCTAAGGCTTTCAGGAACCTTCCTTTTCCCTAGCCTCTCCTGGCATGTCTCAAACTGAGGCGGGATCCAAGTAGAGTCTTGATCATCAGAAGGGGGGCTTGGAGAAGAAGATGATGAAGTACCCGTCCCTTTTCTTGCTGGAGATCTGGAAGACAATGGATCTTCTGAAAGAGGGACTTCTTCTACTTCCTCAGCATAAAGCTCAATTTCCTGAAGTGCTCCTACTTTGGGAGGAACTACTATTGCTGGGTGCGACTGTTGTTGTCCACTTAGCTGAGTTTCCTGCAACAATTGGGTACTACTTTGCGAAAGAGATAACCCCAATTCAACATCACTGCTCGTCAGTGTTGCCATAATAACAATGTCTGCCTTTGTGACAGACATGGGCTTGGGCCTAGGTTGAGCTGGGGCCGTTAATGCAGGATTGCTGCTCCCAGCTTGCTAAACCGGAGGCCAATGCGGCAGGCACATGACGTTGCCCGAAAATGGTGACATACCAGTTATGGTAAGCTCCTTCTTATCACTTGACACTTTCTTAGTAGCACCTTTATTTGGTGCCATGTTGAAGCTGTCAGTTGGCAGAGGCACTTAGCTTCACAAGCTGAAGAGATGTCTGTGCTGTGTGGTTACGCGTCACGTGCACAGGCCTTCTGTCTGGTAATACTGTGGGTGATGTCTCTTCTCTTGTGGACCTAAAAGCAAACAAGCAAGAAGAAAATCAGTGAAATGTGGCATTGTTGCAGTTTGAATTAGCAGTAAAAACAATATCATTTAGCGTGGTTATTAAGTTGTAAATAATAACCAACAATACAGTGTATCCATTCAAAAGTAAAACAACACCAACATAAACTTTCATTTGCAATCAGGAAGGATAAGAAAGATACAGATGTTTGCTTTATGAGCATCAAGTGGAATGTGGAACTCAGGGAGGTGCAGGTGACAATGGATTAATCCTTAGAAAATTAATGCTCTTGTGCGGCTCTGCGCCTATGGCAAACAGGGGGTTGATGGATGATGGGAAAATGTGAAAAAGAAAATTACAGTAAATAAATAAACTATTAAAAAAATTGAAAAACAAATAAAATAGTTTCTCAAAAATGAAGAACAAAAATTTTAATTAAAAAATTGTGTAAAAATTATCCAAAAAATAAGAATTAAAAAAATATAATTGCTGATGTGCTTGGTGACTACCATGAGAAACCCATTGGGATTTGGGAGTCAAGGAGTGGTGCATTTGAAAATTGCAAAAAAAGTATAAAATAATATAAAACACTGTTCATACAGTACATTTAGTATGAGCATTGAGCTATAAGGTGTCAAGCATATTATTAAACTGTTATCAGGGAAAAGTTAAAAAAAAGCACAAACAAAAAGATCTAAGCCTCTGCATAAAAAATGGCTTTGAAAACTGAATAAAAGGATGATTGCACGAAATAGCCACATGATCAAACAACAAGCAAGGAGGCATGGCCACAACGAAGAAGACATGCAGGCCAATGGCAAAAACACAATGGCTAGCTATAAAAAATGGCCACCAGCCACATGGTCAAACAACAACAACAACCAGCAAGGAGGCATGGCCACAACAAAGAACACATGCAGACTTATGGCAAAAGCACACTGGCTGCCTACACAAAATGGCTGCCAGCCACATGGTCAAACAACACCACCACCCAGCAAGGAGGCATGGCCACTACAAAGAACACATGCAGGCCTATTGCAAAAATGCACACTGGCTACCTACACAAAATGGCCACCAGCCACATTGTCAAACAACAAGCAGGAGGCATGAGAAATAAAGAACACATGCAGGCCTATGGACACTGACTATACAAAAAGGCCCCTTGCCGCATGGGGACCAAAGACTAATGGTGGTCTATGGCAAACACACTCACTGGCCAGACAAAGGAGGCATGGTAATACAGGAGAAAACAGCATTAATTCAGCAATGCCAAAAATGAAAATTAACTGGGCTAAAAATGTTTACAACAGCACACATCCTCCACCTACACTTCACCTATACATTTGCAGAAAGAAATATGACTGTCCCCCAAAAAACACATTTTGTAATTTAATCCAATGCCATCCATGGCCTAAATGATGTTTCAATTCAACAGACACCACAGAAACTGTTGTTTTATGCACCCATGACTACTAAGGGGCCAACTGGCTGGAAGGCCCATTGGCAGACTAGGCCACATAGTGAATTAAATGAATATTGCAAATGTATTAAAAAAAACATGGAGAAAATGTACTGAACTGTGCAACATATTTCCTTTATAAAAGAAAAAAAATACATGCAAAAAATATAACTAGGCCCCTACTGCATCTGCAGGACACCCACCACAATACATTTTACAAATCAAATAAAAGTACAAATAAATCCTGGTGCATGCCCTCTATCAAACACAAAAACAACAGTTGATGGACAGAATGCAGAACAATGTCATACATTCACCCCAGTACAGAGATCTGGGCCTAAATCCATCGTTTTTTTGCTCAGCCAGAAACCGGTCCCAGGATGCTTGTTTCCGGTCTAGGGAAGACATGGCTTGGCAGTTCGGGCTGGACTGTTCCCATGAGGCACAGGGTCAGACTGATTTGCATATGGCCATGTCTGAACTGGGGTGGCGGAGTGAGCTAAAGAATGATGATGGATTAAACCCAGATCAGTTGACTGGGGGTGAGTGCTTGCATTGTTCAACACTCCGTCCATCATCCCCTTTGGTTTTGCTCTATCAAACAAGCAACTCCTTTATACAACAGTTTTTGAATTTACTTGTGATATCACAAAAACAAAGTCCTCAAATCTAATGGTATACATGCAGCAGACAAACAGAGCGACCCTTCCAGCTCCAAATCCAAATGAGAAGTGACCAGGAGGTGGACAAAGCACTGGGAGGAGCCTGCTGGACAGGAACAGGAAGTTGGAGTCTCTTGGCCACTTCCTCCTTGTTGAGAAAAAAAGTAACATAAAAAAGGGCTCATCGCACAAAAATACAATGCGAACGGTCTATTTGAGAAGTTTTTTAACTCCAAATTGTCTTTCTGAGGAGATTTAGCTGCTTCTCGAGGAGAGAATCTTCTACAGGTTGCAGCCGTGGTCACTTGCTCTCAATTGCGCTCGCCAACTTCACAAAAGAAGCACCAGAATTTGCTGGCTCAGTCTAAAGCTGCATTAGCGGATGCAAAATATGGCAGGAGCTCGCGAGTGGCTAGCAAATCATGTGAGCGCTTGCTACCACCCGGCAAGTCTCATCGCACTTCCCGTGCGTGTGAAATTACATGCCGAGCAGGCCAATGGGAAAAACATTCTACTCCATTGCGGAGTGCGGAGTTTATTGGAAACTCCGCATTCTACGTGCAAAGCGGTTATGCTGAATTCCGCAAACTCTGCGAGCGGAGCGGAGTTTTACACCCAGGCCTACCTCACACCCAAGTCAAAAGTCAGGTGAATGGCCTTTATGAGGTGGTTCTTTTTATATGTGTCTTAGCGCTGGGCGTTTCCCTGTGAGGCTTCTTTCAGTGGCTGTCTGTTCAAGATTTCCAAGTGTGGGTGCTGTTGGTGGCTTCTGTAGCTAACTGGTCCTGAGGCATTATGTAACTTGCTCTGGTGATTTCCATCTGTGGTGCTTCCTAGGGGGTGGTAGGGTGGATGCCTCAGATAATGGTCACACACAATATGCAATTAGCCTTTTAAAGTGTTCTCCAGCACTGTGTTAGACTCCTTGAACCCTGATCTGAATTATCTGAAGGTGACAGCATTTGCACATTTCTTGTGATTTGCTCCACAGTGTCCTTGTTTTATTGGTCATCTCCTCAGATCCTCTTAGAGCCCAGAACCCCCTTCATCCCAATGAAACATGGAGTGGCCTCTGTGACTACCAGGGTATACCTTTATAGGTCTCATTGGAAGGCCAATGAGGCTGGGGCAGAAACTGACATATTTTGAGGGAACACACATTTGTAATGGGTGGTTTCTCAGCTCTAGACCTTCATATGCCCTGAATGGGGCAATAGTCTAAAGTGCATTCAAGTACCTTTCTGAGGAAAGTTGAGTTTTTAAAATAAACAGGCAGTAAGGGTTTTTTGTACCAACTTTCCCCAAGAGAATTGAATAGACCCACAAGTGAAAAGTCATCAGGCCTTCTGCCAACCAGGGGGTCAAAGCAGTTAGACACCACTATTAGGGCACGGTTTGGAAGGAAGGACTTTACCAGCTCCTCATGATTAAAGACAGTGTGGTTCAAAGAGGATTCTTTCAAGGATAGGTAGCTAATGGAGAGCTATGAAAGATTTTTGACCTGATTAGGGGTGAGTCACCCAGGGCCAACCCCTAGTGTACAAGCTTGAATTCCAGGACAGGACGGCTATGCACCACAATGCCTGCTCCTGTAAAAAACAAGCCCTATTGACATTTGTGAGTGTTGAACCTTGATGTGTGAAGACAGAAGGAAGGCTTTGTGTTCTTCTTTCAAGTGATAAACCAAACACAGACAACAAGGCAGACCTGGGATCTGTGGAGAATGGCTATTCCTCATGACTGCCACAAAGAGCACAGGGAAGGTGTTCACTGGTTCAAAATGTCTAGGGTCCTAAGGGGTTTCTAAAAATCCTTCCTGCAGTTTCTGTAGGGTGGGGTAGTCTTAACTGGTTGAGAGCGACACATGGATGTTCAACCCGGAGACCAAAAGAAAGTGCATAAAAAGGGGAGGCCTTAATACAGCCTAGTCACCAGTAGCAGATGATGATCTTTTAAATTGGTGGGGCATAATACCTGCTGGCATTTTGAAATGGGTACCCCCTTATGCCAAGAATTACATACAATATTCCAGTACCAGAATTTTTCCATTGATATTGCCTATATACCATGGGTACCTCTTATATCAAAATTTACCTACAGTATTTCAGAGTCAGCATTTTATCATGGCTTGCTTCTCCCAAATTGCACCCCTCAGCCCCTATATGCTATGGCTGCCATCTTTAAGGCAAAGAATTACCTTTAGTATGCCAGCACCAGACTTTTGCTATAGGCGTCCCCTTATCTCAGATATTACTTCTAGTATTTCAGGGCTTGCATTTTGAATGGGTGCCCTCCCTTATGCCAAGAATTGCCTCCAATATCTCAGTTCCAGCATTTTGTCATGGATGCCCCACGCCAAAAACGTCCTCCAGTATGCTAGTCCCAGAATTTTTCAACAGGGGAATCATAAAAAGAATTACTTCTAGTATGTCAGGGCCTGCATTTTGCCATGGGTGCACTTCATTATGCCAAAAATTATAGCAAATATGCCAGTGGCTGAGTGGCAGCATGCTACCTTTGGGGTCGCCGTAAATCCAGAATTATATTGAGTGTGGGATAGTCAGTGGCAGACTCACAATCCTAAAACATGCAAACAAACACACTCTTACTCGCTCACACTCACTCCCTCTCACATTCACTCTCCTTCCCGTCACTCGATCTAACTCACACTCTGTCCCTCATCCTCACTCGCACTCACTGTTACTCACAAACTACTGTTAGAAATGGGGGTCTCAAGTTGGCAGGTTGTGACCCTGTCCAGGTAGAGACCCTTCTTCCTAGTCAGGATAAGGGAGTTACGCTTCTAAAATAACCCCTGCTCACCCCCTGGGTAGCTTGCCACGGGCAGTCAGGCTTATCTCCGAGGCAATGTGTAAAGCATTTGCACATAACACACCGTAAAATAGTGAAAACACTACAAAAGGATACCACACCAGTGTTAAGAAAATAGCCAATATTTATCTGTGTAAAACAAGACCAAAGCAATAAAAATCCAACATACAGTTATTGAAAACTATCAATAAGCAAAAATAGACTTAAAAAACAGTTCCTTGAAGTCGATAGCTCTGTCTGGGGCTATCTCAGCATTGTGAACAAACAAATCCAACAGTTCTGGCCAACCACGGCATCGCGGGCCAGCTACCATGTTGGGAAGACCCTAAAACAGTACCTTTAGAAATGCCGGGCGTCGGGGACCTCGCAATGAGCTCCAAAGAGCCGGCGTTGGCCTGCATCGGGTCTGGAGGTCAGTGCAGGAGTCGTCGGGCCCTTGAAGTCACACGCGTTGCAGGTCGAACTCCATGCGGTTGAAGGCGGGAGCTCCGGCGGGAGTTGGGGCTGCGGTGCGATATGCAGCGGTGTGATGTGCGGCGCCCACAGGTTGCGGTGCAGAAAGCGGCTCGGTGACAACGTCCAGCAGTCTCGGTGAGACCAGGGCTGCGGTGCAGAGGGGGACGGTGCTCGACGCGGTGCTGGCAGGTCATGGTGCAGGCAGCGGCCTTGTCGTCGTTGAAGCACTGTCATCGGCTGACAAACTGGAGTCAATGGCGCCGGAGTTGGTGGTCCAAGGCTGCGGTGTGGGATGGGGAGGTGCATTGTGTAACTTACGAGCGGTGCCCCCATACCACGGTGCAGGCAGCGGCGTCGACCTCGGCGTGGAGCATCATCGTCGGGGATACCAGGATGGCGATGTGAAGTGAGGCAGTGCGAAGTGCAGTTCCCATGGGGCAAGCAGCAGCTTGGTGGCGGCGGCGGTTGCCATCGTCTGGGAAACCAGGGTTGTGGTGCGAGATGGGGTGATGCCCTCTGCGGTGCCTTTAGTTCACAGAGTCAGCAGGTGCGTCATTGACGGCGTCAAGTTGTTTTTTCTTCTGTTGCAGCACAAAACACAGTTCCCGGTGCTGGAAGCAGATGAACTTGAAGTCTTTGCTGTTCCTGAGACTTCTTGAACAGGGTGCAAGCTCTACCTCAAGCCCTTGGAGAAACTCAGAAAAATAAGTTGTAGATCGTTCAGTTCAGTCCTTTCACTGCCCAAGACAGTAGCAGCCACTGCAGGCCAATACTTCAAAGCACACAGCAAAGTAGCAGTCTCTCTTCACAGCTTCTCCAGCATTTCTTCTTGGCAGGTTTCTTGATCCAAAAGAGTTCTAAAGTCCTGGGTTCAGGACCCCAGTATTTATATCACATTTCCCTTTGAAGTTGGTACCAACAAAGTTCCACTGGCATACATAAACCAGTTCTGCCTGGCTCAGGCCAGCTTCACTCCGGGAGGGGGAGATAGCTTTGTTGAAGGCAGCCACAGTCAGTTCAGGTGCAAGTGACAACTCCTCCCACTACTCTGAATGCAGCCAGGTCTATTCAGCTTGGCTATGAGTCACCCAAGAAAGGCAGGACACACCTCACCCCCCCTTGTGTCTGTCTAGTGTGAATGCACATCCACTGCTCCTGTCACTCTGAACCCAGACGGGGAATACACAAAAGGCAAAGGCCCACAGGATGGTTAAGCAAGAAATGCCCACTTTCTAAAAGTGATATTTTTGAAACACACAATATAAAAATTATTTTTACTAAAGATACATCTTTAAATTCTGAGTTCAGGAAGCCTAAACTCCATCTCTCTATCTTGTCCCAGTGGAAAGCTATGCTGGTAAGATGTTACAAAGCAACTTCCATGTTAGCCTACGGGACAGATAGCCTTTCCATAGTGAAAATGAAATTGGCAGTATTTCAGGACATGTAAAACACACCAGTACATGTTCTACCTTTAACCATACACTGCTTCCTGGGAAGCCTTAGATGTAAAGGCACCCCTCAGGGTGTCTTACATGTAAGACAAGAGAAGGCTAGGGCCTGGCAAGTGGGTGCACTTGCCAGGAAGACATGGCAGTAAAAACTGAGCGGAGACACTGCAGTGGCAGGTCTGAGAACCCTTTGAGAGGCTACTTGTGTGGGCGGCACAATTAGTGCTGCAGGTCCACCAGAAGCATTTGATTTACAGGCCCTGGACACAATGTGCACTGTACCAGGGACTTAGTAGTAAATCAAATAAGACAGTCATGGAAACACCAATCCATAAACACAATTTACGGCAGCAGCACTTGCACTTTAATACTGAACAGCAGTGAGAAAGTGCACAGAGACACTCAAACCAGCAAAAACAAAGTCCAGCACACCATCAAAACCTGAAGGTCAGAAAGCAAAAAGACAGTGGAAACATGCCAAAAGATGCCAGGTCTAACACATGCTCCTACTCACTGGTTCTCATTCTCACTTACAAACACAATTATGCACACTCACTCTTTCACACTCACTGACACTGGGCCCCAGTGCAACTGCACCTGCTGCACCACTGATAGCTACACCCTTGATTCACTTCCACATCCTTTCACAATCTTCAATCACTCACTCAAACTCTCACTTATTCATACACTCTCTCAAACTCAGATTCCCACTTTCACTTTCATTGACACTCTCAAACAGACCCACATACACACTCAATCTCATTCGCTGTCAATCATTCACAAACACATACACATCCATGCACTGAGAAATAAAAAACCTACCTTGCTTCAGGGTATGACTGGGACAAAAAATAGGCCCGGGCACCAAAATCAATGTGTCCCCCATTAGCAAACCAGATAGCTAAAAAAGTGCCCCTCATTTGCAAATCAGGGCAGTTTCGAACTTGTAAAGACATGCTGTATTGGTATTTTGAAAGATTTATGAGAGTGCATGCATTTGTGTTTGCTGCAGGCAATGCTTGCGGTAATATCAGGGAAATCAACAAAACTGCCCCACCCGGCCATAAAACCGGTCCACTAACTGCAAAAAAGCAGCCCACACAGTGTCAGAACAGCCCATCAGGCACTGCCTGATTGCCCTATAGGCCAGTCCGACACTGCCTTGCTTCCTTAGCTGGCAACTCAGAGGCCCCATGGCAGCAGCAGAGCAGGTCTCTGGTACTGAACATCAGAACTAGCAAGCTATCATTCCCAGCTCGGAGCCAAACAGAGCATTAAGGTCATGTTTGAAAACGGCACGACCCAGCTCAATACTTCTCTCAGCTTCTTGATAGGACTGGAAGCACATATAGGAAACTGGAATTTTATTGCAGTTGTCACCCCATTTTTTGCCCCCATTAGCAGAAGCAGTATCGCCGCGAGGGCGGGGGAGTGTCGCTTCCCCCACTGGCTACAAGTCACGTGTGAAAAAATGACAATGAAATGCGTAGCCCCTGACCTCTTGGTCTGGTGCGCAGGTCCCTCCGCTGCCGCTACTTTGCTTGAAGAGACTGCACCTCGGACCCCAGCCCTTGAGGCCCTCCTGGTTTGGCCCCGAATTCTGGTGGATGACCGGTAGATTCAATATGGTTGTTATTTTTAGTTTATTTTTACCGCTTGCCGGTGGTTGTATTTTAGCTCTACTGACACTTTATTTAAACTTTTTTTATAACTTGGATTTATTTTGTGTTGATTGTGGCTCAGTCAGCTTTGGGACTATTCTGTTTGTTGGCAGTACCTGCTGTTTTCTTCCCACTGGTTCCCGCCCCCTGCCCTCCCACCTCCCAGCCAGCCCCTCCCACCTACCAGGACTATTAATGGAGGCCACTGCATGGATGTGCCACAGGCGTGCGAAGGCTCACCAAAGGCAAGCTCGTCTGCGCCCATATGCGCCTGGACCAAGCTCAGCACCAGAACCCCCTGACCTCCTACCATCCGCCGCTACACCACTGTGGAGCTCCTTGCCCTAGACCCCGGATGCTGGAACAACAGCTGATGCACGTCCTCACCTCGGTCGACCAAAGGAACCTTCACATGCCACCACTGCCACTTCTCCTGCTACATGGCACAACTTGCCCGCACCGGACCCAACGCCGCTCCCGCTCAGAAGACTACGAACAACCCAGAACCACTCTAATACATCCCGCTCAATGACCACTCCCTTTGCAAACATGGCACAGAAATCTAGGACACCTTCCCCACTCTCTCCCCTGATGTTGCCTTCATCACCGAAGCGTGGTTCAACCCCTCATTGAACCCCGATATCGCCACTGCCACTCCCATCAGCTACAAAATGATACAGCGAGACCGTACCAACAAACACAGTATGGGCATTGCTATCCATCGATGCACTGTCACCAACGACGACCCGACGCCTCCTCTAATGGAACACCTCAACTTCTGACTACAGACTGATGCTAAACTCATGATAAGAGGCACCCTCGCCTACAGACCCCTGGGACAGACCAGATTTCTGCGATGCCTTCTCCAACCTCATCGCCCCCCTAGCCATTGTCTCCCACCACTACGTCCTACTCGGCGATCTTAATTTCCACATAAACGACCCCCACAACGCCAACTCCAATACCCTCCTGGAGAACCTGAACAACATTGGCCTCACCCCACAAAGCCAGACATAAACTTGAGTCCATTTTTACCTCCAGTGACCGAATCAAATTCACCCATGTCACAGAACTCACATGGACCGACAACACCATCATTCACTTCACCATCTTCGACACACAGCATGCCATCGCCAAGCACCACAGCTCCTCCCACCCCAGCTGGAGCAAGGTAACCAAGACTCAGTGGACACAGGCCCTCTGCACCACACCACCTGAAACGTCCGTAGATCTTGACCAGGATGTCCAGAACTTCTCTGCCTGCATCAAATGCGCAGACAGAGTCACCCCACTGAAACCAGCAAAACCCAACAAAACCTTAACCGCTTCGCCGCGATCGGAATTCCGCCCAGGTGCTGGACATTCCGATCGCGGGTGCGGTCGTGACGGGCTCAGCTCGTCATGCGCACACGCCCACTGCGCAGCAAGACGAGCTGAGCTCGTCATGAGCATCGAAGGGGTTAAAACAAGCCAGCTGGTACACCCCGGAGCTCAGAACCACCAAGCACAACTGGTACTGGCTTGAGAAACAATGGCGCATCACTAAGAACCCCTACAACAGGGCCGCTCACAAAGCAGCCCTCAGCAACTACCACCGCCCTGTCAACAAAGCCAAGAGAGCAGCCATCACTGTCCGCATAGATACCGCAGCTTACCACGCAAAGGAACTCTTCAAAATAGTCAAGGAATTCTCCAACCTGACAGCCACAGAGAACACCAACCATCCATCCCAAGAACTCTGCGACACCCTCTCGGACTACTTCCATAGCAAGATTACCACCATCTACAGCAACTTCAACCCCCAACCCACCACTCCCAGCCTCAACAACACCAACCAACCATCGATCACCAGCCGAATGGTCTCCATTTACCACTCAGCCCACGACAGCCATAATGTCATCCATCCACTCTAGGGCGCCCACCTACTCCTGCCCCCACCATCTCGTCAACTTCGGAACTAACCCAATAACCACAGGACTCACCAGCCTCCTCCACACCTCCATCTCCACAGCAACCTTCCCTCCTAAAGAAACCTTCTGCTGACACCAGTGACCTCAAACATTTCTGACCAATCACCCTGCTTCCCTACCCAGCCAAAGTACTTGAGAAAGCCATCAACCGAACACCTGGAACAAAACCACTTACTCGACGCCTCACAATCAGGATTCCTTGCCAACCACAGCACTGAGACTGCGCTGATTGCTGCCACAGATGACATCAGAACTATCCTCCACTGCGGAGAAACCATGGGCCTGATCCTCCTCGACCTCTCTGATGCTTTCAACACCCACCACACCCTTATCGACAGACTCTACAGCATCTGCATACAGCAAAATGCCCTCAAGTGGATTGCCTCCTTCCTTACAAAATGCATTCGACTGCCTCCCTTCACCTCCTCACCCAAGGACATCATAGGTGGCATACCCTAAGGATCATCCCTCAGCCCCACCCTGTTCAACATCTACATGACCCCCTTGCAGATGTTGTCAAATCACACAGACTCAAAAATATTTCCTACACAGACGACACTCAACTAAGTAATCCTCTCACTCACCGAGGACCCCTCCAACCCCCAAACCAACTTCTTTATTGCCATGACCAACGTAGACAAATGGATGAGAGACAACTGCCCCAAACTCAACTCTGAAAAACAGAATTACTGATCTTTTGGAAGAACACCTCCATATGGGGCCACAGCTGATGTCCAGCAGAGCTCGGACCTACACACACACTGACAGACCATGCATGCAACCTTAGCATCATTCTCGAAAGCCAACTGACCATGAAATGAAAAATCAACGCAGTCGCCTCCTCCTGCAGCCACACCCTCCGCATTCTCTGCAGAATTTTCAGATGGATCCCAATCAACACCAGAAACACATTTTTGCAGGCCCTCATCACCAGCTGCCTCAACTACAGCAAAGCTCTCTATGCCGGAATTCCCACCCAGCTCCTCAGAAGACTCCAGACCATACAGAACACTGCAGCCAGACTCATCCTGGACATCCCCAAATAGAACAACATCACCCCCACCTCCGAAACCTTCACTGGCTCTCCATCCAGATGAGATGCCAGTTCAAAATCCTGGCATAGGCCTACAAAACCTTACATGATCAAGGTCTGTCCTACATCAACCATCGACTGAACTTCCATCTGCCCACAAAACACCTGCACTCCACCTCACTCGCCCTCACAAACACACCCCACATCTGCTGCAGCCGCAGTGGGCGCCGCTCCTTCTCATACATTGCAGCCAAAATCTGGAACGACCCACCCCTCCATCCCCGAACAGCACCCTCTCTGACAGACTTCAGAGAGAAACTCAAGACCTGGCATTTCCAGGGACATGGCACTCTCAGCACCCTGATACTCCTAGGGGTGACAGTGCTGTGCTATACAAATGCTGATTGATTAATTAATGATTTCAGTGTCAATTTATTTTTACGTATGGAGAGGAAGCACAGGCCTCCAGGTCCTGAAGGAGAGTCCGGCCAACCCGCTCCATCCAATCCTGGTGCTTCTCTCCTACTGGTTATTGACATTAGAACAGCATCTGGATTGGTTAGGAGAGCTCCACCCCAGACTGCAGTTTCACTGAGGATGACGTGTGGCAGTGTGTAAGTACCGTTTATTTAAATTTTATTTATTTAAAATGTTAGTGTAGTTTTATTTTGGGTGGATGGAGGGGTTGTTTTATAATGGGCTTTTGGAGGGAGGGAGTGTTTTCTTTGGGGCTTTTGAGGGAAGGGGGTGATTTATTATTGGCTTTTGGAGGGAGGGGGTGTTTTATTTTGGTTTTTTGGAAGTGTTGAGGCACTTTGGTCGCCCCACCACTTTCAAAGGTTGCCAGCCACCCCTGCCCATTAGAACTACTAAATGCTAGTTTTAGACTCTGAGGGGCATATGTATGAAGCCATTTCCCAGTTTGCAAACGGGCCGATTCTCAGAATCGGCCGGTTTGCGAACGGGAAAAAGCCTTTTGGGATGTATTATCCCAAAAGGCCCTCGCAATATAGGGAATCGCAAATTTTGCGATTTCCTATTTTGCGACTGCATTTAAGGAATCGCAAATTGCGATTCCTTAAATGCAATGCAGGAAGCACCCAAGTTGTGCGATTTTGCCCTAAGAAATCGCAAATTACCACCAACTTCTAGTTGGTGGTAATTTGCGATTTCTTTGAAAAATGCACTTTTTGCATTTTTAAAGTGGCCTGTGGCGCTATACATGCCCTTAGGGCATGTATGTGCGCCACAAGTGCACACATACATATCTCAGGGGTGCAACAGGGTGTCCTTTTGACACCCTTGCACCCTTGAAATGGAGTCCTTAATAGCGATTCGCAAAAAAATCGCTATTAAGGTCTCGCAAAACTGCTTTGTGATACATATGCCCCTGACAGTGCACTGAAGCATGCTAACCAGGCTCCAGTGCCAATATCCTCTCCCTCAAGCAAGGTAAAAGTGTCTAATTGTGGTAGAATTGGCACTCACTTTAGCACCCCAGTAGGTCCCCAGTAAGTGGTATGCCTGGTATCTAGGGATGGGTACTAAAGAGGTTCCCTATAGGCTGCAGCATGTATTATGCCACCCTAACGGACCCCCATTCAAATTTCATGCAGGCTCCCATTGCAGGCTATGTGTCATGGTGCAAACCATGAGTAAAAACACAACATGCACACTCACTGTGTGCCATGCCAAAGTCACTAATTGTAATATATGTCTTGTAGCCATTAGGCACGGTGCATTATATTACATGTGAGGGCATATCTGCATGAGCAGCTATGCCCCTGTGCTGTCTAGTTAAATTACTAGATGGTACAAGTGAGCAAGGAAGCCATCTTAAGTATAAGTACTGGGCACTTAGTCATTACGAGTTCACCAGCTACATGATCGCTTTACTGAAATCTATGATGTTTAGTGTCAAACACCTTTTCTTAATAAACCTGTACTGTTGTCAGTACTAGATACCAGTATCTAGTGTGCTGGCTGACTGGTCTTGTTCAGCCTGCCACCATAGACAAGTTTCTGAACCCCTGCAGGTGAGAGCCCATGATCTCTGAGGGCAGAAACATTGCCTTCTCCGGAGGAATGTGTTCTCACCTCCTCCAGCAGGATGGCTAGTGATTTAGCATATCAAGGCCAGGGGCTTCAAAGCCTCTTCCACCTTGCTATGCAACCCCGACTTACCCCAAAACATGGGAGATGCCACTCCCTGCCCTGAGGCCAATTTGGCACTAGGACAGGTGGGAAATTAGCTATGCAGTAGGTGTGTTGCACCACCAGGCTAGTCACACCATTAAGGTGGGCTACCTCATGTGCTTCATGAAAGAAGGGTTCCATCATCTTGTTTTTGGTGGAATTAGGAACTCTGGGACAGGGTTATGCCCATTCATCACAGAAAGTGGTCATATATGGGGTGTAGTGACCCCAGGGGTAAGTAGCCTATTGGACTACTGCCCTTCACTCCCCTTAACACCCCTAAATGTAGTATTTAGGTGGCCCCTTAACACCAGGAACTCAGATTCATCTGCCTGAAGAAGGACAAAGAAGAGCACGAGAACTGTGGACCAGCATCAACTTTGGCACAAAACCATGCCTGACTGCTTCTCTCCCGACAATCACCAACACCGACTCGTCCAGAAGTGGAATCGCCTCCCTGAACCCTTGGAGTCAGATCAGCACTAACTTGATTCAGCAACATCTTCCTTGGAGTGGAGGAGCCACTTCCCTGCACCAGCAGGCACCGACTGCAGCTTCCCGGTTCACCATTCTGTCGACCCCAGGCCCACCGAGAGAGCAGCACACCAGCAAGAGGTCTTTGTGCTCCAGGATGTCAGGTCCATCCCCTTACCAAGTTTAGAGCAGCCAGGAGCCCCAGGAGTTGCCCTGCACCAATACCCGAGGTACCAGAGCCAGTTGCAAGCACCAAGGCTTGTTTGTGTACAGTCAGAACACGATTGATGCCAAAACTTACCTGCACATGGAGGGTCTCCGAGAGATACCAAATCCCCACAGAGAGTGGCACTACTGTGTTTCTTTTCCCTCTTCTTCAGGAACACCAAGAACAGTGAGAGCCTCTAACTCACCGACCTGTCAGACAAAACACCTCTGCACTCAAGGTCCCCAGCTCCGGCTCTCATAAACTGATGGTGTCTCTGTGGCCCTGAGACCCTCAAAAGTCAAGCCCCCACTTGGGTTCTGCCGGACTGGTGCCCCAGCCCCTTGCAGACTCTTTCTTACAGGTACTTTTCCCATTGACTTTAACAGGTAGCGTTCAAGGCTACTGCCGCGTAAAGCACCTCTGCGCTCGGACACCCCAGGGCATGTAAACTTGAGCTCTTGGCGCTTCCTTGGTCCCCACTTACCTTAAGTCCAGAAAAACAGACCTGTAAGTCGTCTGTAAGTGTGTCTATGCAGTGAATGTTTCTCCCATAGGATAACATTACTGCTTTCGAGACTCATGCCTCAAATCTGACAGCTGTAATATTCTACTGTTTTTACTGTAAAATTTGATAACGTCTAAAGTACTTACCTGAATATGATGATCTTGGTGTCTAAATTAAAATTATATAAAAATATGTTATTTTTCTAAATTGGTCTTGAGTTTCTTCTTGAGCGTGTGTCTCATTTATTGACTCTGTGTGTTCAAAAAATGCTTAACACTACCCTCTGATAAGCCTAAAGTGCTCGCCCCTCACTACCACAAAGAGAGCATTTATGATAATTAATTTAAGCCCTGTAAGCCAATAAGTATCGTCTGGACTTTCTAAATAGTCCCTCATTTTGGGACACTATGTAAAAAGCCAACTTTCTACAGCACAGCCCAATAGGATCCTGCCCCCTGCTGCACTGTGTGACTTCTTATTGGCCTCAGGGATACACTCATGTGCGCCCTGACAATCACATTTTAGCAGATATACTGTGCTTCCTGAGGCATGCACACTATGTTTGCTAAATAAAATGGATTGTGCTTGTGTGAGGGTATCTTAGTTGAACTATGACCCTCAAAGGCACAATCCAGACTTCCACCTTTAAACAACACCCTGTAGATGGATGGGCCTCACCCCCTTGACCCCTTCCTCATCGGGAGTCTGGCGACGAGGCCGGGAGGGCTGGCCTGTGCACTGGCAATGTTCATGAAAACACAAAACTGGTCTTTTCATGAACACTGCTTAGTTAAATTATTAACAGCAGAGGCAAGATGCAGTAAGTGGCACCACAGGAGGCAGGACTATGCCTTGAAATCCTTGATAAGGAGCCACCACTGCTAGTCACTAATGTCTTCAGCACAGGAGTGAATGAGACATCAAGGGTCGGATTCACAAAGATTTTGGTGTGAGAAGGTGTGACTTGCTAGTGTGTCATCATCATCACTTCACAGTTATAAAACATTAAATACCAAAAGGTAACTCCTTGCTTATTCCTGGTATTCAGGAGAAATGCAAGGGTACTTCAGGAGTACATGACAGCAAAGACTTTGTCAATTGTGCACAAATCTCTTATAAAGACACATAGCACAGGCCAAGTAAGATGTTGGTTTAGAAGAATCAGAGAAAGCTAGAGCCTTGGAAGATATGGGGGGAGCAAAGGAGCAGCACAAAGGGTAGGGTGAAGGTGGTAATGGCCAGCTTCTGTGTGAGGGGCTTAATGTGCCTTGACTTGCACATCCAAAAGGCCCTGCAATGCACACAAGGTGACCCGTGCACTCTTTTGCTTTAGTTTCAGACGTGTTGTTTAATGTGGTAAATGGCATTGATTAGACAACTAACATTTGTTTGATGTCCTCAATGGCATAGATTAGACACCCTGAGTGTTCCTTAACGGGAGTGAGTGTGTTAATGTGGAGCCCAGTCTTATCATTTTGTTGGTCTTCATGCCCCCGCACAATTTAGGGCTTTTTTAGTTAAAAAAAGTGAAATATTAGCCTTTTTTGTAAAAACCTCAAATCTCACTTTTGTTGCCCCTTGGAATTTGATTGTGCTAGATAAGTAGGGGAATGTTTCATTCAATGTGGACTTTTTAAACATCTTTACATCTCATTCACACAGAAGACTAGTCTTTGTTCTCACACCTTCAGTGATGGTGCTGAGGTTAAGGGGGTGTACCATTGACATGAAATGCAACTGTACTCTTTGGAGATGGCATACTGCTTTGATGGCTTTTAGTCCACTGCTATGTAATATAATGTTGTATCATGTTATGGAATTGTGTGTTCATTCTATTACATTTGCACAGCATTCACCAATTATTTGGCTTCTTGGAACTCTGTGCAGACTTTTTTTCTGTGGTTGCGATTCACCAAGAGGAGGTTCTCCACTGGGGATTTCCTTCCCACATTTGGTATAAGTGGGTTGTTTTGAGAATGTTGGTTATCCCGAAAGAGGTGTTCTTTAAGAAATATGTGAGTGTCGTAACCTTACAAGCTAACCTTTGTGAATTTGGAGTTTGTAGTGGGCTGTCTGTGCATGGTGGTTCACAGTCGGGGTTCAGTCCTTCTGGCCTTCTTCCTAACCCTTGTCAGCTGTCAATCACCGGATGCAAATTTGGTTCTGATGAAACTCTCACTGGTGCCAGATGATGTATTCTTCTAATGACTATGTGAAGTTAGAGCAAGTGACTGCTGTAGTGATTCTGCTACTGCTATGTTTTTATCTGGGCCGTATAGACTCTCTCCTTTGGTTAGGTCTAGTCGTGTTCACAAGAGAGCTCAGATCCTAACTTTAAATTGGTAGATATTTCCAAGCTAATCTTTGAGGTTCTGAGGGCCTGGAATTAGCCTACTCTGGTCATAATCCTTTGTCCTCTTTCCCATATTTCCAGTGGCCTCTCCTCTGCTAAGGCGGAGGGGTGACGCCCCACTGCTTTGAAGCAGTGAAGAAAAGGAAACAAAAAATGATAATAACTTGAGGGTATTATCATTTCATGTTTTCCTGCTGTGGCAGGTTTGCGGATGGAGCGGGGCTGCTCTGATGGCAGAGGAGCAGGGGGAGGAGTGGTTTGCCCACTCCAAGGGCACATAACTGTTTGGCCGGCCCTCTGGGGCTGGCCAAACAGTCATGCACACTTTGCATGTTCTCCATGCAGGCTGAATTACAACCTGCTTGGAGAACATGCCCAGGCCCCCAGTCCCCGCCTGAGTGCTGAACCACGGCGTTCAGACCAATCACAATGTTGCATTTCAGCGTTGTGATTGGTCAGGGGAGCCTGGGTGTGCTTCCTGGTTCCTGTTCCTGCCCCGAGTCCGAAAAAGGAGAGACGGAGTAGAGACGCGGGATGCGGCAATAAGGTAAGTGATTTTTCAAAACATTTTTTTTTACATTCCCCTTCCTTCACCCCTCCCCTGCCCCCACCCCCGATCTGTCCTGGCCACCACTGCATATTTCCCTACAAAAAACCTATATGGTGCTATTTTGGTATGTCTACAAGCTTAGCTTTACTTTGACACTCTGACTTGTTAATAGGATCCCGTTCTGTTGATCTGTACCTCGAAGAGCACAGACTTCATAGACAAATGACTATCCTACCTAGTCCTTTTGTCACTATATGAGACCATCAGGGATTTTAATGCAGTTTGGTGCTGGTCTGCTTTTAGCATCTGTAGCTCTGTGGAGGGGCTGTGTAGTCTCAGCCCTTTCTGAGCCAGCCCCATTTACAGATTGCCGCTTCTATAGATCCTTCTTTTAAACATCTATCCGGACTGATCACCAAATCAGGTCAATGTATACCTGGGACCATATTACATATGGGGTGCATTTTCCTGGTCAGCACTGGGCGCATTATTCAAAAGGTGCACCTAGCGCTAACCAGAAAAATGCACTGCATTATAGTGAATACGCTGCCCCCAGGGCAGCTGCAAACTCGCGATGCCCTGGGGGCAGCGCATTCAGGTGAAAAACAGAGCGGCTGCTTTGAAGCCGCTCCATGTTTCACAGTGCAGGCGGCAATCTGCCTGCACTTTGAAGGGGGATTAGAGATCCCCTTGCAGGCGTGTGAAGTAAGTGACTGCACCCACCTCGTGGGGATATCTGTAGGGTCCATGTGACCCCCTTTACTCCCTCCAGACGGCTGCCATTAGTGGGCACACTGACAGTGTACCATCTTTTAGGTGACGCAGTGTAAGTTCGCCTCCTGACAGCTTCTTTGCCTCTGCACCCGCATCTGTAATATGGCACGGGCGCTGAGGCAAAGGGATTCACTCATTTGCATGGGGCCACACCCCATGCAAACGAGGGAACGCCCTCTGATGATAGCACTGGCCGTTTTTTGTGCGCCATCGCTGTCAGTATTACAGAAGGGGACGCACAAGCATCTGCAGCCCCTTCTGTAATACCAAAGTGCCCCGGGGATGCGCAAAGTGGGGGCAAACACCCTTTGCGCCCCTGGGGCGCTCCGGTAATATGGCCCCTGATGGTGCCTCCACCACCAACTGACAATAATATTGCACAGCAACAAAATTGATGCTCAGACACAACCTGGTGATGTCCTTTGCAACATACACTGCAACTGGATTTTTTTGCGGCAATGTAGGACCACTACAGGGTGGACTAATTTAACTGGCGAGAAAAAACAAATTATGCAGCAGATGGCATATTATGTGACAAGTGCCGCCGACCCGCATAATTCCAGTGGTCCTGGTTACATATCAGCTCCCTAATTAACAAATTCGGCCTCTTTTTCTCGAGTGCAATAACTGAACGTCTGAGGTGCTACGAATGCTGTTGTAAAACAAGCTCCCTCTATAAATATCAGTTCCGGAAGTATTTTACAATGTTTTCAAATGACGTTGCTCCCTCATTTGCTAACTACAAATTCTATTTCAAGATTCTTTCCATGTGTGTTTCCTCCTGCCACAAAATAGAATAATACATATCCCCTGGGACACGGACCTTCAGGGAGTACATTAAAGCAAGTTCCATGGAGCAAAATCCTACTAAAAAGCTAGATCATTGCATTTTGCATTCATTCACACACTACATGCAGGCACGGAGTTACTGCTGTCGGGATCAGCCCTAAAGCTGTTATTCGAGAGACAAGCAGAAAAAGTCCCTACAGTTCATTGGGAATTTGGGGAAGGGATTTATTGACATGGTAAAATATCATTTTACTAAAAACGATGGTAGACATCTGCATATCTTAGTGAGCAAAATACACCAGATAGTAATGAACTGCTTGCATTTCACAATAGCTTTCTCCATAAACCATGTTCCTGGTTCCCACAAGTCACATTTAATGACTTTATGTTAGAAGGTGGACCTAAATGAATATAGATATAGATGAAATACCGCCTGAGACTAGAAAGGGGTTTTTATATAGTTTCATGAGTCTCCCTTTCATTCAGTACTGGGTGTTCAGGTTAAAACTCCAAGCATGCTGAGACCTGTAGTTATTTTTTCTCCCTTACAAGTATGGATTAAGACCGTGCACATTTTTTATTATGCCGGCTTAATCTCGGGTAACATTGAGCATTTTGCATTAAGTTTGCAATGCGAATTGCCACAATGTTGTCATTACACCACGTCACATAATACAGGAGCCCAACTTGCTTTTCGTGTCCTGGCGATTTCTCTCTGATGTTTGTCGACTCTCTGGCTATTTTGGGTTTGGATTCTGGTGAGAAAGCATCACTCATTGTATGCAGTCTCTCCAGTATCTTACACTTGTATGTTTGGGAAAAGCAAGTAAATTCAATTTAATTCTTTACAAAACATTTCTTTTTGGTGGTCTGATGTGTGAGGGAGGGTAGGCACCACCCATTTGTTTCCTCTTTTAGGATTCAATTAAGTTTGTTGTTTGGAGGGCCAGCAGTCTGGACTAGAGGATGCAAGGCAGGCTAACGTGGGGAGTAAGTGACAAGAGTGTAAGGGCAATGGGCATTTTGGAATGGTGAAAGGCTGGGGATGCATTTCCTCCTTTTCCTTGTTTTTGTGGCCAGAAGAATTGTTACAGGTCTGTGGTGTTTTGCTATTTGTGTTTTGCTGTTTATGCCTGTTGTGCTAGTCTGCCATTGACCATAAACATTTTTCTCAATTACTTTTAATCAATTTTTTGCATTCTCAGTGCTGCTAGTGTGATTGAAATGGTTTAGGTGCCAGTAGATTTCATTGGAAGCATGCCAAATTTGTTCTATTTTTGTCTGCTTATGCTTGTAGATGTTTCAGCCATTTTTCTTTGGTCTCCGCTATTTTCTCCCTTGCCAAGTGCTTGTCGAACATTTTGATGAATGTGTGTGTGTGTGTGTGTGTGTGTGTATGTGTGTGTGTGTGTGTGTGTGTGTGTGTGAGAGAGAGAGATGGTGGACTGTGTATTTTCTGCAACTTTTAAAAGTCTTTAGCCGCAGATATTGTGAAACTAACATGTGACTTAGGCAGCCATTTTCTTTTTGTTCTCTATGCCTCCTCCTTCCTTGCCAAGTCAGGTGCTTGTCCGCCATTTTCTGAAACCAGTATGTGTCTTTTTCTATTTGTTCTCAATAGTTTCTTCATCATTGCCAAGCCATATGCTCATCCACCATTTGGTGAAACCAGTGTATATGGGTGATGGTTGATTGTTAACCATGTTTGCCACTTTAAAAGAATTCTGCTTAAAACATTGTATGCTAGGGTTCCTTTGGAACCCACAGATATTTCTCGGTTTCTGTTACTTGTGTAAAGTTTCTGTTATTGTTTTTGTGAGATGATTGTAATCTGTTGTGTGCTTTTTATTCTCATGATTTAACCATTTTTGCCACCCTCCACCAAGCTCCTATATGGCCCCCCTTGTCCCTAGATAGACACCAAAAATTATTGCTTATTTTACAGATTTTGTTCCTCATTTTCTGCATGGTGATTAGGCCTGGCGGGGCATTGGAATTATTTTCAAGTAAGTCAATCTTTTTTGCCAGCCTTCCCTATCCTCTCATAGGCTTCTTTGGACCATAGAGGACACAAGATGTTAGTGTTTTTTAAGTTAATTATTTTTCACATCTTCTGTCATGGTGATTGGACCTGATGGCTATGGTGTTTTTTTTCTTTTTACCAGAGGCCTCTATGGATGTTGACAGAGTATGCCATCCGACTTATTGTGTTAACTATGAGTATCAGTATGAAGGCAGTTTTAGTACTGAAAACATTTTTTTATAAATTTCTGAAATACCAGCTTTTCATGAATGATTTTTGTGTATTTAGGATTTAGGGGCTGATTTATGTATCAGCACATGGCCTGTTGTTCCACCAGGTGGGTGGATCCCCCGGTAGAGGAACCACCTGCCGAATTTATAAATGACCGTCAAGTATTGGCAGGTTCCTGTCAATGCATATCGCTGTTTGGTGCAGAGTTGCGTCAGTAAAAAAATGGCTACATGTCCGCCCATCTAAATTGGGCGGGTGGACATGGAGCCATTTCTCCAACAGTCCTTACCCCGTTGGGCTGTTGAAGAGGTTTGGGGGCATCTAAATCTGGCGGTGGACTTTCAAGTTGACGGTGTGTATACTCTGTCCTCGTTGTGACAGAAGATGCATGTCACTAACATATAAATCGGCCCCTAAGTCTACTTATTAGTTTACACATGGCATTTTTGTTTTGTGTTACATGTATTGCATTCACTAGAACTGTCAAGTCTGATTTTATTTCTTCTTCCAGTTTCAGCCACCTTCTACAGGTGGTTAAGACAGAGAGGTGGACAATTCTGTGAATTTTCTTCCCCTGAATTCCAGATAACTCTCTTCTAAGTGCTATCCAATGAAAAGTCAAGAAGGTGTCATCTTCAGTGTCAACTGCTTCTTGTCAAGTAAGTGGCCAGTGAGGAGAATACTATCTCCACTGGAAATAGCACTGGTATAAAACCTTCTGCCTTTTTCTGCAAAAATACACAACATGGTGTATCAGCTGCACCCTCTTCTGGGCAGGAAAATGTTGGGATCCATGCTACCACCACCAACACTTAAGCCCGTCTCGCTCTGTGCTGCAGTGACTGCAGCCTTGGCTAAAACCAATGAGTCCGAATTAAATTTGTTAGAGTAAACAGAATCTTCTGAGCAAACAGAACAGAACAAACATCCACTACATCTGATCCATCTGGGGTAGAAGCAGACCAGGAAGTTAGGCTTGCTGCACAGGAGGATGTTGCACTTTCTGCAAATTAAGATGTTGTGCTTACTGCACAGCAGGTTATTGTGTCTGCTGTGTTGTTATATGCATCATCATCACAATCTTCTCGTTCAACAAAAGGAAGGCCACATCCCCCATCTTCAACAAGGCATCTACAGATGAAGGCAATTTGACTGGACCCAGCCTACCTCCACCACAAGTTGTGAGGTTGGCTCTATGAAGAAGCTCTCCTTACTGGTTTTGGACTTCTTAACATGCTGCCAATGGAAGAATACTTTAAAGTCGGCTCCATTTGCCAAAAACCAGTATGTCCTAGAAAGCCAGCAGACATATTGATACCTGGGGAGCCATTAGCCCAAGTGAAAATTAAAACACACAGCCATATGGGAACAGCGCATACGAAAGATGGGTTCTGCAGAGACAGAAGATCCTGAGCGGATAGAAGGAAATTATGCTGATAATGAAGAAGAATATATTGTCAGAAAAGCAACCCTGCCAGCACCAGCATCAACATCTGCTTGGCACAAAGAAAAGAGGCACATATAGGTCATCACAAAGAACCCAATCAACCTACCTGCACTGTAGTGACTTGAGGTGGGACTGTCAAAAAAAGTGAAACCACTATCAAGGCTTTGTTCAGCAATGATACACTCAAACAATCATCATCAGGTTTATGTTTACAAGGAAAACAGGTCACACTTTTGTTGCTTCAACTCCTTTCCTGTGCTTTTATGGGGGAGTAGTTTCTGGAATTTGTAGCGGTCCTTTGTCCAAAATGGAAGGTTCCAAGGCAGACCTACATCTCAACTGTTGCTGTGCCATAGCTGCACAGTCAAGTGCAATGATCAGTTGCTCACACAATGAAGGTGAGCGCTGTGCAGTCAATTCCATCTTGCTACAAACCTGTGGCCCAATTTTCAATCTAAATACTATATATACATAACTGCTCACTAGGTGTCCTCCAAGACAGTTGACAAGGCTATCACTTAGCACCACAGATATTTCTGCTTTTCTAGGTGTTCATCGGCATGCAACTGCTGTAATGATCTCCTGGAGAAAGCATATGTCCTGGAATAATTCAGTGCCAAAGACTATGACTGGCGTGAACCCAGGGGGTCTCAAGTTGGATTTGTTTCTACTGAAATGGAGGATAACATTGAGTGCGTCAACCTGATTGTGTGGCACGTTCTCAAAATGCAAAATGTAGTCTACAACATAGTAGTCACCTGTCACATGATTTGCACACATAAGCCATTTGTTTGAAACCAAAAACAATGCTTTAGAGTAGTTCAGTATTTCACTGAGCTAATAAAATCCTCTGAACATTTGATGCTTTGTAACTCCACATACTGCAACACTTGTTTGAGAGGTAAACACTTATAAAAGATTATGGGCCTTTTTTAGATCTCAGCGGATGGAATACTCAGTCACAAATGTGACGAATATTACAATCTCCATAGGATATAATTGGACGAAGTATTTCCCTCTGCCAAGATCTAAATTAGGCCCTATGTGTTACAAAGGAGAGGGTATGGAACTAACTGTTGAAGATGTCACTCAAGGTTGACAAATGGGACAAATAGAGTATGTGATCAAAAAGCATGCACTATTTGAAATTGTGATGCAGGAAGTCAGCACAGATGATGTCCCATCAGCCGTGCCATCCCTTTGTTTCACTTACTGTAAATCCACTTGTGTTGGGTGGAATAAACAGTTAACAATGATAATGATGAAGCTGATAGTTTTTCAACAGTTTAATCACTCATCTGGAAGCAAATAAAAGGATGCAACAAGAGATTGTGTCCTCCAAAGAGTAAATCTGTGCAGATATACTGGACCAATGATACAAACATGGGTTGTCTAATTTCATTGCTGAAAAAAGTCTTGGATATCTTTAATTGTAAGAGTTAGAGCATAAAAAACGTGTTTGAACTTGAAGATTAAAAACTGCCACTTTTAAGTAAAGAACAGCTCAGGTTCTGTCTTCAACATCTTCTATAGAACATTGTCATGTCTGGGGCAGCATGTCCCATCTACAACAACTTCTGTAGAGCATGGTTGTGCCTTTATTAGCAGTTCCCAACGGCAGCATCCCCTTTTAAAGTCACACCTTCAGCTAAAAGATCAACACCAGCAGCATCACTAGGAATACTAGTATGTTCATCAAGTGCGCAGCAGCGGCGGCTCATACAGATAAATGCTGTGGGGCGGCGAGGCAGGGTGGGTTGGGGGGTAGTGGAATCCAACATACGACGGGAATGTGAAAAATAGCTAATTAAACAAATAAAACCACTTACCTTGCGCTCGCCGCATCGCCGAAGTCTGCGATGCGGCAAGCTCAAGGTAAGAGGTTATTTGTTTAGTTAGTTCGTTTTCACATTCCTGTTGTATGTCAGATTCCACTACCCCCAACCCGCTCTGCCCCCGCCCCGCCTCACTGCCCCAGAGCATTTAGCTGTGCGAGCCGCCGCTGGTGCGCAGATGCAAGAAATGCAGGAAGGGCAAATGTCAACTATGACAATAGATGATATAGTAGAGGAAATCTTGGGTGATGAAAGAAGATTCTCAGTTGATCAAAAGCCATTGATCTATCACCATAGGAAACAAAGGTCGGTCGTCAGAACTCAGGAGGCCGACTGTAACATATCTATCATGTCCTGCAGCCAGCATTTAACCTGAGTGGGGTTTCAGTGCAGTTGGGGCAGTTGTGGTCAGAAGGACAAGTCTGTCTCCTCAAAATGGAGAGACCCAAATTTCCAACATGAACAAGCATTTAATCTCAATAAATTATGGAACTCCTGGAGACCCACATTGAATGACAGGAAGGAGAAGGATTCTCCTGGCATCAAGAGCGTGGGAATTGATCCTTCAGAGGATGCTACTGAATATGAAGATGAAATGGACATAGTGGACTAAACACGTCTGCTGTAAAAAATATTACTTCATCTAAATATAACTTATTGATATTATTAGATGAGCCAAGATAAATGAATTAAAAAACATTAGTGTGCTTGGTATGCAAGGCACAGACAGATGATGAAAGGCACAATTATCTTGGTCTTGTGACAAGTGAAGACAGTTAATTCAATCACAGACTTTGGAATGACCAATTGCCTCTTCAAAGGACACTACAATTTCCTGAGAACACTAGGTGCCACCCATTCCTAACCCTTATGTTAAACCCGTGAGACCTAGGGTGGTCTTCCCCTAAACATTTTGCCTACTCACCTCCAAATATTGCTGGATTGTTCCTTTTATTGGACTTAGGACTCTGTGCCCTTAGCACTGCTAACCAGTGCTAAAGTGCTTGTACTTACTCCTCTAAATATGGTTTGATTGGCAGATACCTAATTGGCATATTTAATTTACTCATAAGTCCCTCGTAGAGTGGTATACCACATACCTGTAGCCTGTAAATTTAATGCTACCAGTGGGCCTGCAGCACTTATTGTGCCACCCCTTAAGTAGCCCTCCAAAACTTGTCCCAGGCCTAACATTGTAGCCTGAATGCAGTGCCCCACTGCCATGTTCACTTAGCATTTAAACCCCCTTGTCAATCCTTAAACTCCCCTCTTATTACATATAAGTCACCCATAGGGCAGTGTGCTGTGTAATTTAAAGCTTGGACATGTACTTTTAGGTTTTACATGTCCTGGTAGTGAAACACTCCCAAATCAGTTTTTCACTACTGTGAGGCCTACCCCTCCCATAGGATGACATTGGGGATTCCATATTATATTTAATAATCTATAATTCTTAATTGAGAGGAGGTAGATATGTCATGTTTGGAACCTATGAAATTGCAACAATAATACCTCTTTATTGGTAAAGTCAGATTTTTCATTACAATTTTGAAAATGCCACTTTTAGAAAATTGGCATTTTCCTGCCCATAGTCCTTTTTTGCCTGTAGCCTGGCCTAGGTCACATGATTAGGTGTAACTGACAGACTTTGTGAATTCCTCCTTGACAGTCGCACAATAGAGGGATTAGGTGTGCCTGAATGGGCCATCTTCTGGCAGGATGAGGGGGCGGAGCTGAGCACAGCCTGCTTACACCTGAATAGCCTGTGTCCTACCTTCACACAAAGGGCCCAACAACCCTGTATTGTCACTGCAGCCAGTCTGGAGCCTGGGCAGGAGAGGCAGGGACGCCCATGGACTTCAAAGAATCTTTCTGGAAGCTTCTCCCACCTTCTCTTCACTGAACCGGACGTCACGCTGTCATTCTGTTGGAGCAACTGTACTCCACATATCTCATACACCATATTCCTTTGTTAGAAAGCACAACATGAAAAATATGCGAGAAGGCCACTCGCATGTTGAGCCCTGACGAAGTCCCAGGTGGACGAAACGCGTTGGCTACTTATCGAATGCTGTGATTTTAAGGAAAACTGACGAATGAAGAATTTTTGGAAGAAGGAACGACTCCTACATATGTTCATTGAGATGACACTGTCTTACCATTCCTATTTGTGCACTATGGACTAAAGAATTCCGCTATATATACAATTGATCTGTAAGCTGAGTGCTGAACCACCTTTGTGGATGTTTGCTTTGGGAAGCGATTTCCTTATAGAGGTGTAGGAGGGTCTCATGTCTAGTTTGTTGCACCATTTTATAGTCCATTTTTTTACTCTTATTACTCCGTGTTGATGAGTGCAGGACTTGTGTGCCTTGACCCTTCTTCTTGTTTGATCACGTTTCAGTTCACTACTGGACCTGCGGAAGGACTCTCAGAGGACTGCCTGCTGCTGTGCACTCTGCCAGACTGCTGCTGTACCTGGAAGGACTGCTTTGCTGCCTGGAGCCTGCCTTGAACCCTCAGAGGCCAACCCTGCTGTTGAGCCCTGCATCTAAACCTGCACCCAACACAACCAGAAGTGACTTCAAGGTCTAGTTTGCTGGCCTCCTGTTCAGAGCCACAGGGACATAACAGGATCCCACCATCTTGAACCTGCCCTGGACCCAGCCTGGGTGCGTCCTGAGCCCCCAAGAGGTGCCCCACCAGTCCTGGACCCTTGGTTGTGGTGCTGAAGGTGCCAAGATGGCCATTATCCAAAACTGAGGACTTAGACCAAATTAAGCAAAAAAGTGCTCTGAGAACCAGGAGGAGACCGGGACTAACCTGCTCACCTAACCGCCTGAGGTGCATTGCCAGTTGGCTTCTCCCGCTATGTTTTTCTCCACAGCAGCAAATCTGTTTCAGCGGTCCTTCACCAAAGAGTTATCTGACCTCATGGAACTGTCTTCGGCTACAGACTTCTGCCTCGTCCCACTGGAGGTTTTCCATTTTGGCAACTAAGTCCGGACATAGCAATCTATACTGCTGCATCAGCCAAGGTCATCCGATGAAGACGCTCCCTCATCGGACACCTCCTGCAGCCTTGCCCCACTGAACTTTACCTTCTCAGACATTTTTCTGCAGAAATATTTTTAAGTCCAAAGGTAAGCACTGACCGGGCCCAATCCACTTCTTGTTTCCAAACTCCACTCAATCGCGGTCAGCCTTACCTTTTGACTTTGTCCTGGCCTCGCATGACTAGATGTTCGCGGTTGGAGCTTTGACCTATTGGGCACTATTTTTAACTATAAACTTTAAAAATTCATAACTCTGGTTCTACTGATTGGATTTTTATCATTTTGGTGTCAAATAATTTATGAAACATCATTTTTCAAAATTGGTTTGGGATTTTCTTGTGTTGTCTTTTCACTTTATTTATTTTTGTGTGCTTCATAAATACACATAACGCTCTAACTAAAGTCTGATTGCTTTTTGTACAAAGCTACCCAGGTTTAAGCATAGGTTAATTTAGTGACTTTTTGTGGTTCACCCCGCAAGAGATTGTGGCTGTTGCTTGACCAGGGCTCACACCCCAGTTAGCCAACAACCCAACTTCTCACACCTCAATTCCCATACTGGAAGATTGACTGATTGGAGCTGGTTGTGTGTGTGCCTTCCCTCAAAATAAAAAAGTGTAGATATCCCTCTGTACTAGAAAAAACATCTGGAGTTTTTACAAGGGAAGTGCCAAAGAGGAGTAGGTTACTGCACACAAAGTAGAAACTTCGTCTTTTTGTCCTGAAGAATTCCTGCTGTTCTGTGTTAACTTATTGAACTTTTGGGTTTGTATTCTGAATGAAAAGCATCATTTAACCTTTGTCTCCAATCACTTCTGCATCATTCACCCATATAATGTTTGCTTTTTTGGGGGGGAAATCAAGTAAATCCAATTTAGTAATTTGACAAATATTTGATGTTTGAGCGAAGGCAGGCACTAATATTTGTTTCCTTTTTTGGATTTCTTTCTTTTTGTTTGTTAGATGGCCTGGATTGTGGTGTAGTGGAAGCACTGGAATATTTTTCATACTTGTCAATGTATGGTTTTGGTCAGATTTGTGCTCACACTGTGGTGTTTTACTGCTTGGGACCTAGAATGCTAATGGTCAATGTTTTTCACAGGTATTTTAATGGATTTTTCTCATTTTCACTTCTGCTGTGCTGGAAATATTTTAGTGCCCCTTAGATGGCCTTAAATTCATGCATAATTTAGGTTATTTTTGTCTTCATGTGTCTGTGTGTGACTGGAGTGGATGTGGCTCCAGGAGTCAAGGTCCATGTAGCCAGAAATGTTCCTTTGTTCTCAGACATTTTCTTACCCATTTGCTTGTCTAACATTGTGTGTGTGTGTGTGTGTGTGTGTGTGTTTGTGCCAGTGTGTGTGTGTATGAAATGGTTGATTATTATGCAACTTCTAGAAGTCTTTGGCTGGGTAAATTATTGCCTAGGTCTTTAGGACATTTTTAACGTTTATTTTATTATTTTTTGTCAGTTTTCATGTTGCTGTTATTATTTTTGTATCTAATGTTTTTCCTTAATTGATTTTTTGCATTCTCATTGCTGCTCTTTGATGTAGGGTAGGACAGTATATAGGCTCAGATACAGTTTGGCTACATATTTAAGCAGTCCTTTCCTGCCATGCTGCAAGTGTTTGTTGGTGGATGAGGGATAAGGAGATTTCAGAGGAGGCAGACATGAGCCCTTTGATCTCCATATCTCCTCATTCTGTCCCATGTGCGCACGGGTGAAATTTAAATGACCCCAGTGTCATTCATGCCATTTTGGGAATTTTGTGTTACATTTGTTATGCAAAATTCCCAAAAATATGTCATTTTGATACTTCATGTAATTACGCGCCATTCGCGATAAGAGTTTAGAGCAAATGCACCATTCACTGTAAAAATACACAGCACAGGAACAATAGAATAAAAGTGGATTTTGCTTAAAGTGCTTTTGTTATGTCCACTTTTTTGTGCAAAATGCTTTCTTGTGTCAATTAAGTCAAGGATACATTTTAGGATAAAATAAAGCACTAAAAGACAGATTTGCATTTTGCATAATTGCGCATAATTTCACATAATTTTCCTGTAAGTACGCACATTTTTTACCATGCCCTACAAAGCAAAAGGGAGGAAATAGGGCAAGGAAAAATAAGTGAATGTAAAAGGATACACAAAGTACTGTCAGAGCTTAACAGCTACTAAAATAGTTAAAAGAGAAAGTTAAGAAAAATACAAAAAGAAAATATAGAAGGCGCTGCTTTATAAGAAAGAGGGAAGATTAATTATTGCTAAATCAATGAAAAAATAAACATGACTTACCAGCGGGGGGGCATGCCTTCTTTGGCCATGGTAGAGGTAGCAAATGTGGTGTTGCTGTGTTTGCCCTTCCCCCGGTCTTCTTTGTTGCCTTGAGACACTGATGTAGAAACTAACAAGCAAAGAAATCTACTGCTTCAGTGACCAATTCTGCCCCCCTTTTATGCTAATCAGAATTCCCTGTCCTACAAAGAACCAGGTTTGAGTCCAGGCATCGGATTAACATCTTGTGATTTTGGGCAAATCACTTGCTCTCCTCATGCCTAAAATTTTTTATCTGATCTTGTGTAGTATAATGGGTGCTCATACAAAAGTGCTGCAATGCCCTTGGGCTGAATTTGTCTATTTAAAACCACTAAAAAATATGATATTCCTCCTCCTTATCTTCATATATTTTCACTATCATCACACTAAAGCTATCCCAAAGTCACAAAACTTGCACTTCACAGAGATGGAGACTGTGGCGACACAGGAGTTATTGAGGAGCCCCATAACGCATGAGATTTCCCTCCTTCATTTTCAACAAATCTTTTTCTGAGTATTACCATGTCGTTATTTAAGACTTTGTAATTATTACTTACAAAAATATTTCTATCTTTTTGGCAGGCTATTTCCACAGCCAGTTTCTGTAGTGGCTCCGCGTTTTGTCGCTGAAGGTACTCACAGAAGAAACTGACATCAGCGCATCAGAGGGCATCTTAAATGGACGCTGGTGACATTCAATGCATGGACGACATCACTACGGAGTTGCACAATGCCCACTGCCAACACGCAGAGGTACTGCTGCCGAATAATTTCTGGATCCAGTCTGGCGCTTGGAGAGAATTCGAAGTTTAGAAATCTGCGGCTAGATCATGTCTCTACCAGATAAGGCTTTACCGAAGGTAAGTAACTTGTCCTTTAGATACATTTTTAATATCTATATTTTGTGTATTAAACCTCCTTTTTATTTTTGAAATATATACATTATATATATAATATCACACTATGTATATAGTACCCAGTGGCGGTCACCACTGGGTAGTTATAGTTAGGATTGTGTTTCCTTAGGAAACATTTTTTTGGGTGTGCTTATGAATTTGGCACCATTTGACAAATGTTCACAAACCTTTCCAATAAAAGTATCATCCACCTCAGCTTCTTCCTCTAAAGTTTCAGGGTGATCCGTCAAGTGAGGCCAAGAAAAAGAGGGAGTTCCAAAATGCTTTTTCGCCATTCATTTTTCAATAGGAAATTTAGACACAGCTACAGTCCAAACTGCTGAACGGATTTACACAAAATTTCGCAGAAAGTTAAATCTTGGTCCAGAAAGCATGCTTTTTGTGTACATTGATAGAGTAGTTTTCATGAAATTAAGGCTGAAATACTTTGTATATTTCACAATGCGGAGGATCCTTGGAGCCAACATGATTTCAAGACGAGATCTGATTGGTTGACATTACATCAAGCACGATGTGGCGGCAGCCAACTTAGGACTCAGTCCCTTGTCCTGAAACAAAGCAAAAATAAAGATATAAGGGACCAAATATGATTTTTTTTTTAAAACAAATTACTGCAAATTCACGGTGGATCTGCGAATCTGGTAGAAAATGTATTTAAAAAGCGTGGGCTCCTGCGCTATACAAAAAACAGGCCTGGGTAGGCAAGGGCTGGGTGGCACCACATATTGATTATTAAGGGGCAGCCCCCAGGGATCCCAATCCCTGGGTCTGCATTGATTTTTACGAGAAGGGGGCATGCGGCCCCCTCCCTGTGCTTTGAAGAGGCTCCAGGGACCCCATTCCCCAGTAAGTTACAAAAGGGGAGGGGCGAGCATGGGGTCCTCTCTCCAGCCATTGATCGACTCCATCCTCTGGTACACTGCTGTTTTTTTCTCTGCAGAGTGTGGGCATACCCTTTCCGCAATCTCTCAGGTAGAAAACTGAACTTTGTTCCCTGCCAGCCAGATGGGAGCAAAGGAATGGTACTGGCTCCTGCCAGCACCCAGTATGGTGCTGGCTGGGGAGCCGACTGGGGCCGTGGGGGCCTCAGGGTCACTCCTGTGGCCCCCAGTAAGGCTTGGATTGTGGGAGCCCTGCTTGGGCACCGAGGCACCTACCACAAAAGGAACTGATGGCTGGCAGGGGCCATGGGGGCCCTTGGACCCCCCGCATCCCCCAACTTGGAAAATAGTCTGCGGTACTCTTGGTGGGCACCAGGGTACCCCAGATTCGTATTTAAACAAAAAATTAAATTAAAAAACAACACGCTGCCAGCTCCTGTGCGGCACATGGTGCTGCTTGCAATAAGCAGGCGGGGCCACGGGAGCCATGGGGCTCCCCCTGTCGTCCAAAGCAAAAATTAAAGATGTGGGTGTCCTGGGTGGGCACCGGAGCACCCTAAAAAAATAATTATAAAAATATAAAATGAATACTAAAAGAGCAGCAGGAGCAGCTCATTTATTATTCACTGCTCCTTGCAAGGAGTGCCCCATAATGTCCTATGTTTTCTTCTTAAATATATTTTTGGAGCTTGGTGGTGTCCCTAGAAGTGGTCGGACACCATCAAGCATTTTTTTGTAATGTTGTGGGGTGTCTGCAGGGAATGCAGCATCCCCACCAACAACAATAAAAAAACAGTAAGTTTTGCTGTGTCATTAAATCCATTATCCCAGGAGAGCTTACTATACTTTTTTAAAGCACTCCTAGCTGGAATTCTATGTTCTTCAACAGGAAGGCAGAGACCCCTTGTGGTTGGTTCTATAGCTGCACTTTGTAGCTTGAAAACTGTTTAAAAAAATTCCAAGAACTATAGTGGAGGTAACCGTGAAGGAACATTAAGGCGATTAGAGTCAAAGCATATAATTGAGTTAGATAGCAAGATACCAAATGGCCTTAATAATGAAGATGACCTGCATACATTTTTATAAATTCTATTAAATCGCTTTCCTCCCTTAAGCCAATGATATTTTGTGAAGATTAGTACTTTATTTATTTACAATTATTACGAGCAAAAATAGACAATTTTACTCATTATTGCCTTATTCATCCCCATTGCACTCTACATTTCCCTGGAGATTTTGGTAAGAGCTTTATAATTTATCACAAGATTATGTAATAAGTCACTTGAACAGCCCACTTGGGTGGAATTGAGGGTATAGTTACACATACATAGCAAATTATAAAGTGATGTTACTGCAGTGATGTACAAACACAGCATTAGAATTGGGCCGAACATTGTGTACCCACGATGAATCTAGGGACCCACCCTCAGGTAAGCCCTGAAGTACCCTAAGGAAAGGGTTGGGGCAATTCAGGGTTCCCTCCCAGGGGAGGGGTCGGACAGTGGGGAGGATACTCCCATGTCCTTGGTCCAGTTTCGCGCCAGAGCGAGGGCCAACATCTCCCTGGCCTGGTTTGAACTGGACTATGCAAGCCCTTCAAGCAGACTGAGTGGCGGTGGCAAGCGCTCCCACCCGGCCCCAATACACTAAACCCTGTCTGGGAGGTGGTCACACCTCCCTGTGACAGGATACCTATTGCTCTGCCTTCCCCTGCTCAAGCTTGGCTCAGCAGCAGGAGGGCAGAATCGTGTCTCTGGTCGGCAGCAGCCATGTTGTGCTGACGGGTCTAGAAGACTGGTACCGGGAGCACTGAGGGCCTCCCAGAGGAGCTTTACAGTGCATGGACTCGTACCTCACACACCGTTTATTTTTTATTCATTTTTTAATCCTTTTGATGAATTATTATATTTTGTGTGCAACTACAATAACGCGGTAGGAAATGCTCATTGTTTAGTATTTCTTCAAAAAAAGTAAATTAATTAAAAATTTTGAATGTTCCAATGGAATCTAAATCCAATCTAATTTATTATTTTTAATATATTTTTAATTTAAGGAACTGCTATATTGATTATATTGAATGCTATTATTTAGTATTTTTACAATTTTTTCATTGTCTTTGAGTCACATGAATGCTGTATAAAGCTTTCAAAATGGCATTACTGGTGTGTAATCAAGGCCGACTGTACTGGCCAAAACGCGTTATGGGGTAGGAATTGTTTGTGTAGAATAATTATACTTAACACTGCGTTGCAGTCTGCACCTGGTTCTTCTTACCAAAAGTCTATAGGTAGAAAAAATATTTTACAGAGTTGGCTGACTCCGCTTGGCAGACCTCCCTCATAGGTGAGCAATGACTCTCAGCCAGGAAGGCATCCAGCCAAACGAAGCGGAGGTGAATATATACATTTGAGATGTCATCAGTGATGTCATGAGTGATGTCACTGACCATTTCATGAGTGATACTATGGGATGTCATTAGCAATGCATTGCAGGGTTGTAAGTTATAGTTAGTTCAGGTAACCATAACTGCTGAATTTGTATGGTTTCGTGAGAGTAAAATCTGAACCTACCTATAACGTCCTTGTAACCTTTGTTTTTTTAGTGAATTTCCCCAGCTTTTTTAATATCAATTGTACTACAATTTCACTTATAAGTTCAATTTAGTAATATACATTTTTACAAGTTCATAAAGACATTTTATTCACACATTTATTCTTGTTATACATTTTAATAGTAACAATTAACAAAGGTAACTTTTGTACTCTTTCTATGAATGCAATACACCAAGCATTTCTTTTTTTTTAAATTCGTTTTATGGCTTCACAGAGTCACCCCAAATTCGAGAAGGGAGCCATATGAGTACTCTATGGTTACTAATTTCTGTGACGAAATCACGGTGGATACAGGGATTTGATCAAACAGTAAAAACAAATTATATTAATATCATATGCAGGACCCACAAGTTTTAACATTGACATCAGAAAAACCATATCCATACATTAATATTTGGAAGCCTATTTGTGTTTCACAACATACTTATTTATTTTACGAGTATGGCGACTCCGCAATTTCCCCTCGATGCCACCGCGGATCCTTCGCGATTCCAGGATCACACCCAAACCACAACTTCTCATTGGATACAGTAAGTCTCCACATATGCACATTGCACACCACACCCTAAATCAGTTATTTGAGTTTCACATCTCTCTGGAGAAAGACTGAAAACCGCAGCTCCATCATTTTTTGGCTTTTCTTGAAAAGAAGAGAGTTTCAAAGTCAAGATGTTTTCTGCTGAAGATAGAAGAGAAGGGGAAGAGCAGGAGGAAGAAGAAGATTTGCCACTGCCAAAGAAGGCCTCAGATGTTTGGAAACATTTCTCCATCGCTACAGAAGAAGAGAACGTTGTTGCAAAAATTGAGCAATACAATATATACAGCAAACAACTGTCAAGAGATATGGGGAAGAAGTATTTGCATGGCACATCCTCCATGTGCAAACATCTGAAAACCATAAATAAAAGGATGTATGAGAGGATGATCAGAGAGAGGGAAGGTGGCGCAGCATCATGAGCAGCTGGACCATCTGTGGGACCCTTACCACCCAATCAGATAGTTACCATCCCCGCTCTTTCACCAAAACTGCAAGATATGGTGATTCATTGTGGTAAATATCATATGCCAATTGCATTAAAAATGGCATCTGTTGCCTAGTTTATGGATGCTGTAAATAAGCATAATTGTTAATAATTTTTCACCAAATCCTTCCACCTTCCATTCCTCTTAAAGACTAAAGCCAGTTGCTTCTTCCAAGTTGCCTTCCCTTACTCCTTTTACTACCCTTGTAATCTTTGTTCCAGAAGAAAAAATCCCCCAAAAATCTAAAACTATTTTTTGAGAAAATCCACACCAAAAACATTGTTCTTTTAATACCAATTCATCTGGTCAAAGAAAGAGCTAACTACATGTTTTATGTTTTTGTACAAATGTGTGTTCAAGTGTTTGTGAGTTAATCTATGTTTGTATATATATATATATACATATAGAGGAGAAATTGCAGTTGCAAGGATGATAATTATATGATATACTGGCCAAATTGACACTGTGAACAAATTTATACAAAGAGGCTACAAAAAAGATATACTTGCCTCTGCCTTGGTGAAAGCAAATCGAAAGAGTAGGGAGGGACTATTATTCAATAGACGCTCTAAATTTTCCGATTTGACCATAACAAAAACAAATAAGGGCCATCATGAGAAAACACTGGCCCTTAATGCAAAGTGATGTGGTATTAGGGCCTTTCTTGCCCAAAGTTCCATCTATTGCATTTAAGAAACCTCCATTCATGAGAGATGCCCTAGTAAAAAGTAGCCTAGAAGTTGTAGAGAAAAGAAGTTGGCTGCAACCAAGAAATGGCTTCTATAAGCGTTTGACATGTAGGGCCTGTAAATTTGGTATAAACACCCATGATTACTCTACACCATTTAATGAAAAGCAACAGAAAATCAGAGGCATATTCAGCACTGAATATGCAGGTTTTATTTTGGATAGCGAGTGTAAACTGAAATATGTAGGAAGTACTAAGTTACAGGTCCACAAGAGAATACTTCAACACCTTAGAGCCATCACGAACTTGGACTAGAATTATCCAGGTTGCACACCACTTTCCTGAGAAACATAATCACAATTTGAATTCCATCAAATATTTTATTATTGATGCAATCCCAAAATTGGTAAGGGGTGGTAATCGAGAACAGATGCTGAGGCAGTTGGAGACCAAATATATTTTAAATCTTGACTCTAGATCTCCTAATGGATTAAACCAAGACTATGACTTCCACACATTTCTATGATTTTGATGATTGTTTTGATATGACATAATGAAAATATAGTGTTCACTGGATGAATTAGTCCCATCTTCAAATATGTTCAGCGCTTCACTTCCCTATCCATTTATTGTTCTATTAACACTTTATTCACTTGATGTGGTTTTACTTAGTCTTCCGTACTTCGGCACTTTATATGAGGGTTGTGATCAATACCAATACAATTCTAGATGAGATGAGATTAAAGAATTTTAGAATATATTATGTTTTGAAATATTGCATTTACAGATAAGTGATGGTGGCTATATCGGCTTCTTGATTGTGACCCACTAATAATTGAAAATGTATGGATTTATCCAATAATGCTGCAAATTGTTGTAAGAATGGTTTCAATATTTATGTTGGGATATAATTTGGAGAAAATGCAATAGCTTCTAATTAATGGCAATAATCTTTTAATTGTGCATTTAAAAATTAATGAAAACTTAATAAATTATTATATTATTGTCTTGCTGAGGTGGGAAAAAATGTAACAAGGAAATAAAGTTCAATTTTTTTTTTAGATTGTTATAACTGTATTTAAACAGGTATTTCCAAACAGTCATTCAATGGGAAGTTGCCTCTTTGAATAAGATGTATGTATATTGATCCAACGAACCTTCTAACTCTGTTAATAGGAATGTAATATTTATTACTTAGATTTTTATATATAGTGCGTGTTTTGCACAAAAATGAAGAAAGAAAAAGAAATGATTTTGCACTTTTGCGGTGATTTGCACGGTATTTTGTCTATGTTTACTCGTCATGTGGTGTATTTAAGCCTGTCTTGTAAATATGTAGCGCGTATGGGATCAAGGCCAGGACTGGCCGAAACGCGTCATAAACAGCATTTTTTATATAAATTCATGTGAGCAGTAAAAGTGGAGTCCGCACACGATCTTTGAATTATTGGAAGGGATTTTGCATATATATATATATATATCATAACCCGTATAAGTGAAATCAAAGTAGCACATCTGACTACTTTAATATTCACCAAGGGGAATCAACCTATAAACTCTTAAAGAAGACACTAGAAAATGTTTTGTAATATCATCTAGAGTCTAAAATGCAAGTGGATGCATAGGTGCCTGTATGGGTGTCTCAGTGGATCTGTGAGTGGCTCCATGGTTGTATCAGTGCTTGTGTAAGTGTCTCTGTGCGTGTGAGTAGCTTTGTGGGTCTGTGAGTGGGTGTGTAAGTGGCTGTGTGGGTGTGTGAATGAGTGTATAAGTGTCTTTATGGGAGTTTGAGTCTATGTGAGTAGGTCTGCATGTGTAAATGGGTGTGTGAGTGACTGTATGAGAGTGAGAGTGGGTATGTGAGTGGATGCATGTGTGTCAGTAGCTGTGTGAGTGAATGTATGGGTATGCTAGTGGGGATGTAAATGTATGTGTAGGTGTGTAAGAGGGTGTTTGAGTGTATGAGTGGGTGTGTCAAAGGCTGTGTGAAACTGTGAGTCGGTATGTCACTTGCTGTATAAGTGTGTATGTGGGGGCGTCAGTGTGTGAGTGGGTGTGTGAGTGCCTGTGCGGGTCTGTGAGTGGATGTATGAGTGGTTCTCTGGGTCTGTAAGTGGTTGTGTGAGTGGCTGTATGAGTGTGTAAATAGGTGTGTGAGTGGATTTCTCTGTCTCTGAATGGGTGTTTGAGAGGATGTATGGGTGTGCGAGTGGTTTTGTGGGTGTTTGGGTATGGGCATATGACATAGTAGTCATATTATGCTTATTGACGGTGTGTGAAAATCGAGGCTGAAACTCACCTATGTGGCATGATGCTTCTTGATGGCAATGAAATTACAAGTGGATGTCAAAATGTGCTAGGTATGTCTGGGTATTCTGTCATCTCATGAACCCAACCCCTCTCAGGATAGCTAATTCACTCAATGTCACATGCAAATGATTTGTCCAATCCTTAACTGTCCTTTAAATCCATGCATTTCATGAATCCTCGATCTGGTCCATTGCTGTGGAACAAATTGAACAAAAAAACCCCTGAAAATAATGATTGTGAAAATTAGGCTTTGCACTATGAAAGCTCTCTCATGTGATACGGAGTCACTCGGTACTCAGCAAAAAGTACCAGAGGATTGGCTTAAAAAAACAGATGCAGCATGGTGACAAGCAAAAGATCACCATTCTGACAGCAAGATACCGAAATCCTGGGCCTTGATTTTGAACCGAATCACAGTAGCATTTTCTAGCTACTGTAGAACAATCTGGAAGTTTTCCAGGAAGGACTAAAGTGTTGAAAATGAATAAAATGCCAAAAGAATCATTGGGTAAGACTTTGTATGGAGAATGGGATGAGTGCCCACCTCAGAGTCAGTCAAATGTGACGATGTGTTTTTGGCATCGACAGACTCTCCTTACTTTCCAGGATGGCGTTAGGTTATTCTGAAAGCTGTTACGATCTCCTGTCAAATGATGTAAGACAGAGAATGCATTAAACGGCCTGCAGCTAATCTTTGGACAGGTTTCAAGTTTTCAGGAGTGAAAACTAATTAGCATATTAATGAAAGCATGGGAGGGGATTTTACTTGAGCTTTGACATTGATGAAGTTAGAGAAAATCACTTCTGTAAACTGATGAACATGCTCAAATAGATGTAATATCAATAAAATATAACCTAAACCTCACAAAATCAATACACAATTCAAATTTGCATTGAAAGGTTAATATGTTCAGGTGTCCAGGTGACACATGGAAAATGTATTATGTGGAGAATGTCTATGGTGTCCTTAGCAGCTGCTCTAGGAGGTCTACACCCTCACTGAGAGAACCTCCTCCAGCCTCCTTGGCTGTCAGAACTACTCCGAACACATAAGAGGTTTGAGTAAAGGTACTTCCAGTGCTCTAGTTGTAACACACCTCATTAAATGTGAGACTAAGCCTAGTGTGAATGAGCACTTAGCCTGGCCGCTAAATGTGTGATTCTCACTCTTAATGAGTGAGACTTGAAATCTCAGCCTTTGTGAGAAAAGATAAGTACTCTTTTACAGGAACTAACCCACGAGGTTCTAGTCCAGCATGTCACTGGCAAGGCTGGATGGCTCATTGGGTCTGTGACTATTGCTCTTGAGGAATGCATCCCACGGGTGGAATTGGTTCTACAAGTCAAAAAACACAAATAGATCTGTAGAGTTAAATTGCCACAACAAATTACAATGTCAGCTTATTCATTTAAATTAACCATAAGTTATCTAAATAGATACAGAGGTCAAACAAGAAAGAGAACAGCCCCACAGGACGCATCTCAATTATTATCACAGTTCCCTTCATAGAAAAATAGATTTGATTTATTTCCCTGATTATACCACCCTTGACCCTACATTTCGAATTGACTCAGTGTTGGCAATATGCTATTAAAAACAGACACCACTGCTCACAATAACTGTGCGTGACGTCTTCACGAGTCTGATGTTTGTTTCAGAAAAATAAAGGGATAAATACGGGTCTTAGCGCTATTACGTCTTAATGGCAGAAATAGAGCACAATAACCCGGTAGGGCTGGCTTCACGGCTTCTGACCGATTCCGTCCTGGGCGTAAAGTGAATACAAAATCAGCAACACCAGGGAATATCCTTAAAACTATATTTGAGAGGAGCTCAGGGTGCACCACAGCGATCTCGGCTTCAAATAAAACACGAGGGCTGGTATGTTCGGCTTATTGGGTCACAGGGAAAGAGATCTGAGCTGCCTAACCTTGAAGAGCATGAAGGGTGCCGCGGCCTTGTCGGCAATTTAAATATTTTCCATTAGGCTCCGTTGGCTCCTGAGACTTTTGTCCCACTTTTCTCCCCTGCGTGGTAGGCCTGCTGCTAGGTTTGGAAGACAAATCTTGTAAAGCCGGAACCCTGGGAGAGAAAAAAGGGACAAAAACCACGAGAACACATTCAAACGAAGAGCAGGCTGGGAATAAAGTTTCGGCACAACGTTCCAAGGCAGTGACTTTTTATCTGGAAACCTTTGAGTTGTGAATCAAGGCAATGAAAGTACTACAAGGTTAAAGTGTAGAAGGCATGAAAGGTGCAGGGGAAACCAAGATGAAAGAGCCTCTATCTGGCCACTGGAACAAAGCGCCACAATCGCCGTCCGCGTGCCCGTCTGACGGGAGAGCGCCTCGGCGCGCGGAGTCCCACCAGGGGCATGCCATGACCACTCCTATTGTTCCTATTAAGAGCAGACGTAATTGAAAGGAAAGGAATGCCAAAGAAAGGAAAGTATCAGATGTGGCAGCCTGCATGGTTTAAAACACATTGAAAGGGGAAGGCGCTTTCAAGCAGTTCATTGTATGGAAATATGATCACCGAAGGGCGCACAGAACAAATGTCTGTTATTTTTTCAAGTTCTTTTTTTATTTCTGTGAGACTTCATTTTGAGAAATGACATTTTAAGGTTGAGTAAGGTTTTTGAAAAAAAAAAAGAATTTGATTTGGTTAGTGGAAGGCTGTAAGGCACGGTTTCTGTCTGACACATCAAGTATCCAGTTAGTAAAAGCAAAACTCAACATCTCCCTCAAGGTATTATTCATCATGTAGATTCATGCAGATGGTCTTTCAAGCTCAGCTGCGTGCTTTTCACTGTAAAGGTGCTCAAGAACAGGCCCTGAATCTCACACACAACCTCAGTCTCTGGAATAATTAGAAACCCAGTATACCTTTTGCACAATGCCTCTATCCAGTCTGCACTTTGTCACTAGTTAGATGATACAACTCATCTTGTGAATCAGTGTATTCACCAATTCATCTAATTTCCACATAAGAAAGTTTTCCATAAGGTTACAAAAGCGTCTTAACATTAGGACTGGGTAAAATTTAAATTACACAGGTGTAATTTGCATAGTTTCATGAATTTCACGCTCCACTTGTTACGGCACATTCCTGAAATTACACCATTATGCCACTTCGCATCACTAGGTGCCATTCATGTAAACATTTACTGTCAAAATGCATCATTCGCGGTAACAAATTACTGAAAACACATGGGAACAACGTGACACAAGTGGTTGTTGCTCAAGGTACTTTTGTTAAAATGCATTTTCTTGCCAAAAATTGACGCAAAGACTCATTACACACTCAAACATAGCACTAAATGACAGATTTGCATTTCACATTATTTACGTGTACTTTTGCCAAAATGTTGCATGATTACGCAAAAGCAACGTTCTGTGATTTTGGCACACCCCTAAAATACATATCTGTTACATTGCCTTGTGTTGTTCCAATAAGGGTAAATTCACCATGTCATTTTTTTGGAGTATGTCTCTGATGCGACCAAACAGGAGAGCACTCGGAGCAGAACTTTACAGAAGAAACTAGCTCCACGGGCCCTCCAGTAGAAGTAATTAGGCACTATCATGAAAACTATTTTTTTTTTTTAGTTTAAAAATGCTTTATTGAAAACTGATCAAAGGAAAATACAGCAACATATGTAAATAAAGTGAAGATTGAGACATGTCATATAGAAAACAATATCAAAGTCAAAGTCAAAATACGCTTTATTCGATTTAAAAAGCTTAAATCATAAAAGCACAATACATTAAAAACAGAAATACATCAATTAATATAGATAAGTTTGACAGTACATTAAAAACAACATCGGTTACACTTAGTACAAGGCTAATTGATGAACACAGCCATGTCATGTAAAAAATCCATGGACAATTAAGAAAAGGAGGGGCCTTGCATGGTTTTCCAGTATCTAACCACCCCTTTCATTGTCTCAGTCCTAGCACTTTTAAAATAGGCAGAATCCATCTTTTCCTATTTAAAATTACAGAAAAAAATAATATGAATTGTAGACTGTGCAGATATATCGTCACAAAGGCAAGGGCATAAAGAACGTGACCAATCATTTGTCTTGGGGAATGTGACCATGTTGTGAAAATTGCCTAGACGAAGGCGAGTCAATAGCAGCCTGTCGTAGGTTCCTGATGTTTTTGTTAGGTAGGGTTGTATCCCCAATTGCGTCAAGAGCAATTGGTTTGCTCTGACGGATGGTTTCATGATGTTAGAGGACAAACTAATCATCTCCAGATGGTTAATGCATAATAGCTTTAGTTCCTTCCTTGTGACATTGATCAGGCTGGCGGGATTAACAAAGTACTCGGGGGAGCCTAAGTCATTCATAAAATTTTTGACATATGCAAGCCAGGGAATGCAATGTACCTGTTGCAGGTTCAGACAGTCATTTATCACGTCCCGATTGAGACCGGTTGCAGTACCGGTCCAAACCTTATGCCATAATAAGATCGGATGGATTTTAATTAGGTCGGACAGGTATGTCAGTCCCAATTCGGCGTGACAAATATGCGTGGCTGTGCTCTTCGGAACAGCTAAAAGATATTTTAAAAACTTGTTCTCTACCTGCTGTAGGGGCTCTACATTAGCGTAACCCCAAATGCCAGCTCCATACATAGCAATTGAAATGCATTTGGCTTTGTAAATTGTCAACAAGTCGTTAATGGGGCGCTTTCCTAGCTTCCTGGAGAAGTTTATTAAGGCTCCTATGGCTTTGGCAAATAACAATGTTCTAGAATTAATGGCTTTGACCCATGATCCCCTTCTTTCAAAAACGATTCCCAAGTATGAGAAATAATTAGCGAATTCAAGTTTGCTATTATTTATGAAGGTGTCACGACACTTAACATTGAACTTACTACATTTCATGGTAAATGTTTTGGAGATGTTTACGTTAAAGTCAAGACTTGACATATAGGATGCAAAGCTCGAGATAATTTTCTGCAGACCAATTGGTGTTTGAGATAAAAGAACAGCATCATCAACATATAACAATGCTCCAATTGTCCGCTTGCCAATGCTAGGTAGGTCCTGACATTCCCTCGATAAGGTGGCGCCCAAGCTATTTATATAGAGGGTGAAAAGGAGGGGGGCAAGCACGCACCCCTGCCTTACCCCCTTCCTAACAGGGAAAGTGTGGCTAAGTTCACCTGTTTTCCCATAACGGACCCTTGCCCACGCATCTAGGTAAGACTGTCTTAAAAAATTAATAAGTGGCAATTCCACCCCCATGGACTCAAGTATACTCCACAATTTCTGATGATTAACACAATCAAAGGCCGAACTCAAATCAACAAAACACAAATAAAGGCTCCCCCGTTTGGCCAGTGTGTATTTTCCCATTAAAAGACATAGGTTTAGGCTCTGTTCCACTGTGCCTAAGCCTTGGCGGAATCCGTACTGTAACTCCGAGATTACACCAGTGTCCTCTGCCCACATCTGCAATCTATTTAAAATAACGCGGCCGGCCACTTTCACTAGGGAGTCCAAAAGCGATATAGGCCTATAGCAGGCCGGGTCATTACGGTCACCTTTCTTGAAAATGGGAACAAGGATGAACTCCGTCCAGGTCGGAGTGAATCCTTGTGTGCAACAAGCCCTTAAAGCCAATGTTAGAAGTGGAATCCACAGCAAGGGGCAGGATTTATATAAATCCACTGGAATGCTGTCTGGTCCAGGGGCTTTTCCTCCCATACTCGCGTTAATGGCTAGAATCACCTCGTCAACATTAAAATCAATGCCAATTGGGAGATAGCTTGAGAGGCCTGTACTAAGATCTTCACCCTGATGGATATCTACATTAGGACAATATAGGCTGGAAAAGTGGGTCACCCATTGGTCCTCCCCGATCGTGATTTCGATGCTAGGCGTGTTTTTAGGGGCCAAGAATGGGGCGTTCACGGCCTTCCAAAAGCCTTTTATATCTTTTAAGTCTGATGCTTGCTTCAGGGCCTGGCACAGTTTGGTTCTTATAGCCTCTTTTCGCTCCTTAAGCGATGTTCTATACGCTACTGTAGCCATTTTGATAACTTCCTGATCCCTCATGGGCTTTTGTAGGGCGGTTTTCAGTGCTACATGCGCTTTGCTACATTTAGAGTTAAACCAGCCCGACTTACTATTAGGGTTTTTTTAGTTTCTATTAGCAATTTACTATGTTCGGCCTGTGATATTTTTCGGAAAGAATTAAAAATATCTGAATCCGAGGCAGTCTCATCGAGACAGATGGAAAAGTCTGATTTACAACAGCTTAAAAGTGACTTAGTTAGCTGTAGTGAATCAACACCCGCCCATTTAATCGTGTAACCATTGAATCTGTTGATGGCAATATCTTGTGCGGGTTGGATAACCATATGTCTTTTAGATAGCACTTTGGCCGGCAGATCTAAGGTGACGCTGATAGGAAAGTGATCACTAAAAGCAACAGAGTGAGTTTTGAAATTATGTACTCTGTCAGCGTGTCTGTTTGATATTAATAGGTAATCTATGGTTGAAAACAACCCACTGCCATTAAATGTGCTGCTAAACGCTACGGGTGGTGAGCAGAGGTCGTTGGCAAATCCCAAGCCCATAAAATATTTAATCAGGTTTAGTTGATCCCCAAAATGGGAGTGCGAGAAATGGTGAATGTCTTTCTCGCCATCAATTATTAAACCACAACTGCCCCCTTCAGCGTGGATGCAAGGGCCTATGTTAAAGTCCACTCCCCAGATTATACAGAGGTCCTTGTTTATTTATTTTTTATAACTTTCCAGATCCTTCTGTAGATGCCTCAAAACTCCCTCCATTTGCGGGCGGGGATATTATTATAGAAATTTAATAGGACAGTGCAATGGGAATTGTCAATCGATATTTTTAGGACCTGGTAGTAGGTGTTAGATACCACGAGGTCAACCTTTCTTAAATTCAGCCTATATGAGAGGTAGGTGCATAAACCACCCTTTTTCCTCCCGTGACTGGAGGATACAGCCGGTGTAAAAAATGTTTTAAACCCATTGATGTGTTGTGTAGCGTCTACCCAGGTTTCTTGGAAACATAATATGTCATAGTTATTTATGAATTCAAGCCAGGCAGGGTTAGAAGGTTTTGTAGTTAAACCCGCCACGTTCCAGAACAGAATATTAGTTAGGCTAGACCTACATTCACTCAGGGTATCACTCTTGCTCAGTACATGATCGGTGTTAGCAATATTAGAGTAGTGGACACGACTATTACTTGGGTATGAATAAGGGGTGTTTAAGAGTGTCGAGTGTGATCCATTCACGTTGTTGTGCTGTACGGCAATATCAACTGCTGCTTCTCCCTTGAACTGCACGTCGTCTAAAGGCACCAGAGAGCAAAGGCTGGGACCATCCAGTGAGGCATCAACAAGACTTTGATCGTTATGGGTGGGTTCCTTAGGCTCGGTGGGTGTCAATTTGGGGCCAAGATGATGATTAGGACCAATCCAGCAATGCCCTAAGTATCTAGGTGAGTGAGTGAGTCAATCAATATCTTCCAGAGATGGAAGTATATCAAATCTGTTGTGTAAGGGTAGGCTAAACTGGTGACAAATATTAGGACTAATAGATCTCTGCTGTAAAGAGTGATGAATGTGATTGATTGGGGGGTAAAAGTATCCAAGGGGCAATACATTTATACCTCTATATGTCACATGATCACTGCCTAGTCTGCAAAGAATTTCACGTGTCATTCTTGGCGTTCTGAAGGTAAGAACTATACAGTCCCCGGGGAGAGTTTTATCCCTTCTTCCTATCCAAACTACTCTTCTCGCCATTTTAAACTCGCCAAACAGGGCCTCTGTTAGCCCGGTTTTTTTCCCGAGCCAACAGAGAGCCTTCTTTCTTAATGCCTGTAGGAGAGTAGGATCTGCTTCACATGGGTACCCCCACTTTTTGCTGATGCTTCACTGTTTTTCGACATTAGTCTGGCTGGGGCCCAGCTAATCAGAACCCCAGCCTAGCTGCTTCCTCTCTAAAATGGTTTCCATGTGCCTTAGGCACATCACTGATTGGAATCTGGAGTGCCCTTATAAGTCCCTAGTATATGGTATACTATGTACCAAGGGCATAGGTACCTCAGAGGCCTACCAGGGGCTGCAGCATGTATTATGCCACCCCTGGTAAGCCATCCAAACTGACACCACAGGTCTGCTACTGCAGCCTGGGTAAGGTGGTGCATGCACCCCTTACTGTGATATAGGCTACCTATATCACTAAATACATACACACATATAAACCTATAAGTCACTCCTAAGGCAGGCCTTATCAATCCTGAAGGCAGAGTGCATGGTTCCTATGTGAGAGGGTGCCCCTGCATGAGCAGGGCCCCTCTGCAGCGTTTGGAGACCCTTCTCTGATGCTGTTTGTAGTGCAGCCTGACCATATACTCTTAAGCGCATTATAACCTCGCGTTAAATGCTAACTTTGGAATGGCTGCACCTAAACATGTCGTGTTTGGTGTCAAACATCTTGGAATACTACCCCCCGCCAATTCTGGCGGCGGGGGTAGCATTCCACCCTTCTAGAGGGAAAGACATGTTAACTCTGGCTAGCCCGGTAACTTCTTTCCAAAGCCCTGGCATCACAAAATGGATGCTGCTGCCACAGACACGAGTCTGGCCTCCTGCTGCTGGACGAAACTCCGGCAGGGGAGGCCTGGACAATAGGTTTCCTGTCCCAGCGAGGTGTGACCACCTCCCCAGACAGGATAATGTGTATTGGGGCTGGGCGGGAGCACTTTCGGGTGCTTTGAAGTCCTGCACTGGGGGCACACTTGGTGTCCCTGTGCATACCCCAGTTCAAACCGGATCAGGGGCTTGCAGCCCCTGCTTTGGCACGAACTGGACAAAGGGAAAGGGGTGTAGCCACCCCTCTGTCCTGACCCACCCATAGGTGGGGCCACAGAGTAGTCCAACCCCTAAACTTAGTATAAGTATAGGAACCCAGTCCTTAGGACTTTAGATTATCCCTGGACGAAACTCTGAAACAGAATCCTGGACCTTCGACGCTCTACTCAAGATTAGAGGACAGAAGAATCTCCCTTGGGGTCAAGGAGTGACTCCCCTGCTTGGCAGGCACCAAAGATGCATCTGTCCGGCCTGCATTTCTGAAGCTCCCATCGGACGCCGAAGTCTTCGCATCACCAGAGGTGGATTCTCAGACTTCCCCAAGGCTACCCTGAGTCCCCAGCAAAGCTGAGGCCCGTAGCTATCGTGGGTAACGTGAGACCATGACCCCTGGACACCGAGCACATTTGCAAGTGCATCCTCTTCTGGGTCTCCCACGAAGTCGTGCTTTGGGCTCTGAGTAGCCCTAGCCTCCAGCACCCACTGCACCGAAGATCACTGGCCTCCACTCCACGTGTGTCCTGTGAGCCAGATCCACGTGCGACGTCTCGAGGCTCCTTCGCGGTCGCTAGCCCGTTGGCTAGTAGCCCTTAACGAAAGCCAATATTTTTCTTCTTGGGCATCCTGGTTGCTCCAGGCCTGCCCTCACTTACCCTTGCTGGGTGAGTTCCCCAGACCTTGCTGGTCTGCACCATCGACGATCTTTATCTTCATCAAGACTTGCCGTTGCCAAGGCTTGTTGGGTCCAATCCGGTCGCCGACACCTCAGCACTCGACAGACATCCTGTACCAGCCCGAATCCTGCTCCTGGTTGCCGACAACGCCTCCTGGACCTCGTGGCTGAAGAGTCAAGACAACCGTCAATGCACCTGAAGCACTCAACATCGGTGGGCATCTGTCCATCGCCTTCCTGGTCACTGGCTAGTGACCCAGACTCTGTCCCCTCTGCTTTCAGGTTCTTCAGATCTCCGATCCACTCTTGGATCCACCCGGACACTTTCCACTTGGTCGCCAGCAGCACTTTGCAGCAGATCGCCATTCAAATCGACGACGAAACCCGACCCCGAAAGGCACCTATGCACCCGGCTTCCCTGGGTGAGGTAACACGAGTACTCCGGTGCTCCCATGGGTAGAGACTCTTCAAAGTACTAGTTCTCAAAGGGTTTGCTCCAAGACCTCCTTTAAGTGTCCCTTTTCTTTAATTTCCTGATCGCGACTTTCTCCATAGAAGTCAACGGCGTATCGCGGCTGTGTATTTACACTGCACGCGTCCCCCGTGGGTCCCCTGTGTCACTACCTTGGGTGGTTCCTTGTGGTCCAAGCACTTCTAGAGGCTCTAGGCCTAGTGTCTAGTTCAGTCGTGGTTCTTATACCACTTTATTGGTATATGGTTTGGTACGCCCCTAGGGCCCAAACGTGTATTTGTGCTATTACTGTGTTTAAATAACTTATAACTTGTGTACTTCGAACTCTAGCCTCATAAAGAGACTAGAGGGGTGTGTTTAGCAATAAATACATATATTTTGAATATATACCTGGTGTGGTGCTCTTTCATTTGGTCACTCAAGAGATTATAGACTGGTAAAACAAGCTGCTTTACATTCCTTCAAGACTTAGCCTGAAGGCTGCTCTCCATAGCTACCACTAGGATAGCTTTCAATAAGGTTGTCTTTAACCTATCTCCAATAAGGGGTTGTTTGGACTGGTGCAAGGTGCCCACTATAATTAGTGGACAGCATATACCAGGCCAACTTCTCACATTGGTGTGCAGCGTGTGGGATTCCAGCTTGCTATTGTTTTACCAGATAATCTCAATTGAATTGATCAACTGAAAACCACTAAAGGTACCTAAGGTACATATAATTTAAGCTTAGAATACAGTAAGTTCTACTGAACTTAGAGTTGTGTGTTAAGGGATAGCACACCCTTTCTACAACTCAAGAGAGTTTAGTAGGCCACACTAGAGTAGGTAGTGCATACACCACACCACACTAGTAATGTCTTTAAAGGTAGGATCTAGAGAATCCTTACCAGAAGCCACTGGGCTTCTTCCCTCCAAGTATGATACCCTCCCATTCTTGGAATTGAGAGCATTATGTAACTTGAGGAAATTAAGGACAGGACAAAGTCCCACCACCCAACACCTTAAAGAGTTGTTGGTGGCTTATGACCTTAGTAAGCCCTTGGGGACTGAAGGGGTAGGAGCTGAGGGTGGGGCAGAAAAAGAGGAAGGGGCCAGGGGTACCAATACCCCCAGCCCCCCTCTGAAACTGGCCAGGAGGGTGACAATGACCCTGACCTGGATAACCCAATCCCTCCTGTGGAAGATGAAGAGGATGATCAGGATGATGCCCTCTTTGTCCCCCCAGGAAGGATTATGAGTGTGCCCAGAAAGTCTAGATCTCCTTCTCAGGAGTCTAACCACTCTGGCACCTCAATAGGGAGCTCTGTCTCATCTCATAGGAGGGAATCCTCTCATGAGAGGAGAACAAGGCTGATTCAATATGAGGAAGCTCAGCTTGAACTCAGAAGGAAGCAAGTAGCCTTAGACAGGGAGTCCCTAGATCTCTTTAGAGAGAAAAGAAAGTTGGGACTAGAGTCCCATGGTGGCAGCCATGTCCCTAGAGATAGGGAAAGGTCCTATGACCATAGGAACCTGAGCAAGATTGTCCCTCCCTATCAGAATGGGGATGACATCCACAAGTGGATAACTGCTCTAGAGAGGGCCTGTAAAGTACAGAAGGTCCCTCAGGAGCAGTGGGCAGCAATCTTGTGGCTCTCCTTTGCAGACAAAGGTAGAGATAAGCTCCTCACTGTTAGAGAGGAGGATGCTGATAATTACAAGGTCTTGAAGAGTGCTCTTATTGATGGGTTTGGCCTAACCACTGAACAGTACAGGTTGAAGTTCAGAGATACCCAAAAAGCACAGACTCAAGACTGGGTAGACTATGTGGATTGTTCTGCCAAGGCTCTGGAAGGCTGGTTGATGGGCAGTAAGGTGTGTGACTTCTCAGGATTGTACAATCTGATAATGAGGGAGCAGATTCTTAATAACTGTCAAAATCAGCTGTTGCATCAATACCTGGTAGACTCTGATCTGACCTCTCCCCAAGAATTGGGAAAGAAGGCAGACAAATGGGTCAGAACCAGGGTGAAGCAGAAAGTACAGAACCAAGGTGGGGACACTAAGAAGCAAGATGCTAAGAACTCTGAAAAGGGTGGGGAGAAGGGTAAAGATCAAAAGTCTTCATCAGGCCCCCAAAAATCTTCTTCAGGTGGGGATTCACAGTCTACAAAAGGGAAAGGCCAAAGAAAACCATGGTGCAAGGTCTGTAAGCAAAAGACCCACTGGACCAGTGATTGCACCAAGTCCAAAGACTCAAGTCCAGCACCCACCAATGCCCCTAAGGCACCTGTTCCCCCTAGTACAGTTGGTGGGAGTGCTCCAGCCAAGGGTTTAGTAGGGTTCACCCTGGGTACTGAGTTGGGCTCTGACCTAGTCAGAGAACTGACTCAGGCTGTGTTAGTCTGTGATGGAGGCATGGATGTGCCCTCCTCTATGAGTCCCAGTAATCTGGGCAAGTACAGACAACAGCCTTTAATCAATGGACGAGAGGCTTTGGCATTTAGGGACACAGGGGCAAGTGTCACAATGGTGACACAAGACCTTGTGAATCCTGGGCAAGTTATACTTGGTGAGATGTACCAAGTGACCAATGCTAGCAATGTCAGAACAGACCATACTCTGGCAGTTGTTAACTTCTCCTGGGGAGGGGTAACTGGCCTTAAGAAGGTTGTGGTGAGTGCAAACCTACCAGTCGAATGCTTGCTTGGCAATGACTTAGAGACTTCTGCTTGGGCAGAAGTGGAGCTCAGGACCCATGCAGAAATGCTGGGGATCCCTGCAGATGTGTTTGCTGTGACCAGGTCACAAGCCAAAATGTCTAGCACTGAACAGGCCTTGGATTCTGGAAGAATGGACCAAGTGCCTTCCAAGAGGAGGAGTAGTAGGGTTAAGGCAGTGCCTTCCCCCTTGGCTCAGGAGGAAGATCAGTCCCTTGAGGGGGATGATCTCAGTCCTGAAGAAGGAACTGTCCCAGAGGAACTTGAACCTGACCAGGTTGAGTTCTTGGGGACAGGGGGACCTTCTAGGGCAGATCTGAGCCAGGAGCAGCAGAGCTGCCCCTCCCTTGAACCCCTCAGACAGCAAGCTGCTGCTGAGGCTGCTGGGAAAGCTAGTGGTCCCCATACAGTGTATTGGGATGATGGACTCCTGTACTCAGAGAGTAGAGACCCCAAGCCTGGTGCTACCAGGAGGTTGGTTATACCTCTGAAGTTCAGGGGCTTCCTATTGACCCTAGCCCATGATATTCCCTTGGCAGGTCACCTGGGCCAGAACAAGACTTGGGACAGAATTGTCCCTCACTTTCACTGGCCCCACATGTCTGAAGACACCAAGGAGTTTTGTCGCTCCTGTGTAACCTGCCAGGCCAGTGGCAAGGCAGGTGGCACTACAAAGGCCCCCTGATACCACTACCTGTGGTGGGGGTGCCCTTTGAAAGGGTAGGGATTGACATTGTTGGTCCCATGGATCCCCAAACAGCATCTGGGCACAGGTTTATCCTGGTGGTAGTGGATCATGCCACCAGGTACCCAGAAGCTATTCCCCTCAGGACCACTACAGCACCTGTGGTGGCAAGGGCCCTCCTGGGAATTTTCTCAAGAGTGGGCTTTCCTAAGGAGGTAGTATCAGACAGGGGTGCTAACTTCATGTCTGGGTACTTAAAAGCAATGTGGAAGGAGTGTGGAGTGACTTATAAGTTCACCACACCCTATCACCCACAATGCAATGGTTTAGTTGAGAGATTCAACAAAACCTTGAAGGGCATGATTAAAGGGCTCCCAGAAAAGCTTAGGCGAAGATGGGACATACTCTTGCCCTGCCTTTTATTTGCATATAGGGAGGTGCCTCAGAAGGGGTTGGTTACAGCCCTTTTGAACTTCTGTTTGGCCACCCTGTGAGGGGTCCACTGTGCTTGGTGAAGGAAGGATGGGAGTTACCTCTCAAGCCCCCAAAGCAAGACATAGTGGACTATGTACTTGGTCTCCGCTCCCGGATGGCTGAGTATATGAAAAAGGCAACCAAAAACCTTGAGGCTAGCCAGGAACTTCAAAAGGCCTGGCATGACCAAAAGGCTGTTCTGACTGTTTACCAGCCAGGACAGAAGGTGTGGGTGTTGGAGCCAGTGGCCCCAGCAGCTCTCCAAGACAAATGGAGTGGACCCCACACTATTGTTGAGCAGAAGGGTGAGGTTACCTACTTAGTAGACCTAGGAACACCCAGGAGTCCCCACAGGGTTCTCCATGTCAACAGGTTAAAACCATATGTGGACAGGGCAGACATGGGCTTGCTCATGGCTACTGATGAAGGGCAGGAGGAAGAGAGTGACCCACTCCCTGGCCTGCTCTCACAGAACCCTGACGATGGGTCAGTAGATGGTGTAGCCTTGGCAGGCAGCCTCACTACCCAGCAACAAACTGATTGTAGACAGGTGCTCAATCAGTTTAGACATATGTTTTCACTGACACCCAGTCAGACCACCTGGTGCACTCATGAAGTGGACACTGGGGACAGTCTGCCTATTAAAAATAAGATTTATAGGCAACCTGACCATGTCAGGGACTGTATCAGGACTGAAGTCCAGAAAATGTTGGAGTTGGGAGTTATTGAACCCTCAGATAGCCCTTGGGCTAGTCCAGTGGTCCTTGTGCCAAAACCTCACACCAGTGGTGGAAAAAGAGAGATGAGGTTTTGTGTGGACTACAGGGGTCTCAATGCAGTCACTAGGACTGATGCCCATCCAATACCAAGGGCAGATGAGCTAATAGACACTTTGGCCTCAGCCAAGTATCTAAGCACATTTGACTTGACAGCTGGCTACTGGCAGATCAGACTAGCTGATACTGCAAAGCCCAAAACAGCATTCTCAACCCCTAGTGGGCATTATCAATTTGTGGTGTTGCCCTTTGGTCTGAAGAATGCACCTGCCACTTTCCAGAGGTTGGTGAATACAGTTCTCACAGGTCTGGAAGCCTATAGTGCAGCATATCTAGATGATATTGCTGACTTTAGCTCCACCTGGGAGGATCACCTGGTCCATCTCAGGAATGTTTTACAGGTCCTGCAAAAGGCAGGCCTGACTATCAAGGCCACTAAGTGCCAGACAGGGCAGAGTCAGGTTGTGTACCTGGGCCACCTTGTGGGTGGAGGCCAGGTTCAACCTTTGCAGAGCAAGATCCAGACTATCATGGACTGGACTGCTCCAACTACCCAGACTCAGGTGAGAGCCTTCTTAGGCCTGACTGGGTACTATAGGAGATTTGTCAAGGGGTATGGATCAATAGTGACACCCCTGAATGACTTAACTTCTAAGAAAATGCCCAAAAAGGTTCAGTGGACAGCTAGCTGTCAAAAGGCATTTGATGACCTGAAGCAGGCCATGTGCACTGCTCCCATTCTACAGAGTCCTGATTACTCCAAGAAGTTCATTGTTCAAACTGATGCATCTGAATTGGGGGTAGGGGCTGTACTGTCACAATTGAATGAAGAAGGTCAGGATCAGCCAGTAGCTTTCATTAGCAGAAGGCTGACCCCTAGAGAGAAACGTTGGTCAGCCATAGAGAGGGAGGCCTTTGCTGTGGTCTGGGCTCTGAAGAAGTTGAGGCCATACTTGTTTGGTACACACTTCCTGGTTCAGACAGACCATAAGCCCCTCTTATGGCTAAAACAAATGAAGGGTGAAAACCCCAAACTGCTTAGGTGGTCCATTTCCCTACAGGGGATGGACTTTACAGTGGAACATAGACCTGGGAGTAACCATGCCAATGCAGATGGACTCTCTAGGGACTTCCACTTAGAACATGAAGACTTAACTGGGCAAGGTTAGTTTAATGTCCCTACGTTTTGGGGGGGTTGTGTAGGAGAGTAGGATCTGCTTCACATGGGTACCCCCACTTTTTGCTGATGCTTCACTGTTTTTCGACATTAGTCTGGCTGGGGCCCTGCTAATCAGAACCCCAGCCTAGCTGCTTCCTCTCTAAAATGGTTTCCATGTGCCTTAGGCACATCACTGATTGGAATCTGGAGTGCCCTTACAAGTCCCTAGTATATGGTATACTATGTACCAAGGGCATAGGTACCTCAGAGGCCTACCAGGGGCTGCAGCATGTATTATGCCACCCCTGGAAAGCCATCCAAACTGACACCACAGGTCTGCTACTGCAGCCTGGGTAAGGTGGTGCATGCACCCCTTACTGTGATATAGGCTACCTATATCACTAAATACATACACACATATAAACCTATAAGTCACTCCTAAGGCAGGCCTTATCAATCCTGAAGGCAGAGTGCATGGTTCCTATGTGAGAGGGTGCCCCTGCATGAGCAGGGCTCCTCTGCAGCGTTCGGAGACCCTTCTCTGATGCTGTTTGTAGTACAGCCTGACCATATACTCTTAAGCGCATTATAACCTCGCGTTAAATGCTAACTTTGGAATGGCTGCACCTAAACATGTCATGTTTGGTGTCAAACATCTTGGAATACTACCCCCCGCCAATTCTGGCGGCGGGGTAGCATTCCACCCTTCTAGAGGGAAAGACATGTTAACTCTGGCTAGCCCGGTAACTTCTTTCCAAAGCCCTGGCATCACAAAATGGATGCTGCTGCCACAGACACGAGTCTGGCCTCCTGCTGCTGGACGAAACTCCGGCAGGGGAGGCCTGGACAATAGGTTTCCTGTCCCAGCGAGGTGTGACCACCTCCCCAGACAGGATAATGTGTATTGGGGCTGGGCGGGAGCACTTTCGGGTGCTTTGAAGTCCTGCACTGGGGGCACACTTGGTGTCCCTGTGCATACCCCAGTTCAAACCGGATCAGGGGCTTGCAGCCCCTGCTTTGGCGTGAACTGTACAAAGGGAAAGGGGTGTAGCCACCCCTCTGCCCTGACCCACCCATAGGTGGGGCCACAGAGTAGTCCAACCCCTAAACTTAGTATAAGTATAGGAACCCAGTCCTTAGGACTTTAGATTATCCCTGGACGAAACTCTGAAACAGAATCCTGGACCTTCGACGCTCTACTCAAGATTAGAGGACAGAAGAATCTCCCTTGGGGTCAAGGAGTGACTCCCCTGCTTGGCAGGCACCAAAGACGCATCTGTCCGGTCTGCATTTCTGAAGCTCCCGTCGGACGCCGAAGTCTTCGCATCACCAGAGGTGAATTTTCAGACTTCCCCGAGGCTACCCTGAGTCCCCAGCAAAGCTGAGGCCCGTAGCTATCGTGGGTAACGTGAGACTGTGACCCCTGGACACCAAGCACATTTGCAAGTGCATCCTCTTCTGGGTCTCCCACGAAGTCGTGCTTTGGGCTCCGAGTAGCCCTAGCCTCCAGCACCCACTGCACCGAAGATCACTGGCCTCCACTCCACGAGTGTCCTGTGAGCCAGATCCATGTGCAATGTCTCAAGGCTCCTTCGCGGTCGCTAGCCCGTTGGCTAGTAGCCCTTAACGAAGGCCAATCTTTTTCTTCTTGGGCATCCTGGTTGCTCCAGGCCTACCCTCACTTACCCTTGCTGGGTGAGTTCCCCAGACCTTGCTGGTCTGCACCATCGACGATCTTTATCTTCATCGAGACTTGCCGTTGCCAAGGCTTGTTGGGTCCAATCCGGTCGCCGACACCTCAGCACTCGACAGACATCGTGTACCAGCCCGAATCCTGCTCCTGGTTGCCGACAACGCCTCCTGGACCTCGTGGCTGAAGAGTCAAGACGACTGTCAACGCACCTGAAGCACTCGACATCGGTGGGCATCTGTCCATCGCCTTCCTGGTCACTGGCTAGTGACCCAGACTCTGTCCCCTCTGCTTTCAGGTTCTTCAGATCTCCGATCCATTCTTGGATCCATCCGGACACTTTCCACTTGGTCGCCAGCAGCACTTTGCAGCAGATCGCCATTCAAATCGACGACGAAACCCGACCCCGAAAGGCACCTATGCACCCGGCTTCCCTGGGTGAGGTAACACGAGTACTCCGGTGCTCCCGTGGGTAGAGACTCTTCAAAGTACTAGTTCTCAAAGGGTTTGCTCCAAGTCCTCCTTTAAGTGTCCCTTTTCTTTAATTTCCTGATCGCGACTTTCTCCATAGAAGTCAACGGCGTATCGCGGCTGTGTATTTACACTGCACGCGTCCCCCGTGGGTCCCCTGTGTCACTACCTTGGGTGGTTCCTTGTGGTCCAAGCACTTCTAGAGGCTCTAGGCCTAGTGTCTAGTTCAGTCGTGGTTATTATACCACTTTATTGGTATATGGTTTGGTACGCCCCTAGGGCCCAAACGTGTATTTGTGCTATTACTGTGTTTAAATAACTTATAACTTGTGTACTTCGAACTCTAGCCTCATAAAGAGACTAGAGGGGTGTGTTTAGCAATAAATACATATATTTTGAATATATACCTGGTGTGGTGCTCTTTCATTTGGTCACTCAAGAGATTATAGACTGGTAAAACAAGCTGCTTTACATTCCTTCAAGACTTAGCCTGAAGGCTGCTCTCCATAGCTACCACTAGGATAGCTTTCAATAAGGTTGTCTTTAACCTATCTCCAATAAGGGGTTGTTTGGACTGGTGCAAGGTGCCCACTATAATTAGTGGACAGCATATACCAGGCCAACTTCTCACAATGCCCCCCAAGTTTTGTTTGCCAGGGAAGTGGAATGCGGTGCGTTCGCTAATATTATGGTATATGGAGTAGCCTCTGGCGGAAGATTCAATCTCACCACCTCCGTAACCAAGGGGCCTGCACAGGGAATAGGCGATGGCTGAGTTACTCTGGGCTTGTTGTGGACTAAGGCATCATTATGGTTTGAATTACTTATACTCTTATGTCCTGCAAATGCTTTAGCTGAGGTTTGCGTGGTTTGTAGGATGACAGCTTGAGGAAGAGGGGCTGCCTCGCCATCATCCTGTACAGGCTTTAATGAATTACTCTGGGGATTAATGAGACATGCACCATGACGTTTTCTTAATGAGCCCTCAATAGCAGTTACCCTGGCCAGCAGATTCTCTAAGGGGGCTGTCACTAATTTATGGAGGGCATCTAGTCCCAAACCCTCCCCTGCAATAGCAGCAATCTGAGAAGTCTCTTTTTGACCGTTCATTTTATTCATTGCCATGTCCATATGTTCTAGGCGTCCCCAAAGTGAAGCAAAATTAATATCTATTGATTCTTTGATCCGTGCGAGGACCATACCCAGAGCTGTCTCCCCAGCAGCAGCAACCCCGCATATACTATATGCTGGTGAAGGAGAAGCAACATCAGTCTGAGTACTAATAGAACAAGTTTGTGTCACTCCATGGTTAACACACCCGATCCCTTTAGGTTGTCTTTGTTTTTGAGTGCCCGCACCCTTCCTTCTTTTCACTGGTGGCTCTCTCGTCTTGTCCTTGCTACAAGGTATGATGATCCGTGTCCTTGTGGCTATGCTTGACCCAGATAAGAAGTCCTTAGAGGAAGCTTCCACATCAATTACAGGAGAGGACTGAGACGTACCTTGCGAGGTAGGGGATGTTCAAGTTTGGGGAACCCCACTCGGGGTAGTGGTAGTACCTAAAGAGGAACGCCTCTGCAAGGATAAAGGTTCTAGAGAGAGTCGCCTCTCCGTCAGTTCAATCTAATGACTAAGCATAGATTCGGCTCTGACAATAAATGCGTCCAAAGTTCCCGCTACTTCCTTACGTTTGCTCATTGTGATAACAAGTGTCTGAGATAAGCACCTCCCTGAACACAAGTATTAATGAACAACGGGATGTAGGACACCACGATACCTGGCAGTTGTTGAACCAATGTCCGCTGTCCCGATGTCAGGGGGGGGCCCAGCCCAGCCTCCTCCGGGCTCTGACGGACGTGGACGGGCCCGCCCTTGGCCTGGGCTTTGCCCGGGCACATCCCGCGCCGTGGGCCGGCGTGCAGTTTTACTAGCACGTCCTCGCGCTGTGCAGGCTGGAGGATGAAGTCCTGGGGAGCCCTGAGCAAGGGCGTGGAACCGGCGGCAAAGGATGACAGCGCACCACGGGCCGGCGTACAGTTTTACTAGCGCGTCCTCGCGCTGTGCAGGCTGGAGGATGAAGTCCTGGGGAGCCCTGAGCAAGGGCGTGGAACCGGCGGCAAAGGATGACAGCGCACCGCGGGCCGGCGTGCAGTTTTACTAGCGCGCCCTCGCGCTGTGCAGGCTGGAGGATGAAGTCCTGGGGAGCCCTGAGCAAGGGCGTGGAACCGGCGGCAAAGGATGACAGCGCGCCACGGGCCGGCGGCAGTTTTACTAGCGTGTCCTCGCGCTGTGCAGGCTGGAGGATGAAGTCCTGGGGAGCCCTGAGCAAGGGCGTGGAACCGGCGGCAAAGGATGACAGCGCACCGCGGGCCGGCGTGCAGTTTTACTAGCACGTCCTCGCACTGTGCAGGCTGGAGGATGAAGTCCTGGGGAGCCCTGAGCAAGGGTGTGGAACCGTCGGCAAAGGATGACAGCGCGCCGTGGGTCGGCGTGCAGTTTTACTAGCACGTCCTCGCGCTGTGCAGGCTGGAGGATGAAGTCCTGGGGAGCCCTGAGCAAGGGCGTGGAACCGGCGGCAAAGGATGACAGCGCGCCGCGGGCCGGCGTGCAGTTTTACTAGCGCGTCCTCGCGCTGTGCAGGCTGGAGGATAAAGTTCTGGGGAGCCCTGAGCAAGGGCGTGGAACCGGCGGCAAAGGATGACAATATCAATTATGGAGGAATAATACAATATGCATAAAATCCAATTACAGAGGCTATACCAAATAAGACAAATCTCATAATGAAAATAAAAAAACAATAATGAACCATATCACAAATGGCATTTTATGCATTTGCTTATTTTGTAAAAGGGGAAGTAAAGTAAAAAAGAAAAAAGAGGAGAAACTGAATGATGTATGGCCTAATAAAGAAAATGGAAGATGGTAAAGGAATGAAGATAATGTGAGAACAAGAGGTATACTAACGTCTAAGTATTGAAATAGGAAGTGAACAGAGGAAATACCCAGATATAATTGAATTCAAGGTTTGGAGACTTCAAAAGTTTTAACATTAATATAGAAAGGGTGTGGAAGGTATGAGGTTAAGGGAAGCCAAATTAAATCTCTCTTAGTGGCTTGTGCAATGAAGAAGAGTGAGAGGTATCCAATCTATGATTATGACATATCAAGTTCCACCATGTGACGTAAGAAACAATATCAAAATGTTTCCAGCTAGGAGTAGTACCCGCCAGGAGAAGATCCACTAAGATGCCTTTGATCTTGTCACCTGCCCATATATCTGAACAACTACAGGTAAAAAGATTAACTTTGTGAAAAGGAGCTGAGACTGAGAATAACTGAGACATTTTATGCCACACTCGCAGCCAAAAAGTGAGAGCTTAGGGCAAAGAAAGAACTTGTGAAGAAGGTCCCCGTTAAAGGAGCCGCAAGACCAACAATTATTATTAGGTAGAAGTTTCATTTTGAATAAAGTAGAAGGAGTTAGAAACAACCTATCAAGAAAAACATCATGGTCTGAGTAGTACTGGCTGAACGAGAGGTATAATGAATCTTCTGCCACAGTTTGTTCCAAAGAGTGATTGAACAAGTAGACTGAAGGTCCTGTTCCCAATCTAGTTTGGTTTTAGTTTTGGCTCTGTCTGGATCTTGGAAGGAAAGCTGTTTTTATAAGAAAGCAGCTTTAACTTCTGTAGAGAAGTCATGAGAAAGAGTAAGCTCACCAAGGGTTTTATCTGAGCTGGGAGAGAGATCAGTAATGTTTTGATGAAAAGTGTATATGAGCAAGGAATATTTATGTCTGTGAGAAAGAGGGATTTGGAAGCGGCTACGTAGTTCCTCAAAAGAGATAAACTCATTATTAGAAATGAGTTGGGAAATGGATGTAATACCAGAGGTGATCTAGGAGGGCCATTTAAGAACTTTGAAAGATATGGTAAAAGAGGGATTTTGCCAAATGGGGGATAATAACAAGAGTTAACAGGGAGATTATATATGGGAAATGTACTTTTTGGCAATGTTACTAGAGCAGTTTAATAAAGAAGAAGACCTCTGACAAGGTGCTTGAGAAATAAGGACACATTGAAGAAAAGAGAAGGGAGAATTGAGAGAAAGGTCAAGAGAATGCCAAAGGGAACAAGAAGAATTAGAAGTACCAAGAGAAGACCAACTCTGTTTGAGAACAAGGGCCAAATGATATTGTGAGAAGTCAGGAAACTTGACACTACCATTTATTTTCAGCTTCTTGAGTTTGGATAAGGAAACTCGGGCCGGGCCCTTGTTCCATAAGAACTTGGATAGTAGACTATCAATAGAACGGAAAAAGAATTAAGAAAGCCGGACGGGGAGCATTTGTAAATAAAAGTTAATAATAGGCAAGAACATCATTTTAATGTTGGCTAATCTGCACCACCAAGAAAGACAAAGAGGAGACCATTTGGCAGAGAGGGTGGTAATTTTCAGTCCTAGAGCCTCTGTATTAGCCTTAAGTGTGTATTCAAGGGATAGGGAATAAACAATTAATATTAGAGGAAGTCCATAACAAACCGGTGTCCCAACCCAACTTTTCTTTAACAGATGAATATCTTTTTCTAGGAGATGAGTTTCTTGGAATATAGCAACATGGCAAGACAATTTAGAGAGGTGAGTAAGTACTCTTTGCTTCTTAATAGGGCTTCTGAGGCCCTTGACATTCCAATAAATATTTCAAAGCTTATTCATAATGAATGCAGAAAAACATCATATATTTCAAAAGAATAATGTCACTTGAAGAAAAAGAGATGTTGTATCTGTATACCATCCAATATGAAAAAACAAAACTTAAATATATGAAGAAGTAAAAGAATAAGGGAGGACAGGAAAGGGAAAAAATGAAAATAGAAAGAAAAAGGAAAAAACAGGAATGAAAAGCAAAAAGAGAAAGGGAGATGAGTCCAGAGAAGACCCAAAAGATCAGAGACCAAAGGAGCATGGCCGAGAAACCAAAGGATCTGAACCATAAGATAGGAATAAAGAAATAAGATAGGAATCAAAGAAATAAGATAAATTGAGAAGAGAGTGCAGAGGAACACCATGATAGATGAAGCAGCCGAAGCTCCCGGTCCAGAAATACTAAAATAATATTATAAAAGTAAATGACCAGAGTAGAGAAGCAGGGAGAAGAAAAGCAGGAAAAGGGAGGAGAGCAGAGACCAACAATGAAAAACATGCATAAACCAAATAATGAACTTAGCCGTCAGGGTGAGATATTTGGGAAGGACGTTCCAATAAAGGGAGACTAGACAACAGCTAAACAATGAACAAACGGACAATGTCAACATTGACAGATGTGCGACCTGGGAGGAAAAATAGGAAAAGACATTTGTGATAAAATAGGAGAGGACAACTATACAATAATAACCTCCCAAAGAGAGGTAAGCACAGAAGACAAAGAAGTCAAATTATAAATAAGACATCAAGTTCCACCAGTGTGCATGGCTTCATTTTTGTGAAGATGGATAAATTCCTTAAGTTGAGCTGGGGAGTCGAAGGAAGTGGTCCTGTCCTTATAAGTAACCTTGAAGATGCATGGATGAAGAAGACCAAATCTGAAACTGGTGTGGTGTCCTTTTAAAATGTTTTCACTGTAGTACTGTTGGTTATGTGCAAATGCTTTTGTTAGAAATGGGATTTCTGGTTGGCTAGGGCCTGTGCCTAAGCCAGGCAGAAACCACCACTCTAGTCAGGGCAAGGGAGTTACACACTGAAGATAACCCCTGCTCACCCCCTTGGTAGCTTGGCAGAGCAGTCAAGCTTATCCCAGAGGCAATGTGTAAAGCGTTTGCACAACACACTCACACAGCAGCGACACCCTAGGCACACCACAAAATAAACTCCACACAAGGTTATATAAAAGAAATAGCCTTTGTATTACTCATGAAAGCCATTAGAACGCAATCACATATACACACTGTGCCACCTGGCACTAGGTATGACTTTACAGGGGATTATATACATTACAGGGCCAATCGAGCCACTGTCCTAACCATTAGCACACACAGTTAGAGGAAACAACCAGTAACTACTGGTAAACCGTACTAAGCATCACACATTAGGCATAATCATAATCAGCAGTGCACTGTGGCCAACTACCTATAGAGTGCACACATTAGAATATCATCATTACGGTTCATGGAGTGCCAACCTTGGCAATGTACCCCAACATACATGTGGGCATCAGGTATCAGGCATAACCCTCATCATGGAGCCTGATTCATAATCAGCAAAAAGAACAATGCAGTAGGGCACACGTCATACACTCCTCATGCCCACATTGGGCAACTGCCTCACGCCTAGGCAGAATTTAGCAGTGCACTAGAGTAGGGAAATCTCGTGCCCACAGGCGTCCTGGAGCACCCCAAGGCTTAGTGCTGATAATCCGTAGGAGGCCCCAAATCACCTCCCTCTCAGTGTCACTGTCCCCAAGTCAGTGCTTCCTCAAGTGGGGGCCCTGTCATGGGCTCGCCCCGCAATGCCCTCTTAGAGCCAAATTGCCCCCGATACCACTCAAATGTGCAGCTGCACGCAGCCTTGCGGCACAGCTGTGCAATGTAGAAAACCCGGGGAAAAGAGTCGGTGCAACTTAGGCGCCCACGTGAAAAACTTGCCAATGGCCCCTTGGGCCGAAAAACCACTGCGCGGCCCAGGACACTCCGTCCCCCCAAAGGCACTCACCCGCTGTTACCGGGGCGCTGTCACGGGGCCCAAGACGTTCCGGTGGAGGCCCCACGCCTCCAATGATGATCCTTACGTTGCTGCTTCCTGTGAGACCGGAGCAGGACCCGGAGTGGAGTCTCCGTCGTCTGCGGAAGGCAGCTCCGCCCACAACCAGGCAGCTGCCGCCTGACCTCCCTTTCCCGATGATAGGTTCCTCCCACCACCAGGCTGAGGCAGCATGCGGGGCTCTCCCCTTCCTTACGGGAGCCCCGCCCACATCCAGGCATCCTCCGCCTGTCTTCCGCTTTGTGGTGCAGCCGTTCTTGCCGCCAGAGCCCTCTCCTTAGGCTTGACCAGCAGTCGACACAGTGCCCACTACGCTCTTCGGGTGGGGGCACAGCGATTTGGGGCAATTGGCAGCCCCCTCCTCACCCTTGGTTCTTGGGTCTGGCCAAAGCATGCCACTACACCGCACTCGATGAGGAGAGACAGCAGCACAGCGCTCCCTTTGCGCTATCTCTCTCCAGTCCAGAGGCAGGAAACTGGAGCAGGGAGATGAATCAAGCGCTCATCATGCGCTGGATTTTCTGGCCACACAGGGCGGAGCTGGGCCCAGGCAGGCCAGCTCACATGGCCCTCTAGCAGAGGGGGAGTCCTTTGTGGCAGTTCCTCCTGGCGCCCAGCAGTCCTCCTCAATTCCAAGTAAGAACAAAGACCCCTTACATGGGGTCACAGCCCCAATACTTATACCCCCTATGTTCTTTGTTCTCCCCCTGACACAGGGCTCTGTGCCTGGTCTAAACCAGTTCTGGGGGGCACTTAACATTTTATTTACAGTGCACAACAACCTCCTTTGTAAGTGTAGGCTCTGGCCCCAGACACACCCCAGGGGGGCGGAGCCAGCATTGTGGAAGGAAGGCACAGTCATATTCAGGGTCAGGTGCTACTCCTCCCACTCCTCCAAATGCAGATGGGCCTATTCAGCCTAGCGCTGACTCACCCAGCCCCTCTGGAGCCACTGCACTACCCCAGCCCCTGTCACTCCAGAGCCAGACATGCAATACACAACAGGCAGGCACAAAGACACATAGCACACAGAAATGTCCACTTCTAAAAGTGGCATTTCTAAAATAGTGATAATAAATCTGCGAACACCATTACGCAGCATTTATTACCACTATTCCAAACATACCAAACTTGACCACTCTACTCCTCTCAGGTCAGGAATTACCACTGAAGCACATATCAGGGCATCCCCAATGCATTCCTATGAGAGGGCAGCCTCACAGTAGTGAGAAACCAAAATGGCTGTTTGTCACTACCAGGACATGCCACGCAGTTAAGGCACATGTCCTACCTTTTATCTACAGCGCACCCTGCCCATAGGGCTTGCTAGGGCCTACCTTAGGGGTGACTGATATGTAGTAAAAGGGGAGTCACAGACGTGGCACCCACTTTATGTGCCACGTCACAGCAGGAGTAAACTGCACGCGCAGGCCCTGCAATGGCAGAGGCCTGAGACAGGTTTGAAAGGCTACTTTGGTGGGTGGCGCAAGCAGCGCTGCCTGTAGCATTTAATTTACTGGCCCTGGGTATTTGAGATACCACTTTACAGGGGACTAATAGGTAAATTAAATACGCCAAACAGGTGTAGACCAATCTTACCACGTTTACCATAGAGAGCACATGCACTTTACACTGGACAGCAGTGATAAAGTGCCCAGAGTCCTAAAACCACCAACACCAGGTCAGAAGAAATACAAAGAGGAAGGCAAAAAGTTCAGGGATGACCCTGCAAAAAAGGCCAAGTCCAACAGCTTTACACACTGCCTTTGAGATAAGCCTGACTACTCGTGCCAAGCTACAAGGGGGTGAGCAGGGGTTATTTCAGTAGGGTATCCCCCTTATCCTGACTAGGAAGAAGGGTTCCTACTTGGACAAAGGTGCAAACCATTGCCAACTCAAGACCCCCCATTTCTAACAGTGGGGAAGAGATGCAATAGCAACCAGCTCTCTGAGTAGCCACCCTCCATCCCTTAGTATTAGGCCCTGGACACTTGCGGGTTATGCACTATGCACTTCATCACCTTATCTTTTCTGCCCTCCAGCTGGTGCTAACGAGGCTGGTCCCTTTTAGCAATACATAAGTTTGAGTGGGCAAGGGTAGCAGGAGCATCTGGCTCTCTAGGCACCCTAGCTACCCAGTTTTCCCGCTACGATTTGGCCTGGTTGTGTCACCCTTACTACTCTGGCCCCACCTGATGTTAATCAGGCTGGCGCCCCTCAGTGACATCTCAGTCTAGGCTGTGATGGGAAGCAGTAGTGTCTGATCCATAGGCACTCCAGCCTCCCTCAAACACCATTGCCCTAGACATCTTGGGGAGGCCCTGCTAGGGGATTACGGTAATGCACCATGCACTTTTCGGTACATTAGCTTCTATCTGCTTTTATTGGGAGGGATGTAAGCAGAGGCCCCATATGTGATGTTTTTATATATTTTTAAACTTTTATTGGTGGTGATGTCAAATGTATGTTTTGCTCATGTTTATGGTTTTTATTAACTAATAAACTATTGTTACTCTCTCTCAATGCTCTGGAGACGGTCAGTTGCAAGCTGTGGAGCTCTGCTTCCTGGGACATTAGGGATCTTTGCAACAGCCCCAGAACCCACTGTGGGATGCAGTGCACCTGTAAGGAATAGCTGACAGGAAGCACTAAGGACAGTGGCGTAATTCAATTGGAACGTCATGCTATTTTCCCATCCTTGTGCCTCTCTCTTCCTCTCATTGGCTGGTCCTCTGTAAGGCTCAATCAGTGAAAAAATGAGATGAGGAACTGAGGGAATGGCCAGCAGAGGACTAGGTGGCATTTGCCACACTTCAACCAAAGAGAAACTGAGAAAACCTACACCAACCATTCCAGGGTCACCACAATTCTCTTCCATCTCTAGCACATTCCTCCTCCTACCTGATTGGGTCTCCATACTGGATGCTAATCAATCTGAACCTGCTCTACAGAATTATGGGACAACAGCTTTCATTCAAGAAGCTACTTTTATCCTAACACGTGACTTTGCACTTTGCATTCCCTATGACAACAAGATCAGTCCACCAATGACTCACAGTTTTAGCAGCTGATACGCCAGTACTGTGGCACTTTTTGAGAACTGGACCAGTGAAATACCATCCATTCAAAGACAGAAAGCATTATGTTTGGTTCACAGAGCACCTGGGGTCCAATTCGATATTAATTGGACATCTTCAAAGATGTGTTTCTTGTTTTCTGTGACGAGCAGCGTGCGGCTTGTGTTGTTTTTCCGCACAGGGTTTGTTGCACCTTGCTCGATACATTCATGTTTGCCATTATCACAGTGTCCTTGGGCCTTCACTCGCTTTAGGAATTCCGGCAGTGTTACTTTATATTAAGATGCTGTGACTAACCTATTGTCACTGATGTTCTCCGAGGATACTGCGGGGTTTCCCCTTTGTTAGCTTCAGTGTGCAGGGGCTGCTCTGGAAGGAGGTGCACAGCTGGAGCCGACGTTCTTGTGGTGGTGATGTTGAAAAATCCATGAAATACCCCAGATAATGCCCTTTGTTTCTTTTGTTTCGTTATGCTACTGGAGACCTCTGAAATGTTCTCACGTTAGGTGGGGCAGGGAAAGAAAACACGACCAGCGAACTAGTCTTCGTGAGACGGCGAGGAATAAGAAATGAATACCGTGCAGGCTAATGAAATATTGTTAGGGAAATTATTAATTAAAGCAATTTTATGAACTGCCTCACTGTACTCATCTCGGATAATTAAAAGCAGTGATTGTGGCTGTGAGTCACAAAAAAATGAGTGCATTTTTGAGCTGTAGGCTTACACCAATTATATTCGATTTTTGCTTCTAAAAATTGTAAGTAATATTTTCGGAAATCTGTTTAAATAGTAGATTTTTAAATGTGCTGCTATTGCAAAAGCGAACCACCAGCAGAAGTAGTGTTAGGGTTAATGGCACAGTCATTATCTTCCCCTTTTTCTCCTCACTCTTTAATGTGAGCTGGTGGTTGCCCGTGAGGGTCACTGGTACTCATTTTTGGGTACCGGCACTTATCTTTCCACATCAGGCCAGTGCTTAATTTGTAAAACAATAAGAGCCAGAGCTCTCGACAGGAGGTCACTGCAGCTTGGATCACACATGGCTATGGCACGGCAAAGTTATGGAATACGTTTCCTATGCATATCAGTTCCTTAGCCTTATTTAGAAAGAGTCTGAAGACATGGCTATTCCTGAACTAATGCAAGAACCTCTAGGGCTTACTGTAGTTCCATAGCGCTAAGACACCTCCGGGTATTCGTTGCGCTTAATAAGTTATATTAACATAACTTAACATAACATTGCCCCTGCCATGCTGCCAATGACAGTAACAACACAACTACCAACCATCACACTCCTACAAAAGTGACAATTCGGAGTATTTCAGGCCTCCAAAGCTATGAGAATGGTTTGGGCGGCAGGTAATAGTCATTTTTAATGTATGTTGAATGAATAATTTCCTGTTGTTGTGGTCATCTCTAAATTTAGACAGCCCACCTTGTGGCAGACTGTCACAAGCGCTGTATTGACAATTATGTGCCGGTGCCGATCACCAGAAACCACAGGCTCAAATTAAGCACTGCATCAGACATTTCCTAGAGCATTTAAGTGAAAAACATACAAAACGGAAAGACAGAGGAAGAGAAGAACGTAAAAACATCTGAGACAGAGAATGCAGGAACCTGCAAGAGTGAGATCAACGAGCTGGGAGTGTCTGGAAGTGGATTAAAGAGGCATGAGGTGGATTTAGGTCTATGCAGTCTTGGTATTCGGCGTGCTGACATTCATTTGAACCTTCCGCGGGCTTCAGAGCAGAGCCACTGGCATCAGCTCACCTTCTTTTACAAGTTAAGCACTGTCCTCACACCATTTTTTCAATTTGAAAACATGCTTGGAACTTCACCTATTACAAAAAATGAGGTGGTTTGGTGACTTTTCCCATCTTAAATGTACACTGGCACCAGTTTTTCTAAACTGATGTAAGTGTGCTCTACTCACGACAGCAGAAAACTGTGGATTTTCTTCCATTGTAAGTGGAATTTGCGGTCAGAACATTCCACAAACTCGTATCCTGTGAATCATGATTTTCAAATTCCATTTTAAATTCAATTCCATGACCATTAAATTGGGTCATAAAAAGAACTGTTAGATACAGCTGGAGTGCTTAGAAACAGAAAAAACCTGTGAAGTGTGATGCTATGCTCTATTTTTAAAAAAGTTACAAATATTGTTAGTATTTTTCACATTGTAGGTGACAACTAAGGCCAGAAAAAACATATCTTTTTTCGAGACCTGCGTTTATTCCCTTCTATGATGTTTACCTTTAAAATTCCCTCTTTACCCAGTGGAAATTCCAGTTGACCAATAACAAATGATTTCTACTGGATCCAACTCCAGCACACGGATTTTGGATATTGGTCCATACTGGTAAACTGTAACTTGCACTGTCTTGTTTCTCTGGTAATATTGGTTTGGTTAATCGACGCCAAAAAATAAGAACCAAATCCGCATAAGTACATGTTATTTGCTCTCTTCTATGTGGATCGCTCCTGAACCTCTACACTGATTCGGTCTTTTTGCTCATAATCCTATCACTTTCTGCGTAATTAGCAAGCAATAGCTGCTTTGCTCTTTCTCTTCTTTATGGAAAATGAACTCCTACACCAAGGCAGGCAGCCTGCGTTCTATACTGAGAACTGTGAAGTGCACGATTGTCTCAACCTTATTTAAACTTATTTTGACTTGTACTTATTTTGGTTGTCTATTTACTTACTTATATACTATTGTGCGACCTCCTCTGATATGTCTGTAAAACGTATGTTTTGTCCCAATTTTTTGTCCTGAATTTTGACTTTTGTCCTGAATTTTTGTCCTGAATTTTGCCCCTTTGTCCTGAATTTTTACACTGACCGTCCTGAATTTGCACCCATGCCAGCTGGTCACCCTAGTGCACTCTGCATGTGAAAACGTGCCTGTTCACACAGGTATGAAGTTCCCAAAACCTGGGGCCGTATCAGGAACAGTTGCATTGGCCCAACGCAGGACCGCATACCCTTTTTTTTGTGTTTGCACTATCTGAAGCTCATACATATAATTGATTTAATGGATGCCCTACAGACAGCAGAATTTGAAAATAGTGAGCAGTGATTTCCTCTCGCACAACTGTTCATGATATTCCTGCAGGTGGAGGTATATAGGACTGGGACTGCCTATAGTTCTGTGTTTAAGTATCATATTTCAATGAGGATGGAAACACCACACAAATACACAGTCAGGTTAAAAAGGTTGTTTGTAAATTAGAAATGGAGTAAGGCATTGGAATAACTCATTCACTCCCATTGCTGAAACAAGCTAGATATGTATGTACCTAGTCTTTGCATTAATACGGTTTTCAACTGTATGGCTTTCCACGTCCTTAAAAAATAAACCTTTGAGCTTAATCCTCGGCCCTCATTCCTTTTTCCACTTGTACTTGACCTCTCTTTTATCACAAAATACTTTTCTTACTGGACTTATTCACAAATGACTAGCTCCCCTAATTTGTATTTACCAGGCCCGGGCAAGATTTTTATTATGCAAACGTGATCTTTAGTAATACCTGACTGGAGGGCTTCATATATTTTTGCATATTTTGTAATTGTTAAAGTTTGTACTTTTTGTGTAATTTTTCTCCCACGGTAGTCTGGTTTAAGTAGTAAATGTTTTGCGGAAACTGTGCAACTGATGTGTGCCATGGCCGAAAGACATTTTCTGCTCAAATGAGTCTCCCGCTCGTATCTTGTGCAACTTTCATATGTGACTTATGCCCTCATTTTCTGTATAATGCTGACCAAGTCGATTTTATATCATTATGCAAATTTCCATTACCCATATTAGTGCCCTGTTAATAGATGCCATTGTCAGACCTCCCAGGATATTGTAGCATTGATCAGTAAATTTCTCGGCACAGATACGGAAATTTTGAGGCACAAACATAGAAATTTTGCTGTAGTTTTGCAGCACTTTATTTTCCTATTTGCATGCATTTTTATCAAGTTTTGTGGAACTTGATAAAAATAAATGCCCCCGGGGTCCGCTGCGTGCCCCGTGGGTGTGAGGTCCTAATCGTTTAAAAAAAAGAATGCTCCCTGGGCCCGCTGCATTCACTTTGAGTGGCAGGCCCTAATCATTTAAAAAATAAATGCCCCCTGTTTTGGGCACACTGCCCACAGGGCATGCAATGGTCTTAGGGGGCATGCATTCTTTAAAATGATCAGAACCCGCCGCCCATAGGGCACATGGCGGGCCCAGCGGGCATGTATTTTTATCACGTTTTGGGACACTTGATAAAAATAAATGACGTCTGTGGCCGCCGCGTGCCTCATGGGCGGTGGGCCCTAAACTTAAAAAACAATATATGCCCTCTGGGCCCGCCGCGTGTTCTGTGGGAGGTGGGCCCAAAACTTGATAAAAGTTAATGCCACCCAGGTGCCCAGTGGGCAGCGGACCCAGGGGAGCATTAATTTGTATCAAAATTTGGGCCCACAAGGCACGTGGCCTGCCAAGGGTGCTTTTTAAATGGTTAGGGCCCACGGGGCATGCGGTGGGCCAGGGGGCATTTACAGGTGGGAGTCATCACTGCCCTCACAGGAAGGAATGCAAGATACCCTCCTTCTATTGGCCCAGTGGCGAGCCACTGGACCAATACAAGGAGTGTCGCATTCTCAAATTTCGCGGGCACTTTTGTAAAAAGTGCAGGCTTTCTCAAAACTGCAGATTTCATGATTTTTTTGCAAAATGTGAAATTCTGGAAGGTCTGCATTGTGTCCCACCCCCTTCATGTTCTACTCTGACCAGGAACTGCCTATCCTGCAGAATATGGCCAGTGCTAGCCATGATGTTTCTAATTCATCCTTCTCCTTGTCTGAATTCTCTGCTGTTGCTCACCAAGACTCACTGACTATTTTGAAATCACTGAAATCGGGCTCGCCAACTGACCTTGTCAGGCCCGCTTGCTGGCCGCTGTGGCAGAAGCTGTTAATCCAGAAGTTAATTCCCTCATCAATTTGTCCATCCAATCTGCCACAGTTCCGCCCGAATGGAAGCAGGCCAAACTTCTCCCTCTGCTTAAAAAAACCTTCCCTCGACCCGGCCAACCCTACCAACTATCGCCCCATCTCCCTCCTTCCAGCTGTAGCCAAGGTATGCGAAAAGGCGGTCTTTAAGCAGCTGGCCAATTTTGTAGAGACTTCAGGATCGTTACATCCTGCTCAGTCAGGGTTTAGAGCTACCTATAGCACGGAGACGGCGCTTGTGGAAATATCAGAAGCCATCAGAGAGTGCTTGGATGGGGACGGGAGAGCGGCTCTGATTTTACTGGACCTCTCTGCCGCCTTTGACACGGTGCCACACTCACTGTTACTAGTGCGCCTCGCAAACATTGGTGTCGTCGGCCCAGCGTGGGACTGGATTAAATCATTTTTGGTAGACAGATCACAACAAGTGTGGCTACCCCCTTTTTCATCGACCCCACAAAAGGTGACTACTGGAGTACCTCAGGGTTCTACCCTGAGTCCCCTCCTTTTTAATTTATATGTCACCCCTCTGGTCTATCTGGCTGAGGAGCTGGGAGCAAAAATCATTGCATATGCAGATGATACCCAGCTCCTCTTCACTTGGAAGGACTCAGATATTTCTCCAACGAGAGCAAAAAACTGTCTAACAGCCGTTTTTTTAAATGGCTTGCAGCCGCCCAGTTAAAGTGCAATGAGGACAAGTCCGAAATCCTCTAATACGGATCCTTTCCCCCACAGTTCAGGGCAGCCCTCTGGCCGCCAGAATACCCCCTCCCCAGTTCTACGGGACAGGCAGTCAAGAACTTGGGCGTTTGGTTCGAGGAAAATCTTAGGTTCTCTACGCAAGTAAAGAAACTGGCTGGCCAATGCTTTGGCACATTGAAGTCCCTTAGGAAGTTTCTTCCTCTATTACCCAGGACTGCTAAGGAGATGGTCACGCGCGCTTTGATCCTTAGCCGCCTTGACTATGCCAATGCACTTTATATTGGCCTACCAGGATACCAGCTCAAGAAACTTCAAGTAATACAGAACGCTGCGGCCAGAGCTCTGATGGGTATTCCGGGCAGGTCTAGCGTAAAACATCATTTGCGGGATCTGCACTGGCTCCCAGTGGCCCAAAGAGTCAAATTTAAGGCTCTCATGATGGCCCACTCAGCCCTTTATGGATCAGGGCCCCTCTACTTGAGAAAACGGTTTAGTTTTTATACCCCACGAAGGCATCTGCGTTCCGCTTCACAGTGCCTAGCACCGATCCCTCGCTTTCGGCTGGTAAGAATTGGAGGTAGCTCTCTATCCTTCAAAGCGGCCAAAGCTTGGAATTCTCTCCCTCTTGAACTGCGCAGCATTCACGACCCCTGCCTGTTCAAAAAAGACTAAAAACCCTGCTGTTTATTTAATCGGTAATCTCTCCCAGTTCCTTACAGTTTTCAATATTGGCTTTTCGCGCCGGGACACTCATGAGTAGCCGTGCGGCGTTATAAATCATTGTAACATAACATTGTAACATAACAACTGGGGCCACTTAATTTATCTCTCTGACGATGTTAATTTTTACATTTGTCTTGACCCCTTTTATCAATACTAAACCTGTGATCTGCATAAATGTCACTTGTGCTAGATGATTGCTAGTTAAATGTGGGCAAGATCGTCATATCTCAATATTAATCAAAATCGAGATAATTACGTCCACAACACCCCTACTTTTTTAACCAGCCTATTCAAATTGGCAACACAACTGCCTTCAATACATCTTCCTGAAAGTATAAAATGCTGATGCTAATCAAGTGTCCATTTATCTTGATTTCCAACCTGGCATTATACTTGCTATAGCTTCCTAAAAAATTATATGTAATAGACGTGTGTCCATTCTGGCTTTCTATCCCCATACATTGAGCACCGCCTCCCTTAAATATTGAACTCATCTGATCTCCATCTTTCCACTCTCTCAGTTGCATCATATCCTGTTAGACTGCTTAGGGGGATCTTACCCCACACTTTTTGCCTTCCATTTTTGTTGATCTCATTTTTGCTGGCATTAGGACTCTGCTCACTTTACCACTGCTGACCAGTGCTAAAGTGAATGATCCCCCTCCTTAAAACATGGTAACATTGGCTTATCCCCATTTGGCATATTTAATTTACTTGTAAGTCCCTAGTAAAGTGGTACTACGTGTACCCAAGACCTGTAAATTAAATGCTACTAGTTGGTTAGCAGGCCTCTCCTGACAAGTAGTCCTTTACTTATGTTTAGTGTTGGGTCCCAATCACGTGGGACGGCGAGTCGCGTTTTTAAACCTCAACGCTCCGGATTTGCAGCGCCCAGTGTCGATAGTACGGAAGGAGATTCATGACCACACACGTATTGAAGCAGAGAGAGGTAATATTTCTTTGGAGGTGTAATGCTTTGAAGTAGCGAGGATAACGCGGGCGGCTAATAGCGCTATACTTGAGCTCTCCCCTTCATTTATGTTTACAGCGGGGAACGTTGTAGAGGCCCCGGAGTGGGTATTAAGAAAGGAATTGGCGTCCCATCAGTGACTTTTGACTTGAAAGCAAGTAGTGAAGGTAAGGCCCATAGAAAATGGGGATTTCTGTATCCCATACTTGATTTATTGAGATAGACTTGCCTTGGTTAGGGCAGACGCTAAGAGATTTCTTTATGCGTTTCAGTGATATACCCTGAATACTTACGCAGGACTTAAACTGGGTTCTGACCGCATGGCATCTGGATTTTGTACATCAAGTGAGTGTATCTCTAGTGCACACATAAGTCACACTAGGATTAGCTGAATGAGGTATACACGTGGACTATGGTGTTTGGGGTTCTTTCCTTCCTAAATTTAAAACGGCATATGTAGCCCTTAGTTTTTTACTATGGTGTCTTCCGGCAGTCGTCACTGCGTCTGAGGTGGATTTGACTCTTTCCTTCCTACATGCTTGCTATTTTATCTGGTGATGTTCTCCCTAGTGGCACGTTTGTTTGTAGTGGTTCGCACAGAGATAAAGACAGTATTTTCTTTTGTTTTGGTACAATAAGTTATTTTATATTTGTATAGGTTTGTTTCCTCACCCTTGTTCTGAGGAGGCCAAGACTTATATGAAGGCCGAAACGGGTCCGCGTCGACAGGTTTTGACAAGAGGAGTCCAACTATAATTGATTAATCTTGTGACGATTGAACGCACTTTTGTGAAATTAAGGTCTTTAGAGGAGCAATAACCTCATGTGCATATAAGACGACCTCAAAGTGTATTCCCTTTATTTAATAGGGGAACACTGTTTTTTCTATCAAGTGGGTAGAAGGAATCCATGAACTGTGTTGTTTTGTGATTTGTATATATTTGTTGTTTATATATATGTTTGTGTGTTTGAAAAGATAATTTCAAAAATTAAGATGATCAAAATCAATACTATGATAATTAAAATTACGTAAAAATGTGTCTTTGGTATGTGATTTGTTGTTTGGAATAAGGAACATGAACTAACGACAGGACTATGTACTGTTAATAGGGTAATATGAAGTTCCCTATGTAAGTAGATATAAATATATCTTTTCCTCCTTGCCATTTTTTCCTTCTTTACCTTTGTATTGTATCTTTGCCCAGGTATAGGAGGGTAATTTGGGTAAACCCCTACATATTTTTTGAACTAGTTGGCCTGCAGCACTGATTGTGCCATCCACTTTGGTACCCCTTTAAACATGTCTAAGGCCTGCCATTTCAGCCTGTGTGTGCAGTTCTTAAAATGCCATTTCGACAGGGCCTACCTCTCCCATAGACTAACATTGAAGTTACCTTGTTACATGTAATAAGATGTCGTTTTCAAATGGGAGCAGGTAACCAGTTCATTTTTGGTGTCTTTGGAATTGTAATGAAAAATATTCTCTTATGGTAAAGTCGGATTTTAAATTACAATTTTGAAAATACCACTTTTAGTAAGTAGCCATTTTCCTGCCTTAGGGCCTGATTTAGATCTTAGCAGACGGGGTACTTCGTCACAACAGTGACAGATATATCCTCGGCTGAAATATAAATCCCATTATGTCCTATGGGATTTATATTTCGACGGACAGGATATCTGTCACCATTGTGAAGGAAAAACCCATACCCCGAGATCTAAATCAGGCCCTTAGCCATTTAGTGCCTGTAGCCTGTCCCTAGGCCACATGACTGGGTGTAGCTGACAGCTGGGCTTTGTGTAGTCCTCCTAGACTGCCACACACAATAGAGTGCTTAGGCGTACGTGGATGGGTCATCACTGGCAGGATGGGAGGGCAGAGCTAGTCACAGCTCTACTTACACTTGAATAGGCTGTATCCTGCCTCCACACAAGGAGCTGCATAACCCCTGTAGTTAGCTTGGAGCCAGGACAGGGAAGGCAGGATGCCTGGGGACTTTGAAAGGAAGTTCTCCCACCTCAAAGGAAGAACTGGGCATAAATATTGAACCTCAGACACCAACTCTTCAGTACACTTCTGTACTTGTAGGTACTCTGCCAGGAAGAAGGACTGCTGTGCTGCTGAAAGAACTGCCACTCTGCTGGACTGCTGCTCTGAAGGACTGCATCTGTTGAACCCAGGACCCCAAAGGGTTAGTTGGCTGGCCTACTGACTAGCGCCTCTGGGACATAAGGCACCAACAACCTGGAACCCAGCACCTGGACTCTGCCATCTGTGAGTCCTACCCTGCCAAGTGGTCCCACCCCAATCCTGGACCCTTGGAAGTGGGCTAAAAGATGCTCTGCCAGCCCATCTGTGGAACCAGCAGAACTGGCACATCTCCTCTACTCTGCAGTGCAACACCAAGCAGAACTGACGCAGAGCCTCTGCAGTGAGGGTTCTCCTGACACAAGGACTCCAGATCGAACTTGCAGCCTGCACCGGAACCCCTGCATGCGTTAAGCTTTCCCAACGCAGGCTCTCGCATTGCGATGTCGCAGGTTCTCGCATCGCAGCCTCACAGCTCCTCAGAACTGGTGCATTGCCTCGATGGCGTGACACATCCTCAAAACCAGACTTCACATCGGAAGCCCTTATCAAAAGGATTGTCGGTGATGACGCCTCAGCTGCGCAGCACATCCTTGGTGCAAGACCTTGCAATGCTCCGCAACAAGGACTTAGGGTACTCTCATTTTGGTCTTGTTTTATTTATTAAAAATGACTTGATTTTTCTAAGCTGCCGTTAGATCCTTTTGTAATGTGTTTTCACTGTGTTACTGTTTGAAGTGTTGCACAAATACTTTACACATTGCCTCTGAGTTAAGCCTGACTGCTATGTGCCAAACTACCTGAGGGTTGAGCACAGGTTAATGTGGGGTTTGCTTGTGACTTCACCCTGACAAGGATTGTAGTTTCTGCTTGAGAAGGGGCTTCACCCCTCCTCAACCAGCAACCTTTTTCTTACATATACCATCCAATCCTGATCCTGTGGGTGACGGCCCCAATCCAACACAAGCTTCTCTCAGATTTTCCAGAATTAAAATTGTTGCATCCAAACACTTTCTAAGCATTCCTAACATCTCCCTGCTTGTCACCTCCTTGCCCTTCCAATGGTAGAAACACCTCACCTCACTTTTTCTTCTGATCCCTACATGGTCCTCATTAATCCTTAAGACCTCCTTATTGAGCAAATATCAGCACATGACCTCATTAATGCAAAATATGATCTTTTCCTTCTCTTGTTTGCTTTACTTTTCCTCGCCTTAATCCACAGCACAACACCCTCGATGGCCACATTCCTTTCACTCAAGCCAGTGGTTCCTTTAGCTCCTAATGCCTTTGACATCATAAAGGTTGTACATATGAAGAAACAAATCATAAAGTTAGAGCAGCACCTGTTCAGGCCTAACTTTGCTCCTTGTGTTTATTCCTAGTGTGTACTAAATGCCTAAAACACTGTGCATCCCAATGCAATTTCCTTATGCAAACTAACTTGTCCATCAAACAGATGCAGGCCATCAAGCTAAACTGGCAATGACCTAAACGTTGTTTAACATGTACGTCCGCCCTCTAGCCCTCTTGGCCAAAGCCCGGAAGATCAATATGATATCATACGCGGACGACACGCAATTGATATTCTCTTTCACCAATAACCCAGCCCAAGATCAACTGAAATTCCGTGAAGATGTCCTGGCCATCTCAGATTGGATGGTGGATACCTATCTTCAACTTAATTCCTCAAAAACGGAGGTGCTTTTGGTAGGCCGGGACCCCCATAAATGGGATTACCAGTGGTGGCCTGCTGCACTGGGCACTCCTCCCCAACCGAAAAGCGCAGTTAAGAATCTGGGGGTCCTGATGGACAACTCCCTGTCTTTCGAGCTTCACGCCAAAAAAGTGGCAGGTACATGCTTTGGCCATCTACGCGGTCTGAAACCCATTCTGGGGTTCTTCGACGCTTCCACCCGACAAGTGATTATTCAATCGGTGGTTCTGTCACGTCTTGACTATTGCAATGGACTGCTACTGGGCGTAAATAAAACTGTCACGAAGAGACTTCAAAGGGCACAGAATGCAGCCGCCCGCATTCTTTTTGCCCTCCCTAAGCACTGTCATACCTCACACCTCCTGTACCGTCTACACTGGCTGCCTATCGAACAGAGAATTCAGTTCAAAACTCTCTGCACCACCCATAAGATCTTACACGGCCAGGGCCCCCAGATACTGCAGGGGCTCTGCACACTTTATGTCCCAACGCGAGCACTGCGCTCCGCAGACCTGCATCTGGCCTGCACTCCTAGGGTGCGCAGGAGCAGAGCAGGGGGGCGCTCATTTAGGTCCCTCGCCCCAGCCCTATGGAACTCTATTCCACTCAGGGCGCGCAGCACACAAGATCACTGGGCATTCAGAAAACAGATTAAAACCTGGCTGTTTTCCTCTATCTAGCACACAATGTGTGTGCATGCTGTGTTCCTGTTCCTTGGGCTTTTAGAAACAGACCATACCTGGCTGTCTTTCCATCTGGCAAGCATTACTTACCCTGGTCACCCGTCCGCGAGTGCTGGGACGCCCCTTTGCTGGGGCAGCCATGCGCTATACAAGCATTCCTAACATAACATAACATAAACACTGACTTAATGTTACATTGACCATTTATCTTCCCTGTCAACATCCTCTTACCATGAGTACAGCTTTATCAATGTCAGGTTAACTGAACAAGCAATCCACTTGGCCAATGTAGTCATACACTTTCTGGTGCTCCCATCAAGTCAAGCAATTAATAAGTCCAAATTCACTTTCAAATTATTTAAGGACTATTCCATTATTTCAAATGGGAACGTAATCATATCTGGTCAAGCAATTATTTCCTCACAACTTCTGCTTACTGTTTCTATGTCTATTGTAGCCTCTGAATTCAGCTACCTTTTTTGGTTCCATTCCAGGGGATCCTGAAGCTTTCTGTAAGATCCGGCAATACCAACTGTGCCCTCTTACTGTTCAAGGAATGCTCCTGCCATGCATCCAGGTAATCCACTTGAACATGTGTATGTGCCCTTTTTCCCAAAAGATCACCTCACTTCCAACATAACATCTGCCTTCTGAATGAAAAACCGCCTCTGCGCATGTCATATCATTGTAGAATTGACTGCATTTTTCTGCACTGTGACCAAATGCACACCATCTTGCATAGGTGTGGAGAGCCCATTGCATTGTTAAATGCACAAAAGCTCACAGGCTTAGCCTTGCCCTCCTTTGAGATGTGTTCTCCAAGGGGGTGGGTGGTGCTCCATAAAAGGGGGAAAAGGAACTGGGAGGCCACTGTTAGGGAGAAGTGCCAGGCCAGTCTTTGTGAGTCGCTGGTTATAACCATTTATCAGTTGCAACTATCCATATACATTGAATAGCTATCCACATTAGCAATTTTTTTTATTGCACAATACCCATACAAACCCTTTAAAGTTAACTTACTTTCAATGCATGAATTTGAGCACAGATATGCTTTTGTCCAGATAACTCTCATGTACATATTCTACATTTCATAATCATGGACACTCATGCCATGTGTGGCAGTTCTCAGACGTCTTCTTGGCCCAAATCTGACACCTGATTTATCTATGTGGGAGATCAAATGATTCAACAGCCTCAAAGTCTTTACCTCCTCCCTGTAAGGAAATTCAAAACTGGATGACTAATATAAAGCTAAAGTTGAACTCACGGAAGAGGAAACTTTTCTGTTTCTTCCTCAACAAAGGCCAGAAAATTAATTCTATGTGGACAAATCAACTGAAGTACATGGGCTTTACAACTAAATTGACCATTTCAGCAGGAGTCCTTGGCTTTACACTTGACAAAGTAGGCCTGGGTGGAGTCGGCGGAGTTCTGTGGAACTCCGCAAAGTGACCAAAAAACACCACTGCGCTACGTGGAGTTCCGCAAATGGCGGAGTGCATTGGGTTGTGCCGTTCACTGATTTTTTTGTCCCGCACTGGAAAATCATTGCAAATGGCACCACGCGCAGCAAGGGGGCACATCTTCTTTCTGCCACTCGAGAGGCAGCTTCCTCAACGTAAACGGAAGGTTTCTCAATGCGAGCGGTAGCGGCCATAAGCGACTGTCTGCGTTGTGAAAACTCACTGGGAGGTGGTCTGGAGTAAAATCTTTCTCGCTCGCGCACCATTATATGATAGGACAGGTGGGGGGATTGTTATTATTTTTTTAAACGACTTCCAATGTACAATTGAAGATTTCTCTGCCCCTCATTCAATTAATCAATCAGGGTTGGTAAAGCGCCGCTACTCACCCGAATGGGTCTCAAGGCGCTTCAGGAAGTGGGGGGTGCGCACTGCTCCTCCGTACTCGGGGGTGGTGACAGAGGGGGGCGGAGGGGTTCCCTGTCCTATCGGGTGCGTGCGGGCTGGGCGCTCATGGTGATTCATCGAAAAGCCAGGTCTTGAGGTCCTTCAGGAACTTGGGCAGAGTTGGTGTCTGGCGGAGGGGAGAGGGAGGGTGTTCCAAGCCTTAGACGTGAGGTAGGAGAAGGAGCGTCCTCCTGTTCTGGTCTTCTTGATGTGTGGTACTGTTGCGAGGGAGAGTTGGGCTGCGCAGAGGGATCTTTGGGGTGCGTGGAACGAGAGGCGATGGTTCATGTAGGCGGGGCCGGTGTTGTGGAGGGCTTTGTGGGCGTGGGTGAGAAGCTTGAAGGTGATTCTCTTCTCGATGGGGAGCCAGTGTAGTGCCCACAGGTGTTGGGTGATGTGGCAGTGGCGCGGTAGGTTTAGGACTAGTCTGGCGGCAGCGTTCTGGATGATCTGGAGTCTGCGGGTGAGGCTCTTGTTGATCCCAGCGTAGAGTGTGTTGCCGTAGTCCAGTCTGCTGCTGATGAGGGCGTGGGAGATAGTTTTCCTGTGTTCGAGGGGGATCCAGTTGAGAGTTTTACATAGGAGGCAGAGGGTGTGGAAGCAGGAAGAGGTGACAGCATTGATCTGGCGGTGCATTTTGAGTTCGGAGTCCAGGATGATTCCGAGGTTGCGTGCGTGGTCTTTGGGTGGGGGTGGTTTCCCAAGGGCCCGGGGCCACCAGGTGTCACTCCAGACATCGGGATGTGGGCCTATGATGAGGATTTCGGTTTTGTCTGTGTTCAGTTGTAGGCTGCTATTCTTCATCCATCTGACGACTGCTTCCATTCCTTCTCGAAAGTTGTGTTGCAAGATGTTGGGTTCGTTGGATAGTGAGAGGATGAGTTGCCTGTCGTCTGCGTACGATACGATGTTGAGTCCGTGTGATCTGACGATGGGAGCAAGAGGGGCCATGTAGACGTTGAACAGTGTAGGGCTGATGGATGATCCTTGGGGGACTCCGCAGGTGGTTAGCGTGGGCTCCGAGATGAAAGGAGGAAGTCTGACCCGCTGCGTTCTGTCGGAGAGGAATGAGCAGATCCAGTCGAGGGCTTTGTTTCGGATTCCTGCATTGTGGAGTCTGCGGGCTAGGGTACGGTGCGAGACTGTGTAGAAGGTCGCAGAGAGGTCCAGGAGGATGAGGGCCACAGTCTCACCTTTGTCGAGGAGGGAGCGGATGTCATCCGTTGCAGCGATGAGGGCGGTCTCTGTGCTGTGGTTTTTCCTGAAGCCTGATTGGGAGGAGTCAAGGATGTTGTTTTCGTCAATGAAGGCGGCTAGTTGGCTGTTGACCACTTTTTCGAGCACTTTCGCCGGAAAGGGAAGTAGGGAGATTGGTCTGTAGTTCTTGAGGTCGGTGGGGTCCGCTGATGGTTTCTTTAGGAGAGGGTTGACCTCAGCGTGTTTCCAGTCATCGGGGAAGGAGGCGGTCTCGAAAGATCGATTGATGATTCTTTGTAGCTCGGAGGCGATGATGTCTGCGGCTTTGTGGTAGATGTGGTGGGGGCAGGGGTCTGTGGGGGCCCCTGATTGGGTGGTCCTCATGGTCTTTAGGGTGTTTTCGATGCTGAGTGCGGTCCAGCTGTCCAGCATTTGCTGAGCGTTGCTGAAGGCGGTGGGTGTGGGTTCCTCGTGGAGGTTGTTGTTGTCGAAGTTGTCGCAGATGGTCTTGATTTTGTGATGGAAGAAGGTGCTGAGTTTGTCGCAGAGATCCTGGGAGGGTGGGATGTCGGTGGATTCGCTGTTGGGTTGGGCAAACTCTTTGATGATGCCGAAGAGTTCCTTGCTGTTGTGTGCATGGGTGGAGATTCTGTCCTGGAGTGCCTTCTTCCTTGAATGTCTGATGAGTTTGTGGTGGGTAGTGGTGGCTGTTTTATAGTTGTCGAGGTCCGCCTGGTTTTTGGAGTTCCTCCATATTTTTTCGAGACGTCTGCAAGTTCGTCTGAATTCCCGGACTTCTGTGGAGAACCAGCTGGCCCTCTTGGCGCGAGGGTTGGAGGAATTCTTGAGGGGGGCGACGGTGTTTGCGCAGTCGGTGATCCATTTGTGTGGGGTGCAGGCGGCGGTGGTGGGGTCGTTGTCTGAGGCGGTGGGCACGGAGTCGCTGAGGGTGATGGTCAGTTGCTCGTCGGAGATTTTGCTCCAGTTTCTGCATTGGAGCTGGGGTGGGCATCTGCGTGGGATCTTTGCTTTGTAGGTGAAGTGGACGCAGCGGTGGTCCGCCCAGGGGAGTTCGGAGGTGTGGCTGAAGGAGATGGAGTGTCCTGCTGAGAAGATAGGGTCGAGGGTGTGTCCTGCTGAGTGCTTAGGTTCTGGTTCGATCTGGTTGAGTCCGATGACGTGGAGGTTGTCCAAGAGGCAGATGGAGTTAGGGTCTTGGCGGTTGTCGAAGTGGAAGTTGAGGTCTCCCAGCAGTATGTAGTCTGTGGAGGTGATGGCATGTGGTGTGATTAAGTCGGTGATGGAGTCGGAGAAGGACGCGCGGGGTCTGGGAGGTCGGTAGATGAGGGTGCCTCGTAGGGTGGTGGTCGGGTTGACCTGTATTTTGAAGTGGAGGTGTTCCATAAGGTCTGCGGGCCCTTCGGTGAGCATGCTCAGGTGGAGGTGGGCCTTGTGGGCGATGCCGCCTCCGGGCTGTTAGGGCGGTCCTTCCGGGTGATTTTGTATCCTTCGGGGATGGCAAGCGCGATGTCCGGGCCCGAGGTGGCGCTTGTCCATGTTTCAGTGAGAAAGGCAACGTCGGGAGAGCTGCTGTCGAGGAGGTCCCAGATTTCCGTGGCGTGTCTGCGGAGGGAGCGTACGTTGAGGAGGATGCATCGCATGGTTTGGTCTGCGGTGTATATGTTGCTGGTCGGTGGAGGAGGGTCCTGGGTTATGGAGGTGTTGAAGGAGTGAAGGGGCCGTGGGTGTCCAGGGGAGAGGAGAGCTTGCAGTTGTTGTTCTTCTTGGTGCCATTGAGTGTGTGGAGATCAGCTGAGCTGTAGCGTGGGAAGGTCGAAGGACCAGGGCTCCTGGCGCTGGTCGCGGTCGGGTCGCGGTATTGCGCAGACAGGCTTGCCTTTGGCGTGCCGGCGGCACAGCTGCGCATCGGCCTCCATTAGGTAGAGGTCGGGGGAGGGCGGGACAGCTGGGAGGCAGGAACGGTGGAAGATGCGGAGGTAGGTGCGGGAGTGGGAGCGGGAGGCGCCGTGGGGGCAGCAGCGGAGGGAAGCGCACAGAGTAGAACAGGGGTAAAAATAAAGGAAAGCGAAGGAGGGAAAAAAGTACAGCAGGAATTGAAAGAATTGAAAGCGAAGGAGGGAAAAAGTACAGCAGGAATTGAAAGAATTGAAAGCGAGGGAGGGAAAGATTACAGCAGGAATTGAAAGAATTGAAAGCGAAGGAGGGAAAAAGTACAGCAGGAATTGAAAGAAAAAGAAAAATGAAGAAATTATGGCAGCAGCAGGCGAGGGCTGGGGCGAGAACCGCGGCGGACAGAAGCACGGGCAGAGTACTGACTGAGGTATGGAGCTGCGGGCTGGGAGAGCAGGCACCCGAGGGGCTTAGCTCGACTCAGCGCGCAGTGGCCTCCATTAAGTAGAGGTCGGGGAGGGCGGGACAGCTGGGAGGCGCGGAACAGTGGAAGACACGGGAGCGGGAGGGGCCGCGGGGGCAGCAGCAGCGGGAAGCGCACAGAGTAGAACAGGGGTAAAATAAAGGAAGACAAAGGAGGGAAAAAAGTACAGCAGGAATTGAAAGAATTAAAAGCAAAGGAGGGAAAAAAGTACAGCAGGAATTGAAAGAATTGAAAGCAAAGGAGGGAAAGAGTACAGCAGGAATTGAAAGAAGTGAAAGCGAAGGAGGGAAAAAGAACAGTAGGAATTGAAAGAAAAAGAAAAATTAAGAAATTACGGCAGCAGCAGGCGAGGGCTGGGGCGAGAACCACGGTCTGAGGCGGACCGAAGCACGGGCAGAGTACTGCCTAAACTATGGAGCTGCGCGCTGGGAGAGCAGGCACCCGAGGGGCTTAGCTTGACTCAGCGTGCAGCGGCCTCCATTAAGTAGGGGTCGGGGAGGGCGGGACAGCTGGGAGGCGGGAACGGTGGAAGACGCAGCAGCAGGAGGGGCCGCGGTGGCAGCAGCGGCGGGAAGCGCACAGAGTAGAACAGGGGTAAAAATAAAGGAAAGCAAAGGAGGGAAAAAAAGTGCAGCAGGAATTGAAAGAATTGAAAACGAAGGAGGGAAAAAAGTACAGCAGGAATTGGAAGAATTGAAAGCGAAGGAGGGAAAAAGTACAGCAGAAATTGAAAGAAAAATAAAAATAAAGAAATTACGGCAGCAGCAGGCGAGGGCTGGGGCAAGAACCACGGTCTGAGGCGGACAGAAGCACAGGCAGAGTACTGCCTGAGCTATGGAGCTGCGGGCTGGGAGAGTAGGCACCCGAGGAGCTTAGCTCGACTCAGCGCGCAGTGGCCTCCATTAAGTAGAGGTCGGGGGAGGGCGGGACAGCTGGGAGGCGGGAACAGTGGAAGACGTGGGAGCGGCCGCGTGGGCAGCAGCGGTGGGAAGCGCACAGAGTAGAAAAGGGGTAAAAATAAAGGAAAGCGAAGGAGGGAAAAAAGTACAGCAGGAATTGAAAGAATTGAAAGCGAAGGAGGGAAAAAAGTACAGCAGGAATTGAAAGAATTGAAAGCGAAGGAGGGAAAGAGTACAGCAGGAATTGAAAGCGAAGGAGGGAAAAAGTACAGCAGGAATTGAAAGAAAAAGAAAAATGAAGAAATTACGGCAGCAGCAGGTGAGGGCTGGGCGAGAACCGCGGTCTGAGGCAGACAGAAGCACGGGCAGAGTACTGCCTGGGCTATGGAGCTGCACGCTGGGAGAGCAGGCACCCGAGGAGCTTAGCATTGTAAAGCTTTTTGCTTTGCGCTTTCGCTTACACCAAAATTTACGTTTTCAGGAGTCTTGCTGTATCGTTCCCCTAGTTATACAGGTAACTGGTGAACCTCTCTGCCAGATTTGTTAGCTCCACTCATATTAAAATCGGCTAATTTCACCTTTCTTGGCGACATTAATCTTCATTCAGAAGACCCTAAGTGCAAGTTGAGTTCCACTCTCATAGAGGATCTTAGAGTCCTTAGCTTAAATTTGTGCAACACTGGCCCTACTCATTTGGCCGGCCATCTACTGGATCCAGACTTTTCCAATGTCTCGGATTTGATGACTGCCCCCCCCGCCACTATTGTGGTCTGACCATTTTGCTGTGCCTTTTAATGTTAGAATCCCGCCCAGTTTTCTAACATCATGCCCAAACCAATCCTTTAAATCAAGGAATTGGGCAAAATGTAATATTTCAGCATTGAATAATTTGCTACATCATAAAATACCAGTTCTAAAACAAATGATGGGCGCTGATTCTGATCTGGTTTATAAATGGCTTGCAGATGCTGTGGAGGAAATCTTACTAACCACTGTCAAACTCCCTGGTCGGTCTTTGCCGCTAGCTCCTTGGTTTAGTGAAGTGCTGAAATATGAAAAACAACAGTGCAATGCCCTGGAAAGGATATGGCTAAAGTCCTACATGGAGGAAGCTAAAAGCCGGTATAGAACAACGCTAAAAAAAATCACGGCCTCTACAAACTGGCAAGGGCTGCTTATTATTGAGAGAAAATTTTAAGCGCTAAAAATTGTTCTAAGACCCTGTTTAAGATGGTTAAAGAATTATCGGAACCCTGCAATCTACCTCCTACACACTCGCATTCCTCTACGCAATGCGAGGAGTTAGCCCTTTTCTTTATTCAAAAAGTAGAAAAGATTCTCTATCAAATGGCTCTAGATTGTACTCATGAAGGCCAGCCAGATGTTACCCTGACTAATTCCGATCCTCAGAAGCCTACGCATGCAGGCTGTCACAGGATTTTGTCTAATGCTGATGTAACACCTAAATTAAGGACTTGGTACTTGTTGGACACTGTGACCTTTAATACCATTCGGCAACCTATTAAAACAGGTTCCCCTTTGGATCCCCTATCCCCTAATATGTTTAGTCAACTTGACTCCAACTTGTTCTCCTTACTAAGAGATCTTCTCAATATCTCTTTTAGTGAGGGGCTGGTTACCCAGAAAAAGAAACATGTTATGGTTCTTCCCCTTTTGAAAAAAGCTAATTTGGACCCGGCTAATATGTCCAACTTTCATCCCATTTCCCTTCTTCCGATCTTTTCCAAAGTCTTAGAAAAACATATTAATTGCTAGTTGACCTCGTTTGTGGAGGCTCGGAATTTTCTTCATTTATCTCAGTCTCGATTTAGGACTGAGCACAGTATGGAATCCGCCCTTTTGGGTGTGACCGAGTGTTTGAGGCAGCGCCTTGATGAGGTCGGAACAGCTGTGCTTATTTTGTTAGACCTTGGCGCGACCTTAGCACAGCCTTTAATACTGTGTCTCACTCCATTTTGGAGGAAAGAATGGCTGCCCTGGGTCTGGAGGGTCCTGCTTTGGCTTGGCTTAGACCATTCCTAACTGATCATACATTCCAAGTTTTTTCCTCCACTGCCAGATCTGACACTCATACTCTGAGGTCAAGAGTCCCACAGGGTTCAGTGTTGAGCCCTCTATTGTTTAACATCTACGTCCGCCAAAGTAAAAAATAAATTGGAGAGGTGTGGTCTGACACTTTTTTCCTACGCAGATGACACTCAGATCATCTTTACTCTCTCTTCTGAACAGAAGCATGGACCCTCCGGGTTAAGCTTGGTCCTGAGTTGCGTCTCCTCTTGGATGAATAAAAACTCTCTCAGGCTCAATGGTGATAAGACTGAGGTCATGATTCTGGGGAAAAACTCCTCTCTCTAAGGCCCTCATCACTGGCTCGACACTCTAGGGGCTCTGCCTACTCCATCGCAGAAAGTTAAAAACCTGGGATTCCTTCTGAATGACTATGTCTATGAAGCCTCCTGTGACTAAGGTGACAGGCACCTGTTTCGCAGTCCTCAAATGGCTAAAAAAGATAATCTGGATGATCCCTGCTTCCGCTCTACTGCACTTGTCAAGTCTCATCTATCCCCAGCATCTCTTCCCTGATACATTCTGGAGACCTCTCCCCTATGAAAACCTACACCCAACAGTAGACATTGTGACCAAAATCAGAAGCCCCTCTTCACCCAGTGCTATATAGCTGTTATGTCATATTCACCACCTTCAGCCTGTCCTGGCTTTTCGCCAATAACACTTTGGATTCTGGGACTCATTTCACGTTCCCACTTTTATTGTAGGCCTACAAATTACTGCATGCTTCCTCCTGCTGGCTCTAAACGGGACTGGCCAATGTAAGCCTATTCATCAATATATCAATATCAGTTCAACTTCTCTGTGATACTAAAAATGCATATACACAATAACGGTTCTACTCAGTGCTTGTCTACTTTTCACCATTATTGTTACATTTATCTGTCTTGCTTTTCAGTACTGAAACAAGTACACAGCTCCACCAATGTACGCAGTCCAGCCCGTAGTACCATTGGCATTTCAGACCTAGAACCAATTCACAGATCTACCCCAGTGCTTCCATCTTCCCCATGTTGGGCGGTATGTCATATGGTTCCTACTATTTCAGTGAGTCTGTGCATTTGGACAACATAAGGATCCAAACTATGTGGGAGTGACTCCGCACATACCATCAGACTATGTTGACCTAATACCTGGTTAGCTCACAGTCCACAATCTGGACCTCTAAACCTTACAAGGTACCGGATGGTGTCTGCAGCATCAGAACATGACAACCCTGATTCCTCAAGGAAATCGTAGAAACAGATTTACCTTTCATTGTTAACTTAGGCATGCCCAAAGGGAGACACAAGACGTACACAAATTAGCATTTCAAATAATTATTGAAGCAATTGGACTCTTGTGTAAAATACGTGCACTGCAATGATTAATAGAATGAAGCAAAACAATGTTACCAGCATCACAAGAATGGTGACTAGAATGAACAATTCCTCCATTGTACATGCGGGTTGATTGTATAAATACATCTAATTGTACTCCTACCTGGGGGGCGGAGCTTGCCTGGCCTAAAGATGGCCGCACTTTAAGGTAGCTCCGCGAGCCGTGAAAATTATCCTGCGTGATCCTGCTTCTCTCCTCAGCAATTAAACTACATCGCCTCTCCAATGGCCCCAAGAAAGCATCGGGCATAACTGCTGGCTGGGTCCCGCGGAGAGTGTCGTCATCTGGCCTGGCGCCCAGGCCTACAACGAGACGCGAGGGCGGAGCACGCACGCCAGCTCGATTTGGTAGCAGAGCCGGCGAGAGACGGACTGCCCAGTGAGATAAGGCGGCGGCGCCCGGAGGGTGTTCCCTCCCTGCGAATCCCGTTCGCACAGCCAAGCGAAACGGGCGGCTGTGTGTTCTTCCCCGCGGGGCCTGTCGACTGCGAGCAGCATCGAGCGGTGTGCCGGATTGAGGGAAAGCGAGCGCCCTCTCAGTGCCACGAAGGGCGGAAGGAGATCCTGGGCAACAGCGACTAGCGGTGAGTCCCCGCTGGACACCTTGTGACCTGAGGTGACGGGAGGGGTGGACGGTGCGGCCCTGTGCCGGTTGCGAGGCCTAAGTGACCCTTGCCGTGCGGGTGGGCCCCCCTCTTTGCTGCCCGCCAACTAGACGCAGACCACGACCGCCGGTGGCAGTGCATTACTTATCGTCTTAGGGACTCCATAAGTTAAAGTTCTGTGTGACGGGTAGCCTACACCTGCGGTACCCCTGGAAGGTCTACCCCATGTCTGATGCGGGAAAAAGGTGTCGCTGAGATGCTGTAGGAGCAAGGTGAGACCTGAGACTGCCGCAAACGTAGTGTGGAACAGACGAGCCCCATCCTACCAGGCAACATAGTGCATTCCGAACGTCACAAACGCCGTGAGCGAGCGGCGCGGCAGGACACAGGGGCCCATAGGGAGATGTGATGCTTTCCTCCACTGCTACGGGAGGGGGACCCGCCTGATGAGCTTGGGATAGAGGCTGGATGGTGACACTGGCATAACCTCCATAGCATACTAACATCACAGCAGAATTTTGGACCTTGGCTGTGCTTGGAACCTGCTACAGCACTGGGTTGGGGGTCCCCTTCAAATACAGGTGCAACCCAGGGATATATCGTTAGTTAGAACACTCAGACTGGCGTCTGGCGAAAAGCGACAAAGGGCCCTGGAGTCTGCTGATAAAGGGATCATGGGGTGTAGTGTAGTTCCTATTTCCCTGATAGGTTCTGCACATTGGAATAACATACACTATAGGCTTGGCATATGACTGAGGTCGGTATGCCCCTATCGCGTATATTAAACTTAATTACTGTGTACCAGCTAGCTCAGAGGCCACTAGAAACTTCTTGACAACAAGAAGGGAATAGCTTCTGGCAACCACATAACATAAAACCCTGATCCCTCAGGATCGTGGAAACAATATACTACTTTTCATTCAGTCACTCATCTCAGAGAAGTACATAGAAGAAACAGTTGGGTGTGTTTACAATAAAATTTATTGCACAGTTGTTATTCTAGTACTGGTAATATGTGCTGCAACAACTGTTGGACAGTAGCAGAGAAATATGGCCAGCAGTGCAGTTAAATAAAAATGCATGGTACAGTTTTACCATTGTGCAATAGTAATGAACACATACATGAAATACAGAATGCATTTAAGATAAAGCCTATACCCCTATGATGCCTAACTAGATGTACCTAAGTGTACCTAGCATGTGTGTAGGTCTTAGAGAGCCAAGAATCCCCTAGGATTTAGTCTAACCCCATTACCTTAGTGGGACTTCATCCTGATCTCGAGCTGGACACCCCAGGATGGGTGGATGGACCTCTGCCAGCTGGAGCTGTGGCATGACGCAGGTTGCAGCGTCTCAGGTCAGAGTGTCGGCATGGAAGTCTCGGTCCCCTCTGGTTTGCTTGGGCAAAGGGAGGTATATTTATACCTGATAGGTGCCTTGGAATGTTAGTATTGACGTAAAGTCGGTCAGAGGAAGACGTCAGGAATGAACCCTTAGGGAATAGTGGTTCATGCATATTTAATGAGTTCTTGGAGAAATCAATAATCCTGTGCTAGGGAAAATCCCAAGAGCTTAAGGGTCTATTTCTAAGAACTCGTTGTGACGTAGGTTAGTCACTGTTGGACATGGAGATGACGTATTTAGGATGGACCGTCTTCTGCACCCAGAGCACACGTCAGATAAGGGACAGCCTCTGTTGCTCGTTATTGTGAAGGGAGGGCTAATGTAGGTGAAAGGGCCTTTAGTGGGTGAAAGGGCATGCCTGTCTTTGTGGCACGAAGGATTTGTGCCTCTGAAACGGCGCACCTATGTTAGGGCCTCAATCCAGCACATAACAGGGGTGGACGGACAGATCCCAGTCTAAACTCCACTTCGAGCCTCACAAAACCCCTAGGCAGTAGGACTTAGAGAAAACTGCCTCAGAGCCAGGGTCGGAGAAAAGGGTCACTGCGGCAGACTCCGACCTAAAGCAGATCTTGACGGCGATGCAGCATAGTTTAACAAAAATCGATGGAAAGATTGACGCCCTCACCTTCAGGATGGTTAGAATGTCTGAGAGGCTGGACAAACACTCGGAGAGGCTGGACACTGTTGAGAGAAGAGTATCGGACAATGAAGATATCCTGAATTCTACACTGAGCACAACTACGAAACTAAGCAAACTATTACACTCTATCCAATCCAAGGCTGAAGATTTGGAAGCGCGTTCAAGGAGAAATAATGTGCGCATTGTGGGCATCGCAGAATCCACAAATATACAGAATATGGAGCTCTTCGTCGAACAATTGCTAGTAACGCTTTTGGGCAAAGAAACCTTTTCAAACATGTTTATAATCGAGCATGTGCATCGCTCCCTGGCTCCTAGACCGGTGACGGGTGCCCCTCCGTGTCCCATCATTGCACGGGTGCTTAACTATAGGGATAGAGATGCTGCACTCAGAAAAGCCAGGGAACTACAAACTTTGAGGTTCGAAGGTATGGAAATATCCATCTATCCAGACTTCATGCAGCAGGTACAGGAAGCACGACGTCAGTTCCTTCCAGTAAAATGAAAACTGCGAGATCTAAATTTGGACTACAACATGATTTACCCAGAGAATCTGAGCATGCATGCAGATGGGAAGGCACACATTTTCAATGACCCCAAACAAGCACTGCAATTTTTGAAAAAAAGAGAAGGCGACAAGCCCAGAGGAGGTTCCCCGAAGAATCGTGTGATGCAGGATGACATAATCCCAGAAGATGAGGAACAATGAACTATACCTTTCAAGAACTTTGATGGGGGCCAGAGATCTAGTTGGTGCGGCTGCTCTCGGGGGTTTGATGCCCCAGCTTTGACACCAATCCCATGAGGGGGTAACAAATGATTGCGGGGGCGGACTTACAATTATGGGGGCTTCTGGAGGGCCACAAGCGACTAAGATCTAGAGAAGCAACAAGTGGAGTGGGCTTAAGAAACTCAGTCCTAGGCGGTATGCAGGCAACACCTGCCCCACTGTGTAACCCACTCGAAGTATTTGGGTCTGTAATTGTTAGTGATTGTTTTAAGATATAAGTAATGATGCAAGTTTGTGGGGGTGGGTGGACATGGGGTCGACTGTGCATAGTTTGGGATGGCATAGCGTGGGAGGGGGTGGGTTTGGGTCGAAGAATCTTATCCATCTGCAGGGGGTATGTTGTTGGAGAACCAAGTTGGCAAGACACAACATTACCGAGAATAGCATTCCGAATTTATCTGTATATGACTTTGCATTGATGATTCACATAAGATGACTAGGAAAATTAAGTTGTGGATATGGAACGTTGCTATGATACAGGAGACACACTTAGCACCCCAAAATAAGATGTTGTCCCCGAAGAGGCTGCAGGGCCTATTCCACGCGGCAGGCTTCACTTCACACGCAAGAGGTGTACTCACATGGGCTAACCCTAGATCAGGTCTAACCTTAAACGAGGAGGAGATCGACCCCAATGGCAGGTTTGTGGTGGTCAGGTGCCGTGCGGAGGGATTTGGGGACAGACTCGTGAACATATATGGTCCTCATTATGATGATCCACAATTCTTCCATGCAATGGTGGCGCGTCTGCTTAAGACTGATGATCTCCCGCAAATGTGGGGGGGGATTTTAATTGCATACTAGAATCTAGTAGTGATAGGTCGAGGGGCCCACCTAGGAGATCGGCAGCCGATGCAAGCGCTATTAAGGAGCTGATGGAACAACTGGGCCTGGCAGATATCTGGAGGCAGCGCCCAAACGCATCCGAGGGGCATACGCACTACTCAGCTCCACATGACACTCACACAAGGATTGACTATTGGTTAGTGTCCAGAAGTCTTCTCCCCCAGGTCACGGATTGTGAGCCCCTTCCCAGGACCTATTCAGATCACTCACCGGTTCAGCTGGAACTGGAAGTTCCGGTGAAATGCTATGCACCATTCACATGGAGGTTTCCTCCTTATTCTTTACTGTATCAAGTGTTCCGTGCAGAAATGGCTACAGCAGTTGATACCTTTTTTAGGGAAAATATTGGCTCGGTCTCCTCCTTCTAACGGTCTGGGAAGCCTTCAAGAAGTTCATCAGGGGGGAGGCGATTTCAAAACATGCAGGTGTGCTGCGTTCTATCCAGAATAGGCTTACAAGATTGAGACAGAAATTGCAGGTCTGGAGCGGGAGCATCAAAGTACTGGCGAACCTAAATACTTAGATAGCATCAAAAAAGCCCTAGAAGAATATCAAGATACGGGGAAGGTGAGCGCCCTGGGGCCCTTCTGGACAACCTGCAATGTCCTCCTAGGGACACAAACACTATAGCAGAGATTCTGGGGGAAGATGGCAGATTGATATATGATTCATTAGGGATTGCAGACAGATTCCGCAGATATTATGCAGAGCTCTATAGATCCCGCATAACACAGGATGGTACACCACAGAGGAATACTTAGCACATTTACAGATGGCATGGCTCACAGACTCCCACAGAGAGTATCTCATGGCACCCCTGGACCCCAGGGAGGTCAGGGTCACATTATTGTCTATGAAGGGTGGAACGGCTCCGGGTTCAGATGGGCTGACTAGCTTTTTATAAAGCCTTTCAAAATTTGCTTATATCACACCTCGTCTCTCTGTTTGAGGAGATGGCAGAGAATAAAGTGATGCCCCCTCTCGATCAGAGAGGCTACAATTGTCACCCGCCTCAAGCCAGGAAAAACCCCTAATGAGTGCTCATCATACAGACCCCTGTCCCTGCTCAATGTAGATACGAAACTTTTCGCTAAAATACTGGCTAACCGGATATCTCCTCTGATCCCTGGGCTGGTGGGGCCGGAGCAGGCGGGGTTTGTCCCTGGGCATAATTTAACATCCAATCTCAGAGCAGTCTTCGCTGCAATTCAGCATATCAACCCAAAAATCAAGGCAGCTGCAGTTTTTTTAGACGCTGAGAAAGCGTTTGACTCTGTAGAATGGCTCTTTATGGAAGCGGTGCTGAGGCGGGTGGGAGTGGTGGAAGTCTTTCTCCAGCTAGTAAAAGTGCTGTATGAGGCCCCAGTAGCTAGAGTCAGAATGGGGAACAGGGTGACGTCGCCCATACCTATTTCTACAGGCACACAACAAGGGTGCCCCCTATTCCCCCTATTGTACGCGCTAGTTGCTGAACCGCTGCTTTGTGCTCTTAGGGACTACCATAGCCATAGGGGAGTGCACTTCCCAAGTAACCAATTGATAGCTTCAGCATATGCAGATGACATGCTTCTATATGTAAGAAAACCTGCTACCCACCTTATGACAGTGCTGACCGAGGTGGTCCGCTTCGGACAGCTGTCCGGCCTAAACATTAACTGGACCAATTCTCTAATTTTTCCGCTGACCCCGTCTACACTGCCAATTCATATGGAATTCCCACTGCAATGGACTACAGAGTCGGACTACAGAGTCTAGGTATATAGGGAAGAGGTGTGGCGCCGCGGCCAGGGCGACTGACGCTGGACGCTGGGGATCACGGTTCGATCCCTGGCTCCGGCGGCAGGGGTCTGCCCAGCACCATGCGACTCTGGGCAATAGCTCGCTTAATCTTCCCAACGGCCCCCAGCGCCGAGAGACCCCTTCGGGGGTGATTCGTGCGCTATACAAATACTGAACTTACTTACAGGTGCACACAGACTCAGAAGTAGTCCTCATTGATAACTATGGGAAAGCCCTTGGGAGGCTCGAGGAGGATGTGGCCAGATGGATAAGATTACCTCTCGCTGTTGGGGCGGATCTCACTAATGAAGATGGTCGTCCTTCCAAGAATGTTATTCTTATTTCAAAACATTCCCATGGTGCTACCAGCGCACATATTTTCCAAGATGAGAACCCTCCTGATTAAGCTAGCCTGGGCAGGTAAACAACCTTGTGTCAAATGGGAACCTCTCACCTTGCCATACTCCATGGGGGGTCTTAACGCCTCAGATCTAGATTTATATTATAGAGCAGCTCAATGTTCACATGCATATGCATGGATACATGGCCCAGAGTCCCTTCTGCACATTCATATAGAGAAAATAGCAGCTGATTCAGATACTTTCCCACAGGTGGTGTTTAAGACGCCGACTAGAAAACACAGCCTACTGGATTCCCTTAACTCTACCACGCTCATCTGGCATAACCTACTTGATAGTCAGGCAGGGGCGTTGTTGTACTCGCCCTCGATTCCCCTGTAGTGGTGCACCTGGCTTCCAACAGGTAAAGAGAGGGAAGTATCCAAAGCTTTGCACAGGGTAACCATTACAGAAGTAGGTGACCTGTTCAAGGAGGGTGAATTCCGTAAATGGGAGCATATATTAGCCGAGGGGCACACCCCTTCTCCTCTAGTATGCTACCAGCACTTCAGAGTACAGCACGACTTGAGGGCGCTATTGGGGGACACTCTCCAGGAGCCATCTGAGATGCTAGCCCTCACTCACATAGTCCGAGCCCCCTCCCCTGCTAAGCTAGTCTCTAGGATCTATAATATCACACAAGACAACAGAAGGTCAGTGCATTCGAAACCGAGACAGGACTGGCAGAGGGACTTGGGTCGTATAATTGGAGACAAGCAATGGCAGTATTGCTGCGAGGTGACTAGACATATATCACTGAATGGCAGGCACCACCTGATACATTTTAAAAATATCAATAGAACGTACTACACTCCAGAACGTTTGTTCAGATATGGCCTGAGAGAATCAGCATCCTGTTGTCGCTGCACAGAATCAGAGGCCAATTTTATGCATGTATCCTGGAGCAGCCAAGGAATATTAGAATTCTGGAGGGAAAATATTTCACAGGGTAAATGAAATAACAGGTCTCACCCTTGTCCCGGATCCTTTCCTTGCGCTGCTGGGGTACGACAAGGTAATTAATAAAGAGGTCCGACAGTTAGTAACGATGGGGTTGATGCTGGCTATAAGGCGGGTAGCGATGCGATGGGGCAGAGGCCTGTTCCCAACTATAGAGGGCTAGACTAGAGACATGATTTATTGTAATACCCAATCTGATGCCTATAGCGATCTCCTACCGCCGCAAGCTAGACCAAAGGCGTACTGGAGTATATTTCAGCAAAACGTGGTGGGTAAAGAAATCGGAGAACCAGAGGGAGCAGGAGATAGGGAAGGGTCAATGAATCAAGCAGGAAGCGGGGATGATAGAGAGAGTGTATATACGGCACACCACATGGACATGTATCACCTCACGAAGTTTATTGTAGTAATATGTATGGCTAATCCTACCTCTATGTGAACTAAAACAACAGATAAGATGCACTTGGTAATAACAGTCTGAGTTGTACTCCTACATTGTCAACATATAAATGTGTTTATGTTGTGTTAAATGAAAAACCAATAAAGAAAATATATATATATATTTTTTAAATAATAATTGTACTCCTACCTAGAGCTGCCTATCCGATTAAGCATAGGTTGTGCGGGTCTGCCAGACTACCTTAGAGTGGTCTAACTCCCTGTTTACATGCAGGTGTTTGTCGTCTGGTAGCCAGTCTTGGTATAGAACAGGCCACCATCCTCAGGATGGTGATGGGATTCAGCTGGGCTAGAACTCTGACATGGTGGGACCTCAACAACCCATTGAAATGCTCCTCTGTCTAAACAAAGCCTTGGTGCAGTTTATATGATGAACTGGATCAATTTGTTCTGAGCCTGGGCTCTTGTCCGGCTGTCATTCTTGATTCTACCCACCCAGAGCTGTTGCTGAACAGACAACCACAAACAAGACATTTTGTGCAGAGTACCTAGTCCTTGTACAGAATGTTCAAAGGCCTGATAATGTGTCTACGAAGAAGTGTAAGTGTAATCAAACCATTTTCTGAGAACATTATCCTGTATGGGCGCACAAGCAAATGTGTGTTAAAAGTCATAGCCTAGAAAGATGTGAACATGTAAAATGGAGCTGTTTGTATCCAGGGCCTATGTAACCTCACAACAGATGTACGGTGACCCCTAAACACAACGCTGAAAACAAGAAACTATTCCATCAATGCACCTCAATCTTGACTTACAGTACTGCTTCTAATTCTTTACACGCAACCTCTGTCCAATCCTCACTTGGCTGCAACTTCCTGGCTATTCCAGCTCCTTATTCATATAGCTTTACCAATGCACCTTAATCCTGACTTGAACCCCAACTCCTCCACACGTTCCTCTTACACAACTCTACCAATGCATCTATTATTACTGAAATATTGGTAACCATAGTTCTCTACCAGTGTACCTAAACCTGACCTGTAATACCCTTTTCTATTCCCTACTAATACCTATAATGAGCTAATTCAATGAACCAATCTGGATCTGGAAAATCCCCTGCCTATTTTAAATGCGAGACCAAGACACATCCCAGTTGATGCAACTTAATTCTTCCCTTCAGCATCCACTACTATTCCAATACTTAGATCGTTGGTTACATGACATCTCACAAACACTGAGGCCTATTCTCAAAAGCATTTTGGACTATGTAGAGTGATACTCTTGTAGTACTCTGTTATGTACACTTATATGCCTTTATGAAAAGGCTACAATATACCACAGAAATAAAATTGGAATGGGAATATCCAGGGACTAATCATATACAATTAGTGCAAAGGAATATATGATGTTACAATGCATGCAATTACAACGCATGCTTTTTCAACGCAGTCTTTACATCGCAACCACCATTACATCGCATGATTTTACAACGCATTCCAGTACAACGCATACCATTACAACGCATACCATTACAACACATAATACTTTTAGGCAACAGTAGGGTAAGTGTTGGATAGTGTAGGTGTAAAAATTACCATTCCCCCTCCAGTGAGTGCAACAGTAGGGTAAGTGTTGGATAGTGTAGGGGTAAAAATTACTATCCCCACTCCAGTGAGTGCAACAGTAGGGAAAGTGTTGGATAGTGTAGGGGTAAAAATTACTATTCCCATGTACCCCAAAACCCATACCCACCCTAAAACTAAACAAATCTCCATTACTTACCTTATAATGCGCTGTAATAGCATGCGTTGTAATGGTATGCGTTGTAATGGCATGCGTTGTAGTGACATGCATTGTAATGGCATGCATTGTAATGGCATGCGATGTAAAGACAGTTGAGTTGTAACAGTTGCGTTGTACAGGTAGGTCATTGTAATGACTGCGTTGTAATGGATGTTTCCCATGCAAAGAGAATGGAATGTGCCCTCTTTGCACTTTTACTAATAGGGACTTGTGTGTTTCAGGTTGAGTCACAAAAACACATAAGAGTATGTAAGTGAGTACTCCTGTAGTATTTTACTTGCCATACTCCTAAAAGCTCTTGTGAATAAGTCCTAAAGTGTCTTTAATATCCAGTGCAAAAATGTCATCCCATTAATTATGGATTTTTTATTATTAACACTAATAGGCCAATATTTTTGTAAGCAATATTTGGGTTACAATATTTTTGTCAGATCTATCTACGTAACTGCTGCTATTTAAGCACCTGAAACACATCTCAGTTGATGCACAAAAATACAGCGCCTCTTAATATTTTATTATTAGGACTGACGGTTGCAGGTGATGGACAATACTCATTTTTGGGAACTAGAAATTTCCTCATCAGACTTTGAGCAAGAGAGAGAAATGCAAAAAGGGAAAAAAGAAGGAGGAGGAGAACGGTAGGAAAACTGTGACAAAGGACAGAGCTGAAAGAATGACACAAAGAAGCTGGAGGTGTAGGGTGGTAAAAGAAAGAGGCGTAGGGTGGTGAAAGAAAGAGGCATGAGGTGGGAATAAGAATCGGCAGACTTGGTATTCGGTAACCCTGTCATTCAGCAAGCATTCCGCAAGCTCCTAAGAAACACTGTTGCCCCTTATACTTATTTTGTCTACAAATTAAGCACTGACACTACCGCAGCACAGCTCTGAACTGGGGTGGTGGAGTGAGCTAAAGAATGATGATGGATTAAACCCAGATCAGTTGACTGGGGGTGAGTGTTTGATTGGCTCAAGCGTTCCGTCCATCATCCCCCCTTGTGTATCGGTTTCTGTACCCCTCAACACCGACACCAAGAACAGTTCTATGACCTAGACCAGCACCTGCCAGTGCACCTCAGTCTTGAACTTTGACCAGCCCAGTTGCTTCAATGTAGCTCATTCATCCTCCGTACTCCTGGTTTTCCAATATATGTTCCTTATTTCCACTCTTGATTTCTGATGTGGTTTGCATTTTTGCATCCTGCTCATTCCAAGAGAGACCTTCTCACGCTGTTGGTTATGTGGAAAGCACACTAGTACCATTTGGTCATTCCGAGCCACATAATAATATGAAATACATATATAACTTAATAAATAATACAGCCTTGCCACTGCATCGCAGCTCTGAACTTCAACACCCTGCCAGTAGTAAGACCCAGACGCAGGAGCACCATCTAGTTAAAGGTAACCCAATGCATCTTAATCCTCCTGTCCTGCACCCATGTTATTCTAATTCCAGGACCTATATGTAGATCTTCCAATGAGTGCGTTCGAACTTGTATTAGTTCTACAACAGATACATATTCCAGAATCAGAAAATACAAAGAGAAAAGTTTCCATTATGGTCAAATAAACACAGGTTGTGTTATTTAGCACTCTCTTGTCTTCCCATATTAGTCCATGATATTCTGGTGCCATCCTATGAATACAGCTTAAATATAAATACATTAAATACTAATGTGGGTGAACCCATCCAGAAGATTCCTTTTTGTCTAAATGTTGAATGAGAGGCTGAGCCTGGCAGTCTCTTCTCATGAACTCGGGAGGCAATTTCTGCTACCAGACTGAGAGACTTTTAGAAGTCACTGCTCTTGATATGAAGTTAATAGGAATCTCAGGCTGCAATATGTCTCCTCTGGGCTAGGGGAGCGGTGACTATGCCCCTGGGCTGTAAAATCTCTGTTTCAGAGATGAAGTATCTGTGCACTTGCGCTTGGGGAAACTGTAGGACTGCGGTGTGATGCACAACCAAGAGTGGTGCAACAAAAAAGTCCAGAGAGTGGTCCTGGATTGGGAACAGTGTAAGATCAGTGTATAATTTGGGGTGAAAAACAAGGAATGAATTGTAAAAGAGCACTGGCAGGTTTCAATGACTGGTGTGAACTGGGAGTTGTACAGTACAGTGAAGCAATGAGTTGGTGGGAGCCTTATGGAACTGAAACTAGTTGAAGAGTGTGATGCATGGAGTGGTATTGAACGGGGATTTCAGTGCAGAGACAAGTTCCCTGCTTGCATAGCTGTCCGGATAATTGACATGGTGATGGACTAGACTGGTCCCAATACACTAGTGTTGGTTTAATCCAACTATAACATGCTGAAATTATGCAGGATTTATGAGCATTTTGGTCTGCTAGTAACACAAATGGCAGTGTTGGCACTGGCATCAAACTATATGTGTAATGTTCTAGATAACTACTGTTGGAGCTTTCATGGTCCATAAAATATGGCAATATGCACCCTGAGCAAGTTTGATTTGCTCAAGGGGGAAACACAGTACAGAGCCCAATCTACTAAGAGTTTCCTGCTTCTGCTGTCATTCCTTGTGCTGGCAAATTAAGAAGGCTTCCTTGCGCAACACACAGCCTCACACCTTCTTGCAGAGGTGAGTTTGGGCTTTCTAGTATAGGATTCAACCTGAAAACATAGCCTTCCAGTGCAAATTCCTATGCCTAGACAAACTCAGAATATTCCCATGCATTGGATGTGTACCGTGCACTGCAGCACACATGCACGGTGTCATTTGTTTGAGAAATAAACACATTTACCCTTGTTAACGCCTACTTCAAGTGGGCATCACCTTACAATGTAAAGCCCAAATGACTACCTTAGTCAGACCCTCCAGGATTTCGCGATTTGCAATAGAATCGCGAAATTGGCACTTTTGTAAAAAGGCAGCGCTTTTTACAAAAGTGCCCATGAAATAGAAGGAATGTGGACCCTCTCTTCTACTGGTCCAGTGGCTCTCACCACTGGACCGATAGAAGCAAGGTCTTCACAGCAGGCAGGTCAGGTGGTGTTTATTTCCTCCTCACCTGCCCTGCTGTTCATTCCTTTGTCTGGAGGATCGTCTGCCTGGAGGAGCCCGACTGCCTGGATCTGCACTGCACCTGACCTCACCTCAACTTGGATGGTACAATTGGAGACTGGAGGGACACCAGACACCTGTCCTGGCCTCCTGTGCACCTGGGGGCATTTCATTTTTTTTCCAATTCGGGCTCACTGCACCCGGAGTACGCAGCGGGCCCAGAGTGGCATACATTTTTTTTTACTGTCTGGACCCACCGAACAGGAGGCACGAGGCAAGCCCAGGGTATATTTCATGTTTTTTTTTTTACTTTGGGCACGCCGCGTGCCCCCTGTGCGGTGGGCCCAGGGGCATTTAATTATTATTTATTTGTGTCCGCTGCAACCGGGGCACGCGGCGGGCCCAGAGTGACATTATTTTTTTTTTACTGTTCGAGTCCGCTGCACAGGGGGAATGCGAGGGTCAGGGTATATTACATGTTTTTTTTTTACTTTGGGCCCGTCGCGTGCCTCCTGTGCGACAAATATAATTTTTTGTATTTGGGCCCGCCACACACGGGGCACGGGGTACGGGGCACGGGGCACGGGCAGGCCCAGGGTGGCATGAATTTTGTTTTTTTACTGTTCGGGTCCGCTGCACAGTGGGCACGCAGTGGGCCCAGGGTATATTTCATGTTTTTTTTTTACTTTGGGCCCGCCGCGTGCCCCCTGTGAGGCGGGCCCAGGGGCATTTAATTTTTTTGCATTTGGGCCCACCTCACACGGGGCACGCAGCAGGCCCAGGGTGGCATGATTTTTTTTTTACGGTTTGGACCCGCCGCATAGTGGGCAGGCGGTGGGCCCAGGGTGTATGACATGCTTTTAAAAAAAATTGTGGCCCCTGTGAGGCGGGCCCAGGTGCATTCCATTTTTTTGTATTTGGGTCCGCCGCACACGGAACATGCGGCTGGCCTAGGGTAGCATTATTTTTAAAAAAAATTTGGGCCCGCCACATGGCCCATGTGCAGCGGGCCCAGGGGACATTTTATTTAGTTTTTTAATTTGGGCCGCCGCACACGGGGCATGCGGCGGGCCCAGGGTGGCATCAATTTTTATTTAGTGTTTGGACCCCCTGTGTGGTTCTTAAGGGTGGCGGGGTGGGGGCAGTGTTGTGGGGCATGGTGACATGGAAAAGGGCTCGCCTAGTCTGTTCTAACTCTTCTTTGTTCTTTTGTAGAGTCTCAGAGGAAAGAATCTGCTGGTTCAAGAGCCAATGGGCGGTCTGACAACGACAATATATGTTTGCTGCTGCACAGTGCAGGTAAGTTTTGGGTTCTGTACACTTCTGGGGAAATAAATAATGCATATGCTAAAGCGCAGAACCTTGACGTCTCCATCCATGTTTGTGAAGTCTTGCTTACAATGGGTGAGAGGACTGTGGGTGGCCCACACAGTTTGCATCATGTCTTTTCCCAGGAGTAGACCAACGTCAACTCATGGTTTTGCGGTGGAATTCTGTTTATTCTTGTGTGTTTTTTAAATGCGTATTTATGTATCTATTTATTTATTCTTTGCAAATGAATACAGTCTTTGGGGGCTTTTGGGTACACATGATTTATAGCCTTTGTCCAAAAAGCATCCCATAAACAATTGTTTTTGTAATTGCTTTGTTTTGGGGAGTCGGGCGTTGTGATTTTGAGCCCATGCATTCATGTTCCATTCTTTTTGCATCCTGAGCTGGGATGCGTCCACTGCATTCCTGTTTAAACTGTGGTAGAGCAGAGGTGACGCGACGGAGCACGGAGCACAGAGCACAAAGCGAGCTGCAGCAGCAGAGGCGAGCGACCGGGTGGCAAAGGGCGGTTGAAATGAGAAGGCTGGAAAATCGGGGGGGGGGGAGCGGTATTGCATCACCGGCTTCAGCACCGAGACCCGTGACCCGCGAGCCCTTTGCAGAGCTTTCAGAGCACAGAGGTATAAGGTAGGGGGGAAACAGGGAGAAAGTGAGCGCGGCCACCATTAGGAGCGGCTGCCGAGTGCGAGCACGGTGAGTCCGCGGAAGCGGGCCAACTAGGTTGGGTGCAGCCTGTGGCTCGCCAGTGTGCCCTGCTCACCTGCCCTCTCACCACTCACTACTCACCACTCGCCCCCCCCTGCTGTTAAACAGCACCCGAACAGGACCTGAACAGTACCTCAAATTCAGGTGAAAGCAGTAACAGGGGGAAGCATGGAGCGGCAGGTACTGGGAGCCGAGGTGGGGGCTGCACAGGAAAGGCGACCCACCCACCCTAACCAACTATATCCCCCTGTATCCTTCTGGCTTCTCTGGTCACTCCCCCGCCCTCCTCTTCTACCACTGTCGCGGATACCAAACACAACTGTCTCCTTAACTGTCTCTTCAGCCCCATCTGCTCTCCACCTCACTTTGGCTGCAAGCAGACCTAACACAGCTGAGGCTGAGGCTGGCCAGGACACGGGGACACCGGGGGCCGCAGGCTAAAGACCCTGAGGGCTGACCTAGGTTGGCCAGAAGAGGCCGGAATAAGGAGTAGGGGGAACTAAATCACCCCCCCCAGACTGCTCCAGATTGCCCGGGGCGGTGGCGTTGGCAGGTGGCCAGATTGGTAGCAACAGAAACGCCACTCACTTACGTCCTCATCCGGAGCCACACTAATTGCGACTAGCGTTCAGGACAGGACAAGATCACACAGAAGAGAGTGGGGCCGGAGGAGACGGCAGTGCCCGAGGAGGCCGAGGAAAAGTAAGGAACTAAAGGAAGAAGAGAAGAGGAATCAAGAGGAAACAACGGAAAAGGGGAAATGCGATCAGGCAGGGTGAGAGGGGGTCCCCTACTTAAGACAAAAAACAAGAAACGTAAAAGAAGATCCCTGTCGCCGCAGGGCAGCATGGTTGAACCACACCCAAAAAACAGACCAGGCTCAGAAACAGGCTCAGAAACAGGCAACGCTATATCAGGAAAGGTAATCGTCGCGGGGGGCCAGCAACAACATGAGGAGAAAGCCTGGGTGTCATATGCTGATGACACCCAGCTACTGTTTACGTGCGAGAAGGGTATCGAATTCAACGGCAACTTAATTAACACTTGCCTCTCTGAAGTCTTCTCCTGGCTGAGACACAATCAGCTAAAGTGTAACTCTGAGAAGTCAGAGATTATCTTCTTTGGTCCACGTCCATTTGAAGCTTGGCATACCTGGTGGCCACAGGACATGTCCCCCCCCCCCTCGTCCTCGGTCACCATCGTGAAAAATTTAGGGGTCAAATTGGATGCGGCCCTTTCTATGAAGGCCCAAGTCCAAACGGTGGCTGGGGTCTGTTTCGGGGTATTGAGAATGCTGCGGAACTTTCTCCCCCTGCTCTCAGTCCCCTATAGGAAAACAGTGGTCCAGGCCCTGGTAGTGTCCAGACTGAACTACGTTAATTCCCTGTATCTCGGCCTTCCTGAGTACCTTCTGGGCCGATTACAGGTGATTCAGAATATGGCGGCGAGGGCCATTTTTCTGTCTGGGCCCAGGACTCATACAACTCAGCTTCTGTCCTCACTACACTGGCTTCCGGTGCGGAAAAGAATACATTTTAAAGCCTTGGTCTTGGTTTTTAAAGCATTTCACAAGATTGGAGCCCCCTACCTTAGGGAAAGATTTCAACCTTATATTCCACAGCGTACCCTGAGATCTTCTTCTCAGCTTCTGATCTCAGCTCCAAAGGTCCTGCTCTTCCGGGTAGGGGGTAGATCTTTCCAAGCAGTGGCTTCTCGGCTGTGGAATAGCCTACCCTTCTCTCTGAGACAGATCCCGGACCTACTTACTTTTAGGAGGAGTCTAAAAACAAGGCTCTTTCAGCTGTAAGCTTCGCTGTAGTGGAATGCTTTGTTTGATGTTATGTGGTCTCTGTTCCTAAGCGCCGGGACACTCCATGGAGTAGCCGTGCGCTTTATAAATATTAGATAACATAACATAACAGAGCTGCCCCACACTGTCACAGCCTAAGATCTACACCAAATTCCAGTTTTTTAAAAACGCGGGGGATGCTCTCCTCTCGAGCACAATTGCAGCCCAGGGCTTACTTACGCCACTTGAGCCACTTAACTCGCTAGACAACGGAAGCAGAGGGAATGGCCCGGCTCTCGGGTCAAGTACAACACCCGGACCAGAAATTCAACCTGCGCCCGAGGCCACCTTACCTAGTGCAACAATTTTAAGACCAGGCTCACAAATCCAAGTCGCACTTACGCTACAGGACCCCAAGTGGCCTGCTAAAACGATTACGGCAGAAGTGGCAGTAGAAGTAAACACAATCAGAGAACAAAGACGAAACATCGAGAAGGTCGGGGGAGGAGCAATAGAGCCACTGGCAAAGTAACTGTATTATACACAAAGAGCTGTCAATAATAGAGCTAGGCAGCCCGAGGACGCAGAAGCCGACCTGGTCTTCTATCAACGAAGTAAAGCCTAATCTGTTCCTGGCACCAGAAGAATCTAATACCAATCTTCAGATACCATCAATTTCAGCATCAACCAGATTAGAACCAGAGTCAGAATCAGAATCAGGACATGAGACCGGAGACTATGAACAGCACTCTCAGCACTCTCATCTTAATGCGAAGGAATGGGAGGAATTGCTGGCAATCTAGAGACAAGAGCCGCCAGTAGAATGCAAGATCAGTTCTCAAAGCTCCGTAGCTCTGGAGCATACAGAGGCAAGTGGGAACTGGGAGATTGAGACCCCAGAACCAAGGAACAAACTGGAAAGTCACACAAAGCACCAGAAAAAACTGAACTCTGACAGCGCGTGGGCAAGCCTACTTAAAACAGTGCAACTCTTGGTGGAAGCACTCCAGTATCAATCTGACAAGATGGACACACAGCTAACTTTACTAAACACCCTGGCAGTCTTTGTAGTAGCGATTGATGGTAAACTAGGAGCTTTAAACACCCTCCTTCAGAGCAAATGGGGCAACACTCCAGACAGGGAACCAAGCTGTGGATGCGGCCCAATAGTCGACAAACTAGCCTCCCTCCCTTCAATGTTGAGCAACTTGTGTGCGCACATTAAAAACAAAGCTCGGAGTCCTACTAAGACCCGTCCAAAGGATCACTCTCCTACAGGGGCCCAAAACAGCCTGAGAACACACTGCGTAAAGAAACCGGTTCAAGAGCCGCTCCCATTCAACACAGAACCAAGTAGCGTTGACAAAAGTGGCGGGCGCAACAAAGCAATGGCACTGGAACAGGCAACCAGGCCTGATTGGGGGCCCAACATTGATCCAGACACTCAAGAAATAAAATCTAATGTCAACTCAAATGCAAAGCAAAGACGTGCCCAAAGGAGGAAGGGTCGGAACCAAAAGGTCATCTCCAACCAGAAGGACTTTGCCCGCCTGAGATGTCAGGACCAACAAGTCAACAAATTACATCGTCAGTGGAGACCCGGAATATGAACCCCACGACTGCAGAAAAAGAGGCAACTTCAACTTCAAAATGTAATGAACAATCAAGCATTCCAGGGTCACCACGGCAAGCAACAAATGTTGGAGATGACGACAAACATTCATATAATCACAATGACTCCGGAAAGGGGGCAGAAGCATGCGGCAAAATGACATGCAGAACGAAGGAAGTAACAATAATTCCACACAATCCTTCACCAACTCCAAAAACAGCACTGTCGGACCATCAAGGTCTGGTTTCAGGAACATCTCAGTGGGAAAAAGGGACCATCTGCCTAGCACTGGAACAGTTGCAAACACAACTCAGAGAAATAGGGCTGACACCGAAGGACTGTTAACATCGGACAAACCAGGAAACAACTACTGTCGGCCTACTACTAACCAGAGTGCGGCCTGCACAGCTGGCTACTTAAATAAGGAATGATGTCGCACATACCAACATTGAAAGAGGTAATCACCGCAGACCTGGACTCAGTTGAATTCATTACTCGTAAAGGCCCTGCGGGGGAAGAAGATACAATGACCACTTGGAGACAGCCAACTATCGTACAAAAAATACTCTTGGAAAGCCACACATTCAAAGGCTGGGGGATAAAGATCATCCCCGTCAGAGTTCCTGGCTATCCTGCTCCCTGGCGGCGGAATATCTAGATAAAGCATCGACAGCTCGGAATAACAACCCGAGATCTGTATTAAAAGGCGCAAGAGGGCACTCTCCTCTTACAAATGGGCATTCACTGGACACACATAGAACGAGCCAAGAACCTGTAAATCAAGTGAACCGTTTTGAAGATCTGGGATGGTTCTCAAGGACAATAAACAACCAAGCAAAAAACACGTGACCATCCAGCCACCAACCGTCACTAATAGGAGAAACCAATCTGTTACGGATATGCTCATGGAACATAAATGGACTGGCCAGCAAGATAACAGACTTGGATTTCATTAATTACCAAAGGACATTCCACATCATCGCACTGCAGGAGACCTGGCTAACTGATCCTCCACACTTCCAAGGATATCTCCGCTTCTTTGCACCAGCAGTCAAAGGGGCAAGATACGGACACCTGCAGGGAGGCCTAGCAACGTAGGTCACCAACACATGTACAACCTCCGCATGTTCAGTTGGTCCAACTACACCAGACACTATTGCAATAAAAATATCTGCACCGAGGGTGCCAGGTGGGAATGTGTGTAAGGACATTGTATTAATAAATGCCTCTATACACCCAAATAGGAAAACCAAGGCAGTTAAACAACTAACTGACTTCTTAGAGTCATGCATAAGCGAGGTTAACACAGTGGATATGTGTTAGAAATGGGATCTCTAGTTGGCAAGGGCTTGCACCTTTGTCCAGGTAGGGACCCTTCTTCCTAGTCAGGGTAAGGGTGTTACACTCGTGAAGTAACCCCTGCTCACCCTCGTGGTAGCTTGGCACGAGCAGTCAGGCTTAATTCAGAGGCAGTGTGTAAAGCATTTGCACATAACCAACAGTAATACAGTGTAAGCACTACAAACGGACACCACACCAGTTTAGAAAAATAACCAATATTTTATATACTCAAGACAAGACCAATTACGACAAAAATCCACAATACTGTACTTTACGAATGAATACTTGATACGTTAACTTCTTCTTTGCAGGAATAGCACAAAAGCAAAGTTCGTACGAGTCGGTAGCTCCGTCCGAGCCTACCGTGATGCTGAAACCCCCAGAGTCTAACAGTTCCAGCCGACCGCGTCGATACGGGCCAGCAGAGTCGTGAACAGACTCGGTCACAGTACCTTTTCTCGTTGTGGCTGGTACGGAGTGTACGAGCCGGTCGGCGTTCGTCGCGGTTGCGGTGCAAGACGGAGCGATGCAAGGTGCGGTGTCCCTCGATGCGGTGCAGGCAGCGGCTCGATGAGCGTCGTGCAGACGGAGTCGGTGAGTCCAAGGCGTGCGATGCAGGGCGAGACGATGCTCGATGCGGTGCTGACAGGTTGCGATGCAGGCGACCTAGCCGGAGTGCGGGAGCTGGCGTCGGACAGCGGTGCGAGTCGGAGCGGTGCGTCGCAGACGTGCGAGCGGTGCCCCAAATGCGGTGCGGTCACGACTCTTGAGCCAGTTGCAGCGACAGTGTCGGTCTGGTCCGGCTGGCCCAGTGAAGCGATGCGATGCGAACTGCGGTGCCCACAGGTCACGGTGCAAGCAGCGGCTCGATGTTGGCGGCGTCGGACGTCGCCCACGGTGAGACCAGGGTTGCGATGCGAAGCGGGGCGATGCGGTCTGCGGTGCAAACAGGTCACCGGCCAGGGATGGATTCGGTTGACGGAGTCGGTTGCAGTTCCCTTCCTCTGTGGCGACTGAAACAGCGTTCCAGAAGCGGTACCCAGAGGCTTGTGAAGTCTTTGTAGTCCCTGAGACTTCTTAACAGGAGGCCAGCTCGGTTTCAGGCCCTTGGAGATACTCAGCACAAGTTTGAAGAAAGTTCAGTCCAGTCCTTTCACTGCCCAAGACAGAAGCAGCAGCTGCAGGCTAACCCAACAAAGCAACAACACAGCAAAGGGGCAGTACTCCTCCTGGCAGCTCTTCCAGCGCTTCGTCTTGGCAGGTTCCTTGATTCCAGCGAGATCTAAATTCATGGGGTCAGGGCCCCAATATTTATATCCCAAATTCCTTTGTTCTCTGAAGGCAGAGAGGCCTTTGCCTAGTCCAAACCAGTTCTGGAGCACTTTGTTGACAAGTCTCCGTCCCTTCTTTCAGTGAGCAGGCCAGGGACATCAGACGCACCACAGGAGGTGGAGCCAGCATTGTGGAGGGAAGGCACTGTCCTATTCAGGGCCCAGGTGCGACCCCTCCCACCCATCTACAGGTCGATCTGGCTATTCAGCCCTGCGCTGACTCACCCTGTCTCCTGGCATCCCCCAGCCCCTGTCACTCACACTCCAGACAAGGAATACACAACCTCGCAGAGGCAGGCTTGGATGGTTAGACAAGAAAATACCCACTTTCTAAAAGTGGTATTTTCAAACACAGAATGTTAAAACCAACTTTACTAAAAGCTGCATTTTATCATTCTGAGTTCAGGCATACTAAACTCGAATCTCTACCATGTTCCCGGGGTCAGTTAGGATTATAAACTGTAATAATCAAAACTGCCCGTTCTGGCCTAGGGGGAACAGGTAGCCTTGCAATAGTGAAAAACGAACTAGGCTGTAATTCACTATCAGGACATGCCGCACACACCCGGGCATGTCCTACCTCTCGCATACAACGCACCCTGCCCACAGGGGTACCTTGGGCCTACCTTAGGGGTGACTGACATGCAGCAAAGGGAAGGTTTAGGGACTGGCAAGTGTGTGCACTTGCCAAGTCGACATGGCAGCCCCAGGCTGCGCACGGGCTCTGCGTTGGCAGGCCCGAGTTACACTTTACGGGCTGTTTGCGTGGGTGGCACAATCCAGTGCTGCAGCCCACCAACAGCATTTGGTCTATAGGCCCTGGCACTCGCAGTGCACTTTACAAGGGACTGACACATAAACCAAATAGGCCAATCATGGAAACACCAATCCATAACGCATTTTATACAGGAGCACTTGCACTTTCCCACTGGACCGCAGTGAGGAAAGTGCGCAGAATCATCACACCAGCAAAAACAGAGTCAAAACCGGGAGGTCAGAAAGCAAAAAGTCAGGGGAAACACGCCAAAAGATGCCAAGTCTAACACAATGATACTCACAGGGGACCTCAATCTGCACTTAATTGGCTCATCGACTGCGGAGGAAGTGTCTACACAAAACCAGATATGGAACATCCCACCTCAGGGGAAAAGCCTGTTAGGACAGCCTACAAAAACCGGCCAGCGTCTCTTAGAGGACCTTGAACACCTCAATTTTAGAGCAGTAAATGGTGGAAGCACAGGCGACAATCCTCCGGCAATCACTCACTACTCATCAACCAAAAACTCGACATTAGACTATACTTTCGTGTCCCTATCCATGTTTAACGAAATCTACACATTTAACATGGGCAATAAAGCGGAGAGTGACCACCGCCCCCAGGAAATCACACTCTACACAAATATACCTAAGTTCGAGAAATCACACCCCCTACAAGGAGTGAGCTTGACAATTGATCACAGGAAAATAAAATTTGTGCAAGCATCGCAAAGGAGTTTCTTGCAAACAGCAGCACTTCTATTTGAAGCATGGGAAGGAGGCAACGAAAAAGAGAAATGGGTCAACTTCACAACTTCATTGAGAGAGTCTTTTGCCGCCCCGATTAAACCAAGGGGGCAACCCAGCTACAGCAATGCAATCACCTTCACAAAAACCCGAGATAAGATCTATAAAAAACACAATCAATCGTACACTGCGGCATCTCCGGCTAAATCCAAATGATCTCACATATTTAGCCACACTGCGCAAGCAGAAAGTTAAGCTAAAGCAAGCAACATGGGCAGCCAAGAGAGCAGCAGAAGATGCGTTCTGGGTGAAACTACACGCAGATATTAAACAGAGTGACAGTGCAAGATTCTGGGGGGACAATAAATCGATTCATCCGACCGGCACATGAGGGATTATCATCCAACATATCGGAAGAGGTTTGGGCAACTTATCTTGGGAAACACTTCTATCAAGATGCCTCCTCACCGCTTATTGGAGCAAGGGCCACTGCAACCCTGACAACAATCCCACTAGAAACCGGACTTGATGAACGGAGCACTACAGCACTGCATGGGGAAGAAGGCATACGCCCAAGCAATCACTACAAAGAAATCAAACAACAAATAGGGAAGGGAAGAAGAGAAGGGGCACCGGGGCCAAATGGAATCCCGCCAGCGCTTTACAAACAAGATGCACATTACTGGGCAAAAGCACTCACTCCTCTCTTCACTGAAATACGGCTAACCGGCCAATTACCACCCTCTAGGAGGGCCTCGATATTCTCACCAATTTTTAAGTCAGGAGATAAAGCCCAGCCAAGGAGCTACTGTTTAGTTGCCCTTCTGGACAACGAGGCAACATTTTTTGCAGGCACTCTCCTGGAGGATCTCCAGCTATGGGCCGAAGGCAATTCGATCATCCCTCTAAATCAGACCGGCTTCTCTAAGTCTGTTGGTACAGCAACTAATATAATGACCATGGCTTTGCTGATCGATAAGGCAGAGAGAACAAAGATGCCACTATACTTATGCTTCATCGATTGCAGGGCGGCCTTCGACCATGTAAACCGTAATGGATTATGGGCAAAACTGGCCAAATGGGGTATATCACAGTCATTGCTTAACTTGTTAATCAACTTGCATACTGACACCTGGATCCAAATAAAGTTGGGAGATGGATCAACCCTCTCAAGATGGATACCAACAACCAAAGGACTTAAGCAAGGTTGTGTGCTGGCACCGACTCTTTTCAACCTGTTCCTTGCGGACCTTGTTCCGCTATTAAATGCAAGCAACTCACACGCCCCAAGGCTAGGGAACTCAGCACTACCATGCCTACTCTACGCAGATGATTTAGTTTTAATTAGCCAGACGAAAGTGGGTTTACAGCATCTCCTTAACACCACATTCGAATATTCCAAAGTCAACAGTTTGAACATCAATCTGGAGAAAACTAAGACTATGGCAATTAAAAAGAATCTAAAGAAATCATCGGCCTGGTTCTGGGGGCATACTTGCATTGACTCCGTATCAGAATATAAATATCTAGGAGTGGTTATCGATAAAGGCGGCCAATTCACTGCTCAAAGGGACTCAATTAGGAGGAAGGGCACAGCCCTGGCAGTCTCAATAAAGAATCTCAACTCTAAACTAAATGGCCCATCACTCCTTCCATTAGTCGAAGTCATACGGGCAAAACTCTTACAGATAATAACCTATGGTAGTGAAGCACAAAGGGGCAGGGACTCTAAACTACTGGATAGTGCAGTTGTAACAGCGTATCGAATAATCTTTGGCCTACCTAAACACACCTCTCCTGCACAGATCAGACTAGAGTTTGGCGTCCAAAAGCAGACCCTGGCTAGACAAGGAGCTTATGCCATTTTTTGGAACAAGGTACGAAAATCCAGACCAGGAACACTCAACTGGCTCTTGTGGTTAGAGCTACAACAGCAAGCATCATCACCAGCCGCAAAATATTTACAAACAAGTCAGACCACATTGGGCCTAATTGAGCTCTGGGAAACACCTACCAACCATTGTCTCTTTAAAAAACTAGTATGGAAAACAGTAAAATATTTATAATGGGTCAAGGATAAAGCATCCTTATCAAAAAGGTCACATGGCTGGATGACTTTGAGTACCTATTCCGCTACTACTGCACAAAAATATCTAGCCCTGGGGTACGCTAGATCCATCAAAATTCAATTTTTAAAGTATCGATTAGGTCTGCTACCCTGCACAAAGCACTTTCCACATCGGCTGAAGGCCCAAACTGACTCCACCTGCCGTTTATGTGGCACAGCACATGAGGACATGCTGCACCTACTTTGCACTTGTAAAAAACTGAAGGACGACCCGAAACAACTTTTAAAACCATTTTTTAACCAAAGAGGTATTCGGACACGAAGACAAGCTGTGCTGGCCTGCTTCTCACCAGGGGACCCGCAACTGAACTGCCGCCTGGTGAAATTTTTGAGGCAGGTGGGGAGGAGAACGCTATAACTACGGGACGGTCATTCAGCAAATGAATTGCCTATTACAAACTGCAATGGAAATGAATGGGCAACTGTTTTAAACAAACTTCTTTCATTTTTTTTTATCTATACCTTATTTTATAATGAAATTTTCTTTTTGGTTTTTAATCGATACATTTTGTAGCAATGGTTTTAAGTAACTATGCTAATAAAAATAAACTTGAAACTTGAAACTTGTTTCATTTTTCTTTTGTTTTCATGTTTTTGGATTTTTCGCACACACCCTTTAAGCACTGTTGCCTGCTGTTATTCTTTTTTCCCTCTCGAGTGCAAAAGCCTGGCTTATGTGCTCTTATATTCAAAGTACGCTTGTACAAATTTGTTTTGGATGGTTTTAGGTTTCCCTTTCTTTGCAGATGGCTCATCCTGCCCTTTCTTTGTCCTTTTGCGGCATCCATGCAACCTCATTTGCAAAAATGTCACGTTTTTTTATTGTGGTTCCGTTGCCTTTGTCATAATATTTTTTATTTGCAGGTACGTTAGAGCAGGCTTGGTTGTTTTTTCAAAAATAATTTTTGCCTTATGCGTTCTATGTTGGCTCAACCCACGACTCAAACTTGCTTAGAGGGAACAAACATGTATCCCATTGCACTGCAAAGGTATGCAACTTTGCCTCAAAAGGTTTCATGTTTTACCTTCTTTGCAACTGACCATGCTGACACTGTGTGTGCTGAACTCCATTTGAGGACTGCCGTTTTTCACTGTGGTTTTGTTTCAACACGTTTTCCTTTTTTCTCCTTGATTTGCACGTGCTTAAGAGTTTAGTGCTAGTGCATTTTTTAATAACTGCTTCCCTAAATTTTCTAAACTTTCTGTGTATCAATTGAAATGCCTTTTTCCATTTGGAATGCATCAAATAACACCAAATATATTTTCAGGTCAGTCCAGTGACTGCACAACACCTCCATAATGATGACTCAGACTTGCCTAAAGGAACAAACAAGTGTGCCATTTAACTACAAAGGACTTCTGCCTTCCTTTATGCATTTACGCTCCATGTATGCAACTTCACTTCAAAAGGTTTCACTTTCCCTTACTTTGCAACACACCATGCTGTTTGAACACTGTTTGCTCAATTCCATTTAGGGAGTGCCATCTTCCTTTGTGGTTTTGTTTGAGCAAGTTTTCATTTTTTGCCATTTGCAAGTGCTTCAGAGTTAAGTGCATTTTTTAATCGCTGCTTCCCTACATTTTCTTAACTTTCTGTTCATCAATTGTGATACCTTTTTCCCCTTTGGAATACATCCAGTAACAACAAATATATTTGAAGGTGAGTTACGTGACTGCACCACAACCCCCAAAGAACTTTTGAATTCCAAGGGAGCAACAAGCCACCACACCAAAAGCATGATGGAGAAGTTTATACAGCCTGTTAAGGCTGTGAAGCACTGATCACATCTACCTACCCAGATAACAGCAGATCAGGCCAGAGAGTACAGTGATGTGATCAGGGGTGGGCAGAGCTCACGGAGTTTAACTCCGCGGAATTCCACGGAGTTACCGAAAAACTTAGTAAAATTCCGCAGAGTTCTGTGAGCAGGCAAAGTGAAAGTGTGTCTCATTAACAACTTGCTGAAGCTACCATCTGTGCGTCAGAGAAAGCAAAAACAGAAAATTATGCATGTGGGGACAAGAATAGCATGGCCTAAACACAGGTTACATAAAAGGGATTAGGTTTGCTCTCCAAAGCCAAGTGGCAGCATGAGAGATCTGAAATCAGCCGCTGAAAATGAAAACCCAGTATGTCTGCATCCGGGTCAATCACACCTGCAATGCATGCAGAAAGAGGATAGGCCTGGAAAGAGTGAGTGACATCATAACCTGGCCCTTGTAAGAGGCTGGTGGGGAAGGGCAAAAGTCAGTCACAAATAACCCTCTTGCCGCCTTAAGTGCAAAAAGGTGTGCCTCTGGAAACTGGAGCAGGTGATTGGTGAGTTCAGCTGCTGCCGGTGTGGTGTACTGCTCAGTGGTCAAACAGCCTCATTTTCCATTCCCGACCCAGACCAGGTGTGACTGTGCAGTGTCGCCACATTTGCTCTCCCCGGGCTCAGGAGCTTAATTAATTATCTGTGAGTGGAGTAGCCACCGGAACTCCTCCCTTACCCACCCTCTGCCTGTACCCGGGGCAAAGCTTGGATTTTGTTTGAGGCGACAAACTTCTGATGCTGCTTGTAGTACTGAGGCTATGTTCCCTGGTCATGCGCAGGAGAGAAATACTAATTTAGTGTGTTCTGCAGTCTGATTGGTTCTGATTGATCAGAGACACTGAGTTATTTACTTCCTTGTTAGTGGAGGCACTCTAGGCAGGTATGTCTCTTGTTGCTCCTGAAGGAGGAGCTATCTGTCCAGATTAGTGGTAGGTTCTGATTTGAACAGCTTAATATGTATGCCAGTAACCTCCGCTCTGCCAGCAGTTACAGAGGTTTTTTTGCCAAAAAACTCTACGTTCTAAGTGGAGTACGGAGTAGCAAACCTCCGCAAACTCTGCCGGTGGAGCGAAGGTTACCGCCTACCCTGAGACATGATGCATGCTGATAGTGGAGTGCTGTTTTGCTGTGTGTGCAATGTGGCTGTGGACCGCATCCGGAAACACACAGTGGCTATGCATGTGCAGTCCGAAAAACAATTGAAGTGCTGTGCAGATGCTCCAGACCCTCACTCTTCACGGAAACATGCCCATCAGATGACTGTGAACTCACTTTTCACAAAGAGTACAGCTGTCAGTGCCTCAAACCAGGAAATAATAAGTGAGTGGGTCAATTTCTGCACAGTGCTGAGCATTCCTCTGAGCAAAACTGACCGCCCTGTTTTGTGCAAGTTTCTCCACTAGCAAGTACGGAATGGTGGAGTGATACCTGGAAGTCATCAGCTTCAAGAAAACGTTATCTCCCAGGGAGATATGTAGTAGCCAAGAACGATCTGAAAGAACAATTGCAGATCAGAAGATCAGTGTTATATGTGATGAAACACCTGATGTCGAAGAGCAATGTGTGTTGAATGTTTTATTTGCAGTGGTCTCTTCACAGGGTCGCCGTCAAATCCACACCCACCTAGCAGACACAATGTTCCTCTCACAGTGCAACCATGGGACTGTAGCGCAAGCAGTTGTGAGGGTGCTCACAGAGTACAGCATAGCCTTTCAGAATGTTATTTCCTTTAATACAGACAATGCAGCATAGATGCTCAAGGCATATAACACTGTGTTGAGAAATCTTTATACAAACGCCATACATATCACCTGCCTGGCACACATTATGAACCTTGTTGGAGAGTTGTTTAGGAAGCGTTTGTGGAGCTAAATGCTTTCCTTCTGTACTTCTCACAAATCTTTTAAATGGCCTGTAGCAGAAAGCCAAGGTACCTGCACCATCTTTCTGAGAACCATGGGATGAAACCACAGATGGCACCTGACCCTTGCAGTACCTGCTGGAGTTCTTGGTTTGTGGCTGTCCAGTACCACTGAAAGCACTTTGATGCCTATGGTGGGTTTGTTGAGTCTGAAATGCAACTCAGTAAGTCTCCCCCAGATTCCCTTGAATATCTGCAAGGATTCTGAACAGTGACCAAAAAAACTGTAATAAAGTGGCAGAAAAATGCCAAAACATTTTAAATCTGATGGAATTATTCCAGAGTCAGACACCAGTGACAATGAAGGTGTGTTATTATTTAGAGGACCTCCACATGGACCTCACAAACTCAGTCCTCACTCTGGAGTCACTGCAACCATTTCTAGAGACCACTTCAGGAGCTAAATTAACTTTGGCACAGAAAAAAAGATAATAGCCCAGCTTAATGAAGCATTTGAAATTTCTCTTGAAAAGGTGGGTGAGTACATGGGGGAGTCCCAAGCAGGCATTGGATTCATGAAACAAGTACACATTTTCAATCCTGCACGACTCTGCATACTACCCAAGGACAAGAGTGGATATTCAGCCAACCCTGGTTTGAACGAAATTCCTGATCAGGAGTTTTGCCTCTACTTTGAACATGTCGGCCCAGAAGAAGTACAGGCATCAGTTTCAAGGATGATCGACACTGACCTCTTTTGGTGTGGGATGGCTGACCGCATTGCAGTCCTTTCACAGCTTGTACCTGTGTGCAAGGACTGTGTGACCAGTTCTGCAGATGCTGAAAGGAGCAACAGCATTTACAAAATGATTGTGTCAGCCAGACGGCAGTCTCTCTCTGAACAATCCATGCGGGTATTATTGTTTTGCATTACAATCAGCAGCACACAATAGAGCTGGACACACCCTCGACCCTATCTTCACGGGAGGAACTAACATCCGTTTCAGCCACACCACCCAGCCTCTCTGGACAGACCACCACTGCGTCCATTTCACCTTCAACACCACCAGCGCACCCAAGCCCGCCCCGCGACCGCCACGAAGAAACTGGAGCAAGGTCACAGAGGAACTCCTCATCACCACCCTCCTCCAAGACCCCCCCAGCGCCACGACCGACACCAACTCCACAGCCACTGAATTTTACCACTGGATCTCCCGCTACGCTGACAAACTCGCACCCCTCCGACACCCCGCCAAACAACGCCCGCTGAAGGCCGCATGGTTCACCACAGAACTACAGGAAGCCAGACGCTCTTGCAGACGCCTAGAGAAAACCTGGCGAAACCAGAAAACCGCGGAAGCACGGCACAACCACAGAAGCGCCCTGAGGGAATACCACCAGCGCATATGGGACACCAAACGGACCTTCATAAGAGACATAGTCCAGACCAACGCGACCAACGTCAAGGAACTGTTCAACATCATTCAACAGTTCACAAAACCCCCCAGCGAAGCCACGGACGTCACACCTTCCCAGCAACTCTGCGATAAGCTCAGCTCATACTTCCATCTGAAGATCAAGGCCCTCTGTGACAATTTCAGCGAACCGACGCCGGACATCACCACCCCCCCTAAAGCTGCCGATAAACCAACCATCATGACCTGGAAACCCGCTACCGTCGAACACATCACCGCTACCATGAAGAAAACCCACTCAGGAGCCCGAACGGACCCCTGCCCTCTGCACATATTCCACAGGGCCGCCGCCGCCATCGCACCCGAACTGGGACTGACCATCAACGCCTCCTTCAGGTCCGGCATCTTCCCAGACAACTGGAAGCGGGTGGAGGTAAAACCCCTCCTCAAGAAAGCCACGGCCGACCCAACGGACCTGAAAAACTACCGACCCATCTCTCTCCTCCCTTTCGCGGCCAAAGTCGCTGAGCGACTCGTGAACGCCCAGCTGACCACCTTCATCAAAGAGAACTCCATCCTAGACACCTCCCAGTCTGGATTCCGCAGCAACCACAGCACCGAGACCGCCCTCCTTGCCGCCACTGACGACATCCGCATGCTACTCGACCAGGGACACACCGCTGCCCTCATCCTTCTAGACCTCTCCGCTGCCTTCGACACCGTCTCTCATCGCACGCTGGCAGCCAGACTTCACGACGCAGGGATACAAGGAGCCGCCCTCGATTGGATCCGATCCTTTCTCTCCGGGAGAACCCAGAGGATCAGACTCCCCCCCTACCTCTCCGAACCCACCGATATCAACTGCGGAGTCCCCCAAGGCTCATCGCTCAGCCCCACGCTCTTCAACATCTACATGGCCCCCCTCGCCGCCATCGTCAGACAGCATAGGCTCAGCATTGTATCCTATGCCGGTGACACCCAGCTCATCCTCTCACTCACAAAGAATCCCGAAGACACCAGACTCTGCTTCCAGGAAGGAATGAAGAACGTGGCAGCCTGGATGAAAGACAGCTGTTTGAAGCTCAACTCAGAGAAGACTGAGGTCCTCATCCTCGGACCCTGCAACTCCGCCTAAAACAACACCTGGTGGCCCTCCGCCCTCAGGAACACTCCCACCCCTACTGACCACGCACGAAACCTCGGCATCATCCTCGACTCCTCCCTCTCCATGAACCGCCAGGTCAACGCCGTCGCCTCCACCAGCTTCCACTGCCTGCGCATCCTCTGCAAGACCTTCAAATGGATCCCCCCCGACTGCAGAAAGACCGTCACCCACGCGCTCATAACCAGCAGACTGGACTACGGCAACGCCCTATACGCCGGTATCAACAGAACTCTACTACAAAGACTCCAGACCATCCAGAACGCCGCTGCCAGACTCGTCCTTGGGACTCCACGTCACGAACACATGACCCAACACCTACGAGACCTTCACTGGCTCCCCGTCGAGAAGAGGGTCACCTTCAAACTCCTCACCCACGCCTACAAATCCCTCAACAACATCGGACCCAAATACCTCAACGAGAGAGTATCCTTCCACGTACCCCAGAGGAACCTCCGCTCCGCCGACCTCGCCCTGGCAGAGGTCCCCCGCATCCGCAGAAACAGAACAGGTGGGAGAGCCTTCTCCTACATCGCAGCCAAGACCTGGAACGAGCTCCCCGTGAACATCCGACGCTCCCCAACCCTGCACGCCTTCAGGAAGGACCTCAAGACCTGGCTCTTCGACTGATCCGGAGCTGCCTCCCCTCCCCTCAGCGCCTTGAGACCCTCACGGGTGAGTAGTGCGCTATATAAACCCCTGATTGATTGATTGATTGTAGATTTGGACTGCTCAGAAGAATTGCACATGCATGGCCAAGAGTAAAACCTAGGGAGACAAGCATGCAGGTTCGTTAGGCATTAGTCATTAACAGGTTTATGTCATAAATGTAGCCCCTGACCCAAAACAAATTGTCTAAATTGTAAATAAACAAAATATACATAGGCCTGCCCATTTGAAAGAATTACAATCATATTGTCCAAACAAAGGTATACAAATCCATAAGTAATGATGGCACAGTGCTCAAGCTGATAGTAATGTGAACATAAATACTGAATGATACACACAGAAGATAAACCTGGTAGTAGTATAAATACTGTACACAGTGCCTTGGTATAAACTTTCATGTTGTAAAATGCCTCATAAAAATAAGGCCTCTGCGTTTGGTGTTGAACAAATTGCAAAATAAAGTGCCGCAAAAATGCTGCAAAATTCCCATATTTGTGCCGCTAAATTTCTATATTTGTGCTGCAAAATTTGCTAATACATGCACAATATCCTTGAGGTTCTGCTTAGTAGACTGGGCTTTTTTGTCAAAACCTATAGGTGTTTTTTGCTGATTCACCCTAGTAATACATGCTTGATGCAAAGTGATGCAATGTGACACATGATAGTGGAAATGATTTGTTTGGGCTGAGAAAAGGGCATCTTTCTAGTGCAAAACACCTTTTATGCTTGGGGTGCAGATTGTGTCTCCTTGAGTCGCTACACACTGGCACAAAGCTTTAGTAAAACTGGGATGATTATTAAGATGCTGATGATTGCTGACATATTGTATCTCTTTTGGACTGTAGCTTAGTAGTCAGTCAGCGACCTGGTTTTATCTCGCATAAAACTTGTCTTGGATTTTGGATTGGTGCCATTGTTGGTGCAATCGGTACAATGCATGCTTATGTTGTATAAAAGCATTGACATATAAAAAGGCATGCTTTCTCCAAAGCTGCTCTCCAGCAACAATGTTAGACCACAGACTTAGAAATGTGAAAAAGAAAACACAAGACAACAGGCCTTTTCAATCTATGCAATCAGGATCTGGAAAAACATCCCCGTATTTATCAGGATAGACGCTGCTCCATTTTAGAAAAGATTTGAAGACTCACCTCTTTAAAGAACACTACATCACAATGCATTAACCATCCACTACCCAGCATCCTCTCCTATGACTCATTGAAATTTGTCTTTGATCATGTCCAGCGCTCCGCTGATTTTTGGTTAGGTTCACAGTGTAGAAATACCATAAACATACACACATATACAATTTCTGACAGCATTTCCATTGAGTTTTATGGCCCCTTGACTTCAGATGATGCTGAAAGACTGAAGAAAAATGTTTTGATTGCATTTCACTGAAATACATTGTTCAGCTGTAGACTGCTGGTACACCATGACAGACTGGTGCCCTTAGATAATGATGGCTATATTTTGATGGTAGTGTCAGTTTCATTTCATGCTCACACTGTATGTGGGCATTGTGGGTATTTATGTTCCACAAATGATGCTTGGGAGCAATAGAGCTTTTAACATAGGTGAAAGCCAAGGAATACGATTCACAATTGTTTACAAGCAACAAGAGGTTTCCTACTGTGGGAGGTGATAGTGCTCTTTGAAGAAGGTATGCCTTCTACTTCTTTCCTTGCATTTCTACTCTAAGTGTGGCACTGCTAAGTGGTTTACTCAGCCATGGATGCAGGGCTGTTGATTTGGATGGCCTTGTAGGAGATGCAATTGGTTTTGAAGATGATGTGGGTTTGGAGGGGAAGCCAATGCAGTCCCTTCAGTGTGGGGTTACGTGCACAAACCCTTGATGCCACATGGCATGCATGCATGTTTTTCTCAGAGCCACAGTGGTGTTATGAATACCGATGAGCAGAGTACTGCCACCATCTAGATGTAAGAGGACTAGGGATTTGCACTATTTATCAGAAGTTTGCCATGTTGCTCTTGTTGTCTGCCTCCAGCTTTTATGCCTTACTTTTGCTGATAAAACTTTAGTGCACAACTCCTGTGTTTTTGAGGTTTGGAAGGAGTCATTCCAGCCCTTCTAATACAAGGAGACAGCGGCAGAGACTCCAGCCAATCTTTGAACAGCGTAACTATGATGGCTGGAGCAGTTATTACAGTATAAGCAAGAATATTTCAGTAACCCAAACCAGAACCTGATTAGTAGTTATAATCGGGTTACAATGATTCCATTGGGAAATTACTTTTGATAAACATATTATTTATTGTACCTGGGGAAGACTAATTAATCCGGATTGCAACAATCCAAACTGAAAAGCAACTGTAAATGTCACAAAACCCAAAATAAATATGGATAAAAACAGATAAAATTAGCAAAAAATAAATATGGATAAATACAGACGGAAATGGCAAAAACAAAATACCATAAAACCGGGAGCCCTAATTATTATTTATTATTATGAAATAGACATTTACAGTTGCTTTTCAGTTTGGATTGTTGCACGCTGGATGAATAGAAAGTGACTAAGGGCCTGATTCAGAGTTTGGCTGACGGGTTACTCCATCACAAACGTGGCAAATATCTTGTCTGCTTTATTGTAAGTGTCAGAGGATATAATGCACTTGTAATAAGACGGACAGAATAACCATCACACTTCTGATCAAATAACCCATTCACCAAACTCTAAATCAGGCCCCAAGTTTGGAGAGAAAAGTGCTGAGTGGTAATGAGAGCAAAGAGATGTGTGTAATAAAAACATGTGATCAATATGCACAGTCATTCATGTGCAGCAGCATGTGAACATTTGTAACTATAATCTTGGAATATATTTCCTTTGGCAACCCTTGGCCTTTAGGCGAATTATAGTACCTGATAGTTCTCTATTGAGAGTAATGTACAGCAGGTTTTTCTTAGAAGTGCACTATTGTAGTGAATGTACTCACCCTTCCAGTTAACATGATTGCACTGTGATTATGCTCTTCGTTCCTACCCATGGTGTGTGGTGATATGTTGTTCCTGCCGATTACCAGACTCGCTTCTTAGCGTCCTATGACTTTTGGTCCTCTATTTAATTTCAGTAGTGCATTGGTATCATGCAGGTGCCATAAGTTCTTTCTGTGCGTTATTGTATATGATGTTTATTTCACTGCTTACTGTGTAAAAATAAATAGGTTTATGGCCCAAAGGTTTTCTTAGGAGCCCACCGACGACTGCACGGCCGAATGCTGGGGTCAAAGCTGTCTGTTTTGATTCCATCTGCTGTCTCTTTCTTCCACCACATGTGCTTCCTGACGTTATCATACTATTGCAGGTTCTTTTACACCCTGGCTCTCTTCCTCGACTCTGTTTTTCTATCTCACTTCTTCCTTTCTTCCTTCCCTGTTTCTTGAGCTGGTTCAAAGTGTGATGATTAAAAATAAGTGATGTGCCCAAAAATAAGAGCTAGCTCCCGCAGTTTCCAGCCACCAGCACAAATTAAGCACTCGTTTTGTTCCTGTCTCATACAGCTCCTTTATTCCTGGACTCAGAGACAAAATGTTAGGAAAGTTATCATGTTACAACAGTTCTTGCTCTAGTTCAGTTGTAGATTCCCAACCCGGTTACAGCGATGGTTTCTTTCTCTACACTTAATTATTATATAATGGCAAAGCAAGCAGACATTTTCATTTTCAAATAATTTGGTGTTGTGTTCCCTTCCAGCTCAAATGACTAACTATGTTACTGCACACGTATCTACAATCCTTGTTTTTATTTACTGCGTGTATGCCAGTGTTGCAGTTTTTGTCAACCCAAGTAACAGTTGTTACTGCTATGGCTGCCAAGCATCCTCTCTGATGACAGACAATCTGCACCAACATGGCCTGGTTGGATATTTGAAGTTTGAAAATGCACTTGAACCCACTGGTGCCGGCACCTGCCCAGATGTTATGGGCCGAGCTCCTAACCTGGAGTCCCCCTCCAGCAAAAGCAAAGTCTCCATCAACACAGAGGTGTGTGGATCCTGCAGCACTGCTTTCTGAATGTGGACTTGAATGCTGTCCATTTCCTCTAGGCTAGGACTGTCTGATGCCCTCCTGATGCTCTGCTGGCCTGCACTGAAGCTGCAGATGCACTGTGCGTATATGGAATCACGCGGACATCCCAAGGAGTTTGAAACACAAACACAAAGTGCCAAAAGCCTTCTACATTCCTTAGCAGAAACTTTGGAGGAGGACTTCCCAGGAAGCTGAGGAGGACCGCAGCTTGATAAGGTCACCCCCTCCCTGTGCCATCATTTGCTTTGTTTGTTCAAATTTTGTGGGATCCCTTTACTTTCTCCTACCCAGTACACACAAGTGGTCATCCAGAGTGGCCTCTCACTACCCTCAGTGCCATAGGACCAGACGAAGGGTCCCTAATTACGCTTTGGCATGTCCTGAAGCTGCCTTGCTGGGCAGAGGTCTGGAAACATATCTCGCATCCTGCATTGTTGTTGTGTGTGTACTTGTGGGCTATGGACTTACACCCACATTTCTTCTAAAAGTCTGACTCCTGTCTCCCATTTTTATTGACAGGATCAGACTTATCTGGGTGTGGATCCTTCTGCTAAATCTTGAGACAAAGCAATGTTTCCATGCCTAATCACTATTTGCAGTGAGACACTGTATATTACCTAGCTACGATCTGGTTTCAATCGCTACTGGTTGCATCAATCATACTGTGTGTTCAGTGTAATTATCCTAGTGATCGTGATCACGTAATTGCACGTGATGAGAAAACTGAAACACAGCTCGTCGTGCAATAAGTGCAAATACATGTTTGAAATATTGTACAGGGCAATGTTCTTTTGTTTTCATTGTATAGCCTTGACACAGCCCCCAGAGCTACTAGCCAATGGTAAAACACGTGTTGGCTATGAATGAATGAGGTAGCATTTCTAAAGCGCGTGGTGGTTACCCGGAGGCATCCCAGCGCTGGCGGGCACTAATTGAACTGCAACAGGGCTATGCGCAGCATTGTTTGATCTAAAATTAATGAATGGAAGAAATGCCATTCAAACCGTTGATTGTAAGACGAAGGACCATTCTTTCTTGACTAATCAGTTCAATGAAATCCGAAAAATAAATCTCAAATGAATACAATTGCTATCCTGCCACCTGTACTATATGTTTAGTTCAGAAGTGATTGGTGTAGATTAACTTGGGAGAGTATGTGTCGAGTACTAACTAACTTTCAAGTATTTCTGCTTTGATTGGTTGTCCACTGCTTACCAGAGTAAAGTATTCTCTAACAAGGCATCACAAGCCAGGTAGGTGACTGTGATGCAACGTTGTGCACATGAGGGTGGTGCTAGATTCATCCGAGTGGTTCTATGTAAGTTTGTTGCATTACAGAACCGATGTTTTAGCTGCATGTTTCCAATTATATGGCTAAGGTATCTTGTTATGTACATGAAGGTCTAAGGGTTTTGTTTAATATGTAATGTTTGAGGATGACTATTTTACCTGTGTGTGGAATAATGCTGCATTATGTTATTCTTGTATACAGAGTGCTTTTGAGAATCCCAATGAAACCTTAAATAAGGGCTATCAGACATACGTTGGTTGTGTGTTTGTTATGGACTGTTTATTGTGTACTGGTGCGTGTTTTGAGCTGTGGTGAGGTGTGCGTATTAAAAATGATTATTTCATTATAAGACAACAGTGGCGGCCGGTAAGTTTTGGAGGGAGGGGGGCGGACGCGATACACTGTCACGCACACGCACACATACACATAACACTCAAAGCAATGTATTCACACACATGCACGCACACAAACACATCCATTCACAACACTCTTCACCAAACATACACGCATGCACGCACAAAAACACATCCATTCACAACACTTTTCACCAAACATTCATACATACACACACGCACGCACCAAACAGTTTAAAAAAAAAAAACACTTACCTGCAGCCAGCTCTGCCTCGGAGGTTCCAGGAGGCTTGGGACTAAGGTCAGCCAATGAGGGAAGGCAGCAGTCCCAACGTGATCACGGAGTGGGATGGGGTCAGTGAGACTGCTGACCCCACCCCACTCTGTGATGAAGTGTCACTGATTGACATTCAACCCTGGGCGCTTCAGGGCTTAAAACTGAAGCGCCCAGGTGCGAGGCAATCGGTAACGCTACCCCTCGTCACTGAGGGGAGGGCCTCAGGGACCTTTGCTGAGCTGAGGACGTCATGCCCACAGGAGCTGTGACTTCCTCAGCCCAGCAAAGTTCAGCTCAGGCAGCCAGGAGTCTGCGCTAAATGCGCATGTCTGGCTACCTGACCTGAAAGTGAACAGTGTCTGTCAGGCTGACCTTTGTTGAGCCTGACAGACACTGTTCATAAGAGGTGAAAGGTGGAGGGGCGTGGCCCTTCAGCCCCAATGGACCGGCCGCTCCTGCAACACATTATGCATTATTCCTTTAATGCCACTCCACGCATCACTTGAAAGAAGTTAACATCATAAAGAAACATTCCAGAACAGAACATTCAATACATATAAGAAGGCCATGCAGCGAGTAATCTGCCTCTTTCGCAGATAAGTACCTTTGTTTGCCTTATTTTCCCTTGTTATTACAGCACTGTATCGTTTTGGTATTATACTTTGTTGAGTTAAGCTTGCCTTGATTTCCAATCTATGGATGCCTTCCTTAAAGATTGCTATCTTTTATTTTGTTTATTTAAGGGTATTTACCTTTTTTTCAGGCACTCGTAGCGGCATCCAATGGCTTTGTTGGTTCTTTCTTCCCGCTGTTTGTAATGTTGGCGAATCATTAGAGATGGAGCGTCTCCACTCATGAATCGTCAAGGTTCCGATCCCAGGCAGACTCTTACTGTGGGGCCCAGACGGCTGAGTCCATCTCAATACGGCTCTGGCTGCTGCGACCCCTGTGGTGCAGGTCCTGCAGTGCCGCAAGAACCTGTACTGATGAGATCGGTTAGCCTGTCCGCGTCGTGAGATCCGCTGGGTGCGACTCCTTTGGAACAGCTCCTTCCCCTGCAGGGTGGCCACAACTCCATTTCCTGCTGGGCGCCCTCAGGAGGCTACATCTGACAGACACATCCTTTCAGCTAGTGACACATTGGTCAGGTTTAGAGGAATTCTCTGGCCAACGGGCCTTCACGTTACTCAGTGCCATTTTGGTTTGGGAACCAAGCAATATGCTCGAAAGGACTCTGGCGGGCCGACAGGGGACACTGTAATGTATCACGTTGACAGTTACAGTGTCCCAACGATCAGCTGTTCGCCTCTCCTCAGACTTTAGCAGTTACCTTTTATTTATCAATCTCATGATTTAAGGCCCTTTTAGAAGCCTTATTGGAGCCCATTTACTTTTTGTGGCTTATATATTACTACTGATTGACTATTATTTACCTCTTTGGCATATATATATTAAGCCTCTCTCTTTGAATTTTATATATTTATATATTTACTTTTTATTAGATATATATATTTACTATCCCTGTTCTAACATGTCTGATCAGTAGGGAGAGAGCCCTGAAAATCCAAAGGGGAAAAAAACAGAAGAACTGATCAAAAAGCTAATTCAGCATAAAATGCGTTCATGTGTACGAGAGACCCTTGATCAGGTCATGGTTATGAGAGGAACAGAGAATGAAGGGGACCATGGGTCCACCTCAGGGGAAGACTCAGCTCATGGCAGTAAAGGGGGTAAGAGGAACAGAATGTCCAAGCACTTTGATAGAGGGGCAGTACCCTTTAAAAAGATGGGCGGTCCAAGCACCTTGAGGAAAGTGGAGGTATAAGCACCTCGATAAGAACGTGTGGTCTAAGCACCTTTCAGAGTATGGGTGTCCTACGCGGCACAAAATTGAAAGGTGTCTGATGTGGCACAACGGATTCAGATGTCCCAAGCAGCATTCAGGTTTCTGTTGTAGAGGAGGAGGAACCTCTTAACGATAACCCCCTCAATGAATATTTTTTGGATTTGGATCAGGGGGACTTTGACAGGGACGAACTCTTTACGGAGGACAATACCTCCTCTACCTCCAAAGATGTTATTAAAGATCCCTTAATGGAGGAAATGTTTCCCCAAACAACATTAAGCACCCTAGGTGCTGAGTGGTGGCACTTGACCATGTAGCTAAGTTCATCAAATGGTGGATTCAGAATCCACTTGAGAAGAGAGCCCAAAACGTTTTAAAGGACGAATGCTCAAGGCCCGTTATACATAATAAGGTATGCCTTAACCCTAATTTAGAGCCTTCGATTTCAAGTTTGGTAGAGACCCAAGGAAGGGGCTGGAGTGGTCCCTTAAGTCAAGTCAGGACCGCCTCCTCGGTGTGGTTGGGCCCCTGGGGAGAAATATTGATATGGTGGAAGAGGCACACACCAACGAACTCCTGCTGTATATAGACCTCCTCAGAGGGTGGAGCCAGAGGGCCATGGTCCTCCTCGGGAATGTGAATGCCGGCCTTAATGCCAAAGGGTGTAGAGATGTTCAAATGAAAATATGTCCAAATATTGGTGATCTGGCAGAGAGAGAGCCTTCCGAAAATCCTAAAGGTCTTCTATTTGGCAAGGACAGGATTAAAACACTAAGCAAGTATGTTGCAACATTTACAGCCCTTGACAAGGTGCAATCTAATATGCGCAAAGTGTTCAGCCCAGGTGTTTTTGCATGGCAAAGTAGAAGGCTACTTTCTGCTGGCAAAGGTTCACAGAGGTCCTACTTCTCAGGTTACAGACAGCCAAGAGGCTTTGGAAGAGGCTATGAAGCCAGAACCTTCTACCCTCAAAGAGGACATCGTCATCGTGGAAGAGGAAATAGGTCTCGTTGGCAAGGCTTGACTGGATATCAGGGTGAGTACTGCAATTTTACCTTCTTCCCTGGGAAGAGTGGGGGGTCGCCTCAGATTCTTTTCCCACATTTGGGAAACAATTACACAATATATTTGGGTCTTAGAAACCATCCTTGGAGTGCCTCAGGGCTCCTCCCTGAGCCCCACGCTTTTTAATGTTTATGTTGCTCCGCTGGCAGAGATTATCAGGCAGTGTGGGTTTCTTCCGGTATCGTATACTGATGACACCCAAAAAGTGGTGTCAGTTGCAGGCAATATGGAGGAAACAGCTGAGCGATTCAATGACTGCATGACGCAGGTAGATCATTGGATGCAGCTAAACTGCCTGAAGCTGAACGGTGACAAAACCGAGGTTATGCTGTTGGGATCAAAGACAGACTTTTGGTCTCCCAATTGGTGGCCGGCCAGTTTGGGCGACTGCCCAAAACCAGTGGGCAAGGTTAAAAATCTGGGAGTCACATTTGATAACAAACTGACTTTTGACGCACAGATAAATAACCTCTCTTCGACCATCTGTTATATTTTAAAGATGATCAGAAGAGTCTGCCCATTCATTCCTCTCGATTCACGCAAAACATTGGTCACGGCATTGGCCCTATCCAGTCTGGATTATGGCAACGCCTTGTATGCAGGGATCCAAGTCCAACATCTCTCAAAACTCCAGCGTCTACAGAATGCTGCTGCAAGGCTGGTCCTCGACATTCCTAGAGCTGAGCCAGTTGGACATAGATTGAGAGCCCTCCATTGGCTACCTATGGAAAAAAGGATTAAGTTTAAATCACTGTGCCTGGCCTTTAAAGCCCTGCATGGGTCAGGACCACAGTTTTTGAGAACACACCTGAAATGGTATGTGCCGACAAGAAGTTTGAGATCAGCCCACACAAAACTTCTACAAGTCCCTAGGTTTAAGCAGGTGAGGTGGGGAGGAGAAGCTTTTGGTGCGGACTGCCAAAAACTGGAACCTTTTGCCGATCGCGATAAAAGCAGTCCTTCACTTTCGCATTTCAGAAAAGCCGTAAAAACGTGGCTTTTCACCTGTTAAGGCACCACACTACTCTTTCCAGGAATCCTCAGTGCATCGGAGTCAGCGCCAAAACGCCCTCGGGCAATCGTGCGCTGTATACATTTCTAATCAAATCAAATCAAAATAGATTTCTGCAAAAAACCCTTTCAAGCGGTTTCTCTAAGGGAGCTGACTTTGACCACTGTACAACAGCAAATTGTAGAAGAGGAGGTGAGAACCTATTGCAAGAGGGAGCCATCCTTCAGGTGTCTTTAGAGCAAAGGGTGTTCATGAGTACGTTGTTCCTGATGGAAAAGAAAGACAAGGGGTGGAGACCTTTCGTAAAGCTAAGGTTTCTGAACACGTTCCTAGTCTACAGACATTTCAAGATGGAGGGGATTCATCTTTTATGGGTTATGCTGTTAAGAGAGGATCGGCTAGTGAAGTTAGATCTGAAAGAAGCCTACTTCACCATTCCCAGGGAGTGTCAACCTTATCTACAGTTCACCTGGCAGGGTCATCTTTATCAGCTCCGTGCGCTTTCCTTTGGTTTCTCATCAGCGCCGTGGTGTTTTACCAAGGCAATGAAAGCTGTAGCATCCTACCTCAGAGAGAGAAGTATACAGATGATTGTTTATGCCTCATTATGTCCCAATGCCATGTGCAGATTTTGAAGGATTTGCACATGGTCATGTCCCTCTTGGAGAGTTAGGGCTTCATTGTGAACAAGGAGAAATCTGTTCTTAACCCCCCCCCCCCCCCGCCGGTCTCTAGAATTTATGGGTTTCACAATAGATATTGTGAAAATGATTCTGCTTTTACCCTAAAGAAGATTTGGAAAGGGATAAGATTAGTCCTCAAACAAGAATCTCTAACACTGAGGGAACTACCCAGACTTCTAGGCCTTTTGTCATCATCTATTGAGGCGATCTTCCTGGGCCTTTTACATTATCCGGCTTAGCAGAGGATAAAAGCAAAGGCCCTTCAGAGAGGATTGCGGTATAGAGGCAGGGTGCTTCTAGATGGGGAGGCCATATCAGAGTTATCTTGGTTGGTGGTTGGAAAATTTGGACGCCTGGAATGGCAATGCGATCTTTGGAAGGTTCCCAGACTTCATTCTGGAGTCGGATGCCAGCTTAGCTAGTTGGGGTGCACGCTTGGGTGCTCAGGATACTGGTGGCTTGTGGTCACACATAGAGAGATTGCATCATGTAAGTTATCTAGAGTTGACAGCAGGTCTTTATGCCCTTATGAGTTTCAAACATTGTTTGCAGGACAGAGCTGTTTTATTAAAGATGGACAATGTTTCTGCAGTAGCGTATATAAATCGCTTAGGTGGTACAAGATCCTTAGACCTGTCAGAATTAGCATAGAAGCTCCGGCTATTCTGCTTGGAAAACAAGATCAGCCTGAAACCCGAATATTTGCCTGCGAAGGCAAATGTTACTACAAACTGGAATCCCAGGTTTTTACAGGATTTCAGCGACTGAAAGTTGAACAGGTATTGTTTCGGGAAACTGTCTCAGTTCTGGGGCCAACTGGAGTTAGATCTCTTTGCGAGACGGCTGACATTTCAACTGAAGAAATTTACAGTTGGATGCCAGACCCGGGTGCTCTAGCAGTGAACGCATTCCTTAAAACTTTGAAAGGGACGAACGCTTATGCGTTCCCTCCTTTCGCTATGATTCAGAGAGTTCAGAAGGTGAGACAGGAGAAGTGTTTACTTGTCCTAAAAACTCAGTTTTGGGGTCTCACAGGCATGGTTCCCAGTGGCCTTGTGATGGAGCAAGAACTCACAATGAGACTTGCTCGTAAGCAATCCTCTCACAGTATTAATTATTAATCTTTGTAATGTCCGTACTAACCAATGCACACATCAATACCAAACGAGGGAAGCTTGCCTATGTGTTTAAACTAACAAGTAACGCTTGTCTAAATCTAAAATGGCCGCTAATGTGCGGGAATTTCATTGCGCATGTGTCAACCATATCACGTGGTGTGACGTCTTTCTTTGCTTGGAGGGAAATCTTTGCTTCTGCGCAGTGTGTATTAAAATGGCTGCTTAAAGTTTTCACGTGCTAAAGCTTGCGCATACGCTGCAATTAAAGCTGTGGTATTCTAATGCTATTAATGCGAATAGATTTATAAATAAATGGGAATAGAGTAGACAAAGTGGGTATACAGTGAAACCATTTATATTGTGATTTTAATATTTTCTTCTTTGACTTTTATTAGTTCGTAAATGGGCCTGGGTTGGTTGAACTGCAGCTCGAGAGACATTGGTTCTGCACATGCGCCCTGAAAGGCTGACCAAAGGAAGCGATGAAGTCAACTTGGAAGCTCTCCAAGGTCACGAAGCCTGGTTCACAAGTTCATCCGAAATGTACCTGAAGACGATACAATTGTATACAAAAATGTATTGCTGAATCAATGGGAAACGGGTGGGAAATAAAGCAAATGTATTAATTGTGATGGGCGGTATTTTAAAACAATGGGCTTAAAGAAATTGAACTAAAATGACATGGTGTGAGGATCAACCCCCTGTCCCCGTCCAATCAGAAGTAGTGGGCCCATAATTTGGAAACATTAATGGGAGGTACCTGGGTGTAGAAGGGTATAATAGATATAGAATTAGTTAATTAACTAGCACAAGCTCAAGAACAGGCATTGGCATTAGGACGCTCTAGCTCAGACATACAAGCTGATCGACTACAGACTGAACCGCTGTCCAGAGAGGTCCTGAGGTGGGGGCGGCGGAATCCATTAGAAGGAAGACACGGAGGAACTCGAGGAGGAGCGAAGTGTCAGAGAGGGGAACGACGCAGGCGTCGTTGATAGAGAGGTCACCTGTCCTGAACCTGGTCCGGAGGTCTCTGATCTTCATCCTTTATGGGACCGATCTTTTCCAACTCCTTGGCCAAGGGGTTTGGTGTCTCGCACCTTTAGGTAAATATAAATGCAACCTTTAGTTGTTCTGCTGTCTCTATCTTCTTCTTTCTGGGGAACCGTCATTGATCGATAATTGATTATTATGCTTCATCCTTGATATACGATTAAGTATCATGTGGTTCTGTATTTTACTCTGCTAAAACTTTAGATAAACATTTTAAAACTTCTTGACTCAGTGATTATTTTAGAATTTATGAATTGTAATGAACGTCACTCATTTTAAACTTCCCAATTAGCAAAGGGTCCATTGGTAAGTCATTACTCTTCAATCAGAAAAGTAATTGGTAGCAGGGATTTTTGATAAAGAGTACAACTGACCCACCAGCGGAAATTGCTAGCGTAGTATGAATGAATGGGCCCAGGTGAGTATTCGGTGTATAAATGCTTGTTGCTAGTAACCCGCTGGATCAGTTTTCTGGTAGCAGAGGATGGTTATGGTTGTACTTTGTTAATTGGGTAATGAGAATTTTATTTTTATAAACTAACATCCGTTTGTTCAAAAGTTTTGTTTTATGTTGTCCAGAATTCCCGGGGAAAATTGAATAGCGGATGGTAAGTGGAAGCCATACTGCAGTGAGGTTATCTGTCAGGCAGAAATAGTACTGAAAAGTTAAGCAGGGCTATCAGTACTCGTTAGGGACTCTGTGCGTGTGAGTGACAGCAAAGGAATACGCTGGTGAAAATCTGATGTTATATCACCTAGAAAGGGTAACATTGAAGAAGTAGCAGGTATTTCTGAAGCTTACGTGAAGAGTAAACGGAAGGGTTTTACTCGTAGTATATGTTTAGTAAACGGAAAGGTTTTACTAAGTGTGAGAGAAACTATTCTTTTCAAGTTAGCGAAACTGACACAATAGCGAATGTTTTTATGTTGTTACTGAATTTTAATAAGAAGTACAAAGAAAATAAAGTTTTGCGTACGATTTTGTAAAGGGAGGGTCAGCTGCCGGAGAGGGAGTTGACGTCACAAAACACCGCGCTGGGATTGGTTGAAACAGCGGGAGTGGAAAGACTCTTGTAAAGGAGGGGTCAGTAGTCAGGAGTAATACTGACGTCACAGGTGTCGCGCTGGGATTGGTCGAAACAGCGAGGGACAGAAAAGCACAGATTGTAAAGGAGGGGTCGTCAGATAGACGTCACTGAAAGCCGCGCTAGGATTGGTTCAGAGACAAATGTTAGTTGGAATTTAATTGGTTGGTAGGATAGAAGCCGAAGTCTTAGTGGATAAGTGGGAGATATATGTGGAAACGTGATCCGACCTTAACAGGAACCCGTCCAGACAAGAGATTCTTAGGATTTGCAGAATATAATTCGATACATAGATATTTACCCAAAATGTATGGAGAAAAGAGAAAAATGTCATTTCTACAGAAGGTTAAAAATTATTTTAAGAAAGATAAACCCATCAAAACTAGAGAAGGAATTATTATTCCACCAGCAAAAACGCCCGCTTCATTCATGATGATGGAGAGAGGTTATCATACTTGCGTATGGTTAGAAAATTGGATAGAATATACCAAAAATGATGGAATATTAGCATTCCCAGAGAATGGCACTTTCAATGGGAGAATTCTTCAAAATTTGAGATTGTGGATGAATGATTTAGAACCTAGACCGAGATTAACTCAATACGAAGCCTTAGAAGAATGGGAAACCGAGGCATTCGAACGTGACCGAGCAAGAAGCAGTAGGGGTTATCGGGGAATTTTCCCTAGATACCAAAATGAGTCAAGGGACGGTCAAATGAAACAGTGGAGAAGAGCGATGCTTACAGAGGGTTTGTATCCAGTGATTATGACAGAAGAGTCATTAGGAGGTAAATGCACAGAGAAGACGAAACATTTGACAGGGCTTGGAGACTCTGAAGACGAATCGTTCCCTCCTTTCGCTATGATTCAGAGAGTTCAGAAGGTGAGACAGGAGAAGTGTTTACTTGTCCTAAAAACTCAGTTTTGGGGTCTCACAGGCATGGTTCCCAATGGCCTTGGAGCTTGCTTGCCACATTCCCTTTTTTTCTTCCTGCCGTGCAAGGTCTACTGCAAAACCAGATGGAGAGAGACATCCTCTGGCTCTGACTGGGACTTTGAACCTTCTTGCTTGGATAGTATCAGGAGATCTAGAGTCAGGCCTTTTACGAAGATCTGACGAACTCCTGGAGGAGTCCTGGGCTCCACGTACCCACTGCAGATATAGAAGAATTTTGAAGACATGGGTACGTTGGAGCTTGGAGAGGGACTTGGATCCCGTGGAGGCACCTACATTAGAGTTGGTTAACTTTCCTGTAGAGCAGTTTGATACGGGCCTTAGCTATAGAACAATAAACTGCTATAGGTCCACAATCTCTGCAGGACATAGTCTGGTTAATGTCAGGACTGTGGGGAAGAATGTTTTGGTTTGTAGAGTGCTTAAAAGCATCAGGTTGAGGAGGCCCTATAGACCTAGGTATGACACTCTATGGGACGTAAGTTTAGTCCTCTCTATGTTTTCCTCTTGGCCAGGCAATAGGTATGTGGATCTGAAAAGACTTTCTATGAAGTTGGCCTCCTTTTGCTTTGCTTACAATTTTGTCAATGAGTGTAGGACGTTAAGGCTTTGGAGGTAAGTAACAGAGTTTACAATGCCTTTGGTGTTACCTTTGAGATTACTAGAAGAACTAAAACTATGTCTGACACTATATTGTCTCCAACTTTTGATTCCTGCTGAAAGCTTTGTCTTGTGAATTGCAATAGGGAGAATGACTCCAAAATGAGTGAATTTCACCCCAATGGTACTGATCAACTTTTGCTTTCCTTTGTAAAACCTTTCAAAGAAGTTACCACAGCTACAATTACTAAGTAGGTGAAATGGATTATGCAGCTAGCTGGTGGTGATTTACAGAAATTTCAAGCTCATTCTATGAGGGGTGCAATGACTAGCCAGTCCTTTTTTAAAGGTAAAAGACTGGAGGATATTTTGAGAGCCAATGATTGGTCTAATTCCTCTACTTTTGGGAAGCATTACTGTAAGCCAACTGAACACATGTCTCATGTAGTGTTGAGGGGCTACCGACATGCATAATGGTAGCCTCCGGTCTTGTAATGAAATAGCGATTCTCCAAATGAAATGCCAAGAGACTGAATTTCATTAAAGACACTGAGGCTAACATTATCCCACCCTCCCTTCATTGTGTGACGGGATACGTATATATTTTTTTTTTTAAAGAAAAAGAGGGAGGAAAGTTGTAGAATTTTATTATGGTTATGAGAGATAATTTTTTTGTGAGTTGATTGCTTTCTTAATTTTTTGTTCTTAGTTTTGCCTGTCTGATGTTTTCCAGTTCCAGTTGATTAATTTCTTCTTTCTACTTTAATGGAAATAACCAACAAGGCATTTAAAAGAGGCAGATTACTTGCTGCATGAACTTCTTAAATGTATTGGAATGTTTTTTTATGATGATAACTTATTTCAAGGGTTGCGTGGAGTGGCATTAAAGGAATAATGCATAAAGTTAGCCTCCGTGTCTTTAATGGAATTCAGATTCTCTTGGCATTTAATTGTAGAATCGCTATTCTCAAATCAATAGCCTGCATTGTTCAGGACGGCTACCTAAATGTGTGGAAAAATGCCAAACTGTAGAAAAAGAGCAGGAAAGGAGGAGGTAAAGAAATGCAATAGCACTATACTATGTGTCATCCTGTGAGTGTGTCAGTACATAGTCTCTTTGTAATCATGGGTATGGTGAAAAGATACGCGTTGTTGTATCTGCTAAGATATTTTAAATGCGACTTTGGTGGTCTGCAGTCATTCCTATGGAAACTGAATATTGAGTAAGAAAAGTGGGTTCCATGTAAATCACACCACTGTTGACTCCCCCTGCCAGGGCCGGACTGGCTACCGGGCGTTTTGGGGGCTGCGTAGCTGGGGGCCGATTTCACTGCGGTGGGGGCTGATTTTGTGGATGGGGACCCGTATGTCCTTCTAAATAAAGAAAGCAAAACAAATGGTTTTAAAGCACACTTTAAAACCATTTGGTTTTGCATTGTTTACTTAAAAATGCCCGGTAGCCAGTCCGGCCCTGCCCCCTGCTCTCTAGTTTTCAGAAATATCTGTGATTGGTAGGTTCCCTGGGTACTAGCTAAACCTGGGCCCAAATATTTTAGCTACTACATGCCAAAAAAATCTATCTGTTTCCTAGCAACTTTCTTGAATGTTCCACTTTTGTGTTTTTGGGTCTTTCCCAAGGTGGGCAGTGTTTTATAGCAAAAATCATAGAAAAGTTGCACTCTAACTGAAATGTGAGAAAATTCTCTGTTTTACCCAATGGTTGCCATTTTTGAGGGCTATTTTGGGTAAGAAAATGTAGTCGTATCCATGTGAGACACACCACCGTAGACTCACCCGGGTGCCTCGTTTTCAGAAATATCTGGGTATGGTATGTAGCCATGAGTGGAGGCTGACACGAAGCCCAAATAAAGTAGCTAAACCAAACCCAAAACATTCTCATTAAAGAGGGGAAATATGAAGGACTTGTTTTTAATGTTACCCGTCCCAAGCGATAGGCTCTCGCTCACACTAGAGATACTGTTTTTATTGGGATAATTATGTGAATGTCTGGTGGTAGGACCTTTCCCATTTCCCTAAAATTCCTGAACGTTCCATGACAGAAATGTAAGGAAATTGTGATTTATTTTTAAAGAAGTTTGTGGTGTTTGTAGGGCATCAGGGTACAAAAATTCATGAAATCAACACAAGCCACACTATCCAGCACTTGCCTAGACTTTTCATTTTCAGAATTGTCTGTCACGCTTACTTAAGTGCCAAACAGCCCAGTGACCAAGCATGGCAGACCACCTTCATAATAGTCTATCTTAACCAAACATTAAGTAACAAAATGTTACAGATGAAACCTGGAAGAAAGTGGGTTATTAATTGGGGTCGAGGTGAGATAACTACAAGGAATAAGTCCACATACTTGTCAGGTTAAACAAACAGTTTCAATAAGATAAAATTGGGCACAAACTCTGGTAGCTATGGCACAGAGCAGACAGATTCAACTTAGAAAAAAACCTTGTCGAGCGTCATCATGTGTATTCCTGCAGAGCAGTGAGGACAGGTGGAAAGTGACAACATTTGGCCACTGTCCTATTCCTCTCCAACTTTCTGGGCTTCTGTACCATGATACACGATAAAAGCCAGCTGTTTCTCCAGTCTTCTTTGTTGGCGGTGCGGCACAGTGGTTTAAACTTCATGCTCAGTGTTTCAGGCTCCTTATGTATTCTATGGCTGTCTGCATAGTTTGTGCTTGCTACTGAAACACTCCTGCTCAGAGATCCTCAGAGGGTTCCTTAAAGTCCTGAACACACCACTGATTTTAATATAGATCCTCTGGGTAGTGACCTCCAGCTCCGATGGTGTGAATCAGGGGGTGGTTGGTGGACTGCTGCCACTTAGAAGCACTACACCTGCGACCAAAAAACCTGTTTTATAAAGGCCAACCTTCAATCGATGTTAGTAAAGCCAACAGCTCCCATGGAATCCAGCCATGGCTCAGAATTTTACTACAGTAGCCCAAATCTTTCTTGGCTTTTATTTCTGTTTTTGCTTAGTAAGGAGCTGGTGGAGGTTTTATGACTATAAGAACAGTCAGTCTTTCAAGCCATTCATTGAATAAAAGGGGATGTTTTTCACTGATTATTCAAAGCACATTTTTTCTTAATGGATGAATTAGTGAGCGTGTGCCTTAACTAGGAACACACGCTACTGAGCAAACCCCTCACAGGCACTATTATGTCACGAAACAGAGTTGTGGTATCATAGATGGAAAGCGTGTAGCAGGCAGGCACAGTGATTAACATTTATTGAGTAACAGGCAACAGGTAGATAAATAATCTCTACATCAATATGATCGGTTGCCGTCTCCAGTTCAGAAAGAAGCTTAAAACTTGGCTTTTCAAATACATTTGACCACTTGTTTCAGATCTCCCTTAGCACCAGGATACACCTTGTGGTTATTTGTTGCATGTTTGAAATCTATTAATAATATTAACAGCAACACCAACAACCAATACAACAGCAATAATAATAACTATTATTATTGTTAGTAGTAATAACAACAACAAAACAACAGCAATAATAATAATGATGATGATGATGATGATGATGATAATGATAATAATAATTATTAATAATAATAATAATAATAATAATGATGGTAATGATAATAATAATTATCAATACTACTAATAATAATAATAATGATGATGATAATGATAATAATAATTTTTATTATTAATAATAATAATAATACTAATACTAATAATGCTAATAATAATAATAATATGTACACAAGTACAGAACCCCACCAGAAGCTAGAGTGCTGACAGCTCTGTCCACGGATAGCATCCAATTCCATCTGTCACATACAGAATGTAGTCATAGAATCAGGTGACATCACAACAGCAGTTAGCTAGCACACTGCATAAGATAGCACTGACAAGAACAAGTGCCACTGATGACCATCACTTGACACAGCAGCAGTGTTACTGGCAAACTACCCAGAAAAAGCAGGGAACCAACAAGCTATGCACAGTATTTTGACTTTCTTTTATAAGAAAAACTACTTAGTACCAGATGAGTCAGAGTTCCAAAGTGTCAGCTCCTTGGTAAAGAATCTTCAGCTCCCTCCAGAATTTTGTATGGAAGGAAGACCAGTAGAATTTGGCCACCTTACTTCAGGGATATTTCAGGCAGGTATCTGAATACCTAAGATGGTAAGTAACATGGGGGCAAACCTTTCATCCATTTATGCATGAGGGTTTTTGAGCTCAAGTTCCACCAAGTGCATCGTTTGATAGCAAGGAGTAATATATTTGCGTGCAGATCTATGGGGAGAAAAATTAAATGTGAACACCATTCTTGAACCACATTGAATCGTTTCATAGCAAATCAAGAAGACAATGGCTCAGCTTTATAAAACATTGGACACTGCAGCAGTGTGGGAAATTCAGCAGCACTGAACTGCACAACGGATAAAATCTTGTGCTGCACCAAATTTACTTAGGGTCCAATTTGCAGTTTGGCAGAGAGGGTATTCAATCACAATGGCAATGGAGAAACTTCTCCACCAAACTCTCGGTCCAGCTCCCAACCTGATTTTGAGTTGGGCAGACTGCCAGATGTCTGCTGACAGAGTTACATTTACTCCATCGTATTAAACCTTCCTCCAACGACTCGGAGTGGAGGGCATCAGAGAAAGTACATAACCCCATCCACCGATTTAGGGTGGATGGCATTATGTTTTTTCTACCTGTCTGTCACTGTCAGGTAAAACCTAGCGATGAGGGACAGGAAAAATAATAATGACCCCCTGCTCCAAAATCAAACTCTTGTGGGGGAGGGGGTTGTTTTTGAAGAATAAAAACTTTTGAAAAGTTTGACCTCAAGCCATCATGTTTGAAAGAGCCTTCTGTCAAACTTTTCCAACATTGGCAGAACCACTGTGACAGCATTTCCTGCCAATATATAGAGATGTTAGCGGGCTGGTAGACACCTCTAAATGTGGTGGGCGGAGCAACAGCAGGGTGGCTGACATAAAGTCCTCCACCACTCTGTCAGCCTTTACACTATCCACCAAACCCTAAATCAGGCCCTCGGTCAAGCACCCGTAATGTCATTGGCCAAGCGTACGAGAAAAATCGCATGTTAGCTTGTTGCTAAGTAGTGCAATGGAGAGAGAGGAGATTTGCAAAAACAATGTTTGCATTGTCAGCATTCCGTCCATCATTTGTTTTGCTGTAACACTTTTCGCCCTAAGTGGGATGGGTATGCCCAGACGTGGGTCCCTTGCTCACTGTGCCACTGGATTCAAGCTAGCCTGGCTGAAGAAGGGTGACATACCCTGAAACCGGTCCCAGGATGCTTGTTTCCGGTCCAGGGAGGACCTGGCCTGGCAGTTCGGTCTGGACTGTTCCCATGGGGCACAGGGTCAAGACTGATTTGCATATGGCTGGCTCCAAACTGGGGTGGCGCAGTGGGCAAAAGAACGATGGATTTAACCCAGATCTTTTGACTGGGGGAGAATGTTTGCATTGTCAGCATTCCGTCCATCATTTGTTTTGCTGTAACACTTTTCGCCCTAAGTGGGATGGGTATGCCCAGACGTGGGTCCCTTGCTCACTGTGCCACTGGATTCAAGCTAGCCTGGCTGAAGAAGGGTGACATACCCTGAAACCGGTCCCAGGATGCTTGTTTCCGGTCCAGGGATGTCCTGGCCTGGCAGTTCGGTCTGGACTGTTCCCATGGGGCACAGGGTCAAGACTGATTTGCATATGGCTGGGTCCAAACTGGGGTGGCGCAGTGGGCAAAAGAACGATGGATTTAACCCAGATCTTTTGACTGGGGGAGAATGTTTGCATTGTCAGCATTCCGTCCATCATTTGTTTTGCTGAGAGAGGAGATTTGTACTTTGGAGATGCTGATTAATCGATAGTAGATCTGGGCCAGTTATTCTCTAGGCCCATGCATTAGTCTTCATTTTATTTACACGTTTAAAGTTGACATATTTTTCCAAACAGTGACTTTTTACATGGCTTGCACTTACACAATAACTTACTTAGAAATGATTCTGCTTGCAGCATATTTCTTAGCGAGTATTTACTATGTAGTTGGTACACTCTGTCCAAGGCTAAGGAACACTGGAAAGTGATGCCCTTGCATTTAGTTGTCCGGTTGGAGACAGATCTGAGTCGGAAGACAGCAATTACATCAGCATTGCACCTCTGACACAGTTAAATTGGAACAGTACTTTTACTATATAAATCACCTCTGAGCAGAACTCGGCAGAGGAGCACTTTGGCCGAAATTATCCTGGAATGCTGTGCCCTTCTGAGTCTAATCTTTATCCTGCAAAGGACGGGAGCCTGCTCTACACCAGATTGGCTTCCTGATATATCACATGCAGGCATGAACATTGGGTTGTCCCAAGGGATCTGGCAGAGGGTACTCCCACTATGTTCTTAATAGTGTAGGTATTAGTAGGTAGGAGTATAAGTGTAATATATCATCATATAGTTATGTGAGCACACAATATATTTATAATGATTTTTAACTGTTCACCATTCTTATAATGCTGATTACAATGGTTTGTTTCATGCTACTAATAATTGCAGCTCACACTTTTTACAGAAGAATACAATTGCTACAACAAATGTTTGAAGAGCCAAGTTGTATCTTTCTTGTGTCTCCTTTTGGGCATGCCTGAGTAACAACGAAAGGGTAGATCTGTTTCCATGATTTCCTTATGAAATTAGCGTGGTCATGTTCTGAGGTTGCAGATACCAGCTAGTACCCTGTAAGGTTAGGGGTCCAGATGGTGCACTGGAGCTAGCTAGGAAATAAGCCAACATACTCTCATGATATGTGTGGACTCAGTCTCCATATTCTTACGGCTATGCGGAATACATAATCCTACTTGATTCGTAGGAACCGTATGACAGTGGGCTGAACTCACAGAGCTTCACTCCACGGAATTTTGCAGAATTATATAAAAACTCTGCGAGATTCCATGGAGTCACGCCAACGGGCAGAAAATATGCAGCTCATGCTGCAATTTAGCACCAGTAGCAAGAGCAACACTGAAAAATCAGCACGAACTGCACCAAAAGAGCGCACAGCCACTTGAGTTGATTTTGCTGCCACCCGAGTAGAAAATCTACTTAAGCATCAGCAAATCTACTTAAACGGCAGCCCTCTGACTGCGAGTGCTGGCAACTGCTCGCATTAGAAAATCGCGCTAGGGGACGCCAAATCTCACTGACACTAGCTAGCTTGCATTATCTGGAGCCTCATGGGAGGAAAATTCAGCCATGTGGCGATTGATGGAATTTGCCCAAAGAGTAACGTGAAGTTTCCAAAATTCCAACTATTCCGCGGGTGGAACAAAACAAACTGCCCACCCCTATTATTCTCATGACATAGCTGCCAAACTCTTTAAGGAAAAGCCTGTCAGTGTTCAGCACGGGCAATTGGCCTCCATTATGAGGTAGAGACATGGGGTGCATTATTAAAAAAATAGATAATTGATAAGTGCGAACACATTTTTCAGGTGGTATCTTGTATGAAAAGCCCTTTGTTCATCCACAATATTTAAAGGATACATCCCGTTTGAAAAATGTTTAAACAATTTAAACAAGTATGCTTTATGTGTTTGTCCCTGGTGCAACTTGATGTTAAAATAGAAATTGTTCTATGCATGATTACTCACATTTGTAAAATAGTTTCAAATTTACAAATGATACATGCTTATTTTTTTTTTATAAAGGACATATTCAGGAAGTCTGCATTGATAGGCAACTTTATTTGTGGGTTTATAACATATTTACAGAGGTAAGGTGAACATATTCTATTTCCCTAGTGTTCCTAGTAGAGACCGGCATCGAGTCTGATTGCTATTTTCTTGAATGAGAAGTTAGCATTATGTATATGTGCATTCGTTCTTTTAAATGCTCTTTTTCACATTTAAACATCGAGATGTTTCCCTCTAATTCTCATGACTGCATAAAACCGGACTATGTGGACTTCCAACCAGTGACTCGCATGACAAAAATTCTCTGCAAAGGTGCAAAATGTACAGCAGCCTCCCTGCTGTGCAGTTAACTTTATTTATGTGCATAAATCATTTTTAGTGGCTAAGGCCAAGGGAGGATTACTACAGTACAGTGTGTGATTTAATATTACACTGCATTCAGGGCTGGAATGAAATTCTAAACTACGTCCAAAGAGAAGGTGCGTTCTGGGACGCCTGGACCACAATGCATGTCTGCCTCGTGGACACAGGCACTTTGTTATCACATTTCCAACCGCTGGAAAAAAAGCATTAAGCTTCAGATTTATGAAAAAGAGCGTAGCCTCTTTTGTTGCTTCCTTTGATAGACTCTTTTTGGATTAATTTTGGGATAGAGTGGTCATTCTTCTCCACATAGCCACTGTTCACGTTTCACACTTTATTATCCTGCAGTGGTTTCTAATTTTTCAATTGGTCATGTCTTAAGCATGCAGGAGTGAATATATTATTAGTTTGTTATATGTTTTGTTAAGCAAACAAATTGTCACTTTGTTGCCCTATGATGCCTGCCATGCTGCAAATAAAATGTTTGGGGTAATCAAACGAGGTATAATTTGATTACAATGCATGGGATTATGTAACCCCTGTAAATTCGCCTGTCTCTATTTTCTTTATAATCAGTGACTTGTGATGCACCCAGTTGCGGATTAAAAACAAAAGACGTCAGAATGCGACTATTATAAGTTATTACAGTCGAGCTCTGATGTCACAATGCCTGCTGCCAGAGCAGAGGCCATGGAGCATAATTGAAGCAACAACAGATCATTGCTTTTCTTTCTTCTGTTCTATTTTTTAGCTTACAATGACAAGCAGAGAGAACATGTTTATTTGTTGCAATCATTAGTTAGAGAAAAGCTAGAATTTTTCTGCAGCTTTCTACACATTCTGAACTAATGCTGCTTTTTTTAATTTATTTTTTTTAAACTGATTTGTATTGAACTATTTCTAATATCTGTTTGCAACAAATAAGGTTTTTGTTGTGTTTAATTTTGCACTAGAGGTTTTATTTTTATTCTTCTTGTTTGCAAACATGCTGGCTCTTTCATATTAAAGAGCTGCGCATCAAGGTTTTAAGTGGTTTGTGGGAAAGGTGATGGTGTGACCATGTATTATATGGAATAAAGTACCCCTGGGCGTACATGATAAGCAAATTGCAAGTCACCTCTGGGTTCCATAATCTCATAAAGAAACTCAGCCTTCAGCCTGATTCCTCTATATGGTTATGGAACTCCTTTGTGACTTGCAATTTCCTTATTATGTACGGCAGAGGGTACTTTATCCCTTATATAATTTAAGAGTAGTGAATCCTGAAGGTGGAAACAATAGTAGATTTTGATTTGCCAGGAGAGGAACTCCCCCCCCCCCCTTTTTGGACAACACTGGGGGGCATATTCTCAAGGACTTATCGCCGAGTTAGCAGCACTTTATCGCAGCCAAAGTGGCGATAGAGTTATCGCCCCATTCACAAGCTGGTGCTAACAGCCGATACCGCCAGTTTACCTGCGATAGCAGCCGCAAAAAACATCGCCACGGATGACACCGGCAACTAACGCTAATGAGATGCAGAGTAGGCGTTCCTGTGCAAAAAGCCGCGAAAACACCACCTCGCAATATTCTCAACGACCAGCCAGATTGGCGATAAGAACCCAAAACACGCAATAAGGCGCGTTAGCAGCAGGGATTTAACACCTGCTCTTACCTGGTGTTAAGTCGGACGACAACCTGCACCACAAAAGGGAGCCCAGACCAGAGCCACACCTGAAGAACAACAGATGCCATGGAGCTACTGATCATGCAGCACGGAGCCCCAAGAGGGCCACAACACCCACTGCCACCATAGCCAGGCACACCACCCCCCCCGGACCCCCACGCCCCCCCCAGACTACCACAGAGGCAGCGCAGACAAAGACAGCGGACCTTCAGAAAACGCACCAGCCTCACAGACTTAACACCAGAGGATGTCATTGCCCACCACAGGCTCAAAAGGACAACCATCCTCCGCATCCTGACCATCATTGCCCACAGGCTGACGGTACCAACACAGCGGACAACCAACATCCCTCCGCAGACAAAGCTGCTGGCTGTGCTGCACCTGTTGGCCTCTGGTACCTTCCAACCAACAACTGCCAGAGCCGGAGGAGTCTCACAGCCAGCCCTATCCAAGTTCCTCACACCTGTCTCGGATGCCATCAACAGCTTGGTACCCCAGCACCTTTACCACCCACACACTGCGCAGGAACAGCTGGAGACCAAGCAAGGCTTCTATGCCATAGCTGGCTTCCCGCACGTGTTGGGGGCAATCGACTGCACACATGTACTCCTCGTGCCCCCTGCCGCCACTGCACACAATTACCGCAACAGGAAGCACACACATTCCATCAATGTGCAGGCAATAGTGGACCACCTGGGACTCTTCACCAATGTCGTCGCCAACTACCCAGGCAGTGTGCATGATTCCTTCATCTTCCAACAGTCCATCATTAACCAGCGCTTTCAGGATGGCACCTATGGGAATGCATTGCTCGTTGGTAAGTACCAAATGAACACACCACACACCTCAACTACACAGTCATGCAACTCACGACTCTGGGAATGCACATGTTACAAACCCACATACAACATGCCAAACAACATGCCCACGTACCAGACACGACAGCACAACTTACTGTGGTAACCTGGGCCAGCCATGTACACAAGCCATGAACGGCATGGCACCTCAGCCACACAATAGCAGAATGTGGGGAGAGGTGGGAAGCAGGCATGTGCGAAGAAGGCAAGTGACCCATGAATGAGAATGTGCACAATGCCAAGTGTGGCGTGGATGTGCTGACCAGACTGCAGTATGCAGACCACAGACATGTCCATGTCGACAAATACTGCTGGTATCTGGAGTGTAGAGGACAGTGGACGCAACCATGTCACCCCAGGCAGTGGGGAAGATCTCAGAAATGTAGCTTGTTACGTCCCCCCCTGTAAGCGTGAGCGGAGTGGGCTGGCCCGGCGTACGCCAGGCCAACGTAGGGGTGTGAAGAAAAAGCACGTAGTGCTGGGCGTGGTTCTCTTCCGGAATGGCCAACGTGTCTGCCAGGGTGGCGCCTCTCAGCCTGCCACAAGGCCGACGCCATGAGCGGCGGTGCCTGTGATCCTGTGCGCCTGCTGCACCCCAGGCTGCTGGTCCCCAGACCCGCCTTGGCCGCCCCTGCGCAACCAGGCCTCACTGCTCACCTGCCGACACCGGCGTGTGTCAAAGAGGGCCCACCACGTGCTGGTGCAAGCTCCAAGCCCGAGTCCCATGACCTTGGCAGCCTCCCCAGACCATCACGGCCCCAGCGACACAGGCCCCCAGCACTTCTTTCTCATTGACGTACTCCACCACTGCCTCCGGACTACACCGCGGTCCAGTAGGCCACACAGTTGGAACTGAGTCTTGATAATTCAATGGCCGAGTGCTAATCACTGTACGCAAGGAGAGGAGTAAGAGGAAGACGCGATTCAGTCCGGAGTAAAAAAGGATCATCGTCATGGAGGTGATCAAACAGTACCAACAACTGCTCTGGTGCCACTAACTCTGTGCATCGCAAGCCTACGACACGTGGCTGTGGGCCCCTGCTGACCGCTGCCTCCGGCCTACACTGCGGTCAAGTAGGTCACACATTTGGAACTGAGTCTTGATTTATTTATGGCAGAGTTTATACCATTGTACAGGCCTCATCGCAGACTGCATACCCTTTCAGCTCTGGTGCCACTAACTCTGTGCCACAAAATTCATGGACACTCTCTGGTTGAACTTTGGTGGCGTCTCAGTCAATGGCCTGGGGGTTGTCTCCATCATCATGTGGCTGCACTGACTTGGTGTTAAACATGAGTCTGTAGCATTCATCTCCTCCATATTGCCTGTTTCTGCTTGGCTCTGCCCTCTGCATCATGCCCTGGAAGAACACCTTCCACTGTCCCCCGGAACACTCCGCGACATTCACCTTCGACATCGACGAGGACCCGCTCAGCTCTCGTGGCCCTACCTCAGTGCACCGCAAGTCACCGTCCCGTGGCGGTGTGCCTGTGCCGGCCGCAATGCATCTGGGGCCACTAACTCTGTGCAGCTCAAGTCCGGGACCCTGCCTGATTGAATATTGGATGGCCTCTGAGTTGATGGCCTGGGGGTCATCAACGCCATGTGTCTGTGGCCCTGCGCTGACCGCTCCCTCCGGCCTCAACTGCGGTCCACCAGGGCTCACTCATCAAATAGAGTCCTGACCTGCCCGGACGACACATCACCGCTGGCTGCACACGCCACCACCACCAGGACCACCTCCAACCAACAACTGCCAGAATCGGAAGAGTCCTACAGCCAGACTACCGGAGTTGCTCACACCTGTCTTGGATGCCATCATCAGCTTGATACCCTGCTCAGCCCTTCAGGTGCCACTAACTCAGTGCACCAAAACTCATGGACCCTGTCTGATTGAGTCTTGTGCTGTGTACAGCGGATGCAACCATGTCACCACAGGCAGTGGGTAAGACCTTGGACATGTAGCTTTGTCGTCCCCCCCTTAATGCGTAAGAGGGGTGTACTGGGCCGGCGTACGCAAGTACAGCGTAGGGGTGTGAATCATCAACCCTGGGCTCTGGCGTGGTTCATTTCTGGGCTGGACAGGAAACCAACTGATGCGTGTGTCTCTGTTGCAGTGTCTGCGACACACGGCCCGCAATCGACAATGTTGCATGCACCCGGAGGGCGCCCGCGCACCAAGGGATTGTACAAGGAGCACAAGGCCGCTCGGGCTCTTGGCTCATGCATGCCAACTGTTGTGTGTGTATCGCCATTGGTGCACCATGAGCCTAAGGCCTAGCCTCAATTGCAGCACGAAAGCCACATCACATTTCCAGAATGCAAGCAGTAGTCAGACTAACATTAGGGTTGAAAGTTCCTTTGTCTCAATACATAAGGCAGAAGGACATCTGCACCTCCGACCTTGGTCTTGCATGTGGCAAGCACCCCCTGAGAGAGATACGATATCAGATGATGACGACTCCCACACTACGCACAGCGCAAATGAAAGTCCAACGTATCCACACCCCACACATAGAAGTTCTTGCTCGAGCTACTCTTGCATGGAATGCCCTTGACACTTACGTACACAACAACCCATACGTCCAAACGTTGAACACACATACGACTCATTGCTCCGAGCTGTGGCATATCATCCACATAACTGCCGCAGGTCAGAAGAGCGCCGGTTCTACGAGAGCCACCAACGCAATGGCAGAACATCCCGGGCCCATGCACAACGCCTGTCATGTGGAACTGTACCGTGTCCGAATGCTGCCTGTTCTTGTCTGATGCATTGTTCTGCATGTTGTGGCCTTTGTCTTGCCCGTATTGACACGCACATGGCAATAAAGTCTACGCAACTTCACTAGTGTTCAACTGTGATGAGTGTTGATTAGAATGACAAATCGTTTGCCTCAATGAGCATTGTCCGTACACAGGGAGGGACTGACTGACGCATTTCACTTAGGGGTGAGTCCCTATTGCCAGCTCCACCTCTGTGTGCCAGACATAGTGGTTGGGATAGTTGCTGATAGACCTGTGCTCTTATGTGTCTTCAGCAATGTGAGTATGGTGTCCATATTATTGCCATGTGTATCAATGTGATCCATCACTACAGGCTATGTCCACCCAGTTGTGTGTGAGTAGGTATGCGAAGAGATGTTCTGTTGTCAAATGTGATGGTAGACACTACTTTGGGCCTGCCAACGACTTTGACATCTCATACCCACCCCTATTTCTAACATTGCGTGGGGCAAAGCTGAGAAATTGCGCAATTGTTGTTTCAGAGCAATGAGGCCACCGCTAGTGCACACATTCCCAGTCATCTCACTTCCTATGTGTGTCACGGTCACACATGCACATTGCTTTCATTTCCCAGGGTGTACCTTTTTGGGCAATCAATGTCCTTACATTCATCCGTACTTTCATACTTGAAAGATTATGGACATGACACATCTGTGTGTATTTGAATGATTTATTCACATTCGGTGGAGTGTCGGAGCATGAGCAGTACATGGCCATGCAAACCCCACATTACATTGTAGCCCAGTGGAGGGCCAGCCAGAGTCATTTAGGGATTGACAAGTACATAGGAGGAGGAAGAGTACAGTCCGCAGTCCGATTGTTGTGTAATTGGTAAGCAAACAAGATATGGCAGTCCAAGTCGAGGTCCAAGGTGAGTGTCGCAGAGTGTTTCGGGGGACAGTGGGAGGTGTTGTTACAGGGCATGATGCAGAGGGAAGAACCAATCTGAAACAGGGCATATGGTGGAGAAGAATGCTACTGGCTCCTTCTTACTACAAAGGTGGAATCACCCGCATCTTCGTCCTCTATGTCATCTGTCTGACATGTGGATGCTGATGTTTGTTCTGCAGCACTGTGTGCCACTGACACATCAGGGGCCGGAGATGTGTGTGTAGGGGGACCAGCAGCATTCATCAGCGACTGCCTTGGTGGCAGCAATGCGATGATGAGGATCTGCAGGGCATGGTAGATCCCAACACCTTTTCGCTGGTGTGCATTCGTGGCAGACATTCTTTCCGCATGCATCCGCTCCATGTTCTCCATTATCCTCAGCATCTGCGCCAACTCTCGGCTGACATCGCTGAGGCCACTCTGACTAGGCAGTTGTTCTCCTCTCAGAGTCCTGACTCCAGCTATGTCGGGCATGGATTGTTGGACATCATGGAACGTACTGTGGGTGTCCGTTAGGGAGTGTAAGTGGTCCCTGATGGGCCTTAGACACCCACGTATGTCATCTAGTTTGGCTGCCATGAGGTCGAACCCCACCCGCACCTGTTCAGCCACCTCCTTCTGGCAGTCTAACACATGTCCTTGGAATGCGATGTGTTCTTCGGTGAGGTGCTGGGAGCCAGCCGTGGTGGTGGGTGCTTCCTGCTGTGTGATCTGTGCAGGGGGTGGGGTCTCCTCGAAGCAGCTGGGCTACACTGCTCCTGGAGGTGGGTTGCCGTAGCTGTCCATGAGCTGTTGTAGGGCGTCGGTGTCGAAGGTGTGGAGGTCCTCTTCATCATCACTGATGAGTTGTCTGGTCTGCTCTGCAGGAGGTGTTGATTGTCCCTCTGCACTGTGAAGGGGAGATGCATTTTAACATTGTGTTGACATGTATGTTGACACATTGTTCAAGTTTACATACAGACTGCATGACAATGTACATTGTGACTGTTTGGGAGGAGCTGACTATTTGATGTGGGACAGTGGACATTTGAACTACATCATGGATGTGATTGTCCAGTTTCTACGCACAAGCGGGACCAGTTGTGTCCTCTGTTCTGAAGTGTAAGTGTTGCACTTTGTACCACATTGTCGTCAATGTTGGTGTGCAGTCATTGCTATGTGTGTGTGCTGCATTGTGGGAGAGTCAACCCTGCAGCTGTGATTTTGCTGCCCCTTAGCCCTTTGAGGCGGTGTGCCTTTGTCTTCTGTGCTTCTACAGTGCTGAGATGTTGCAGACTTGGCTAATTTTTGCTCGGGTTCGTATTTTGGACTCTTGGGCATGGTTTATCCACAGATGTGTTGTTGACGTCAGGGGTTGTTTGTGCACGTGGATGTGTCAGAGTGTGACCTGCCCATTTACGGATGTGTTCCACATTCAGCCACCTCAGTGTCGTGGCGTGCACCATGTCATGATGATTGGACTGCAGCCATGCTGTTAGTCATGCGGTGTCACTTGCATTGTCAGTGTGGCTCACAGACACGCAGCTTTGCTGGTTTAGACACCTGGGCATGGGTTGGTTGTGAGATTGGTGCTGTGTGGGGAGGGACCCCTTTGTGCCCATAGTGGACGGGGGCCTACCTTGCTGTTCGTATGTGTGCTGCAGTGTGCGAAGGGGATCAGGGACATGATCCAGAGTCATTGTGGGTGTGCAGTGTGCTCTACTTAATTGTGCATGTGTGCCATTGTGCCTTTCTCCCCCCGTCCCCCCAGTCCCTGTTCGGTACTCACCCTGGTGCTGTTGTGTCAGGTCATGTCGAGCAGTGTCCGGACCCCCAACTCCTGCCACCATCTCCCCACTGATGGCTGTGGCCATCATTTCCTCCATCTCATCCAGCTCCTGGTGTTCGGCTGGACTGCCACCTCCAGTCTGCATTGCTGCCTGATGGTTGTCAGCGAGTTTCTTCTTGGTTTTGCGCTTCGCATCATTCCAGCGCCTCTTGACCTCTCCAATTGTCCTCCTCCTCACTCCGACTGCATTCACCTTGTCCAGGATGGACTGCCATGTTGCATTTTTATTTGCCAATGACACGTTGGTGGTGACGAACAGTTGTTGGTGGTGTTCTATCACCTCCGTGATGATGATCCTGTTTTCCTGCAGACTGAACCTCGTCTTCCTCGTCTTCTTCTCCTTGCCCTTCCGTGACCCCGAGGTCCCAGGTTGGTCCTCCTGGGGGCTTGTGGGGTTCTGGTCATCCTCTGTACTTGCTCCGGCTTCCTCCATGGTGCTACGCAGTTTTAATTATTTTGTTTGGGTTTTTAGGTGCTTTTGTAGTGCATTTTCCCGCATGACGTGTGGGAATTGCAGGCCTGTCGCTGGTTATCGCTGCTTTTTTTATCGCGGTTGGCCACATCGCAACTTTTTTCATGTTCGGGTTTTGCGTTTTTTCGGCGTTGCGTTATTTTTAACGCGGTCATTTTGCACGTTGTTGTGGGACTATCGCATGGTGCCGCCGGGTTGAGAATACAACGTTAACACAGCGGTATTTTCCCGCGATAGACTGCGATGTGCAAAGTTGCGTTAAGCAAATTTTGCGATAATTATCACACGTTCTTGAGAATATCCCCCTCAGTGTTTGCTTCTTGATTTTATGATTAACAGGCAAATATGTATTTGAAAATGTTATTTCGAGAGTTTCATGTGAAGTAGGCTTTTTATCCTTGATCTAAAGGTTGATTAACAGAATTTAAAAGCTGATCACTTTGCTGTGAGGGATCTGCTCCTACGTTTTTCCCTTTGTAACTTAGAGTGGCATTTTTTCAGCCCTGTGTCCTATTTTTAGGTTTTTGGTCAGTCAACAGTGGGTCCTTACTCTGCACTGATTTCAATCCTTTCATCAAATCACTTTATGCATGGTGCAGAGCTTTTTAAGTTGTATATAGTATTTTTCGCTATCTTGTCAGCAATTTCAAGTAGGTTTATTTTTCTGCCCTCCTCTCTTTCTGCCCATGGTTTACCCGTCTTGAAATAGCACCTTCCAGTGTACCTGGCTCTTAGTCCTCTTATTGCACTGAGGAGGGTGAGAGTGTTTTCAGATGTTTTCAGCCTTCCCACCCCCTTCCTGCCCAGAATAACCTAAAACCATAGAAAAAGGCACCCACTCCTTTGAGGGCTACTGCACACTTTTCCATTTCAGTGGTGGAGCAGCGAAATGTAGTCTTCTTTTATGTATCATTTATATGCATTTACTTGTGATTCATATATTCAATGTGTACCTAATTTCCATTAATTTGCATTAAGTCATGATTTATTAGCCTATTGAGAAGCTACAGTAAGTTGAATGATAATCTAATCATGTTTACTGAATGTACTCACTTAATGATAATAATTGGTTGATTGCTAAGGATTAATACTATTGTAATGTGCTTCATTTAGATTTGACTTATCCTGACTTTGGGCCTTATATGAGTATTCTCATATATTAAAGTTGTGCTGTTTCCCTTTTCTGTTAAGGTGTGTTATTGGGTTCCTCATTAACTAGAGAAAGGTTTATTGTTATGTATTAGACTGATAGTGAGGATCGGGAGAAGAAAGTTTGTAGCATAAGTGAAGAGATGATGGTGAAAGGAGCCTCCTGTACCCGGCGTGCTAGGAAGATGCAACTCTCAAGGACGAGCAGATGTGTACCTACTTGTGTGAGAGTGGGAATTTAGGGAGTTTACCGGGTTCCGGCGAATACTACCACACGATTGGTCTTGGACTGTGGGAGTGTGATATGGATATTCTAGAACCATCGATTGTGCTTTAACTGTTCTGTAGTTATTTTCACACAGACTTTTCCCTGACTTAGAAAACAGCAAACCTTTCTGTTGGGTGCTCCCTGGAGTTGAAAGCTTTATGCTAGACACTCTTTCATTTTCTTTTGAACTTCCACTGAGATTTGCAAAATGCTAACACTTTCCTCCCATTCTCTTTAGAAAACCCCCAAACATTTTCACTCTTTACTTAGACAGAGTGGGTTTCTTTATGGAACATATGATTTGGATACTTTGCATTCTTTACATTTTGTTTGTTACAATTCTGTACTTCATAATACTTAAATTCAGAATACTTGAACACCTGCATATTATGGCTGTATTGATATACTTTCTTAACCATTTCAAAATTTGTTGATTGATGATTGATTAATAATCTGAAAAATAAACCTTTATGGTTGAAATACCATCCTCCCTGTAGTCATTGTGAAGTCCTTTTGGTTTCACTGCATTTGAAATGTATTTCCGATGTTAGCTCCCTCTCAACACTTCCAGTCGACAACCAAAGGTTCATACGACTTGTGGAGGATACTGTTTGATGATTTTACCAGTAGACTGAGGTTAAAATATCCCCGCTCCATCAGTGGCCATCTATGTTTGGGGTACTCCCACTAATCCATGCGATCTGTGGGCGATACTGTTTGATGATTTTGCCAATAGAGTGAGGTTTAAATATCTCTGCTCCATCAGTGGCCATCTTTGTTTGGGGGACTCCCACTAATGCACAAGGGGATTTCGCAATTATGCATCTCAGTAGGGCTCATGTTTTTGCCCTCCTCACCTCACTCCCACATAGATGCCATCTTTTTAGAACAGGGAAGTGGGAGATCTTGAAAATAAAATTGGGGAAATGTATTTTCCCTATTGACTTCTATTGAATAAAAGGCAATTTGAATAAGGAGAAATAGCCATTTTTTGCTTCACTATCGGGAGTCTCCCACCTGAATCGGGTTTATTGGCATGCATGCACAACCACACTGTCTTACAAATCCGCCCACACCAGAACATCATAGCATAGGCTGCAGAGCTAAGGGTGTTTGAATGTGTGGGCCTGTTAGGGTGCATGGGGGCCAGGAGTCAGCATTATGCATCTTCCCAACCTGAAAGTACAATGAAAAACACAGGCCAGTATTTGTAAATGCTATAATGAGTATCGTGCATATTGAGCCACAGCACCTCACAACACTATCTTTGCTCTTTAGCCCCTCACGCTATAACAGAACTCTAAAGTGCAGTGCCACAATCTTATAGAAGAAGTGTTTATAGATAACTATGTTCTAACCATATGTATATACCTTGATCTCTGCTATTATATCTGCCTCGGAAATCATTGCATAGTCTACGACTGACGAGTGATGTAATATTGCTTTTGGAAATGCTAAACATTGAAGTGTCTGAGAATGCTACTTTAATGGCAAATTCCTCTGAGATGTAATCTAAGATATACCAATTAACTAAATATTTATACTATAGCAATATTTTACAAAATCATTGTCATAGCACGACCAGTCACACAAGTCCTACCTGCAACCAATATTTACACCCTTTAGCTATCTCATCATGGTCCTACTCACAATCCCATCCCTTCTCCTTCTCTGGTTTACACTGCCCAAAATTGTAGACCTTTATACCTCTTGTCACCTTCCACTGCCTCACTTCATCATACAGTCCAACCCATCACACTTCTCTGTACAGCATTGCACTCTTAAATCCACCTCAATTCATCTTATAGTGTCCCCCATAGATTGCAAAACATACCTCCAAACTATCACATCATAACCCTAGCGACTTCTCATTCTACCTTTGCAATACACAGTCTTTTTACAACAACACATGATTTATCACTGACCACTTTGACTATCATAGCCCCTTGTTGCACTTCATAGTATTCACAGGGATATGGATAAACACTAAAGACTCAGTCAGTCCCTCTACCCTCCACAGGGAATATGCCACTTTTTCACTCATTTTCCAACACTCAGAAAGGAGGAGAAGGCATTATTCTCCAGAAGTCGATCACAACCAACCCACTCCTACACCAGCCAACCTCATAATTCCTTCATACTCCACCTTCCATCAGTCATTGCCCCCTTCAAAACTACCATAGTAACTATTTATCACCCCAGGATAACTTGTCCATTCTTCGAGGTTTTTGACATTGTCCTTGAACCACAAAGAATCAACCAGTTCACTCACCCGCCTTACTGATTCCAACCTAAATCTCAGCAATCAACTACAATTCACCAAATTTTCATAAGTGCTCTCTGATCACTTGCTAATCAACAAATACTCAACACCAACACACAACCAAGGAAAATCCTTGGATTTCATACTGGCATATAGTGTACTGCCCCACTATCTGAGCAGGATTTGCTGCTGCAGAGAAGAACGTAGCAAGTGCTACTGCAAAGTCAGGATGACTGGCTATGCATCTTGGACAGATCAGCGAGCAGGTAGGTCTCAGTCTCCTCTCGGGTCTAAGAGCACTTTTTGGCTGACATTTTTCTAAGTCCTAAGTTTTTGATTTTCGGCTATCTGGGCACCTTTAGCATCACCCTCTGCATCATCCGCAAGACCTTGAAATGGATCCCCCCGAATCCAGAATGACCGTCACCCACGCATTCATAACCAGCAGATTGGACCACGGAAACGCCCTCTATGCCGGTATCAACAAATCCCTGCTCTGGAAACTCCAGATCATCCAGAACACCATTGCCAGACTCGTCCTCGGCATCCCACGACAAGACCACATCACCCAGCACCTATGAAACCTCCACTGGCTCCCCGTCGAGAAGAGAGTGACCTTCAAGCTACTCACTCATGCCTACAAATCCCTCCACAACACCGGACCCCAATACCTCAACGAAAGAGTCTCCTTCCAAGCACCCAAGAGAAGCCTCCGATCTGCCGACCTCGCCGAAACCCCTCGCATCCGCAGAGCGAGAACAGGTAGAAGAGCCTACTCTTACATCGCGGCAAAGACCTGAAATGAATTCCCACTCAGCATCAGATGTTCCCCCACTCTGCATGCCTTCAGGAAGAGCCTCAAGACCTGGCTCTTTGGGTGAGACTGAGCTGCACGATTCCCCCCCCCCCCCAGTGCCTTGAGAACCTCATGGGTGAGTAGCGTGCTTCACAAATCCCTGATTGATTGATTGACTTCCAAGAGTCCAAGACTGGAGGGGCACCACTTGGAGGGTCAGGACCTAGGCTACATCCAGGTCCAGATTCAAGATGGTTGGAGCATTTTCAGTTCTTGAGGCTCTGATCATGATGCCAGCCCCCCTTGGTGTTACTCTGGAAATCCAAGGTTCCAGTAGAAAAGCAGCTTTCAAGCAGCAGAGCAGTCCTCTGAGGACAAAGACCAGGCAGCAGGACAGTCCTTTGGAGTACACAATAGGTAGCAGGGTAGTCCTCTGTGAGTTTTCCACAGGTCCAGAAAAGAACTGAAGAGTAGGTCTGAGGGTCCTAATTTTATACCTGGTGCCAGCTTTGAAGTGAAAGAATCTTCTGGAGTGTTGCCCCACAGAAGTATCTGGAATGTTCTGCCTCCATGCCCTGGTTCTAGGATGTCTGGGGGCACAAAAGGCTTGTGTGAAGTTCTTTGTGTGTGTGTGCTGAGGTAACTGTTTTGAAGTGCAAGTAGGACTGTGCCCAGCTCTGCCCCACCCATCCTGTCAACACCCAGTTCCCCTATTGTATGACTGTCTGGGAGGAATATACAAAGGTCAGCTGCCAACTACACCTAGTCATGTGACCCAGCAAACAGACCTCAAGCAACAAATGGTTTGGGCAAGAAAATGGCAACTTTCTAAAAGTGGCATTTTTAGAATTGTGTGTTAAAACCCTACTTTACCAATTACAATTTCTTAGACAAAAAACTTGATATTTCCACCTGTTCCCAAACAAAATCTATTGCTTATTAAATGTAATAGGGTAACTCAATGTTATCCGATGGGAGAGGCGGGCCTCATAGTAGTTAAAAACAAATTTATGAGTTTTTCACTGTGAGGACATGTAAAACTTGAAAGTACACTCCTACTTTTTAAATACAATTCACTCTGCCCTATGGACTGTTTAGGCCTACCTTAGAGGTGACGCCTATGTATTGAAAAGAGAGTTTTAAGTCTGGCAAAAGGTTTATTTTGCCAGGCTAAAGTGGCAGTTTAAAACTGCACAAAGGTAGGAATGGCAGGTCTGAGACATATTTTAAGGGTCAACTTAAGTGGGTGGCACAATAAGTGCTGTAGGCCCACTAGTAGCAATTAACTTAACAACCCCAGGTATATTGTGTACCGCTTTACTACGGACTTATAAGTACATTATATATGCCAATCAGGTGTAAGCCAATTTTACCATGGTTTAGGGAGTGAGCACAAGCACTTTAGAACTGGTTAGCAGTGGTAAAGTGCACAGAGTCCTAAGGCCAACAAAAATACATTCAGCAAAACAGGAGTGGAGAAGGCCACACATTTGGGTGAAGACCACCCTAAGTCTGACTGGTTTAAGACTCCTGATTTGTATTCTCTCTCTGGCTATCTGTTCCCGGGTGGTACCTAGTGGAGTGGACTTACACTAGACCTCAACAAGAACTTCACTGCAATGCTCCTGTGGCATGGCTGGCACCAAATCAGATGAGTACAAGAAGAGCTGGTGCTCTTTGGATAGCAGCTGTAGGCTAAGTTGCTCGGGCAAGCCTTTTATACTGGTGTCCTGTCTGACGCTTGAACTCTTTTGAGATCCACACAGTCTCTTGAGTTTGAAGGAGTCAAAAGTAACGAGGATTGCAGAAAAATCCAATGCAAGTTGTCACATTTTTTCTCTTCCTTTTGAGAGTTATGCCACTTTTTTGAGGATTTAAATCAACATGTGAGGAGTAATTTGTAGCTCCTGTCCATGAAAGAGGTTTTGACATCTTACATTGACACAATGTAAGAAGCTCAATAACAGTTTCAAGTGCCTAAAGTTTCCACTCTTGCCCCAGCTCTGCATACCATCTCTGTTCTTAGGTTGTACTGATGCAGTGCATTTATGTCCCAAGCATTTTCCTGAGGGAAGAAGTATTTTACAATTCTACTTTTATTAAACTCTCATAGCCTGATTCATTTAAACAAATATTTTCATTTGTAATGTCTATTTGGATGCTTAGGAAGAGGTGCATCTCTACTTCTGTGGTTGGAAATCTATCCACAACGCAAACTTCTTTTCGAAAATATCAAACAGAGGCAATGGCACCATGGCTCCTGTCATCAGGAAAATTAGGGTAAGACGACAAAAGATTACAAAAGAAGATCACACTTCTCATCGTGATTGAAAAACAGTTGTTGGGGAAATGCCATTTACATCCACATGTGATCTCAGATGTATTGGGCAATAGGGAGGTGAAGCTCACACTACCATTTGCCTGCTCCCATGCGGTGTTCCACTGAATACAATGCAAAATTAAAATGTAAAATACATTTTTTTTTAAAACAATATTAACTCAGGACTACTTAAAGAAAAAGACATAATACACTACCTCCTAAATTTAACTCTGTGTTACTTTGTAAATTAATTTCAATATATTAATTAGGTAGCTAACATATACCTTTTTGAACAATGCTTAAGATCATTCACCCTCACTAACGTTTTGATTTTTCTTTAATTCATAATAAATAGCTTCTGCCACTATAGATTACACATGTAATCAGTGATGCGATATATGAAGTCATAAGCATTGCATCACATGGATGCAAGTTATACTTATGTCAGCTACATATCACTGGTGACATCAATGTTCTTTTGGTTTATAAATAGTCATTTTTTGTTATCATAAGACCTACTTAGAACTCCACTTTAACCTTTGTTTTTCAATGAATATCAATGTTTTTTTAACATAAAGTAATACCTTATTACGATATGTCTGCCACCAACCCCCTGCCACCCATGCATGGTGAGGGGTTAGTCCCAGAACCTTGCCTGTGCCCAGGCCCTGCACCCAACCACTCATGGGTGGTGAGCCCTCTGCAGAAGGAGCAGAAAGGGGCCACATGGGCTCTCACTCTCCCTCCCTATGGAAATTGCAGGGGGGAAAAAGTGTTTTGGAATCCCCCTTTTTCTCAGCCCCCATTTGACAGATCACCCCAAAACTTTCCAGAAAGAAGCTGAGGTTTGTGAAACTTTTTTCAAATGTTTCGTGAAGATTTGTCAAACGGATCCAAAGATATTAGCAACACCAAAAAAAGCTCTTACTATGGGAACTCTGACTTACGTATAACTACACAGTTAAAACAGTCTAAGTTAATATATATATATATCTCTATATATATATATATATATATATATATATATATATATATATATATATATATATATATATATATATATATATATACATACATATTACCTACTGGCGGTCGCCAGTAGGTAGTTATAGTTAGGACCTATTTTCCATAGGATATTCACAACATTCTATTTCCAATAACTTTGGCGCCGGTTGATGAATCTTCGCGAAATTTTCAAAACTCGTGGGGCGCTCCGGTCTGCTCCTATCCTGAAAGTTTCGGGGTGATTCGTCAAGCGGGGGCCGAGAAAAAAGGGAGTCCCAAAACATGTTTTCCCCATGCAATTTTCCATAGGAAACTTTAGACACGGCTACAGCCCGAACTGCTGAACGGAATTACACCACATTTGGCAAAGAGGTAGTTCTTGGTTCAGAAAGAACCCTTTTTGTTAAATGGTGTAAATCCGTTCAGTAGTTCCTGAGAAATTTGAAAAAGAAAACATATCGATATCTGGGCGGAGCCTAACCACACATGTCATCGTGAGATCTGATTGGCTGTCAGCACTTCGTCCTGGAATTGCTGGCAGCCATCTTGGGACCAATATAAATGATAGTACCCCATTGAAATGCATTGTAGTGAATCGAAGATTTTGAGGGTTACCAAAAGGAGAACTATAAAGGGTGATAACAGACTTTAGTTACATTAGAATTCATTTGTTGATGGTATCATACTAATTTCAGGAATTGTGGTGTGTTCTAAGGTGATTTTACCCTGTGAAAAACCTTCTGCTGGGATATCATGAATCATGTTTGAGAGAAAACTATTTTCACATGCTTGTCCCATACAGTTTTGGAAGGTGCTCCAGAAGCTAAAATGAGAGCATATTTTCTGTAAATTCACATTATCTTTCTCAGTCATGTGAGAATGAAGTCTGACATTCTCAGTAAAACATGTACATCCAACAAGGGCAGAGACTGTCAGTTGATTCCTTTGTGTTCTACTGCAGCTTCCCAGAGTGTTCTAAAGAACAACTAGAGCGCTAACAGTCTTACTTATAACAAAATTATGGCACACCTGAAGCCATCTTGATTGGAATAAACTGGTAACTCTTAAAACATTTAATTTAAAAAGGAAGAAAATGAAGGGGTTAATTTTGTCATAGAAATTATGGTTAGTGCTGTAGAAAGAAAAATTAGGACATGTTTTAAGTGAGATCTCAAATATCTTCCTGTTATATTTCAACAGGAGCAGCCTGTCAGTTGATGCCTTTGTGTTCTACTGCAGCTTCCCAGAGTGTTCTAAAGAACAACTAGAGCGCTAACAGTCTTACTTATGACAAAAGTATGGCACACCTGAAGCCATCTTGATTGGAATAAACTGGTAACACTTAAAACATTTAATTTAAAAAGGAACAAAATGATGGGGTTCATTTTGTCATAGACATTATGGTTAGTGCTGTAGAAAGAAAAATTAGGACATGTTTCAAGTGTGATCTCAAATATCTTCCTGTTATATTTCAACAGGAGCAGCCTGTCAGTTGATGCCTTTGTGTTCTACTGCAGCTTCCCAGAGTGTTCTAAAGAACAACTAGAGCGCTAACAGTCTTTCTTATGACAAAATTATGGCACACCTGAAGCCATCTTGATTGGAATAAACTGGTAACTCTTAAAACATTTAATTTAAAAAGGAACAAAATGAGGGGTTCATTTTGTCATAGAAATTATGGTTAGTGCTGTAGAAAGAAAAATTAGGACATGTTTTAAGTGAGATCTCAAATATCTTCCTGTTATATTTCAACAGGAGCAGCCTGTCAATTGATGCCTTTGTGTTCTACTGCAGCTTCCCAGAGTGTTCTAAAGAACAACTAGAGCGCTAACAGTCTTACTTATGACAAAAGTATGGCACACCTGAAGCCATCTTGATTGGAATAAACTGGTAACACTTAAAACATTTAATTTAAAAAGGAACAAAATGAGGGGGTTCATTTTGCCATAGAAATTATGGTTAGTGCTGCAGAAAGAAAATTTAGGGCATGTTTTAAGTGAGATCTCAAATCCTCTTCTATTTCATTAGAAAATTCTGACATGCAGACTGAAACAATCACTTTCAATACCAGCAGTAGACTTCCAGTTAACTCCCTGGTGAGCAGTAGCTTTACTACAGTGATCTAATGAACAACTAGAGTGCTAACATTCTGAATTGATGGCAAATGTGTGACACATCTGAATGCCTTCTTGATGGAATCAAAGTAAAAAACTGAAAGCATTTCCTACTGAGGAGACTGCAGTAAATGATGAAATTAGGAAACTTCATGACAAATAAGTCTCCCAAGATGGCCACCAGAGAAAAAAGAGCCCAAATGTAGCACAAATATCACCCAGACGTAGCCCACATATAGCCCAATGACAGAAGTGTGCAAAACACTTTTTATTTTTAGTTTTTCTGCAGTTTAATATAGTGCAAACTGGTCAGGTATTGGAGCGTTACATCTTACTTGGACCCCTTATTGCGTATTTTGCACGAAGTACATGAGATTGATCTTGCGAAACATTGAACTTTACGATTCTGTTAACCTGAAGTTGCTCTGAACCGGGCTTTGTAACACCCGTTTTTACCTACTGGTTTTAATTAATTCTCACTGTATTGTATTAGGAAAGAGGATTTACTGTTTTTATGTACACTTTTATGATCTATGTTTCTAAATCAGATCAAATAAAGTTTAATTAATTCTATGGCAGGACGGAGGCGAGGATTATGCATATCTTTCCTCACTTTATTTGCATAGCAGTTCAAAGAAAACGTAACACAACAATCATTAAACAAAAGACTACACAACCCATGAACCATTAGGGGGGGTAGTCTCCAAGGCAACTATAGTCCAATCATATCACAGTCCATCGTATATAATATCGTGACGTCCCTTCCGCTTCCTCTTTCTTCACTGCTCGTCAGTTAAGTGCATTCCTTACATTCTTGGCTTAATCTGATGTTGTTGCTGTTTGTATAGCGGTTTCTTGTGCACGTTATTACCATTATTGCCTTGGTATTGTTTCATATTCCCTGCGCAGCAGGCTCTGTGCGTTCTCCCCCTCGCAGTTTCTCCCGCTGTGTGCTCTGCGTGCAGTGAGATCCTGTCAGGCACGTCTGGTCCGAGCGAGGCAGCTCCGTCGAGCGCTCCCGCTGGTCTTTACGCGCGTTTGGGAATTCTGTCACTCCTTTAGTGTCCGCTTGATTCCTGACCAACCCTCGCCTAATTTTGACACTGCTACGCGGTGATTTCCCCACACGGCCACGTTAGTGACCAGCGCCACCTGTTGGTGGTAATTGGTATTGCGCCTCAGTCTATTCTTATAACAGCTTCGGGGAAAGCCCAGCTGTTGGAGCACCGGCGAGGGGGCTGCCTTAAGGATTTTAAGTCGAAAAGGGAGGACAAGGGAACCCTACTCACTACGGAACCAGGGTAACTGAGTATTACAAGAAAACAACGGTTCCTGTGGGATAATATGTATCTGTATATAATATATAGGTGCACAATCGCGATAAAAAGGGTTTATAAGGATGTCATAGAGAGAAAACCAAAATACCAAGGATTTTTGTTATACACATATATTTGTATTATTCACACCATATACAAAAATTATACAAAGGCATTTGTGAAGAAGTGTCCCAAGTGTAACATGAACCTAACAGTTGAGTGACACAATGTGACAATATTTACAAGGTTTCACTATTTATCAAACGACCATATCTGAAATTTATACATCATATATAGCAACTTTATACAATAATAAGTGAAATAAAGAGGAAATACTCACAGGGAGACCCTGCTGGGTTCCCTGTTGAGGGTATGAGCTGGCGATCACGATGAGGAGGAGGAAATGTAGGTCAAGATCTAGGGCGGAACGAAGAACAGACACTGAATCGTGACTAATAAGGAATGCGGGCCAGCAATTGGTGGGATGTCCGCTTTGAAATTGTTTCCTAAAGGGGATAATCGTTCCGCGGTGCACGGTAATACGTGCTTACAGCAAAACTGCACAGTCTGTTTGCCGATGGTCGGTAATCCCCTTTAGGAAACAATTTCAAAGCGGACATCCCACCAATTGCTGGCCCGCATTCCTTATTAGTCACGATTCAGTGTCTGTTCTTCGTTCCGCCCTAGACCTTGATCTCCCTGTGAGTATTTCCTCTTTATTTCACTCACTGTTGGCACACAATATTCTTCACCAGAATTGCGCGGTTGACAATCTAGATGTTCCCAGTATCATAGGTCCTGATGAGACCCCACATTCTAGAGAGGGTCGAAACGCCGTCGACACCTTTTGATGAAAAACGAACCACTGACATAGCACTTATTATTGTATAAAGTTGCTATATATGATGTATAAATTTCAGATATGGTCGTTTGATAAATAGTGAAACCTTGTAAATATTGTCACATTGTGTCACTCAACTGTTAGGTTCATGTTACACTTGGGACACTTCTTCACAAATGCCTTTGTATAATTTTTGTATATGGTGTGAATAATACAAATATATGTGTATAACAAAAATCCTTGGTATTTTGGTTTTCTCTCTATGACATCCTTATAAACCCTTTTATCGCGATTGTGCACCTATATATTATATACAGATACATATTATCCCACAGGAACCGTTGTTTTCTTGTAATATTAAGGATTTTAAGGGCATTTGTTCTGTGCTCACACCCTCTGCTATCATGTCTTCTCCAGAAGACCATTTTTACTCCTCCTACCAGGAAGTGGAGGAGGAATGGCCCCCAACTTTTCCCTCCAGCAATGGACCAAGCACTCTCTCTGGCTATTTCTAGGGCGCTGGCTCCTCTTAGGGATCAGGTTGATAAGCTGGCGAAAAGCATCCCTGGAGTGTTCAGTGACCCAGATCTGGTGGTGGCGGGTCCCAGTAGCTCCCAGATGGGGAATAAAAGGGCCGTTAAGCATAACGCGGGGCACTTGGAAGGATTTGATAAACTTACGGAGACCTTCCTCAAGAGTGCGCAAACGCTAAAACATGCACACTGCCGGGAGGAGGAGGGGCCCGGAGAAAATTGCGACACTGTCACCACTATTGTAGACCCCGACGGCGGGTTTCCCTTAGAGGGAGAGGGTGTATTGGAGGACGATTTCTCCTCCGATGAGGATAAGGACTCGGGGCGTCCCTGGCGTCCAAAGTCCCACTCCTCTCAGTCCCCGGTTGGGGACGGGGTCCACTCGGACATGTTCGAGCCTACCCAAATTTACCATCCTAGGTCGGCGGAGTGGACACCTGAAGCCAAAGTGGCAGAGTATGTGGTGGGGAAAATCCATCAACCCCTTTAAAGGGAGGTCAGGAATAGGATGAGGGGAGAATGCCCCAGGCCCTCACTGAAGGGGAAGGTGGCACACACGCCTGAAATTGATGAGAAACTATGTACCTTTTTCTCCAAGTATATGAGGGATCCCAAGAAAGGAATTGATAGGTCTTGGACGTGGTAGGGCCCTTGACCCAAACTATTCAATTGACGGAGCGTTCCAAAGAGTCAGGATCCCCTTTGTCCACGGATATTGTGGCTGGTTGGGCGCACTACCCTAAACCTAAAACACTACCCCCTCCACTACCCAAACACCACTGCACTACCCTAAACCCTAAAACACTACCCCCAGCACGACACCCTACACTACCCAAACATAAATGCACTACCATAAACCCTAAAACACTACCACCAGCACGACCCCTTCACTACACAAACACCACTGCACTGCCTTAAACCCTAAAACACTACCCCCAGCATGACCCCCTATACTACACAAACACCACTGTACTACCCTAAACCCTAAATCTACCCCAGCATGACCCCCTACACTACACAAACACCACTGCACTACCCTAAACCCTAAAACACTATCCCTAGCATGACCCCCTATACTACCTAAACACAACTGCACTACCCTAAACCCTAAAACACTACCCCCAGCACGACCCCCTTCACTACCCAAACACAACTGCACTACCCTAAACCCAAAAACACTACCACCAGCACGACCCCCTACAATACCCAAACACCACTGCACGACCCTAAACCCTAAAACACGACCCCCTACACTACACAAACACCACTGCACTACCCTAAAACACTAGAACCCAGCACGACCCCGTACAGTACACAAACACCACTGCACTACCCTAAACCCTAAAACACTACCCCCAGCACGACCCCCTACACTACACAAACACCACTGCACTACCGTAAACCCAAAACACTACCCCAGCACTACCCCCTATACTACCCAAACACCACTGCACTACCCTAAACCCTAGAAACACTACCCCCATCATGACCCCCTACACTACACAAACACCACTGCACTACCCTAAACCCTAAAACACTACCCCCAGCACGACCCCCTACACTACCCAAACACCACTGCACTACCCTAAACCCTAAAACACTACCCCCAGCACGACTCCCTACACTACACAAACACCACTGGACTACCCTAAACCCTAAAACACTACCCCCAGCACGACTCCCTACACTACCCAAACACCACTGCACTACACTAAACCCTAAATCTACCCCTAGCATGACCGCCCACACTACACAAACACCACTGCACTACCCTAAACCCTAAAACACTACCCCCAGCACGACCCCCTACACTACCCAAACACCACTGCACTACCCTAAAACACTAACCCCAGCATGAGCCCCTACACTACCCAAACACCACTGCACTACCCTATACCCTAAAGCACGACCCCCTACACTACACAAACATGACTGCACTACCCTAAACCCTAAAACACTACCCACAGCATGACCCCTACACTACACAAACACCACTGCACTATCCTAAACCCTAAAACACTACCCCTACACTACACAAACACCACTGCACTGCCCTAAACCCTAAAACACTACCCCCAGCATGACCCCCTACACTACACAAACACCACTGCACTACCCTAAACCCCCTACACTATACAAACACCGCTGCATTACTCTAAACCCTAAAACACTACCCCCAGCACGACCCCCTCACAACACAAACACCACTGCACTACCCTAAACCCTAAAATCTACCCCCAGCATGAACCCCTACACTACCCAAACACCACTGCACTACCCTAAACCCTAAAACACTACCCCCTACACTACACAAACACCACTGCACTACCCTAAACCCTAAAACACTACCCCAGCACTACCCCCTACACTACCCAAACACCACTGCACTAACATAAACCCTAAAACACTACCCCCAGCACAACCCCCTACACTACACAAACACCACTGCACTACCCTAAACCCTAAAACACTATCCCCAGCACGACTCCCTACACTACCCAAACACCACTGCACTACCCTAAACCCTAAATCTACCCCCAGCACGACCCCCTACACTACCCAAACACCACTGCACTACCCTAAACCATAAAACACTACCCCCAGCATGACCCCCTACACTACACAAACACCACTGCACTACCCTAAACCCTAAAACACTACCACCAGCATGACCCCTACACTACTCAAACACCACTGCACTACCCTAAACCCTAAAACACTACGCCAGCACGACCCCCTACACTACCCATACACCACTGCACTACCCTAAACCCTAAAACACTACCCCCAGCACGACCCCCTACACTACTGCACTACCCTAAACCCTAAAACAATACCCCCAGCATGACCCCCTACACTACCCAAACACCACTGCACTACCCTAAACCCTAAAACACTACCCCCAGCATGACCCCCTACACCACCCAAACACCACTGCACTACCCTAAACCCTAGAAAAGAAACCCCCACCCCATGCCCAATCCCCCTTACCTCTCACTCCTCGTGGTTCCTCTCTCCTCGTGGTTCCTGCTTCACGTCGTCTCTGAGGGGCGGTGCACGTCGTTGTGAGGAAATGGAACAGCCTCTGTTTCCTTACAACAACATGGATCGTCTACATGTTTTAGAACGCATGGTCATTTACCATACATACCTTTACAACAAAATTCGTTGTAAAGGCATGCGTGGTAAATGACCATGCGTTCTAAAAAATGCGTAGTAATGACTTCGTGATGTACAACGCATGCGTGGTAATGCATGCGTTGTAATGGTATCGCAAAGTAAAAAGTCGTTGTAACGGCTGTTTACCGATCGAAGCTGGCCCCTGTTCTTCAGTGAGACATTTATTTGATTAATTAGGAGGAAGGAATGTGGTTTTTCTACCGAAAAGTGCATTCCCGGCTGTTGTATTGTGAAAGTGTCCGCGTGGCCTGGTTTCACTTCCGGTGAGAGAGTGGAAGAGTCTGTTTGGATCTAAAGGAGTTCTGTTGTTGTACGGGGCCGGCGCGACATGTCATCAGAAAACATAGCTAATGGAAAGCGTCCTCCCTGAAGTGTGGAGCAGTGCCATGAGAGGTCAACGAGTGTGCGTCCCACCGCAGTATGACCGTACCGCGTGACCCATGTGCCGCCTCCAGGGTACGGGAGGCAGAAGCGGCATCGCAGGTCCTCTTGAAGACCGTTGTAGCACTAATTCTACATTTTGGTACTAGGGCATTTTAACTTCGTTGTTCCTGCCAGATACAAAGAGAAGATCCTGTGTTATTCAGTGCCCTCGTTACCTTTTTTGTGGGTTGTGGTGCTTGTCACTTCGCTGCCCCGCCGGTGCACACGACTGGGCACCCCACCTCGTGTGCCATCTGCAGGGCCTCTGCCCTCGGATCACTGGTTTCGGTTTCTGGAGTGGCAACATAAACAGTTGCTCCCAAAGGACTAGCCTGAACACTTAGGTGAATATCCCTGCACCAGCATTCCACGGAAATTCTTTCCTAGCTCTCCCACGTCAACGAGGACGTCATAATAGCACGGCTCCGCTCGCGACACCGTATGACGTCATCGGAGCCATAAGAGGACCTCGTCGGCGTGCTGACGTCAGTTCCACTCATTTTTTCCGTGCCACCGAGGCAAACAGGGGACCGAGACATTTTCACATGTATACATAGTATAATAAATATATATATATTCACTGAAAAAACCATAGGTTTCAGGCACGTTATAGTTAGAAATTAGCATTTAAAAAACCTTAGAAATTCACTGAAAAAACCATAGGTTTCAGGCAGGTTATAGTTAGAAATTAGCATTTAAAAAACCTTAGAAATTCACTGAAAAAACCATAGGTTTCAGGGGCGTTATAGTTAGTTGGACATTTCACTCGTACAAAACCATAGAAATTCCCCCGTTATAGTTAGTTCAGCTAACTATAACTCGCGCGCCCGCAATGCACTGCTGATGACGTCACATATTACATCGCTCATGACATGGTCAGTGACATCACTCATGACATCACTGATGACATCTCAAATGACATCACTGATGACATCACTGATGACATCACTGATGACATCATCCAGTGAATGTGTGTTTTTCTGAAAATTAAATATGTTTTATATATGTATATCTCAAGGTCGATGGAAGAATAAATGAGTATATAAGTGTCTAAATGGATGATTTTTGTTTGTAAAATTGATTGTATAACTGACTAAGTGTATCTTAGTGAATATATGGGTTAGTGAGTAATGTTTAAATATGAAAATATCTGTATCAGTCTCTCACTTTGTGTATAAGTGGCTGCATGGGTTGGTGAGTAACTACATGAGTGTCTATATGGGTTATTAGTTGTTTTTTGAGTATCAGTATGAGTGTCTGAGTGTCTGTATGGTTCGGTGGGGGGTATTACTTAGTGCATAGATGCATGAATGAGTGACTCACTGTTTGTATGTGTTGAAGACAGCATGTGTGCAGGACTGTATAGGTGGATGAGTATGTGTATGGGTGTGTTAGTGAGTGAATGACTGTCTCAATAGTGTCTTTATGAGTAACTACATATGTTTTAAACTAGTATATGTGAGTATTGGTGTATATAAGTGAGTATATGTGAGAGTGAGAGATTGGAAGAGTTTCTGTACAAATAAGTAGGTGTTTCTATAAGTGATTGTTTAAGAGAGTAAGTATGTGTAAGTTTCTGTAGAAGTAAGAGTGGTAGTGTGTGTATAACTGTATATGCAAGTAAATGGATGTTTGATACTTTGTTTGCATGTGTGACTATGTGTGTGAGTAACTCTATGGATGAGTGGCGGTGTGTAACAGGATGTTAAGCTGTATGAGTACATATGATGAGTGAGTACATGTATGAGTGACTGTATAGGGACTGTTGGTGAATGAGTGGATGTGTGTGTAGATCTTGGAATTACTGAATAGGTGTGTTGTAACTGGTATTGGTATGTCCATTGTTTTGAAAATGTTAGTTTGTATTTTTGAGTGTGTGTATCAAAGGTTATATTAGGGTGAGAGGAGGTCTGCCACTCTATCACTCACAAGGATGATGTAATCAGTGATGTCATCAGTGATGTCATTTAGAGATGTCATGAGTGATGTCACTGACCATGTCATGAGTGATGTAATATGTGACGTCATCAGCAGTGCATTGCGGGCGCGAAAGTTATAGTTAGCTGAACTAACTATAACGGGGGAATTTCTATGGTTTTGTACGAGTGAAATGTCCAACTAACTATAACGCCCCTGAAACCTATGGTTTTTTCAGTGAATTTCTAAGGTTTTTTAAATGCTAATTTCTAACTATAACGTGCCTGAAACCTATGGTTTTTTCAGTGAAAAAATAGATAGATAGATAGATAGATAGATATACATATGCACATATATACACAAACACACTTGTTGAGCATTATTGTTTACCCAATGATGAGTGCGCATTGTTTTTGGACAAAAGGTGGAACTTTATATATATATATATATATATATATATATATATATATATATATCAAAACAATACCCTTTCAGGCATAGAGTGACGCATAAATTATTGCAAAAAGAAGCAGAGAACTCTGGGTAGTTCTCAAGTTTAGGTGGAAAGCAGCTCCTGTATAGAGCACTCTCAACACCAGCGACACTCTAGATCTGCTCACCTCAAATGTCTGCTTTTCTATCAAAGCCTTTAAGCATAGGATTAGCACAGTGCTATCCACGCCGAGATAGAAAGGGACAAAGTCTTTTGCCTTTTCTACAGCAAAGTCTTTAAGCATAGGACTAGCACAGTGCTGTCCATGCCGAGCTGTAAAATGACAAAAGACAATTACCACTCCAGGCACAGTATTACAGCTTTGAATTGGTAAAATACCAACCAAGCCAACCTGAAATGAGTAAAGGCAACCCCTGACACAGTGTTTCGCTCTACTCGGAGCTCTTCAGAGAGGTATAGCTTTGTCCAGACACAAGGGAGCACCCAGTATAAGTCAAAACAATACCCTTTCAGGCATAGAGTGACGCATAAATTATGCAAAAAAGAAGCAGAGAACTCTGGGTAGTTCTCAAGTTTAGGTGGAAAGCAGCTCCTGTATAGAGCACTCTCAACACCAGCGACACTCTAGATCTGCTCACCTCAAATGTCTGCTTTTCTATCAAAGCCTTTAAGCATAGGATTAGCACAGTGCTATTCACGCCGAGATAGAAAGGGACAAAGTCTTTTGCCTTTTCTACAGCAAAGTCTTTAAGCATAGGACTAGCACAGTGCTGTCCATGCCGAGCTGTAAAATGACAAAAGACAATTACCACTCCAGGCACAGTATTACAGCTTTGAATTGGTAAAATACCAACCAAGCCAACCTGAAATGAGTAAAAGCAACCCCTGACACAGTGTTTCGCTCTACTCGGAGCTCTTCAGAGAGGTATAGCTTTGTCCAGACACAAGGGAGCACCCAGTATAAGTCAAAACAATACCCTTTCAGGCATAGAGTGACGCATAAATTATGCAAAAAGAAGCAGAGAACTCTGGGTAGTTCTCAAGTTTAGGTGGAAAGCAGCTCCTGTATAGAGCACTCTCAACACCAGCGACACTCTAGATCTGCTCACCTCAAATGTCTGCTTTTCTATCAAAGCCTTTAAGCATAGGATTAGCACAGTGCTATCCACGCCGAGATAGAAAGGGACAAAGTCTTTTGCCTTTTCTACAGCAAAGTCTTTAAGCATAGGACTAGCACAGTGCTGTCCATGCCGAGCTGTAAAATGACAAAAGACAATTACCACTCCAGGCACAGTATTACAGCTTTGAATTGGTAAAATACCAACCAAGCCAACCTGAAATGAGTAAAAGCAACCCCTGACACAGTGTTTCGCTCTACTCGGAGCTCTTCAGAGAGGTATAGCTTTGTCCAGACACAAGGGAGCACCCAGTATAAGTCAAAACAATACCCTTTCAGGCATAGAGTGACGCATAAATTATGCAAAAGAAGCAGAGAACTCTGGGTAGTTCTCAAGTTTAGGTGGAAAGCAGCTCCTGTATAGAGCACTCTCAACACCAGCGACACTCTAGATCTGCTCACCTCAAATGTCTGCTTTTCTATCAAAGCCTTTAAGCATAGGATTAGCACAGTGCTATCCACGCCGAGATAGAAAGGGACAAAGTCTTTTGCCTTTTCTACAGCAAAGTCTTTAAGCATAGGACTAGCACAGTGCTGTCCATGCCGAGCTGTAAAATGACAAAAGACAATTACCACTCCAGGCACAGTATTACAGCTTTGAATTGGTAAAATACCAACCAAGCCAACCTGAAATGAGTAAAAGCAACCCCTGACACAGTGTTTCGCTCTACTCGGAGCTCTTCAGAGAGGTATAGCTTTGTCCAGACACAAGGGAGCACCCAGTATAAGTCAAAACAATACCCTTTCAGGCATAGAGTGACGCATAAATTATGCAAAAAGAAGCAGAGAACTCTGGGTAGTTCTCAAGTTTAGGTGGAAAGCAGCTCCTGTATAGAGCACTCTCAACACCAGCGACACTCTAGATCTGCTCACCTCAAATGTCTGCTTTTCTATCAAAGCCTTTAAGCATAGGATTAGCACAGTGCTATCCACGCCGAGATAGAAAGGGACAAAGTCTTTTGCCTTTTCTACAGCAAAGTCTTTAAGCATAGGACTAGCACAGTGCTGTCCATGCCGAGCTGTAAAATGACAAAAGACAATTACCACTCCAGGCACAGTATTACAGCTTTGAATTGGTAAAATACCAACCAAGCCAACCTGAAATGAGTAAAAGCAACCCCTGACACAGTGTTTCGCTCTACTCGGAGCTCTTCAGAGAGGTATAGCTTTGTCCAGACACAAGGGAGCACCCAGTATAAGTCAAAACAATACCCTTTCAGGCATAGAGTGATGCATAAATTATGCAAAAAAGAAGCAGAGAACTCTGGGTAGTTCTCAAGTTTAGGTGGAAAGCAGCTCCTGTATAGAGCACTCTCAACACCAGCGACACTCTAGATCTGCTCACCTCAAATGTCTGCTTTTCTATCAAAGCCTTTAAGCATAGGATTAGCACAGTGCTATCCACGCCGAGATAGAAAGGGACAAAGTCTTTTGCCTTTTCTACAGCAAAGTCTTTAAGCATAGGACTAGCACAGTGCTGTCCATGCCGAGCTGTAAAATGACAAAAGACAATTACCACTCCAGGCACAGTATTACAGCTTTGAATTGGTAAAATACCAACCAAGCCAACCTGAAATGAGTAAAAGCAACCCCTGACACAGTGTTTCGCTCTACTCGGAGCTCTTCAGAGAGGTATAGCTTTGTCCAGACACAAGGGAGCACCCAGTATAAGTCAAAACAATACCCTTTCAGGCATAGAGTGACGCATAAATTATGCAAAAAGAAGCAGAGAACTCTGGGTAGTTCTCAAGTTTAGGTGGAAAGCAGCTCCTGTATAGAGCACTCTCAACACCAGCGACACTCTAGATCTGCTCACCTCAAATGTCTGCTTTTCTATCAAAGCCTTTAAGCATAGGATTAGCACAGTGCTATCCACGCCGAGATAGAAAGGGACAAAGTCTTTTGCCTTTTCTACAGCAAAGTCTTTAAGCATAGGACTAGCACAGTGCTGTCCATGCCGAGCTGTAAAATGACAAAAGACAATTACCACTCCAGGCACAGTATTACAGCTTTGAATTGGTAAAATACCAACCAAGCCAACCTGAAATGAGTAAAAGCAACCCCTGACACAGTGGTCGCCAGTAGATAGTTATAGTTAGGACCTATTTTCCATAGGAAATCCGTGACATTCTATTTGAAATAACTCTTGCGTCGGTTGACGAATCTTCGCGAAATTGTCAAACTTTATGGCCCGCTCCGGTCCGCTCCTACCCTGAAAGTTTCGGGGTGATTCGTCAAGCGGGGGCCGAGAAAAAAGGGGGGTCCCAAAACGTGTTTTCCCCATTCATTTTCCCATAGGAAACTTTAGCCACGGCTACAGCCCGAACTGCTGAACGGAATTACACCAAATTTGGCAAAGAGGTAGTTCTGTGTTCAGAAAGATCCCTTTTTGTTAAATGGTGTAAATCCGTTCAGTAGTTCCTGTGAAAATCAAAAGGAAAATCACATATATATATATGGCCGCGTCAGATTCGCGCACCCTCCCGATCACGAGCTGCATGCTAACTGGCTGTCAACACTCCAAATCAGGAAGTGTTGGCAGCCATTTTGTCCCTCGGTAGAACCGAGGGACAGAAACAAGTGCGCAAAGCGCAAAGGGGGCAGGGTAGAAACACCCTGACCCCCTAGGTCTGCTCAGGGGGTCCCACAAGGACCCCTGGGCAGAAAAAAGCATTTTTTTTTTCTTAAATTGGCGGGATGCGCGGATCCCGCCGATAAAAAAAAAAATCAAAGCGCGATCTCCCGCGCTTCGATTGTATTTTGCCCCCGGGTGGCCCAAGTCCCGGGGGCATGCGGGGGTGGGTTTATGTTTTATATGGAGGTCCTCTAAGGCCCCCAAGCCCCGGGGACCGCCACCCCCGGGGCTTCTTTTTAATTTTTGATAACGTGTGGGGGGCTCCAGCCCCCACACGCCCGGGACCACCACCTCCCCGGGGCACTTAGAAAATAAATGTGGGGGTCCGTTACGGACCCCAGAGCCCTGTGGACCACCACCTCCCGGGGCTGTGCAATTCAAGGGAGGGGGCCGCGCGGCCCCCTCCTGGAGCCCTTGATGGCCCTGGGGACCGCCACCCCCAGGGGCCGGCTCCTGCAGTGTCCCGGGGTGCCTACCCCCGGGACACTGTAGTTTGCTATGGCAGGGCGGAGCCTCGCGGCTCCCGTCCTGCCATAGCAAACTGCTTTGGATTTTGGAAGAGAGAGCAGGGAAACCTGCTCTCTCTTCCAAAATTCAAGCAGATTGCTTTCCACACGGGGAGCTGCATCTTAGCAGCTCCCCATGTGGAAAAGCAATGCCGGCTTCCAAGGGACGCGGGGAGCCGGCGGGACTGTGGGGGGATTGGGGACCCCCCCACAGTCCCCAACGGAGAGGGTCAGCCCCGGGGGATGGGGTCCCTGGGGCAAGTAGTGGCCCGGGAGGGGGGCCACGCGGCCCCCTCCCCAAAAATAAAAATAAAAATTGGAAAAAAAAAACCGGAAAGGCCGGCCCCGGGGATGGGGTCCCCGGGGCCTTAAGTGGCCTGAGGAGGGGGCCACGCAGCCCCCTCCAAATATTTAAATTTTTTAAAAAGAGGGCATGCCCCGGGGATGGGGTCCCCGGGGCCAATATAGGCCCAGGGAAGGGGGCCACGCGGCCCCTTCCCGTTTTATTTTAATTAAAAAAAATAATGAAAATCCTCATGCCCCGGGGGATGGGGTCCCCGGGCCAAAAGAGGCCAAGGGAAGGGGGGCCACGCAGCCCCCCTCCCATACAAAAAATAAATAAAAAAGACCGGCATTGTGCCGGAGGCCCCGCCCCCACCCTGCAGCAGTCTGCAAACGCGTCCCCTGGCGCGTTTGCAGATGGGGAATGAATTCCCCTTGAATACTGGGGGTCCCTGGGGGCCAACTAGCCCACCAGGAACCTCCAGTATGCGCCAGGGGGCTGCGTTGCAGAGAGGTGTACAGAGGCCACGCCCCTTTTTACACCTCTCTGCAACGCAGCTCTGTGGCTCTTTTTGGAGGTACATGGTGGGCTAGTTGGACTCCAGGGACCCTCAGGATTCAAGGGGACTTAATCCCCCAACTTAAAATGCGCCACGGGGCGCGTTTGCACAGTGGTGAAGGGAGGGGGCGGGGCTTCAGGTGACATGTGTGCAAACAGGCCCGGTGGCGCATTTTTAGATGGGGAATTAAATCCTCTTCAATCCTGAGGGTCCCTGGGGGCCAACTAGCCCACCAGGTACCTCCAGTAAGCGCCACGGAGCTGCGTTGCAGAGTGTTGTAAAAAGGGGTGTGGCCTCTGTACACCTCTCTGCAACGCAGCCCCCTGGCGCATACTGGAGGTTCCTGGTGGGCTAGTTGGCCCCAAGGGACCCTCAGGATTGAGGAGGAATTAATTCTCCAACTTAAAACGCGCCACAGGGCGTGTTTGCAGACATGTCACTTCAGGCCCCACCCCCTTCCTTCACCATTGTGCAAATATTCCTCTAAAGTCAGCCGAACTACGAATTCCGATTTACTCACCTGTTATCAGGAGAGACCTCAGTGCTGGATCTTTGAGCCCAGTACTGATCCTGAAAAGTAATTTTAACCGTACTTACCAGTAACTTGAATTTCCTTCCATAGGCTAACATTGACTGGTTTCACTTGGAAATTCTTCTAAGTGTGGAGTTTTGGAACTTTATAATATTCCTCTAAAATCAGCCGAACTACGAATTCCGATTTACTCACCTGTTATCAGGAGAGACCTCAGTGCTGCATCTTTGAGCCCAGTACTGATCCTGAAAAGTAATTTTAACCGTACTTACCAGTAACTTGAATTTCCTTCCATAGGAATCCATTGTCTGGTTTTCAGCAGAAAAGTTTCAAAGTGTCGATTTTTTAAACATACAAATATTCCTCTAAAATCAGCAGAACTACGAATTCCGATTTACTCACCTGTTATCAGGAGAGACCTCAGTGCTGCATCTTTCAGCCCAGTACTGATCCTGAAAAGTAATTTTAACCGTACTTACCAGTAACTTGAATTTCCTTCCATAGGCTAACATTGACTGGTTTCACTTGGAAATTCTTCTAAGTGTGGAGTTCTGGAACTTTATAATATTCCTCTAAAATCAGCCGAACTACGAATTCCGATTTACTCACCTGTTATCAGGAGAGAACCCAGTGCTGCATCTTTTAGCCCAGCACTGCCCCTGAAAAGTAATTCTAACCGTACTTACCAGTAACTTGTATTTCCTTCCATTGGAATCCATTGTCTGGTTTTCAGCAGAAAAGTTTCAAAGTGTCGATTTTCACAAACTACAAATATTCCTTAAAAATCGCCTGTATGACTTAAACGCATTCTTTCAACTGTTTACAGGAGATGCACCAGTGCTGGATCCAGGATCCACTACTGAGTAAGAAAAAGTAACGATAACACTACTTACCTGCTAAGTGAATTTCCTCCCTTAGGATAACATTGGTGATTCTATGTGAAAAAGTTTCTAAGTGTCAACTTTTAAAATACAATAATATTCCTTAAAAATCACTACTGTAACCAAAACGCTTTTACTCAACTGTTTACAGGAGATGTCCCAGGACTGAATCTAGGATCCAGTCCTGTGGTTAGAAAAGTAATCCATAAAGTAACTAATTGCATTTAACTAGAAATTCACATTGAGCTCAATGTTGCATTGTGTTTGAAATTGTGTTGCCCATTGCAACAACTGTAACTACTGTACTTAAAAGTCTATTGCCTATTTGCAAAGTATTTAAACTAAAGTAATTCATTCTGAGAAAGTATATTTTGTAATGTAATGTATAATGTAATTACAATGTAATTTAAAAAATAAAATATGTAAAAGTAAATAGTTTAAAAAAATGTAGTAAATCAGTATCAAAAAATAAATATAACAATTAATACATTTAAAAATTGTCATTTACAAAACCTTTGAAATTCACTGAAAAAACCATAGGTTTTAGGGGCGTTATAGTTAGAAATTAGCATTTAAAAAACCTTTGAAATTCACTGAAAAACCATAGGTTTCAGGCACGTTATAGTTAGAAATTAGCATTTAAAAAACCTTTGAAATTCACTGAAAAAACCATAGGTTTTAGGGACAGTTATAGTTAGTTGGACATTTCACTCGTACAAAACCATAGAAATTCCCCCGTTATAGTTAGTTCAGCTAACTGTAACTCGCGCCCCCGCAATGCACTGCTGATGACGTCACATATTACATCACTCATGACATGGTCAATGACATCACTGATGACATCTCAAATGACATCACTGATGACATCATCCAGTGACTGTGTTTCTGTAAAGTTTAAATATTTTTAATATATAGGGAAAGGTGTATTGAACAATGAGTGGGTGTATAAGTGTGTGGATGAAGGATTTAGTAGGTGCGTGACTGACTCTATAAGTGAGTGATTAAACGTATCTTACTGAATGCAAGGGTTAGTGACTAAACTGGGTGAATGTCTGTAACCGTCTGTCTGTTGCTGTGTAAGTGGCTGCATGGGTTTGTGAATAGCTACATGAGTGTCTATATGAGTTATTGATTGGTTGTCTGAGTATCTGTATGGGTGCCTGAGTGTTTGTGTGGGTGGGGTGTGTGCGACTCTGTGCATAGATGTGTGAGTGGGTGATTCACTGGGTGGATGGTTTCAAGAGTTCATCTGTGATAGGCTGTATGGGTGGGTAAGTGTGTGTAAGAGTGTGTTAGTGAGTGAATGTATGTCCCAGTGGTACATGTGTGAGTAACTACATATGTAAAAGGCAGTATATATGTGTGTTGGAGTATATAAATAGCTATAAGCGAGAGTGTGTGATTGTGAGAGTGACTGTATGGATGAGTGTGTGCTTGTATCAGTGATTGTATAAGAGCGTAAGAATGTGCTAGTATTTGTATGAGTAAGTGAGCTGGTGTGTGTATAACTGTATAGGTGAGTAAATGGCAGTGTGTTTAATTATTTGCATGACTGACTAGGTGTGTGAGTACCTCTATGGATGAGTGGTGGTGTTTGAGTGTCTATATAGGATTATGAGTGCATATGATAGTCCTGTACTGAGTGACCGTAAGTATGAGTGACTGTACGGGTGAGTGAGTGGATGTGTGTGTAGACCTAAGAATCAGTGAGTGGGTATGTAGTTATTGGTGTTGGAGTGTCTATGGTTTTGCGAATGGCAGTCTGTAATTTAGAGTGGGTGTATCAAAGGTTATATTAGGGTGTGAGGAGGTGCATCAGATTATCACGTGGATGATGTCATCAGTGATGTCATTTGAGATGTCATCAGTGATGTCATCAGTGATGTCACTGACCATGTCAGGAGTGATGTAATATGTGACATCATCAGCAGTGCATTGCGGGGGCGCGAGTTATAGTTAGCTGAACTAACTATAACTGGGGAATTTCTATGGTTTTGTACGAGTGAAATGTCCAACTAACTATAACGATACAAAAGGGGATGATGGACGGAACGTTTGAGCCAATCAAACACTCACCCCCAGTCAACTGATCTGGGTTTAATCCATCATCATTCTTTAGCTCACTCCACCACCCCAGTTCAGACATGGCCATATGCAAATCAGTCTGACCCTGTGCCTCATGGGAACAGTCCAGCCCGAACTGCCAAGCCATGTCTTCCCTGGACCGGAAACAAGCATCCTAGGACCGGTTTCTGACATTTCAGCCGTCATCAGCCAGGCTTGCTTGAATCCAGTGGCAAAGTGAGCAAGGGACCCACGTCTGGGCATACCCCCGCCAACTTAGGGCGACCAAAGCGATACAAAGGGGATGATGGACGGAACGTTTGAGCCAATCAAACACTCACCCCCAGTCAACTGATCTGGGTTTAATCCATCATCATTCTTTAGCTCACTCCACCACCCCAGTTCAGACATGGCCATATGCAAATCAGTCTGACCCTGTGCCTCATGGGAACAGTCCAGCCCGAACTGCCAAGCCATGTCTTCCCTGGACCGGAAACAAGCATCCTAGGACCGGTTTCTGGCATTTCAGCCGTCATCAGCCAGGCTTGCTTGAATCCAGTGGCAAAGTGAGCAAGGGACCCACGTCTGGGCATACCCCCGCCAACTTAGGGCGACCAAAGCGATACAAAGGGGATGATGGACGGAACGTTTGAGCCAATCAAACACTCACCCCCAGTCAACTGATCTGGGTTTAATCCATCATCATTCTTTAGCTCACTCCACCACCCCAGTTCAGACATGGCCATATGCAAATCAGTCTGACCCTGTACCTCATGGGAACAGTCCAGCCCGAACTGCCAAGCCATGTCTTCCCTGGACCGGAAACAAGCATCCTAGGACCGGTTTCTGGCATTTCAGCCATCATCAGCCAGGCTTGCTTGAATCCAGTGGCAAAGTGGTGCAAGGGACCCACGTCTGGGCATACCCCCGCCAACTTAGGGCGACCAAAGCGATACAAAAGGGGATGATGGACGGAACGTTTGAGCCAATCAAACACTCACCCCCAGTCAACTGATCTGGGTTTAATCCATCATCATTCTTTAGCTCACTCCACCACCCCAGTTCAGACATGGTCATATGCAAATCAGTCTGACCCTGTGCCTCATGGGAACAGTCCAGCCCGAACTGCCAAGCCATGTCTTCCCTGGACCGGAAACAAGCATCCTAGGACCGGTTTCTGGCATTTCAGCCGTCATCAGCCAGGCTTGCTTGAATCCAGTGGCAAAGTGAGCAAGGGACCCACGTCTGGGCATACCCCCGCCAACTTAGGGCGACCAAAGCGATACAAAAGGGGATGATGGACGGAACGTTTGAGCCAATCAAACACTCACCCCCAGTCAACTGATCTGGGTTTAATCCATCATCATTCTTTAGCTCACTCCACCACCCCAGTTCAGACATGGCCATATGCAAATCAGTCTGACCCTGTGCCTCATGGGAACAGTCCAGCCCGAACTGCCAAGCCATGTCTTCCCTGGACCGGAAACAAGCATCCTAGGACCGGTTTCTGGCATTTCAGCCGTCATCAGCCAGGCTTGCTTGAATCCAGTGGCAAAGTGAGCAAGGGACCCACGACTGGGCATACCCCCGCCAACTTAGGGCGACCAAAGCGATACAAAAGGGGATGATGGACGGAACGTTTGAGCCAATCAAACACTCACCCCAGTCAACTGATCTGGGTTTAATCCATCATCATTCTTTAGCTCACTCCACCACCCCAGTTCAGACATGGCCATATGCAAATCAGTCTGACCCTGTGCCTCATGGGAACAGTCCAGCCCGAACTGCCAAGCCCTGTCTTCCCTGGACCGGAAACAAGCATCCTAGGACCGGTTTCTGGCATTTCAGCCATCATCAGCCAGGCTTGCTTGAATCCAGTGGCAAAGTGAGCAAGGGACCCACGTCTGGGCATACCCCCGCCAACTTAGGGCGACCAAAGCGATACAAAAGGGGATGATGGACGGAACGTTTGAGCCAATCAAACACTCACCCCCAGTCAACTGATCTGGGTTTAATCCATCATCATTCTTTAGCTCACTCCACCACCCCAGTTCAGACATGGCCATATGCAAATCAGTCTGACCCTGTGCCTCATGGGAACAGTCCAGCCCGAACTGCCAAGCCATGTCTTCCCTGGACCGGAAACAAGCATCCTAGGACCGGTTTCTGGCATTTCAGCCGTCATCAGCCAGGCTTGCTTGAATCCAGTGGCAAAGTGAGCAAGGGACCCACGTCTGGGCATACCCCCGCCAACTTAGGGCGACCAAAGCGATACAAAAGGGGATGATGGACGGAACGTTTGAGCCAATCAAACACTCACCCCCAGTCTACTGATCTGGGTTTAATCCATCATCATTCTTTAGCTCACTCCACCACCCCAGTTCAGACATGGCCATATGCAAATCAGTCTGACCCTGTGCCTCATGGGAACAGTCCAGCCCGAACTGCCAAGCCATGTCTTCCCTGGACCGGAAACAAGCATCCTAGGACCGGTTTCTGGCATTTCAGCCGTCATCAGCCAGGCTTGCTTGAATCCAGTGGCAAAGTGAGCAAGGGACCCACGTCTGGGCATACCCCCGCCAACTTAGGGCGACCAAGCGATACAAAAGGGGATGATGGACGGAACGTTTGAGCCAATCAAACACTCACCCCCAGTCAGCTGATCTGGGTTTAATCCATCATCATTCTTTAGCTCACTCCACCACCCCAGTTCAGACATGGCCATATGCAAATCAGTCTGACCCTGTGCCTCATGGGAACAGTCCAGCCCGAACTGCCAAGCCATGTCTTCCCTGGACCGGAAACAAGCATCCTAGGACCGGTTTCTGGCATTTCAGCCGTCATCAGCCAGGCTTGCTTGAATCCAGTGGCAAAGTGAGCAAGGGACCCACGTCTCGGGCATACCCCGCCAACTTAGGGCGTACCAAAGCGATACAAAAGGAGATGATGGACGGAACGTTTGAGCCAATCAAACACTCACCCCCAGTCAACTGATCTGGGTTTAATCCATCATCATTCTTTAGCTCACTCCACCACCCCAGTTCAGACATGGCCATATGCAAATCAGTATGACCCTGTGCCTCATGGGAACAGTCCAGCCCGAACTGCCAAGCCATGTCTTCCCTGGACCGGAAACAAGCATCCTAGGACCGGTTTCTGGCATTTCAGCCGTCATCAGCCAGGCTTGCTTGAATCCAGTGGCAAAGTGTTTCCGGTCCAGGGAAGACATGGCTTGGCAGTTCGGGCTGGACTGTTCCCATGAGGCACAGGGTCAGACTGATTTGCATATGGCCATGTCTGAACTGGGGTGGTGGAGTGAGCTAAAGAATGATGATGGATTAAACCCAGATCAGTTGACTGGGGGTGAGTGTTTGATTGGCTCAAACGTTCTGTCCATCATCCCCTTTTGTATCGCTTTGTTCACCCTAAGTTGGCGGGGGTATGCCCAGACGTGGGTCCCTTGCTCACTTTGCCACTGGATTCAAGCAAGCCTGGCTGATGACGGCTGGAATGCCAGAAACTGGTCCTAGGATGCTTGTTTCCGGTCCAGGGAAGACTGGCTTGGCAGTTCGGGCTGGACTGTTCCCATGAGGCACAGGGTCAGACTGATTTGCATATGGCCATGTCTGAACTGGGGTGGTGGAGTGAGCTAAAGAATGATGATGGATTAAACCCAGATCAGTTGACTGGGGGTGAGTGTTTGATTGGCTCAAACGTTCCGTCCATCATCCCCTTTTGTACAACTAACTATAACTGTCCCTAAAACCTATGGTTTTTTCAGTGAATTTCAAAGGTTTTTTAAAAGCTAATTTCTAACTATAACGTCCCTGAAACCTATGGTTTTTTCAGTGAATTTTCCAGGTTTTTTAAATGCTATTTTCTAACTATAACGTCCCTGAAACCTATGGTTTTTTAAGTGAATTTCAAAGGTTTTTTAAATGCTAATTTCTAACTATAACGACCCTGAAACCTATGGTTTTTTCAGTGAATTTCAAAGGTTTTTTAAATGCTAATTTCTAACTATAACGACCCTGAAAACCTATGGTTTTTTCAGTGAATTTCAAAGGTTTTTTAAAAGCTAATTTCTAACTATGCCTACATAGGTAGGACATATGCAGAAAGAGGAAGAAAGGCACAGAAAGAAGCAAGAGAAATGCAGAAAGAGGCAACAGAAGTCCAGAAAGACAAAGAAAGGTGCAGAAAGAAGCAAGAGATATGCTGAAAGAACCAACGGAGGTGCAGAAAGAGGCCTTGTTGCAAAGTCATCCTGTACCCCCAACTTTTTGCTGACGGGTACTGGTGGTAACTGACTCTGACTAATGAGGCCTAGAGCCAGTGCTATGCTAAAAGACACTTAGAATACAGTGAAAACACCTACATACACTAGGGTACACTATGGGTTGGGGTACCCCTGTGATTGGCATGACTTCCCCTGTAAGGCCCTAGCACATAATAGGGCAGGGGGATTAAAACTACCTTTAAGTCAGAGGTGCAGAAAGAAGCAAGAGAAGTGCAGAAAAAAGCAACAGAGGTGCTTAAAGAGGCAAGAGGGGTGCAGAAAGAGGCAAGAGCAGTGCAGAAAGAAGCAAGAGAAGTGCAGAAAGAAGCAAGAGAGGTGGAGAAATAGGGAAGAGGGGTGCAGAAAGTGGCATGAGGGATGCAGAAATTTGCAAAAGAGGTGCAGAAAGAAGCAAGAACAGTGCAGAAAGAACTAACTTACATTGCAAATGCTTCTTTAACTAGTAGTCACGTTTGCAGAGTGGTAGAGAAAGGGTGCTGTGCCTCCGACCAGCACTCAGGAATTCCGCTGCATAGGACTTACAGGAGGTATCAGGAGGGCTTCTTGGCCCCCAAAGTCCCTCAGGAGTAAAGTGGACTTCATCCCCCATCCCGTAGTCTGCCAGGAGGTACGTTTGCAGAGTGGTGAAGATAGGGAGCGTGGCCTCTGAAGAGGTCTTAGCAATCCTACTGAGTGGGACTTATTGGAGGTAACAAGAGGGATTGCTAAGTTCTCATAACAGACCACGCCCCCTTTGCCCACCACCCTGCAAACGCGCTCCCTGGCGTGCTCTTGGATGGGGATTGAAGTCCCCTTCGCTGCTGGGGTCCTTAGGGGCCAACTAGCCTACCTCTTACCTCCAGTAAGTCCCACACATTGGGATTGCTGAGAGGTGGCCACAGGCCATGCCCCCTTTCTCCACCACTCTGCAAACGCACCTCCTGGCACGCTCTTGGTTAGGGGATGAAGTTCCCTTTCCTCATGAGGGTCCCTGGGGGCCAACTAGCCCTCCTGTTACCTCCAGTAAGCCCCATACAGCTGGTTTCCTGAGAGTGCTCAAAGGCCACGCCCCCTTTTTACACCACTCTGCAAACGCGGCTCCTGGCGCACTGCTGCTCAGGGGATGAAGTCCACTTGTGTCCTGAGGTCCTCAGGACACAAGAGGACCTCATCGCCCCACCAGCAGTGTGCCAAGAGGCGCGTTTGTAGAGTGGTGTAAAAAGGGGCATGGCCTCAGACCACCTCTCAGCAATCCCACTGAGTGGGGCTTACCGGAGGTACCTGGTAGGCTAGTTGGCCCCCAGGGACCCTCAGGATTCAAGGGGACTTAATCCCCCAACTTAGAACGTGCCAGGAGGTGCATTTGCAGAGTGGTACAGGGAGGGGGCAGCTTTTCTTTTTTTTGTTAGAAGGGGGGCTGTGTGGCCCCCCTACTCTTAATATTTTGAGGGCCCTGGGGATCCCATCCCCCAGGGCCTGAACCTTTAAAAAAAAAAAAACGTGAAGGAGGCCGCAGCCCCCTTCCCGAGGCCGATCTTGGCCCCGGGGACCCCATCCCCGGGGCATGGCCTCGTTTTTTGTTTTTAATTACGGGACTGGGGCTGCGTGGCCCCCTTCCCTAGGCCACTTCTGGCCCCGGGGACCCCATCCCCGGGGCCTGGCCAGCCTTCATTTTAAATTTTAGAGGGGGCCGCGAGGCCCTCCTGAGGCCAATTATGGCCCCGGGGACCCCATGCCCCGGGGCCGGCCTTCCATTTTTTTATTTTTTATAAAAATTAATTAAAGGGGAGGGGGGCCAAGTGGCCCCCTCCCGGGCCACTTCTGGCCCCGGGGACCCCATCCCCCAGGGCCGGCCCTCAAGTTGGGGACCGTGGGGGGAGCCACAATGCCCCCACGGTCCCTGCCGGCTCCCCGCTTCCTGCAGTAGCCGGCATTGCTTTTGGACAGCAGCTCCCCTTGCCCAAAATTAATTCTGTTTTGCTTCTTGGAAGCGAGAGCAGGTTTCCAGGGACCGCCACCTCCTCAGGGCTTAAATGTAATTTAATGAAGTGTGGGGGGGGCTCCTGCCCCTCCCTACATTGCCCCGGGGACCACCACCTCCCCGGGGCAAACTTTAATTACTGGTGGGAGTCCGTTGAGGCCCCTGGGCCCTGGGGACCACCACCTCCCCGGGCTATTTTGAGGAAGGGAAGGGGCTGTATGGCCCCCCTCCTGAGCCCTTCATGGCCCTGGGGACCGCCACCCCCAGGGCCAGCTCCTGCAATGTCCCGGGTGCCCACCACCGGGACATTGCCGTTTGCTATGGCAGGGCCGGAGCACGGCTCCTGCCCTGCCATAGCAAACTCTGCTTTGCTTCTGGAAGCGAGAGCAGGAAACCTGCTCTCGCTTCCAAGAAGCAAAACAGAATTAATTTTGGGCAAGGGGAGCTGCTGTCCAAAAGCAATGCCGGCTACTGCAGGAGGCGGGGAGCCGGCAGGGACCGTGGGGGCATTGTGGCTCCCCCACGGTCCCCCAACTTGAGGGCCGGCCCTGGGGGATGGGGTCCCCGGGGCCAGAAGTGGCCCGGGAGGGGCCACTTGGCCCCCTCCCCTTTAATTAATTTTTATAAAAAATAAAAAAATGGAAGGCCGGCCCCGGGGCATGGGGTCCCCGGGGCCATAATTGGCCTCAGGAGGGGGGCCTCGCGGCCCCCTCTAAAATTTAAAATGAAGGCTGGCCAGGCCCCGGGGGATGGGGTCCCCGGGGCCAGAAGTGGCCTAGGGAAGGGGGCCACGCAGCCCCAGTCCCGTAATTAAAAACAAAAAACGAGGCCATGCCCCGGGGATGGGGTCCCCGGGGCCAAGATCGGCCTCGGGAAGGGGGCTGCGCGGCCTCCTTCACGTTTTTTTTTTTTTAAAGGTTCAGGCCCTGGGGGATGGGATCCCCAGGGCCCTCAAAATATTAAGAGTAGGGGGGCCACACAGCCCCCCTTCTAACAAAAAAAAGAAAAGCTGCCCCCTCCCTGTACCACTCTGCAAATGCACCTCCTGGCACGTTCTAAGTTGGGGATTAAGTCCCTTGAATCCTGAGGGTCCCTGGGGGCCAATCTAGCCTACCAGGTACCTCCGGCAAGCCCCACTCAGTGGGATTGCTGAGAGGTGGTCCGAGGCCACGCCCCTTTTTACACCACTCTACAAATGCGCCTCTTGGCACACTGCTGGTGGGGCGATGAGGTCCTCTTGTGTCCTGAGGACCTCAGGACTAAAGTGGACTTCATCCCCTGGGCAGCAGTGCACCAGGAGGCACGTTCGCAGAGTGGTGTAAAAAGGGGGCGTGGCCTCAGACCACTCTCAGCAATCCAGCTGTGTGGGGCTTACTGGAGGTACCTGGTGGGCTAGTTGGCCCCCAGGGACCCTCAGGAATGAAGGGGACTTAATCCCCCAACTTGCAACGCGCCAGGGGGTGCATTTGCAGAGTGGTGCAGGGAGGGGGCGGGGCCTCCGGCGATATGCCAGCTTTTTTTAAATTTTGGTTTTTGGAAGGGGTCTGTGTGGCCCCCCCTTCCCTTTATTATTTTTGAGCCCTGGGACCCCATCCCCAGGGACTGAGCATTTTTTGTTGTTTTTTAGTTAAAAAAAAAAACAGGAGGGGGGGCCGCGCGGCCCCCCTCCCATGGCCGATTTTGGCCCCGGAGACCCCATCCCCCGGGGCATGGCCACATATTTAATCTTTTTTTTTCCAAAAAAGTTAAGGAGGGGGTTTGCGTGGCCCCCCTCCTGAGGCCATTAGTGGCCCCGGGGACCCCATCCCCCGGGGCTGTGCCTCGATCTTTTTTTTTTAAATGTAATGTTAAATTAGGGAGGGGGGCCGCGTGGCCCCCCTTCCCTGGGCCACTTCTGGCCCCGGGACCCCATCCCCCGGGGCCCAGCCTCAGCGTTGGGGACCGTGGGGGGAGCCCCCCCACGGTCCCTGCCGGCTCCCCCGCCTCCTGCGGGAGCCGCCATTGCTTTTGGGCAAGGGGAGCTGCTAACATTCAGCTCCCCTTGCCCAAACGTAATTCTGCTTTGCTTCTTGGAAGCAAGAGCAGGTTTCCTGCTCTTGCTTCCAAGAAGCAAAGCAGTGTTTGCTATGGCAGGGCGGGAGCCGTACTCCCGCCCTGCCATAGCAAACGGCAATGTCCCGAGGTGGGCACCCCGGCACATTGCAGGAGCCGGCCCTGGGTGGTGGCGGTCCCCAGGGCCAAGGAGTAATCCAGGAGGGGGGCCACGCAGCCCCCCTGCCAACGTATGTAAAGCCCCGGGGAGGTGGTGGTCCCCTGGGCCCGGGGGTCCGCAACAGACCCCCGTATTTAAATAATTAGTGCCCCGGGAGGTGGTGGTCCCCGGGGCAGTGTGGGTGGGGCAGGAGCCACCCCCCACACTTCATAATTTTAATTTAAGCCCCGGGGAGGTGGCAGTCCCCAGGGCTTGGGGGGGCCCGCGAGGACCCTTGCATATCAAGAACAATGTCCCGGGGAGGTGGCGGTCCCCGGGGCAGCGTGGGGGGAGGCAGGAGCCCCCCACATGCATTTTTTTTAGAAGCCCCAGGGAGGTGGCGGTCCCCGGGACTGCGAGGTGGCCGCGTGCCCCCACATATAATTAGCATAGCAGCCCGTGGGCCCCCACTACATATCTACTCATTGCCCCCGGGACCTGGCCCACCCGGGGGCTTATAGAAAACGAAGCGCGGGAGTCCGCGCTTCATTTTTTTTTTATCTTCTTAAAAACAAATTGCTTTTTGTGGTTCTGGGGGTCCTTGTGGGACCCCTGAGCAGGCCTAGGGGATCAGGGTGTTTCTACCCTGCCCCCTTTTCTTGTTTTTCATCTTTTTTTTTACTGTTTTCTTGTGACTCGATTACCGAGTCACAAGATGGCTGCCAACACGTCCTGGTTTGGAGTGTTGGCAGTCAATCAGAATGAAGATCGTGCTCGGGAATCCTCCTCGGTGCCCAGATATCGATATGTTTTTTTTTTTTTATTTCTCAGCACCTACTGAACGGATTTACACCATTTAAAAAAAAGCACGCTTTCTGGACCAAGACCTACCTATTTGCCAAATTTGGTGTAATTCCGTTCAGCAGTTCGGGCTGTAGCTTTGTCTAAAGTTCCTATGGACATTAACATGCGGAAAACGCGTTTTGGGACCCCCCTTTTTTCTCGGGCCCCGCATCATGAATCACCCTGAAACTTTCAAAACAGGAGCTGATCTGAGTGAACCATTAGTTTTGAAAATTTCGCAAAGAGTCATCAAACGGCGCCAAAGATATTGGCAAAAGAAAAATTGCTTTTTGAATAGAAACAAGATCCTAATTATAACTACCTACTGGCGACCGCCAGTAGGTTATATATATACACAAAATAATAATGTTAGCTATGGTTCAGTGAATATACACCTGAAAAAAACACTGAAATTCGCAGTCATAGTATGCAATGCACCATACACACCATAACCAGGGCCACTGGAACTATGTGATTGTGTTACAGTGGCGTTTTTTCACATAATTATATATTTTCCACATCTGCCACATTATATCTTCTGCTGCATAATCTTCAGATTTTAACTAAATCGCAAACTTGGTAGGTTTCTGCCCACGGTTGCTGCCTGCACACCTGGCTGGGGTGGAACTCTGTCCCCAGCATACAGCGGGTCCAGAGAGGGCGGAGGCAGCTTTCATCACACTAAAAGCGCACCCTGTAGCCTGCAGCGCAGGAAGCCAACTTGGCGGGTTTCTAACCACGGTTGCTACCTGGCTGCGGTGGGACTCGGTTCCCCAGCATACAGCGAGCCCTGAGGGGGCGGAGACATCTCTCATCTTGCTAAAAGTGCACCCTGTAGCATACAGCGCAGGAAGCGCGTGGGATGCACCCTGGTGCATGTCCGGGTGAAGACCAGGCCAAGCCGGGCTCGTCTTAGCCCATCGTAGACCGTTAGAGGCCGGGCCTATTCTCTTGGTTCTGCTTTTACCGCTCTACGATTGGTTGTTCAGCCGTTCCTCCTGGAGACATTGGTGACACATGTAAGTTAACAATTTTACTCCAGCGTTTTACCATCTAGAGTATTGTGTATTTCAAAAAGTCATGGGGAAAAGGAAGGCAAATCTTGTGAACAGTTCAGATACACAACATTTACACCCACGCGCTACTATTGACAGCTTTCCTTTCTGGTGAGGGCAGTGAACCTTGTGTCAAATGAAATAAGATTAGCAGAGCGGCGTCTCTCACTAACTGAAAAAGTCCTATTTATCGCAATCACCGCTAACTATCATGCATGTGTGAAATGCAACAACCAGCCCTGAAATAGTTGTTGCTTCTACCAACAGTGCGAGTGCTTTAAATGGGATTGAAGTGCCCTTCATAGGGGTTTTGGGCACGCCCAGGGCTTTAAGTGGGCCGGGTCTCACCGGTGCTGAGCACTGGCAGTTTTTTAAAGGGGGACGCGAAACGGGTCTCTATCGGGCTCTGTTTTGTGCCCTGGCACAGGAGGTCCGTTTTTTTCCGGACTGCAGTGACAGCAGGCACATCGATGTGCGCATGCTCACACTGCTCACTTCTCACTAGTGGAGAAGTTACGGCATGACGTCATGCCGGGTGAGCGTTGTAGGGAAAGGGAAATCCTTTAAAGTGAGTCATTTTCTCTCTGGATTTCCCTTCTCTTTTTGAAACTCAGGAGCAGCAACATTGTGGTTGTGTCACCAGGTCTTTAAGTGGAAGCTTTTTCAATATTATATACAAGCCATAGTTGCTGCTTATTCATCTTTTGCAACTAACACCATTGACAAAGCCAATAGTCATGACTTGTTGTAGGTATGATGTTAGTTGTTGTATCATATATCTGGATGCAATGACAGAAACAGCAAAATAAAAGTTGGGCGGCACACTGTGCTAAGCATAGATTTTTGGCTTACGTGTTTTTAAGCCATTCCCTTAATTACATTGGCCACGCCCCTTTGAGAGACCCCCTAGTTGTTTAATCCCACTTAAAGCCCTGGGCACTCCGGTCTCGGATTTACTGGAGACTCATGATGTAACTTATGACTCTGCTACAGCCTCAAATCATCCGAATTCATGGCCTTTATCTAAGCGCAGGAAAAAAGCAACCAAACAGAAGATGAATACTATTAAGCAGGCTCCAGAAGCACACAGGAATCTCAATCTAGCCCCTGCTCCACCTTCAACTGTTGACCCCTGGGACGCTCTAAATATTCATATTATTGATCTCCTTGAGGCCAAATTGTTCCCTATTTATGATCGCCTCATTTTCTATTGAAGCTAACATAAATCAAATAGTCAAACTTGTAGAAGGGGGCTTTAGTAGCCCAGGTCAGGACCAACATCAAAACATTAGTGACGTTACCCCCCCCCCCCCGACAGACCCCTGTAACCTTAGCCTCGCAAACATCTAACTCTGCTACACGACCACCCATCATTACCAGGGGAATGAGTAATACAGATGTATCTATCAATCACATTATGGCTGATAACCGTAACACAGCTACCACCTCAGCCGCATCCACGCACCCTTTGCCCCAAAACGACAGGCCCCCAACCCCTTGAATGTCATTCTGAGGGTCGGGTGGGAATAGTACCTCAAACCAAGTGCATTTACCTGTGATAAATCTTCCTCCAGCTTCCTGCCCATATGTTATGATTCTGGAAAACGTACCCCAGTTGTCCATAGTTTGTGTAGAATCACAATGGTCTCTCAGGAATAAGGTTTTGTTTTGGCTAAAGAGCTCTTTCAATTCACAGTGAGACCCAAGTAAAGAAATCATACTGGTACAAAGAGTTAGTAGCATTGGACCGCTAGAAGTAAACTATTTAGGAGACACTGTCAGTGTGTGTAATCCAAAGGTTGCTGGAGGCATTTTGGCCCAAGCGAGAGATAGTAGGATGAAACCCAGTTCCATGAATCTTCTGCCACTATGTTATTTTTACAGGCACTTACAACCAGTTGACCGAAGGATTATAGATTCAGGAGCACTAGTCATCCCTGTAACATATTTGGATCAAACTATGCCTTACCACTGAATAACAGGTTTATGCCCCTGACTAACATGGAGGACAACGATTGACTCCTTACAGGAAAGAAAATCCAGGAATCGCATCCATCTGCCCCAGGGACAAATACACCTGAGCCAAAAACACATTTATTACGACAGCCTGGAACACACATTGTTTTGCCAAGTAACAGTGGGGGCACCCAAGGCATATCCTTCTTATCTTGGAATGTGGACTGGTTGTCTTTTGTTGAGAGATTTGATTTGATTTGTTGACAGGAATGTCTCCTTTTACACTGTAGTCATCAATATGGACAAGTCTTATTGCACAGCCGCAAATCCATCCATTGCTGGAAGAGGGAAAGGGGGTCTTGGCACCTTTGTGGCATGTTCTTTCAGAAATTTGGAAGCTAAAGTTTTAGCTTCTAGGTCATGCTACCAAATTTTACATCTCCACTCACCAAAGCAGTTTAATATTCTTTTAATTAATTATTATTTCCATTTTTTCTTAGCTCAGCCATAGGTGTCATTGATGCACCGGGGGAATTAGTCACTGAATTTGCAAATAAAGGGCAGACCCACACCTCAATTATATGGGTGGGGGATTTTAATATTTCCAAATGTCGATCAGATGGGGAACGTATATGTGGAGTTGTTAACGCCCAAGGCGAGGACACAGGTCAATGTGTTCACTAAAATTACGGGGAATCCCGAAACCAGTTAATTTTATCCCACAATTTAAACTTCTCATCTGGTTTTCAGGAACATGGGAAAGGAAACATACCCACATTTACAGGTAGGGGAAGAGCAGCGGTATGGTTTTTGTCCTGCTATCTGGGGACATAGAGCAGCATCTAGTGGGGTATGAGGTGTGCCCACTCCCATACAGTCACCATAATCCTGTCCTTTTAAATTTAAAATATTTCCTCCAAGGTACCCCACCTAACAAGACCATGCCTCAAGTTAAATATTCAGCAAATAAGGGGGTCCATTAAAGGTTGGCCTCTCTTGACATGAATTTTTTTTTTAAGGACTTGATCACTACATGATGAGATTTAGGCCTGCCTTTCTGCAGTAGAGGACTTTGAGAAAATCTTGGATAGTTCTCTGGGGATTAGTAGAGCAGTCTCTGGTGGGCTTACCTTTAAAAAACCACCTAAAGAGCATAGCGACCACTCATGGTTTAGCCCCGAGTGAACTGCTGCACTCAAAGTGCTAAAGGTAGCCACAAATGCCATATCTTGTAATGTTTTGGAAATCAGAGAAGCCAGATTTAAGAATAAGCATGCATTACAGCAAAGGAAAAAATTAATCAGAACGCATGCTTGGGAAGACCTAAATAGAGCAGCACAGCTGAATGACTGTAAACTTTTTTGGGATGTGGTCAACCGCCCTACTTTTCAGGATAGTTCGTCCACAGAGATAGATTGCCACATCCTTGAGCAAGACTGGGTTAACCATTACTCTTTAGTTTTTAACCCAGATAAAGTAGAGAGAAAGGACATCCAGGACAATAGTTTGGGTTTTTATTTTGTAAGCAATGACTGGATAGCTGACCTTGTAGACATACATAGTGAAGTTATTATGACCACCTCAAATGGGAAGGCCCCAGGCCCTGATGGGGTACCAATTGACTTGCTTAAATGGAACATTGTGTTTGGGCCCCATTGGTTACTAATGTGCTGAGGGCAGCAGTGAAAGGGGGCCCAATTGATTCATGGGCAGATTCCATAATAGTACCCATTTTAAAAAGGGCATTATTAAAAAGGGCAATAAGAATCTACCCTCATGTTATCGCCCAGTATCATTAATAGATTCAACAGTAAACATTTCAGACTGCGTCCGTTTAATGAACGACACTGGAAACCTGGGCAGAGACCAGTTCCTTTTTTTCTCCAGTCCAATTTGGCTTTCGGCCAGGACTAGGGGCTGTAGAATAAACCCTCAGTCTCACACTTATTGTGAGTAAATATGTCAAGGCCAGAAGAGGGACCATGCATATGTCCTTTATGGACCTCTCCTGCGCCTTTGACCTTGTAGACAGGGTATTGTTGTGGGACCTGATGAAACAGGCAGAAATGCCGCCTCCCCGTCCCCCCTTCCCCCCCTTGATCTTATTAAGCGTTTGCACTGGGACACCACAACTAGAGTGTGATATACAGAGACTGGGGATTGCACAGCACCGATAAAGGCTGTAAGAGGGGTTAGGCAAGGCTGTATTTTAGCCCCCTTCCTCTTCTTTATGAGTCCTTTGGATTCAGCACTGAAATCATGCAGTAAAGATGTTCGTAGAATGTGTTCTCATGTAGTCCCTGTATTGCTGTACGCAGCCGATGCAGTTCTTCTAGCTAATGGCCTCAGATGCTTTTAAATGGTTTTAACAATTTTATGCTCAGTCTCAGACTCAAGGTGAACCAGCAAAAGTCTTTTATTTTGTCCGGTGGCCCCAAAAATATTAAATCCAAAACATTTTTTATAGAAGGGAGACTTATGGAGAAAGTGCTTACTTTGAATTATTTAGGTATTCTATTGGATACCAATGGGATTTGGGAAAGCTAATAATTCAAAGAGCGCAGAAAAAGGGGCGACTGGTGACACAATATTTAGATTTGCCAAAAGGCTGGGTCAAAAGCCGATCCGGAACATGCTTCAGCTATATAAGAGCAAATATTTATCAGTGGGCACTTATGGGGCTGGCGTTTGGGGCCACGCTTACCCAGGGAAACTTCAGGTCGCCAAAAACTGTTTTTTGTGCAGATTACTAGCCGTCCCAAAATCCACTGCGAGCCTCATTGCACACATGGAATTGAGTTTAGGTTTTATTGAAGATAAAGCTAGCATGGTCCCGCTTCTTTTATGGCTAAATATATGGAATACCCCTAAGGCCCAATTTTTACAACAGGTGATAACTGACTGTATAAATCTAGAGAACATGACTGCCATCCCATGGCTGATTTATGTTAAAAACACCTTCTGCAGCCTAGGCCTCAGCTACCTCTTTGACTACCCTGGAAACATTGGCTGTAGATCTAAAGAGATAGTTATAGGGACATCCAGATCACTTAGAGAGGAAACGAGACTTGAGAAATTACAGGATATGTCACCTGTTATTAAATATATGCAAATTTCCATGGAATGCACCTGGTATGGTTCTCTCCCATGTTGTCCATGGGATACGGTCACTGTACAATCTACTGTGCACTTTATCCTGTTTTGCATTTTGTATGAATCTCTTAGACTACGTTTTTTGCATCCAATTCTTTTGAAAAAGCACATTGTATCTCTTAGGGAGGAGCTAATTTATTTGTAAGATTTATCTTCTGTTGAAATTTGTACAGCTGTCCTTAACTATATTGTTACTGCAATCAAATTAAGACGAAACTATGCACTTTAACCTCTGGGTAGACAATAACTATTCATTCAAGTATTACTTTCGCTAGTTAATTGCAGTAATTTTAAAAGTTTTTATGCATTTTTAATCTTATTGAATTGGTTCATGGTGATGATGGTTTGTTTTTAAAGGAATTTTGACATAACATTCATTTTATATATTTTTGTTTTATTGCAATAACTACATAAACGCAGAATGGTTTTATTTTGTGCTTTTATGGTCATATGTATTGGCTGAATAAAGATATTCTGACTGAAAACTAAAAGAATTGTTTCTATCTCAAACAGTTCAAAAGTTGCTAAAAATGTCGTGACACATGTTGCAGCGCAGTAGAAGGCCATTTACAAAGGTTGACTGCTCACCTTTCTGTTCCTTATTGCTATATGTCGGTGCTAAACTGGTACTATTGAGGTGCAACCATTGTCCAGACAGTGTTAACAAGTGTAACAAGCATTCGCAATGCAATAGGTCTCGCATTTGCGAGAGTTTGAGCTATTGGCATTGTAAATGACAATGCTTTTTTATGTTTTAAAAACCAACACATAAATAAAAGGCATTGTCATTTACGATGCCAAAAGCTCAAACACCTATTGCATTACAAATGCTTGTTGTATATGGCTTTTGAGCACTTAAATTGATTTTATATACAGAAAATAAATGTTAATGTGTGGACAGAGGTCCAAAAGTGGCGAGTGATAGATTTTAATATTGTATGCATGCTCAGATGCAAACATGAATAAATGTACACATAAAAATGTTGCCTATAAAAGTACGCATATGTACCGTTTATTGTATACGTCTATTTCTGAAGCTGCCTTGGTGGAGATAAGGTCCCTTCTCTGAGCACTGGCAGGCCATTCATGTAGTTCCCCATCAGTAGTTCCCTAGCTGGCTTGTAACAAGCATTTACAATGCAATAGGTCTCGCATTTATGTGAGTTTGAGCTATTGGCATTGTAAATGGCAATGCCTTTTATTTATGTTTCAAAAACCAAAACATAAATAAAAGGCATTGCCATTTACAATGCCAATAGATCAAATTCGCGTAAATATGAGACCTATTGCATTGCAGATGCTTTTTTTTTTTATGTTGGCTTTTTTTTATTTGGATTTTGCTAATATTCGAACTTCATATGCATACACCACTATTTTGTTTAACCTATAGATCACCTCCGAAGTGCAGTGGCCCTTTTTAAGCCCTGTTTTGGGTTTAAAACTGAGGTGCAGCCACTATCCATGGGTGTAATCATTAATATGCCCAGGGAGGGTAAGAAGAAGCAGCTGACAGCGAAATTATACTTGCTTCATCAATTAAAGTGTTCCCTTACCGATATGTATGCTAGTTCCTTCCCCTCGCTTGCTCGCTTCTACCTCGCGCTCCGAGTAGCCTTATCTTGTCGCGTCTGGTAATTGGAAAACTTAAATGGCTACAAACAGACTGACATGTTGAGCGTTTTTTTCTTTCCTTTTCTCTCTATTTTTTTTACAAATTCTGCGGCCGGCATATTGATGCAATAAAATGGCTCGTTTAACTGGGTTTCCCTGCGGCTTTTTTTTTTTCCAAACGATAAAAACCGAAACTTAAATATATAATGTCTTTGCGGCGCGTGGCTTTGCGCTCTTGATGTTTTAGTTGTGTACAGACAAGCAATGGTTGAATACATTGGTAATGCTCCTAAATATCGCGAGGTGGTAAGATGGTGTTTTTACCCAACGCTTACTTGTAAGTGGTCCATAAAGCCCCATGACTCTATGGCACCATCATCACCAGTATACTGTGTGTCATCTTAAGGATTTTTGGGGGCCTCGGCTAAGCATATTTCAGCTGGTTTTGAGTGACCCTGTTAATGTTTAACTTATAATGGTGGGAAATGGGTAGTAAAATGAACAAGAGAAGCAATGCAGCCCTCAATCACAGCACTCATCGCAGCCCAATATCCAATCAGAAAGCTGGTTATATAGTTTGTCTCCTGGCGGGGTTCCCATCACTGCCACGGTGAACTACAACTCCCAGAATCCCTGCTCATCATGTGACGAGCAAGCCGGGTCCATGTGACCGGCACAACGGGGCTGTTCCTTGCCCATAAGGAAACACTGGGTTCCTTCCGATAAAACCACACCCGCACCCCCACTTGCATCAACCGGTACCTGTGTGCGGCAGGTCCTCCGGGCCAGCTGCACCCCCAGCAGTAGAAGCAGTGGTTTGGTTGGGGAGCTCAATAGTCAACGGCCTGCCCCACAACCCCCTATAGTCGCGAGCAGGAAGTGCGAGAGCGCGCGCAGCAGCAGCACCAGGCAGCGCTCCAGGCTGTGAAAGGAAAACTTAGCAAAAGTAAACTACACAAAATAACACTTTGCCGTTTGGCCGGCGTTTTGCTGTAAAAATAAAAATGCAAAAGAAACAATTGATGGACGGAATGCTGGACAATGCAAACATTCACCCCCAGTCACAAGGATCTGGGTTAAATCCATCATTCTTTTGCTCACCACACCACCCCAGTTTGGACCCAGCCATATGCAAATCAGTCTTGACCCTGTTCCTTGTGGGAACAGTCCAGCCCGAACTGCCAAGCCAGGTCCTCCCTGGACCGGAAACAAGCATCCTGGGACCGGTTTCAGGGCATCACCCTTCTTCAGCCAGGCTAGCTTGAATCCAGTGGTGTAGTGAGCACGGGACCCACGTCTGGGCATACCCTTCCCACTTAGGGCGACAAATGCAAAAGAAACAATTGATGGACGGAATGCTGGACAATGCAAACATTCACCCCCAGTCACAAGGATCTGGGTTAAATCCATCATTCTTTTGCTCACCACACCACCCCAGTTTGGACCCAGCCATATGCAAATCAGTCTTGACCCTGTTCCTTGTGGGAACAGTCCAGCCCGAACTGCCAAGCCAGGTCCTCCCTGGACCGGAAACAAGCATCCTGGGACCGGTTTCAGGGCATCACCCTTCTTCAGCCAGGCTAGCTTGAATCCAGTGGTGTAGTGAGCACGGGACCCACGTCTGGGCATACCCTTCCCACTTAGGGCGACAAATGCAAAAGAAACAATTGATGGACGGAATGCTGGACAATGCAAACATTCACCCCCAGTCACAAGGATCTGGGTTAAATCCATCATTCTTTTGCTCACCACACCACCCCAGTTTGGACCCAGCCATATGCAAATCAGTCTTGACCCTGTTCCTTGTGGGAACAGTCCAGCCCGAACTGCCAAGCCAGGTCCTCCCTGGACCGGAAACAAGCATCCTGGGACCGGTTTCAGGGCATCACCCTTCTTCAGCCAGGCTAGCTTGAATCCAGTGGTGTAGTGAGCACGGGACCCACGTCTGGGCATACCCTTCCCACTTAGGGCGACAAATGCAAAAGAAACAATTGATGGACGGAATGCTGGACAATGCAAACATTCACCCCAAAAGCATTCCGTCCATCAATTGTTTCTTTTGTAAAAATAAAAATGACAAATGCCAACATTTTGAACTAAATGTCGGGCACTGCGATGCCCGCTGCAGCCGAGTAGCTGCAGACCGGTTGAGGTAGATAGATGGTTCTAGCACTGAAGCTGCAAGTTAAAGCTAAAGCCCGGCAGAAGTATAAAAAACAAGTAGTCCCCAACAGGAACACACAAAAACTACAGTGTAAGGAAACTGTAGTTGGCCAGTGCTCCTCAACTAAAAAACCGGAAGTGAGGTATCGGGAGCCCACCTGTAAGGAGCCAGTAAATGTAAGCGATGGAGGACTGAACCAACTGAAGTACAAGGCTGCAGAAGGTGGGATTATACTCTGCGTGGAGTAATTTCAGCAGGTCTTGCATACAGCGCATGCGCGCTGATGCTGGACCTAAAAAACTAATGAGACTGCTCTCTGGTATTTGCCTAAAGTCTGTCCTGAGCTTCAAGTTACCAGCTTCCATTGACAGGATTATTTATTCCGATGGGTTGTTTGCATTAAAAGGTGAAACGACTGTCAGAGATGAAGACCAAACATATTCCCCACGCTGCAGAGATTTACTGTGGATTAAACTTTGTACCATTTTGTCTGATGAAAAGAAAAGATAATAGGAGACATCGGGATGAATAGAAGGACAGAGGCAATGCAGTGCAGCTCGGGGTTAATCCGCGCCCAACACTGAACACAATGGAGTTAATGTGCCCAAAAGAGGCTTTAGGCTGAATTCTGGGACAAAACGTTCAACTCCATGAGCCAGTAAAGCGAATGACAGTATTTACAAGTGAGATTTGTGTTGTCGGAAGCAGTGGGGCAGAGTTTGCCTCCACGATTTCACTTTTGTTCTACTCTCTGAAAGGATTGCTCAGGTTAAACTATTTGCACGGTTCTCTTCTGTTGAAGGTGAAAATAAAGAAGCAGTATAACAACTAGAAACGGCCTCTGCCTTCCCGGGTGCAGTGCACAAACAGAAGGCTCTGGGCTGCTGCCGGGGCGGGCAGGGACGGCGTTTAGAAAGCAGTGAGTGTTTACCAGTGCGGGTAGAGTTAATTCAGGCATCCCCCATAAACACAGTCGAGAAAGGGTCAGTGAGAGAAGGCAGGAGGCCGAAGAGGGCGCACGGGAAACACCAGAGTTTACATGTGAAAGGAAAAACTGAGAATAAAGCAGCCGACAATAATGATGAAAGCGCGGCACCCGTGCATATTTAGGATATGTGCATGGCGGCCCATGAAACGGGCGCCATGGTGATAGATTAAAAAAGAAAAACATGAAACCAGGTGATAAAATATCCCTAGGACAAAACAAAGTAAGTAGTCCCTAAACGAAAGAGTTAAACACTTTACTGCGTAACAAAACCGTAGTTGGTCGGTGCTGCATCCTATACAACAGAAGTGATGTTTCGGAAGAGCCAACCAATAAAGAGCCAGAAAAGAAGAGCAACAGAGGAGTTACCCAATGGCAAGCAGCAGGCGGGATTACCTTCCGTATATTACTTACCCCAGATCTTGCAGACAGCGCATGCGCTGCCTAGGCTCGACCTAAAAATGACAAAATAATGAAGCAATACAATCACAATCACAATATCTGCAGCTGTATGCCGCATAATTTGTCTTTTCTTGACACGTAATTTACTCAAACCTGCTGCATAATTTGGCCCTCCCCTCCACATAATTCCAGTGGCCCTCACCATAACTCATGCCACCCTCCATGTTTGCTCTTGGTAGACATCTTTTTTTTCAAAGTCATTGGCAAGGATGTGTATTGAGCATGGCTGTCTTGGGTGTTGTGGTGTGCATTGTACACATATGGGGCTGTACAAGGTCAATGATCAGTAATTGTGCAAAACCTTCTGCGATCATCCAACCTTCACTATTCACGTCCTACTCCCATGAACTGCAGAGGTTGGCAACAGGGTCTGGTCTTTTTACAGGCCCTGAGGTGAACCCAGCAGAGGCAGCAAAGCCATGTTGTGCACAGTCTTCAGTCATGGGCAGCAGATTGGGCCTCAACCAGGTGATGGGGGCTCACCCCCCTGGTGCTTAGCCTGCTGTGGGTTGCTGCCCTGTGACCAACATCTGCTGTGCACAGCGGGCAGGCCCTGACCAATCAGCAGTGGGCAACAACATCCCCCACAGCACATGGCCTTTGGCCATGTGCATCAGGGTTTGGCATAGATGATAATTGAGTCAAATTCTTCTTTTGAAGCTTTTTCTTGAGTAGTTTTAAGAAGTATCTTTTTTGTGTGGTTTTAAATTGTTTTTGATTTTTTTATGTATTTTTGAAACGTTTTGCAGCAAATGGCTTCCTATAAACTTTTTTGCTGCTTTGTCTTTATTGATGAAATTTGTTTTAGTGTTCTTCCACCACCTCATGAAATTCTTCTACCCACTTCTGCCCACTCCAAATGTTAATTTTGCCCTCCATGCAGTAAAGTACAGGCATGGAATAGTTTCATCCACTTCATGATGCACTACTTCCAACATATTCAGGGGTGTGTCTGAGTCCTTGCATCGTGTTTCTTTTCTCTTTTGCAGGAATCTTTATACTCCTTGTCATGCTTTGACTTCAGGTGTTGATGCATTGCAGATGTTCCAAAGGAGTAGGGACATCTCTGCCCACACTAGACTTTCAGCCACATAACTTGCTGGTGACCTAGTGTGCATTCAGCTCCTTTTACCCTTGTGCATGTGTGAACACTCTTCCCAAGGCATTGTACTTCTTCTTCCATCTCTAATGCAACAGAGGATGGTCCAGGAATCTCTCTTTCAACTCACCCAGCCAATGCTCTTCCACTGGAACTGTGAGCAACAGTTTCACCTATTCTCACAAAATGGCAGGTGTGCCTCCTTTTACCAAGGAAAATACACTTTTTTATGTGGTGTAAGGATACCCGACAGCTCAAGCAATGAGAACCTCAGAATGTCCTTTCAAGTGTAAAATAGGCTTGACCAGAAATCCACAGCACAGAACTCTTGCCCTTGCTGCTTGGCATGCTCTTGGTCTCACGATAGGGATCGCTGACTCTCCGCCTAAAAAATGTGACTTAACTATTATCGCACCCCAAAAACGGACTCTCACGGCAGCCACCACCTAACTTCACATTTTTATTAATTCAATTGTTAGTTTTTAAAAATGTTAAATGGTCCCAAAATACATTGTTCGTCCGCAGACTGTTTTCAAGACTGTAGACTCACTGCATCCAAATGGTGGTCATACTCCGAGCCTCAATGTTGGGTTCACTTTGGGAGTCGTGGTTTTGCTATGATTGAGACTGATGACTTGATACATTCAAAAACTCACCCATAGTCCGTGGTCCCTGTGCTACAACCATGGACTATGGATTGTGAAGACAGTGGGCCTTGCACCTGTTGGGATTCAGGAACCTCAATCATGGTTTGTGGACCCTATGTCAAAAACAACTTTGGAATGAGGAGACCTTGGTGTTTCTCCCACTTAGACAGAGGAATCAGGGACTGCTTACCCTGGCCCATCATGTGCCATTTTGTTTTTAATTTTCAGGATGCGGGGGCTGTACCCTATGTCATGTAATGTTGGTTGCAAACGAAAATGTTCTCTTGAAGCCAGCCAATAAGAGCCTTTAGGTCTGTTGACCCAGTATTGGGATTGCAAACCTGAACTGGAGGACAGGAGCAAAAAGCTTTCTCATCTAATGGGAGGACCCTTTCAACCCCACTCAATACCTTTTTAGAATGCAACCCACAAAAGCATGCTGATTTAAAAACAAATCTTTTTTTACTCTGCCCCCTTAACTGTTGCTCAAGCATGAAACCTCATGAAAAATGGTATGCCGGACCTTAGCTGCATGAATTGCCAAATGTTGTGCTGATCCACCATAGTGTCCAAAGATACAACCAAATCAAAAAATGCAAACACATTGTTGTGTTGCCCCCAAATTAATGGGGTCATCCTCAGCAGAGCCCCCCCTAAAAAAAAGTAAGAAGACTGGCAAGTGTGTCTCACTCCTTCCTTATGGAGTTCTGCTCATTTTGGAGAGAGCGTTAGGAGTGAGATGAAACCTGTCATGGAATCTCTGATTTGCATATAGAGCCCCACCCCATTCCCCAAAAACAGCATGCAACACAGTTGTATTTTACACTTTATTATTGTTTGTTATACAGAATTCATCTAACAAATAATTTGTATAATAATAACTGTAGATAGTATAAATATCTCAGCAATTATGATACACATTAAGGCAATGGTTAGATAAGCCGCAATCATACTTCCTCAAACATCCCTACCCAATTAGTCTAAAACTATACCTAAATTGTAACTATTAATCTAACAGTAGGATTAGTCCATCATAATAAGCCAATTCATGCAAAACCTCCCCTTGTGCCTTACTATATCATCAGGCCTGAAGTAGTGACATCATATTTCAGCATCCCTCCAGCAACGGGTGAGTATAACCCAGCCCATGTACCGGTATCTTATATCCCTTTTTTTATAAATGGTATTCTATGGTGCAAGGAGGAGTCGTCTCATGCTTGGCTACCACAATATGTCTTGTTTTAGACATAAGAAGCACAAGGAAGCTTATTTTTACTTTTCCCTCCTTCCTATGAGGCAGAACTTGCAAATCTGGAAGTCACTGATTTTGAAAGTCTCTGAAATTATATTTGTAAATTTATATCTCATCTTGAGAAATGACATGTACTTTTACTGGAAATGTGCATAGCTTCCTCCCAAATATGTGCATAGTCTCCTGAGAAATCTCCACCAATCTATGATCAGCTATAACTAAAACTATTCAGTGGCACCATTTGACATCTCCCACCAAGATCATCCCCTTAATGCACCCATGACTGGTTGCAGTTTTACATGGGAATTGTGTCACCAAAAACAACCACTTGAGCTATGAAATAATGTATTCCTTGATGGTTATATCAAAGCAGGGCAGAAGGAACATCAAATCCAAAATGTGCTGTATTTTTTCTGAGATGCAGATTACTGCCATATACTTCAATCCATTGTAAAGTGCTAAAACATATACGTCATGGAATTCCCTTCAGACATCCTTGCTTGGGAAAAGACCTTCACCTTGCCTCTCTTTGGCAAATTTTCGGAAGCAGTAATACCGTCGTGTTTGTCAATCTTGACAAGGAAAACTGGCCACTACATTGGCCACCCGGAATATGGGATGTACAAAAACGATTTATGATTACCAACTTTAACTGCATCATAGTCTGTGTGGAGGATTGGACAATTATTACGAATGAGGTTTTGGAAATCATATTATTGAACCAATAATGACATCACTTTTATTATTAGAGCCCTGATGAAGTTCCAGGTGTGGAACGAAACGCGTTGGCTGATGTCCAAATTTTAATTACGAAACTAATAAAGAGATTTTGGATACGTTGGAATTTGCTGACTCTGTCCTGGTGCACCTTCCTTCTTTTTGTAAATGAGCTCTACTTCTATTCTTGAAAACCTTTGCCTCATCCCCCAATTCTGGTTCTCTCCTCCCTCCTAGCACACACAAGCAAGACACACTCATACCAACTGATTGAGAGGCAGCCTCACTGATGAAGGTCCTCACCCTATCCCCTTTTGCCTCCTCCTTCTGGTTCTCCTCTGCACGCCACTTGCAGTAGTGTTTGGTGTTCTTCCTATAGAATCCCAAATTGCTTCAGATAGTATAACTGGTTCTTTCTCTTCTTGTTTGCCTTGGTGTGTGCCCTTCTTAATGTCTGATATTCAGTCAAAATTCCTATACTATCCACATTCACAACCATAAAAATGGCCACCACTTTGTTGCTATTTCTGATGCTTAGATCAGTGACTCTTCGTCACCCAACATAATATATCTTCTTCTCACCTAATTATGATATACTAATATCAGGAACCTGGGCAGAGAGTTTGTGATTGTTATGTCTACTACAATTCAATATCTATCAAGGACATAAACTGCCCATCATACAACTCATTTAAGTAACTTCTATTCCCCCTTACCATCCTCTGGAAAATGTCCCACCATTTTCCCTTCTGACCTTCTTGACCTCACTCAACACAGTTTATCCATCTGTAACCAAATCTTTATTCTTAAATATTTAAAAACTGAGCTGATCACTCTTTCAATCCATAAGGCCAAAAGATGATTGCAGATATGGTAAATGTCACAGTCATGAGGTCACAGACTCAATTGGCTGGTCATCTTTTTGCCCGAACTCCCTTTTAATCACTTCTGTCAGCTTTACTGGACAGACCACTTTTTAGCCAGCTTCTACAATCAAGAGGGATCTGCTGTGGGTCCAAACGTTCCCCAGATCTAGGCCACCCCATCTCATAGTGAAATATGAACAAAGTAGATGTTTGTATCAGATAGCCCTTGAGGTGCCTGATACACATCTTGAATCTTCTACTAACATTCTATTAAACCTGCAATTTATTTTAACATCTGCTCTTGATTATTTAACTCCCAATGCTGCCTTCAAGACTAGTCTACTTTGAAACAACTGTAACAGAAGAGACCAACATTAGAATGAAATCGGAATATAACGGAACTGCCATCTGATTGCAGTTCATGTCATGTACAGTCCAGAGTCTCTGCACAGTCATGTGCTGTGAGTTCTTCCAATCCCAAATCAACAGCACCAAGAATTTGAACAAAGAATAGTTTGGAGTCTATAACCAGAAAGTGATCCTACCAACTCACAGTCTAATCTTCTGACAAATTCAAGAGGTCTTTGAAATAAACTCATTATCTTCTCCAGCAACACAAATGACCCTCCAGGCTGACCATTTCAACCCGGCGCCTCAGTCTAAGGAGCCTGACCTGCCTTCATCTATTAGCGAAACCCCATTTTGTGACTTTTATCACTGTTGGTGAGAAAGGTCTTCTTTAATAAATCTTATATTAATTGGACCTCTACAATAGTTCTCAACTTTGAAGTTTCAGCCCTTGCACCATTCATAGACAGGCTAATCAGCTCCTCTGTCACCACAGTGGCTACTCTTCAAACCATTAAAAAGGCTAGCAATACTTCTACACTAAACACACCCTCTGCCGAGCAAGACAATCTAAGCAATTCCAGACCAATCTGGGGCAGGCTGTATATTTCCAAAGCACTAGAAACTCTTGTTATGGAAATACTGTCCTCTCAATGCAGTTTAATAGATTGTTCAGTGACATTCAGTCAGGCTTCATATCTTTGTGAGGCAGCGACAAAATGCTACTAAATGTTAGACAAGAACTTCTTAAAAAATATGATGAAGGCATTCATTGTTCTATGATTCTGCTAGTCTTCTTGCCTGCATTTGGAACCATCGACCACTAGGTGGTGCTTGACAGACTGGCATACTAGTCTGGTGTAAGCAATACTGCACTGCCATGGATTGCATCTTTCTTTAACAACTGTACTCCTAAAGCTAAACTTGGTCCATTCTTCTCAAGAACTGCCAGCATTTCATGTGGGGTACACCACAGCTTGTCCCTCTCACCAACACTCTCAACACTTGCATGGTACTGTTTACCATCATTTAGATTCCTTCAAGATTGGCTATCCATGTATGCAGATGAAACCCAATTATATGCTAAGTTAGAAAATGACCCCTAAAAGATACCAAAACTCTTTTGGGCATCAATGGATGCAAAAAATAAAACTGTATTTTTTCAGTAGTGGAATATGAAATTCTGCACATGGATTTGTCACCCAGCTCCACTGGCCATACAACTGAGGCACTAGGAGAAATTTGGCAGAATATCTCTGAATGCAAAGGGCTCCCTCCTGTGGAACTCTTATCCTACACTTCTCAAACTAGAAAATAACTTTGAATTGAATGTCCAGAGCACCACCAATTAATGAGTAAACAGTCTGAGGAGTGAATTTCTACTGGTCATCTGTTACCTTTGGTCCTGTGGGCTCCGAGGATCAAGATTTTAACTACTTACTTAAGTGGGATATGCGACTTGTATTCCGGCAGTGACAATTTGTCAGACCCTTGAAAAAGTTGTCGAATACGACGAAACACGTGTCGGCTGTTTTTTATACCATCGATCTCTTGTATTGTTCATTGTTTTGGATCTCGCTGTACGAATTTGGACCTGTTAAATTGACGGACTGTTTACTCATTAATTGGTGGTGCTCTGGACATTCAATTCATATTCTTGGTACATCGGGGAGTTTTTCTCCTATATACCTTACACTATTGGTGTGACAAGGTGTTATTTGTTCCATTGAGCACACTTTACTGTTTGTTTGTTTAACTTACTTCCCGAATACTGTGTATGTGCTAGCATTCTGTATAGGCCACTGTCACCTCCCTTTTTTTCTAGTAGAAAATAACTTTATTTAATTCAGACAGTCTCTAAAAACAGACATATTCAATTTAGCACACTGGTAATCTAATCTCACTATGTCTACTTAATATGTCTATGGCCACTTGACCATTTGTGTCACTGGTCAGACATCTAACACGTCAAACTCTTCTAGCACATTATCAATACATCTTTTCAGATTAGATCAGGACTCATGCCCGCAGATACCATTTCCTTGCTGGCTGATTAACCATCCCTCAACTTTCAAGTTCTAGAACCTATTCTACACATACTAGCTGACCCGCTGGCTGGTTGTAAGCAGTGCTTTACCACCACCCCTTCATGTAATAAATACACTCAGAAAAATAATAGTTTGCCTTTCTGCTAATTTGAAATTAAAAATGATGACTCTTGAAAATTAATTTACTCTAGGTGACTTCAAGAAACACTTCTTGGTTTTTGCCAGCTATTCCTATACTTTTCTCCTACACAGAAAGGAAATAGAGGGCTTGAAGGTGAGAGTATGAGGAGTTATGGCTCATTTATTTTTTATTTATTTTATAGTTTGTGAAGTGCTAAAGAACGCAGTTACATGGTGTAAAACTTCAGTAAACAACAATAGTAAAATGAACAAAAGCAACAAAATGAGGAATTAATAGAAGAGGAAGTTCTTCACTGCCTTTCTAAGGAGATTCTTTACACAAACAGCAGCAAAAGATCATTTGCTTTGTTTTTACTTTCTCAAGCCATTGGGCTAAACCTAAAAATAGTAACAAGAGATATATATCTATTGTGCCAGGAAGAGGGAGTTTTGAAGGGGCTTTACTTACACCTGGGATTGCTTGACGTCTTTATTTGCATTGTGTGGAGATCAACAACGAGTAATCCTCACTGTAGTAATTTTTGTCCCGTGCAATGTAAAAACGGGTTCAGCATTTCACCCGAGTCTGGGTGCAGTGCCGAGAGGAGATGAAAGCATGTTTTATAATAACTATGGAACATATGTGGGCCTTTTGCTAGTATATCAATTAGCTGATAAGTATTTAAGTACTAGAATCTCTTTGGGAGAAATCTGTGCCCTTTTACCTTGAACCTAAAATATCATTACATTGTTTTGCAGCGTTGCAAAACCAAGTTTACAATGATATTTCTACAAAAAATGTCCAAACTTAAAACAAGAGAACACCATCACCCTTTTGTGGTCTTCATTTTTCAAAGCTTGAAAACAATTCACCTTACTCCAAGATATGTATATTCATAAATTGAGGACAATGAAAACAAACACCAGTTTTCATTAATTCTTCACATTTCTAAAACTACAGTATACAATTAAACTCTACCTTTTATTTTATATAGAAAATAAACCTCCGTAATAAGAATGCTCTTAATAGTCAATGACGATTTCTCCATATGAAGAGCATTTCAGGTACTTCATAAGCCCGTCATGAGGGAACACTTTTTCTAGACCTGAATTGCCTGACTGTCAAAAACCGAGCAGTGTTAATAAAAATTATAGTAGATAGATATTGCACCAGCCACGAAATGTCATACCTTTTGACTCACGCATGTTACATTAATTCATATATCAAACATTAGTAAGCCAAGTGACTGAAATCCTATATAGAAAAGAGAAAGTAACTTGTAATCTTCATAAAAGTAAACAACATCTCTATTCATGATGCAGCCTCCTGGTACTTTAGTATCCATTTAAAAAATGAAATTATCATCTTCTTGATTCAACTTCAGTTTAAAATTTCATTGACTTTGAAGCTTTTTAATTGTGCATGAGCCCACAAAAAAGTAAGTGTTCAATGAATTTAAGAACCATTATTGGCCAGAAATCGAAAACAGTATTCACTTTGGTGTTTATGCTCTAAAATGTTCTCCCAGTATAGATCAATTATCATGAACAAATCAGAGTATATATCAATATTTTTGTTGCACCACTGACAAACATTACATTGCATATTATGTTTCTGTTCATTCTCATTAGTCCACCATTAGCTTAGTATATAAAGGTACAAATCACAAGCCCTTGAGTGTCCCTTAGATTTGAGGGAAATGTATATCATTTAATGTGAATTCGTTGTTGTAAAGAACAAATAAGCTATTTCAATCCAAATTTCACTCTGTAAATGACAACAGGTTCATCAGGCTTCTCAAGTTAATAAAATACTGAAAATACTGGTGACTTTTACTGGTGCATTAGTATGTCATATAATAGGAAACTCTTCTGCATGCTAAATCACTTTATATTCGATCCAATTTTGTTAGAACATCATTTGTTTAATTCACATATGAGGTGAAGCACACACCACATTGAACAATAAACATACTTTCATATGTTAACATTTGTGCAGGAAAACCACCAATAGTTGACAAAACTGATTTGCCAGATAAATAGCCCATAGAATTGCAGGCGCTTGGAATCAAATAAAGAGTTGAGATCATAGAACATTTGTTAGACCTGGCATCCTTGGTGTGGTTTCCCCTGACTTTTTGTCCTCTGACCTCCTGTTTTACTGATTTCATTTGTGCTGGCTATAGGACTCTGGGCACTTTACCACCGCAAACCACTGCTCAAGTGCATGTGCTCTGTACTTCTAACATTGGCTTATCAACAATTGGCATATTTAATTTACTTAAAATCCCTAGTAAAGTGCATTACATGTGCCCAGGGCCTGTAAACTAAATGCTACTAGTGGGCCTGCAGCACTGATTGTGCCACCCTCCTTCGCTAGCCCTTTAAACATGCAGGCTATAAGCAGGACCGGGCCGAGGGCTATGGTAGGCAGGCATCAGATCAGGGTGTATGTGCGACCAGTGGCATGAAGGCCTACTGGGACTATCCAGTAAATTTGTACCACTGGTTGCACAGACATCCTGATCGGATGCTGATGCCTGCCTACAGTAGCCCTCGGCATGGTCCTGCTTATGGCCCGCATGTCTACAGACAGTAGTTCATACTGAACTGTGGAATCTCAGTAGGCAATTCTGCCACTGACCCTAAGGCTCCCTGGTTGCCCTTACATTGTGTCTTCCCATTCGGGAGTACCTTGTTGTTTCGGATTAATTCCCGGTTGACCCAACAGATACTAGGTACTCACACACCTCATCCTGATGATGACCCCACGTCAATAAGGGTCGAGACGCCATCGACTATTGATATACCGACTCCTTTTTACTATATAAAAATAACTATAGGAGTCAAACGTCTTACTGTTTTGTGTTGATGCATGTTTTTACTTTTTCACTTATCACTCTATGTTCTTTTCACTCAATTGTGAGCCGGGGGTCGTAACATACACTATCGTAGATCTTTGATTTGCTCCATGAGCATGCAATGAATAAATTAATTGCATTATAAGCATTGTTTCTTGGCCTGATTCTATATTGACCCTGATGCACTAGTAACTGTCTTGTCTTGAATTTACTTAGACCTGTTGTTGTTCCTTTTTGCCCATTATTGACCTTCAGTGAACCCCCATTGTTTACAATACGGTTTATCACCCCAGGTTCTCAAAAAGTGTGGGTTTACCTTGTTATGTAATACTTTTAGAAAGTTGGCATTTTCTTACTGTAACCATTCTGTGTCTTCTGCCTGTCTCTGAATACACATCTGGGGTGGGTGACAGCTGGACTTTGTGCATTCCTTCTAGACAGCCACACACAAAGGGGTCTTAGGTGTGACTAATGGGCCATCCACATCTTGATGGGGCATCCTGGGCAGGAGGAGCTGACACTTACACCTGAATAGGCTGTGCCTGTCCACGCACAAAAGGCTCCATATCCCCTTGTAGTGAGTCTGGAGCCAGGGCAGGAAGGGCTGAGAACATGTGCACTTCAAAGGCCTCATTTTGAAGTCTCCCCCACTTCAAAGGCACAACTGAGTATATGTGCTGGACCTCAGACACCACCATTTCAATACACTTCAGGGCATGAGGATGCTCTGCAAGGAAGAAGGACTGCTGTGCTGCTGAAAGGACTGTCACCTTGCTGGACTCTGTTGGACTTTGCTGGACTCCTGCTTTGCTCTGCCTTCCCTGTTGCCTGCTGCCCTCCTTGCCTGGGAGTGAGAAGGACCAGACCTGCATCTCTATACCTCAGAACCTAAGGGACTCCAAGGGCTTGCTGGCTTGCCTCCTGTTCTGAAGTCTCAGGAACATCAAAGACTTCCAACAACCCTGCTACAGCACCTTGTGAATTGGTTTTCTGTGCTGCTTTCATCAAAATCCATGTATTGCCGTCGCTATGCCGGTCGGACCCGACACATCTCATTTGGCGGCAACACATCACCTGCTTCGAGAACATCGCATCGCCGGCTACGCGACTCAATGACGATGCATCACCGATAACCAGCACTGCTCGACGACGACACATCCCTTAGGAATTCTAAGGATCAGAACCGACACATCGCCTCCCTGCTCCTCGAATCTCGCCTTCGACGTCGATGCATCCTCCTACCAGGGTACTTTTTCAGCGGCACAAGGTTGGTCCCTGTGTCCAACCCGTGCTCCATCGTGGTCAGCCTGAACGTTTGGATTTGACCCGGTCAAGCATGAGCAGACAGCCCCAGTTGGCGCTTTATGCTTTTAAGCACTATATTTGCAGATTTTCTTAAAAAATGAATTACTCCGGTTCTACTTATTGGATTTTTGTTGTTGTGGTCTTGTTTTGTTCACTAAGTTACGCTCTATTTGTCTACTTGTGTGTGGTATATTTTTGTGTTGTTTATGTACTGTTTTAAGTGTTGCACAAATACTTTACACATTGCCTCTAAAGTTAAGCCTGCCTGCTCTGTGCCAAGCTACCAGAGGGTGAGCACAGGCTACTTTAGGGTGTGTATCTGACTTACTCTGACTAGGGTTGTGGTCCCTACTTGGACAGGGTGCATATCTCTGCCAACTAGAGACCCAATATCTAACAATATTTGTTTAAAATATATTTATATTCATTTGCATCTAAAATACCATATTCTAACTTATTCCTCCATTCCATTCCTTGATTATCCTCAAGCTTTAAAACTAGATTACTACTCATTAGTTTTAAATAACAATTGGAATCTCCAAATTGTCACTGTTAATAGTGACCCAAATTTAGGGGCTCATTACGATGGCGGAATGATCGCCACCGCCGGTTCCGCCATCACATTGAGATTTACCCACCGCCATATTAGGATGGCGGTGGGTATCACGGCGGACGCAAAGTCCGTCCGCCGCTTTTCTGCCGGTGGCAATCGCACCGATTGTCTGGCGGGCTGAGCAGGGCCACTGATATGGTGGCGGTGCCTAGCAGGCACCGTCCGCCATATTAGGATGTGGGAAAAGAAAGGCCTTTCCATGGTGGCGATGCCGCCATGGAAAGGCTGGCGGGGATTGGGTACGGGGGCCCGTTGCGGGCCTCCCTTGTGTCGGGGGGAGGTGGGGTGCACTTGGGTGGTACCTATGGTACCCCCCTACATTTCACTGCACCAAGTGGCAGGCACCGTGTGGTGCCTGCCATGTGGTGCAGTGAAATGCTAGACATGCGATTTTAACATCGTGGAGGGTGTTGCTGTCAGCAGCACCCGCCGCAATGTTAAATTTCAGAATGCGACCGCCATGGTGGCGATCGCATCCTAATTCATGGTGTGGGACCGCTGCATGTCTGGCGGGTGGTCCAAACACCGCAAGGATGGCGGGCGGACTCAGGCCCTCCCGCCATCCTAATGAGCCCCTGACTCCTTTTCACTGACTTTTTATTTTTTTTAATTGATTTTGTCATGGTATGCATAACATTACATCTGAAATATCAGTCAGTTAGCAGAGATAGCAGCGTACATAGACTTTTAATTATTGAACAGAAAAAAAGACTAAAGTGCATTGATACTGTTGAATGAAAAAGCTTGTAGCTCATTCTGCTAAAGGCAGTATGAGGGTTCTCTGTCAATGAACGACATACAGTACAGTGATAACACAGCAGCATAATACCGATCTGGGATCCGAGACATACTGGATTAAACCGTCATTAATTAAAGTGCATCAATATTCCTAAAATACAAATATTTACTAAAGTGCCTTACTTGAACGCTCCAGAGACCAATTCATTCCGCTCTGCTTATCTTTAAATAGCCATCACTGCTTATATAGCGACAGCATACAGTGTTTGATATTCTAGCAGCCTAGCCCCCTACTGCATAGGCACCCATTTCCCATCAGTCCCATATCGTAAGTCAGATGCTAGTGAGATCAGCAGAGTAGAGATGGCACACACATATTACAACCCATATTTCTCCCGCAGCCACGGATGAAGCCCTAGAATTTAATTGAAAGTGCGATGATACAATCCTAATAAAATCCCTTAGCTCTGCTGACACTGGAATGCATGTTATAGACATAAAAGACAGAGGGGGTCTCATTAAAAATTAAAACACATATTGGTTCCTCATCCATGACCACCTTGGATACCACTTAAACACCCATTGTCTCTCCTCCTATACTAGATCTGGTTGTCTCAACCATGTCCATGCTCTCCATCCACACTGCTACTGGGGCTCAAATTAAATCTCCTTGTTTCCATGCTCGTTGTCCCTTTTGTTCATAAAGATCTTTTTCCATGTTGTACATGGCCAAAAAGCGGGACATCCACTCTATGAATAGAGGGGGTTCTGGGCAGATCTATCCAGATGCTATACACATTTGGACCATGGCCATTGCCACAAAGAATAAATACGTTCTCCCTTTAGAAAGTCCCTGATCCTTACTAACCCCTAATAAAATTGCTTGGCGAGTAATTTTAACCTGATGTTTGAGAATTCATTCAATAAAGACTTCAATTTCTTTAAAATACTTAATTAACCTGGGGCAGGCACTAAACATGTGGATTATGTCCGCTTCTTCAGCCCCGCATCTATGAAACTTTGAATCAAATGTCTTGCCCCACCTAAACAGCTTACTGGGTGCATAATATAAATTAAATGCTGGTTTAAATGTTTGACTTTTGAGGCTGGCAGTCAGAAGTGTCTCTTTACATACCTCAAGCGAACTCTCCAATACTGGCCCTGTTACATCTAATCTTGATTCCCACTTCATAATCTGGATTTCCTTATCATCTGACTTCTATTAGAACATCATAAGTTCACCTGATTCTTCTGCCTTGATCCACCACACCTATTACCAAGCATTTAGCTGTAGATATTTGATTTTTATCCAGTTTACTGAGATAATCCAGGATCTGGAGATACTTATAAAACTTCCTCTTGCTCAGTCCAAACTTATCTTGAAACTCCAAAAAGGAGCATAGTTGATCATTATTATAAATATCCCCTAACTTCGAGATCCCACAGGACTCATGCCTCTTACACATGCCATCTTGAAATATACTAGCCAGGGCCGGAGAACCCCACGAAGGAGTATAGCGATTCAGCCTGCAAATATTAACCTTCTGTCTAATCTGGCACCAGACCGTAAACACCCCATCCAGCATTTTAAACTTGGTCTTCTTATAATAGCTTCTCTCCAGGCTCCTTAAAAAACAGCTCTTGACCTCTGAACCCAGTGTGAATTGATAAATGGATGGAGCCGCAGCAGGGTCAATATTATGGATATTGCCTGCTTTCCAGATAGCAAAGTGTTGCAAAATACAGGCCCAATAATATAATACAAAAGTAGGGACTGTCCATCCTCCTCGGCATCTAGGGAGAATCATAAATCTCAACCCTTCTTTTGGCTTTTTGAACGGCCACATAAAGCTATAAAAAAGACCTTCCAGCTTAGTAAACCAACTACTATGAATCTCCAATGGAATAGTTCTAAATAAGTATAGTACTTTCGGGAGAACAAGTATTTTTAGCACATTACATCTTCCTCTCAACGTTAGATGCAGATTATTAATCCTAAATAGAACTTGTTTGATCTTGTTGAGTAATGAGGCCATATCCAGTTCCACTATCTCCACCAGAGTGGGTGTAACAACCACTCCTGGGTAGATTGCCTCCTCTACCCAGCGCTGATCCCCGGCATTAGTGCCTTCAGTACTTATCATTTGGGTCTTACCTCCATTGAGATGGTACCCTGTGATAGCACCAAATTTGGTAGGTTCCTCTTCAATAGCCTTCAAAGCATTACAGGGGTCAGATGTATGACCACAATGTCATCAGCATGTGCTAATACTTTGTAATGTATTTGGGCTACTATGACTGGTTGGATCCTATTGTTGCTTTCCAATCAGATAATAAAAGAATCGATGTATAAGGCAAACAGCAGGGGTGAACAAGGACACCCCTGCCTTGCTCCTCTAGTAATAGAAACCTGACCTGACCCCGTGCCCATGATCTGCACTCTAGCCTTAGGGGATTGATACAGGGCCCTGATAGCCTTGATAAAGCCATACCGGCCCCTTCCACCTCATTACCTTCCAGAGGTAGCTCCATGAGACTCAGTCAAAGGCCTTCTCTGCTTACATAATTCAAGCCCCATAGGATCTTTCATTACCGCAGTGGTATCTAGTAAGGTAATTACCCTGCACACATGATTGACCGTGCCGAGACCAGGGATGAACCCGTGTTGATAAGGAGAGACACCTCCAGCAATGCCCTTCCCCAATCTGCTAGTCAGGATCTTTGCATAGACTTTAGCATCCGCATTTATCAGCGAGATGGGTCTGTATGACCTGGGGTTTAAAGGGGGTTTGCCCTTCTTCTTAAATACCATGATGTTATTATCTTCCCATGACAGTGGTAAAACCCCCTCTGTCTGGCCAGTGTGAAAAGTAAGGAACATTTCCTCTAGGAGCTCGGGGAGGAAAGTCCTACAAAATTCCAAAGGAATTTTATCTGGCCCTGCAGCCTTCCCCACAGCCAAGGAGCCTACTGCCTCCACCAGCTCTTCAGTAGAAATTGGTTGTTTGAGGGAAGCCCTTTCCTACTAGTGGAGAAGTGTGGCTCAATGGTTAGAGCGGCAGACCCTGATGCAGAGATCTGGCCCGGGACCACGGTTCAATTCCCGCCTCGGCGGGTCTTGGGCTCAATTTCCTCGGACCTGATAATTCTCGCCTCGGTGCCTATTCTAATCATGGGTCCCACTCTGCAACTCTGGGCAATAGCTTGCTTAATCTCCACAACGGCCCCACCAGCGCTGGGATGCCTGGCTTCACCTTGGGGGTGCCCAGGAGTGGACATTTCACAGGGAAAAGCCAGGAAGGGTTCCACAGCGGTATGCGTACAGCGCCTCGACGCCCCAGTTGGGGTAGCAGCGCGCTTTACAAGTACGAATTTCATTTCATTTCTACTTCTCTAATGCATTCCCCCTAACTGAGCTGAGAAAGCTGACATAGCTATCTGGTTGTGGGGAAATATCCTCTGACTATGGCTCTGTATAGTAGTTACTAAATACTTTGAAGATTCCTGTAGGGATTTTGATCTTACGACCCTGTTTGTCACATATAGCCTCCACCCCTGTTTCTACTGCACTCTGTCTGATACAATGTGTCAGGAGCCTGCCAGTGCTCTCCCCATATTCAAAACACTCAGCCCTATAGCTCTGGTATTTAGCAGCCACCTCCTTACTATATTGCTAATTGATTCTGGTCTTTATTACTGCAGTTTCCTAAGCGATGTCTTCACTGTCTGGCCCTTCCTTTATTAACCTTGCCAGATCATATTCATATTTAGAGAGATCATCATGGAGGTCCTGCATAAACAAACACAACATTGCTTAAAGAGACTAAAGCTCAGTGTCTCCCCCCTTATTCCTGCTTTAAGAGAGTCCCGTACCATCTTGGGGGCAGCGTACCTTGATTAATTGTTAAGAAGCCCTTCAACCACCTACGCATATGTTCCACGTAATCCTCATCATTCAAATGTTTCCTGTTGAATGTCCAGGCCCAAGATTGTCTTTCAAAGTCCGCTATTGCACAATTCAATACTAGTGGTTTGTGATCCGACAATAACCTGGGGAGATATTTAATTCCGATCTGACCCGCTAAAGTCGGCGACACAAAAAAGTAGTCAAGGCGCACCAGTTTATTATAGGGGTGAGAAAAAAATGTGTATCCTGTTTCTAGATTCTTAAGCACCCCCCTAACATCGACCAGGCCATGATCTTTAATCAGCTAATGAACAGCCCTGTATGCTAGTGGTTTCCTCCCAGAGTATGAGGAACATTCCTTACCGTCCCCTTCCACATCTATATGCAAATTAAAGGCCCCACAGAGAATAAGAGAAGCTGGTCATGCTGATCATTGTAAATTAAGTGCGTGGAAAACAGCTGGATTGTCCAAATTAGGACCATATACCGAACTGTCCTCTGACAGCTCAATACTGAGTACCCTAGGTCTTCAAGTATTTTTCTACGCTTCCATGGAACATGGGTTTCTTGTATACACACAACATCGAGCTTTATAGCCATGAGCCCCAATGTGACCCTGCCCCTCTTGCTTCTGCCATTCAGACCACATGCAGTCATGGCAATGATACGTATTTTATCCCCGGTTGGTGCTTTATGCTTTTAAGCAATATATATTTGGAGATTTTCTTTAAAAATTCATAACTCCAGTTCTACTTATTGTATTTTTGTTGTTTTGGTCTTGTTTTGTTCAATAAATTTAGCTCTATTATTCTATTCATATGTGGTATATTTTCGTGTGGTGTTTTTACTTTTTTAGGTGTTGCACAAATATTTCACACATTTCCTCTTAAGTTAAGCTTGCCTGCTCTGTGCCAAGAAACCAGAGGGTGAACATAGGTTAATTTAGGGTGTGTATCTGACTTACCCTGACTAGGCTTGTGGTCCTTGCTTGGACAGGGTGCATACCTCTGCCAACTAGGGACCCAATATCTAGCAACATTTGTTTAAAATATATTTATATTCATTTGCTTCTAAACTACTATATTGTAACTTATTCCTCCATTCCATTTTTTGATTATCCTCAAGCTTTAAAACTAGGTTACTGCTCGTTAGTTTTAAATAACAATTTGAAATCTCCAAATTGCCACTGTTAATAGTGAGCCACATTTCCTCTCTTTTTACTGACTTTATCATGATTTAATAATCTTACATTAAGTTCATCAAGTCTTGAAAATGAACCTTTTATAAATTTGAATATTTCTGGCTCTCCATACTTTTTCCCAATTAAGCTAGGTATTCAGTCTTCCCTGGTCAGTTTGATCAAACACCATGATCATTGCTGGTGCTATTTCTACTACTTCTCAGGCAAAATTAGGAAAATGTAATCAATGTCTGCCTCTTGTTTTAGTTGCTCCAACATATATAATGTCACCACATTGTTTGGTAAAAGTAGGCTGGGCTCTATACACCCAATAGAATCACTCAGTTTGATTTTCAAAATGTGCAATAATATAAGTCATTGCATATAAATGTCCTTTTGTATATTCATTAGTGGTATCCTACAAATCTGACTAATGTTTTTCTATTTGTTTGCTTGCTGAGCCAGCCTTAACTAAAAGGTCATTTAGGGCACTATTTAGAACTGGGCGGACAGGGTACTCCATCACAAATGCTGCAGATGTTCCAGTCACCATATTACAAGTACTTTATAGACAATTACACTCTCATTACTGTGGACAGAACATTAAATGACAGATTGTCATGTCTGCCAAACTGTAAATAAAGCCCTAAATGTCTTCTTTGCTGTAAATGTCTCTTTGACAGAATGAGTATTCATTTGGTAAACTTGTAAAGTAGTAATTGTCCTATAAATGTAAGGAACCAACCATGATCTGAGAGGCACTGATATTGAAATTTCAACTTCACCCCACCATTAACAAAATTTTATTTCTAAATGTATAGTTTATGTACAAGTAATCATATCTATTATACCCAAGTAAGAGAAAAATTGTTGATCAGGAGCATGTACAAGGCTGCCTGCACACCAAACACTCAACTCATTTTCCAGTCTGGGTCAAGCACTATGTTGTAATGCTTGGTTTCAGGAGCAGCAATTACAAATATCTTATATTATGTATGTAAGAGAGTGGAGTATTATGCGATGTGGGGGTTAGTCCTCACCATGTCATACTACGACAATACCCCAAAGATGATCCTTGGATTCACACTAATACATTTTTAACTCAGTCCTGGTAGAGTGGCACAGAGCAGTCAGGCTTACTAGATGAACTTGTGTAATGCATTTCAGAGTATCAACATAGACGATAAGTAATTGACACGACTCAAGAGAAATCTGACACCAATTTATAAAAATAGAGTGTATTTTGTATCTTAATTTAGACACCAAAAAGAATGGAATAGCATACATATAACCGGGGTTATAGATTTCTGAAACAATATTAAATCAGTCCAAAATAATACATAGAAAATATAACATTGTGGTCAATGGCAAAATCCAGTAGTGACAATCGTTCATTTGCAGGTCAAGTTACGTGAACCCCTGTTATATTCCCGAGTTAGGCCCATGTAGCGAAGCATCTTCTTTCTTACATTGTCTTCACAAATAACATTTTCAGCTGTGACATTTTGCACATATTTGCGTGCACGATAATGTTGGATTAGTTTCCCTGAAACTAAACTTGGTTACACATCTAGCTTCGCACAACATTATCACAATGCCTTGAACACGTGTACAAGGTCAGGTTTTGCACGATGAACAAATGTTATGACTATCTTCCTACACGGGGCGACAGGGCTAGCTACATATCCAAAACATCACTAATCTATACATACACCGCAAAGCTGCTTTCTATTATAAAAAGATGAGCATCCCGATAAATTAGTAGAGGAGGTACTTCCGCTGACACCGAGGGTCCTTGCATGCTGAGAAATCACCATGCAGCGGTCTGACATCTTGTAAGGGGTGTCCAGTTCGTGACCAAGACGGGGTCCTTCACTTTATCCCATCAGGTAATGGGGTTGGATCATCCCTTTGGGGGATTTTTGGCTTTATACCTACACACACTCTAGGTACAATTAGAGTAGGGTCTGCATCCTAGGAGTACGCAAGATTACTGCCTTATTTTATATGCCGGCATACATACATTGTTTCAGCACCATGGTAGAACTCTACCCACCGTTTACACTTTTGGTGCTTGTAATCATGTTTATCTGCTTCTGTCTCCTAATCATTGAAGCACACGTATTTTATGCAAGAATGAAATTGGTTCAATAAATAATATTGAAAATGTCCCACTGTGTATTCTCTGTATATTTCTCTGGGACTTAGTGAGCACAAGAGACTGAGGGAAAGGTTCTGCACTGTTTCCACGATCCCCTGTGGGGTCAGGGTTGTCATGTTCAGTGGTTCCCAGAAATCATTCACTCCCTGGTAGGTTTGGGGGGCTAACGGTGGCCCTGTGAGCTAGCAGGTCTATAGGCCAACATATCCTACGGGGGTGTCCGGAATCAGTCTAGACACCAAGCCCTTAGTTTATGTTGTCCGAACAATGCGCAGATCCTACGGATTGGTAGGAACTACACAACAACCCTTACTAGGGTAAAGGCCATGCGGGCCCTTGGACCAGGCCACGAAAGTCAAATCAATTTTACCTAGCCCATGGAGTCCGTGTGCAGAGTTGTCCTGGCTTTCCCTGGTGCTGAAAGGGAGCTGCGGGATGCTAATTTTTCCCCTTACGAGGTGCTGCAATACAGCTGCTTATGCCAGATAAAAGTTGCATGGTGTGCTCTGTAGATGCAGCGTTTAGTGTGGGGGTTAGTTGCTGGATTGGCGACCAACAAGCCTTGGCAGCCGTAAACATAGAGAAAAGGTACTGGAACTTTGCTGGGTCCCGGGGAGTGAGATAGTGGCCTGAAACTTTGTAACAGGTAGTACTACAACTCCAACAATGCACTTAACCACCTGGATTTGCGCGATCCCACAAAGGTCCCAATGGCCAGCGATTCGTCGGATCCGGTGAGTGTTTTTACCTGCAGTTTGCAGGGTACTAGTGCCACTAATCCAGGGGAGTCTGAGGGTGCTTCTGTCTTCCACGGGGTTCCCTCTCTTCGGGAGTGCTGAGTTTTAGCCAAGGACGAGGCTCGTTCACTGAGTTCCAAGTCTGTTCCCACAGGGACAAAGTATCCCTCTTTTGCTTTGGTGATGTGGGCAAAGTCCTGTTGTCGGCGACACAGGTCTCCTCTTGGTTCTTCCTTGATGCAAGTTGTTCAGATGAGCGGTTCTGGTGTCAGGGGGGGTCCCTTAAATCCTAGATTTAGGGGAGCAAGGGGTGTGGGAGCTAGTAGCCAAAGGGCAGCTAGTCCCTGTAGCTAGTCCGCCCCTGAGGTGACCACATCTTGGGGTGTAGATCACCTTTTCTACCCAGAACCCTCTATTCTGTCATTCCTATAGATGGAAGAAATCAAATTGTGGTGTACAGACCAGGCTGCTCCCCCTGGAGGTGTGGCTGGCCTTTTGGGGGGATACACCTCCCTACATAGCTAATTACCCACCCGCCTGGGTGCAAATGTGCCTGGGGCAAGGGTAGGGCTGTTTCCTCCACTGGGAGTCAGCCCTGTTCCATATCAGAGGTGGCGCAGTCTTTGAAGCGTACCACCTTGATATGCCACTTCACTAGCCTGCTTGGGAGAAGGGAGGAGGTCAGAATCCTGGCTTGGTGGCAGCAGGTGGGGGAAAGCACTGGCTGGCCAGCCAGAGCACAAAATGCTGGGGCAACCAGGTGAGCAACATCTAAGGTTGCCACCTTGGTGCATGTCATGTCACCCAGGGCAGGAGATTCATGTCAGGGGGGAGAAGGCACGTTGTTTGATACCAAACATGACTATTTCGGCGGTACCATAATGGAGCTGCCAACCTCAAGATTGCCCGGGTGGCAGCCCATGTTATCCTATGGACCGCTAACACTTATAGTAGTTTCCAGTGGGGAACACCACTATAGGGACATATAGGCTTGCCCTCGAGAATGCTCAGGTGGCTGCCCATGTTATCCTATTGACTGCTAACACTTATTATAGTTTTCATTGGGGAACACTACTATAGGGACATATAAGCTTGCACTTATATGTCCTGACCTTTAATATACTGCACCCTGCATCCTGGGCTGAGGGGGCCTAACTTAGGGGTGCCTGACATATATTAAAGATAGTGTATTTGACTGTGCCTCACATGGTGAGGGCACAGTCGAGTTCCAGCAGTACTTGGGTCACCCAACTCTAGTACCATATAATAAGGACTTATAAGGGGGTAAAATCCTTGTCATTGGGGATTGCCAATTCACACATAACAGTTTTAGGGAGAGAGCACTGGCACTGGAGAATGGTTAGCAGGCTTCAGTGCACTGGCAGAGTTGAAAACCAGCATTTAGTAGTCCAAATGGGAACAGAAAGTGGGGGGCACCTGCAGAGAGTCACTTTTTCTTACAATGCAAAAGTCCACAAAGCATGTGAGTCCTTCAGTCTAACTATTTCTTTCCATTTCCCATTCTCCTCTAAAGCCATCCTCTACAATGCAGAGGAGTTTCTCCCTAGGGATCCTATTGCCACAAAACTATTTTAAGAAGAGTGGTGTGTCCAATAGGGGCACCCTTTTCACCCCCTGGAAACAGACTTGCCATGTGCAGTGAGTAGTAACCCCATCTCACTTTTCCAAAGTATAGAAAGCACCATTCCACATTTCATTGCTATGAAGGAGGGGCCATTCCCAATTGCTTGGCTATCCTCCATCCGGCTTTAGCTGTTTGGAAGATACTATAAATTCAATGCTTTTAAAACGTACTCTAAAAATCATAGAGATAGCAGGCTTTAGATTAGCTCCCTTCATCAATTGTCTTTCACGTGTTTTCATGATTTTCGATCACTTGATTGCACTGTCCATCAAAGCCATGGCATTTTATTGATGGTTCATTGCCCCATGTGTGTTCCCATCAGGTTTTGGTGATGGGGCTCCTATTGCTATTCTAGTAAACAATTGCCAGTTTGTGCACTTGGACATATTTAGTTTCCTGACACAACACAATTCAAATGCTAGTTTATGTCTTTTTTGTTTAGGTAGTGCTTGCAGTTTGTATGCCTAAGCCTGTTACAAGGTGCGATGCTATTCAGTAGTCGCCTCGCACGTTCACTTGTTTTACTCTGCTGTAACATTAATATGTTGTTGAATTTACAGTTTGTTTTGATCACAAAGTAAAGATGTGCGCGTACATAAGCTTTCTTACAAAAGCAGCAAAAATATTGCCTCTGTCAAAAGTATCTACTGTGCAATATTTTCCCATGTATGCCTTTAAAATTCACCACTTTCACTGGAAACTTCACCTGCTGACCCATTTTCATGACACTCTTCTCTGAGGACGAAGCTAAAGTAATGTAGTCTGTCCAGGAAAAGGGCACTACGGGCACTACTCTCAGTTAGCCAAGTAGTCCCCTTCCAAAAAGGCAGACATGTTTACATTGCCAATTCTTGTTCCTCTTGCCTGAGGCCCTACTCTATGACAGTGCGGTGTAAACAATGGGTGAACACTCTTCCCAGTGCATATAACATATGCGAACGGTTTCAGCATCCGTTCGACTAATATTACAGCATGTTCCTGCTTTTGCAGGCCAGGATTAACAGCAGCTAACATCTGATGTTGTTAGGTGCATGCTTTTTACGCAAAGACCATATGTGCCAGCTGTTATCGCTGCCCCAGCCCTCTAAAAGATGGCGTGAGTCGTGCCGCATTATTATTCTTGAGGTGGGCTCTTATAAGAGGAACAGAAAGCTCTCCTGGTTGCTGGTGTACCTTTCCTTCTTTATTGTTGTCAATAAGGCCCAGCATTTAAATAATAGTTAAAAAGACATATTCATTACTTATGTTAAATTATACCCAGAAGGATGGTCCCACGAGATGCACCATCTATTTTTCATGGCGTTGTGAGTGGCCAGCTGGTGCGATAAATTTGTTAAATAAAGCAATCAGCACAAACCATAAAATAGGTAAAACACGTGTATCAGACTGAGGCGCAGCATTCAAGACTGAGAACAAAGCATGAATCACGCTGTTATGACTGAGGGGCCACAACGTGACGTTGATGATGGGAACCATTGTTTTCTCTTCATTCCACTACTGAATACAGCATTAAACCTTTCAGTGGTAGCAATGGAGCGCGATGATTGGTCATGCCTTTCACTTCCTGGTTGTTCAACCCGTTCTGTAGGATTCACAGACAGAATCCTGCCTCATGAGTATTAACAGGCCTGGATGTTGCAACGTGTGCGCTAATGTGATTTTACAAATCTTCTTGAATCTGCTGTATACTGCTGCTAGTGTTGCACGTTATTACCGCTGCACTGTTTGCACGCTCTTTTGGGGATAAGGCTGAGCCTGTTAGAGCTCGTGTCTTTCTCCAATGACACCATGCTGAAGGTAGGGGATTGCGCAATTTCCCTCCCCCGAAGGCCATTTTTCTGAGGCCGCAGAAAGAAGCAGGTCAGCATTATAGTGCTGATGCTGCCAATATACCCAACTCCCCATAAATATCGGGCAGATGCGCGAATGCCTCGGCTTGTCTGACTAGATGCACTCACTACTTACAGAGTGACTGTAACGTTTTTAAACATACTGTTTTTAGTACTAATATTTTGGGGACAATTTAATGTGATTTTACAAATCTTCTTGAATCTGCTGTATACTGCTGCTAGTGTTGCATTCAGTCGCTGCCGGCATGACTCGCGTGCAGGGGGTCGCGCGGGGAGGGGGGGGGCGCAGGGGAGGTTGCGCAGGGGGGTAATTAAAAAATAATAATAATTTAAACTTACCTTGAGGCCGAGTGCTGCGTCTTCTCGGCTCCGGCTTTCCTGCCTCCGACAGGAACAGGAAGCAGGCAGCCAGGCTCCCTCCCCTAAGCCAATCACAATGCTGCAAGCAGCATTGTGATTGGTCGGGACGGCGCCCAGCTGGGGCTAATGGAGTGGGCATGATCTCCATGCAGCCTGCAATGCAGACTGCATGGAAAAGAGAAAAGCGTGCATGACTGGTTTGGGCGGCCCGAGAGGACCGACCAAACAGTCTTTACGCACTCAGAAGTGGGCACACCACTCCTCCCCTGTCCTGCTCGAAGAGCAGAGCAGCCCCACCCGCCCGCACGCAACACAAACATAAAATGGTAATAACTAAAAGGTATTACCATTTTATGTTTCTGCTTCTTGCACTGCGAGAAAGCAGTGGGGCGACGCTCCTCCGCCATAGTGGAGGAGCCGCCCCTGGTGGCACTTTATTAACTCTGCATTGTTTGCACACTCTTTTGAGACATAACAATGAGCCTGTTAGAGCTCATGTCTTTCTCTGATGACACCTTACTGAAGGTAGGGGATTGCGCAATTTCCCTCCCCCCAAGGCAATTTTTCTTAGGCCGCGGGAAGAAGCAGGTCAGCGTGATAGTGCTGACACTGCCAATGCACCCAACCCCCCATAAAAATCGGGGCGATGCAAAGATGCCTTGGCTGGTCTGACTAGATGCACTCACTACTTACATAGTGACTGTAATGTTTTTAAACATGCTGTTTTTACTACTAATATTTTGGGGGCAATTTAATGTGATTTTACAAATATTCTTAAATCTGCTGTATACTGGTGCTAGTTTTGCACTTTATTAACTCTGCACTGTTTGCACACTCCTTTGGGGCATAACGCTGAGCCTGTTAGAGCTCGGGTCTTTCTCCGATAACACCTCAGTGAAGGTAGGGAATTGAGCAATTTCCCTCCCCGAAGGCCATTTTGCAGAGGCCGGGGGTGGGGGGGGGGGGGTGGGAGGTCAGCGTTATAGCGCTGATGCTGTCAATGCGCCCAACTCCTCATAAAAATCGGGCTGATGCGGGGACGCACCCCTGGCGCGCCAAAGGCAAGCCCATCTGTGCCAGTCTGCACCCATCCACACCAGGATTGCGCCCTGAGCCAGAACATCTGTCCAATTTTCCTCCCAGAAGTACACCAGAGACCAGCTTCTTTTGCTTAACCACCCCGATAGGAACACTCTATGCAACATGCTCGATTGTTGTAACTGCACAGTGTCATCAATGTGCAAACTGCCAATTGTTATGTAGGCTGAAATTTCTACCCAAATTCAACACACATAATTTTAAGCAAACTGACCTCTCCGTCACTTCCCCTGTCCATGCCACTAAAATCAAGTGAGTCCTGATCAATACACGCTCGGTAATAAAACACAAATTTGAATTTTTCGAAAACCTTGACACGTATGTACTGGAGATAGCTTTTCTCATAGAAACATGGGCAGACGAGGCTTCTGGCCATGGCTTTGCGGCTGCGGCACCTGCAGGCTATGCTATCTATAGACAAGATCGTGTATGGAAATGTGGAGAGGTCTAGCGGTAGTTTACCGCGAGTGCTTGAAGATTATGTGTGAGCCAATAACACAATTAGATTGTAAAGCACTCATTTTTAAATGCAGATTCACCAATAATTATCCTTTCAATGGACTTCTAATCTACAGGCTGCCGAGTCCACAAGCTAATTTTCTAAAATCTGTCAATAATCTCCTCGAATCATGTATGCAACTTCCAAACTTCACCATTTTAGGTGATTTTAACTTTCACTTAGAGGCTCTATCCAATAGAGAAACAGAACAACTCATTAACAATCAGGGCTGTTTCGACTTCTAACAAATGGTAACACTGCCACGCACTCAGAGGGGCACATCTTGGATGGCATCTTTTCAAGAAACCAGGACCTAGAAGATGTGCTCCTGCTAACATGGTCAGAACACAATGTCATCAGGTTCATTCTGAAGCTACACATCCCAAGCACCTTAGGAAATCCAACCGCACAGACCATTAAATATCGAGCCTGGAACAAAATCAAATAAAGAGAACTCACTGCAATCTTGGATGTGAGTAGCAACCCTCTCTTGTAGACAACTTTGACCTTGCTACAGCTAGTTACTCCAATTGGATTCATCTAGCAGTTCCGAAGCTATCTCCCCTTAAAATCTTCAAAAGCCACAGAACTCAACCTACCGCTCCCTGTTTTCATCTAAATTAAGATAATTAAAAGAAAAATGCAGAAGGCATGAGAAAATGTAAGGGAAAGCTACAGTCTTGACTAAAGAAACAAATATAAGCATTTCATCCTAGAATATAAAAACATGATTATCTCAGAAAAAAACAACTAATTACAGAGAAAATCACACTACAAAACATTATTATAAATAATTATCTAATACAGTTCAAATTCTCTCCAATCCTACTACCACTAAATCTAAGACTCCTGGTCAGTCCTAATGTGATAAACTGGGAAAAGTGTTCCTAACTTAAGTAGAAGAAATGTGTTGTGAATTTGATGTCAGTCGCAATATCATTCCTGCCGGGTCTAAAACTGGACCCCTAGGAACCAGGAAGAGTCAGCTCAATGAGTTTCCTCTTCTGAAGGAAGAGGAAGTGATCAAATTAATTGAAATAACTAAGTCTGGGGCTCCTTCCGATCCCTGTCCTGCTAAAATTCTCTATGAGATTGCAGCTACAGTAGCAGTCCGTCTTATCAACCTACTGAATGGTATTATTCTTAGGGGTCAGTTTCCCAAGGTCTGGAAAAAAGCATCCATTCATCCATTGCTAAAGAAACCTTCTCTCGACCCCAAGAAGGCAAGCTACCACCCTATCTTGCGTTAACCAATGCCAGCCAAAATCTTAGAAAGACATCTCAACTCTGAACTGTCAATCTTCTTAGATGAAAACGAAGTATTGGACGATGCGCAATATAGGTTCAGGAGAAATCATAGCACCGAGTCAGCTCTAATAGTCGCCACTGAAGAGATCAGACCAATTGTCGACAATGGAGAGAAGGCTGCGGTGATGTTGTTGGATCTATCCGCAGCCGTCAACACCATGAGTCACACAGTGCAAGTAGATCATTTAGATGTCCTGGGTACTGGAGGGTCGGAACTCGAACTGTTGTGCTCCTTGCTCTCTAATAGAAAACAGTCTGTTTACCTTGGAGAGTATACATCACAACCCTTCTCACTGCCTTGTGGCGTTCCACAAGGGTTGTCTCTGAGTCCCACCCTCTTTAATGTTTAATTTGTACCCTTGGCCAGGTTGAATTGCTCCTTTGGTTTTTCTACAATTTTGTATGCAGATGATATGCAAATCGTGGTGTATATTTCTCCTGAGGTCGACGAGACTGCCAAATGCTTCAACAACTGTATGACCAATTTAGTTAGATGGATGAGAGAAAATTGCATAAACTAAGCTCAGAGAAAATTGAGGTCCTTTTGTTTGGGAGAGAGAACCTTCCTTTCGGAACACATCCTGGTGGCCCCAACATCTGGGCCCCCTCCCCATGCCAGTCCATAAAGTCAGGAACTTAGGAGTCATCTTCAATGTAAATCTCGCTTTCTCAGACCAGACAAACAAGCTAACCTCCTCCTATTTCTTTCTATAAAGGTCTCTGAGAAATATTCTCCCATTCATTCCATTCAATCTGCAGAAATCGGTAATCATTGCCAGGTGCTTTCTAGATTAGATTATTGCAACGCCCTTTATATGGGCATTCAACAATGAACTTCGAATAAGCTGCAAATTTGACAAAACGCAGCAGCTCGTCTCTTAGTGAGAATTCCTAAGTTCAAATCTGCCTCACATGCACTGTCGGTGTTACATTGGCTTCCTATTGGGAAGCAAGTAGCCTTCAAGGCATTATGCACTGCTCACAAATCTCTTCACGACACAGGCCCTGAGTACCTCAAGAGACAATTCAAATGGTACACACCTAGGAGTGGTCTTCGATCAGCCACCTCAAGAAAGGTGGATACTCCTAAAACTAACAAAGCATCTTGGGTTGGCAGAAGCTTTATTTCCACTATCTGAAAACTTCGGAATAAAATGCCCCTGCATCCCAAAGACCAGCCCTAATATTTCTGTTTTAGAAAACAACTTAAAACCTGCCTTTTTTCTTCTATGCTGTCCAATTAGCCGTATACAACGTTACATCTAGCAGACACCAGCCCCAAGACACCTTTGGGCAATCGTGCGCTCCATAAACATTATAAATATCAATAACGCTTGACCACTGACCATTTTGCACTGTAACAAACTTGTAAATTAATTGCAGTGCAACGTGGAGGTGGGGTTGCAAATTAGTCGGTGTGCAGAAACACTGATTGCTTTGCGACACAACATCTGGCCTACTTGGACCATAGATGCTTAAAATCTGAGCATAGAACAGTACCATGTGCACTTCCAGTCTACCCTTTGCCTGTTTATTCTTGATTCACTGACAAATAATCCTTCACTTTACCAGTACTATCTGCAGGTTTATCAATTTCTGCTCAAGGTCAATGTCTTTGTATATTAATGGGAAGATCAGACTGCTTTGGCTTCCTTAATCTTGCACAGCCCCCCACTTGGTTACTTTTACAATAACTCTTTAGCTAGCTACAGACAAGTTGGCCTTTTACCAGCCAATCGTCCTCATGATTATTCACTCTTGTGTCGCCTTAGGGCAAACCTTGCTATAAGTCTGGTCTGTCAGAAACCTAGGTTTATGTTTGTTGGGTGCCTAGAGGTAAGATTAGGATATGTATTATGTCAGGAAGAAGGATCTTTAATGTAGGCATGGGCGAAATTTCTATTATGCTGGCATAATCTCGCTCAATGTTAGTAATTTTGCTTTACAATGTTTACTCGAATTCCCCAAATTACGCTATTACAACGCATTGTGTCATTATGTGCTGTTCACTGCACAAATTTAGTGCAGCCACTTGAACAATGCAAACGACCAGAACACAAGTGGCTATTGTTTGAAGTACTCGTGCTTTTTAAGGTATCTTTTAGTTAAAAGTGCGTCCTAACTTTCAAAAGAGGCGTGATGACTCAATTTTGCTAAAACATAACGCTAAATGCTGGTTTTGCATTTTTGTGTAATTATTTATAATTTCACGCAATGTACCTAAAATTTCATGTAATTGCGCAAAAGCAAATTTCAGGAATTTCACACAACCGTATGTTTTGTTTTGTGAGGGAATGACATAGTGCAGAAACCATTGTGAAAAAAGCAGTTATAAGTAATGTTATTTTTAAGTCACAATAACCAAAATGAAAATATTTTCTTTGGTTCTCAGTAAAAGAGCAATGTGTCTTTCACATAAAGGAGTATGAGTTTAATGAGGGCAAGGTTTAATTATAGGGATACGTTTAGCCTTAGTGTATTGCTAATGGTATGAGTTAGGACCTGGATAGGGTTAGGTTTACGGTTAAACTTAGTGTTACAATTGCAGGTGCTTTGGTAAAAATTTGGGGTCCACCTGAGACTGTAGTAGCCAGAAACGGTATTGCTGATTGCTTGTCCTTAGATAAGGCAAATCAGATCCAGTGGCTTACTTATATAAAAATACTTTTATTGCATTAGGTCTTACAGACCTGTATGATAATCCTTCTATGATTAGTCGTGGTCTTAAATTGTGCTTCTATCTACAACATATACTATGGAGCCATACCTTGGCTGGACAGAGAATTCAACTCATCGGCATTGGTTAACAACACTCAGGTTTCAAACATTGCGTCTTAAATTTGCTTTTCCTATTCCAGGGGTCTGGAGCAGGGATCTTCCACAATACGGGTCTTTTGTTATCTCACTACAGAGCATGAGTTACTTTATTTTACTTTGCATATTATATACGGAGCCGAGAAACTCCTTTTTGAATCCCTTCCTTCGCAAATTAAATATGAGATCCCATAATGAAGGGTAAATATACTTGCAGTCTTTAGGCTCCCAGGAGCTGTGCTCTGCTGTAATACATTTTATTAAAACTGCATTTTGTATTAGGAATAGATATGCAATTTAATGTTTTGTTCCTGATATTGGCTTTGATTTTTCATGTATCTTGTGTAAGGCATTTTCAAAGTTATCTGTTGCTGGATTACTTTTTGTAAAAGAAAATGGTTTGTTTGTTAGGTCGAGCATTCGAGACCTCTTGTATATACTTTAGTATATACTATGTGTATGTACTTTGTGGGCTCTGGAGATCAGCCGTAGGACTTGTCTGCTTCCGCTTAGGGACTTTTTTCTGTTCAACTGCCTCTATTTAACTGTCTTGATAGAAAACGACCAGCAGAGGTCAGTAAAATACCAGAATCACTTTAGCATTCTCTAGATTCCAGTCCATAGAAATTGTCTTCCACGAGCACCCGTACACAGTAATATTTTTCTCAAATCTTGTATTTTCAGTGATATGACCACCGAAGGCCCTGCTTTTATATTAAAAACAGAGCTTTGGACTATACCATTTCCCGCTGAAAGGTAATATTTCTCTCCATGTGTTCCCATACCTGGCGTGTCACACAGTTTGGTGCTTACTTTCCCTCCATGTTAAAGAACAGTAGATGTTTCAGCACCCAGGCTAATGTGCTGCATAGCTAAATACATATAAGGTCCCAAAGGCGAGACCGATTGCATTGCAAATGCTTGTTTTTATCTTATGCTATGCTCTTATGGCCTTTGGCTAAATAAAGTTTCTTTGACTTGACTTGATAATTGCAGTTTTAATGTTTGAGCATTTTTCATAGCGGATTCTTTATGGTGAACCTTCATCATAAAAGTATTTTCACCATCAAGTAGCTAATTAAGTAATCCTAGTGAGTATTATCCAGTCTGAAGGGTGTAATAGTAATCCATAAGATTAAGAGTTTCTCCAGAAGTGGGTCTTCTAACTGCTCCCTATAATCTAAACTGAAGGCACCCACAATTCTAAGCAGAATATTCTCTATTCAAACACTCCAACCAGATCCTGCCCAGCTTCCACTTAATCTCCATGCAGCTCCTCCAGCCACAGACTCTTCTTAATGTGACCAACAGACACGTACTCGACTCAGACGCCCTTGACGCAGGATTTGACAAAGACTAATTAATTCATCCATAAAACAGTCACCAACATATTGTGCAGCGTAGCTGAGCTAGTAAGCACTCACAGACAAACAATGTTTGTTCATTCAGGTCTCTTTTAAAAATAAATATAGCATACCTTTAGATCTCAAACATGCAAGAGTATCTTAAGATATTAAGATCCATTTTCAATTATTCACGTCCATTAATTAAATCAAGACTGTTTGAATCTCATACGGTTAGGATACTTATATCTCTATGCAATGCACATGACCCAGCAGTCCTGCACTGCCTGTTCCTTGGGACTGCCGTACACCCATTATCTGACTGACTGATGAAACGTCTGTAGGCATCAAAATCCAAACTTTGCAAGTTAAGTGGTTGGTGGTGTGACGTTTGTAATGCTCTTCCACTAGTCTAATGAGCATGTCTAACATCTAGGGCTTTATAAAAGCTGAAAACACAAATCTGTTCTCTCAGTCCACAGGAATTAAACAAGCACAACTGAAGGTGATGAGAGGTGAATAAAGAGAACTGCACATGACTGACTTACAACACAATATATACAATTAGGCCAAAGATGGACACCTCATACTAAAACACTGCCATTTATATACCAAACAACAACATTGATTGCACTATCAAGAAGCCTATTGACACTAACACAAAAATCACAACCATGAATGAAAACAAGTACGCAACAGGGATTGATCCTCCCCACATACTTGCATAGACTGGCCGTAAGTCACGAGACCTGCAATTTGCATGGCAATACCCCAGACGTAGAACTTAGCTTTTATGGACAAACTTAGCTCATGGATAATGAGAACCAAGAATTCACATGAAACCTCAACAAGAGCTGCATGAAATATACAAGATCAGTTGAATGTAAGGTCTGAGAAGCAGATATCACAGTGTAATCATGGGGACAGCTACACAGATATGAGTTGAAGGTTGGGCATCTTGCAGCCTAATTTCCTATGGGAACACTCTACTTTTGGGGCAACCCATCACTACGCATAACACAACACAAAATAAACTCTCTGTTATTGAAATTACTCTCTATGCACACTAGGGGTCCAAAGAAGACTTGAATGTTTTCTTACTGACGTGCGGCTTAGACCTGGGGGTCGATTCCGATTCGGGCCGGAAATTTCTCCGACCGAGCCGGACCCGGAGAGATTTCCGACCGAATCGGACCCGTGCAGTCCGACCGAACGAGTACGATGCGTCCGTATGTTATCGGACACGAGTCGGTCGGACTCCCATTGAAGTCAATGGGAGCCGGTCGTACAACGCGTACGCGGGCTCCCATTGCCTCAATGGGTGCGAGGCGGACAAGGGCGCTCCCTACAGCGAGTACGCCGCGAGCGCCGCGGCGTACACGCACAGGTAGGGGGACCCATGGGTCCCCCTGTGTGCGCCTCGCACGGGTACGCGTGACAGGGGGTCCGACACGGACCCCCAAAGTACGGCTCCGACAGCGAGTTCGAGTCGGACGGCGCGAGTCGGTCGGAGCGGTCGAGGTGCGCATCGTACTTACCCGGCCGGAAAACGTCTCCATTGCGCGGTGCGAATCGGGTCCGAGCGAGTCGGTCGGAGCGGTACGATCCGGGTACGAGTCGGTCGGAGCGGTCGGGTCGCCCGGACGAGTCGGTCGGCGAGCTCGCATCGTACTCGCTCGGCCGGACTCAGCGTACGGTTCGGTCGGGAAACAGGCTTTCGCATGGCTTTTTTCCCGACCGAATGGTATTGGGTGCGCCTCCGACCGAGATCGGAATCGGCCCCCTAGTGTCTGATTTGCGTGGTCACTAAAGAAAGTTCTGCTTTTGCTTTTGTTTAGTCTTAAGTGTGCCAGTAGGCAGTGAAATACCAAGAAATTTGATGTGACTTCCCCTATTGAGAGCGCCATCTTTGTTACAGGTTGGAACAGGGCAGAATGCTCATGGGAGGATGTGATTCAAGGTGTCAGAGGCTGCAGTAGCAAGAAACACAAAGTTCCAGTCCATGCTTTGAAGAAAGGTAGCTGGACCTCACAGACAGAAACAGAGCATTTTCTGGCTCCTGCAGTGAGGGCTGCTGCTACCTACTCGATCAGATTGTCAACACTTCCAAAAGCATGTGTAGGAAGCAGAGTAAGGCCTGCGCACCCCAGCAACTGGTATGCAGTGCAAGAGGCTGCGGAGAGGAAATGTGCCCTGTACAAATCGCAGCAAATATTGTGGTTTTCCTCTGATGCACTTGACAACTTCCCTTGTGCTTGTGGTGTTATCATTAAGAGAGATAGGAAATATGATGTATAGGTTGAGCTCGGAAATGCCACAGCATTGTGGTCTTGGTCAACTTCTCTCTCACAGCAGGACTTAAAGCATCTGAGTATTCAAATTTCTCGTGATGCGTTTGGCTATATTCTCAGCATTGCAGGAAGTCAGACCCTTTATTTTAAGTGGCAAGCAATAGCAGGTCTTCTTCCTTAGTCCAATATTTTAGGCCCTGACTCTCACTTGACAGAAGCAGCACAATCCTGTCCCTACTGCAACCCTTTGTCTGAGCTGGTGCACAGAACCACTGCTAAAGTGAAAACTGAGCTGCTAATCTGGGTCACAATGCTAGTTTATATTCTAAATTAGTGGCAGTTGGGTCCAATCCATCCTACTCTTCAAATTGGGGCTGCCTTTGAACATTTGGAATTAGCCCGCCAATTGTAGGTGCATTTGTATTGTTGTATATTCATTCCGATGGCAATTAGGCATCACTTAATATACATATAGGACATAGGCTTAGAATGTTTTGTCCCCATTGCAGAGCAACAACTGTCACTGGGCCTTAAAGCTATCCACTCCTGTGGCTCCTTTAGAGATCTTTGTTCCACTAAATTTATGAAGCCTATGTTCCCTACATTTAGGACGGAATTGTTGTTTCTGTTTAACTGGTTATTAGTCTAGGGGGGCTTTCCTTGAAATGTGGTAATAAGCAGAGGTTAAAACACTGCTAAAGAAAACTTCTCTGAATCTGTCAGGCATAAACAACTTAGGATTCATCTCACTCCTGCCATTTCTGGAAAAACTGTCGGAATCACTGTACCTGGGTCATCTGTAGTCCTTTGCCAATGAAAAAGGCCTCCTGGATATTTGCCAAGCAGGCTTCCAACCAAGTCACAACACTACATTAATTGAATTTTCTGCCTTCGACAACCTTGGAAGATAAGTTGATGATGGTGGTGTCGTGCTGCTATTTAGTTTTAGCTCTAACTGCAACCTTCAACACTATTGACTACAACAGCTTCTACAAAGCTCTAACATCTGCAAAAGCTTCCTTGTATGAATATCTCAGACAGTGACAATTCCTCTGTACACCTCTGAGGAGACAACCTTGAGATGTAGAGCCCCTCAGGGATCTTTCCTGTTATTATTTCTGTTCAATCTATAGCCATTATATGCATTGCTTTCACAGGTGTAGCCACATCTAAATATATGTGGATGATACACAGCTCATTTTTGGTCTTTCGCATCTAAACTGACCAGTATCGCCAAGGTGAAATCAAGGACCGCTTACTCCTTTTAGAGACTTTGATCACTTTAACTGATTGTGCATGCTGGGTATACTTCTCTTGGCCAGCAATAATGGGACCTCCTACTCTGGCCCAATCAAGGGTCATCCACAACCTGGGTGTGCTCATAGATGCTTATTTATCTTTGACGTCCCAGGTGGTAAAGGTGGAAAACATGTGTTTTGCTCAAATTTGGGATTTTATTCACCATAGCCCCCACAAGACAGTTATCAATGCTCTAGTCCAAACAACAATGATCTATGTCAATTACGTTTATTTAGTGTCTCTGGAAAAAAATATTCACATTTGTAAGTGGTCCAAAGTACTACTGCATGTATGCTTGTCTGACAGAATATTGAGGAAACAATATCCAACTGCACAAACTTCAGCAAGAAATATTGAGTACCTTAATATTTCAATCCTATATTTGAATAGAAATAACAATAATATAGACTACACAAATATCGCGATCAAAAATATCTAAAAATACCTCACTATTATTAACAATAACATGGAAATCCAAATACCGCTGCCACAATAAAACAAACTAAAATATTGATAACCAAAATATCAATAGTCTAACATTAAACAAAATTTAAATAAACACCTAAGCTGATGTATATAAATACAATAATCACAAATACTGTAAAAAAGTAAAAATATATTATACAATAAAGATTAAATGCATATGAATATACATAGTTTTATATTCAACTTAATGCAAAACGTAAATAAAATGAACAAACCATGAAAATTGTATTTTACCACCATAAACAAGTATAATAAACAATATTATATACATAAAATAATTATTTATACAGTAAAACATATTTAATGAAATACATTTATAACTTTATAATAAAAAAAAATAGAATGCAACCAACCAAAAACGAATTAGCATTTACTAACTAAAACTCAAAAAGCAAAGAATTCATCAAAGAATTCATCAAATAAAATTAAACTTTTTACCAGTTACAACACTTTAGTAATTTTTGCAAAAAACATTGAAATTAAATTAAAATGCCAAAGGTCAAAGGTATTTTATAGTTAGGAATTTTTTTATACGGAGTATGTTTTATTGTGGGCAGGAGATTTTAATTTACAGGCATGTGGAGCACCCAACACCAAGCCATGTGGTCACATATATGAGGAGGGAGAGAGAATTGATCACTTTTACCATAATGACTACGGGGAAACACTTAATCAGATGACCGCCAAATATGATTTTCAACTTCTTAGGGGGGGCGGTGGACCGAGTGGGGATCTAGATCCAACATTTATAGGAAGAAATGCATCCTCCATTATAGATCACATATTAGTATCTGACTCTGCCATTTGTATGTGTGGCAATCTTAGTGTTGTACCCTCTCTATTTAGTGATCATAATCTGTTAAAACTATCCTTTTTCTTTTGGGGCAAAAGGAACAACGTATTTGTTTTGGCAAAACACATCAATCCCGTTAGGACACATGGTGTCAGAATTAAATGGTTGGGTGTTGACCCATGCTTAATAATGAGGAAAATAGTAGTTTCCAAATTAAAGGAAATAACATACTGCCTCCAGGAAGAAATTACCCCACTATTAGTGACTGAGAATTTTTGCATTATTACAAAATCGATCAAATCAATTCTAACAAAGATCCCTGGGCCTTTATGTAATAAAAAGAAGGGGTGGTTCGACGGCGCCTGCACTAAAGCCCTACAGGGTTTGAAGCATGCCCAGTCTAAGTCACCACGAGACATACTAACTATTCAAACCTTACGGCGTGAGTATAAAATAGCCATAACTGCCCGGAAGAAGATACTTAAGGATGAGGCATGGGAAAATTTGGTTACTGCTGCAAAAACCAAGAATAATATTCTTTTGGGGAGACGTAAATGCTCCCTTTTTGAAGAGTGATAACATCCCAGAATTTTGTTCTTTTGTCTCTTCAGATAAATGTGTGAAACATTTCTCAGAAAATTTTAATAATAATGGGGAAATGATGACGGTGCCTGAAGGGTTAATAGGAGAGGGAAGAAATCGCCCTCTGAATATTACTAACGAAGTCATCCAGGCAATCCAGATGAGTGCCGGGGGACGGGCCCCAGGACCGGATGGTGTCCCAGCGGATGTGTTTAAATCGGCCCCTATCTTATGGGGACCCATCCTAACTAGAGTGTTTAATTCAGCAGCTATAGATACGATTCCAAAGACTTGGGGAGAATCAATCATCATACCTATATTTAAAAAAGGGGATAAAATGGACCCTAGAAATTATCGCCCAATTTCACTCTGAGATACCGCCATGAAAGTGATGAGTAGGGTCCTGTTGCTAAGACTGGAGGGATGGGCACTTGAACCCTCGGTTCTAACCCCGGTGCAGTTTGGGTTTAGAAAGCGGATAGGGACAATTGAGCAATGTATAAACTTAGAGCTACTTATCGGCAAGTATACTAGGGCAAAGGCAGGCACTATATATTTATGCTTTGCCGATTTAAGTAGCGCATTCGACCTGGTGGACCATAATCTACTCTGGCCAACGCTAATATCTATGGGAGCCCCAAGGGCGATTGTTGGGTTTCTCTCTCGTCTGTATGAGAACCTAACCAGCCAAGTTCGTTTTGGCCCCCAGGGGGAATGCTCATCCAAATTCAAAGTGGGACGGGGGATAAGGCAAGGATGAGTGTTAGCACCAATATTATTTTCCCTATTTATTAATGGGATAGATAATTATTTGCAGATAATACAGGCTGATGCCCCCCTGGTGGCAGGTCGCCCGATACCCGTTTTATTATACGCGGACGGCGCTGTACTCCTAGCAAGAACCTCAGTAGGTCTACAGAGATTGATGGACGCATTCTCAGCTTTTATGACACAAAGGAAAATGGTTATAAATAAATCTGAAACATATACCATGATCTGTGGGCCTAAATCTAAACCCCCTAAAACTTTTTCTATTGAGAATAGTCCTATTAACACCGTTAATTCCTTTTGTTATCTTGGCATTTTATTCACAGATAACGGCTCTTGGTCCCAACATATTCTGCATACCAGAGCCAAAATGAGCAGGGCAACTCAGGGAATTTTTAAATTTTCTTCCAAATTGGGGAATCGGCCTACTAATGAGATGGTAACTATATACAAAGCTAAAGGGGCAAGTATAGCTCTCTACGGGGCAGGGCTTTGGGGCCATGCAAAAAAGGACCTGCAAACGCAAGAAAATTCCTTCTTGAAATGCTTGTTATAATTACCGCCATCTGCTTCAAACACTATTCCACATTACGAGGTGGGTCTTCAGTTTTTAGAAGACCTCTTATTGGCCAGACCACTGTTATTGTGGGACTAAATTTGGAAAAGGGATGAAACTGCTTTTTACCAAATTGATTATTTTAGATTGTCTTAAACTGCACAACGCATTAAAAATTCCATGGCTACTATACATTAATTCCTCTCTAGAAAATTTATACAAAATATCAGTATGGTCAGAGATATCAAAAACACTGCCCCACACAAAGAAGGAGATCAGAGACACCTATCTACAATATAGGTTGGATCTGAGATCTAAGGCTGAGAGGAATAAATCTACTGTTGCCTTGTACATATCGTATAGCCTAGAGGCGAGTGCCAACAATTACCTGTCATTTGTGACCTATGCCCAGCACCGCTTTGTGCTATCAAGACTGAGATGTGGCATCGTTCATTATCTTGTAGCCTTTCCAAAAATGAGGACCCATCCGCCTGATGAGGTACCATGCCCGTGCGATAATAAAAGTAAACAGAGCACATTGCACTTTATGTTGTTTTGTAATTTTTATCAGAGTTTTACATGTTTTTATCTTAAACCAATGTTTGTCACTCATAATATTAGGTCACACAAAGTAGCTATGACATTTTTGGTGACACTAGGTGACCCCCTGATATGTTATAGCGTTGCCCTGTTCATTCTGAAATCAATTAATGTGAGAAAAAATATCAGAATATAGTAGGAAAGAACAGAATTGATTTTATTAATCCCGTAGTTGATTGTATAATAATGCTTTGTATATTTTGAAGTCACTAATATGAGAATGTGTCTGAATACAATGTAAGAAACAAAATGTTTTAAATAGTGATTGTATTTGCCTTTTTAACCAGTTTTAATTTAATATGACTGTACTTTTATGGCTACCTCTTTTGATAGTCGAATTAAGATTTGAACTGAACTGATCTATGTCAATTACATTTATTTAGTGTCTCTGGAAAAAAATATTCACATTTGTAAGTGGTCCAAAGTACTACTGCATGTATGCTTGTCTGACAGAATATTGAGGAAACAATATCCAACTGCACAAACTTCACCAAGAAATATTGAGTACCTTAATATTTCAATCCTATATTTAAATAGAAATAACAATAATATAGACTACACAAATATCGCGATCAAAAATATCTAAAAATACCCCACTATTATAAACAATAACATGGAAATCCAAATACCGCCGCCACAATAAAACAAACTAAAATATTGATAACCAAAATATCAATAGTCTAACATTAAACAAAATTTAAATAAACACCTAAGCAGATGTATATAAATACAATAATCACAAATACTGTAAAAAGTAAAAATATATTATACAATAAAGATTAAATGCATATGAATATACATAGTTTTATATTCAACTTAATGCAAAACGTAAATAAAATGAACAAACCATGAAAATTGTATTTTACCACCATAAACAAGTATAATAAACAATATTATATACATAAAATAATTATTTATACAGTAAAACATATTTAATGAAATACATTTATAACTTTATAATAAAAAATAATAGAATGCAACCAACCAAAAACTAATTAGCATTCACTAACTAAAACTCAAAAAGCAAAGAATTCATCAAATAAAATTAAACTTTTTACCAGTTACAACACTTTAGTAATTTTTGTTAAAAATTGCAAAAAACATTGAAATTAAATTAAAATGCCAAAGGTCAAAGGTATTTTATAGTTAGGAATTTTTTTCCCTATACGATTCAAAACTTAAACTACACAAACTGTAAACATTCTAAAGTTATAGTTATAGCTTTCATTTACAATTTATTCACCACCTTCAAATTATTATAAGTAGTGTACCTCGTTACACACTCTTTTCACCTCGCTAACCAGACAACAGTTAACAATTAGCAGTTTGCATAGTGAATACATTAACTATTAAGATCAATTTGTCTATATGATTTGAAAAACTACCCACCCAGTTCCCCATAAACCACAGAGCCAGAAATTAAAATATAATTTATAATTTAAAAAAATCAAGATTTAAAAGAATAAATATTTAAATCTGTAAAATAATTAACATATCAGTCAATTACTATTAATTAGGATGTAATTAAGAAGACACTATCCATGCAATCTTCTAATAAATCCCACAACCAAAATGTATAAGTGAATACATAATTTAAAAAATATTAGACATTTAAAACATAAATAAAAACGTACATTTACAAAATAATTAACATATTAATCAATTAACATTAAGAAATTATAATTAAAAAAACTTTAACCACCCTAACCAATCTTGCAACCTGATAAAAAATGTACATTACTATAACATTGCACAATAACATATATAATAAAATTAAAACATGATAACACCACAATAAAAACCAATATTAAAGTAAACAATTTGTTAAACTTTGATATTTATTTTATAACACTAAAAAATTATATACTTACGTACCTTTGATATTTTAGTCCATGATATTTCTGTAGTCACAACAGTTTGACCAGAATATTATGGCCAGGCAATATTTTGGGTCAATATTTAGGTTGAAGAACTCTGTATGTGGAATACCACTTACAAACTTCGCAATAGCCTGCCACGGGACTTCCACAATGTCCCAAACCTGATGATACTTAGAAAAGAGCTAAAAACTAGCCAGGCCACTTCCTCATCCACACCTCCATAGCTAACATAGGCTCTCTAGCTCATATCACACAACAACAATACAACCAACAAGCTGTCTCTCTAAGGCCCTAGAAACGCCAAAGGGAACTATTTATTAAATTCTCACTCAGCGCAGCAGCCAAAAATGTGGCGCTGCGTTGCATGAGAAGGAGAGAGCAGGACAGAGACATATCTACAAAGATATGGCACTCTTTTCCTTGCTCCCTAGCACTGGCGCACAATCCGGCTGCCAAGCCCAATGAACACTTCTGCACCATAGTGCAAGGATGCCTGTGTGAGTCTAGTATAGGTTTTGTACTGGAGGGGTACCCTTCCAGTACAAAATACTATGATTAGATTATCTTTAAAACTTTTCCTATTTTGTATGTGTGCTGTACAGTGCCGCACACATGCAAAGTTGGGAAAAAAAGAGAAATAAAAGCATTTCTCCTTGATAGCGTCTATTTCAAAAGGGAGTTACTTTTTTGGATGCAAAACCATGTCTACTTTTTTGGGCAGATAGACTTCTGTGTCAAAAACAATGGATAGCTGCATGGAAATCCCCATGCACCACCCATGGAATGCCCTCTTTGTGCTAAGTAATGCAAAGCAGCACTAGGCCTGCTTTGCATTACTTTCAAGTAATTTTCCAAGTAACTTGGAAAAAAATGACTTTGCGGCGTTTTGCAAACACGGCGCAAAATATTAGTAAATATGCCCCCAGGTTACCATAATGAAAATGCAACTCTGCTAATACATAATTGAGGCCCAAGGCACATATGCATACCTTTGACTATTCGGTCAAAACCAAACATTGTAACAAAACGCAAAGTCAGATCAGTGTAACGCTGTGCGTCACTGCCGATCCTAAACAAAGTAGCTCTCAGATTGTACAAAAATTCGGCTTATAAACTCTACAATTAAATAAACATAGCATAGATTATGGGAAATAGAGTGGGATAAAAATAAATAACATAGCACAGGTGTTGCACGAATAGAATTTCTATATTTCTGAAAAAATTACACTAACGCAGTAATATTCTGTACAGTGAAAAAATACTGTCTGCAATAACACGCAACCAAACCAATGCCTAAAAATAGTTTTTACAGCCCATATAAATAATTCCTTTAACAATTCGAACACCTTATCTGCTGGGATTCACTCTTACCTTGTTAGCTTTAAAACCTGCTTGTCGCCTTCAATTTCTAAATTAACAATTCACTGTCCTCTTTTGCTGCCGCCTGCACATTTAAAAGGCAATAAAGGCTGCACTTAAAATAGTTGGCACAAGCACAGTGAGGAACTTTCAGGTCGAGATGGCAGAAGGCCTGGCAGGTAAGTGTGCCCAGAGGAAAGATGATCAATGCCCAGGAATGTAACACTGGCTCGCAGTAGCTGGAGACGGTGATTAGCTTGCATACCTCGCCAAGCAGTTCATTGTTGACAGCCACGGTGCTGCCAAATGGCCCATGTCACGTGTGATCCCTTCAGCAAGTCCTGGATTTGTGGCCAGCAGTATTTTTTCATTCTATGACTTGTAGTTTTGTTTTTCACAATTTTAAGTGGGGCCTTCAAGTCCCAGAGTTCAAAGCGTTGTTGGCAGTAGCACTTTAGTATAGTGCACATCAAAAGATTAAAGACTGCCAGACCTTCAATCCCCTTAGCATATACAAAGAGACTGCGGTTTTAATGTCAATATTTTATTTTAAAATATTCCAGATAGATACATTTTTATACTGGTGCAATACAGCATTCTTGGGTAATCATTTTCGGGCCAACTATCCAAGGCATGAAGACACAATGCACACCGGAAGGATACCATCATATTAGAGGATAGTTTTTATCTTGATTAATAAAGATACCTGGGGAATAAGTGGTTCACATCTTTTTTCTGTTAGCAGTTAAGTGGTAATGAATACTCTCTTTAGAACATTTTAGATGGAACCCAGAAAAATAGGAAAACAATTGAGGACAGAGAGGCTTTTAATTGTTTGCTCATTCCGACTTGCATTATGTGTACATGACAATTGTTCCTCCACACGAGGCACTACCAGTGTATTGAAATGAATAGCTTTTCATATTTAGGTTAATGTTTACTTAGAAGAAGGGTCCATCGATAGCACTTTTGCACTGCTCAGCCTCCTAAGCTTAGGTGACCAACTGCTAGTGTTCATATGCCCTGACCTCTCATCTTTCTATGACATCACGCACATGCTAGGATGAGCAGAAAGGAAAGAGCCAGGTATTAGATTACAAGATCTTTCCCTCCCTTAACATAGCACAAAAAATAGAATATAATGGAACACAATACACATGGAAGACTAGATACCGCATATGCATGCTGCAAAGGCACACTGCAACCAACAAGTCTTTAGTTACTTGGACTTACCCAACACATAGATAGATTGGGCAACAACCACAGGAGCATGAAACTGAATACCATCTTAGGCACAGAGTGTGGGTGCAGCGTGGTGTGAGGCTTTGTGTCTGTGGCACTTGCACTATACAAAACGCACAAGTGGAGCTAAGATGGACTACATGCCCCAGAGATCCACAGAATGCTCAAAAGACTTTCTGTGGAGGTCACCATCTTGGATCCATGAAGTATAAGCTCCTCGTGTTTCTCAGCATTCCTTGCTAGGCAATAGGGATTCTTATTTGCTGCAGCCAGACCCTTGTTGTCAGAAATTAGAACTCAACTCACTAGCATATGGCATTATCACAGACATATTAGAGACAGAGAGAATTCTGGGATAATACTAAAGGTTGAGGCTTTAGACTCATTTGTTTGCGCAGTATTATTGAAGTCATCCTTCCAAGAATTACGAACTCTAACTTTGCACTTATTGTTTCATGAAAACTGCAACAGGATCTTCAGTTTTTGTGTTTATTTCTTTCGAGTCACATGTATTATTAAAGTATTGACAGTGCCAGGGAACTGCTTACCTACTGTTAGGAGAAAAAGTAAGATACTATCGTGTATTTACTATGGGACGGCTACTGAACTTAGTCCATTGAGAATAATTCATATCATAGCTTTACGAATCACTAAAAGTAGTTCTCTATATAGCAATGTGTATATAATACATGTCATGTATTGTGTCTGTTTTAGAATTCTCATTTGCATTTGAGTTCTGGAAAGTCACAGAGTTTCAACCAACAGAGATTGTTGCAAGATATATCATATGTTATTTGAAAAATGCTAACTTTGGATTTAATTGATGGCATATTAAAAGAGTTATTATTTATTTTAGATATCAACTCTTCTGCAGTGTAGGTTAAGAACAGCTGTAAGAACAGGCAAAGTGAATATATTCAATTTGTCTATTTCTCTCTCTTGTCCTATTCTCCTTACCCTGGTTCAATGCTGTCCTGCATAGTAACGATTTCAGTAGGTTCAGAAAGGTGAGGAGATTCTAATCACACTTGTTGTATCTGGATGCTAGGTTAGTGCAAACTTCACACTAACACCAGGAAATAGGAAAATAGCATGTGATACTTACCCACCTATACAAAGCACTGGGGTTACATTGCCTTAATACACAATAGAAAAAACACCCAAAGCTGTCAGTACAAACGGTATAGACACTGCCATGTCACAAAGGTGGAAGAGGCATGTGAAGGCGCATTATAACACAGCAAAACTGAGATACATATTTTGCAGGCACATAACCCTACCACAAGAGACATGAGACCCACATAAGGAACCTTTCAACACAAAAACAGAAGCTTTAACAGACAAAAGTGTCACCCTTTATTTTGCATGGATGCACATAACCTCACCATAAAGGCATGCAAGGCATATGAAAGATGGCCTACAATAAAACAATACAATTGTGTCCTCTGCATTTTGAGCACATTACCCCACAACAAAGGCATGTATAAGAGCATTCGGACATAGGATATTGTGAAACTTCTGTACTCAGATAATACCACATCAGTGGAAGTTTGACTCTGGTGTTGTATGATAGGGTGAGTCTGCAGCAGCGCAATTCATGATGGAGTTGCTAGTTCTATGTGTGAAACTTTGTTTTGTCATACATTGGCAGACCTAAGGAGGTTCAGGGTGGGGTGATAGGCAGCGCTTTAATTATGGGGAGACATGCTGTTGGTTGTTGCATATATTGTGGACCTGATTCACAAAGGCCTTCCACACGCGTGGTGGAGGCCCCGCAGTCATGGGGGAGTCTCCTCAATCGGGGTGGAATCTCCACAATTAGAATTCTCAGTGTGGAGATTCCACCTCTATCCAGAGACTTCCCCATGACTGAGGGCCTCCGCCACAAGTGCAGAGGCCCTGAAGAGTAGACATCCCTATCTTTAGGTAGAACCTGGGTAAATAATGAAAATTACACAAACAATGTTTCTTCCAGAATATTTGTTCAGCTAGAAAAATGTGAATTTTTGATCTATGTGCATTGTGCAAAAATAGCTGCAAAATACATTACTATCATGTCAAAACTGCAGTGATATGAAAAGAATAACTGCTTAGTGCACTATCAGTGATAACAGTTTTGTTTCTAGCTCAAACGGTTTAAAAGTTACTAAAAACGCATTGAGACAAGTTGCTGTGCAGTGCAAGGCCCTATGAAAAGGTTCACTGGTCATCTTTCTGTTGCTTATTGCTTTATTTGAGTGTTAAACTAGTACTACTGAGGTGCAACCAATGCCAACACAGTGTTACTAAGTGTAAAATGACAAAATAATGAAGTATTACTATCACAAAATATCCCACATTACAGCACATAATTTGCATTCCTTGTCGTATAATGTATTTAACCCTGCCACATAATTTGGTGCTATGTGCCGCATTATTCCAGAGGCTCGGGATCGAGTTCTATAAGTCAGTTCACACAAAATGCTATTGTTTTGATGAAGATATTACTATCATGTGATCAAAGAAAGCCTTCTTGTTAGTCCATTTGGAATGTAGTCATTTCCACCCAGGTTTTTATATTAATGAGTTATCAGGACATGCAAACAATGGTGATGGCAAAGGAAACACTTGATGGGATGATTGTGGAATGACACATAACTGTAGATACAGATACTGATGTTTCAGACTGTGTGATAGCTGAGGAGGTTGGTAGGTGTAAAAGACCCAAAAGATGTAATGTTTCTACATACCTACTTTAGACATCTGTGGACGCTTTTCACATCCAGATTTATATTAGACTTGAAGTCATGATTTTGTTCTTTGTTGATAATGAAGAATAAATAAATGCCTAAAAAAACAAGCGTTGGAAGCACAAATGAGTTGTACCTATTTTTGGAATACATGTTAGGTACTAGTTGGGCAACTTTGTGTGTGTTGCCCCCACCTGTCCCAGAAAGAAAATCCCATAGTGAAGTAACATCTTGGGCTGTATGAATCTATGCTTTGGAAAGAATCTGCCTAATAGGATGCAAACGAAGTACATGCAATGCCCTTGATGCCCATGACAGACATTGTTATTAGTGGGATGATGAGGTTGCTCACAGTGAATGTTTTAAGAAGGATGAGTTCAGAGAAAAGATGGTTGGTTTGGGCTTTTGTGAAAAAGGATTGTATGTAGAGTTTGGCAGATGGGATACTTTCACGAAGGTGGTAAATTTCCCATCTGCCATATTACAAGGGCATTATAGCTTATGGCACTTGTAATACGGTGGACAGGATACTCGCCACATTTAGACTTAGGGCCTGATTTCAATCTTGACAGTCTAATCGCCATCCCTCCACAGAGGCGGTCCCAAGTACTCCTCAAGTCGACGGTCTTTAACCCACCGTATTTAGATGCACGCTGGCTGACTCGCCATCCGCATCGGCAGAGTGTTTCCTGTCGCGGTTGCAGATCACCGCTGCCGCTGTGGTGGACTCCAATGCTGGCGAATAGTACTCTGTCGCCATCCAGGCTGCAGGGTCCTGCTGAGCAGACAGAGATTTCACAGTTGTGCTGGCGGTCTCCTAGCTGTGGTTCACTGACAGAGGGAGTCCGTTGCGGTAAGCATTCAGCAGTGTACCATCACTGTGGCCGTTGGATGGTTGCTAGTAGAACACACGTGATGCCCATTGGCCAAATGGAAACACCTTCGTACTACAGTATAAAACACACACCATTTCAGATCATGATCCTTTGCCATTCCACTGCACCACGACATTTGCTACCAGAGTCTTTGCAGTTAAGTGAGGGTTTCTTGTTCATTGTCCCTGTTTCCTGTCCATTTATCTTCTTTCACTCAGTACCTTGTGGTTAATTATTTAATTTAATCATATTTCTTTGCACAATGCGAGGCCCCAAAAATCCACATTTTACTGAGGGAGAATTGTCAGTCATGGTGGATGAAATCCTAAAAGTAGAGCCACAATTGTTTGGAGCCCAAGTCCAAAATACACCCCTATCACAGAAAAGGCAAATGTGGTCCAGAATAGTCAGCAGAGTGAATGCTGTAGCAAACAACCTGAGCACAGAGGAGGAAATTAAGAAGATGTGGAATGACCTGTGGGTGAGGGTGCATTCGCTGGCCTCCAAGCGTCACCTTTAGGCCAACAGGACAGGTGGTGGTTTTCCCAGGCCCCCAATAAACATCATGCCCTTGGGAGGAGAAGGTCTTTCACATCCTACATATTTAAAGCATGACAGGAATACCTGGTGGAGTGGAGACTGGTAAGTTACACTTTGCAAAGCCTCAATAAATTAAATGTCCTGTTTGTTCTCAATGTGTAACAGAGAAACCTCAAGCTATCAGTGTCAGATATTTGGGATTGTTTGTGTGAATGTATTGTGTTGCATCTAAGATTACAGGTTTCAATCTCCATTACATGACACATGATGGAATGGTGCCCGTAAGTGTTAGAACCTAATAACCCATTTCCCATATGTGTGTCATGTTGTGAGTGTCTGTCCCATTTCAACTGCATATTTTCCAGACGTATGCTCCGCTAACCATTTTGCAACAGTTAAGAAGTTGTCTTCAAAATGACTGCAAATACCATGGTGCCCTGTTTCTGTTTTTGCAAAACAATATTGCTACGTCATACTGCAGATTCTCTCATCTCTAACATATTTCTACATATAGTACAGTGACATGTAGTGATCAATCCCTATGCAATGCTCTCATCTGAAAATGACCTGTGTTGTTTTCTGAATGTTGTTCTGTTCTTCTTAAACAATTGAATTGATGTCAAATCAAACTGTGTTGACGCACAATTTGTAAAGTATGACAATTACTATGCTGAATATCAGTGGTACTTGCAAAAAAATGCATCTGCACTGTTCAGATGATGACTATTGCCAAACATACATCCAAGTTGTGTAAATGTCTGTTTTTAAGCCAGCTAGGCCTTGGAATTGTCAATTACACGTCACCTCTCCACTGTGTTGGGTTGAATGGTTGAGATATGTGAGCTATACTTCCTAATCACTTCATAAAAAGTTTAGGACACCTTATTACCTGCTTATTTGAACTCTGACTGTTTGCAATAGACAAAACTTAGGGTAGTATGTACACTTTCACTGAAAACCATAATGGTGTTAACCTCTACCTCTTTTTTTTCTAGTTATCTACATTTTCTTCCAAAGATTTGTATGTAAAATACACACTTTTGCTAACAAAAATGTTCTCAATTTCTCGATAGGTCCAAATGCCAGAGCAGGTGCCCAGGAATCTGCCACTGAAGCCCAGGATCAAGCTTTCAGTGTGAACGCCACTACTGGTAATCTGGATGATGATGAGGATCCTAGCCCAGCTGGTTATCCTGGTCAGACGGCTCCAGGGACTCTCTCTGGGCTCACACTGACACCTCTCACCCCAGCTGTAACATCTCTGCTAACCGAAGCCTCAACTTCCTGTGTTCCTACCACTGTAAAACAGATTGTGTGCCCCCCCGACCTGGGTATTGTTGAGACCACAGCACCACCAGCTCCAGCTCAGCCAGGACCCAGTAGGTTGGGGCACACTGGGCCATTTTTGCAGGGTCATCCCAGAACATTTTGCCTTCCTCCTGTAGTTTTCTGACCTGTTTTTGTTGGTTTTATGACTCTGGGCACTTTACCACTGCTGATCAGTGCTAAAGTGCATGTGCTCTCTCTTATAAACTTGGTAAGATTGGTCTACACCTGTTTGGCATATTTAATTTACCTGCAAGTCCCTTGTACAGTGGTATACCATATACCCAGGGCCTGTAAATTAAATGCTACTAGTGGGCTTGCAGCGCTGCTTGCACCGCCCCCCGAAGTAGCCTTTCAAACCTGTCTCAGGCCTCTGCCACTGCAGGGCTTGCGTGCACAGTTTACTGCCGCAGTGACGTGGCATGTAAAGTGGTTGCCACGTCTCAAACTCCCCTTTCACTACATATAAGTCACCCCTAAGGTAAGCCCAGCTAGCCCTATGGGCAGGGTGTTGTGTAGATAAAAGGTAGAACATGTGCCTTAACTGTGTTGCATGTCCTGGTAGTGACAAACAGCCTATTCGGTTTCTCACTGCTGTGAGGCTGCCCATTCATAGGTTTGCATTGGGCATTCCCTGATTTGTGCTTCAATGGTAATTTCTAACATGAGAGGGGTAGCATGACCATGTTTGATATGTTTGGAATAGTAGTGATAAATCCTGCTCATTGGCGAACGTGGATTTGTCATTACTATTTTAGAAATGCCACTTTTAGAAGTGGGCATTTCTATGTGCTCATGTGTCTTTGTGCTCTGTCTGGATGTCCCTGTCACTGGAACAACCACCTGCAGCCACCCCAGGCCCTACAACTGTGAACCCTACATCATAGGAAAAAGGGCAAGCTAAATGACGGTGACAGTGGCCAGGCCAAGATGAAATACTTACCACATAACATGTCAGCCAATGCAATGTGTGCCCCATATGGATGTCAACCCACATAGACTTCCATCCAGCATATACCATTGTCCTGTCTGACTCCAGCACTGGCTCCAAGGGCACATTATACAAACCACTTCAACTGGATCAGCAAAAATGAAACACACACAACTGTACTTACACATCACTAACTATACAACAACATCAAATAGTCAAAAGAGGAATGTCGGAACCATCGTTTACAAAAATATGAAAGTTTTTAATGAATGCGTGAATTTTTTAAATCAAATCAAACATCGGCAAATGGCCAGTCCATAATGGGAGAAATGTGCCACAGCACAATGCTTTGGCAAAGCACTTGTGCTATCTAACAGTGCCAGGGAACCTCCTCACAAAGGGACATCCACTGGGCACAGCAGACACTTCTAAGATGGTACTTGGGAAGGAGGGTGGGGCAGAGGTTTAGGGAGGGGGCTTCTTGGACTTCGGCTCTTTGGGGCTGGGTTTTGGTTTCAGAGGTTTATTTTCTTTTTTCTCCTTTTTTGGGCAAGGGTCAGGGGTGTGGGGAGGCTGCATTTCAGGGGGGAGTGGGAAGTGGAAGGGATGGCTTTGGATGTGGAAGAGGACTTTGGGTGGGGCATCGGGTGTCACAGGGGTAAGGGCAAGGGCAAACAAGGGAGACACACGGGGAAAACGGGTAGGGTGTTTGGGATAGAGTTCGGATTGGGAGGAAGAGGAAATGGAAGAGTGTGGGGATCTGCTGTTTGCAGTGTGTGTTGTGATGGTGACTGTTGTATGGGTGACTGTGAGTGTTTGCGTTTTTCAGGGGGGTGTTGAGGATGTGCTGGGTGTTGGGGAGAGGTGTTGTCTGTTGCTGTGATGTCTGTGGGTATAGTTATGTCTGTGGAAGGGTGTGTGGCTCTTGCTGTGATGTTTGTGGAGATGAGTGTGTCTGTGGAAGGGTCTGTGGCTGTTGCTGTGATGTCTGTTGGTATGATTGTATCTGTGGAGGGGTCTGTGGTTGCTGCTGTGATATCTGTGGGTATGAGTGTGTCTGTGGGGGGTATGTAGCTTCTGCTGTGATGTCTGTGGGTTTGATGTGTCTGTGGAGGGGTCTATGGCTGTTGCTGTGATGTCTGTGGGTATGGGTGTGTCTGTGGAGGAGTCAGTGTATGATGGTGTGGTGCCTGGGGGTATGCTGGGGTGGTGAGGGAGGTGAGTGTCTGCTGTATGCGTGCATGTGTGAGTTTCTTAGATGTCTTGGGTTTGTCTATGGTGCTTGAGTCTGTTGAAGTGTATGCATGCTTAGGTGTGCATGTGCTTTCAATAAATTAGGAAGAGAGGATGGGGAAGGGGGAAGTGGCAGGAGGGGGGTAAAAGGTTGGTATGGGTGGAGGGCTGCAGTGAGGGAGGAGGCCAGAGCCTGAAAAGATCTCTGTAGGACAGACATGCCAGTGTGAATGCCTTCCAGGAAGGTTACCACCTAGGTCATCTAGGTGCTTAGCCCCTGGATAGCATTCAGCACTGCAGTCTGACCCACAGAGATGCTCCTCAGGAGGTCAATAGCCTCCTCACTCAGGGCAGCGGGGCTAAAAGGGGCAGGGGCTGAGGTGTCTGCAGTGAAGGAGAGCACTCCTCTCTTAGGGGAGAGGGAACGGCCAACTTGTGGGGGGACAACAGGTAGGGTGTTGATGAAACTGGGACTGACGGACAAGGATAAAGGTGGAACTGATCCTGTTGGGTCTGCCACCACGTCAGAGTGACCACCGGAGGATGACTTAGATGATGATAAGATGTTGATGTTCTCCTCCGTGGCACTCCTCACACCCTCCTGGGCACTGGGTCCAACTGTGTCTGATGTAGCACGTCCGAGACCACAGTGACAAGCTGTGTCCCTATTGACGTTGGACTCATCTCCTCCACTTGCCCTGGATGTTTCTGAAATGACAAGCAGCATGGGTTTATTGCAATTGTATTTCCACACCTCACCATCACAAATGATCAGAAAACAAAAAAGAATTCTACATATCACACCACCTTCCTGGTTCACTCCATAGGCTTCCAAGTTAGCATGAGAACATGCATGCATGCCACATAACCTGCAAACAGTTGGCTCCACTCATGTCAAAACCTCAGACTGGGCCAAATGCGTGGATGGAATCCCCTACACTCCACCCTCATGTCCATACTCGCATAGTTGATCAACTTCCATACTTTGGCACTTGTGTGCCATTGTAAAGAGATGCAACCAAATAGGATGGATACAATTTTGAGTTTTACACAATGCTCACACAATGCCCAGAGTCCAACAGATCTACCTATCCCTCATAACACATCATGCTGTCATTAAGGTCAAGTTCAACACCAATGTACCATCAATTACTGTAGTGGCATACATCATATCACATGCAAATGCTCATTTCACACTGATGACACTTTTGACTCAAAATTACATCATTTGACCATAATCTGAAAAGAAAATTAATTTCAACACATGTAGTTTAGCTATGTATCACATTTAACAGATAAAGTTCCCAGAAAACTATGTGGTCCTAACATTTGGGGGATATATACTCTGAATTCACACAGCACAACACTCCTTATAGCTACATGAATATCCCCAATCCTGCTTGGTACAGGTGATGACAAAAAATCAGAGATTGTATATCCACAATCCAATATACATTTGAAGGGTTTGGATGTTCCTGGACTTCTATGATATGAAGATGTGGGATCACTAGAGTCATCAAGAGCAGTCACATCACACCACTCATTGGTATTGCATACTCAGATTGCATTGCGAGAATCAGAGTAGACACTCACATAGGATCCCCACAGTTCTACATTGCACTCACTCATGCATGTCATCAGTCAGTGAATGAGTGTTTAGGAACACTATTGCAGATGACCCATCATCTGCCAAATGCACACTGGCCAACATGTAGGCACTAATGGTGATGGCGCCAATGATGTTTGCACACTAATTTCACTGTATTACCAGTACCTACCAATGGGAACTGTTGTACAGTCACTGCATGTACTCAGAACTCTGTCATGTCACATGCAATAGGGCCACCATCAAATGAGAATTATTGAGGGTACATCACTCCTCACACAAGCAACGCAAGTTACCTGTGAGGTAAAATTGTCACCCAGATTTACTGAGAACATGAGATGATTACTCACTTCACTCAGCCAGGTGTCTGCTCAAAAGAAGAGGATTGGATGTGGACAGGAGTCTGCTGTTTTCCAGGTCAGAAAGGCAATAGCCATAGCACAGCAGCATTCACCTACTACCACACTTTCACTAACAATTTCCCAACTTGTGTGTGGCACATGGGCCACCACTAATCTTGGTTTGGACATGCCTGCCTGTAACTCACAAAGTTGGCAGAGTAACATGTCTGTTTCTGGCCAGGACTCACCCCCATGTCGCTACTGTTGGGCCCTCAACTGTCCATCAAAGTCTGGATAGGCCACTGCCAGTATGCGGGCCATCAGGGGGGGTCAGGGTCCAGTGCACACACCTTCTATGTTGGGAGGACATCCCCAGCTGGATCTCTGTGATCTTGCAGGTCCAGCGCCGCATGTCCTCCCATCTCTTCTGGCAGTGGGCACTACGCTGGTTATAGACCCCACGGTCTGCACCTTCTGGGCAATGGCCCTCCAAATGGCCTTCATCTGATGAGCATTGACCTGTATTGATGCAATAGATGTAGAAACAGATTGTAACTGGAAGTTTGAGGAGAATGTCAGCCCAATATATATCACATCGACATGTAGCACAATCCTTCATCAGGAGTCAACATATTACATGTGTCCATGTCACATGCTAAGCAAAACTAGAGCATGGATACACACTTTTGTGGTCATCTGATGACTAACCTCAACCCTGGTGATGGCCTACACTGACTTAGCCACCCATCTCACATCATGTAGGCCAGACCCATCCTACATGGAACGTGATGTGAGGTACCATGACACAGAACACACTGTTTGGACCTTCTGAAGAGTACACTACCTGTACATGACTGTCCAGACACCCTTCGTTCCAACCTCATTTCAATGATGCATATGATCCTTACTGGCAAGAAGCATTGTATACACTACATCCTAAGACTAAGGTCACAAGGTATGGGCGGTATGTGTGACACTCAGAGCTAGCTCTCTAGGGACTGTGTGGACATGTGGAATACCTATTTGACTATCCTATTACGTCATAATACGTTTGTGTTGTTTGTACTGTCATCACAGGACACCCCTTTTGCCACATGAGGCACTGTAACAGTGATGACAATCAACATATCATTGTATGTGTTGTGTGATAGGGAATATTGTAGCCAAGATGATAAATCACATTTCTAAAGTTCTTCAAAAGCATCCCAGTAATTACACTTTTCATGTCTCATATGTGCAATATGCTTGTACAGTGGCAGCAACACTATCAGCAAAGTGTCAAAAGACCTGTGTAAGTAAAGGGACAGTCATTGTTGACAGACACACATTGACATTGTGCTTCAATGGAATGAAGTATCAGGTCAGGGGATCACCTCAGTCACCATGCCTCAAATTATCCATATGACAGCTACCAGGACTACTAGTGGGACAGATCACTCTTTCTGTGAACATCCATGAATCAGCAGGTCTACCGGGACTGTACTCTGTGCATTAGTTCTTCTACCACAGTAACTCTGGCACAGGCTGGGCCATGGCCTAGACTGCCCACATATCAATGTCAGGCCTTGCTGTCTGCAGGCTGAGGCTACATGTACCACATCAGCATCACATTTCCATCAAAATCAATATAGAAAAGTCAAACTTCAGGCCGTTCCATATGTGATCATATGGTTGTTTGGCACTATGAAGGAGTCTGTGAGGTATAGCTACCTCCCAGAACAACAGTATTTCAAAGCCTGACATGGGCTGAATGATCATTGCAATGGTACACTTGGCTAACATCATCCCTCCAATGCTTCTAACAGTTTACAGATAAGGCTCATGGTGTGAACCCATACATAACAATTCACATATACCATGATGTAAATTGAGAATCCATTGTAGCTACTGTACTCAGAGCCACCTTGTAGCCTAGGGGAACAGAAAGGAAGAAGTTGAACAGAGTGAACTACTATTTTTGAAATAGTTACCTGTCCCTCTGGTGAGCCATAGAGCTGAGAATACAGATGAAGGACCTCATCTACAAGGGTGTCCAGCTCCTCTGGAGTGAAGGAACGGGCCCTATCCCCTGTAGTTTGTGCCATCTGAGTTCCCAGAGGTGAAAAACAGCAGAGAAAATGGAGGAGGTCTTGATAGCAGCAGTGTCAGGAGACAAGTGAGCTATTTTCCAACCGCCACATACATGTACGCCAAGTACGTGGTCCACTATCCCCAACGTTAGCCTATGGCTGCAACCGCCGTGCATGCGACCGCCTACCACACGATCGACTACAGCCGGCAGACAACGTTCGACATGTCTCATTAGCGAGGTCAGGCAGCCGCCATGTTAGAGGTTGGGAAAACTGTACATAGGAAAATTTGCCCTGCGCACTACATACCATGGTTGGCAGTATTTTCACATTACATGTGCTGCTAGCCTCACTGTAGTGGAAATGTAAATTTTTCACAGTTGATGATGTGCCCAGTTCAGTTACTGACCTGTGAATGCCACCTTGGGGATGACAGGTGGATGTTCAAGAATTTTACAATGAAAATGTGATATGTGTACTGCTTCAGGAAGCATTTATGTTCAGACACATGACTTTTGCCTTACTCTTCACAAATGTCACTCTGCACACTGTGACCGCAATACATCTTTTGTCTTACTCCTTACATAGGTACCCAGGTAGAGGGAGGAGATGCCAGCCACCTGTGTGCCACCAATTTCCAGACCTACACACCATAGAAGAACGCCATATCATCACAAAGTTCCGTTTAAATAGGCAAACATTCGTGGAACTATATCATCAGTTGGACCCTGACCTCCTACCTCAACTAAATAATTCTACATCAATATCACCACTAGTGAAACTCATGTCAGTTTTGCATTTTTTTGTCACAGGCTCATTTCAATTCATTGTTGCTATTTCTGGTGGAATGTCACAACCAATGTTCAGTCGGGTCCTCACAGAGGTGCTTGCAGCAATGTTGAGATACGTGGGCAGCTATATCCAGTTCCTCAGACGTGAGGATTTAGCCACTGTGAAGGTGGATTTCTATGGATTTGGACACATCCTACATGTAATTGGATCTATCGATGGCACCCATATTGGCTTAGTGCCACCACATGACAGGGAGCACGTCTACCGGAACAGGAAGCACTACCATTCTATCAATGTGCAAGTTGCCTGCTTAGAGGATTTGTACATGTCAAACATCTGTGCCAGGTTCCCAGATCTGCCCATGATGCCTACATACTGCGGAACAGCAGCATACCTCAGCTGATGTCACAACTACTACCGGAGCGGGCCTGGTTTTTAGGTATGCATGATCTGTCCTAACTTTGTGTGGGAAACATCAGGTAGTATGATCTAAAAGTGTGTAACTCAATGCTGCCCATATGTCTATCTTGCATCTAGAAGATTCAGCGTATCCCAACCAGCCATGGTTGTTGGCACCGCTGAGGAATCCTACAATGCCAGTGGAAGTTCACTTCAATGAGGCCCAAGAAAGAACACGGCGGCCAGTGGAGTGGGCATTTGGGCTTCTGAAAGCCAGATTAAGATGTCTGGACCAGACTGGGGGAGCCCTCCCCATCTCATCTGGGAAGGTGTGTAAGATCACTGTGGCCTGGTGTATACTCCACAACATTGCCCTGCGACGGAACATCCCTTACATCGCAGAGGATGCAGGACATGACGACCCACCGGGTGGCGACGCTGGAATGCCTGATGGAGATGATGATAGTGGTGAAGAGGAAGGTTATGAGTTACGTCAGGATCTTATCCAGAACCTCTTCTCCTGAGTGTAAGTTTGGAGTGAGATTTTATGACTTTGACAAGTCTTGCAACTTTTGTAGTGATGTTGTGAAGAGGATGTTAATGCTACTTACTACGAATATATGGATCTGGCAAAGGTGTTTGTTTTGTAGGTGTAGTTTTGTTCCACTGTACATGCTGTTTTGGACTGTGTTCTCCAGAAGCTGACAATGTGATGTGTGTCATATGCATGTTTACTTAGCTAAAATCTCTGTGTTCGTCTGTTTTAGGTACCTTCACCATGTCATCTTCTTGTGGACATTTCAGAGTTGTGACATTAGCAGTTATATGATGCTGTTCAGACGTACTAAGGGGACATAGATTGGTCCTGAGAATGTCTGTCACAGAGTTTGGATGTGCAAAGCTGGTACCAAGCAAGCTTGCACAGTGATAGGATGAAAGTTATCTGGCTTCCATTGGACTTGTTCTTTGTTGTATGTTGGTTCTAATGCAATATGTGTGCCATCATGTGATCCAACACAATGTTGTGTTGTGCCCAGTTCATGTTATCTTGCCTTCGCCTTGGCTAATTCTTCATTGTCTATGAACTGTATGTAGCTATTGATGTGTCTCTTCATTATAGTTCAAGTTGCTTGTAGCACATCACTGACATTTGTTTGTCACTTTTTTCCAGATGCTAGCAACACTGAATTGAAATGACCCTATGGTCAGACACTGTTGTACTGACATGTGTCTGTTTATTTGATGTAAGGTTCCTTTTGTGAGGTAAGCAATATGACTCCAGCTGATGATGTAGACCTAATTAATTGTTGCCTATTGTGTAGGATATTGTCAGATGTATCCCCTCCTTCCATGCGGTGAAAGTCTGCAAGTGATGATGCAATCACTGACCCAGATTAACAGAGTCATGCCTAATTTGCTGTTTCTGACATCATGTCAGACTATGATTTGTACAATGTAATACAGATGTTCTGAGCCCAGACACTTGTATGTATGTGTTGTTGTGACATGGTAGTGATCCTGAGTTGAACATTGCTTATATACAACATATCCATACTTCCTCTAATCCCTAGTTTTGACATTGCAAAGTTCACCTGGTACTAAATTCCCATTGTTATATGTGAGAATGACAACAGGAGACAATGCTTTGCTGACATGTGTTTTTAATGAAGTGGTCAAGGCCAAATAATGAACATGAAATCAAGCAGTGCAAATAATAAGTGAACTTTTCAGTCATGGTGGATGAAACCATTGTAGTAGAATCCAAATGGTCTTGAGTCCAAAGTCCAACATACTCCTCCCATTAGATAGGGAAAAGTGGGCAGAAATAGTCCAACAAAGTGAATGTGTAGCACACACATAAGGACATTAGGGTTGAGGTTTCTTCCTGGTGGTGGTGGGTGTCTTGCCATCCAGAGCTCCTTGGTTTTTGGGTGGACATCCCCTCTTTTTGCCAGAGGGGGGATCTGGAGCTGCTGCAACTGGGGTGCTTGCAGGCGTGTGGTCCTATGACAGGCCCTCCCTTCCTGAGGCTGCGGCAGATGTTGATGGCGGGGATAAACTTGGACCACAGAAAGGGGTAGATGCAGGAGGAAAAGCCCTGCAGAGAGTGGTGTTAATTTCCCGCAGCACCCCAACCAGGGAGGCCACCTTGGTGCGGAGGCCGGCCACCTCGGTGTGGATACCGGACACCTCAGTGTGGATGACAGCAACCTCCCGGTATGTGTCTGTGCAGCTCCTTCATTTCCCGGATTTTGGCCACTACCTGGCCCATGACTAATTGGGAGTCCTGGTACACTCCTAAGACTTGGGTGATGGCAGCCTGATTGATTGTGCCCTAAATGGGCTCACTCTGGGCGCCCGCAGTTACCCTCCCATGACGCCTATCCAAACAGCCCTGTGCCCTTGACGCAGACTGCACCCCCCCCACTAGTCCTGGTTCTTCTGTGACTGGGTATGGTGTTGGCCATCAAAGAATACAGGACTGGGGGCACAGGATAGGACTGACTGTGCTAGGTGCACAGGTTGGGGGCAGTGGTTGGCTGTGATGTTTCAGCAGTGGTTGGAGGTGTTGTAGTGGCACAGTGAGCCCAACTGTTGGTGTCTGACCAGGCTGCTCCGATTGGCCAGGACTGTCATCCACGTCCACCATGTCATGAGCATTGTCATCACTGAGGCCTCATCTTGTGGAGGAGAGATACTCTGTTCAGTTTCCAACCTCTGTGCAGTTGCAATGGTGGATCGCCCTGTTGAGAGATAGAGAACATTGTTAATGTTGAAAGTGATGTATCTATATCCACGTTGTTTGTGTCAAGTTAACTGGGGACCTAGAATGGAACAAAATAAATGGAGATTAGTATTGTCATGTATTTGGGTGGAGTTGAAGTTGGTTACTATACATTTGTAGACATTCAGTAGATGAAGTAGATTTTATCAGCTCATTAGTTATGCAGATATGTGGCATTTAGGCTTTAGGGATAGACCTGACATCTCAAAAACTCTGCTACAAACACAATGTGGTACTAACTTGTGTATTTGTCCATTTCAAGGCCTACTTGTGTCCAGTACAGGCAGACACCCAGCTTGGTTATGTATTTAGCATTGTTCATCATGTGAGAAGTGCAAAACCAGGGGTCACCTGGCACCGCTGATCAGCTGAGTTTCCTTAATGACTGACATATCTTAGTGGTACACCATTGTTATGGTGTCATTGATGCCATCATTAGTTTGAGTTTATGGGTCCAGGACACCTTTATGCAAAGTATCCATACGTATATGTGATTGGAGCATTGTCTGTACAACAATCAACATCAGAAGTGACATGGGAGACAAGTGACAAGGGGCAACATGAGTGTAGCATCTTGGTTAGAGTAGGAGTGACAAAGCCTTGTGGTAGTTGTAGCCACTTCAGTCTCAATTTAGCAACACTTGAGTAATTGTAAGCTGCATGAACAGGTAACATCAGTAGTGACATGGGAGACAAGTGAGAAGGGGCAGCAAGAGTGAAGCATCATGGTTATAGTAGGAGTGACAAGGCCTCATGGTAGTTGTAGTCACTTCAGTTTTACTTTAGAAACACTTGATCAACGATCAGTATACCATAGCTATCAGCAACATGCATTTGGGATGGTCCATACATTAACATTTTCACATATATCATGGGTCCTGGATAGATATTGTAATGGAAATGAACTTACAGTTAGCTTTGCAACATGTGGGATGTCCTTGAGTTAGATACATGTGGTCTTATTTGCAACAATACACACTGCCACAGACAAACCAACATCTCAGAAATTTTGGGTATTGCACATTAGGAAAGTAGATACAGAACAGATTAGGAAGAGCAGAGTTGAGAGCAAACAGGACATTGTGATATTTAGGCAGTTGTTGAAGTGTAACTTTCCAGATTGACAAGCCCTCAGTATTCAGAATGGCCAAGACCATCTCCTCCCCTCCCAGGGTAAGAGTTGTAATGGTGAGCTGGGAGGGCCACCGGCAGTCCTCTGTGCCTCCAGCTGTTGGTTGTTGTACTTGACATGGACCTTCAGCCGTAGGTCGTTCCACCTCTTCCTAATGTTTCCCTGTGTGTGCAGGGTGTTACCAACAGCATTCACTCTGTTTACTATCCTGTCCCACATTTCTAGTTTCCTACTGAGAGAAGTCTGCTGGACTTGGAATGCAAAAATGTGTGCCTCTACTCAAATGATTTCATCCACCACGACTGTCAACTCTTGCTCAGTGAAGCTAGTTTTTTTTTTGCGGCATGGTGAAAAAGATAAAAATGTGAGTGAGAATGTGGATGAAGAACAAGCAAGTGATTGAGCTAAGAAGGTGCAAAAAACTTAAGAAAAATTGCAGGTGGTGGAGAGTGCTAAATGTGAAAATAAAACAGGGATGCCTTATCTAAAAAGTGCAGTATATGGCTGTCTGTCTTGCTGTGCTGCAGTTTGGAAGCAAAGGATGCTGGTCAAGAGTGGAGTGTGTTTTATAGTGTGATTTGCAGGTATGTCCACTTGCCAGAGCACATCAGGTGTGTAGTTTTTAAATCCATCTAATAGTCAATGTTGTGTTGTTTTTTTTTTTGGCACTTAGCATGGCGGTCGACCGCCGTTGGGTAACCGCCATTTGTTGAGCACTGCGAGTACAACTGTGCATTCGTAATACGTTCGGAGGCTGGACCGTGAACCTGGTTGCGTCGTTGGATGCACTGCCAACATTTCAGACCGCCGTGGTCCGGCCAAGTAGAGCGCTGAGCCAACACACGACAGAGAACAAGTCCAATGTATTCTTCAATTCTTCCATTCAATCACAGTGCAAGTTGTCTTGGTACAAGATTTGTACACCCAAAGTCTGTGTCTGTCTTTACCAGGGTGAACCCAGGTTCCCTTTTGTTAGAAATGGGGATCTCTAGTTGGCAGAGGTATGCACCTTGTCCAAGTAGGGACCCTTGTTTCTAGTCAGGATAAGGGAGTTATACACTTTAGATAACCCCTGCTCACCCCCTTGGTAGCTTGGCTTGAGCAGACAGGCTTATCCAAAGGCAATGTGTAAAGTATTTGCACCCAGACACACTGTAACACAGTGAAAACACTACAAATGGACACCACACCAGTTTAGAAAAATAAAGTATCTTTACCTAAACCAAACATGACCAAACGACAAAAATCCAACATACACAACTCAAAATGTGACTTTTAAAAGGTTTCAAGCAACTCTGTCCATAGAAATCTATGGATGTGTGATCTTACACAATGTACCTTTAGGAGCGTCACAATTCACAAGGCCAAACAGCTACAGAGAAGGGAAGCGTCGAAAAACACAGCGATGCGTCAGTTCCTGAGTCCTTGGGGAGGCGATGTGACAGTTCTGCCGCCCGCAGGGAAGTGTTGCGTCGAATCCAGACTGTAAGGGGAAGTGATGCGTAAATTCCAAGATGGTTCTGGCCTGCGGGTGATGCATCAAAAACATGCTGCAAAGTTCTGATGCGTGGAAATCTGGACACGCTGGAGGTCGATGCGGCGGCAAAACCCCGCTGCATCGATTTCTTCAGCCGCAGTCCCACGATGCGCTGATCTTTTCAGCCGCACAGCAGGGCCTGCTTTGAAGTCGGTGCAGTGACCTCGGACTTCGGAGCTCGGTGCACAGGACTTGGCATGTGGCGGATTTTTCAGCCGCTGGCAGACGCTGCATCGAATCTTCAGCCGCACAGCGGCGGAGTGTGGAAATTTCTCCCGCTCAGCGGTGCTGTGTAGGAGAAACAGGTGCTGGAAGGGCGGTGTGTCAATTTTCTTGGTTACTTCTAGCTTTTTCAGCTCCCAGCAACAGGAACAACCTCTAGAGGCCCAGAACTGCAATAGGCACCTCCTAGCAGGTCAGAACTCCCAGTAGTGGAGTTCAAGGAAGCTGGTGGTGAAGTCTTTGTGTCCTGAGTCTTCAGAACAGGAGGCAAGCACTCACAAGCCCTTGGGGATTCTTCACAAGTAGGTTCACAGCAAAGTTCCAGTCTTTGTCCTCTCTTTGGCAGAAGCAGCAATGGCTGGCCAACCCAGCAATGCAACACACAGCAAAGGGGCAGTACTCCTCCTTACAGCTCTTCAGCTCCTCTTCCTTGACAGAGGTCCCTCTTGATTCCAGTAGTGATCTAAAATTCTTGGGTTTCAGGTCTAATATTTATATCCCATTTTCTGATTGTAGTCTTTGTTGCAAGAGTCTCTGAGCTCAATAAAAAACAACTCTGTCCTCCTTGGTCTAGCTTCACTACCGGAGGTGGACTACAGCATTGTGCAGAGCAGACACAGCCTATTCAGGTACTAGTGGAAACTCCTCCCACTCTCTCTAAATGCTGAAAGGTCTATTCAGCCTGGCTATGAGTCACCCTGGAAAGGCAGGGCACACCTCAAACTCTCCCTTGTGACTGTCTAGAGTGAATGCACATCCCCAGCTCTTGTCACCCCAAAACTAGACTGTGAATAGACAAACAGGCAGCGGTACACAGGATGGTTAAACAAGAAAATGCCCACTTTCTAAAAGTGGCATTTTTAAACACACAATTTAAAGACCGCCTTTACTAAAAGATGTGTTATTAAATTCTGAGTTCAGAGAGCCTAAACTCCAAATCTCTGGCTGTTCCCAATTGAAAGCTACACATGTAAAATGTTTACAGTGCAGCTCCAATGATGGCTTATGGGACAGCCAGCATTTCAACAGTGAAAAACTAAATACACAGCATTTCATTTTCAGCACATGTAAAACACACTAGTACATGTCCTACCTTTCACATACACTGCACCCTGCCCATGGGGGTACCTTGGGCCTACATTAGGGGTGACCAACATGTAAGACAAGGGTAGGTTAGGGCATAGCAAGTGGGTGCACTTGCCAGGTCGATATGGCAGTCTAAGACTGCACGTGCAGACACTGCAGTGGCAGGTCTGAGACACATTTGCAGGGCTACTCAGGTGGCTAGCACAACCAGTGCTGCAAGCCCACTAGTAGCATTTGATGTACAGGCCATGGGCACATACAGTGCACTTTACTAGGGACTTACCAGTAAAACAAATATGCCTATCATGGATAACCAATCATAATCACAATTTACACAGGGAGCACTTACATTTTGACATTGATCAGCAGTGGCAAAGTGCCCAAAGCATCTATGCCAGTAAAAACAAAATCCAGCACACAGTTAAAAATGCAGGAGATAGAGGCAAAAATCAGGGGAAACTACGCCATGGATGCCAAGTCTGTGAGAAGTTGGCCTGGTATATGCTGTCCATAATTAAAGTGGGCACCCTGTACCAGTCCAAACAACTCTTATGGTGGTTTAAGAGGTCAAAGATAACCTTAGAAAGCTATCCAAGTGGTAGCTGTGGAGAGCAGCCTTCAGGTTTAGTCTTGAAGGAATGTTCAGCAGCTTGTTTTACCAGAATGCAACCTTATAGAATTGGTTAAATGAAAGGAGAACTACACAGAAGTTATAAAAATATGTATTTATTATAACCCACTCTAAGTATGACACAGTATCTTCTACACAAAGATACTCACAAAGCACACAATACTGTAGCACAGAAACAATAGTAAATAGCACTAATACACAGTGGGCTCCAGGGGGAGACCAAACCATATTCTAAAATAGTGGTATAAGAACCACGACTCGAGTCAAGACAGTGTCTAGAGGATGTAGAATCACTGGGACCCCAAGGAACCACCCAAGGTGAGTAAGTAGGGACCCCACGAGGATGGGTGCAGTGTGGGAACACGACCGCGTGCGCCGTACAATTCTATGGGAGAGTCGCGGTTGCAGTCTTAAAGTTTAAGGACCCTTCTAAGAGGACTTTGAAGAAACCCCGTGGAAGTTAGGAGGTTGGAGAGCCACCCCACCCGTGGATACCGTAGTACCAGAGTTACCTATCCCAGGGAAGCCAGGTGCATAGGTCTGAAGTGTTGTCGGAAACCGCCATCGATCTCTATGGAGGACTTCGAAGAAGAGCCACTGCTGGTAAGAAGAAAAGTGTCCGTTGGAATCCAGAGATGGGTTCTTGATGAAGAGTACCTGAAAGCAGAGGGGACAGTGTCTGGATCACTCAGGAGTAACCAGGGGCTCGGTAGACGAATGCTCACCGATGTCGGGTGCTTCAGGTGCATTGAGGGGGTTCTTGACTCTGCAGCCACCGGGACCAGGAGACGTCGAGGACAACCAGGAGCTGGATACGAGCTGTTGCATGAAGGATGTCGAGTGCTGAGGGGTCGGTGTCCGGCGGGAGCACCAACAAGTCTTGGCAGCGGCAACCCATGAAGAAGGCCAAGAAAGGTTACAGTTCGGACCAGCAAGATTCAGGAGACTCACCAAACACAGAGGAGTCAGGGCAAGCCTGCAGAAACCAGAGGAGCCCAAGAAAAGTAGTGTTTACCCTCAAGAGGACCCACAGTCCGGAGGCACAGGAGTCACAAGGGGACCTCAAGCAGTTTCACAAAGCAGCAGCGCACAAAGCACTCGGTACAAGGAGGCCAGAGTTCTTTGTAGGAAATGGAGCCAGAGATTGGGGCTACTGGGAGCCCAGTGCACTTATTTTTGAAACGCCAACAAGCATATGCACTTGCAAAAGTACGCGGTGCACAGGGGTATGGGTATTGCAGCCCCCACAAGGGATTCTGACCTCAAACTTGGTAAGAGGGCAGCTTGGACCTAAAGGGACTTGGAAACCAACCTCCCATGTTGCTGGAGCCTTCAGAGTCCGTAGGAGCTTAGGAGCATAAGACCAGTCAATCGTGATGTGGTGCCTACGGTTGCAGGGGAGTGACTACTTCACTCAAAGGGAGATATCTTCAGTTGTCGTTGATGCTCACGGAGCCTGTATGGTGCACAGGCACAGATGATGCTTTGGATGGAGAGGGAGATGAAGTCGGGCCCAAACAAAGTCCAGAGTGTCCAGATGGTCGAAGGTCAGTGGTTTCTTGATCAGAATCTTGTCCACATCGAATCTAGGGTCCTACAGCCAGGTAAGCCCGTTTGCACCCATGGGAGAGGGTTGGACAGATTCAGGGGACCCTCCCAGGGGAGGGTCTGGACAGTGGGGAGGTTACTCCCATGTCCTTTGTCCAGTTTCGCGCAAGAGCAGGAGCCAACGGCTCCTAGGACTGGTTTGAACTGGACTATGCACAGGGACACCAAATCTGCCCCTCATGCAGACTTTCGGTCGCTGGCAAGCGCACCCACCCAGGCCTAATATACTAAATCCTGTCTGGGAGGTGGTTACACCTCCCTGTGACAGGATGCCTATTGTTCTGCCTTCCCCTGCTCGAGCTTGGCTCAGCAGCAGGAGGGGAGAAATGTGTCTCTGGTCGGCAGCAACCATTTTGGGCTGCCCGGGACTAGAAGGCTGGTACCGGGAACACCAGGGACCTCACAAAGCTCATTTCTGAGGGGTGGTATCATACCTCCCACACCGGTTACCGGTGTGGGGGGTATGATTCCACAATGTTTGACACCAAACACGATAGGGTTACTTTCAGCCGTTTTAGAGTTGGTTATCACGGGGTCGCATAATGCCACTCTATATGTCGTAAATGGCTGCAGCACTAACAACCCGGGAGAATGGACTCTGTAGGCTTCAGAGGTGCCCTGTCCATGCAGTGGTGCCCTCTCACTTAGAACCAAGCACCCTGTCAAGGCCTGCTATGGGGGTGACTTATAGGTCTCAAGTGTAGTGACCCTAAGATATAGTAAACCTATATCTTAAGTAAGTGGTGCATGCACCAACTTACACAGGCTGCAATGGCAGGCCTGTAGGTTCCATTTTGCATGGCCTCTCATGGGTGTTCTCTGGGGTCAGCCCATGGGAGGCCTCTGGGGTACCTATGCCCTGGGTACATGGGTACCATATACTAGGGACTGACAAGGGTACCCCAGTATCCAATCTGGAGTGTTCCTAAGTACATTACATCACTGGTTAAGGAGAAAGCAGATAGACTGGGGTCCTGATTAGCAGGATCCCAGTCAGACTAGTCAAAAACAGTATAACATGAAGCAAAAAGTGGGGGTAACCATAGGAAGCAGATCCTACTTTCCTACAAAGTCTAACACATTTGTACTTCGAAACAGCACCATATACCTGCAAATGTCACAAATCTCAAATGTCCAAATGAAGATGACATGGTGAAGGAACTTAAAACAGTTCAAAACAAAAAGATTACCAGTCAAACATAACATAATATACACATTACAAAGTCAACTTTTGGAGGACACAGTTTCACTGAACAATCTGAGATAAACAATGTAACTGAACACAGTAGTCAATATGTCTAAACTTTGATTAACAAATGCCTTAGACATGATTTTCCTTTACATTGCGCAAAGACGCTTGTGATGTGCAAATGTCGTAAGCAGACAACTTGCAAGTTGATTGAATGGAGGTTTTGTCCGATTCTGGTACACCTGTCCTCTGGCTTGTGGTAACACTAAGGCAATATGTGTGCCATAAATTGCTCCAACAACATGTGGTAGGCGACTCAAACCATAAAAGTCCCCCTTCACGTTGGCTAAATCCTACTGCTGTGGAAACTGGATGTAGCTGTTGATGTGTCTCGTCATTGAGGAAAGAACTTCTCATAGCACACCACTGAAAGTTGGTTGTGACATTCCACCAGATACTGCCACAGCGTACTGGAAGGAGCCTGTGGACACAAAATGAAGTACTGCCATGAGCTTGACAATTGGTGTAATAGATGTTGGTTTTCTGTTGTGAGGCTGAAGATCTGACTCCAGCTGATGACGTAAATCCTGTTTAGTTTGCCTATTCAATCTAAACTTCTTGATTTTATCCCTTTCTTCCATGATGGCTGTTAGACTTGGCATCTTTTGGCGTGTTTCCCCTGACTTTTTGCTTTCTGACCTCCCGGTTTTGACTCTGTTTTTGCTGGTGTAATGATTCTGCGCACTTTCCTCACTGCTGTCCAGTGGGAAAGTGCAAGTGCTCCTGTATAAAATGTGTTATGGATTGGCGTTTCCATGATTGGCCTATTTGGTTTATGTGTCAGTCCCTTGTAAAGTGCACTGTGAGTGTCAGGGCCTATAGACCAAATGCTGTTGGTGGGCTGCAGCACTGGATTGTGCCACCCACGCAAACAGCCCGTAAATTGTAACTCGGGCCTGCCATTGCAGAGCCTGTGCGCAGCCTGGGGCTGCCATGTCGACTCTGGCAAGTGCGCACACTTGCAAGTCCCTAAACCTTCCCTTTTCTACATGTTAGTCACCCCTAAGGTAGGCCCAAGGTACCCCTGAGGGCAGGGTGCGTTGTATGCGAAAGGTAGGACATGCCCTGGTGTGTGTGGCATGTCCTGATAGTGAATTACAGCCTAGTTCGTTTTTCACTATTGCAAGGCTACCTGTTCCCCATAGGCCAGAACGGGCAGTTTTGATTATTACAGCTTATAATCCTAACTGACCCCGGGAACAGGGTAGAAATTCGAGTTTAGTATGCCTGGACTCAGAATGATAAAATGCATCTTTTAGTGAAGTTGGTTTTAACATTCTGTGTTTGAAAATACCCCTTTTAGAAAGTGGGTATTTTCTTGTCTAACCATCCAAGCCTGCCTCTGCGAGGTTGTGTATTCCTTGTCTGGAGTGTGAGTGACAGGGGCTGGGGGATGCCAGGAGACAGGGTGAGTCAGCACAGGGCTGAATAGCAAGATCTACATGTAGATGGGTGGGAGGAGTTGCACCTGGGCCCTGAATAGGACAGTGCCTTCCCTCCACAATGCTGGCTCCACCTCCTGTGGTGCGTCTGATGTCCCTGGCCTACTCTCCGAAAGAAGGGACGGAGACTTGTCAACAAAGTGCTCCAGAACTGGTTTGGACTAGGCAAAGGCCTCTCTGCCTTCAGAAAACAAAGGAATTTGGGATATAAATATTGGGGCCCTGACCCCATGAATTTAGATCTCGCTGGAATCAAGGAACCTGCCAAGAAGAAGAGCTGGAGAGCTGCTAGGAGGAGTACTGCCCCTTTGCTAAGTTATTGCCTTGTTGGGTTGGCCTGCAGTTGCTGCTTCTGTCTTGGGCAGTGAAAGGACTGAACTTTCTACAAGTATCTCCAAGGGCCTGAAACCGAGCTGGCCTCCTGTTAAGAAGTCTCAGGGACTACAAAGACTTCACAAGCCTCTGGGTACCGCTTCTGGAACGCTGTTTCAGTTGCCAGAGAGGAAGGGAACTGCAACCGACTCCGTCAACCGAATCCATCCCTGACCGGTGACCTGTTTGCACCGCAGACCGCATCGCCCCGCTTTGCATCGCAACCCTGGTCTCACCGTAGGCGACGTCCGACGCCGCCAACACCGAGCCGCTGCTTGCACTGTGACCTGTGGGCACCGCAGTTCGCATCGCATCGCTTCACTGAACCAGCCGGACCCGACCGACGCGGTCGCTGCAACTGGCTCAACAGTCGTGACCGCATCGCATTTGGGGCACCGCTCGCACGTTTGCGACGCACCGCTCCGACTCGCACCGCTGTCCGACGCAAGCTCCCGCACTCCGGCTTGGTCGCCTGCATCGCAACCTGTCAGCACCGCATCGTACACCGTCTCACCCTGCACCGCATGCCTTGGACTCACCGACTCCGTCTGCACGACGCTCATCGAGCCGCTGCCTGCACCGCATCGAGGGACACCGCACCTTGCATCGCTCCGTCTTGCACCGCAACCGCGACGAACGCCGACCAGCTCGTACACTCCGTACCAGCCACCACAAGAAAGGTACTGTGACCGAGTCTGTTCACGACTCGGCTGGCCCGTAGCGACGCGGTCGGCTGGAACTGTTGGACTCTGTGTAATTCAGCATCGCGGTAGACCCGGACGGGGCTACCGACTCGTACGAACTTTGCTTTTGTGTTATTCCTGCAAAGAAGAAGTTACCTTATCAAGCATTCATTTTTAAAGTATAGTATTGTGGATTTTTGTCGTAATTGGTCTTGTCTTGAGTATATAAAAATATTGGTTATTTTTCTAAACTGGTGTGGTGTCCGTTTGTAGTGCTTACACTGTATTACTGTTGGTTATGTGCAAATGCTTTACACACTGCCTCTAGAATAAGCCTGACTGCTCGTGCCAAGCTACCAAGGGGGTGAGCAGGGGTTATTTTAGGAGTGTAACTCCCTTACCCTGACTAGGAAGAAGGGTTCCTACTTGGACAAAGGTGCAAGCCCTTGCCAACTAGAGATCCCATTTCTAACATTGGTTGTCAGCGGTGAGGATAGGACTTGTGTTTGCACTTGACTTACAGTGATTGGTGTGCACTACTACCATATCGCAGACCATTACGTACCACATACTGGTTCTTTTTCGTTTGGCCTATTTTTGATCTTGCCAGTTTTCAACTCACTACTTTTGTCATGCCTGAATCAACTGCATCATCCGTTGCATCTCTGGAAGTTATCTTTGAGGAGGATAGGTTGGAATCCTACGCCGTAAAGGAGCTACGAGCAATTTGTAAAAACCTGAAAGTCCAAATTAAAGGCCTCACAAGGAAGGAGGAGCTACAGAAGGCGCTGAGGGCCTGGGTAGCAGCCAGACATGCCAGTGGGCAGCCTGGTAATCTCAGTGAGGAGGTGGAGGAGCCTATTTCCAGGGTGGATGTGCTTTTGGGTGAGGGGGAACCCGCCAGGTCAGGCAGCAGCAGTCTGTCCCCAGAGGAGCTGGAGGACAGGCGGGAGGCAAGGCAGTTTGAGCTGCAGAAGCTCAGGCTGGAGAGTGAGCGGGAGGAGAAGAGATTGGCTATGGAGGAGAAGAAGATGCTCTTAGAGCATGAGAGAGAACTGAAGGAGCTAGAACTTAGGAGTAAGTCAGGCTCAGATGGTGGCAGCAATTCGTCCAGAAAGGCAGACAGGATTGTGCACATTCCCAAGAATGTAGGCAAGGAGTTCAAGAAGGGGGATGACATACAAAGGTGGTTTCAGGGTTATGAGGCAGCCATACACATGAATGGGGTCCCTGAGGAAAATTGGGGAGCAGGATTGTGGCCACTTTTCCCTGAAGAAGCAAGGGATGCTCTGATAGCTTTGGGTAAGGGGTATCACCTCACCTATGCTGACATGAAGGATGCCCTTCTCACTAAGTATGGTCTTACGCCTGAAAAGTACAGGGATCAGTTCAGGTCCAGTAAGAAGTCTGATGCCAACACTTGGTTGGAATGTGTGGATGTGTTCTGCAGGTCTCTGGATGGCTGGGTAAAGGGCAGTAATGTGACAGATTTTCAGGGGCTCTACAACTTGATTGCATGGGAGCACTTGTCTAGTTTATGTTTTGCAGATCTGCGCCAGCACCTAGTGGATAGTAAGCTAACTGACCCCAGGAAGCTTGCTATGGAGGCGGACCGCTGGGTGAGTACCAGGGTCCACAAGAAAGCGTTTGGGGAGACTCAGCCAAAGGTGGGCAGGGTCCCCAGTAGAAAAGTGGGGGGACAAGGGTAAAGCACAGGAGTTCTCTAAAGGGCCCCAAACTAGTACCCAGGGTAAAGGTTCCCAGCCCCCAGGTAAGAAAGCAGTGGTCTCTTCAGGGAAAGCCTGCTGAGACCGGCCCCCGCAAGTGTTATGCATGTGACCAGGTAGGTCACTTTAAGGGGGACCCCAAGTGCCCAAAGGGGACACAGCCACCCACCGGTGGGCAGTCCAAAGTGTTGGCTAGTGTAGCGCTTGGGGAGGAGGGGTGCCCACTGGAGGGTGGGGATCCCGCAGAAATGACCCTTGTCTCACTAGGGGACAGTGAGATGGTCCCAGGAAACCAGGTGCCCCCTAACACAAAGAAATATAGCACCTGGGTGACCATCAATGGGAACAGGGTAGAGGCTCTCAGAGATACTGGAGCCATTGTGACCTCAGTCCGGTGTCACCTGGTCTCTGAGAAGCAGGTAGTCCCAGGGGCATTCCACCAAGTAGTTGCTGTAGACAACTCTGAGCGCCAGTGTATGGTGGCGCAGGTTCCCTTTGAATGGGGGGTCTCAGGTCCCTTGAGGGTGGTTGTGAGCCCTACCATGCCTGTAGATTGTCTGCTAGGTAACGACCTGGAGCAGTCCTTATGGAAGGATGTTGAGCTCAGGTCTCACTTGGAGATGCTTGGGTTGCCAGAGTGGGCATGCGTGTCTACTCGGTCAATGGCAGCCAGAAAGGGTGATCAAGAGGACTTGGAGCCTGGAACAGTGGCCCAAGTCCCTGCCAAGAGAAAGGGCAGGGGCGCGGGAAACCGGCCCCCGAAGTTCCCACGGACCGGGAGGAGGCGGACCTCGAGGGGACGCCCCGGTGCCTACAGGGGAGCAGGTAGCCGAACTGGGAGACATCTCTGAGCTGACCCATTGGCAGCAAAAGGGGGTCCCACCAGGGAGGAGTTCTGCAGGGAGCAGAACGAGTGCCCTACTCTGGAGGGTCTGCGGCGGCAGGCTGCAGACCAGGCAGCTGGTAATCAGTCCGGGTCACATCTGATCTACTGGGAGAGTGGTCTCCTATACAGTGAGCCTAAGGTTGCTGAGCCTGGGTCAGCCCGTGTGCTGGTGGTACCCCAGCGCTTCAGGACCTTCCTACTGGGTCTGGCTCATGACGTGCCTTTGGCAGGACATTTGGGGCAGGACAAGACCTTTGACAGGCTTGTCACCCACTTCTTTGGCCCCAAATGCGAAGGCAGTCAGATGCACACTGTAGGTCTTGCCAAACTTGCCAGGCAAGTGGTAAGAGTGGGAGGAAGGTCAAAGCTCCTCTCCAACCTTTTCCTGTTGTTGGTACACCCTTCGAAAGGGTAGGGATGGATATTGTGGGGCCACTGGATCCCAAGACAGCCATGGGCAACAGGTACATCCTGGTCTTGGTGGACCATGCCACCCGGTACCCGGAGGCAATCCCTCTCAGGACAACGACGGCGCCAGTGGTGGGCCGGGCGTTAATGGGGATCTTTTCCCGTGTGGGATTCCCCAGAGAGGTGGTTTCTGATAGGGGGACCAATTTCATATCCAAGTATATGACATCCCTGTGGAAGGAGTGTGGGGTAACCTACAAGTTCACCACTCCTTACCACCCACAAGGAAACGGTCTGGTGGAGAGATTCAACCAGACCTTGAAAGGCATGATCAAGGGTCTAACAGAACCCATGAGGCGTAAGTGGGACGTCCTCTTGCCATGCCTACTCTTTGCATACAGGGAGGTGCCGCAGAAGTCTCTTGGGTACAGCCCCTTTGAGCTCCTGTATGGCCACCCTGTCAGAGGACCTCTGAGTTTGGTAAAGGAAGGCTGGGAGGCAGCTCCCAGGAAAACTCCCCAGGATGTGTTTAGCTACATGCTGGCCTTTAGAAACCAAACTGCCCGCTTCCAGGAAACTCGCTCAGGCGAACCTAGAAGCAAGCCAGGAAGAAATGAAGAGATGGTATGACCAGAATGCCACTCTGGTCGAATTTCAACCTGGCCAAAAGTGTGGGTCATGGCCCCAGTGGCACCTTGTGCCTTGCAGGACAAGTGGACTGGGCCATATGAGGTGGTGGAGCGCAAAAGTGACGTCACCTACCTGGTGGATTTGCAAGCTCCAAGGAACCCTTTGAGGGTCCTTCACGTGAACCGCCTCAAGCCCCACTTCGAGAGGTCCGAAGTGAGTATGCTCTTGGCGACAGATGATGGGGTGGAAGAGGAGAGTGAGCCTCTCCCTGACCTCCTGTCTACCAAGGAGCATGATGGGTCAGTAGAAGGTGTGATCCTCTCCCTACTCTGACTCAGGAGCAGCAGGGGGACTGTCACAAGTAGTTGGGACAGTTCGCCCCACTGTTCTCTCTGACCCCCGGTGTTACTCACTGGTGTACCCATGACGTGGACACTGGTGACAGCCATCCTGTGAAGCACAAGATTTACAGGTTGACTGACCGGGTCAGAGCCAGCATCAAGGAGGAGGTCTCTAAGATGTTGGCGCTAGGGGTGATTGAGCCCTCCCACAGCCCTTGGGCCAGCCCAGTGGTCTTGGTCCCAAAGGCTGCTGCGCCCGGTGCCACTCCAGAACTCCGGTTTTGTGTGGACTACCGTGGGCTCAATGCCGTCACCAGGACTGACGCGCACCCCATCCCCAGAGCTGATGAGCTCATTGATCGGTTGGGAGCTGCCCGGTTCCTCAGCACGTTTGATTTGACGTCTGGGTACTGGCAGATTGCCTTAACCGATGGGGCCAAGGAGAGATCAGCATTCTCAACCCCAGAAGGTCATTACCAATTCCGGGTGATGCCCTTTGGGTTGAAGAATGCCCCTGCCACCTTTCAGAGGTTGGTCAATCAGGTGTTGGCTGGGCTGGAGGATTTCAGTGCCGCCTACCTGGATGACATTGCGGTGTTCAGTTCCAGCTGGGAAGAACATTTACAGCACCTTGAGAAAGTGTTGAGGGCTCTGCAAGGTGCAGGCCTCACGATCAAGGCTAGTAAGTGCCAGATCGGGCAGGGTTCTGTGGTGTACTTGGGACACCAGGTAGGAAGCGGCCAGGTGGGGCCCCTACAACCCAAGATTGACACCATTCTGGCTTGGGAGCCCCCCAAGACCCAGACAGAGGTGAGAGCCTTCTTAGGTCTCACCGGCTACTATAGGAGATTTGTTAAGGGCTATGGCACCATTGTTGCCCCCTTAACAGAGCTGACTTCTAAGAAGCAGCCCAGGAAAGTGATCTGGACTGAGTCCTGCCAGAAAGCTTTTGATGCCCTGAAGGCAGCCATGTGCACGGCGCCCGTGCTCAAGGCACCTGACTTCTCCAAGGAATTCGTCGTGCAGACTGACGCTTCAGAGCATGGTGTGGGAGCGGTGCTCTCACAACTAAACGAAGAGGGCCTGGATCAGCCTGTAGTCTTCCTTAGCAGGAGACTACTCCCCAGGGAACAGAGGTGGAGTGCCATAGAAAGGGAAGCTTTTGCTGTGGTCTGGGCGCTGAAGAAGTTGAGACCATACCTGTTTGGGACTCACTTCCGGGTTCAGACAGACCACAGGCCCCTCAGATGGTTGATGCAAATGAGGGGTGAGAATCCAAAACTGCTGAGGTGGTCCATCTCCCTACAGGGAATGGACTTTACGGTGGAACACCGTCCTGGTACAGAACACGCCAACGCAGATGGTCTGTCTAGGTTCTTCCGCCTTAGTGAAGAGAACTCCAATGGGGTTGAGTAGTTCTCCCTACTTTCTGCTGGAGGCGACATGTGTTAGACTTGGCATCTTTTGGCGATGTTTCCCCTGACTTTTTGCTTTCTGACCTCCTGGTTTTAACTCTGTTTTTGCTGGTGTAATGATTCTGCGCACTTTCCTCACTGCTGTCCAGTGGGAAAGTGCAAGTGCTCCTGTATAAAATGTGTTATGGATTGGCGTTTCCATGATTGGCCTATTTGGTTTATGTGTCAGTCCCTTGTAAAGTGCACTGTGAGTGCCAGGGCCTATAGACCAAATGCTGTTGGTGGGCTGCAGCACTGGATTGTGCCACCCACGCAAACAGCCCGTAAATTGTAACTCGGGCCTGCCATTGCAGAGCCTGTGCGCAGCCTGGGGCTGCCATGTCGACTTGGCAAGTGCGCACACTTGCAAGTCCCTAAACCTTCCCTTTTCTACATGTTAGTCACCCCTAAGGTAGGCCCAAGGTACCCCTGCGGGCAGGGTGCGTTGTATGCGAAAGGTAGGACATGCCCTGGTGTGTGTGGCATGTCCTGATAGTGAATTACAGCCTAGTTCGTTTTTCACTATTGCAAGGCTACCTTTTCCCCATAGGCCAAAATGGGCAGTTTTGATTATTACAGCTTATAATCCTAACTGACCCCGGGAACAGGGTAGAAATTCGAGTTTAGTATGCCTGGACTCAGAATGATAAAATGCATCTTTTAGTGAAGTTGGTTTTAACATTCTGTGTTTGAAAATACCCCTTTTAGAAAGTGGGTATTTTCTTGTCTAACCATCCAAGCCTGCCTCTGCGAGGTTGTGTATTCCTTGTCTGGAGTGTGAGGGGCTGGGGGATGCCAGGAGACAGGGTGAGTCAGCACAGGGCTGAATAGCAAGATCTACATGTAGATGGGTGGGAGGAGTTGCACCTGGGCCCTGAATAGGACAGTGCCTTCCCTCCACAATGCTGGCTCCACCTCCTGTGGTGCGTCTGATGTCCCTGGCCTACTCTCCGAAAGAAGGGACGGAGACTTGTCAACAAAGTGCTCCAGAACTGGTTTGGACTAGGCAAAGGCCTCTCTGCCTTCAGAGAACAAAGGAATTTGGGATATAAATATTGGGGCCCTGACCCCATGAATTTAGATCTCGCTGGAATCAAGGAACCTGCCAAGAAGAAGAGCTGGAGAGCTGCTAGGAGGAGTACTGCCCCTTTGCTGAGTTATTGCCTTGTTGGGTTGGCCTGCAGTTGCTGCTTCTGTCTTGGGCAGTGAAAGGACTGAACTTTCTACAAACTTGTGCTGAGTATCTCCAAGGGCCTGAAACCGAGCTGGCCTCCTGTTAAGAAGTCTCAGGGACTACAAAGACTTCACAAGCCTCTGGGTACCGCTTCTGGAACGCTGTTTCAGTTGCCACAGAGGAAGGGAACTGCAACCGACTCCATCAACCGAATCCATCCCTGACCGGTGACCTGTTTGCACCGTAGACCGCTTCGCATCGCAACCCTGGTCTCACCGTAGGCGACGTCCGACGCCGCCAACACCGAGCCGCTGCTTGCACCGTGACCTGTGGGCACCGCAGTTCGCATCCCATCGCTTCACTGAACCAGCCGGACCCGACCGACACGGTCGCTGCAACTGGCTCAACAGTCGTGACCGCATCGCATTTGGGGCACCGCTCGCACGTTTGCGACGCACCGCTCCGACTCGCACCGCTGCCCGACGCCAGCTCCCGCACTCCGGCTTGGTCGCCTGCATCGCAACCTGTCAGCACCGCATCGTACACCGTCTCGCCCTGCACCGCACGCCTTGGACTCACCAACTCCGTCTGCACGACGCTCATCGAGCCGCTGCCTGCACCGCATCGAGGGACACCGCACCTTGCATCGCTCTGTCTTGCACCGCAACCTCGACGAACGCCGACCGGCTCGTACACTCCGTACCAGCCACCACGAGAAAGGTACTGTGACCGAATCTGTTCATGACTCGGCTGGCCCGTAGCGACGCGGTCGGCTGGAACTGTTGGACTCTGTGTAATTCAGCATCGCGGTAGACCCGGACGGGGCTACCGACTCGTATGAACTTTGCTTTTGTGTTATTCCTGCAAAGAAGAAGTTACCTTATCAAGCATTCATTTTTAAAGTATAGTATTGTGGATTTTTGTCGTAATTGGTCTTGTCTTGAGTATATAAAAATATTGGTTATTTTTCTAAACTGGTGTGGTGTCCGTTTGTAGTGCTTACACTGTATTACTGTTGGTTATGTGCAAATGCTTTACACACTGCCTCTAGAATAAGCCTGACTGCTCGTGCCAAGCTACCAAGGGGGTGAGCAGGGGTTATTTTAGGAGTGTAACTCCCTTACCCTGACTAGGAAGAAGGGTCCCTACTTGAACAAAGGTGCAAGCCCTTGCCAACTAGAGATCCCATTTCTAACAATGGCAAGGTCTCCTCACTCTCCCAGGGTTTATATGTCTTCATTGGAAACACATTTTAACAATGTTCACATTTTCCGCAGCAACATATTTGATAATCAATACTAAAGTCATGTAATTCCACAAAATATATATGGTTTTACCACATCTTTTAATAAAACATTTGCCTGTTGTCCTTGATACTTCACCAATGACATATATAGCCCACAATAAATTTGAAAAAAGATGTGCAAATAATACATTTCAAAATATTCTTTACATAATCTTTTTTTAAAACAATTTTTGCCTCCAAAAATAAGGTGAACGGAGGTATAAACAACACCGTGCAAATATTGCTTTTCAGCACAGTAACGCTCTACATGTAAATGTTTATTTTTAAAACAATCAGTGTCCATCGAAGTTTGTATATGTACACAATCTATCTCCCATTTGGAGAGGTAGAGATGCACTAAACACTCACAAACACAGTATTTTGAGTGAACCGGCCGATAGGACATTTGGAAGCAGACAGGCGCAACGGAAGTTGACCACGTAGTGGGCCATAAACTCCACGACGGACACAACCATGCTAACGTTGGTGAAAGCAACATACAAAGGCCAATGGCTGTGTCCTTCTGCAATGAAGACCGTGTATGTCGCTTGCATGTACTTGGCGGTTAGAAAAAAAGCTCACTTGCCTCCTAACACTGCAGCTATCAAGACCTTCTCCCCTTTTACTGCTGTTTGTCACCTCCGGGAGCAACGATGCCAGGTCGAGCAGGTGAGAAGGCCACTGCCTTCTCACCAGAGGAGCTAGATTTGCTGGCACAGGATGTCCTCTCCCTGTATGGCCAGCTTGATGCCTCGCCAGAGAAACAGGTACATGTCTGAAATGCATATGGGAATCTGTCTAACAGTTTTTTTTCCCCATTAATACAAGCCACAATGTTCCTTTGAGTTCCTGAGTGAAGTGCAGTTAGTGATGTAAACTGTCATATATTTTGTTCCTTACAGAGGACAATGACGTTAGGGATTTCTACGCATTTTACAATGTAAAAAAACAACAACATTAGTATGTGTTCTGTGTTTCAAGCCCTTTGATTCCAACTGGTGTGTATGGAGAGATGTATCTATGTATATGTTTGAATTACATATGCTATGTTGAAAACTCACATCATGGAAATTAGGAAACACATTATATACTCTTACAACTGTACATAAAAATGTTTTCTTTACCAACAAGATGAAAATTATGTTAACTATGTGTATGATTCCACAAATCACCCAGCCTAGATCAGGGCTCTCCAAACAGTTGTATAGGACCTACTAGTAGCTCCTAGACCCCTTCAGAGTAGCACCAAAGCCTTGAGGTAATTTATTAGATCGGCACAAGGTCATTTTTCCAAGTAACAGTTACGGGAAGGTTGTGTTCATGTGACATCATCATCATCAGGCTGCAGATAACAAGGCCTGGCAATGAGCAGTGCTCAGTCAGGATACTGGGCCAGGCTGGGGCTGAGTCACAGGGTCAAACAACTGAAGCACTGAGGTACATCTGTCATAAAAATATATCCTTACCAGGTCAAATTTTGAGCTGTGTTTAAAAACATGCTTTCAAATGGATGATAGTTGTAAGTGAGAGTTACCTAACTTCTTGAGCGAACACTTCATTTCATTTTACACTCATTTCTAAGTGTGTCATGTCCAAACTGCAGGCCCCTTACTCACAGTGGCCACTATCCACTGTGCCTTAAGTATATATGTTTAGCTTTTAGTAGTTCACAATTTTTGGCACTGATCAGAAGTAGGTCACATCACAGAATATGTAGGAGCCCCCTGGGCTAGATGATGTCAGAAGCCTGGATTGGTGAGTCTAGACCATGACGCGGGATGAGGGTAGGCAACAGGTCACTACAAAAGTGTGTATTAAGATATTGCTTTTGGCCAGCATGTGGCAAAACACATATTATATGCTACCTTATGAGTTATGCAATTGATAGATGTAGAAAAGATTTTGTTACATCAATACAGACAAACAAAAAGTCACAAAACCAATTTTTCCTGTCATTTCTTGTATCCATACAGGTCAATGCCCATCAGAAGCGGGACATATAGAAGGCCATCGTCAGGTAGGTATGGACCCTGTAGGTTTACAAGCGGCGCAGCGTCCATTGCCACAAGAGGTAGGAGGACCGATTGACGCTGGACCCGAAAGTCAGCTGAAAGTCTAGCTGGGGCAGTCCATCCAACATGGGAGGTGCATGCACCGCACCCTGACCACCCTAATTGTCCTCATTCTTGAGGTGGCCTATCCATAACTTGATGGGCAGTTGAAGGTCCAACAGCAGCAACAAGGAGGTAAGTTCTTATCAGCCTGGATTTTTGACATCAGCATTGAGGGTGACCCATGTCCAACGCACAAGAAGAGTTCTTGAAGGTGTAAGTTTGGCACAATGTGTATGATGATGTGCTTTGTCTAATAATTAGTTGATGAAGATCCCACCTGATTCCTGTTCACAACGTGTTCACAACCTCTGGACTGTTCTGAGCAGCCACATGACTGCCTACACTCCACATATTCATCATGTTGTTTGATGTCATGAGGGACAGTTGCACCAAACAGGCCAATAGTGTTTATTGTATCAGGTGTAATGCTCCTTCACTATTGTGGATGAAGTAATGGTAGCCCTATTACATGTGCCATAGCATACTAGGTGCTTAGGATACAGTGGATGTACCAAACGTCACATTGGTAAGTTGGGATTCTGCACAAACAAGAGTGAGCATGTGATCCATAATGACAAGTGACATTGAATTTAATTTAATTGAATATTGTACTTATAGAGCACGCTGCCACTCCCAAAGGAGCATCCTGGTGCTAAGCGGCAATGAATGTGGCTGTATAAGCTTAGTAAATCTTGGGGGAGAATGCATCAGAGAATGAGTGAATAGCACAAAGCATCGGAGATGCCAAAAAGCCATGTCTTAAGCTGCCGTTTGAAGATCCTTTCTGATTCAATGAATCTCAACTCCCTAGGGAGCTGGTTCCAAGCCCTTGTACCCAAGAATGTAAAGGATTTTCCTCCTCTAGTTTTGAGTCTATATGTGGGGGGTTTGAGCTAAAAGGTTGTGTTGTTGATGTAGTGGGTGACTCTAGAAGTTAAGTATTTTGGCCCCAGTCCTTTAGAGGCTCTGAAGATGAATAAAATAATTTTTAAAAGAATCCTTTTATGCACTGACAGCCAGTGTAGTACTTTCAGGGCTACTGAAGAGGAGCAGCGAGGGAGTATGAGTACCAGTCTGGCCACAGAGTGTTGCACCACCTGGAGTTTCTGCAGAGTTTGTTTTGAAGAACGTTCATACAGACTATTGCAATAGTCCAAATGAGATGTTATCAAGGCAAAAGCTATTGTTTTTCTAGCCGACATTGAGAAGTATTCAAATAATTTTTCCAGTGCTTTTATAAGGCTGAAACATGTTCCAGCTACTGCCATAGCTTGTGGGCAAAATGACAGAGGGGCGTCAAATTTTACACTGAGGTTCTTCACGACCTCGACTGAAGGAGGTGGTGGAGGGGTAGCACTGGGCCGCCATAGGGCCGAGTTGAGGTAGTTGGACTTCCTGAGGAGCATAATCTCTGTTTTATCGGTGTTGCACTTGAGATGGTTAGAGTGCATCCACCGAATAACTTTGGTTAAGCAGTTTTTAAAGTTGATCTCGGAACCAATAGAATCTTTATCCGATGACAATATTAACTGTGTGTCGCCGGCATAAGATGAGAATTCAATGCCGGAAGGAGGTGATCAGCGAGATCAAAGGGGCCATGTAGATGTTAAATGATGCAGGGCTGAGCGTAGAGCCCTGGAGTACCCCTGATGTGACATGCTTTTCTGAAGATAAAAAAGTATATCAGTATTATTAGCTACATTTTGGAATCAAAACATATTCAAATTGTGTTTAGCATCAGAAATACTGTTTCAAACATGTTAAAAGTGACAGATTTGCATGATGTCTCACTCCTTCACAAAGATGTCTACGTAAACCAGTCTGTTTTTTGACAAATAATAGTGATAGGCATACAAGTTTTGCTGAATCACAGACAGGAATGTGTACACATTGGTGACAGAGTGACACATACCCAAAACCATTTCTCAATGTCCTTTGTCATGACCAGATGATGATACTATGATGGAGATAAATGGCAAACTTGAAGGGATTTTGCAAAATGGCATGTTCAATCACACTTATGAAGGAGTATCCCATCAGGAAAGCTCAAAATCAGGCCTAACTCATGACTCAGTAGGCAACTGTTGAAATGCATCAAGGTGTAATATGTTGCATATTGTGATTTATATGTGAATCTTTTAAGCAAGTATAATATAAGAATTAGTGTATGTAATAATCCCTGTCATGTTTTACACATTTTTGACTACAGCGAATGCCAACTTATTTAGTGAAACAATTTCACTTACATGCAACACACTCCAAATAACTAGAGGTATTTAGGAGTGAACTGTGACAATGTGTTTTGCTCTGTGCTGAAGTGTACTAGAAATGCTAAGTATAGAAAGGGCTAGGTATTTACTTATGCTGTGTAAGTCACTTATCAATGCACCCGAATATTTGTTTCAGACTGTCCTCAAAGGCACAGGTTATAGTATGTGATACATTGCCAAGCTACTTCAGTGCAGAATTCATTTATGATTTTTGACAATTGACGTATACTTTAGTGAATTGAAATAAGTGTTACCATGGTGAAATGCCCAAGCAAAGGTAACCTGCTTTCAGTATATGCTAATATTGGTACAACATTGCAGTATTTGTTGACACAGGTATTCACATTTTACTCATTGAGAATAGAAAGCATGCAGATTTTAGGGCCTAGTGAACACACTGTAAAAGGTATTTTTGGTTGATATCCTATTTGGTGACATCAGTTCACTATTCTAAACAACAAAGGCCAATCATTCAGAGGTGTAAAACAGTTTCTAGAGAGACATAATAATGGATAAGAGACAAAATCATACATGTTATAGGTACGATCACGGGAATGTCATAACTGTGACCAAATGGTTTCTGAATATGTTACCTACATGCATGAGCTTATACTAATTTTGAATCAAAGATTGAGATGCTTAAAGCAGGTGAAAACTGAATAATTGGGGACTGTTTTGTGATCAAATTTCATGATTTCTGTTTACACAGATCCAATAACACTATTGTATATGTCATTTCAGCATCATCCGGGGCAGGAGAAGTGGCCAACGTAGGCAAAGCAGCTGGCCACTGTGTTTCCAGTGCAGACACCACGGACATCGAAGGAGCCAGTGGCATGGAGGGTGAGGGGAGTGCAATGGAGGCCACAAGCGACTCATCATCTTTTTTGGAGGCCTCCTCCAGTGAGCACTTCCTAGTGGTGGCAGACACTACTGCTCCTGTTACACCTGCATAAATATATCTTGCCCAAGGTGAGTTTGTGCCTTATATGCATTCCATTCCGCCAACTTAGGTGTGGAGATTTCCTTGCCACAGTTGCGTCAGCGGGAAAGCACATCATGATTGGCCCAATGGAAAAAGTGGCTGTACTGCCTCCGACACCCGCTTTTGCCTATCCCGCCATAAACGCGGTTGAGATTTCCTGGCGGTCATGGCGGACTGCCACGGTCTTTGGTCTATGCAATAGCCAACATTTAAATAGGGCGGGTGGACCGCCAAGCCTGCGGGCAGGTAGACCACCGAAAAAGCCACTACAAATCAGGCCCAGAGTATCCCATCTGACAAATTCTAAATAAGGTTCAAAGTTTGGAGTGTGAGTAAAAATGGAAAATTCTAAACAATGTGAGTCTGGAGTTTGCTGGTTGAGTGAAAGTGGTTAAAACTCCTAAAGATTTGTCACTGAAGTATTTTTTATATGACATAGAGAAGGAGAGTAAGGCAATAGTAAGAAAAAAATAAATTAATGACCAAGAGCTTGTAAAGCAAAGGACCAATGAATGTGATCAAAGGTTCAAGGGGTACAAGAAGGTGTGTCACTAAGATCACTGAGGTGAGTTCAGTTTTGAGAGGCAGGCAGTAATAGAGAGAAGAGAAAATGCGGTGGAGGACAAGAAGAGTAGAAAGAGAGGGAGAGGGCCAAAGGTAGAGTAGCACATTCTTTCACAGTTTATCTGAAAGAATGTGTTTTTAAATTCACAAGTTTCAAACTTTTGTTGTGGGGCAGGAAGGTGGGTTATTCCCCCTCTCCTATGAAAATTATTGGCCAGTTCAGAAACTCAGTTTGTTTATAACCTATTTGCTTTTAATAAAACAACTCATATTTGTCCAAAGTCAGTAAACATAACTGAATCTGCATCCTGGCTATCCGCCAATTACTATTCAATTGTTTTTGGAACCAGTGCTGAAAATGAGGGAGTCCATCTGGATCCTGGATGGTGCCGCTACTATTGTGCTGGGTCCTTGATCTGGACTGGTGCCAGGGAAATTCACTCGGAAACATCCAGCTGTACTCACACTTTGTCTACTTTGAGATCAGAGCAGCAACTTGCAGGGGGTGAGAGAGGTTTCCACTTTCAGCTGGGCCAATACAAATAGCTTATTTAAGGTCCATCCGCACTCTCTTTGTTTGTGACCTAGCAAGCACTTAACACCTTGATACCATTGCGTGGAGGAAACAAAGACACTCAGGTTGTTGTCACTTCACAAGTACTTAGGAGACAAACTATGCCTTTACTTTTCCATCGACTTTTCCATCCCCTGTATGTAAGAGTTGTGCTGAAACAATTTTTAGTGTGGGCGTGCTGTCCAATAATGTCACCTCACTAAAGGCAAAGGGGATATGTGACAGGCTGTCTTTGGAAACACAACAAATGCTGTCAGAAGGAAAAACATTTGTGTGGTGCCTCTATAGTTTATTTTCAGTTAACGCTCTTTTAAGTTTTATGGGGGTGCTCCAGCACCTCCCGCACCTTTAGTTCCACTGGCACTGTGTGAGAGATTTATGTATGCACAGTAAGAATGTCGGATGTATCTTTCCATTTGAGTATTTACACTATTAACAATTTATTAGTACATACCAATTTATTTTTCTTTATTTGATTACTTTTGTAGAAATACTCATCTTAAAATAGGGTGTCAGAGCACTTTACATCACACAGATAATAAACAGAGCCAATAAATAATACACGTGTTTAAGCCAATATACATGAAAAGTTGCAAAAGACATGAAGGCCAACAGGGTTAGGAACAATATGTCATCCATACTGGTAGACATTTCATGTTAAAAGAGGTTGGTCTAGAAAAACACAAAGTTAGGATTTAAGACGTGTGCGGGGTCTGCACAATGCATTAGTTGGGCCTGTCTGCACTAATAAGTCTTTACTACTAACCAAAGGAACCTTTTTTTGCAACATTAGACTAACAAAAGACAGAGAAAAAGCCTGATAAGCTTCTATAACTATGCCTTGCAATATGCATGCAACTCCTTTCTACTGGTTCATAACTCACTTTGCTGTATTACAAGGATTGTAAATTATGACATCTGCATGTAACACAAGAATCTCTGCAACAAAATCAGTAACCCACTGAGCTATCTAGCTAAATTACAAATCACTGGCCTCCAGGTTAAATGTGCTTTGCAGTAGGCACGTTACCTCTCTTTTCTATTTTATGATGTCAGATCGGTGATAGTCTGCAAACAGACCGTTATCAAACACTGGAAATTTCTGGATACACAAAGATCTCATCAGTAGGTGCCTTAACCCCATAAGATATTTTAAAATGCAGCCTGATTGTAACCACTTAGGCAAGCCAGAACATATTTGCTGCCATGTATCCTTGTCATTTTTTGGGGGAATAGTTTAAAAAAATATATATATATACATTGACTGTTGGACTGCGCTCCTTGTGACTGCGCCCCATATATGACGCCTCATTTTTAAAAACCATTAAGAAAAACTCATAATTGCAATTTTGATGATGGTGCCATATTTCTTTCTGACATAATCTATACCTCACGATAACCCATATCTAATCTATGTGAACTGTTATTTAGAAATGAGTGACCCATTTAGTCTACACCGATACTCGCATCTCCTTAATGTCTCCCACGATACATCCATTGTTTAGTCATCATGCCTCAGTGGGCTGATTCCAATGTTTTAAACAGGGTCCCAACATGTTCATGGCCCTAATGCCTAAAGGTAAATCAATGGGTCTCACATTCATTATACTCTAGGTTGTTTTGGTACTATCAAAATTAGTGCACCATTTTAATACCTTGCGAGGAAGCAAGAAGATTGATGTTCCTTGTGACTGTGCCCCTCGTAACTTCACCACTTTCTAGTTTGCGTAATGCTTACCACCTACTTTAAGAAAGTGGCAAATGATTAATATTTTGTGACCAGTATTCCATCTCAAAACATTAATACACACCAATCCAATTTGGTATTTGGAAGGGAAGCCCTAAACACTCTCCTTTCAAATACTGAATTGGGATTGAGTCTCAATCACAATTTGTGGTTTGTACATAAGAAATAGGCCTCTGCAGCATTTTGATTACACCAGAGAAATCAGAGCAATTTTGGTAATTCTCAGTTACTCTTTGGTGCTGAATCACCTATAATTTAAATAATTACTTCTGCTTGTGTAATTAAAAGTAATGTGGGAGAAAAGATCCTACTGCAAGAGCATATTGAGGACCAGATGTATATATACATCCGTTTGCGATTTCCTTATAGCAAACTTTTGCGATTCGATGTCAGGAAATCGCAAACAGCTATGTACAACAGTGTGCTTTACATTGTTTTCGATTCCCAATGGATCGCAAGCGACCTGCCTCACTAATATTCATGAGGCAGGTCACAATTTGCGACCCATTTGGGAATGGCCGGCACTCACAGGTATGGTGGCCTGCTGGGATCAACAAAACACCACGTCTGTGACAGCTTTTTAAATATAGCAGTTTTTTATTTTGAAACGCAGCCCATTTTCCTTAAAGGAAAATGGGATGCATTTCAAAAAGAAAAATGAAAAGTTTCTTTTCATTTTTGAAGAGTAGGCAGTGGTCCATGGGACTACTGCCTGCTCTTAAAAATGTTGGCGCCCACATTTACTAAGGGGAAGGGGTCCCTTGAGGATCCCTTCCCGTTTGTGAATTGGTTACCACCACCTGAATGGAGCCGGTAAAGTATGAATGTTTTGCGAATGCATTCCGGTTGCAAAACATTCATACATGCCTCTGCGACTCGTTATTAGGAAGGGATGCCCTTGGAACGACCCTTCCTAATAGTTACTCGCAAACCCAATTTGCGATCTGGTAATAACTTACTGAATCGCAAATAGGGTTTTGTACATTTACAAATTATTTTTTAAGCTCACAAACAGCCCAACTCTCTGAATTGGACTGTTTGCGAGCTGAAAAAAGCTTCGTACATCTGGCCCTGAGTGGCAGCTTGTGCTTGCTATTCGTGCTCTGCTGCATTTAGCGCTGTTTCTTTCTGTAATGCGTCCTCACGTGTATTTTTGAATATAACACTAAATACTGGTTGTAAGTTGGGAGAAAAAATCCTACTGCAAAAACACATTTAGAGAGCGTGACTGGCCGCTCGTGCTCGCTATTCGTGTTCTGTTGCATTTAGCTGTATGTGTTACCACAAAATGCATTTTCGTGTCCCTTTTAGATGCAAGCGGGAATTTTTGAGCTAAACACAGAATTACTCTTGCCAATAATTCAAGCATAATTTTGCGGAATTCTTAAGTAATTCCGTGTGATTATGTTTTACGGAATTACACAAGTTATGCCAGTCCCTAATAAGAAAATCGTACGTCCGGCCCTAAATCTATTTAGGGTTTTAATGGAGTCCAGATATGAATGTTATTTAGGCTTAACCTCAGCGTTATTATTAGCAGCTGTAAAACTACCCATTTTTAACAGTAAGGGCCTTGCACTGAAACAAAGTTGAATCACGGACGTGTCTTTTCTCCTTTTTGATGGCTGAAACCCGGAGGGCCAGACTGCTGCTGCCAGTGGGGGAGGAGAGAGACCTGACGACAAGCGCGAAGGAAGTGTCTGGTGAATCATTAATGCTCGGTAGGCCTCTGCAGTGCCTGGAGCTGTGATGGAGGTCTATCGATTGGAGGAAGGAATTCGTAAACCTGTTTACACAACGCAGCCAGCACAGCTTTGTGTTTTCAGTGCAGGATACTGTCACGCATCCAGCTGACCCGCACCCACCTGCTCGCTTTGTGCCTTGGTTTCGTTTTTGATGTTTTCTTTCCAAAGGAATACTTTCACGGATTAGCATTTGTTCAAATCGATAACCCGGGCATGTTTTAGAAATGCCAAGGAGTTAAATTTATTTGGTAAAATGAATTACTCTTTTGCTAATGAATCAAATGGGTAAGTGAGAAAGGACTTTTTCCTATGACTTGTGCTTATTTAATGCGATTTTATATAGCGCGAACTTTACCTGAAGGTGTCGGAGCGATTTACAAAAGGACCAGTTACATTACATAAGGACTTCAGAGTACATGAGTTACATAAAAGATACAAACAGAAACACTCTAAATTCACATAAGAATGGTAGTAAGTACATAAGTCTACTACAGATATTAGTGGTTAGAGTTACATATATACAAATTGCAAATTCACTCAAGATTACATTTTAATTAAAGTTGAAGCGGTTAGGGTTGGCCAAATATAAAATACATATTTACACAGCATGATCTTCTCGCCATTGTTTGGGTTCTTGCTTTCAGCCAGGCCTTCAGGGTGTTGTTACACTCACAGGCGGTGATCTTGGGCCTGGAGGGATCCCCGAGCTGGTTTATGTTTACAGGTTTTATATAGCGCATAGCTGCCCAAGGGCTTCCCAGCGCTGCGGAGCAGGAGGTCCTGGCTAGCATTAACTCATTCAGGAAACAACCATGTCTTAAGTTTTTTCCTAAATCTAATCTCATCCGTGAGAAGTCTTAATTCTTTGGGCATGGAAATTCAAAGTTTAAGTACCAGGTGCGAGAATGATCTCCCTCCCCATCTGGCTCGTCTTATCCTGGTGGTTTTGGCCAGGCGGTCAGAGGAGGATCTTAGGGCTCTGTTCGGTGTGTATGATGTTATGAGAGCCCTGAGGGGAGAAGGACCTTTGCCATTCAGGGCCCTGTGTGCTATGCATAGTGCTTGAACTTGACCCTGGCCTGTACTGGCAGCCAGTGGAGAAGTCTCAGGGCCTCTTTAGCTGATTCATACCTGGGTATGTTTCTAAGTACCCTGGCTGCTGCATTCTGTAGCACCTGAAGCCTGTTCAACACGTAGAAGAGAGAGTTCCCGTAGTCCAGGCGAGAGATCACCAGGGACTTTATCACTGTCTTGTGGGTCTCCTCTGGAATTGTGAAAGGCAGCGAGTCTTCTAAGACCCTCAATGCTGCCCGGTGCAGGGTTCCACCTCTAATTCACTTTGGGTTCGCTATCAAAATAATGAGGCAAGCGCTGGAAACTGGAAGACAAGAAAAAGGTTTATTTCTCATGAGGAGATCACGTCAACTGCAGACACCGGGATGTCTGAGGGAAGTGTTCTGCTGATAACTCCTTTGGCTCTTCCTTTTATACAGGTTTGACACAATGCGTTGGTTTCATCAACATGGTTACACAAGCTTGGGGTCCCGCCCGGGCAGGTTGTCACACAAGCCCAACAGTAATTCTCTTCCCACCCAGGTCAAACAGACAATCTTATCTTGCAGCTGGACCTTGCTTCAGGGTCTAAAACATGTGAGACCGGCCAGATCTAAGAGTCCGTTCTGTTGATAAAAACAGGTCCCATTGTTGGTAACAACAAGTCTTGCTGTTTGCAGTGCAATAAATCATGTTGCAAGAGTCTTTTTGGTGTTTGGAACCTGTTTGTGTAACTAGGTGCAGTGAGGGGTAGAGTGTCCAAAGGTTTGCCTGTAAACAGAGATGAGAGGAAAAACGAGTTTGTGGCAGCAAGTGGCGCTGAGGTTTGTTGCGGCAATAGAGTTTATAGCCCCCAGCACATGTACCAGGTCGGTCAGAGGGATGCTAGTAAGGGCAGGGTGAAACAAAGGTGACCAACAGAGTACAAAATGGCTGTGATAGATCAAAATGACTGCAACTTATGTGCACATAGAATTCCACCAGACAAGATGGCGCAGGTAATGTTCATGACTGTTGTTTTGCTTTTAACAGTATGAGGTCCAGAAGTTTACGGAGCGTCCGCAGGATTCCAAAACATGTGGCGGATAGTTTTCTGGCTTGAGTTTCCATGGTCAGGTTATGGTCTAGCCACATTCCTAAGTTCTTTATGGATGTTTTTATGAACCGGCGGAGAGCCCAGTTCTTTTGGCCATTCAATGGTGACTCATGTTGGAAGATTATTTCCTAGGAACATGAGTTCCGTCTTGCCTCCATTTATTTTTAATCTGCAACTTGTCATCTAACTCGCTACCTTTTCCATGCAAGGAGCCACTTGATTGTGCTTCGAGTTGGGGCCCTCTGTCACTGAGACGACCAATTGGGTGTCGTCCGCATAGAACACGATTGACAGCCCAAATTCCTGGACAATCTCGGCCAGGGGTTGCATGTATAGATTAAATAAGGTAGGACTAAGGGCAGAGCCCTGTGGTACTCCACAAGTCACTTTTAAGGTGTCCGAGTACTATCCGCCTTTTGTGATCTGAAAGGCTCTATCCCTCAAATATGACACTAGCCATCCTAGCGCACTGTCTTGAATACCTGCTTTCTCTAATCTAGTGGTGAGTGTATTGTGATCCACCGTATCAAAGGCTGCACTTAGGTCGAACAGCAGGATGGCAGCGGAACCCCCTTGATCGAGGATTTCCTTCAGTTCCTCTGTGACCAATAATAAGGTAGATTTGGTGCTATGTAACGGTCTAAAACCCATTTGAGTCTGGTGGAGCACCTCGTTGTCCTCCAGGAAGTGAGACAGTGTGTGGTTGACATATTTTTCCGCTATCTTTCCTAAGATGGGTAGGAGTGAGATAGGACGGTAATTTCCTAGCTCTGTAGGATCTAGTTGTGGTTTTTTCAGCAATGGCCGGACTATAGCATGTTTCCAAGCCTTCGGCACTTTCCCTTGCGTGAGGGATAGTGTGAGTAACTCAGTGGCGGTAGTCAGTATAGTCTTTCCCCCCTGATTCAAAATGTGTGGGGGAAGCAGATCTTTAGGTGAGCCTGATTTAATACCTTGTAAAATCTTATTCGTGGTATCTTTGCTTATCGCTGGAAATAGCTTTAATGTGGGTTTTGACATATGTTCTGTGGGGGACCTGGTCCTTTGGGGGTCTGAGGGATCACCACTCCCTTGCATGGAATTATAAATGTTTTCAAATTTGTTTTTAAAGAACAATGCAAATAGTTGCATCTCTCTTTGGATGAGAGTTGTGAAGAGGTGTCAGGCTCTGTTGCCGTGAGGGATTTGACCACCTTGAACAACTCTTTGGAGGAATGTGTGACCGAGTTTATTTTTTCTTGGAAGTATCTAGCTTGAGCTAATTTAATTTCATCATGATAGTGTCTGATCTCTTTCTTATATTGTTTCTTCATTTTAGTGTCATATGTTTTCCGCCAGGTCCTTTCAGTCTTTTTACATGCTCTTTTCAGGGATGCCAGATGACTATTGAACCAAGGTTTTTTCCTCTGTGTCCGGTTAGTCCCTGTCTTCTCTTTCTTACAGCAATGTTCTGTCACGTCAGTGAGCCATTTGTCCCAGAGCAAGTCTGCTTTCTCTACTTCCCCATCCATTTTCGGGGTGTGTCTTTCCAGTAACTCAGTCACCTTGTCTGGGATGGTCCTAGGCCATTTCATACCTAGGTTAAACGTAGTGCTTCCTGTGTTATGTAACTGCGAGTATGTCAGTGACAGAGGGATAAAAAAGTGGTCCGACCAAGGCACCGGTATAGGATTGGCTGTTTTTAATTTGGGCTCGTTAGTAAAAATGGCATCTAGAATGTGTCCTTTTTCATGTGTTGCTGATTGCACCAGCTGGCTGAGCTGCATGGCATCAATGTCTTGGGTGAATCTATTGGTGGTGGGGTCGTTATGTTTATCTAGGTGTATGTTAAAATCGCCTAGTATGGTCATTGTCCCTATAGTGGTAATGTTTTCTGCTATGAAGTCTGGAAAAAGCTCTAAAAAGGTATTACAGGGTCCGGGAGGTTGGTAGATAAGCATTCCCGAGAAGGTATGAGAGGGGGATGGTCTCAGGCTAAACCGAGTAGTGTCGCAGTTGAGAAGGGGCTTAGGTGAGATATTGCAGCTGTAGGTATCTTTGTATATGATAGCTACTCCTCCCCCCGTTTTCCCCTCTCTGTCCTGTCTACTAATGTTAAATACTTTGGGGAGGGCCAGTGTTAAGTCTGGTGTGGACCATTCTCTGAGCCATGTCTCGGTCACAAATAGGGCATCTAGTTGTTCTTCCTCAATAAGAAGACTTATCTCAATTTTATGTGCTGGGATGGACCTGCAATTAATCAGTCCCATTTTCCAGCTAGGATTCCTCCTTGTTTCTGTTGGAAGCCCCTCTGGTCGAGAGATCTCCTCACTCACCGTACACTTACAGTGGGTGAACGTGATCTTTCTTCCTGTCATGCTTTGTGGCGTGACTGTGTGGGCACATTGTGTTATGACATCGGGTCTCCTTTTTATAAGTTCTGTAGCACTATATCTTATAACTTCTTGTGTGTCAAAGTTGAGACAGGCAGGGTTCCTGGCCCCGGCCAGGAGCGGATGGGCGCAGACGGGCTTGCCTTTGGCGCGCCTTCGGTGCGTGATGTCGCCAGCGCTCCACAAGCAGCAGGTGAGGTCCATATCACCTGCAATGCAAGTCAACACCCTCGCAAGGATACATATGTTATAATTTAATCACTGCAGGATTTTGAAAAAAAAATCTCTTACCCCCATAAATCTCTTGGCCCTACAGCCTCATCTTTCCCGCAAGAAGTGTGAGTCGTAGAATGGAATGTTCAGGATCACTGACAGAAGAGAAAACAAAATGTGATTCTGGTGTGTCATGTGAAACATACGTTACCCCTGCAGGTGCAGTGGGAAAAGTGTCATCATTGATTCTTTCCATTTTGGCAGGCACTACAAAGGAAATGTGTAGGCATTCAGTATCAGCTCAGCATGCACTCTCATTGGGAAACAACTTTATATTTTGACCATTTATTTTTTATAGAAATCACTCTCACATTGATAGCCTCTCCTATGCCTGATCAGATCAGGATCTTACAACTCAGGGAAAGTAGCGCTTCGTGAAGGCACATAACTTTGCTTTGAAACCACATATTGGTTTTGTCCCAACACTTGCCCACAATATTAGTGTATTGGGTAGTATTGTTTTCAGTAATACAGTGTGCCAAGTACTGCCAATCTGGGTGGAAGCTCCTGTCTCCCCTCAAATTGGTATTAAGAGCCCAATCAAAATGAGTGCCATAATTAGTATGGCACATCTACAGCATACCAATATCCTATTACCAAAATATATATCAACCATCCTGAAGAACTGAACTTAAATTTGCCACACTCACATGCACATAGCATTGCATCAAAACCAAATTACGGGCAAAGAGGTTTCACAACATAAGTGCCTCCTCAAGTGGGACAATGGAGAACCATACATCCCGGTAAAATGAAACAAACGCCAATGTCCTCCAGTAAAACTACATCAATGTACATAATGATCCACTCAGATCCATAACAGAATCTGGGCATCCGCTTTCAGTTATAATATATAGCTGATCAATCAAGCAGTCTGTTCTAATTTAGCTGGTGACGGATTCATAGATGTTCATACGATTCACTTATAGATGATACAAAACACAACCAAATACAAGTCAACTTACCACTCTGATGCTGGCCAATGACTTTACCAGAATGTTAAAGGTTACACAGATTCCAAAAGTGATAAAGGACCAGACAAATGGTAGTAAAGCACTGTACATTCAACATAACTCAACATAACATACATAAAAACCTATAGGTATGAGCTAATGTGATTCATACTACTTCATTTCATTAATCAAAAGTGCAATTAATAAGTATTCTAGCGCAATATAAAAGACTCTGATAGTAGCTCGTAATGCAAACCATTGTTCAAATTCTGTTTCAGCCACAGGCAATGAAATTGTAACCACTGTAATGATGTCAATTGAAAGCTATATAAGGCAAAACAGTGTACAGGATTTGTGGGAATCGGAAAGAGTTTGAGACAACAAGCTGTGTGTACAGAGCACCTTTTTTTTACATTCTTTCCAGAAGATTTACATTACAGCCAATCCACAAATAGCTCATCAAAAGTAAGACCCTCATTTTGATATCGGGCGGACTGCCACCGACAGGCGGTCGGTGGCCATCCGCCCGACATCCAGGGTATCTGTCAGACTGGCCAAATACTGGTGGTCGGAGTGATGATGTCGGGGGAAAGGACCGCTGCCTCTGATATGCTCAAGGAGCCCGTCGGGGTGGCGGTCGGACTCCTGTCCCTACCATGAGGGCGGTGCCTGCGCAGGCACCGCCATAGGGATTAGGATGTACCTTTTCAACTGCCTTTTCATGGCATTCCCACTACCATGGAAAGGAAGCCGGAAAGGGTGTTTAGGGGGTCCCAAGCCAGGCCCTCGTCACCTGTCTGCCACAGCTAAGTGGCCAGGGGGGCACATGTGGTGCCCCCAAACATACATGCACTGTGTGCCAGGCACCACATGGTGACTGGCACACAGTGCATGGATGTTTGAAAAATGCCTTTTTCTATTGTGGCTTGTGCTGCGGCCCTTTTCTGGGCTGCATCACAAGCTGCAGTAGAAAAAGGCAGTTTCCGGCCGCCTACGTGGCAGTCTTATCAAAATTTGGTGGGTGGGACCACCGACTCCTTGTCAGGCGGTCTCATTCCCGCTGCGATGGTGGCCGGACGCTCATCCGACTGCCATCGTAAAGAGGCCCTAAGTCACAAGCCTAAGTTTAAGCTGAAGTGTGATGGAAAATCCTCCAATTCCTTGCATATATGTTAACTTTTAAGAATCAATAAATGTTTTTGCTGTCTGGACACTTTTTTTTTACTGATAGATACTTCTGAGTGTTCCAACTATGCCATGTTAGTTAGGATTACATCTTTTAATCTTTGGATCTTGAATAGAGATCATTACTGTCCTTAACTTGTGGTGCTATGCTCTTCCCAATTCATGTAGGACATTTACAGTTCCTGCATATGAATTGTTATACCTGGCGACCTAATGTGAGGAACAGTGGCAAAGACCAGACTTCTTGATTTTTAATATGTTGATTATTTGTTCTCTCATTAAGTAAGGTGTTTGGACAAAATATCGAAAAAAATATTGTGTTACATAAATATTGTATCAAAAATATCGTGTTGACAAAATTTCATTGACATATGCGTTTTTTAAATGTGATTTATTTTAATTTTATATTAATTTTTGTGTAATAATTATGGTCAATCTATATAGTAATTTTCACAAAGTTTTCAAATTATTTATTCTAGATTTTAATAAGGTATTTCAATACTGTGTATGTATGTAAGTTACAGGATCAGAATTGGGTTTTTGAAGGGAAAGGGTGGCACATTTTTTTAAATTTGTTAATATTTATTTGTGCTTTACATTTTATTAATTAGATTTTTATTACATTGTTTAAATACTAAAATATAGTATGACATTTTTATTTTTTTATTTTGATATACCATTTATAAATGTATTTGAATGATATGAAGTTTATTTAAAAATATTGGTATATTTGTGTGTATGTAATAGAATATTTATTGATTTGTTGACATCCATTTTTTTTATGTTAATCGAAAAAATTAATAAAAGTTATTGTCATTAATGATTAATAAATACATTCTTGAAATATTTGTTACAAAATATTTAAAAATAGTTTAAAATAATAATTTTTATGATGTATTAATAATATGGGGATGATTACGATGTCGTTGGGTCCGACACCGAAGGCACGTTGGTGTCGGACCCACTGACATAAGACATTGCGGTCCGCCCACCGCATTATGATGCGGCAGGAGGAGGCATCAGGCAGAGGAACCGTCCGCGACGCTTTCAATGGGCTAAAGGAGCCAGTGGGCGCGTCAGAACCCACCATAATCCCCTAATGACAACTGAGCCAGGCTCGGCTCCGCCGTCGGAATTATGATGGCACTTTCCGACAGCATTTTCATGTCGGCCTTTCCTATTTGAAAAGGCTGTCAGAAAGTGTCTTTGGGGGCCCCTGGCAGGGCCCCCTTCCCCCCTGGCCCTCCGCTATGGGGCCTGGGGGGCACCTATGGTGCCCCTCTTAACATCCCTGCACCGTGTGGCAGGCACTGTGAGATGCCTGCCACACAGTGCAGGGGTGTTTACAAACATTAATTTGTCAATGGAAGTTTGTGCTGTGGGCCTTTTCCGCCTGCCGCACAAGCTACCATTGACAAATGGATGTTTGTGACCGCCCTATGGGCAGGTGCATCGTAATTTTGTAGACAGAACCGCCAACCTAAGGTCGAGCGGTTTCAGACCGCTACAGAGTCAGGCAGACATAAGTCCGCCCGACATCGTAATTAGGCCATTTGTGTCTTTTTATGTTGAATCGTTCATTTGCAAATTTAATTAATGTGTATTAAAAGAATTGTAAATCAACAACTTCTAATAATATTGAATGTTGCTAGACAATTTTTTTTATTTTTTTTTGTCCTCATTTAACCATGGTTACTGCCATCTGGGCCAGTACGGAAAACGAAACACCCTTGATCCTTCTTTGGTCCAAGCAGTTACATACTGTGCCTTCCACGGCACCCAACTGTCCTTCAATAGAAGGGCACGGGGGAGCGGTCTAGCCTGCTCGACACCCCAGTCCATGGCTTGAAGTAATCATTGGACTAAGTTTCCGAATCAGATTTCCGAATTTGTTAACCATGGGTACCATTCAATTCAGCCAGATCAAAAAGGGCTCCCACACCTCAGCCGGAGTACTTTTATCCCTTTTAATATCAAATCTGCATGTCCATTTAACCACATTCAACCAGGTTATTGCATTGGGGGTTGAGGGTCTAACCAATATTTACAAATTTCCCTTCTGGCCAGAAGGATTAAATAAAACAACAACCCCCTCTGTTTAGATCTTAAGGCCTGTTGAGTTACATAGTCCACTCCTAGGAGTACCAAAGTTTCTGTTAAAGTTATATTTTCTCCTAGAATATCCCTTATACTATTTTCCACAGAACTCCAGTAATCCTTTAGCCCTGGGCATGTAAAAAAGACATGTAGATCATTTGCTTTAAGAAGGTTACACCTTTTACATCTTGGGACCGGTTGTTGCACAAATTTTGATAATCTATGAGGTGTCCAGTACAGCCTATGCATGACAAAGAAATGGTGTCTTTTAAGATTAGCTGGAGTGACAATGTCATAGAGGATTTTAACTGAGTCAGACCACAAAAGCTTCATGCTTCCCTCCTGCAACACCCCTGTCCAGACCTCAGATGGATCTTGTGTATTTTCCTCCTCTGCCTCCAAAAAATGTCTGTACCATAATGCTACCTCTTTAGCTTTCTGTGAGGGGTCCTGTATTAAGGTCTCAAAATCCCAGTTGCCTCCCACTTCAGTCCCTGCCATCGTAACCCATGAAGTAAGCTGTATGTACTTAAACCTTGAGAGTCCGCTACCCATCTTAATATACAGAACTTCCCATGGGACCACTACGCCATCTGATGTTAGATCGCCCCATTGCTTGAATCCTGCATGCTTCAAAGGTAAGCTCAGGGCATCCTTGAGACATTCCGGTGTCCCCGGGGAATTCCATATTGGAGCGAACTCTGAAAAGTAGCCAATCTTGAGGATTCATCTCACTGCCATCCATAGACTTAAAGCTGCTTTCAGCACTTTCAATCTTACTGTTTTAAAAAATTTCTGAGCTCCAAATTTATAGAGAAATGTTCCGCCGGCTTCTTTGGTCATCTCACTCAAAATTAAGCCCCACGTAGTACTCTCAGGCTCTCCTACCAGCATACGAAAGTTCTTCATTGAAAGGCCATGCAATAAAGCCTAGTCTGGCAATGTCAGTCCCCCTTTTTTTAGACTTCTTCTAAGTTTTTTCCATGACAGACGAATTCCCCGGGAAGCCCAAATAAATCTAGAAATCTTTCCTTGAATTTTCGTTATTTCCTCTTTTGGAAAGCTGAGTGGTATACAGTTAAAAAGGTAGGTTAGCTTTGGTAAAACTGACATTTTAATCAAATTTACCCTCCCATATATAGACAGTGGTAGATTTTTCCACCTGGCCAAGTTCCTATCTATTTCCTTCATAACACGCTTCAAGTTTACCAGGGGATCTCATCAATCTTCTCTACAATTAATATCCCTAAATATTTAATCTCCGAGGAAACTCTACCTCCCCATCCATCCATATTCCAACACATTACCTCTGTTTTTTCTAAATTAACAAGATATCCTGAAAGTAAACCAAATTCGGCAGTCAGCTGTTCTATTCTTGACAATGTTTGTGTTGGGTCCGAGGTGTAAACTACAAGATTGTCTGCATGTAATGCTATTTTACTGTGGGTCGGAAGTTGGTGTATGGGAATGATCTTATCATCTAACCTTAGTTTGTGTGCAAGTGGTTCCATATATATATCAAAAAGAAGGGGGGACAGGGGGCAGCCCTGTCGCGTCCCCCTCCTAATTTCGAATCCCCTTGTTAGTACTCCGTTTAGCAAACGTTTCGCTGTAGGTTGCTCGTATAGTTTCTGTACTGCACTGATAAAGTTAGAGCTAAATCCCATTATGTCTAGAACGGCCCACAGAAATGTCCAACAGACCCGATCAAACGCTTTGGCGGCGTCTATTGTGATCACCGCCAAAGGGATCGATCTTTCGACCGCTAAATCTATGGTTCCTATTAAAGAGAGTGTTAGATCTTGTATCTGTCTCTTAGGAACAAAACCTTTCTGGTCGGGGTGTATCAGTTGTGTTGCCTCCTTAGCTAATCTCCCCGCCAATATACCAGTATAAATATTTAGATCCACATTTAATAAAGATATAGGATGATATGAGTCGGGATTTTTCGGGTCCTTTGAAGGTTTTAGGATTAACATAATGATAGCCTCATTCCAAGAATTTGGAATTTTCTCCCCCTCCTTATATATAGCATTAAGAAGAGACATCAGCTCTGGAACTATCTCTTCTGATAATAATTTATAAACCTCGGCCGGAACTGAGTCGGGCCTGCCGCCTTACCATTCTTCATACGGTTTAATTGTTCTCTTATTTCAACCTCCGAAAACGGGGAATTCAACCTGTCCCTCCCTTCTGCTGTTAGAACCGGGAGGCCAATATTACTCAACCAGCTCTTTAAAGCCTCTGCATCGGGTCTTTCTGACTGTGAATAGAGTTCTGCGAAAAGGGTTATCATTCTTTCCTGCATTAACTCCTCATTATTGGATACATCCCCCTCGGGAGTTATGAACATCTCTCTAATATGATTTCTTTCCCTATCTGCCCTCGCTTCCAAGCTAACAAAGCCCCTGCTTTTTCCCCATATTCAAAATGTTGCTTACAACTTGCCTCCCACCTTTCCCTGATCTTTTTATCCAATTTCAGCCTATAACTCAATCTAGCTTCATCTAGCTTTTTTACTGTCTCATCATCAGAATATGTATCTTGCTGCAATGCCCTTTCCAAAATCCGTATCTCCTCCTCCAAATGTTGTCATTCGACTCGTTCCTCTTTGTTCTTATATGCAGCAAGAGTTTGCAATACCCCTCTGATATAGGCCTTGTAAGTATCCCATACAATACTTATTGGCGCTGAGTTGGCATTAATAAAGAAGAATTCCACCGTTTATTCCTTCAAAGTGGAAGCAACTCTTAGATCTAATAAAATTGCTCTCTTCAGGGTCCATCTGCCAGATTTCCTTACAGTGATCCCCCTCAGTGTAATACTGACCATACTATGGTCCGATATATGCCCGGGGGATATACAGACGTCCTTTATTTTCCCTGCCCATTCTCTATCAACCAATATGTAATCTAGCCGGGAAAAAGAATGATACTTCTTACTATGGAAAGTGTAAGCCCTTTTACCCTTCCTTAAATGTCTCCAGGCATCCACCATTCCTAACTCTACAAGCATGTATTTTAGAGCCTGTCTTGTTTTCGGTGCTTGGGCCTGTGCCCCCCTCCTGCTCTTTGATCTATCCGCTATTGGGTCTGATAATGTATTGAAGTCTCCTCCTATTACTATGGGGGATGAGTTCTCTACCAACCTCATATGCAGGTCCACTAAATATTGGGGTTTGTCCGTATTTGGGCCGTAAAAACCAACATATGTAAACTCTATACCTGAGCATCTAAGCGTGGCCATCACCCATCTTTCTGAGTCGTCAGTGCTGGATATCATCAATTCCACCCCTGATCCTTTCCTCACTATTATGGCAACTATTTTTGTATAGTCCAGTTGGTTGGATGAAACATAGCTTTCTATCCAATTATATTTAGAGAACACCCTCTACTCTCATCTGCTGTAATATGAGTTTCCTGTATAATGCATGCTTGGGCTCTTGACGCTTCTAAATGTCCCAATACCATCCTCTGTCTTTTTTTTTATCTTAGACCATTCACATTCCATGTTATGATTTTTATTTCATTGCCCCCACCTACCATTATTCCCTGTAACGGTACCAAAGGATCTTTCGGTTTCTCGACATCGAGTCGGACCCATATAAGCTATATATTATATCGATTCTGTCTAATGAGGACTTATTTTTTGTTTTCTCCCACTGCTCCCCACCCTGTGCAACCTTGAACCCCCCCCCTGGGAACCCTCCCCATGCTTTCAGGCATGAAGCCCTACATGCGGAACCGTCGGAAGGAGGTGCTCAGTCTATAAAATTTTTTAAAAAAATAACATTTGTGCCGCCCCCTGCCCCCCCCCACAGATCACAAAGTGATGATTATATACCTCTTCATATTAAGTGTGTTTTATTTACTTTTATAATGTGAAACTCAGGCCCTGATTTATTTGCCCCTTTTTTTTTTTTTTTTTTATTCTTTATCTCCTATCATATTATTTTAAGCGTGTATAAAATTCTAGAAAGAGAAAGAAGGGGGATTCTCAAAATTGGCAAATTTATCGTCTCGATGTCTCTCCTTCCCTGATAGCATTTATTAATCTATCTGCTTCCTCTACTGTCCGTATATTGCTCATTTGATTATTCCACATTACCCTCTACGTGGCAGGGAATTTTAGTTGAGCTTTGGCCCCCAATTTATTCAGCTCACCCATTTTGTTACCCAGCTCCCACTGTTTCTGGGAGGTTGCATGGCATATGTCTGATCTGATGGTGAACTGGGTATCTCGGATTGCATAGGGGCCATTTTTCACTGCAGATGACAGAATGACATCTTTTACCACGTAAGAGAGAAAGTTAATGAGAATCTTCCTTGGCTTAAGACGATGAGGGTTCTTCTTAAAGGGGTCTCTATGGACCCTCTGTATTTCTGTATTCAGATCTATGTCTGGTCTATCCTTCAGGACTGTCTCCGATAGCAATTTTACCATGAATTCTTTAAGGTTTGAACCCTCTTCTGCCTCCGGGATATTTAAAATCCTCAAATTATTCCTCCGGGCATGATTTTCTAGCCTCTCGAGGTCGTCTCTGAGGCTTGCGTTCTCTTTTGTCAAGGTCTCTACTCCCTTTGTATTCTTCAGGATATCGTTCCTCATGGAGCCAACTTCCTTTTCAAGATTACCTGTTCGAATGGCCACATCATCCAATTTTTTAGCTAGCGCCGAACATGATGCCTGTATATCTGCCTGATTGGCCTCAGACACCTCGAACCGGCCTCTGAGCTCCTTTTTCAGCTCCATTAAGATAGTAGCTAATGTGGCCCCTGAGTTTTCTGGCTGTAACAGCTGCGGCTCTACAGGATCCACTCCTGTTGATATCATTGATGGCCCTGGGGCTACTTGTTCCACATCATCTCTAGTTCTGCTTGTCTGCTCGTCCTCCCCCGACTCCTTCCCCTGTAGAGTATTAAACCTATTCTGGGTTGTGATATGGAAACACGGTATGTTGATAGCCCCGTCTTGAGGTTATTTTATTCCTTGTTCCTCACTACCCTTCAGGAACACCCCAGAATTGACCACATTCACCAGATCCTCCCCACTCTGTCCAGTCTGCCCGTTGCCCCGAGGCCATTTCCTGTGATAATACCTTATAATAGGCTTTTAAGGAGGGGGTTATTTTGGCTAACAGGGGTGAGATATTTTTATTTCTCCCCCTTGGGCTCTTCCCCTGACGCCCCTGATTCTTCTTTACTTTCCCTACTTTTGTAGGTTTTGTAGGGGGTTTACCAACAGATAAATGTCCTTCGTTAGAAGAGGCACCTTGACTTACCCCCTTAAGACTATCCACAGCTCCTGGGGCACGGGTGCGAAGAGTATACCTCGTAATTTGATCTGTGCAGGCAGTCTGAGGCTCCCCCCGCTTCTTACCTTCTAACAGTAGAGCGATCCCCTTCTCCATGGAGGGCGGGACTCCACTTACCCGGTCCCCCTTCAGATGCTGCCCGCTATTCTGGAGGGAATCACTTTGCCTGATCCGCGAGAGATCCGTCCTCCGATGGAAAAAGTATGGAGCGAACGCCGCATTCAGGCTTGTGGTGCCTCCGCCATGCTGTGCGCGCGCTGCCCTCAAATGGCGTACTGCCGCTGCTGCCTCCCACCACGTCAACTCCAACGCGCCCGATCCGGCCAGTCTCGGAGGTCCCGGAAGCTCTACCATCGAGAAAGCCTCACGATGTAAGTTTTCTATTCCCTATTTCCGGGGGCAAAAAGGACACTGCACCATAAAAAAACGATGTTCAAGGACAGGATTCATAATTCCGGGGGTTGGGGGGGTTTGGGACGGCACAAAATCGGACTAGGTTGATCTAAGCCCGCATCTCCTTTCCGGCGGTCCACGACCGTTTACCTCGCGGCCGCCATGTTCCCCCGCGGTAGATAATTTTTTTAATTATAATAATTTCTTTTTACATATATAACAAACATTTTTACTTTGTAAAAAGTCTGTATTTGTGAACTTAATTTATATATTTATGATTTTACAAAATGTTTATCTGTTATATATATTAGAATGATTACATGCAGAATATCACATATAATCAATAATACTTTCATGTTGTTATTTGTTAATTAATAGTAATATTCTTGTTTATTTTTGGTACATATATTAATTAATATAATTAATATTTTTATTAAATTTACAACTGTTTATTTTGTATTGTAAGTTTGACATTTTATGCAATGTTAAATATTTACTAGGTACGATTTATTTTTCAGTACAGTTTTGTATATTTTACATATACTTTGCACATATTATTATTTTTTGGGAATATGTAGAAAAATATCATTCTTTAACTGACTAACACCTTCTCTAAAATAGTTTAGATTGGAGTGGGAATAGTAAATTGTAACCCTTTAGTGTCCAACACCTTCCTCAAATAAGTTTTACAAAATGGTTTGGAATGAAGTTGGAATAGTAAGTTTAACCCCTTCAGTGTCCAGCACCTCTCCCAAAATAATGTAGACTGGAGTGGGAATAATCAATATAATTCCTTTAATTTCTAACACCTTCAATGAAGTGGTTTCCATTGAAGTTGGAATAGTACATTTAGTCTCTTTATTATCCAACACCTTCTCTAATATAGATTGGAGTATCAATAGTAAATGTAACCCCTTTAGTGTCCAACATCTTCCCTGAAGTGGTATAGATTGGAGTGGGAAAAATAAAAGTAACCCCTTTAATGTCCAACACCTTCCCTGAAGGGGTATAGACTGGAGTGGGAATAGTAAATGTAACCCCGTTAATATCCAACACCTTCCACAAAATGATATAGATTGGAATTTGAATAGTAAATGTAACCCATTAGTGTCCAACACCTTATCCAAAATAGTTTACATTGGAGTATTTCAGATAATTTTAATGCATTTTTATAATAATAGAGGTATATAACACAATTTTTATTTTTTATTTTTTGAATGTATATGGACACAGTAATATTTGTTTCCTAATGAATAAATCATGCAAATATATATAGACAGTGTTGTACAGTTGTATTTGTTTTATTTTTTTAAATTTGTGTTACTTTGTCTTTTTGTACATTAGTAGAATTGTCTCACATTAATTAAAAAAACTGTGTTTTATATACCACTATTGTTTTGATAGTAGTATTTGTTTTACACTTTACATAAATGATTAACATTCATATAACAGTTTTGACATGTTTAACATTTTTTAAGCATTTTTATATTTAATCCCCATTGTTTAATATAGGAAAATAGTCTTTTCTTTTCATTTAATGACAATTTTGTACTGCCAACCTATGTTTTGTTGTCTATTTGTCTCATTTTTGGTTCATTTTTTATGGTTTTTCATTGGGTTTGGGGTTAAGGAAGAATGTAGGGAGTAGTAGTAATTGGTAGTTAGTGTTGTTTTGTGGTTTTTGGAAAGTTTAATAATAGTTTTTGTGCTTTTGTTGACTATTCATTTCCATTAGGCATAGGTTGCATTTGTTAGTAAGAAATCATTCCTATATGATATATTTTGTTATATTATCAGCTTTGTATGCCTTCATTGTTATGTTACTAATATGTTTGAACGTACTGTTTTTTGTGGGTGGGTATTGTCTCTTTTTAACAGGTTTATGGATTTGAATGTGTTGTGTGGACATATAGATGTTGCGTTTCTTTTTATAAAGGACATCATTTTGGTTCCTAGCAAACCAAAATTTTAATTTTGATTTCCTCTGATTTTTCGGTTTTCCTTTTCCTTTTAATAATTTTTCAGATGTTTATGGTTCCTTAAGAATTTGGATTGCCTTGATGGATTTTTAGTGGACCGGTGTTATTTTTGCATTTTCTGGGGCATCTTTGCAAATAAATTTCCTTTTTTGGTGAATTATATTTTTGACTATATCCACCAGAGAAAGATCTGCAGCTGCAAACTGTAAGTTATATTTAAGCTATATATTGTTGTGTGGGAATTGTTCTATTTGATGTGATTGTTGTTTATTATATTATATTTTATGTGCTTTATTTAATTGTTTATATATGATTTTTTTACCTTATACATTTTGGTGGTTAGTGACTTTTTTGTTTTTAACTTATTAATGTACATATTAATTTTACTCATCAGCTTAATTTGTAATTTGTGTTTTATATTTTTTTAAACCGATGTGTAAAAATAATTTGTCCAATAATTAGTTAAACATATTTTATTGTTACTGGTTTGGGTTTTGAGTTTGGTTTATTGGGTGTTGTGTAGGGAATTAATTTTTTTATAATAGTCTTTTGGCTACTGATTTTGCATAGAGTTTTATTTTACATTGTAGAATGTCGTACATTCTATTGGTTTGTTTGGTTACTTTAGTTTTAATTTGGGTTATTTATTGTTCCATTTGTGATTCTTGGTAGCTTTGTTCTTTTTTTAGGTTTTCAATGAATTTGTATAGTGTAGGTTGGAAGGCATTGTGCCATCCTTCCACCGCATTGTTTGGTTTGGCTTACTGTGTCATGGCACTATCAAAGACATTCCACCATGGTATTTGGAATTAGGGTTGGTATCTGTGTCCTGACCAATGTAGTCTGCCAATCCAGGTGTCTTAAAAATAGTCCACCATTAGGGGACTTAGGGGCTGATTAGGATGGTGGGCGGACTCACGTCCACCTGCCACTCCAAAGGAGATGGGGACCTCCCACAGGCCCAATTACAATGCGACCGCCACCGTGTCGGTTGCATTGTACAGGTTTTCCATTGCGGCGGGTGCTGCTGGCTGCAGCACCCACCGCAATGGAAAAAAGGGATGTGTAACACATCTCTGTACTACGTGACAGGCACCATGCGGTGCCTGTCACTTGGTGCAGGGATCTGTTGGGGGGCACCTATGGTGAAAAGGGCCCAGGGTGAAGGGGGGCCCGCTACGGGACCCCAATGTCCATCCCCGCTAGCCTTTCCCCTTTGACTGGGGGTGAGTGCTTGCAATGTTCAACACTCCGTCCATCATCCCCTTTGGTTTTGCTATGTTCGCCCTAAGTTGGCAGGGTATGCCCAGACGTGGGTCCCTTGCTCACTTTGCCACTGGATTCAAGATAGCCTGGCTGATGACGGCTGTAAGCCAGAAACCGGTCCCAGGATGCTTGTTTCCGGTCCAGGGAAGACATGGCTTGGCAGTTCGGGCTGGACTGTTCCCATAAGGCACAGGGTCAGACTGATTTGCATATGGCCATGTCTGAACTGGGGTGGCGGAGTAAGCTAAAGAATGATGATGGATTAAACCCAGATCAGTTGACTGGGGGTGAGTGCTTGCAATGTTCAACACTCCGTCCATCATCCCCTTTGGTTTTGCTATGTTCGCCCTAAGTTGGCAGGGTATGCCCAGACGTGGGTCCCTTGCTCACTTTGCCACTGGATTCAAGATAGCCTGGCTGATGACGGCTGTAAGCCAGAAACCGGTCCCAGGATGCTTGTTTCCGGTCCAGGGAAGACATGGCTTGGCAGTTCGGGCTGGACTGTTCCCATGAGGCACAGGGTCAGACTGATTTGCATATGGCCATGTCTGAACTGGGGTGGCGGAGTGAGCTAAAGAATGATGATGGATTAAACCCAGATCAGTTGACTGGGGTGAGTGCTTGCAATGTTCAACACTCCGTCCATCATCCCCTTTGGTTTTGCTATGTTCGCCCTAAGTTGGCAGGGTATGCCCAGACGTGGGTCCCTTGCTCACTTTGCCACTGGATTCAAGATAGCCTGGCTGATGACGGCTGTAAGCCAGAAACCGGTCCCAGGATGCTTGTTTCTGGTCCAGGGAAGACATGGCTTGGCAGTTCGGGCTGGACTGTTCCCATGAGGCACAGGGTCAGACTGATTTGCATATGGCCATGTCTGAACTGGGGTGGCGGAGTGAGCTAAAGAATGATGATGGATTAAACCCAGATCAGTTGACTGGGGGTGAGTGCTTGCAATGTTCAACACTCCGTCCATCATCCCCTTTGGTTTTGCTATGTTCGCCCTAAGTTGGCAGGGTATGCCCAGACGTGGGTCCCTTGCTCACTTTGCCACTGGATTCAAGATAGCCTGGCTGATGACGGCTGTAAGCCAGAAACCGGTCCCAGGATGCTTGTTTCCGGTCCAGGGAAGACATGGCTTGGCAGTTCGGGCTGGACTGTTCCCATGAGGCACAGGGTCAGACTGATTTGCATATGGCCATGTCTGAACTGGGGTGGCGGAGTGAGCTAAAGAATGATGATGGATTAAACCCAGATCAGTTGACTGGGGGTGAGTGCTTGCAATGTTCAACACTCCGTCCATCATCCCCTTTGGTTTTGCTATGTTCGCCCTAAGTTGGCAGGGTATGCCCAGACGTGGGTCCCTTGCTCACTTTGCCACTGGATTCAAGATAGCCTGGCTGATGACGGCTGTAAGCCAGAAACCGGTCCCAGGATGCTTGTTTCCGGTCCAGGGAAGACATGGCTTGGCAGTTCGGGCTGGACTGTTCCCATGAGGCACAGGGTCAGACTGATTTGCATATGGCCATGTCTGAACTGGGGTGGCGGAGTGAGCTAAAGAATGATGATGGATTAAACCCAGATCAGTTGACTGGGGGTGAGTGCTTGCAATGTTCAACACTCCGTCCATCATCCCCTTTGGTTTTGCTATGTTCGCCCTAAGTTGGCAGGGTATGCCCAGATGTGGGTCCCTTGCTCACTTTGCCACTGGATTCAAGATAGCCTGGCTGATGACGGCTGTAAGCCAGAAACCGGTCCCAGGATGCTTGTTTCCGGTCCAGGGAAGACATGGCTTGGCAGTTCGGGCTGGACTGTTCCCATGAGGCACAGGGTCAGACTGATTTGCATATGGCCATGTCTGAACTGGGGTGGCGGAGTGAGCTAAAGAATGATGATGGATTAAACCCAGATCAGTTGACTGGGGGTGAGTGCTTGCAATGTTCAACACTCCGTCCATCATCCCCTTTGGTTTTGCTATGTTCGCCCTAAGTTGGCAGGGTATGCCCAGACGTGGGTCCCTTGCTCACTTTGCCACTGGATTCAAGATAGCCTGGCTGATGACGTCTGTAAGCCAGAAACCGGTCCCAGGATGCTTGTTTCCGGTCCAGGGAAGACATGGCTTGGCAGTTCGGGCTGGACTGTTCCCATGAGGCACAGGGTCAGACTGATTTGCATATGGCCATGTCTGAACTGGGGTGGCGGAGTGAGCTAAAGAATGATGATGGATTAAACCCAGATCAGTTGACTGGGGGTGAGTGCTTGCAATGTTCAAAACTCCGTCCATCATCCCCTTTGGTTTTGCTATGTTCACCCTAAGTTGGCAGGGTATGCCCAGACGTGGGTCCCTTGCTCACTTTGCCACTGGATTCAAGATAGCCTGGCTGATGACGGCTGTAAGCCAGAAACCGGTCCCAGGATGCTTGTTTCCGGTCCAGGGAAGACATGGCTTGGCAGTTCGGGCTGGACTGTTCCCATGAGGCACAGGGTCAGACTGATTTGCATATGGCCATGTCTGAACTGGGGTGGCGGAGTGAGCTAAAGAATGATGATGGATTAAACCCAGATCAGTTGACTGGGGGTGAGTGCTTGAAATGTTCAACACTCCGTCCATCATCCCCTTTGGTTTTGCTATGTTCGCCCTAAGTTGGCAGGGTATGCCCAGACGTGGGTCCCTTGCTCACTTTGCCACTGGATTCAAGATAGCCTGGCTGATGACGGCTGTAAGCCAGAAACCGGTCCCAGGATGCTTGTTTCCGGTCCAGGGAAGACATGGCTTGGCAGTTCGGGCTGGACTGTTCCCATGAGGCACAGGGTCAGACTGATTTGCATATGGCCATGTCTGAACTGGGGTGGCGGAGTGAGCTAAAGAATGATGATGGATTAAACCCAGATCAGTTGACTGGGGGTGAGTGCTTGCAATGTTCAACACTCCGTCCATCATCCCCTTTGGTTTTGCTATGTTCGCCCTAAGTTGGCAGGGTATGCCCAGACGTGGGTCCCTTGCTCACTTTGCCACTGGATTCAAGATAGCCTGGCTGATGACGGCTGTAAGCCAGAAACCGGTCCCAGGATGCTTGTTTCCGGTCCAGGGAAGACATGGCTTGGCAGTTCGGGCTGGACTGTTCCCATGAGGCACAGGGTCAGACTGATTTGCATATGGCCATGTCTGAACTGGGGTGGCGGAGTGAGCTAAAGAATGATGATGGATTAAACCCAGATCAGTTGACTGGGGGTGAGTGCTTGCAATGTTCAACACTCCGTCCATCATCCCCTTTGGTTTTGCTATGTTCGCCCTAAGTTGGCAGGGTATGCCCAGACGTGGGTCCCTTGCTCACTTTGCCACTGGATTCAAGATAGCCTGGCTGATGACGGCTGTAAGCCAGAAACCGGTCCCAGGATGCTTGTTTCCGGTCCAGGGAAGACATGGCTTGGCAGTTCGGGCTGGACTGTTCCCATGAGGCACAGGGTCAGACTGATTTGCATATGGCCATGTCTGAACTGGGGTGGCGGAGTGAGCTAAAGAATGATGATGGATTAAACCCAGATCAGTTGACTGGGGGTGAGTGCTTGCAATGTTCAACACTCCGTCCATCATCCCCTTTGGTTTTGCTATGTTCGCCCTAAGTTGGCAGGGTATGCCCAGACGTGGGTCCCTTGCTCACTTTGCCACTGGATTCAAGATAGCCTGGCTGATGATGGCTGTAAGCCAGAAACCGGTCCCAGGATGCTTGTTTCCGGTCCAGGGAAGACATGGCTTGGCAGTTCGGGCTGGACTGTTCCCATGAGGCACAGGGTCAGACTGATTTGCATATGGCCATGTCTGAACTGGGGTGGCGGAGTGAGCTAAAGAATGATGATGGATTAAACCCAGATCAGTTGACTGGGGGTGAGTGCTTGCAATGTTCAACACTCCGTCCATCATCCCCTTTGGTTTTTCTGGGATCTGTTGGGGGGCACCTATGGTGAAAAGGGCCCAGGGTGAAGGGGGGCCCGCTACGGGACCCCAATGTCCATCCCCGCTAGCCTTTCCATGGCGGGTGAACCACCATGGAAAGGCTGGCTGGGAGGGACCATCCTAATCCCTACGATGGTGACTGGTAGGCACCGTCACCATTGTAGGGATTGGGAGGCCCTTCACAGCACCGGCGTGCTCAAGGAGCCCGTCGGATAAGTGGCGGTTGGGCTTTCCGCCCGCCTGCACCCCGCCCGCCATCAATATCTGGTGGGTGGAAAAGCTGCTTAGCATGGCGGGGTAAAAAGGACTTTCTACAAGTAAATTGTGGTGGTTAGCGACCTCTGTGACAGAGACATAGGCTACTGCTATCATGTTTTTTTATTTTAGATGCAAATTGGCTGTTTGTAGCATACTCTACACTTGATTGAAATGGTAGCAACAGTTGTGTACAGCTGTGTGCGAGTAACGGTTCAAGATAGTTTGAATTATTGCATGTTCTATTATTATTTAATGTGCAGTGTTGTTTTTTTACTTTTAATGTGGTTTAGCAGTTCATAGTAAGTACTACTTTGTTTATTAGGTAGTAGGGCATGTACAAATGGTATATTAGTGTATTGGTATTCATCTTGTATGGCATATATCTGAGTGGACAGTTTGGGGCACATTTTGAATGTGTCATCTATCATCCATGTTTGACATTTTGTTAGTTTCAGTAAATTCTCTGTGGTAGAAAATATTACGATATGTTTATCATTGTTTAGGTTATCATATAAATATAAGAGGAAGGGTTCTTCATTATGTGTGATGGTGAAGTGTTCAGAAATTTGCATATCTTGGCATCTTCTAGGGGCAGGAAGGATGTCAGTGCAGGCTTTTGTAGTTCATGCTACCAACCACTTTAAGGTGGATAAAGGTGGTAGCTGTCCTCTGATGTGGTCGGGGACTTTGGGAAGTACATCTTTTACCATTTTAGGGGCCGATTACGATGCCGGACGGACCCGAGTCCGTCCGGCATAGTTCTGGAACTGGAACCGAACGACCTCCAGTCGTCGGTTCCAGTCCAGGAATTAGAATGCGACCGAACCCTGTTCGGTCGCAATCCTATACTTTGCTATGAGAGCATGCATTCCGAACGGAATGCATGCTCTCATAGCAAAGAGCAGAGGTGCAGTTCATCCCTGCACCCAGTGGCAGGCACCTTAAGGTGCCTGCCACTGGGTGCAGGGATCAACGGGGGGCAAAATAGATGCCCTCTAGGCCGCCATTTGGCGGTCTTGCACCCATGGGGTCCCTGCTGGGGGCCCCCAAAGCTATTTCCCAATGCCTTTTTGTGCCGGAAATGCCGGCATAAAAAGGCAGTGGGAAATTGTCATTGTAATCCCTCGGCCGGAAAGAGCCAGCCGGGGGATTACTGTGGGCCTACCGAATGGCGGACGGGCTCTACGAGCCCGTCGTAAGCCATTCGGAAGATTGATTCGGATTCACTTCCGACCAAGCCCATCAAAATGGCTCGGTCGGAAGGGAATCGATCAGGATATACGATGCGGGCAGGAAGGGCTCTGACCAACCGTCAGAGCCCTTCCTGCCCGCATCGTAATCGGGCCCTTAGTTGTGGGCTTTTGGGAACTAGTGCTTGCTTCTCTTAAATCTTGTAGTACATGCCTTACCTCGATCTCTGTGACATTTGGGGGATGGTTATGTTCTTTTACACTAATAACAGCATCATCTTTTGTAGTGGCCATTTCATAGCATGTGTATGAAAATAGTTTATTAGTAGGTTGTGGTATTCACCCTCAACTAGTAATAATACCACAAACACTAATAGATCCAGTCAAGTCTCAGTAAATGAATCCTTGCTCAACCCTTAGTAGCTTGGCAAATGAGTTGTCAGGCTTAACTTAGGAGATCAGCATGTGTAAAGCATTTATTACCACCAAAACAGTAAATAAGTAAAAGACACAGCACAATAAAACCGGAACAAAGTCACAAGTTAAGACCGACCGCGATGGAGCAAAGGCCAGGCACAGGACCAAGTTAAGCCCACTGAGTATTGTACCTTATGTCTTTGGTGGACGGCCTGCACAGCTTTGCTATGCTAGGTTTCGCGTCATCTGTTCTGAGGAGCTGCATGAACTGTGATGCGAGGTCCTGTGTCAATTCCAATGAAGCTGTGTGGTGAAGCTTTGCAAGGCTTCCCGTCAACCCATGTTGGTTCTGTTGAAGCTGGCAGCTGGGCGACAAGGCTTTGCCTCGACTCGTGCTGATTCCAATGAGGCTGCCAGCTGTTTTTTTTATTCATTTGGGCAGATGAGTGTCCTCTAGCACTGGCCAAGGGTTCAGAGGCTCTCTGTTGCCACTTGGGGGCTAGGGCTCAATCTCCCACAATGCACTTGTACAGTGCAGGACAAGTCCAGTTACCACTGGTCAGTTGGGGTGTCCTCTGGATTTGGAGGAGACTTCTTCACCTCTTTTGTACCTGTGGCTGGTCAGGGAGTTCACTCCTTTTCTTTTGGAGTCAGGCATAGTCCCTTCTTTGTGGAGCCTTGTGAGTGCAGCAGGTGCAGTCTTTCAGCATGCAGTCCTCTCATTGGTGCAGTACAGCAGCCAGCAGGACAGTCCTTCTCTTCTTCTTTTCCTGGCAGTGATCTCGTGAGCTCTGCAGAGCTGCATTATTTATCCTTCATTTCTGTGCTTGAGAGAGGGTGGCACCCTAATCAATAGGAATTAAGGGGTGATTACGAGTCTGGCGGTCGTAAGCCCACCAAACTAGCAGTAGTCCGTCTGCCGCATTATGACTTCAAAAGTTGTGGCAGACGATCACCGACTGCGCCAGGGAACAGTTGTTCCCTGGCGGTGGTGCAGGTGTGCCACAATGTAACATGCTGAGTGGGCCTGGCGCAGTCCTGCTCAGCATATTATGGGTTGCACCAGCATATTACGGGTTGCACCACCGCCACCCATTTCATGGCGGGAGCCCCGCCATGAAAAGGCTGTTGGTGGAGGAACAAAGGGGACCTACAGGGCCCCCATGTCCCCTGCCATGGGGATACATTTAGGGGGGGGCACAACATGTGCCCTTTGTCTGTATTCCCCTAAAGTTCCAGCGAGGCATGGACATCACCGGTCATGCTATGCAGGAACTTTTTTGCCTTTCCCATTGTGGTGCCTGTTTTCCAGGCACCACCATGGGAATAGGTGAAGGACCGTCCGCCTTACATGAGTTCAACTCGTAATAAGGCGGGCAGTCCTTGCCCGGCTTTGGCGTAGCTGTGTCTGCGGAGAGCCAGGCGCAACTGTGCCAAAGTTGTAATCAGGCCCTAAGCTACCTCCCTCTAGTATAACCACTTCCTGTGACATATGGCAAATGTCTAGTGCAGAATACAACGTTCTCATAAAAATCAAAATGGAGAACATTTCTGTGTGCCTGCGTAACCCAACCCAGAGGTGTGGCTTGCAACTGACTACACAGCCCTTCCATCCCCTCTCCTTATCTGATTAGGTGGGGCTCCCATGCAACTAGAGATCAAGGGAGTGGGTATGGCCTGGGACCTGTGACATCTGTTTTCTGTAGAGGCTCCTGCCTTTGAAGTCCAGCATATGTAACCAGTCCCCTTCCTCTCCTTGGCTTCTCCAGGAAAGAGATCTCCTACTACCAAATGGTTGTAATGTTGCAACCCCAGGCCTCTTCAAAGCTACTCAAGGAGCAGCTTCGCTCAGGCTGTCAAAGGCTGGCCAATCAGAAGGGACTGCTATAGGGCTGCTTTAGGTAACTTCAGGATAGTAAGTTCCAAAACTACTTTCCTACGATAATTATATTAAATCCAACCTTGGCAAGTTGTTGGGTTTAATGTAACTATTAATTTTGATACTTTGAATGATATGTCTAGCTAGCTCCAATCCAAAGTTAGACTTTATTAGATTTAATAAAGTCCTCCCCATGTTAGCCTATTGGGCTAGCAGCACTATCATAGGGAAAAACAACATGGCTGTTTTTCCATACCAGGGCATATAAAATATTCTTTATGTTGCCCCTGCTTTTTATAACTATGCACCACACCCTTAGGGCACCTAGGGCAGACATTAGGGGTGGCCTATCAGTAATAAAAAGGTCGTTTTAGACTTTGGAGGTGCTTTTAATTTCAAAGTCAAATTTGGACATAGTTTTATTTTAATACCAGCCTGCAAGGCAGGCCTGGTTTTAAAATGACATCAGACACGACAGCAGTGCACCCGTAAGTGCATTAAGGCCACTGGGGTCTCTACACTTACACACTCTATCATGTACTAGGGACTGAAGGGTAGACTGTCCTTACCAATTAGAATTATACCAATCAGCATTTATCTTCAGAGGGTAAAGCACTGGCCCTGTGCTTGGTTGGCAGAGCCCAGGGTACGTTCTGAGTCGGTAACCATCAGCATCAGTCCATAAATTGGGGTGATCAGGGCAAAAGGATGACTTTCCAATAGCTTGCATTAGAGACATATTTAGTACATTTCCAGTTGACTGTTTCTATGCTTGTACTTTCTTCACTGTAAGTATAGCCCATGAGAGGGAGTAATTGCTTTCCTTTTTCTTGGATTATGTGTCTTGCTCTATGATTTTGCCTAACAATAGTGTAATTATATAAAGTATTAACCCCTTAGCAGCTGGGCCTTTTGCTCCAAGTGCTTAGCCCTCTTTTGGCTATTTGGGGTAGTTTGTGATTAGGGCCCCATAACTTATTTTCCACAAAAGGTATCCATGCCTTATTTGTGCCCATTTTTCCAACAACCTGGGGAGTCTAAAGGGTTTGTGGAAACCCCTACAGGGGCCTGAGAAATTAGCCAAAATATAGCTAAATTTTCGGGGGTTTTTAGGAAAAATGAAAAATAGTGCTAAATAAGAAAGAGTCTGTTTTTTTGTCCTGCAAATAGTATCAACGAAGGGTTTGTGGTGCTAAAAGATTCATAGTCTCAGCTTGAATTAGAAAACCAGATTTATTAACACAGTTTTGGCATTTTACTGGGAGTTAGCCCATTTTTCCTAATTTTTGTGCTTTTAACCTCCTTCCAGTTTGTGGTGGAAACGGGTGTAAAATCCATGGTGGATCCTGGTAAGCTATATATCTCTGAAAAGTAGAAAAAATAATTAATTCAGCAAGGGGTCATCCATGTAGATCCTTCAAGATTTTCCTATAAAACAAATATTGAAATTGAGTTAATTTTTTTTACTGGGAGATAGCCATACATGTTTGAAAAGTAGACAACATTCTGAATACAGCCAGGGGTCATCCGTGTAGATCCTTCAAGGTTTTCCTATAAAAGAGATATTGAAATTGAGTTAAAAAAATAGCTATTTGTGTCTACATTTTCATCTGTAACTTTTCAATTCAATTCAAATAACTTTATTTGGCTGGAGCCATAAAAGCAAGGCATCAACATAAAAAGATACAAAAAATAAACGTTTCAGCAAAGACATAAATTAAATTCAAAGAAGGATAAAGTGCCAGTGTGAGATTCATAATACATATGTATCACAAAAAGTAAAAAGTTCATGTAATTTCCTAAAGTGCTCCAGTACAATTCAAAGTGCAAAAGTGTCACAAAATTATTTTAAAAACATATTGTTTACTAATATTAAAAGCCACACTTCTGAAATGTAAACTCATGTAGCAGTTGTCTGGTGATCCTAAACAGTACAAAAAAACAAGCACATCCTTATTATGTCTCAAATTCGTCTTTCTCAGAAAGGGGACCAGAGAAGAGAGCCTTGCAGCTGAATGCAAAGTGTAAAACAAGATAAAGTTGCTAGTGCTTTGCATAGAAACATTATCGCAACAGCATGGGGTGAATCATGTTGCCAGGCCCCTGACAGGAAAAGCAAATTTAAAAAGCAATAAACAAAGCCTAAGAAGTATAAGATAAGGGTGATGGGTATGATTTGTAATCCATCCTATGTAGGGCTCTATGCTTCTTGTTGTTGACACTGATGAGTATTTAACTATTGATTCCATGGCATGGACCTTCTCTAAATGTGAGTTCGTACATTGATCCAAGTAACGTTGCTTAACCAGTTCTTTATCTTCTAACACACGTTTAAGATGATTCTTCTATAATTCTTGAAGGCCTATGGCCTTAAAAGATTCCCTCAAGTACAGTATCTGGTCTGCCCTATCAAGTGACAGACAATCAGTGATGCAGGTTCTGGCAAGGCCTGCCTCGGGGGTTCCCCAAACTTTTATCCACAATTACAGTACGGCAAGCTCAATCAGGTCCTCCAGGTATGGCATCCTAAGCTCCTTGTGGCATATGAGTGTAGCAGTGCTCCCAGGAACTGTCAATAGTCTGCAGGTAATACAATTTTCAGCTCGTTGGAGAATCCCTGCTTTACAATAGCCCCATAACCCAGCGCAATATACTGCAACCGAGGTACATTCACTTTTGTATAGACTCAATTCAATTCAATTTAACTTTATTCGATTCATACAAAGAATCATAAAAGTTTACAGTTCAATACAAATTTAAAAGAAGAAAGTTATTCAAGTCACTAAAAACAAATTCAATAAAATACATTTACAGATTTAAGGTGCGTCGGTTAAAAACTTCCTTCTACGGATAACGGACCTCAAAAACCTTGCCACTACTACACATGTAAACAAATCCGGGAGCAGTTGTAAAAATAAATAGGCCGGTCTACATTGTCTAAAATTTAAAGATTTCATTAAAGGCTTGATAAAAATAGTCCTTAAGTCAGTATAAAATTTACAAAAAAACAATACATGAATGGTTGATTGTTTGGAGATCTGGTCACAAGGACAACATGTTAGTCGACGAGACCAATTATTTCTGTTGGGGAAACTAGTCAAGCGATGGAAAATATCCAGCCTGAAACGTGTCAAAACAAATCTGTGTTGGGCATTTAAAACACCGATTAAATACGGTTGCATCGTATAACAGGTCAGTATCATTTGATTATGTTGTACGGTAGGCTTCACAAGTTCCAATGTTAATCTTTTTTCCTCCAAGTTGTTCAAACATACTCTTTTAGTGATTCTCTAGATATATGCAGTAAGGATTCAGGCTTTACATAGTATTCAGAGTGACAAATATCATGCATAACATTTTTTACGTATTTCAACCATGTTATTTTCATTGCATGATCAGCACCGCAGCAATCCTGTAAAATGGCTCTGTTAAAACTCGTATAATCCGATGTCCATAACTTGTGCCATAGGAGGACTGGCTGCACCCTTAACAGGTCCTCCAAATAAGTAGTACCCAATTCTGCATGACAGACAAAATTAGAACAGCTTTTAGGAAGCCCTAGCAGGTTTTTAAGAAACCCATTTTCTACCAGCTGTAAAGAATCAACGTCTACATGTCCCCACAATTCAGAGCCGTACATAGCTATTGACCGGCATTTCGCATTATAGATGGTCAACATGTCCCTAGGGAGTTTACGTCCCAGTTTCTTGGAAAAGTTACTCAGACCCGCAATTGATCTGAGAAACTGCATTCTTCTTGATTTTACTGCACTTTTCCAGTTACCATTACTATCAAACATTATTCCTAAATACGAAAAAGTTTGTGTTTGAGGTAAAGTCTTGTTTCCTATTAAAATGTTACGTCCCTTAGCTGACTTACAGCCAGCTTTCATTACATACGTTTTGCCTATGTTAATTAAAAGACCCAGATTCTCCATAAAATTAACAAATTTATCTAAAAGATGTTGAACAGCATTAGGGGTGCGGGCCATAAGCACTGCATCATCAGCATACAATAATACTGGTACTGGCCTATTGCCAATTTGGGGCAGGTCCATACAGGAGTCCACAAGGGTAGCACCCAGGCCATTAATATACAAATTAAATAAAAAGGCGCGAGCACACACCCTGGCGCACTCCTTATTAATGTCAACTGGGCTAGTGCATTCACCGTTCATACCATATCGAATCTTGGCAGAACTCGATTGAATACAAATATCTAAGAAAATTAATGATGGCACAGTCAACACCCATGGAGGTCATGATAGACCAAAGTTTGTCGTGGACCACACAATCGAATGCGGAGGACAAGTCCACAAACGCCAAAAACAAATTGCCCCCTTTTATTTGTGAATATTTGCTCACTAGCAAATTCAGGTTAATAGCCTGCTCTATGGTCCCAACACCCTGGCGGAAGCCATATTGGAAGTCGGTCAAAATATTATTACAGCCTGCCCACTCCTGTAGTCTGTCTAACACAATGCGGCCCACCACCTTAACCAAAGAATCCAGCAGGGAGATGGGTCTGTAGTGTGCAGGCCAGTTTCGATCTCCCTTTTTGAATATTGGTACGATGTGTGATTCCGACCATGACACTGGGAAACCAACTTCCCGAAAGGACTTAAAAACCAGGGTCACAAGAGGACCCCAGAGGTCGATATTGTCCTTAAAGATATCAATCGGAATCCCGTCAGGGCCAAGTGCTTTTCCTCCCTTACTCGCTCTGAGTGCCTGTATCACCTCCTCCAGTGTGAAATAAAAATAAAAATATTGCCATGAGAAGGTAAGCCCAGTGGAGACAACTCTCGTCCCTGTCACAGAGTTGTCTTGTCCTTCTTCAATCGGGCCCCTATATAGTTTCGCAAAGTGGGCCATCCATTCCTTTTCTGTGATTGCTACCTCTATACTAGGTTTATCATCGTCACAGCAAAATGGTGAATTTACCACACGCCAGAATAACTTAGAATCCTTGTTCTGGCTTGCCTCCTGCAGATGATCCCAGGCCTCCTCTTTCAGAATCATTTTACGATGTTTTAAAGCTTGCTTATAAGCCCGCCTGCAGTTCTGTACTACTAAGTTATTCCTGGGTACCTCCTACAAAGCCCACTTTAACTTCTTATGAGCAAGAGTGCACGCGTGGTCAAACCACCCGTGCTTTTTCCTGGCCCCTCTAATCTGGTTAGTAGTCAACCCAGCACTAATTTCCTCCCTAATTTGTCTAAAGGCCTTCACAACCGCGTTGGCATCCGCAGTTTCATCCAAACAGACCTCGAAAGTATAGACTCAACATTTCTGCGATTGGTTTATTCTTCAACTCATGTGCAAATCTGAATATGGACTCTATGTTCCTGTTAAAATGCTGCGTTCTCGAAGTTAAAAGAGCAGTCCAACAAAAAAATGTGCTAAAAAGAATCCCTAGATAGTTGAAAGTTTTTACCTTTGCTAAGTGAAAATCCCTAATAACAAAAAGCTTCAACTTCATGCCCGGCCGAAGTCCAAGATATTCATATAGGCTAAAAACAGGTCTAAAAGAGTCTGGAGGCCATTTGCCATGTGGGTAACAAACACTGTGTCATCGGCGTATAACAGAATGGGTATACATTTATTACCCATTCATGGCAAATTCTTTCCATTTTTCATTAAATGTTTGTTCATAACATTTATGTAAAGCAGAAAGAGGAAAGTTGGCCAAAATTCACCCTTGCTTGACACCCCGAGTGGAGCTAATATGGGGAGAACATTCTCCAGAGGGACTTTGGCACACCCTTACTGTGAGATCCTGATGTAGGCGTCTAATAAGGGTGAGAAGTTCTTTCTCAACACCCATCCTGCCCAACAAATCACATCATTTGGAGCAATTCACTAGGTCATAGGCACTCGATAAATCAATAAAGGCCAGATGTAACAAGCCCATTTTTGCCTTAACATACTTTCCCCTTATAAGGTAAATATTTAAACACTGTGCGACAGTGCCAATGCCAGGCCTGAAGCCATATTGGACTTCTGTCAAAACATTATTTTCCAAGACCCAATCTTCTAGATGGGACAGTAATACTCAGCCCAGGATATTGGCACTGGAGTCCAGTAAAGAGATCGTCCTATAGGAGATAGGCTGAGTTCTGTTTCCCTTTTTCAAAATTGGGACAACAAACGCCATCCTCCAAGAGTCAGAGATAGGGCTTGAAACTGCAGATCTAAAAACATTGGTCAGTAAAGGGTCCCACAGGCTTAAATTAGTTCTAAAAATGTCATCTGGAATGCCGTCTGGGCCTGGGGCCTTCCCAGAGATAAATTTGATTATTACTAAGGTCACTTGGACTTGGGAAGCTATAGGAGTGCTCAATATTTGGACTACAGTCTAAGCCTATATTAGTGGGCACATTTTCAGGTGAAAAATGTTTGTAAAATGGGTCACCCGTGCATCCACAGTGATTAAAATAACTTTTTTAGGTGCATCCGACTCAGAAAAGAAAGGCCGATTAATGACTCCCCATAACTTGGAAATATCCCTTAACTTCCCTGCCACTATAAGATCTTCCCAGACTTTATTCCTAATCTCAGTTTTCCTTTCTTTGAGTGCCAGTTTATATATTCTTCTTGTCTCCTTAACATCTTGAGCTACAAGGGGGTGGTTTTTCAAAACTGCCAACAGTTGTTTATGGGCAGGAGAACATGCCACATTAAGCTACCGACAAAGTGGTGTCTCACAGAGCGATCTGGTGGAAGAGAGTTTATCAGAAATGGACCTGCAAAAGTTTTTAAACTCAGATTGTATCTTAGCTTCCCTGGATTCATTCGTTAAGCAAATTAAAATAGATCCCAAGGTCTTCTTTACAATGTCTTGGTTAAAAACCTCTGTGTCTACCATGTCCCATTTTATCTTTAGACCTTTATTCTTGGAGACCTCAGTTCTATCCTTCCTTTTTGGGTTAGTGAGTTTAATAAAAGAGTTTCATTTAATGGAAAGATGATTATGTCACTAGCGCAATTACTAGACACAACAAAATCTATGAGGTGGAGGAATAACACAGCTGATAGAAGAATATAGTCAATGGTGCTCTTAACATGATTACCTAAAAAGGTTGGGGCACAAGCATTCTCCAAGTGACAAATATCACTTGAGAAATATAAATTATACTTTAACATTAATTCATTTGTTGCCTCACCTTAAACTGAATGCTTAAAATGATTGACATCATCATTATTTGGATTACTAAATCCATATACATGTGTGTCAGAGTGTTCCCCGGCCCAAATTATATAAACAATACATTTGGATTTTTGAAGAAAATCCTCTATAAATTCATACAATTGATCAATTACATCCCTGATGATTGATTTAATATAGTATAATAAAACTTGATAAGCAAGATATCGGGTTCAATCAGGAAGGATAGAAGGGTGGCCAGAAAATAAGGGGAGGACCAACATTCCGAAAATTGAAAGTCAGTAATTTAGATCATAAGGCCTTGGACAGAGTTGCTAGCTGGAAAAAAGAGTAATACGCATCAATGTGAAATATTTCCGTCAGCCAGGTTTCTTGGCAGCATATAATCCAAAAGATGTTAATCAAATTGAACCAGTCCGGATTTTAAATTTTTGTGCGGGCCCCCGCAATATTCCATGAAAAGGTAATAAGGACATTCCCAGTGGGGCATGATTGAATAATGGGTAATGTGGCTGCTGGGTTCTATGAGATACTGTTTCAGGATAGAAGTCCTGGGTAGTAAACAAATGCCCTTTACCTAGAAGTGGGAGCACTTCCTGATTTGGAGGCTTACGGCCAGAGCTGAGAAGCAACAGAAACCAAATTAATATGGCATCAGTCTTGATCTTCCAAAGAGGCAAATGATTCAAAAACGTTGTCTAGAGGGAATAATACAGTCAGTGCTCGCTATAACATTTGCACTTGGAAGCATAGAAGGCCTGTAGAAGTAACCCAAAGGCTACACTTGTATAGATCCCAGAAGTTGTAGCTGTCTACCGAAAAAGCTTAAAAGGGATTTACCCAGCACTGGAGATCTAAAGTTGATAAACACGCAGTCTCCATTTGTCTCCTTTTTGCCCGGGCCTATACAAGTGGTTCTTCAGACCATTATGATCTCAGATGACAGGTTTGAGAACCAGCCGGCTTTACTTTTTAGCCAATAGATTGATTCATTCTTCAGGCCAAAGTAATGGATGGGGAAATAGTTGGGACATCTTTCAACACCAAACGTACCGGTTGCATTCAAGGGAAAGTTGGGGAAAAGTCAGATTTGTCCCATTACTTTCATGGCTTCCCCACTTGCTCTGCCCCTTTCAATCTCCCTTTGACCATTCTTTGCTGATGAATCAGCTCTCGTTTGGTCACCCCTGTGCACCTTTGGGTGAATGGCCACAGCATTTGATGGAGGTGGTGGTGGAGGACCACCTGGTGCCATACTGGAGGAGCTCGGAGCCAAAGGCAGAGTTGTTCTGATCCTCTTGTCAGAATATGAGGCATCTAGAGGCAGCACAGTTAGTTGATGAGCAGCAGGAAGGGAGTTCAATTTGCTTAATAGGGCTTCAGTAGCCCCCAGGCGAGCGTAGATAGGTTCAAATTTACTCAGTATAGATTCCTTCAGATCACTTCAAAAATCTTTCCTTTTAACAAGGAGAGTGTCATCTTCTATTATTCCCTTATCATACTTCAGTGCAAGATTTGAAATGCATGGCCTCTTTGACTTAGAACTTGCTGCAGCTCTTTTTCATTTTCCTGCCTGCCCCTAGTTATGGTGCCACTTGCTATTCTTTCAACACTATTATCGAATCCTTGAGCTTCCATCAAAGTCAGTGCAGGACTTAGAAGAGCAGGTGACGGGCAAGGAGAGTGACAGACAACACTCCGCAAGCACAATCCCTTTAGAAATGACATCAACCGCTCATTTTAAGAACCCATCCAAAGAGGTACTCATGGCCACAGAGGATACCACCAGGGTCCTGCACTTACCTATGTCACAGAATTATCAACAAAAAAGAAGAACATTTATTTTAAACGGTACCTGGGATTGTGAGTAAGTGCTTCCGTGGCATTTCAGGTGCTTGTGGCCCGCTCCACTCTGTGCCACGGGTGATGCTAGGGGATGTAGCCCCACCCCAGCAGAGCACAACAGACCAACAAAGTCCAGCTGACAGCCTTAGACTGTAACTCTAGCTGCTGAATTTCTATGGTTTTGTACGTGTGAAATATGAGCCTAACTATAACGTCCCTCTAACCTTTGTTACTTTCAGTGAATTTAATAGTTTTTTAAATTGTATTTTCTGACTGTAACCTGTCTTCTTTCAGAGTAGGTGTGTGAGTGGTTGTAAGGGTCTGTGAGCGAGTGTATGAGTGTTTTTGTGGGTGTGTATGAGTGGGTGTGTGAGTGGCTGTATGGGTCTGTGAGTGGATATGGGAGCCATAGCATGTTTCTGACCAATACATTTTAATTGCTTGTAAATTTTAACTGCCTTTAAATGTTTTGTATTATGGGAAGAATTTGCTACTGTACTAATATCTGACATTGTGTGTGTCTCTTACAGGAGGAGGGGTACTCCAGGATATGCTTGTCCACTTTTCGAACAAGACCCCTACCCTTTTCTTCGACTCTCTGCATGGTGTAGTGGGACATCTCAGATAAGACTTGCCATTTTTTCAACATATAGTTTTTTCAAAATGTAGCTATTCTCATTTACACTTTTGAGTACCACTGGTATGAAGCTACTCGGAGTAATTATAGTTGTTCATCAGAATTGCATGGGTCACCTAGCCTCATGTCGACTTCTTACACGGCGTTAGAAGAGGACAATCGGATACCTACTTTTATAGAGCTACACATAATCAGCACATCACTAGGAGAAGTTCAATTGAGCATTATTGGGTGTACATATATCTTCCACCTTCTCCCTACAACACCCTGACAATACATCCATATCCCAACACCTCTGTGTTTTACACCTGCCAGTGGTAGCCTGCACATTCAGGGTGTGATTTGGTTTCATTAGGGTAACCATGTTAACCTGTGGTGTTCCGACACACAGCGTTTTGGCTCCTGTTTCAACAACATATGGTCCAACATTAGGAATTCAGGTACAGCATCATGATATACTGTCTGCTCACTGTACATTGTCGGATGACACATGTAGCTATACCATTCACTCAGTGTAATATCTTGCCGCACTATCCTACAGATACACCATTCCGGAGTTTTCTGATACATTACCCAGTCCCGAGAACTACCGTATCTAGCAAGCAATGTGTCCATAGTAACCACTCGGATTATTTTCCATTAGATGATATGTATTTTATGTGAAAAGAACTGAATGCAAGTTATATTATTATCGTACAATGTTATAAATGCATTTATTGTTTTTTTTCCTTTGTTCATGCTGCATTAACGTTTATCAGCGTACCACTGAGATCGGACATTTCAATTAGGCGACACGCAGCAGCTGAGAGCCAGCTGTACTTATGGTTAATAGGTTGACTATTTGTGCTAGTATTTATTTTGAGGTCTTGTGAAATATGCAAGATTAATCTATAATTCTTATGCAATGTTGCTACATTTTTTGCGATATTCTGAGCCATGTATGTTTTGTGTGAGAAATACCAACAGCACTTGTTTATGTTTATTATTGCATCTTCTGTTGTTTATTTTCATGGAGAATTTAAGCACTGTGGTTTGACCATTATGTACATGTGATCAAGGCCACTAGTGTGGCCGAAACGCGTCATGTTTGGAAGTAAAGTTTTGGCATCCACGCAAGTCTGATTATATATATATATATATATATATATATATATATATATATATATATATATATATATATATATCGCCACACTCCGCTTTACACTTCTCCTTGCTTGGAAAAAAGACGGATGACGAACCCAGATTTGGTGCATTCAGGTGTTTATTTTCAGTGCGCCACCATTGCTGCCATGACGCGTTTCGGCCAAACTCAGCCTTGATCACATGACGCGCCTCTAGAGCCAAAGTGAGGTTTTTAAAGTCACAGTACCAGACACTCGTGATGCAGCAAATCAATAGACATAGACAACATACTTGATATAATACTCCTTGTAGTCTATGTTTGTGCAAACCAACAGCAATAAATAGTAAAAATACATATGATTGTAAACATGTTAATATAAATACTAATAAATGTAAAATACATTTAAAAACAGTATATATATATAGTAGTAAAAAAACACACATTACAGCACAGTTAAGTGTTCAATAAGAAAAAATTATTATCCTCATTTTTTTCAAAGCTGCCCACTGTTTTTGTGTATAAAGTCATTGGTAAATTAACAGAGTACCTATATGACTATAAATGGATAAATCCATTCCTTCCTTCATATTTAGGATATCCTGATAATGGAGTCAACCAATGTATCATTGCTGTTGATATATAGAATATAAAACATCTCTCCATAATTGATAATGCTGCAGATCTTATAAAAAAGTGTTTAAATATAAAGTGCAAGTGCCAAACAAGTGCTAGTGCATATATGATCTAAAAACCATGGATAAAATACAAAAAGACCTCATAAAAAAATCCTCTGTACATATACCATAATAACTAGATAAAAATATGTGTGTGGATTAAAATGATGTACTAAAAACATAATGCAAGACGCAGAGTGCTGAATGGAATAATTCAAGGAGAAAGAAAAATTTCTTAACTTTGAGAAAGCCATAGATGTCATTATCTTCATTACTGTTAAGTTGGTAAAACACCTAGTCAGATCTGATCCCAGATTGGTTATAACCAGGTATAAAAGTCCTCGCTTGAATTGTGACCATTGGGGTTCTTTGTATCTAGATCAAGGATATATCTTGTTTCGAGGCGTCGGAGTTTGGTTTCCCGATCTCCTCCCCGTCTGGATAATGGTATGCAATCAATTAGAAAATATCTAAACTCCTGGAGGTTGTTTGCATGCCTTTCCTTAAAGTGCCGTGCAAACGGGTACGTATGATCACTGTTGGTAATTGCCCTCATGTGCTGCAGTATACGTTTGTGGGCTTGCAATTTGGTGCTTCCCACATACTGCAGCCCACAAGGGCAAGTCAATACGTAAACCACATACTCCGTTTTGCATGTCAGAAATTTAGTTATTTTAATGGGGTCCTTAGTGAATGGGGAAATATAAGATGTTGTATTTACCCCATACTTGCAGGCCCGACAACTGTTACATTTAAAGAATCCTTTCCTGACCGTCAGCCAATTTTTGGAAATTCTTACCTCTGGACTGCTCTTAACTATAGAGTCTCTCATGGATTTGGATTTTCTGAAAGTAATGCTCGGTTTTACGGGTAAAGCATGTCCAATAATAGGGTCACTGCGTACAACAGACCAATTTTTGTTAATGATTCTACGTAGGGTATTTTGCTGCTTACTGTATGTGAGGATTAATCTAGTTTCATTAAGATTATCCTGCCTATTAGAGATAGTCAATGTCTTATTGTTAAGTAAATCCATTCTATCTCTGGCATTAACTTTGGAAATGGCATGATCAATAGTCTCAGCTTTGTACCCTCTGTGTAGAAATCTGGTCTTACTAAGTTGTTGTGCTGCTTTCAGATCCTGGTCACTGCTGCACGTACGACGTATCCTCAGCATCTCCCCAAATGGTATACTATGGATGAGATGCTGAGGATGGTGGCTGGTGGCATGCAGTAGACTATTGCCTGCTGTGGGTTTACGAAAGAGTTTGGTTTCAATTTTGTTATTTTTAATGTATATTTCAACATCCAGGAAACATACAGATAGGTCACTGATGGTAGCGGTGAAATGCAAATTGATATTATTTTTATTCAATTTTTGCACAAAATCATGAGCTGACTGTGCTGTCCAACGCCATATCACGAACAAGTCGTCGATATAGCATAGCCAGATTTTTATCTGAGTATCCCTGACAGTTTTAAACTCTTTTCCCAGGATTACCTCTTCCCACCAGCCCATATGTAGGCAGGAGTAGCTAGGGGAGAAACAAGCTCCCATAGCTACTCCCCTTATCTGCTGCAGGACCTGGTTTTGGAATAAAAAATAGTTGTTATTCAAGCAGTACGTAATCATTGTAATTAGCATTTTGTTGTGTTGGACCAGATGTAAAGGTCTATTGTCCAAATAGTGTTGTGTAGCTCTAATACCATCTTTGTGATGTATACTTGTATATAAAGAGGTAACATCCAAACACATTAATAAGCAGTCAGGCTCCCATATTATATCCGTCAGTTGTCTAAGGAAGTCCCCCGTATCTTGCACAAAAGATGGCAGATTTTTAACAAAGTCCTGTAAAAAGAAATCAATGTACTTTGTAGTATTTTCCAAAAAGCCCCCTATTGCAGAAATTATAGGTCTCCCCGGTGGGGTGGTGGCATTTTTGTGTAGTTTGGGAATAAAGTACATTATTGGCATTACTGGGTGTTCGTTCTTTAAAAATCTATATTCATCCATGCTGATGAGTCCCATGCTTCTCCAGGCACTGAGCTTAGAGTAGTATTCAATCCAAGATGCTCTTACTGTTTGGATGTTGGTCCTTTTGTAACAATTTGCATCTTCCAATTGTTGTGTAGCCTCTTTTATATATTCATCCCTTGACCATAGAACAATATTTCCACCCTTGTCCGAGTTCCTAATTACAATTTGATTGTTCTTTTGTAATTTCTCCATTAATCGATTGTATGCCCTTTGCTGATAATCTTGTCTTTGTACTCTTCTAGAGGTTTGAATTTTTAGTTTCTTTATCTCTGTAGTGACCAGTTTGTTGAATATATCTAGTGAGTCTCTGAGAGTTATGGGTTGGATGTAGATTTTGGCTTAAACTTAGTTGGAACTGTACCAAAAGTATTGAGACCATTATCCTCATCTCTGCTGTTCACATTGCTGTTTTCACATTCCAGCTCATGTTAATTGTTTAATAGCCCTGCATCCGCGGCTGTTAGATTACTGCTTCCAATCATTTCTGTTGCGTTGCTTTTGCTACTTTGTTTGGATTTACTTGAATGGTATTTCTTAAGTTTAAGTTTACGTACAAACTTATAGACATCCACTCGAGTTTGGGCATAGTCAAAATTATTTGATGGACAAAATGACAACCCCAGTTCCAATAATTTAATCTCTGCTGCATTTAAACTCACTGTTGATAGGTTGACGACAGTTTGATTGTTATCTATACCGTTTTTTGTTATTTGCGATTCCATCTTTTTTTGTTGTATTGTGGTTTTTTGTTGTTGGCGCCACTTGTTGCATTTGCGCCTTTCTCTGCGTTTGCGGTTGAGTCTGATTGTTTGCGAGGGCGCAGTGTGTCTTTGCGATCCTGCCTGAGACAGTTTACCTCCTCCGCTAAGGTAAATTTGCGAAACCCCAAATTAGACCCTGCTCTTTGTTGTTCCGTGTCTGAGTCACTTCCCATGCATGAGCTTAAATCAGAAACTGATATAGATGATGCTGTAGCTTGTTGTTCACATGTTTGTTGGTCTTCATGAACCACAAATTTTTTAGCGGTTTTGATGGAATCGAATTTTCTGGCAACCGTGAAGATTTGTCCCTGTTCGTAATCTTGCTTATCCCTCTGGAACTTGTATGTTTTCCGTTTTTTAATCACATCTTCATCTTTTGCCAGTCTATTCAACATGTCTTCACGGTATTTTGTTATTTGTGATGTGATTGCAAATTTTGTTATTTCACTCTCCAAGTCGTCAATTTGTTTTTGTAATTTCCCTCGGTCACTATCTGCATACTTGACAAGTATCGTCACCAGTTTTCTGGAAGATTCCAGATTACATTCTGCCCATTCACTTAGCATCTGAGGATCTGGGTTTTCATAGCTTGGGGCAATCATTATGTGTAGCCCTCTTGGGATCCGCCCAACTTGTAAATATCTTTCCAGTGATCGGTGTTCCCACCACTTAGCTTGCTCCATACGCATGACTTTCTCAAGTTTATTAAACAGTTCCTTTGCGTTTGTGTGCCCTTCCGTATTCTGGCTACTGTGAGCTAATACTTGTTGTGATGTACTTGGGGCATCATCAAACATTGTTTCAGCCGCTGCCTCGCGGCTCCTGAGCGCGTCCGCAGTCATGGCGGCAACACTGTATCAAAATAGACGCTGATATCGCTTACAGCGTTCTACACGAGCACACTAGCAAAATTGCCGTGCTCTATCACTGCACACCTCCTCTACCGGAAAATTCACTCACGCTTCCTACCTTCTGCCATGCTGACGGTCTGCGCGTCCTCCGATATATATATATTAATTACCTACTGGCAGTCGCCAGTAGGTAGTTATAGTTCAGGATGTGTTGGCAGCCATCGTCACAAGCAAAAGGGTCAAAAAATGATTAAAATAAGAAAAGGGGGCAGGGTAGAAACACCCTGACCCCCTAGGCCTGCTCAGGGGGTCCCACAGGAACCCCCAGGGCCTGAAAAAGCATTTTTTTTGTTTTTTTTGTTTTTTAAATGGCAGAATTCGCTCTGGGTTCGCGAATCCTGCCAAGAAAATTAAAACAAAATGAAGTGCGGTCTCCTGCACTTCGTTTTCTTAAAGCCCCCGGGTGGGCCAGGTCCCAGGGGCAATGTGTGATAATGGTGCGGGGGCCTGTGGGGGCCCCTGGAGCCCTGGGGACCGCCACCTCCCTAAGGCTTTTGAAATAAAATGCGGGGGCAAATGGCCCCCCGCAGCCCCGGGGACCGCCACTTCCGTGGGGCTTGTTTGAAAAAAATGTGTGGGGGGCTCCTGCCCCCCATGCTGCCCCGGGGACCGCCACCTCCCTCGGTTATCCTTAATTATGTGCGGGGGGCCTCACTGGCCCCCCAAGCCCCAGGGACCGCCACCTCCTCAGGGCTTAAATGTAATTTAATGAAGTGTGGGGGGGGCTCCTGCCCCTCCCTACATTGCCCCGGGGACCACCACCTCCCCGGGGCAAACTTTAATTACTGGTGGGAGTCCGTTGAAGGCCCCTGGGCCCTGGGGACCACCACCTCCCCGGGGCTATTTTGAGGAAGGGAAGGGGGCTGTATGGCCCCCCTCCTGGAGCCCTTCATGGCCCTGGGGACCGCCACCCCCAGGGCCAGCTCCTGCAATGTCCCGGGGTGCCCACCACCGGGACATTGCCGTTTGCTATGGCAGGGCCGGAGCACGGCTCCTGCCCTGCCATAGCAAACTCTGCTTTGCTTCTTGGAAGCGAGAGCAGGAAACCTGCTCTCGCTTCCAAGAAGCAAAACAGAATTAATTTTGGGCAAGGGGAGCTGCTGTCCAAAAGCAATGCCGGCTACTGCAGGAGGCGGGGAGCCGGCAGGGACCGTGGGGGCATTGTGGCTCCCCCCACGGTCCCCAACTTGAGGGCCGGCCCTGGGGGATGGGGTCCCCGGGGCCAGAAGTGGCCCGGGAGGGGCCACTTGGCCCCCTCCCCTTTAATTAATTTTTATAAAAATAAAAAATGGAAGGCCGGCCCCGGGCATGGGGTCCCCGGGGCCATAATTGGCCTCAGGAGGGGGCCACGCGGCCCCCTCTAAAATTTAAAATGAAGGCTGGCCAGGCCCCGGGGATGGGGTCCCCGGGGCCAGAAGTGGCCTAGGGAAGGGGGCCACGCAGCCCCAGTCCCGTAATTAAAAACAAAAACGAGGCCATGCCCCGGGGATGGGGTCCCCGGGGCCAAGATCGGCCTCGGGAAGGGGGCTGCGCGGCCTCCTTCACGTTTTTTTTTTTTTAAAGGTTCAGGCCCTGGGGGATGGGATCCCCAGGGCCCTCAAAATATTAAGAGTAGGGGGGCCACACAGCCCCCCTTCTAACAAAAAAAAGAAAAGCTGCCCCCTCCCTGTACCACTCTGCAAATGCACCTCCTGGCACGTTCTAAGTTGGGGGATTAAGTCCCCTTGAATCCTGAGGGTCCCTGGGGGCCAACTAGCCTACCAGGTACCTCCGGTAAGCCCCACTCAGTGGGATTGCTGAGAGGTGGTCCGAGGCCACGCCCCTTTTTACACCACTCTACAAATGCGCCTCTTGGCACACTGCTGGTGCGGCGATGAGGTCCTCTTGTGTCCTGAGGACCTCAGGACTAAAGTGGACTTCATCCCCTGGGCAGCAGTGCGCCAGGAGGCACGTTCGCAGAGTGGTGTAAAAAGGGGGCATGGCCTCAGACCACTCTCAGCAATCCAGCTGTGTGGGGCTTACTGGAGGTACCTGGTGGGCTAGTTGGCCCCCAGGGACCCTCGGGAGGCAAGGGGACTTAATCCTCAACCCAGAACACGCCAGGAGGCGTGTTTGCAGAGTGGTGTAGAAAGGGGGCATGGCCTGTGTCCACCTGTCAGCTATCCCACTACCTGGGGCATACTGGAGATATCAGGTAGGCTAGTTGGCCCCTAAGGACCCCCAGCAGTGAAGTGGAATTTAATCCTCATCCAAGAGCACGCCAGGGAGCGCGTTTGCAGAGTGGTGGGAAAAGGGAGCGTGGCCTGCAATGGGAACTTAGCAATGCTGTTGTGTGGAACTTACTGGAGGTAATAGGAGGGGTAGTTGGCCCCCAAGGTTGTCCTTGGGGGCCAACTACCCCACCTATTACCTCCAGTAAGTCTCACACAGTGGTATTGGTAAGATGACTTCGGAGGCCACGCCCCCTTTCTCCACCGCTCTGCAAATGCGCCTCCTGACACACTACGGGTTAGAGGATGAAGTCCACTTTGCTCCTGAGGGACTTTGGGGGGCCAAGAAGCCCTCCTGGTTCCTCCTGTAAGTCCTACACAGCAGAATTCCTGAGCGCTGGTCGGAGGCCCAGCCCCCTTTCTCTACCTCTCTGCAAACGCGACTACTAGTTAAAGAAGCATTTGCAATGTAATAGGTTTCACATTTGCGAGAGTTAGAGCTATAGGCGTTGTAAATGTAAAAGTGTTTTACTAATGTTACGTGGTGTGGATGTAGGTTGTGTGTAGTGGAATTATGTGGTATGATGTGCAGTGAAATTATGTGGATAGACTTTGACTTTGATGTGGATAGAAAGTATGTGGTATTTAGTGTATAGGAATTACGTAGAGTGAGATTATGTATTATGGAGAGTAATTACGTGGTATGGTAGTCTGTGTTGTGGAGTGGTAACCTCAGGTTTAGTCTTCCTCATTTCCATAGAAGCTAAACTATGAACTCAATGAGACAAAAAGAAGAAGGAACCACTGAGGAGCACTTCTGGACCTAGTCAGAGGTAAGAGCAGGGCCACTGGAATTATGCGACTGTTTGGCTGCACTGACTTTTGCACAATTATACATTTTCCGCATTTGCCTCATAATCGATCATCTGCTGCATAATCAATAGATGTGAACAAAAAAAACCTTGTTTCTAGCTCAAACGGCTCAAACATTACCAAAAATGCAGCGACAAGTGTTACAGCATGGTGGAAGGTCCTTTGCAAACCTAGAATGGTCACCTGTTACTTATTGCTAAATGTGGGTATTACATTGGTACTAATGGTGTGCAAACCATTCTTGCTTCTTTCTGCGCCTCTGTTGCTTCTTTCTAAACCTTTCTTTTTTCTGCACTTCTTTTGCCTCGTTCTGCTCATCTCTTCCACTTTCTGTACCTCTCTTGTCTCTTTCTGCACCTCTGTTGCCTCTTTCTGCACCTCACTTGCTTCTTTCTGTACCCCTCTTGCCTCTTTCTGCACCCTTCTTCCCTCTTTATGCACCTCTTTTGCCTCTATCTGTACCCCTGTTCCCTCTTTCTGCACCTCTCCTGCCTGTTTCTGCACCTCTCTGGCCTCTTTCTGCACTTCTCTTGCCTCTTTCTGTACCTCTGTTGCTTCTTTCTGCACTTCCCTTGCCTCTTTATGCACCCCTCTTGCCTCTTTATGCACCTCTGTTGCTTCTTTCTGCACTTCTCTTGCTTCTTTCTCCACCTCTGTTGCTTCTTTCTGCACCCCTCTTGCTTCTTTCTGCACCCTTCTTTGTGCAACACTCTTGCCTCTTTCTACACCTCTCTTCCCTCTTTCTGTACCCCTCTTGCCTCTTTGTGCACCTCTGTTCCTTCTTTCTGCACTTCCCTTGCCTCTTTTTGCACCCCTCTTGCCTCTTTCTGCACTTCTGTTGGTTCTTTTGCACTGCTCTTGCTTCTTTCTGCACCTCTCTTGCAAATTTCTGCACCCCTCTTGCCTCTTTCTGCACCCCTCTTCCCACTATCTGCACCTCTCTTGCCTCTGTCTGCACCCCTGTTCTCTCTTTCTGCACCTCTTTTGCCTGTTTCTGCAATTTTCTTGCCTCTTTCTGCAGTTCTGTTGCCTCCTTCTGCACCTCTGTTGCTTCTTTCTGCACTTCTTTTGCCTCTTTCTCCACCTTTCTCACTTCTTTCTGCACCCCTGTTGTCTCTTTCTGCACTTGTCTTCCCTCTTTCTGCACCTCTCTTGCTTCTTTCTGCACCTCTCTTGCTTCTTTTTGCACCCTTCTTCACTTTTTTGCATCCATCTTGCCTCTTTCTGCAGTTCTCTTGCCATTTTCTGCACCTCTCTTGCCTCTTTCTGCACCTCACTTGCTTCTTTCTACACCTCTGTTGCTTCTTTCAGCATTTCTATTGCCTCTTTCTGCACCCCTCTTTCCTCTTTCTGCACCTCTCTTGCCTCTTTCTGCACCCCTGTTCCCTCTTTCTGCACCCTTCCTGCCTGTTTCTGCACCTCTCTTGCCTCTTTCTGTACCTCCGTTGCTTCTTTCTGCACTTGTCTTGCCTCTTTCTTCACCCTTCGCGCCTCTTTCAGCACCTCTGTTGCTTCTTTCTGCACTTCTCTTCCTTCTTTCTGCACCCCTTCTGCCTCTTTCTGTACCCCTCTTGCCTCTTTGTGCACCTCTTCTACCTCTTTCTGCACCCCTCTTGCCTCGTTTTGCACCTATGTTGGTTCTTTCTGCACTGCTCTTGCTTCTTTCTTCACCTCTTCTGCAAATTTCTGCATCCCTCTTGCCTCTTTCTGCACCCCTCTTCCATATTTCTGCACCTCTCTTGCCTCTTTCTGCACCTCACTTGCTTCTTTCTGTACCCCTCTTGCCTCTTTCTGCACCCTTCTTTCCTCTTTCTGCACCTCTTTTGCCTCTTTCTGTACCCCTGTTCCCTCTTTCTGCACCTCTCCTGCCTGTTTCTGCACCTCTCTTGCCTCTTTCTGCACCTCTGTTGCTTCTTTCTGCACTTCTCTTGCTTCTTTCTGTACCTCTGTTGCTTCTTTCTGCACCTCTGTTGCTTCTTTCTGCACCCCTCTTGCTTCTTTCTGCACCCTTCTTCCCTCTTTGTGCAACTCTCTTGCCTCTTTCTACACCTCTCTTCCCTCTTTCTGCACCCCTCTTGCCTCTTTGTGCACCTCTGTTGCAAATTTCTGCATCCCTCTTGTCTCTTTCTGTACCCCTCTTCCCTCTTTCTGCACCTCTCTTGCTTCTGTCTGCATACCTGTTCCCTCTTTCTGTACCCCTTTTGCCTGTTTCTGCAACTCTCTTGCTTCTTTCTGCAGTTCTCTTGCCGCCTTCTGCACCTCACTTACCTCTTTCTGCACTTCTCTTGCTTCTTTCTGCACCCTTCTTCCCTTTTTCTGCACATCTCTTGCCTCTTTCTGCACCCTTCTTCCCTTTTCCTGCACATCTCTTGGTTGTTTCTGCACTGCTCTTGCCTCTTTCTGCACCCCTCTTGCCTCCTTCTGTACCTCTTTTGCTTCTATCTGCACTTCTGTTGCCTCTTTCTGCACCCCTCTTGCCTCTTTCTGCACCTCTGTTGGTTCTTTCTGCACTGTTTTTGCTTCTTTCTGTACCTCTCTTGCTTCTTTCTGCACTTCTCTTGCTTCTTTCTACACCTCTCTTGCTTCTTTCTGCACCTCTCTTGCCTCTTTCTGCACACACAGGGTTACTTTTAAACTGACCTCAGGCTCAGCAGTGCACACATGCAAGTGCAGAAAAGGGCTGCTGGCCTCTAAACTGCCATGCCCTATTATATGCTAAGGAGTTAGAGGTAATATTAAACCCCCTGCCCTATTATGTACTAGGGTCTTACAGGGTAGGTCATGTCAATCACAGGGATACCCGAACCCATAGTGTACCCTAGTGTATGTAGGTGTTTTCACTGTATTCTAATTGTCTTTCAGCCTAGCACTGGCTCGGGACTGGTTAGGCAGAGCCCAGGGTCAGTCAGAGTCATTTACCACCAGTACTAATCAGCAAAACGTTGGGGGGTGCCCAGGGCACAGGATGACTTTGCAACAAGGCCTCTTTCTGCACCTCTGTTGGTTCTTTCTGCACTTCTCTTGCTTCTTTCTGCACCTTTCGTCCTCTTTCTGGACTTCTGTTGCCTGTTTCTGTGCCTTTCTTCCTCTTTCTGCACATGTCCTACCTATGTAGGCATAGTTAGAAATTACCATTTAAAAAACCATTGAAATTCACTGAAAAAACCATAGGTTTCAGGGACGTTATAGTTTGAAATTAGCATTTAAAAAACCTTTGAAATTCACTGAAAAAGCCACAGGTTTCAGGGACCTTATAGTTAGTTGGACATTTCACTTGTAAAAAACCAGAGAAATTCGGCCGTTATAGTTAGTTGAGCTAGGTATAACTCGCGCCCCGCAATGCAATGCTGATGACATCACATATTACATCACTCATGACATGGTCAGTGACATCACTGATGACATCACTGATGACATCTCAAATGACATCACTGATGACATCATCCAGTGACTGTGTGTTTCTGTAAAGTTTAAATATGTTTTATATATATATATTTGGAAGGTAATAATATATATTTTTTCTCTTCTGTTTGTAGGTTCTTGTAGGAAATCCGACACAGTCTTATCTGCTTGCAGCTTTTGTAGTTTCTGGAGTAGTAAATAGTTAAATTTTGTGTGCCTTTTATATTGCTAGTTAAATTGATTGTTTAATTTTATTGGTTAATTTTGTTTGCATTGTGATTCCATTGGTTAGTGTTCTTTTAGTTTGAATTTCTTTGCAGTTATTGCCGTTTATGGTGAACGCTAATTAGTGCCTGTTTTATATATATAGTGGTATAATTATTTTAATTTTGTTATGTTTTTTATATGTATAAAATAATTTTTCTTTATTGGTTAAATGCTAATATTTGTTATATTTTTGGTATTAATGTTTTGATGTTTTAATGTGTTTTCCTTTTTATGCAATATTTACATTTACTTCAATAAAGTACAATTGTTATAATGTTGTTAAAATAATGATAGATTTTTTTAATGGCTATTCTTTTTAAAAAAATAATTATGTAAAATCTCGGTACTTAAATGATTTTGCTTTAAAATGTGTGATATTTATGTAGTTTTATATGTTTATTAAAAGGTCATATTGTTTTTGTGTCTGAAAAGTTTGTTATTGATATAAGTAGGAATTGATATTTCTGACAATGATATTTTGGTTATAGATATTTATGTTTTACTTAGTTACTTTTTTTTGTAAATGATATTTATTTTTTTATATTTTAGGGAATCAATATATTATGTCAGTGATTTGTAAGTAAGTCTCTGGCTTATTTCTCAATTGCAACCAATATATTTGTTACACAAGGAATAGACTTGCAGCTATCCAATTAAGTCTTAGTGACAAAAAGGGTGTGCTTTTGGTGTCTCAATGTAAGCTTCTCAATGTTGGGACGAGGATGCCAACTGCTTGGTAAACAGGCATGTACCTCTGCCATGAGTAACCCTACTCCATGTGAAACTGGTACCCTAACATTTTTGTTGACCCAAGCTGGTACACTGGCATTCTGTGTGCATGTTGAGTACCTGTGTATGTAGTGTATGTCTGAGTGATACATGACAGTGAGACTGGGTGCTTTGTGATTATGTTTGCTGCGACCAGTGGGATCCATTTTGCATGGCCTGTGGATTAGCACTGGTAGAGGATGGAGGATGGATACAGCTTACCCAGAGAGCAGAATGTGTAAATCCAGACACTGAAGTGAGGGAGAATAGAGACAGGTCTGTCCTTAGCTTAGAAATTATATATATTTCCCTGAGTGCTGCCATTTGGTGGATGGTAGAGGAGAGTGTTGAGTCGATAGATTCTATTGTTAAAGGTGATGAGGTTGGGGGGCGTGGCCAGGATGCGTACGAAGACGGGCACACCTTAAGGGAGCTCTGGCCTCCTCTGCTGCAGTCACTCTGATTCCTGGAAACCAGCCCCGACACATATCAGGGAAGGTGTACACCGGAGGTTGGATGCCCCGACGGACACTGGGACCACGTCAATAGCACTCTGTGGCACACAGTAGCAGAGCGGAATGAGATGGGCTCTGATGTCATGACGGCGGTGGGTGTGGCCAGGTGGGCCAGACTGGGCCCTTGGTATGGTGCAGAGTGACTAACTGCGCTGTCTACTTAAACTGGATTCAGGCTATCCTGGCTGATGAGGGGTGAAACCCCAAAATCGGTCCTAGGATGCTTTTTTCTGGTCCAGGGAGGACCTGGCTTGGCAGTTCGGGCTGGACTGTACCCATGAGGCACAGAGTCAAGACTGATTTGCATATGGCCAGGTCTAAACTGGGGGGCATGGTGAGCAAAAGAATGATGGATTAAACCCAGATCTCTTGACTGGGGGTGAATGTTTTGATTTGTTCTGCATTCTGTCCATCGACTGTGTGTCTTTTGCTTTCTCACCCTAAGTGTGCCGGGTATGCCCAGACGTGGGTCCCGGGCTCACTGTGCCACTGGATTCAGGCTATCATGGCTGATGAGGGGTGAAACCCCGAAACCGGTCCTAGGATGCTTTTTTCCAGTCCAGGGAGGACCTGGCTTGGCACTTCGGGCTAGACTGCTCCCATGAGGCACAGGGTCAAGACTGATTTGCATATGGCCAGGTCTAAACTGGGGTGGCATGGTGAGCAAAAGAATGATGGATTAAACCCAGATCTCTTGACTGGGGGTGAATGTTTTGATTTGTTCTGCATTCCGTCCATCGACTGTGTGTCTTTTGCTTTCTCACCCTAAGTGCGCCGGGTATGCCCGGACGTGGGTCCCGGGCTCACTGTGCCACTGGATTCAGGCTATCATGGCTGATGAGGGGTGAAACCCCGAAACCGGTCCTAGGATGCTTTTTTCCAGTCCAGGGAGGACATGGTTTGGCACTTTGGGCTGGACTGTTCCCATGAGGCACAGGGTCAAGACTGATGTGCATATGGCCAGGTCTAAACTGGGGTGGCATGGTGAGCAAAAGAATGATGGATTAAACCCAGATCTCTTGACTGGGGGTGAATGTTTTGATTTGTTCTGCATTCCGTCCATCAACTGTGTGTCTTTTGCTGTCTACTTAAACTGAGCTGGAATCCGCGGAACGAGCTTAGACTTAGGATTGTGGTGATTTTCCCCAGCTCTGCACGGCAACTAACTGGCACACATTGGCCTTGCTGGACCTACATCATGATGACCATGCAAGCCGTGGAGGCTTGCCCCTAATCTGCACTTTTTGGACCCCACCTGCAGTGCCCTTCATGAGGGATGCCGGTTAACATACAGTGAGGCCTATGTCAGGAGCGACTGAGTGGCCCTGAACCCCGTGATAAATAACACACAGTGAGTCCCTGGGAACTGCTCACTTTGACGGACACACCCATCAGGCACATACAAGGCGCAGAAAGGGGGAGAACTTTAATCCCCTCTCCTCTGTGACCCAAGTGCTGGGGCTTGCAACACGGGGGCACTTCTCCCACCGGCCCTCTGCAAGACCTCACAGCAGTGCGTGCCATCACCTGCACAGGTGACTTTCCTCCACCCTGCCCGGCACCACCGGCCGCATCAGCAGCGCAGCAATGAATTGGCAAAAGCCGGATGTGCGGGGCCTATGCCATTATGACTGCATGAGCTGTGGAAGCCTGCCCGTAATCTGCGCTTCTGGGCCCCCACCTGCAGTGCCCTATGCACAGGATTAAACATGCAAGGAGTTCCCGGGAACTGCTCATCCTGATGGAGGCGCCTGATTGGGGTACAGGTCAGGCACAAACAGGGCACAGAGATGGGGGAGAACATTGTTCCAGGATCTTGTTGTCTCCTCTGTCACTTTCAGGAGGCACAGCGTGTCCACTCAATCGACGCCTGCCTAGCTGTCTGTCATCTGGGAATCTCAACTTCAGGGCCGCCAAGCGACACTGCCTACTGGAGTGAGGACGACCCCATTCATCTCATCTCTGTTTTCCAGCCTCTCACCCTTCATCTCACTGGTAAGTCCTTGGAGGATATCATGGGCCACCCAAGATCGACCAAGGACCCCAGGGAGGGGCACGCACTCTGGCCCGGACACTACACCACCCTACGTAGAAGAGACCCAGCTTGAGGATGATGATCCTCCAGTGCTCTGCAGTTCAGCTGACGAACTGGACCGTATCCAGGAGGCAATCGCAGCCACGCAAGAGACATCTGAGACCAAGAGCGACAGGGTGGAGATTGACATGAATCTCCTGTGAGACAACCACCGGAAGCTAGCGGATAGGGTGAAAACTAACACGATTGTCCTCCATGTGGTACACCCTTTAGTGGATGAGCTCCAAAAACAGGTGGCGTCCCTCACTACAAAAGCAACACTGTTGGACCAGCGAGCTGAGGATGCGGAGGGCCGCAGCAGGTGCAATAACATTCAGCTGGTTGGCCTCAACGAGGGCTCGGATGGGTCTGATATGGTTGCATTTCTCAAACAATGGGTCCGTGCAGCAATGGTGCCACAGGCTATGTCCCAATTCTTCATGCTGGAAGGGTCCACCATGTACTGGCATGGCAGCCCCCTTCAGGAGCACAACCCGACCCAGTAGTAGCGCGCTTACTCAACTACAGAGACAGAGATACCCTGTTGAGAGCGGCCCACACAAGAGGCCCCCAGCGACTGGGGAACGCCTAACTCCCAATTTTCCCGGACTATAGCTTGGCTGTTTGGTGTTGGAGGGCCTCCTACTCAGAGGTGAAATGCTCCCTCCAGAACTTGAGTATCCAATATTTGCTGCTGTTCCCAGCCCACCTCAAGATCATATTTGATGGCTGCACATTCTTCTGTGATTCAACACAAGAGGCATGGGATTGGATCGAGACCCACCATGCAGGGGAGGATGGGACCTAAGAACTGACACCTCGCCCCCAGCGCCGCAAACAGAGACACAGGGCACACTCTACTTGGAGGTGTGTCTGACCAAGTAACCAATGGACCTGGCCAGAAAGGGCGCACTCGAGCCGGCCAGTCAACTTAGCAGTACGAGCAGACTGGGACCTGGTGGATTGTCGATCTATTACCTCTGGCAATGGCTCTGATTCAGACTTGGCTCTTACTGGGTCCTTCCGAGGCCAAATCCTGACAATTTGCATGGACGACAATCTTTGTCCATTATCAACTGCTATTGGAGCAAGTGCTGCTTACCTGGGCCCCAGAGCGTGGGGGCCACGCATGAGTCTGCCCTCTTTGATTATTGCTAGCCTGGCTTTGCCCTCTGAGCTGACTACACTTTCAATTGTGTCAGCAGCTGGCGGAAGATGCCCTTGTACCTGTCCACTCAGTGCTGGCGAACCCCTCACAGCAGATGCACAGTGAGCCTTGGCACTGGACACCTGGTGACATTCAAATTGTTAGTTTGTTGGGATTTGGGCGCATAACCATTCTCTGAGTGCCCGGGTGGGAGGGAAGTGGGGTTTGGTTATTAAGGCACACTGGGCAAACGGAGTTCCTCACATTTGCTCCACTGGGAGCCAGTCACCCGCATCTGCATTGTGCTGGACCCCGCCTCCATGTGTTTGCAATTCGGGGCCGATAGTCAGGTTTCACTGAGGGATCCAAGAGATTCCTGTCACCCATGCACACCACATGTTGAACACACAAATTCACTGCTACAGCTGCTGCAGGGTCCTCACCTGGAATGTCAAAGGGGTGCACTCGGCCTGTAAATAACACCTGATACACTCATACCTGGTGAGGAGGGGGTGGACATTGTATTTCTCCCGGAAACTCACTTGGAAGGCCCGAACCGTCACATATTCACAGGAAGTGGTGAGGCAAGGTCTTTACTACAGGCTATTCCTCCTATGCAAGGGGCACACTCATATGGAGTCATGAGGGGGCCCCTTTCTCTGACAAAGAAGGACCTACGTAGTCCTCGCTGATACCCTAGATGGGAGTCCATTGGGGCTGGGTTGCATTTACACCCACAGTGTCAATCAGCCTTCATTCCTGGAATCCCTGGGCCTGCATTACGGTATGTGAATGCTAGTGGTTAGGATACGGGGAAGTGATTTCAACTGTGTTGCAGGTATATTGTTGGACAGATCATCCCCCCCCCACTACTTGATTTGCCCATCTGTAAACTGGCCACCGTTTTCCAGCAATGGATGACAGACTGGGACCTCTTGGACATTTGGTGGCTTCATCACGATCAGAGGTGGAAATATTTCATTTACTTGCCAGTGCACAACCTCTGTGTGCGACTGGACGGGATATTAGTGCTGTCAGTGGTCGCAGACAGGGCCACACAGCAGGAATACCTGGTCCGTACTTACTTGGACCACAACTTGCTCATGCTGCAGCTACACTGGGGGAGGCAGCAGGCCCCAATCCCTACATGGAGGCTCCTGTCTGATGCAGTATGCCGTGACTCCCTACGAGAAGCAATCATGATTATTTCCTCCATAACCAGGGTTCAGTGACAGTGGCACTGGTCTAGGAGGCATTTAAGGTGGTGATTAGGGGCCACTGTATGGGCGTACAAGCTGAGGTACTCAAAATTCTGGCGTCTAAGCTGGATACCCTGGAAACTAGATGCGAGCCCTAGAGACCGCATCGCTGCTGGGCTCCTTCCATATCCTAGAACTGTTAGTAGAGAGAGCATCACATAGAGATACCACACACCATTTGGGTCTTTTCTCCAACAAAGAACATGCAGCTCAGTCACATGTGGAGGAAGGTAAGGCTGGGAGGCTGCTGTCCTGGTTTTTCTACATGGATCACCGGTCGCCATTCACAAACACACTTCGGGCTGTGGACGGTGTGATGCTACATTCCTTACCCGACACTCACCGGGAGTTTGGGAGCGATTACATGGCTTTGTATTAGGACCTGGTCCTCACCACTGAGGATGTGATTGACTGGTTTCTGGCCGGAATGACCCTGCCACATCTCCCAGATGCAGTTGGGCTGGTCCTCGGCCAACCAATTTCAGAACCCGACATCAGGGGCACCATTAAAGACTTAGCATTGGGGAAGTCCCCTGGGATTGATGGGCTCCCTGCGGATTCTACCATAAGGTCAGCTCACTGCTGGTGCCCCAAATGGTAACCTTATATAATGCGGTGTGGGAAATGGATGCTGGTAAGCACTTCTGATCTCACTGTGGAATCCACGGAAGGACCCAGAGGTCACTTGTCAATGCTCACATTGGATTACAAAATCATTAACAATGTCCTCGTTACCCGCCTGTACCCCCATATATCCCTCCTGATCCACAAGGATCTGGATGGCTTTATTCCACTTCCTAAAACCTCTCTGAACATCCTGCACCCCTATAGGGTACTGGACGAGACCCCAACTGACACGGCCCCGAAGACAGTGGTACGATTGGTGGACCTGCGGAAGGCCTCTAATACTTTACAGTAGATATGCATGCAAGCGTTCATGACCCGCATGAACATGGGCCCAGAATGGCCAAATGGGCAATACTGCTATATACGGGGGCTCGAGCCCAGGTAAAAACTGGGCAAAACATCTCGGATCCCATTGAGATTAACATGAGCTCGAGACAGGGATGCCTTCTCTCTCACCTGTGGCTTGCACTGGCTATAGAGCCATTTGCTGGTGCTGTTCAGCAGCAGAGACAGGGACTGGGTACACTACTTCATAACATCTCGCTATATGTGGACGACATGCTCCTGTTTTTCCGCGATGCCATAAGAGGGAGCGCAAGACACACAATTGATGGACGGAATGCAGAACAAACCAAAACATTCACCCCCAGTCAAGAGATCTGGGTTAAATCCATCATTCTTTTGCTCACCATACCACCCCAGTTAAGACCTGGCCATGTGCAAATCAGTCTTGACCCTGTGCCTCATGGGAACAGTCCAGCCCGAACTGCCAAGCCAGGTCCTCCCTGGACCGGAAACAAGCATCCTAGGACCGATTTCGGGGTTTCACCCCTCATCAGCCAGGATAGCTTGAATCCAGTGGCATAGTGAGCCCTGGGCCCACGTCTGGGCATACCCGGCGCACTTTGGGCAAGGAAGCAAAAGACACACAATTGATGGACGGAATGCAGAACAAATCAAAACATTCAAACCCAGTCAAGAGATCTGGGTTAAATCCACCATTCTTTTGCTAACCATGCCACCCCAGTTAAGACCTGCCCTGAAACCGGTCCCAGAATGCTTGTTTCCGGTCCAGTGCGGACCTGGCTTGGCAGTTCGGGCTGGCTGATTTGCATATGGCTGGGCCCAAACTGGGGTGGTGTGGTGAACAAAAGAATGATGGATTAAACCCAGATCCTTGTGAATGGGGGTGAATGTTTGCATTGTCCAGCATTCCGTCCATCAATTGTTTCTTTTGCATATGTCGCCCAAAGTGGGAAGGGTATGCCCAGACGTGGGTCCCGTGCTTACTACACCACTGGATTCAAGCTGGCCTGGCTGATGAAGGGTGATGCCCTGAAACCAGTCCCAGGATGCTTGTTTCCGGTCCAGGGCGGACCTGGCTTGGCAGTTCGGGCTGGACTGTTCCCACAAGGAACAGGGTCAAGACTGATTTGCATATGGCTGGGCCCAAGCTGGGGTGGTGTGGTGAGCAAAAGAATGATGGATTAAACCCAGATCCTTGTGACTGGGGGTGAATTTTTGCATTGTCCAGCATTCCGTCCCTCAATTGTTTCTTTTGCATAAGAGGGAGCACGGCATTCTGGCGCACACTGAGACTCCACCTGATGGCATGTGTAGTGCTTATGAAAATTATGATCCTACCCAAACTGCTGTATTATTTTGTGAACCTCCCCTATGGATACCCGAGTCTTGGTTTTGATCCTTAGACATCTTGATGTGGGACCTGATTTGGGATGGGGGTCACAGCAGGGCATCGCTATGTACCATCCAATGCCTGGCAAGGGAGGGTGGATTTGGTGTCCCCACTCTTGAACTATACCACATACTGGTACAAATACAATGGCTGGCCCATTGGTTGGTGGACCTAGGCACCTGCGGAGCAGACCCTGACCGTGGATGGCTGGTGCCACACGTCCTGGGGGCGCACCACACCAGAAGACTGACCCTAAAACTGCTGCGGATCGCACTGCGATGTTGGGCAAAGTTTGCTAAGATAATGGGTCAATCATGCCCCTAATCCCCAGTCCTACCTTTGGTAGGCTTATCAAAGCTGAACAGGGCCCTACTTACAACCTACATGATGTGCGATTGGAATGCATTGGACAGACATACGGTCGGGACTGTTTTGCAGAGGGTAGATTACGGTCTCTAGAGCACCTAGTGGAGGACTCCAGGCATCCCGCCTCACAGCTCCTTACATATGCCAAAGTAGTGGGGGCAATTCACATTTTATGGCAGCAGAGTCAGACTGAACCGGATGCACATGAGGTCTTACACAGTCTCCTAACATTTGGGGAGGGCTGATGGGTAGATTCCTGGCTATATAGATAAGCTCGACTTCAGTCACAACCGGCCTTGACGAGGCAACTGGTCAAGTGGGAGGGGGTTGTGTGAGAAAGTTCCCTCTTTCTGCATGGTAGCCCTCACTTTTTGCTGAACTGCTGATATGCTTTTACTGAGTGTGCCCTGGGCTCCTGCCAATCAGGTGCCCATGGCCTATGTTCTTTCCCTAAACCTGCATTAAAAACAAAACTCAATTGGCATCTCTGGCCACAGGTCAGCCCCTGGTAAATGGTACCACAGGTACCCAGGGCACTGTGACCAGGGAAGACCTCTAAGGGCTGCAGCACTTATTGTGCCACCCTTAGAGGCCCCGTACCATTACACTCACACACTGCCTTTGCAGGCTGCGTGTCTTGGTGCGGAACGAAGTGAAGAGTCGACATGGCACACATTCCTGTGTGCCATGCCTACAACCCACTGCCCTGGCATAGATCAGTCACCCCTCTAGCTGGGTGCCCTACACCAGTGGTGAGGGTACAGGTGCATGAGCCCTGTACCCCTACAGTGTCTAAGTCCATTCTTAGACATTGTAAGTGCAGTGATGCCATTAAGATTATATGGTGCTGGGAGTTTGTCATTATAAACTCCACAGCACCATAATGGCTGCACTGAAAACTGAGAAGTTTGGTATCAAACTTCTCAGCACATTAAACCCACACTGATGCCAGTGTGGGATTTAATGAAAAATGCACACAGAGGGCATCTTAGAGAAAAACGACCTACCACTAGTGTCCAGGCTGAGTGGCTGCTTTCAGCTGCCACCACCAGACATGTTTCTGGACCCCTGGGTCGAGAGCCTGCTGCTCTCGGGGGCCTGAAACAATGCACATCCTGGGACGAGGTGCCAAGCCTCCTCCCCCAAGATGGGCAGGGTCCACGAAGGGGAAGCTTCAAAGGCTTGCTGCCTTTGTGAGCTTCCCCAGGCCACTTGCTGCTTTCAGCAACTGGTCCCCACTGGTTCTGATCCCCACTTTGGGCGGGAGAACCGGCGGGAAAAACAAGTGAGGAAGAGAGTGTGCCCACCTCTGCCAACTCCACCCCTCAGGTGGGGGAGGCGAGGTGAAGCACAACTCTCAGTCCCTGCCATCTTGCAGATGGGGGGACCCAGCCAACCAGGGAAAGGCTTATGCCCCCCTCCCACTCGAGAGTGGCATAATAGGGGGTGTACCCACCCCAGGGAAGGGACCCATTGGTCCCAACCTTTTACCTACCTGTACCCCCCTAAATCTAGTATTTAGGGGCACCCCTGAACCTTGCTTCTCAGACAAGAAACCAGAAGAAGAAAAGAAGAAGAACGACCGAACAGCCATGCCAAAGCTAACAAGAGGAGGACGCCCACTGACTTGGCCCCAGCCCTACCGGCCTGTCCCCAACTCGAACCTGCTCCAGCGAAATCCCGATGTGTTCTGCAGCCAGCAACCTCGAGAAACCCGGAGGACCTGCCTGCCTTCAATTCCAAATACCCTGTCTCCCGTGAACACTGGATTTGTTCAAACAACAGACTCCAGCTCCGCAAGGATCCGCGAGTTTGCACCACTCTGCACCCGACGCCCACGGGCCGAGTTCGAGTGGCCCAACACCAAGAGGAGGTCTCCCCAGCAATCCTGACCCGAGATCTGGTGACCCCTGGCCTGCCTCAAGCCTCCAGTCGATGCCTGCAGCCTCAAACCGCAAGGTCCCCCCAACCGCGACCAGGAGCTGGTAAGAAGATCCGACCCTAAAAGGCACCCCTGCACCCGACGCCCCACGGCCTTGGGCGGCCCAACCGACAGTGCCTAACCAGCCCCCAACTTCCCAACTTACCTGTCCAGGTGGTGGTCGCACCCAGAAGACCTTCGTCCCCGAGCCTGCAGTGCTTTTGCAAACCGGAGACTCCCCATTGAAAGCTACAGGGCTTCCAAAGCCAAAACAGCACTCTGCACCTAGCCGCCCCAGTGCCGCTGAGGGTGCATCTTTTGTGCTGGCCTAAACCCCCATTTGCCCTGAGCTTAAGTACAGGAGCTTTGTTCCCACAACCCAGTGGCCTGCTCTTCAGCAGCCACCAACCGGAGGCACCCTATCCCCCGTTGGATAACATTGCACCTCAGCACTCTGCACCCGGCTGCCCTAGTGCCGCTGAGGGTGTAACAAGAGTCCATCCTTGACCCTGGAGGACCCCTGAATCTAACCCCAGAATACCAACTCCTACAACAAAGTACTTTCCTTTGAATCGATTACACTACTTTCCTCCATAGGATAACATTGACTGTTTTTCTATGAAAAGTTTCTAAGTGTGGAGTTGGAAAATCTAAGAAATCCTTTAAAACTGTAACTAAATAACCAAAACGCTTTTACTTACCTGTTTACAGGAAATGTCCCAGTGCAGTATTTCAGGTATACTGCACTGTGTAAGAAAAGTAATCTGAAAAGTAACTTACATGATATTCTGCTGAAGATCCTATACAAAGTATATGTACTGTATTCTGAAAAGCATTGCATTATCAGTCACACTACTGTAATCAAATCAAAGTACATTTACAATTGCAATTCAAACTGTATATTTACTGCAAAGTATTTATCACTTACCTGTGCCAGGCTTGCTTGGTTCTATGAAATAAAATAACTAAAAGAATATTTTTATACAAAAACAATTGGTCTGAAGTTCAGTCTTTGAGTGTGAGAATTCATTTTCTGACTGAGTGTGTACAACAAATGCTTAACACTGTCCTCTGATAAAGCCTTACTGTTCGACCACACTACCCCAAATAGAGAGTGAGGTGGTATATACTTTACCTCTGCCTACCTTTTGGGTTCCACTGGACTCTGTGCACACTGTACCTCACTTTGATATAGTATATACAGAGCCAGCTTCCTACAGGTGGCGGGTCAGGAGTTGCAAGATAGTGAATGGATTCGAGCTCTGGAGAGGGTACACACTGTGTCCCAGAACACCTGCTTTCGCTACACACAGTTCTGCACATGACGTACCTGACGCCACAAGGCCTCAATGTTATAGGGGGCACTAAACAGCCAGTGATGCCCTCATTGCCAGGAGCCAGACACATACATTATACACACGTCTTGGTCCTGTCTGGGGGTGGGGGAGTTCTGTTTGGGGGTGGTCTCCGACCTGGGACACACCCTGGACTGGGCAGATCAGTGGGGACCAGAGGTCTGCCTCCTAGGTCTGCCGCTATCTCTAAAACTACACAAATAGACACATGCTTCCTACACTTGTCCCTGGTGCTGGAGAGTAGACCCTGAGCCATGCATTGGAAGTCCCCCGATGGCCCACCCCAGGTCCGGCTTTAGCGCTGGTGGCGCCCTGTGCGACAATGTTTGTTGGCGCCCCCCAATAACCACCTCCTTTATAGATTCCCTCACTGCAACCCTTTAGCAGTGCCCCTCAAGTCTCCATTACCACTTTCTCTCAGATGCGTTCAATTCGTTTTATAGCGCTGTTGCCACTCATATTAGTGTAGGGTGTCAGAGCACTTCACATCACACACACTACACAGAGACAATCAATCATAGGTGTGTAGATTAGTGTATAGGAAATGTTACATAGGACAGAGGACTACAAGGTACAGGCATCACGTCATCCATTCTGGTAGACAGTACAGTTTAATAGTGCTTGGTGTGGGGAAGCACAAACTCTGAATTTAAAACTTAACACCATGGTTGGGGGTTCTTTTTAATAATCAGAATTGATTTCTATCCAAATAACCCTTTTTCCAACATTAGGATAATGAAAGACGGGATAAAATCATAACGCTGTAATCTATACATTGCAGTTTTTATGCAGCTGCTTGGTGACAGTTAATAGCTCACTGTTCTATGTTAGGATTATAATTTATAAACTGCAAGTCACGAAAGGATCTCTCCAGAAAAAAAAACAGTAACCCACTGACCTATTTGTATTTTATGTGCTTTGTGATCTGAATGGTGCACGTTCTTTGCAGCAGGCATATTAACCCTCTGTGCTACCTTACTACGAGTCAAAACTTCCACTAGACAAACCTCATCTTGACATTTATATTGTTGCCTGTAAATTTCTGGAGGCCAGGAATGTGGCAGCAGGTGCTTTTAAAACTCACAATACTTCCAAATACGACGCCCCACCCGAAGACAGCGCCTGGTGCCGTCGCACCTGTCGCACCGCCCTAGAGCCGGCCCTGGCCCACCCCATTGTAGGTGGAGAACTGAGGTGGAATGCTGGGTTGAGGCAGAGGAGATGGCACTAAAGGTGGAGGAAAGCAGGGGACTCCACCGGCGCCCGATTGCCACTGAATTGTCGTCCCTCCTTGTCTTTTTCACTGGGAGAGAAAGGGAAGAAAATGCACATCACTCAGCTGCCAAAGGGTAGGAGCCTTTCAGATGGGGAGCGGGTGCTACACTGGGATCCCTTGGATACAATGAACCTGGAGATCCACCAGTACGAAAAGACCCGACGAGGGGGAGCGGCCACGGACACCATTTAAAGCTTCTTTTGGACATGTGGAGCTCAGTCTTGTTTGCCAGTTGCATTGGGGGTGCTGGAGTGGGGCTATACAGTATGGTAGGACACACTGTGATACTCTGGTGGTCAGCTACATAATACACAAGGTGAATTTCTGATGATGCCTGGCCCTCGCCACATACAATATGTTAAAATACATTGACAAGTTTATGCTGCCTTAGGGCCGTAGCTAGGATATAATACCTGTATCATTCTCATGCCTAGAAGTTGTTATCCCATGGTATTGTTTGAAAACCTTAATGAATAAAAAAATAATTAAAAAGAAAGGTGATGATGTTTCTAGGAAGGGCCTGTTCTTTTTTCTTTGTAGGTTTGATATTTCAGGAAAAATGGTAACAGCCAGGTGCAGAGCCTTCACACTTCATTGTGTCCCTATTTTAGATACTCCTACTTGGAGCCAGCATCATCACTACATGCTGTGAGAGCCATCACCTTGTGCAAAGGCTGTGTCTGTGCTAGTGCCTGAAAATGACATTTAATAGGGAACCACCTCAGACTGGTAGAAGGACCTCAGACATCATTTTAAAAATGCCATTCAAATATCTTCATTGGCATTAGGTGATATTAATTTAGCAGAGCGCCTAGTATAAATTGTAATTTGCTTGAAAAAGTTATAGGAATCACTTGAATTAACCTAGGGCCTCATTAGGATGGCGGGCGGACTTTCGTCCGCCCGCCACCCTAGCGGTGCTGGGACCGGCCCCCAGACGTGCGGCGGTCCCGCACCACTGATTAGGATGCGACCACCACCCTGGCGGTCGCATCCTGCATATTTGACATTGCGGCGGGTGCTGCTTACAGCAGCACCCGCCGCAATGCCAAAATGGCCTGTTGTGCATTGCCATGCACAACGTGGCAGGCACCGCGCGGTGCCTGCCACCTTGTGCATGGCAATGCAGGGGTGTACCATGGGTACCCCCCATGTGCAGCCCCCCACGCCTCAGGGTCCCGCAACGGGCCCCCAACGCGATTCCCGACAGCCTTTACATGGCGGCATCGCCGCCATGGAAAGGCTTTGAAAACCACACATCCTAATATGGATGGCTGTGCCTGCTAGGCACCACCACCATATTAGGCCCCCAGTCCGCCTGGCCGGCAATCGTAACGATTGCCGGCCGGCGGGAAAGCGGCGGACGCACTTTGCGTCCGCCGCGATACCCCCCGCCATAATAATATGGCGGGGGTAATTCTGGTTACGATGGCGGGCGGATCGTAATCAGCCCCCAAGTTAGCAACATAAATCCAGGCTAGGCTTGACTTTTCATTTTTATTGTTTCTAAGAAGTGTCATATATTTAATTTGACAGCTTTCAACCAGTCTTAAATGTCCAAGGACATTTTCTTTTTCATCTCGTGGATTTGTGTTTCTTAAATGAACCATGTACATGGTGAAGCCTGCTAAACATTGCTAAGTTTTGTATGTTGTTTTAGAAGTATAAAATTGTTCACTGCCGGGCTTTGTTTTCCAACATTTTAGTAAAATGGAGCATTTAGGTTAATGCATTCTTCAAACAATTGAAAGTTTTTGTTTATAAATCTAAGGAGACCTCATCCTTCTCCGCGGTTTGACATCACAGCACACAAGCATTCAAACTGGCAAGCTTTCTGAAACCTTCATTGTGGAGAATTACTTACCTAAAAGAATCACACCTCAAAGATGCCAGTGGGGGTTGAGGTCACTTTCAGATATCTCCAAAGCTATCATATCAGCAACAATCAGACATTTAGAATGATAATAGCAACCAAATCAATTCTACTATTTGACAGGGACATATTGAAATGTGTGTTTAGATAATACTTTGGCACTAGTGCAACCATTTAACACCCATCAGTCCTTCAATCACAGGACACTTTACATCCCACTTCATACTATATACTCTTTGCTGCTGGGGCTTATCATGATTGGAATGCTCCATTACAATATTCAGAATTTCTCAGTCAGCTATGATGTGCTAGGCTAGATATTAAACACAAGTTCATTAAATACTTTCTGCTCCAATGTGTCCACATCTTGCTGCTTCCACCTACATCAGGAAAGCACCTAGGCTGAGATTTTCTCAGCATGGATGTTTTCCATTTTATTATTCCAGAAGAGGTTTTAATAAAATGATGGATAGATTCACTCGGAGAAACTGACTTTTTGCGTAAAATAAAGCCCTCAAATTATAACTTACATATATTTTTAAATCACTGTAAAGTACTCTTGCTCATATGACACTGGTGTAAGTGAGTATACACAATGCAATGAATACTTGACCAAAATGGTGTTTGGCTCCAGATGCAGTGCTTTATATGATGTGTGGACAGTCAAAGCATTTCTACAGTCCGTGCTACAGTTGTGCTTGTAATCTTTTTTTTTTGCAGATTTTATGTGTACTCATATCAATCAAACAGGATTCATAAAGCGCGGCTATTCACCCGTGAGGAAATCCAGGCGCTGAGAACCTTGCTACTTCGGGTGGGTTCAGTTGAACAGCCAGGTCTTGAGTCCTTTCCTGAATTTTAGAAGAGAGGATGAGGTCCAGAGGTGAAGGAGGAGATCAGTGCAGGACTTTGCAGCCACTGTTGCATCGGTGGATGTGGGGGAGGGGTGAGGAAGAGGGAGGCTGAGTGCAGGTGTCTGGAGGGTTGGTGGAAGTTCATGCGGTGGTTGATGTATGCTGGTCCTTGATTGCGAAGGGCTTTGTAGGTGTGGATCAGCATCTTGAATTGACATCTCTTCTGAATGGGGAGCCTGTGGAGCTTTTTGAGGTGGGGGTCCTGTTGGTGCATTTGGGGAGGTTGAGGATTTGTCTGGCCGCTGAGTTCTGGCCCATCTCCCTGCTTCCGTTCCCAGCCAAGGTCATCGAGAAGATCGTCAACAAACAGCTAACCCGATACCTCGAAGAAAACAGCATCCTGGACCCATCCCAATCGGGGTTCCGCAGCAACCACAGCACTGAGACTGTCCTCATCGCCGCCACCGACGACATCAGGACCCTGCTGGACAACGGTGAGACCGCAGCCCTCATCCTGCTGGACCTCTCCGCCGCCTTCGACACTGTCTGCCACTGCACTCTACGCACACGCCTCCACGACGCAGGGATCCGAGACAAGGCCCTGGAATGGACCACCTCCTTCCTCGACGGCAGAACCCAGAGAGTCCGCCTCCCACCTTTCCGATCCGAAGCCTCCGAGATCATCTGCGGCGTACCCCAGGGATCTTCCCTAAGCCCAACACTGTTCAACATCTACATGGCCCCGCCGCACGCATCGCCAGACAGCACGACCTCAACATTATCTCCTACGCCGACGACACTCAACTGATCCTCTCCCTCACCAAGGACCCCTCACCGCCAAATCCAATCTCCATGAAGGAATGAAGGCCGTCGCCGATTGGATGAAGATCAGCCGACTAAAGCTGAACACGGACAAGACAGAGGTCCTCATCCTCAGCTCCAACCCCTCAGCCTGGGACGACTCCTGGTGGCCAACGACGCTGGGAGCAGCCCCGACACCCACCGACCACGCACGCAACCTGGGAGTCATCCTCGACTCAACGCTCTCCATGGCCAAGCAAGTCAATGCAGTCTCCTCCTCCTGCTTCAACACCCTCCGCATGCTTCGCACGATCTACAGGTGGATCCCGACAGACACAAGAAGAACAGTCACCCAGGCCCTTGTCAGTAGCAGACTTGACTATGGGAACGCCCTCTACGCGGGAGCCCCGGCCAAGCTCATCAAGCGACTGCAACGCATACAAAACGCCTCCGCACGCCTGATCCTCGACGTACCACGCCACAGCCACATCACCCCCCACCTGAGGAACCTGCACTGGCTCCCCGTCGACAGGAGGATCTCCTTCAAACTCCTCATCCACGCACACAAGGCACTCCACAAGACTGGCCCAGCCTACCTCAACAGACGACTCTCCTTCTACGTCCCCAACCGCCAGCTCCGCTCCGCCGACCTCTCCCTCGCCACCGTCCCTCGCATTCGAAGAACAACCACCGGCGGCAGATCCTTCTCACACCTCGCCGCCAAGACCTGGAACACCCTTCCACTAAGCCTACGACAGACCCAAGACCTGCTGACCTTCAGGAGGCTACTCAAGACCTGGCTGTTCGACCAGTAGCAGCACCCCCCCCCTTTTCTCTCCCCAGCGCCTTGAGACCCTCGCGGGTAAGTAGTGCGCTCTACAAATTCTGTGATTGATTGATTGATTGATCTGCAGTCTCTTCAGGAGGTGCGTGGTGATTCCTACATAAAGTGCATTGCCTTAGTCCAGGTGGCTGGTGACAAAGGCATGAGTGAATGTTCGCCCAATGTGGATGGGGAGTCATTTGAAGATCTTACGGAGCATGAGGAGAGTGAGGAAGTGGCGGATGGGACTGCATTGATCTGGCTTTTCATGGTGAGCGTGTTATCCAGGATAATGCCAAGGTTGCCGGCATGGTCTGTTGGAGTGGGTAAGGTCCTAGTTCAGAAGGCCACCAGAAGTCGTTCCACGGGAAGATGTTGTTCCCGAAGATCAGCACTTCCATTTTGTCTGTGTTGAGTTTTAGGCAGTTGCTTTTCATCCATTCAGCGATGCTCATCATGCACCTGCGGAAGTTGGCTCTCATGGTGGAGGGGTCTTCTGATAGAGAGAGGATGACCTGGGTGTTGTCTGCATAGGATATGATGTTTAGTCCATGGGTTTGACGATGTTGGCCAAAGGAGTCATGTAGGTGTTGAACTTTGTAGGGCTGAGGGACGAGCCTTGAGGGGTGACACAGATGATGTTCTTGGGTTCCAGGGTGAAAGGTGGTAGAAGTGAGCATTGGGGCAGCTGTACTGTTCACATTTGCAAACCAGGGATGTGCAATTTGTTCACCAACTGATTTGTGAATAGAAATCTAATTTGCAATGCAATGTGTGTACTGGTATGCCTCAATGCAAATTGTACATTGACAAGCGGGTTGCAAAATGACCTGTCAAATGAATATTAATTAGGCATGTCACAACTTGCAACTCCCTGTGATTGGCCTCAAATGCAAGGATGGACACCTGCAAAGTACAGCAGACCTTCCTCCCTGCATTCACTTTCCCAAATGGAAAACTTGACCCTTTAAAACTATTCTGTATCCATTAAGGGCAAAGGCTCTACTTAAAAGGAAAATGTTTCCTTTTTGGGAAGAAATCCTAAGAAGTCCAACAGACCACTACGTGCCTCTAAGGGGAAGGTGTCCAAGGGGACAGCTTCTGCTTTGTGGATCAGATACCACTTCAATCTGGGGTCAGTAATTTATCAATGGTTTGCAACCACAAATGCAGTCACAATTCGGTGATGCATCCCATTCCGAATTGTAAACAGAAGGGGGACACCTCTTACACGCTCCTTCCTATTTGCAATTCGGGAAAGATTCCAAACACCCTTTTATGAGTCAGAAAGAATTTTCTGTTAAAAGGCACTTGCACTTCGTAAAAAACCTTTTTGCTGTCAAAAACTCTGTGATTTTGCTATTTGCACGGTTTGTAATGAATTTGTATGTAAGAACTATGACCATTTTTCAATCTGGAAAACTGGCTAACAGAAAATAGCTGCTTGCATGCAGTCTATCTGCAGAAAGAAATGTGAATAAATAAAAAAAAACATTTCCAGAACAAAGTATATAAATTATGACTATATCATATGGTCAATGGACATAAGGGAAACTACACGCAAATGACAGATTTCCATGGTAAAAAAAAACTATTATTTGTCAATGTTGCCTTTTCAGGCTTTATAATAGGGAATCTGAAAAACGAAAAACTGAAAGAATGTGATTAAAATGGAGCATAAAATATTTTGTACAGTGTAGCATTATTATTATTATTATTTTTTAGGAAAATGGCTTTTTCTATTTGGGCCTGCACAGATTTTCAGAGCCTGGTCTGTGATATTCGCTGGAGGCTGTGCTGCTGCCTTTGCACCAGTGAATCCCTTGTTTCTCATTGTTGCTCGCCTTTAAAGGACAAGGGACGTATTTCTCGCCAGGCGCTCTCTTTTTTGTTGGACTGGCTGGGCCTTTGCTTGCTGCAGTTTACAGTACGTATCTGAATGCCCCCTACCTAGGCACCAAATCAAAATACCCTGTGAATACTGTTTCCATGGTTGCATACTCCTGCTTTAATCCTTGATCGCAGTGGGCCCACAGTTGCCTGGCATGATGTTTGTGGCTCCCATGAGGTCCTCCATTCTGCTTTTCAAAAAGAGAAAGGTTTCTGCTCCACAATCACATGATGTTGTGTGGCTAATCACAATACTTGCCTTCCCCTTCCTGTCTTTTAAAACATTGAATTTAGAGCTACATTTATGCCCTGACGTTTTGAGGTGGTTTGCTGATAAAAGTTTCCTTTTATCTCCAAAGCTTGATCTTTGTTGCTCTTGCTGTGTTTTGTGGTTTTAGTGCACTGTCCAGTTTTTGCGGCACATCCTGTAATTCAGGGAAGTATATCTGTGTTCATTGCTTTCAGAATATATCAGATTCTCATCCAGCAGTACACCAACACCATATGGCATGCCTCTGGGCTGAGTCTCCCATTTCTTAATCTCTGCAGATTTTAGTATTCATGAAAGGCACCAGTTTGACAGCGCTGAAAACGCAGGTTCTCCTTGATACTATAAAAAGGTTCCATGCGGTGACATGCTACCACTTTAAAAAACAGGTAATTATCATCACGTAAACTGGGTAGTGGCAATGCAAGCTTGCCAACATTGCTCTGCCAATGTGGTCTAAATTGGCTATTGTGAACGCCATTAGGTTTAGGAGAATTTGGGGCCGATTTGTATGTCGGTCGGAGGCTTTCCGACGGACATCCAGTGGCGGCTCCTCCGCTATGGCGGAGGAGCGTTGCCTCACTGCTTTTGAGCAGTGTAAAGGAAAGGAAAAATAAAATGATAATAACTTTGAGTTATTATCATTTTATGTTTCCTTTCCGGGTGGGCGGGCTGCTCTGCTCACAGAGCAGGCAGGGGAGGAGTGGTTTGCCAATTCCTACGCGTGTAGTGACTGTTTGGTCGGCCCTCTCGGGCTGCCCAAAACAGTCATGCGCACTTTCCCCATTCTCCATGCAGGCTGCATTACAGCCTGCGTGGAGAACAAGCCCAGGCCCCCATTACCAGGTTGAGCGTCGAACCAGGATGCTTAAAACCAATCACATGCCTCTGCAGCCTCTGGTTAGGGGATGGGGGGCACCTATGTTGCCCCCCAGTAAATCCCTGCACCATCACGGTGCCTGCCACGCAGTGCAGGTATCCACACAGACTTCCATTTCTCTATGGGAGCTTGCGCTGTGGCCGGTTTCTGACCGCAGCACAAGCTCCCAAAGAGAAATGGGAGTCTGTGACCGCACAATGTGCGGTCGCATCCAAATAATGCGGTTGGGACTCGACCAGAGGACGGTCGGTCCCAATTCCTCAACGGTGTTGGGCGGACTCACCTACCTAACCTGTGTCTTTCCTCCCTGCCTACTCACATAATGCTCTAGCTCACCCTAGTGGCGTCACCTAAAATGATGCCTCCCCCCAGCAGAATGTTGGAAGTGGCCCCCGAGTGTCCCATATCGCACAGTTAGTCATTGGCCTTGGGTGAAATGGTCCCCCTCTGAAGGGTTTGGGAGCCCCTGAAAGGTTTGGGGACCCCTCTGTGCTACAGGGGCTGCAGGCGCTTGTATTATGCCCCTGGCTCACTCCAACTCACCAGCGCTAGCACATACTGTCAATCTTCACCGAGTAGGGACACCAATGTGACCTCAAGACATCAAAATGTTTTTCTGTGTAAGATGCACCAGGGTGAGTTGTTCTTCTAGGGCCGTGGACCTTTAGACCTCATGGCAAATGCAGCTATGGTCTTCTTTCTACCCAAAGTACTGCGAGTATTTATATGAGTGTTATTTGTCTCCAATTGCAATTATAGTTTTAATAAATTCCTATTGAAAAGTAGATTGAAATCCAGCTATTTTGTTTTGCTCAAGTCAACAAGCAGTATGCTGACATTTGATGAAAACAAGGTATAGCTGGTTTCAAAACCAGTAACTTACTCGTGAAAGACTCTCTGAAGATGGGCTTCTCCCTGGCACTTCCAGTTGCCTTTAAAAAACCTTCCCCAAATTGCCTCAGATTAGAAGATTGTTGCCTGCACGCAGTGCATGTGGAAAGGCGAAAACAATCTTGACTCAGCGGCTACTGCTCTTGGAGTATAACCAGTACTTAATTTGTAAAAAACATAAGTGCCAAGGCCCTCATCAGGAGGTCATTACATCTTGCACCGCACATTGCCCCTTCGAGTGCCACCAATGACAGAAGCAACTTAACTACTAACCATCACACCCTACAAGTGTGGTATTTCAGATTATTCCAGTCCCCTAATGCGATAAGAATGGCTTGGGCAGCAGGTATTATTCGTTTTTAATGTATATTAAATAGTAAAAAAGTGTTTTTGTGTTCATTTTTAATTTAGACAATCAGCACCACCACATGGCAGACTGTCATATGTGCTGGTGTTGACAAATAAGTTCAGGTGCTGAGCACCGGAAACCACCAGCTCAAATTAAGCAGTGAGTATAAATCACCTCGGGAGCCTCTTGCCAGATTACTCTGTTGACCGGCCCTGGAGTGGTCTGTTGAGGCATGATGGAGCATGCTGATAAAGGCATGGCTGAGCTGTGCAGAACCATATGGACTCGTGGATTGAAGTCTCTGGACACTGGCTATACAGTCCCGAACTGCAGCAGAGTCAGATGTAACATAGATGTGAGGTCAAACGCAGACCTCACTGATAGGGACTTTATGTATAATCGTCCATGAAGAGGGATCCATCACTGCCAAGGCATAATATGCTTGGTCAGCCACTAAAGTCTTCAGCTGGGACAGGGGTTAACAGGCTGGAAGTGATGAAGTCCTGTAGAGAGCTGCAGCAATCACTGGGAGCACAGAAGAATGCTGGGACTCTGATGAACTTAACTTAAGGCCTGGTGGCTGTGTAAACTCGAGGATCCCCAGGAGAGCCTGAAATATCTTGTGGATGAATGCTGAGTTTGTTGGAGACACTGAGCTATGGTGATTGGGAGAATGGGGTGGGGATAGACTGAGCCCAGGAAGAAATATTGGTCAATACTAACCTACAACTGATGCATTGCATTGGGTGTTCACTGAACTTTGTGCCCCTTACTAGGGGTAGTTATTTCTGGCTGATGATTGAACAAATGTACCACCTCCTGAGCTCTTTCTGCCTCTACTCTTCCCACTCCTGACCCCCGAATAAAGAGGACAGGTCCAAATACTGAAAGACCCTGCGCAGTAGGGACCCTCTGGGACCTATATATATTGTCTTCTAACTGTTGACCCATAGACTGACACCCCCTACAAATGGCGATAAGATGAGATCTTGTCATAGCCCTGCACTTACCCCATGTGATGCTGGTTGTAACCTATCTATTCAAGGTCATGAATTACATGCCCCTTGGTCTAAAATCTAACCAAAGCCACATATTGCCTCACACTGTGTTTCCACACATCATACCTCCTGGTAATCCAACTCCCCATATTTGTTTCTGCTCATGTACTGGTACCTGCTTGCAGTGGAACAGCAGTTGCATAGTATATATTATGTCCTCTGAAGTGTCTATAACTCCAAGTGTGGTTCAAGTCTAGTGATTCGTGCTGGAGAGTTGCCATCAGTGTCAGTAATAAAGCTGTTAAACTACCACAAATCAATAAGACGGTGAATTATACCAGAACCTCAGATCCCAGGAGAGTCCCCCCCCATGCTGGAGGGGTCAAATACATCCCTTGGACTTCCTATTGTGATGGTGCCATCAAGTTGCGATATGCTGGTGGTGATCAAGGACACTAGAGCTTCTTTGGAGATCCACATAAATTCTGTGTTAGTCGACTTTAACCTGGGTAGGGTGGATCTCTGAAGGGTGTCTGCAGAGGGTTCAGTGGTGGATGCTCCTATCACATAGTTTACAGAAGAGATGGCTTGCTTGACACAAGAATTGGCTGAGGTGTTCAGGGTGGTGAAGGTCCAAGTGCAAAACATTTCCCTAGTACGCCTCCCAGAAGACCCTAAGCCGCGCATTAAGGAACTGTTTCTAGAAAACTAGATCAGGCAGAAGATAAGGCCTAAAGGCTTCTCAGTTTTTTTAAAGTAAATTTGCTGTCCATCCAAACTTCCCTGAGGCCACATACAAAGACATTTTGAGTCCTTAGTTATTGAGGCAAGCATGCCATCCTATAAACTGCCAGAAGGATGGGTCCCGTCTAATATTAGAAGGTTAATATACAGTTGTTTGCTGATTACATGCAACAGATGAAAAAGCAAATAAGGTGTTTTAATGCAGTTTAAAAGATGCTTAGAGCCATGGGATCCAAGTATATGCTACTATTCCTCACTAAACCCACAGTGGTCGATGGGACTAGTTCACATATTTTCACTTCACCAGAACAAACATGGGACAAGGCGGAAACACATATACAGCAGTCAGAGATAGGATTAGTCCTGCCTTCTGGCCTAGAAATTCTTGACTCTTCGCAGTCAGACTTAAACGTACAAAGATCCATTCTTAATTTGTGTTACTGCTTGTCGGTGCTCAGCATCAGCACTTAATTGTTAACAGCAACACTTATTTATGACAGTCCTCCACATGGAGTCTATTTTTTGTTAGTAGAGCACATCATTTTAACAGTTAAATAGATTTATAAAAAATAATTTGAGAGTGTCGAGGCAATTCTTACTGCTTTGAGTGGTCGAGAATTGTCTGAATTGTTACATTTATAATAGTGTGATGTTTGGTAGGGATCATTTATACTGATGTGTGGCAGTGGTGACAGTTCCAGTCAGCGCGCTGTAGCCTCCTGGGCAATACCCTGTGCCCGGGTTCTTGCTTATGTACAAATTATGCACTGACAAGGATCTGTGCGCATAGTACTCTTTCACAGGGATCTGGGATCTGGCAGTTACAGACCCCATACTGGGAGAGGCACTAGATTCACTGAAATGTAAATTGTTTTTTTTTGTTTATACTCTGTTTTGCTATGGTTTACGATATGTTCTGAGTGGGAATGGGGAAGCTTCACACTTGGGCACAATAAGTAGGTTGCACACGTGTCTTCAGTGATATTCCACAGAATAAAGCAGTTTGACTATCTGACTGCGATGTGGGATGTGTGTGGTGTCAACTACAAGTTCACCACCCCCTATCACCCCACGACTAATGGTCTGGTGGAGAGGTTCAACAAGACCCTGAAGGACATGATCGATGGGTTGTCTCAGAAACTCAGGAGGAGATGGGATGTTCTCCTTCCATGCCTAATGTTTGTATACAAGGAGGTTCCACAGATAGGGGTTGGTTTCAGTCCCTTTGAATTGTTGTTTGGACACCCTGAGAGGGGAGCAGTGTGCCTGCTGAGAGAGTCTCTGGAGAAGCCTCTCAAAGAAGCAAAGGACAATGTGCTGGATTATGTGCTAGGCCTGAGATCAAGAATGGCAGAGTACACGTGGAGAGAGACGCGGTTGCCCCCACGCGGAGGTTTGCTTATGGTGTTGCCTCCATATTAACTGGTTTTACTAAGCGCTGTTATTTTAAAATTGAAGGGACCATCTTTTTATCATTACTTGTATTTTGCACTGTGTTCATTTTTTAACTGCGCTCAGCGCTCCCTCACTTCCGCAACCCTAGGGCACTTCCGCTTTATCTTAACGGTCTAGTTGCTCGGGGACGGTCAGCTGCTGCACAGCAGGGCTGATTGGTGGGTGGGAGGAGCTGACAGCATATCATCGGAGCTGGAGCAAGCGCGCGGACTGAGAGAGACGCGTTTGCCCCCACGCGGAGGTTTGCTTAATGTGTTGCCTCCATATTAACTGGTTTTACTAAGCGCTGTTATTTTAAAATTGAAGGGACCATCTTTTTATCATTACTTGTATTTTGCACTGTGTTCATTTTTTAACGGCGCTCAGCGCTCCCTCACTTCCGCAACCCTAGGGCACTTCCGCTTTATCTTAACGGTCTAGTTGCTCGGGGACGGTCAGCTGCTGCACAGCGGGGCTGATTGGTGGGTGGGAGGAGCTGACAGCATATCATCGGAGCTGGAGCAAGCGCGCGGACTGAGAGAGACGCGTTTGCCCCCACGCGGAGGTTTGCTTATGGTGTTGCCTCCATATTAACTGGTTTTACTAAGCGCTGTTATTTTAAAATTGAAGGGACCATCTTTTTATCATTACTTGTATTTTGCACTGTGTTCATTTTTTAACTGCGCTCAGCGCTCCCTCACTTCCGCAACCCTAGGGCTCTTCCGCTTTATCTTAACGGTCTAGTTGCTCGGGGACAGTCAGCTGCTGCACAGCAGGGATGATTGGTGGGTGGGAGGAGCTGACAGCATATCATCGGAGCTGGAGCAAGCGCGCGGACTGAGAGAGACGCGTTTGCCTCCACGCGGAGGTTTGCTTATGGTGTTGCCTCCATATTAACTGGTTTTACTAAGCGCTGTTATTTTAAAATTGAAGGGACCATCTTTTTATCATTACTTGTATTTTGCACTGTGTTCATTTTTAACTGCGCTCAGCGCTCCCTCACTTCCGCAACCCTAGGGCACTTCCGCTTTATCTTAACGGTCTAGTTGCTCGGGGACGGTCAGCTGCTGCACAGCAGGGCTGATTGGTGGGTGGGAGGAGCTGACAGCATATCATCGGAGCTGGAGCAAGCGCGCGGACTGAGAGAGACGCGTTTGCCCCCACGCGGAGGTTTGCTTATGGTGTTGCCTCCATATTAACTGGTTTTACTAAGCGCTGTTATTTTAAAATTGAAGGGACCATCTTTTTATCATTACTTGTATTTTGCACTGTGTTCATTTTTTAACTGCGCTCAGCGCTCCCTCACTTCCGCAACCCTAGGGCACTTCCGCTTTATCTTAACGGTCTAGTTGCTCGGGGATGGTCAGCTGCTGCACAGCAGGGCTGATTGGTGGGTGGGAGGAGCTGACAGCATATCATCGGAGCTGGAGCAAGCGCGCAGCGCGCGCCGAAGGCGCGCCTAAGGCAAGCCCGTCTGCACCCGTCCGCGACCGACCGGGACCAGGGGCCAGTCCCCCTAGGCCCAAATATTTGTATTCTATGGAGGAACTTCGGAGCCTAGCCCTGGGTGTGGTGCCACTTAAGACCAATGTGGCTTTTAAACTTAGGGCGGAGGGTCTATTAAGGACACAAATGGTAGTAGGCAGTATAGGTTCCTCACCTCACCCACCTAGGACGCCCTGGCCCAATGACCCACAGGGATTACGGGTAGCTACTCTTAATACCCGCTCCTTGCAGAAACACAATCTTGAGGTCTTCTCGCTTCTCCAAGATGACCATTTGGACATACTTGGAGTCACAGAAACCTGGCTCGAGGAGTCCTCAGCACCGGACTTAGTGGCAGCCACGCCCCCGAACTATGCTGCCCTCTGTTATAACAGACCTAGCAGCACTAGAGGGGGTGGAGTCGCTATTCTGTATAACCAATAGCTACAGGCAGAGATCCTATGTGCAGAAAGCATTGAGGGGGCAGATGTGTTGGGGGTAAACTCTGCTCCCAGACCACCTGTCTAATTGTCCTGATAGTCTATCACCCTCCGCGAACGTCACCCATATTTGTTGAGCTCTTCATCGAATTAGTTAATGATATCCGGTCGCGGTATCAATGTATCCTGATAATGGGGGACTTTAATTTCCACTGGGATCAGACACCTAAAGATAGCCAGGCCAAACAGTTGGAAGAGGCACTGGGCTCCTTGGAATTGAGGCAATTGGTGAATGCACCCACTCACGAGAAGGGCCATACACTTGATCTGGTCTGGACCTCCCATCCACCTACAAGCCCACTAGTGATCAGTCCTTGTGCCTGGTCTGATCACTATCTAATTAGAGGCCTGTTTCCATCCACAAGTCAAGCAGTTCGTCCCCAGACGGAGTGGAAAGTGCTGAGGGGATGGGGTAAAATTAGAACAGATGACCTGATTAACACTCTACATAAATCCGCTCCCTCTGGACCAACACAAGGAAATCCTGACCTTGATCGAGAAAGCGCTGTTCTTTCCACGAGGTTGAAGAATGCCATTAACATTGTAGCCCCCATGCGTAGGGAAAGAGTAAGGGACAAAGGCAAAGGGGCTCCCTGGTTTAATGAGGCCCTTAGAAAAAAGAAACAAGCCTTAAGCCAATGCGAGAGAGCCTGGCGTCGAGATTATGACCCAGGTGCCCGGCTTGAATACAAAGCAATGTTTGCAGTCTACAAGAAAGCGATTTTAACAAGGAAAGCAGAATTCTATGAAGCTAGGATCTTGAACGCTGATAACTCACAAAAAGAAACCTTTCGGATTTTAAAAGAGCTGAGACAGACTCAGGAACAGAGGCCCCCCTTCTGCCCTGATGACTGTAATAAATTCCAGTCTTTCTTTCTAAAAAAAGTGAAGGACCTACTGACAGAGATCCATTTTACTCCTACCGTTCATTGTCCCTTAGTATCAGTACCCTTGCCCCCTGCATATAATAAACCACTCACTGCCTTCCCCATGCTTACTTTGGACTCCTTGTCTTCTTTAATGGGTCAGATTAAGTCAGGGTCACCGGCAGATCCATGCCCACCGAGGATCTTCAGGTTGGCACTACCTGGGATCGAAAGCGAGGTCCTAATGCTATTAAATCAATCTCTCGAATGTGGCCACGTCCCTACTGATTTTAAGGAAGCACGAGTTATCCCACTATTGAAAAAACCAGGGGCAGACGCGAAGAACCTAAAAAACTTTAGGCCAATCTCCCAACTTCCATTCCTGGCGAAAGTGCTGGAACAGCACGTGCTGAAATCCCTATCACACCATATAGAAGTTAACCATCTCCTGCAAACCAACCAGGCTGGCTTTAGGGCCCATCACAGCACGGAGATGGTTATGTTGGCAGTGCTGGATGAAATTAGGCTCAGGGCCGATAAGAAAAAACCATGTGCCCTGGTATTGCTAGACCTATCCGCGGCATTTGACATGGTCAATTATGACCAACTTCTGTCGCGGATTTCAGAGTTAGGCATCCAGGGCACGGCCCTCAAATGGTTTACGTCCTTCCGCACTGACCGTTCACAGAGAGTACAACTGGCTGACTATGTGTCTGACTCCGGCAAACTCTCGTGTGGGGTGCCACAGGGTTCGGCGTTGTCTCCTCTCTTATTCAACGCCTACCTCCAACCCTTGATAGCTGCACTGAATCTCATGGAGTGCCAGATCTACAACTATGCGGATGACACTCAAATCATTATCCAGATAGATAATGCCCCGGCTGCCCACGCACGAATGCAAAATATTTTAAAATATATAGTCAACTGGATGACGGCCAATTCCCTCAAAATCAACCCTGATAAGACTGAGGTATTGGCCATCACCACAGACTCCAGTCCTTGGAGTGACCTTTTCTGGCCACAAGAGTTGGGCGCAAATCTTGAGCCAGCCCAGGCCGTAAAAGCCTGGGCATTAAAATTGATGCTAAACTGTCTATGACTCAGCAGGTATCTGCCGTAGTAGGTACATGTGTTGGCCTGCTTAGACAGTTACGGAAACTTGCTCCCCTTCTCACATTTGCAACTCTCAGAACGGGAGTATCAGCCTTGATAGTGTCACGTTTGGATTACGGGAATTCCCTGTATATTGGCCTCCCAGGAAAGCTGCTTGTTAGACTACAGGTCATTATGAATGACGTGGCCAGATTGATTTTTAAACTGCCTAGGAGGGCCCATGCTACCCCTCTCTTACGCCAGCTACACTGGCTCCCGATTAGGCAGAGAATTAATTTTAAAGGCCTTTGCATTGCGCACAAGGCCATCTATGGCCAATCCCCATCCTACATTAAGGATCGCCTGGCTACCTATACTCCTAGTAGGTCACTACGGACCTCGGAGGCCGGCCTGCTGGCCTGCCCCCGCTTTAGCATGACCTCTAAAGGAGGCAGAGCCTTTTCGACCTCAATTCCGGTATTATGGAACAAGTTACCGGAGAATCTGCGGAAGGAACAAGCCCTTCTCCCTTTTAGGAAGAAGTTAAAAACATTCCTCTTTGTGGAAGCTTGGGGCACAATTTAATCATTTTCATCCTCCTTACGTGCCAGGGCAGGGCTCTCTCTCATAGCGCTTAGAGACCAGACGGTGATAACGCGCTCTATAAATGACAGTTACAATTACAATTACAATTACATGTACAAAGCAAGCAGAAAACTGGAGGCTGGCCAGGAGCACACGAAGCACTGGTATGATCATAAAGCTAATATGCCTGAGTGTACTACAAGACAGTTGGTATGGGTGTTGGGGCCTGTGGATCCCAGGGCCCCCCATGACAAATGGAGTGGGCCCTATCCAGCCTTAGAAAGGAAGGGTGAGGTTACCTCCCTGGTCTACCTTGGCACCCACAGGAACACTCATGGGGTCCTGCATGTGAACAGATTGAAACCCCACCAGGACTGGGCAGATATGACCATGGTATTGGTCACTGATGAGGAAGTGGAGGAGGAAACTGAGCCAGTACCCAACCTCCTCTCCAAGAATGTGCAAGATGGGTTAGTGGAGGGAGTTGTACTCTCTCCCAAATTGATAGACCAGCAGCACAGAGACTGCAAGCGGGTGCTGGAGCAGTTTGCTGGCCTGTTCACTTTGACCCCCTGCATCACTGAGTGGTGTGTGCACCACATTGACACTGGTGATAGCCCTTCTGTCAAAAATAAACTGTACAGGTTGTCTGACCATGTCAGAGCCAGCATTAAGGCTGAGGTAACTAAGATACTGGAGTTGGGGGTAGCTGAACCGTCTGAAAGTCCAGTCCAGTGGTGCTGATGTCCAAACCTAATCCCCAGGGGGGACTAAAAGAGTTAAGGTTCTGTGTGGACTACAGAGGACTGAATGCAGTCACAAAGACTGATGCTCACCCCACAGCTAGAGCTGATGAGCTCATTGACAGGTTAGGGGCTGCTAAGTACCTGAGTAAATTTGACTTGACTTCAGGCTACTGGCAGATTGCCTCACATATGGAGCACAGGCGAGGTCAGCATTCTCCACACTAGAGGGACATTATCAGTTCAAGGTAATGCTCTTTGGCCTAAAGAATGCACCTGCCACCTTCCAAAGGTTGGTGAACGAGGTATTGTCTGTGTTAGAGCAGTTCAGTGCAGCTTATCTGGATGATATAGCTGTATTCAGTTCTACCTGGGGAATCACTTAAGCCACCTGAGGGAAGTGTTTCAGGCCATGCAGCAGGCAGGCCTGACTATTAAGGCAAGTAAGTGCCAAATGGGGCAGAGTTCTGTGGTGTACCTCGGCCACCTGGTAACTGGTAACTGAAGGCCATGTACAGCCTCTCCAAGCCAAGATTCAAACTATTTTGGATTGGACAGCTCATGTTACCCAGACTCAGGTCAGGGCATTCCTTGGACTTATTGGGTATTATAGAAGGTTTGTTCAACATTATGGGACCATTGTGGGGCCCCTAACAGTATTGACTTCTAATAAGAGGCCCAAGAAGGAAAATTGGACCCCAGAGTGTCAGAGGCTTTTGACACTTTGAAAGCTGCTACATGTTCAGCACCAGTGCTACTGGCCCCTTACTACACAAAGGAATTTGTGGTTCAGACAGCTGCTTCAGAACAAAGGATAAGGGCAGTGTTGTCACAGTTAAATGAAGAAGGCCTTGATTAGCCAGTTGCCTTTATTAGCAGTCGACTTCTTCCCAGAGAGCAGAGGTAGAGTGCCATTGAGAGAGAGGCTTCTGCTGTGGTTTGGTCCCTGAAAAAGTTGAGACCTTATTTGTTTGGGACTCACTTTCATGTTCAAACTGACCACAGGCCTCTCAGATGGCTCATGCAGATGAGAGGGGAGAATCCCAAGCTGTTAAGGTGGTCCATTTCCCAACAGGAAATGGACTTTACAGTGGAACACAGATCTGGGGTTGGCTATGCCAATGCTGATGGACTTTCCAGACTTTTCCACTTAGCTGATGAGGACTACCAGGGTGCAGGTTAATAAACCATCATCTTTCAATTGGGGGGGCTATGTTGCAAAGTCATCCTTGTGCAACCACATTTCTTTTGATGCTGACTGGTACTGGTGGTAACTGACTCTGAATGTCCCTAAGCTCTGCCTAAACAGGCCCAGGGCCAGTGCTATGCTGAAAACACACCTAGAATACAGTGAAAACCCCTACATACACTAGGGTACACTATGGGTTAGGGTATCCCTGTGATTGGCATGGCCTCCCTTGTAAGGCCCTATATAATAGGGCAGGGAGATCAAAACAATATTTAAGTCCCTAGTACATAATAGGGCATGGCAGTTTAGAGGCCACCAGCCCTTTCTGCACTTGAATGTGTACACTGCTGAGGCCTGAGGTCAGTTTAAAAGCAGCCTTGTGTTGCAGGACTGCTTTTAAAATGCAAATTGTGCCCAAACTCGACTTTGCTCTTTGGGGCACTTAGAAATTAATAAACTACACTATTTTGGCATATTAGGTACCCCCAAGGTATCCCAGTGGTGTGGGGGTGTGGGGGGGTCAGATACTTATAAGGAGGACCCTTAAAAAATAGGTTTTATATGCCCTGAGGATAGTGAAATTGCACATTTCACTTCCCTCATTGTAGTAAAGTGCTTCCTAAAATCGACTTTGGTGCTAGGAGCACTGTGGAGAGGGGATCTGCAATATTTTTACATATTCAGAACCCCTAAAGTTCCCCTATGTGTTCCAGGGGTGGTGGGGTCCTGTAGATATAGACAGGGTCCTCATAAAAGATGTTTTATAAGCCCTGGTTTTGGAGAAATTGTCCAGTTCATTTTCCCCATTGCAGATCTCCAGCCACATAGGTTAACATGTCAAGAAGTTATTAATTAATAACTCCCGCCAGGAAACACAGGAAAATGTCATTCAAGGACTTACTAGAATGGTATTGATACATCCAACAATATGCTCTGGTTGAATTTAGCCTAAAATGTACAGACAAGAAGTTATAAGACTTCCTTGTCTGTAAGCCAAAATTCGGCTTTCCAGTGATCTGGTCTGAAAGGTCAGAGTTAAGTGGATTAGCCGGGCTGCTTTGATGAGGTGATAAGTAGCCCCTGGGGTGAAAGAGCCATTCTGGGAGGAGAGGGTTCTGCTGCATAGGCATGAAAGAGCAAGGGGGAGGGGTTGTAAACCATGATCTTCAAAAGAAGGAGGGGACAGGCAAAAGAAACCAGTTTCATTTACACCCCTACCTTCTGAACCCAGCCAGATGGCAGGCTTAAGGAAGGAATGTGCAGATGGCAGGGATAGGGAGTCTATGGAGATGAGCCATCCTGGAGGTTGGTTTAGCCAGCTCTTGCCTCTCTGCTGAGACTTCAGCCATATTGAATTTTGAAGAAATAGCGCTTTCTGGGAGACCATTGTACCACACTTTGGAGGAAATGGTCATGCTCTGGGATGTTGCCCTGCACCTCATTGTACAGGAGTGCCTTCCTGTGTGACCCCAGAGAACACTCAATAAGTATCTGAGATGGGCAGTGCCTCTCAGATCTGCTGCTTGAAACTAAAGAAAAAAGAAAGGTCCATGCTGGAAGTTTGATTTGCACCAACCAGGCCCTGCACTTTGACTGACTGCACCTGCTGCACAATCTGGAACTACAGCCCTGTGGATCAAACCTGGCTACAGGTTAACAGAGCTCACCTGGACCATCACCACCACAAATTTACAGCCTGGAGTACTACCAGTGGATTTGTAAGGGTTTTGTTCAAGTGGATTGTGGGAAGTGAAGTCCCAAACTTTCAAGGACCATCTTGTAGCTTCCAGACCCTTGGAGTAAGTTTTGGACACATTGAGACCCTCAAAGGAACTTCAGGAAGAAGTTCCATAAGTTGAGAACTTTGGAGGAACTTGGAAAAAAAGCTTCCTAAGTGGACCGACTCCTGGCCAGCCAAGCCGGTGACCCTCAACCACAAGCCAGCCTGCCCTCCAGGTTCGTCTCACTGAAAAGCTCTGGAGGTCCGACTTCCAGAGTTTGACTGGGGGCTGGTCGAAACCCAAGCCAGTGAACCCTCACCGAATCTGGCCTGGTGAAGAGCATTGGGGGACCCCAGCAGAAAAAACTCTGTAAAAGTATCTAAGTCCCAGGGTAGAGAAGGTGACTGGGACCAACCGCGAGAGTCAAGCCGCCAACCTTCAATAGCGAGCCAGTCTGGATCTCTGGTTCATCCCGCTGGAAAGCTCCGGAGGTCTGACTTCTATAGGTTTGACCGGGAGCTCGTCGCAAGACAAGCTGGCAAACCCACACCGAATCCAGACTGGCTGAGAGCTTCGAGGGACCCCGGGAAGAAAAGTCAGAAGGTAAAAACTTTGGCTGAGGTCTACAGCGAGGGGTAGCCGCGCAGGGGTCCATCACGGCCGGACTGAAACTTTGACTTTGCCCACGTCTAGCGCGACCAGATGTCCCAATAGGCGTTATAGGTTTCTATGTGCTATATAGTGCCAGGTGTGGTGCAGCGGCCAGGGCAGCTGACTTCGGAGGACAGGGTTCACGGTTCGATCCCCGGCTCCAGCGGCAGCTCAGCTCCGCACCATGTGACTCTGGGCAATAGCTCACTTAATTTCCACTACGGCCCCCAGCGCCTTGAGACCCGTAAGGGTGAGTAGCTGCGCTATATAAAAACGGACTTACATATATAGTGCCAGATCTTTAAAAAGAATCATATCTCCCTACATTAGATTTTTTTCATTTTGGTGTCATTTTAAAGATAAAAATATTTCTTATTTTTATAAATTGGTGTTGGATTTTTATTGTGTGTTGTGTCTTAATATTTACTGAATTGGTGTTTTTAAATTATTTATATACCTGTCTCTGAAGTTAAGCCTGCCTGGTCACAGACAAGCTACCAAGGGTTGAGCATGGGAATAATTTTCTGAGACCTAGTCTGAGCCCTAGACTGTGTTAGTGGCCTTACTGCCAGTGGTAGATGCATATTTGCCACTACTAATAATCCACTTTCCGACATTTCATTTTGTAATATTTTCACTGTATTACTTTGTGTGTATGTACAAATGCTTTACACATTAACTCTGAGATAAGCCTGACTGCTCATGCCAAGCTACCAAGGGGGTGAGCAGGGGTTATCTTAGCTGTGTGACTCCCTTACCCTGACAAGAGCGAGGGTCCCTACTTGGACAGGGTGCAAACCACTGCCAACTAGATGCCCCATTTCTAACAGTGCCTTAAGTGTCGTGCTCCAAATGCAACCTTCTTTCATTTGATATAAGAATGCCCTAAATACCAAAATTTTGCAAAACAATATTAGATATATTGCAAATGCCTATCTGCACATCAAAAAGTCTGCAAAGCTTGCTTCCTTGGCATTTCCTCTCTCAATGTTCCCCTATAATTGAGCCCTGCCTACTGCAGGATCACAATTAAATACCAAATATCAAAGCCCCCTGTATTGAGAGACTGCCTGAAGGATGTTGAACAATGGTCAGTGGCGGAGGAAGTACACTTTGCTTGAGTCTGTAACAAAAAGTGCCTGCTGCATCACCTGACTAATAGGAGGAAATTAATACTGGCACTCCTACAATCAAATGATGACATGCCAGCCACCCTTACCGATCGTTCTGGTATTATAAGCCATTATGTATCAACACATTTACCCCATTGACACAGAATGGATAAAACCCTTTGATACATCCAGCCCCTAGATAATTGTAATTCTAGAAAGGGATGTATGAGTATTGATGGGAATGGTAGGTGGGATGTGTAACCTCATTTTTATTTGCCTTGGGTATCATTTATTCTACTGTCAGCTTTACATGTTGTTGCACCCCATGCTGCATTTGAATATTGTTCTTAGGTACCTCGATTTGTACTGTTTTGCCCAATCATGAACTACTGTATGCCACTCTCTTTGTCTAAATTAGCTTGCCTCATGTGACCACTGGCATTGATTTTGTGACCACTGGCCTCAGAGGTGGCAACAGCAGTCTCATGGGCTGAAGGTAAACAGTGTTGACTCTTGATGAGCACTGCTTACTTTCTATAACTTCCACTGGAACCACCCTTCATGTTCTGCAAAAATAAATACATTTGACAGTGCAATGGGCAATCCTGTAATTAACAAAACAGGTTTAAACAAGTTATGGTCATGTTTCAGTACTTTTGTTACAAGGAAAATAATGTGTTACAACAACACTTCTGTGTTTTGCATGAGTGATAGTGCCTTACAAACAAATATGAATCAAAATGAATTAACAATAAGGAGGAATTTTAAGCCAATAGCATATTTCATATTCAATATATGGGAGTGATTTTCCAAAAAGGAGTAAAATTACACCTGGATTTTTACATCTATGTTCAAGTGTAATTGTACTACTGTTTATAATTCATGAAATCCACATGGAAGCTGCGCTTGGTACAGGTTTATATATGGGTTCTTTGGGAGTTCCAAGATAGGAAGCAATTCTTAATTAATGAGTTTATCCGGGGCAGATAACTTCATAGAGAGGGAAAGGATTCTGCAGTGCAAATGTAAATTATGTTGTTTCTTTTTTTTCTGCTGGGCTGTGGAGAAGCACCTTGCCCTGGACAGCACACCAAATTTGGTGGTGATCCATTCACCTTTCCACCCAGGCTAGGGGTTTTAGCCAGCACTTGGCTGGAGTAAAATCATGACCCTTTCCAGGCTGGAAAGAGGAATGATAGAAGTTTGTCAATGCCCACAAATGTACCAGTATGTGGGTGTTTAAAAGGTTCCAAGGCAAAGTTTGGAACTCTGAAAATCCCCCTCAAGCCCACCCCTTGAATCTTGTATTTAAGGGAGCTGGGAACTCTGGACTTGTGGTAGAAATCTCAGCATCTGTAACAAGCTTTACATCTCCAAGGATTTCCTGTGAGAATTCCTGGCAGACGTAAATGAGGGGAATATGCTCATTAACTAATGTTTATGGTCAGGTTTACCTTTGGGAATGGGCCCAATGCTCCATTTCAAATACAGGCGAACAAAACTGCTATATTTGGCAAGCTTTTGTGCCACACCTTATGATTTATGAACACATTTCTAGTTGAAATCTACACCAGGAAAACTATTAAATCATCACAACTTGTGGTAGAAATAATTTAGGCTTCCAGCATTATTCTGTGGCACTATATTCTCCTTTTAACACATTATTTTTCATATAGGACAAGGGAAATATGTTATGTTTCCCTGCACATCATTTCAGCACCCTACTGAAAATATAGGTGGTATCTAAAATGAACATCTATCTCTGTGGAGTTATACTAATCATCCTGTTATTATGGAACTTGGGGGATGATAATGCTTGTACTATCATCTGGGTTAAGATCATGTGACATCACTTCCTGGGAATATTCAGGGTCAATGGTAATATGATATCACTTCCAGTGATGTTGAGGTCAAAGGGCGTGTGATGTCACTTCTGCTACCCCTGATATTTTGGTGAATCGACGTTCATGATGCAGCCAGTTCAATTAAAGCAATCTTGTGTGCCAAGAAGTGTTTCCAGGATGTAAATGGTGCCACAGATTGCACACACAACCAACAAATGCCACCCTAAGCAAGGGAAGGCGTGTAGCCTAACTGGAAGATTCCATAAAGCATAAATATGCAGTCCATGTATTTTTGAGCTGTGTGTAATTATTTGCCAGTGGGCTGTAAGCTGATAATCATCTTTGTGCTTTCATAGTTTCTAACCTACAGTTAGAAAAAAGAAATCTTTCAATATTTTCAGGTAATAGCGACTCTATTTCGCAGGGACAGTGCCACACTTCCCATTTTCTGTCTTTTTATAGTGAGAAACTTTTAGGAAGTATCTAGATGTAAAGAGAAACGTCCTAGTAGTAGTATAGGAGACAAGCCTGGCCATCAAGGGTAGGAGTCAGCTGACAGAAGGCTTGATGAGCCATGCATAAAGTCTTTAAAAATTATTGCCTGCTGTACTAAAAACCTCCATCGGTCGCACAGCAGCATTTTGGATCAACAATAAAATAAAATATCTGGTGCGTTTATTGATGGAAATCTAAACCTGATATCCCACATTTCTTTATTTCTAAAATATTCTCTTCTATCATTCTAAGTTGTGAAGAATCCCCTATTTTCTTCCATTCACATTACATCCCTAGATATTAGTAGGTGCTGTATTCAACCCATGATTGGACAATGCAAACTCACTGCTTTTAGGCACAGCCCTAATTCAGAAAGTGCAAGTCATTCAAAATGCTGGAGTCAGACTTGCCTTGAGACTTGGGAGCCATGAACTTGCCTCATCATCTTGATGAGAACTTCACTGGTATAAAGTGGAGAACTGTATTATTTTTAAATGCATATGCCTTCTTTCAAAAAGCACACATGATCTTACATCCTCATAACTATTTAGTAAATTGCACCACCTACTAAATGCTGCAGTCATACAATACAAATCTGCTATACCAACCTCACTATAGTGCACAGAGGATTCTTCCTTGAAAATTTGTTGTTGTCGTTGTTGGTTTTTTCTACAATCTTTGCAGAGTTTCATTTTCCCCTCACCCCCTTACCGGTACCATAGAGGACCGGTATATATCAGGAAGCAGTTTTCTCAAGTTCTACTCATGGCCAGTGATACTCTACAACAGATTAATTCCAGATGTCTGGAAAACCCTCTATGCTGAAAGGGCATGACTATTGACTACTAGATGAGTTGGCTGCAAACAAGGGTGGGCTCTAATGAGAAAAATGTAAAACACTGGGGGGCATATTCACAAGGAGCTATTGCCGAATTAACGGCACTTTATCGCAGCCAAAGTCGTGATAAATTTACCTCCCCATTCACAAGCTGGTGTTAACAGCCCACAGCACCAGTTTACCCGCGATAGCATCCGCAAAAAACATCGCCACAGAGGACCCCCGCAAATATCGCTAATGAGATGCAGAGTAGGCGTTCCCATGACAAAAGTCGAGACAACAGCACACCTCAACATTCACAACGACCAGCCACATCCGCGATAAAAACACAAAACAGGTGATAAGGCGTGTTAGCACCAGGAAATCTACACCTGCTCTGACCTGGTGTAAAGTCCGACGGCAGCCTGCAAACCAAAAGGGAGCACAGCCCAGGGCTACATCGGAAGGGCAACAGATGCCATGGAGCCACCCATCATGCGGCCCGGACACCCAAGAGGGCCACAACACCCACAGCCACCACCCCCAGGACCACCCCTCCCTGGCACCCCTCCCGTCCAAAGACATGCCACATCAGCCACACCTAAACATGTACAAAATATTCCGCTTGATGCCGCAAAATCACAACTGGTGACATGGATGTGTCGGCACAGAAATGACCAGCACACATTCACTTTCGAAGCAACAAATGAAACTTTATTAAAATGAACAACGAAATGAAATGAAGACAATACCTCCGGACAATACGTAGGTCACAGCCTGTAAGACAAAAAACATGATGAGAAGGTGTATCCTGCGCACATCAGAGAACAGAGAGAGAGCGAAGGAGAGCGAGAGGAAGAGTGGGAGGGAGAGAGAGAGAGAGAAGAGAGGGAGAGAGAGAGAGAGAAGAGGAGAGAGAGAGGAAGAGAGGGAGAGAGAGAAGAGGAGAGAGAGAGAGGGAGAGAGGGAGGGAGAGAGAGGAAGAGTGGGAGGGAGAGAGAGAGGAAGAGAGGGAGAGAGAGAGAGAGAGAAGAGGAGAGAGAGAGGAAGAGAGGGAGCGAGAGAGTGCCGCCCCTGCGCACCCAGGCCACACTGCTCACCTGCTGCCACCGGTGTGTCTCCAACCACGTGCCGGTATGTAGTGCAGTTCACCAGGTCACACATCTCATTCAGAGCCGTCAGCTGAAACAGAGCCCAGATACATGACTGGCACAGTACACACACTTGCACAAGACAACATCGCCTGCCCGCCCATGCACACCCAGGCAGAGGCGCCCCAACCTCACCCGCCGCCCATCGGAGCATGCCCGCCCATGCACACCCAGGCCTCAATGCTCACCTTCCGCCACCGGCGCGTAGACAGGAGGTCCCACCACGTGCCGCTGCAAGCCACAAACCCGGGGCCCGCGGACATGGCACCCTCCACATCATGCAGCCCTGCAGGCCACCAGGTCTCACGTTTGGTGCTGGGTCTTGATTACTCCATGGCAGAGGACATACCAGTGCACCCGGCACCATCGCAGGCTGCACACCCGCTCAGCCCAATGGGTGCCACCAACTCTGGGATCCCGGAAGCGTCGCCACGTGGGGGTAGGCCCGCGCTGCCCGCTGGCTCTGGCCTACACTGCGGTCCAGCAGGGCACACAAAACCTGAGCTGTCCGGACCGCCGGGACGGGGCATCATCGCAGGCTGCACACCCGCTCAGCAGCTCAAGGTGCCACTGACACAGTGCACCCAAAGTCACCGTCCCGTGGCGGGGTGCCTGTGCCATCCGCAAGGCCCCCGGTGCCACTAACCCTGTGCAACCCCAGTCTGCGCCACGTGGTGGTAGGCCCGTGCTGTCTGCAAGGCCTCGTGTGCCACTAACCCTGTGCAACCCCAGTCTGCGCCACGTGGTGGTAGGCCCGTGCCGTCCGCAAGGCCTCGTGTGCCACTAACCCTGTGCAACCCCAGTTTGCACCACGTGGTGGTAGGCCCGTGCCGTCCGCAAGGCCTCGGATGCCACTAACCCTGTGCGCAACAACTCATGGGCCCTACATAGGATAGGATAGGATATGTGTTTGTAAAGCGCTCAAATGCCATGGCGTCTTGGCGCTAGTGTATGTGGAAGGGAGTACAGCCTGTATTCCCAGAGAGACTAGGTGGAAATGAACAGCCATGTTTTTAAATCCTTCCTAAAGAGCTGCCGATTAGATTGAAATCTCATGGCCAATGGCATTCTATTCCATAACTTTGCCGCACAGTTCGATAAAGTCCTGCCGCCCCATCTTGACCGCCTAATTTTTGCAGTTTGGATGAGGCCCAAATTTGCAGATCTAAGAGCACGAGAAGGGGTGTAAAGGTAGGAATATTTTTTGGATGTCCTCAGCGCCACCACCATAAAGTGCCTTGTGGACCAGACATAAGGCCTTAAATTCCACGCGCTGCTGGATAGGAAGCCAGTGCAGTGACTTAATTCCTGCCGAGGTTGATTGTCCTTTAGGTATGTTTAAAAGCAGTCGTGCTGCAGCATTCTGTAGAGACTGCAGTTTCCTCATCTGGGTCTTGTCAATGCCCAGAAAAAGGGCATTACAATAGTCCAGTTTGGACAGGAAAAGGGCCACCATCACCGTCTTTTGCAGTTCTTGTGAAATAAAAGGAAAAATTTTCCTCAAGGTTTTTAGTAAAAAGAAACAGGAGGAAGTGAGACTGTTCACTTGGGCAGAGAAATTCAGCTGGTCATCGGAGATAACTCCGAGGTTCCTGACCTTAGCAACAGGGTTAGGGCATCCCCCCGCCTCTGCCCGCCACCAGGAGTCATTCCAGAGGGATTGGCCCTGGCCAAACTCTATCACCTCTGTTTTCTCGGTGTTAATTTTCAGGAAGCTATGGTTCATCCAGGTCATGATCTCAGTGAGACATGCATGAAAACTGACGGCTGTGGCCTCCGGCTGATTGGATATAGAGATCACAAGCTGAGAGTCATCAGCATAAGAGACCAGGGCAAATCCATGCTTCCTCATGAGTCTGGCCAACGGAGTGACGTAGATGTTGAACATCGTCGGAGATAGGGCCGATCCCTGTGGGACCCCGCATGGAAGATGGAAATTGTCCGACTGCAGACCATCCCAATGCAGGCTCTGCTTCCTAGCCTCCAGGAAAGAGGAGAGGAGGGCCAGAGCCATACCCTTGATTCCCACGTCCTTCACCTGCTGCACTAACACCGTATGATTTACGGTGTCAAATGCTGCTGATAGGTCTAGGAGCACGAGGACCGCTCTGCCCCCTCCATCCACTATTTGCCGGATCTCTTCCGTTGCAGTAATCAGGGCTGATTCGGTAGAATGACAAGACCGAAAGCCATGCTGCGTAGAGTCCAGCAGATTATTAGCGTCTAGGTAGTCGGTCAACACCTTATTAACTGACTTCTCCAGAATTTTAGCTACTATCGGTAAGCCAGCAATTGGGCGATAGTTCTTAGGTTCAGTAGGGTCCAGAGTCGGTTTTTTAAGAATTGGCCTGATAGATGCTGTTTTCCAAGCTACTGGATAGTTACCTGATTCCAAAACTTGATTGATAAGGGGGGTAAGCTTATCACAGATCTTCCTAGAAGCCAGGTGCATAATGGCTGGGGGGCAGGGGTCTTTGGGGGAGCCAGATTTTATGGAGAGGAGAAGTTTTTGTACCTCATCATTTGTGAGTGTCTGGAAGCAGGATAGTCTGCAGTGGGTCAACCCGTCCACATGAGTGAGAACCGTGGAGCGGTCATCATCCAGTCACCACCGGAAGAGGGGAATGTGACGTCGTCGGCCCCTTATGTTGGCGGAGTCACATGGCCTGTGACGCCTGTGCCGGTTGGGTGTGGTGTGTGTGAAAACCTGCCCTCAGGGAGTGGCTGTGACATGCTGACAACTAGACCAGTGACCTGCACACCACCAGCGAGTACGGCTGCGACGGGTAGCAATGAGGGCCCCCCCTCGGGGCATTAGCGGAGTGGTCTGGCCTGCCGTACGCCCGACCAGCGCAGGGCTTGCAACAATGACTCGTGGGCTCGGGGCATGGTCCAGTCCATGTCCAGACGAGGAAGTGACTGATGCGTGTGTCCCTGTTGTAGTGTTCACGGAACCCGGTACACAAAATGCAATGTCGCACCCTCTGACTGGCATCCCACAGGATGAACATCATTGACGCAAGGGACGGCACTGTCCCCACATTCATCCACACATCCATACAGGAATGACGTAAGACATTACACAGCAGTGCGTCACTGGATGTTTATTTGCACATCCAGTGCAGTCATGCAGCTGGAGCGGTACAGGGCAATGCCGAGCACACTACACAATATGGGCCCATTGAGGGCCAGCCAGTGTCCATCCGAGGATGACCTGTACTGCGGAAGAGGAAGGGTACAGTCCGCAGTCTGTCCGCCGTGTCATTGGTCGTCAAACAGGATGTGGGAGTCCATGTCGCTGTCCAAGGTGAGTGCATCGGAGTGTATCGGGGGTCAGTGGTAGGTCTTGAAGCCATATGCGGCACCAAGCAGAAACAGGCAAGGTGGCGGAAATGGATGCTAGTGCCTGGCCCTCCTGACCACAGTCCCATCCACGTCCTCATCCCCGGGTGTGTGCCCTGCCCCACCTGTGGGTGTTGCAGTACCGGCTGCGGCACTGTGTGCCACTGACACATCAGGGGCCGGAGTGGATACGCCTGTTGCACTGGGAGGCACTGACACACCAGGGGGCGGAGATGTGGATGGTGTGGGGGCAGCAGCATTCATCATCGCCACGCCTTGTGGCAGCAATGCCATGATGAGGACATGCAGGGCCCGGTAGATCCCAGCTACATTTCGCTGATGTGCAGCGGCGGCTGCCATCCTTTCCGCCTCCATCTGCACTATGTCCTCCATGAGCCTCCGCATGTGTGCCAGCTCACGGCTGGCATCGCTGGGGCCACTCTGAGCGGACAGGTATTCTTCCCTCCGCGTCATGACTCCAGAGATGTCAGTCAGGGCTCGCTGGAGTCTATGGGGCGGACATAGACACCCAAGGATGGCGTCCAGTTTGGTAGCCATGAGCTCGAACCCCACCCGCACCTGCTCGGCCGTCTCCCTCTGACCCTCCAGCACACTGTGTTGGAAGGCCATTTGTTGTTCCTGGGGGACTTGGGAGGGTGCCGGGGCTGTGGGTGCCTCCTGCTGGGTGGTTTGGGTGGTGGGTGGGGTCTCATGGATGTAGCTGGGCTGCCCTGATCCTGGAGGTGAGTTGCGGATGATGTCAATGAGGTCTTGGATGGTTTGGGTGTCGATGCTGGTGTTGTCCTCCTCCTCGTCATCAGTGAAGAGTGGCTGTGACTGCTCTGCAGGAGGTGTTGACGATGCCCCTGCGATGTGAAGGGGAGATGGTGTATTACAATGTGTCCACATGTATGTAACCGCATGGTACAGGTTGACATTCAGACAGCATGGCATTGTACATTGTAACAGTCTGTGGGTCTGGGCGAGGACCCAGAGAGATTGTGGGTGTGCACTGTGCCCTGCTTGCTTGTGCATGTGTGCCATTGTGGCCATCTCCCCCCGTCCCCCCAGTACCTGGTGGTCACTCACCCTGTTGCGGTTGTGTTGTGTCCTGTCGAGCAGTGTCCGGTCCCCCGACTCCAGCCACAGTCTCCACACTGATGACTGTCGACACCAGCTCCTCCATCTCATCCAGCTCCAGCTGTGGCGCTGGGCCCCCACCTCCGGTCTGCGTTGCTGCCTTCAGGTTGGCAGAGAGTTTCTCCTTGGTCTTCCGCTTGATGTCATTGCATCACCTCTTGACCTCGTCCATTGTCCGCTTGTGCTCTCCGACGGCATTCACCTTGTCGACGATGTCCCGCCATATTCCAGTTTTGGTGCCCAATGACACGTTGGAGGTGACGAAGAGTTGTTGATGGTGTTCCATCACCTCCGTGACTATGATCCTGTTCGCCTGCGGACTGAACTTCGTCTTCCTCGTCTTCTTGTCCTTGCCCTTCCCTGTCCCCGGGGTCCCAGGCTGGTCGTCCGGGGTGCTTGTGGGGTTGCGCTCGTCCTCTGCACCTGCTCCGGCTGCCTCCATGGTGCTTGTGTGTTGGTCAGTTTGTGTGTGGGTGTTTTTTCTACTTTTATGGAGATTTTTGACGCCTGCCAGGTGTGTGTTGCAGGCCTGGCGCTGCTTGTCGCTGTTTCCTCATCGCGCTTTGGCCGATCGCGTGTTTTTTGGTGTTGTGGTTTGTGTTTTTATCTCCATCGTGGTGGTTGTATCGCGGACATTGTCCGCGGTTTCGGCAGACTATCGCATGGTACCGCGTTGTTGTGAATTCCACGTTGACACGGAGTTATTTTCCCACGATGGGCTGCGATATTGAAAGTTGCGTTACGCTACTCTTGCGGTAGTTATCACACGTTCTTGTGAATATACCCCTGGGTGTTAGTAAATGGTTCTTTGTAGAGCACAACAGGCCTAGTCACGAGCATTGTGCGGTGGCACATGAAATGGTAAGGACCAGGAGGCTTGCTTGTATGTATGTTAAAGCACTGCGCGGACATGCAATGATTGCATTTAGCAGTGCACCTGTGTGTGCAGTAGTGTTATTTATCTTAAGGTAGGAGGTTTATGAGTCTATTGGCTGTACAGATCAGAAAACAACACATATCTAGAAAAGTCTGAAGGAGAACATGCACATCTTAAAATGCAATAAAACCAATACTTCAGAGAGATAACATTGCTACATCTGTCAAAAAATAAGTATTTGTGCAACAGCCACCCACACTACCAATGTAAGCCCACATTTTTCTTTCCATTTTCAGGTTCTTATCACTCTTCATGTGTCTCCAGCACTACATTATTTCACCCCAGATCTCCCTATGCTGCTCTTACTTCTAGGATAATGCCACTCACTGCCCCCTTTAAAGGTTCCATGGCTAACCGATTTATTCACTCTAAAATGGTTTCAAGTTCTGCTTGCCTCCAGGATTAATACTGGAGGGATGTAAATTACAAATGAATATTGCTACTTGTGATGACAGATGTCTCCCCAGTTGTCACAGTAAATGGAAGCCTTACTGGGCTTAGTAAAGCTGGAAGAGAACACTCAAATTGCATTTCATTTAATTTTCAGGAATTGGGAGAAGTCAAATGTAGTTCAAAGGAGGATTAGATCACTTTACAGCAGGCATTGCAGCCAATAATTTCTATGGGGTTAAGGTTGACTTCATTCACCAACTATTTTGATGGAAACGTTAAGTCCAATATCTGCCCTGGTAGGTCCATTTCCAGCCTATCACTGGGAAGGCACCGAGCCCCCCAGTACACTAATGGAACGTGCCCACTATGTACACCTCCAAATTGTCTGCTCTGCAGCCAAGATCACTATTGCATTTTTGAGGGGAGCTCCTTGCCAATCAGGGCCCAGAATACAGAACAGGTGCAATGTCCCAGTCTGCATCAGGTGCACCTTTTAAAAGATGTGCCTGGTGCAGACCGTGACAGTGCACTCTATTATCATGAATGTGCTGCACACAGGGCAGCCACGTTCAGTTGAATATGGAGTTGCTGGTGCCAAACTGCTCCATGTTTCACAGTGCACACTGCAGCTTCCTGCACTTTAAAGAAGGGACAGAGATTCTCCTTTAGTCAGGTGCAGTAAGAGACTGCACCCACCTGCAGGGATTGTCCATGGTACCCTCTTTTTTCCCTCTGGAGGGCTGCCCTCAGGCAGAGCACTAACAAAGCACCACCTCTTTTTGGCGCACTGTCTGTGTGTCTCCTAATGGTTCTGTTTGCCTCTCTGCCTACATCCATAATAGGGTGCGTGGGCACAGACAAAGTGATTTCCTAATTTGCATAGGACCGGCCCCATGCAAATGACAGAATGCCTCCTCAAAGTATGACTGTCGCCCAATGTGCATGTGCACAAGCACGATCAGTATTGTGGAAGGGGCCTCACAAGCTTCTGCGGCCCTTTCTGTAATATCATAATGCCCTGGGGGTGCACAAAGCAGGTGCACATGTTCATTGCACCCCCTGGGCACTATGTATAATATGGCCCCAGATCACACTTAGGACCCGATTACGATCTCGCTAGGAAAGCCCTCCGTACGACTCGGATCCGTAGGGCTTTCCGAGCGAGACGTGCTCCGGGAGTCCGAACGAGTGAGTACGATGCTGCTGCATGCTTACGGACTCGGTTCACTCGTACTCCCAATTAACTCTATGGGAGCCCATGTGCAGACGCGTACACAGGCTCCCATAGCAGAAAAGGGGTGGGTGGGGAAAAGCGTACACCCTGTGGCGAGCACCCCACGGTGCCCACCACACTGTGCATGCCTGGATTGGGGGGATCCATGGGCACAACCCTGTGACAGATTCGGAGGGCCCCGGGTGAAGGGGGGCCTGCTACGGGCCCCCGAAGTACGCTGCCGACAGCCGTTTCGTCTTGCTGAGACCGAGGCGAAGCGGCTGTCCGAATCATGCATCGTACTCGCTCGGTCAGAATTCGGCTCCATTGTGTGGCACGATACGGCTACAAACGAGTCGTACGGAGCAGTTCGGGTCCGGAAACGATTCGGTCGGGGCTTACGCGATCTTCGCATTGTACTTGGTTGTTCGGACCTGTGTACGATTCGGTCGGAAACAAGAGCTACGAATCGGATCCGGCAAAGCCAAATCCGATTTGGAGGCCTTCCGAATGACACCGTAATTGGGCCCTTAGTGACTGCTCCCTTGGATCACACGCACTATTTGGGCCTTATTTTGTTCTGCTCTCCTCATTGCCTTCCCACTTCTTGTTCAATGAGTCATAACTAGAGTTTATTATTCTGCCATTTCAGGTTTTAGATTCTGATCAAAGATGATGCAAAGAGAGCCTCACAGACACATGTAAATCCCTCAATTTCTGACAATGTATGCTGATATTTCATCCCCCAACACCATGCACCCAGGTGATTAATTGCAGGAAAGGAATTCAATGCAGGGGATTTGTGATTTTGCTTGGATTTTGCATTTGGGAGATATTATTTTTAAACCGAGGTTTGGCCCATGCCCAAAATTCTGTGCTTTTGAGCAAATCATTTAATCTTCCTGTGCTTTATATTGTTAGGTGTAATGGTAAGGGTACAGGAATATGAAAGTTAAGGAAGAAATAAGCTAGTTGTACAATTAAGAGAAGAAAAGATTAGAGAGAAAACAATGGAAAGAGAAGTGGATGTTGAAGTTGAATAGTAAAGAAAAGAAGAAGGACTTAGCTGAGAAAGTGAGTCACAGGACGATGGTGTTGTTTGGAAAGATAATTAGCTGGATCAAGATTGGAAAAGCTTGTTGAAGAGATGAAGGATCATTCTTGATCTGTGCAAGAGAACAGTGGCGGCCGGCTCAGGTAAGCGCGGTGGGCGGGCAGGGCACGGCAGGGGGGGGGAGCCGACAGACGACGTAATAGGTAATATTTATGTATTTAAGTATACCTATTCTGTCATCTGTCAGCTTCCCCCCTCCCACCCTGCCCGACCCCTGCACCGCCCCATCCACCCCACCGTGCTTTCCTGAGCTGGGCGCCACTGCAGTAGAAGTAGTAATGTGTAGAGCAGGTGGAAATGAGTTTCAGACTGGCACTGCAAAACCAAAAACTTACTGACGCTCATTGGGGTTTATTTTTTTGTTTTTGAAGACGTATTACAGAACGTGCCCCGGGGATGCAACAAGCATTTGCGCCACTTTGCACGGCCCTGGAGCACGTTGGTATTACGGAAGGGGCCGCAGACACTTGTGTGGCCCCTTCTGTAAACCTGAAAGCGCTGGCGCATATGTAGCACCAGCACTTTCTCAAGAGGCCATTCTTTCATTTGCATGGAGACGTGGCCCCATGCAAATGAGGAAATCCCTTTGCCTCTGCACCCACACTGTATTATAGACATGGGCACAGAGGCAAAGAAGCTGTCAGGAGGCGCACTGATAGTGCGGCACCTAAAAGGTGGCACATTGTCACTGCGTCTCCTGATGGCAGCCCTTTGGAGGGGGGAAGGGTGTCCTATGGACCCCCAGACATCGCTGTGCAGGATGCAGTCACTCACTGCACCCGCCTGCAAGGGGATCTCAAATCCCTCTTTATTTAAAGTGCAGGCGAGTTGCCTCCTGCACAGAGAAACACAGAGCAGCTTTTAAACAGCTGCTTCGTAATTCTCTTGAATGCGCCGCCCCCAAGACAGCGCATTCTACATGTTAGGGCACACTTTTCCTGTCTGCATCTGGTGCACCTGCTTAAAGGTGCGTACTGGCGCAAACAGGAAAAGTGCACCCTTTCTATAATACGGCCCTGGGTACCTCACCACTGTGTAGAAATACTGACCCATAGAAATGGAAATGTTTTGGTCAGGTAGAGAGAAGGGCTGCATGTAAGACTCTCCGGGCCAGACTAGCCATTCTACCAATGACATTTCCCCAGTAGGCTACAGGCAAGGGGCTGCTTCTAGAGGTGAAAAGGCTGCCATAACCCAAAAATTACCCCAAGTACCAACTCTACCAATTGACCCTGCAATGATGGCCTGGCTTGAACGTTTTTGCAGGGGCTGATTTTGATTTCCATTCCGATCCCAAAGACTTTGAACTTGATTCTTGCCATCTTATAGTTCAGACTAACACTGATGGGAAGCCATTTGAGTGTTTGTAGAATGGGGTGATGTCATCAAATTATTTGCTGCCAGTTACACAGTAAGCTCCCACCCATGAAGAAGTGTATTCAGTGGATCAAAGTGTACTCTTGGTAGGTCAGTTAGAAGGGAATTGCCAAGTCAGTTCTTAACCGAAAAATAGATTGCAGTATAGCTAAGAGGTCCTGCTGTGAAAGACGCTATCTAATCTCTCACAGTGATCTAAGTTGGAAATTTGCACTCTTAGCCATATTAATGTGAACTTGGAGGTTGCGCCTTTTGTCAAGAGTAATGCCTACGGATTTTAAGCTGTGAGCTATCACCGGATTCCAGTCGAGGATGTTGTGGTAGGCAAAACAAGTTTGTGTAGGGTTTTTGGTGTCTGAAGAAACATTCAGAAAAGCTCAGTTTTTATAATTAGTTAATTTCAAGTTATGTATTATGATAATATTTCGCATATATGATACGCAATTCTTGTGAAATACACATTTAAGCCAATGGGAGGCCTACGGCCTTATTTAGAGTTTGGCGGGTGGCCCTCCTATCTGACAGGGTGGCAGAGGTTATTACCTCCTCCACCCTGTTGGACTACTGCCACCCATATTCAGCGATCTCCATTGACCTGGCTTCGTTCTGCGTACCTTCAAAGGAACCACCACCACAATGGCTCTTCTGAATGCACTGAAAGTCTGTTGAGTGGCTGCCATGTTTCATGATCCACTTAGCAAACTTGTTTGCTTCGCAAAAACTAATTCCCAAAATGGGCATTTATTTTTGTAAAACGAAATACCGATAACCCTGACACCTTGGGAGGACCGCCAGGACCATCACGTGTAAGGTTTCTGCTGGCGGAGCCATCTGGGGGGGGGGCGTCAGCGGTGAGGGAGGTGGGGCACTGCTGACAGAAACAAGACAATCTACTTAACTCTAAATCTAGTGGGGGGGGTCAGTTTGGCAAGCAGGGTACTCCACCACGTTTGTGGTGGAGTATCTTGTCTGCCAAACTCTAAAACAAACCCCTAGTCAATTCCTTCTTTACCACTAAAATAGTCTCTAAGCATGGCAGTGAATTTAAATAATGACAGCCCAAACTACTGCTAAGCTTTACCATCAACTTTTTTTTAATCATAACCGTCTTCATGAAGGGTAAACAAAACCTTAACATAATAAAGGTTGCAGAGGGGGCGTGGCTTGGCGCCCGAGGAGCATGGCGGCGACGGCGTGAGGCTCCTCGGACGGGCGCGACGGCTTCGCGCTATCAAGAGATTTCAAGCGGAGAAAACGCTGAAGCAGGCGTCGGAATGGCCCCTGTTTGAAATGTGACTCCTTGCTCTTCATATCGAGGCAGTGGAGGGACACTTTAATTGAAGGTATTTCCCGACCTCGGCGACGCAAATTCGCGGCCGCCATTTTGAATTACCGCGATGCTCAGAGCTGCTTGTTTCTACATGCTTTGGCCAATCTTCTTCTTTTTGGCATAAATGACGGTCTCCTCTTGTGCATTGGCCACTGGACCAACTCTCTTGCTGCTTCCTTAGGGTGGTTCGCTATTTTGGGTCTCCCTGCTGTGGTAGCTGAGGTGAGGTGAATGCGACCGCCATCTTGGGGAATCCGTCAGGTCGCTCCTGACTAAAAATGTATAACTGGTTCTTCAGAAGGCGAACTCATTCTAGGAATTGAGCCTGTTACCCCGAATGTCAGTAGCATGGGTCCTCTTGCACGGCTTTTTGCGACTTTGAGTTCAGTGTTCCATCTCAGCATATGAAACCTAAGTGACTTTGAGGGAGATAGTATTCTTTTGTGCACAGAAATTAACGGACTTTGCTGCGGTCTTTGCTTATTTTTCAGGGAGCCCTAACCTCGCTCATTGGTTATTCACTGGCTAGAGTTGTGGCATAATCAATAAGTTCTCTCCTTTTGTTTTGCCTGGAGATTAATGGGCAGACTGAGGAGCTCTCTCTCCTCACCCTCTAAAGGTAAGCAAATCTTCATTAAGAACTCGAAGCTTTTTACAGAATTTTCCAGATTGCAGAACTCTATGTCGTCCAGGCTCAAGGAGTCCGACACAACGATGGATTCGCCTACGCCGCTAGCGGGAAAGTCCAACACAAAGCGATTGAAAAAGGACCCTCCTTCCCCACCTAAATCTGCTTCTCCCTTTTCAATGGAGATGCTGTTGGAGGAAATAAGGGCTCTTAGGCCCTTTATGGAGGAGACTAATACCAAGCTTCAACTCCTTACGGACAGCTGGTCTCAATTGGATACAAGGCTCACGGTAGTTGAACGCAATGTTACCTCACTGGGCGAAACCAGTGCCACTGTTACTCATCTTCAGTCTCAAGTCTCAACGCTCCAAAAGCAGGTTGAAGACCTCGAAAACCGCAATAGGAGGAACAATCTGCGTATTTATGGTCTAACAGAGGGAGCGGAGGGAACGGACTCTCTCTCCTTCTTCAAATCTTTTCTTCCTAAGCTACTTCACATGCCAGAGAGCACCATGCTTAATATCCAGCGGGCGCACAGATTAGGTCATTTATCTCCAAGTGCATCTTCCCTGAGGAGACCGAGAGGAGTCATCATTTACTTCTTAGAATACACTGATCTGCTAAAGGTTCTGTCAGCGGCCAAAGCTTCCAAACGAATTACGTGGTCTGGCTCAACTTTATTCTTTGCACAAGATTACGCCAAAGCTACTGCCAATAGACGCAAGGAATTCCTCAATATGAGATCTGATCTTCGCTCGTTGGGAGCCCGTTATGGCCTCCTCCATCCGTGCTTGTTTAAAGTCACATATAATAACAGAACAACAACATACGAGGATCCGACACGTTTGCGAAGTTTCATAAACTCATGCAGCACAAACAATATGGACTTATCTAAACCTTCTTCATCGCTCAATGTTTGAATTTTCTCTTAATTTGGGTTACATTTATAAAGTTACTCCTATGTCATATTAGTCAATGCATCTTCTTTTACTTCTGTACGAGCCACCCTGGGTACCCAGGTGATTCTAAAACAAGGCTTGGATATGGTATATGTATGGCTATCTGTTCAAAGGTTATTGTTTTACTGTTTAGGGTCATGCATATGTCAGTCTTAGTACTTAGATAGAGTTGGAGTTTGGTATCTTTTCGTAAATTGCTTGACTGTACACTATATTGTTACTGTTTTTTGTTTTTTGTTTTTTGTTTGTGAACTCCATTATGTGTTCTTATTCTTAAAATACTTGGTCTTCTTTGCTTTCACAGCTGGTTTATTCTTCTGGCGTGTACCCGTCTCAGCCCTTCATCTAGTCAAACCCGGACGTGCCGTTTGCTCCATGTGGCCCCACCCCCCGTACCTCTACTCCCCTTTTTGTAGGTATGTCTCCACTTTTTAACTTTGTTATATCCTTATTTTTATTTCTTCCTTCAAATTTTTTTCCTCTCCCTATTCTTGGTGTCTCTATTATTTACATCCCCTGTTTTCGTCTCATATCTTTGAATTTTCTAATTGTCATCCAATGGTTACATTTTACATTTTTCCTTCTTCTTTCTATGTTAGGCATTTCACCTTATATGACTCTTGCTCATCGAATTTCTCAGTTCTCTAGATTTCAATGTTTACCTCTTTTTCTTGTCTTTTTTCTTCACTCAACACATAGACAATTTGGTCACACATTTGAACTATTTCCTATATGCTTATTGTTGTTATTTTATTGAATTGGTTTATTGTTTAATATCTTTATATTTCTCACCTTTAATTAATCTATGATGTTGAAAATAATTTCGTGGAACGTTAGGGGATTAAATTCTCCTATCAAGAGACAGAGGGTCTTGACTCATCTGGCTAAACTAGAAGCTGAATAGTTTGTCTTCAGGAAACCCATCTCACAGCTGTTGAATCGTTAAAAATAAAAAGGGGCTGGGTAGGTGAGATCTTCTTTTCCCCAGGAGATGGAAAGCGCAATGGTGTCATGATACTTTGTCGTAGATCGCTTCCTTTTAAGCTCATTTCACAAAAAGCAGACACAGAGGGTCGATGGTTAAATGTTAAATTAACGCTGGGAGATGCTCCAGTCTCTTTTCTAAATGTTTATGCCCCAACTGGTGGAGACTCATCATTTTGGTCATCATTAGCCAAGCAAATCATTCTATGCATCGAAGACAATTTTATATTGGCTGGAGATTGCAATCAGATTTTTGACCCATTTATAGACCGACATTCCAGAGTGTCTTACATCCCCAATAAACCCCACAAAGCTTTCGTTCGTGCAATTACCCAACATAAACTCCTGGATGCATGGAGGTTATGCAACCCTACTACTAGAGAATATACTTTTTATTCCCCTGTTCATCATACCCAATCACGTATTGACTATTTTTTTGTTTCCCATAATGTTTCTCAGGCACTTATGAACGCAGACATTGGCTCCATTTTACTATCAGATCATGCCCCTATCTCTATCCACCTTGATATATTACCAAAGGCTAATACCACCAGAAAATGGCGATTCAATAATAGCCTACTTCTAGACCCAGCTTTTACCTCTTCTTTTCCTGTTTTTTTTAACAAATATTTTGTGTTAAATCAAAATGAATCTATGCCATTTTCGATTATTTGGGACGCCTTCAAGGCCTCAGCTAGGGACTTCATCATTGGATATGTTACCAAGAAACGCCGGACTGCGCGTGCACATACCAATGCTCTCCTCCAAGAGATAAAGAGACTGGAGCATTCTTACTATTCCTCAAACTCGAAAGAATGTTTGTCTGCCCTTATAAAAGCGAAACTTCAGTTCAACAAGGAGTCAACAGATAATGCCTCGCTGTACTTATTGAAATCCAGTGCGAAATTCTATGGTGGTCAGAACAAGGCTGGGAAGATCCTAGCTAATTATTTGAAGGTTAAGCATAATAAATTAAATATTGATTCTATCTATGATGAACACTCTAACTTAAAATTCAAAGACACAGAGATACTGAATGAATTTTCTTTATTTTACAAATCATTATACACTGCAGAATCACACCCCACAAACCACTTACTGTCTCAATACTTTTCCAATATTCAAAAACCTACATATAATTCGAGTGACTTGTCTCCCTTAGAATTGGATTTGACACAACCTGAACTTCTTGGGGCTCTCCAGCATCTCAAAAGAGACAAGGCGCCGGGACCAGACGGTTTTACTGTCGAATTCTTTCTCCACTTTTCTAAGATACTACTTCCTAAACTGCATTTTCTGTTAAACTCATTCTCTCACCCGATTAATTCTACTGGATCTTTTTCAGAGGCACATATTTGCCTCATCCCTAAGGAAGGTAAGGACTTAAAGTATTGTAAAAATTATAGACCCATTTCTCTTGTTAATATTGATTATAAAAAATTTCAAAAGCATTAGCCCTCCGTTTAGAGTCTCATCTCCCAAATCTAATAGGCAAAGAACAATCGGGCTTTGTTAAAGGGCGAAAAATAACTGATAATACAAGACTTTTTTTTGACATCTTATCTAAGTCGTCTCATCTCAAATACCCGATGGCAGCAATAGCATTAGATGCTGAGAAAGCGTTTGATAGGGTGGAATGGCCATATCTATTTCATACTCTTAGATGGTTCGGTTTTGGTCCCAAGTTTATTTCTTTAATATCTCTTCTTTATTCAAACCCTCGTGCTGCTGTCTGTGCTAATGCATTGACCTCGTCATTTTTTGACTTAGGTAGGGGTGTACGTCAAGGTTGCCCCCTATCTCCCTTTCTCTTTAATCTGGCCCTTGAACCTTTCCTTTCCAAAATACGCCAGAATCCAGATATACATGGATTCGAATTCCTTACCTCTCACATTAAATTTGCTGCTTACGCTGATGATATTTTGATTTTTATGTCCAAACTACACGAATCCATTCCGACCTTTCTATTAGAGGTACAATCCTTCTCGTCTATATCTGGATACAAATTGAACACGGATAAGTGTGAAATTTTGCCGTTAACGAAATATACTTTTAAAGAAGACTTTGCCCCATCTCATTTCACATGGAGCCCTAACCATATCAAATATCTAGGATTACACTTCACCCCTCAATTTCGGACACAGTAACCTTATGCATGAACAAATGTATCCAAAGAATCACAGACTTAACTTCTAAATGGCATCCTCTTTATTTATCTTGGTGGGGTCGTCTTGATACTATAAAGATGATGCTATCCCCCATAGTGTTATACACCATTTCCAACATTCCAGTCCCCATCTATGCTAAAATAATCAAAAAAATTAATTCTATTCTGTCCTCCTTTTTATGGTCCAACAAAAGGTCTCGCCTATCCTTATTAAAATTGACTCGTCCTAAATTAGAAGGGGGAGTCAATTTTCCTCATTTCTCTACTTATCATAAATCCTTCCTCTTACGTCAATCCTCATATTGGTTGCTTGATTCCATAGAAAATTGCCCTTTATGGGTTTCACTTGAATGCTCATTTCTTTCCCCGTTTTCCTTTCAACAGTATCTATGTTTCTCTCGCAAACCACAATCCATTTCTACCCCAATTATCAAATTGACTTCCCAGATTCTTGGAACAACTTCTTCTTTAACTCATGCAGACTTTGACTCTCTCCTTAGTTCAACAATATGGCACAATAAAGCCCTATTAATAAATCACAAGCCGTTTTACTGGAAGACTTGGAGGCGGAGGGGATTGGTTTGGGTTAGTCAACTATTTTCGCATTCCGAAATCTTGCCTTTCCCTCTACTCAGTCAATTGTTTGGCTTACCCACCTCTTTTCTTTCCAAATACAATCTTCTCAAAAAGGCTCTTCTAGATGCTTGTGCCAAATTCAATGATACATCTGCTGTCGCTCACTCTCCTGCTCCGTCAAACCATCTCCATATCCTGCTACATACTATGCCTAAGGCTTCCATCATTTATGACCACCTGAGATGCACTAGCAATATCAGATAAAAGACTAATATAGAGACTGCTTGGGAACACGATTTTGGGATGTCTTGGTCGCTGTCTCTCTGGGGAAAGATTTGGACCAAGTTACGAAAGTCCTCAAGAGCAGCAAACACCACCCAAACATTATTTTTTATATATAACAGACTCTTGCTATGTCCAAGTACCCTAAGTAAAAGATACTCTACTGTAATGGACACTTGCTGGACCTGCTTGTCCCCGAATGCTGACTTATTTCATATGCTATTCTTCTGCCCAATTGTTCATAGTTTTTGGAAACGTGTATGGTCGCAAATTAATTCAATTTTTAACACCAACTTCTCTTTCTCTCTAACCCATGTGTTTTTGGGGAGTTTAGCTCCTATCTGGAATGATTGTACACCTAATGTCAAAATTGTTGATCTCTTACTAGCAGTTGCCTTTCAGCAAATCACCAGAAACTGGAAGGACTTTACCAAAATCTCATATCAAGCTTGGTGGAACGCTGTTTGTCATAACCACAGGTTGGATACCTCTTTTGTTTATCCTGCGCATTTGGCTGTGAAACGTATGCATTTATGGTTACCTATCACGCTATATGTTGAGGCAAGTGCCAAGAGAGTATCGATGCTGAGACCCTCTCAACAAGAAGTACTTAAACCACCATGAATCCCCTTAATGTTTCCTTATTTTATTTGAATATTAATTGTATCTCCCCTTTACCTTTTTAACTTACCCCTGATACCTATTAATCCAATTCAAATACTTCTTTTGGATTTTATGTTTTGCATTGTGATGACTTTTGATTAATTTCATGTATTGTACATTGACACCGCTTTTCTATTAATAAAATTTCTCTGAACTTAAAAAAAAAAAAAAAAAAGGTTGCAGGCGCGGCCGGTTCAGGTAAGAGTGGTGGGGTGGTAAAACCACTTACCTTGCACCCAAGTGTTTTTATTTATTTTATTTTCCCTATTCCGTCGTCTGTCGATTCCGCCACCGCCCTGCCCCAGCCCCGCCCCACTGCCCCACCACTCTTACCTGAACCGGCCGCACCTGAAAGGTAGTGCGGGCCAATTTCTTGCTCTAATTACATCTGCAAGAATTTGTGACGTGTGCAACTGCACTTTTAAACTTTCCCCATGAGTAAAAAAAAAACCTATAGCCCTCCCTGCCAGATTTACTCCTGCTCTTCCCCGAAGTAAATCTTCAAGCAGTTCCAGCAAAGGAATGTGCTAAGACGAAGTTTGTGAACAAGCACAAAAATGCACACATTTGCGGGTGTGGTCATGGTTTTATAAGGCATGCCCACGCTGGAACGAGCATCTAATACTACACCATAAGGGGCTAATGTTGTGGGTGAACAAACATACTTTTAAGTGTAAATGCATGTTTTGTGATCATAGAACGTAAATTTGCAATTATAAATAATGGATGTTTGTGGCCCAAATACCTAAATAAACTTGGAATTCTGAGAACAAAGAATCACAACCTCGCATGGATGCAGATTTCCCAACTTTAGAAATTTTATGAAGTCTCAAAAGTTTCCAAGGCTTAATTTCTTCTTGTGTGCAACTGCATACAGAGGATTTTATATGCAATGTGAAAATCAATTCACATTAAGGCAGTTGCATCTGTATCTTTTGAGTCCAAACGGAAAATATTTTATTTCACGGCGAAATCCCTTGGCTATTTGGTGGTCGCTCCTTACCAAGGGATTTGCTTTTGCACTTAACTAAATCTACGACCATTTTTAGTGTGAGCATGCGTAAGTAAATCTTTTTAAAGGTGGAAACCCACCTTTTGAGTATGTCAAAAGTGATTTTATGTTGGTAAAAAAATTGCTATTTGAACACTTCAGCAGAACTTGCTCATGCAAATATCTTAGTGAAACGGTCGTTTCGTCTTGTCTCTGCAGCTGATAAATATACCGTCCGGAGTGTGAGAAGATTTGGGAGCTGTTTAAAACCTATTGCTTTAATAGATAGGTATTTTACAGAACATTTAACCTAAAGAAATTCCTGAAATGGCAGATCGCAGAGTGCAGAAAAGAAGGCGCCCAGAAATTGTTTTAAGTGCACGTGCGCATAATTCCAATTATCATTATTTTTACACATCAATTTTCTCATTACGCTTGAATTAGTACAACATTTCTGAAAAATGATTAGAGTGGGTAAAGCTTGACTACCTAACCTAATCAAGCGACAAGCGCAAGTGCTGAAAACACTGCAAAATATTATGGAATCCGCGGCACGTCAAACCTAAATTAATAAATACTATTGAGCGAGTAAAGTGCGAAATGTACTCTGCACTCTAGAGGATAGAAAGCAAAGAGGGAAAAGTAGAACAAAAGGGAATGGAACATTAGCACGGCATGGGGAGGGGGTAAACGGGCGGAACAACGGTGCAGAGGGGGGGGGAGGTGGATGGGTGTGGAATTAAACAGTGAGCCGTTCTTCAATGGAGAACAGGTAAATCATGTAATTCTTAACAGACTAGGGCCCTGATTATGCTTCCATTTCTAACGATAATGGCATTACTCCTAGTCCTACTCCCTCGCCTTCCTTCAATACAAATGAGGCCCCGCCTCCCACCCAGACCCACCCCCAGCATAAAAATCCTGCCCGCCCCCACCTCCACCTGTACGTAAACAAGCCGAGCTAGCACTCAGATGAACCGCACCGGGAGGGAGGGAGGGTCCTGAAGGAAGGCGAGGGAGTAGGACTAGGAGTAATGCCATTATCGTTAGAAATGGAAGCATTACCTCCCGTCCCTCCCTCGCCTTCCTTCAATACAAATGAGGACATAGCAAGCAGAAGAAAACAGAGACGGACAGCTGAGTGCGAGAGAACACCAAAACAGAAACAGTGCCCCAAACACAGCAGATCAACATCCCAGGAACCCAGCGGCCCAGAACAGCAGACAAACGTTCCAGACACGCAAACGGATAGCGACAGTCAAACGGAGAGGGAGAAGACCAGGACGCAGTCCAACAGATCCCACAGAGGAGCCCACCCGACAGGACACCACAACCGGCAGGGACCACAGCAAAGCACGCCGGACAGCAAGCAACGCAGCCACCGAAATCGCCAAACAGCGAGAGGAACACCCCCTAATTCCCCACAGGAGGAACCACCCCCAAAAGACGGACAGACAGCAAGACCGGGGACCAAAGCCAACGACCCAACAGAGCAGAGGAAGGCCAAACAACCACCGCAACCGGATCAAAGCAAAACGAGAACCCACAGCCGATCCAACACCCCCAAGCGCCGCGCAGAGGGGATGGCAACCAAAAAACAAGGCCCAAAAGACAAGAGCCGCAACCCGAGACCCCCAAGGGGACCAAAGGGAGGACAGCCAATACCAGCAGCCAAGACCCCGAAGGGAAGGATCAGACAGGGCGAGGGGGCAACAGACCCCCGCCAACCCGCAAGAATGCCAGGAGCATCAAGAAGCCAGAGAGCCGCCCACAGCACCCGCAGAGGAGACACCGACAAACCCAGAAAAGCCCCACCAGGAAGGAATCGCCACGCCAAACATAGGCCAGCCACCGAGGTAACAACCCCAGAGCAGAACACCAGGCCGAAAAGGTCCGCCCATGCCAAGCACAGGACAGCAGAGAGGAGGACCGACGGGAAGGCAGCCAAGCAACCGCCAAATGGACAGGAGCCCCCAACCCAGCAAAGCCCAGCCGCACCACCACCAGGCAGCAGGCGAAACCCCTGCACAGAACCCAGGGGAAGGGCCAGAAACATCAAGAGAACGGAACCACCGGAAGGACCCACACCCGAACGCAACAGAAGGCGGACAGGAGAGGAGACCAAGGCACCCCAGGCCAACGGGGAGCAACCAACAACCCCCGAGCACAGAGCCACCCGACCAGAACCAGAAAGGCCCGGAGCAGTGGAAAAAAAGGGGGGGAGGAGGAAGGCACCTAGAAGACCCCGAGGCACAGGAGAGGGAAGGCCAACGACCCCCCGAGCCCCGGGACCCCATCCCAGAGACCAGAACCGGGCCACCAAGGCCCACCCCGGATCCGCAACCGGACCACCACAGGGAGGCCCCAACGACCCACCAACAGGCAGGCCACACGGGGAAGAAGAGAGAAAACGCGGGAAGAAGGAATGACCCAGCAAAAACAGAGCCGCCAGCCCAGAGGCCACTCGCCGAAGGGAGAGAGCCGACAGCCCCAGCCCCCAGACCGGAGGGAAACAGGACGCAGGCAAACAAGGAACAGAACCGGGACCCACCCAGAGGGCGGACAGAGGACCACCTCCCCAGAACGCCAGACTGAACCAACACCGCATGGGCCCCGCAGAGAGCCACGAAAGAGCACCAGGGCAAGCCCCCAACAAGCGGCAGCAGGAGGAACTCCGGGAGACCAGCAGGGACCAGCACCCCTGAACCCAAATAAACCGCAGCCAACCCCGCACCCGGACAGGCCGGTGACCAAAGCCACCACAAGCGGAGCCGGAGGAGGCAGCAAACAGACAGCCAGAAAGCGACGGCGGGAGAGCCACCAGGACAGCCCCCCCCCCCAGACACGGACCGACACGGGCAGCGGGGACAACAGACCCCGGAGACCAACCCAACAGGATCCAGACGGTCAGGCGGAGAAGTAGAAACGAGCCCCGGAACCTGAAAACACCCCAGAAGCCACGAGCCCCCGCAGCCACAGGACCGCCGGAGGAGCCCCCGGGACAACAAGGCCCGATCCAGAGAAGGAAGAGAGACCAGGTGCAGGCAGGACAAGGGAACAGGGCCATGCAAAGGCCACAACGAGCCTCAACGAACACCAAGCCCTGAGAGGGGACCAGAGAAGACACACCCCAGGCCACCAACAACCCCGATCCCCAGAAGAACCACCAAGGTCCCCCCGAACAGACCGAGCAAAAAAGACACTCCGGCCGCACACAGCCAGAGGCCGACCGACAGAAGGACGAAGGAAAAAACCCCCGCACGAAGGAGAGCCACAGGAGGCACCAGGACCCGCGGGAAGACCCAGGGCGAGGGCCGGAGGCCGAAGGGAAGGACTCAAAACCGAAACGGGCCACACCCACAGCGAACCGCAGAAAAGAAGCGGCGACTGGGAAGCGGAGAGAGGCGTCCCGAGACCCACGGCATGCCAAAAGATGCCAGGCAGAACCAGAGGAACGACGGCCGAAAGGACCAACACACTGAAGGGAAGGGGCCGAACCCAGGAGCAGACCCACAGGAGAGCCAGTACAGGCCGAAGCCACCGGACACCCCGAACCCCAGAAACAGAACGGAGAGGGGCCCAGGCCCGGGCACCACGACAGGAACCCAGCAGACCGACCACCTGGCAACCAAACTGACACCCAGACCAGCAGAGCCACCCCGCGGGGACCGGAGACAGGCAGTGGAGGCAACCGAACCCCCGAATCCGGAGGAACCTGCACCAAGACGACCCTGTACACAGGAACCAAAGTACACAGGACCCAACCACCAGAAACGGGCCGCCGCCACCGAGGAAGAAAAGGCCGAAGACGACCACCCACCGGAGGGAACCGAACAGAGAGCAGCGACAGGGACCCAGCCGGGCAGGGCCCGCAGGAGAGGAGGCAGGGAGCCAGGGCGAAAAACAGGCCAAACCGCACCCACCGTAAAGGCGGAGGAGAAGCCCACAACGGGGACAAAGGAGAGACCTCAGGACAAGGCACCCCAGAAAGGCAGGACGCCCCACACAAGTAAAGGCACACAGAAGCCTCAAGCCTCAAGGCGGCCAGAAGGACAGAGGACCTGCAGCCCACAGCACCGAATAGTCCCAGGCAGCCACCCAGCCAGGCACGAACCAGGCCAGACTCCACCAAACAGCAGAGATCCGACAAGAGCAGGGGCCCACCAGGCGCCAAGGCCGGAGGCTCGAACAGCTGCCGCCAAAGCCACGAAACCCCACACCAAGGAGGGCCTAGAAGAAGCCGAGAACAGGCCAGCGCCACAGCAACAGCCAAGGAGAACAGCCGACCCATCAAGCAGAGCGGCCAGGACAGAGACCAACAGCCCAACGGGAGGAAAGGGGCGAACACCCCCAACAAGCAAAGCCGCCGGAGGAAGCAAGGAACCCGCAGCACCGCAGGAAAAACCCACTGATGCAAAAGAGGGCGTAAAGGAACCTGAAACCAAACAGGACCAACACAGCACAGAAGGAACGCCCAGGGCGGAGGAAAAGAGACCGCACACAGCAGGCTCCGCAGGCAATCGACAAACAGTCGCAAGCCGGGCGGCCCACAGTGGACAAAGCAGCAAGCACAATGTACACAAAAGCGGAAACAGCAAGCACGGGCAACGCACGCCACTCCCACAGCACCTATCCCCACACCGGGACAGAAGGGCAAGCCCAACCAGGCGGGCCAGGAACACCATGAATCCCACAGGGCCCGTCCAGCAGGGAAGAGGAAAGCCCAGCCGACCAGCACAGGAGCCCAAGCGACCCTCCACACCCCCCAGAGCCAAAGGCAACGCCAGAGGCGGGAGAAGGCCCAGCACCCCAGGACCCAGACGGAAACCACCGCCCACAGGATCTGCCGGACGAGGACGGGACAGACCAGAAGGCAGCGGCGGAGCCCGAAGCACCGGACAGAGCAGCCACAGCCAAGTTCCGCACCAGGCACAGACAGGAGAGGCACCAACACCCCCCGCGAAGTCCATGCAGCCAGGGCGCCCCAGGGGGACCGGTGACCAAGCAGCAGAGGAAGAAGACCCCAGAAGGCCCCCCAACAACCTCAAACGCCAGGGCAGCAAGCGGAAAACAGCCCCCAGCAGCCCCCAAGACAAGGCGGACAGACCCCCACGCCAGTCAAGGGAAAACAGCAAGCCACAGCACCCGGTACCCCCATACAGTGTAAAGGAACAAACCACGGGTCAAAAACCCGTTGTTAGAACTGGGGGTCTCTAGTTGGCAATGGTTTGCACCTTTGTCCAAATAGGGACCCTTGCTTCTAGTCAGGATAAGGGGGAAACACTCCTAAAATAACCCCTGCTCACCCCCTGGTAGCTTGGCACGAGCAGACAGGCTTATCTCAGAGGCAGTGTGTAAAGCATTTGTGACCACATACAGTAATACAGTGAAAACACTACAGATGGACACCACACAGGTTGTATTATGTAAAAATAAGTAATCTTTATATAGACTTATCACAAGACCCAATAGCAAAAATCCACAATACTGTACTCAAAAATAGACTTAAAATGATAGAGACAGTTCACGTTATCTTCAAAAATAGGATAGTCAATCAAATAAAGCTTGTAGCAACAAATAACTCCACTTGGAGTTATCACGACGTCGTGACCGGTGGAAATCCCAAAGTACGGCGCCGACCGCGAGGTGCGCGGCGTCGGGCCTGGAGTCGAGCAGACCCACAAAGAACAGTACCTGGAATTCGATGAAAACAAAGACGGTGCACGGCGTCGGGGAGGTGATGCTTCGTTGGCGCCGGCGGCGTCGGTTCCTTACGACCCCAGGGGAGGTGATGTCTCGGTTCCTTACTGCAGCGCAGGGGAGGTGAGGCGTCGGTTCCTTACTGTGTCGGGGAGGTGACGTCACGGATGGCGGCGAGGCGTCGGTTCCTTACGATGGTGCGGCGTCGATGGATTCGGGGGTCACCCACGTCGAGGATCGGCTCCGCGATGATGAAGCCCTGGCGTCGGTGAAGTCGGGGCTGCGGTGCGAGTCGGGACGGTGCGTCGTGAGCGTCACGAGCGGTGTCCTCGGCTCCGGTGCAGGCAGCGGCCTCGATGACGGCTTCGGAGTCGATGTCGCACGGCGTCGGCAGGCGTCGGGCCTACGGTGCAAGTCGGGGCGGTGCGTCGTGCTCTTCACGAGCGGTGCCCACGGCTTCGGTGCAGGTTACGGCGTCGCTCGCCGGCGTCGGTGTTGCAATTTCCCTCTGTTAGCAGCTAAAACAGCAGTTCCAGATGCAGGCAAACAGAAGGGGTGAAGTCTTTGTGTCCCTGTGACTTCAGGCAGGAGGCAAGCTCAGTTCAAGCCCTTGGAGATTCCCTTCTTCAAGATGACAAAGCACAGCAAAGTCTTTTCTCCTGTCCTTGGCAGAAAGCAACCACTGCAGGCCAACCCCAATCAGCAAAACAGCACAGGGGCAGTACTCCTCCTTCAGCTTCTCCGGTTCTTCTCCTTGGCAACAGGTTTCTTGATTTCCCAGAAGTGATCTAATTTCCTAGGGGTCTGGGTCCCCTTTTTATACACAGTTTTCCTTTGTTCTCTGAAGGCAGAGAGGCCTCTGCCTAGTCCAAAACCAGTTCTGGTCAGTCCTGGAGCACTTTGTTTTTCTGACTCCTTCTTTCCTTTGTGAGTGAGGGGCAGAGCCATCAGACGCCCGGCAGGAGGTGGAGCCAGCATTGTGGAAGGCAGGCACAGCCCTATTCAGACCCAGGTGCAACTCCTCCCTCCACTCTGGATGCAGACCTTCCTATTCAGCCCTGTGCTGACTCACCCTGTCTCCTGTAGCCACCCCCAGCCCCTGTCACTCAATCTCCAGACAAGGAATACACAACCTAGCAGAGGCAGGCTTGGAAGTTTAGGCAAGAAAATACCCACTTTCTAAAAGTGGTATTTTCAAACACAGAATGTTAAAACCAACTTCACTAAAAGATGTATTTTATCATTCTGAGTTCAGGCATACTAAATTCGTTTTTCTACCATGTTCCCTGGGTCAGTTCTGACTATAAAGTGTAATAGTCAGTCTGCCCATTCTGGCCTATGGGGAGCAGGTAGCCTTGCAATAGTGAAAAACGAAAATGGCTGTAATTCACTATCAGGACATGCCACACACACCAGGGCATGTCCTACCTTATACTTACAATGCACCCTGCCCTTGGGCCTACCTTAGGGGTGTCTGATATGAAGATAAGGGAAGGTTTAGGGACTGGCAAGTGGGTGCACTGGCCAAGTCGACATGGCAGTCACAGACTGCACACAGGCTCTGCAATGGCAGGCCTGAGACATATTTTACAAGCCGCTTCTGTGGGTGGCACAACCAGTGCTGCAAGCCCACCAGCGGCATTGGATTTACAAGCCCTGGGCACACTCAGTGCACTGTACTAGGGACTGACAAGTAAACCAATCATCCAATCATGGAGTCACTAATCCATAACACAATTTACAGTAGGGAGCACTTGCACTGTGGCACTGAACAGCAGTGGCACAGTGCCCAAAAGCATCTAAAACCAGCAAAACATAAGAGGCAACAGCAAAAAAATGGAAGGGAAACCCACGCCAATGGTGCCAAGTCTAACACGTGTCCCCTCCAGCTGAAATGTGGGGAGAACTACCCTTCCTCCTGGGAGTTCTCATCACTAAGGCGGAAAAATCTGGACAGACCATCAGCATTGGCGTGTTCTGTACCAGGGCGGTGTTCCACCGTGAAGTCCATCCCCTGTAGGGAAATGGACCACCTCAACAGTTTTGGGTTCTCACCCCTCATCTGCATTAACCATCTGAGGGGCCTGTGGTCTGTCTGAACCCGGAAGTGAGTCCCAAACAAGTATGGTCTCAACTTCTTCAGTGCCCAGACCACAGCAAATGCCTCACGTTCAATCGCACTCCACCTCTGTTCCCGTGGGAGTAACCTCCTACTAATAAAGGCTACAGGTTGGTCTAGGCCCTCCTCATTCATCTGTGAAAGCACAGCCCCAACACCATGCTCTGAAGCATCTGTCTGCACAATGAATTCCCTTGAGAAGTTGGGCGCCTGAAGCACGGGCGCCGTGCACATGGCAGATTTCAGGGCATCAAAAGCCTTTTGGCAGGCATCAGTCCAGTTCACTTTCCTGGGCTGCTTCCTGGAAGTCAGCTCAGTCAAGGGTGCAACAATGTTGCCATACCCCTTGACAAACCTCCTGTAATACCCGGTGAGTCCTAAGAAGGCTCTCACCTCTGTCTGGGTTTTGGGGGTTCCCAAGCCAGGATGGTATCTATCTTGGGTTGTAGGGGCGCCACCTGGCCGCTCCCAACCTGGTGTCCCAAGTACACCACAGAACCCTGCCCGATCTGGCACTTACTCGCCTTGATCGTGAGGCCTGCCCTCCGCAGCGCCTTCAACACTTCCCAGAGGTGGTGCAGATGTTCCTCCCACGTGGCGCTGAACACTGCAATGTCATCCAGGTAGGCGGCACTGAAATCCTCCAGCCCAGCCAACACCTGGTTGACCAACCTCTGAAAGGTGGCAGGGGCATTCTTCATCCCAAAGGGCATCACCCGGAATTGGTAGTGCCCATCTGGTGTGGAGAATGCTGACCTCTCTTTGGCCCCATCAGTTAAGGCGATCTGCCAGTATCCAGACGTTAGATCAAACGTGCTGAGGTACCGGGCAGCCCCTAACCGATCAATGAGCTCATCAGCTCTGGGGATGGGGTGCGCGTCAGTCCTGGTGACTGAATTGAGTCCTCGGTAGTCCACACAGAACCGGAGTTCGGGTGTGGCACCAGGCGCGGCAGCCTTTGGGACCAAGACCACTGGGCTGGCCCAAGGGCTGTTAGAGGACTCAATCACCCCTAAGGCAAACATCTTGGAGACCTCCTCCTTGATGCAAGCTCTCACCCTGTCAGTCACTCTGTAAGTTTTGTGCTTCACAGGAGGACTGTCCCCAGTGTCCACATCATGGATGCACCATTCAGTGATACTGGGAGCCAGGGAGAACAGATCAGAAAACTGCCCCAACAGTTGGCGACAGTCATTCTGCTGCTCCGGGGTCAGGGTGGGAGAGAGGTTCACACCATCCACTGACCCATCTTGCTCTTTTGCATACAGGAGGTCAGGAAGAGGTTCAGTCTCCTCTTCCATCCCAGCATCTGTTGCTAAGAGCATGCCCACTTCAGACCTCTCAAAGTGGGGCTTCAGGCGGTTCACATGCAGGACCCGCAAGGGGTTCCTGGGAGACTGCAAGTCCACCAAGTAGGTGACTTCACTCTTGCGCTCCACCACCTCAAATGGTCCGGTCCACTTATCCTGGAGCGCACAGGGCTCCACTGGGGCCATGACCCACACCTTTTGTCCAGGCTGAAACTCGATCAGAGTGGCATTCTGATCATGCCAACGTTTCATCTCTTCCTGGCTGGCTTCCAGATTCGCCTCAGCGAGTTGTCTGAAACGCCGAGTCTGGTTTCTGAAGGCCAGCATGTAACTAAATACATCCTGGGGAGTTTTCCTGGGAGCTTCCTCCCAGCCTTCCTTGACCAGACTCAGAGGTCCTCTTACAGGATGGCCGTACAGCAGTTCAAAGGGACTGAACCCTAAGGACTTCTGGGGCACCTCTCTGTAAGCAAAGAGCAGGCATGGCAAGAGGACGTCCCACTTACGCCTCATGGGTTCTTCCAGACCCATAATCATGCCTTTAAGGGTCCGGTTGAATCTCTCAACCAGCCCATTACCTTGGGGGTGGTAAGGAGTGGTGAACTTATAGGTTACACCACACTCCTGCCACAGGGACTTCATATACTTGGAAATGAAGTTAGTACCACGGTCAGACACCACCTCCTTGGGGAACCCCACACGGGAGAAAATCCCCATCAGTGCACGTCCCACCACGGGGGCCGTCACTGTCCGAAGAGGGATGGCTTCCGGGTACCGGGTGGCATGGTCCACCAAGACCAGGATGAACCTGTTGCCCATGGCTGTCTTGGGATCCAGAGGCCCCACAATGTCAATACCCACCCTCTCAAAGGGGGTGCTGACAACAGGGAAAGGTTGGAGAGGAGCCTTGTGCTTCCTCCCACTCTTACCACTTGCCTGGCAAGTCTGACAGGTCCTGCAATGAGTATCTGAACTCTTGCGCATTTGGGGCCAATGAAAGTGGGTGACAAGCCTTTGAAAGGTCTTGTCTTGCCCCAAATGTCCTGCTAAAGGCACATCATGAGCCAGACCCAGTAGGAAGGCTCTGAAGCGCTGGGGTACCACCAGCACACGGGCTGACCCAGGCTCAGCAACCTTAGGCTCACTATACAGGAGACCATTCTCCCAGTAGATCCAGTGTGATCCAGACTGATCACCTGCTGCCTGGCTTACAGCCTGTTGCCGCAAGCCCTCAAGAGAAGGGCACTTCTTCTGCTCCTCGCAGAATTCTTCCCTGGAGGGGCCTCCCTCCTGCTGCCAATGGGTCAGCTCAGGCAGGTCCCCCAGTTCAGCCACTTGTTCCCCTGTAGGTTCCAGGGCATCCCCCTCAAGGTCTGCCTCCTCCTGGACCGTGGGAACTTCGGGGGCCGGTTTCCCGCGCCCCCTGCCTCCTCTCTTTAAGGCAGGCACCTGGGCCCTTCTTCCAGGCTCCAGGTCCTCTTGAATACCCTTACCGGCTGCCATTGACCGAGTGGTCACACACGCCCACTCTGGCAGACCCAACATCTCCAAATGAGACCTCCGCTCCACCTTCGCCCAAGGGGAGCTCTCCAAATCATTGCCTAGCAGACAGTCAACAGGCATGGCTGGCCTCACAGCTACTTGAAGGATACCTGAGACCCCCCCCACTCAAAGGGAACCTGGGCCACCTTGCAGTGGCTCTCTGAGTTGTCAGCGGCAACTACAGGGTAGAATACATTGGGGACCACCTGCTCCTCAGACACCAGCCGACAACTGACAGCTGTCACACTGGCCCCGGTGTCTCTCAGAGCCTCCACCCTATGGCCATTGATGGTCACCCACTGCCTGTATTTCTTAGTGTTATCAGGCAGCTGGGTCCTAGGGACCATCTCACTGTCTCCTAAAGAGACCAGGGACATCTCTGCGGGACCCCACCCACCTTGGGCACCCAACTCCTCCCCCAGGGCTACACTAGCCATCTGCCGGGGTGGTGCACCAGTGGGTGCAGTGGTCACAGTATTGGGACACTTGGGACTTCCTACAAAGTGACCCACCTGACCACAACTAAAACATGCTTTGGGCCCCTTCTGAACAGACTTATCTGTTGGGACCCATGGTCTTTTCTCAGTGGGAGGCTGGGAACCCTTACCTTGGTTCCCTTGGGGTTTACTTTGGGGCCCTTTTGGAACTCCTTCTGTTTACCCTTGTCCCCCCCACTCTTCTGCTGGGGACCCTGCCCACCTTTGGCGGAGTCTCCCACAAGACCCTTGTGGACCCGGGTACTGACCTAGCGGTCCGCCTCCTCAGCAAGCTTCCTAGGATTAGTCAGCTTACTGTCAACTAGGTGCTGGCGTAGCTCTGGAAAACAACTACTGGACAAGTGCTCCCATGCGATTAAATCATAGAACTCCTGTAAGTCATTTACTTTGCTACCCTTCACCCATCCATCCAATGCTCTGCAAAAATAAGACACATACTCCACCCAGGTACTAGACTCCAGCTTTTTGCAGTTCCTAAACTTCTGCCTATAAAGCTCTGGAGTTAACCCATACCTTGACACTAAAGCTTCCTTCAGGTGGGCATAGGACATCTGATCCACTGTGGGCAAGGCTAGCAAGGTTTCCCTTCCCTCACCTGCAAAGCGGCCCCACAACCCCGCTCCCCAATCCTTCTCAGGGACCCGGTGTGATGTCATGGCGATCTCATATGCTTTAAACCATTGCCCAATGTCCTCCCCCTTCATGAAATCCTTAATAACCTCCTTGGGGATGTACACTCTACTTTCTACAGGCACTGGAGGTGTGCTGCCACCAGAGGGAGTGATTTCTAGGCTTCTAGCCTTTAGCTCTAGCTCCCTCACCACTCTCTCATGCTCTAAAAGCATCTTCTTTTCTTCCATAGCCAACCTCTTACTTTCTAACTCCAATTTCTTATGCTCAAGGCTATCATGGCTTCCCTGTTTCAGTTTGGCCATCTCCATTTCATGCATCCTGCTTTTGTCCCTGTCCTCCAGCTCCTCTGGAGACAGGCCCTTTGAGAAACACTGCTGCCCTCCCTGGAAGGCGCTCTCCTCCCAGTTAAGCCCAATGGCCCCTCAAGCTGCCCATCTAAATTCTCTGCCTCCTCCACAGGCTCCTCGGACTGCCCACTGGCATTCCGTGCTTCCAACCAGGCTCTCAGTGCCTTGTGAAACTCCTCCTTCCTGGTGAGGCCTCTCATAGAGATTTTAAACTTTTTGCAAACAGCTTTGAGTTCTGGCACAGTGTAGGTATCAACCCTATCTTCTTCAAATTCAATATCTGCAGGTGCAATGGATCCTTTTTTGCTCATGGTGAAAATTGGCAGTTCTCAACAAAAATAAAGGTTCCAAGGGAAAAAAAGTCCTATCAAAAGGTATGTGGTCGCGTATTGGTCTGCACTCACTAGTAGTGTACACCAATCACTGTATATGAATCACAAATGCAAGTCCAAATCCTCACCGCTGACCACCAATGTTAGAACTGGGGGTCTCTAGTTGGCAATGGTTTGCACCTTTGTCCAAATAGGGACCCTTGCTTCTAGTCAGGATAAGGGGAAACACTCCTAAAATAACCCCTGCTCACCCCCTGGTAGCTTGGCACGAGCAGACAGGCTTATCTCAGAGGCAGTGTGTAAAGCATTTGTGAACACATACAGTAATACAGTGAAAACACTACAGATGGACACCACACAGGTTGTTTATGTAAAAATAAGTAATCTTTATATAGACTTATCACAAGACCCAATAGCAAAAATCCACAATACTGTACTCAAAAATAGACTTAAAATGATAGAGACAGTTCACGTTATCTTCAAAAATAGGATAGTCAATCAAATAAAGCTTGTAGCAACAAATAACTCCACTTGGAGTTATCACGACGTCGTGACCGGTGGAAATCCCAAAGTACGGCGCCGACCGCGAGGTGCGCGGCGTCGGGCCTGGAGTCGAGCAGACCCACAAAGAACAGTACCTGGAATTCGATGAAAACAAAGACGGTGCACGGCGTCGGGGAGGTGATGCTTCGTTGGCGCCGGCGGCGTCGGTTCCTTACGACCCCAGGGGAGGTGATGTCTCGGTTCCTTACTGCAGCGCAGGGGAGGTGAGGCGTCGGTTCCTTACTGTGTCGGGGAGGTGACGTCACGGATGGCGGCGAGGCGTCGGTTCCTTACGATGGTGCGGCGTCGATGGATTCGGGGGTCACCCACGTCGAGGATCGGCTCCGCGATGATGAAGCCCTGGCGTCGGTGAAGTCGGGGCTGCGGTGCGAGTCGGGACGGTGCGTCGTGAGCGTCACGAGCGGTGTCCTCGGCTCCGGTGCAGGCAGCGGCCTCGATGACGGCTTCGGAGTCGATGTCGCACGGCGTCGGCAGGCGTCGGGCCTACGGTGCAAGTCGGGGCGGTGCGTCGTGCTCTTCACGAGCGGTGCCCACGGCTTCGGTGCAGGTTACGGCGTCGCTCGCCGGCGTCGGTGTTGCAATTTCCCTCTGTTAGCAGCTAAAACAGCAGTTCCAGATGCAGGCAAACAGAAGGGGTGAAGTCTTTGTGTCCCTGTGACTTCAGGCAGGAGGCAAGCTCAGTTCAAGCCCTTGGAGATTCCCTTCTTCAAGATGACAAAGCACAGCAAAGTCTTTTCTCCTGTCCTTGGCAGAAAGCAACCACTGCAGGCCAACCCCAATCAGCAAAACAGCACAGGGGCAGTACTCCTCCTTCAGCTTCTCCGGTTCTTCTCCTTGGCAACAGGTTTCTTGATTTCCCAGAAGTGATCTAATTTCCTAGGGGTCTGGGTCCCCTTTTTATACACAGTTTTCCTTTGTTCTCTGAAGGCAGAGAGGCCTCTGCCTAGTCCAAAACCAGTTCTGGTCAGTCCTGGAGCACTTTGTTTTTCTGACTCCTTCTTTCCTTTGTGAGTGAGGGGCAGAGCCATCAGACGCCCGGCAGGAGGTGGAGCCAGCATTGTGGAAGGCAGGCACAGCCCTATTCAGACCCAGGTGCAACTCCTCCCTCCACTCTGGATGCAGACCTTCCTATTCAGCCCTGTGCTGACTCACCCTGTCTCCTGTAGCCACCCCCAGCCCCTGTCACTCAATCTCCAGACAAGGAATACACAACCTAGCAGAGGCAGGCTTGAAGTTTAGGCAAGAAAATACCCACTTTCTAAAAGTGGTATTTTCAAACACAGAATGTTAAAACCAACTTCACTAAAAGATGTATTTTATCATTCTGAGTTCAGGCATACTAAATTCGTTTTTCTACCATGTTCCCTGGGTCAGTTCTGACTATAAAGTGTAATAGTCAGTCTGCCCATTCTGGCCTATGGGGAGCAGGTAGCCTTGCAATAGTGAAAACGAAAATGGCTGTAATTCACTATCAGGACATGCCACACACACCAGGGCATGTCCTACCTTATACTTACAATGCACCCTGCCCTTGGGCCTACCTTAGGGGTGTCTGATATGAAGATAAGGGAAGGTTTAGGGACTGGCAAGTGGGTGCACTGGCCAAGTCGACATGGCAGTCACAGACTGCACACAGGCTCTGCAATGGCAGGCCTGAGACATATTTTACAAGCCGCTTCTGTGGGTGGCACAACCAGTGCTGCAAGCCCACCAGCGGCATTGGATTTACAAGCCCTGGGCACACTCAGTGCACTGTACTAGGGACTGACAAGTAAACCAATCATCCAATCATGGAGTCACTAATCCATAACACAATTTACAGTAGGGAGCACTTGCACTGTGGCACTGAACAGCAGTGGCACAGTGCCCAAAAGCATCTAAAACCAGCAAAACATAAGAGGCAACAGCAAAAAAATGGAAGGGAAACCCACGCCAATGGTGCCAAGTCTAACACCCGTCCTACCAGGACACCGTGAAGAGTGCAGTCCGAGAGGAGGCATCCAAAACAGCCCGACCCGGAAACACAGCCCCAGCCACAGGAGGACCGCCAAACAACGCAGCAGCATCCTGAGCCACCGCTCCGCCCCCATCCACGAGGGAGACGAGGAGAGGAGGCATCGCCAGGAGAACTCCTTCGAGGGCACCGCCGTCGCAGAGAACCAACTCGAAGACTCCCCGGCACCGCCACAAGGAGGAACTGAAGGTAAGTCTCACTAGGGAGACAGAAAAAAAACAGGTGGAGGTGGGGGCGGGCAGAGTTTTTATGCTGGGGGTGGGTCTGGGTGGGAGGCGGGGCCTCATTTGTATTGAAGGAAGGCGAGGGAGGGACGGGAGGTAACGAGTAAAAGTGCTTTTTTATCACACCTGAAAAAGAAAGATACCAGGCTCTATATTATGAATAGGGTGCGCTAAATTGCACCTACATGCGATTTTTGGTGTTTAACACACCAAAACCTGCATGATACAGAAAATACCTTATGTTTTTTCCCTGCTAAACTTCTGCAGATTTGACCTGCTAAAATGTAACGAAGGTTATGTTATTTAACACATCCAGTAATTGATGGATGCATGAAATACCTTCAAACTCATAATTACGACCTGTGCGTAAACAAGGGTTGACGCACCAGTTGGAATACACCGGGCAACTTATAATCAGGCCCTAGATGTGTGTGTGGTTTATCAACTAATGATCATTGCTGATCATCCTGTTCAAACCCCCTAAATGTTTTACATTTTGAGTTTAACCAGGTTGCCAAGGCTACAGGAGACACCTCAGCAGTATTGATTTAAAGCTTACCTAAATAGTTTATTTCATGCGACCAAGCTTGTGAAGATAATGGCTCCGGTTGATTCAATTTTAAGGATCTTCTTTCCTAATATAATGAGGGCCTCCTCCTTTGACCTTTAAAGTACTGTAAAGGCATATAAATAGCTTATCCGGATTACTGTCGCGAGATGCAAATTAAATGTTTGTGTGTGTATACTTGATGTGAATCTACTATCTAAGGGGATTTAGTGAAGTTATTGTAAGGTGTACTATTGCATGCTGACAAGATGCCGGTTATGTAGGTCTCAGCGACACAGTGTGCATCACCCAGGGCTTATTTTTAATTTCGAAGACCATCAATTGAGTACCCTTGAGTTGGGTAATAATAACATGATATGGCATATTGAGCACTATATGAAAAGCAAATTAATGTTATTGTTGTGCTGTTGCACAAAGGAATGTGGTATTTGTTACCTGTAACTTGTTTTGCTAGGCTGTATTGCATTTTAGCACACAAGCGTAATTTTATGTTGATTCCAATTAATGGTTGCCCGTATTTCATATGATTTCTGTTTTTCCTGCACTTTCACTGATTGTGTGATTTTTTTTCCTCAACGTAGACTTGGTGATTAGACAATATCTTATTGAATTTTTGAAACTGGATATGTGTCGCGGCATCACGAACTGTGCTGGTGGTAACACTAAACACATGACATTAGAAACAGCATAGACAATATATTGAGCGATTTATCTCACCTGCCTTTTGAATGAAAGGCCTTACCTCACATGTAAAACTACCTCGCACAGTGTCATTGAGGATGAAACCTACAAGGAAAAATGAACGTATAGTTGATACCTCATATACACCACAGTCACTCCATATGGGACCAGGCCCAGCTGAATTCATGAAGAAATTGTTCCCCTTCCCTGTGGCAGACACTCCGAGCACGAATAATGCTACTCTCCTAAGTGGTACAGTCCATGGCATCTTGAAATACGCAGTCATCACCCCCATTTTACAGAACATCGGACAGATCCAGAGATGCTGTCTTGATGAATCTGAGATTGAACCCCACTTGTAGGGGGAGATGGCTCAGAATGAGACATTCAATCTGGGCTACCCTCCATCTTCATCCTAAGATGTTAGAAACCTCAGGATCATTTTTGACTCAAACCTCAACTTCACCCCTCAAATCAACGCAGTAGAGATGGAGCTTGGTGACAACCATGACGGACACCCACATGTGAAGCTCTGTGCAGTCTGCACCTCCTCCTAACATTATTTCAATGTCGGTACTGACAGAGGGCAATTCTGCATCATGAATCATAGGTTTTTGCCTGGTGCACTCCTTGACAGGCTTTTAGATAATGGTGCACTCTTTCCTTATGCCTAGGCCTGCAGAACACTTACTCAGTGACTCTTGGAAACCACTCTCCACTCTCTATGCTGCCCTGGCCAAATGTGTGCTGGACCTGTCAGCTTTGAGTACTCTGCCACTGCCGGCCATCTTACTCTATATCCTTGATGACCTCCAGTGGCTGCTGTCCAAGTGGAGAGGAGAATGTCCAGATATATTTTGAAGATCTTGGTAGACTATGCTAGTCTCCATTGCAAACATTACTTGGCAAGACATGATGTTTGATCAATATAAGCTCAAAACCATACTTAATCCAACTTTCACGCAAATCTTTTCATGGTCATGGAATTTACCTGAACAAGAACTGTAATCTGGGGATTGGAACTCAACTCATTATTTGATTATTGGCAGGTCTAGAACGCCTTACCTAGCTGGTAACAGGAACAGACGAATCCTCAAAGACCCACGGCAAGATCTTCCGTGATAAAAAGCAGGTTTTTGCTATAGATCACAAATAAATATTCATTTCTTGAGTCTATGGCACTAGCACCTAAGTCAACTTTTTTTCTCACCTCCAACTCTCTCCTTGCTGATATCTTGTCCTGCAGGGTTCCGGAAAGTGGCTTCTCAGACCACTTTTTGGTCATGCTCATCCTCAGCCTAGGTCATATCTTTCTGCCTGTGGATAAACTCCTTCTGGTATAAGCTCCTTGAGGAAGAGTGTCTCAGACAATGAGGGTTTGGTCACCTCTGATTAAGTTCTTTTGGTTTCTGGTAAGTTAGCCTTATGAAATCTCTGGCTCCACATATAAGACAAACAACCTAACCCTCCTTCTGATTTATTTGGAAAAAAGGGAAATATGGCCTCAATTGCCTTTTACTCCCAAACCTGACTATGCCTTATCAAGTGGTGAGACTGTGAGCATAGGGAAAATGCAGCGCGTATGAGGGCTGCTGGCTACACAGCTGTGAAAGAGTGACATCCTTGCTATCAGAGACAAAGGGAGCATAATCCTCGTTCCTGACACATTGTGTAGATAGCACAAAATAATTTGCAGCCTTTTCAACCATATTTATAACACTAATCACTTGAATATCTCTTTAACTCAGAACAACTTTCTGATTGATTTCTTCTTACCTCGTCAGACTCTTGCAGATCATTATTCTTCCTTGGAAAGTGGTATTACTGCTGAGCAGATGTCGAAGGTAAAAAATACAATGTCAACCAGAAAGGCCTGCTGGAGAATCACTTCTTATAGGGCTTCACAAGTTGCTAGATCTAATTTGTCCTATATAAGAACGCTGGAAATCCTGGTTCTCTATACTCAGGCTTTAACAGGGTAACCATTTCTCACATCCCTAAGCTGAGGGACTACTCCCTGCTCTGCTGCAGCTGCAGCCTGATTTTCCTGTTCATTTTGGATGATAAAATATTAGGGATTGTACTTGTGAACAGGTTACATTGTGTGAACTTATTTCTCGTTCTTACCTCTTAGCATGGCGTTGTCCCATGACACTCGTCTAAGAACAACATGCACATCTTCCTTCACCTTCACAGGCAAGTTGCACAAACCTGGGTGCTTAAATGATCTGGAGTGGTTTTCTCTCAGAATCCTTTCAGGTCAAGATGGACTTGATTAGGGCTTCCTACTGTCATGCCTTCTCTTGATATGAAGGGCCTCATTTACAAGCCCCTGTGCGCTGCTGGAACATCACTTTTATTGATGTTCTGGCGGTGTACACTGCAGTGCCATATCTGCAAGGCCATGTAAAGTCACCCTGCATGGCTTTTCATGGCCTCGTAGATATGGTGTGAGGCAATGCAGCGCACGTCGCTGCTTTGCCTCACACTGCAATGGGGAGGCTGCCGTAGGCGTTACGGTGGGTGTTTCCATGTACCAGTCATGGCATTTGACATATTTCCAGATTTACAATGTTCTGTAAACCTGGTATTGTGTCAAAATCCTATGCCTCCCCTGGGAAGGTGTAGAGGAGGTTCAACGAGGATAAATAATTTTATTTCTCCTCTTTTTTCCCTCTTTCTATGTGTGCTGCATTCAGCAGCACACATAGAAGGAGGAAATCGCCTTCATTGATTGTTTTTGTGCAGGAAAGTGTCCCTTCCTGCATTAAAACAATCATTCCCACAATGTAGATACCATTGCACCATGGTGCAAGGGTGCCTGAGTAGGCGCAAGGCAGCCAATTGTGCACCAGTGCTGGGAAGAGGACAGGAATGCGCTGTATCTCATACATACGGCGCATTCCTGCCCTTTTCTTTTGACATACGGCAGTGCAGCAAGAAGGCTTACGGCGCTGCCCTACTCCAAAAGCTTGAAAATGAGGCCCTCCATCTGTAGGGTTCCCGGGCCACAGGGGTCTGATTTCTAACCCTCTGATGCAAGAACTAAGGTCAATGCACCAACATTGATATCGAAATCTGGTTTCACTGCAGCCCTGGCATGAGCACACTGTGCAATCTTGTCCAGACCGTGTTTTGAAGTTAGTATCAGTCCCTCTACATGAGCTCAGGGATACAGGAGCAGAAATAGGGACATGAAGTTTAAAATGTTTATCTTAAAATCCTCAATCTAGTGCATTAAATATGAAAGGTAAACACACAGAATGCAAAAATAAAAGCAGTGAAGCATGTAACAGTCTGTGAAAACAAGACAAACATTTCTAACACCATAAAGCTATTTTAAGTGCTATGCTGAACCTAGCATTAAATAGCAAACCTGTCTTTTTGAATTTTAGAGGTTTTTTTAGGATGGATTTCACTGCATACCTTATGAATAGCTGGCTTAAGCTACTCCTTGTCAGAGCTCTGCCAAAGAAGCAAAATATTGCTCTTTGTGAAGGACACCATCTGCACAGCTTCAGGAATCAACTCTCTGATTAAGAGTGGTCGGCTCAGCAATTTGACGTAACGTTTGGCAATAATTCCAGTGTGAAGACCACTCCTAATCAATGGTCTAATCATGATTTTATCTCATATTTACAAAAAAAACAGGTTTGGAGACAGTAAAGCTTCTCTAGGGCTAAACTAACATGTGGCAAAATATGTTGGCTCTATACACGTGTTGACATTAAGCCTCCTCCTTTGTAAACAATAAGCTTATACCATAAGGGGCCTTCTTGCAATGGCTGCCCACATTAATATAACGAAAAAAATGTCTACAGGGTTGTCGGCCATGATGACATAACCTTTTTTGTGTGTGCTCTAGGAACTTCAAACTTTCCAATAGAGATGAAGGGAAGGCTAACCATAGTCAATTAATGAAAACAGACTGCTTAAATAAGAACTGTCACTATTTTATGGCACACTTTCTACTTGCACTGGAACTTTTGGCCACTGTCATTAAACGCTCATACCACATTGCCATGATCTGTACCATTTACTTAGGTTGATTTAATTGTTCCCATCATTTTTTGGCTACAAGCTCAATTTGGGAAAGGGTGTGGTCCTTCCCATGGCAATATTCACCTTTATGCACTCACTTGTGGGACACCGGTTCACCAGGGTCCCAGAAATCTTAATATGATAATATGAGAGCCATGTTCAGTGCTTGGAACAGTCTTGGGACATAATTTGGAAATCTTTGATAGAATGCAGAATGGAATATCATTTGTATTAAATACTGAGTGATCAAAAGCCATAATTAACTCGTGGGTGTGGTGTGAAATTAAGATTGTTCAGAATTTGATGCATTGAGCACGCTGGACTGTTGCTTTGGAAAGGAGTGTGCAATTTGAGGATTGCTTTTACAGTAACACATGAGGAATCATTGGCGCAGAGCACCAACATTGTGAATTGTATGCAAAGCTCCTTTAGAATGGAAAGATTAAAATTTATTTTACCATTCTGAGCTTTGAGGAATCAGGAGGATCCCAGAAACATCTTGGATGTCTGCGTATTGAATGTCTTGATAAGTATTGGTAAAATGGTGAAGGGTCTTATTTCGAGTTTGGCAGATGGGGTACTCTGTTACAAATGTGGTGGATGTCCTGTCTAAAGCACTACCAGTGCATTGTATCCTATGGCACTTGTAATACTGCAGAGGGTTATCCACTACATTTAACAGAGTATCCTATCTGCTTAACTCTAAGTAAGGCTCAAAGTTTTGTAATAAAGGAGACTGCTTAATTATAATCATTAATTTGACATTTTTCTTCAAATATCATTTGTACAAACTAGATTTGTACATACTATAATATTATTACTAGTACAATATACTATAACTGCATTTGTACAAACTATTATCAAGGTCTACACAACATGATGTAAAGCGATATCCAACCTCTGTTGGATATTGCCATAGCTAATTGCATTCACTGTGGGTTAGGATCCAAGTGGTAAAGGTGATGATTGCTTTGATATTCAATTACATTGTTGGTATGCTGCCCCTGGAGATCTGTAAACCTCCTCTACTTCAAAACAATGCATTCATTAAGCGTTTTCTGTGGATGGTTCCAAACATAGACTCATGCCTCTAAGCTACATTCTGCAAAACGTTGTGGAGGACTTTTCCTTCCTCATCATGAAATTGTAGTACAAGGTCCAATACTCTGACTACTGTCCAGACGTTTTCAAAAAGTGATAACAAACCTACTTGGCTATTACTGAAGAAGAGATTGCTGGGTGGTCATGACAACTAGGGTCTACTGTATGAGAGCAAATTGTTGCCTTTTGTGTCTGCCAATGCTACAATCCACTTCTGTTTTCCACATGGCATTCTATCCATAGGTGACTGACGGTCCGTATGCGCCTGTGTAAGAAGGCTCCTATCTGGCAGAATAATGTTATTTTTACGGCGCCTTAGGACATACAATAGCGGTCCATTTAGCCAATAGGAACCTAGAGTGTGTGTATACAAGAGACACCTGGCTTGGACCTATTCATTTATCTTGACTATTTTTAAGTAATATTAGACATTTTTACTGGGGGCTTTTCAACCACTGGGCACAATGGTTTGATATGGGCATCAAATCTATGCCAGACTTGACAGGGAAGGGTCAACTGAAATCATTCCAAGAGTTGAAGGATTCATTTTTTCTACATGACTCGCTAAGGTGGAAATACCTACCACTCTCATGCTTCTTCAAGCGTTGTTTGAGCCCCAGCACCAGGACTCAGGCATCTTCAGAGATCTGAAACTATCTGCAGAAGTGGATCAACACAGAGGAGTAGCTTCTGGACTGTACAGTTGTCTTTTGGATAATTGCTCATCAAACTGACCAAAACATGCCTGCTACAACAATGGCAGGAACATTTCATTGCTACATATTGCTAAAAAGACAAATCCAATCTGAGTCACCTGCATGACAAAGGTCTGAGAGATGCTCCCTTGAAGAACAGCTATTTCAAATCACTGGTCAATGCCGTACCTTTGTTTAGCTGATCTCAATCTTCTCTGAAGAGAGACTGATCTATAAACTGAATAACCAACTACCTGTCTCTGAACAAATCTGGGGCACGTTTTTGCAAAATGACTTGCGATCAATTATTTGTTCATTTATAGTAGATTGTATTCCCAACAGTCTGTTCTTTTTATTGTTTTTTTCTTTTTATTGTTAAACCCTACATACCCTACATATCCTGATCCTGACTCTGACTTTGCTTCTATGTGAAAAGCCTTGGTCAATTAAATTACATGTAAGTCATCTATCCCATATCCTTATCCCCTTCCAGTTGTTTTTTTACGATGCTTCCCTCACCACCCACTGCAAACTCTCCTTTCTTTAACTATGTGCACTGCCCTACCACGTGGCCATCCCTCTTTCCCCACCTACCTGCTGGTGGTTGAAATTTCCCCTCTCTTCCATGCCATTGTCTACCATCAGTGTTGACTATACAGACTTCTTGATGTTGTGTTCTCTCTTGCATCACTTTTGTAACTCTTCTCTCCTTTGTTTAACATTACTGTCCCGTCCTCCTTACTTATTCCCATGTGTTATTACAGATGTCAACAGAAATCCCTTATCTTGTAACCTTTCTGCTGATTATATGAAACTTACTGTTGTAAAGATGTGTTTCAATCAGGCCCTTAGCCTCACATTTTCCATTGAACAGAACAAAATAGCTTTGCCTAAAAAGCCAAAATTGGACAAAAGAGAACATTAGAGGTAGCACTTTTTCAATATGGACTGCATGGCAGTGGCCATAACAGACTTTACACCAGATTTTGTGGCAGACAGGTAAACGTGAACCTGGAGCTCTCACAGAGGGAGTGATGAAGTCAGCACCAGTGCAGTAAAGTAATACTAAATTACACTCTAGGGGTGGGTTTACCCTACAAGGTTTATGTGAAGTTTGTGCCACTCAAAACACACATTTCTTCAACAGTTCCCATAAACATGAGCTTTGAAATTGTCATTTTTTATAGTTTGCTCCTTAATTAGTGTGAAATCACAAAAAAGAAAGCATTAAGCAGAAGAATATATTCAAAAAGTAAAGACGCTAAATATATCCAAACAGAAAAGTCGCAGATTAAGAAATCCTAAATACTCTACTGGTAACAAGCATTTGGAAAGTCAGTAGGTCTGGCCTTGGCAAGCGTGTAATATTCATTTATTATTATTTTTTCGAACCATACATATAATGTAAAAACATTACAGAAAATATAGTAATAGAAAAAGAAAGGAGTGGTCCAGCCGCTCAGGTATACCATTCCTACCACTGAAGTGCACTCATTTTCTGATGGTGGTACACATGATCAGGAATAATACATTAACTCACAGTGCAAGACAGCCAGTGGACTGACCCATGCCTCATGCTGGATGCAGTGGTGGGCAGAAACAAAATGTAAATGAATATTGAACAGATCAATGGATAAAGATAAAGAGGACTGACCTTAAGTCCCCCTATGTGTGTTTGCATATATATGTATATATAGAACTAATCTATAGTTTGAGTAGTTTGAGCTATTTCTTTCAAAACCCAACAATCTAAATATATATATAGATATAGGCAAATTCAAAGAATGGATGCTCACAGGAGTAAACATGGAAAAGTAAAGGATGTTGGAGTAAAGCTTTTCCACATCTACTGGAGTGAGCATCTATTCTTTGCATTTTCATTTGATATTTACTCCGGGTGGCTCGACCAGCTTCTGCATTCCACCCCCACGGGAGGGCTTCCGGCCTCCAACGGTAGTGTACCCATAAAGGAACTGGATGCTATCAATCCAGTCTAAGATGACAATCATTTTTCAGTTCTTAGAAAATGCCATTATCAGTGATATATGTGTGTGTATATATCTGTGTGTATATATATATATGTGTGTGTATATATATATATATAATATATATATATTGAATAGAACACAGTTCAATAAGACGATCACTCAGGGGGTAAATCCAATGGTAGTTGTATTGTATAGCACCCAGGGGGAAACAGCCACTACAACGCAGCTGTTTCCACGCATACACTTAACCACGCATGCTTTACAATGGATGCGTGGTTACCACGAATAGCCTTTACCACGCATTCCTTTACTACGAGATACGTAGTAAAGGCATGTGTGTTAAAGGTAAAATTAAAAAAGGGGACTTGGGGGGGTCTCCCCCCCCCAAAAAAGCGTGAGTTAAAAAAAGGGGGGTTGGGGGGTCTCCCCCCCCCAAAAAACGCACCTGTTTCCATCGTTTTCGGATTATGAAGAAAAAAGATGTGGAGGCAACCGGCGTCGTTAGAGGAAACGGAAAGACACTTCCACTTCCTCTTTACGACGTGCAACGCAAATCGGAAGTGCTTGGAGTGGAGAGGGCGTGTAGAGGTAAGGAGGATCTTAGTTAAAAAAAAATTTTTTTAAAAATAAAGGAATGAGGGGGTGGTGTCGCGCAGGGGTAAATATTTAGGGTTCAGGGAAGGGGTATTTGATAGAAGGGTTTGTGGGTGGGGGAATCGCGCGGGGCAAGATTTTAAGTGTTACTGGCAGGGGTAATTCATAGAAGGAATGAGGGCGGAGGGTCGCACAGGGGTACAGGGAAGGGGTATTATAAAAAAGGAGGGCGCAAGGGAACATGTAAGGAATTGGGGCAGGGATTGGAGAAAACCTTTACCATGAAAATGCCATTATCATGCATAGTTTTATAACGAAAAACGTTGTACAGGTATGCGTGGTAAAGGCAATTTCGTGGTAAAGGATATGCGTGGTAATGGCATTCGCGTTGTAACGCATGCGTGGAAATGGCATGCGTTGCAATGGAATGCGTTGTAATGTCATACAACCCACCCAGGAAGACTATCTTAAAGAACAAAACAATTTGATAAAAAGATTCCAGGAACGAGGCTACTCAATGTGGGTTCTAAATAGAGCAAGAGATAAGGCCAACAGAATTGCCCGGGAAGAAACACTACTTGAAAAACAGGATAACACTGAGGCAGAGGTAGCGCCCAGGGTCATTCTGACTTACAACTCAGAATCCAAGAAGATTGCTAAAATAGTAACACAAAACTGGAATATCCTTACAAGTGACCCAGGGCTGGGGCAAGATTTACCGAAATTACCCATGATTACATACTGCAAAGGGAGAAACCTTGGAGACATATTGGTCAAGGGGGACATCACCAGAAAACAACATACCAAACAACACGGACTCCAAGGATTTTTCCCATGTGGCCATTGCAAGGCTTGCCATGCAAGCTACATGAAAAAAACATATGAGACACCTACAGGGTCCAAAAGCATTAGCCAATTTCTGACGTGTAGCTCCTCCCACATTGTCTATGTACTTGAATGCCCGTGCAAATTACAGTATGTGAGCAGTACTACTTTTCCTGCTAAAAAGAGAGTACTTGAACACATGAGGGCCATAAACAAAAAAGATCCACACCACCCGATGGCTAGACACTTTGCTGAGTATCATTTGTCCAACAGCTCTCTCCTCCAATACTTTATGATAGAGCAGGTACATCAGAACTACAGGGGGGCAACAGAACCGTTTTACTAAGGAAAAGAGAATCATGGCACATTCTAGACTTACAGTGCAGATTCCCAAGGGGGCATAACGTGGATGAAGAGCTGGGAATCCACCTGCATGAGAACTAATGGTTCACATTAGCACATGTCCCGTATTTTAGCTTTTAGGTTCTAGTAGTTCCTCTGCCCCCCTTTTTGAGTTCTTAATTGGCAGTCTTATGTATATTGTATGTTCTCTACCATGGTTTGATATGTTCTTGATTTTATTGAATGCATACTAAATGATTTGCATATTTTCTTTTATGTCACAGGGGACAAGGAAGGGACCAATTCCTGGAGGGTGTGCTCGTCAGAGGTCCCTACCCTTTTCTTCAAACATCACGTCGCAGTGGTGGCGGGCACGTCACAGATAAGATCATTTTGATTTTTTCTGGTTTGGTTAATTGAATTTCACAGTGTGTCAATTTTCACTTTTATATCACATGATCTACTATGTAGCAGGTTTAGTTTTGTTCGCATATCATCACAGACACTTTCTGAAGTGCGGAATAAAAGGGGATTTGTCTTTGAAGCTCTCTTATGTAGTATCCATCGAAACAACATGATCCTGATATACCTGCCACTATGGCCCAGATTTTTGAAGAAAATGACATTTGGGCACTATGCCTCAATAGCCTGCCCTGTAAAAATGGGCACTGCTATATTTACTGACGTTTTGCTAATTAGGGACTCTCCCCTTCTAGTTAGGAATAGTCTGAGTCTACCGCTTAGTGAAGTGCGGATGTAGACACAGCAGAATTTTCTGCCTAACAGCCCATTTTACATTGTATAGATACTTTCGCTAGCACCCTTAGCTTGATAATTTCATATGAGGGCTAACAATGTATTAGACTATGTGAGCTTGTCACATTCTTTACTGTAAATAATATTATCAGTTGTGAATAATCTTGAAATGATACACACATGAATTGTGAAGCAATTTGCATACAGATTTGATGTATCTGCACATTCCAATATGGATGCCATGTTTACATGTGACTTGCAGCCTCTTTTTGTCCGCCTTCTATTTCGAAGGTTCTGTATGTATTCTGCGAGGAAACTCACATCCAGTGTGTGAGCAAGACTGTAAGACAGTCAAAACGCGTTACTGGATTATAATACAACTACCATTGGATTTAAAAAACTGGATTATAATACAACTACCATTGGATTTACCCCCTGAGTGATCGTCTTATTGAACTGTGTTCTATTCACTTTCAAGGTCCGGCGCGCTCCGTCGGCATGGACGATCCAACTACCTAGGGCAGGGAGAGCGGAAGGAGCAAACTTGGATTTTGAGATATATATATATATCCACATTTAGATTGTTGGGTTTTCATAGCTCAAACTACTCATAATAAAGATAATTTGACTGATAATGGCATTTTCTAAGAACCGAAAAATGATTGTCATCTTAGAATGGTTTGATAGCGTCCAGTTCCTTTATGGGTATTCAAAATAATATTGAGATAGTTGTCGTATTTTTTAGGAAATGCACACCAAAACTTAAACGTAAGACTGAGACAGTATCACACCATTATTCTAGTGGATTTTGGTGTTGATGTCTCTACCCCTGATATGTGAGATTCTACCATCCCTGAAGGCTTACAACAGTTTTGCCCCAGTCAAGTGAAAGGAAGTAAAATAAAAACTTTGTAGTGAGATCAATAGGTATCACCCTGTGATCACTCTTGTAAAGATGATAGGCTAAAAGTTCAAAGCTTTTATTCTTATGCATGATTAATTAAAATCATTGAAAACCGTACATTCATTAGATATTGTAAGGAAAAAAAGAATAAAAAACGGACTGGAAGAAAACTGCAATTAAGTTAAAATATATCATAACGACTATAATAATTAAGAAAAGTGTCATGGAAATCTCGGCTAAAGGTAATTAATATGATTAAAATACAAGTGTTCAATTAACAACAAATGCAGCTTATATAAGCAGATATGATAAACCCAATGACAAATCACGTATCACAGTACCCGAAACTCTGCAGTAAGTTCCTTGCCATTTCAAGATTCAATAAAAAAATACATTAAAGTTAAAAGCCAGCAGCTCCCATCTCAAGCAGTTAAAGGGCCAGTGCTTGCCAATGTACACTCTGCACCCCCAAAAGATGATAGGCATTTCATGTACGCAAATTATGGTCTCCATTGACCGCAGAGATAAGTGGCCAGCTGAGAGTAATTTACTTTCAAGGAAGCTCTGTCAAAGTATTTTCAAGTTTGATTCTGACACTTCTATCTCAAACTCTACCTTCTACAAAGAAAATCTTTAAATTCCCCTTTGGTTTTAACTCCCCTGAAGCACATAAAGATTCATTTAAATGAATGATGCAGAAGAATTCAGGAAAAGCAAGATGATGTCTTCTTAACCCCTTCCGTGCTCATGACGAGCTCAGCTCGTCATGCTGCGCGGTTGCGCTGTGCGCATGACGAGCTGAGCTCGTCACGACTCCACCCGCGATCGGAATGTCCCGCATACGAGCGGAATTCCGATCGCGGTCAAGGGGTTAAGTAAATACCTGCAGAATATCACCTGAAAGTCCAAGCTTTGTTTACTTGCTACATCATTGTTAGACCGGGAATTCTTGGCGTGGTTTTCCCCCTAACGTTTTGCTTTCAAACCTCCTGTTTTGCTGTCTTTGTTTTTGCTGGTCTTAGGACTCTGCACACTTTACCACTTCTAACCAGTGCTAAAGTGCTTGTGCTCTCTCCTTAAAGCATGTTAGATTGGCTTGTACCCAACTGTCATATTTAATGTAGTTGTAACACCCTAATAAAGTGGCCCTACCTGAGCCCAGGGCCTATAAATTAAATGCTACTAGTGGGCCTGAAGCACTGATTGTGCCACCCACTTAAGTGGCACTTTCAACATGTCTCAGGCCTGCCACTACAGCCTGTTTGGGCCAGTTTGAAAATAAACCTTTTTCCAGGACAAAGCCTTCCTTTTTAATACATATAGTCACCTCTAGGTTAGGCCCTGGACATCCCAGAGGGCAGTGTGCAATGTATTTAAAAAGCAGGACATGTACTTTTAAGTTTTACATGTCCTCGTAGTGAAAAACTCTTACATTTGTTTTTCACTACTGCAAGGCCTACCTTTCCCATAGGATAACATTGAAGTTACCTTATTACATTGTATAAGTGTAATTTCCACATGGAAAGAGATAACAGTGTAGGAAAGTTCCCTTTTTGTATGGTCATCCCCCCCCTTTTGTTCCAATACTGATGGTTTTGAATCTGAAAGTGCACTGGAGCCTGCTGGCCAGGCCCCAGTGCCAGTGCTCTCTCCCTAAAACTGTTATGTGTAAATTGGCATCCCCAATTGACAAGGACTTTACCCCCCTTGTTGATAATGTGGTTTCTGATTGGCAGAGTATGCACCCTGTCCAAGCAGGAACCACAACCCTAGTCAGGGTAAATCACTACACAACCTAAATTATCCTGTGTTCACCCTCTGGTAGCTTGGCACAGAGCTCTCAGGCTTAACTAAAGAGGCAGTGTGTAAAGTATTTGTGCAACACTTAAACAGTAAAAGAGTGAAAACACCACAAAAGACTCCATAACAGTCTAACAAAATAAAGTATGACTTTATAAATAAAACCAAAACAACAAAAATCCAATATGTAGAAGTTGAGATATGAATTTTTCAAGAATGAAAAGAGTTCCAGCGCTTATAAGCAAATAGCACTTTAAGGGTTACTTGAGGTCACGCTGGAACAGGGCAAAGTCAAAAGTTCTGGCCATCCGCGATGGGGCGCAGGCCCGCTACAGGACCTACGCAGGCCCCGGTGAACAAAGTACCTTATCCTGGTCGCAACAGTGAGATACGGGGCACAGTCGAGTGATGCACTGATGCCGATCCTGTACTGATGATGATGCATCGGTTCAGCATAAAAGATGCTGAGCAGCGATACGTTGGTTCCGAAGAGCAATACACCAAGTTTCTCCGTGCAGTGGAGGGGATGCATCGATCTCTTTCAGCTGCAGCGGTGGCAATGTGGAGTTTCGATGTGTCAGGGTTCTCAAGGCAAGGCATTGGTTCTGAGAACGATGCACCGATTCTACTCCCAAAAATGGGTCAATGCCTTGGTTAATCTACATGCAGACCGGAGATGCATTGATTTCTGTGATGCAAGTGTCTGGGTCCACTTCCAGTGAACCAGGCACAGGAGCAGGGGTAGAGACTTTTATATCCCTTAGTCTCAAGCAGCAGGAGGCAAGCCAACAAGCCCTTGGAGCACACTTGGATGGAAAAGCAGAGTCCAGCTTTCCTTCAGCAGAGTAAGAGAGCACCAGGGAATCACAAGAGAAGAGTAGGCCTTCCATGTCAGTGGTCCAGCAAGGAGTCCTTTAAGCAGTACAGAAGTTCTTCTGACAGAGTTCCAGTTGTAGATCCAGAAGTGTCTGATTTGAGGGGGTCAGAAACCCAGTTCTTATAGCCAAATGTGCCTTTGAAGTAGGGGTGACTTCAAAGAGTGGTCTTTGAAATGCACAAGTCTCCTTTCAACCCAGCGCTGTCTCCAGACTAGCTACGGGGGTAAATTAGTGGTTTGTGAGGGAACAGGACACTACCTATTGAAGTGTAAGGGGGAGATTTACAAATAAGTCGTGCAGCTCCCTGCGAGGCTGCGCTGCATTGCGCGACAGGGAGGGAGCAGGAGAGCGCCATATCTTCAAAGATATGGCTATCTCCTCCCCTTTCCCTTGCGCCGGCGCTGATTACAGCTGCCGTGCGCCATGCACACACCTTAGCGCCGCAGCGCTAGGGTGTGTGCATGAGTCCAGCATAGGTTTTGTACAGGCAGGTCACCCTTCCTGTACAAAATACTATGCTCGACACAAGGGAAAGCTTTTCCCACTTTGTATGCGTGCTGCACAGTGCAGCACGCATGCAAAGTCAGAAAAGGAAGGAGAAATTAAAGCATTTCTCCTTCCTTGCGCCTAGTTGAAAAGGGCACAGTTTTCGCACGCTAAACCCAATCTACTGTTTTTAGTAAATTGGGTTTAGCGTGAGAAACCTTGGGTGGTTGCATGGGAACGCCCACGCACCACCCTTGGTACGCCCCCATGGTGCAAAGTAACACGAAGCAGCGCAATGCGCTGCTTCGCATTACTTTTACGCTATTTCCAGCACTAAACAAGTTTAGCGCTGGAAAGTAAATTACAAAAAAAAGATTTTGCGTGTTTTGCATCACTTTTGTGACGCAAACACGGTGCAAAAGCTTAGTAAATCTCCCCCTAAGTGTCAGTGTTGGACTTGGCCATTTTTGCAGGGTCATCCCAGAACTTTTTGCCTTCCTCCTGTATTTTTTCTGACCTGATTTTGTTGGTATTTTGACTTTTGGGCACTTTACCACTGCTGATCAGTGCTAAAGTGCATGTGCTCTCTCTTGTAAACTTGGTAAGATTGGTCTACACCTGTTTGGCACATGTCATTTATCAGTAAGTCCCTTGTACAGTGGTATCCCATTATACCCAGGGCCTGTAAATTAAATGCTACTAGTGGGCTTGCAGCGCTGCTTGCACCACCCACTGAAGTAGCCTTTCAAACCCGTCTCAGGCCTCTGCCGCTGCAGGGCCTGCACGCGCAGTTCACTGCCGCAGTGATGTGGCATGTAAAGTGATTGCCACATCTCAATCTCACGTTTTACTACATATAAGTCACCCCTAAGGTAGGACCCAGCTAGCCCTATGGGCAGGGTGCTGTGTAGGTAAAAGGTAGGACATGTGCCTTAACTGTGTGGCATGTCCTGGTAGTGACAAACAGCCTTTTTGGTTTCTCACTGCTGTGAGGCTGCCCTCTCATAGGTTTGCATTGGGGATTCCCTGAGATGTGCTTCAGTGGACATTTCTGATGTGAGAGGGGTAGCGTGGCCATATTTGGTATATTTGGAATAGTAGTGATAAATCCTGGTTATTGGTGAATGCCGATTTGTCATTAAAAGTTTAGAAATGGCACTTTTAGAAGTGGGCATTTCTGTATGCTTTAGAGTCTTTGTGCCCTGCCTGGATGTGTATTCACCATCTGGCTTAGACTGACAGGAGATAGGAGATGTGCATTCACTCTAGATATTCACAAGGGAGGTTGAGGTGCGTCCTGCCTTTCCTGGGTGACTCAGCACTAGGCTGAATAGACCTTGGCTGCATTTAGAGTGATGGGAGGAGTTTCCCTTGCACCTGAATAGGCCTGGTCTGCATTTAGAGTGGTGGGAGGAGTTGCACCTGCACATGAATAGGGCTGTGGCTGTCTTCTACAATGCTGTCTCTGCCCCCCTGTAGTGTGTCTGGGGCCTGAGCTTGGGATGTGAATGGGGGTGTTGTACACTTCTAAACAGTGTTTGAAGTGCCACCCAGAACAAATACTTTTTGACTATAAGTACAGGGGCTGTGACCCCATGAAAGTAGACACTGCGTGGACGGCACATTGCCAGGAGGAACTGCTGTACTGCCAGGAGAAACCGCCATCTGAACTTGCTTGCTTTGCTGTGCTCACCTGTGGCCTGCTATGTCACAAGAAGGACTGCCACTTTGATTTAAGAAAGGGCCCTGATGAGCTGGCCTGCTAGTTGTTGCCTGCTCGAGTGCCCCCCCCCAGTTGTCCTCCAGGGACTGGGTAGGGCTGTTTGCTAATAGCACGTGGTGAGTTCTTTGGAATTTGTGTTGCTCGAGTCTGAGAAGTGGGCTCACTCTGTCCTGAAACGAGAAAAAAGCGCTTCTTGTTGCCGTGCAGCGTGTGTAGTTCTGCACTTCCCCTGCGGTGGTTGAGCAACGGGAGGGGTGAGCTACAGCAGAAGAAGAGCTCTCCCTGTCGTGTTCCCCATATTGTTTTCTGGGTTATCGGCAGCCGGGGCTCTGCTTCGTGGCCCAGGCTGCCAACCAGCCCACAAGCAGCGAGGAAACCTGGCCCGTCAGTACCTCTGCATTGCTGGGGCAATGCTCACGTTCGAAGAGGAGTGGGGCCTAACCGGGAGAGGAATCCGGAGCCTTGCGGGCTCCCACCAGCCCCACCCAGAAGAAACTGGAGCCTCTCGGGCTCCCAGCCACGGCCTCCTGCCTAGAAAGTGCAAGTGGAGGGCGCCTGTCAGCAGAAGGTCTCGTCGAGGAGACCAGGGTGGGACCAAGAATGGTCCCAAGGAGACGGCTGCCAAGAGATCCCAGTGAGTGAGGGCCTACAGAGGTGGGCACGGCCGCCCCCTTTCCCCAGCAGCTCTGTCCGCAGTTGTACCAGTGTCTGCGGGCCGCGGTCCTGTTGCTGACCTTTGAGGAACATTGGTTTTGGTGCTCGGAGTGAGAGCAGCTTCCCCTCCTGGAAAAGCTGCAACGTGGCCAAAGCGGCCTTGTGGCCATTCTCTTTGTGGGGAAGATTGGGTTAGGGTTCCCCTGGAGCGAGGGTGCCCTCCCTCCTCCTTGCATACTCGTTCTTGGGGGGCGCCGGATTTCAGCATAGGAACGGGGTGAGACCTCGACGGAGCCCCCCCAATTCCCAAGTTGGGAGGAATTCCCAGAAAAGACTGCATTTCCTGGTGTAGGTGGGCAGGTGTCCCAGGAGCCTACCAGGAAGATAACTGAGTTACTGCATAACCCATAAGAAGATCGCAGGGGCCGCTCTGGGTGGGGTTTCTTGTTATGCTGGTAATTCCTGTACCTTATGCCGCACGATAATGGCCTTGTGTCCTGCCTGATGTGATAATGTTGCTTATATCTTGCATATATCTTGCAATTGTCAGGAAGTGGCACCTATGTGTTCAGTGATGGTGTTTTGGTAACGTGCACCGTGAGGATGCCTTTGTGATATGTGCAAACTCCAAGGAATTACTGGATTGCACTACTTTGTGTGTTATGACAATTGCCAGATTGGCAAAGTGATGTATGATCTGTGTGAAGTCTTGACAAGTGCCTAGTGGCACAGTGATTTATGTGATTATGGTCTAAAGTGTTAAATGTACAATACAAAAGATATTTTCATATAACCTTGTGTGGAATCTCTTTTTGTGGTGTGCCTAGTGTGTCACTAGTGTGTGTGTGTTGCACAAATGCTTTACACATTGCCTCTGGGATAAGCCTGACTGCTCTGCCAAGCTACCAAGGGGGTGAGCAGGGGTTATCTTGGGTGTGTAACTCCCTTGCCCTGACTAGAGTGGTGGGTTCTGCCTGGCTTAGGTGCATAGCCTAGCCAACCAGAAAACCCATTTCTAGCAGTCAGCTCTTCCCTTCCCTCCTGCCCAGGAAGACCCATCAAAACGCAGATGAATGTAGATGGGTACTCAGACACACCTAGCCTTCCTGTGTTTGTGCCTGTCTAGAGGGAATGCCAAAAGTGTAGCTGTCACCCACCCCAGGCGTGTATTGGAGGCACCCTGCAAGGCACACAGAGCTAAGAGCAGGATTTATCATTACCATTCCAAAGATATAAAACATGATGCAGCTAATCCTTTCTGATCAGGAATTACAACTTAAAAATATATTTAAGGAATTCCAAATGGTAACCTATAAGAGGAACAGGTCTTACAGAAAAGCTGACAGAGCTTCTTTTTTTTAAAAGAGTTTTATATAGCGCGAACTAGACCCGAAGATATTGGGTATCAGAGCGCTTTACATAGCACCAGTTTCGTTACATGAGGTCACATTCATTTTTGTTAGGCACTGGGAGATTAAGTGATTTGCCCAGAATCACAGGATGTTGAGCGTGGTTGCCGAGACTCGAACCCGATTCCCCAGCTTCGACGTCGACCGCTCTAGCCGTAAGGCTACATCCTCTCCCCAAGCTTCCTTGAAAGGCTACTTTTGTGGGTGGCACAATCAGTGCTGCAGGCCCACTAGTCGTGTGTACAAAACAATGGCAACCCTACTCACAAGGAACCAGGGCAATTAGCACATATTAAAGGTAAAGTGGTTCATGTGGACAATGTACAGGATACTTAATATTGTTGGTGCACAATGGCAGTTACCAATGGTATACAGATGTCGGAGAAGAAGACCAATCACACAGAATGCAATACACAGTGTTCAATACATAGTCATTGTTCCTAGCCTTCTACCACATTTGTGAGGGCTATCAATTGGTTTGTTTAAATAGGTGTCAACAGCGTTTCAACCCCATCTCCAGTAAGGGGTCTCATACGGACCTAACAGTGAGGGACACCTGAAAAATAGCCAAATGAAAGAGGCAGACCTCTGAGGCCCTCTCTGCAACTTGGATAGTAGATGACTCACACTACAGCAGCAAGCAGCTGACTAATTGCAGCTCTTTTCCTTTGATTCAAAAGATGACTCATTAATGTTTCCATCTGTCAGTGAGTGTTTCACTGGAACATTCATACTGGGTTGTTTTAGTAGCCTCTTGAATACACAGCCTTCTTTTCATTATATTGCAGTGACATGAAGAGGAGCCTTCATTAGTGCTTGTACAATTATCAACTTTTTGGCAGTGCACAATTGTAGAACACGCCATAGAAATTGTCAGGCTTCTCCTCACTGGAGTAAGTAGCTCATTTGGGTTAAATATTACAACTGCATAAACATTAAAGAAAGAGCCATGCTTTTACAGTCTACCCTCCTTGTTTTTCTTCCCGTACCTCTAACAGTGCCTGGCTGGGCCTCATGTGATTAATCACCTCATTTGTTTTCACTCACATGTCTGGTGTGCACAATTTTCTGACAATTTATTATCCATCTAATTTCAGGTAACATTCTATACATGCAGAACATTCCTGATTTGCTTAGCCCCACCCCTTTCATTATTTTTCAGGTGTCCCTCATTGTTAGGTCCTGATGAGACCCCTTACTGGAGGTGGGGTCGAAACGCCATCGACACCTATTTAAATGAACCAATTGATAGCCCTCACAAATGTGGTAGAAGGCTAGGAACAAATTGTCGTTTTTGTTGCTTGTGAAACCTCAATATATGTTATAAATTGTCACTCTGGTAATATAGGTTCTAGTTCACTTGGAACACCTAGCACTTTTGTTTCTACTTTACTACAATACAAATATACTATTTGCACTAACATTATTGGAATGTGTAATGCATTCTGTGTGATTGGGCTTCTTCTCCGACGTCCATATACCAATTCTGTGTGCCAACAATATTAAGTATCCTGTACATTGTCCACATGAACCGCTGTCTCTTTAATATGCATGCCCACTAGTAGCATTTAGGTTACAGGCCCTGGGTATATGATATACCAACTTACAAGGGATTTATAAGTAAACTAAATATGGCAAAGAGGTGTAAACCAATTATACCATGTTTAGGGGAGAGAGCATATGCACTTTAGCCCTGTTCAGAAGTGGCAAAGTGTGCAGAGTCTTAAGCTAGCAAAAAAGGAGGTCAGAAAAACGGAGGAAGGCAGGTAAAAGTTGGCGGAAGGCCACCCTAAGTCTGTCAAGTCTAGCACCCCTTATAAGTCCCCATTATATGGTGCCAGTGGTACCTAGGGCATGGGTGGTAATGGGGTCCTCAGGGCTAATAGCACTGTTTGTGCCACCCTGGGTGACACAGGTAAACTAATGACAGCAGGCCTGCCATTGCAGACTGCAGAAACAGTGTAAACTGCTCCATTACGACTTTGCTCTCACAATGTGTGGCAATGTTAATACACTGCTTTTAATATATGTTAGACACCCCTAAAGAAGGCCTCCTGAGCCCAGGAGGCAAGGTGTATTATAGTAAAGGTGTGGGCATGTAAGTGCAAGCTTATATGTCCCGATAGTGGTCTTTACCATTAAAGTACACTATAGGTGATAGGCGGGCCATAGGATAACATTGGCTGGCACCCAGGCAAACCCGAGGTTGGCAACTCCATTATGGTACCACCAAAATATGTTGTGTTTGGTATCAAACAATATGCCTTCTCACCCCTGACACAAATCTTGTGCAGAGGGTGATGTGACATGCACCCTGGTGGCTACCTTAAAGGTTGCCAACCTGATTGCACCAGCTCCTCTGTGCTCTGGCTGGCAGCCCACGCTTGCTGCCGCCAAGAAAGGATTCTGACCTCCTGCCAGGCAGTGGGATCACTCTCAGGAGTCAGGAACAAAGCCCTGGGCAGGAAGGAGGTCATACCTCCTCCCTCCCAGGAAGGCTAGTGAAATGGCACATCAAGCCCGGGAGCTTCAAAAGCTCCACTGCTTTTGATATGCGTCGAGGCTGACTCCCAGAGAAGGAAACAGCCATCCCCTTGCCCCAGGCACATTTGTACCAGGGCAGGTAGGAAATTAGGTATGCAGGAGTTGTACATCCCCGGAAGGCTAGCCACACCTCTAAGGTGGGCTGCCTAGTCTGTGCAGCTTAGGAAGACTTCTGCCATTTTTAAAAGTGGTAGAAATAGTGGGTTCTGAGTAGAAATGGTGACCTACATCCCTGGATGTGGTCACCTCAGGGGTGGATTAGCTGCTGGGGCAAGCAGCCCATTTGCCACTTGCACCCACACCCCTAATGCCCCTAAATCTAGGATTTAAGGGCTACCCCTGACACCAGTACCTCAGTTCTGAAAAACCTTCATCGAAAAAGACAAAGAAGAGACCCATGTCTGTGACAACAGGACTTGCACAAAGCAAAAGAGGGTTCCTCTGTCTCTGTGGCAATGCTCCTGGAACTGCCTGATCGAGACTCGTCCTAGGCTAACTCTCAGTTCCCCCAGACATGGGTACCCCTGTGAGAGCCTGAAGCATCCTCTGACTCCCCTGGACTAGTGGCACTAGTCCCCTGCAAACTGCAGGTAAAACAACGCTCCAGATCCAAAGAATCACTGGCCATCTGGCTTTCTGAGGGATCGTCCAAATCCAGATGGTCTAGAGCATTGTGGGAACTGTAGTCCTGCCTTCCACGACGTTACAGGCAGCTACAGTGTTCCCCGGGACCATCGGTACACCGAAGTACCTTTTTCCAAGGATTACTGCTGCCAAGGCTTGTCGCCAGTCCGGCAACCAAACCCTGCACTTGACATTACACCTTAGAGGGAACTCCATTTGACCTTCGACCGACATCAGCAACCACCCGGTTGTTGTGTTTTTGTATCTTGTTCCCTGCAACAACGCTTAAGCAGTAAAGCAGCTCTCCTGCGGCTCCCTTTCAGCACCAGGGACAGCCAGGACAACTCTGCACCTGAGCTACATGGGCCAGGTAAAATTGAACTGACTGTCGTGGTCTGGTCCTGGGACCCACATCACCTTTACCCTGCAAGGGTTCCATGCAACTCGACATGCAAGTGACCGATTGTCACTAGTGTTTTTTCCCATTGACCGCAATGTTAAAGTCTCACTGTATTCTTTTGCACCAATTTTATATTGGTTCTAAAATCTATAACTCCAGTTATATGTATGCTATTCCATTTGTTTTGGTGTCAAAATTAAGATATAAATACACTATATTTTTATAAATTAGTGTTGGATTTCTCTCTAGTCATGTCAATTACTTATCATTCGTGTTGGTACTCTGAAATGCTTATCACGTTCCTCTAGTAAAGCCTGACTGCTCTTTGCCACACTATCTGGAGCTAAGGATTTATTATTGTGAATCAAAGGACCCTCTTTGGGGTCTGTGAGAAAATTGCATGGTGAAGCCTAACCAGCATCACCACATAATACTCCACCTTCCTACAACCAGTTCATGTTTCGTGTCTCCGGAATTGTAATGAAATATCCTAACTCATGGTGAAGTTAGGTTTTAAATTACAATTTTGAAAATGGCACTTTTAGAAAGTTGGCATTTTCTTCCATTAGCCATTTGGTGCCTGCAGCCTGTCTCTTGGTCACATGACTGGGTGTGGGTGACATATGGGCTTTGTGTATTTCTTGTAGAAAGCCACACACATTGGGGAGCTTAGGTATGACGGTATGGGCCATCACTGGCAGGATGCAAGGGAGAAGCTGGGTCCAGCCCCACTTACACTTTAATAGGCTGTGCCCTGTCTCCACACAAAGGGTTGCATTACGGCTGTATGTAGTTAGTCTGGAGCCAGGGCCAGGAAGGCAGGGCACCTGTGCACTTCAAAGGCATGCCTCTGGAGACTTCTCCCCACTTCAAAGGCACAACTGTTTATAAATACTGGACCTCCGACACCACCACTTCAGTACACTTCTGGGCCTGTGGATACTCTGCCAGGAAGAAGGACAGCTGTGCTTCTGAAAGGACTGTCACTCTGCTGGGCTGCTGCTCTAAAGGACTGCTGCCCTGCTGTTCCTACTGTTGCCCTCTTGCCTGAGAGAGAAGGATTGGACCTGCATCTCTTGAACCCAGAACCCAGAGTGACTTCAAGGGCTGGTTGGCGGGCCTCCTGATCTGAAGCCTTAGGGACACAACAGGTTTCCAACAACCTTGCACCTGAACTCTGCCATCCGTGAGTCTACCCTGCACAGTGGTGCCACCCCAGTCCTGGACCCTTGGAAGTAGGCTTAAGATGTCCTGGCAGCCTCTTTGGATCCAGACAATTAGTCAAAAGCTAAAAGAAAACACCAACTGCAAGAGTTTCTACACTATGAAATAAAGATGGTGGCTGGGTGTGACTGGTCCCAAACCAAGGGTTTGAATCAGTGGGTGTTTTGTTGGTGAACTTTAAATTCATCATTCATAGTATATCAACAGTTTGGGGATAATTTGAAGTTAGTGGTATAAAGCTGCGAACGTTTGTCATTGGACAATAATAAATGCTGGCTAGCCCATTATGCTCCCATGAAATTAGCAGTATTTTCTGAAAGTGCTTCTGCCTGTTGGTGAAAGCACTTTAAACAAATAATCCAAGCTGTATGAACAGAAATTATTAATATGATAGATGGTTTGAAGACTTTTAACTGAGCTCCTTAAAATATGACAATTTTTAAAACAGAGATAAAATGTTTTGATGCCAGAAAAGGTCTATATTTTTGTCACTGATTGACATGGTGAAAACGCTTTTACAAAAGTCTAAAGAAAAATCACAAGATTAAACATGACAAAGCTCATTTACAAAACATTTGAAAATATTACATAAAAGGTAGTGCAGAGAACGTCAGTTTCAGACATATCTCAGTAATAAAAAAGTTACATTAAACAATTGTATAGGTCAATGAATAAATGTTGAATGAATGAATGAAAAGATTTTATAAAGCGCGCAATTACCCTAAGGTGTCTTAGCGCTAAAGGCATGACAACAGAACCAGTCAGATGCTAAAACGCAATTTACTCTGACAGCAGCTTACTCCATGGCTTCCGTAAACAGCCAAGTCTTCAGCTGCTTCCTAAAAATAAATGTTGTTTTTATAACATGCAGATAACAATCTTTATACTTAAATCCTGGATAAGTTATGCATGCATTTCAAAAAGAGATTGCCATTTCATTACTTTATTAAGTCTGTTTCGTACAGGATCGAGTCTTTGTATCCATGTGGACTCTGTAATTGATTCAGGGGGTTATTGCTCATAGCTGGCCTGATGAAGTATTCTATAATTTGCCAGTTCATCACATTTCCCAAAAGATTTTCTTGCCCAAAATGTTCAACCAAAGTGGTATTCTTTGTTTTGCAACAGATCCTGATGTGGTAGTAAATAATTCTTAGTTTTATCTTTTTCACTGCTTGCAGCTGAAGCTGAACTACTCAAGGCTTTTTCTCAGCCCAAGATCGGACAAAACTTAACAGTTGTTTTGGAAAAGGCTTCCTTGTAGCATCTAACAGTGCAATCTGTTTATAGTTCATGGGTTATCATTTGGAACCTTTTGTGTATAGAGACTATGAATCTTTAATACAATCCCTAACTAAGTTTTCCGGTACATGGATCCTGGCTCATTTTGGATGTTAAGTATCTGAGAATTTTGCAGTCTAAATTAAACTAACTTGAGCATTGGTAGATAAGTATGTAATCTATTCCATTTTTGCAGCGCCACAATGTTGCACTTCTCTCACACACCAATATGTCTAATGTATGTAAATCTATAGGCGGAATATAAAGCATAACATATTTCAATTTATTTAACCATTTCAAGGACATCAGTCCAAGAACTAACAACATCAACAAAGCATCTATTTGTTACCACATATAATGAAATTCTACAAAAGCTGAAAATCCTATTCTATGTACATCCACACCCTTATATGAAACCCATTGCGGTTAGTCTTTTGACACTCAGCAAGGTTACATTTTTTTGCTTCATATAAATGAGCCCCAAGATGATTTTTTCACAGTTTTGGTTTAATTCAGCACATAGAAGCTTTCATCTGTTTCAAGACATTAGATTATATCATCAACAGTATAAACCACTTAATTCAAAATATTGATATTACACAATATTGTAACATATCGCTGAAATTAAGCTAATTTGAAAGGATTTTTTTTTTTTTTTAGTAGGGCTCTTGGGGAAATTGTTCACTGCTTTGTATTTTTCTCAGAGTGAACCCTGACCTTTCGCTTGAGCCGGAATATGAAACTGAGCATTTCGACGTAGGGACACCATTCTCTGCAGAGTCTCTGTTTTTTGGCAAATGCAACTCCCTGGATAGATAAACCAGCTTATGCTGCAGGAGTCAAAGCCATCTCTGGAAGGCATTTTAGTGAAAATACAAAGCTGTTCGACAACATAGAAAAAAAATAGCAAAAGAAGAAACAACATGAAAGCAAAGATTTATGAAGGAGACAGAAAAATATTTAACACGCGTCAGTCTGCGGCTGACATTTTCTGACGCCTGTTAGAACCTGCAACATACGCATCAAAGTTGACAATGAATATCTGCAGGTAAACACAATGGCGGGCGCGTTAGTCTTGTGTGGAGAGGGGCCGCCTTTTTCTCTTCGGGGTTTGGCATTTTCCTTCACATTTAAATACGTGCAAATGTTTTTATTTAGGATGTGTTAAACGGTGATGATAGCTCAAAATGACCTCCTTGAATGAATTTATCAGGCCGCAATTCAATTCTTCCCCTTCATTGTGCGCAAGTGATATCACTTCAATGTGTGTTGGATTAGCTTCCGCGCTTACACTTTTTTTTTATTTCCAGTTGCTGGAATTATTACAGCCGATCTTGCCTCGGGCCTGGTGCACTGGGGAGCTGATACCTGGGGTTTCGTTGATATCGCTGTCATTGGCAAGGCAAGGCGTAGTTGACTTGCATTCAGTATGAGCACAAGAGGAGAGATAAGTCATTTTAATAAGCCACGTTCGGGGGCGCCATGACAAAAATAAGGAGAAAAAAAAACAAGATGTCGCCCTGGTTATGCACAAAGGCAAAAGGTAGGGAAACCTCGCTCGGAATATGGCTCTTTTTTGAAAAATACATATATGATACCATGAAGACCGCTCTGAGAGCTGACTGAATAAAATATGAGTGGTTAATAGGTGGAATTATTCAAAATACATTCGTCGACAACATCGCCAGATTTAGCACACTCGTGTTGCAAAAAAATGGGAAATTCTTCGGAAAGGTAATTATTTTTTTCAGTCTCGCGTCAGAGTTTAGTAAATCAGCATGCTGCACCTGCAGTGTTAACCAAACTAATCTAAAATCCAGGCGTCCCCGCGGAGATGGGGAAATGTCAGAGTCCGTGGAGACCTGCACTGCGTTTATGTCTTTTTGCCTGTGCTGTCATGGATTCGACAGACCTTTCCGGAGAAGAGCTACTCTACATTAAACAACAATAATGTGGGTTCGGCAGAAATTAATGAACAGCAGACCTGCTTTAAATAAACCACAACTCCTATATCATCCACCAGCATACTTGTCTACAGGTCTGAGAAAAAACACGCAGAACGCTTTGTGTTAATCAAAATACACTCCTGTGACTGAGGAAACGTCACCTTCCCTTTTGTCATGATTACGTTTGGAAATGAATCATGAGACTGAAAGGGGAGTTTGGGGGGCAGCCGACCATAGGGACCTGGGGAGATTGGGAGGGTAGCGCAGTCCAGGAGTGCCATCAAGTATTTGGGCTATTTTAGAGCCTAGGGTTCCCCAAAGGTTATATGGGCATTGTTTTTGGGTTCCCTGTCACCATTTTAGGTACAGGTGACCTGGTGACTGGTGGCACGAAGTCATAGTTGTGATATTTTAGCATCCATTGCGCAAGTTCGGCTTGAATCTAGTTCAGTTAGACTTAGTAGTTGCTAATATACTTGCTGTGATGTCGTCGGCTGAGGCGAAAGTTGCTGAGGCGATGCGGCTCCTGCGGGAGACCGGGTGTCTTGATTTGCTTGCGCTCAGTGAGCTGGTGTTGGGCTCAGCCCGCCCGACTTGCCGAGCGTCCAACCGCATGGCCGCGGCGGTACGGCCATGTACGCCGTCCCGCAAGATGTGGGCAACATCAACTGGGGCCAAAAAGGTGAGTGTGAGGGGCCACTATACTACGAGTCGAGCGGTCCCTCGTGGTGTGGGAAGGGGCAGTGCCTCTGCGATGGGGGCAGGCCAGACCACAACTGCTTGACTGGCCCACGCAGTCCCGACAGGGGTAGTAGGCCCGTGGAGCATGGCAGCGTCGATGGAGAGAAGGGAGGCTGAGAGTGATGTGGCCACAAGCGAATTGGCAGCCCGAGACAGAAATGTAAGAAACGCAATGAAAAATAGAAATACGGTAATCATAAACAGTGAAATTCCACTTATGTGCGTCTATTGAATATGTTCAATGTCTCATGATCATTCCTGTTGCATGATGCATGATGGGCATTCCCACTAGACGATTTAACAGACCCTGGGACGGAATTAGAGTTTGGAGGATGAGTTACTCAATCACAAATGTAAGGGTTTTCCTGTCCATCTTATTACAAGTGCCATAGGATATAATGTTCAGGGTCGGGATATCTATCACCTTTGTGACAGAATAACCATCTGACAAACTCTAAATCAGGCCCCAAATTAGTTCATTCTTGCAATAGTGGTTCCTCCCACTTATACCTGTCCTTCATATGCAGGAGAGAGGAAAAGCTGGATCTGAATTAATGAAGATTACCGATAATTAATCGAGCCAGTACGGAATCTCTCTACCTGAATAGAGAGAAGGCTTAGATGATATCAATGACAGATTTGTATTATGCAACAGACTGCTTAGCTTGGGTGTGACATAAAGTGTGTAAAAATACATTTGAAGTTAATTTTTACTTAAATTTTAACTGCAGGTTATGACACCTAGAAAAAGCAATCCCACATCGTAGGAGGTACCACTGAAAGTCCATAGTTTCTCTGTACCTGAAGAGTGTTGAACTGATAGGAAGAAGAACACTATCTGCACAATTTGTCCTGGTCAAAATTATCATGCAATAAAAGTGCCTATGGGAAATATCATTACCACATAGCCAGTCTAACTTCTGATGGTTTTACTGCACAATATTGAATTTCTCGGAGGGACCTGAAAGGATTTGCACAGGAAAAAAAGCTAGGCCCAAGAGCAATTATCAGCCAATTTGGAATGTGAACTTAGATGTAAAAAAGCACAACAGTGTTTGCACTCTGTTTCTAGTTTTTCAAAACACTCTGAATGAGGAGCTATATAGTCAACTTCAGGATGAGTTCAGCAAACAAATGTAAGGGAAAAGAAGTGTCAGGTAACCTATTGCAATGATGTAATGACAAGCTCACATTATATTGTTGAAGCATTTGTGCCTGAACTTAGAAAGGCAAAATTTCCTGTGTGGAACAGGGATTTTGGGCAAGATAAGACTTGCTCATGTGTTGTTAACAAACTATAATCCCTCTATGGCACGAGAGAGGGAGATATTTTATTCTCTTTCATGACTGGGGCACCTATTATGCTATTCTAAATTGTATCGGCAACTCTTTATTTGATTCTTTAATTGGTTTATGCCAAGAGCAATGAAAATGAATTCATAAGATCAAACAACAGCTTTGAGGATGTTCTCTGTAGTACAGTCCATATGAAAACCTCACAATCAATAGGACTTCTTAAGAAGGCAGTCAAATATAGAGATGACATTCTTAGCTTCAATCATTATCCACTTTTCCAAATGGGAAAGAATTGAAGAAGGCACCGACAAGAAAAGCATTCTAAATTATATAAAAGCTGGAATTGGAAACATGAGTGTTGCTCCTTGCCTGGCAACCTAAGAATTCAATACCTTAGAAGTATATTGCAAATGTTGGGGATCTTCACATATGATTGTTAAATAAAACAAGCTCTAGAAACTATCAGAAAAGCATTCAATAATTAGTATAATCCTCAATATTAAATAAATATTTGGCAGATGAACCAGAGCTAAAATCTTCTTGAGAGGTCTAAACTTGCCTAGAGTGGTTCCCTGTAATGATGGACAATTGGGGGTGGTGGAAGCAAGCAAATGTCACTGATCTTGAACTCAGGGAAGACTGGAGTTAGCATTGTATATTGGATCCCCTCCCCAAATATGTACTTTCCCTAATGATTTTAGGACTGAATAGTAAATCTCCCCCACCCTCCTCCTGTTCACATTTTTGCCATTTTTTTAGACTTGAGTAAGAACAGTTAATCTGACCATAAGCCCTGTTCCACCAGTGTATGCATTTTCCCTAGCATTTACTGGACTGGAGTTGGAATAGTAAGTACGACCCTGCTCCCTCTCCTCTCAAGGAGTAAAACTGAATTCGCCCACACAAGATATGCCTTTTCCCCCAATGTTTGTATAAATGTAGTTAGAGTAGTGTATTTGAATTGTTTTACAGTTGTTTATTTTTTTTAAATGTTTTTAAATTAATGTTAGGTTATTATATTTTTCCCTTTTCTTGATTTTTTTTAGGTAGTTGGAGAGTATTATATTTAAAACTATGGGGCCAATTACGATGTCGGTGGGACTGACACCGACATGCTGTCGGTGTTGGTCCCACCGACATCTACAAACGTGGTCACATTGCCGCATTAGGATGCGGTCGGTTGGACCGCATTGCCCCAGGGACCAACCAACAGCTTCCGAGGGGCTCAAGGAGCCCATCAGGTGGTCGGTGTGATCGCATTCCCCACAATGAAGGCAGTGCCTTCCCAGGCACCTCTGTGGGGATTATGATCCGCCTTTCCACCACCCATTTCACGTTGGTTCTTCCGACGTGAAAAGGCTAGCGGAAAGGCTTTTTTGGGACCTCTGTGGCCCTGTGGGGCACCTGTGGTGCCCCCCTAAACATCCATGCATCGTGTGGCAAGCACCGCATGGTGCCTGCCACAGGGTGCATGGATGATTACAAACATGCCTTTTGGCATTGGTTCTTGTGTTACGGCCTTTTTCCGGCCCGCAGCACAAGCCTCAATGCTAAGAAGCATGATTACGACCACCTCCACAGCGGTTGGATCGTAATTTGGTGGGCGAGACCGCTGACTACCTGTCAGCTGGTCCCGTTCCCGCAACGATGGCGGTCGGACACTCGTCTGACCGCCATCATAATCAGCCCCTATGTTAAAAAAATTATTTTATTTTATTTCTTTTAATTTTAATTTTTATTGTGTTTTGTTAAATGGCTTCCTATTGTTGTTATGTAATTTAGAATTTGAAAAATACTAGTTTTGGTACATGTGCAAAATTGATTTTTTTATCGTTAAAGAAAAATGAAATGTAGTTTAGGTCTTTATAATGATTGTTATTAATTATAACAGTTATCTTGGGTTTATTATTCAGTATAAATTAGTATTATATTATTAATTTGCAAAGTATATTTCTTTGCAATAATACCTTTCATTTAATTTACAATTTAATATTAGACTTTTTTAATAATATTTGTTCATTCTATTTTAGTTACATATTTTTAAGAATTACAAATTGAAAATCCTACTAAATAATTGTTTATAATTTATTTATTATGATATGCATTTTCTCAACTATATAATTAAAAACAATGTTACCTTTTTAAAATTTGTATAATAACAAGTACATTTAATTACATATACTAATGTTTTGGTCCACAATATTATTTCACAATATCTTGTACTTGACATTGCATGTATGTAAAGTCAATATTTTGGTTGTCAATATTTTGTTGATATTTTTGTTCCACCATATTTTTGTGGTTGATACATCATCATACAACCTAAATCAGTAGACCTTTAGCATGTAATTTCTGGAACTGTGGCTATGTGTGATACACTGGAATTAGAAAAGTAAATTTGACGTCCTGCTCATATGTATGCCCTTTTCCCAATGTTCCTTAGACTGGAATTAGAGTAGTAAATCTGACCTACCCCCAAGTATGCACTTTCCCCAATGTTTCTTGCACTAGAGTTAAAATAGTAAACCACTTAATTTTTCACCTCAATGTATTAATTTTCATAACATTTGTTAGATTCGAGACTGAAAAGTAAGTCTAACCTCCCCCATAAAATGTATATATTTTCCCCAATACTTGTAAGGTAGTAGTTAGAGTATTATTTTTGAATTGTTTTTTATTTGTTTAATTTTTAATGTTTTACACTGGTCATGCTTCTATTTTTTACTTGATTCTGGATATTTTTTATAATATATTTTCAGAGTATTTCATTAAAATTAAAATATTATTAACATTATTTAATTTCTTTTAATTATTTTATTGTGTTTTGTTTTTATAAATATTTTCTTATTTTTTGTTATGTGAGGTGATTACGAACCTGGTGGTCAGACCGCCAGGCCGTAGTGTCGGTGGTCGGGAGACCGCTGTCAAGCTGGCGGTGTCTCGACCACCATATTATGATATTACCACTGCGACCGCAGCAGTCTCTCAGCCACGGCATGCTCAGGCTCACTATGTAAAGGATGTCAGAAAGGGATGTCATATTCCTGATGGCGGTACCTTGCCCTGACACCACCGCCGCACCGTCGGGATCCAATATCCTAGTGGTGGTGGCGGTGTTGTGTTGGGCAACTTTTAGTCCAACCACCAGTGTCCTAATGCGTCGGTCGGACCGCCACCGGCAGGATGTCGGCAGTCTGACCGCCAGCATCGTAATCAGGCCCTTAGTATTTAGAAAATGTTCATTTTGTTACACTTTTATAAAATATATGTTTGGTGATTTATTAAAATGTATGTTTTTTTAAAGTGCTTTTTAAGAATGATTAATAATTATAAAATGTATATTTTGTTTTATTATTTAATATAAAAATAATGATATAGTTTTCATTTACAGCATATATTTATTTGTATAATAATGTATTTTAATTTAATATTAGAATTGTTGTAATAATTGTTACATTTATTTTAGTTACATAAACTTTTAAGAATTACCGGCCAGTGGTACAAAGGATTTTAGCAAAACCTTTGATTCGGTAAACCAGGAGTTTTGCGAACACTAAAACTCTTTTTCAAATGAACTAATCCTGTTTAGCTATTTGGAAAAAGTTTTATGAATCGTTTACTAGTATTAGGAAACCATAGAGAATCAGTATTTGGAATCAATGTGTTTAGGGTGTCCCTTCCAATTACTGATTCCTTATGTTATGTATTAATATTTTGTAACCGAACTCTGGTTGAAAAACAATATTTTACCAAGTACAAAAATGTAGTGATAACCTGTAAGAAAATGCCTCGTTTTGGCATCATCACTACCCATTTTTTGGACTGATGCTGCTCTTCTTTTGACTCTGTGCACTGGGATTCTGCTAACCAGGTCCCAGTGCATGTGCTCTGACCCCTAAAATGTTGAAATTGGCTATATTGCTGACTGTCAATTAAGACAGCTAGTGGTGGGCCCTACCCACACTGCTGGGCATCTACTTGACCCGGTTTTTCTAACATCTCTTCTCTTACGGTCAAAACACCTCGCCCGGTATGCTGGTCCGATCACCTCCTAGTCTCCATCTCCCTCCCACTTTCCGAGCCAGTGCCCAGAACTGACCTCCAGGCCACCTTCAGACGTTGCTGGCATAAACTCAAACTAGAGGACCTACTTGCCCGCCTGGCATCCTGTCCCCCTATCCTAGACACTGACCCAGAGCAATCATATAAAGCACTCTGCGACTGGATACTACAGGCACTAGACACTCTTATCCCTGCTAAATGGTCCAAAGGTCGCTGTTCGAGTTCCAATCCCTGGTACAATGACTCTCTAGCCACTTTGCGTAGCACATGCAAAAAGCTAGAACGGGCCTGGAGAAAGGAATAAGACCTTGCGGCTAAAAAGTTGTACCAGGAGGAGATTAAACGATACCATAAGGCCATACATCTGGCTCGTGCAGCTTACCTCACTAATGAGATCAAGTCCAGCAAAAACCCTATGAAAAGCATTTTTAAAATACTCAATGACTTTAAAAACAGGAAAGATCCCCCCACCTCGACGTTTTCATCTGGGCAGCAATGCGAGGATCTGGCCACCTTTTTTGTTCAGAAGGTAGAAGCCATCTATAAATCTTTCCCCATATGTTCCACGGACCTCGTGGCTCCACTAGCTTCTCCTTTTACTGCTACTTTGGCAGTAATACCCCATATCTCTCAGGACGAGCTTCTTACATTGAGCACTAAGGTCAAATCAGGTTCCCCTCTGGATCCTATGAGGCCTGCCCAATTTAGAGACTGCTTACCAATACTTCTCACGCCCTTATGTCAAATGATCAACCTTTCTTTCACCACAGCGGTGGTGCCTTCGCCATGGAAGCAAGCAAGGGTGATCCCCTTGCTGAAAAAACCCTCATTGGACCCCACTAAGCCGGAAAACTTTTGACCTATTTCTCTCCTGCCTTGGGTCGCTAAAATTGCTGAGGCCCACACTAATAAAGTCCTTTCGGGGTTTTTGAACAACAGCGGTACCTTAGACCGCTCCCAGAATGGGTTCCATCCCGGTCATAGCACCGAGACAGCGCTCTTAGCAGTGAGTGAACACCTGCGGACCATTCTGGATGAGGGGCAAACTGCGGCTCTGGTACTGCTTGATCTCAGCGCTGCGTTTGACACGGTCTCCCATCAGATCCTCCTGCGTCGCCTAGAGGAGGCGGGGGTAGTGGGTCTGGCACTGGATTGGTTCCGGTCCTTTCTGTCTGACAGAGTTTTTCAGGTCTCTGCCCCCCCCCTTCCTCTCTCACGCCCATTCCATCAAGCAGGGGGTTCCTCAGGGCTCGGCGCTTAGCCCTGTTCTGTTTAACCTCTACGTCCAACCCCTGGCGGGAGTGGCGCGGGACCATGGCCTGACCATGGTTTCCTATGCTGATGATACGCAGCTGGTGGTGGTCCTCTCTGATGACCATTCCCGGGCGCCATGCAGTTCCAGAACGGGCTAGAAGCGGTCGCACGCTGGATGACCACCAACTGCCTTCAACTTAACGCCAATAAGTCAGAAGTGCTGTTGGTGGGGAACGACAAGGGGCTCTGGAGTACGCAGTGGTGGCCGGCGTCCTTGAGCAGAGCCCCCACTCCTAAGCCGGTGGTAAAGAACCTAGGGATCTGGTTCAACTCTACTCTTGGGTTTCAGGAGCACACCAAAAAGATCGCTGGTACTTGCTTTGGACTCTTACGGGGTCTGAGGCCTATATTGGGCTTCTTTGACCCAGCCACACGCCAGCTGATAGTACAGGCGACTATTTTGTCTAGACTAGACTATGCCAACTCTTTTGATGCTAGGCGCCAACAAGGCGGAAGTGAATCGCCTTCAACGAGTTCAGAATGCAGCCGCTAGAGTCCTGCTCAGGCTCCCTAGATCTTGCTCTATGACGGGTGCTTTGCGGCGCCTTCACTGGCTACCCGTTCCCAAGAGGATCGAATTCAAGGCACTTTGTCTGGCCTTCAAAATACTAAAACTCTCATCCCCTGAGATTCTATCTAATTTGTTGGTCCCCTATGTTCCCGCACGCCAGCTGCGTTCCGCTGGACAATCTCTGGTCACGGTCCCCCGGGTGAAGCTCATCAGAGCGGGGGGGTCCTTTCGCTGTCTTGCCGCTAAATTGTGGAACTCTCTCCCTGTTCAGATTCGCCGCTTAGACTGCCTGCTACCCTTCCGTAGGGCCATCAAAACTTACTTGTTTCCTACAGTCTAGCCCCTGCTCTCTACCGACACTGCTATCAGCGCCGGGACGCCCCTTTGCTGGGGCAGCTGTGCGCTATAAAAGTTTACCTAACAACAATAACAATAACAATATACCTGATTGGCACATTTGACATACCTATAAGTCCCTAATACATGGTACAAAATGTAACCAGGGCCTGTAAGTTTAATGTCATTTGCAGACTACAGCACATATTGTGCCACAGCTAAAGTGACAATGCAAAACATGACTGAAGGCCTGCCATCAGTAACTTAACAGCACAGGTTTAAACTGAAAATTCGACCTGTCAAAATAACCCCCTTTTGACAGGCCTAAACCCTGCTTATGAATATTAAGTCACCCTTAAGTAGGCTTTAAATGACCATAAGGCAGGGTGCATTATATTTAAAGGTAGGACATGTAAAAGGTTAAAGAAAACATGTCATTACAGTGAAACAGCCTACAAAGCTATTTTTTCCTGTAGCAGGGTTAGCTGTTCAATTAGAACAATGGTACAGCTATATAAAGCTGTCTCCACCTAGTAACCAGATAAAAGGTTAAATATTGGATGTTTTAAAATATTTATTACAAATCAAATTTATTAGTAAAGTGAAGTTTGTGACAAATATTTTGCAAAAGGTCCTTTTAAAAGTCACCTTTTGCCTGCCTAAAGTCTCTGGAAGCCAATTTGCCTGAGCTTCCAACTCTCACCCTGGAGCTGAATGGCTCCTTAATTTCATCTGAATTGGCTCTCAGAGCTGAGACAAAGGGAGAGAGATTGACCTTCACTTGACAGGATGTCCATTAGGACAGTGTCCAGGAACTTGATTATCTTCAAAGGGGCCTTCCCTGTCACAAACAGACATAGTTTACACCTGGGCCTGCCGCCTCCATTGTCCTAGTAGACACCCAGGCACTAATCCCAGTGGGAGAGGAGCTGCCCCCAGAGTTGGTTTTGAGTGAACAGAGGGAAGGGTTTGCTCATTTACCTGACCACACATCTAGGGTGGGAACAAGAGCTTTGACCAAGGGAAGAAAGTTCAGCCATATTGGGTTTAGGTAGAGAGTGGCACTGTGGAATTGTTTGCAGTAGTGCTCACGGGAAATTTTCCTTATTGGCCAGGGACAGGCCAGGAGTCACTTCCACCCACAGGCTACTGCCCGGCATAACAGAGGCACCCTTGGGCACCCTCTTCAGACCTCTACTGGACATGTGGAAGACAGAAGAAGGACTGCACCTGCTGTTGTGACCAGTGAGGGGGACCCTAAGAGCTGGACATGCTCCCATTTTTACCCGAGGTTAAGTAGTGGACTCCAAATGTCAGTTGGTTTACCTTTTATTAAGCTACAGGGACACAAAGTGGCAAGAAGCCTACTTTCCTGAGAGATACTAGAAGATCCAATTACAAATGGACCTGCCCTGAATCCTCCTGATGTCTTCTGGTGAAGTGAGTCTTCAACCCCAAGTGCTGTTCCTGAGGTCCTGGAATTCCTGGCTTGCGTCAAAGTGTACTCCTCCTGGCAAACTCTAAAACCTGGGACTTTTCAAGGACTTATGCCTGAAAAACCAACAGAAGACAAGGACCAAACTACCAAGCTGAGGGTTCATTGCCAGTGGGCCTGACTTGACACCAGCTTCTGCTACGTTCTTCTCCACAGAACCAAATCCGATTTTCTGGGCCCCACACCGACCAGCATCCTATAGCATCAAACCCTCTCCGGCCAAAGTCTGCAGCCTTGCCCTACTAAGGCAATCCGACTCCCAGAAAAAACACAAGCCCAAAGGTAGAAATCTTCACTGATGGCTTCCTGGGTGCAAAATCTGGACTTTTCCCACTAGAAGCTTTTCCCACCTTCGTGGATGGCTTCACTGAGATCTTGTCCTTCGGCACCCCATCATCGATGACTCCGTCTCCAGATCTATCACACTGCCATGCCTCGCTGAGGACTCTACCATCTCAGAAATTTTCTAATTCAGAAGGTAACTCTTTAACTTGGTCCAACCTGGTCCTTGTTTCTGACTCGCAATCCATCAAAGTCAGCCTTAAACCATATGTTTTTCCAGGTCTAGCGTGGCCAATTTTCCGCAATTGGCGTTTTGCCAAAACCTAAAAAATTCATATCTCCGGTTCCTCCTATTGGAGTTTTGTTGTTTTGGTGTCATTTTGTTAATTAGTACTGTCTCTATTTCTTTTTTACAAATTGGAGTGGGATTTTTATTGTGTTGTGCTTTCATCTTCTTAACTGCTTTGGTGCTTCTAAATGCTTTACACATTTTCTTACATTAAGCCTGTCTGCTCTGTGCCACTATTGCCAGGGGTTGAGCTCAGGTTTAAATTACTGAAACCTTTACTGGACCTAACATGAGAAGTGACAGTATTACTTGAGATGGGCTACCATTCACCCCAACTAATAATACACTTTATCACATAACCCATCTGCAAATGTTAAGGGGTCCCCAAAGGACCCCCTTTTCCTTTGTGAATGCTGAAAAAACATTTGATAGGAGCAGGCAGTAGGCCCTCAGACCAATGTTTGCTCCTGAAAAAAGTTTGGAAAACCTTTATTTTCCTAATGCATACAGTTTTCCTTTAAGGAACATGAAATGCATTTAAAAAACAATTGCTTTATTTAAAGGCAATCACAGACATGGTAGTCTGCTAACTCCAGCAGTCCACCATCCCTGTGATGGCAGCCAATCTTAGTAGATCACAATTTGCAACCTCTCTCATTAATATTCATGATAGGTCAAATTGTGACCCACTAAGATTTGATATTTCGTGAACCAACCTACTAGTATGTAGGTTTGTTTGCAAAATGCAAATACATTTGGTAAAAGTCGATGCACGAGTCCACCTTTACCAAATGCATTCTTTAAGCATGTGGCCCCTATTGATTATTTATTCTTTTTATGATATGCATTTTCTTAAATCTATTACTTTAAAAAAAGAATATTTAACTTTTAAATAATATAATAATAGCAAATACTCATACTTATGTTGATTTTTTGGTCCACAATATTTTTGTACTTGATATTCCCATTATATGTACGTAAAGTCGATATTTTAGCTGTCAATACTTTGACAACGATAATTTTGCACCACAATATATTTGTGGCTAATGTTTCATCTTACAACCTAAATCAGGAGATCATTAGGCATATAATATCTTGAACATCGGCTGTGCAGGTACTATGGTTAAGCGTTTTCAGTGTTAAATTCTCTAGAGTTGGCATGGGAAGCTGGTTAGTATCTCATGACCTGTGCATAGAAAGAACCTAGGAAGTATTTCCAAAAGATCAAAGCTAATAATTGGCTACCATCGAAAAGTTGGCAAAAACAAGATTTAATTAAGGTAAATAATGATTGAAATCCCTCACTTATTAGACATTTATGACTTTCTAAGCTCTCTTTGACCACCCATATCAATTTTTAGGATGGACTAAGAAGAAAATTGGCCTATCTGTACCTGTGATGATATGCCATTCGAAACACATTTTACTGTTATATCTGTTTCATAAAGAACCAAGAAGGAAGTATATGGCAGTGGAAAAGCTAAGCTTAGTTGACCAGAAAGGTGGTGAAATGTTTTGTTTTTTTAAATTTTATTTTATCTTGGTTCTTTGCAGCATAAATATAGTACATCAGATTCATACATAAAAATTGGAAAGTCAAGGATTTTATTCCCCCCTGCAGTTGCTAAATAAAATGGTATTCCTATAATGTAAAAGTGCTAAGTGCAATGTGCTCTTAAACAATCAGAAAAAACTATTACTTCAATCTATTGCCAATAAAACAATGTAACTATTTCTCAATAAAGATTGATACACTTTATGCATACCAAATTTATTTCGCAATACATTAAATCACCTTCAAGGAATTTCATCTTATAAAGTAATTCCAGCAAATATATAATAGCAGTACATTCTAAAATGCATACAGTATAAGCTACCCAAACTAAAGTGCATTATTTTGAAAAAATGGAAAGGAAAATCTAGTCAAATCTAGTAACCTCACTCCATTCCTAACTTCTATGAAGTGTTACTTTTTACTTCATGACGTCAATATTTCAACACTAAGGGGCCGATTACAATTGCGGTGAATCCGCCACCGGCAGCCTGCCGGTGGTGGATTCACCGCAGTCGTGCGGCCAAATTCCACCTGCCAGATTTTGATGGCGGGTGGTGTGTGTGGCGGATGGAAAGTCCGTCCGCCACGGGTCTGACTGCAGCAATCGTAACGATTGCTGCGGTCGGACCTCTACCATCGTAAGAATGGTGGCGGTGCCTAGCAGGCACCGTCCACCAAATTACGATGCTGGATCCCCGCCAGCCTTTACATGGTGGTGAAACCACCATGGAAAGGCTGGCAGGGATGTACTTTGGGGGCCTGTGGCGGGCACCCCTTGTGCTGGGGGAGGTGGGTGTGTACTGGGGGGGGGGTACCTATGGTACCCCCTACATTTCCCTGCACCAGGTGGCAGGCACCTCGTAGTGCCTGCCACATAGGGCAGGAAAACGCACAACATGCATTTTTTAACATTGCGCCGTGTGCTGCAGCCAGCAGCACCCGCCACAATGTTAAACATGCACAATGCGACCGCCACAGTGGCGGTCGCATTGTAATCCCACGTGAGGGACCGCCGCCTTACAGGCGGGCGGTCCCACTCCCCGCATCGATGGCGGACGGACTTAAGTCCGCCCGCCATCGTAATCGGCCCCTAAGTTACTAAATCAAAATGTCTCCTCTCTTTTTAACAAAACAAAAAAAAAAAATTATTTTCTGTACTTATTTTGCATTCAAAAACATGTGAAAATGCAGAATATTTATTTGGTAATAGGTATTTCTAGCAAACATTGGTGAGCTTTATGTTTTCCAAATTCAACTTGAGCAGCGTTAGTTACACTACCAAGAACTACAATACCTTGGAATAATTCCACAAAAGATTTACAAAACAATATATTCTAAGGTGGTATTGTGTAGTTTACCCAAGCTAAAGTGTGTTATATCAGAAAAGTGCGACAGAAGTCTCCTTCACTAATTAGATCAGAATATTTCCACAGTTATAAAAACGACTTCCTTTTCCTACTCGTTTAACTTACAGGAACACTTTAGAGTACATAATGTTATTTTCTCAACCCATGCCTGCAGCATAGGGGGTTCTGCAGTCTACCAAAGTGCGGTAATTGTTGATTGTGCCAATAACATTGCAATGAACCACGAGCTGCGTTCCAGGGCTCATCTAATACCCAAATGCTTAGAGCAGCCAAACAGATTTCATTTAAATCTGCCAATTACACCTTCCCTAGGGAGGCTGACACACATCTCAAAACCCCCTCCCAAAATGCTTTCACCGTATTGAATTCCCAAATAATACGTATCCAACAGCAGGATTCTGAGCAACTAGGACACTGCTCTGGCATTTTTACATTCCATTTATGTAATAATAAAGGGGTATAATACAGCATCTGTTGTACATAAAGTTGCCTCTACCGTAAATTAGACCCACACAGTACCTTTGGGCTAAAAATGAAGCTTCTAGACACTGTTCACAAGTTAAATTCACCTTATTTTCCTGTGTCCATTTACTTTGTATAGCTCATTACTGGTCCTTAAAATTGGGATCTTCTGTACACAGCCAATTTACCCATTGTCTCTGTTTCCTATCCACTCCTACAGATTGAAATAGTACTCAGACTATTTCCCTAGTTTGATCAATTTGCAATGGTTGGTATTTCTTCAAATCAATGTAATTTGTAGATAGTCCAACTTTTTTTGCACCCCGGGTGAGGGGAGGGAGGACTGAAAGCTTTATTTATCAACCAAGAACCAAATTTTCCCGAGTGCACTCTTCTCCAATTTAATGGCTGTATTTACCAATTCATCTGAACAAAGATGTTTAATAGGGTTTTCAGCATGAATATTGTGGGTGCATAGCCATCAAAATAATTGTTCCTGTTTAGTTTTAAATGCCAAAAGAGTATCATACCTTATCTTTTTTGGATTCTTTACTTGTGGAATAGGTCTAGGTGAAAAGAAGCACCTTTGCAGATAAGCATCTAAAAGAATCACCAAAAGTCCTAGAATTGGCAGTATCACTGTACTTAACACAATCTTTTAAATGGGCAGCTAACTAACACACTCTACAATCAAGGACGGATAGGCCATCTTGTTTGTAGGCTACATCAGCATTTTCATACTTATTCTTGGATTGCACTTATTCCAAATAAAAGCACTAATCAATGTATTCAAGTGATGTAAAATGTATTACATAATATTGCAGCGATAGAAGTAAAAAAAAATATTTATCAGAGGCAGAATATGCATTTTAACTAACACAACTCTCCCAATTATCGGCACCCTGCCTCACCGATCCATCATATTCTCAATCTTAACTTTCAAGGCAGGGTAATTTAATTCATATAGATCTTCAAATCTCTCGGAAACTTTAATTGCTAATATATAATCTACAGGGCTTGAGGTAGAATAGTTACATTCCTGTTGAAGAGAAGAATCTCTGTTTTGGAAATATTTACTTGGTAACTGAAGAGCCCTGAAAATGTATTAAAGATATCAAACAAAGCTTGAAACACCCTCCACTCAGGCACCAAATATAACACTAAATCAGTTGCATAAAGTTTAAGTTTTGATGTTCCCGGAACTGCCGCTTTCACCTCGTTGTCCTGACATGGGAAACAAATCAAGGGCTCAATAAACAAAGCAAAAAGAGATGGTGATAAGGGGCAATGCTGCCTTGAACCCCTAGAAATCTGAAAGAGGTCCAGAACATTGCCATTTAAAGATATTGCGGTAGATGACCCCTCATATATTTCTGCTATTGACCTTGTGCAAAAAGAACAGATGATTGACAGAATTCTGATCAAATCAAACATTGACCCCCAGTCACCGATCTAAGTTAAATCCATTGTTTTTTTTGCTCGCCATGCCATTACAGTTTGGACCCAGCCATATGCAAATCAGTCTTGACCCTGCACCTCATGGGAACAGTTCAGGCCGAACTGCCAAACCAGGTCCTCCCTGGACAAGAAACAAGCATTCTGGGACCCGTTTAGAGGTATAACCCCTCACCAGTCAGGGTAACTTGAATCTGGTGACATAGGGAGCATGGGACCTGTGTCTGAGCATACCCTTCCTACTTAGGGCAACAAATGAAAAAAGAACAGTGATGAACGGAATGCTGAGTAAATAAAACATTCACCCCCCCAGTCACAGATTTGGGTTAAATCCATTGGGTTTTTTGCTAGCCATGCCATTCCTGTTTGGACCCATCCATAGGCAGATCAGTCTTGACCCTGCTCCCCATCGGAACAGTGCAGGCCGAACTGCCAAGCCACGTCCCCTCCGGACCAGAAACAAGGATCCTGAGACCGGTTTCGGGGTATCACCCCTCATCAGTCATGCTAGCTTGAATCCGGTGGCAGAGGGACCCCCGTCTGGGCATACCCTTCCCACTTAGGGTGACAAATGCGAAAACCTTGTGAGCTGTATTATAAATTCCATTACTTCCATGACCTGAAACATATATTCCTCGCTCACAAGTTCAAAAGATTTCTCAGCATCTATAAACAAGATTGCAGCTGGAGTCTTACTTTGATTAAAGTAATCAAGCACTTCTGTATGGTAGTGTGTATTATATAAAACAGTTGACTCCCAGGAATAAACCCGGTCTGATTTTTCCCAAATCAAAAATGGCATAACCTCTGCTATCCACTCAGCTAATATTTTCATAAAAATCTTATAGTCTGTGTTAAGCAAAATGAGATTATGTCTTCTGGGTTGTTATCTTATTTATGAAAACAAATTAGAAGACCCCTGCAAAAAGAGGCGGGAGCAGGGCTACCCTTCAATATATTATTAAAGAAGGCCAACATAGATCCTTCTGCTTCTGAAAGAAGGAGCTGATTCCACTCTGATGAAAACTCAACTTCTCCTGCAGTCTTTCCTCTTGGCAAAGGTTTAATAGCACCCTCAATCTCAGCTATTATTACAGGACGAATAAGATTTTGTGCAGCAGCTTTGGGAGAGAAATTCTAGCCAAGAAACCCTGAATATCCTTCTTACTTGGACATTGATCAGCTGTATAGGTAGTTGCAAAATGAAATGCAATACTTGTTTATTAATGGTGTTTCGCCTAGTATAACCCCCGTGAATGGAGCCAGAATTTTATATGTGGTGTTTTGAGCTCATCGTGTTTTAACCCTCCAAGTCAACAACCTCCCACGTATTGCTCCTTCCTCGTACAGTTGTGGCCCATAAGTTCTATTATTTATAAGTTGTTTATCAACCATAAAAAGCTGCAACTTAAGCTTCACTGTCTCTCTCGCCTTAAAATACTGAGGGTTAGTTCCTTCGGAACATTTCAGCTCTACCCGATAGAGAACCTTGGACAACTCCTTCAGTTTCATATTCTTCAGCTTATTAAAATTGGCTTGATAAGCAACAATCTCCCCCCTCACAGTTTATTTAAATGCTTCCCAAATATTAGCAATGGAAGAAGAGTGTTTGTTTTCCTCAAAATACAATGCAGCTCATGTCCTCATTTGATCAATAAAGGATACTAATGCTAATAGAGCTCTGTTTAAAAACCAGTATTTTAATGGAGCTGGGGTATCCGAGAGGAGCACATCTATGCTTATTGCAGCATAATCTGATTTAAAATAATTGAGGAGGTGGTGATCGGGATATCCTTAGTTGTAAGAAAGTAATCTATCCTGGAAGCAGAGCAATGACAAGAGGAAAACAAAGCAGGGGAGATGATGTGGCCTAATGGTTAGAGCGGTTGACCTTGAAGCTGGGGAACTGGGTTCAAGTCTCTGCAGGGACGCTCAACATCCTGTGATTCTGGACAAATCACTTAATCTCCCAGTGCCTACCAAAATGAATGTGTCCGTCTGTAACGTAACTGGTGCACATGTAAAGAGCTCTGATACCTTCGGGTCGAGTTTGTGCTATATAAAACAAAAAAAAAAGTACATCTCCTGTGCCTCGGGTTTACCGCCCGCCAAGGATCAAAAAAACTATAAACCTCTGCATTGCTCTTGCCATCAGAGGTTTATACTGAGGGGTCCCCTGCCTGCTTATATCTATGTTTAATTTTTTAACCAAGTTAAAATCACCACCAATTATTATATTTTAGGACGATTCACTGACTGGAGTGAAAGATCATAGAGCATCTGGGGATTGTCTAAGGTCGAACCATAAAAAGAAACTATGGAGTACCTCTACCCGTTGATATAAATTTCTGCCACCACCCATCTTCCAAACCCATCAGATACCACCAGCCCTACTTAACCCTCGAACATCCAGCTAGCAAAAACCTCAGATGCAGACGAATTACACATTAGTTGAAAAGGTGACCAATTAACTGATAATATTTTAGATTTTTAAAATGTGTCTAATGGAGCAAATTAATAGTCGCCTTCTGCTCTACCAACCAATCAATGACTGTCCGGCGCTTCCGTGGATTATTCACCCCATTTACATTCATTGAAACAACACAGCAGTTCAGATCAGGAGTCCAACTAGCCATAATCACATTCTTAATGCAAACTCTTCACCAATCCCCCACCATACGTTCTAGCTACCTGGTTCCTTTTCTTTAGCCCAAAATGCTCTGGCCCTATGTAGGGACTAAAGCAGCCGCTCGACCCCCCAATCCTAACCCCCACCCCAAAAATCATTGCCTGTCCACCACCACCTTACCCCCATTCCCAGCCCCCCACCTCACCCAACCCTGCACCCATACACCACCCACCCCAAAACAGCATGATTTAATTAAGGTACATAATGATTGGAATCACTCACTTAGACATTCTAAGCTCTTTTTGACCACCCATATCAATTTTTAGGATGAAGAAAGAAAAAAACTGACCTATCTGTACCTCTGATGATATGCCATTCGAAACACACTTTACTGTTATCTAAGTGAAGTTGACCAGAAAGGTGTTGAAATGTAACAAATCGGGGGCCCAGAACTCGTGTATATTTAAAAGGAAATACGGGAAGCTGCGCAAGAGAAATGTGGTATAGTATATGTTGGCATAACATTAAGCGGAACATAAATAAGAGGAATTAGAGAGCATTTTTAAGTGCATAACAAAGATAACTGGATTTATGATTTATTTCACTATTTCTCCCCATGAGGGAATATTTGTGTGACTTTTGTTTGGATGTTGTTAGTTCAAGTATACAAGAAGTATTCTGATTGCGACATTGAGCAGTGGGTGAGGCAGTGGCTGGCCTGGGTGATGTGAACATTTATGATTTATCATGCCATGCAATTCAGTGAATGACATTGACAGCAAATCCCACATGGCCCACATGCAATGCTTAAGTCCGCTAATATGAAGGAATCAGGGAAATGAGCTGTAGTGCTAGTACCAATATTTAAGTTCTTTATGACATCAAGGGTAATACAGGCTCACGCTATGGGGATGTAGTGCTCCCCTTACCATCAAATTGCAGGATGATTACTCTACTGGACTTTGAATACTGGTAAGACTGAGGAATACTGGATTATTGCTTAATTTTGCAACATACACAAGCAATATAAACTACAATATGGGTCAAGTGCCTATGTGTAGTTTATGTTGATTTTTTCCTCTGCTTAATTCAAGCCACCCTGCTACTCTTGAGAGTTTTCAGCTCAGTCTAACCTTTCAACAAGGGAAGCATTCTGCAAACAGTACACAAATATTGTGGAATAACACACTCCAGTTTACAGTTCCAAACTACGGCTAACAGAACAACCACATTAAACTAGAATGTTTTAAAATAGCTTGGTCATCAAAACGATGACTAAACGAATACTTTGATCTTCAATATTTCATGCGCATGTGCAATGATTAGACCAAGTTGTTCACAACCCGCAGCTGATACATGTTTCATCTCACTACAGGGTCTTTCTGAAATCTGCATTAGTAAATATATAGTATTAGTGTGATAACCGTTGCTGAAAATAAATATAAATCCACGTTGTCTTGAAGAGTGGGTTGTCCACAAAAACATGTGGTTAATTTTTCACTTTTTTCAAAGCAACAAATGTGATGTCAGCTCTACAACTTTACCTATGACTTTGCTCTCAAATTAGTCTGTGGACCCTTTTTTCTTTAAATTACTACTACTCACAGTGAGGTTAGGAAAATCTTACTACTCATAGTGTACTTGCAGTTAACAACAGTAGTTTATTCATTAACTCTGCTTACTGGGATCACTAGAAGAAAGAATTCTATTTTCTGCCATGATAGAATGGCTGAAACACAGCAAAGATGAGATTGTCATGTGAATGGAGGAAATGTTTGAAGACCGAAGGGAACTAATAATGAAAATGTACAATACATAGGTAGGAATAGAGAATGGTTAATTCAATCTAGTACACCATGATTTGAAGCGCTGGACACGAGCAAAGCACCAAGGAACTTTCTGATAACTATAGTTTCACCTAAAATTCAATATGAATCACAAGAAGCCCCCAAAAACAAAATTTAATTCTAGCTGTTAAAAAGCGTTGGACCATGGACAATCTTTGGGTAAGACTTGAATATTACCACGAAGCGGGAACAAAATATAGAATTGTAAACTAACAAAGACTGATCCTGGGAGGAACAGGGCACAGCTCACTTATTCTATATATAAAGAGAACAAAATATCTAATGAACAGCAAATAGGACAGCATCATAATTGTAGAAGCTTGAAGTTCCTCATCTTAGCCACAGGCACCACCTGTGGATTATAAGTCTGGAAAATACTATGTGTGCAGCTGGGAAGTACTCATTACATCAACAAGCATTTGCAATGCAATCTGTCTCACATTTGTGAAAGTTAGAGCTATTTGCGTTGTAAATGATATTGTTTTTTAATTATGTTTTTTGTTTGTAGTGGAGTGGATGTATGTTTGTAGTGGAATTATGTGGTTTGCAATTGAATTGTTAGTTGTGTAATTGTGTGGGGTGGAATTATGTGGTATGTAGGGTATTTGTGTATTGGAAATATGTGGCATGGGGAATAGATAGGGGTGAGAGCTGTATAAAATAGATAGAAAGTAAGAATGAGAGGGATAGGTAGTTTGTATATGAAGTGCTGAATGAACTCTAGATAGAGTAGTAGAAAGAACATGTGAGAAAGAGAGAATAAAGGGGAGAGAAGGTTATAGATGCATGAAGCAATTGCGCTTGTGTACAAAGAAGACACTGAAAGAAGTGGAGGAGAGATTGTGTTTGCGTGTGTGGATTATTTGAAAAGTTATGGTAAATAAACTGTGCTGAAAGTCCTGAAGTGAACCAATATAAGCAATGCTGGATGAGTGTGTGCAATGGAATTTTGTGGATAGTAATTATGTGGTAGTAAGTGTAGTGGACTTATGTGTAGTGGTATTGTGTGTTGTGGAGTGGCATGCATTGTGTGGAATTATGTGGTGAGGTGCTGAATTATGTGGCATTATGTGGAATTGTGTGCAGTGTATTGAGTGTATGTGGTGTGTAGTGGAACTAAGTTGTGGAGTGGAATTTTCTGCAGTGGAATGGAATTGTGTGAAGTTGAATTGTGTTGTGTGAAATTGTGCGACACTGAGTGAAAATATGTAAAGTGGAATTATGTGCCATGGTGTGTATTTATGTGGAGTGTTACGTGGCATGGAGTATATTTATGTGGAGTGTAATTATGTGGTATGGAGTGGAGTGGAATTATGTTGTGTGGTATGGAATTGTGTGATATTGAATCGTGTGGTGTGGCATTGTGTGGAATTGTGTTGCATGGTGTGAAAATATGGGGAGTGTAAATATGGTGCACGTTGCGGAGTTGAAGTTTGTTGAGTGTAAAATATGTGTTTTGGAGCTAAGTGAATATATGTGGAGTGTAAATATGTGGCGTGAACTGCAATAATTTAGTGTGAAGTGTAAGTATGTAGTTTGGAATGTAAATGTGTGTAGTGCAATTATCTGGAGTTGAATTGTGTTGTGTGCAGTGTGATGAAATTACATTTCATGGAGTGCAATTATGTGAAGTGGAATTATGTGGCATGGAGCAGAGTGGAAATTTGTGGAATTGAATTTGACGGATTGTCATTATGTGGCATGTAATGGAATGATGTTGAGTTCAACTGTGTGGCGCAGAATTATGAGATGTTGAAATGGTTTTGTGTAGTGGAATTATGTGGTGTGCACTTGTGTGTTGTGGAATTGTGTGGTATTTGATTGTGTGGGCTTGTGTTGAATTATGTGGTGTTGAATGCTTGTCGTCTTTGAAAGACCTGAAGTGGACCAATATAAGAAATGCTAGATGAGTGTTTGCATGTTCAATGGAATTATATGAATAGGAATTATGTGGTATTAAGTGTAGTGGACTTATGTGTAGTGGTATGGTGTGTTGAGGAGTGGTATGTATCTTGTTGAATTATGTGGTGTGGTGCTGAATTATATGGCATGATGTGGAATTGTGTGGTGTGGATTGGATGTATGTGGTGTGTAGAGGAATTATGTGTTGTGGAGTGGAATTTTCTGCAGTGGAATGGAATTGTGTGAAGTTGAATTGTGGTGTGTGAAATTGTGTGGCACCGAGTGAAAATACGTAGAGTGTAATTATGGGCAATGGTGAGGAGTATATTTATGTGGAATGTTATGTGGCATGAAGTAGATTTATGTTGAGTGTAATTATGTGGTATGGAGTGGAGTGTAATTATGTTGTGTGGTATGGAATAGTGTGGCGTTGAATTGTGTGTTGTGGCATTGTGTGGAATTCTTTTGCATTGTGTGAAATTATGTGGGGTGTATTTATGGATCACGTTGCGGAGTTGAATTTTGTGGAGTGTAAATATGTGTTTTGGAGCTGAGTGAATATATTTGGAATGTACATATGTGGTGTGGAGTGTAAATATGTGGTTTGGAGTATAAATATGTGTAGTGAAATTATTTGGAGTTGAATTGTGTTGCGTGGAGTGTAATGGAATTATGTAGCATGGAGTGGTATTATGTGAAGTTGAATTATGTGGCGTGGAGTGGAAATTTGTGATTTTGAATTTGATAGATTGTCATTATGTGGTATGTAGAGTTGAATTGTGTGGTAAAAAATTATGAGATGTTAAAATGGTATGTGTAGTGGAATTATGTGGTGTGCATTTGTGTGTTGTGGAATTGTGTGGTATTTAATTGTGTGGGGTTGTGTTGAATTATGTGGAGTTGAATACTTGTTGTCTGTGAAAGACCTAAAGTGAACCAATATAAGAAATGCTGGATGAGTGTGTGTCTGCGCAATGGAATTATGTGGATAGTAATTATGTGGTATTAAGTGTAGTGGACTTATGTATAGTGTTATTTTGTTTTGTGGAGAGAGGCATGTATTGTGTTGAATGATGTGGTGCAGTGCTGAATTATGTGGCATGATGTGGAATTGTGTGGTGTGGATTGGATGTATGTGGTGTGTAGTGGAATTGTGTGTTGTGGAGTGGAATTTTCTGCGGTGGAATGTAATTGTGTGAAGTTGTGTGGCACTGAGTGAAAATATGTACAGTATAATTATGTGCCACAGTGTGGAGTGTATTTATGTGGAGTGTTATGTGGCATGGAGTGGATTTATGTGGAGTGTAATTATGTGGTATGGAGTAGAATGCATTATGTTGTGTGCTTTTGGTTATCTTGGCGTTGTACATGAGGTCAGGTGAGCTGCTGTATTTATTTGTTTGTTAATCCATCTAGATTAATCAGTCTCCCCACTCCTGCGGACGTGGAGAGAGAACCTCAAACTCAGACAGCTCTTTGGCATGAATGGAGTTTGCCAGGTGAGTGAGGCAACAAAATGACATGGAGAGCTGAGCCAGAGGCCGGCTCTAGCTCTAAGAGCCTGTGCACAAGCAGAGCATTTCAAATACGGAATCATGCATCCGTGTGCTATTCACAAACCATGGGACTGGCCGCACAGGACTGTGTTTCAATAAGTGCAAGATGCAAAAGGTGTGAAAATAATAAACACTTGCATATCATTGTAAAAACATGTGTAAATAATGAAAATGAGGAAGAAAGTAAGGAAGGTAAGTGAAAGAAGGGCAGAAAAAAGACTGGAAGGGAGAAGTGGAGTTATGGAAGAAAAAGAAAGATTAAAACAAAAAGGAAGAAAGAATTAGGGATGAAAGCTATACGAAAGAAGCATAAAAGAAATAAATAACTCGAACACAGAAGGAAAAAAAAGGTTAATGTTGTTAAAGCAACGCTTTGTTTTTGAAAGTTTCTAAGTGTAAGTGCGACTTTTCATATCGAACTGAAAGTCAACAAAATGCTATTTTGGCCACTCATGGCACCATCATGGGACAGTTCAGAGTGTAGTGAAGAGACCCCGGAGCTGTTGTGCACTATCTAAGAGTTTACAGATCTCAATAATGGCACCAGCTGCAGCGGAGCACACACATAAATGGGTGAAAACGTTCAGCTCACCACACGCAGATTCAGCAGTGCAAGCTTCCTTCATGATTGAACTGTGTGTGTGATGTTATTTATTTGGTGATGTACAGTTGTGTTTGTTAGGGTAATTATGTGTGTCAAGACAAGTGTTTGGTGGAGTGAGATGGTGTTTGTTGTAGTTTCAAGTGTGGTGGTGATAAATATCTGGCCTTCTTGGCTAATACTATCTTTAAACTCAGGAGCTAAACAAGTGATGCTACGGCCTCCTCTTGGATGGGCGACACGTTTCTCAGTGGTACTTACTTTCTTTTCTTCCATAGGTTTACGCCAGCTGGTATAGTACTTAAGAATTAGAGTGCGAAACAATAGAAGTTAGCCATCAGTTCCAGTACACTATCAGCATTATAGCTCCTCAGACAACCCTTGCCAACGCTTAATTTACGCCGGTGGTTGCAGATGGGGCCCACCAACACTAATTTTTGGGGGCCAGCACTTATTTTTCTTCATCATGTCTTTGACCCAGAGCAAGAGAGGGAAAAACGCATGGAGAAAGAAGGAGAATGATATTTTATATGTTTCCCTCATCTTCATTGCTTGGTTTTGCTCGCCAGAAAGTGTCACTCATAAGCAATCTGAAACCTTAGCAGCTATGGTGCCTAGTGCGGCATGCGCAGCCGTGGCCTCGAGTGGCAGAGAGGCTTCAGCAGCACTGGAGCCCTGAACATGAACACAGTCGGGGCCCACATCTGCAGTCCAGAAATACTGGCGGGCCAGAGGGATTAAAAACGTCCAGAAATTGTACGCCAGCTGATTTGGTGCCCCGCACGGACTTTTGGCAGCGAGGCACCTGATTGAAAATTACGGCAGCAGCAGAGACCCGTGCCTTGCACACCACCTCTTCGCGGTCTTCTGGGCCTGACGAGAAGTGACCCCCACACCTCTCCCGATGATCAGAGACCCTGTGAGTGGCCCCAGGGTGCGTCCAAAGGAGCAGACAGAACCTGATGTCATGCGGAGCCCCTGGTGAGTGAAAGGAGGCACCGGGAATAGTGCTGGGCAGATGCACCCTTCAAGCCCCTACAGTCCCTCTCTTCTTGCAGTCAGCCTACTGGGCAGCGCGACATTGGGAAGTGCTGTTCAGGATCCCTAAGTGTGCACTTCAGCTATGTAGGTGCCCCACAAGGACCTTGGAGCAGCGGGGCACCAGAACGCTACTGCGTAGGTGACGGTCTGTTTTCCATGCATGCATTACTTGAAGTCCCTCTGGGGGTACAATGCTGCACTCCTGGAGAAGCACTGGAGCGACCCCTGGGCATCAGTACTGGACTGTCAGGCATCTGGATCCAATGGAGCACCAGGTGAGTCAAAGGGGGCCCCGGGATGCCTCTCTCACTGCTCACCCAGCCAGCCTCACATAACGCATGCAGCCAGGGGGTGCCCTAGATGCCTGGGGGCCCTGAGAGAGAGGCAGACGGCTGACCGGTACGCTGAGGTGAAGACTGATTGCACCTGACCTGGCTGAGAGTACCCGCTCAGAACTGCCACATACTGACCTGGCGCACAACGCACTGGCGATTGGGGGCACTACTCTATCAATTGGCACACCTACAGACACACTAACAGCCTCACTGTGAGATGCTCTGGGCCTACCATGCTGCCCATAAAAAAGAAAAGAACAGAAGGGGTGCAGCCGCTAAAATTAAAGCATGCTGTACCTGTTAATAAATAAATACATAAAAATGAAAAGGACAAAGTTGCAAGGAAAATAAAGGTGCACAACGGCAATATGGAGCAAGCTGCCGCGCTGCCTACCAAAAAAACGAACGGAAAGGGCACGGCCGCCAATGTTAAAGCGTGCCGTGCTTGTACTAAATAAATAAATAACACTAAACTGGCCACTCTCAATAGCAAGCAGGACTTGCCGATATCTACTCACCACTTTCTCTCCAGTTGAAGGTGTCTCTCTCTCCACCCATGAGAAAGTGATTCTGCACCGAGCTCCTCCCGAGGCAAGAGTGACGTTCTCATCACCAAATAAACGCCCTTCTCTTCTAGCAATGCTCCCAGCCACAGTCAGTTATCGCAAGGTGGCAGCATGTACCACTGAATCAAGATAATCGAGCACCCATGATAGAACAGCTATTTTTAAATGGTAAAAATGTATGTCGATGTCTTCAAGAACATGTTTATGTTTTTTTAAACTAACTTTTAATACTTTTATCACGTGCACACTTTCTATCTAAAATTCAAATCAACATTTAATTGCTAAATATACTTAAAAGGGTATGGCGAAAATATTCTTAAATTAATTTTTATCCTTTATTTAAAAACACAAAACAATCTGGCGCCTCACCTTTTTTCTAATGCGTGTAGATAAACTGTGTATATTTTACTCTCCATTCGTTACAAGCCACACGTTTATCTTCCGTTTCAGTTCTTTGTTGTTACTGAAACCCCCAAAAAAAACGTTCTTATAGAAATCCCCCAATCCCCATAAAAGGAAGCCCAAACCGAACCAAATATCCTACCAAAGACGAGCCCAACTGCCGGTACACATCGAAAAGTGGAAAAAGTCTGAATAAATACGAACAACAGAGCGGGAGGAACAGAGAGGAAGGCAGTATTGACACAAAAGTCCCCCCAAGAACACTTAAAGAGCCATAGCTGAATGAGACAGTACTTAGTCCCTGCTGCATGGGAGGAACAAAGAGGCAGGGCTGACCACTAGCAAGCAAGGATTTCTAAAGGACACTGAAACAAGCAAATCAAAAGCAAGGGGATAGCCTTAAGCCAACATGAGAAATTACAACAGGTCTCAAATGTTCGACCTAAAAAGCAGAATGTGAAATACCCGTATTGGCTAGAGAAAGGAATATGCTGGGAACAATACTACACTTAAATGGAAACATTGAGTAGTAAGCCACAAGCAACAGACACTTACAGCAAAAATCCAAATGAATCACCTGTGACATTGACTTCCAAAAGAAAGTATTCAACTCACAGTTGGGGGATGACTCAGTAAGACAATACCTACAAGGTAGTACCTCATAGTTGAACAACAAACTGCTCCCATCTCAGTAATTAGCAACACTGTCTGGGCTAGTTTTTTGTTAATTAATTGCCAGGTGTTTGACTTTAAATGACAAACATGTCCAAGAACTATTGAGTGACATATCCCAGCACCAGCCCACTGATTTGCTTTTAAAGCCTTGGTCTGAAACGTGCAGGTTTGGGAGCCAAAGACCATGATTTAGAAGTAAGGTTCCTAATTGCAGAAGTTGGCATCACATTCTTGCAGAAAACCTACTCAGAATAGATGATTGACTCCTTCTACACACTCTGAGTATGGCTGCCACCAAAACTGCAGAAAAGAGAAATTGAGTAGGGTAAAATCATCTTAACTACTAATTTTGTGAGAACCATTGAAGAAATAGAATATGTATGAAACCTATCCAAATTATCAATCTGAAGCTGTTGAATACATTCCTTCTCTGTATTTTTACTATCTATGCTCAATGCCCAGCTGCTTCTAACATTGTTGTCTGCTTGAGAAAAATGGAGACTTTACTCAAAACCATCAACACGAAAAAGAGAACCAACTATTTTCACACCACTGGATATCTGGCACCTAATGTATGATGCAGGGATTAGATGCTGTGAAAAAAGTGATTATTTTCCATTCTAGGTAAATAAGAAAGTAGTTCCCGATGGTCCCTTCAAAACCTACCCGTACCCTACTACCTCAATAATGATTTACAAATTACTTTGGCTACAATTAGGTGGAAAGGACACCGATAATATTAATGAGTGCCTAGGAAGGAAAGAGTACACACTAAAGATACAGTTGTGTATGTTTTGCTTAACAAATATGAAAAACAGAGCAATCATGCAGAAAAGCTGGTTTTTTGGTAGTATTTTATCATTATAAACCGTCAGTACAGAATAGTCCTCATATGCGGTCAGTACAAGTGGTCATGCATAGAAGAAGTCATGTATGAAAATCGCGACAGAAAGCTAGCATCATTACACAACTGAAGTCTCATAGGTACATAGCCATATAAATTGGAGTTGAAAAAGAAAGTGGTCAGATGCCTACCACAGTGACAGCACCTGGAAACAAAAAGAAAGTCTACAGCGCTATAAAGGCACAGAGTGTCAGATAATGGGAGGAATTATACATCAGCAGGGCACATATCAAAAATCTTGTGATCAATAGGCAACACAGTCATTTAGCCTCCATCACAGGATAATTGAAAGGGCTGTCAGGCTTAGTGCGGAGTAAGTAAGATCGAAAAGGGCCCCAGATATCTCGAGGTCTGGAGATAGGGGGTTGTACCAGGGTGTATGTTTTGACTCCGCCATTGCAGGTCACCATATATCACAGCTGATCAGCGTAGGTGGGCACCCTAGACCATCCCCAGTTCATTGCTACCCTGCCCTTGACCAGGAAGAAGGGCCATAGCAGTAAGAGGATGAAACTCCAGCAAGACTTCCTTCACATAGCCCAATAGCATGACCCGCGGTTAAGGCTCTAGTAACTTCAGCGTCATTTCCTCTATAACTAGGAGTACCTCTCACAGATATCAAGGGATGAGGGGACATTCCAATGAAAGATGGAGAAATCCATCATTGTCCAGACTGAAACATAGGCGGTTATGGGTGATAGTAGGGTCGATCTTGTGATTTCACCTAGGTGTACTGTAAGCCCTAAGCAGGTTTTTATAATACAACAATTTTGGTTGATAGTTCATGGAGATTGTGCCTGTCTGGGTGCAACAATAAGCCCAATGCATTTCGGTCAGAGGCTCACCCAATTTCACCTTCCAGGCTGCTCTGGCCATACAGTCTGACCTCACCTGCATCAGGACACCATGACCTAGAGCCTAGAGACCCACACAATGGTATCAGATGAGGTTATGAGCTGTGTAAGCTGTGGGAGGTCAGCTGGCTCATCCCGAAATCCTGGCAAGGCACTCTTGATGGTGCTGCATAGCCTGGCATAAATAAATATATCAAGCTGGGTGATGTTGCCTCAGGAGTGGAACTGCTCCAGCAATAAAAACTTCCCATCCATATATAAGGGACCCAAACTTTGACAAAGTGGTCTGCACCATGTGTGCAGCTATGAGGGAAAGCAAAGGATTGGAAACCAGATTAGCAGCTGGGGAGTACAGATAAGGCACTCCAGTTTTACAGCAGAGAGGTCTCTGGCCCACAGGTAGTAGTTCCCTGGGGAGACCCAGAGGGAGAGGGGACACCACTGGGATCCCTTCAGTCTGATCGTGTTCGGGGATAAGATATGGGTCCGGTCATCTAGGTTACACCAGAATTTTTCAAAGTGACACTGAGTAGCTTGATAATAGAGATTAGGATCCTGGACCTCAAACCCTCCCTGCACATATGGAAGAACCAACAAATCCCAAGCAATCCTCACTGGCTTCTTCACACAAATCAGTTTGATCAGAAGGGCCTGAAGTGTGGTGAGGAAATGCTTACAGAGAGGAATTGGGATATTAATAATTTTATTTAATATTTTAGGAAGAACTATAATTTCCAAGAGGGCGCTACTCTGCCCACCAGAGACAGTGGAACGTTGAGCCGTGCATCAACCCGGCGTAAGATTGCTGGGCCATAGTTGAGCTGGATGACCTGGACCAGCTTATGATGAAGGAATATACCCAAATTTTTAACAGAGTTTGTGATCTGACTGATAGGGTATTCCAATGTGACTGGTCCGGTACAGTTTGTGAACAGGAGCAGGTCTGATTTAGACACATTTCTTGAAATACCGGGTTATGTCCCAAACCTGATGATTTCTCGGATCAGGGGGGTGAGATTAACCTCTGGATTTGCAATGAATAGCAACATCATCAGCATACATGGGCAATGAAAGCTGTCCATGATGAAAGCTGAGGTCTCTGCATAAATGTCTGCTGTGGAGAAACCGGCCCAAAGGGCCCACAGCTAGAATAAATAACATAGAGCATAGGGAGCATCCCTGTCGCATTCCCCATCCCACTGGGAAGGCGTCAGATGTGAGGCTGTTAGCAGAAACATGAGCCACTGGAGGTGCATACAGCAACCAGATAAGAGCGAGGAGACTGTTGGGTATGCCATACCAGCAGAGGGTCTCAAACAGGAATGGCCACCCAAGGAGTCAAACACCCTCTCTGCGTCTAGTAGTGCAATCACCACCTTAACCTAAGGATTAATTTGCTTGATTACTGAGAATACCGTAAAGAGGTTCAATGATGTGGATCTATGCAGGAAAAACCCTGATGGTGCAAGGGCGACTATGCACTCCAACAGGTGAGCAAGCCTTGTGCCAATGATTTTAGCAAGGATCTTATTGTCACAATTTCTTAACGAAAGGGACGGATAGGAGCCACATTTGACGGGGTCTTTACCAGGTTATGGTGAAGAGAGATAACATCTTCTCACATCGAGGTCAGCAGTTTCCCATCTAGGAGTGCCTCATGGTAGACGTAACTATGCTATATAAAAATCAGTTGTTAGCCCATCAGTGCCAGGGGCCTTAAAGCTAGTAAGGGAGACAAAGGCAGCAATGAATTCCTACAGAGAGATCAAGTGACTCAGAAATCGCCAGTGGCAATCATCAAACCACACCAATGCCACCTCAATAAGGTAGTTGACAATATCACACAGAGCTCTCATGCTTCCGGTTGTATAGAGGCGAGAGTAATAGCGTACGAATGTAGCTAGGATGTCCTCATTGTCAGTGAGCACTAGTCTGTCATCGCCCTCTATACCAACAATATGAGATCTGGGCCTTTCCCTCTTAAGCAACCAAGCCAGCGTCTTACCCGGTCTTTCGCCTTCACCATACTGCCTAGCCAGAGTGTTTCCCCAAGTGATGTTTTCACCATTCACAAAGAGGAAGTGGTCCCTTGGGGACTCCTTCCCATTTGTGAATGGGTTACCACCTCCATTGAAATTTTGGTTGCAAGTAAAAGGAATCAGTAATCAGAAGGAACGCCCTTAAAATTCTCCTTCGAAATAGTGATTCTGTAATGAATTGTTAAATGTGTTTAGAATATTTAGAAAGGTGTTTTAGTGGTCACAAACACTCAGATTTACCGAATTTGAGGGTTTGCGACTGTTAAACCACTTTGTACAAGTGGCTCATAGTTTTTATCCTTTTGCTTTCATCCCGAGAGTGATATTTGTCAACAAATGAACTGTCAAAAGTGATTCTGACACAATTTAGTGATCTCTGCTAATATTACTTTATTGCTTATGAGGTCTTGATTTCATAGGCAAACACACACATATTTGGTATTGCAAGACTATAGACATTCAGGATAATACTTATTTGGTTAGTGTTCTGCGATTTATGTTTGTCCATTTGAGTAATACAACAAAATATTAAGCTTATTTGTTGAAAACGAAAATATCTCTACTTTTGAAGTCTGGGATAAGTACAGCTTTAGTCGTCTCCCTGTAGCATATGTAAATTAGACATAATAAATTATACATACTTATGAAAGGCTGTGGCCCTTAAGCCAATGCTTACTTCAACTGTCATTCGATTGTGACTCTGTCCACAAAAAAGCATACTTGGAGTGTGTCATCCAGACAGTCACCATCAATTTCAACTCCAAATTAAATTTTGTGTCATTCCACATGGCTGTCATAGGGTGTTTCCAGCATCAGCAGTGTGACTGATGGTATTCATATTGGAATGGCGTTTATCTCTGACCTTGGTATAGTCCCTCACTTGCAGTGGTTGACTGTTCTCAGCACCCTGGTACCACTCTCCTGAAACTCTTTTACACCATAATTGGAATGAAACTTAGCAGGTACAGAGTACCACGTGGGAGACATAACCACATCTTCTGTGAGCCGCTGACACTCTAAAACAGCATTGCGTTTTGTTGGCCAATTTACTGAGCGACACTTCAAGAATGAACACAAGTAATTGCCTCTGTCTTCAGCGCCATCTTGAACTGGGCACTTAGCAAAACAATCTACTATGTATGACGTCACATTATGAGTTATCATCATTGGCTTTGATGCGTCTGTTGAAGCGTAATTGTGGCAACCATCTTGGATGAGAAAGCCTAACTAGAATAGAAATGGGAGCTTAATAAAAGGAAGTGAAAGAGGCATTCCTTACTTAAAAACCCAACAAAAAAAGAACCCACAATGGAATATACTTACAGTAAATTCATCTTTAGTGTGATTAGTATTACAGGAAACAATCCCTGTTCTGTTTTTAAGTTAGTAATACAACAAGAAAGGGGGGGGGAGCGAGGAAAGGTCAAGGGACGTCCCTATCCCCAAATTCAATATGCAAACAATGTGGACGTACCCACTGAAGAAACAAAGAATCGGGACTCACTGTGCTAGTAGCAGTGTCACACAACCCTTAGGTTTTATTAAAAGACCCCTGTTAGAAATGGGGGTCTCTAGTTGGCAATGGCTGGCCACTGTCCAAGTAGGGGCCCTTCTTCCTAAGTCAGAGTAAGAGGGCTACCCTCCTTGATTCCCCTGCTCAACCCTGTGGTAACGTAGCACGAGCAGGTAGGCTTATCTCAGAGGCAGTGTGTGAAGCATTTATGACCATACACAGTAACACAGTGAGGAACACTACAAAGGGACACCACACAAGTAGTTATAAAAAATAAGTATCTTTATATAAAGGCAGATTTATCACAAGACCAATAACTGTAAAAGCCACAATACTGTCAAAAATAGGATCGCTGTTGAAGGACTGTCAAAGATAGTTCAAAGGTTGCAAGAATAAGGTTCAAATTCAAGGCAGGGGTCTCTGCGCCCCTCTCTCGTTCAGAGGTTGCAAAAATAAGGTTCAAATTCAAGGCAGGGGTCTCTGCGCCCCTTTCTCATTCAGAGGTTGCAAAAATAAGGTTCAAATTCAAAGCAGGGGTCTCTGCGACCCTTTCTCGTTCAGAGGTTGCAAAAATAAGGTTCAAATCCAAAGCAGTGGTCTCTACGACCCTTTCTCGCACAAAGTACCTGAATTCAGTAGCAAAACCAACAAAATGTCGCAACGAAGTGGTAGCGATGATTTTCCTCACGCGAGGCCGGCGATGCGTTAAATCCTTGCCGCAAGGGAGGATGATGCGCCGATCTGCTGATGCGTGCGGAGACGATGCGACCAACTTCTGCACGCTAGGCCGCCGATGCGATGACTTTCTTGCCGCGAGGGAGAAGTCGATGCGATGAGCCTGTTGCGTTGTGCGATTGTGTTGCAATGCGAAGAAATGGCGCTCCGCGAGGGAGCGACGAAATCCGGTGCGATGCGATGAAAATGGCGGACGCACGGCCTCCGCAATGCGATGTCTTGAAGCGATGATTTCTTTAGGGTTGCGAGCGCTCGGCGACAGCAGCGCGATGATTTTTCCAGCGCGTCTCGGCTGCAGCGGCTCGCAAAGAGGCGTTAGCGATGGTTTCGTGTTGCGAGCACTCAGCGGCAGCAGCGCGATGATTTTTCCAGCGCTCTCGGCTGCAGCGGCTCGCAAAGGTGCGTTAGCGTCGATTTCCAGCACTCTCTTCTCTGAAGCAAACTAGAGGCCCTGGAACTCACAGGAGCCTCATCAGCAGATAGCAATCCTCGCAGGGAGGAAGCAGGAGGTTGGTGGTGGAGTCTGATGTGCCTGAGACTCCAGCAGGAGGCTAGCTCTTTTCCTAGTCCTTGGGTAATTGCTGTAACAAAAATAAAAGTTCTCTCAAAAGTTCCTTTTCCTCTTCTCCAAGGTCCAGTGGTCAGTGCTGCAGGCCAGTGCAAGAAACAACACACAAGCACAAGGACAGTCACTTCCTGCAGATTCCTCCAGTGGCACAGACAGAGTTTCCTCTCCAGATCCAAAAGCAATACAAATTGTAGGGGTTTGAGCACAGATATTTATACCCCAAAAGTCTTTGTTCTCAGAAGCTACAAGTCACTGAACCTAGCCAGAACCAGTTCTGCTCAGGCCTGGAGCACTTTGTTTACCAGGCTGCATCCTTTCTTTCAGAAAGAGGGGGTCTGCAAGCAGACACACAGTAGGAGGTGGAGCCAGCATTCACCTTGCCAGGCACAGCCCTATTCAGGTCAAGGAGCCACCCCTCCCCACACTCTAAATGCAGTTCTCTATTCAACCCAGGTCTGACTCAGCCTGCCCTGCCCCTCTAAAACCAGACAGCCAATACACATAACAGCAGAGCACACTGGAAGGCTTAGGCAAGAAAATACCTACTTTCTAAAAGTGGTATTTTCAAACACAGAATATAAAAATAAACTTCACTAAAAGATGTATTTTAATATTCTGAGCTCAGGCATACTAAATTCGTTTTTCTACCATGTTCCTGGGGTCAGTTAGGACTATAGAATGTAATAGTCAAACTGCCCATTCTAGCCTATGAGGAACAGGTAGCCTTACAGTAGTGAAAAACGAAATGGGGCATAATTCACTACCAGGACATGCTACACACACCAAGGCATGTCCTACCTTACACATACAATGCACCCTACCATAGGGGTGACTTACAAGATGCCAAGGGAAGGTTCAGGGGCTGGGAAGTGGGTGCACTTCACAGCCAAGATGGCAGTTCTGGACTGCACACAGACACTGCAGTGGCAGGTCTGAGACACACTTTACAAGCTGCTTCTGTGGGTGGCACACATCAGTGCTGCAGGCCCACCAGCAGCATTTGGTTTACCAGCCCTGGGCACACATAGGCCACACTACTAGGGACTAACAGGTAAACCAAATAAGCCAATCAGGGATATACCAATTCACATAGACATATTTACACAGGGAGAGCATATGCACTTTAGCACTGAACAGCAGTGGTAAAGTGCCCAGAGTCATAAAACCAACAAAAACAGGTCAGCAAAAATCCAGGAGGAAGGCAAAAGTTTACGGGTGACCCTGCAAAAAGGACCATTTCCAACACAACCCCCTTCCAGCCAAAACGCAGGGTAGACCAATCACTACCTTGATGGGCTTCCCTGCTTCGGGCGATAGAACACGGAACTGGCCCGCAACTGCAGGGGCATATGCCAGCTCTACTCCAATCTGAACCCTGGTGGATCCCTCTGTCCACACTCCTAGGGCCCACTAAGATAACCAATGGGGAACTCTTCCCTCACCTGTGGACACCACCTGTGCAGCATCTAACCTTAAATGGCCCCCAGGTGTGTCCCAACAGATAAACAACAAGCCCCAGTAATCACTGACAGTAGTCAGTGATGAAATCCAAGCCCTATACCTCTCAGGGCTCTCAAACTTTTGTGGCATCAGAGAGTGAGGGGCAGTAACCCCAGGTGTTTGGCACCTTTTGTCCACTCTCCCTCCTGTCAGGTCAGGCAACGCGTCCTGACACTGACCCACCAGCCCTGGGCCTGTACCCAACGGCGGGGCCAGCGACTGGGGTGGGCTCCCCACACCCGGTCCTTCTCTTTGGGGCTCGGTACCCTCCCACTTGGAGCGGTACCCCCTCCAGAATTGTCAGGGCACCTGAGGCAGGTGTCCTGCATAATTCGCCCACCAGTTCAGGGGTTCTATCCTGCAACTGGTATCCCAGCATAGGGTCTGTACCCTTAGACTGGGCGGAGATCAGGGGTGAGGCTGCCCTCTCCCCGCCCCCTTTACTGGGGCCAGGCACCCTCCCACCTGGAGAGGTGCCTCCATAACACAAACCGGGAGGGGCACTGTTAGCAGTTGCCCCTTCCTCCAGATCAGGGGGACACCCTGAACCTGGCCCCCCAACCTAGGGTCTGTACCCTTAGGCTGGGCCTGTGCCTGGCAACCCAGGACTTCTGGGGGAGTACACCAATTCCCCCCAAGGAAAGCACACTCCTCTAGAGTTGTGCGACAGTCTGCCTGGCACACCAGGACTTCCTGGGAGCACACAGGCCCCCCTCAAGGAAAACACACCCCTCCACCAGTTCAGGGCTTGGACCCTGCAACTGATCTACCAACCTGAAAAAACCCTTAGGTTGCACCGGGGTCAGAGGCGAGGACTCCCTCCCTCTGCACCCCCTTCCAGCATACTGCACCCTCCCACCTGGAGTGGTGCTCTTAGAAAGAAAAATGGCCGGGACACTGCTTACAGTTGTCCCTCCCTCCAGGTCAGACAACACCTGGACCTGACTTACCATCCCAGGGACCAACCCCTGTGGTTGAACAACTGCCTGGCCAACCAGGGCTTCCTGAGGGTGACACATACCTAGCGTGTCGTGTGACAGTCTGCCTGGCACAGGGCTCATGACCTCCTGTCCCTCTGACAGTGCGTGAAGATGCCCCAGGACAGAAGTGGCGTCACCATGGCCAATCCTATGAGGCTCAGCCCTTCTGGCTTGGCCCTGACCCACTGGTTCTTCCACTGGGGACTCTTTCCCCCTCACCCCTCACTCTGGCCTTCTGCACCCTCCCAACTGGAGCGGTACTTCCAGACACTAGAACTGCTGGAGGTCTGATTACAGGCACTCCCAGCTCACCTAACACGGGGGACCCCCACAATGGACGGTCCATCCGGACAGACTAGGCTCCCTACCTGGTGTTCCCTCATGGAACCATCCAGTCCTGGAGACTGAGGTTGGGGCACTTCGGGACCTATCCCAGTCTCACTCCTGCTCCCACGAGACAGGATGTGAGGCCCTACAACCTCCTCACAACAAGGGGACCCAGCTGTAACACTCCTAACCTTTCCCACCACTCTGGGTTGGAAGACATCTGAACCACTCCTCTTAGGGTCATTCCCCAATACCTCTAGAGAGCCTCTGGTACTCACCCAGAGATCTGCCTCCTGCGCAAGTTCCCTAGGATCAGAGAACTCGCACTCTAACACATGTTGGTTTAGCTCTGGAAAATAGGAACTCACAATATGCTCTCCCACAATTGGATTACACAGTTCCACGCAGGTGCTAACCTTTACCTCACAATCCAGTGTCTCACATACATACCCCACACCACTCTCTTGAAATGGGCGAGACATTAACTGACTGTCTCTATCACTCAACCCACACTCTTCTGGGTGGTCCTCACACTCATACATCAGGACTTCAACCACGGGGGAACCCCTCTCCCTGCACCTCTCATCCAGAGTCTGTAGAGTCTCCCTCCTTTCACTAGGACTATGGGCCCCTGCGCTAGTTCCCCAATCCACCTCAGGGACACTGCACACGAATGGAGCTACCTCATATCCTTGAATCCCCTGGTGTAGATCAACCCCCTCCTTTAAGTCAGGTGCTACATCTCTGGGTGGGTGTACTACACTGTCATCACTATATACTTCAATTTTGCTGCCACCACTGGACCCCACCCTCTCTGGGGAATCCAGACAATTAAAACTGCGCTCCAGGGGTAACCTACCCTCTGGAGCTAACTTCTCCTTTTCTGCTATCTGCGCTAGGTGCGCCTCCAGCTGGGCAATCTCTATTTGGAGCCTCTCTAATCCCAGCTGGTACTCCCTCTCCCTCTGTCTGCCCAACTCCTCTGGGGACCATGAAGGGGATTGGGTGCTACCCTGTGCACTAGACCCAGCAAGGGACTCCCTACCTATGGGACCTTCCCGCCTGTCCACCAACTCCTCTGGGGACCCTGAGGGGAATCTGGCACTACCATAGGCACTAGACTCATCAAGGAACTCCCCACCTATGAGATATTCCATAACACTTTCTTCCTCCTCTTCAGACTCTCCAGAGCCACCCTCAGACCAACTACCCTCTTGGTAGGTGTACTGGGACTCCAAGAATCTCCATCTGTCTTGTTGCCAAAGTCTCAGGGATGTCTGCAGGGATAGCTGAGTCTCCTTCCTACTCACTGCTAAGCCCTTCTCCTCACAGAACCCCCTTAGCTCCTCTAGACTGTAGGTTAACAGATCATCTATGTAAAAGGTAGGTCTCATTTCAGCAAGACCCATTGTAGCAATATCTGGCAATATCAATAATAAACCAAATAGGCTTGCCCGTTGTAACAATCACGGGCAATATCAATAACAGATAGAAGAAAACTTCTCAAGAAAATGTATGCGGGTAAAAAATCACCGGCAATATCAATCACAATATAGGATCCAAAAACTTTCAAAAATGTATGCGGGTACTATCACCGGCAATATCAATAAACAATAGGCTTGCCCATTGTAACAATCACGGGCAATATCAATAAAAGATAGAAGAAAACTTCTCAAGAAAATGTATGTGGGTAAAAAATCACCGGCAATATCAATTACAATATAGGATCCAACAATTCTCAAAAATGTATGCGGGTACTATCACCTGGCAATATCAATAAAACATAGGCTTGACCATTGTAACAATCACGGGCAATATCAATAAAAGATAGAAGAAAACTTCTCAAGAAAATGTATGTGGGTAAAAAATCACCGGCAATATCAATTACAATATAGGATCCAACAATTCTCAAAAATGTATGCGGGTACTATCACCTGGCAATATCAATAAAACATAGGCTTGCCCATTGTAACAATCACGGGCAATATCAATAAAAGATAGAATCAAAAAAAAAACTTCAAAAATATATGTGGTTGCGTTATGGTCTGCACTCACTAGTAGTGTACACTATAATTACTGTATGCGATCATAAATGCAAGTCCAGATCCCACCGCTGCCACCAATGTTAGAAATGGGGGTCTCTAGTTGGCAATGGCTGGCCACTGTCCAAGTAGGGACCCTTCTTCCTAAGTCAGAGTAAGAGGGCTACCCTCCTTGATACCCCTGCTCAACCCTGTGGTAACGTAGCATGAGCAGGTAGGCTTATCTCAGAGGCAGTGTGTGAAGCATTTATGACCATACACAGTAACACAGTGAGGAACACTACAAAGGGACACCACACAAGTAGTTATAAAAAATAAGTATCTTTATATAAAGGCAGATTTATCACAAGACCAATAACTGTAAAAGCCACAATACTGTCAAAAATAGGATCGCTGTTGAAGGACTGTCAAAGATAGTTCAAAGGTTGCAAGAATAAGGTTCAAATTCAAGGCAGGGGTCTCTGCGCCCTCTCTCGTTCAGAGGTTGCAAAAATAAGGTTCAAATTCAAGGCAGGGGTCTCTGCGCCCTTTCTCGTTCAGAGGTTGCAAAAATAAGGTTCAAATTTAAAGCAGGGGTCTCTGCGACCCTTTCTCGTTCAGAGGTTGCAAAAATAAGGTTCAAATCCAAAGCAGTGGTCTCTGCGACCCTTTCTCGCACAAAGTACCTGAATTCAGTAGCAAAACCAACAAAATGCCGCAAAGAAGTGGTAGCGATGATGTTCCTCACGCGAGGCCGGCGATGCGTTAAATCCTTGCCGCAAGGGAGGATGATGCGCCGATCTGCTGATGCGTGCGGAGACGATGCGACCAACTTCTGCACGCTAGGCCGCCGATGCGATGACTTTCTTGCCGCGAGGGAGAAGTCGATGCGACGAGCCTGTTGCGTTGTGCGATTGTGTTGCGATGCGAAGAAATGGCGCTCCGCGAGGGAGCGACGAAATCCGGTGCGATGCGATGAAAATGGCGGACGCACGGCGTCCGCAATGCGATGTCTTGAAGCGATGATTTCTTTAGGGTTGCGAGCGCTCGGCGACAGCAGCGCGATGATTTTTCCAGCGCGTCTCGGCTGCAGCGGCTCGCAAAGAGGCGTTAGCGATGGTTTCGTGTTGCGAGCACTCAGCGGCAGCAGCGCGATGATTTTCCAGCGCTCTCGGCTGCAGCGGCTCGCAAAGGTGCGTTAGCGTCGATTTCCAGCACTCTTTCTCTGAAGCAAACTAGAGGCCCTGGAACTCACAGGAGCCTCATCAACAGATAGCAATCCTCGCAGGGAGGAAGCAGGAGGTTGGTGGTGGAGTCTGATGTGCCTGAGACTCCAGCAGGAGGCTAGCTCTTTTCCTAGCCCTTGGGTAATTGCTGTAACAAAAATAAAAGTTCTTTCAAAAGTTCCTTTTCCTCTTCTCCAAGGTCCAGTGGTCACTGCTGCAGGCCAGTGCAAGAAACAACACACAAGCACAAGGACAGTCACTTCCTGCAGATTCTTCCAGTGGCATGGACAGAGTTTCCTCTCCAGATCCAAAAGCAATACAAATTGGAGGGGTTTGAGCACAGATATTTATACCCCAAAAGTCTTTGTTCTCAGAAGCTACAAGTCACTGAACCTAGCCAGAACCAGTTCTGCTCAGGCCTGGAGCACTTTGTTTACCAGGCTGCATCCTTCCTTTCAGAAAGAGGGGGTCTGCTAGCAGACACACAGTAGGAGGTGGAGCCAGCATTCACCTTGCCAGGCACAGCCCTATTCAGGTCAAGGAGCCACCCCTCCCCACACTCTAAATGCAGATCTCTCTATTCAACCCAGGTCTGACTCAGCCTGCCCTGCCCCTCTAAAACCAGACAGCCAATACACATAACAGCAGAGCACACTGGAAGGCTTAGGCAAGAAAATACCTACTTTCTAAAAGTGGTATTTTCAAACACAGAATATAAAAATAAACTTAACTAAAAGATGTATTTTAATATTCTGAGCTCAGGCATACTAAATTCGTTTTTCTACCATGTTCCTGGGGTCAGTTAGGACTATAGAATGTAATAGTCAAACTGCCCATTCTAGCCTATGAGGAACAGGTAGCCTTACAGTAGTGAAAAACGAAATGGGGCATAATTCACTACCAGGACATGCTACACACACCAAGGCATGTCCTACCTTACACATACAATGCACCCTACCATAGGGGTGACTTACAAGATGCCAAGGGAAGGTTCAGGGGCTGGGAAGTGGGTGCACTTCACAGCCAAGATGGCAGTTCTGGACTGCACACAGACACTGCAGTGGCAGGTCTGAGACACACTTTACAAGCTGCTTCTGTGGGTGGCACACATCAGTGCTGCAGGCCCACCAGCAGCATTTGGTTTACCAGCCCTGGGCACACATAGGCCACACTACTAGGGACTAACAGGTAAACCAAATAAGCCAATCAGGGATATACCAATTCACATAGACATATTTACACAGGGAGAGCATATGCACTTTAGCACTGAACAGCAGTGGTAAAGTGCCCAGAGTCATAAAACCAACAAAAACAGGTCAGAAAAAATCCAGGAGGAAGGCAAAAGTTTACGGGTGACCCTGCAAAAAGGGCCATTTCCAACACAACCCCCTTCCAGCCAAAACGCAGGGTAGACCAATCACTACCTTGATGGGCTTCCCTGCTTCGGGCGATAGAACACGGAACTGGCCCGCAACTGCAGTGGCATATGCCAGCTCTACTCCAATCTGAACCCTGGTGGATCCCTCTGTCCACACTCCTAGGGCCCACTAAGATAACCAATGGGGAACTCTTCCCCTCACCTGTGGACACCACCTGTGCAGCATCTAACCTTAAATGGCCCCCAGGTGTGTCCCAACAGATAAACAACAAGCCCCAGTAATCACTGACAGTAGTCAGTGATGAAATCCAAGCCCTATACCTCTCAGGGCTCTCAAACTTTTGAGGCATCAGAGAGTGAGGGGCAGTAACCCCAGGTGTCTGGCACCTTTTGTCCACTCTCCCTCCTGTCAGGTCAGGCAACGCGTCCTGACACTGACCCACCAGCCCTGGGCCTGTACCCAACGGCGGGGCCAGCGACTGGGGTGGGCTTCCCCACACCCGGTCCTTCTCTTTGGGGCTCGGTACCCTCCCACTTGGAGCGGTACCCCCCTCCAGAATTGTCAGGGCACCTGAGGCAGGTGTCCTGCATAATTCGCCCACCAGTTCAGGGGTTCTATCCTGCAACTGGTATCCCAGCATAGGGTCTGTACCCTTAGACTGGGCGGAGGTCAGGGGTGAGGCTGCCCTCTCCCCGCCCCCTTTACTGGGGCCCGGCACCCTCCCACCTGGAGAGGTGCCTCCATAACACAAACCGGGAGCGGAACTGTTAGCAGTTGCCCCTTCCTCCAGATCAGGGGGGACACCCTGAACCTGGCCCCCCAACCTAGGGTCTGTACCCTTAGGCTGGGCCTGTGCCTGGCAACCCAGGACTTCTGGGGGAGTACACCAATTCCCCCCAAGGAAAGCACACTCCTCTAGAGTTGTGCGACAGTCTGCCTGGCACACCAGGACTTCCTGGGGAGCACACAGGCCCCCCTCAAGGAAAACACACCCCTCCACCAGTTCAGGGCTTGGACCCTGCAACTGATCTACCAACCTGAAAAAACCCTTAGGTTGCACCGGGGTCAGAGGCGAGGACTCCCTCCTCTGCACCCCCTTCCAGCATACTGCACCCTCCCACCTGGAGTGGTGCTCTTAGAAAAAAAATGGCCGGGACACTGCTTACAGTTGTCCCTCCCTCCAGGTCAGACAACACCTGGACCTGACTTACCATCCCAGGGACCAACCCCTGTGGTTGAACAACTGCCTGGCCAACCAGGGCTTCCTGAGGGTGACACATACCTAGCGTGTCGTGTGACAGTCTGCCTGGCACAGGGCTCATGACCTCCTGTCCCTCTGACAGTGCGTGAAGATGCCCCAGGACAGAAGTGGCGTCACCATGGCCAATCCTATGAGGCTCAGCCCTTCTGGCTTGGCCCTGACCCACTGGTTCTTCCACTGGGGACTCTTTCCCCCCTCACCCCTCACTCTGGCCTTCTGCACCCTCCCAACTGGAGCGGTACTTCCAGACACTAGAACTGCTGGAGGTCTGATTACAGGCACTCCCAGCTCACCTAACACGGGGGGACCCCACAATGGACGGTCCATCCGGACAGACTAGGCTCCCTACCTGGTGTTCCCTCATGGAACCATCCAGTCCTGGAGACTGAGGTTGGGGCACTTCGGGACCTATCCCAGTCTCACTCCTGCTCCCACGAGACAGGATGTGAGGCCCTACAACCTCCTCACAACAAGGGGACCCAGCTGTAACACTCCTAACCTTTCCCACCACTCTGGGTTGGAAGACATCTGAACCACTCCTCTTAGGGTCATTCCCCAATACCTCTACAGAGCCTCTGGTACTCACCCAGAGTTCTGCCTCCTGCGCAAGTTCCCTAGGATCAGAGAACTCGCACTCTAACACATGTTGGTTTAGCTCTGGAAAATAGGAACTCACAATATGCTCTCCCACAATTGGATTACACAGTTCCACGCAGGTGCTAACCTTTACCTCACAATCCAGTGTCTCACATACGTACCCCACACCACTCTCTTGAAATGGGCGAGACATTAACTGACTGTCTCTATCACTCAACCCACACTCTTCTGGGCGGTCCTCACACTCATACACCAGGACTTCAACCACGGGGGAACCCCTCTCCCTGCACCTCTCATCCAGAGTCGGTAGAGTCTCCCTCCTTTCACTAGGACTATGGGCCCCTGCGCTAGTTCCCCAATCCACCTCAGGGACACTGCACACGAATGGAGCTACCTCATATCCTTGAATCCCCTGGTGTAGATCAACCCCCTCCTTTAAGTCAGGTGCTACATCTCTGGGTGGGTGTACTACACTGTCATCACTATATACTTCAATTTTGCTGCCACCACTGGACCCCACCCTCTCTGGGGAATCCAGACAATTAAAACTGCGCTCCAGGGGTAACCTACCCTCTGGAGCTAACTTCTCCTTTTCTGCTATCTGCGCTAGGTGCGCCTCCAGCTGGGCAATCTCTATTTGGAGCCTCTCTAATCCCAGCTGGTACTCCCTCTCCCTCTGTCTGCCCAACTCCTCTGGGGACCATGAAGGGGATTGGGTGCTACCCTGTGCACTAGACCCAGCAAGGGACTCCCTACCTATGGGACCTTCCCGCCTGTCCACCAACTCCTCTGGGGACCCTGAGGGGAATCTGGCACTACCATAGGCACTAGACTCATCAAGGAACTCCCCACCTATGAGATATTCCATAACACTTTCTTCCTCCTCTTCAGACTCTCCAGAGCCACCCTCAGACCAACTACCCTCTTGGTAGGTGTACTGGGACTCCAAGAATCTCCATCTGTCTTGTTGCCAAAGTCTCAGGGATGTCTGCAGGGATAGCTGAGTCTCCTTCCTACTCACTGCTAAGCCCTTCTCCTCACAGAACCCCTTAGCTCCTCTAGACTGTAGGTTAACAGATCATCTATGTAAAAGGTAGGTCTCATTTCAGCAAGACCCATTGTAGCAATATCTGGCAATATCAATAATAAACCAAATAGGCTTGCCCGTTGTAACAATCACGGGCAATATCAATAACAGATAGAAGAAAACTTCTCAAGAAAATGTATGCGGGTAAAAAATCACCGGCAATATCAATCACAATATAGGATCCAAAAACTTTCAAAAATGTATGCGGGTACTATCACCGGCAATATCAATAAACAATAGGCTTGCCCATTGTAACAATCACGGGCAATATCAATAAAAGATAGAAGAAAACTTCTCAAGAAAATGTATGTGGGTAAAAAATCACCGGCAATATCAATTACAATATAGGATCCAACAATTCTCAAAAATGTATGCGGGTACTATCACCTGGCAACATCAATAAAACATAGGCTTGCCCATTGTAACAATCACGGGCAATATCAATAAAAGATAGAAGAAAACTTCTCAAGAAAATGTATATGGGTAAAAAATCACCGGCAATATCAATTACAATATAGGATCCAACAATTCTCAAAAATGTATGCGGGTACTATCACCTGGCAATATCAATAAAACATAGGCTTGCCCATTGTAACAATCATGGGCAATATCAATAAAAGATAGAATCAAAAAAAAACTTCAAAAATATATGTGGTTGCGTTATGGTCTGCACTCACTAGTAGTGTACACTATAATTACTGTATGCGATCATAAATGCAAATCCAGATCCCACCGCTAATGTTAGAAATGGGGGTCTCTAGTTGGCAATGGCTGGCCACTGTCCAAGTAGGGACCCTTCTTCCTAAGTCAGAGTAAGAGGGCTACCCTCCTTGATACCCCTGCTCAACCCTGTGGTAACGTAGCACGAGCAGGTAGGCTTATCTCAGAGGCAGTGTGTGAAGCATTTATGACCATACACAGTAACACAGTGAGGAACACTACAAAGGGACACCACACAAGTAGTTATAAAAATAAGTATCTTTATATAAAGGCAGATTTATCACAAGACCAATAACTGTAAAAGCCACAATACTGTCAAAAATAGGATCGCTGTTGAAGGACTGTCAAAGATAGTTCAAAGGTTGCAAGAATAAGGTTCAAATTCAAGGCAGGGGTCTCTGCGCCCCTCTCTCATTCAGAGGTTGCAAAAATAAGGTTCAAATTCAAGGCAGGGGTCTCTGCGCCCCTTTCTCGTTCAGAGGTTGCAAAAATAAGGTTCAAATCCAAAGCAGTGGTCTCTGCGACCCTTTCTCGCACAAAGTACCTGAATTCAGTAGCAAAACCAACAAAATGTCGCAAAGAAGTGGTAGCGATGATTTTCCTCACGCGAGGCCGGCGATGCGTTAAATCCTTGCCGCAAGGGAGGATGATGCGCCGATCTGCTGATGCGTGCGGAGACGATGCGACCAACTTCTGCACGCTAGGCCGCCGATGCGATGACTTTCTTGCCGCGAGGGAGAAGTCGATGCGACGAGCCTGTTGCGTTGTGCGATTGTGTTGCAATGTGAAGAAATGGCGCTCCGCGAGGCAGCGACGAAATCCGGTGCGATGCGATGAAAATGGCGGACGCACGGCGTCCGCAATGCGATGTCTTGAAGCGATGATTTCTTTAGGGTTGCGAGCGCTCGGCGACAGCAGCGCGATGATTTTTCCAGCGCGTCTCGGCTGCAGCGGCTCGCAAAGAGGCGTTAGCGATGGTTTCGTGTTGCGAGCACTCAGCGGCAGCAGCGCGTTGATTTTTCCAGCTCTCTTGGCTGCAGCGGCTCGCAAAGGTGCGTTAGCGTCGATTTCCAGCACTCTTTCTCTGAAGCAAACTAGAGGCCCTGGAACTCACAGGAGCCTCATCAACAGATAGCAATCCTCGCAGGGAGGAAGCAGGAGGTTGGTGGTGGAGTCTGATGTGCCTGAGACTCCAGCAGGAGGCTAGCTCTTTTCCTAGCCCTTGGGTAATTGCTGTAACAAAAATAAAAGTTCTCTCAAAAGTTCATTTTCCTCTTCTCCAAGGTCCAGTGGTCACTGCTGCAGGCCAGTGCAAGAAACAACACACAAGCACAAGGACAGTCACTTCCTGCAGATTCTTCCAGTGGCACGGACAGAGTTTCCTCTCCAGATCCAAAAGCAATACAAATTGGAGGGGTTTGAGCACAGATATTTATACCCCAAAAGTCTTTGTTCTCAGAAGCTACAAGTCACTGAACCTAGCCAGAACCAGTTCTGCTCAGGCCTGGAGCACTTTGTTTACCAGGCTGCATCCTTCCTTTCAGAAAGAGGGGGTCTGCTAGCAGACACACAGTAGGAGGTGGAGCCAGCATTCACCTTGCCAGGCACAGCCCTATTCAGGTCAAGGAGCCACCCCTCCCCACACTCTAAATGCAGATCTCTCTATTCAACCCAGGTCTGACTCAGCCTGCCCTGCCCCTCTAAAACCAGACAGCCAATACACATAACAGCAGAGCACACTGGAAGGCTTAGGCAAGAAAATACCTACTTTCTAAAAGTGGTATTTTCAAACACAGAATATAAAAATAAACTTAACTAAAAGATGTATTTTAATATTCTGAGCTCAGGCATACTAAATTCGTTTTTCTACCATGTTCCTGGGGTCAGTTAGGACTATGGAATTTAATAGTCAAACTGCCCATTCTAGCCTATGAGGAACAGGTAGCCTTACAGTAGTGAAAAACGAAATGGGGCATAATTCACTACCAGGACATGCTACACACACCAAGGCATGTCCTACCTTACACATGCAATGCACCCTACCATAGGGGTGACTTACAAGATGCCAAGGGAAGGTTCAGGGGCTGGGAAGTGGGTGCACTTCACAGCCAAGATGGCAGTTCTGGACTGCACACAGACACTGCAGTGGCAGGTCTGAGACACACTTTACAAGCTGCTTCTGTGGATGGCACACATCAGTGCTGCAGGCCCACCAGCAGCATTTGGTTTACCAGCCCTGGGCACACATAGGCCACACTACTAGGGACTAACAGGTAAACCAAATAAGCCAATCAGGGATATACCAATTCACATAGACATATTTACACAGGGAGAGCATATGCACTTTAGCACTGAACAGCAGTGGTAAAGTGCCCAGAGTCATAAAACCAATAAAAACAGGTCTGCAAAAATCCAGGAGGAAGGCAAAAGTTTACGGGTGACCCTGCAAAAAGGGCCATTTCCAACACAACCCCCTTCCAGCCAAAACGCAGGGTAGACCAATCACTACCTTGATGGGCTTCCCTGCTTCGGGCGATAGAACACGGAACTGGCCCGCAACTGCAGGGGCATATGCCAGCTCTACTCCAATCTGAACCCTGGTGGATCCCTCTGTCCACACTCCTAGGGCCCACTAAGATAACCAATGGGGAAGTCTTCCCCTCACCTGTGGACACCACCTGTGCAGCATCTAACCTTAAATGGCCCCCAGGTGTGTCCCAACAGATAAACAACAAGCCCCAGTAATCACTGACAGTAGTCAGTGATGAAATCCAAGCCCTATACCTCTCAGGGCTCTCAAACTTTTGAGGCATCAGAGAGTGAGGGGCAGTAACCCCAGGTGTCTGGCACCTTTTGTCCACTCTCCCTCCTGTCAGGTCAGGCAACGCGTCCTGACACTGACCCACCAGCCCTGGGCCTGTACCCAACGGCGGGGCCAGCGACTGGGGTGGGCTCCCCACACCCGGTCCTTCTCTTTGGGGCTCGGTACCCTCCCACTTGGAGCGGTACCCCCTCCAGAATTGTCAGGGCACCTGAGGCAGGTGTCCTGCATAATTCGCCCACCAGTTCAGGGGTTCTATCCTGCAACTGGTATCCCAGCATAGGGTCTGTACCCTTAGACTGGGCGGAGGTCAGGGGTGAGGCTGCCCTCTCCCCGCCCCCTTTACTGGGGCCAGGCACCCTCCCACCTGGAGAGGTGCCTCCATAACACAAACCGGGAGCGGAACTGTTAGCAGTTGCCCCTTCCTCCAGATCAGGGGGACACCCTGAACCTGGCCCCCCAACCTAGGGTCTGTACCCTTAGGCTGGGCCTGTGCCTGGCAACCCAGGACTTCTGGGGAGTACACCAATTCCCCCAAGGAAAGCACACTCCTCTAGAGTTGTGCGACAGTCTGCCTGGCACACCAGGACTTCCTGGGGAGCACACAGGCCCCCTCAAGGAAAACACACCCCTCCACCAGTTCAGGGCTTGGACCCTGCAACTGATCTACCAACCTGAAAAAACCCTTAGGTTGCACCGGGGTCAGAGGCGAGGACTCCCTCCTCTGCACCCCCTTCCAGCATACTGCACCCTCCCACCTGGAGTGGTGCTCTTAGAAAAAAATGGCCGGGACACTGCTTACAGTTGTCCCTCCCTCCAGGTCAGACAACACCTGGACCTGACTTACCATCCCAGGGACCAACCCCTGTGGTTGAACAACTGCCTGGCCAACCAGGGCTTCCTGAGGGTGACACATACCTAGCGTGTCGTGTGACAGTCTGCCTGGCACAGGGCTCATGACCTCCTGTCCCTCTGACAGTGCGTGAAGATGCCCCAGGACAGAAGTGGCGTCACCATGGCCAATCCTATGAGGCTCAGCCCTTCTGGCTGGCCCCTGACCCACTGGTTCTTCCACTGGGGACTCTTTCCCCCTCACCCCTCACTCTGGCCTTCTGCACCCTCCCAACTGGAGCGGTACTTCCAGACACTAGAACTGCTGGAGGTCTGATTACAGGCACTCCCAGCTCACCTAACACGGGGGACCCCCACAATGGACGGTCCATCCGGACAGACTAGGCTCCCTACCTGGTGTTCCCTCATGGAACCATCCAGTCCTGGAGACTGAGGTTGGGGCACTTCGGGACCTATCCCAGTCTCACTCCTGCTCCCACGAGACAGGATGTGAGGCCCTACAACCTCCTCACAACAAGGGGACCCAGCTGTAACACTCCTAACCTTTCCCACCACTCTGGGTTGGAAGACATCTGAACCACTCCTCTTAGGGTCATTCCCCAATACCTCTACAGAGCCTCTGGTACTCACCCAGAGTTCTGCCTCCTGCGCAAGTTCCCTAGGATCAGAGAACTCGCACTCTAACACATGTTGGTTTAGCTCTGGAAAATAGGAACTCACAATATGCTCTCCCACAATTGGATTACACAGTTCCACGCAGGTGCTAACCTTTACCTCACAATCCAGTGTCTCACATACGTACCCCACACCACTCTCTTGAAATGGGCGAGACATTAACTGACTGTCTCTATCACTCAACCCACACTCTTCTGGGCGGTCCTCACACTCATACACCAGGACTTCAACCACGGGGGAACCCCTCTCCCTGCACCTCTCACCCAGAGTCGGTAGAGTCTCCCTCCTTTCACTAGGACTATGGGCCCCTGCGCTAGTTCCCCAATCCACCTCAGGGACACTACACACGAATGGAGCTACCTCATATCCTTGAATCCCCTGGTGTAGATCAACCCCCTCCTTTAAGTCAGGTGCTACATCTCTGGGTGGGTGTACTACACTGTCATCACTATATACTTCAATTTTGCTGCCACCACTGGACCCCACCCTCTCTGGGGAATCCAGACAATTAAAACTGCGCTCCAGGGGTAACCTACCCTCTGGAGCTAACTTCTCCTTTTCTGCTATCTGTGCTAGGTGCGCCTCCAGCTGGGCAATCTCTATTTGGAGCCTCTCTAATCCCAGCTGGTACTCCCTCTCCCTCTGTCTGCCCAACTCCTCTGGGGACCATGAAGGGGATTGGGTGCTACCCTGTGCACTAGACCCAGCAAGGGACTCCCTACCTATGGGACCTTCCCGCCTGTCCACCAACTCCTCTGGGGACCCTGAGGGGAATCTGGCACTACCATAGGCACTAGACTCATCAAGGAACTCCCCACCTATGAGATATTCCATAATACTTTCTTCCTCCTCTTCAGACTCTCCAGAGCCACCCTCAGACCAACTACCCTCTTGGTAGGTGTACTGGGACTCCAAGAATCTCCATCTGTCTTGTTGCCAAAGTCTCAGGGATGTCTGCAGGGATAGCTGAGTCTCCTTCCTACTCACTGCTAAGCCCTTCTCCTCACAGAACCCCCTTAGCTCCTCTAGACTGTAGGTTAACAGATCATCTATGTAAAAGGTAGGTCTCATTTCAGCAAGACCCATTGTAGCAATATCTGGCAATATCAATAATAAACCAAATAGGCTTGCCCGTTGTAACAATCACGGGCAATATCAATAACAGATAGAAGAAAACTTCTCAAGAAAATGTATGCGGGTAAAAAATCACCGGCAATATCAATCACAATATAGGATCCAAAAACTTTCAAAAATGTATGCGGGTACTATCACCGGCAATATCAATAAACAATAGGCTTGCCCATTGTAACAATCACGGGCAATATCAATAAAAGATAGAAGAAAACTTCTCAAGAAAATGTATATGGGTAAAAAATCACCGGCAATATCAATTACAATATAGGATCCAACAATTCTCAAAAATGTATGCGGGTACTATCACCTGGCAATATCAATAAAACATAGGCTTGCCCATTGTAACAATCATGGGCAATATCAATAAAAGATAGAATCAAAAAAAAAACTTCAAAAATATATGTGGTTGCGTTATGGTCTGCACTCACTAGTAGTGTACACTATAATTACTGTATGCGATCATAAATGCAAGTCCAGATCCCACCGCTGCCACCAATGTTAGAAATGGGGGTCTCTAGTTGGCAATGGCTGGCCACTGTCCAAGTAGGGACCCTTCTTCCTAAGTCAGAGTAAGAGGGCTACCCTCCTTGATACCCCTGCTCAACCCTGTGGTAGCGTAGCACGAGCAGGTAGGCTTATCTCAGAGGCAGTGTGTGAAGCATTTATGACCATACACAGTAACACAGTGAGGAACACTACAAAGGGACACCACACAAGTAGTTATAAAAAATAAGTATCTTTATATAAAGGCAGATTTATCACAAGACCAATAACTGTAAAAGCCACAATACTGTCAAAAATAGGATCGCTGTTGAAGGACTGTCAAAGATAGTTCAAAGGTTGCAAGAATAAGGTTCAAATTCAAGGCAGGGGTCTCTGCGCCCCTCTCTCGTTCAGAGGTTGCAAAAATAAGGTTCAAATTCAAGGCAGGGGTCTCTGCGCCCCTTTCTCGTTCAGAGGTTGCAAAAATAAGGTTCAAATCCAAAGCAGTGGTCTCTGCGACCCTTTCTCGCACAAAGTACCTGAATTCAGTAGCAAAACCAACAAAATGTCGCAAAGAAGTGGTAGCGATGATTTTCCTCACGCGAGGCCGGCGATGCGTTAAATCCTTGCCGCAAGGGAGGATGATGCGCCGATCTGCTGATGCGTGCGGAGACGATGCGACCAACTTCTGCACGCTAGGCCGCCGATGCGATGACTTTCTTGCCGCGAGGGAGAAGTCGATGCGACGAGCCTGTTGCGTTGTGCGATTGTGTTGCAATGCGAAGAAATGGCGCTCCGCGAGGCAGCGACGAAATCCGGTGCGATGCGATGAAAATGGCGGACGCACGGCGTCCGCAATGCGATGTCTTGAAGCGATGATTTCTTTAGGGTTGCGAGCGCTCGGCGACAGCAGCGCGATGATTTTTCCAGCGCGTCTCGGCTGCAGCGGCTCGCAAAGAGGCGTTAGCGATGGTTTCGTGTTGCGAGCACTCAGCGGCAGCAGCGCGTTGATTTTTCCAGCTCTCTTGGCTGCAGCGGCTCGCAAAGGTGCGTTAGCGTCGATTTCCAGCACTCTTTTCTCTGAAGCAAACTAGAGGCCCTGGAACTCACAGGAGCCTCATCAACAGATAGCAATCCTCGCAGGGAGGAAGCAGGAGGTTGGTGGTGGAGTCTGATGTGCCTGAGACTCCAGCAGGAGGCTAGCTCTTTTCCTAGCCCTTGGGTAATTGCTGTAACAAAAATAAAAGTTCTCTCAAAAGTTCATTTTCCTCTTCTCCAAGGTCCAGTGGTCACTGCTGCAGGCCAGTGCAAGAAACAACACACAAGCACAAGGACAGTCACTTCCTGCAGATTCTTCCAGTGGCACGGACAGAGTTTCCTCTCCAGATCCAAAAGCAATACAAATTGGAGGGGTTTGAGCACAGATATTTATACCCCAAAAGTCTTTGTTCTCAGAAGCTACAAGTCACTGAACCTAGCCAGAACCAGTTCTGCTCAGGCCTGGAGCACTTTGTTTACCAGGCTGCATCCTTCCTTTCAGAAAGAGGGGGTCTGCTAGCAGACACACAGTAGGAGGTGGAGCCAGCATTCACCTTGCCAGGCACAGCCCTATTCAGGTCAAGGAGCCACCCCTCCCCACACTCTAAATGCAGATCTCTCTATTCAACCCAGGTCTGACTCAGCCTGCCCTGCCCCTCTAAAACCAGACAGCCAATACACATAACAGCAGAGCACACTGGAAGGCTTAGGCAAGAAAATACCTACTTTCTAAAAGTGGTATTTTCAAACACAGAATATAAAAATAAACTTAACTAAAAGATGTATTTTAATATTCTGAGCTCAGGCATACTAAATTCGTTTTTCTACCATGTTCCTGGGGTCAGTTAGGACTATAGAATGTAATAGTCAAACTGCCCATTCTAGCCTATGAGGAACAGGTAGCCTTACAGTAGTGAAAAACGAAATGGGGCATAATTCACTACCAGGACATGCTACACCCACCAAGGCATGTCCTACCTTACACATACAATGCACCCTACCATAGGGGTGACTTACAAGATGCCAAGGGAAGGTTCAGGGGCTGGGAAGTGGGTGCACTTCACAGCCAAGATGGCAGTTCTGGACTGCACACAGACACTGCAGTGGCAGGTCTGAGACACACTTTACAAGCTGCTTCTGTGGGTGGCACACATCAGTGCTGCAGGCCCACCAGCAGCATTTGGTTTACCAGCCCTGGGCACACATAGGCCACACTACTAGGGACTAACAGGTAAACCAAATAAGCCAATCAGGGATATACCAATTCACATAGACATATTTACACAGGGAGAGCATATGCACTTTAGCACTGAACAGCAGTGGTAAAGTGCCCAGAGTCATAAAACCAACAAAAACAGGTCAGCAAAAATCCAGGAGGAAGGCAAAAGTTTAGGGGTGACCCTGCAAAAGGGCCATTTCCAACAACTCCTCACACACCAACCTGGTTGGTGTCATGCTTCATCATTGGGGTCCCAACCGGGTGGCCTAATGCCGCCCGGTTGTGCTACAACGCCTGATTACAGCGGAGCTGGTGTAGAGTGATAGTGTGATGTGAGATGTGAAATTTAAAAATATCTCTGGGAATCCTTGCCAAATGTATTTAATTGTGGCGGCCCAGGATATGTTAAAATCCAAGAGTGCAACTAATAAAGTTACTTGAACTCGTAGTTGTCTGTGGTAGGTCTACATGTTTCAGCCCCTACAAGAAAGTAGAGGGGCTTTCATCAGGACCTGGTGAAGAAAAGTGAATGAGTGGCAAAATGTGGCCACGTGAATATTAAAAATCACAACACACGCGCTAGGTGAGTTGGAATTTTTTGAAGGAGTCGATACTTACGACCCCACTTGAAATAACACTCGATTCAAGTGTCTAGCAGGAAATCAGGGCCCGGGAGGGGAATCGTATGTAGTCACACTTTCGTCAAGACAGATATCCCGCTACGACCTATTGCAGTCTCCCATGGTCCCATGGGAGACTGCAATAGGTCGTAGCGGATATCTGTCTTGACGAAAGTGTGACTACATACGATTCCTCCCGGCCCTGATTTCTGCTAGACACTTGAATCGAGTGTTATTTCAAGTGGGTGGTAAGTATCGACTCCTTCAAAAAATTCCAACTCACCTTAGCGCGTGTGTTGTGATTTTTAATATTCACGTGGCCACATTTTGCCACTCATTCACTTTTCTTCACCAGGTCCTGATGAAAGCCCCTCTACTTTCTTGTAGAGGCTGAAACATGTAGACCTACCACAGACAACTACGAGTTCAAGTAACTTTATTAGTTGCGCTCTTGGATTTTAACATATCCTGGGCCGCACAATTAAATACATTTGGAAAGGATTCCCAGAGATATTTTTAAATTTCACATCTCACATCACACTATCACACTACACCAGCTCCGCTGTAATCAGGCGTTGTAGCACAACCGGGCGGCATTAGGCCACCCGGTTGGGACCCCAATGATGAAGCATGACACCAACCAGGTTGGTGTGTGAGGGGTCTTTTAATAAAACCTAAGGGTTGTGTGACACTGCTACTAGCACAGTGAGTCCCGATTCTTTGTTTCTTCAGTGGGTACGTCCACATTGTTTGCATACTGTTTTTAAGTTAAGCATTGTATAGTTCTGCTATGTAAATTTATTATGTGCCAACTCATTCCGCAAGGAGTTTCCTGGTGTAAGATCAGGAACTGACCACCAAATTGCGGAACAAGAAAATAGGAGAAGCAGATCAAAGCTATAAAGAGCTAGGCTAAAAAAGGCAAGTTTTAAGTAATCTTGAGAGATGTGGATGTCTGCGCAGCATAAAGCAGCTAGATGAAAAAACGAATGACCACTTGCTCTGGCTCGATAGATACATCGAGGTTGGACAAGAGCAAGACTGGAAGATCTGAGTGCCCTGATTGGTTTGTAAAAATTGATACTGCTACAGAGACAGAGGGGGCCACCACTGTAGAGAGCTCTGTGAACATGGCACAAAAGTGTGAAGATGACATGCTTTGCAAATAGGAATCCAGTGAAGTGCTTTCAAAATGGGAGTAGACGCAGATCTAGGTGGTAAATGGTACACCAACTGGGCAACAGTAATTCTAATGGGTTGCAGACAGGAAAGTAAATGATCATTAATACCAGCATAAAGAGCATTGCCATAGTCCAGACGGCTTGTGATAAAGGTCTGGGTAATCGTTTTCTTGCAATGCAATGGGGCGCAGTTGACATTTTTGCGTAACATACGCAGGATCCACTAGCAGGAGCCATAAGCTACACTGTAAACAAAAAGTGTTGCTTGTAGTCGTCAGTTTAAACTTTTGCTGCTTTCAATCATATAGTCTGTCTTCGCTACATTGTTTCATCTCAACCTGAAGAAATATCAGCATTTGTCAATTTCAGATGGTGTTTGTACTGACCTTTTGTTCAGACGCCACTCTTCAATGCTTAGCTCAATTGTACCCAAGAACTTGGTCATCATTCGTGAAAGGATTGGAGGTCGATACCAGCAATTTACAAAACAAAAGATAGACAGGCAAGGGCATGCTTTCTCCATCAAGTATAGTAAAGGTGACAGCGTAAGTAGAGACATACTTTTCTTTCTTTTGCAGTCAGCATTCGAAGGATAAAGAGTAACAGCTCGAAAGGAATTGTCATTATTAAATTATTTTTGCCCGCCCTGTAACTATTCTGACAATAATGCTCTAAATCATAACTTAATGTTAGATCATTATACTTTTGCTAACTTTTCAGTGAGTATTCAAATTATTCAATGGTTTTCTAGTTTTAGATTGCAATGTAATTTTTAGAATATTTATTTTAAGATATTTATTTTATTGTGCATATGTGACTGCAGTTGCATCATTCTTGTCCTGTTTCTGTGTTTATGTTGAGCGAACAGGCACTTCTTACTGAATATAAGAGCGCAATGACTGATTTCCTGTGCATCTTAAGACCTGCCAACTCACATGTTGCCACAGTGTGTGAGATTATATCAGCTCGCTGCACATGGTCACCCGATAAACAAACATGGTGGCAGGAAGACACATTAGAAACCCCTGCATTGAGTTGGTTTCCAGATTGTCTTTGGAGGCTTTGAGCAGCTGATTTCCATTAAGGGGTTTGAAAACACCCCAGTCCCAGTGGTGGCCGACAGATATAAAGACTGGTGAGGCAGATGGAGGGGGCACGGGGAGAGGGGGCCAGCAGGAAGTGTGCAGGGGTAGAGCGTGGCAGGGGGTGATAATAAAAACAATAATTAGAAAACGTACCTGGTGCTGCTAGCCGCCTTGCGCTCCTCTCTTCCTGGTCCTAGCAGTCCCTGGGACAGCATAGGACTCCTCATCAAATCCCCATGCTTCTCTCAAGCATGAGAGAAGCATGAGGATTGGCCTGGGGGGGCTTAATTAACTCTCACTCAGGCACTTGGAGTCTGTACTGTTTCTCCAACCCAGTAGTACAATACAGCCGGGTTGGAGAAACCTAAGTGCGCATGTCAGCTTGGCCGGCCTAAACCGGCCGTCCAACTGACATGCGCACTTAAAAGTGCACATTTACCACTCCTCCTACCCCCTACCATGGCCCGGACCCGCCCCTCCCTGCACACACTGGCTCAGAGCCAGCAGCTGAAAAATAAAACAATAGTAAAATATTGTTTTATTTTTCAGCTGCTGGCTTTGGGCCAGTGGGGCGACGCTCCTCCGCCATTGTAAAGTACCCGCGCTGGCCAGTTCATAATCAGCAGACTTAGGAAGATTTATTTTTGGAAAGGGGGTGGAAGAAATGCTTCTCAGGCAGTTCTGAGTGTAAATAGACACCCTCTCTCAGGCCTTGCCCCCTCCTCACATAGTGTAATTTTTTCTTTATATTGGCAGGTCTGCCTCTTGCACCTGGTGTGTGCTTACAGCTGGCGGTTTATAGGGTCACAAGTGGTGAAGAATCTGCAACAGAGTAATGTCGGTATCAACCCTCAATTTGTATCTACAGTTGTTCCACATACCAGTGAAGGATGTAATGATATAATGGGCAGTCAGTGATGCCTGCTTCATTATGTCGGTCATCACATTGGAGTTGGCTTTGCACAGAAGGAAAATCTGTTCATTTTTAATAAACACGTGAGCAAAATTAGAGTCGGACCCACTAGAGGAGAATCTATTTTCCATTTAGATTTAATGACACCAGATATTCATTCTATACTTGTTGTACTCTATGTTTAGCAAGAGAGCACCAGGATAATAGCGGACTTTGGTGTTGGGGGACCACAACCCCCAGGATTCAGTGCAGTGCAGGAGGGCTTTCCCGGCACCCTTGCCCTCATGCATCAAAGCGCTCTGGGGCCCTAACGGCTCATGGAATGCGCTCTGCAGACTTTGGTGATAGAGGACAACAACCCCCAGGATTCAGTGCACCACAGGAGCACAGGAGGGCTTCCCAGGCATCCTTGCCCTTGTGCATTAAAGCGCTCCAGGACAAACGGCTCGTGGGACATGCTCCGCGGACTTTGGTGGTGGACCACAACCCCCAGGATTCAGTGTAGTGCAGTAGCGCAGGAGTGCTGTGCAGGCACCCTTGCCCGCATGCATTAAAGCACCCCAGGACCCGCGGCTCGTAGGACATGTTCTGTGGACTTTGACAGTGTGGGACCACAACCCCCAGGATTCAGTGCAGTGCAGTGCAGGACAGCAGGAGGGCTTCCCAGGCACTCTTGCCCTCACGCATTAAAGTGCTCCAGGACCTGCATCTCGCCAGACGCACTCTGTGGACTTTGGTGGTGGGAGACCACAACCCCCAGGATTGAGTGCAGCGTAGGAGAGCAGGAGGGCTTCCCAGGCAACCTTGCCCTCAAGCATTTAAGCACTCCAGGACCAGCGGTTTGCGGGATGCGCTCTGTGGACTTTAATGGTGGGGGACCACAACCCCAGGATTCAGTGCAGTGCAAGGGGTCTTCCCAGGCACCCTTGTTCTCACACATTAAAGTGCTCCAGGACCCACAGCTCGCTGGATGGACATCGGAGGCACCCGGGCACATGACTGAGTAAATGCCAGGCCAAGGCTGGGCCCGTCATGGCCTGGAGGAGGCTGGGCTGGGCCACATCTCTTTCATCACACATCAGGTACCGCTGGTCATTCCTTTTCTATTAAAATCTGTATTCCCCTTGTGCTTCTGAAATGGGGAAGCATTAACCCTCAGAGATTCCCCCTAAAACAATGCCAGGCACCACCCTAGTCAGGGTTATCAATAAGGAGTGAGTTAGCCTAACACCGTTTGTCTCTATCTTCCCCTTCTTTTACATCCCCTGGTGTCTCTTTATTTTCACAAGCTGTACCAACCATTGACACAAGAATAGTAGTTAACATCCCTGAGGTGGGGCCATGTGCTACAGATACACCAGTTAGTGCTACTACTGAGGGGATGCAGGAAGCACAACCCCAGTCTCATTCATGTGAAGCCAAAACAAGAAGCCAAGTGGGTAAAAGAAAGAGCGTTGAAGTTGGAACTAAATTAAAAAGGCCACGCCCTTCAACCCTCTCCCCTTGTAGGAACACTGGGGTAGCAGGAGAGGTCAAACTAACATATATAATGACAGATCTATGTAATAAAGTTCTTGAGTCCTTAATGGGTAAGCTTCAACCAATCTTAGATTGGTTAGGGGCAATTGAACTGGAACTGCATAAGATGAACTCTCTTTTTGTTGCCCAGCAGCTGATGGTGGTGCCACCTGTTGTGCCATCTGTTGTCTTATGCTAAAGGTATGCTCCCTGCCTACTCCACCCAAGTCCACTGCTATAGCGCCAGCAGGAAATTATTCCTTGATTAGTATGCCTGTAGTGCAAGCTAGGGTGGTCGGGAGCAAGCAAGGAGGAATGGATACAAGCCAAGGGGGAGAGGAAGGGAAAGACATTCTGGTGTAACCAATAGAGCCCCTGAAACTTTGAAAAATACCTTTCCTCAGTTTCCACCGGAATGTACTTCATATGTAATAGTCTTAAAGGATGTTCTGACTTTAACATAATCTATGAAGGAAGATCACTCAGCCTTGAAAAATACAGTAATCCACTGGCTTAGGAAAAACGCTGGGTGGGCCCTTGATTTTTCAACTGAGGTATTAATGGTAAGAACAACTCCCTGGATCAGTCCTGGCATTAAAGAAGCAAATGCAAACAGTATGATTATTAACTTTAAATCACCAAACACGGTTAAAACACTCCAGAATCGCCTTTACAACTGGGCACGACTTCACCAAGGGGGCCTAGCGATCTTGATTTCTGTCAAATTAATAGGTCTCTGTACTAGAATAATTAACTTCACGTCCAATTTTCAATTGGTGCTATTGCAGATGTCCTGTTCATTTGATGTCATTGTGGGTGATTTTTATAATAATATCTTTGACACACGGGTTACAACCATAGTCGATGATCTCAAAGATAATTTGATTAATTTTCTAAGATAATCACAAAAAGGAGAAATTAATAGTTTTGGCAGGGGACTTCAATATGCGAATGTGAGAAAATAGTGAACCCTCTATTTGTGGAATAAGGGTGCTGGAGGGGGCAGACATCCTACACTTCTGTCACACCACTTTTGGGGAGGCCTTGAATTTCTTGGTCTCGAAACATTAGAATCTTGCTAAAGAATACAGGGTAGATGTGGCATCTCTCCTCCCTACTTACAATGGGCTCCTTACTGGTAGTGAGACTTATTTTCATATCTTGTTGTCGGATCTAGCAGAATTAATATTGGAATATAATGTAATTGCCTCTTGTATAAGCGACTACAATCCACTTATCCTGGTTCATGATTTGCACTTGTCGGGTGATATTTGGCAGTTGTAGAATTTGCCTTTAACCCGCTCACGCAACAAGGGTATCTGGATAAAATGGGCTAGAGTACATAGGGAGGCTTTTTTGTATAAATTTATACAGGATAATATTCAAGCTATCTCACTATTGACCTCCCTTGAGGAATCCCCAGAGAACATGTTAGCAGCCTTTGGCACCTTATGCACTTCAGTGGCTAACAGGCTGAATCGAACCAAAGTCTCTAAAAATCCCCAACCATTAGGCTGGTTTAATCATGCTTGCACAACCACCCATAAGAACTCAAAACCATGCTTGCACATCTGCCCTTAAGAACTTAAAATTTGCACTGTCCAAAACTCCACGTTCCAAGGAAGATATTTTATGTGCAAGAAGGTTTTATAAAGCTACCCTTGAGGCCAAGAAAACTGAACTAAGAAAGGTAGCTTGGGATGAGATAGAAAAGAGTGATAGTGCTGCTTTTTGGAAGGTTGTTAACCGTTGTTTCTTTTCAGGGTATGACAAGCCCCCATTTGTCACTATTATAGCTGTTGAAGCTTGGGTTGATCATTTTAATAATATCTTTAACACAGGAAATAGAGATTCAAATATAGAAAATAGAGAAGCAGTAGGCTGCACTCTGGAGATATTCTCCAATTTTAGTGAGACCATTGAAGTTAAGTATGTAGTTGCTGCTATCAATCAGAGCCCCTCAGGTAAGGCTCCAAGACCTGCTGGAGTGCGACTGGACCTTTACAAAGATAATTTTGCTTTTTGGGCTCCAATGTTAGCTAATGTTTTTTAGGACTGCTATAAAAGGGACACTTGTCCCATCACGGAGGAAAGCGGTATTAGTTCCCATTTTTTTTAAAAGGGGACAGACATTCTCTATCTTGTTATTTCCCAATTTCCCTTCTGGACAGCTCTCTTAAAATACTAAGCAGGATCCTGGCAGCCAAACTTGAGTTATGGTTGGAGGAAAATCAGGTCTTCTCAAGAGTGCAGTATGGGTTTTGCCCAGGGGTAGGCACAGTGGAACAGTGCCTAAAGCTGCAGCTGATTATAGGAAAATATGCCAAGGCAGGAGAGGTTCCATTCATCTTGCATTCATGTACCTCTCCTGTGGCTTTGACACGCTCAATAAACTGAAGCTCTGGGATATTCTGTCAGGGATGAAAACTGACCAGGCGTTAAGTGGATTAATTCAAAGGATGCATTGGGATACCATAATTAGGGTCAGATATGGAATGGATGGTGAACTCTCCCCTGCGATTGAATCCTCATTAGGGGGCCTCTAAGTGTGTGTGATGGCTCCTTTACTGTTCCAAATTTATATCAATGGCCTAGAGCAGCATTTGTGCATAATGGGGAAAGACCTACCCAAAAGGAAATCCTGTGTTTTACCAGTATTACCCTACATGGACGATACAGTTTTAATTTTGACAACTGCAAATGATCTACAACTCCTTCTAGATGCTTTTTATAGTTTTCTGGGGGGGGTTGCACCTCAAAATTAATCTTAGTAAATCATTTGCGATGAGCATAGGCCCTAAACATGTCAAAACAAGATCATTTCATTTGGGTCGGACAGAAATCCTTAAAGTAAAAACGTCCACCTATTTAGTTTTCCCCCTGGATTCTAATTTAAATTGGAACTTTTTTTTTTTAACATCAGGGCTACTCAAAGCCAAAGAACTGTAGAGTCAGTTTTCAGTTTTGCCCACCGTCTTGGGTAGAAGCTGGTACAAGAGATGATCAATATATATAAAATTAAGCGTATCTCTCTGGCAGTTTATGAAGTTGGCATTTGGGGGTACAAGGGGGCTAGGCCACTGCATCAGGTGGAGAATACATTTCTGCGCAGACTCCTGTCAGTCCCTCGATCTGCACCATCCTTTATGTGCCACTCGGAGGTAGGTCTGGGCCCCCTGGTGCATAGAATTAATTTGGAGCTCCTACTTCTCTGGCTTAGAGTCTGGGGAAATTTGGGAGCACACCTCTCAAGAGACATGCTGGCAAATTGTCTTTCCCTGGACAATCCCATGGTAATCTACTGGATGAATAATGTGAAAAATGGTTTTATAGAGTTAGGCCTCCCAGACCTTTTTTTTCAATCCTGATGAAGCAGAGGCGAGAAAAGTGTTGCAGGTGAAAGAGGTGTTTAAGGAAAGGCAAGTAAGACTCCATTAGGCGGACTTCTGCAAATTATGTTCCAGCTAAAATGTTTTATTTAATTAAATTGTCCCTGGGTTGTGTGTTTTACTTGATATCAATTTTTAACGTGAACTCTAGGTTTTATCTCACAAGATTCCACTTTAACATGTTACACCATGTAGTGGCATTCCTGAGGAAGACCAGTTGGAGCTCAACATTGCCAAAGTGCCCATGCGATAATGTTTCCTCTCAAAGCACATTGCACTTTATTCTTTTTTCTGGTTATATTCTTATGCACGGAATCACTTTCTGGTCCCAATCTTGCATTCTTCTAAAATCAGACTATATAAGGAGGTTTCAGTCTTCACATAACAACTAAGTAGTATGAAATTATGCGTTGCTGTGGCAAATTATTTTCATTGTGCCCTGGGAATTACAAATAGATATGGGACTATGCAAATTACTCTGTATTTGATTTTAGGTATTCTATTTATTTGCTGTTTAATTCATGAGATTTGCTTTTAGATATTATTGTTGATTGTAAGGTTTTTAGATTTATGTCTATGATTGTTGTTTTTTATCATGTGCTTTAATGACTTCATTTTACTAAGCCGAATAAAGTCTGCTGACTGACTGAGTGAGTGAATGACCAAATGAATGTACAAATGAAAGCTTTTAATGCCAGCAAGATGGCTGATTGAGGCAAGTGCTTGTATTGTTGAAAGTTTGGGCCCCAGTCAGTTAGGGAGCCTGTCATGTACAGGGCTTAGTAAAGGCAAACATGTTGCATTTAGTGCTGTATAAGAAACAGCTTCTTATTTTATATAGGGCCACATAAAGTGCAAGTAAGGCATAGAAAAATATTGACCAGTTGCTCATGCTTGAGCCACAACAGTTTTACCGGGAAAAGTATTGGCCCCAGTCAGTTCATCAAAGCATGGGTTGTAATCAGCAGTCGAAGTGCATTCATAAAAGTATGAGAACTGTGATGCTGCATGCAATGGTGGTGGTTGTAGGCAAGAGTGGGGTCAAATGTGTGGCTAAAAAAACTAAATATTCTGTACTTTGTTTTGTCTTTCACCTTCAGGGAGCTACATACAAAGGAATGTGCAGCTTAAATGAAAAATAAATGTAAAAAAGTCAAGTTAATCAGTGGGAAATGCAATATAGTACATTATGAAATCTCTATTAGTTAATGCACTGCAGAAGTGAATGTGTCACTAGAGAGCCACAGAATTAAAACCTGGTTAGTGCAGTGGAGAATAGTGTATACTTATCTATTTTTAGTGCTACGAGGTCCCAGCCTGGGACAGAAAGCACGGTGAATATGTAAGTCATTATTTTAAACTTGCATTACACACAGTATAAGATAGAATGCTACAAAACATGCAAAAAGGTTGAAGATAAAATGGGGCTTCCAAAATATAGATTTTAGTAACGACCAGACTGTACGTGATGCATTTTTTAAATATTAACTGTCCTTAAAAGCACACACTTTACAAATCAGCTGGTAACTCCGTTGCACTTTCAGTCAAAAAGAATAAATCTGTCATCACAAAGCTTCAAGAGATTCCATCAATGAAAGCCAGTATGGGCTCCCAAGCATCCTTTACATTTGCAGATTAACCAGTTGCACACATTTGCATTTCTTTCAGGCAAGAAGGCACCCTGGCAAGAAGGCTTGTCAATTGTTTAGTTGTCTGCCGGTTGTCGGTTTCCCGGCACAGGAGACTCACTGAATGACACTTCAGCTGAAGCATATAAACTTGGAATTAGCTGTTGTGGCACAGTTGACATTTCACAACAAGTAGGGGAAAGTTTTTTTTACAGATTAATAAAGTATGGACACGTTGTGCCCCTCCGATCCCGCCCACTTTGACCTCTGTTTGTAACACTTTGAGAAATGAAAATACACATTCTATTGTTTATTTACTTTTTAAGACAAATTATTTTTTAACATTAAACACAGGTTAATATTTGTGTGTGTTTTACTTCCAACATGACATGTCACTGCTTACTGACTCCTAATGTCATAACCAAACACTGGCTATTGACCTTATATGCCAGCTGCCTTTATAGTTTTTCTGGCATAAATGTTTTATGGTGTTCTGTTTCTTTGTTGCTAACCCCGTTCTGCGGCGAGGGTTCAATGGTTCCCGTAATCTGTGTAGCAGCATACAGCAACATATCTTCCATCCAGCAGAGGGCCACTACAACAAAAGGCACATTCATCTACAATGCCCCAACCTATTAGATTTGGCAGGGCTTCTTCCTTGTATCTTCTGGCTGCAATGATATATTGATGCATGGTTGGATCTAACATATAACCCAGAATGTGCTGGGAAAAAACCATATAGTTTGTGAGGTGCGCAAGTTGACCAAAGGGTACATGTGTTTAAACAACGCTGATTTTTTATTTTATTTTTATTTAAAGCTGTGACACAGCACTATAACAGGGAAGGGGTACAAGAGTCCATCTGATGAATGATGTCACAGTGGGGACTATTCACAAAGGTAAATTTGGCGGTAAACATCAGCTTACGACTGAATTGACCTCAGGTTTGCCTGCCACAAATTCATAAAGGGATTTCTGGCAGACGCAACATGTACATATACATATACATGTGCCACAAGTGTGAAGATCTCTGCACCCTTAAATCCCACTCAAGATGTGGGTTTGAGGGCATTCCAAAGTGTGGTTAGCACTGGATGTTTATGAAAGCTCACAATGTACTTTCACAAACTCCCTGGAAAGGATAGGGGATGTACTCCGGCCAAATGCTGACATAAATTCCTTTTCTAGTTGGGAAGGGAAATGGATCACTCCTAAATTTGGTGAGGGTATAGAGGAAAGGATTTCTCCATAGGGAAAAAAATATTCTGCATGGAGAGAAAAATACATATTTGCAGGGGATTCTATTCACCCTATGCGGAGTTCTCCACCAAGACGAACACCGTGCAGAGGGAATTGATTCTGATTGGAAATCACATGATTTTCCTTGGTGCAGCTTTCAATGCAGATTTCAATTGGAGTTCATGAATTCCAAAAAGTAGTAAAAGTACACTTGGACATAGATTTAAAAATTCATGTGTGGGCTTATTACTTTCTTCATGAATAGGATCCTCTATGACTCAGAGCTCAAGCAGACATCATCAAACAAAGGAACATTTTAAAATGGTGGTTGATGCAGGACTGGGTAAGAGAATTGTGTTATAGAAGACTACCCTCCATCATGTGACTGAATATGTGTAGTTTTTACCCAACTGGAATAAATTGTCATAAAATGTCTTACTAGTTCTTTGCAGTTTTGAATGGATAAAATGGAGTTGGTAAGTGAATGCAGCATGATTTTCCAGAGGGGCCTTTTTTCAGTTATACTTTTATGTGTTGGCTTGTATTTGGGTTCAACAGCGATACCAGGACCCTAAATTAGGGGTAGGCGATATATTCCGCTCTGCCAGCGGAATTGACGGAATTTTGGCCATTCCGTGTTACACTTCTAACATGGAGTTATGGCCAAATCCTGCCAACCACCGCATGGTAGAGGTTTTTCTCACGTGCGGCTCACTAACGGTAAGCTGGTGAGCGTGAGTGAGATTTGGCATCCCCTAGCGCGATTTTTGATCACTAGGAAGGCACCTGGCAAGATTTCTCCAATGTGGGTGGTTGCGGCCAGTCACAGAACTGCTGTTCAAATAGAAAATCTATGCAAGTGGCAGCAAGACCAACTCAAGAAGCTGCGCCCTCTAGAATGCCACATGATGCCGTTCGCACTTCAGCATGGATGAGCTCCCAGCCCAAATCAAATCGCGCACAGTACAACGTGCCTATTTCCACCCGTTCGTGGAATCTCGCTGAGTTTTTTTGTAACTCCGCGGAATTCCACAGAGTGAAAGTCCGTGAGCTCTGGCCAGGCCTGCCCTAAAGGAGTTGTCATGGTGATCAGCCAAGTGGCTAGATCTTAATGTTAGAATTCTTAACAATACTCTTAACAATCTGTCAAAAGTTCGAAGCTCCCCCAAAGTTTATAGTAGTAATATGAGAAAAACTACCCTTGTGGTGACCAAAATCATATGAAGCGAAATCTTCCAAAAGTGTTGCAGACAGAGAAAAGCCTACCTTTTCAACACGCAACACCACATTCCTCTATGCATTATTTTCTAAGACTGCTGAGAAGATGTATAGGTGGTGGCTATTTATGTCTTACTACATCAGTCTGCACAAACACCATTGTCCAAACCCCTTACAAGTTCATTTAACTCAGCAAAACATCAATGTTGGGAAATGTGGGTAGTTGTATTCTATTTCATGACAGCAAGGTCACCGTGATAAATTTAATGGGTCAGCTGTACCCAAGTGACCACAATAGTTTGCAAGCATTTTCTGAAGGATTTAAAATCCATTTTGCCTGTTTTGCCTTTGCAAATACAGACATGCCTGCCACTTCACTCTTCTTACATATGTACCCACTCCCTTTTCATTTTTACTACCTTAAAAATATTTATTATCCTTAAATTACTTGTTGAATTGAAGCAGTAGTAGAAGTCCTGTTGGTGACTGAAAATATAAACATCCATCTATGAGAGTTAAAAAAAAGCAGACATCACTTTATAAGGATAGCTTTATATGGATGACCACTATGAAAAAAGTACTTAAAGGCTTCATCAAAATTATGACATGACAACAAACCAAACATCTTAAACATGCGTAAAGGAAATTAATCATATGTGTTGCAATTCCAGATCGTCCAGAAGCAAGACTCACCATCCAGTGTAATGTACGTTTGCCTTTCTGGAGAGTGCTACATCATTAAATCACTTGTCCAGGTTTTAATGTAAGGCTTACCCTTACTCTTACAGTGACGTAGGATGCTCCTTTTATCTATTGAGACACTGTTGATGATTCAGAAAATCATAGCGCTATCCATATAGTAGTCCAGTCTTACCTCATCATTGAGAACATTTAGCGGATGAACAAGACGATGTGAAAGGGAAGTAACAATGTTTATTTGTTCCTGAACCATCTCACAACTGGGGTGGGTGGTAAACTCTGCTCCTCCGGCTAAGTTTCCCACTCCGTGCCCTGCTTGAAGCACAGAGTTATAGACTAACTCCACCAACTGCCGCATGGCAGACTTTTTTCTTGCACATGGCTCACCAACAGTAAGTTATTGAGCGCGTAGGAGAAACCAAGTACTGGACCACCTCCGAGTGAGATTTCTCAATGCGGGTGATCGCTACCACTTGAGTTGAAAAAAGCTGCCTCTCGCTGTGAGAAAGCTACGGCATGAGTAGACAATCTACTCGAGTGGCAGAAAGATGCAGGGCGCTCTGGTGCACTGAGCGGTTTTGTTCATGTTGATTTTACAGTGCGGGATAAGCTCCTTGTGCTAAAAATCAGCACGAGCAGTGCAAGGTACCACAACTCCGCCACTCGTGGAACTCCGCAGAATTTTGAGGAGTTTTTGGGTATTGTCAAACACCGCAAATTCCGCCCACACCTACACAAAACCAAATTCTGAATATTGGGAAGTTCCAAAACAGGTTTGTGTAAGAGACATCAGAATCTTTTCACCTCCAAAGTTGGAGATATCCTTGATCAAAACGTTTTATATCTTAGGATTCAATGCACTCAGAGATATAATGTTTCCTACATCTATAGCACTAATTTGGGCCCAAATCATGGATATGTTTGGATTTCTAATTTTACAATGATGAAATCCCTTCAGTTATTCACAAAAACTGGTTTTAATCTCATAGAAGGATTTAGTGGCTGATGTAGACTTTGGTGTGCAGCCTGCCAGTCAGCCTAGTTGGCGGAGGACCTCACATTTGCTCTTAGGTGAAGGTCCCTGCCCCAGGATGGGAGTCTTTGCTGAATGTGGACCTTAGTTGAAACTCAAATGGGCCACCAAGTTAATCAACCCACTAGACATTCTCTTTTATTTTTCAGCAACAAACACAAAGGGCATGTTTATTGCTGAAAAGAAAAAAAAAAAATGCCATAGACATGCTGGGAGTTTTTCTCTGTACATCATGTACTAATATTTCAGTGGCAGCTGCTCCTTTATAAATGGGTTAGGGCTATTGGTACTGACATTTGGTGGCCCAGATGCTGATGGGTCACCTGGTCACGGATTTCCACCATCGAAGTCAAAGAGGCTCCCTAGTGGAATCCCAGCAGTCCTCCCACCTCTAAATGTATTGAGGGAACTCCTAGTTGAGTGGGGTGGGAGCACTGCCAGTTTATGGCGGTGCACCTGCTCTACTGAACTTTAAATCAGCCTTTATAGTTTTATGTTATGAATTTACTCCCCTGTACAGAGCGTGGGCATTCCAGGGCAGAAACGCCCTTGATTTGGCCCAGACACTTGTCACCACAGAAAAATTCAGAAATATAATTCTGTCAGGGGCAGGAGTAAATCTTTTTCTAGGTTGGAAGGGGAAGGGAACACCCTATTACTGGACGTAAGCTTCCGGGTGTAGATCTACTTTTTCTTTCACAATCAGCCCCTTGTGTTTTGTTCATTCATGTCTCTCTTGTGTCACAACAATAGAAGGCATGTAAATATTCTTTTAGAGTCTAGTGGTGCAGAGGAGCTATATCCCAGCTATTTACATAGCTGGGATGTTATTATCAAAAGATTATCTAGTAATCACCATAATGGTTAATACGTATGATTGTGCATCAATTGTTTATTGACTGACAGAATTAAAATAAGTACATTGCAATATATGTCTGTGCTTTGTATGTCTGCACCAAAGGGTTAGGAACATGATACACACACACACACACACACGCACACACACACACGCGCGCGCGCGCGCGCGCGCACACACACACACACTTTTTCTATTAGTGAATTGAAGGAGGGTACACATTGGACCACAGAGAAGACTGATGGAGCACCTAAAAAGAAATCTCTGTAACCTCCTGATACATTTAACAGCTGTAGAGGGGGGCAAGGACAAAAAGAGCTGGGACATGGGCCCCTTCTGGACCACCTTTGGAGAGACCACTGACAGTTTTCTGTCCCATTATCTCGTAACTTTGCTTATCTATTTTGAATATACCACAGAACAAGGCGCTTAAAAGATAGCTTACTAAAATATGCTGAATGATTTAAAAACATAGGATCACACGTATCAACCTATTTTGCATTCTCAAACGGTGCAAATCACTAAATGTGATAATATACGAATGCTTAATAGCCTTTCAAGATGTATGAAATGCTTTGGCAGTGCATTTTAGTAAATCACATTTTTTGCATATCTAAAATTGTGACTCGAAATAGGGAATCGCAATTTGAGATTCCATAAGCACATGTACCAAGCATATCCTAAATGCAAGCTGGGCATTTGGGATATTCTACTACCATCAAGTCCAAGTCGATGGTAACCATGTGCAATTTTTGAAAATGCACAAAAAATACATTTTCCAAAGTGCCATGTAGCGCACACATGCCCTTAGTGCATGAGTGCGCTTTACATGTGCACATTTATTTTGGCGTGCTTCAGGGGGGCCTTAGGCCCCCGTGTTCCCTTGGTTTTGCAATTCATAATTTGCGATTACCAATTAGGTAATCACACATCGGCCCATAGGAACGAATGGAGTAGCATTTCCTAATAGCGATTCCCTAATTGCGATTGAGACTCTGTAGGAATCGCTATTAGGGAATCGCTATTTTCTTACATACCATTTTGCATTCCCTAAATAGCGATTACCCGAAATTCGCAATTTAGGGAATGTAAACTGGAACTTTGATACATGTGACCCATGGGGCCATATTTATGGCAAAGTAATGCAACGCAGTACAGCAAGTCACATTGCTGAGCTGCACTGCGTTACAGGGAAAGGGCAGGAATGCGCTGTATTTAAAAGAATATAACGCATTACTGTCCTTGTCCCTGCGCTGATGCCGTTTTGGCTGCCTAACGCTAATGCATGCACCCTTGCACTATGGTGCAAGGTTGTCTGCATTGCATTGCAAACAGGATTGTTTTTGTGCAGGAAGGAATACCTTCCTGCACAAAAACAATTCTGAGAGGCAAATTCTTCTTTCTATGGGTGCTGCAGGATGCAGCACACATAGAAAGAGGAAGTAACGAGGAGAAATAAAGACATTTCCCCTTGTTACGCCTCACCTGGGGAGTCGCATCTTTTTGGTGCATTCCCAGGTTTACCAGTTTTGGGAAATCTAGGAATGCATCAAAAACCATGGGAGTTGCATGGGAACACCCACGCAACTCCCATGGAATGCCTGCCTCGCGCAGAGTAAGGCAACAAAGCGATTTGAGCTGCGTTGCTTTGCTCGAGAGTTATGAAGCCACACAAAGTAGCCTTGCACAGCTTCATAAACAGGGGCGTAGCTAGGCCTTAGGCTGCCCGTGGCTGCCCCTGCGTTTGCCGCCCTCGGCAAAATGATAGAAGAGCGGGGGGGGGTAGGTAAGAGCGGGGGGAAGGGGGGCCGGCTGCCGCCCTAAAACTCGTGCCGCCTGGGGCGGTCCGCCCCCCTCGCCCCCCCTAGCTACGCCACTGTTCATAAATTGCTTTTTTGAGTTGTGTCGCTCCTGCACCACGTTGCGTGGTGCAAGAGCGATGCAAAGGGGCTCATAAATATGCCCCATACAATTAAAATGAAAATAAAAAAAAACACACAATTTCCTGTTCGAAAATCACAAACCTTTTAGGACTTATTGAAATTTATGTAAATTTGATCAGAACACTTGGAAAAAGGAAAAGAACTGTGGAAAGTGAACAAATCAATGGCAAAAGACAATTCTGTATTCTAACACCTTCTATTTCATCTAAAGAACACACAATTGATCTTGCAAAGAATCAACAACGCTTTAAAGCTTTCTTACCCAGCTTAAATCAAGTACTTTCTGAAAACATATGACTTTATGGGGCAGTTTAGTAACAAATATTGATTTTTATTGCAAGTGTAAGACGATTTATAATGGAGAAGACCAACTACATCTGAAAATTAATGAGGTGTTACAGGGCGCGTGGTGGTTTTCTTTCTAAAGTCAACTGCCCAAACGTTGTTATTGAGCACCATCTAGTGGTCTATTTTGTGAACTTTTTTTTTAAGCCTAAAGTGTGCCTCACTGGATGTATACGAGGTGTATGTAAGTAACGTTACCGTACTTTTTTCTAGACTTTAATTAGCGCCTGCACGCCGTCTTTAGGCCACTTCGTCGTGCATCGTAATAAAGAGTGAGATAATGTTGATGGTTGTATTTAGGTTAGTTGAGGTTATGTTTTCAGCATTCGTAATATGCATACCTTTACTATGCATTGTATGGTGGCGCTTATTTATGGACTCTGTGTGTCTTTTCCGTACGTTTCTTGGATTTTTCAATAGCCAGGGTCATGAAAGAGGGGTGTTATTGTGTTTGGTCAGAGTAGAGCTGTCTGTTGATGTTAATGATTCGTACTGGCTCAAGTTAATTGTGTGGGTCTGTATGGAATAGCAATTATTTGTGTATTTTTACCCACCTAGGTGAGCACTGGTACCGGTACAATGTCAGAGTGGGGGTGCTATCATAAGTGTTACATTGCTGAAGTCATAGAAATTGTGAAAAAAACACGAGTCGCACAAAAAACAAGTATAGCAAATGAGCCATGCCCACTCAGCAGGAGAGAGATATGTGTGTGGTATGTAACTAGTGATGCATTTTGGAGCACACTGTCACTAATATATTACTAAAGCATGGTATGGTAGCGCACTGTCATTTACAGGCAGCCCATTTTCCATTGAAATGGGCACAAAATTCGCACTGACATGCAGTTTTACTGATAAAACTATATAGATTACAAATGATAATGTGTGGAAAAGGGGTTTCAGCAAATGTTTATTATTTGCACATCACTAAGTAAAGTGTCTTGATTTGTTTTGATCCTATTAAAATCTTTGTTTGCATCACACTTAAACATTACTGTGTGTTTCATTCGTGCTTTACTAACTGCTGATACAGTTTGACATATTTGTAGAGTTAATTTACAGGTATTTAAATGTTGTGTGTTAGAAAAAAAGCTGAAATCATCCATCCTTTCCTTTTACACTTACTGTACACAGCAAGACTGTCACATCCCCTCACAAATTTAGCAGTCAGAGAAAGAATAATAAAGAACAATCTCCATGTTAAAAGAAAAACTGGCAATTTGTCAGAAGACATAGCCTGGCATTTGACCTCTGTCTTTGAAGGCACAACAAATGTGTCAAGATAAAAACAACATTTAAAGAAATATGTATTGTTCATTTACTTTCTGAACAATACCATGATTATTTTGGGGATGTTGCAGCACCCTCAGGACCCCTACTTCCATTGCCTATGGAGGTGAATGGTTCTTCATTGCATAGCATGTCTGTTTGGTCTGTTAAGTAGCATTGTTAGTCAATTTGAGCATATTAATGTAATGCTGTGCACATGTGCTTGTGTGGTATGCTTGAGTTAACCTTCTGGATGGCTCTGAGCTATTTGTTGATGTGGGCAGTGAGATGTGCTGTGGATGAGGCAAGGCTTTTTCAGCTGTATAGCTTTGATTCGATGATGCGCGCATCAGAGTGCCAGGATTTTTTTTATGTGTTACTTTGGAGTAGAACAAATTCCATGTATGTCCATACAGGAGAGACAAAAGGCTCATTATTAGATGGTAACTGGTAGGTACTGGTGGGGGTCCCATGGTAGCTGTAGCGCCCTCCCCAGCTCAGGAGCATGAAAATGAATACGCTACACATGGAGCTCTGTAACAAATGTCTTTATTCTTCAACAAACGACTACGCTCTGCATGCATGACGTCATAACCTTTTATAACCAGACCTGAACACCTCCCAACAAATTATGTCATTCCCCCTAGAGTATACCCACAACTGTGAGGGTCCTAGCGCACAAAGTGTTGACGACTCTACATCTCCCCCTTTGTCAAATAAAACTTACAAACAAAATGAACATTATATTTCTTCAGTGAGTCTTCGAGGGGCTCAAACTGATCTGCCAGATCGGGTGGTATGAGGTCGTTGAGTTGCACCTTGATTCTGCACTGATGACACAGGTTCAGATGTGTGATCTGGATATTTAGGTAAAGTCGCCTCACTCATGGTCTCAGGAGCTGATGAGCGTTGAGGTAGATGTTTAAAATGGGGCGTGTCCCTGGTGATGGACTTTCCGGGACGCTGTGTGGTCACCATATGTCCTTTGCATGTTACAACTCTCAAATGGTCAATAGCAAACAGAGGGTCTGTTTTCCGCTTCTGTTTCTGTTTGACTAGCACCCAATCCCTTCTACCGTAGACTGTTTCCTTGGTGCGTCAACCTTCATATGTTTTCTGCTTGCACTTCTGAGAAGTGTCAGTGACACGAATCTTATTGGCACTCAGTGATCAGTCTAATGTCCATTGCGGTAGTTTGGTTCGGATGGCTCTGCCAAATAGCAAGGTGGCAGGACTCTCACCAGTTGTGGAGTGAGGAGTTGATCAATAGGCACAAAGGGCTTGACACAGGTCTTGATTTAGATCTATTCCTTCAAACGATGCTAGCTGAATCACTTTCTTAAAGATGCCCATAAAGCGCTCAACAACACCATTGGATTGAAGCCAGCTAGGTGTGCTCTTTTGATGCTTGACATTGAGTTGAATGAGAAACTCCTTTAAATCATTGCTATTGAAAGGTGGGCCATTGCCAGATTTGAGAATAGCGGGAATGCCCTGCGCTGCAAAAATGCCATCACGCCACTCAATGACTTTGTCATGGGTTGTTAATGATAAGTCTTCCACCAAAGGAAAACACGAGTATTCATCAATGACTACCATGAGAGGATGTCTGTTTCCTAGAGGCCCAAAGAAATCAACTTGAAACCTCTCCCAGGCATGCGCGGGAAGGTCAGACATATTCACCTTGGGGGATAAGCAGTTACAAAGATGGCACAATTTCACCTCTTTTTCAACCAGTTCATCTAGGCGAGGGAACCACACCCGGTCTCTTAGAGCTCTCTTGGTGTCTACAGTGCCACAATGTCCTTCATGGGCTAGCTCAACGACTTGCTGTCTCAGGCTCTCAGGTATGATGATTCTTGAGCCTCTCAGTATGATACCCTCTTGAGTGATGGATTACTTATCCAGTACATTTTGGAATTTTCGAAATTCAACATTATCAGCGAAAGGTCAACTGCTTTCCTTCCAAGATCATCTCATGATGAGGTCTTTGAGGATGAGCATATCCTTATCTACATTGGTAGCAGCAGTGATCTGTTTAATAGATAGAGCTATTGGCATGCTGGACCTCACAATGAAATTGATATACTCTTCAGCCGCATTGGATGTTGAGCTGTGGCAATGTAGCGGCACTTTTGAAAAGAAATTTGAAGGGTTTTGATCTTTTCCTTGCTTGTGTACAATCACATATTCGTACTCTTGCAGTCTCAACCCCCACCTCTCAATGCAAGGAGGCATCTTAGCTTTTGGGTTTCCAAAGATAGTGAGCAATGCTTGATGGTCTGTAATAATAGAAACACATGAAAATATTTGCAGGCCCACACTACAGCCAGACTCTCCTTTTCTGGCTGAGAATAGGCACGTTCTGTTTCAGACAGGCTTCTACTGGCATAAGCTACAATATGTCTCTGAGCATTTGGATGGCCATTGTGTTGAGCAAGAATCGCCCCCAGATCCACTTGGCTTGCATCGACTATGATCTCAGTATGTAACTTGTGTTCAAAATAGGCCATTTCAGTTGCATTCTCAATCAAATGTTTTATATGTTTGAAACTTTGGTCACATTTAGAAGACCAGTGAAATGGGACCTTTCGTTTTGCTAAGTCTTTCAATGGGGCACTCACTTTAGCAAAGTCACGAATGTACCTTGAGCAATAACTGGCCATGCCTAAGAAGGATCGCTGCATGGTTACATCTTGTGGGGGGCAAGTAGATGACAGTGTTTGCACAATATCCAGGTCAGGAGTTATTCCAATCAGAGAATATGTGTCCAAAGAATTTAAGTTTGGTTTTGTGAAACTCACACTTTGCTGCATTCAGAGTGAGCCCTGCATCAGTAACCAATTGGCACACGTGTATAAGAGCCTTGTTATGCTCCTTTATTGTTGTCCCAAACACTAGTATATCATCACTGTAATTGAAAGCAAGTGCAACATGTTGAATTATTCGGCGAATGACATCCTGACTTATCTCGGCAGCCGAAGATATTCAAAAACGAAGTCTTTTATATCTGAACAAACCAACATGAGTCAAAAAAGTAGTTATGTACCTACAGTTCTCTTCCAGGTCGAGTTGATGGTATTCTTTTTTCAAGTCAAGGTGGGAGAAGATCTTGGCTCCTTCCAGCTGCATGATCATGTCTGCGATGTGGGAACCAGGATGTCTTTCTCTCTCAATTGCTTTGTTTGCCTGGCGTATAGCAATACAAATGCGCACTGCACCATCACTGTCCTTTTTTGGCCCCACAAGTATGGACAAAACCCACGATGTAGGACCTGTAGACCTTTAATGATGTCATGCTTCAACAGTGTTTCTAGTTCTTTCTCAAGAGCTTGCAGGTGAAAAGTGACTGTGCGGTGCTGTTGAGCAACAGGGCAAATGTCCTCATTAATATGGACTTGCACTTTCATTTTCTTGAGTTTTCCTAGGACATGAAACAATGAGGGGAACTGACTTACCATTCTAGACTGAGCATGATAGTTGTAATTGATAGATATCAGTCCCAAGTCTGCAGCAGTGGCAAAGCTAAGTAGGCATGCACAAGATGAAGTTCCTTGAAGGACATGAATCGACGCTTGCACTGATGTCGTCTTATGTCACATGGTTGCTGTAAACAACCTTTGACTTTGTAATGGTTTGAAAGCAGCCCACGTGTATACCTTTGTTTTTGACCAAGTAAGGCGTGGCACAGGAGATAGGCTGTTGAACGTTTCTACTGGCATGATGCACCACTGTCTATAGTGAAGGTTGCAGGGTAACCATTTATCTTTAGTGTAATTTTAGGGCAGCTTCCAAATGAGTTTGGCCGCTTTGTTTGGTGATTTTTCTTTAACTTTTGACTTCTTTGCAAGTAGCCAATCCTACATGTGCATGTCGTTCTAGTCGATATCATTAATGCAAATCTGTCTTCTTCGCTAGTGCTTGATAATGACGCTTCAGAGTCCTTATATGATAAACTGGATGACGATCGACTGTGCTTGGTTTCCACTTGTCATAACTGATGTTGCCTTTTGGCATTGTGGGAGTGGCGAGAATGCTTCTGGAACCTTCTGGCATACATTTCCCCTTCTCACTGTGATGCATTTGGTTTCTCTTATGATTTGCAGACTGTTAGGAAGTGGTTTTCTTTTCCACATCTGTTGCATCTCTGTCCTATGGCTAGGCATTTGCCTTCATGCGGAGATACAAATCTACCCCAGAAACATAATTTCTTTTTCTTGGCAGACGTCGACTTGTGTGCATCTACTTTGTGCTTATGTTTGCTTTTATTGATGAATGCTTATTCATCATGTGCTGCTCCTGCTTCCATATCAGCAGCTTGTTGATCTGCTCATTCCTCTGTTCATGCAGCCATTAGCATTTTCTCTAAACTGAGTCTCTCTCTCAACATGCGTTTCCAGAAGGAATCTGAATGACAACCATCAATCATCCTAAGGCGCATGGCTTCTTCATCATTAAAGTCACAGGATTTACAGTGTTTGATAAGTGCATCAAGTGTTTTGACAAACTCATCCATCATTTCACCAGCCATGCTTGGTTGAAGATGTACCTTTTGTAGTCGACATTTGGCATCAGATTGAATTTGGCTTCCAACGCTTCTTTTACTTTTGGGTACGATAGTGCATCAATTTGTGAGACTTTCTCTATCACTTTTTTCACTGAATCACCAGCAAGGTGTTTCAAGTATTTAACAATTTCCTTATCGTTTTCTTCTTCCAGCGCATCTATGAAATCATCAAATGTTTTGATCCATGCAGCCCATCTAGCACAGATATTCTGTTTCTTTGTGGTGTCAAACGGAGGTGGTGGCTTCAGGAATGTAGCCCCGAAATACTTTGCGCTTCCTTTCATTGAGAGTATATGCTGTACAGGCAGCCCTTGTCACACAGGATGCCACAGGTAACTGCTGCATGCATCGGCCTCGCACCTGAGCCGGGCCCATCACGTGCGCTTCGAGGTCATGTGGCACTTTAATCGATTGTGCCGGTAAGTACATTTCTGCTTTCATACCTGGTGATCTCTGCCTTTAGCGTTTGCTTCATATGGATGATGGCTCTGTGTTATGGCAGAGCGCAGTATCTCTTCTTTTGGCCTTCCCAGCAAATTCTGGCAGGGTTTTTGAATGTGCTCCTCGGTAGGACCCTTGACTTCTTTGATAGCTGTGCATGGGCTAGAGTGGAACTTCGACTCTACATACGCTAACCATAGATTGCTTTGCATAGATTTGGGGTGCACGCGGCATGCACAGGCAGTTTGCTGTACCTTTGCAAACTCTCAGAGAAAGCAGCCTTGATTCTTCAGGGCATGTATCCCCTACTCGTCACCAGATGTGTCATCCTCCCCAGCCTCGGAGCATGAAAATGAATATGCCACACACAGAGCTTTGTAATAAGCATCTTTATTCTTCAACATATGACTATGCTATGCACGCATTGCGCCATCACCTTTGCAATCATGCCTTAACACCTCCCAACAGATTACGTAATTACCCTTAGAGTCTGTCCCGAATCTCGAGGGTCATAGCGTACATAGTGACGATGACACTACATCAGCTGGCTATATTGTTTATCTGAGGTGCATATAAATGTAATATGATCTCTATAATATGATATACTTGATGTTAGATTGGTATTTTAAGGATATTTCTGCTGTTTTGCAATAATGTTAGGTATCCTGCCTAATGTAATCTGTTAGGCTGTCCTGTGGTAACAATGTTATGTTATGTTATGTTATTAGCACCGGCACAGCTTGGTACGTGACCAGCAAAGCTTTGCATCAGTAAAAGCAGTGTTGAGGTCATGTGTTGGTGCAGGACTTTGCAAATGGTTCAGAGGAGATTGTTACAGACTAAAATTTGATTCACTATGTGATGAGATTTTTTGGGAAATGCGTACTGGCACAATTTTCTAGTTCTGTTTTATTCAGTTCCAGTTGTATGTATTTGTGCACGAGTGGTGATGTGGAGGGCTACACCAGTTGTCCTGTATGTACTATGCCTGAATAATATTAGATTTCTGTATGGTGCTGTAATTATTGCTCTAATTAGTATGTTTTACTCTTTCTGAAGCACATGTGTGTTAGATGTTCTGTCAAATGCAAGATGTTGTAGTTTGTGTGTGGCATTACTTGCTGACACATACTTTTAGGCACTGTGATAGCTAACCATATGGTATACGTAGGCTGTGTTGGATTTATATTAGTAGTTCTCAGTAATGTTTTCAGCTTGATGTTTGTGTGTGGGGTATCCTGGTGGGCAGTGCTCTTGTGAGCACTATATCTAACTATATGTAATGGCTCTACTTGGTTGGGTGTATGAGAGTCTTTCTGTCTAATGTAGTCTGGTGTATGCTTATATGTGGCATACACATTTCTCAAAAGTACAGTTGGGAGCCATGTGAAAGCTAGCTCCTTTGGCATACTTATTGTTAGATTTGGGGATCTCTAGTTGGCAATGGTTTGCACCTGTGTCCAAATAGGGACCCTTGCGTCTAGTCAGGGTAAGGGGCTACACTCCTAAAAGAACCCCTGCTCACCCCCTTGGTAGCTTGGCACGAGCAGGCAGGCTTATCTCAGAGGCAGTGTGTAAAGCATTTGTGAACACATACAGTAATACAGTGAAAACACTACAAATGGACACTTGACTACACCAGTTTAGAAAAATAAGTAATCTTTACTAGACTTAACACAAGGTCAAACGACAAAAATCCACAATACTGTAATAAAAAATGAGCCTTTAAAATGGTAGAAATAGCTTAGTTCAATGTAGATGGTAAATGCGACACTTTACTCTCAAAGTACCTTGGATGCGTAACGCAAAACAAACAAAAGGGTCGCAGGAAAGGTGATGCGCCGCTCCTTACACTCAGGGGAGTGGATGAGTCGGTTCCTTACTGCTGCGCAGGGGAGTTGAGGCTCGCTTCCTTACTGTGTGGGGAGTTGACGCATCGGTTTCTTACTGTGATCCGGTGCGATGCGACAAGATGGCGCCTCGATGCGATGACGATCCGGTGCGATGCGACAAAATGGCGTCTTGGTTACTGTGCGACAACGTAGATGCGATGCGTGCACGCCCGACGGCCGTGTGGCGACTCGGTAAACTTCTGAGCCGCAACAGGCCCTGCGACACGCTTTTCCGGTGATGCAACGGCGACCTCTGCGGTGGCGGCACGCTTCTCCGGTGATGCGACGCGCCTCGGTGATGCGATGCGAGCAGCTGCGGCACGCTTCCTCGGTGATGCGATGGCAACTGCTGCAGCGGCGACACGCTTCTCCTTCGTTGCGTCGCGCTTCCAACTCCTAGCGACATGCAGTCTTCAAAAGGGCCCAACACAACAGCAGGCACCTCTTTGCAGGTAGAATTCCCAGCAAGGGAATTCAGGGGAGCTGGTTTGTGAAGTCTTGTATCCCTGAGACTACAGGCAGGAGGCAAGCTCAATCTTCAAGCCCTTGGAGATCTTCTTCAAGATAATGAAAGTACACACACAGTTCCTTTCTCCTTTCTTTGGCAATAAAGTAACCACTGCAGGCCAACCCCAACAGCACACGGCACAGGGGCAGTCTCCTCCTTCAGTTTCCTGGTTCTTCTCCTCAGCAAAGGTTCGTCTTGATTCCCAGAAGTGATCTAAAGTCTTGGGGTCTGGGCCCCCATATTTATACTAGTAAATCCTTTGTCCTCTGAAGGCAGAGGGTGTCTGTGCCTGACCAAAACCAGTTCTGTGCAGCTTCCTGGCAGGAGGTGGAGACAGCATTGTTGAAAGCAGACCTGGCCCAGGTAGCTGAAAGGAAATCTCCTCCCCCTACTCTCTATTCAGCCAAGGTCCTATTCAGCCCAGCCCTGACCCATCAGACTGCTGGAGCCCAAGCCCTCCTGTCACTAACAAACCAGACAAGCAATACACAACCTAGCAGAGGCAGCTGGATGGTTAGGCAAGAAAATACCTACTTTCTAAAAGTAGTATTTTCAAACACAGAATGTAAAAACCACCCACACTAAAAGATGTATTTTAACATTCTGAGTTCAGGCATACCAAACTCGAATTTCTACCTTGTTCCCTGGGTCAGTTAGGATTATAAGATGTTATAATCAAACTGCCCATTCTGGCCTATGGGAGCAGGTAGCCTTGCAATAGTGAAAAACAAAATTGGCTGTAATTCACTATCAGGACATGCCACACACATCAGGGCATGTCCTACCTTTCACATACAATGCACCCTGCCCTAGGGCCTACCTTAGGGGTGACTAACATGCAGAAAAGGGAAGGTTTGGGGACTGGCAAGTGGGTGCACTTGCCAAGTCGACATGGCAGTCCCAGACTGCACACAGGCTCTGCAATGGCAGGCCTGAGCCATAGTTTACAAGCTGCTTTTGTGGGTGGCACAACCAGTGCTGCAAGCCCACCAGCAGCATTTGATCTACAGGCCCTGGGCACACACGGTGCACTGTACTAGGGTCTGACAAGTAAATCAAATAACCCAATCATGGAACCACTAATCCATAACAACAATTTATAATAGGGAGCACTTGCACTTTGGCACTGAATAGCAGTGGCAAAGTGCCCAAAGCATCTAGACCAGCAAAAACATAGCAAAACACTGGAGGCAACAGCAAAAAATGGAAGGGAGACCCACGCCAATGGTGCCAGGTCTAACACGTGTCCCCTCCAGCTGAAATGTGGGGAGAACTACCCTACCTCTTGGGAGTTCTCTTCACTAAGGCGGAAAAATCTGGACAGACCATCAGCATTGGCGTGTTCTGTACCAGGGCGGTGTTCTACCGTGAAGTCCATCCCCTGTAGGGAAATGGACCACCTCAACAGCTTTGGATTCTCACCCCTCATCTGCATCAACCATCTGAGGGGCCTGTGGTCTGTCTGAACCCAGAAGTGAGTCCCAAACAACTTCTTCAGTGCCCAGACCACAGCAAATGCCTCACGCTCAATCGCACTCCACCTCTGTTCCTGTGGAAGTAACCTCCTACTGATGAAGGCTACAGGTGGGTCTAGGCCCTCCTCATTCATCTGTGCAAGAACAGCCCCTACACCATGCTCTGAAGCGTCTGTTTGAATAATGAACTCTTTTGAGAAGTTGGGTGCCAGGAGCACGGGCGCCGTGCACATGGTAGTCTTCAGGGCATCAAAAGCTTCCTGACAGGTGTCAGTCCAGTTCACTTTCTTGGGCTGCTTCCTGGAAGTCAGCTCTGTCAAGGGTGCAACTATGCTGCCATACCCCTTGACAAACCTCCTGTAATACCCAGTGAGTCCTAAAAAGGCTCTCACCTCTGTCTGGGCCTTGGGGGGTTCCCAAGCCAGGATGGTATCAATTTTGGGCTGTAGGGGCGCCACCTGGCCGCTCCCAACCTGGTGCCCCAAATACACCACGGAACCCTGCCCGATCTGGCACTTACTCACCTTGATCGTGAGGCCTGCCCTCCGCAGCACCATCAACACTTCCCAGAGGTGGCGCAGATGTTCTTCCCAACTGGCGCTGAACACTGCAATGTCATCCAGGTAGGCGGCACTGAAATCCTCCAGTCCAGCCAACACCTGGTTGACCAACCTCTGAAAGGTGGCAGGGGCATTCTTCATCCCAAAGGGCATAACCCGGAATTGGTAGTGCCCATCTGGTGTGGAGAATGCTGACCTCTCTTTTGCCCCATCAGTTAAGGCGTTCTGCCGGTACCCAGATGTTAAATCAAACGTGCTGAGGTACCGGGCAGCCCCTAACCGATCAATGAGCTCATCAGCTCTGGGGATGGGATGCGCGTCAGTCCTGGTGACTGAATTGAGTCCTCGGTAGTCCACACAGACTGGAGTTTGGGTGTGGCACCAGGCGCGGCAGCCTTTGGGACCAAGACCACTGGGCTGGCCCAAGGGCTGTTAGAAGACTCAATCACCCCCAATCCGAACATCTTGGAGACCTCCTCCTTGATGCAAGCTCTCACCCTGTCAGTCACTCTGTAAGTCTTGTTCTTCACAGGAGGACTGTCCCCAGTGTCCACATCATGGACGCACCACTCAGTGACACTAGGGGTCAGGGAGAACAGGTCAGGAAACTGTCCCAACAGTTGGCGACAGTCATCCTGCTGCTCAGGGGTCAGGGTGGAAGAGAGGTTTACACCATCCACTGACCCATCTTGCTCTGTCGCAGACAGGAGGTCAGGAAGAGGCTCAGTCTCCTCCTCCATTCCATCATCTGTCGCTAGGTGCATGCCCACTTCGGACCTCTCTAAGTGGGGCTTCAGGCGGTTGACATGCAGAACCCGCAAGGGGTTCCTAGGAGACTGCAAGTTCACCATGTAGGTGACATGACTCTTGCGCTCCACCACCTTAAATGGTCCGGTCCACTTATCCTGGAGCGCGGAGGGCTCCACTGGGGCCATGACCCACACTTTCTGACCAGGCTGAAGCTCAATCAGAGTGGCATTCTGATCATACCACCGCTTCATCTCCTCCAGGCTGGCTTCCAGATTCGCCTGAGCGAGTTGCCTGAAACGCCGGGTTTGGTTTCTGAAGGCCAGCATGTAGCCTTATACATCCTGGGGAGGTTTCCTGGGAGCTTTCTCCCAGCCTTCCTTTACCAAACTCAGAGGTCCTCTTACCAGGTGACCATACAGCAGTTCAAAGGGACTGAACCCTAAGGACTTCTGGGGCACCTCTCGGTAAGCAAAGAGAAGGCATGGCAAGAGGACGTCCCACTTACGCCTCATGGGTTCTTCCAGACCCATAATCATGCCTTTTACGGTCCGGTTGAATCACTCAACCAGCCCATTCCCTTGGGGGTGGTAAGGAGTGGTGAACTTGAATGTCACACCGCACTCCTGCCACAGGGACTTCATATACTTGGAAATGAAGTTTGTACCACGGTCAGACACCACCTCTCTGGGGAACCCCACACGGGAGAAAATCCCCATCAACGCACGTCCCAGCACGGGGGCCGTCACAGTCCGGAGAGGGATGGCTTCCGGGTTCCGGGTGGCATGGTCCACCAAGACCAGGATGAACCTGTTGCCCATGGCTGTCTTGGGATCCAGAGGCCCCACAATGTCAATGCCCACCATTTCAAATGGGGTGCTGACTACAGGGAAAGGCTGGAGTGGAGCCTTGTGCTTCCTCCCACTCTTACCACTTGCCTGGCAAGTCTGACAAGTCCTGCAATGAGTATCTGAACTCTTCCGCATCTGGGGCCAATAAAAGTGGGTGACAAGCCTCTCAAAGGTCTTGTCCTGCCCCAGATGTCCTGCTAAAGGTACATCATGAGCCAAACCCAGTAGGAAGGCTCTGAAGCTCTGGGGTACTACCAGCACACGGGCTGACACAGGCTCAGCAACCTTAGGCTCGCTATACAGGAGACCATTCTCCCAGTAGATCCAATGTGATCCAGACTGATCACCTGCTGCCTTGTTTGTGGCCTGTTGCCGCAAACCCACAAGAGAAGGGCACTTGTTCTGCTCCTCACAGAACTCTTCCCTGGAGGGGCCTCCTTCCTGCTGCCAATGGGTCAGCTCAGGCAGGTCCCCCAGTTCAGCCACTTGTTCCCCTGTAGGTTCCAGGGCATCCCCCTCAAGGTCTGCCTCCTCCTGGACCGTGGTAACTATGGGGGCTGGTTTCCCGCGCCCCCTGCCTCTTCTCTTTAAGGCAGGCACCTGGGCCACTCTTTCAGGCTCCAGGTCCTTTTGAACACCCTTACTGGCTGCCATAGACCGGGTGGTCACACACGCCCAATCTGGCAAGCCCAACATCTCCAAATGTGCATTATGCTCCACCTTAGCCAAAGGGGAGCTCTCCAAATCATTGCCCAACAGACAGTCAACAGGCATGGCTGGCCTCACAGCTACTTGAAGAGTACCTGAGACCCCCCCACTCAAAGGGAACCTGAGCCACCTTGCAGTGGCTCTCTGTGTTGTCAGCTGCAACAACTGGGTAAAATGCATTGGGGATCACCTGCTCTTCAGACACCAGCCGACAACTGACAGCTGTCACACTGGCTCCGGTATCTCTCAGAGCCTCCACCCTTTGGCCATTGATGGTCACCCACTGCCTGTACTTCTCAGTGTTATCAGGCAGCTGGGTCCTGGGGACCACCTCACAGTCTCCTAAAGAGACTAGGGACATCTCTGCGAGACCCCACCCACCTTTGGCACCCAACTCCTCCCACCCCACCATCTACACTAGTGATCTGCCGGGGTGGTGCACCAGTGGGTGCTGTTTTCCCATACATGGGACATCTTGAATCATAGGAGCAGTGGCCCACTTGACCACACTTGAAACAGGTCTTGGGCCCCCTGTGAACAGGCTTATCTGTCGGGCCCCTGACTTCTTTTCAGGGGGAGGCTGGGAACCTTTCCCTTGGTTCCCTTGGGGATTACTTTGGGGCCCTCTCTGGAACTCCCTCTGTTTACCCTTGTCCTCCCCACTCCTCTGCTGGGGACCCTGCCCACCTTTGGCGAAGTCTCCCACATGACCCTTGTGGACCCGGGTGCTCACCCAGCGGTCCGCCTCCTCAGCAAGCTTCCTAGGGTTAGTCAGCCTACTATCAATAAGGTGCTGGCGTAGCTCTGGAAAACAATTACTGGACAAGTGCTCCCATGCAATCAAATCAAAGAGCGCTTCAAAATCATTATTCACTTTGCTACCCTTCACCCACCCATCCAATGCCCTGCAAAAAAAAGTCACATATTCTACCCAAGTGCTTGACTCCAGTTTCTTGCAATTCCTAAACCTCTGTCTATACATTTCAGGAGTCAACCCATACCTGCTCATCAAGGCTTCCTTCATGTGAGCATATGAATTGTGGACTTCAGAGGGCAAGTCTAACAATGTATCCCGCCCCTCACTCAGAAACCGCGCCCACAACCCTGCTCCCCAATCTTTCTCAGGGACCCGGTGGGCGGTCATAGCTACCTCATAGGCCTTAAACCACTGGCCAATATCATCATTTTTGTAAAATTCTTTAACCACATCCTTGGGTATACACACTCGTGTTTCTGCAGGCACTGATGGTGTGCTGCCACCAGAGGGAGTAATTTCTAAGCTCCTGGCTTTCAATTCCAACTCCCTCATACTTCTCTCATGCTCTAACTGCATCCTCTTTTCCTCTAGGGCCAATTTCTTATTCTCTAATTCTAACTGCCCACCCATTTTGAGCTTGGCTAGCTCCATCTCATGCATCCTGCTTCTCTCCCTGTCCGCCAGCTCTCCTGGGGACAGGCCTTTGGAAGAAACACTGCTGCCTGCCCTGGAAGGTACTTTCCCTCCCCCTGGACCCAAGGCCCCCCGCTGCTCCTCTAAATCCTCCACCTGATCCTCAGGGTGCTCATTGGCACTCCTCGCTTTCAACCAGGCCCTCAGCGTCTTTTGGTATTCCTCCTTTCTGGTGAGGCCTTTCATGGAGACTTTAAATTTCTTGCAAGCGGTTTTGAGCTGGGCCACACTGTATGCATCCAACATTTCTTCTTCAAATTCAAACTCTTCAGGTGCAATGGATGCTGGTCTACTCATGGTAACAACAACAAGCAGTTCTTAGCAAAAATAGAAATCCCAAGGAAAAAATTCTACCAATAAGTATGTGGTTGCGTTTGATCTGCACTCACTAGTAGTGTACACCAATCACTGTATATGAATCACAAATGCAAGTCCAAATCCTCACCGCTGACCACCAATGTTAGATTTGGGGGTCTCTAGTTGGCAATGGTTTGCACCTTTGTCCAAATAGGGAACCTTGGGTCTAGTCAGGATAAGGGGCTACACTCCTAAAATACCCCCTGCTCACCCCCTTGGTAGCTTGGCACGAGCAGGCAGGCTTATCTCAGAGGCAGTGTGTAAAACATTTGTGAACACATACAGTAATACAGTGAAAACACTACAAATGGACACTACACCAGTTTAGAAAAATAAGTAATCTTTACACAGTCAATCACAAGGTTCTCCTGGAACGTTTGGAAGGAGTGGGGGTAGTGGGCCTGGCACAGAAGTGGCTTCATTCCTATCTGTCGGACATTTGTCAGGCTGTGGCCCTCCCCCCTTTTCAGTCTAAGTTCACCAAGATACATCATGGTGTACCGCAGTGCTCTGCGATCAGCCCTATTCTATTTAATGCCTATATGCTCCCCTTGGTGGAGGTCAGTAAATCTCACGGCATAGGCCTAGTAAATTATGCGGATGATACCCAGCTTATTCTCTCCTTGGAGGGAGAACAGTCATCCTCTGTGGAGAATTTCCATGCCTGTATGCAGAGCGTGGTACTCTGGCTGAGAAACAACTCCCTGCAATTTAATGCAGATAAAACAGAGCTTCTTTATATTGCAGGTGGGAGAATGTCACACCCTCTCCCAGCCGACTTTTGGCCTATTCCTGCCGATCCCCCGCTGGCACCTTCTAAGTCGGTTCGCAATCTGGGAATCTGCTTTAACGAGAAGTTAACTCTGGAAAATCAAGTCAATAAAACCGTTGGGAGCTGTTTTTCCCTTATCAGGGCCCTCAGGAAAATTCTCCCTTTGCTCCCCATACATACTCGTGCACTGGTAGTAAGGAGTGTCATCATGAGCAGGTTGGACAACTGCAATGCCTTGCTGCTGGAGTCCCCAAAATACTTAATTGGGAGACTGCAGAGAATTCAGAATGGAGCGGCCAAGCTGGCCTTGATGAGACCTCGTCAGTCCTCCTCCTCCCAGGCCCTGGTGGAGGTTCATTGGCTCCCAATTCTGCAGAGGGTTCACTTCAAATCCCTCTGTGTCGTGTTCAAGGCACTGCACGGTTTAGGGCCAATACTGTTACAGAATAAATTCAGCTGGTATGCTCCCACTCGCTGTCTTCGGTCCTCCTCAGCTAACTGGGTGAAAGTACCTATGGTCAGAAGAGTTAAACTGGGGGGGCAAGCTTTTAGTGTTGCGGCTGCAAGGCTCTGGAATAGCCTACCTACGGAGTTGCGGCGGATGAAAGATCTTCTGCCGTTCAGGAAAAAAATAAAAACTTGGCTTTATCCCAGAGTATAATGCCAATTCTGCCCTTGCCACAGGCTTTTTCCCGTCTCTCAGCGCCAGGATACCCGGCGGGTCGCAGTGCGCTTTACAAGTATTCATTACATTACATTACATTACTAGACTTAACACAAGGTCAAACAACAAAAATCCACAATACTGTAATTTAAAATGAGCCTTAAAAATGGTAGAAATAGCTTAGTTCAAAGTAGATGGTAAATGCGACACTTTACTCTCAAAGTACCTTGGATGCGTAACGCAAAACAAACAAAAGGGTCGCAGGGAAGGTGATGCGCCGTTCCTTACACTAAGGGGAGTGGATGCGTCGGTTCCTTACTGCTGTGCAGGGGAGTTGAGGCTCGCTTCCTTACTGTGTGGGGAGTTGGCGCGTCGGTTTCTTACTGTGATCCAGTGCGATGTGACAAGATGGCGCCTCGATGCGATGACGATCCGGTGCGGTGCGACAAAATGGCGTCTTGTGTTATATCCCACATAGCTGCCCTAATGTAGATCCGTTCGTACATGCCCTAAAATGGACGTATTCATATTTACCCTAATATGGTCATATTCGTACTTGCCCAATTATGGTCATGGCCGCATATGCCCAATTATGGTCACAACTGTATATGTCCTGTTATAGTATGATTCCTTATGTAGGCATGTTCTTTCACCTACATTGGTCCCAGCTAGTACACAACGAACTCTGAGGGCTGAACGTTATCTATCCTGTGGTTTTGAATGCAGCAGGGTTCTTCCAAACATAGGCCCACACTGTACTCATTAATTATGCATGGCTTTCTAAGAATACACCACCAGCATAATGTATGTACAAAGTTCACCCCTGACGTCTTCCTCATGTCCAATACAAACCATACTGAGGACCGAGACTCTTTAGGGTATAAATACACCACATCTTGCCCCGGTAAACCAGAGGGAACTGAGACTTCCATGCTGACACACTGACCAGAGACGCTGAGGCTCCTGCATGCAGTCGCTCAAGCTGACAGTGGTCTGACACAACCCGGACGGGGTGTCCAACTCGAGACCAGGACGGGGTCCCACACTCTCTCTATTCAGATATGGGGGTTCGACTAAATCCTAGGAGGATTCTTGGCTCTTAGCTTCTAAGACCTACACACATATGCTAGGTACACACAGGTACATCTAGGTAGGCATCGTAGGAGTACGCACACTCTGCATAATGCTTTTGTATTCATGTATGTATCCATGATTATCGCAATATGGTAGAATTGTTCTATCCCTTTGCTTTTATCGTACTGCTAATAATATATCTCTGCTATTGCCTGCTGGTCTCTGCAGCACATATATTTTACACTAGAATAACAACTGTTCAATAAATACTTATTGAAATGCCCAACTGTTTATTCTGTGTAACTCTCTGAGACAAACCGAATAAGTAAGCACGAGTGACTGAGCGAAAAGTAGTATATTGTTTCCATGATTCTGAGGGAATCAGGGTTGTCATGTTCTAAGGTTGCCAGAAACTAATCTCTCCCCGATAAGAGGAGACACTAGTGGCACTGCGAGCTAGCTAATGCAAAACAACCTAACATAAGCGGTGGGGGTGCACAGAGTCAGTCTGCCACCAAGCCCACAGCTTATGTTACACAAACGCGCAGGTTCTGCATGGGTACTATAGGAACTACACGACATGGCGCCCAACGTTGGTTTGGTACTTATTTAACAGTAGAATCTGAGTAGTTCAGTCGTGCTATTCTCAGAGAACCTACTCACAAAAACCCCAGAGACGTCTGGAGTGGGTGGGCACAAAATCCGCCGCAGCTGAGTAGTACGAAAATACTATTTATTGGCTGTAGGTTATTCAAGCTTGAAGGACATATAATTCCCACAATTGTGCATTTACACCTTATCTTAAAATTTCCTTAAACACCCTTCTTCCACTTAAAAATGGTTGAACAAAAAGAAGTAACAGGGAGAGTTGTAACAGACCTCTTCGGTTTAGGAGAAGAAGACCCTGAAGATGCAATACAAATTGCACCAAATTTCAGCAGGGCAGTCACCATAAAACTTCTAGAACATGGCTTAAGAGGCAGGGGTGGTAAAGTAATTTTCGTGATTGAGGCACACGAATCAAACAAAACAGAGGTGTTCTATTCATGGGTTACATTCCCAGCAGCAAATGCAATAACAGATGTATTTCACTACTACCTAAGAGAAGAAACACCAGAGGACTATACTCCCTTTGAGGAAGTAGAAGTCCCGCTCACTTACCAGGAGCATAATTACTGGTTTAAAGGTGCCCTACCCCACGTACGAGGAAGAGCAAGATTAGGCCCGCTCGGAGGAGCAGGAGCCACATGGCCCATATTAGCAGCGTACACACCGCATCCTGACATTGACACAATGCCACAGCCAGACTTACTCATACAACACAGAGATTTAATTAAAATCTACAGAAACCTCACACAATTTGTGATGAGGACTTTAAGAGTTCAGCCTGCACCAGCTGCAGCACAAGACACTCCAGTCCAAGGTACAGTTAATAAGATAACTCCACAAACATTACACGCGATAATGGGCAAAATGCCAGCAAAACGCGAACAAATCCCATTCTGGATAGCTCAGAAAATAACTCAGCTTGAGGCAGTATTCCCAAAAACTACCACCTGTGATAAACACAGAATTCTAACAATCTGCTTGCCCATGGGTCTTACACCGCAAGTAGAGGACTGCACCTCTTGGGGTTCAGTCTTTGCTGCCATATATACCAGAACACATGGTATCCCGTCCTTAGCAGTAGTACCTGACGTATTGAAACAGATACAAAATGAGTACAGAGCAGAGCCTGCCCTTAACTTAGGGATGAAGTTGCTAAACAACTTTGAACAGGTCTCAGCCATAATACTAGCTAACATTAAGAGGGAAGCAGCTTCTGTGGCGATCCGCCAACGCCTAAGGGAGTTCGGTCCAGACGACCAACAACACGATCTACCCAAAATAATCGAAACTGCATATGCAGAATTAGGCAGAGACAGTTTGGGTGGGAAAGCATTAAAACCACAACTGGCGGTCAGTCCTGAAAAGGACACTACAAAGCAGACACCTACTTCTTCTAAAAAGAAGTGGGAAAATAAAAAACAACAAAAGTCTAAAGACACTAGATCTCAGTCCAGAGGTAGGTCTCCTCAACAGGAGCCCTCTGAAAAGAGGTATAACCTCAGGAATAGGGATAATATTAAAAAACCTGACAGGTATCAGGATACTGATACTCGTACCTCTCGTTCCTTTCAGGGTTCATCAAGAAACTCCGAGAGGGAAGGACGGTCAAAGGAGCGTACAAAGTCCAGAGACACGCAACATGCTGCGGACTACACACCTAAAAAAGAGGATAAACAAAAATCAAAACCTCAGTTCAAAAAGAAGAAGGTAGCAGGTCTCAAGATCAGACATGCCCAGAATTCTGAGGACACAGCTTCTGAACGGGGAATGGGCTCTGACGATGCTAGACAGCGCGGCAGAAGTAACGATAGCTCGCCAGAACCTCAGGAATTTCTGGTGACAGCGGAGTTGAGTGAGTATATCACGGTGGAAACACCTGATACTCAGGTAAGTGACCCACATAAGTTACATGAGATAACACTCCGGATGGAGGGGGACAAGCCCAGAAAAGTTAAGGGTCTCTTTTGGAAAAATCTGTCATCTGGTTATGACATTCTATTAGCAGAACAAGACTGGCCGCCTTCATTCGTCATGGAGTGCACTAGGGGAGAAATGGTAATTTTTCCAGCATTTTCCGACCTCGTTCACATTCACCTAAAACATGCATATGCGCAGGAGTGGGCGGTTGCCCTAGCTCCAGCATTGTACAAAAATCATGCTGGTTGGGATGAGGATTCAACCCACCATGTGATGCCGCTAAAAGTTTCCCCAAATGCTCAAAGGCAATACCCTATAAAGCAGGAAGCTAAAAAACAAGTCAGGGAGATTCTAGACCAACTAGAATACCAGGGGGTGATAGAAAATTGCACTTCACCTATGAACAATCCTTTGTTTCCCGTAGCCAAACCTCACAACACATATCGTCTAGTTTTAGATTACAGACATTTAAACACTGCACAAAGACATTTGCAGTTCAAAATGCACACAGTGCCGCATTAATGAATAACATTGTGCGGAAAAAATATAAAACAAGACTCGATATCTCAAATGGATTTTTCTGCCAAAATATAGCGCCTGAAAGCAGGTATCTGACCGCATTCAGTGCATTAGGGTCCCAGGGCAATTCTGCCGACTCCCCCAAGGGTATAAGAATAGCCCGGGGTTGTTTTCAGCAAGGGTAACAGAGTTACTCCAAAATTTGGATGAAGAAGCATTGTCCTATGTGGATGATATTTATCTGAAGGACGATGACTTAAAGAGGCACTTGACCAGGGTGAGCACCATTATTATGGGATTCGCCTCTGAGGGCTATAAATTTAATTTCAAAAAATCAAAAATTGCCCACCTCAATGTCCTGTTTTTAGGATACAAGCTGTCAAATGAGGGAAAAGCCTAGCAGCTAACTTTTTAGAAAAGTGTGCGCTGCTCCAACCTCCAAAATCATTAAAGAATTTACAATCAATTCTGGGATTCCTAAATTTTGGTCGAACATACATTTTGGATTACGCAGAAAGAGTAAAACCTTTCTACGACTTAATAAAACCTGACTTTTCAGTCAATCAATGGACACAGGAACACACAAATATCCTGCGTTCCCTACAGGAAGACATGATAGCTTCTAAATATCTACAGACACGCGTAAACGCACCGAACTTAGTGATCCGAGTAATAGCGGGTCAATGCGGGTACACTTATTTAACTTTTAATGAAGGCGAAACGGTACCAATCGCATACAAATCACACCTATACACAAACGCAGAGATGCGTTTCACTTCAACAGAAAAAATCCTGACAGCAGTGCAGACCGCTGTAGCAAGAGAAAGAGCTCTGGCTCAGGGAAAACGCATAATTGTCGTGACCCCAGTACCAGCTTTAGAAGCTGTTACAAAATGCTAAAGCCTTACATCCAAGATGGTTACAATGGGCTAATTCTCTTACTGCAACGGATGTTGAATACAGATTTGATCCTAGTTTAAAAACACAGGCATTCCTGCCATACGAACAAGAATACCCTCTACCAAATGAAATTTTGCCTCTAGATCAGTATGAATACATTATTTACACTGACGGATCTGCTCAACCAGCCACAGGAAGCAAGCAAGCTTACAGCACAGCGTGTGCGATTGTTAAAGGTCACATGCGTGATGGCAAGTTCCATCCGAGTTGCACAAAAACGCAATCTCTAGGAGACTACACGGCTCAGTTGGCAGAACTCAAAGCACTAATACTGGCACTTATAAATACAGATCACGAATTCCCCACACTTATTGTGTGTGATTCCTTTTACTGTGTACAGTCGTACAATGAATATCTACATCATTGGGAACAAAAAGGGTTCAAGGATGCAACAGGTGGCACAATTAAGCATAAAATGCTATGGGAACAGGTAGTGGAGTTGAGAAACGAACTACCAAGGGCTCACGTGATACATACACTGAGTCATCAGCGTGATGGCGTTCACGTTGAAGGGAATTCATTGGCTGATGAAGCCGCAAAGGGGGCTGTTCGCACAGCCGCCGTAGCTGCAGTTACTCGTTCAAAGACGAGGGTAGACGGCGAGATAATGGTAGCTGTCAATGCTTCACGCAAAGGCAGCACAGCAGTACCTAAAAATTTCCACTCAAGTACTCCTACAAGTTAGATGCACAAAACATTCCATATGCTCAGATTCCTGGAGTGGGGGATAGAGTAATACCAAATATGGATCGTAGGCTAGGCTTAATTGTGGCAGCACACGAAGGAACAGGTTCTGTACATAACGGACTTAAGGAGACTGTTGCTTTGTTAAAAGAACGCTACTGGTGGCCCGTGATGAGAAGGCTGATTAGAGACTACGTCTGGAACTGCGACATCTGCAAGCAGATGAATGGGTCCACCGCAACACGTCCGGTACAAATACCATTGTTAGACAGCATTAGATTGTCCATTCGTGCGCATCCAGCTCAAGTTTCCTCAAGGTTTGGCCTCAGCGCTCGGCTGACGCTCGAACTGTTATAAAAGATTTGCGAGTCTTTATCGGCACATACGCAGTTGGCACGTTACATTCTGACCGTGGTTCGGCGTTTAGCTCTCGGGCTTACAAAGAGGCCATGGAAGGAATGGGTGTAACATTGCGGTACTCCTCTCCGTATCATCCCGAGGGAAATTCTGTTGTGGAGAGGAAAAACCGAGACTTAAAGCAATCTTTAACAGCTAGGGTATTAGGCAAGGGCGGTAGATGGGTCGATCACCTTTATGGGGTACAGCGCGCGCTCAATAATCAGCCAAGAAGCTCTCTAGTAGGTGTCACTCCTTACGAGGTCCTATTTGGGACAAGAATGTGGGTACCTGATCTTGATTGTGAAGGCACAGTGGCGGATGAAAAACCATTTGATATCCATGATCGTTTGGCTGTTTTACAGGATCTAAATGAATCCAGGACACAACAAAGTAACGTGCTCCAGAAACAGGCCGCCACTGAGGAAGTCAAGGCAGTAACGGCAAGACCTATCTGGATCCCTAAACTCGGGGATCTAGTCAGAGAGAAGATTGCTGACAAGAAAGAATTTGGGCCATCCTACAGAAAGCCTGTGCCGGTCCTTGCAATCCGCGGCACAAGAACTGTACTTCTGCCACCTCTTGCCGGAAAAAAGGAGAAAAGATTTGTCTCAATAGACTTAATCAAACCACACTATGTGGCCGATACTAAACAGTAGGCCTCGTGGACTCCACAGTAGCAGACGCCCTCCTCTCGCTATAACCAAGAAGTTCAAACAGAAAGACTCATCACGTTTGAAGAGCCACCTGTACTGAATGATGGACTAAGCAACAATGCTATGGAACTCGTTCCACTTCAACAAGAAATTCATCTTCAAAATGAAAACCAACTTAACAGCCAAGTTGCAATCAGACCTAATACAGACATCTACGTCAACATGCCTCGTCAAGAGCAAAATCTGATTTCAACAAATCCCGATGCAATTCCAACAATTGATCGAACTGCTTCTGGCTATTTCATGAACTTTGATACGTTTTTACTGGACCCAAGTGAGCCGAAAACGACGCCAGCCAAAAAATCACTCCAACAGAAACTCATTGACTTTTTGAACTTTTTTAGAAAGACTTACCTGGTGTCACCTTGGATAGAACTATGGTATATCACTGGGATTTTATTTTTAATTTTCTGGCTAGGTTTAATAATAACTTTTAGTATGCTTATTAATGGACGATACCTCCAGCCAAGCTCCACAGCCCAAAGAGTCAATTTGATTTTAAAACAACACCAGTCTTCACATCGTGAACCAAGAGACTTGTCTTCAGTGAACATTACAGCAGTTCCTATACCGTACGGTGTAGTATGGGACATGATTGATTATGATATATTAGGTCCGACTGAACTTTTAAAGCTAAAACATGTATTTAAAATTTCTTTAAGTGATTTCATTACCTCCAGTACATTTTCTGATGATTGGGACACTGAAACTGTAAATGCTATGATGTCTGATTTAGAAAAAACTGCTGCATTTCCGAACAATGAAATGTTAGAAGGTACTTCAGACTATGATACATTGTACTGTTACCAACATTTTGGTGATCATTTCTTACACAGGTCTATCACACCTAGAAATGTATTTGAGTACCACCAGTGGGAACACTGCCCAACACCTCCAAAAGGTAGTTCGCAAGCATTTGCACAGAAATTCACATACTTCTCGGGGTTTAACACATCCGATCCAAAGTCATTTTATTATAAAGTGGAGAAAATTTCAGCTCAGAAAATTATGTTAACAAACACCAAACATATTTACTATGCATCCTTTTTGAACCAGTTGTCTAAACAGGGTTTCGATCTATGGAAAGACACAATAGAATCAAAATCAATCTGGGGTTCTAGGGACTGGCAAGTCCAGGGAATAGAAGCACTTTTTAGAGCATGCATCATTATGCACCAGATTTTATTTCTGAACGAAACTGTGCAACAGACATCCTGTCTTGGATTAGCCAAAGGCAAGGAAATGAACATACCAGGGTTTCCAACACCATCGCAGATGGGTGGGGGGCAGAACTCAACTACACAAGGGGTAGGATTAGATGCCATTTTCCAGTACAACAGATCAGATCCTGATTGGACAGAATGGCTGGTTTGGCCCATTGACACAAACAAATGTCAACAGAGATTTATGAATACAACCAGAGGGTTTAGTATCCATAGGCCAGATCCACGCTATGTACAAAGACATCACCCAGGGGTAGTGACATCGTATAGTGTTGGGAAGTTTGTGCCTTGATTGGCTAGAGACCTCAACACTGACAGAAGTAAAACCCCACTTGACCTTACTCACACCTGACATGGATCTTAGAGATTTTCTACTGGGACCAAAGAAACAGCGTCAGAAACGTTTCATATATGCAGGTCTTTATGCCTACTATAATGAAAACTGGAAAATATCCCAACAAGAGGCCGCAGAAAGAATACGAAAAATAGACCGTATTAACTTGGAAAAAGCATTAGCAGTGGTGGATAATGGGTTAACTACTTTGACCTCCAGGATTTACCCCTTAGGCAACATTGTGTCCTCGGCAATCGACATATTAGAACAAGATCTGGCCTTGTTACAACACGGGAAATCTCAGCTACGTTCTATTATGATGTTAAGCTGGACCCTGCAATCTTTGCGTGCAGGCTATGTGCCATGGCGTTTTATAAACACCACGTCTCTGTTCTCAGAGTACAATCTAACTGATAAACAGACAGAAATGGCACAAAGGGGAGCCAAATATACAATGCTGCGTATTGAGAAACTGGAAAGGTTACCATTCACTGTAGCCGAATCATCATCAACAGAATGGCTAATTCATGGCCAAATCACTCTGCCGGTCACTACGTTTCAGTTTCAATATTGCCTTGAGCAAAGGCAGGCAGGCCAATATGTAAAAATGGGTAAGGGATACATCAAGGAAACTTGGGAGTTACCATATAGATACCGATGCCGGAATGGGGATCGAGAAGTGTATCTGAGTGGTACTAACTGCAAGAACGCTTTGAGCGGTTCTCTCATGTGTCAGGATATTTCTCTACACGGAGCCTGCAGTGGTTCAGTGGCGAACTTATCTTGTCACATGTCAGGGACCCCAGCGGCCATGATCACGCCGGTTTTCCAGCTGCTCTCAAATGGGAGTTACTTAATGCTAAATGATCAAGGTTGTTGTGGGATGCTTCCGGGCGTCGCATATCTAGTGACTGTTAACTCCAGGGTTACTTGCTGTATGCAAGTATTGTTCCCGCCACTGAAAACACTCGGGGAGGCGCCGCTATGGCCTTCGCTGAATGTTTCTTTTATACAGTTTGATACTCTGAGCAGATTGAAAGCCATGCTTTTACAGCAACCCGTGCCCTTAACCTCCGCTCGAGAAACCAATGAACTTCAAGTTGCAAGGACCTCGACCGAGATACAGGCACTCATACGTACAAACTGCCCCATTCATTTCGCAGAAATGGTGGGACGTATCTTCAATATGTCTGATACGAGCGGAATTGTACACCTATTTAAGACCATAGGGTCAGGACTGTTAAGCACCTTTCAGACAGTCCTCGGAGTAATCCCAAATTTTATACACTCCGTATTGGGAAGCGCATTTGGAGGATTCCCGCTTGTCTTGTTTCTAATCGCAGGAATCCTGATTGTAATATTGCTGCTACGCAATGGACGGCCCACTTCCCGAGGGAATGGTGAACACGCTCTTGGATCGGAAATACCGTGAACGCATGGTACAACTTCTGGGCATTTCTTGCCTACGAGAACTCAGTGCCTCCTGGTCTCTATCATTTAGACCAGTCTGGATAGACTGCATCTTACCTGTGCTTCGATGCCTGTTCTGCGGAGAAGAATGCACGTTGATCTTTGTCTAACATTTCCATCAGATGCGCCTCCGGACACGGATGCAATGCTGGACCCCATAAAGGCCCATGCTCTGCGTTGTCCCCAGCGGCTTCCAATTCTGATGAATGCATTCCTGGAGAATCCACAGGTGCCGTTAGCTCCTGCTGGGTTAGGTAACTCCTTCACAGGCGCCCAGGTTACAACTGCCGCACAAGCTGCCGCAGCACCGACTGTTGGCAGTACTACATTCCATCTATGTGCGATTGATGTTCTCTGTGAGGCGTTGGATTTGTCATCTACAGCAGCTGACACCGATAATACTGAGCTTCCCAGCCAGGACGCGTAATCTTGAATTGGCTCATCGTGTCCTGGGAAAGAATTCGGCTTCTTCACTCGTTTCAAAATAAAACGATCTAAATTTGGAACATTTTCTTGCATTGACACTTTCGCTTGAGAAAAGTATGCTTATGGTAATACAACTTCTATAGAGAGACGATATTGACTTTTCAGTGGCAACTAGAAACTAGAAAAAGCTGAATTTCAAGATTATTTTTTTAAAGCACCAACATTTTTTAACGATTTTTTAGAACAATGTTTTTACTTGCTTTTAAGAAATGTTTTTAAAATTGCCCAGATTTTAAGTATGGTCATTTATTATCCAGTTCGGAAGTGGAGTGGGTGTTATATCCCGCATAGATGCCCTAATGTAGATCCGTTCGTACCTGCCCTAAAATGGACGTATTCATATTTACCCAAATATGGTTATATTCTTACTTGCCCAATTATGGACATGGCCGCATATGCCCAATTATGGTCACAACTGTACATGTCCTATTATAGTATGATTCCTTATATAGGCATGATCTTTCCCCTACATTGGTCCCAGCTAGTACACAACGAACTCTGAGGGCTGAACGTTATCTATCCTGTGGTTTTGAATGCAGCAGGGTTCTTCCTAACACAGGCCCACACTGTAGTCATTAATTATGCATGGCTTTCTAAGAATACACCACCAGCATAATGTATGTACAAAGTTCACCCCTGATGTCTTCCTCGTGTCCAATACAAACCATACTGAGGACCGAGACTCTTTAGGGTATAAATACACCACATCTTGCCCCGGTAAACCAGAGGGAACTGAGACTTCCATGCTGACACACTGACCAGAGAAGCTGAGGCTCCTGCATGCAGTCGCTCAATCTGACAGTGGTCTGACACAACCCGGACGGGGTGCCCAACTCGAGACCAGGACGGGGTCCCACACTCTCTCTATTCAGGTATGGGGGTTTGACTAAATCCTAGGAGGATTCTTGGCTCTTAGCTTCTAAGACCTACACACATATGCTAGGTACACACAGGTACATCTAGGTAGGCATCGTAGGAGTACACACACTCTGCATAATGCTATTGTATTCATGTATGTATCCATGGTTATCGCAATATGGTAGAATTGTTCTATCCCTTTGCTTTTATCGTACTGCTAATAATATATCTCTGCTATTGCCTGCTGGTCTCTGCAGCACATATATTTTACACTAGAATAACAACTGTTCAATAAATACTTATTGAAACGCCCGACTGTTTATTCTGTGTAACTCTCTGAGACAAACCGAATAAGTAAGCACGAGTGACTGAGCGAAAGTAGTATATTGTTTCCACGATTCTGAGGGAATCAGGGTTGTCATGTTCTAAGGTTGCCAGAAACTAATCTCTCCCCGATAAGAGGAGACACTAGTGGCACTGCGAGCTAGCTAATGCAAAACAACCTAACATAAGCGGTGGGGGTGCACAGAGTCAGTCTGCCACCAAGCCCACAGCTTATGTTACACAAACGTGCAGGTCCTGCATGGGTACTAGGAACTATACGACACTTGGTTACGGTGCGACAACGTAGATACGATGCATGCACGCCCGACGGTAGTGCGGCGACTCGGTGAACTTCTGAGCCGCGATAGGCCCTGCGACACGCTTCTCCGGTGATGCGACGGCGACCTCTGCGGCAGCGGCACGCTTCTCCGGTGATGCGACGTGCCTTGGTGATGCGATGCAAGCAGCTGCGGCGGCGGCACTCTTCCTCGGCGATGCGACGGCAACTGCTGCGGTGGCGACACGCTTCTCCTTCGTTGCGTCGCGCTTCCAGCTCCTAGCGACACGCAGTCTTCAAAAGGGCCCAACACAACAGCAGGCACCTCTTTGCAGGTAGAATTCCCAGCAAGGGAATTCAGGGGAGCTGGTTTGTGAAGTCTTGTATCCCTGAGACTTCAGGCAGGAGGCAAGTTCAATCTTCAAGCACTTGGAGATCTTCTTCAAGATGATGAAAGTACACACACAGTTCCTTTCTCCTTTCTTTGGCAATAAAGTAACCACTGCAGGCCAACCCCAACAGGACACAGCACAGGGGCAGTCTCCTCCTTCAGTTTCCTGGTTCTTCTCCTCAGCAAAGGTTCGTCTTGATTCCCAGAAGTGATCTAAAGTCTTGGGGTCTGGGCCCCAATATTTATACTAGTAAATCCTTTGTCCTCTGAAGGCAGAGGGTGTCTGTGCCTGACCAAAATCAGTTCTGTGCAGCTTCCTGCCAGGAGGTGGAGACAGCATTGTTGAAAGCAGACCTGGCCCAGGTAGCTGCAAGGAAATCGCCTCCCCCTACTCTCTATTCTATGAGGGCTCAGGGGAGTGATTGGAAATCCCCGCCCCCTACTCTCTATTCAGCCAAGGTCCTATTCAGCCCAGCCCTGACCCATCAGACTGCTGGAGCCCAAGCCCCCCTGTCACTCACAAACCAGACAAGCAATACACAACCTAGCAGAGGCAGCTGGATGGTTAGGCAAGAAAATACCTACTTTCTAAAAGTAGTATTTTCAAACACAGAATGTAAAAATCACCCACACTAAAAGATGTATTTTAACATTCTGAGTTCAGGCATACCAAACTCGAATTTCTACCTTGTTCCCTGGGTCAGTTAGGATTCTAAGATGTTATAATCAAACTGCCCATTCTGGCCTATGGGAGCAGGTAGCCTTGCAATAGTGAAAAACGAAATTGGCTGTAATTCACTATCAGGACATGCCACACACATCAGGGCATGTCCTACCTTTCACATACAATGCACCCTGCCCTAGGGCCTACCTTAGGGGTGACTAACATATAGAAAAGGGAAGGTTTGGGGACTGGCAAGTGGGTGCACTTGCCAAGTCGACATGACAGTCCCAGACTGCACACAGGCTTTGCAATGGCAGGCCTGAGCCATAGTTTACAAGCTACTTCTGTGGGTGGCACAACCAGTGCTGCAAGCCCACCAGCAGCATTTGATATACAGGCCCTGGGCACACACGGTGCACTGTACTAGGGTCTGACAAGTAAATCAAATAACCCAATCATGGAACCACTAATCCATAACAACAATTTATAATAGGGAGCACTTGCACTTTGGCAGTGAATAGCAGTGGCAAAGTGCCCAAAGCATCTAGACCAGCAAAAACATAGCAAAACACAGGAGGCAACAGCAAACAAGCATTGGCAATGCCAATCGGTCTCACCATATTGATGAGTTTAGTGGTGTAGTTCCTATTAAAAATTAGACTGCAGCACACCTTTTTAATAAAACATTTCAATTACAAATGTACCACGACACCAGTCAACACAGAGGTGTTTACTTTTTGGTGCTGTGGGCCCAATACCACCTCATCTCATTTAGATCCGCTTTGTGGTGTTAACAAATGCAACGAGGACCCGGCAGTGACTACGTTTAGTGGATCCGGGGGTGGCGACTTGCCTTGTGTTTTCTGGCAAGGAGCCACCCGTTATATGACCGTGATGGTGTCTGATTGGCGCTTGAGGCGGCATGTCTGGATTTCCTTACGGCGCCTGGGTCAGCCAGAGTGGCGCACCGTGTGATTCACCCGCGACTCTAGGTGCTGCTTAATGCTGCAGATGAGGACGCGCTCTGGCTGTCAGGCAAAATTCCGGGTCTTGTGGATGACAGTGAGTAAACACAATTGAACTCACTTTCTGCCCTCTATGTTTGTTAGCGCTCAGACATACTTTTGTTTGGTGTAGGCGAACACTGCGCCACTCATGGAAAATAAATTCTCAAATTACGAGCAGGAAAATCAGTCCCCACTCCCCCCTGCCTGTCCACTGTTTGCACTTGTTTTCATTTGCTTCTGGGCTATCACACAAAGCTATGACGTGCTGCTTTGCGTCACACTGATCTGACTTTGTGCGGTTTCCTACGGTTTTGCACTATCGGCCTTTTACGCCCACTTTCATGAACTATTGAGATTTCACTTTTATTAACTTCTAGCGCAAAACTCATTTTGAATGTGAAGAGTGATCATCTGCACAGCTGATTGCACCCCCACCCCCTTTTGGGCATGCGCCAGCGCTAATAAAGTAAGCCTGGCCCAGAGAGTCATGCATGAATCTTGGAAGTATCTCTCACAAGCACAGGAAAGTGTCACAGGACCACGCACGGCAGCATCACCTCCCCACTAACCGACGAGGCACTCGTTGCTGCGCACAGATTGCAGGGTCTCCACATCAGCACCGTTCTTTCCCAACAACGGATGCCGTTGCTATCCAGTCACACCCATAGGGGTCTAGGCTCCAGGACCAGACGCTTTAAGTAGCTGCTCTTATTTCCTTCACGGGCTCAAGCTCTAGGTTGCTGTGTTGCCTTACACAGACACCCCGTTGCTCTCCGAATAAACCTTTGCTGTATAAGGAAATAAACCTGAAAGCATCTATCAGTGAAAACAGAAAACAATTCTTTTCCCAATGATAACTAGTTTTACAGGTTGCATAGCCAATTTCTGATATTTGTGTTCCCTCGTCTTCATTGCTTGATTTTGCTCAAGAGAAAGCGTCACTCATTGTTGTGGAAATGGCACTCATAATTACACTGAAATTAAAAAAATGTCACACATAGCAATCTGAAACCTTGGCAGCTATGTCCACGTAATGAAGATGCAACAACAAAACCATGTGGCTGTGCGTATTTATAAGCGAGTGCCTCACAACAGAACCGGTAATGTAAGTAAAACTCCTGGCAGGCCCACTCTTACCTCGCCAGTGTGCTTGCACATGTGCGCATTCAGCTTCCACGGTAATGGTAAACAAAGGTGCTGCTCCGCTTTGCACCACGAAAGCCCTACATGAGAATTAAGATAAAGCGGTGCTCTTAAAAATTGTGCCCGGCACAATAAGCCCAAAAAAAAACAGCTGGAAGCAAGAAGAGGATATATTGCTTACTGCTGCGGTGATGTGTTGTCCCTCAAGTGCACCTTTGTGGTTAGCCTGTGAGGTGCTGCTGCATGTTAGCACATGTGCTTCCGTGCTGGTTCACTAGTGCTGTTGCGCTAATCAGCCAATCAGTCAGCCCTTTTCCACTGTGACCTCCCTGCAAGCTGTGGACTCGGGAGAGGGAGATCGGTGTTCGAGCCTCAGTGTCGGCTCAAAAATGCAGTAATGTAATAAAAAAAATAAAAAAACAGCGATCGCAACTGTAGATGTACAAATGTAATTACAAAAAAACCCAAGCTGATCCTCGAGCACGCGAAGAGTCATTCAAATTGTGATACAGCACCACACAGCCAGAGAGCTCGGTTGCGCTCTCTTCCTGGGAGATGTAGTCCGTCAGAAAGGTTTTGCTGTTGAGTACCAGCTTACAGTAAACTACAGCCCCCAGGGGCCAAAGCGTGCCAACACCAGACCCTCCCTTTCCCAACATCCCACTTCTGCACCCGACCAGTCCAATGGAAACACACGGGATGTTAATGCCGTTCAGTATTCACTGTTTCTCACCAATAGCGCACGGGCCAAGTGTGGAAAGGGAGGAGTCTAGGTACAATCAGGCCACCACGTGGGGACAGTACCGCCTCCTTCCAACTTCTACAACAGATCGTAGCCTATCAGCGTGTTGGAACACCATGCGAATCGGTGATGTCGGTGGCTCCGGGGCATCAGAACAGAGGACTACTTTAAAAAACAAGCATTTGCAATGCAATACGACTCGCATTTACGCGAGACGTATTGCATTACAAATGGGAGCTTCCGTGTTTAAGAAGGCACGAACAGGAGTGGGGGGGCTGAGGGGGGGGGGAAATCTGCAAACTGCGGGAGGGGGCGGGGGGGACACAGGGCAGCAAATAGTGTTCGACTAAAGGGGCTGATAGCCTCGGAAGGAGCAAAATGACGACATAGGCGTCAGGAGGCGGGACTAACAAGCCAAACACCAATCAGAATGCAGATTTTATGATTAAAGCCAATCAAAAAGATGGGCGGAAAGTGGGTGGAGCTTCCCCCACTATAGTGTATACAGCATCTCTCGACGAGACAGCGCATGCGCTGCCTAGGCGAGACCTAAAAATGGAAGGGAGACCCACGCCAATGGTGCCAGGTCTAACAAGTGTCCCCTCCAGCTAAAATGTGGGGAGAACTACCCTACCTCTTGGGAGTTCTCTTCACTAAGGCGGAAAAATCTGGGCAGACCATCAGCATTGGCGTGTTCTGTACGAGGGCGGTGTTCCACCGTGAAGTCCATCCCCTGTAGGGAAATGGACCACCTCAACAGCTTTGGATTCTCACCCCTCATCTGCATCAACCATCTGAGGGGCCTGTGGTCTGTCTGAACCCGGAAGTGAGTCCCAAACAAGTATGGTCTCAACTTCTTCAGTGCCCAGACCACAGCAAATGCCTCACGCTCAATCGCACTCCACCTCTGTTCCCGTGGAAGTAACCTCCTACTGATGAAGGCTACAGGTTGGTCTAGGCCCTCCTCATTCATCTGTGCAAGAACAGCCCCTACACCATGCTCTGAAGCGTGTGCTTGAACAATGAACTCTTTTGAGAAGTTGGGTGCCAGGAGCATGGGCGCCGTGCACATGGCAGTCTTCAGGGCATCAAAAGCTTCCTGACAGGTGACTTTCTTGGGCTGCTTCCTGGAAGTCAGCTCTGTCAAGGGTGCAACTATGCTGCCATACCCCTTGACAAACCTCCTGTAATACCCAGTGAGTCCTAAAAAGGCTCTCACCTCTGTCTGGGTCTTGGGGGGTTCCCAAGCCAGGATGGTATCAATTTTGGGCTGTAGGGGCGCCACCTGGCCGCTCCCAACCTGGTGTCCCAAATACACCACGGAACCCTGCCTGATCTGGCACTTACTCGCCTTGATCATGAGGCCTGCCCTCTGCAGCGCCATCAACACTTCCCATAGGTGGAGCAGATGTTCTTCCCAACTGGCGCTGAACACTGCAATGTCATTCAGGTAGGCGGCACTGAAATCCTCCGGTCCAGCCAACACCTGGTTGACCAACCTCTGAAAGGTGGCAGGGGCATTCTTCATCCCAAAGGGCATAACCCGGAATTGGTAGTGCCCATCTGGTGTGGAGAATGCTGACCTCTCTTTTGCCCCATCAGTTAAAGTGATCTGCCAGTACCCAGACATTAAATCAAACGTGCTGAGGTACCGAGCAGCCCCTAACCGATCAATGAGCACATCAGCTCTGGGGATGGGGTGCGCGTCAGTCCTGGTGACTGAATTGAGTCCTCAGTAGTCCACACAGAACCGGAGTTCGGGTGTGGCACTAGGTGCGGCAGCCTTTGGGTCCAAGACCACTGGGCTGGCCCAAGGGCTGTTAGAAGACTCAATCACCCCCAATCCGAACATCTTGGAGACCTGCTCCTTGATGCAAGCTCTCACCCTGTCAGTCACTCTGTAAGTCTTGTTCTTCACAGGAGGACTGTCCCCAGTGTCCACATCATGGACGCACCACTCAGTGACACTAGGGGTCAGGGAGAACAGGTCAGGAAACTGTCCCAACAGTTGGCGACAGTCATCCTGCTGCTCAGGGGTCAGAGTGGAAGAGAGGTTTACACCATCCACTGACCCATCTTGCTCTGTTGCAGACAGGAGGTCAGGAAGAGGCTCAGTCTCCTCCTCCATTCCATCATCTGTCGCTAGGAGCATGCCCACTTTGGACCTCTCTAAGTGGGGCTTCAGGCGGTTGACATGCAGGACCCGCAAGGGGTTCCTAGGAGACCACAAGTTCACCAAGTAGGTGACATCACTCTTGCGCTCCACCACCTCAAATGGTCCGGTCCACTTATCCTGGAGCGCGCAGGGCTCCACTGGGGCCATGACCCACACTTTCTGACCAGGGTGAAGCTCAATCAGAGTGGCATTCTGATCGTACCACCGCTTCATCTCCTCCTGGCTGCCTTCCAGATTCGCCTGAGCGAGTTGCCTGAAACGCCGGGTTTAGTTTCTGAAGGCCAGCTTGTAGCTATATACATCCTGGGGAGGTTTCCTGGGAGCTTTCTCCCAGCCTTCCTTTACCAAACTCAGAGGTCCTCTTACCGGGTGACCATACAGCAGTTCAAAGGGACTGAACCTTAAGGACTTCTGGGGCACCTCTCGGTAAGCAAAGAGAAGGCATGGCAAGAGGGCGTCCCACTTATGCCTCATGGGTTCTTCCAGACCCATAATCATGCTTTAGGGTCCGGTTGAATCTCTTAACCAGCCCATTACCTTGGGGGTGGTAAGGAGTGGTGAACTTGTATGTCACACCGCACTCCTGCCTCAGGGACTTCATATATTTGGAAATTAAGTTTTTACCACGGTCTGACACCAGCTCTCCGGGAAACCCCACACGGGAGAAAATCCCCATCAACGCACGTCCAACCACGGGGGCCGTCACAGTCCGGAGAGCGATGGCTTCCGGGTACCGGGTGGCATGGTCCACCAAGACCAGGATGAACCTGTTGCCCATGGCTGTCTTGGGATCCAGAGGCCGCACAATGTCAATGCCCACCCTTTCAAAGGGGGTGGTGACTACAGGGAAAGGCTGGAGGGGAGCCTTGTGCTTCCTCCCACTCTTACCACTTGCCTGGAAAGTCTGACAAGTCCTGCAATGAGTATCTGAACTCTTGCACATCTGGGGCCAATAAAAGTGGGTGACAAGCCTCTCAAAGGTCTTGTCCTGCCCCAGATGTCCTGCTAAAGGTACATCATGAGCCAAACCCAGTAGGAAGGCTCTGAAGCGCTGGGGCACCACCAGCACACAGGCTGACCCAGGCTCAGCAACCTTAGGCTCGCTATACAGGAGACCATTCTCCCAGTAGATCTAATGTGATCCAGACTGATCACCTGCTGCCTGGTTTGTGGCCTGTTGCCGCAAACCCACAAGAGAAGGGCACTTGTTCTGCTCCTCACAGAACTCTTCCCTGGAGGGGCCTCCTTCCTGCTGCCAATGGGTCAGCTCAGGCAGGTCCCCCAGTTCAGCCACTTGTTCCCCTGTAGGTTCCAGGGCATCCCCCTCAAGGTCTGCCTCCTCCTGGACCGTGGGAACTATGGGGGCCGGTTTCCCATGGCCCCTGCCTCTTCTCTTTAAGGCAGGCACCTGGGCCACTCTTTCAGGCTCCAGGTCCTTTTGAACACCCTTACTGGCTGCCATAGACCGGGTGGTCACACACGCCCAATCTGGCAAGCCCAACATCTCCAAATGTGCATTACGCTCCACCTTAGCCCAAGGGGAGCTCTCCAAATCATTGCCCAACAGACAGTCAACAGGCATGGCTGGCCTCACAGCTACTTGAAGAGTACCTGAGACCCCCCCCACTCAAAGGGAACCTGAGTCACCTTACAGTGGCTCTCTGTGTTGTCAGCAGCAACAACTGGGTAAAATGCATTGGGGATCACCTGCTCTTCAGACACCAGCCGACAACTGACAGCTGTCACACTGGCTCCGGTGTCTCTCAGAGCCTCCACCCTTTGGCCATTGATGGTCACCCACTGCCTGTACTTCTTAGTGTTATCAGGCAGCTAGGTCCTGGGGACCACCTCACAGTCTCCTAAAGAGAATAGGGACATCTCTGTGAGACCCCACCCACCTTGGTCACCCAACTCCTCCCCCAGGGCTACACTAGCGATCTGCCGGGGTGGTGCACCAGTGGGTGCTGTTTTCCCATACATGGGACATCTTGAATCATAGGAGCAGTGGCCCACTTGACCACACTTGAAACAGGTCTTGGGCCCCCTGTGAACAGGCTTATCTGTCAGGGCCCCTGACTTCTTCTCAGTGGGAGGCTGGGAACCTTTCCCTTGGTTCCCTTGGGGATTACTTTGGGGCCCTCTCTGGAACTCCCTCTGTGTACCCTTGTCCCCCCCACTCCTCTGCTGGGGACCCTGCCCACCTTTGGCGAAGGCTCCCCCATGACCCTTGTGGACCCGGGTGCTCACCCAGCGGTCCGCCTCCTCAGCAAGCTTCCTAGGGTTAGTTAGCCTACTATCAATAAGGTGCTGGCGCAGCTCTGGAAAACAATCACTGGACAAGTGCTCCCATGCAATCAAATCAAAGAGCACTTCAAAATCATTATTCACTTTGCTACCCTTCACCCAACCATCCAATGCTCTGCAAAAAAAGTCACATATTCTACCCAAGTGCTTGACTCCAGTTTCTTGCAATTCCTAAACCTCTGTCTATACATTTCAGGAGTCAACCCATACCTGCTCATCAAGGCTTCCTTCATGTGAGCATATGAATTGTGGACTTCAGAGGGCAAGTCTAACAATGTATCCCGCCCCTCACTGAGGAACCGCACCCACAACCCCGCTCCCCAATCTTTCTCAGGGACCCGGTGGGAGGTCATAGCTATCTCATAGGCCTTAAACCACTGGCCAATATCATACTTTTTGTAAAATTCTTTAACCACATCCTTGGGTATATACACTCGTGTTTCTGCAGGCACTGATGGTGTGCTGCCACCAGAGGAAGTCATTTCTAAGCTCCTGGCTTTCATTTCCAACTCCCTCAAACTTCTCTCATGCTCTAACTGCATCCTCTTTTCCTCTAGGGCCAATTTCTTATTCTCTAATTCTAACTGCCCACCCATTTTGAGCTTGGCTAGCTCCATCTCATGCATCCTGCTTCTCTCCCTGTCCTCCAGCTCTCCTGGGGACAGGCCTTTGGAAGAAACACTGCTGCCTGCCCTGGAAGGTACTTTCCCTCCCCCTGGACCCAAGGCCCCCACCGCTGCTCCTCTAAATCCTCCACCTGATCCTCAGGGTGCTCACTGGCACTCCTTCCTTCCAACCAGGCCCTCAGCGCCTTTTGGTATTCCTCCTTTCTGGTGAGGCCTTTCATGGAGACTTTACATTTCTTGCAAGCGGTTTTGAGCTGGGCCACAGTGTATGCATCCAACATTTCTTCTTCAAATTCAAACTCTTCAGGTGCAATGGATGCTGGTCTACTCATGGTAACAACTACTGGCAGTTCTTAGCAAAAATAGAAATCCCAAGGAAAAAATTCTACCAATAAGTATGTGGTTGCGTTTGATCTACACTCACTAGTAGTGTACACCAATCACTGTATATGAATCACAAATGCAAGTCCAAATCCTCACCGCTGACCACCAATGTTAGATTTGGGGGTCTCTAGTTGGCAATGGTTTGTACCTTTGTCCAAATAGGGACCCTTGCGTCTAGTCAGGGAAAGGGGCTACACTCCTAAAATAAACCCTGCTCACCCCCTTGGTAGCTTGGCACGAGCAGGCAGGCTTATCTCAGAGGCAGTGTGTAAAGCATTTGTGAACACATACAGTAATACAGTGAAAACACTACAAATGGACACTACACCAGTTTAGAAAAATAAGTAATCTTTACTAGACTTAACACAAGGTCAAACGACAAAAATCCACAATACTGTAATCAAAAATGAGCCTTTAAAATGGTAGAAATAGCTTAGTTCAATGTAGATGGTAAATGCGACACTTTACTCTCAAAGTACCTTGGATGCGTAACGCAAAACAAACAAAAGGGTCGCAGGGAAGGTGATGCGCCGTTCCTTACACTCAGGGGAGTGGATGCGTCGGTTCCTTACTGCTGCGCAGGGGAGTTGAGGCTCGCTTCCTTACTGTGTGGGGAGTTGACGCGTCGGTTTCTTACTGGGATCCAGTGAGATGTGACAAGATGGCGCCTCGATGGGATGACGATCTGGTGCAATGCGACAAAATGGCGTCTTGGTTACGGTGCGACAACGTAGATGCGATGCGTGCACGGCCGACGGCCGTACGGCGACTCGGTGAACTTCTGAGCCGCGACAGGCCCTGCGACACGCTTCTCCGGTGATGCGACGGCACACTTCTCCGATGATGCAACGCGCCTCGGTGATCCGATGCGAACAGCTGTTGCGGCGGCACGCTTCCTCGGCGATGCAACGGCAACTGCTGCGGCGGCGACACGCTTCTCCTTCGGTGCATCGTGCTTCCAGCTCCTAGCGACACGCAGGCTTCAAAAGGGCCCAACACAACAGCAGGCACCTCTTTGCAGGTAGAATTCCCAGCAAGGGAATTCAGGGGAGCTGGTTTGTGAAGTCTTGTATCTCTGAGACTTCAGGCAGGAGGCAAGCTCAATCTTCAAGCCCTTGGAGATCTTCTTCAAGATGATGAAAGTACACACACAGTTCCTTTCTCCTTTCTTTGGCAATAAAGTAACCACTGCAGGCCAACCCCAACAGCACACAGCACAGGGGCAGTCTCCTCCTTCAGTTTCCTGGTTCTTCTCCTCAGCAAAGGTTCGTCTTGATTCCCAGAAGTGATCTAAAGTCTTGGGGTCTGGGCCCCAATATTTATACTAGTAAATCCTTTGTCCTCTGAAGGCAGAGGGTGTCTGTGCCTGACCAAAACCAATTCTGTGCAGCTTCCTGGCAGGAGGTGGAGACAGCATTGTTGAAAGCAGACCTGGCCCAGGTAGCTGAAAGGAAATCTCCTCCCCCTACTCTCTATTCTATGAGGGCTCAGGGGAGTGAAAGGAAATCCCCGCCCCCTACTCTCTATTCTACCAAGGTCCTATTCAGCCCAGCCCTAACCCATCAGACTGCTGGAGCCCAAGCCCTCCTGTCACTCACAAACCAGACAAGCAATACACAATGTAGCAGAGGCAGCTGGATGGTTAGGCAAGAAAATACCTACTTTCTAAAAGTAGTATTTTCAAGCACAGAATGTAAAAATCACCCACACTAAAAGATGTATTTTAACATTCTGAGTTCAGGCATACCAAACTCGAATTTCTACCTTGTTCCCTGGGTCAGTTAGGATTATAAGATGTTATAATCAAACTGCCCATTCTGGCCTATGAGAGCAGGTAGCCTTGCAATAGTGAAAAACGAAATTGCCTGTAATTCACTATCAGGACATGCCACACACATCAGGGCATGTCCTACCCTTCACATACAATGCACCCTGCCCTAGGGCCTACCTTCTTGGCTGTAAATTTCAAGAACGTCTACAGAGCTCACATCACAAGATCAAACAATAGTGTTCTGATTAACAAATGTTGTCATGGAGTCGAATAGGGCATGGGTTTCAGTTGTTACCATCAGTGGTTGAAGTTCATAGAAAAAGTATGGGAACTGTGATCCTGAGTACAGTGGGGGTGGGGTTAGTGAATGTTAGGGAGGGGTCCAGGAAGCGTCTAAAAGGTCAAACTATTATTAACAATTTAGTTGGCCTTTCACCTTCAGATAACTGCATATAAAACAATGCCCTCGCCTTAAAGGAAAAATGAATGCAAGATAAACTAATCTATGGGGCAAGCACTCTTTAATGTTATGAAACATCAGTTGGGTAATGCAATCATTGCAGATGTTTTGTGTGTAACCAGAGAGTCCCAAAATAGAATTGTGGTTGTTGCAGAGGGGAATAATGATTTGTGTACTTATAGTGCTAAGAGGTGAAAACCTGTTACAGGAAGCCCTGTGAATATGTAAGTCGTAATTTTAAAAATACATTAAACTTAGCATCAAATGGGCTGCAACAAAGATGTGAAAAGATGGTCAAAAAGATGTAGTGCTTAAGATAAAACGTGGTTTCAAAATAAAAGAATTCTAAGGCGCATTAAGGCTATATATAGTTCATGCATTTTTTATGCGTCCATTAAAAGGATATAGCCCACAAATCAGCTGGTAACACCTTTAAACTACCTCTCAAAAAGGTTACATTTTTGTTACCATGAAGGTTGAAGTGACTCTGTCAATTAAAGACTTTACTGACTCCCAAGCAGCCTTTACATTTGCTGATTGACCACACATTTACATTTCTTTCGGGTATCCGGTACCCTGGCAATAAGGCTTGTTTTTTCTTCTTTAGCTCTCTGTCCATCCCTCAGCTTTACAGCACAGAACCCGCCTCCCCCTCGTCCCACTCCTTTTAGCCGGAGGCGCAACCAAAGGTTGGAATTAACTAAAAAAGGATGTGTGCTTTTTTAACAAAAAAATTATTATATCTGTTTTTCTTAAATTAATAAAAACATGGGCAAGTCATTCCCCATAGTTTATGCCCAATTAGACCTCTGGTTACAACATCTCACATGGTCCTTGGGCATAGTGGAGGTAGCGAGAAGATTAAAGGGGCTGAAGACAATCAAAGGTATGAGTCCAGTGTTTTAGACTCTGAAAATTAGGGTAGAAAGCAGACGAAATCTCCAGGTGAAATTTTATGGGGAAATGGGGAATTACCAATGGAATCAGCTGATGTATTCCTGAATCCCCTGCTAATTCTTCATTTCTCAGGGGACTTCCTTCCAATGTCCTTGGTATTGGCTACTCATGAGGGGGTAATACTGGAACTATTGCTGGGGACTTCATAATTTGGCCCTAAGAGTCACAGACACCTTCACCTACAAGACTCATAACCGAGGCCAGCATTGAATGCTAGTGCAGTTTTCCACCTCGGCACACCCCACTCAAACACTACATCAATTAAGAGTGACAGAACAAGATCAAGATTGGTGGAAACATCAATTTGATTTTAGCAATATAACAGGTCGCTATGCAGCAAGTGGGGCATGCTGTTCAACTATCAGTCAGGAAATTACTGCAGAAAAGGAGTACAAACAGGCTAAAACAAATGTTTTCTCCAAATTAAAGAACATCACTGACAGGAGTGAGCAACTCCAAGGCCCCACAAACACAATTCGTTTAACTTAGAGGCAGGTGACCATCCAATCCACGATCCATACTTGTAACAAATCAATTTCTGCAGTACCTAAGAAGAAGAACCTAAGGAAACGTACCGTTCAAAGTCATAGAAGGGGAGCCCTCACCTCAGGAATATATTATATAACTCCACATATGACCAGAGAAACTATGATAGTACGCGAGCCCCAAGTGTTATGTGGCCTACGTTTAGCTCCATTTCAGCTTCTCAATTTTATCTTAGCATAATTTTCTAGTGGTGGTTTGCACATGCTTTCCCCTCTTGCAAAAATGTCCTTTACATGCATTTCTTTTAGATAGAAATTGCCGCCATGTAGTCTGCACATTCAATTTCAGTGTTGTACAATTAAGAATACAAGGAATTGTTTTATTTTACTGTGCTCGAAGGAGATGACTTCTCTGTTGCAGTCTAATTACTATGTTGTTCTGCACCTCTGGCACAGTGTGCTAAGCTTGTTATTATAAAAACAGCTCCCTTGCTGGAGTCGGTGAGAGGTTCCCTTCATGCCAGACTCATCATGGAACGCTGCAGTGACCTGTGACTGAGATGCAGTTCAGCTGTCCCAGGTCTTCATCCTAAGAAGAAAGATAGCCATGCAGAAGAAGTGGGCAGCCTTGCACACTCAAGACAGGCATTCCTTAATGCAGTAAGGCTGACTTCCTGACATACAATACCAAGGTATGGGGTTGGGTCATTCCCACAGACCTCCTGGCAATGGTACTTCCTATGTTCTCTCTTTAGCATAGAGATATTTGGACTAGAAATGAGTAATTTTAGAAACATTATGAATAATTGACAAGGTTGAATTGTTTGTTTTTCACCATTCGAATAATGCTTATTGCAATGATGTGTCACATCTTTTTCATAATCGCAGTTCAGGTTATATTTATAAAGATTAGAGCTTTTCAATAAACTTTTGAAAATGGGATACTGTACCTTTCCTTATGACACTTTGGGCATTCATGAGAAAAATAAAAGAGTTAGATCTGTTTCCACTATTTCTGTGGGAATCAGAGAGTTATGTTCTAGGTTACTGACAACGTTTATGAGTTTGAATGAGGTACTGTGAGCTATTCAAATGGACCAACAATTACTGATTATATGGTAAGACTCAGTCCATGTATTGTGAAGTTGTGTTGTTCTACATACACAGTCCTATTAGATTAGTAGGAACGGTGTAACACAAGATATAATGAAGGCACAGGATACCAGCACAAAAATGAGTTTAAAGAAATAACCTAATCAACTCAATCTGGGATAGGCCAGACATAAAATGCAGTTATGAGTCGACATGACCGTCTTCTGAGTTTATTCAAAGAGACAGGAAGCCTCTCAAGACAACTTTCTGATAATTTCTGCCTAACCCATAAGCTAAGAGCACAATTGGAAAGCACAATTGAGACCGTATATGCAAAAAGAAATTAATTTTGAGACCAAAGAAGGCCAGTATGAACCACAGAAATGGACGCACAGCCAAGGAATCTTCTTGATGTCAGAAGAGCACTACAATTCCGACTACAAAAATTAAAAAACTAAAGGAACGTATTCAACAAGGGAGCCCTAACAGGCAGCAAACCAAAGGAGCCAGGACATTCGTAGGAAATGGTGAAGCAATTGCACACAAGCATAACATTCCAAACTCATTTTGAAAATTAGATTGGAAACTAGATTCAGAGATGGGTGAGCCTTACTGTCTCGAGAGTTGACGAGCCTCTCTGTTTCACCTGACTGAAAAGCTGCAGGAGTGTTCTGATACTCTGGTCGCCCCATCTCCCATGAAAAATGAGAATGACAAAACTCTTGAGAACAAAACTCATTCTTGGTTGGCATGTGGTCTGGATACTGGTGCAGTCTGCAGGAAAAATCTCCCACATCTAAGGTTCTTGGGGCCAGATGTATAAAATCACGTTTGCGATTTCCTAATAATACATTGTAGCGTTTTGCTTTTAGGAAATTGCAAACTGTAATATACAAAAGTGTGTTTGACAAATGGACCTGCCTCATCAAAATTCATGAGGCAGGTCACAATTTGGCTACAATCACAGGGATGGTGGCCTGCTGGGGTCAGCAGACTACCATGTCTGTGATTGCTTTTTAAATGAAGCAATGGTTTTCTTTTTGCAATGCAGTCCGTTTTCCTTAAAGCAAAACGGGATGCATTTCAAAATTAAAAATGAAAAGCTACCTTTTTATTTTTTAAGAGTAGGCAGTGGCGTCCACATTCACAAAAGGGAAGGGGTCCTCCTGGGACCCCTTCCTATTTGCAAATGGATTACCACCAACTTGAAGTCGGTGGTAACTGATTGGCGCAAAACATTCACATATACCAGTGCTATTCGGTATTAGGAAGGGATGCCCTAAACACTTCCCTTCCCAATACCGAATCTCAAAAGTAAATTGCAATTCAGTAACAAATTACAGAGTCGCATTTTGCCTTCTGTACATGGCAAAATACATTTTACCGGTCGCAAACAGGACGGGTAAAATGCTACGTACATCTGGCCCTTGGAAACCTCCCTAAATAAATACTTCATCCTTGTTGCAGCTGGACTCAGCCCTTCAGTGCATCAAGGCATCTAGCCCTCCAGTCAACCCTTTCACTGATTTCAGGCTAATGGTATTTCAGGAAACCATCCTTAAACAAATGTCTAAAACAGGTAACCTGGTGACAAATGGAAAACAGAATTACATCAGTACCTGTCCAAAAGCATCTATCAGCCCAAAAAGTGAAAAACCAAGCAATGTCAAAGTATGGTTCGGTCCTCAAAAAGAATAGGGGTGGGCGGAGCTCGTGGAGTTGCACTATGTGGAATTCTGCGGAGTTGCATAAAAACTCTGCGGAATTCTGAGAGCAGGCGGAGTTGCTCCACTCGCCCACCCCTAGCCTAAGGTCACTGCAGAGGTGCCGTCCCTTCTCAAAATGTCACGTTTTCCAAGTCCCCTTCTTTATTTAGACAGAACTCGACAGCCCTTATCTAAAAGTCAGTTCGAGTAATCACAAAGGCAACAAACGTATTCCCATCAAAAGAGATACAATATATTTCGATCAGTTTCTAAACTGAACAGTTTATACATTATTTATGGCAAACAACAGTATCGTTTGGTATAAATTTGGCAACGGGAAAGTATAAAACAGTGTAAACTGTTGTTGAAATAAAGTTAAGAGGTGACTTTTGAAAGGTGTGTGGCATGCTTCCCAGCTGTGGGCCAAGCGTTATCAGAGGCACAGAGCCTGTTATCACAGGGGCTCTTCCAACAAAGGCCAAATATGGAATTAACCTGAGATACGGGCTACTATGTTTCACTGTGCCACGGAGCTCTTCAGGGTGCCAGGGCTGTTGCTCCTGAGCTAGAAATTGGTCATGTTACTTATTAGTTATTACATGATAAGGAGAGACTGCATGAGCACTGCAGAGCTGGCGACTGACACCCTGGCTGCTAAAACCATGCCGTCTCGCTCACTGAAACCCGGCCCACCCTCCTGCAAGGAGAAACACATGCAGTGCCACTCCCCTTCCATCCCCAGACACCACGGTCTCACCTGTGCCTGCACCCCCACGTCCACCAGGTGCCCCGGTAATCCTCCTGTCTCGCCTCGAGGCATGTCTGGGGAAATGTTGCGGTGCTACAGCGGGTCCGGCGGGGAACAAGAACTGCTTCTGCTAAGGTTCCAATCACCCCTCTGACTGACAGGAGGCGGGACATTCCGGTAGCTGCCATGGGAACAACAGAACGACATCATGCGGGGACGGATGTGGAAGACCGGAACAACATACGGAACTGAGGCCTATGGACTTAACTAATCCTGAACACTAGGATGCATGAGCGCCGGGTACTCATCGAGTCATCGCCCATGTTAAGTGGGGAAAATTAATGGAGTGTTTCATGAGGCAGATGCACACAACAGATCAAGCATCGTCTGTGAAAGACAGGCTCGTACGGCTTAGCCGGCAGCTTCACAATCTTCCCACGCACAGAGAGCACATACAGGAGTGCACAATTTAGTGGTGGTGGGTGCCGGTAAACTCCGCTATGCGGCATAGGTGGAGTTTTTGCCAAACTCCACCCTGCAAGTGGAGTGCGGAGTGACAAAAACTCCAAGAACTCTGCTGGCAGAGCGGAGTTTACCGCCCACCCTTTAAAAAGAACTAACCAGCTTCACAACTGACCAAGCAAGTCCTCTCCTCTTTTACTGGCCGAACAACTTGCGTTGAGCTGAACGACTTCCAAAAACAATGATTACCTAAAATGAAAACAAAGAGGTGAAAAAACATCCAGAAAACAAACTGCGTTGATGACATGCACTCATACTTAGCAGGGGGAGGTAATAGGCAGAATACTCATACAAGTGTCTTACGCTATCACACCAACCATTAGGCCCATCAAAATCTTGACTATTTCAAGGAATAATTAAATAACAGAGTAAATATTGTGCCCTAAAATGTGTCAGATATGGTTACAAAGATCAGTGACCCAGAAGTACGCCATTACTTCCCAGCAGCTGATATAACCCATCTCCAGAAATCTTTAACTGAAAACATTCCAGGCTTAACATCAAAAAGTATGCCAACAAAAAATACAGGGGGCAGAATGACAAGACGACTTCAAATCAGAGTCAGAACTCCTCTGATTAATACCTGAAAGAAACTCTTCAAGATAATCAACAGTGTTTGGAGAATAAGCACACCTTTCTGTCAGATTCATAAAAAGATATACCCAATGCCCACTCTATGGACATTCACTGATGATTTGGAAAAAATCTGAACTTCCATTCAAAGCTCCGGAGGAAGAGGGTATGATGAATTATGTCCTACCTGTAAATGTCATCCTCAACTCCAGGATGAATGCATGAGATGTAGATCAAGAGTACTCTTGAAGCCTGAAAGAGCTTGATCACCTACCAACATCCCATATCTGCAAAACAAGTTGGCCAATAAAGGTCTTTTTCTCTCAACCTTCTGTGCTAAGTAAATCCTCATATCGGCCATCCATGTTATAGCCAAAGAATTCTAAGACATCCCAACATTCTCCATTTAGTGGTCCTTGTCAGTGATCTTGGCACTATCCAACTGGTGACAACTTGGAGAAACAGAGATAAGGTGGTGTGTTAACTGTGACCACAATCACCAAACACTGACCCTCCAGGTGAGTGACTCTGACAATGAGGATCTGCAGCTGGGGACCAAGGATCCTGTGGAGATGAGGAATGGAATATGTCCAAAGCAACAAGGAGTAAATGCAGAAACTGTATCAAAGTGGCTAATTGAAGAACATACCATCCACTAGAAAGAAGGAGTCATTATAGACTTCAAGGTCAATCAACAACCAATGCCCAATATGGATGAGGCCCATACACGACACAAATCATTAGTAGAGGAATTGGCTAGGCAGGTCTAAAGGGAACAACACATAATGAAGCAGATATCAAAGACATAAACATGCCTGAATCCCACAATGGCAAAACCTGGGTGGGTTAACAGAGTTTGCCAAGAGTTGAAAAGAAATCTTAAGAGTCTGCTAGAAAATAGTCGAGACCAAAGAGAATTAAAGAAAATCAGCAAACAATACAAACAATTGGTGAAGGTCAAGAAAATAGCTGTACTGGTGAAGAAAATTTAGAAAATTCCAAACCATACTAGAAGGAAAAAAATAGTAAATCTTTTTAAGGAATTAAGATCTGGGGTTCCATAAATCATCAAGTTCTGAAATATACCCGTCATGATAGAATCCTCGACATTGCACTTTCGGTCCTTTTTTCTGATTTTCTTTTTTTCAAAATGTTTATTTAAATTTTATAAGCAAAAAAATGTACAGTTGGGTATTAGTGTAGGTTCTTGTAAAAGTGTTGTTTACAGTTCAGTGAAATAACATGGGATTGTCAACAAGCATATAGCAACTCCAATGTCCGTTTTATAGAAAAAGACAGCGTCAGGGATCACTGTTCACTTCAATAAACAAATACATGTCATTAAGTTCATGAATTTATTATTGCAGAATGAGCCAGTAGCGTATCTAATAGTGGTAAAAGAAACATATCAGAAAGCATTTGAGAAATAGATAGGTGGAAGGTCGTAGACCCTAAAGAAGTAAATTGTGAATGCTTCTGAAGGCCGAGACTGGTTGGGTAAAATCGTATAGGAGGAAATGCTGCCACAGACATATAGAATGGATGACACAAGGCTGCCTCTAAAGCTTGGTATACCTTCCCTCCAAAAACACTAGCCTTCTGCATGATGGTAACTAACAAACACTTTTATCAGCTGGTTTACTATGGAGAAAACCTCAAAACATATCAAATTAAAAAGCAACCACCCTAATCTCACGACAAGAACACTCTTCAAGCAGTGAAAAACAACTGGTGAATCGAGTTCCTGCACACCCTTTTCACCTATTGCACAGTCATCCCTAAGTTTCCTACCTCTTGGACAAACTTTGTAATTTATTTATTTTGGGTTATTTATAGAGCACACTTACACTGAATGTACCTTAGCGCTAATTCACTAAGCAACAGTTAGTCACATTAATATTCAAAGCTAACACACCGGTACCGATTATAAAATCCAAGGGCCTCATTTACAAAAATATGGCACGGTGCCACAAGCCATTTTGCTGCGCTGAGCTGCATCATTTTAAAAGCACAGGGATGCGTCGTATTAACAACAATACAATGCATCCGTGTGCTTTCCCCTGCGCTGGTGCACAATTGGCTGCCATGCACCAGCGCATGCACCCTTGGGTCATGTTGCAAGTGTGGCTGCGTTGCAGGGATGATTGTTTTTGTGCAGGAAGGGTAACCTTTCTGCACAAAAACAATAATTGATGACATTTTCCTCTTTCTATGCGTGCTGCAGACTGCAGCATACATAGAAAGAGGAAAAAGCGAGGAGAAATAAAAGTATTTCCCCTCGTTGCGCAACTCCTATGCCTCCCCTGAGTCGACGTACGATTCTGACACATTTCCAGCTTTACAAAACTTTGTAAATCTGGGAATATGTCAGGTTCCATGGATGTTGCGTGGGAACACCCACAGAAACACCCATGGAATGCACCTTTCACGCAGAGTAATGGAAAAAGGGGCCCATATTTATAAGGCCATGAAAAGTCATGCAGGATGACTTTATGTGACCTTGTAAATAGGGGCAGGCACACTACGCAGTCTATGCGTCAAAAAAAGTGATGCAGCGCAATGGCTTTGTAAATGAGCCCTAAGTTTTTATTGACATCTTAAAGGACAACAGAGATGGTCTGGATCAGAGTAAAAGGCACAGCATTCCAGTGCTTCATGGCGGCTATCAAGAAGGCTTTACACCTAAGGTGGTAAAACGAAAATGGTAGACAAGCAAAAGCACCGGGTAGGTCCCGTTTTGGTTCATATCTCGAGACTTTCTGTGATAGAGGGTTTACCTGAAGGCTGTGGAATGCCTAGTGAAATAGGCAGAGAGACTTAAAAATACTGCTCTGTTTCACCGGCACAAATGCAAAGCTAACACGTGCAAAGCTAATAAAGTGGGCGTGACTCATTCAAAGTGTGTCAGATTGTAAATCATCCTTGCTGTAGCATTCTGCACCAGCTTTTCAGTGTCTTTTGCCTGCACAGCGAGATACAGTGATTTACAATAAACCAATCAGATGTCGGTGATGGAGCAACTGATACATGACGATGACTGTCGCTTTATACCACGTAGGAGCGCGCTACATAACATTAGGCATTTGACACATATACTCCAGTGTACAGAATAATGACGATAACCCTGGGCGGAGTTCTCGTACCCGCGCTACGCGGAATCCCGCGAAGTTGCAGAAAAACTCTGCGTGCTACGTGGAGTTCCGCGGGCACGCGGAGTTGCTTGTTCCGCCCGTTCGCAATGTGTTTTTGACATTCGGGAACGCGTATTGCGTGTTCAGGGACGCTTATTGCGTGCTCGGGGGGAAATATCGCGCAAACTTCACCACGCAGTCGGCAATGGGCGCGGCCACCTTGTTTTTCACTTTTTGCTATGGTTCTGGGCCTGTTTTTCTATCCTCTCAATATCTTTTCAATCCTTTGTTTCTAGAAACTTTTTTCTGATCTTTTTTATTTATTATCTATCCCTCTCTATTCCTGATTGTATATTTTGCGCTTTTTTCTACTTTTTGTGTGTTTTTTAGTGCGTTTTTCACTCTTTTTCTATTACTTGCTTTTTAATTTTTTTTTACTTACTTTCTAACTTCCTACATTTTCTTTTCAGCCCCCGCCTACCCAGAACCATGGCGAAGAGTCTTAAAAAGACTAAGGGCCAGGGGAAGAGGTCCACAAGGAGCGAGAGCCGTAACCGCCTTCCGCAAGGAAGGCGGCGCCACAAGGGGTGCAGCCACGGGCCTTATTCACTGAGGTGGAGGTGGCCGCACTGGTTTTGTTTGTGTAGCGCCACCTCCCCTTAACCCTGGCAGCAGGCGGCAGGCCTGGGTATGGGTACAGGCTCCGGGAGCGTCACCAGCGGTGGGAAAAGGTGCGCCGGGCAGTGTTTTGCTGCTCTGGGGTCCGGCGCACCCATAACCAATCGACGCACCGGTGGTCCGACATCCTGGACCGGGAGCAGGACCTGCTGGACCTGCTAGGTGTTGAGGTCCTATGGCTTGGTGAGTAGCTAATTATATTACTATTGTGTTCTTCTGTTCTGTGTTATTGCGAATATTTTTTTTTTTCGCAAATAGCTAACATGCTGCTGCTGCATGCAGGTAATTTATATTTAAAAATCTTATATTATGTGATTCTTACTTCCAGACAGGTGCTCAGCGCTACTAACTAATCGTACTTGTTTGCAACTTTGGGCTCTCTTGGGCTGGTTATGTAAGTGAGGTTAGAGAATTTAAGTTAGGTAATGCAGATAGAAAAGACTCCAATCCTTTCCTTTGTCCTGTCAGGCTGTCCTGTCCTGTCACTAAGATAGTGGTAGTAGTTAGTTAGTTAGTATTATGTAATTTAGCGGCCTGCGTGACGCGTCCTCTCATATGACTTCAGTCCTAGTAGAACCTTTTGTAGTTCGTATAGTGAGTGAATAGCAACCAACCAATTTGGTGTATGCAAAAATGCAATATGCATGCTTCCATCTATGCATTAAGAAGAATAAATGCAGACTTAGTAATTGGCCCGTCAAAGGGGGTTGGAGTTGAGACTGAGAGATGATTAGGAATGAGATCGGAACTTAAGCAAATATAATATTTTTGCAATTCATTCCAAAGTCTGGAATAGGTGGGCTAGGTATGTTTAGGATTCAGGAATCGGAATGGAACTGTGGAATAATAAAGATAGGATGGTGCGCGACTGCAATAATAGTCTACTACTAGTCGATCTGATTTAGGATACGTCAATGTTATTGCAATTGCCGTTTCCTGTCTAAAAATATTTTTAGAGCAATTATATTTATTTATTTCACACAAATCATTTTTTGTCTCTTTAATTATGTCTTACATGATCAGCATCCAGGGGCAAGAAGAAGACTGGGTCTGCTGGTAGTGCTGAGGCGGGAGCCAGAGGGGCCTCCCAGGAGCAGCAGGAAGCGGCCTCAGGTGCAGATGGCTCTGCTGTGGGCCCCAGTAAGTCCTCCTGGTGTTGTTATATTAATATTTCCCTAACTTTTACCGCTCTTATTTCCATTTCCTAATTTTAATTTTTTCCAAAGTCCTCTTCAATCTATCTGTTTCTAAATTCTTGTTTTTGATCCATAACCTACTACTACTAGTACTAACTAGGCCTGGGTGGTGAACTCCGCTCCGTTTACGGAGTTTGCAGACTTTTCTGCACTACACGCTCCGCGGAGCTCGCGGAGTGCAGAAAACTCCGCTTTGCGTAGTGCTGCAGAGTTTTTTCCCCGCTCGCGATAGCGAATGGTAAGTCCGCAAGCTCGAGCTGCCGCTCGGGTAGAATTTCTACCCGAGCGGCAGGAAGACCAGCGCGAACAGCAGTTCGCACTGCACTCTGCCACTTTCGGGATACCGCAGAGTTTTTTTGTACCTTCGCGGAGTTCTGCATAGCAAAACTCCGCGAACTACACCCAGGCCTGGTACTAACATTGTTTCTAGTGCCTGATTTTTTTTTTTTTTTACATCAAATCAAACTGCCTCTGACTAACCTCTGACTCTGTATTAGTCTGTCTGTAGCTTGCTTTCTTCAGGGTTTCCACTCAGCTTTCCCTCTCCCCTTATATGTGGATTGCCTAGTAGTGGTACTGTAAGACTCAGAGAACCCATTGGTCCTAGGCTGCTACTAGTACTAGTAGTAGTAAGGACTCCTTACTACTACTAGTACTAGTAGCACTAATCTGCTGTGCAGATTGCATGCCCAAGTAAGGTATTCTACGCAGGTTTGTGAGATGAGAAGCCTTTCTTTTACTGTCTCATGCTCAATCAGTAAATGGTGGTCACTCACGTTGGACACCCCAAAGTGGTGTATTTTGCTTTTTGTAATCCAGGCCTAGTACTTTTTTTATTACCAGCAGTTGATGGTGAACACTGATCAACTGATTACCATGCACCATGGCAGGAAGTATGTATGAGGAGGAGGACTGCACCATTATTTTCCAACTAAGAGAGACCTCATTTCAGCCCAGTTGGCCACTCTTTCTTCTTTTCAAAAAATGTGATGCACCAATGGCTCTAGCCACTGAGTCCAGTCCTTTGGGTTGTCCTCTTATTGAGAGGCTTTTCAAAAATTGCCACCAACAAAATGCCCAATCGGATATTATTTTGTTATTTTTGATAGGACATACTGTCTACTCTACTCTAGTATCCGAATTGTAGATATTGATGTGTGTGGTGTATGTATTATTAATTATGTATTTTCAATCTTGCTAATGAAAAAATAAATAGGGGAGGCGTATGGCATCTACAAAATTTGAAATGTTTATTCCAGGCGTACCGACCACCAGTGCCGGGGCCATCAGTGAGGGCCATGCCACTCCGGAGGGAGCGGATGCGGCAGCTGCAGGGGGTGAGCCAGCAGCAGTGGCGGGCGGTGGTAAGTCATATTCCTTACTTATTGAGAATGATGAATACACTCGCTGCAAGGGTGTACACACTCAGTAGTACACTGTTCCTCTGCTGAGACTAAGTTGTTGTGAACACTGAACAGTTCAAGAAGATACCCTTTACTTAATTTAGCATTAGCGGCTGGGGTTGAGTAACTAATGGCCTATTCGATTCAATCTTCAACTCAGCAGAGAAAGTTTTATGACGAAGACAAAGAGTCAGACGACATGTAATATTTGAATGGCAGAGAAAGACGCGTGGGTGAAGGAAGGGGCCCCGGGATGCATATAGGTGGCTGATGATAGGATGCATGGGTAGTTGAAGGATGGGTGAAAGGTGAAAGAAAAGAAAGCAGAAAGGATGCCTGCCTGGGTGGGTGAAACTGTATGGGTGAAAGGAATCCTCCGGGTGGTTTGAGGGGTCAAACTCAAAGGCAAGCAAGGACGCATGGGTGGTGGTTGGTTAGGTTAGTTATATCTATGGCAAATGTATGTTGTCGGTGAAAGGTTTATGATAGCCATGTTTGGATGGATGGATGCCTGGATGGTATCATAATAGGTGAGAAGAAGAGTCAGACTGGATAAAGAGAATGTAAAAGAAAATTAAACCGTGCCAGAGTATCAAAGCCAAGGGTGAAGAATAAAATAATGCTAGAAGAGTAATGCAATGATAAATGAAAAAAAAGCCCTGGGAAGATCCAGGACTGTTTTTTTGCAAGGTGTTTGAATCTGATTCAAAGGTTTGAGGTTGTATTTCAGAATGGAATACTCCCTTGACTCACAGTAGTTTGCAAGCACAACATATATATTGGTGTGCTCGACTATAATTTATGTACCCTACCCACCCATCATCAATCGCCTCCCTCCGACTCCGAGGCCCACTTCCGCTCCAGTCCCTACCCATGTCATTTTGACCGTGTCAGCCATGGGTGGCCTATCGGCTGCATGGTAACTACTTACAAATCAGTATGTCATCTTCATCATCACGTGAGTGACGTGATGTCGTGCCGTATATCATCATCATTCATAAGCATGTCATGTTGTGCCTTATTGCAGTAGTCAGGGTGAAAGTGAAATTGAGCATTTGCCATTGATTTAACAGAGTATGGCCGTAATGGAAAAATAGATAATTGTGTAGTACAGCTGCCCAACCTGCAGACAGTAGTAAAGTAACGTGAGTCTGCGACATGAGTATGTCTGTCTAGGGCACAAGCTGACTAAGCTGGCATGCCTATAAGATAAATTGTGCTAAACAAGAGAGAGAAGAAGAATACATGTCTACTCCATAGTGTCTAGTGCCTGAAAGTCCAATGATCACTTCCAAATCTTAGGGGCAGAGGAAGTGAGGAGGATACCACAACTGCTAGTGCTACTGTGTCAATATAATTTTTATGTGTGTAATTACTAATTTTGTGTTACTGTTTTGCTAAGAGTATTGGTTATAATTATCTTTTTTCTTTCTTGATATAGCTACTCCTTCCCAACCCAACAGGCAGGAGTTAGCAGCCAGGGCCCGGAACCGGAAGCTGGAGGCCATCGGCAAGAATATCGCCGGCTGGTTGTCCTGGCGGAGGAGGTGGAGGAGGTGGCAGCTGCAGCTTCCTCCAATACCCCGGGCCCCAGCCAGGCCCCCCACGTGCCTCCGGTGATACTGCGCCGTGCTCTGGCAGCTGCCCATCACATTCATCATCATCCACTGCTGCCCACCCCTGTTGTTCCTGAAGGACCTTTCGGCGCCGCATGCTCCTCGGATGGCGAGCCTAGAGGCCAGGCTGGAGGAGGTCCTGGAACGCATTAGCCGGCAGCCCCGGCACTAGACCCCAGTCTTCGACCCTTGCCGCTTTTTGAATCTGTTTTTGGTGGGTGGGATGCTGGGAGTTGGGGAAAGTTGGGGTTTTCTACTTTTCTTGAACTTCTTGACTTGGACAATCATGGACAAATTTACTGGATATTGGTTGGGGTTAGGGAGAAGGGTGGGTCAGGTGTTTTGGGTTTATATTTGTTAGTGTAATAAATTATTTATAGTTTAACAATACATATGATGTAAATATTTTCTGGGGGAGTTACTCTTTTACGTCGCCTTGTTTGTTTCCTCCTTTTGCTGCAGCCGGCAGGGCTGCAGCCAGTTTTTGAAATCTGCCAATAGTGTAACACACCAACAGATAGATGCAGTACCCTCACTTGTCCCACTACTGTCAGTATCTCCTCCTAGTCTGTGCATTCTGCAACTAAAACCCCTTTGTAGTGTGTACTGGGAAGGGTGTGGGTGTGTGAATTAATTAATTTCCATAGTATATACATTATTGCCTCCCCACACTTCTTCTCTTACCTGTGATTGATGTTTAGGCGAAGCGATGGCTGCATGGTGATGGTTTGGTTTCCTAAGGTGCCATGCTGGGTGGTGGTAGCAGTAGTAGACAGTTGCATTTGCAAAAAAAGAAAATGAAACAGTCAGTCACCTGAGGCAGACTAGGGAACGAGTAGTAGAAGTACAGTACACAAGAAGAAGACTGCCAAACAAGAAACCATGATGATGAATGATAAGCAATGCTAAAGTAGAATAAAACATAATGCTGACAGGGATAGCCTAGTACAAGTTACAAACTGAAGTTGACTCGACCTATGAAGTGGACAAGCGTAACCTTTGGTGCTGGAAGGATTCTGGAAGGATGATAAATTGATGCCGGCAATTAATAATTATGATGGGTTAATTATGTTCCTCTGGAAAAAAAATTGAATAGCGAATACTGAGCTTGGGTGGGCAATCTAATCTCTATGTTGCCAGTGTGGCCGACATATATATATATATATATATATATATATCTTACAGCAGAAGAAGATCCTCGCCCTGACTTGAGTTAGTGTTGCTTTCACCACATCCGCCCCAGCAAGTGTGTGATCAATTATTGATGTAAATTTAATTTAGTCACACCTCAATATTATAAGTCACACAGCCCGGGGAAAGAGGGTTAGGGTTTGATGAATGGTTGGGAAGGGGTATTTGAGGGAAAGGTTTGACAAAGACAAACACTACAACATGGACAACACACAATCTTGGCAGACGACCATCATAAATCTGTTAAGGGAGAAAAAGGAAATGCATGCATGATGATGATGACTTGATGATGATGAGTAGTACTAGACTAGTAGTACAGGGCAGCAGTATATTATTAATTATTATTATTATGCAATTGCCTTGCCTGTCTGCCCCCAGAGAGAGTCGAGAGACCCAAATTACATACCTTTTATGTTCTGTTGTACCAGGCTTCCTTAAGTTTTAAAGCTAGCAAAGAAAATTAAAAAATAGCTGTAGGGGTCAAATATATAATCAAACATAATAAACAACAACACACAGTCGTAATGATAAGACAAAACATGAATCAAATTAAAAATAAAAGATGATACTATATGTTATGGTCAAATTGGGAGTTGCATCTCAGCATTCCTCTTGGTCCTTCCTTCCATGGACGCTCCGTCCGTCAATCTTGGGTGTCACTGCCTGCCTGGCGGATGCGGCTTGGTAAGGTAAGTGTGAGCTGTTTTTCCCAGTATAGCACAGGGTAAAGGCCGGCCGGTAAGTGTACATGGAAAAACAAAAGGGATATTGAAAAATCAAGGCGAAAAGTAAAAATACATAAATTAAGCAGGAGTGCAACAAGAACACTTTCAGAGGTGGCATGGCTAAATCATGTCTACTCTGTTTCCAGCATTAACCTACAACAGGACAGAGCAGGCCCGCGGTGCCCACCCAGTCTCCACTGAGCTTAGATTTTGAGCCAGACAGCATTGAGCACACATACACAGCAACATAGCATTTTCCAAATTAAGTAACTAAATCAATGCACTGCTGTCAGTCATACCACTACACTCCCCTCCACCACTACACAGACATGTAGGTCTGGTGTGGTTGTTGTTGACTTGTTTACCTTTTAGGCCACTTCATGAAATGCCCGAGTTATTCCATCAATCATCTCCGATCCTACTGTCTGACTACGAGTATGGTATGGTCATCATGGTGTCCAACTCTGTAGTGTACAGAGTGAGCACAGAATCAAAAATGCAATGGATCGGCCTGCAGTAGTACAATTTTGTTATTGAACAACAAGAAGGGACACGTTGACATGAGTCACTTTTTTGTGTGTAGATTAAATACTAGTAGACATCATGCACAACAACAACACCAATCATTCAGAGTCAGCGTCCAATGCATGCCATCATTTACCTGTTCTTACGGGGCAGTCCGTCTTGGCTCGGAAAGGAGGATAGCTATAGTCAGGTTCTTTGGAGGGACTCGACGAGGCAGGCACACATGACATTTCTTGTACTAGTATTCTCCATCCAATGTCTAGCTTGAGGGAAATGGATTTAGGGTGAGTCAGGACTCAAGAGTGGACTGGAGCAGGACTCGGAGAAGTGGACTTGCTTCTTCACTGAGTGCACACAGTTGCAACTCCAATCCGGCAATAAAAGAGTAAGATGGTGGTGATGGATTTGTTGTGATTCGAACCAGAAAGACAGAGACACAAACAAATAATAAAAGTAAATAAGCAAGAAAGAAAGTAACAAGTCGAAAGCCTAGTTGTAGTCAGGGAAGTAGAGCTCGTCCTCAAACTCTGGTGGTTCACCCAGAAGTAGGTCATCTAACACACTACTTCCATGACCTAAGTCGCCATCATCATCTTCCTGCTGTGCTACTTCAGGTATGGTGTAATCCGGTGGTATGAAGTGCTGATTCATTTTGATCATGGTTAACCTCTCCACATTTATGGGCGAGAGACTGGTTCTTCTCACTGTCAGAATGGCACCAGCAGCACTGAAAACACGCTCAGAAGAGACACATGCAACAGGGCAAGCCAGATAGTTTATCGCCAGCCTGCTGAGCACTGGCCATTGGTGCCTTTTCCCATACCAATACAGCAATGGGTTTTGATCAATGAAGACCTCTGTTGGGTCATCCAGATAGGCCTGGACCATCCGCTCAATGCTCAGGGGTGCTCCCCTTTGCTCGGCCTCTTTTGCCTTTGCCTCAACACTGGACCTAACAAGCCCTTGCTGTAGAAACCATTCCTGTGCTGATTTTGGTGGGGCTGATGCTCCTGTTCTTGTTGTTGTTCTTGGTGTTGTTGGTGGTTTTGACTGCTGTGAGCCAACCGCACTGCCCTCAGACTCTGAAGTTGAACTTGACACCGGCTGCACCGCAGTACTTGTTGTGGCCTGGAGTAGCGTAGCAGGCCTCTAATTCCTAGCCGTTCTTGTTCTAAGCGACTGGCTTCCGCAGCTATCCAAGTTTGGTACTTGGCAACATCCCCTTCTAAAAAAGGAATCAATGTGTTCAGTACTTGTTTGTACCATGGATCCAGAATTGTGGCACAAATGTAATGGTTGGATGACACAATGCCTATTTGCACCCTTGTAATTTCAGATAAGCGAAGGGCCAAGCTCTCCACCAACTCATATGCCTCTTTTTTTCCCTCCACCCCTGCGTACATTGCAGACACCCTCTTCATCTGTTCCTATAGCATGTGCAACAATGGGATAGCTTGGCCCATAGTACAGTCCTCCTTGCTGACTTTACGCGTGAAGAACTCAAAAGGAAGTAGCATGTCTGTCAGGCATTTAACTAGGCCCCATTGGTCCATCTCAATGATCATGCCTTTCACAGTAGCATCCCCTCTTTGCATGACATATTCATTGATTGGTCTGTACTGCTCAAACAGACGTTCAAGCATGTAATAAGTTGAATTCCAACGTGTTGGCACCTCCTGGATGAGTGCTTTAACTGGCATTCTATGCTCACGTTGAATGATCCTCAGCTGCTTCCGGGCTTTAAAAGAATGGCTGAAATGTGTGCAGATTCTTCTGCGGGTGGTCAGTAAGTTGCTGACTCAGTCTTCTTTTTTCAGAAAGTCTTGAACAATGATGTTAATGGAGTGTGCCAAAAACAGGACCCTGAAATAGCCACCATCGAACATGGCCTTAACAATATTACTGCCATTGTCCATGGCAACAAAACCAATGTTAAGCCCTCTTGGGCGCAGCCATTCAAAGACCTTGCTGTCAAAGTCTTCCAAAATGTTTGCAGCAGTATGAGATTTCTCCATGGCGAACATGGCTACAGTTGCATGTTTACGAGTGGCATTAAAAATCTCAGCAGTGTCAACAACACCTGCTGCAGATATCTATTCTCTAACCCCCACAAAAGTGATCCAGTGTGCAGTGATGCACATGCAATCAGTGGCTTGGCAACTGGTCCACATGTCTGTTGTCAGGTGAATAGTGTGAACAGCACTCTGCTGGAAAGCTTGTCCAAGCAATTCCAGCACGTCGTGATGTAGTGCTGGAACAGCAACTCTGGCGAAATAGGACCGGCTGGGAACCTTCCATTTTGGGCAAATGGCTGTCACAAATTCAAGAAAACCCACCCCTTCCACAAAAGAAAAAGGGAGGAGGTCCAGCACTAACATTTTAGCCAGCTTCGCATTGTACAAAAGTTCTGTTGGGTGGTTGCGTTCGTACTGCCCCTCTGACCTAAACATGCTGAGAATGGTAGGCTGGATTTTTTTCTTTTCTGGTGCCACTGATGCAGGTGACTTCTTGACGCCAGATGTTGTTAGGCTCAACGCATGTATTTTTGTTGCGGTACTCTCTTGCCTGGGACCCCTTGGTGTCTCAGCCTGACTTTTACTCTTGTGCCTCTATGATGTTCCTGATGAGGATGTGGGCGGTACCACTGCACTGCTGGGGACAGGGCTACTTTGTGTACCAGAGAAAATGTCTCCCTCTTGTTCACCTTCCACCACTATCGTATCTTCTACTTCTTCATCCCCACCAACAGCAATGGGTGCAGTTTTTTGGCTGCTAAAGTGTGCCTCCCACTGGATCAAGTGGTGTTTTTTCAGATGGGTTGTTTGGCCTCCGGTACCATAGTTTGTACCAAGATTACCCTGACTAACACCTTGTCCACAAATGGAGCATATAGCAATGTTCACCTCCTTCGTGCTTACAGAAAAGAAGTCCCAAACTGGGGAGGTCAATCTTCTGGCGCTGCTGCTGGTGCCACTTGAAATGCCGGGTGAACTGGTAGGTGGGCGTGAAGTTTGACTCTCTGCAGTACCTACTTCTACTGAGGTGGTACCTGTGGTGGATGTACGTGGCTGCCGGTGAAATATGGAAGCTGGAGGAGGTGTTGGTGGTATGATCTGTGTTGGTGGTATCCGTGCCACATCCCTCACAGCAATTTGGGATGGGGTAATGTCGGTCTCCATTGGGGCGGGACTAATGTCCATAATGATGACTGGTTCGTCATCATCCTCCTCTTCTACACCTACCTCCATACCTCTAAGGCTTTCTGGAACCTTCCTTTTCCCTAGCCTTGTCCCGTGGCGTGTCTCATGCTCAGACTGAGGTGGTGGGATCCAAGTGGTGTCTAGATCATCAGAAGGGGGGCTTGCAGAAGAAGTTGATGGACTAACCCTCCTTTTCCTTGCTGGGGATCTGGAAGACAATGGATTTTCTGAAAGAGTGGCTTGCTCTTCTTGCTCTGCAGGAAGTTCTATCTGCTGAACTGCCCCTACTTCGGGAGGAACAACTACTATTGGGGTCGGTTGCGGCTGTTGCCCACTTATCTCAGTTCCCTGCATTGATTGAGTACTACTTTGCGATAACTATAAGTCAATTTCAACATCACTGCTCGTCGGCGTTGTCGTGATTAGCCTGGCTGCCTCTGTGACAGACATGGGCTTGGACCCAGGTTGGTGGGGTGGGTCCACTGATGCGGGGGTGCTGCTTCCAGTTTGCTCCCCGGACACCGCTGCTGCAGGCGCAATTTTTGTTTTCCCAAAAAAGATATTGGGCGGCCCACCAGTCTTGGTAAGTGGCAGTTCCTTCTTCTCACTGGCAACTTTCTTGGTACTGGAGGACCTGGTACCTTTCTTTGGGGCCATCTTCTTCAGATGTCAGCAGCACGCAGTGGCACAAGTTGAAGAGATGTCTGTGGTCACACGTCATGTGACGTAGTGCGCAGCAGGGCTTCTGTCTGGCAGTACAATGGCTGATGACGCCTCCTCCTCTTTTGTGCACCTAGAAGCAAAGAAGCAAGAAGAACATCAGTGAAACGTCAAAGTGGAATTCATTGTTGTGGGTCAATTACTACTAGTACAAACAAATATAATATATAACTTTGTGTGTGGTCACACTTATTAATATTATTATTAAATGTATTAACTCAGTTATTAAAAAAAACATAACAATACAGTGTAGACATTTGTGAGACTGACAAAAACAAGCGCTTTCATAGTTGGTGTACTAGTGTACTGTACAGTACACTGAGGAAGGATAGGAAAGAAGAAGAAGAACAACAAAAATACAAATGTAACGGACCCTGTTTGTCATTGTGCATCATGTGGGATTCAGCATTCAGGGAGCTGCAGATGACAATGGATAGAAGCAATAAGCCAAGAGGAAAAAAAGAAAGAGAAAGACATGCAGGCCTAATGCAGAAGCACACTGGCTGCCTTCACAAAATGGCCGCCAGCCACATAGCCAGGCCACAACAACAAGAAAGGAAAGACAGACAATGCAGGCCTATGGCAAAAGCACACTGGCTGCCTTCACAAAATGGCTGCCAGCCACATGGCCAGGCAGGCCACAACAAGAAGCAATCAATAACCAGGAGGAACAAAGGAATGAAGACATGCAGGTCTATAGCAAAAGTGCTACTACCACCACCACAAAATGGTCTACCAGCCACATGGTCACTCACAACAACAAGAAGCAGGAGGCCTTGAAAACAATGAACTCAAGCAGGCCTATAATGGACACAGACTTTACAAAATGGCCTCTGGCCACACGGAGAGGCTCAGCCAAGGCAAATGCTGGCCCACTATTACAAACAAACTCATTCATACACTGGCCAGACAAAGGAGGCATGCCAAACAACTCAGCTTGACAACAATGGCAAAAACAAAAAGGTTTGCAAATTACAATGCAAGTTACACAACAACCACCACACACATCCAACAAAGGCATTTATTTAACACACATGAAAAAAAGTGAAAAACCCCCAAAAAACACATTTTGCATTTCAATCCAATGCCATCCATGCCCTAAATGATGTTTAAATTCAACAGACGCCACAGAAACAGTTGATTCATGCACCCATGAGTAGCTCTGGCCCGGGCCTATTGGTTGGAAAACCCATTGACAGACTAGGCCACATAGTGAATCAAATCAAATCAATAATATTGAAAATTTATTTGAAAATGTAGTAAACTGTGCTACATTTTTTGCTGGATAAAACATAAAAGAAGAAAAAATTGCATGCAAATTTGGCAAAACAACAACCAGCAAGAAGGCATGGCCACCACAAAGAAGGCTTGCAGGCCTAATACAGAAGCACACTGGCTGCCCCTTCACAAAATGGCCGCCAGCCACATGGCCAGGCCACAACAACAAGGAATGGAAGACAGAAAATGCAGGCCCATGGCAAAAGCACACTGGCTGCCTTAACAGAATGGCCGCCAGCCACATGGCCAGGCAGGCCACCTCAACAAGGAAGTGAAGACAGACAATGCAGTCCTATGGCAAAAGCACACTGGCTGCCTTAACAAAATGGCCGCCAGCCACATGGCCAGGCAGGCCACAACAACAAAAAAGTGAAGACAGACAATGCAGTCCTATGGCGAAAGCACACTGGTTGCCTTCACAAAATGGCCACCAGCCACATGGCCAGACAGGCCGCAACAACAAGAAAGGGAAGACAGACGATGCAGGCCTATGGCAAAAGCAGTGCACACTGGCTGCCTTCACAAAATGGCCGCCAGCCACATGGCCAGGCAGGCCACAACAAGAAGCAATAAGCCAAGAGGAACAAAGGAAAGAAGACATGCAGGTCTATGGCAAAAGCACTACTACCACCACCACAAAATGGCCACCAACCACATGGTCACTCACAACAACAACAACAACAAGCAGGAAGCCTGGAAAACAATGAACTCAAGCAGGCCTATTATGGACACAAACTTTACAAAATGGCCTCTGGCCACACGGAGAGGCTCAGCAAAGGCAAATGCTGGCCCACTATTACAAACAAACACACTCACACACTGGCCAGATAAAGGAGGCATGCTAAACAAAACAGCTTGACAACAATGCCAAAAACGAAAATCCACAGGGCTAAAAAAGGTTTGCAAATTGCAATGCAAGTTACACAACAACCGCACACATCCAACAAAGGCATTTATTTAACACACATGAAAAAAAGTGAAAAACCCAAAAAAACACATTTTGCATTTCAATCCAATGCCATCCATGCCCTAAATGATGTTTAAATTCAACTGACACCACAGAAACAGTTGTTTCATGCGCCCATGAGTAGCAGCGGGCCTACTGGCTGAAAGGCCTATTGGAAGTCTACTGGGCTAGTGAATTAAATAAATATTGCAAATTGATTTCAAAAGTTGGAGAAAATGTAGTGAACTTTGCAACATGTTTCCTTTATAAAAGAAAACTAGAAGAAAAATTACATACAAAGAAAGAACTAGGCCCCTACTGAAACAACAGGCCACCCACCACAATACATTAAAAAAAACAATGAAAAGTACAAAAAAATGTAGGTGCAATGCCCCAATCAAACAAACAACACCAATTTTCCAACTTACTTGTGAAATCTCAAATCCAAAAGTCCTCAAATCCAATGATATATGATGCAGCAGACAAAAAAAGGGATCCTTCCAGCTCCAAATCCAAATGAAAAGTGAACAGGAGATGGACAAAGCACTGGGAGGAGCCTGCTGGACAGGAACAGGAAGTTGGAGACAGTGGGGCACTTCCTTCCTCTTAAAAAAAAAAGTAAAAAAAGAAAAAGGACTCCTTGCACAAAAAAGTACAGCCAAATGTCAATCTGAGGAGTATTTTTAATCCAAATCATCATTTCGAGAAGGTTTTGATGCTGCTCGAGAGATATCCTTCTCCAGATTGCAAATTTTGTGTGTTCGGGTTCGCGATCTTCACAAAACTTCCACCGGAAGTCCAATGGTGTGCCTGAATGACGTGTTTGCAATCGCACACTCTCGCGGGACGGTGCGGCCGGCTACCAAATCTTGTGGCGCTCGCGAATGGATGGAAAATCTCGTTGGCGATCGCAGGGATCCCAGTAAGTTGCTCCCGCGCGCGTGAAAATGCATTTTGAGCGCACAAACACAAAAAAACTCCGCTGAGGTGCGGAGCGCGGAGTTTTCAGTAACTCCGCGTTCTACGCGGAGTTGCCAAAAATCCACAAACTCCGCAAGCGGAGCGAAGTTTTACGCCCGGGCTTACATGACGACCAATGTGTGGTGGTATTGATAGATTCCGAAAAGGCATTCAATACAATCCGATGGGAGTATGTGTGGGAGCCAAATGGAATTTGGTAAGGATATTTAAAGTGGATTAAGGTATTGTATATAAAACCCACGATCAGTCCAAACAGGTCCGACAATATCAGAGAAATGTGCACTGCAAAGGGGAATGAGGCAGTGATGTCCCCTCTCACCACACTTCTTTGCTCTGACACTGGAGTCTATGGCATGTAGATTGTGGACACCTGTACAAAAATTGGTTGTAAAATTGGGTCACAGTGAATAGTATATACTGTATATAGTAATAGTAGAGCATAGTATTCTTATATGTGAACTGTAGTAAAGTGGAGTATTATGCAGTGAGGCTGGTTAGTCCTCCCTATGTAATACTCTCACAATACCATAAAATAAGTCTTTTGGATTCACACTAATAAATCCCCTGCTCAATTCCATTTCAGAGTACCAACATGGATGATAAGTAATTTACACGACTCAAAAGAAATCCAACACCAATTTATACAAATAAAGCAGATGTTTATATACATTTAGACACCAAAATTAACACAATCAGATGAATATAACCAGAGCTATGGATTTCAGAAGGAAAAATAAATCGGTGCAATTCACTATAACAAAATTTTAATGTTGCTGTCAATGGAGAAAAGCAGTAGTGACAATCGGTCACTTGCAGGTCTTGTCCAGTGGAATCCACTGGGGGGTAAGCTGATGCGAGTTCCAGGACCAGGCCACCGCAGTCAGTCAAATTTTACCTGGCTCTGAGGGCCTGTGTATGCTTAAACAAGAATAAGAGCAACCCTTATGTCCATGTGAACAAGGGTATCAAGTGATCCTTGGAACAAGTGTTCACATGGAACATCCACGGTATATTGGTTGCACTTTATCAAAAGACAGCAGTCAAAATTTGAAGGAGCTTGTGTAAAAATAATTTCCATAGGAGAGCATAATGACTCGCTGTGGTACAGCACTGTAGGCTTGACAAGACTCACCTTGAAAATCAAGGAGCAGCTGTGGTAGGCTGTCATCAACATCAAACCAGAACCCGATTCTAAATACAGTGGCAATATATTCTGATTACCCATCTTTGCACAGTGTTTGCATTCTGCAGGACATTGTCATATTGATTAGAGTCTACCACAGCTGCTCCTTGATTTTAAATGTGAGCCTTGTCAAGCCTACAGTGGTGTACCACAGCGAGTCATTATGTTCTCCTGGGGAATTCATTTTTACACAAGCTCCTTCAATTTTCTAGGAACTAATAAGGGGACTTTCGCCACTCGCAAATCCATAATAGAAGTCTCGATCATCGCTAAGGAGTCAGCGGTCAAGCTTATCTCTATAGACCCTTGTGACTGGTCTGACCACCACGCTATCACTTTCCTATTACCTGGCACCCACAAGACATGGGCACCGCAACCTGTGATTCTGAAACGCTGGTTTAGAGACACCAAGAACCTTGATCACGGGGAACTGGCTGATCGCTGCAAGTCTGACCCCCCCCCATATCACAATGGTCAACGACCTCAATGAACATTACTCCGCGACTATAGCTAACATTCTTGATGATCTTGCTCCGCTAAAACTAAAAAGAACCCAAATCAAAGACAGAAACCCCTGGTTCAAAGAGTCCCACAACAATGAGAGGAGATCCCTCCGGCAGGCAGAAAGAAACTGGAGACAGCACCCCTCAGCCGCACATTTAAAACTTCTCTGCCAGTCCAGAAATACCTATAATAGGAACATCCTCAACTCAAAAAGAGAATTCTTCAGATCAGAACTGGGGAACGTCAAGAACAGACCTCGCAAGCTCTTTGAAATGGTCAAACACCAATCCAACAAACTGGCTAAAACCTCTAAAGAAACCCCTAAATCCCAAATATCACGCAAGGAATTCTCCTCCTTTTTCTCCGACAAAATCACTGCCCTAGAAAACGAACTTAGATCCGCCACCTGCTCCCAACCCCTTCCGTATCTACCTCCGCTCTCCCCCCCCCCGACATCAACCAAAAACCAAGCGCACTGGACCAACTTCAAAGTTTATGACGAACATTCCGTCTCGAAAATTCTATCCTCCTTAAACCCGAACAACCACTTTAATGACCCACTCCCCTCTAACTCCTTAGCCGCCGCCTCTCAATCTATCATTCCTAGTTGGACTGCAATAATCAACGCTTTCCTTCTACAGGGGTCGATACCTGACTCTCTGAAAGCCGGCCAAGTCCTCCCCATCTTAAAAAAACCTACGCTGGATCCCGCTTCCCCTGACAACTTTAGACCTATATCTAATATCCCACTCCTAGCTAAAGTTCTAGAGAAATGTGTGCAACTGCAGTTGAGCCAACACATCACCAACTTCCACCTACTAGACGACTTCCAATCCTGATTCAGGCCTGGACACAGCACTGAAACCACCCTTCTCCACATCGTGGATGATGCCCTCCAAGCCCTTGATCAAGGCAAAACCTGTCTCCTAATCCTCCTAGATCTATCCTCGGCCTTCGATACGGTCAACCACGAAAAACTCCTTGAACGCCTCAAACTCAGGATGGGACTGGATGGCCCTGTCCTTGAATGGTTTAGGTCCTTCCTCCAGAACAGCTCACAGAGATTCATAATCAACGGTAACTTGTCCGCTCCCTCTCCGATCACGGTTGGAGTCCCCCAAGGGAAGTTGGTGCTGAAAAAACAAAAGGTCTCATTTAAAGATCTTTTCACACTATGCTGTAAATAAAGGTTTTCTCACTTACTCACAATTTTTTTTAGTTTGCACTGGCTGAGAGCATCTTGCCAATGCCCAGGCAGAATTATACCCTATCACCTAATCCCATCCAAGTGTATATTGTGTATGTTTGTGTATGTGGCAATTCTAATATATGCATTGTATGTATAAGTGAAGCAGAGCGATGGAGGCCTGTAGGTTCCATTTTGAAAGCTCTTGGCCTGTTCCTGTGCACAATTTGGGGGTGATTTTGTTTTCCTAGACAGTGGAAGTGTATGAAGAGAGAAGCAGGAGGGAGGCGAACTAGACAGTGAAGTGAGGACAAAAGAGATTAGGTATTTTAGAGTGGCCCCTAACTAGTCTTCCTGTAGTACTGCTACTTGGTAGATTATGGGGGTGAAGAGGGGGTTGCTCAGAGTGAGAAGTTTTTTTTTAGGTAAAACCACCCTTTTGTCTCCTGTGGTGTGTTCTACCATTCATTTGGAGGTCGGGTGGATGTCAGATATTAAGTGACCTTTCCCTAGAAGGCAGATGTATTACATACCAAGAGGCTGAATGTAGGAAAGTGCCCCTTTTTGTATGGTCACCCTCCACTTTTTGCTACAAATGCTGATGGTTATGACTCTGAAATTGCACTGGAGTCTGATGCCCAGATCCCAGTGCATGTGCTCTCACCTAAAACTATTATGTTTGACTTGGTAATCCCAAATTGGCAAAAGCTTTACCCCCTTATAAGTTCCTAGTATATGGTACCAGGGGCACCCAGGGCATTGTGGTAAAGGGGTCCCCAGGGTTGCAGCATGGTTTTGTGCCACTCTGGGTGACCCATGCAAACTACTGAGAGCAGGTCTGCCATTGCAGACTGCAGGAGCAGTGCAAACTGTTCGAACTCGACTGTGCCCTCAACCTTATGTAGTGCAGTCACCTACACTGCCTTTACTGTATGTAAGGAACCCCTAAGGTAGGCCTCCTCAACCAGAAGGCAGGGTGTATTATATTAAAGGTGTGAACATATAAGTGCAAGCCTATATGTCCCTATAGTGGTGTTCCCCACTGGAAACTACTATATGGGTTAGCAGTCCATAGAATGACATGGGCTGCCAACCGGGCACTCTTATAATGGGCAACTCCATTATGGTACCATTAAAATAAGTCATATTTGGTATCAAACAATATGCCTTTTCATCCCTGACATGATTCTCGTGCCCTGGGTGATGTGGCATGCAGACAGAGGGCACCTTAGAGGTTGCACCCAGCTTTACTGTGCTCTGGCTGACCAGCCCGTGCTTTCCCGCACCTGCTGTCACACCTCCCCCTACCCAGCTGTCTAGTGAATTGGCACATAAGAGCATTGAGCTTCAAAGGCTGCACCGCCTCTGATATGCATCTGGGCTGACCACATGAGGAGGAAACAGCCCTCCCCTTGCCCCAGGCATGCTTGCACCCGGGAAAGGTGGGAAATTAGCTATGCTGGAGGTGTACACCCCTGGAAGGCTGGCCACACCTCTAGGGTGGGCAGCCTGGTCTGTACACCTAAAATGGATTTCTGCCATCTTTAGGAGGGCAGAAATAGTGGGTTCTGGGTAGAAAAGGTTATCTACACCACCAGATGTAGTCACCTCAGGGACGGACTAGCTGCAGGGACTAGCTGCCCACTGGCTACTAGCTCCCACACCTCTAACACTCCTAAATCTAGAAACTCAGATCTGAATAACTTACTTCAAAGAAGGACCAAGAGGAGACCTGTGTCACCAACAACAGGAGTTTGCCCACCAACAGCATAAGGTGTATATTTTGTCCCTGAGGCAACAGACTTGCAACTGAGTAAACAACCCCTGTCCTTGGCTAAAACTTGACACTTCCGAAGAGAGGGACCCAAGTGGAAGCCAGAAGCACCCTCAGTCTCACCTGGACTAGTCCCCGTCAAACTGCAGGTAAAAACACTCACCAGATTGAAAGAATCACTGTGGGAGTTGTAATCTCACCTGCCCCGAAGTCTCAGGCAGCTACGTTACTCCCCTGGACTCAGTGAAGTTCCAAAAGCTTTTCGTTGTTCTTACAGCTGCCAAGGCTTGTTGGTCACGAATCCAGTAACCGACCCCCCCACTCAATGCTGCATCTGAAGAGAACCCCGGGTAACCATCATCCAACATCAGCAGCTGTGTACCTGTTGTATTTTTGCATTTTGTTTCTTGCAGCGCTGTGTGAGCAGTAAAATCAACACCACCAGCTGCTCCCGTTCAGCACCAAGGACAGCCAGAACAACTCTGCATCCGGACTCCACGGGCTAGGTATAATTGATCTGACTTTTGTGTCCTGGTCCTGGGGCCCGCATGACCTAGTTCCTATAAGAGTTTTAAATAACTCGACCTGCAAGTGACCGATTGTCACAAGTGGATTTTGCTATTGACTGCAATGTTATTTTGCCTATGTATTTTACTGCACTGATTTAATATTGCTTTAAAAATATATAACTCTGGTTATATGTATGCTATACGATTTATTTTGGTGTCTAAATTAAGATATTTTTATAAATTGTTGTTGAATTTCTCTCAATGTCAATTTCTTATCGCCCATGTTGGTACCCTGAATTGCTTAACACATGCTCCTCTAGTAAAGTCTGACTGCTCTTTGCCACTCTACCAGGACTGAGGTAAGGATTTATTAGTGTGACTCTAAGGACAATCTTTGGGGTATTGTGATAACATTACTTGGTAAGGCTACCCAGCCATACCACATAATATTCACTTTTCTACACTGAAGAAATGTTTGACATTGGGACAGCTCAATTCAAGCAATCTGCGAAAATTGCACAAATTGCCAGTGAGATTCAGTGCATGTTTCTGAAGTCGCCGTTGCACACAAACATTTTATCCATGTTGCTGGGTTTGGTACACTGTCATAGACTTGTAGCTAATATTTCAAAGCTCTGCAAAGGGGCAGGGTTGGCTCAGCTGAAGCAGCAAGGGATAGATGATCATGGGCGTGCAATGAACCTCTTGCCGAATGGAAATGGGGAAGGGTCTGTCAGATGATTAACGATAAATCCAGTAAGACATATTTTAAATTATTGATGTTCCATTTACTGCACATGACCTATCTTACATTGCTTAAAATTGAAGGAAAGGGATCAATAGATTCACATCCAGATTTGGAGACAGGTCACTGCTGTACATTACAAGGATTGTCCAAGCAAAGATTGGGCCAAAAACAGTGTACAAGATGGATATCTAGCTTGTCTATGGAGCACCAGCCAAATTTAAATTAACTGAGATGTAAGCATAACTACATGTACCCCCGGCTTTTCAGTCTGAGCTCATTAAGGCTGACTGCGCCTTAAGAGATTTGTGCTATGTGCATGTGCTATGTGCTGAGCTGTGCAAAACACAGCTTAGCAGGAGCCAACTATTTGGTGCTGGATGTTGGGAGAATGCCTTTCGTACACACGAAACAGCCATCAAAAGAAAATTCATCCCCATGAATACACCAAAGTGAGGGTCACAAAAGATTTCTTACTTTCAGGGAATAACAACCTATAAAGGCTGTGCATAAAGACCACTTTGAACACTTGCATACAAGCTAGGTTTCAGAGAAGACTGCCAGAAAAAAATGGAGACCCCCCCTGGCAAGGTATCTTAGGTTAATGATGGTTCCAACCATGTATGCCCACCTTTGCACTTATGAAGAGGAAATGACTGTATTCGGGCTAGAGCAAACCTACCTATACTGGAAAATCATGTCAAAAATGGGCTTCTTGTCAACTGACTTTTGCACCTTCATCCTTGGAACAAATGAAGACATTCTTCAAGTTTCTTTGCATTCCCCAGATATTAACTCATAAAAGCAGAAACACAGCACTGTCACCAGTATGAAAAAAATAACGACAAAGTGACTTACTCACTGGCAGATCAAGAGCCACAAGAGGAAAAGCAAGCAGCTTCCGTCCCCATAACAGTAATCGGACACAGTGAAAAATCCAACTTCACAAACCCATGGCCTGATTTCTCAAAGTGTTGTGCTGCCCTTGCGTCTTGCAATGAAATGCAAGGGCAATGCAACACTAAGTCAGATTTTCCTGACCAGGCAAGGCCACCTTGTGTGGCCCTTCGGTGCTTGGTAAATCTGGAGTAACGTAAGGCAGCGCAAGTCTCTGCCTTTCGTTACACTGCCCCAGGGAGGCATTTCATGGGTGGAGCGTGGGTGTTCCCACACATCTACCCATGGATTTTGGCCCATTCCCAGATTTACTATGAATTGTAGACCTGGGAATGCGTCAAAATGCTACACCTTCCCAGGGGAGGCATAACAAGGAAAAATATCTTTATTTCTCCCCGTTTTTTCGTCTTTCTACGTGGGCTGCATTCTGCAGCACACATAGAAAGAGTAAAAAGCCTCTGAGGATTGTTTTTGTGCAGGAAGGTGTCCCTTCCTGCACAAATACAATCCTACCTGCAATGCATGCACCCTTTCACCATGACGCAGTGGTTCCTGTATTAGTGCTAAGCAGCCAAAAGTGTGCCAGCTCAAGGAGAGGACAGAAATGTGCCATATAATGTTAAATATGGCACATTCCTGCCCTCTGCCTTTCTTGCAGCATAGCCCAGCAAGGTGTCTTGCTGCTCTGCTTTGTGTGTAATATTGATAAATCTGCCCTCCAATGTCTGGGAGAGCATACCAGAATCAACTATTACGCTGGCTTGAACCCCACAAGAAGTTTTTTTCTGAAAGTGAAAGCTACCTGAAATGAGGATGCTCTCCAATTGGCACAAGCCAGACAAATGAAGAAGAACATTATTGGAACGTTCTCACCATTCTGTATATTCAAGCACTTCACTGACTACCAACAATCTATTAATGGACATTTATCCCTAACTCCACTTTTTGTTTTATTTTGTTCTTAGCTCCCCCTTATTTCCCTTCTCTATCTACTTTCCTATTTCTGTATGCAAAAGCCATGCCGAGAGAATACAAATTAAATTTGAAAATGTAATTACATTTATCCGTAAGATGACACAGAATTTAAGGCTTTGGCAACGGGCAACAGAGCCATTGCACAGGGAACACAAAATGTACAGTGTTAGAACTGAGATAGCTGAGCTTTCCTTTATGTGAGAAAAGAACATATGTGTTCAGACCTAAGCCAGAGGAGCACTGTCACAGGCTTCAGACAGAAGAGTTATACCTTGGATTACAGAAATCTGATAGTCAGAAATGTTACAAGAACTATCCTTCAGGTTTCAGTGGCTAAAAAGCTGTTGTGTATGCTGCAGTCCAGTGCCTCGGGCAATAACCTCAGAAGCCTGTATTTCACTCATTTCACTCACCATCATTATTCCACAGACACCAAATATCTATTTATTGTTTTGACAAGAACACTAAGGCATTTAAAGCAGAAAGTAACACATCAACTTGGTGATCAGACTGCTGATCTAACTTCAGCTGCACAGATCTGGCAGGTGCTAGCCTTACACAACATAGCTATCAGCCAGGAGGCAAGGATCATGCAGAAGTTAGCTTTTAGGCAACATTACCATTTTAGAGGCCAAGGCTTTAGACAGTACAGTTCTGTAAGGTTGGGGGTTGGGATGAAGTACATAAGAGAGTGAAAGGAAAGGACACATTTGAGCAGTCCAGGCTCCGCAGGGCATGTGATAAGAAAAAGTACAAGAAGGAGTTCATGCGTGTAGACAACTTGCAGATCTTAGAGGACTGTGCTGGATAAAGCTGGGGGTAAGGCAGGGTTTCAAGCCCAGTGATGAGCATTGGATGGGTAGGAGTCTGCATGGAAAGACTCACTCATAACAGCAGGCAGCATGGAGAGTCAGGGCAATGAGGAATGTGAGGTATTAGGTCCTTCAAGAGACTTGCCAATCATGTGACCCTCTTTGCAACCTTAATGAAGGTGTGGGACAGCACTGAGGAACCAATCAGAGGATCAAGCCATAGTGAGACTGAGACCAAACTTTCTATAGCTGGGGAAGGAATTAACTTAAGTAAGGGTGTAGAAGCAAAGAAAGGCTGAGAGAAATTACTGAAAACATTCCCCTGCTGAGCTTTACCATTGTCTGCCAGAGCTGTTACAGTTCTGGCAATATTCCTCCTCACAGGCTCACAAGGACCTCAGAGACCTTTAAGACAACTGATCAGACACCCATCACAGAGAAAGAAATGGTAGCTGATTCCTTGACTGAATTGTATTGTAAAATTTATATACCACTTAATACCCCTAAGCAGGCCACAAAGTGCTCTGATTTGTATTGGGTTCATGAGAGTGTATGGTTGAAAGTTTGAAAGCATGTTGGATCTTGTTTATCCAATATGTGATGAAGTGGCTGAGGTGCGTGAAGTTCAAAGACATCCTTCAAAACTGGTGCCCATAAGTCACTGTGTAAAAGCCTGAGGTGGGCGCACACCTACTTATTTAGCATTTTTGTCATTTCTATTTTTGGATTATTTTGGGATTGCATCATTTCTGGCAGATTAATTTTTTTTAATGTTTTTATGTCAATTTATCTCACTTATCCCCTGAAAGCTGTTCCATGTGATTTTGATTTCCAATGTAATTCAGCATCTGAGAGTGTGGTGGGTTTTCCGCTAATTGCCACATCTTTTACAACTTTTGGATACAAACTGATGCCTAAAACCAGCGTTTAAGTTCACCTTTATATTCTTTGAATCTCTATGCACCAGCAAAAAGGAAGGATCAGACTTGGGGCAGGCCTCCACATCGCTGCCATCCTTGAGAGTCACCTGAGGGGAAGGAGGTAGACTGCCATGAGAATAAGCCTGAACACAGATTTAAAATGGCTTGAAGACCCTAAGAGAAAACACCTTGAAGAACTGCCTAAGAGAGACACCTGTGCCAGCAGGAAAGCATGGTTGCCACTGGCTAGCCTTACCAAGGCAAATAGCACCACTAGAGTGACTGTTTCTCTGTTCCTATCTCTGCTGCTCCCCTTGGTGAGCTTCCTGTGTCTGGCATGCCCAGTTGGTCTCTGGCTGGCTCCTGTCCGAGACCACAAGCATCCTAACATATTATGTGCTTGGTGCATGCAGTTAAGTTTGTTATGCACATGAGACTGGTAATGTGGCAGGAGAGAGGATTGATTGTCAGCCTTTTGTCTCCATGAGACACAAATGATGAGCAGCAGCCTTTGCCCCCCCACCCCCATCCTGATGCCTTGCAGGCGCATGGCACTAGGTCAGGAGTGGAAGAGACTGCAGCATCTCATCTACGCTCATACAATAATGACCAGAGGGCTGGGAGAGTGGGCTTAGAGAAAGGGATGAGCAGTACCTGGGTTGCTTACCATGGAGTTGAGCATACTCTGTCCACCCTTCTGCTCCGAGGCTGAGGTCCTGCTTATCCAGAGCAAGTTGAAGCCAAAGAACTTTCCAGATCACTGATGTGGGCCTTCGGGAGGTGCCAGGCCCCAGGGACAATTGCTGCAAGGAATATTTCTTGGCACTGCCAGTGGAAAGTGGAAAGCAGTGGCAGGCAATCAACCTGCTCCCTGATGGCGTGGTAGGGACCTCATCTCGAAAGGCCATAACCCAGGCAGCAACTTCTTCATTGCAGCCTCAGCAAGGGCCTCAATGCAAGCGACTGGAACCAGAGTGAGGATGCTCACCTAAAAGTATGTCAATGGGTGAGGGAGGAGGTTGGCTGGCAGATAAGGGCTCTCTTTGGGGCTGGCCAAAGACACATTGCCCACGGGGTGGGGGAAGCATGGACTACAGCAGGAGAGCTTGGAGAATCGCTGCCTAGTTGAGACCCCTTCACCATCATCGGGGAGCAGAGGTCTGTAGAAACCTGGAAATCACTAAGTGCTGCACTGCTATGGTGTAGGAGGAGTGCCCCTGCCTTTCTTCTTTTCCCATAAGGCACACACAGGTAGTGATTTGAAAATAAACTGCATGACACAGTGCTAAAAAGTGAATATAGCCAATGTGATCCTACAAGTGATCGGGGACTTGAGGCTGTCACTGGCGTGCCAAATTGAGGGGGAATGGCTGGATGGGTCCCTTCTTCACCAGGACCTATGCAATAATATTGACTCTTTTAGAGAGGAATAGAGAAGCATCTCAGCAACAGAAGACACAGTTCAAACATAGCAAGCCACTGTCTCACATCTCACAAATGCTGCCAAATGAATAGAGGGAAGGTTTGAAGACACGTAAGGGAAGGTCCACTGCAACAATGTCATGCTGGTGGGTTTTCCTGAAGAGGCAGAGGAGCCACACCAAGAACAGTTCCTTAGCAAGTGATTAAAGACCTTCATCCTTGCCTCCAGACTTTCGCAGTGTTTTAGTTTTGAGAGGGCTCCCTGTGCACTGTTTCCTAGACCAGCGGTTCTCAACCTTTTGACTTCTGGGGACTCCAATTAATCATTACTGGAACCCAGGGACTCTCCCCGAATCATTATTAGAATCACGGGACACCCCCCCTCACTGATTCATGACTGTTAGCCGAGGGCCCCAGTATAAATATTGTTGATGATTTGAACTGCAAAACAATACACAGAAAATAACATTCAAACAAATACTCAAATGATGACACATTTTAATTTTATCATATCATATTGTTTTAATTCGCAAACACATATAAATAAAAAAGAAAATCAAAAGTTTAATTTTAATATGAAGGTCAGAGCTTTTCTAAATTCAATTGAGGCCACTCATCATCCATACTATATTCTCCTTGATGCACTTGCATTGCTCCCAAAAATCAATCTGAGGATACTACTTAAATATTTAGTCTCCAATTCTTCAGTTACAGTACATTTTAAAATTTTCAATTGCACACTTAGCTTCTTTATTTATATACACTTTACTAATATGTTAACATATATGTATATTTTTTTTTTATTTGTCCTCATATCACAATAGCGTTTGTCAATCTCAGGCCATTTTTTCCCTTTCTGTCTGCCTCATGAGCCGTTGCATTCACATTTGGCCCCACCGCACTGACCCAGCCTACCAGGCCATTACCTGGAGCGGTGCCTTGGTGTAATCATAGGACCTCATTTTTCTATCTGAGGTCCTTCCCTCGATTCCACTCCACCTGGTAAACTCAGCCCACACCTCAGACGGTCTTCCTGACTTACGTCCGTATTTAGACGACAAGTCCATATTACCGCTTTAATCCAATCTGTCAATGTTTCGATGAGATGGATCGATCCAGCGTTTCTAGATCTCCCTCCTAACAAAAAGTATCAGATAAAACATGAGGCCTCTTTGCTCCCTACTCAACATGCTACGTGAGGTCTTGTCTACCCCAATAGGATTAATGCAGGGTTTAATGCTATGGTTACCCCCAGAATGTCTTTTAGAATATTCTCAATGTTTGCCCAGAACGCCTTAATCCCAGGACAAGTAAAGAAGACGTGTTCTTCATTAGCTTTTGAGAGACCACACCTTCTACACCTGGGGGTGGGCTGTGATACAAACTTTGCGATTTTTTGGGGTGTCCAGTATAATCTGTTAATAGTGAAGAAGTGATTTCACTTTAGATTTTCAGGCTTGACAACAGAATATAGTAATTTCATAGAGTTGTGTCATATTGGTTGTAGGTCCACCCCCTGGAAAGTATCTTCCCACACCGTGTATGGTAATATAATTTTCTTATCTTCAGCTTCCAGGGGTTTCCAGTACCATGCGGCTACCTCCTTTCTATTGGAACTCATATCCTTGAGTGAGGACTCACATTCCCAGTCCCCCCCAGTCTCCATGGTTGAAGGCGCAAGCCAGGATGACAGCTGCGTATATTTCAACCTAGATAGACCATCCCCAGTTTTAGCTCTGAGGACTTCCCAGGGTAGTCCCCTACACTGTCATCAAATCCCCCCAGGTAGCAATCCCTGCCCGCTTTAATAGGAGACTTAGCCCATCCTTCATGCATTTTGGGGTGCCAGGAGAGTCCCATGTTGGAGCAAAGTCAGAGTAATAACCAGTACTAAGTATCTTCCTCACCCTGCACCAAAGGTTTAGTGCTGTCTTTAGAACCTTCAGTCATACCTTTTTGAAAAATGTCTGGGCACCAAACTTATACAAAAAACCAGCAGCTCCAAACTCCCTTATCATTTCTCCTAAAAGCATTCCACATGTTGAACTATCCAGCTTTCCCAATAGCATTCGGAGGTTTTTAAACTGAAATGCCATGCAATATTAGTTTAAATCTGGGAGGGCTAAGCCTCCCTTCTCAAGCCTACGCCTCAACTTTTTCCATGCTAACCTTGCCCCACAGGAAGTCCGTATAAAGCTGGTTATTTTCCCCTGGATCTTATCGATAATTGATCTTGGGAATGTAGGAGGGATTCAATTGAAAAGGTACGTCAATTTGGGAAGGATCGACATCTTAATAAGATTCATTCGCCCATAGTTTGTTAATGACAAGTTCTTCTCTCTAGACAATAGAGTATCTACCGCCTTAGCCACCCTTTTCAAATTATGTAATGGTATTTCATCCACCGGGTTAACAATGACAATCCCTAGATATTTTATTTCTGCACACACTCCCCACCTTCACCCCTCTATATCCAACACATTACCTCCATCTTGAAATTGTTCACCAAATATCCAGACAAGGCCCTGAACTCCTCCACCAACCTCTCCACCTTAGGTATGGTTAGAACATGGTCTGATGTATAGATTGTCAAATTATCTGCATATAGCGCAATTTTGCTGCTAAAGAGGGCGGGGGTAAAAAGGGATAATCTGATTGTCTTTCCTAAGTAGTTGTGCTAATGGTTTAATGTAGATTTCAAATGAGAGGCGACACGGGACATCCCTGCCTTGTACCCCTTTGAATTCTAAAACTCCTAGTCAGGGAGCCATTAAGGAGAATTCTAGCCAACGAGTTTTCATAGAGTTTCTGGAATGTAGAGATAAAACCAGCACTAAATCCCATTAAATCCAAGACCATCCACAAGTATGCCCAACATACCCGATCGAATGCCGTGGCTGCATCTATCATGATCATGACCACGGCCAGGGGGATCTAACGAGCGTTGGCAAGATCAATGGTTCATATCAACTGCTGCGTAAGTTCTTGGATTTGCCTTTTTGGCATAAATCTTTTCTGATCTGGATGTATCAGCTGGAGGGCTAACTTGGCTAATCTCCCTGCCAAAATGCTCATAAGGATTTCAGAGTCTGCATTTAATCGGGAGATTGGACAATAGGAATCTGCCTTCCTAGGATCCTTGGCGGGTTTTAAAACCAAATCAATTATGGCCTCTTTCCATGAATTTGGGATCTGTTCCCTCCGCTGATATATTGAGTTGAAAAGTAGTCCCCATTCTGAAACCATCTCCTCTATTAAGTGCTTATAGAGCTCTGATGATATTACATCCGGACCGGCAGCCTTCCCATTCTTTGTCCGTAGGAGATGCGCCCTGATTTCCCCCTAAGTTATTGGGGCTTCCAAGCATTCTCTACCCTCCGTTGTGAGCCCTTGTAGCTCTACACTTTTCAGCAAATCTCTAAGCATCTCTGAGTCAGGTTGAACCTCTCCTGTGTCCAATTCAGTAAACAATGTTTACCAAGAGGGCCAGCATTTCCCCAACCTTATTTGAGGCATCTCCCTGCGGGTTGACGACTAATTCCTTAATGTAATTCCTAGACCTCTCAACCCTTGCCTTCCAAGCTAGTAACTCCCTCACTCTCTCCGCGTATTCAAATTGTCTAATGCACCTGGTTTGCCAACATTCTCTGCGCTTCGTATCCAATTTAATCTTGTAATTTAACCTTGCCTCCTCCAGCTGGTTTGATAACCTCTCCCTATCCCTATTAAGCTTTGCACTTTGCTGCAGGATCTCAGCCTCCAGTGTTCCCACACTCTTTCCTCCAATCTACTGAGTTCTGCTCTTTCGGCCTTATTTTTGGAATGTACCTGACTTTGCAACACCCCTCTAATATATGCTTTAAAAGTGTACCAAATTATATCTAAAGGGGCCAATCCAACATTATCAAGAAAGAAATCCGTATTAGCTTTTTTCAGAGTGGCGACTACCTCAGGGTGTAGGAGGATAGTCCTTTTTAACGTCCACCTTGCATCATGTCAGCCTCCAAAACACTTAAGTGACATGCTGACTGCAGCATGATCCAAGATGTGCCCCGGTAACAGGTTGACCTCTTCACAAAAATATATTCCAGTCTGGAGAAGCGTCCATATTTTTTACTGTGGAAGGTATCGGCCCTCCTTGAACCATTTAAATATCTCCATGTATCTATCCAGCCTATGTCCTGAAGCATGTTTTTAAGGGCCTATCTCGCCCTAGGGGCTTTGGCACAACTCTTTAGGGTGGAGCTATCTAGAATGGGGTCCAGGAGGACATTAAAATCTCCCCCTATAATCATCGGGGTTGTTACCTCCACTAGGTTCCACTCCAGATTTACTATATGCTGGGGGTCACACAAACTCAGAATCAATGCATCTCAGAGTTGCCAGGGCCCACCTACCTGAGCTATCATTTTTTGAAGAAATTACATCAACCCCGGCTCCCCTCCTATCAGGATAGCCACCCCCTTACAGTACTCTGCTTGATCTGAAACAACATAGATTTCCACCCATCTAAATTTAGAAAAAAGGGCTCTACTCTTGCTAGCCATTAGATGGGTCTCTTGCAATATGATAATATGGGCCCAGCTTTCTTCTAAATATCTCATCTCCAGACTCTGCAGACTTTTAGTTCTGAGACCATTAATGTTCCACGTTAAAAATTATAGCTCTCTACTACCCCCATCACCATCTGCGAATTCAGGACCCTTCTTTAAGTTTGTTATCCGAGGCCAGCCAGCTACAAGGATATGTCTAGATGATAACGAGGACTTATTTCTTTCATTTTCTCCCACTGCTCCCCACCCAGTGCCCTCCCCACCCCATACCCACCGCATCCCACCCTGGAAAAACCATCCCATAGCTAACAGGCATGAAATGCCTCATGAGCTTCCCCGCAGAGTAATAGTTATGTTCAAGATAAACTTCACTGTGGTGGGCCCCCCTCCTCCTCCACCCCCACTCCGCCTGACACGGCACTCATTATCTCATCGAGGGTCAGGATACCACCACTTTTTTGATTGCTTGATTCAGGGCACCTACTTCTTTCACTGTTCGGTAGTTACGCATTTGATTACTCCACATTATCCGAAGCATTGCCCGGAATTTCAGTTGTGCTTGTGCCCCAACTTATGCAATTCCTCCATTCTTTTGCCTAATTCCCACTGCTTCTGATCTGTTGCCCAGCAGACATCCAATATGACAGAAAGGGACTAAGTACCAACTGAGAAAGGGCAATTTCTTAAGGCTGAACTTAATATCGCCTCCTTTACTGCAAATGAGAGAAAGTTCACTAGAATCTTCCTTGGCTTCTGCCTATGAGGGTTTCTTTTAAAGGGGTCTCTGTGCAAACATTGTATCTCCTGGTTAAGATTAATGTCTGGCCTATCTTTCAAGGCTGTGTCTCGCAGCAACGTGATTATAAAAGCATTGATATTGGAACCCTCCTCATCCTCTGGAACTTCCAGAAACTTAAGATTGTTCCTCCGTGAATGATTTTAAATCCTCTCAATATCTTCCCTTAATCATTGGTTCTGTTTGGACAGCAGGCTTATCCCCGAGGAGTTTTTTTCAATATTCTGTCTCATCATGACTATTTCCTCCTCTAATACTCCAGTCCGAACGGGCACTTCTTCTTGTTTTTGTTCTAAGGCAGTACAGGAGGCTTGAATATCTGCCTGATTGGCCTCCAATATCTTAAATCTGTTCTTCATCTCCTCTTTTAAACCTAAGAGGATGGAGGCCAATGACTCCACCCGTTCCTCCCTAACTATGCCTCCTGCCTCGGTCACCTTCTGACAATGTCCTACGCCTGATCTTGGCTCATCCACTACTGCAAGAACCTCAAACCTGTTGCACCTAGGGACCTGAGCTACACTACTTAAGTCTTCACCGGGCCCGCTATTCACTTCGGTATTCATACTTTTGCTGAGTTGGGTGTCTCTACCAGCTGCAGGCACAGTAATGGCATTATCCATGCTAAGAATCCTCTGGCTTACATCCTCTTTTGCCCCTCTCTCTTCACTTTGTGGGGCTGGTAGGTTCAGAACATTATAGAACGATTTAAGGAAAGGGGCTACCTTAATCTGGGGAGGGGCAGATTCCTTTTGCCCCTTCCCTGCGGGCTCTTCCCCGACAGCTTTGCAGGTCTCCCAGATTTCGTTACAGACTCCGTGCCCACTGCCTTACCAGGTAAGTGGTTCTGCCCCTTCAAGATATCCTTAGTACCGGGGGCCACATAGACCGGGGGAAATTCAAGCCCAGGACTTACCCTTGATGGTGCTGTTATAGATCTGGTACGCAAAGTGCATCTTGAGATCTTGCCTCCGAACTTACTTGCCTTATGTGAGGGCTGACTGCTCCTCTCTATAAGCGTGGGGCATTGTGCCCACCGGGCTTCTTTTGCTGCCTCCCAAATAGACCCCCAGTTCTTTTCCTGGCCCTGTGGGCTGCTGGACACCTCAAGGAATACTGCTGCAGTCTGTGGAAGGTTCTCCTGACCTTCCTGTTGACTTGTGCTGGCTCTACCACTGCCGCTACGAGCCTGCACACAGGCTGCCCTGCTCCGCTGCAGCTCCTTCATAGTGGCTTCCCAGCACAGGATCTCTCCAGCCACCTCGGGGCTAAACTCAACTGCAGACGCCCTAGAGGACTGTCTCAACAAAACCATCGGGCACGGAGTGCGAACACCATCCCGACCAGGAACAATGTAAGTGTTGGGGGTGGCAACCACCAGCATGGAAAGGAACACTTTCCTCCCTGGGAGCTTGCGGCCACTTAGCTCACCACCACCATGTTCCCCCACCAAAAATCCAACTCTCAATGTTATGTTAATATTATTTAACATTCAAAGTGGTCGTAGACTCCCTGAGGAGCATTCTCGGACCCCTAGGGGTCCCCCGACCTCAGGTTGGGAATCACTGGCATAGACCACCTCCGGATGCACCACCTGACCTATGATTATACACCTAGTCAATTAATGAGACCAGGTTGGCAGGTGGCTCTGGATGGTAAGAAAATATTTTCCAGGTTGCACTCACCTAATACAACAGATACATTTTTGTTTGGCAGAATTTATGGGCTATGTAACTTATCAACACCTTAATTTACCCATTGAAACTTAGACTAGTTTTAGGAGAGAAAACATACTTCTTTAAAACACCAGCATGGAACTGGGTTGAACACAGAAAAGTGAGCTGCGGTAAACTGAAACAATGGATAATTACCAGATCAAGCACTGCACAATGTTCCCATCAGTCCACCTGAAGAGACCACTGGCAAGAAGACGGTGCTGAAGGGGTATACTTGACTCGGAGCTGTCCTCAAAGATCTGGCAAGGGCTCCATTCCTGGAAGAAGTGAAAGAGACTGAGAAGACAATGCAGTCCTATAGAGATCTATAGATGGTTTGATGTAGAGATGCTCAATGGGTAGGAACCATAGCCAGATACTTCCATGTCAGGGATCATACCCAGTTCAACACCAAAAATTAACCTGAATAAATAGGAGCAGCAGGGTATGCCAAGTTTGATAGATGAGCTATGAGTGGTTTCAATTGAGCGGTCATGAAATTTCAAACACCCTTACTCTGATGAGGTGGGCAGGTACCATAGTAACCTCACACCTAGGCCTGGGCGGTAAATTCCGCTCCGCTCGTGGAATTTGCAGAATTTAGGCAATTTCGCGTTCGACGGAGAACGCGGAATTGCCGAAAATTCCGCGATCCGCGGCGTAGCGGAATTATTTTCTTGTTCGCGCTTTAAAAATGCGTTCTTGCGCGCGCGGCAGCGACTTACCGGGATCCCTGCGTTCGCAGACGAGTTTTCCTATCCGTTTGCGTGTGCCACAAGATTTTGGTAGCAGGCCGCGCAATCCCGCAAGAGTGTGCGATCGCGAACACGTCATTCGCCGCGCCATTGGACACCGCGAGAGTGTGCGATCGCGAACACATCATTCGCCGCGCCATCGGACACCGCAAGAGAGAACGTGCGATCGCGAACACGTCAGTCGGACGCCCCATCGGACATCCGGCGGAAGTTTGGTGAAGCTCGCGATCCCGAACACGCAAAATTTTCAATCTGGAGAAGAAGAATATTTCGAGCAGCATTAAACCTTCTATAAAATTATGATTTGGATGAAAAAAACTCCTCAGATTGACATTTGGCTGTCCTTTTTTGTGCAAGGAGTCCTTTTTTTAAAAGAAACTTTTTTTTGGGAGAGGGAGGAAGTGCTACAGAGTCTCCAACTTCCTGTTCCTGTCTAGCAGGCTCCTCCCAGTGCTTTGTCCATCTCCTGTTCATTTTTCATTTGGATTTTGAGCTTGAAGGATCACTCTTTGTGTCTGCTGCATCATTATCATTGAATTTGAGGACTTTTGGATTTGAGATTTTACAAGTAAATTGGTGTTGTTGTTTGTTTGATTGGGGCATTGCAGTTGCTGCAACTACAATTTTGGTACTTTTCATCATTTTTAAAAAAAAATTGTTGTGGGTAGCCAGTAGGCCCAGAGCTAGTCATGGGTGAGTGCATGATGAAACAACTGTTCCTTTGGTGTGTGTTGAATTTATTTCAAACATCATTTAGGGCATGGATGGCATTGGATTGAATTGCAAAATGTGTATTTTGGGTGTATTTCAGTTTTTGGGTGTGTGTTAAATAAATGCCTTTGTTGTGTGTGGTGTGTTGTGTACCTTGCAGACCTTGTTTAGCCCTGTGGATTTTCGTTTTTGCATTTTATTGCATTAAAGGCAAAGCAGTGTGGTTTAGCATGCATCCTTTGCCTGGCTATTATAGGCCTTTTTCAGTACATTGTTTTCCAGGCCCCCTGCTTGTTGCTTGTGATTTGTGAGTGTCCATGTGGCTGGTGGCCATTTCTGGTGGGAGTTATAAGTGTGCTGCTTTTGCCATTTAGGCCTGCATGTGTTTCCTTTGTGGCCTAGGCTTCTTGTTGTTGTGGGCCTGGCCATGAGGCTGGCGGCCATTTTGAAGCCAGGCAGTGTGCTTTTTGCCATAGGCCTCCATTGTCTGTCTTCAGTTTCTTGTAGTTGTGGGCCTGGCCATGTGGCTGGTGGCCATTTTGAAGCCCGGTAGTGTGCTTTTGCCATAGGCCTGCAAGCTTGTGGCCTAGTCTGCCAACAGGCCTTTCATCCAGTAGGCTCAGAGGTAGTCACGGGTGCATGAAACAACTGTTTCTGTGTGTTCTGTTGAATTTAAACATCATTTAGGGCATGGATGGCATTGGATTGAATTGCAAAATGTGTATTTTTGGGGGTATTTCAGTTTTTGGGTGTGTGTTAAATAAATGCCTTTGTTGTGTGTGGTGTGTTGTGTACCTTGCAGACCTTGTTTAGCCCTGTGGATTTTCGTTTTTGCATTTTATTGCATTAAAGGCAAAACAGTGTGGTTTAGCATGCATCCTTTGCCTGGCTATTATAGGCCTTTTTCAGTACATTGTTTTCCAGGCCTCCTGCTTGTTGCTTGTGATTTGTGAGTGTCCATGTGGCTGGTGGCCATTTCTGGTGGGAGTTATAATTGTGCTGCTTTTGCCATATAGGCCTGCATGTGTTTCTTTTGTGGCCTAGGCTTCTTGTTGTTGTGGACCTGGCCATGAGGATGGTGGCCATTTTGAAGCCAGGCAGTGTGATTTTTGCCATAGGCCTGCATTGTATGTATTCAGTTTCTTGTAGTTGTGGGCCTGGCCATGTGGCTGGTGGCCATTTTGAAGCCAGGTAGTGTGCTTTTTCCATAGGCCTGCAAGCTTGTGGCCTAGTGTGCCAACAGGCCTTTCATCCAGTAGGCTCAGAGGTAGTCACGGGTGCATGAAACAACTGTTTCTGTGTGTTCTGTTGAATTTAAACATCATTTAGGGCATGGATGGCATTGGATTGAATTGCAAAATGTGTATTTTTGGGGGTATTTCAGTTTTTGGGTGTGTGTTAAATAAATGCCTTTGTTGTGTGTGGTGTGTTGTGTCCCTTGCAGACCTTGTTTAGCCCTGTGGGTTTTCGTTTTTGCATTTTATTGCATTAAAGGCAAAGCAGTGTGGTTTAGCATGCATCCTTTGCCTGGCTATTATAGGCCTTTTTCAGTTCATTGTTTTACAGGCCTCCTGCTTGTTGCTTGTGATTTGTGAGTGTCCATGTGGCTGGTGGCCATTTCTGGTGGGAGTTATAAGTGTGCTGCTTTTGCCATATAGGCCTGCATGTGTTTCCTATGTGGCCTAGGCTTCTTGTTGTTGTGGGCCTGGCCATGAGGCTGGCGGCCATTTTGAAGCCAGGCAGTGTGCTTTTTGCCATAGGCCTGCATTGTCTGTCTTCAGTTTCTTGTAGTTGTGGGCCTGGCCATGTGGCTGGTGGCCATTTTGAAGCCCGGTAGTGTGCTTTTGCCATAGGCCTGCAAGCTTGTGGCCTAGTCTGCCAACAGGCCTTTCATCCAGTAGGCTCAGAGGTAGTCACGGGTGCATGAAACAACTGTTTCTGTGTGTTCTGTTGAACTTAAACATCATTTAGGGTGTGGATGGCATTGGATTGATTTGCAAAATGTGTATTTTTGGGTGTATTTCAGTTTTTGGGTGTGTGTTAAATAAATGCCTTTGTTGTGTGTGTGGTGTGTTGTGTACCTTGCAGACCTTGTTTAGCCCTGTGGATTTTCGTTTTTGCATTTTATTGCATTAAAGGCAAATCAGTGTGGTTTAGCATGCATCCTTTGCCTGGCTATTATAGGCCTTTTTCAGTACATTGTTTTCCAGGCCTCCTGCTTGTTGCTTGTGATTTGTGAGTGTCCATGTGGCTGGTGGCCATTTCTGGTGGGAGTTATAGGTGTGCTGCTTTTGCCATATAGGCCTGCATGGTTTTCCTCTTGGCTTACTGCATCCATCCATCCCCTTTGCCAGCTGCAGCTCCCTGAATGATGTGATGAGCAAATAATTTAATGCCAAACAGGGTCCACTTCCATTACATTTGTATTTTTGTTGTTGTTGTTCTTCTTTTCTATCCTTCCTGAGAGTGTACACAGTATACCATGAAAGCCCTTATTGACAAAGTCTCACAAATGGCTACACTAAGTTATATATTTTATTTGTTTGTTTGTACTAGTAGTAATTGAACCACAACAACAAATGCAACATTTCACTGATGTTCTTCTCCTGGCTTCTTTGCTTTTAGGTGCACAAAAAGACAGAGGAGGAGGTGTCATTATCACCCGTTGTACTGCCAGACAGAAGTCGTGCTGCACACCATGTCACGTCCATGTGTGAGCACAGACATCTCTGCAACTTGTGTACCTGTGTCCTGCTGACATCTGAAGAGGATGGCCCCAAAGAAAGGTAACAGGTCCTCCAGTACCAAGAAAGATGTCAGTGAGAAGAAGGAACAGAAGAAGGAAGTGGCACTTACCAAGACTGGTGTGCCGCCCCAGATGTTTTTTAGGAAACAAAAAATTATGCCTACAGCAGCGTTGTCCGGGGACCAAGCCGGGAGCAGCACCTCCGCATCAGCGGGCAGCCCCACCAACCTAGGCCCAAGCCCATGAGTGTCGCAGAGGTAGCCAGTCTACTAACGAGCAGTGATGTTGAAATGTCATTATCGCAAAGTAGTACCCAATCAATGCAGGTGGAAACTCAGCAGATAAGTGGGCAACAACAGCCGCAGCAACAGCTGCAGCCCCAGCAGCAGCCGCAGCAGCAGCCGCAAGAACAGCCGCAAGAACAACCGCAACAACAGCCGCAACAACAGCCGCAACAGCCCACAATAGTAGTTGTCCCTCCTGAAGTAGGGGCAGTTCAGGAAATCGAGCTTCCTGCAGACAAAGAGGAGCAAGCCACTGTTTCAGAAGATCCATTGTCTTCCAGACCCCCAGCAAGGAAAAGGAGGATTAGTCCATCAACTTCTTCTTCAAGCCCTGCTTCTGATGATCGAGATGCCACTTGGAATCCACCAGCTCAGTCTGAGAGTGATGCACGCCACAAGACAAGGCTAGTGAAAAGGAAGGTTCCAGAAAGCCTTAGAGTTATGGAGGTAGATGTAGAAGAGGGGGATGATGATGACGAGCCAGTCATCATGAACATCACTCCCGGCCCAGAGGAGATGGAGACCAACATTATTACACTATCCAAAATCGCTGCGAGGGATGTAGCACGGATACCACCAACACAGGTAACCCCAACACGACCTCCAGCTTCCATATTTGCATTTGCAAAGGCCCGGCAGGGACCTACATCCAGCTCAACCACCACTTCAGTAGGTAGTGGTACTGTAACTGCAAAGAGTCAAATTCCATGCACACCCTCCAGTTCATCTGGTATTGAAAGTGGCACCTCCAGCAGCGCCAGAAAGTTCTCCTCCCCAGTTTGGGACTTCTTTTCGGTTAGCAGTAAGGAGGAGAACATTGCTATATGCTCAATTTGTCGACACGCTGTTAGGCGGGGTAAGCTTGGTACAAACTATGGTACCGGAGACCAAACAAGTAATCTCAAAAAACACCACATCATCCAGTGGGAGGCTCACCTACTTCGCTTACAAAAAAGTAAAACTGCACCCATTGCTGTTGGTGGGGATGAAGAAGTAGAAGAAGATATGATCGCGGTGGAAGGTCAACAAGAGGGAGACATTTCTAGCCCTGTCCCCAGCAGTGCAGTGGTACCGCCCACATCCTCAGCAACATCTCAGTGGCACCGTAGTAAGAAGAGTCAGACTCAGAGTCAGACTGAGACACCAAGGCAACCGAGTACTGCAATGAAAAGCAGTGCGTCGTTGAGCCTAACTGGGTTCAAGAAGACAGCTGCACCACAAAGGAAAATAATCCACCATACCATTGACAGCATGCTTAGGTCGGAGGGGCAGTACCAACGCAACCACCCAACGGCACGGTTTTACAATGCGAAGCTGGCTAAAATGTTAGCGCTGGACCTTCTCCCTTTTTCATTTGTGGAAGGGGTGGGATTCCTTGAATTTGTGTCAACCATCTGCCCTAAATGGAAGGTTCCCAGCCGGACCTATTTCGCCAGAGCTGCTGTTCCAGCACTACATCACGATGTGCTGGAATTGCTTGGACAAGCTTTGCAGCAGAGTGCTGTTCACAATATCCACCTGACAACAGACATGTGGATCAGTTGCCAAGCCACTGATTACATGTGCATCACTGCACACTGGGTCTCTTTTGTGGGGGTTAGAGAAAAGCTTAGGAATCGTGTGTCTGGGCCGGGGGTTCCTCTGGCGTTGCCCGCTGATGTGGTACGCGGCGCTGAGATACCAGGAGCACCTGTAAGTCAGCAAGCGGCCGAGAGCTACAAGACGGCCGGAGAAAGGTTTTTCCCAGCGACACTGAATCAGCGCGTGAGCCCGATGCTGAAAGGAGAGTGAGTCGCAGCGGCCTCGAGGTGCATATGAAGCCGAGAGCTGCGCTGGCACAGGCCCGCACAAGGTAGAATGTGGTGCTTGGGACTGCCGTTAGCACCCCCGGGAGAGTAAATGCCAAGCCTTAACGCGGTGCGACCTTCAAGGAGCCCGAAGAATTCGCCTCAGAAGTACAGAGGTGTAGGGGCAAGTTAGTCCTGCGCTGGCCTACACATTGGGACGCTCTCGTGTGTGGGAGATAATCACGGCGTGATTAGTTAAAAGAGATGCCGAAATAGATATCACCCCCCTCTGTGGGGCGCGGAAGGTGTTCTGAGGGAGATCTTAAGAGAGTGCAGAGGTGAGAACATTTGACCCTGCTAGATCCTATCAACTGGCAACACCAGGCCCCAGGATAGCACCGACCCGTATTGGAGAGGTTACCTGACAGGCTCACCCACATCACATAAATCTCTGCATTATGGGAATAACAGATAAGCTCCAGCCCAAACTCCATTTTGACCTATGTAAAACCCCTAGGTCGAAAGATTCCATGCCTACCGAGCAAGATGCTGCCTCAGATGATTTGGAAGCAGGAGCAGATATAGATATGAAGCAGGCATTGCGCACTGTACAACAAAGCCTCTCATAGATAGACAGCAATATTGATGCGTTGTCGTTTCGCATGGACAGGATGTCAGAAAGGCTAGACAAGCATGGTGACAGGCTCGACAGGCGGAACAGCGCATTTCCGACATGGAGGACATTGTCCGAGCAGACGCAGAGACCGACAAAGAGAGGGACAAGATTCTGCGTGCGCTGCAGGCAAAATCTGAAGATCTCGAAGCGAGGTCTAGGCGGAACAATGTCCGCATTTTGGGAGTAGCTGAATCGTCCAATATTGGCAATATGGAGCAGTACGTAGAGAAGCTACTTGTCACACTACTGGGCCGGAACACCTTCTCTGAAATACTAGTAGTAGAATGAGCGCATCGTTCCCTGGCACCAAGGCCGGTACCAGGGGTGACCCCCCGGCCTATCATAGCGAGGGTACTGAATTATAGCGATCGCGATGCGGCCTTGCGTAAAGCTCGAGAGCTGGGAACTCTTCACCCTGAAGGTGCGGAAATATCTTTGTTTCCCGACTTCACCATGCAAGTACAAGAAGCGCGATGGTTCTTCATTCCAGCGAAAAAGAAACTTCGAGACTTGAACCTGGAGTACAGCATGCTGTATCCTGCAAAGTTAAGGGTCAAAATGGACGGTAAAATGCATTTTTTCACTGATCCTAAAGCTGTTCTATGCTTCATCAAAGATAAAGAGCAACAATCGAAATGGCAGGGTTCTCCAGGCACTTCCCAGTCACACACGGCGGGCTCCCCAAGCGCTCGTGAAGAGCAAGAGTCGGGGGAGTGAGGGCTTGGGCAGCACGGAGAAGGACAACACGCAGAATACAAAGAGACAATGATGGTAACATGCGTGTATGGCAGCATGGGGATGGGAGAAGCCTGTTTGCTATGTCGTGTCTTGAATGCACAGGCTGGGGAAGACAAGAAAAACATTTCAGTGTGAAATTGCGGACTGCTTGATATAAGTGTGGGCTCACTGGGAACATAGACCATAGCATAAAGCCCCTCACAACGACATCTGTTTAACGTTTTATGCGATTATAAGTGCGATTAGGGTGGTGTAGGGAGACAGAAATAATGCCAACATCTGCCCCCAAGTGTATCACACCATTAGCATTGTTTTATTTGGGGTTTTTGTTTGTTTCTAGGGATCGGGGAGGGGGGGAGATCAGATAGCCACGACTGTTGTGGGTTCTCTTGGCATGTGAGGGAATGTTTGTTCCATAAGAAAGGATGCATGCATCGGTGTAGACATGCAACAACAGTTTCAGACAGTACATACCTCAGGCAAAGGGGTCTGTTCACTACAGTGCTTATACAAAACAAATGGCCCCTAAGGGTGAGGAAGCGCAGGATCTCCATCTCATGACCTGGAATGTGCGGGGTCTAAATGACAGCAGAAAGGTTAGAAGAGTTTGTGCTTACTTAAAGAGACACTCCGTGGCCATCGCAATTCTGCAGGAGACACATCTTACCTCGGAGCACAGTGGGGAGGTACATCGTAAATTACAGGGGATATGTTACTCTGCAGACTATACATCCAATGCCAGAGGGGTCCTGATTTGGATAGATAAAAGGGCGGGGTTGAGATGACGGGCTTGCTCAGAGATCCACAGGGCAGGTTCGCTGTAGTCCTCTGCAAACGGGGTGACATGAGGTTTCTCCTGGTGGGTGTTTATGGCCCAAATTATGATGATCCCCAATTCTACATTTCACTGGCGGCCAAGTTAGTACAGTGGAAGGGTGTCCCACAGGTGTGGAGAGGCGATTTTAATTGCATACTAGACCCAAATATGGACAGATCCCAGGGCCTGCCAAGGCGTCCAGCGGCTGCTGCAGTAGCCTTACAAGGCATAATGCACGCAGAAGGCCTTATAGATATCTGGAGACATAGATCCCCAGCAGAGAGGGGTTACACGCATTACTCCTCTGTTTACGACACTCACACCCGGATAGATTTTTGGCTATTATCAGGGGGGTTAGACTCCAGAGTTATGGCATGTGCACACCTTCCACGAACATATTATGACCACTCCCCTGTCCGACTAGCACTGCGGTACAGGGCGCCACGAATTCCAGCATTCACATGGCGTTTCCGACCTTATTCACTCTTGGACACTGTATTCAAAGCGGGATTAGCAACAGCGATAGAAAACTTCTTTACGGATAACATAGGCTCAGTGCAATCATTTGCCACAGTGTGGGAAACATTCAAGGTATATGTCAGAGAGGTGGTGATCTCCACACATGCGGGCGTGCTGCGTTCTATTCGAAGCAGATTGGAGACACTAGAACGGGAAATAAGTCAATTGGAGAAGGACCTACATGGGGCGGGAACGGCCCAAACTGCTGCAGACCTTAAACAGAAAATGGTAAAGTTCCTAGATGCAGCCAATGATGAAATTAAACACATGAGAAAATATGCAACGGCAACTGCTATGGGGAGCGGGAAAGACCAGGCGCCACTCTGGCAGGAATATTGAGGCCCAAGAGGGAATTAGATAGCATGGTAGACATGATGGACGAGAGTGGGAATCCATTACGTACCCCGGAGGAAATGGCCGCCCATTTTCGCTCCTATTATCAAAAGTTGTATACCTCCCAAATCACAACAGACAACGAGGCTCTAGAGGAATACCTGTCATATATCAAGATGCCATGGCTAGTGACTGAGCACAGGGAACATTTGATGGCACCTCTAACATCCGATGAGATACGAGAAGCGCTGGGTGGAATGGCAACTGGAAAAGCCCTGGGGGCGGATGGTCTCACGGTAGCTTTTTATAAAGAATTCCAAGATCTACTAGTTCCCTATCTTAAAATGCTTTATGAGGAGATGGCGGAGTCTGGAATAATGCCGCCCTCTATGCGCAAAGCCGTTATTGCCACTCTGTTGAAGCCGGGAAAGTCACCCAGCAGTTGCTCCTCATACAGGCCCTTATCCCTGCTTAACGTCGATGCCAAAGTCTATGCTAAAATGTTGGCAAATAGACTGGCTCTTTTATTACCTGGTATTATTCTACCAGAACAGGCGGGATTTGTCCCTAGTTGTAACCTGTCTCAAAATCTGAGAACTCTGTTTGGTACGGTACAGAGATTGAATCCAGAAATCAAAGCGGCAGCAGTCTTTCTCGACGCCGAGAAGGCCTTCGACTCTGTTAAGTGGGGCTTTATGTCCACGGTGCTACGCAAGATAGGAGTTGGGGATATATTCCTCCGCTTAGTGTCTGTATTATACACATCTCCCACTTCTAGAGTGAGAATTGGAGATGAGGTTTCCAAGTCATTCAACATCATGCGGGGGACACGTCAGGGCTGCCCTCTGTCCCCGCTATTGTATGCGATAGTTGCTGAACCGTTGGCCTGCGCTATTCGAGAGTATTATGCACACAGAGGGTTAAGGTTTCCCGAGTACACACTAAACATTTCTGCTTTCGCGGACGACACTCTGCTATACGTTCTCAATCCAGAGGTAAATTTGTCTCCAATACTGCGAGAGGTGGTCCAGTTCTGCGGTCACTCAGGGCTGCGAATAAACTGGGATAAATCCATCATATTCCCCCTCACTCCTAGTACCATGGAGCCGACTATGGAGTTCCCTCTACGTTGGACTACAGAGGCGGTTCGGTACTTAGGCGTTCAATTTCCCACAGACCCTGCAATAGTGATGCAGGAAAATTATGGTAAAGCCACACAACGGCTAACGGAAAATGTAGACAAGTGGATTAGGCTTCCACTCTCATTAATGGGGAGAATATCTATTATGAAAATGGTGATTCTACCACGATTCCTCTTTTTATTTCAAAACATACCTATTCTTCTGCCGAAACATCTATTCAAAATCTGGCGTACACAGCTGATACGGCTCGCCTGGGCCAGTAAGCAACCTCGAGTAAGGTGGGATTCACTCACTTTGCCCTATGAGTTAGGTGGGTTGGGAGCTCCTGACTTAGAAAAGTATTATAAATCCGCAAATAGCATATTCGCCCACTACTGGATACATGGCCCGCAGGATATACCTTTTTTGTATCTGGAAAGGAATGCAGCAGAACCTTTCACACTACCTCAAATGCTTACCCATCCGCCCTCCAGGCGACTGCGAGTCTTTGATTCCCTAGCTGTTACTACAGAAGCCTGGCAAACACTATTACATATGCAGCCAGGGGCCTTCCTATATTCTCCAGAAATGCCCATTCAGTGATGTTTGTGGTTTCCGCTGGGTCAAGATGTGGGGGCAAGGCAGGCACTGCAATCTATAGGCATCAACATAATGGGAGACTTCTTCAAGGATGGCACATTAGTAACCTGGAAGGCTTTGCAGCATCCCGACAGGCAACCGATGGGCACAGCACTATTCCACTTTTTCAGATCCAGGCAAACCTGGCGAGCCCTTATTGGCGACGATCTGTTGGAACCGCAATCTATGGGAGCGCTTACCTCCCTCATCAAGGTTAAAGAACCTCTTAAGTTGATCACTAAATTCTACGCCAGTCTGCAGGAAACTCGTAGAACTGAAGTCCTGAGAGTTAGGCTGGATTAGCAGCGAGATTTGGGCACTCCTTTAAGTGACAAGGAGTGGCAGTACTGCTGCTCCCGTACCCAGTCGGTCTCTCTTAACGGGGGACACAGACTTATTCATTTTAAATTCTTACACAGGGCTTACTGCACCCCTGAGCGCCAGTTTCGGTGTGGACTAGCGGAGAACTCCTGTTGCCACAGATGTGGTGCGGAAGGCATGGGATTCTGGCATTTAGCTTGGCAATGCCCGGGGATTCACGGATACTGGGGCAAAATATTCCAGGAGTTGGGAACTATTATTAGTGCAGACTTGGAACCAGACCCTAAGATGGCACTCCTGGGGTGGGATCTCTCTGTAGATAAGACAGTGCGTCCGTTGCTGGCCATCGGACTTTTACTGGCTAAGCGCCGGGTGGCGCTGCGCTGGATGGGGGGCCCACTACCACGAATCACAGAGTGGCATGCAGACATGTTATATTGCAACACGCAGGCCGACATATACAGCGAGTTGCTCCCTCCCAGACGCCGTCCCAGGAACTGCTGGGCACCATACCAAACATACCTCTTAAGTAAAACTGATGGTACACTCTCGAACCCACAGACTGCTGCCAATGAGGCATCATCACAGGAGGCAGAAACATAGACAGTTGGGGGGCTCACGGGTAGAGGTCGAGTCACGTCAACCGGGTCACTGTGTGGAAATCGGACCCAATAAGAGACACTGGTCAGCAGAGTGGTATGATACAATCACGTGAGACGCTTTTCTAACTATGGATGTAATTGTATAAATGGAATTCCCTAAACGCCTGATTCATGCTTTATGAGAATTAAGGATTTGTTTGTACTGCTAAGATCTTCTGTACTGAAATGCTTGTCCAGGATGTCACTGTGTCCTAAGTTGTATGTACATTGTTCCAGAATGAAACCAATAAAAAAAATAAAAAAAATATAGGATTGACAGTTTAGTGCATGTGACACCTAAGTTAGAAAGCGTTCACATTCTGTTCAGCCCAATATCACTACTTTTCACAACTGAATTATTTTTTTCTTCTTGTCTCAAATCTAAACGAAGTGGCTGGAGTGCACATTCTTCATTGTAATTTTTTCAGATCACTAACCTGTGGAAGTGAGAGTAAATCGAGGTTACAAAAAGGCCCTTCAGTCAAAAAACCAGGTGGTTCTTGGACAACAAAGTTACTGAGCAAATTAGTGAGGGAAATGAGACCCATTTTCAGTACAATCACGGTATGGTGCAATCGGTGGCCATATTTTGGGGAGCTATCAAAGCAAACATCTGGGAGAAAGCCATGGCTTTGGTACATGGGAATACAAAAGAACAAGATTCCATTATCATAATGTTAGAAAGGAAAATAAAGGATGGACTTAAAATTATAATTCTTGGCTGTATTCAAAGACGAAGTGCTTCACCTGTGAGAAAAGGCCAAATTTAAGATGAAGCAAGTCTCGATGGACAATAACAATACTAGGTCAACATGGTTGGCAAAACATCACCACATCTATGAATTAAGTAACAAGTCAGCCAGAGTACTGTATTGGTTGACTACTAGAGATCTGACCCAGAGTATAATCTTCACCTCTACAGACTCATCTGAAACGCAGATCATGGACACCCCCCTGGAAGCTGGAAAGTTTGGTGAATATTGCAGCCAACTCTATGAAGTTCAGACATCTCAACAAACCAGACAGTGATGCACTGAACCTTCCTCTGATGGTGGAAGAAATTAATCAAGCAATAGGATTGACATCAGAGAAAGCCTTGAGACCCAACGGTCTCCCTGCAGAATTTGAGAAGAAATGCAATTTGCATCTTGTGTCCCATTTGTGGCCACCTTTGAGGAGATCGCATATTCAGGATTCCTGAAGCCTGACGTCTGAGATCAAAGCTCAGAAGGACCATGGATCTCTGCTTGTCATACCACCTGATATTGGTTATAAACATAGAAGCCAAGGTATTAGCCAAAATCTTTGTCATGAGAAATATTTGTCCTCCGTGGCCCCCCTCCCCAGGCCGACTTTGACCACGGGGACCCCATCCCCTGAGGCCCAGCTACTTAGTGCACATTGGGTGCCCTGGGTGGGCTCCAGGGCACCCAGCATCATTAGGGACCGTGGGGTGAGCCACAATGCCCCTGCGGTCCCTGCCGGCTCCCTGCCTCAAGGGGGATACGGCTTTGCTCCTGTACACAGGTAGCAGCAAAAATGCTGCTACCTTCATGCAGGAGCAATTCTTTATCTGTTTTCCTGCCTGCTTGACAGCGGGCAGGAAAACAGATGAAAAGTCTGCTCCTAGCGAGCGGTAACAGTTTTCCTCCTCCTGCCCGCTGGGAGTGGACTTACTATTTGTTCTCACTTGGCGGGAGCTGTCAAATAGCTTAGGTTTGCCTGCAAAGATGGGGCATAAAATGTATGTTAATGATTACTACATCAAAATTCTGTGTCCCCCGATATTCACTGGGCATTTTTGTACAGGAAAATTTCAGCAGATTTGACTACTGAAATTCACCTGAGGAAAATGTTTGTGGTGTTTTCTGCAGAATTCAGAATTCAGGTATGTGCAGTAATATATGTGAACACAGGCACCAGAATTTACTGAGCCACTCATTAGGTGTTGTCTTCTCACCTCTTTCCTCGCACTTCTGGGAGATGCAAAGAAGAACAAGTTATACTTACCTGCTGCCGGCCGCCTCCCATGTCGCACCTCCGTGTTGGTTCTTCCTTGTCATAGCAGACACTGGGGCTACGTTACAGTCTCCCTGTCCAATCTCCACGCTGCTCTCATGCTAGGAGGGCAGGCTGAAAAGATGCTCTGCTCAGGTCAGGGAGTCTGTGGGGTTTCTCCAGCCCAGCTGTTCAATACAGCTTGGTTAGAGAAACCTAAGTGCGCATGTGTGTTTGGCCAGCCTGAGACGGCGGGCCAAACACACAAGGGCACTTAGAGAGTGCACATAGCACTCCTCCCCCCACCCATGCCCTGGCCCCGCCCGTCCCTGCACACTCTGGCTGAGCCAGCTGCTTAAAAATAAAACGATAATGAAATATCGTTTCTTTTTTAGCTGCTGGCTCTGAGCCAGTGAGGTGATGCTCCTCCGCCATTGGGGAGGAGCCGCCCCTGACATAGCTTGCTCAGGACCTCTGAGTTTCTCAATTCCTGGAGAAGTTGGGAGACAAAGAATCATTTATCCATACAGATATCATAATATTGCTACTTTCTTCTTATATTTTGACAAAAATGATATACACAACGAAACTTGTAACATCCTTAAATGTGCATTTTATTGATTCAAACATCATAAGCCAGCAAGTGTATTCCAAGCTTTAACAATTGAAGGAATAGGAATTCAGGCTAAAAGGGGAGGTTACAGTGAAACAGAGTTGCTTGTAGAGCACATCACAGCGTTTACATCAATGTCAGACTCCTTCATATGTGGATGGAGGTCTACGTCAAGTCCTGAGTCCTTACAGAGCTTCAGCAATGTATTTATGTTGTTTTGTGACAAACGGAGATACCTGTGACCAAGAAAACATAAAGAAAGTAGAAGCTTCAATGATGCATTGTATGGGGTTTATTACTAGTTAGTTGCAAAGTAAATACCTAATAGTTAAAACGATAGAAGTTACATTGCAAACTATATAACAGAGCATTTTTATTTCAATTTTTGGTATAGATCGTTCACGTCGTCTGGTCGGAAAAGCTCAAAGTGACATTAGGCTATGGTCAAACTCAACTTTGTGATTTTTAATTATGAAAGACAGGCTGGATCGAAGATATATTCAATTTACTAACCTCGTTGTGAGTGGTTGGGCATGTTTCTCTGACATTTCAACTTCCTTGATACACACAATCAATCAACAATATATATTTTCACACTATTTATGTTAACGCTCGCAGCGCAGGAAAACAAGATACTGCTCACCAGTAATGTTGTGTATCTGAAAACCTGAAACATGCATTCTCCAAGACACAACTATGATGAACAGAATCACAGGATAAACTCGGTGATAGATTTCCAGACACAGATCAGAACTTTTTGAAGAGGGTGATCTGAGTGTATGAAATCGAAATATCGTAGCCAAAACATTATCTGACAGAAATCTTGAGTTATGAATATCGTTTGCAAAAATAACCCCTCATTGAATATACATCTACACTCAAAGGGTTTACTGTCTGTTAACAATATTTAGGACACAAAGTATAATACATTTTCGAGGATATTTTTGCTGAAGATATTCCGAGTTACAACCGTTCTGTCACTTACAATATAACTCTCTACACACATTACACTGCAAATGTAGGATTATAGTGCCAAATTCCAATACGATTAGATTTGTAAGATTAGGAGGTTTTTGACAAAGAGTGAATTAGAACTGTACGGCACGTATGAATTTGGAAGATTATAGTTTAGCCTAAAATAGACGTGATAAAGCTTCCAAATATGTCACACCATTAGAAATGGTATCATTTTTGAGCGTAGGGAAGGTCATAGCACCATTCCAGGCGAAGCCTCGAGTGAGTTTTTTTGTCTCTTGCCCCTTTAGCAATAATTACAAATAACATAATACACCCTGCATATGTTTCTGTTTCTTTGTAACGTGGAATCTGTAAGAGAGTAAACAAAGTTGTTCCCAATTCAGTTTTGCTGCACTGTTTTGACCTTTCGGCTGCAGTAATGTGCGAGGGCATTTTTCTGTACAGACAGATACACAGAAGAATGCAAGCACTCCAGCGCTGTGGATTTGTAACATTTCTGGTGACTTCTGCCCACACCCTGACTCACCAATGAGTGTTACTCGCTACTGACACGCCCTCACTCCCAGACAAAGCCGGATATCCTTTCTATTCCAGGAATATAGACAATATCCTCGGAATAACATGATTACTTGTTGATAGGAAAAAAAAACTTGTAGTTTGGAGACACAGTAATAAACCAGTGAGTTGGCCGTATAAACATATTAATTAAGAATCGTTTTGCATTACTGCCCAGGTGACTGTGTCCCCGCATTTTGTGAAATAACAGGAACTCTTGTTTACGGTTTCCAATGAAGTTAACTTCGAAAGCAACAATACACTGATCAGAATGAATACCACTTTCAACATTGAGATAAAGAGACTCAGATCTATTCTAGTGAAGCATTGGAAAATTCTATGATATGACAATATTATTGGGGCAGAAATTGGCCCTCAACCTCAGGAAACATAAACAAATTCTCAATTATTTGAAAATGTGCTGCTGACTAGTCACCTAGGAAGCAACGCAAAAAAAACTGGCTTCCTCCAAAGGAAGGATTCTTTTGAGTGGGAGATGTAGAGACCTACAGACTCAGTGGCCGGATTACAAAATGCATTTTTTAGTACATTTAGTAGTACTACAATAGTACTACTCACATACTACAAAATACCGTTCACTAACCTACATGCAAAGGTTTTCACCCTGGTCTCTCCTATATTTTGTGTGCGGAGATCTCCACACAGACTGAAGCAATCTCTGCACAAGCAGGCCTACATTTTAGTAGCAAATGTGGGAAGAGCAGGGAGAAGTGACTGAAAAATGGGCAATACTAACCACAAAACAGGGGGTTAAAGGAGTTGTGAGGGTTTTAGGGAGGGTCAAGGAGGGGTTTAGAGAGGGACATGCACCCACCTACAAACAAGTAAGCCATTGCTTTTCACACATTGGGCTTCTATAGTTACTACAGGCAAAAGAGTAGTAAATGTACTTCATCTGGAACCTGGAGTAAGTCCATCACCACACATAGCAAACCACTGACACTTCAACACCCTTCCATAGAAAATAATGGAGGCAGGAACTTAAAAAAGAACAACAGAGGAAATAAGTTAAAGTAAATTAATTGTTTTTTGAATTTTTAAAAATATACATAAATTTAAATTAATGGTAAAAAATTATGTAAATGAATATTAATATCATTTTATTTTAAAATATTATAATAACCATTTTAATTTAAAAATGAATGTAAGTTTATTTTCTTTTAGTAATTAAATTGATTTTAATTCATATTATTCATAACTGGTAGAAAGCTTTAATACATAAATAAATATAAATATATTACTTTAGGTGGGCATTTTTAATAGATCTTTACAAATAATTTTATTTGAATGTAATTTATTTCTATGAGTTAAATGAATTAAAAATTGAGTTAATAGTGCTGCAGCATTTTTATATTGTGCTACAATAAGAATATTCTAACAATTTTTTAAGTTTAATACATTTTACACAATTTTCATGAATAAACCACAGAGAGAGCGAGATCTCCGCCCCACTGGCGAGACATTCACCAGCCTCTGCCTATGTTTGAAAAGTTACTAGTAGTAACTTTACACTCGTAAATTAGGCTCCAGCCCCTGGATTCAGGGGCTGGGGACAACACTTTGCAGTAACTTTACACCTGAAAATGGTGACTAGCCAAAAGTAGTGAAGCTACTACAAAGAGTAAAAGTAAATTTACACATGTAGATTCCCTAGCAGGTAAATATCATAATGTGTAAATTTTGTAATGTATCAAAATATTGTGTCGAAAAATATTGTAAAATCAAAAAACAGTAAGTATATCGAAATAGTAATATGTACAGTTACATTTAATGTATTTAAAATATTAAAATAAAAATCAATAATATAATTTAAAATAAACAATTTAAATTCTTAATGTGAATTGAATGTATATATTAGTATACCTTAAATTATATATAAAGAATATTTAAAAAATAAAAAATTACATTAAACATATTAACATTAATCTAAAAATAAAATATAAACAATAAAACAAACATATATAACAAACATATACCACATGTAATCAAAAATACAATAAATAAAAAAATAGTTTTAATGGTATATATGTTATAATGATATATGATATAATGACATGGTCAATAACATCACTGATGACATCTCAAATGACATGGTCAAGTGAGTGTAAGAGATTATGGGTGTTAAACATATATACTAACCTACTACAATATTTAAATTATTATACTAGGTGCACTACTTCAGAGTGATACTATTTTAAACATATATTATGAGAGTGGCTTTGTGACTATATGTATCTTTGTGTGTATGGGTGTGTGAGTCACTGTCTGAGTGGCTGTATTGGTGAGTGAGTGGGCGTGTCAGTGGCTGTATGGGTGAGTGAGTGAATGACGGTATGAGTGGCTCTATGGGTGGGTAACTGGGTGTGTATTGACTATATGGGTGAGTGAGTGAGTGTCTGAATGACTGTATGAGTGAGTGACTGGGTGTGTCATTGGCTGCATGTGTGAGTGAGTGAGTGTTTGATTAAGTGAGTTGGTGTGTGAGTGGCTGCATTGGAGAGTGTCTGTGTGAATGGCTGTATGGGTGAGTGAGCCGATGTGTGAGTGCTTGTATGAATGTGTGAATGGGTATGTAAGTGATTGTGTGGGTGTGTGAGAGAGTGTGTGAGTGCCTGTGTAGGTAAATAAGTGGGTGTGTGAGTAGCTGTATGGCTGAGTGTGTCGCTGTGTGAGTGGCTGTGTGGGTGAATGACTGGTTTTATCAGTAGCTGTATGGGTGAGTGAATGGTTGCATAGGTGGCTGTATGAGTGGGTGTGTGAGTGGCTCTATGGATGAGTGAATGGGTGTGTGAGTACTGGTATGGGTCTGTGAATGGGTATGTGAGTGATTATGTAGGTGTGTGAGTGGGCATATGAGAGGTTGTATGGGGTGTGAGTGGGTATGTGAGTGGTTTTGTGGATGATGTCATCAGTAATGTCATTTGAGATGTCATCAGTGATGTCATGAGTGATGTCACTGACCATGTCATGAGTGATGTAATATGTGAGGTCATAAGCTGTGCATTGCAGGGCATAAGTTATAGTTAGCTCAGGTAAGTATAACAGCTGAATTTCACTGGTTTCACTATAATGTCCCTGTAACCTTTGTTTTTTTCAGTGAATTTCTAAGATTTTTTTTAAATTCTATTTCCTAACTATAATGACTCTGTAACCTTTGGTTTTTTAAATGAATTTCTAAGGTTTTTCAAATTCTATTTCCTAACTATAACGTCCCTGTAACCTTTGACTTCTGTGAATTTCTATGTTTTTTAACTAGTAGTCATGTTTGCATGCGGTGGAGAAAGGGGGTGGGGAATCAAGCAGTGCCCCCAAGAACCCTCAGCATCCAAGAGACCTTTTTCCCCCACCAGCAGTGCACCAGGAGGGGTGTTTGCAGAGTGGTGGATAAAGGGGGCGTGGCCTTCAAAGACCTCTCAGCAATTCCGCTGTGTGGGACTTATTGGAGGTAACAGGAGGGCTTGTTGGCCCCCAAGGACACTTTAGAGCCAAGGAGACTTCATCCCCACAACCAGCAGTGTGCCAGGAAGCGCATTTGCCGAGTGGTGGAGAAAGGGGGCGTGGCTTCCGAAGTCCTCTCAGCAATCATGGTCTGTGGGACTTAGTGGAGGTAACAGGAGGGCTTGTTGGCCCCCAAGGACCCTCAACATTAAAGGGAACTTTATTCCCCAACTAGTAGTGCACCGGGAGTCGCCTTTGCAGAGGGGTGGAGAAAGAGGGCATGGCCTCCTAAGACCTCTAAGCAATCCCGCTTTTTGGGACTTACTGGAGGTGACAGGAGGTCTTGTTGGCTCCCAAGGACCCTCTGGAGCCAAGAGGACTTCATTCCCCATCCAGCATTGTGCCAGGAGGCACATTTGCAGAGTGATGGAGAAAAGGGGTGTGGCCTCCAAACACCCCTCAGCAATCCCACTGTCTGGGACTTACTGGAGGTAGCAGAAGGGGTTCCTGGCCCCCAAGGACCCTCAGCATCCAAGGGTACCTCATCTCCCAACCAGCAGTGTGCCAGGAGGCGCGTTTGCAGAGGAGTAGAGAAAGGGGGCAGGGCCTCCGGCGACTTGCCATCCACAATTTTTTTTAATTTTTTTTTTTACAGGAGAGGGCCGCTTGGCATCAATTACCTGAGCGGATTTGGGCCTCGAGTACCCCATCCTTCAGGGCGAGGCCTTTTTTTGATGGGGAAGGGGGCCACGTGGCCCCCCTCCCTGGGCTGATTTTGGCCCTTGAGACCCCATTCCCAGGGACCGGCCTTTTATTTTCTTTTTTAAGTAAAAGGGAAATAATGGAGGGTGGCCACACAGCCCTCCTCTCAGGCCTATTTCGGCCCCGGGGACCCCATACCCTGTGGCCCGCTGGTAGTGTGGGTGCCCTGGTCCCACTCAGGACACCTACCTTGTACAGTTGGGGCTGTGAGGGGAGCCTCAAGGCCCCCGCGGTCCCTGCCAGCTCCCCACTTCCTGTGAGAGCCTGCATTGCTTTTGGACTTAGGGGGCTGCTAACATGTATGTAGAAAATGACACACTGACCACTTCATTGCACAGAAAAGAAACAACTGGCAATAGTGTGTTGCGTGCTGGAAGTTATCATCCCAATTTCCTCAAATAAGCATCCCCTATGGGGAACTCCTGAGGGCACAAAGCAACTGCAGCACTGATAGGGACTTTAGCAAGGAACAAAACAACATAATAATACAGCATTTTACTCAATGTGACTATCCCTAATAGTATTAGCAGAACCCAACACAAAGTACAGGACAAAATACAGGAAGATGTCCTGTTCAGTGAAGCTCGAAAAACCTGAAGAGTCAGGATGAGACAACTACATTTATTACTACCTATAACAAAGAATTGTATAAGAAAAGGAGCATCATGAAACGACATTGGGGTTTATTGACAGTGGTCCCGATTATAGGTAATGATATAGGATCCTTTCCCTCTATCACCTGAAAAAAAGACCAAGGTTCATTGGGGACATGTTAGTGCATAGTCACCTTTCCTCTAAGAAAACTTCCACTTGGTTGAATGAACAAAAAGGTTTTTTTAAATGCGGTTCAAACAAAACATGTAAACAAAGCAGGAATGGAGACCAATACACACTTCCCACTGGAAAGGTCAGAACCTTTTCTAAATGAATTACTTGCATGACAGATTTTGTAATCTATGCTTTAGAATGTCCTGCAAACTGATGTACATTGGCAGCCCAAAATTACGGCTCAAAAAGAGAATTCTCTAGCACATGTGTGCAATAAAGAATGTTGATCAGAACAATCCAGTGGCAAGACCCTTTCATCTCAAACACAACAGCAACAATGAACATCTAGTTTCTTTGGTTTAGATAGAATCATGAAACACAGTAGAGGAGGTGATCACGAAAAACAATTGAGAGTGTTGGAATCATGACACATCATTGTAATGAACACTAAAAGTTTGAATGGATTGAATAGTGATGAGAAATTAGCAATTCACATTGGCATGTAACATGTAACTGCTTCCCCTCTTTTTCATCAATTATTCAATGATTATAGTGGGAAATGAAAATAATAACAGTAAAGATGAATTCTCAAAAATTGTTATTGATTAAGGGAACATATTAAATGAGATCATTTTTGCATGTTTCCCAGCTTGATAAAACGCTAATCGTAATTTTGTTAATAATTTATGTATTATTAATTGGTTCACAAAATTGTGGCAGCATTTTGATATATTTATGATCATAAATTGAACGCCATGAATTTGCAATGGTGTCTAGAGTGTGTCTTTGATGTTTATAATTAGCATGTCTATTTCTAAGGGAAGTGGAGCTTTTTCACATAACTTGACAAAGGCTTCTGCAAAGCTGAAACGCATTGTTTTCTCTTGCACAAATAAACTGGTGTGTGCAATTGGTGTGCCGCTTCCTATCGTTCCCTTGCAGTAACTGTGGAATTGGTATCAATCTTGATAATTGAACGGAGGCCCCAAGCCATCAAAGGCATTGGCATCGTTAGGCGAAACTACAGTGCTTTCGTGGCTCAGGTTGGACAAAGTTGGTATAAGGCTGACTCAGTCACTACGGATGAAGGAATCAGAATGAAAAAATCTTCAGGACATATGATTTGATAGTAAGCGGGTTGTGCTTCGAGGTGGCAGTTTAGTATTGCATTTGCATGGGATTGGAGGGCTCTGACAACAGGATTTACTCCCCCGGCGTATTTGGACACCCGCTGCCATTTTTAATCGCCCCCATAGAAGATGCACTGCTGGCCAAAAACAAATGCCGGCAGCTGATGTAGCACATTGATGTTTGTACAGGAATAGTTGGATGCCAAATAGCATAAGACTTGGAAGGATTTAATAAATGCTTCTTTGAAAGCTGGTTGAAGATAGCAAAAAACTCATGCCAATATTGAATATTGAGATAAACTCATATTAACTCTGATTCAAAAAATCATACATAAACTGTTGAGCTTTACTGTGTTGTAGCCACATCTCTAAGTAGTTACAGTTTCGCAGGAACCGTCATCATACAGCACTTTCGTGGCTCAGGTGGGTCTATATATTTCCCACAGACAAAGTGTTTTTTGCTTTGGCGCCGTTTGACAAATCTTAACAAAATTTTCAAAACTAGTCTCCCAGTTACTTTAGTTGGTGTTTGGAAACTTTTGGGGTGAGTGGTCAAGTGGGGGCCAAGAAAAGGGGGGAGGAAACACGTTTTCCCCATGAAATGTCTATGGGGATTTTACTTTTTTTTAACACGACCACTGCCCGAACTGCTGAACAGAATTACACCAAATTTGGCAGAAAGATAGATGTTGGTCCGGAAAGCGAACTGTTTGTAATGCGGTGTAAATCTGTTCAGTAGTTTGGGAGTTGTCAAAGAAAGACATTTATAGATATCTAGGGAAGCCGATCCTCCAGATTCAAAGCCCAATTGGAAAAAAAACCTCACCCACTATTACTCTATGTTTAAAAAACCCATATAAATTCACTGAAAAAAACAAAAGTTACAGAGACGTTATAGTTAAGTTGGCATTTTACCCACACAAAGCCATAAAAATTCAGCCATTATAGTTATACTTATCTGAAGAAACTATAACCCATGCCGTTAAGTAACTTCAGGCCATGAGTTATAGTTTCGTAACATAAGTATAACTATAATTATAACTATAACTATAACTGCTGAATTTATATGGTTTGGATGGGTAAAACATCAACCTAACTAGCAGCTTTAGGGATCGCTGGTATACCCTCGGTCGACAGCCTCATTTTGAAATTTGAATCGCCCCAGTTCCCCTTTGTCTGTGCTCTTTTCTACCGACCTCCCCACCACATGCCCTCATTTCCCCAACTGCTAGGTGAAATGATTTCCCAACTAGTTATTAACCACGCCAAGATCATTATTATCGGAGACTTTAATTACTGGCCCACTGATGCTCAGGAGAGTGCCAGCTCCGCAGAATTCACAGATCTCCTATCAGGTATGAATTGCATCCAACATGTACACAATGCCACCCACATTAAAGGACATATCCTGGACCAAGTCTGGACTTCCAACTTGGAAATCACACAACCTTTAATCTCCCCATGTACATGGTCAGATCATTATCACATCATATTCACCATGGCCTGTATCCCCCTCACTAAACCTTCCCTGACTGGTAATCACCTGGCTAGAAACTGGAATCGGGCCAATATTGGTGATTTCTGTACACTATTAAAAGCCACTTTACCAACTGAACAAGATTCCCTTTGCAATCAGGCAACAAGCATCGAGCAATGGCTTGTATCAGCCAGTGACAGCGTTGCTCCTTTTAAGAGAACCAAACTTAAACGCCCTCATGATGCTCAACGCTGGTTCTCTGACGATTTGAAAATAAAAAAATTGGCCCTTAGGCAAGCCGAGCGCAGCTGGAGACGAGATTATGCCCCTGAAAAAAAAGCCATCTATGCTACCCTGCTAAAAAACTATAAAAACTCTATCCTCCAGACCAAGGCAACTTACTTCTCCTCTAAAATTATGAACTCAGCTACTAAGACCAAGGATAGTTTCTCTATAGTCGAAGAGCTTACACAACCTGATAGAGTGATAGCTAAACCTGTCCCCTCACAATCACTATGTGACTCCCTGAACTCGTATTTCATCGAGAAAATTGCCACCATTAAAAGCAGTATTCCTTCTCCCACACTCTCAACTGCCTCCCCTATCACATGCAAAAATCCCTTTGTGCTGAATCAAATCCCCCCGATCTCTAGGGAAGAGTTTCTTGTCCTACTAAAAAAAATTGGATCAGGCTCCCCTACTGACTGCTGCCCCCTCACATCCTACAAGAGGCTTTCCTTACCTGCCCAGACCCGCCCCTCTCACTCCTTAATAACTCTCTTAATCAAGGCACTGTTCCAGACACTTTTAAACATGCTGAAATTGTCCCTATCCTGAAGAAACCCAACGCTGACCCCCTGGTCCTGAGCAACTTCCGCCCAATTTCTTTACTCCCCTATCTTAGTAAGATCTTAGAGGCCCATGTAGCAAACTGTCTGAGCTCATTTATTGAGCATTCTCAGTTCCTTGATCCCCATCAGGCAGGCTTTAGACCAGCACACTCCACGGAGTCAGTCATCCTAGCAGTTATGGACGAGCTTAGGAGAAAGGCCGATAAAAACATCACCCAGGCCCTGGTACTTCTGGATTTGTCAGCCGCTTTTGACACGGTCGATCATGACCTCCTGATCGATCGTGTCAGTAATGCTGGCATCCAGGGCCTGGCTCTGAAGTGGATCTCCTCTTTCCTACACAACCGATTTCAGGCAGTCCATCTCGCCAACTTCTCAGCCAAAAAAGCTAGGCTGTCTTGTGGGGTCCCCCAGGGTTCCTCCCTCTCGCCTCTCCTGTTTAATCTGTACATGCTACCTTTGATCTGGTCCTTACGCAAAAGTACAGTTGTAACTTTCAACTATGCAGACGACCTCCAGCTGGTGTTCGAAATTGACTCTTCCAACACCTCAGTATCCAATTTCCAGTCCACCATGTGCTATATTAGCGAATGGATGAATGCTAACCAATTAAAACTTAACCCCGATAAAACTGAGCTGATCCTGACTGGAGGTATCGCCAACCCTTGGAATTCTAATTTCTGGCCTCCTCTCCTAGGTAGTCCGCCTCGCCCAGTAAAATCTGTAAAAAGTCTAGGGGTCATAATCAGCAACGACTTGTCTATGCAATCTCAGATTAGTGCAGTGGTACCTACCTGCTTTTTCCATCTACGCAGAATTCGGAAGATCTGTAGATTTCTGACCACCGAGGCCTTGACCTTAGTCATTCTGGCCTTGGTCATCTCTCGTGTTGATTATGCCAACTTGCTCTATGTCGGTATTCCGGCATACCAACTCCACCGTTTGCAACTGGTACAAAACCAAGCAGCCAGGCTCATTTTTCATCAACCTAGATACCAACATGTCCGCCCTCTGATGAAGAGCCTCCATTGGCTTCCAGTGGCTAAACGCTGTGCATTTAAACTGGGCTGCACCATCTTTAAAGCCCTTGCCGGCCATGGCCCAGCATTCATTTCATCTAGGATCCATCGCTATGCCCCCTCTTGCGAACTTCGCTCCTCCCATCTGAATCTGCTCACCACCCCCACCTTTAAACGCAAGAAACACGGTGGTCTTGGATTTTCTTTTCTGGCCCCTCAATTCTGGAACTCTCTTCCCATTGGACTGAGGTTAGTAACCTCTTACGCCCAATTTAGAACACTTCTTAAGACCCTCCTGTTCTCTCAGGCATATGAGTAAAGCTTCTGTCATCATACTATTGTCGCCCCCCGCTCTTAGCGCCATGAAACCGCCTGGTGTTAGTGCGCTCTACAAATATTTTTAACATAACATAACATAACTATAACCTTCCTGTAAGCTTTGTTTTTTTTCAGTGAATATATATATATATATATATATATATATATATATATATATATATATATTCATTGGAAAAAACATAGGTTTCAGGGACGTTATAGTTAGGCTGACATTTCACTCGTACAAAACTAGTGAAATTCGGCCGTTATAGTTAGCTGAGATAACTATAACTCGCGCCCCCGCAATGCACTGCTGATGACGTCACATATTACATCACTCATGACATGGTCAGTGACATCACTGATGACATCTAAAATGACATCACTGAGACATCACTGATGACATCATCCACTTGATCATCTGATGCACCTCTTCACACCCTAATATAACCTTTGATACACCCACTCTAAAATACAGACTACCAATCTCGAAACCATCGACAGACCAATACCAGTTAGTACACACCTGCTCATTGACTCATACGTCTACACACACATCCACTCACTAACCCATACAGTCACTCATACACGCAATCATTCATCAATACAGCCACTGATATATCCACTCATACACCCATACAGACACTCACACACTGCCACTCACCCAAAGAGTTACTCAAACACCTAGTCAGTCACCCAAAGAATCAATTACACTGCCATTTACTCACCTATACAGTTATACACACACACCACCTCACTTATTCATACAGATAGTACCATATACTTACTCTCTTCTACAATCACTGACATAAGCACACACTTATCCATGCAGACACTGTCACAATCACTCACTGTCACATTTAGTCACTTATATACTTCAATACTCTCATATATTGCCTTTCACATACGTAGTTACTTACACATATACCACTGAGACATCCATTCACTCACCAACACAGTTATACGCATACTCGCTCACCCATACAGCCCCTAACACATGTACTCATGAACCCATACACCCAGTAAGTCACCCACTCACACATCCATGCAGGGAGTCACACACACCCCCCACACAGACACTCAGGCACCCATACAGGTAAACATACAACCAATCATTAACCCATATAGATACTCATGTAGCTACTCACCAACCCTTGAAGCCACTTACATACCAACTGACAGACTGATACAGACATTCACACAGATTAGTCATTCACCCATGCATTCACTAAGATACGTTTAATCACTCACTTATACAGTCAGTCACACACCCACTAAATCATCCATTCAGACACTCATACACCCACTCATTCTTCAATACACCATGGCATATATATATATATATATATATATATATATAACATTAGTCAACTTTTTAGAAACACTCATAGTCACTGGATGATGTCATCAGTGATGTCATCAGTGATGTTACTGACCATGTCATGAGTGATGTAATATGTGACGTCATCAGCAGGGCATTGCGGGGGCGTGAGTTATAGTTAGCTCAGCTAACTATAACGGCCACATTTCTCTGGTTTTGTGCGAGTGAAATGTCAGCCGAACTATAACGTCCCTGAAACCAATGGTTTATTCAATGAATTTCTAAGGTTTTTTAAATGCTAATCCCTAACTATAACGTCCCTGAAACCTGTGGTTTTTTCAGTGAATTTCTAAGGTTTTTTAAATGCTAATCCCTAACTATAACGTCCCTGAAACCTGTGGTTCTTTCAGTGCAGAAAGAGGAAGAAAGGCGCAGAAAGAAGCAAGAGAAGTGCAGAAAGAGGCAAGAGAGGTGCAGAAAGAGGAAGAAAGGTGCAGAAAGAAGCAAGAGATGTGCAGAAAGAACCACAGAGTTGCAGAAAGAGGCCTACTTTGACGTACCTTACAACAGACTCATACAAAGTACCCTAATCACTAATCCTTCTCCGAAGATGTCTTAAACCTCACTTTTCTCTTGAAGGTTCACTATTAATCAACTACTCAGAATGTTAGGACTACCAAATATAAAACAGTAATCCTAAGTATATCACTGTTGTAAGTCTGTCCTAGTTTGTGAAGGTATGCATGCATGTCAATGCTTTTACCTAGTGACATGTTAAATAAAAATGAACATACAAACACTTGTTTCAAACAGCATACTCTGTAAATTTGTGTAAAAAAAGGTGTATGCATTTCTTTCTGCTCACAATACAGGGTACATGGGTATTCAATAGTATATTTGAGGGGATCTATAGCACATATATACATAAAACATGTCTGCCTGTGCAACCGAATGACAGAGCAGAACTGAGAAGATTTGACCACCTATAGGAGAAGTTACCCGCTTTTTAAGCTACCATCTTCAGATGCATAACACATGTAAGAATACATATACAAGTAGACATATACCTCAGTGACGAGAGCACACAGACCTTTAAACTTGACAGCTTCCCATTGGAGTACAGAAAGAGGTGAGAGCAGTTCAGAAAGAAGCAAAAGAGTTGCAGAAACAGGCAAAGGAGGTGCAGAACGAGGGAACAGGGGTGCAGAAAGAAGCAACAGAGGTGCAGAAGCAGGCAAGATATGTGCAGAAAGAGGCAAGAGAGTTGCAGAAACAGGCAAAAGAGGTGCAGAAAGAAGCAAGAGCAGTGCAGAAAGAACCAACAGAGGTGCAGAAGGAGGCAATAGGGGTACAGAAAGAGGCAAGAGGGGTGCAGAGATTTGCAAGAGAGGTGCAGAAAGAAACAACAGAGGTGCAGAAGGAGGCAAGAGGAGTACAGAAAGAGGCAAAAAAAGTGCAGAAACAAGTAAAAGTGGTGCAGAAAGAGCCAAGAGGGGTGCAGAAAGAGGCAAAAGAGGTGCAGAAAGAGGTAAGAGAGGTGCACAAAAAGGGAAGGGTGCAGAAAGAAGCAAGAGGGGTGCAGAAAGAAGCAAGATAGGTGTAGAAAGAAGCAACAGAAGTGCAGAAAGAAGCAACAGAAGTGCAGAAAGAAGCAAAAGAGGTGCAGAAAGAGGCAAGAGGGGAGCAGAAAGAGGCAAGAGAAGTGCAGAAAGAAGCAACATAGGTGCAGAAAGAGGCAAGAGAGGTGCATAAAGAGGGAAGAGGGTTGCAGAAAGAAGCAAGAGGGGTGCAGAAAGAAGTAAGAGAGGTGCAGAAAGAAGTAAGAGAGGTGCAGAAAGAAGCAAGAGAAGTGGAGAAAGAAGCAACAGAGGTGCAGAAAGAAGCAAGAGGGGTGCAGAAAAAGGCAAGAGAAGTGCAGAAAGAAACATCAGAAGTGCAGAAGGAGGCAAGAGAAGTGCAGAAAGAGGCAAGAGAGGTGCAGAAAGAGGCAAGAGGAGTGCAGAAGGAAGCAAGAGAGGTGAAGAAAGAAGCAACAGAGGTGCAGAAAGAAGCAAGAGGGGTGCAGCAAGAGGTAAGAGAAGTGCAGACAGAAGCAACAGAGGTGTATAAGGAGGCAAGGGAAGTGCAGAAACAGGCAAAAGAGGTACAGAAAGAAGCAAGAGCAGTGCAGAAAGAACCAACAGAGGTGCATGATTCAGGTATTACAGTTTTGATTACATCAAGATGACTTCAGGCGTGCCGCACTTTGTAACAAATATAAAATGTTAGCAATCAAGTTGCTCATTAGAACACTATAAGGAGTCAGAGGTCAGGGACACAGACTCAGAAAATTGAAGGCAGGAAGAAGGGACCAGAGGCAGCAAGTGGACTAACTCTGGGAAGGCAGGAGGGGCATTGGCAGGACAACCGACCATGGAGGGCAGGGGGAAGGGAGGCCGGGGCAACAAACCAACCATACAGGACAGGCAAGAGAGGCTGTGGCAATACAACAGACCATTGAGGGCAGAAAGGAGAGGCAGGGCTTTATTTTAGCCATCTTCCACCTGAAATCTCTTTTTCAGTGCAAGTCAATGGGGAAAATCTATTCCCCAGATTTTTCTTTTCAAAATCTCCATCTTCCCAAGTTTTAAAATGTTGGCATGTATGATACATTGTACCACGGAGGGCAGGAGGAATGTGGTAGGGACATGGACTCAGACATTAGAGGGGAGAAGCGAGGTGGGCAGGGGCACCAGACTGACCGTACACGGCAGGAGCGAGGGTTTGCAGGAGCACAATACACCGCACAGGGCACACAGCAGGGCAGTGCAGCACAACGGACCATGGATAGCAATAGGGAGGGGAAAGGGCCATGCACATGGACAATAGAGAGCAGAGTGGAAAGAGGCAAGGGCAGCAAGCTTACCATACTGGAAGACAGGAGAGGCAATTGCAGCACAATGGACCATGAAGGGCAGGAGGGAGGGAATAGATGCCCGCATATGGAAAACATGATGCAGGGGCAAAGGGGCAGGGCATGGGGCAGGTGGGAGGGTCAGTGGCTGCACAAAAAACATGCATGGCAAGTAGTAAGGCTAGTGGCAGCACAACAGCCATGATGGGCAAGCAGGAGGGGGCAGGGCCATGCACAAAGGACCATGAAGGGTAGAAGGGAGAGGTAGGGGCTGGACACAGACAAGGGAAGGGAGGGACTTCACAACAGACATTCAGGATGGACAGGAGGAGCACTTGCAGCTCAAGCTGAGGGACTTCCACAACAGATCACGCAGGGTGGGCAGGAGGAGCACTTACAGCACAACAGAGTATGAAGGGAAGAAGAGAGTGGCAGCAAAATGGACCATGGAGAACATTCGGGAGAGCATAGGGGCATGGAACTCGGATATTGAAAGGCAGGGCGGAGGGGGCAGGGACAGGTGGCAGCCATGAGACCATGCTGGGCAGGCAGGAGGGGCAGTGGCAGCTCAACGGAACACTCAGAGTAGACAGGAGAGGCAGTGGCAGAACTATAGAACACAGTGGGGAAAAGGGAGGGGAGCAGGGGCATGCACACAGACATCGGAGGGCAGGGAGGAAGAGGGTAGTGGCAGCAAGCTGAGCACAGAAGCTAAGCAGGAGGGCAATGATTGGGGCATAGACTCTGGCAACAGAGGGCAGGAGGAGTGGGCAGAAACATCTAGCTAACTGGAGGGCAGTTGAAGCACATCGGACTATGCAGGGCAGCAGGGAGAGGCAGGTGTATGGACTCGGACAACAGAGTGCAGGTAAGAGGTGGGTAGAGGCAAGAAGTTAACTGTGCAGGGCAGTGGCAGAACAACAGCCACATAGCACTGGATGAGGGGCAGGGGTATGGACTTGGACAAGGGAGACCAGGGGGGCAGGGGCATCACACTTGGACGAGTACAGCACAACGGCCAATGCCAGGCCAGACCCTGCATCCAGCCCTTCTCCATGCATTACGATGGAAGTATTACTTTACATGAAAAAGATTAAAGTGACGTTATAGTTAGGAATTGCAAGAATATCTAACTTGACACTAAAAAAAACTTAGAAGTGCACTGAAAAAAAGGTTGAATTGATGTTATAGCTAGGGGAAAATGTCATGTAAAACATACCATTTGAAACTAACAAAACCACTAAAATTCACCAGTAATAGTTATCTGAAGTAACTATAACTTGTACCCTAAAGTAACTATACTTGCGCCCTTGCCATGTACTGCTTTTACCCTCGCAAATTAAATCCTTGAATAGATTTATACCGTCCTTAATCACATCTGAAATGCCATTATTGTTATAGTGACGTATACTGAAGTGTTATTTAGTGGAGTGGTGCAGAATGTTGTTTTTGTAAGTGAAATAGCATACAGCGCATTGTGGTACACTGCAGTTGCGTACACTGCATTATAGTAGAATTAAGTGTAGAAGAGTGTAAAATCGTACAGTGGAATAGCATACACTCCAGTAGTGTATCATAAAGGGGGCATAGTGGACTAGCATATCATGTAATAGCATAAAATGGAGTTGTGTACAGTGGAATAGTGTACAGTTGTGAGCAGTACAGCATTGGGTCACCCAGTAAACTGGCATACACGAAAGTGTAATAGAATATAGTGGTAAACAGTATAATAGTGTAGAGTCTAGTGGTGTAGACTGGAGTGGTGTACGGTGGAGTTGGGTGGATTAGAGTTGAGTAAAATACAGTGGATTAGCGTAGAATTTAATGGCGTATACTGGAGTGTCATAAAGTGGACTGGCATCCTGTAAATAGCATAGGTTGCAGTGGCATAAAGTTAACTCATACACTGTAGTGGAGTAAAGTAGAGTGTATAATTAAAATGAAAAGCACAGTAAAATTATGTGAAAACATGTGAATGTTATATCTGAAAAATATGAATTTTTGTTTAAATGTTTTTATTGTTTGGGAGCAAAAAAAACAATAGATACATGTAATAAAACAGCAGCACAGCACCCGCTTGGACCAGGTCCGACCCTCTCTACCCCCCCTTCCACAGCGAGATATAAAAGATTAATTTTATTATCTCAATGTTAATTTTCTGCCTGTTGAAGAAACACTTTTCACATTATATTGTTAAAATACAGTGTCATATAGTGTATTTAAATTTTTTTGTTTCGGTCCTGATTTTAAAAAAAAAATGTAAACTTATAAATATTTTTGCCATACCTATTACCACTTTAGTTAAGAGGTAATAAGTATGGGAAAAATACAAAACGTAATACTTATCTACATTGAATAATGTAACGCAGAACACAGGGAAACTCAAGGTGAAAACAAGATGGCTGCCTTTAACGTTTGTAAAGGCAGTCATTAGCCAACCAACTAACTAACACTTAAAACTTATGAAATACTTACTCTACTTATCTACAGTACCCCGTAGAATCATCTGCGCACCATAATATATAATCTTTCCCAATTTTGTCAAAATCAGACTGGCGTTTTTCTGCTACACAAAATACAAAAGTCTATGTAAAATGCATTGGATTTTATGTCCATTTTGGGACCCCACCTTTTTGATTTCCACCCCCTTGATGAAATGCATGAAAATTTCAGGGCACAGAGTCCGCAAAGTTTTGCGGACATTCGTTAAATGGGTGCAAAGTTATTAAGGGACAGGAATAAAAATAATCCCTATCTCTGGTCACCCTAACTATAACTTCACCACTTCTGTCACTCTGTAATAATCACAAACACATAAACACACACACACACACATATGTCAAACCGAGTGGCCCCCTACTATCAGGGGTGGTGCATGCTCGGCGGCGCTTTGTCATAAGCAGGTGTTGGAGTGCTGCTTATAGCTTGGGAAAGTTTGGAGCATGTCATTTTAGGCGGCTGTTCCCGCCGCCGGCGTGCACCACCCCTGGTAGTAGGGGGCCACTCGGTTTGACATTCAGCAAGCCAGATTGTTGGAAGCACCTGCGAGGATTTAGGACGGCCTCTATTCGTCGAGGCCCATCTGTGGGCTTGTAAATATGATATCCGACAGACATTAGTGCAGCTATACAAATCTAATAAGTGCCGGGACTTCAGTGCCCAGAATGCTCCACATGCTCATTCGAGGAGCCCATCTGGGGGCATGGCATTGTGTATGAATTAAGGGAACGAAGACCGGCTTGCATGTAACCTCTTCCGCCCGCAGGCCTCTGAGGAAGAAGGAAGCCCTTTGAAATGCGTCAGGCAAGGGCGGAACAGCTGTCCGTTGGTATCGACGGGCTGCATGCTGTTCATACCTAATAAAGGCGCTTTGTCATAAGCAGGTGTTGGAGTGCTGCTTATAGCTTGGGAAAGTTTGGAGCATGTCATATATATGTATATATATATATATATATATATTTTTTTTTTTTTTTACTGAAAACATCAATGTTTACAGGGAGGTTATAGTTAGGCTGACTTTTTACTCATACAAAATCAGAGAAATTCAGCAGTTACAGCTACCTGAGCTAACTATAACTCACGTCCACACAATGCACTACTCATGACCTCACATATTACATCACTCATGACATGGTCAGTGACATCACTGATGACATCTGAAAGTACATCACTGATGACATCACTGATGTCATTTGCATTTACGACACTGATGAGTGTTTTCTAAAAGTTACTGTGGTCTGTGATTGTTTGCATGAGTCTCACAGTCGATCTGTAAGTGGGTGCATGAGTGTCTTTGTGTATTTGTAAGTAAGTATATGACTGTGACTGGATCTGTGAGTGGATACATGAGTGTCTAAGTGGGTGTCTGAGTGGATGAGTGAGTGGGTGCATGAGTGGGTCTGTGAGTGAGTGCATGAGTCTCTCAGTGGGTCTATGACTGGGAGTGTGAGTGTCTGAGTGGTTCTGTGAGTGGGTGCATTAGACTCTGAGTGGGAATCTGAGTGGGTTTGTGAGTCACTGAGTGCATGAGTGACTGGGTGCATAAGTCTCCGAGTGGGTCTGTGAGTGGGTTTGTAAGTGACTGTATGGGTGTGTGAGTGCCTGAGTGGGTCTGTGAATGGGTGTATGAGTGTCTGAGCAGATCTGTGAGTGGGTGTATGAGTGTCTCAATGATCTGTGAGTGAGAGCATAAGTCTCTGAGTGGCTGAGTGAATGGGTGCATGCATGAGTGTTTGAGTGGGTCTGTGTCTGGGAGGGTGGATGTCTGGGTGGGTCTGTGAGTGGACGCATGAGTCTTTGAGTGGGCGAGTGAGTGGGTGCATATATATCTGAGTGAGTCTGTGAGTGGAAGTGTGAGTCTCTGATTGTATGAGTGAGTGACTGAGTGCATAAGTTTCTGAGAGAGTCTGTAACTGAGTGTGTGAGTGACTGTATGGGTGTGTGATGAGTATATGGGTGTATGCGTGTCTCAGTGTGTCTGTCAGTGAGGGTGTGACTGTCTCAGTGGGTCTGTGAGTACATACTTGAGTATGTGAGTGGGTCTGAAAGTGGGTGCATGAGTCTCTGAGTGGGTCTGTATATGGGTGCGTGATTCTCCGAGTGAGCCTGTAAGTGGGTGCATGAGTGCCCAGGTGGGTTTGTGAGTGGGTGTATGAGTCTGTAAGTGGGTATGAGACTGCGCATAAGTATATGAGTAGGTCTCTAAGTAGGTGCATGAGTCTCTAAGTGGGTCTGTACATGGGTGCGTCACTCTCCGAGTGAGTCTGGAAGTGGGTACATGAGTACCTGAATGGGTATGTCAGTGGATGCATGAGTATCTGAGTGGTATGTGACTGGAGGTATAAATGTGTGAGTATGTGAATGGGTGTATAAGTGTATGAGTGAGTTTGTGAGTGTGTACATGAGTCTGTGACAGTGACCAGTGAGGGTGTAAAAATATATATATTTTTTTATATTTTCACCAATTTTTGTGGTGTCTCTGCGATATTTGCGATGTCCCCACGACGGTTCAAGAGGGCTGCACTGGCAATCGCGTCGTTGTCGCGAATATAACACACGATTAAAAAATCAATTTTGGACACATAACTTGTGTCACTAACACCCCCACTTCTCAAACATGGGGTCTGAGTACCTCCACCCTGACTCCTTATGTTAGCTTTCACAGAAATTTTCAGCCCGGGGAACCGTTCCCATTCGATAAAATGGCAGCCGCAACTTTCTGTTCAGGTTGCGTCCAGCCAAACAGAGTATTCCCGCTGGTGCGCACATTCACGATTTGCCACGAAATATCGGCGACCAACGTGAAATCGCAGTGCAATATATCCACAGCCGGAGATATCACTATAAAGTTCGACTTTAATTTCACAAAAACTATTGAATGGATTTGCACCAAATAACAAAAAGCACAATCTGCGTAACAACATCTACCTTTCTGCCGAAATTGATGTAATTCCGTCCAGCGGTTCAGGCTGTAGGTTAGACAACGTGTTCCTGTGGGAATTAACATTACAAATGCACCCTTATTTTGCACCCCTATTTCTCAGTCCCCACTGAATGGATCACCCCCAAACTTTCCATGACACACAGAACCTACTTTGACACTTTTTTGGAAAATTTCATGAAGATTGGGCAAACAACATCAAAATTATAGGCAAGTCAAAAAAATCTTTTCCTATGGAAACTAAGTCCTAACTATAACTATCTGGCTTAAGTAATCGGACACAGGAACAACAAAAAGAGAGACGCGTTTCGGCAGTCACGCTGCCTTTGTCAATCTACAATGCGCCATATTGGTGCTTTTCTCAAAGCATTTGAATCAATAAACATAAAAGATGCACCGGTCTTATCAGCAATTGAGTACACATAACCACTTGGGAAAAACAAATAACAATTACCGCAATACAGCATAACTATAGCTTCTCAGTGTTGGTAACAACAAAATAAATTCTATAAATGAGTTTACTTTAAAATTATTTCCAGACTGTGCCGCTGAGTGTTATGCCTGTAATTTAAAAGTTCATCTTGTTCTAAAATCCCATCATGCATCATAATAACATGTGTAAAAACCGGACTGTATTGTAATACGAGTCCTTAGCTGCAATAAAGGCATCCCATCAGTGTCTTTATAAAGTCAAACGACACGCACTCCAAACAACTTTTAAAACAAAATTACTTCCAGTTCTGTCGCCTTACAAGTTCATTCACGAGCTCCTGTCTCATCGATCATATCTTTTTTCTTGAGGGGCATCCTGCCCTCGTGATCTGAAACAAACTCTGCTTCCAGAGTTTCATGGATTGCTTCCATTAAAAGAGGGCTCACGAAGGCAACAACATTCTGTTATAACTCAAATTCCTGTGTCCGATGTGGCCCAACTCGACAAACAGTAGTAGGGTCCCATGACACCCCGCTAGGCCAGTGCCATCTGCGGTGCCCAGCTCCAAAGCAAGGGTGGTAATCCTAGGGTGAGGATATGCTGGCCGCAGAGGAGCTTCAGTCCCTGCCAAGAGAGCATCTGCTCCCAGTGTTGAACCTTCCCCTCTACATCTGCCTTCTCCTCGTCTCCATCGTCGCACTCCTTACATGGGGGCACGCCTGCCTGATACATAAAAAAAAAACCAAAGGTTGCGGTATGCTGGCGTGCTGCCAAATCGCTGGTGGTGCACAGAGTGCAGCGCCACCGCTAGCGCTGGAAATATTGAAAATAGTCTCCCCAAACCCCTTTACGATAAAGGGAGCCGGCACTCATAGTCAAGGGAATTCTCCTGTTTATTTGTTCAAGTCACATCGGACACAGGAACAACAAAAAGAGAGACGCATTTCGGGAGTCATGCTGCCTTTGTCAATCTACAATGCGCCATATTGGTGCTCTTCTTAAAGCATTTGAATCAATAGACATAAAAGATGCACTGGTCTATAGACAAAAGCAAAGGTTACAGGGACGTTATAGTTAGGCTCAAATACCATATAAATTCAGCAGTTATAGTTACCTGAGCTAACTATAACCTATATCCCCCCAATCCACTGCTTATGACCTCACATGTTACATCACTCATGACATGGTTTGTGACATCACCGATGACATCACTGATACATCTCAAATATATTTCTTTTTCCTTTAATATCTCAAAAATTACTGAATGGATGTACTTCAAATCACACAAAGGTTATTTCCTGAACCAAGCGCTAGCTTTCTGCCAAATGTGGTCAATTCCTTACAGGGGTTCGGGCTGCTGTTGTGTTCAAAATCCCTATGCGAAATTGCTTGGGGAAAAAGCACTTTTTCTCGGCCCCCGTTTGACACATCACCACAAAACCTCCAACACAGCAGCTGAACTGAGTGTTGTACTAATTTTTAAAATTTTGTGAAGATTCGTCAAACTTCGCCAAAGTCATTGGCAAAACAAAAAAATGCTTTTCCTATGGAAACTAGATCCTAATCGGGAGTCCAGCCGTGAAAGTTGGAACACGCACGCATACATCACAGTGCACACAAAGGAACCGGTACAACCTTAAAAGCAGCCCCCTCTAAATTCAGGGTTGCTCAAAAATTCTGTTGTCTGTCCTGATGAGGACCTTACAAACTGAATAGGTCGAAACGCCATCAACGCTTGTCCTTGGCACACATAGAAGAGGAAGCATTTATTGCAATTGTTGTTCTTTCGATCTGTCGGACTTGTCTTTGTTTTAACTTTCTTTCCTATGCCATTGTCTTTCTGTTTACACTGTTAACTGTGTCCTCATTGATATCTATTGTGTAACTGTGTGAGCACCCCCTGTGTATTGTTCAATTGTCATTTTGTATAGTTGTCATTTTTAGTAAAATATATTTTTGCAGTAATTGTTTTTTATATTTATCATGGGTACCTTCTCATGATTTTTTTTCTTGTTGTACGATTTCTGTTGTGGTTCATAAATATACTGTCTTCTAATTCATGTTGCTGTATTTATTTAAAACTTTAATAGTTTATTGTTACATCTATGTAACTTTTTTCTTGAACCATTGTAGTTGTTATAGTATTTATCTGCCCCAGGATCGGGTAATAGGGCTGCCCCTGTTTGATGTAACCTCTTAATTATTGGTGTCATCTGTATGAAATTCAAAATAAAAAATACATTTGTATAATTTATGGTTTTACTGGCCAAAAGGCGCACTGCAATAAACTGGCTCACTTCTAATGTGCCTAAACTCGATGGCTGGAACAAAGATATACATTACATTGACACTTGTGAAATAAATGAAAATGAAAATGACAAGAACATTCATGACAGAAACTACAAAACATTCTAGAGATTTGGAAGGAATTGGCCACAGCATTACTATACCAACCTGATACCAGACCACCATGATAATTGAAATAAGAGTACAAGTATGTGAAAAATATATAAAAATCAAAATAAAGGGAAAAAGATACAAAATAAATGTGGAATGGATAAAAGCCAAAGTAGTAAAAGTAAAATTAAAACAGAAAATGAAGTACTCAGATTCTCATCAAATGTTTACTGATAGCACTGCCAATCCAGTTGTATGCTGTTTAATAGATATTATTAAAATGTTAAAATCAATAAACATACTTTAAAAAATATATGGCAGTCATCTGACCATCAGGGTGGCGGACATAACATTAAGGTCTAGCTCAGGCCCTAAATTCTCAATGTTCTGCTATTTAAAATATACATGGATCCACTAGGAATATTGTTCAGCCAAGGAACATCAACCTTGACTGACACACATCTGTAGTTCAAACTGTTATCAACCCACTGCAGGGCATGCTGGGTCACTACACAGACATGGATCACCACTGTCCATCTCATTGTAACCCTACTAATTCCTGTCACACTTCCATCTTAAGTCCAGGTATTACCGAACAGTATGAATTTGAAACACGTCTCCAGCTTCTCTCAAGTTTAAAGAAATGTTTGAGTTTTCATAGACTTGTCTCTTCTTCAAGTTTCACCTGAAGAAAGCTTGATTGCAACTCAGTGTACTACATAAAACCAAACCTTAAATTCCACTGAACATCTTCACTTTACAATAGAGTTTTAACAGTGCAGAAGAGGCTATATTGATCTCATATGTTGACCAGTACTGCTTGATGATCAGCTTCCTGAACACCATCATAACATCACTAAAAACTCTACTGTTTCAAACAGCCCCTCTAATAACAAACCACGAGAAGTTCAAATATATCTTCACCAAAATCTCTGATTGTGCCTGTACAATGCACAATCCAGGTACATAACACAGATCCCTGAAACCCCATATTCCTTCAGAGGGCCCTAGGTCACCCTAATGCTTTTCAATAGCTGTTAGATATGGGAGAGTCAGGAGCCTCACACCATATTCTGCAGGGAACCCCATACTATTTTTTTACACCACTGGCACATTCTCTTGCTCGCTAATTCTAAATTACAAAACACTCACAAAAACATACAGGGGAGAGGAGTTGACCTAACGGCTAGGGCGGTCGACCTCGAATCTGGGGAACCGAGTTCGAGTCTCGGCAATGACGTTGAACATCCTGTGATTCTGGGCAAATCACTTAATCTCCGCGTGCCCAACAAAAAATGAATGTGTCCTCATGTAATGCAACTGGTGCTATGTAAAGCGCTCTGATACCCGATACCTTCGGGTCAAGTTCGCACTATATAAAACTCCGTAAAAAAAAAAAAATACAGAACTGGGCATTCTGTTATTGCAAACCTAGACTGTAGAATGGGCTCTACCTACTCTTAAGACTTTCCCATTCCATAGAAAAAGGTTTCAAGACTCACCTGTCCTTCATCTCCTTACTGCCCAAGACTATTCTTCCTCCTCATTCTGATCTTTTTCTCATTTATCTGGCTGCTCATGCTTTCTAACCACCCCCTGCAATCTTTAATCCAATTTTTAAGGTGCCACCCAGCTTGCACCTAGGTGTGGAGGAGTTTGAGACAGGCATTAGTGCACATTGGTACAGGCTTGTTCATTAGAGATATAGCCTGAAGAATCCTGCATACCTGAGATTTAAAATCTGCAACCATTTTCTTAACTACTTAGAGATATTTTCAAAACTGCTGGACATCACCAATAAAATTTTCATGGCAAATACTTTGAGCCCCTCATCTGGCTACTGAATGAACATCCATCAACTGTCTAGAAAAGATGCAGCCTCCACATCAATCACTTGACCAATCAATGGCTTAAATCCTGAACCCTTATTCGGTCATGCACTGATGCATTGGTCTGATTTTTGTCCAACTTCCACAAAAAATACCTATACTGATAGTTAGGAATTTTTATGACTGCTTTTGATTTTTCCTTAGGACATTATTGGTTTCTATGGACCACTATGTTAACTTTTGACACCACTGTTTTTTTACTAAAGCAGCAAGACTATTTTTCTCCTGTTTCCCTCTACCGATTTTCTACAAATGTTTTGTGGCAGTTAGATGATACTAGCTTCAATTCTAGGGACATGCTTTGAACCTTGCATCTTTGGGGCTACTTCTCAAAGCAGTTTATATGAACGTTTATTTATTTATTGTATTGTATTCTATAGAGCAGTTGTTTAGTGAAAAACTAGCCTTAGGCATCCTAGCGTCGATTATAGCAACACAGACCCATTGGAGGGATTTAAGAGGATCGTTCTGGAAGAGCCAGGTCTTTAATAGCTTTTGAAAAGGAAGTTCTTTTAGGCTGATCTCAGGGGGAACGGGAGGCTATTCCAAAGCTTAGCAGCGTTGTAAGTGAAAGGGTATGGGAGATTGAAGGCCCTTTATCAAGGAGTGCCCTACGGGCGATACAGGCAGATTTAAATATAATTCTTTATGCCATTGGGAGCCAATGAAGGGAGGTGAGGGTTTGTCAGGTGGATTGATGTCAAGGTAGGTTAAATAGAATCCAAGCAGGGAAATTCTGTACCACCTGTAGTCAGGGCCGGCTCTAGGGTGGTGCGACCGGTGCCCTTGCACCGGGTGCTCACTTCTGGGGGCGCCGTGTTTGCAAGTATGTTATAGTTTCAAAAGCAGCTGCTACAGCGTTCCGTGCTCCAGCAATTTTCATACAACAATAAAAATGTCTAGATAACTCCGGTGATTAATGTTCTTCCTGGAGTGAGATCGGAGTTTTGTTTAGTGGAAGTTTTCACTCAACCAAAAGTAGCACAGTGGGTTAATGTGCCTGCTGCAAAGTATGTGTACCGTGCAGATCACAAAGTGCATATAATGTAAAGAGGTCAGTGCTTTTGTCAGAGAGATCCTTTTGTTCCTTGCAGTGTATAAGTTAAAATCCTAATATAGAACAGTGAGCTAGGAACTGACATCAGAGAGCTGCATGCAATCTGGAAGGTATATTATTATTATAGCGTTATGCTTTTCCACCCAGCCTTTAATTACACTAACCTTGCAAAATTGGTTCATTTATGAAAAACAAAATATATATATATCAATTCTTATTATTAAATGTAACCCCCAACTACGGTGTTATGTTTTAAATTCTGAGTTTGTGCTTCTCCAGACCAAGCACTCTTAAACTCTTAAACTATACTGTCTACCAGTATGGATGACATGTGACTCCTACTCCTCTGCCTTATGTAACATTCCTATACACTGATTTACACGTGTGATTGATTGTCTCTGTGTAATGTGTGTGTGATGTAAAGTGCTCTGACACCTTGCACTGGTATGAGCAGCGCTATAACCCTAATTAAATGCCTCTCAGAGAGTGAGTGGTTCTGGAGTTGTGAGGGACACTGTTAAAGGGTGGTAGTGAGGGAATCCGTGGCAAAGGTGGTCGTTGGAGGGGGCACTAACAAACATTGTGGCACAGAGTGCCACCAGTGCTAAAGCCTGCCCTGCCCGTAGTTTTATTATTGTGGCCTGTGAGTTTCCCAGGGATTTATCCAGTCACATATCTAGACTCTTTATTGCTGATTTTGAGATGGGGGGGGGCTAAACAGGTAGGCCAGCTTAGATTTGGTGAGGAAATGAGATTATTCCCAAGAATCATGAGCTCTGATTTACCTCTGGTTAATCTAAGGCATGAGCTATTCAACCAGCCTGCAGCTTTTTCAAGACAGGTGCCTAATGCAGGGGGAGGGGAGGCCTGGCTTTGCGAGAGAGACCAATTGGTTGTTGTCTGAGTATGAGACTATCGATATCTGATATCGGTTGGACAACATCTGCAAGTGGCCTCATATAAACATTAAAAAGAGTAGGACTCAGAGACAATTGGTGTCGTACACCACATTCTAAAGGAAAGATATCTGATTACAATCTATCAAAAACCTGAAAAGATCTGTTTTCCAGAAAGGATCTCAGCAAGGTCAGGGCAGGTCCCAAAATTCCAGCATTCTCTAATCTTGGTGAGCTGAAGTCTAGGAGGATGATGGCTGCTGAGCCTCCATGGTCTAGCTGTTTCTTGGCTTTTTCTACCACTGCCAGCATAAATGGCCAGCATAAATGGCGTGTTTTATGAGTAAGAAATCAAGGTTGTTATTCACAAAAACTGAGTTTGCATTTGTAACATTTCCCCAGGATAGTGTTACATCATGCTTGCATAAATTCTGCTCCATGGTTGGGGAATGTGTGTTCTAGGATGGGGATGGTGTGGGAAGATTGGGAACACGGTATGTACAAACCTGTTTCTGACTTGGAGATAGTTGGATATTTACTCATCTCTTGTCAGGGAAATATCTCTTTCCTGGATGCGACTGATCTGAAAACAAATTTTATCGGGATCTAGGGTGATTGGATTTCTTCTGGGGAAAAAGTAACACCCCATGGAGAAAAAAGAAAAAAACCAGTTTAATACCAGAAATATAAATTTATTTTTAAATACACAATTGCAAACTAAGTACAATTGGCATATAGTAAGCCCTTCGCACAGATCATAGTAGGATTTCTCGAGAGATTTCCACCTAAACTTGTATGAATTGCAAAAGTTAAAAAAAATGTGAATTAGACTTACATTTACATATGAAAACAACATACCACCTTCAGAGTAAGTCAAAAGGTCTTCCCATGCCAATTTAAGGTGGAGTAAAGATTCTTTAAGTTTCTTTTTATTTTGACTCCATGTCAGAACGCCTATTAGAGGGTTGAGGGCCATGCAGGGGTTACTGAGCCAACCACGGGGGTCGAGCCCTTTTACTCCTGATGTCCCAGGATCCTGAGCAACTGATCCAAGTCCCCTTCGGCAGTCACCTCTCAAGGTTGCGTGGTCTGAGCAGTTCAAGGCTCCTTTGAGGGGGGGGGAATGTGAATACAGATTAGTGAACATGGGATCACAACTCAAAATGCTTGCAGCAGCAGCAATAACCTCACATTTATGAGAAGTATTTTATTTCTACCGTATAACACACAAAGGAAAAATATGACATTCGCAAACAATTACACAGTCCTCCTTGTGGTCAGGTCTCAAGTGTTTCTGTGGTGATTCCCTGTCCCACTCCCTCCTCGTGTTAGCGATATTGGTTATTCCCCATTCACTATTGGTATAATCCCGGGTATGCCTCACCAGTAGTCTGAGTCTCAAGAGTCCACTTTGACTCCAAGTTAAAGCCAACAGTGTTCCAACACTATAGTGCAAACTTAGCAACAAGTTAAGCCTGAAACCACTCTTATCTGAGTGGATGGCATGAAACATCTGGAATTACTGAGTGTGCTCCGTCCATGAGCATTTTCAGCAGGCTGCAGCTGAGTTCAGGTGAGTCGGCAGCAAGCAGCCCAGATGGCTACACTCAGCAGGTACAGAATCTCTCACTCGCGGTCACACTCCTGAAGCAAATGGAGGCTCCCTGTGGATCCTCCTAAGGGGTGGTTCCGCTCCCTATGGACGGGTGGTTGCGATGATCCTGTCTTCGGTCCCTCACCTGGGTGATGGTGCGCAGGTGTTCCATGGCGTCCTCACTTCTTCTGCAGGAGATGGAAGATCAGGTCACAGTACTTGATGCTCTTGGTGACCCCCTCATGCATACAGGGTCACTGTATCTCATAGCATACAGGCTCCTGCCCAATTAGCAAAGTGAAATCCTTTATGGCAGCCCCTCCTGGCATACGGGGTCATCGACTTTCTCCTTCAGAAGTCTACGGCCCTTGCTGCATGGCAGTCATTTTCACTGCAGCCCTTCCTAGCATCTGGGGGTGCTGACTCAGCACTATGCAAGGGCTCTAGTCTGATCAGTGCAGCACGACATAAAGCTCACTACAAGGCGGCCCTCTCCTGGCATACGGGGGTCACTGACTGTCCTGCACACAGGCAATGACCCGATTAGTGCAGCAGCCGTTTCCTCACTCCTCGCACAGAGAGTCCATCGGCAGGGCTTCCCACTGGAACTCTCTCCCTCCAATGTTCTCCTCTTCTTCACAGGACAGACTGGTCTTGGCAAGCAGGCAGGCACTTGGGCTTCAGGGTCCAGGGCAGGCGGTCTTGGATTGCCCAATCCAAAAATGATGTCCCCTCACCCAACAGGGAGACTAGCAGGCCTTGGCCCCCAGTCCTGGTCACAGGCAGACGTCTTGCACAGTTTCCCCTCCTCACACAGCATGTCCGCCTGCGACAATTTTTGGGACCCAAACTCCCCTTCTCATAGTCCATTTTGAGAGACCAAATGTGATTTAGGGTCCGAGTCTTTGAAGTTTTATGTTGTGGTTCTCCATCTTCTGCTCCCTCTTGAAAAGCAGTCTGTCACAGCAAGAGTGTCTCCACAGCAGATAGACCTAGAACACAGGCCATAGGAGTGGCTAGAGTTCACACGTGGAAGTCAGCCAAAGTGACATGTGCATCAAAAGGTTAGCCCAGGGCCACCAGCCCTACTCTTTACAATTCTCTTATCAGCCCCATCTCCTTCCTGAGCTGTGCCCAGGGCCCTTCCTTGTGACCTCACTGAATTAAAGAGCAAACTTTGAAGTGTACAGGGGATGCCTAACCCCCTCCCCAGTGTGTCTCATCCAGCTTACAGGAATGCAGCAATACATAATTCTGTCTTGAAGGGGATCTCTTTCTGTCCTCTCCATATTTCACTATGCACGCCTGAGTTTTCAAAATGGACCTAGGGCCATCCATGTATTGTACCATCCACAGGCACACATACACTCAGTGCATGTATACAGCATACATTATCTGCACAGTACTGTATCCTCCACATTCTGTACCACTGGGTGGAGAGGTGTGGTGCAACGGCCAGGGCAGCTGACTTCGGAGCACAGGGTTCACGTTCGATCCCCGGCTCCGGCGGCAGCTCAGCTCAGCACCATGTGACTCTGGGCAATAGCTCACTTAATTTCCACTCCGGCCCCCAGCGCCTTGAGACCCGTAAGGGTGAGTAGCTGCGCTATATAAAAACGGACTTACTTACTTACTCATAGGCACATATACATCCAGCACCTGCATTTAACATGCATGCACTGCCCAGCACTGTATCCTTCAGGTACTGCACCACTCATAGGCACACATGCATACAGCATATGCATTTAACATGCACACACTGCACCCTTCATGAACTGTACCACTCACAGGTACATATACACCCAGCACAGGCATTTATCCTGCATGCATTCCATAGCACTACATCCTTCAAGTATTGTACCACTCATAGGCACATATTAATCCAGAACATGCATTCACCATGCATTCACTAGTTAGTGCTGCATTTTCCCTGTATTGTGCCCTTCCCAGACATACACACACCCAGTGCAGATACACCACTTCTACACTGTGCAGCACTTCACGCCAAACTGATGTATGCCAAGGGTGAGTAAAGCACACAGCAGCGGAACTTTAAAAATTGAGTGAGCCTGTATGCCTGACTCCAGTGACCCAGGTTGAAAAGGAACTGTTAACTCCTGCTGATCACTACACGGTATGCTACCACCACTGTGCTCAAGCTGCTTAACTCATGTTGAAGGCAGTAGCCTTTTACCACTCTGAGGGTAGCGCCTTGGGTGCCCCTCGAGGTTCAACAAGACCACAATTCGTGAGACAGGCCTATGTCATGGCTCACACGCATGCTCCCTATTTGCCTATGGCCACAAAAATCAGCATTAGGGACCCAGACATTGGTACAATTGGGCATTCAAGGCAAGGGTGCATGTCCATTACTATGCAGAGGACATTTTTATGTTCCACCACTCAGGCAATTACGGGCGCTTTATCATAAAATGTTTAAATGTGTTTGAATGCTATCCTGTATCATATTTGCAAGTGGATTTCTCAAAAAGAAGGAGTTTCCTCCACTCTCTGGCATTATTTGGTAAGTGAATGTATTTTTTGAAGAACCATTCACTGCAGGGTACATGCACCTGCTGTAATTCTTATTCACTTACAGTAATCACTGAGGGTGGAATGAAAATACCCTGGCAGCCATGGGGCTGTTTCAAACCTCTTAAGGTTTGGAGTGAATGTTTTTTATCAGAACAGTCTTTACCTTGTTAGCTGGAATGTTCTAATAGCCTTATTGCCCTCTACGGCCATTGCATTGAAACTGTTAATTGGCCCCCATCTCCCATTACCGACCATTCCTTATCTCATATAAAAGTGTATATTGGCTTAATTGTGTATCTCCGGTATTCTAATTGGTTTTGTCTTGCTATAAAGATATGATGATTACCTGCATCTTAAAATCTCCTCTGGTCTGATGTGTGGCAGGCTCACTGCACGCTGCGACCGTTCCTCTTCCTCCCATGCCTTCACCAGCAGATCCTTCAATCTTCTTTCCAGTCCAGGAAAGCCTGACATAGCTTTGCTCAACTGGATCTTTTCATTAGGGATAGTTCTTCCAGTTGAAGATGACAATTTTTGCAAGGATGGAAATATCTGAATGGCCTCTTGGAGTGAAATGCTGCTGTCCACAGCAGTGGGTTTCTTGCTATAGCTGGCCTTTTTGTACCGTGATGAGCTTCCTTGTGCATAGTTGGTGGTCGTCCGTAAACCCTCAGGGTACTTAGTGGCTGCAGAAGGTCTTGGCAAATCTACTCCTCCTGAGGACATGAAACCATTAATTTTATTTTGCTCTTAACAAAATATATACTTGTTTTGAAAGCATTTGTAAAATTGTCATCACTACACATGGGCTCCAATTTATGCAGGGGCAATTGGTGCCAAAACGTTTTGTTCAACTTAGAGCAGAGAGGTGCAACATAGTATAGGAAGGCCGGTTCCATGTTAGATTTTCAGAGTAATCAGTCAACTCTCAAGTTTCTGTTGGGGTCAGCAATGCAAGTTACCAGCCCCTTCGAAATTGCCCAAGAAACTCTGGGTGAGAAAGAGGAATTAATATCAGAATCAGACACAGTGTTCCCTAATTCCCTTGAAGCTTCCCCAATTTTCAGTTAAAGCTTAAGGTTCCAATTTGTGGTCCCCATTAACTTTACCTCTATGGACCTCTATAGAGTTTTTGGTACCCCCTGCATCTGTACTTTTGGAGGATGCAGAATTAGTAGGTATCAATCAGAGGTACTCCCAATTAGGCCCTTGGTATGTAAATTAATACATTTTAGATTCATTGTTTGGAGATACGCTGAAAATCTCGCATGGATCTGTTCATCCTAGACTGACATTGGGCACGCCTGCTTTAAAACAGTTATCAAACATGCAAGCAGGTACATCCCCAGGAAGCGGGCTGCATTATGGAGACTGTGACATTTATTCAGATGAACTGGTTACATTTAGATGTAATCTCTGGGTGATAGTTTCATGTAATTATTATGTGTCTTTTAAGGAGATTTACATGAGGACATATGCCCCTTTTCCTGGCCCCAGTCCACGGCAAGAACCAATTCTGAGAGCTAAAGTGTACAATTTAGAAGAATGTTCCACTTGGAAATACCATTCCAACAAAGCATATAGGGAGAGGGGCATCTCCACTTGGACCTTTCTGCACCGTAAGCATAGCATGTGGAAATTGCTCCAGTGTATTGTTTTTCAGGATTTAGGGCAAGGTGTACAAAACTATAGAATTGCGATTTCCTAATTGCAATTCTTACCAAATTGCAATTAGGAAATTGCAATTTCTGATATAGGAAAACTTACATCTTTTAAAGAGCGATTCCTAACTCATGAATATTAATGAGGTCTGTCGCAATTTGCGACCCATTAGGAACCGCACCCATCACATAGACGGTGGCCTGCTGAGGTTAGCAAACCACCATGTCTGTGACTGCTTTTTAATAAAGCAAACTTTTTATTTTAAATGCAACCTTTTTTCCCTAAAGGAAAACAGAATGCATTTAAAAAGAATAAATTAAACTTTAAAGTTTCATCTTTTAAGAGTAGGCAGTGGTCCGTAGGACCACGGTCTGCTCTTAAAAAATATTGTTTCTACATTCTCAAAGGGGAAGGGGTTCCAGAACTCGATGCAAAACATTCCTACTGCGAATCAGTAATTGGAAGGGGCGCCGTAAATACACCGCTTCCAAATACCGAATCGCTAAACCAGTGGCGGCTGGTGACATTTGAAAGTGGTAAGGCGTAAAAGTTCTGGATGAGTGCCTGGTGGCGTGCGATTGTAGCGAGTGAGCCCGACCCCCATAAGGATGGTTCGGAGGGGTTCTCCCTCTGAGAACACTTTGAAAAAAGATTGGGCAAATGGGGCATTTTCAAGCAAATTAGAGGAAACAAGAAGGCTCAACGCCCTAATGCAGGAACCGCAGCTTCATCTTTCTAGCTCTTTGGCATTTACATAAGGAAACCCAATGTCCGCTTTCTGAGATTTCAAGATCAATTCATCTTTTCCTACCAAACATTTAAGGATAGTAATGCATACCACAACCTGAATTGTCAGTATGCACCAAGTAACTGGCATTATTATGTAAATAAATAGTATTCAGACTATCTACCTCGAAATGATGAAGGGTTTAGTCGGTTCTGTTGTTCTTTTCAAGTTTTAGCCATTAATTGTCAGTGTAGGTATTTAACCCTCAGTGCCAGCTTACTAAAATTACATTTAAAAGGCTTTTTAGCCACAGACACAACTCTCTGAAGCATGATGGGTAGCAATAGCTGCACCAGGCGTCTTGAGGAGTCTGGAGATCAGGGATTTCTTTTTAATTGTTTTATTTTCAATTTTGCAGAAAAACACATAACATAAAAAGCAAAAAGTCACTGTTGGCAACATAACAACATGCAACTTGCAGAGATCAGAGATTCTTAAGTATTGAGTAGTGGTGCTCTCCCACTTTGGGAGTTTCTGGTCGCAGTTTGGTCATATAAATTGACGTAGTTTGAAGCAGCCTCCGCAGCATGCAGCTCTCATTAAAATCCTTCACAAATATTACCAGCAATATCCACACACAAAGACCTATCTTTTTCATTCATGCCTGGAATAAAATCTAGGGCCAAAGATTGCTCAAACTCATCCCAGGACTTTGCTAACTCATGGCATGCCACATTTATCACAAACTCTCAATGCCTTTGGCAGTGTCTGGAGCCTGCCAAGATGCCCAGTCTGGTCTACAAGATAAAACAGCCCATCTCACGCATGGAGCCCCAGCTCAGCCTTGTTTTACTACATTCCTCCCAGATTCTGCATTAGACACTACAGACAAGATGAATGCCTCCCTCCACACTGCAGTAGTGTCCAGCCCTAGATATTACCACTGACACCCTACCTCTGCACTTGATGCCGTCTCTGGGACAGGCCATGATTTCACAACTTTGACCGCAAAGCATACTCCACGTAATTATGGATGGTAGTACAGGATGCACTAAAGTAGAGTTCATTTTTAGGCTGTACAATTTAATCTGTTACCAAATCATGCAACCGAATTTTGTTTTTACTGTTATTGTTAAGTAACACTGAGAGTGTTTTTTTTTAAGTGTGCGCTGTATATATCAACTCATATGAATATTTTGAGCTTTTAATGGCCTACCCAGAGCCTCTTGCGCAAGTTGGTAATATACTTGCCTTTTATAGTAGGGAAATACAGCTGATCAACTATTCAGCTACACATTTACTCTGTCTTTGTAATAAACCAGAGGTCTTTAATGGTTTATATTTCTGCACTCTTTAGCCACCTTTACAGTCACAGAAGTATTAGTCAATTATTAAAGTATTTGTCAGCTCTCACTTACACATGCCAATGCATCCTGCTGGTAATGTGGCAATATTATACGGCACTTAAACAACAGATGCCTTCAGACCATTTACAGAAATAAATATTCTGTTAAAACGTGGCATGTAAACAACCTAGCAAAAGCATAGCAGGGATGCCAGGGGACACGAAGCAGGCAAGGAAAATACCCCCCCCTTTGTAGCTGTTGGGTTAAAAAAAAAATACAATAGCCAGGGTTTAATTGGCACCCTAGGGCTTCCGGCCCTCCTACAACAATGGTTACTACGCTCATTTATCTTAGCATAAACTCCATTTTCGACAACTACTAGGTGTGTTTTAGGGCCGAGTTACAGATTGAGGCAAAACACAGAGAATAAAGCGTGCAAACAGTCTTTGCTCCCACCGCGTGCATGTTATTTAAAACACTTAGTACACGCTGATAGCCAACGTCTGTGCAAATGTTACAGGGCTGCTCACAGCCCTTGGAGGTGAGCTTAAAGGACTTTGTTTATCGCATGTTCAAGGCTTTCGACACAGTGAGGTTTCGCCGTGCAGGAGCAAAGTGTGTGCACCCACCTAGCAGGGAATGACACACAAAGGTCGGGCAGAGGTGTTACTGCAGGCTCAGCCCAGAAGGAGACCGGGGGTCTGCAGCCAAAACGCAGGGCACATTCAGGCAGAAACGGGGTGGGGGTCTGAGAGACATAGACGGGGTTGCTGACAGACACGGCGGGGGCAGCTTAACAGGAGGAGAAGGGCAGGCAAAGAGGCGGCTTCTTCGGATGATTAGGTAGAAATCCGACAGCGACGCTGGTACACACAACAGAGCACATACAGACACTGTTGCTGAAGGCAGGAGCACACAGTGTAAATATGTACCATTCACCCCTTTGCGCCTACTTTAGAGGGTCCGTGTGACGCCGTGCAGTGTGGTAACTGGAGGTTGCTCTCCCCTGTTAGCGCAGTGTTGCAGGATGAGACGTGAGAGTGGAGGTGCTCCCCAGCCAATCCATGCGCTGCTCTTATGCTGCATGTAATAGTGAGCAGCATATGAGCAGTGCTAGTATTGGCTGGGGCATACTAGCAAAACGCTCCATTGAAGACCGATGGGGCTGTGTCTTTGATGACGCAGCTTCATGGTGGCCTTCAATGTGGAAGCCTGAACTACGCATGTCAGGCTGGCCAGAGCAACCATGCGGCCAACATGACATACGCTGCTCAGTTTCCCCTTCAGCTGCTCGTCTCACCTACCGAGAGCTCCGTAGCCCCGCCCCCTAAGGAAATACAATGAATGGAGGATGGGGCTAATTTAAATTCCCAAATGAGCCTGGTAGTGGCTCGCAGCAGGGAGGTCAACGCCCCTACGCCCCCATGAACGCACCGCCGCTGCGCTAAACCAAATTGCAACCAAATCGCAATTTGGTATATGCATATTAGGAATTGCTGTTTTGCCTCGCTAACGGGCCAGTTCCACGACTTGGCCCATTTCCTGCTGCAAAAACGTTTTGTACATATGCCCCTTATAACTTCCCACAGAAATCAGCAGACTTTCCAATTCTACCACACTTTGAATAACACCCTATATCCTAAACAATCATCACTATTATGAAACCATTTACAAGAAGTAAGAAAATGTGTGAGAAAAACATGAAAAATATGTTGAAATTAGTGATATTAATATGACCAAAGTAATCTTGGGGCAAAAAAATATCTTGTCAACGTATGGAACTTGTTCACCCCCTACAGGAAAACTGCAGACCTGAGATCTCGAGCACACACTATAGCATAACTGCAAATATTCCTGCCTAAATGGCAGTCAACTTCAAGTCAATGATTCAGGAGTATAGAACTCTCCTCACACCAATCCGTCTGGAAATAAGATAATAAAACCAACACCTATACTTCACAAGAAGATGAAGACTTTTTATCTCTAAGCCTTCATCTAAAGCTGCACACTGAACCAATAAATGTGTCGGCATCCATATGAATGTTCCCATATGTGCATCTCGGGTATATTCCCTCCTTCCAGCCTTTTCCAAAGTACTGGAGAAGCACGTAAATAAAACTATTATGGAGTTCGCTGGAAACCATAATCTTCTGCACCCCACTCAGTCAGGTTTCAGGGCTGAATACAGTACTGAAACGGCACTGCTGGAGGTGACAGAACATATAAAGGAAAAGTTGGATCAGGGGGTTAGAGCGATCCTGCTACTGTTGGACCTGTTGGCGGCGTTCGACACGGTGCCACACAGGAAGCTTCTTGACAGACTGAAAGGCATGGGTTTTGGTGGACAAGCTCTAGCCTGGCTGACCTCTTATTTGGAGGACAGAGTGCAGGTGATATGGACCCCTCCTTTTTCATCCGCTATGCCCAGCCTACAAGTAGGAGTACTGCAGGGATCTTGCCTGAGCCCAACTCTTTTTAACTTATACATGTCCCCTCTGGCAACATTAGTGGAGTCGTACGGGGTAAAGATTATTTCTTACGCCGACGACACACAATTGGTTTTCTCTTGCAACAGAGGCAGTGAGTTTGATGGCAATCTGATTAGATCCTGCCTCACTGATGTCTTTGGATGGCTGAAGGAAAACCAACTGAAGTGTAACTCCGAAAAATCGGAAATTGTCCTCTTTGGCCTGCCTAAAGTGCAAGATTGGACTCAATGGTGGCCGGAACAATTTTCTCCCCCCAGCGTGGCTCAACCTACAGTTAGAAACCTGGGAATCCGTGTTGATGACGTACTTTCTATGCGAGCCCAGGTTCAGGCCTTGGTTGGGACCTGCATCGGACTACTCCGGATGGTGAGAAAGTTTCTTCCACTTCTTCCGCTGGATTGCAGGAGGATTGTGGTCCAGGCACTGATTACATCAAGACTGGACTACGCGAATATTCTCTACCTAGGTCTGCCCAATTGCCTCCTGCAACGGCTTCAGGGGGTGCAGAATGCCGCCGCCAGGGCCATTCTTCGTTTAAAACCAAGGTCCCATATGGCACCACACCTGAAGTCGCTTCACTGGCTTCCAGTTAGGGAGCGAATACAATTTAAGGCGCTGGTAATGTTTTATAAGGCCCTCCATGGCAAGGGGAATAGTTACCTCAGAAAGCGTGTTAGCTGGTACACCCCTAAGAGGACTCTAAGATCAAGTCTGGGGGCGTATGCCTGCGTGCCTAAGGTACGATTGGCACGCAGGGGAGGAAAATCCTTTAGCCATCTGGGGGCACAGGCATGGAATAAACTTCCGTTGCCCCTCAGACTTTCTCAGGATTCGCCGAGTTTCAGGAAACTGTTGAAAACCTGGCTCTTTGGAAGCTAATTCATTCTTGTGTCAGCAGCCGTGTGATTCTGTAGCGCTGGGACACTCCTTTGGAGTATCTGTGTGCTTTATAAACTCTCTCATTCATTCATTCATAACACACCAAAGTTCCCACTACTCTAAAACCCTATTTTTCTTTATTGTACTGTTTCACTACACGTGTTTACTTATTACTAACACTTGTCTACTGGCCCGTCGGCTCATTTACCTCTTTAGGCTGTAAACGGTTGCAGATAGGCCTGTGCTAAATTTTTATTCCGCTGTCATAATCATGCATAATTTCACATTACACTTAATATATAAACGTCCCAAAATGAAGCTGTTATGTCACACTGCATAATTATGCGCTGATTGAGGAAACATTTAGAGTGAGCACAACGCAAACGACCAGGGGCATATTCCAGAAATTGCCCCAGGGGCATAGCGGGCATGTGCACTCGCTTTTTGCACTCCCGGGGCACTTTGGCATTACAGAAGGGGCCGCAGACACTTGTGCGGAACCTTCCGTAATACACATATCGTTGGCGCACATGTAGCACCAGCGCTATCTCAAGAGGGCGTTCCACATTTGCATGAAGTTTGTATTTAGACAGAATATCGAGAAAAAATATCCCCATGCCAAAATATTGAGTCTAAAATATCGTGATATGGAAATATCGTCAGCAAGAATATCGATGTCAAGAATATCGATTTTAAGGTAAGTAATATCGATTTTTAAAATATAGAAATCATTCGTATCGTTTGCAAAATATAGTTGTTTAAAATATCGTTTTTAATAAGTGTTATGTATTTTAGTATATATTTAAAATGTATGTGATGCAATTTTTTGTATCAGTATTGTTTGTTTTTATTATATGTTACATTTTTAGTAGTTATTACATTTAATTCAAATAAATGTTGTGTTTATTAGCTCCATAGCAGGTTGTGGGTTTATTGGGGAATAGGGTGGGAATTAATTTAATTATAATACATAAATGAATATTTTTTATTTAATAATATTTATTTAATTGATATTTAATTGTGTTTTTTGTGCTTTAAATTTAATTTTTTGGGGTACATTTTATGTGTGGGTTGGGGGTTTATAGGGGTAAAGGGTGGGAATTAATTTATTTTTAATTAATTAATAATTAGTTGTTAATTGATATTAATTGATTAATTGATAATTAATTATGTAAATTGCGTAATTTTTGTAGGTGTGGGTTGTGAGGTTATAGGGGGGTAAAGAGTGGGAAGTAGTTTATTTTTAATTAATTATTAGTTATCAAGTAATATTAATTAATTCATTGATAATTAATTGTGTTTATTTTGTAATAATTTCTTTTTTTTTAGCTGCGGGTTGTGGGGTTTAGATGGGTAAAAGGTGGGAAGTAATTTATTTTAAATTAATAATTCCTTGATAATTAAATTAATTAATTATTTGATAACTATGTTAATTGTTTAATTACATATTTTTTGGTGCAGGTTTTGGGTTTATAGGGCTAAAGGGTGGGGAGTAAATTAATGTTAAATAATTTATAATTAGTTGTTAAATACTATTAGTTATTTAATTGAAAATTAATTTTAATTGTGTCAATGTTTGTAAGTTTAATTTTAGGTGCGGGTTGTGGGGATTATAGGGGTAAAGGGTGGGAACTTAATTAAGTTGAATGATTTATAATTTGTTTTTTAATTAATAACATTTGTTTAATTGATAATTAATTATGTTAATTGAGCAAATACATATTTTTTAGATATTAGACGTGGGTTGTGGGTAATGTAGGAGTATGGAGTGGGAAGTAAATTAGTTTAAAACAATTAATAATTATTTTTTAATTAATATAAATTATTTAAAAAAATTAATTATGTTAAATGTGTAAATAATTTTTTGTTAAATGTTATGAGTGTGTTGTGTATTTTGTGGGGGTATATTGTGGGAAGTACATTAGTAATTAATGAAAATTAGTTTGTTGATAAATATTTATATTAATAGTGTAAGGAATTTTTTAGGTGCAGGTTGTGAGTTTTGTGGTGTTATAGGGTAGGAAATAACTAAACTAAATGTATGTAATAATTAATGTTTTTGTTAAACAATTTCTAAATAAAAATATTTATTGGTATGAAAATAATTTTTGTATTTTATTCATAATAATATTTGTAGGAGTTTGTGATATGTATTTTAACATTGTAATGTTTTTTTCCAACATATTTCTATATTTTTTTATTTACTTTGTTTTTAAAAGAATTTTATTTTGTTGAAGATATATATATATTTTTTAATGTGCACTGACTGGAGTGGGAATAGTAAATTTTACCTCTCAGCTATCCAACACTTTCCCTAATGTTGCACTTATTAGAGTGGGAATAGTAACTTTTACCCCTCCGCAATCCAACACTTTCCCTACTGTTGTACTGATTAGAGTGGGAATAGTAAATTGTATCCCTTTGCTATCCAACACTTTTCCTACTGTTGCACTTGTTAGAGGGGAAATGGTAGAATTTTACCCGTCCGCAATCTAAACTTACCCTACTGTTGTACTGACTGGAGTGGGAATAGTAAATTTTATCCCCCGTGGGAATAGTAAACTTATCTCTTCACACTCCAACAGTTTTGCCACTGTTGTACTGGCTGGAATGGGTACAGTAAATATTACCTATCCACAATCCAATGATTTTACTATTGTTGCATTTATTGGAGGGAGATTTGTAAATTTTAACCAGTTTTATCATTTTTGCGCAGTGTGACGTGGGAGTAGTACGTTTTTTATATATTGAATTTAATAGTTTGCGTAGATTGGTATAAATTGTAGTGGGAACAGTATATGTATACATTTTTTGATAGTCAATTTTATTGGTTTTTTAAAACAGGGAAAACCAGCAGTAAACAAATGTGGCATGTTACAGCAATTGTAGGACGTCATCATGTTACCCGTACAGAAAAAGCTCCTGGGATACACAGTTTCAAAGAGTAAAAAATAAATAAAACCTCACACATAGCTCACAGTCCCTTGAGTGAGGTATTGTTATTCTAATAACCCCAACCATTTGCCCCAAACTTTACGATACTTCGCCGGGCACCCCCTGGCCTCGTACATAAGTCTCTCTTGTGCTGCGCACCAGTCCACCCCTCTACGCCATTTCGTTATAGTAGGTGGGGCAGGCTTTATCCAGTTGGTAGCAATGTCCCTCTTGGCCACCATCATGGCTGTGTTCAGAAATAGTTTGTCGAATCTAGACCCGTCCAACCCATCCGTGATTCCCAGGAGCACATTTAACGGCTTATGTGGGACCTCCCAGCACAGCACCTCTGTGAGCTTCTTCTCTATGGAGTCCCAGTATCGTACAATGACGGGCAGATCCATACCATGTGAAAGAAATCTGCTTGATCTTGGTTGCAGCGTGTGCATGATGCAGTTGGTCTCAGACCTGCGCTATGAAGGCGTTTTGGTGTCAGATATGCGGTGTGTAAGTAATACAGTAGGACCAAACGTAGTCTAGCTGAAGTGGTGACTGTTTTGGGTGCCATCAGTGCGTCTCTCCAGTCTTCCTCCTCTAGAGGCCAGATCCATCCCTCCCACTGGTCCCTAAGTCAATCCAACGTGTTTGGAGTGTTATTTGTTAAGGATCGGTAGATACGGGAGATCCCTCCCTTCCCCAAGTTGCCTGTCATGGTTTGCGCCTCCGGTGGACTGTATTCTGGCAGTGAAGTGCCGTTTGATATGTGGCTGTGGAGGGCGTGGCGTAGTTGCAGATACCTATAAAACTGAGAGGAATGTAAGGAATATCGGGTTTGTAGGTCCTGAAAAGTGCGCATGTGGTTGCCTCCCCATATGTCTCCGAGTTGCGAGATGCCAATAAGGTCCCAGGCCCTGAATCCCTTTAAGCTGCTGACCTCCCGGAGCCAGGAGCCCTGCCAGAGCGGCGTGTATTGGGTTAGCTCGTTCGACCATTGGGTATGGCGCAAGGAGGCGCCCCAGGCCAGGAGAACCCCCTGTGTCACCATGGGCAAAGATCTGGAGATAGGCCCTCCGTACATCATCGCCTGGATCCTGGGTAGGCCCAGGTTACCCAGTTCTACTCTGTATGCCAGGTCAAACCAGCCTCCATTGAACCAGTCATGTATCGTAAGTAAGCGGGTTGCCAAATAATACAGGTATAGGTTAGTCATGCCCATTCCTCCGTCGAAGGATGGAATCCGACATTGGGACAGGGCCATAATAGGTCTCCGACCACCCCAGAGGAATTTAGTGGTCAGGCTATCCAGTTCCTTAAACCAGGTCCGTGGGAAATGAAATGGAGTATTTTCAATTATGTATAAAAATCTGGGAAGTATCATCATTTTAAAGAGAGCGAATCTTCCCAGAGGGTTTAGCGGTAGCGTCTGCCATCTGTGGAGGTCAGCTCGGGCTCTCCTCACCAGTGGGGCCACATTAAGTGACCACGCAAGGTCAGGAAGCAGGGACACCCAGATTCCGAGGTACTTAAAGGATTGCCTTCTGATAGGTATTGTGGATTGCCAATCGAAGCAGTCTCTCGAGACGTGGAGAGGAACTAGGACGGATTAGGTGGGTTTTAAGTGCAGGCCAGAGGCTTTCCCAAAAGAGTGCAATGCCCGCAGACAGTGGGGTCCAGATTGGGCCGGCTCGGCTAGAAAGAGCAGGACATCATCCGCGTATAGAGCGATTTTGTCCTCATCAGAACCTGGCCATTTCCATCCCCTAATTCGGTCGTCGGACCTTATAAGGCATGCCAAAGGTTCCATCGCTAAGGCAAATAGAAGTGGTGAGAGGGGACATCCTTGCCTTGTCCCCCTCCTAATAGGAAACGGCTCTGACAGTGCCCCGTTGACAAGTACATGCGCCTGCAGTCCGGTGTATAACACCCTAACCAAATTACGCTAGTGCTGCTCCAGGCCCATCTCAATCAGTACATTCTCCAGGTATCGCCAGTCTACGGAGTCAAAAGCCTTCTCAAAATCAATGAGAAGAAGTGCTAAGTAGGGGGTCAGTGACTGGCGATTCGCTAAAGCTAGGTGGAGGCGTCTGAGGCAATGCCTAGTGCCTCGAGATGGCATAAATCCCCATTGGTCAGGGTGGACCAGTTTGGCAAGATAGGGCCTCAGTCGGTTAGCTAGGACCGATGCAAATATTTTAACTTCCGCATTAATGAGGGAGATAGGGCTGTATTCGGAGCAGTGCACTGAGGGAGGTTGTGATTTAGGGATCACTACGATGGTGGCGGCGTCTGTTTCTGGTAAGAACGAGCCATTTTTGACAGCTTCTGCGTATACATCCAAAAGACGCGGAACGAGTGTTTCCCGGAAGGCTGCATAGTACTCCTGTGGGAGCCCATCAGGGCCTGGAGTTTTGCCTGATGCAGTACGTGATATGGCATCGTTGATTTCTTCCTGTGTAATGGGAAGGTCAAGGTCAGCCATTTCAGTTTCACTGAGGCCAGGGAGGTAGATGCGTTCTTGGTGGATTAGCTCTGGAAGGGAGAGTCTAGGGCGCTGCTCGGTGTATAGTTTGGAGTAGTAAGCAGCGAAACACTGGGCCATCGCCACGGGTGAGCAATGGACAGTACCGTCTAAGTCTTTAATCTCTGGGATTTTGCGATTAGCCATGGGGTATGTGGCCATCGATGTAGAATCTTCCCATTTTTGTCCCCCCACCCATACAACCTAGCTACAGAGGATCTCCATAGAAGCCTACCGGCCTCCATGGAGGTCTGCCCGATCTCATCCCTTAGAAATGCCAGCCGTCTGTCTTGTGGGTCGTCTCTCTGTTCTGGTGTTCGGCTTTCGAGGAGGGTTGTCTGGGCCTCCAAGAGAGTGATCTGGGAGTTCTGCGTTAGTCATTTGAGCTTAAGCTGTCCCTTGGCAAAGCCACGAATGGTGGCCTTACCTGCTTCCCACAGAGTGCCCGGGGAAGAGACAGAGTCTTGATTAGTGGTAAAGTATTGCTTGAGTTCTTTCCCTACAGTTTTCTTAAAGTCCTTGTCCTGGAGGAACCATGCGTTCATCCTCCATATCGGGCGCAGTGTGTCTGGGGGTTCTCCCAGTCTCAGAAACATGGGCGAATGGTCAGATATACCTCTGGGAAAGATGGTAACGTCTCTGGTTTTCTGATAGTCGAGGGTGGGCATGAAGAGATAGTCAAGTCGTGCATGCGTGTAGTGTGCAGCAGATGTATGTGTGAATTGTTTGCTCTGGGGGTGCCAGACTCTCCAGGTGTCGCAGATACCTAGGGTGCTTGCCCAGTTTGTTAAAAGCTTAGCGTGGGTGGATCTTGTGGCAGATGGGGTGTTTGCTGTATCAAGGTCCGGGTGCATAACTGCATTAAAGTCGCCACCGATTATTGTCATCCCGGGGGGTAGAGAGGCGATGAGGTCTGCGGTGCATTTTAGGGTGGGAGTAAGCAGCGATGGCGGGGAGTATATAGAAACTAAGTTGAGGGCATTGCCTCCTATGGTTCCTCTCAGGGCTACAAAGCATCCCAGGGGGTCATTAGTGGCTTTGGTAAGCACAAAAGGGAGATTGTGTCGCATAAAGATTGCCATGCCTCTTGACACCCGGGTGAACCCTGAATGCCAAACTCTATCGTAGCCGTATTGTGCCAGAAAGGGGCAGTTGTTACCTATAAGGTGGGTTTCTTGGAGTAGCAGTATATCGGCTACTTGGCGTTGCGCATATTGCAGGACTGCTGTCCTTTTAACTCTGTCTAATAACCCATTGACATTCCACGATATTATGTGGAGCAGATCCCTGCCATTACCTGTATCTGTCATGGTGGGTTGAAGTGTGGATGAGGGCCCGCGAGAGGCGAGTTAATTGTGGAATGCATTGCTCTGTGTGCAGGCTGCGAGGTTACAAGTGCGTCTCTGCAGTGTGGGCTTTGTGTGTGAGTGTCATATTGCTGAGGAAGAGTGCTGGTGTGGTAAACAAGGTACAGTAACAAAAAACTGGGACAACGGTCCCCCCTCCCTTCCCTACCCTCTCCCCCCACCCTATACTTCAAGAACGGAAGCATCTGTCATCCCTAACAAACACAGCAAAATACCAAACTAAAATGCTTGGGTGTGGAGATTCGTGGAGGGCCCCTCCTCACATAAAGGATATTTTATTGTTGTAATAAGGAAGAACTGAAGTTGCAGTAGACACGGCTATTCGGAATAAGCCACATCTTATGTTTCAGGCATTCCGCCGCTGATCAGGGTTAGCATTCTAGGAGTGCTGGACTCCGAGAGAGGTCCGAGTCCGCCAAGTCTAGTGGAGAGGTTCTAGGCGAGACGTTCCCAGGATCTGGAAGGTCTGTTGAAACAGATCGTCATGGAGAGTGGGAGCTGTTCAAAGGCTCTCAATCTTTTGGATGCAGTCCGGGGCCCAAGGGCGACTCCGATCTGGCCCGGCGCATTCCTCGTCCCCTGTGTGAGCGTGTGCGGCTTCTGCTTGGCTTAGGCAAACCTGCCCGGGCATCCGTAGTTCGGGCCTTGGGGGACTGGGCCGGGGCGTTCATTCTCAGCGGACGCTCCTCCGTTAGCCATGTCCAGGCCACCTCAGGGGACTCAAAGAAGAGGGTTTTATTCTGGAACACCACTCAAAGGCAAGCTGGAAAGAGAAGCCTATATTAGAGGTCTAAAGCACAGAGTTTCTGTTTAACCTCAACAAACAATCGTCTTTGAGTCTGGACCTCTCGTGTATAGTCTGGAAAGATCATTATTGATTGACCTTGATATGTTAGGGATTTTTGCTTGAATGCTTCGGCGAGGATGGAGTCTCTATCCTTAAAATTAAGGATCCGAGCAATTATAGGCCTGTGTGGTGCTCCCGGTGGGGGTCTTGGGGCCAGAGAGCGGTGGGCCCGCTCGATCGCAAACCACGGGGAGAGGGAGTCTTTGGGCATCCATGAGTTTATCCAATGCTCGATGAAGTCACTCATCTGCCCCTGTTCTGAGCCCTCCGGAAATCCCACTAGGCAGAGATTATTGTGCCTCAATCTGTTTTCCGCATCCTCTGCTCGTTTATGCAGTTTTTTAGTGTGGGTGTGTAGACGCGCAACTTGTTCTTTTAACTGGTGGACGCCGTCTTCCACTGTGGAGATACGGGATTCGGTTTCCTTGATCCAGGCCGTCGCGTTGCGGAGATCCTGCCGGAGGAGGGCCATGTCCACTCAGACTTTGCCGATTTTGTTCTCTACCGAGGTTTGCGAGGCACTAATTGCTTGAAGGATGGTGTTGAGGTCAGCGACAACGGGGGCACTCTTCTCTGTGGGCCCACTCGTCGCCCCGGTCTCTGTGGTCATGTATTGGTCCATCTTGGTCTGCATTGGGGGAGGTTTCGGCCCCCAGTCTTTCCCCATAGCAGCAGTCAGGTGGTCGCCTCCCCTGGGTCCAGTGCCTCCAGGCGTTCTCAGTGTGATCTGAAGAGAAGAGCGCGCCTCGGGCCGTAAAGCGTGAGTGAGACAAGAGGGACCAACCAGGCCCTGCGGTCAAGGATCAATCTCACTATGGGTGCGAATGGCGGGTGGATACAGGACGGTGGATGACTGTTTGGGCCTTGGTGGCTCACCCACGGCCCGCGTGGTTCCGCTCCTTCGGGGAATTTAGCAGGCAACGGGAACACCAGGCCCTTGGGGCCTCCGCCCCGTGGTCAGGGCACCAGATCGGGCATCCAGCCTCATCGCTATGGCAAATTTCGGGGAGGGGCGGAGCTGTCAGGAGCCCACCACAGGTTTCCACTCAGGCAAGAGACGGGGCCCCTCAGACAAAGTTCCATAGTGCCACACCGCAGCGATCCCGCTGGGCCATCCCCATCGACTGCCAGTCAGGTGGATACCCCAAGAAGCGACAGGGCCCGAGGCAGATCTTCAGGCTAGGTCTCGTGGCTAGGATGAGGCCTCTGGAGGGGGAGAGGAGGGGGTGCACACCCCCTCGTGCATCCACCCCTGTCCGTTGCCTTTCAGGGTGTCCGGGAGGGCAGGGGGAACCTCTGTCATCTGCCGCCGGAGCTCCGCCAGAACCCCCTCCTCTCACCTCCAGGCCGTCCTCTGCAGGGGTCCTCTTGAGCCCCGGTTCATCTGAGTTCTTGGCCCCACCTGGATATGGTCATGGTTCGGGCCCTGGCTTTCCCTGAGCCCTTTTGGGGGCCTCAAATCTTCAGTCACTCTGGTGGGGGGACAGGGACCAGCCGGTCCCCGCAGCCTGCCAGCCTCCGTGCGGGGACGAGCCGCGGGGCCACGGCGTCGGAGTTCGGACCGTCCCGATATTCTTGGTCTTAGCGGGGAGTCTCTCTCACCGTGCAGCAGTCAATCGCAGGGTGCTCTCGGGGAGTCCGGTGCACCCCTGGGTCTTCTCTCTCCTCCGGCCCAAGCCGCTCCCTCAGAGTCACCCGAGTCTCATGCAGTGCGCTCGCAGCCCCAGGAAGCAGGCGCCAGGCTGGGGCAGATCTTCTGCGCTGGTTCAGACCTCGGTGCCGCCTGTGTCTCAGGGTTCGGAGCGCCTCTCAGAGCATCGCGGGCCGGCTCCCGCCGGATCTTATCTCTTCACTTCAGCCCGGGCCGCGGCCAGGACCCCACCTCAGCCTCAGGCGTCCTCCCTTCCGTCACTCATCGATACCTCTGCGGGTAGAGCTCGGGCGTGCCTCAATCCGCGGCGGTCCGTCCGGAGGCTGTACGTGGACTCCACACACGGATCGGGAGCCGGGGCAGTTGACTGCAGCAATTCCCCGCCTGGGTCACGGGGTGTCGCGGCCGATCGCGCTTCACACCAGTAGCTGGCTACAGCTATGCCTTACCGCCATCTTGGGCCGGCGGCCGGGCAGGATCACGCCAGACAGCTTCTCCGACTCCCCAGCCACTCCGCTCCACGTCGGATCGAGCCGCGTGAGTTTTAGGTGTTTATTGCTGGGTGTTGGTTCACCTTAAGGACAACGATGGTGTCGGATGGCTGAGCGGATGACGGAGGGGTCCAGAGCACTCTTAGAGTGCGACTGCCATCTTGACGCTCCAAGCCACGCCCCCCCTAAATTTTATTTTTTAGAATGTATTTTATAATTTATATTATTATGTTTTTGTTTATTTAAAATTATAATATTAAAGAATTTTAAGTTAAGATTTTTTTATTTAATTAAATGGTTTGTTTTTTTAAAGATTAGGGGGCCTATTTCGATGTCGGGTGGAATTGCTTCTGCCCGACACCGACTCGGTCCTGGGACCAACCGACACCCGGTCGGCAGTCCCAACCACCTCATTAGGATGCGACCGAACACTGTTTGGTCGTATTCCTACATTTCACTATGGGACCATGCATTATGGCCGTAAACTGGCCGTAATGCATGCTACCATACTGAAATGAGAGGTGTGGTTCATCCCTGCACACCGTGCCTGCCACGGGGTGCAGGGATCAACAGGGGGGCACCATAGGTGCCCCCTCGGTCTCCAACTGGAGGTCGTGCACCAAGGAGGGCCCTGCTGGGGGCCCCCAAACACGCTCTCCGACATGATTTCCATGTCGGATAGGCCAACATGGAAACCATGTCGGAAACCGTGCATTTTAATCTCAAGGGCAGAAAGGCCCGCCCTTGAGATTACTGGCCGGATCCCGACTGGTTGATGGGCTCTCCGAGCCCTTCGGAAGCCAGCCGGAATGACTGGGCGGTTTATTTTCCGATTACCTATATATTAATTAGGCGGTCGGAAAGTAAACCGAAGAGTCCATTGCGATGCGGCTCGGAAGGCTCCGCTGATCGGTTAGGGCCTTCTGAGCTGCATCGTAATCGGCCCCTCTATTTTAATGGTATATGTATATGTATATATATATATATTCACTGAAAAAACCATAGGTTTCAGGGACGTTATAGTTACAAATTAGCATTTAAAAAACCTTTGAAATTCACTGAAAAAACCATAGGTTTTAGGGACAGTTATAGTTAGTTGGACATTGCACTCGTACAAAACCCGTGAAATTCCCCCGTTATAGTTAGTCCAGCTAACTATAACTCGCGCCCCATAATGCACTGCTGATGACGTCACATATTACATCACTCATGACATGGTCAGTGACATCACTGATGACATCTCAAATGACATCACTGATGACATCACTGATGACATCATCCAGTGACTGTGTGTTTCTGTAAAGTTTAAATATTTTTAATATATATAGGAAAAGACGTATTGAAGAATGAGTGGGTGTGTAAGTGTCTGTATGGATGATTTAGTAGGTGCGTGACTGACTCTATAAGTGAGTGATTTAACGTATCTTACTGAATGCATGGGTTAGTGACTAAACTGGGTGAATGTCTGTATCCGTCTGTCTGTTGCTGTGTAAGTGGCTGCATGTGTTTGTGAATAGCTACATGAGTGTCTATATGAGTTATTGAATGCTTGTCTGAGTATCTGTATGGGTGCCTGAGTGTTTGTGTGGGAGGGGTGTGTGCAACTCTGTGCATAGATGTGTGAGTGGGTGATTCACTGGGTGGATGGTTTCAAGAGTGCAACTGTGATAGACTGTATGGGTGGGTAAGTGTGTGTAAGAGTGTGTTAGTGAGTGAATGTATGTCCCAGTGGTACATGTGTGATTAACTACATATGTGAAAGGCAGTATATATGTGTGTTGGAGTATATAAATAGCTATAAGCGAGAGTGAGTGATTGTGATAGTGGCTGTATGGATGACTGTGTGCTTGTATCAGTGATTGTATAAGAGCGTAAGAATGTGCTACTATTTGTATGAGTAAGTGAGCTGGTGTGTGTATAACTGTATAGGTGAGTATATGGTAGTGTGTTTAATTATTTGCATGACTGACTAGGTGTGTGAGTACCTCTATGGATGAGTGGCGGTGTTTGAGTGTCTATATAGGAGTATGAGTGCATATGATAGTCCTGTACTGAGTGACCGTAAGTATGAGTGACTGTACGGGTGAGTGAGTGGATGTGTGCGTAGACCTAAGAATCAGTGAGTGGGTATGTAGTTTTTGGTGTTGGAGTGTCTATGGTTTTGCGAATGGCAGTCTGTAATTTAGAGTGGGTGTATCAAAGGTTATATTAGGGTGTGAGGCGGTGCATGAGATTATCACGTGGATGATGTCATCAGTGATGTCATTTGAGATGTCATCAGTGATGTCATCAGTGATGTCACTGACCATGTCATGAGTGATGTAATATGTGATGTCATCAGCAGTGCATTGCGGGGCGCGAGTTATAGTTAGCTGGACTAACTATAACGGGGAATTTCACGGGTTTTGTACGAGTGCAATGTCCAACTAACTATAACTGTCCCTAAAACCTATGGTTTTTCAGTGAATTTCAAAGGTTTTTAAATGCTAATTTGTAACTATAACGTCCCTGAAACCAATGGTTTTTCAGTGAATTTCAAAGGTTTTTAAATGCTAATTTGTAACTATAACATGTCTGAAACCTACAGTTTTTCAGTGAATTTCAAAGGATTTGTAAATGACAATTTTTAAATGTATTAATTGTTATATAAAAAATTTTCATACTGATTTCCAAATTTTTTAGAAACAATTTTTTTTACATATTTTATTTTTAAATTACATTGTAATTACATTATACATTACATTACAAAAAATACTTTCTCAGAATGAATTACTTTAGTTTAATTACTTTGCACATAGGCAATAGACTTTTAAGTACAGTAGTTACAGTTGCTGCAATGGGCAACACATTTTCAAACACAATGCAACATTCAGCTCAATGTGAATTTCTAGTTAAATGCAATTAGTTACTTTATGGATTACTTTTCTAACCACATTACTGGATCCTAGATTCAGTCCTGGGACATCTCCTGTAAACAGTTGAGTAAAAGCGTTTTGGTTACAGTCGTGATTTTTAAGGAATATTATTGTACTTTAAAAGTTGACACTTAGAAACTTTTTCTCATAGAATCACCAATGTTATCCTATGGAAGGAAATTCACTTAGAAGTTAAAAACTGTTATCGTTACTTTTTCTTACTCAGTGTTGGATCCTGGATCCAGCACTGGTGCATCTCCTGTAAACAGTTGAAAGAATGCGTTTAAGTCATACAGGCGATTTTTAGGAATATTTGTAGTTTGTGAAAATCGACACTGAAACTTTTCTGCTGAAAACCAGACAATGATATCCTATGGAAGGAAATTCAAGTTACTGGTAAGTACGGTTAAAATTACTTTTCAGGATCAGTACTGGGCTGAAAGATGCAGCACTGAGGTCTCTCCTGATAACAGGTTAGTAAATCGGAATTCGTATTTCGGCTTATTTTAGAGGAATATTTTAAAGTTCCAAAACTCCACACTTAGAAGAATTTCCAAGTGAAACCAGTCAATGTTAGCCTATGAAGGAAATTCAAGTTACCGGTAAGTACGGTTAAAATTACTTTTGAGGATCAGTACTGGGCTGAAAGATGCAGCACTGAGGTCTCTCCTGATAACAGGTGAGTAAATCGGAATTCGTATTTCGGCTGATTTTAGAGGAATATTTTAAAGTTCCAAAACTCCACACTTAGAAGAATTTCCAAGTGAAACCAGTCAATGTTAGCCTATGAAGGAAATTCAAGTTACCAGTAAGTACGGTTAAAATTACTTTTGAGGATCAGTACTGGGCTGAAAGATGCAGCACTGAGGTCTCTCCTGATAACAGGTGAGTAAATCGGAATTCGGATTTCGGCTGATTTTAGAGGAATATTTTAAAGTTCCAAAACTCCACACTTAAAAGAATTTCCAAGTGAAACCAGTCAATGTTAGCCTATGAAGGAAATTCAAGTTACCGGTAAGTACGGTTAAAATTACTTTTCAGGACCAGTACTGTGCTGAAAGATGCAGCACTGAGGTCTCTCCTGATAACAGGTGAGTAAATCGTAATTCGGATTTCGGCTGATTTTAGAGGAATATTTTAAAGTTCCAAAACTCCACACTTAGAAGAATTTCCAAGTGAAACCAGTCAATGTTAGCCTATGGAAGGAAATTCAAGTTACTGGTAAGTACGGTTAAAATTACTTTTGAGGATCAGTACTGGGCTGAAAGATGCAGCACTGAGGTCTCTCCTGATAACAGGTGAGTAAATTGGAATTCGTATTTCGGCTGATTCTAGAGGAATATTTTAAAGTTCCAAAACTCCACACTTAGAAGAATTTCCAAGTGAAACCAGTCAATGTTAGCCTATGAAGGAAATTCAAGTTACCGGTAAGTACGGTTAAAATTACTTTTCAGGACCAGTACTGGGCTGAAAGATGCAGCACTGAGGTCTCTCCTGATAACAGGTGAGTAAATCAGAATTCGGATTTCGGCTGATTTTAGAGGAATATTTGCACAATGGTGAAGGGAGGGGTGGGGCCTGAGGTAACATCTGTGCAAACGCGCCCCGTGGCGCGTTTTAAGTTGGGGATTAAGTCCCCTTGAATCATGAGGGTCCCTACGGGCCAACTAGCCCACCAGGAACCTCCAGTATGCGCCAGGGGCTGCGTTGCAGAGACATGTACAGAGGCCACACCCCTTTTACACCTCTCTGCAACGCAGCTCTGTGGCGCTTTCTGGACGTACCTGTTGGGCTAGTTGGCCCCAGGACCCTCAGGATTGAAGAGGATTTAATTCCCATCTTAAAATGAGCCACGGGGCCTGTTTGCACACATGTCACCTGAAGCCCCGCCCCTCCCTTCACCACTGTGCAAGCGCGCCCAATGGCGCGTTTTAAGTCGGGGGATTAACTCCCCTTGAAGGTTTTTAAATGCTAATTTGTAACTATAACATGTCTGAAACCTACAGTTTTTCAGTGAATTTCAAAGGATTTGTAAATGACAATTTTTAAATGTATTAATTGTTATATAAAAAATTTTCATACTGATTTCCAAATTTTTTAGAAACAATTTTTTTTACATATTTTATTTTTAAATTACATTGTAATTACATTATACATTACATTACAAAAAATACTTTCTCAGAATGAATTACTTTAGTTTAATTACTTTGCACATAGGCAATAGACTTTTAAGTACAGTAGTTACAGTTGCTGCAATGGGCAACACATTTTCAAACACAATGCAACATTCAGCTCAATGTGAATTTCTAGTTAAATGCAATTAGTTACTTTATGGATTACTTTTCTAACCACATTACTGGATCCTAGATTCAGTCCTGGGACATCTCCTGTAAACAGTTGAGTAAAAGCGTTTTGGTTACAGTCGTGATTTTTAAGGAATATTATTGTACTTTAAAAGTTGACACTTAGAAACTTTTTCTCATAGAATCACCAATGTTATCCTATGGAAGGAAATTCACTTAGAAGTTAAAAACTGTTATCGTTACTTTTTCTTACTCAGTGTTGGATCCTGGATCCAGCACTGGTGCATCTCCTGTAAACAGTTGAAAGAATGCGTTTAAGTCATACAGGCGATTTTTAGGAATATTTGTAGTTTGTGAAAATCGACACTTGAAACTTTTCTGCTGAAAACCAGACAATGATATCCTATGGAAGGAAATTCAAGTTACTGGTAAGTACGGTTAAAATTACTTTTCAGGATCAGTACTGGGCTGAAAGATGCAGCACTGAGGTCTCTCCTGATAACAGGTTAGTAAATCGGAATTCGTATTTCGGCTTATTTTAGAGGAATATTTTAAAGTTCCAAAACTCCACACTTAGAAGAATTTCCAAGTGAAACCAGTCAATGTTAGCCTATGAAGGAAATTCAAGTTACCGGTAAGTACGGTTAAAATTACTTTTGAGGATCAGTACTGGGCTGAAAGATGCAGCACTGAGGTCTCTCCTGATAACAGGTGAGTAAATCGGAATTCGTATTTCGGCTGATTTTAGAGGAATATTTTAAAGTTCCAAAACTCCACACTTAGAAGAATTTCCAAGTGAAACCAGTCAATGTTAGCCTATGAAGGAAATTCAAGTTACCAGTAAGTACGGTTAAAATTACTTTTGAGGATCAGTACTGGGCTGAAAGATGCAGCACTGAGGTCTCTCCTGATAACAGGTGAGTAAATCGGAATTCGGATTTCGGCTGATTTTAGAGGAATATTTTAAAGTTCCAAAACTCCACACTTAGAAGAATTTCCAAGTGAAACCAGTCAATGTTAGCCTATGAAGGAAATTCAAGTTACCGGTAAGTACGGTTAAAATTACTTTTCAGGACCAGTACTGTGCTGAAAGATGCAGCACTGAGGTCTCTCCTGATAACAGGTGAGTAAATCGTAATTCGGATTTCGGCTGATTTTAGAGGAATATTTTAAAGTTCCAAAACTCCACACTTAGAAGAATTTCCAAGTGAAACCAGTCAATGTTAGCCTATGGAAGGAAATTCAAGTTACTGGTAAGTACGGTTAAAATTACTTTTGAGGATCAGTACTGGGCTGAAAGATGCAGCACTGAGGTCTCTCCTGATAACAGGTGAGTAAATTGGAATTCGTATTTCGGCTGATTCTAGAGGAATATTTTAAAGTTCCAAAACTCCACACTTAGAAGAATTTCCAAGTGAAACCAGTCAATGTTAGCCTATGAAGGAAATTCAAGTTACCGGTAAGTACGGTTAAAATTACTTTTCAGGACCAGTACTGGGCTGAAAGATGCAGCACTGAGGTCTATCCTGATAACAGGTGAGTAAATCGTAATTCGGATTTCGGCTGATTTTAGAGGAATATTTTAAAGTTCCAAAACTCCACACTTAGAAGAATTTCCAAGTGAAACCAGTCAATGTTAGCCTATGGAAGGAAATTCAAGTTACTGGTAAGTACGGTTAAAATTACTTTTGAGGATCAGTACTGGGCTGAAAGATGCAGCACTGAGGTCTCTCCTGATAACAGGTGAGTAAATTGGAATTCGTATTTCGGCTGATTCTAGAGGAATATTTTAAAGTTCCAAAACTCCACACTTAGAAGAATTTCCAAGTGAAACCAGTCAATGTTAGCCTATGAAGGAAATTCAAGTTACCGGTAAGTACGGTTAAAATTACTTTTCAGGACCAGTACTGGGCTGAAAGATGCAGCACTGAGGTCTCTCCTGATAACAGGTGAGTAAATCAGAATTCGGATTTCGGCTGATTTTAGAGGAATATTTGCACAATGGTGAAGGGAGGGGTGGGGCCTGAGGTAACATCTGTGCAAACGCGCCCCGTGGCGCGTTTTAAGTTGGGGGATTAAGTCCCCTTGAATCATGAGGGTCCCTACGGGCCAACTAGCCCACCAGGAACCTCCAGTATGCGCCAGGGGCTGCGTTGCAGAGACATGTACAGAGGCCACACCCCTTTACACCTCTCTGCAACGCAGCTCTGTGGCGCTTTCTGGACGTACCTGTTGGGCTAGTTGGCCCCAGAGACCCTCAGGATTGAAGGGGATTTAATTCCCCATCTTAAAATGAGCCACGGGGCCTGTTTGCACACATGTCACCTGAAGCCCCGCCCCTCCCTTCACCACTGTGCAAACGCGCCCGTGGCGCGTTTTAAGTCGGGGATTAACTCCCTTGAATCCTGAGGGTCCCTGGGGTGCAACTAGCCCACCATATACCTCCAAAAGCGCCACAGAGCTGCGTTGCAGAGAGGTGTAAAAGGGGCGTGGCCTCTGTACACCTCTCTGCAAGGCAGCCCCTGGCGCATACTGGAGGTTCCTGGTGGGCTAGTTGGCCCCAGGGACCCCAGTATTCAAGGGAGTCGTTCCCCCTCTGCAAACGCGCCAGGGCGCGTTTGCAGAGTGGTGAAGGAAGGGGGCGGGCGGGGCCTACGGGCCCGATCGTTTTTTGTTTTTTTCCCCCTGAAGGGGGGCTGTGTAACCCCCTTCCTTTTTCCTATTTTTAGGCCCTGGGGACCCCATCCCCCAGGGCCTTACCCCACCTTAAAATTAAAATAAAATAAAAAAAAACGGGAAGGGGGCCGCGTGGCCCCCTTCCCTGGGCCTGTATTGGCCCCGGGGACCCCATCCCCGGGGCATGGCCTCTTTTTCTTATTTGGAGGGGGCTGCATGGCCCCCTCCTCAGGCCATTTAAGGCCCCGGGGACCCCATCCCCGGGGCCAGCCTTGCACTTTTTTTTTTTTTTTCCTTTGGGGAGGGGGGCTGCGTGGCCCCCCTCCGTGGCCACTTATGGCCCCGGGGACCCCATCCCCGGGGCCTGGCCTCTCGTTGGGGACTGTGGGGGGTCCCCAAACCCCCACAGTCCCGCCGGCTCCCCGTGTCCTACGGGAGCCGGCATTGCTACACATGAGGAGCAGCTAACATGCTGCTCCCCATGTGGAAAGCTGTCGGCTTGGATATTGGAAGAGAGAGCAGGTTTCCTGCTCTCTCTTCCAATATCCAAAGCAAGATTTGCAATGACAGGACGGGAGCCGCGAGGCTCCGTCCTGTCATTGCAAACAGCAGTGTACCGGGGTAGGCACCCGGGACACTGCAGGAGCCGGCCCTGGGGGTGGTGGTCCCCAGGGCCATCAAGGGCTCCAGGAGGGGGCCGCGCGGCCCCCTCCCATTCAGTGCACAGCCCCGGGGAGGTGGTGGTCCCCGGGGCTTGGGAGTCAAAACGGACCCCCATTTTAATTTTTCTTAGTGCCCCGGGAGGTGGTGGTCCCGGGGCGTGTGGGGGCTGGAGCCCCCCACACAGGTTTTAATTTTAAAAAGAAGCCCCGGGGAGGTGGTGGTCCCCGGGGCTGCGGGAGGGCTCAGAGCCCTCCCGCTTCGTTATACATAAAGCCCCGGGGGTGGTGGTCCCCGGGGCTTGGGGAGCCCTTAGAGGCCCCCACACATAAATTAACCCCCCCAGCATGCCCCGGGACTTGGCCCACCCGGGGCCAATTAACTATCGAAGCGCGGGAGACCGCGCTTCGATTTTCGGCAGGGTTCGCGCTCCCTGAGCGCATCCTGCCGATTTTTTAAAAAAAAAAAAAATTTTTTTTTGCCCAGGGGGTCCTTGTGGGACCCCTGAGCAGACCTAGGGGTCAGGATGTTTCTACCCTGCCCCCTTTGTGCGCTTTGCGCACTTGTTTCTGTCCTCGGTTCTGCCGAGGACAAAATGGCTGCCAACATTTCCTGAATCGGAATGTTGACAGCCAGCTGACAACCAATTAACATCCAGCTCGTGCTCGGGAGGATCCGCGGCCCTAGATATCACTATCTTTTTACTTTTGATTTTCTCAGCAACTACTGAACGGATTTACACCATTTAACAAAAAGGGTTCTTTCTGAACCAAGAACTACCTCTTTGCCAAATTTGGTGTAATTCCGTTCAGCAGTTCAGAGCTGTAGCCGTGTCTAAAGTTTCCTATGGAAAATTGCATGGGGAAAACGCATTTTGGGACCCCCTTTTTCTCGGCCCCCGCTTGACGAATCCCCCGAGACTTTCAGGGTAGGAGCGGACCGGAGCGGGCCATAAAGTTTGAAAATTTTGCGAAGATACGTCAACCGGCAAGAGAGTTATTTCAAATATAATGTCGCGGATTTCCTATGGATAATAGGTTGTGACTATAACTATCTACTGGCGACCGCCAGTAGATAATATATATAGCAAAACCAAAGGGGATGATGGACGGAGTGTTGAACATTGCAAGCACTCACCCCCAGTCAACTGATCTGGGTTTAATCCATAATCATTTTATAGCTCACTCCGCCACCCCAGTACAGACACGGCCAAATGCAAATCAGTCTGACCCTGTGCCTCATGGGAACAGTCCAGCCTGAACTGCCAAGCCATGTCTTCCCTGGACCGGAAACAAGCATCCTGGGACCGGTTTCTGGCTTACAGCCGTCATCAGCCAGGCTATCTTGAATCCAGTGGCAAAGTGAGCAAGGGACCCACGTCTGGGCATACCCTGCCAACTTAGAGGCGAACATAGCAAAACCAAAGGGGATGATGGACGGAGTGTTGAACATTGCAAGCACTCACCCCCAGTCAACTGATCTGGGTTTAATCCATCATCATTCTTTAGCTCACTCCACCACCCCAGTTCAGACACGGCCATATGCAAATCAGTCTGACCCTGTGCCTCATGGGAACAGTCCAGCCTGAACTGCCAAGCCATGTCTTCCCTGGACCGGAAACAAGCATCCTGGGACCGGTTTCTGGCTTACAGCCGTCATCAGCCAGGCTATCTTGAATCCAGTGGCAAAGTGAGCAAGGGACCCACATCTGGGCATACCCTGCCAACTTAGGGCGAACATATCAAAACCAAAGGGGATGATGGACGGAGTGTTGAACATTGCAAGCACTCACCCCCAGTCAACTGATCTGGGTTTAATCCATCATCATTCTTTAGCTCACTCCGCCACCCCAGTTCAGACATGACCATATGCAAATCAGTCTGACCCTGTGCCTCATGGGAACAGTCCAGCCCAAACTGCCAAGCCATGTCTTCCCTGGACCGGAAACAAGCATCCTGGGACCGGTTTCTGGCTTACAGCCGTCATCAGCCAGGCTATCTTGAATCCAGTGGCAAAGTGAGCAAGGGACCCACGTCTGGGAATACCCTGCCAACTTAGGGCGAACATAGCAAAACCAAAGGGGATGATGGACGGAGTGTTGAACATTGCAAGCACTCACCCCCAGTCAACTGATCTGGGTTTAATCCATCATCATTCTTTAGCTCACTCCGCCACCCCAGTTCAGACATGGCCATATGCAAATCAGTCTGACCCTGTGCCTCATGGGAACAGTCCAGCCCGAACTGCCAAGCCATGTCTTCCCTGGACCGGAAACAAGCATCCTGGGACCGGTTTCTGGCTTACAGCCGTCATCAGCCAGGCTATCTTGAATCCAGTGGCAAAGTGAGCAAGGGACCCACGTCTGGGCATACCCTGCCAACTTAGGGCGAACATAGCAAAACCAAAGGGGATGATGGACGGAGTGTTGAACATTGCAAGCACTCACCCCCAGTCAACTGATCTGGGTTTAATCCATCATCATTCTTTAGCTCACTCCGCCACCCCAGTTCAAGATATACATAATTGGGATAACAGTATGCAGGGTAAACTACTCTGGCAGTACAGGTCCAACAGCTCAACAGCTTGGAAGCCTTTCAGCCCAAATAATGAGTGTATCCTAGGGCAGCAAAGTATCAAAGGCCACATCAAAACATTTGGACCCACCATCAAAGCTTTTGGATCCTACAATACTGCAATACAAGGATATAAATTGGGGACAGCAGGGTGCAGTTCAAGTACACCTTCTACAGGAGGAGGCACAGGCTACTGTAAGAGTGTTAAATTGCATCAGACAGTTCTACTTAATCAAATATGATGTATCCATAATGTCACAGTACATAATAAAGACATGTCTGTCCCAATTCAAAATAGCCATTTGTGTACAGGAGAGAAGTCCACTGGGCCTGCAGTTGCAGCCTTGTGCCAGAAGGTATGCGTTGGTTTCTTCATCCTCACTACAGAAGGCAAAGCAGGTCAATAGTCTCATGCTGGCCTTCTGTAGCATCCCTGCCTCACAGGAAGTTCAAGTTGCCAGTAGGTGGCTTACCACGTATCTGGCATTGGACACAGCAGCACCAACACCTCCCGGTTGCAGCCACCAAGACCTCCTAGCAATGCACGGTGAGTAAACAGAGACCTTCACCAATGGGTTGCAACTTTTAGATTTCCATATAGACTGTCAGATGCGACTTAACCAGGTGAGGGGTGTTGAAGAAAGATCCCCCCCTCATCCAAGGGTGAGACAGTATCAGATTGATGCAGAGACACTTTCCACATTCAACAACCAGCGGTGAGGGGAGTAATCATAATTCTAAGTCCATGTATTCAGCCATAAGGAGTGACTGTACAGCAGAGCCTCCTCAGAAGACACTAATCTTCAGGGCTACCGCACATCTTATCATTTCAAGGGTTTCTTTCACCTAGTATTAGCTTTTTAAAGAGCGTAAAGTCTTTGCATTTGGAGTAGCAGTCTAGGAAATATTTAAGCATTTGTACACTTTTTTCTTCCCAGGCCTCTACTGTCTTGCTAATATTGTTCATTCTAGGTATGTTTATAACCATGCCACCCTTTTCACTATCTCTTAGCCCTTCAAAGCATTTAGAGACAATTTTTATCAGATTCTTGTAGCTGTTGACTGACACAGCCATAGCTTTGCCTTAGTCATCATATTGCCTATAATAATAATCCTTATCTCTCCCTTGTTCCCGAATGTATTGCATGCACTTGCTTGATGTGATACCAAAGTCAAGGGGTAGATGGCCCTAGTCTCATTTAACAAACTGTTACTGTCACAAACTGTTACTGTCACCATCACAAATTCTCTGGAAGAAAGGAATTCAGAATTTTTCCCTTCCTTCTGTTCCCCATCCTGGCTTCCATAGTCTCATTCTGCAAATGTTACAATGCTGCCTTTGCCATTCATGTGTGTTGCAATTCATGAACATAGACTACCTGGATGTGGACGCCTTTCATTGTGAGTAGTACTGAGTGCAATATTGGACTGGTTTTTATATTGGTTTCTTTTCTCTAATTGAATGCTCATCTGTCCAATGCCATAGTGCTTTAACTTTGAATGAAAGATCATATGTTTCCTCAATAAGCATCATCAGGGATGGTACTCTGAGGGCCAGATGTACGTCTGTTTTTTGAGGTCGCAAATGGAAAATCGGTCCGCTTGCGACTGCAAAATAGGTATGCCCCATGTACAAACCCTATTTTGCGAGTCGGTAACCTATTACCGACTCACAAAATACGGTTTGCGACTCGCTATTAGGAAGGGACGTTGCAAGGGCATCCCTTCCTAATAGCGACTCGCAGTTCAATGCAAGATTGTTTTGCGGCCGCAAAACACTCACAGTTTACCACCCATTTCAAATGGGTGGTAACCCACTCACAAATGGGAAGGGGTCTCCAGGGGACCCCTTCCCTTTGTGACTGGCAGTGAAAATATTTTTTAAGAGCAGGCCATTTTCTTATGGTGAAGAATTCCAATCATAGGTGGTTGTATTTTAATGAAGACTCATGGTGCTGAGCTAATGTACACATGAGTAAATCTACACACATACATTTACTCTTACACATTGCAGTAAAAGTACTACTTTTGGCTGTTCAACATTTCCAAGTGTAAATTTGCTACAAAGTGTAGATTTACATATATTCACCCCCTGAAACGGGGTGGAGCCGTATTTATGAGTGTAAAGTTACTACAGCCAAAAGGACCCAAAACATTAGCAAATGTTCTCCATCTCAGACCTGGAGTAGCTAGTCAAGCACCATACATGACGAAGCACTGGTACTGCAACACCCTTCCATAGAAAATAATGGAGGCAGGGACTTAAAATCAAACCACATAGCAACTAATGTTCTTCCATTCATCTATTTATTTATTTAGACTTTTTTTTTTTTTAAGTCTCACCATTGTGTAGAATAGGGAAAATTGTTAACGTTTATTCTATTTTAAACAAAATTAGTAAAATATTCTTATGTTAATTATTAATGTCAATTTATTATATATTTTAAATGTAGAACAAAATGCTACAGCACTATTAACTTAATTTTAAATTAAACAATTGATTTTAATACATTAAATAAAATTGATTTTTTTTAATAGATTTACATTCCACCTAAAGTAAAAAAATTTAAATGTACTTACCAAGTATTAAAAATACAAAAAGTTATGTACAGAATTAATTTATATAAATGTAATTATTTTTTTAATTAATCTAAACTTTATTTTTAAACTAAAAATATTATTAAAATACTATCATGAAATATTATTTTATTTATATTTAGATACAATTGGTAACATTCATTTAAATGTAGATAAATGTTTTAAAAGTCTAAATAAATGAATTTATTTTTATATTATTTCCTATGACGTTCTATTTTAAGTCTGTGCCTCCATATTTTCTATTGAAAGTTGTTGCAGTACCAGCGGTTGGCAATGTGTGGAGCCGTATTTACTCCAGCTCTGAGTTGAAGTACAGTCACTCCTGTTTTGGGTCCTTTTTGGGTGTAGTAACTTTAGTACAGAAGTTTGTGTATAGGAAAGGGCTTACTCTTTTGTGGGTGTGTCTATTCTTCCCTCAATCACTTCCTACTCCTCACTAAACTCCTTCCATTTAGTAGTAAGAATTCCCCATTAACCAGCCACTCCCTTTGGCACATCCCACATTTACTACCAAGTAATAAACTTACATGTATGAGCCTCTCCCCATACATGAGATAGAAGAGGTGCAGTTGGAAATTTACACTTGTAGGTTTGTGAATTGCATTTTGTAGTAAGTAGTATTACTATAGTACTACTTTACGTACTACAAAATGCAGTTTTGTGGGCCTGCCCCAAGGTGTGGATTGTGCATTCTGTTTGTTTAACACCATTGATGAGACTAGACAATCAGCTTCATATAAGTCCAGACAGATGAAGCTGTCTACTTTTAGAAGTGGCGCTATGATGGCCTATGAAGTTTCCATCCTGAAATGATTGTTTCTCCCAAACTGATTCTCCCTCTTCACAACTATAACTAGGCAGAATTGGCAAAACTGCTTTCTGATTACACATGCAATGGAGTAAATGTGCTGCCCCTGCTGCTGAAAGGGGCATGTCTTTGAGTAAGATATTCATGTTGTCCCAAATGGCTGATTTCATCACTGTTCCTGCATTTGGAATTGCCTGACTCATAACTCAGGAGCAAATATCCTGCAACCCAGCACCATACCCAAAAAACACACAGACATTCCGAAATATGAAACAGATTTTTTCCAAGCCTGAATCTTAACTTTCTTCCAACTGGGCATTAAAAGGTCTCTGTCCTGACATAGTGAGCAATGCTGGAACACTAAAGTCAAATCCTCTGTCTTTGAGACTCTCTACTCTTGCCTGCCCTCCAAATTGTTTTTAACTTCCAGATGAGACTACAGAAAGAAAACACACTAGCACAAGGGAGAACATATATGTGCAGACGGGTATGATTATAAAACACATAAAACAACTGCATTATTGCATTAAGTGATGAATTTGAGATGTCCCATGCCTACTCTTCCATCTTACGCAGATAAAAAAAACTTCCAGTAATCACATCAATTTTGGTGGGACTCCAACAATAAAGCAAAATGTCATGATCTGTGACCCACACTCACCTGTTTATGCTGGGTGGGCATGGAGACGCACTCCTGGTAACTTCATAAGTGCTCAGGTCTTCCACGGCAGAGGAGATTGGTGCTGTGTAGTGTGCGGATGCCACTTGGTGTGAGGCTTCCGGGCTGTGACATCTTCTCTGCACGAAATACACAAGCAGAGTCACGGCAAACTACATGTCCCAGAGGTGTCATGTGACTCAGACTGGTGATAGTGGCAGCCATGTTGGAGCCATAGAGTATCCTTTCCTCATGTTTCATAGCATTCCTCGCTAGGCAGTAATGAGACTTGGTTGGTGCAGTCAGAACCTTGTTGCCAAGAGAATGGAACTACTTGCACTTTCTCTAGAGTTAGCAATGACTTTCTGGATAATATATGAGATCCTGGTTTTAGATTTTGATTTTCACACTACCACTCGAGTCTTCCTTCTAAGGATTACAAACTCTATTTCACTTTTTAATTCACAAGAGGAACAAGAGAAGTCCTCAACAAATACGGACTTTGTTTATACTACTTGTGAGCCAGTTTGGCATTAAGGTATTGCTAGTTGTGGGAAAATAAATGTATATTACCTGGAGTGAAAGCACAAAACTAATTAGAAGTAAGTTTGGCATAGCTGATGAACATGGTACACTGCAAATCTTTCAGATCACAGACATATTTGTAATTCTCTGAACTGAGCATTGTTATCTATATAGGGATACCTGGTATCGTCCAGGCTATTTAATGCATTTACTTTACTATTTTATTATCTTTCAGCTCTAGGAAAACACAGAGGTTGCACCAACCATGGAGAGATGGTTACACAGTGACTGTCACAAGGTATATCAGTACATTTTCTCTATAGTTTAACATATGGCGATCTCCGGCCCGACTGCAAAGATCTCTCTATGCTAAAGTATAGAGAACTTTTCTCTATACCTTACTAAATGAAGCCCTCTTCCCTAACTGCTGAGCCTCCCTTAGGTAAAGTATAGGGAAAAGTAAAAAAGTTCATAAAACTTTGAAAATGTTAATAAAAATATTTTTACGCTAAATATTTATGTACTTTAATTTTATATGATTCTTTTAAATGCAGAACTGAAGCAAACTATTAACTAAATTTTGAAATAAATATTAATTTAATGTAATTGTAGTACATTAAATTAAATTGTAATTATTTTTCAGAAGTTTAAATGAAAAAATAAATTCCCACCTAAAGTAAGCAACATCTTTTTATTATGCATTAATAATTATTAAAAGTGATGCACAGAATAAAGTAAAAGTAATTTAATTACAATTTAATAAAATGTATTGTTACATTAATTGTTAAATGCAAAAAGCTTATTAAAATATTTTAGAAATAAAAAAGAATTATTTTTAATATATTTTAACATCAAATTATAATTATTTTTATTCTTAACTATTTTAATTTACAATATTTCCTATGGTGTTTCTTCTTATGTTATTTTAGGTCCAGAACCCCGTCATTTTCTATGGGAGAGTGTTGCAGTGCCAGTGTGGTGCAGGACTAACTTCTGTTCTGAGCTGGAGTAATTTACTAGAATTTTGGAGCCCTTTTTGGCTGTAGTTAGTGCCGTTTGTGAATAGCAATGGACTTACTCTTTTGTGGGTGGGTTCACGTTCCTCCCTAAACTCCATTTTGTCCCTCCTTTAACCCCTCCTTACTCCTCCCTAAACCGCTTGGCTTTAATAGTAAGTATTTCCCATTTTCCACCCACTCCTCCCAGTACCTCCGACATTTACTACTAAGGGCCCGATTCCGATCTTGCTCGGAAAGCCTTCCGAACGACACGGATCCGTAGGGCTTTACAAGCGAATCGTGCACCTGGAGTCCGAGCGAGCGAGTACGATGCATTCACATGCTTACAGACTCGGTTCGCTCGGACTCCCATTGAACTCTATGGGAGCCTGTATACTGGACGCGTAGACAGGCTCCCATAGCAAAAAGGGGTGGGTGGGGAAAAGCGTACACCCTGTGGTGGGCACCCCATGGTGCCCACCACACTTTGCATGTGTGGGAAGGGGGGACCCATGGGTACCCCCACGGGTCCGAATCGGAGGGCTCCAGATGATGGGGGGCCTGCTATGGGCCCCAAAAAGACGATTCTGACAGCTTTTTTGACCCAGACATACCGAATCGTGAAGGCTGTCCGAATCCTGCATCGTACTTGCTCGCTCGGAAACAGAGTCCATTGAGCTGTACGAAGAGTCTGCGTACGAGTCGTACGGATGGGATCGGGTTGGGAGATGATTCGGTCAGCGCGTACACGATCTTTGCATCGTACTTGGTTGTTCGGACCTGTGTACAATTCAGTCGGAAAAAAGGGCTACGAATTGGATCTGTAAAAGCCAAATCCGATTCGTAGGCCATCCGAGCGTGATCGGAAACGACCCCTAAAACGTAAACTTATGTGTGCGGAGACACCGCAGTTGGAGAAGAGATCTCAGCACAGATAAATATAGTAAAAGCGGATGTATAAACTCTGCACGGAGCTTTGTGAATAGCATCTTGTAGTTTGTTTGTTGTACTATTGTAATACTACAAACATACTACAAAATGCAGTGTATGAAAAGGCCCCCGTAGATCTAAACTTCAGAAGTAAAAAGAAATGCGGAATTTCTTTTTGGATTCCCAATTGCATTATACATCTTAGCAAGCGGGAAACCATTTAAACTGGATCCATTCTGTGACAGTGCAACCTGTGCACAGATACAAGCTGAGGCCGACACAATTTTCTTTGTGAACTTGAACACATCTGTGTACATGTTTATGCGTAACCTGTACACAGCTTCTTACTCCAAGTTTGCAGCAGTAGACCATATTGTCAGAAATGATCACTGGAGATTACAGCTCAAATGCATTTTGGCAAAAAGCTTACAGTGGGTGACTCCCCTTTTTGTGGTCCCAAACCACAGCAGAGGCCCATAAAACAACAGTTCATAATCAGCAAAAAACTCAGGTTTTTCATGAGGTAGAATTCACTTCATTACAAAATGTCCCCAAGAATGAGCATCCAAACCATGACCAAGGGAGGAAAAAGGGATTTAGAACACAAGGCTATATACCAAATGGATCAGAGGTTTTCTTCATCCTTAATTCCCTTTCCTGATGAATAAACCTTAGCAAAATCAATATGGATAAAACGCAGTTCCAATGATGATGGATGAGCTGGTATATTCATCCTCATATGTCTGGTAGCTACATTGTCCTATTTAAGCAAAGATGAGTGAAAGCTGAGCCCTAAAGATGGATTGAATTGCTGGCTCCCTTACTACCTGCATTTGCTTATGGAGGGAGACACAGACCTTTGGGGAGAAGGCTTTCCTTCTCTCCATCCTCTGAAGGAGACATGATGTTTTTGGAAATGCCTACAGAGTATCTCAATTTGAATTCAAATGGCGCTGCAGGAGCCACAAGGAAAAAAGGGAAAGCAAAATCCAGCCTCCCAGGCTCATCCCTTTTCAGAAATCCAAACAAAACAGGTGAGTGCCTGGAGACCATACTTAGCCACCTGTGCCGCCTGGCACAGTGATATCAAGGAGTACATGTATGGAAGCCCCTACTGTAAAAGGTAGGCAAACTAAAGTGATAATTGAAAGACGTGTCCAGCACCCCATGCAGCTGAGCCATAGCTATGAGTTAAACAGAGGTTTTTGAGAGGAAGTGGTGATTTTTGTAGGACCCTCTACGGCTGCCTTTTTAAAAAATGTGTATACCTATTGTTAGAAATGGGGGTCTCTAGTTGCAGTGGTTTGCAGCCTGTCCAAGTAGGGACCCTTCCTTCTAGTCAGGATGAGTAGAGTACACACCTAAGTTTGCCTTATCTCACCCTCTAGCAGCTTGCCCCAGAGCAGTCAGGCTACACTACAGAGGCTGTGAGAAAAGCATTTGTGCACACACAGTAACACAGTGAAAATACAACAAAAAAGACTCCACACCAGTTTAGAAAAAATAGCAAATATTTATCTAATCAAAACAAGAACCCAAATAACAAAAATCCAACATACAGACATCAAGATATCAATATCAAGAAATCATTAAAAATAGATTTAAATCAGTTCAGTTCATAGAAACTTATGATGCATCACTTTTGGTGCAAAGTACCTGAGATGCATCAAAATTACTGATGAAAAACAGGTGTAGAGGAGGTGAGGCACCGGAAACACAATGATGCCTTGGTTCCTTACTCTCAGGGAAGGTGATCCGTCAGTTTCTTGCTTGCAGGGGAGGTGATGCATCGGTTTCTTACTGCTAGGCAGAGGAGGTGATGTATTGATTCCTTACTGTGAGAGGAGGTGATGCGTCGGTTTCTTACTGCGAGGGGAGGTGATGCATCGAAATTACCACGCATCCTTGGTTCCTTACTAAGTGGCTTTGTTGATGAATAGTTTGGCACACAGTTGTGATGCGTGAGAAAATCCAGGCGCTGCAGGTCGATGTGGCAGCAATTCAGGTGCTGTGTCTATTTCTGCACCCGCAGACAGGTGATGCGTCGATGCTTCCAGGCACACAGCAGGGCCTGCGCTGGAGTCGGAGTGGGGATCTCGTACTTCAGAGACTCAGTGCTTGGGACTCGGGCTGCGGCAGTTCTACGGGTCGCAAACAGGCGCTGCATTGATTTTTCCAGCTGCACCGCGGTGATGTGTGTGTTTTTCAACCCCACGGCAGCTTGCAGCAGGAAACACGGCACTGGAAGGTACGATGCAGGGATTTTCAGCACCAGGAGCAGCAAAACAACCTTCAAGGGTCCACAACAGGAGTTGGCACCACAAGGCAGTGGAGTTCAGGGATGCTGTAGGTGAAGTGTTTGTGTCCCTGAGATGTCTGAACAGGAGGCAAGCTCTACATCAAGCCCTTGGAGAATCTTCTCAAGCAGGATACACAGCAAAGTTCAGTCTATGTCCTCTCCAAAGCAGAAGCAGCAACTTTAGGCCAACCCAGCAAAGTAACTCACAGCAAAGGGGCCGCACTCCTCACAGCTCTTTAGCTCTTTTCCTTCTTGATCCGGAGGTGTTCCAAAAGTCTGGGGTTTTACGTCCAATGCTTATACCCCTCTTGGCCTTTGAAGTCAGCATACCTCAAAGAAAGTTTCTCTTGCACACAAGAACCAGTTCTGTTCTCCCTGGTCCTGTGACACCACAGAAGGTGGAGACAGAATCACAAAAGGCAGCCACAGCCTATTCAGTTGTTAGTGACAACTCCTCCTAACACTCTAGATCAGGAAGGCCCATCACAATATGCAGGACACATCTCAGCTCCCTTTGTGTGACTGTCTAGAGTGAATGCGCAAACCAGCCCCTGTGAGCTAAAAATCAGACGTTGATTCCACAGGCAGGCAGAGGCACAGGATGGTTAGACAAGAAATTGGCCACTTTCTAAAAGTGGCTTTTTCAAACCCGTAATTTAAAAACCACTTTCACTGAAAGATGTATCTTTAAATTCTGAGTTCAGGAAACCAAAATCCCCAAATTTCTATCCTTTCCCAATTAAAAGTTACACTTGCAATATGTTACAAGGCAGCTCCAAAGATGACCTATGGGAGAGGTAGCCTTTCAATTGTGAAAAATGAAATTGGCAGTATTTCACTACCAGGACATGTAAAACACACCAGCACATGTTCTACCTTTCACCTACAGAGCACCCTGCCCATGGGGCTACCTGGTCCAACCTTAGGGGTAACTTACATGTAATAAAAGGGAAGGTTGGGACCTGGCAAGTGGGTGCACTTGCCAGGTCGACATGGCAGTTTTAAAACTGCGCATGCAGACACTGCAGTGGCAGTTCTGAGACCCATTTGAAAGGCTACTTGTGTGAGTGGTACAATCAGTGCTGTAGGCCTACTAGTAGCATTTGATTTGCAGGCCCTGGACACACTCAGTGCACTTTACTAGGGACTTACCAGCAAATCAAATATGCCAATCATGGAGAATTAATCAAAATCACATTTTACATGGGGGGCACTTGCACTTTAGCACCTAAACCAGCAAAATTGAAATTCAGCATACAGTCAAAAATACAGGAGGTAGAGGTAAAAAACAGGGGAAACCACACCAAGGATGCCAGGTCTAACACCTATATTGTATTTTTAGAAGATAAAGTGCTTTGACACACCTCAGAGTTGTAAGGGCTGTGACAAGAAAGAGGGACGGGGCTGGAGTGGTAATGACTAATATGTATACATTCACGATTCTATGGGGGCATTGGGTATTTGGTGTCTCATTTTCAAAAGGATGGTGAGATAAGACCTTGTGGTGCAAACCTATGTGGAGTTGCTATGGAAGCACATGTTGGCACAGAGTGTATTTGTGAGCGCAGTCATAATGTTGTACACTGCTTTCTGTTCATTCTCTGAGTGCTTTTGATATTTACCTTGCATAGCAAAGTTACTTCCTCTTGAGAAGTCGGGGGGTTTCGGTGCTGTAGCACTCATTGACAAATCGACACGACTGAAAGGCAGATACACCTTGTTCTTTCTTTGCTCTAAAGAAAACATAAACATAATTATTCATTGTTGAAAATTGGCAACACAAATCACCACTAAAACATCATACATCTTTTTTTTTTTTAACTGTTCTTTTTATTGAAATCAATTTATCACATGAAGAAACAATTTACAGGCAATATTATACTCAGCACTGCATTTGGCAACTATCCAACTATTCCTGACCCAGGAATTATTCTTAACCACCCTTAGTAAGGTCAAATCGGGCTCACCATTGGACCCGGTACCGCTTAATATTCTAAAGTTGGCAGCCAACACAGTGGCTCCTAGTATGATCAATCTGATCTACTCATCCCTGTCATCAGGGATTGTCCCCCCCGACTGGAAGGTAGCTATGGTAAAGCCCTTGTTGAAAAAACCAAACTTGGATCCGGCAGACATGGGAAACTATCGCCCCATTTCGCTGCTTCCCAATATGGGAAAAATTACAGAGAAAATAGTCAACCAGGCCCTTTTTTCCTTCTTGGAACTCAGCAACTCGCTCCACCCTACCCAAACGGGCTTTCGCCCAGGCCATGGCACCGAGACCGCCTTAGTGGTGGTCGTGGAAGAAGCAAGGAAGATTCTCGACCAAGGAGGCACAGCCGCAATTATACTCCTCGATCTAAGCGCAGCCTTTGACACAGTGAACCACCAGATACTGGCACACCGGCTTGGGAACCTAGGTGTGTCCGGGAAAGTGCTATCTTGGCTTCAATCCTTTCTGGTTGGCAGGTGTTTTCACGTGTTCTCAGGCGACGCTCGATCTAAACCGGTCTCCTTGCAGTGTGGAGTCCCACAGGGCTCTTCTTTGAGCCCAACTCTTTTTAACGTCTATATGCACCCACTAGCGGAGATTGTTCTTCCCTTTGGGGTCCAATTAATTACCTATGCCGATGACGCTCAGCTGGTGGTGGCTTTGACTCAGACTAATCATCTGCTCCCGGATCTTTACCACTGCCTGGAGGAAGTCACCAAGTGGATGAGCTTTTCCCATTTAAAGCTCAATGGTGACAAAACTGAGTTTATGCTTCTGGGCAACCAGATAAACTTCAAAGCCAACACTATGTGGCCAGCCTGTATGGGCCCAGTAACCATCCCAAAAACTGAAATAAAAAGCCTGGGTATTTGGCTGGACCAAGAGCTCTCGTTTAAAGTGCAAGCCAGGAAAACCACTGGACTGTGCTTCGGCCTGCTAAGGATGATTCGCAAAATTTTGCCGCTACTTCCCGACCAGGCAAAAAGAATTTTGGTGCAAGCTCTCATCCTGTCAAGAATAGACTAGGGCAATGCTCTTTATCTTGGAGCCCCCAAAAATGTTGTATCTAAACTGCAAACGGTGCAGAATTCTGCGGCCAGGCTCTTAACGGGCACCCAGAAACACCGCTCGGCAAAACCCGCACTCCAGATGCTCCATTGGCTGCCAGTGAAGGAAAGAATTGATTTAAAGGCCTTATGTATTGTCCATAAGTCCTTGAGAGGAAATGGTCCTCGTATTATTGAATCATTGATCCGCCCCTACAAAGCCAATAGAAACCTCTGCTCAGATGAGCTACATCTTGCAGTGGTACCAAGGGTCAAGAAGGCCAGAAGTGGAGGCAGGCGTTTTTCGTATAATGCTTCCAAGCTGTGGAATAGTCTCCCACTGCAGCTCCGCAGCCAATGTAATCATTCAGCCTTCCGGAAACAGCTCAAGACCTGGCTCTTTCCTTAGAGCTCCGGCCCTCTCTTAGTGATTCGTAGCGCTGGGATGCTTCCGGGTAGCCATGCGCTCTATAAAAGCCATTCCATTCCATTCCATTCCATTCCATTCCATCCATATTGAAGATACATCCCCAGCCGGGGCAGAAAATAACACAGTACATCGGTCTAGTGGCCTCTACTCCATGTCCATTATTGGTATGGCTCCCGGCGGCTCACAGTTGTCCCCCCTGTAATTGTTCCATTTTTGCCATATCTGCGACCACTTGTTAGGGCAACCTCTTGACACATATAAAGTTTTTTCGGTGAACATACAATGATCCATATCGTTCTTCCAGAGCCTTAGAGACGGTTTTTCTCTCGCCCCCCATAGTTTTGCAATATTTTGTTTGGCGATCATCATCCCCAATGACACCCATAGCTTCTCTTTAATGCTTAGGTCTGTAGGGCCCCAGATATTTAAAAGACATAGCTTAATATTGCAGTCAGTAGTTACCCCCATGACTTCTGCCATACAATTCGTCACCCTCTCCCAATATCTCTGAATTAATGGACACTCCCAGAGTGAATGTATGAATGTGCCGTCTTGCCCACAACCCCTGATTCAAACTGTGTCCTCCCTAAAGCCCATCTTCATCAATGTTGGCCCCGAGTAATATATTCTATGTAATATCTTGAGTTGAACTAGCCTCAGCCTAGATGAGATTGCTGTTTCTTTTGGATATGCAAGTGCTTCTAACCATTCCCCATCGTTCAGACCAGCTACGTCGTGATCCCAGTGTGCGCGGAGTCAGAGAAGGGGGTCAGGCGTATTGTTTATAAGTTTTTTATAAATCATGGAGATTGCCTTCTCCGGGAGGTGGCCGTCTAATATTCTGTCCTCTAACGGTGAGGACTCTGGTGGAGTTTCACCCCTGGGTATTACAGCTTGCAGCGCATGTCTGACTTGGAGATATCTGTAGTGTTCTGAGGCAGCTAGTTCATATTCGTCTCTCAACTGGTCAAAGGAGAGTACTCCTCCTCCCTTCCACAGGTCCCCAACTGAGGATAAGCCAATTAGGTCCCACTGGTCAAACCCTTTAGTGACTCTCAGGTTACCCAACTGGGCTGTGTCCCAGAGTGAGGTGGCCAACGTGATTTTGTCCTTCCACCCCAAACTCAGTATGGCCTCTCTCCACACCTTGACCGAGTGATTGGTGGGCCCGTTAGTTTCACTTTAGATGGATTTGCATATAGCGCTCCCCTGTAACTCCCTCCGGGGAGCAGCCATCTATCCATGTTAAAGCTTGGGTCATTCTGCCGTCCGTATGTACAGTGATTAATAGCAGTGAGATGAGCTGCCCCGTAATATCTTCTAATGTCGGGGAGTGCTATGCCTCCATCGTACCACCCTCTTGTGAGTTTGGAAAGAGATATCCGTGGAGGTTTCCCCTCCCAAAGGAGCTCCCTCAGGGCGGAATCGATTGATTTGAAATATACTGGGTTCACCGGGAGTGGTGTATTTTGGAGAGCATAAAGGAAACGGGGAAAATACATCATTTTGAACAAAGCGGCCCTCCCCAATAGGGACAGAGGGAGCGATTTCCAGTGTATGACGTCACTTTTAAGGCGCTGTAACGGGGGAAGGAGATTTTGATCGTGAGAGAGAGTCAGGTCTTTGGAAACATATATCCCCAGGTATTTAAAGCTCGTAGGAGCGATTGTTATGGTGAAACCTCTGGGTAGGGTTGGGGTTCTACCGCTTAAGACATAAAGGACCGATTTAGACCAGTTAATGGTATATCCTGAGTATTCCCTAAAGACTATAAAGATGTGGAGTGCTCGATTTAAAGAGGCTGCCCGCGACGCTAGATATAGTAAAACGTCATCAGCATAAAGTGATATGCGGTCTTCCCAGTCTGTTGCCCATTTCAACCCTTTAATTATCGGATCCTTCCTTAGTCACATCGCCAACAGTTCCAACATGAGGGCATAGAGCAATGGGGAGAGGGGGCAGCCCTGATGAGTTCCCCATCGCAGCTCAAATGGGGAGGACACTCGATTGTTGACCACTGTCCGAGCCAGGGGGGTGGCGTAAAGGAGGCGTATCCAACTCTGGAATCCAGGGCCGAACCCTAGTTTCCGCAATACTGCAAACATGTATGACCATTCAATCGTATCAAAGGCCATGGCTGCGTCAAGTGACACCACCACCGCATCTTCTAGAATAGTGTCGCCCTCGCAAGCACTCTGTGAAGTCTCCGCAGATTGAGAGATGTATTCCTGGCTGGCATAAAGCCTGACTGGTCGGGATGTACTAGGTTGGTGACCACTGTCAAAAGACGGGTAGCGAGTAGCTTGGCCAGTATCTTGGCCTCGGCGTTTAGTAGTGATATCGGCCTGTAGGAGGAGCAAAGGTGGTTTGGTTTTCCTTGTTTGTGGATTACCACGATATTGGCCAGTCTTTGGTCTGGTGGGAGCAATCCTGCGTCTCGACTGTCTTCGAACATTCTAACAAGATATGGTGCGATTTTACTTGCGGTCAATTTGTATAATTCGACCGGCAGGCCGTTTGGACCGGAGGCTTTCCCCCCATTCAGGTCATGGATAGCTTTCTCCACCTCTCCGGGCTCCAACTCCCTATCCAAGTCCGATTGTTCCTCGTCGGAAATTCTCGGGAGTGGGATGTCGTGGAGCATGGAAATTGCATCAATTTCAGTATACTTCGTTCGGGAGGTGTATACGTCTTTATAATGGTCGGCGAATTCGTTAGCTATAGTTTGCGGGTCGGAGGTCATGCGGCCAGTTTTGGTGGCTAGTTCCACCACTATTCAACTCACCTGCTCTCTGTGGTCGAGCCACGTGAGCAGCTTTCCTGCTTTGTCGCCCAGCTCGTAGACTCTACATTGTGTGGCTCGATGTTGGGTTTTGGCCGCATCCTTTGCCACCGCCAGAAACTCCTTTTGTTTGAGTAGCAGTTCATGTCTCTTCTCATCTGAATCAGTCCCCTGGAGACTCCTTTCTATCGTTAATATGTCGGTTTCCAGCCTATCTAGGTCTTCCTGCTTCTCTCTCTTGGAGGTGACAATTTGGGAAACGGCAGTCCCTCTGATAACCGTTTTATAGGCCTCCCATAGCACCACTGCCGAGTCTACTGAGTTTTCATTTTCATGAAAGTAGTGCTCTGTGTCGCTAACAATCCGTTTACGTATCTTGGGGAAACTGAAATACCAGGGGTTTATAGGGGCTGTTTTTCCTACTGGTGGCTCTCCCACTTCAGCCCGGGCCCAAAGGGGTGCGTGGTCCGAGATACCTGGCGCTAGGTGATTAATTTCTCTAATCTGTGCCAGTTGGTCCACCAGTGTGATTATGTAATCTATTCGGGACTGAGTTTGATGGGCCCCCGAGTAAAACGTGTATTGTCTGTCTATTGGATGAAGCGCTTGCCAGGTATCGGTGAGGCCCATCGCTGTCAGGAAATTATTGATCCGGGTGCGTGTTACCGGTAGAGTCTTGGGAGGCCATAGGTCCAAGCTATCCGGGACAATTGAATTAAAGTCTCCCCCAATGAAGAGTCTCCCTTCGGGTAGTGAAAGCAAAAGGTCGCCTAGGTCTTTGAAGGCTGGAGCCTGTAGGCCAGGCGGGATATATGTCGACACTAGATTGAGTGTGCGCCCTTCCCAGCACCTGGTGACAGTCACAAATCTTCCCTGGATGTCTGTCTTAGTGGAGTTGATTTTCATCTGAAAGTTTTTACGGAGAAGTATCCCCACTCCGCGTGAACCGGAGCCAAAAGCAGAGTGTGCCACCATTTTGAACCCCCAACGTGTCAAAGCCTGGCATGCGTTACCCAAAAGGTGTGTCTCCTGGAGCAAGACTACATCAGGCAGGTGTCTTTTGATATACTGCAATACGATGCCCTGTTTAATCTTGTCTCCCAGACCGTTTACGTTCCAGGACATCAATTTAAATCCTGCTATTCGTGACGGTACCATGGTAGGGAGGTACGTTACTGAGGCCACCCTTTTGATGTACCATAGGTGTATCCCGCCCAAACCACCGGTTATCCAAGTCAGCCCGGGTGATCAGTGGAGGCCCAAAACGCGTAAACGTGAACATTGATTTGGTTGAACTACCCTGGGTTGCCCACCCACCAGACTGCTCAGTGGGCCAGATTGAGACATTTTCGCAGACATTTTGGTAATTGTAACGGTGTGGATGTAGCGCCTTGGCGGGGCACTCCCTGCGGGCAGTCATATTGTGTAATAAAATTGTGAGTCTGCAACCCATCAATACTGTGGTGCCCAACGCAGAAAGTAACAGTTGCCAGCATTCAGATGAAATCAATTGTCCTTTGCCTGTAGAACAAAAAACTAAACAATTTGAAACTCCCCCCCCCTCCCCACCTAGCACATGCAAACACCCAGAAGGGGCACATTGAATCTGGTTAAACACTAAGAAACATTGTGCACAGGCATCCCACCCCCTCAACATATCAAACTCAGCCCCCCTCCCTGCCTCCCTGCATGGCGGAATTAAAACCTCCCGCCCCCCCAAACATGCAGAGTGCCTTTCGCCCACCCCTTAAACTAGCAGGTGCGTGCAGCCAACCGGGCACCCGCTCCAAATTCAAAAGGTATCTATTAACCAATAATCCTAATGCACTGTGATCCCACCTGTATCATATCAGGCGTAAACTGACAATCCTGCAATATATAATTCAATCCCCCTCTCATAGTTCTTCAGCATTCGTTACCACTAGTAGAGGGTTACGGTCTCTGCTCAGTCCGACAGTTCCATGTGGCAGAACCAACTCCCCACAACAGGAATCAAGATACAGACCAGGCTATTCAGCGCCGCCGGTTGATGCTTGTTCTTCCGACGGGGCATCTTCATCGGCGCCGCTCCGAGCACCATCCGCTCCAGGCTTGCGAATGCGGCTACTTCTCCCCCCTCCCACCATACGCCAACCATCTAGCCATTCCCAGGCATCTTCCGGGGTAGTGAAGAACCAAGCTCTCCCCTCCGATTCCACTCTCAGTTTAGCTGAGAATAACATGGCATATTTAACATCTTTCTCCCGGAGTGCATGTTTAACATCCAAGACGCTACGCCGTTGCTGCTGTACTTTGAGGGTGAAATCTGGGAAGAAAGTTATCTTACTATTCTGGAACTCCAGCAGGGGTGCAACCCGGGACGCCTGGACGATAGCGTCTCTGTCTCTGTAATTGAAGATTCTGGCAACTATTGGCCGAGGGGGGGCTCCCGGCTTCGGCCTTCCCCCTGGCACGCGGTGCGCTCTCTCAACGGAAAAAAAGTTTGACAATCTACCTGGTTTCAGGTGTGTGGTGACCAGTTCCTCGATGAAGAAATCTGCTGCAGGCTCCTCCGCTCTCTCCGGAACCCCCAGTATACGAACGTTATTACACCGGGAGCGCCCTTCATAGTCGTCCAGTTGTGTCTCTAGCTTCGCAGTAAGGGACTGAAGATCCTCCACCTTTCGTTGTAAGTCGGAAGTGTCGACTACCAGCGAGCTAGCTTTGATTTCCACCTCCTGCAATCTGGTGTTAATGGAGCGCATGTCCGCTCTGATGAGGGACCCCTCTGAAGAAACGGAGTCCAACGACGTGTGAACCGTTGTGATAGCCGTGAGGATATCTTGTAGTGTTGGTTCCTTAGGTCCTCCATCTGATTTTTGCGTCTCCGGTGGAGCCTCTTCCCCCCCCCTTCGGAGTTGCCCCGGGGCCTTTGTCCCAGGTGTATTTTTCCAGTTTGGCCTGTGCGGCCTTGGAATTACGACCTGCCATGGCCTGGGCTCACCCGGTGTGGAGCGAGCAGGGAGAATGGAAGTGCGCAGGGTGGTTATCTTTTATCCCCTGATGCGATGCCACCCGGCGGGACCCTCTCCTCCGGGTCGACTAAAGTTCCATAGGCCCAGGTTTAATTGTTCCGAGAGGTCAGTATGGTGTGGACGTGGGGCCAACCAAGCGTGAGATGCGAGCAAAGGGGCTTGGAGTGAGGTCGTCAGCGGTAACCCGCCACTGTTATTAATCTGATTTGCAAGAGCAATATGAGGTACCTGAAAGCGGATCCACTGCTGGTGGTGACTATAGTTAGAGCCTCCAGGCAGGGTCAATAGCGGCGGCCCCCGGGGGGGGGAGGGTTGTTTCCAGGCCATGTCAAATCAATGTCACTGACGCCCCCTGATATTACAGCCACCGGTCCAGTCCCAAGATTAGTGCTTGCAACACAACGGGGTAGGTCGTGAACCCTCTGGTCGGGGGCTGAATTATTTGAGCTGTAGATGAGGGGGGAGGAGACCGCAATCCACTGCAATTAGAGACCCCCCAGGTGCCGCCGTTCAAAGTTATGGCTCGGAGCCAAGAAGGGCTCAAAGTCTCGTGATCTACGCCGCGTCTGCCCCGGGTGATTTAGCCTGGTCTCACGGCAGCAGGGGGCAGAGCAATAATGCCGCACTCACCGTCAGAGCGGTCTGCTTGGCCCCAGGGTGTCCGCAGTCCCACAGGTGTCTCAGAGTGATAAGCCCTGGCTCCCCGCTCACCGGAACGATACGCCACTCCCTGCGCACTCCCACAGCTGCCCTGGAGGTGCCGGGAGGGGAGATTCGTCCAGCACTGGCGTCCGGATTGACGCCCAGCAACACGGCGGCTCACAGGGTGCAGGCTGCCTTGGGAGATCTGTCCGGCCGCTGGGCCCTGTGCAGGATTCACACTCCGGCAAACAGGCGTGCAATCATCTTGATGGCTCAGGGAGACTCACTGATAGCCTCCCCTAGACGTCCTCCCACAGCGGGCAGCCGCAGTCTCTTCAGCGCGCTCCAAGGCAGGCACTTGGAAAACGCTGAGTCCTCTGAATATCGGGCCTGCTCGCCCTTCCCCCAACTCACTCGCTGATCAGATGGGCGATGGGCGAACCGACGCCTAACTTCGGTTCCGCCAGCTGGATTCGGCCGCGCGAGGGGTCATACGACTCCTTGAGGTAAGTGGGACACAGCGCAAATGTCGTTCTAGAGTTTCAGTCCGGATTAATGGGCAGATTTACGTAGGAGCGGGTGCGCTCAGTCGGAGCCTCTTTAGGAAGCGGCCATGTTCTTCGGCGGTTGGCCACGCCCCCCCATCTTACATCTTTTTAATTTAATGAAAGACCGGATATGCATTTGGCCTCTAGAAGGACCAGTTTTGGTGTAGACTTGAAGTGATAAGGCTGTGTTTGGAATGCAAACTTTGTAATTCAAGTCGCAATTCCTGAAATCGAACACAGTTTGCACCAGTGAAAAGAGTGGTACTAATTGGATGCAAAATTCTAGATTGAAGTCAAGATTCATGAAATCTAAAAGTTTGAACTAGTGAAAGGTGTGGTATTGTTTGGCCGCAAATTGCGAAATTCAGGTAATGACTACTGAAATCTAACACAGTTTGCACTATTTTTCTTTCTCAGCAGTATGACACACTTTGCTAGTGTTGTATTTCCTCTTAGGGTGTCCATAACGGGCTTTCCAATATCCTGTCCTTATATAGGCACAATTCGCCCTGCCCTTATATAGGCATAGAATCCCAGGCCTTATTTAGGCATTAAACCGTGCACTCCAAATACAGGCATGGTCTCTGACATCCGTCCACCCTAACGTCACAACGAGTTCATGAAGAACAGACCCTTAGGCTGCGGGAGTTTTCCTAGTCCAGGACTATTGATTTCTTCAAGGACTCATATATTATGCATGAACCATTATTCCTTAGGGGTTCATTCATGACGTCTTTCGTTGTCCAATTCACGTCAAGGCTAACATTCTTAAGGTACTCTCAGGTATAAATATACCTTCCCTAGCCCCTGTAAACCAGAGGAGACCTCGACTTCAGAGGAGCCCGTATCCCGGCCTGACGCACTGAGAAGACGCTGCCATTCCCTGCACGCAGAGAGCCCAGCTTCCAGCTTCCAGTGATCTGACTTCCCTTGTGGAGTGTTGGAGTTCGAGTCTGGCAAAGAGATTCCAACCTCTCTCATTCTTCAGGTATGGAGCTGATAAGAACCTAGAGGGACTCTTGGCATACTAGGCATACTAGACTTAACATACTCTTAGTATACCATAGTAAGGAATACTTCACCTACTTCATACCTTGTCCTACACCTAGGTTAGGTTAGGTACACTGGGGTAGAACTAGCTTAGCACCGCATCGTATGAGTACTCGCATTTTTAGTCTGTGTTATTTATGTAACAGCATTTGTACTATAAAATAATGCTATCGCAGTATTATTTATTTCTACTGCTCACCCTGTACATTATTTATCTCGCATACTGTCTTGTGATCGTAACAGCACATTATACTTACACCAGAAACAAGACTGTTCAATAAATCTTTTATTGAAAACGCCCGTCTATTATTTCTGTGTAACTCTGAGGAAAACTAAGCATGCACGACTGAGCTGAGTGAAATAGTTATCTAGTGTTTCCACGACTCTGGGACACGTTCTGATTCTAAAAGGAAAACATATTGGTCATGTTTTGCGGCTGCCAGAAACTACTCCCTTCTTGTTGTCAAGGAGTTTCTAGTGGCCTCTGAGCTAGCTGGCACAAGTAATTAAGTTTAATATACTCGATAGGGACATACCGACCTTAGTCCTATGTCAAACCTATAGGATATATTATTCCAATGTGCAGAGTCTATTAGGGAAATAGGAGCTACACTACATGGCGCCCAACGGTTTGGTTAGGCAGTAATTCAACTTTAGATACTGAGTAACTCAGCCGTGCTATTTTCTCTCAAAGACCCCTACCCATATACTCCAAAAGACGTCTGGAGTGGGCAGGGTTAAGTATCCACCAAGGCTACATAGGGAAGCACCCTATATATTAGCTGTTTGGTTTGCTCAACGTTGAAGGATACAGTGTTCCAAAATATTGTGCACCTAATCTTTGTTTCCTTGAAACTTGTTCTACATTTTCAAACAACAAAAATGCCTGACGGTGACAATGAAGCCGGAAACGGTGGAGCTGCGGCTGATGCAGCCCAAGCAGCACTTTTTAACCTTACAGGTTTAAATGAAACAGAGGAGGGTGTGGTACACATCCCTCAAAACTTAAGAAGAGCCATAACTCTAAAACTTATAAAACATGGCCTATCGCCAAGAGGAGGTAGAGCAGTTTTTGTGATAGAGGCACATGAATCATTTCAGACAGAGGTATTCTATTCATGGGTACTACTTCCGGAATTCAATCCAACATCACAAACATTTCACTTCTACAAAGAAGATGATCTACCAGAGGAATACATTCCTTTCGAGGATATTGAAATTCCATTAACATACCAAGAGCATCAGCTCTGGTTTAAAGGCGCCCTAAAACATCACAAAAACATTACCAGGCTCAGTCCACTAGGTAGACCAGGAGCAACATGGCCGATTTTAGCCGGCTACACACCTCATCCTGAACTGGATATAATGACAGATGAGGAATTACATACTCAAATAAAAGAGTTAATAAAAATATACAGACAATTGGTCCAATATGTCATGCAGACTTTTACAGTCCGACCACCATTGACATATCCAAATCCAACTCCCCAACAGGGGAATACACTAAAAATTACACCACAGACTCTCTACTCAGTCATGGGTAAAATGCCCACAAAACGTGAGCAAATTCCGTTTTGGATAGCTCAAAAATTACTCAAATCGAAGCAGTATTTCCAAATACTAGCCCACATGAGAAACACATAATCCTAACAATCAGTTTACCGATGGGGATCACACCACAACTGGAAGACTGCACCACTTGGGGCTCAGTCTTTGCTGCCATCTATACTAAAACACATGGTATTCCGTCAATTGCGGTAATACCTGATGTCCTAAAACAAATTCAAAATGAATATGGGGCAGAGCCTGCTCTAAATTTAGGTATGAAGTTACTAAAAAATTTCGAGCAGGTATCAACAATAATATTATCTAATATTAAAGGGGAGGCAGCAGCAGTGGCAATCCGCCAAGAATTGAGGGAATTCGATGTTACAGAACATCAAACTGAGCTACCCAGAATTGTAGAACAATCTTATGCAGAATTAGGCAGAGATAGTTTGGGTGGAAGACCACTGAAGCCGAAACTATCTGAAAGTCCTGAGAAGGACTCAATAAAACAAACTCCTACATCTTCTAAAAAGAAGTGGGAGTCTACTAAACAAAAATCAAACGAGAAACGTTCTCAATCCCGAGGTAGGTCTCCTCAAAAGGAGCCCTCTGAAAGGAGGTATAACCTCAGGAATAGGGATAATTTGAGAAAACCTGATAGGTATCATGATACTGATACACGTTCCTCTCGTCCCTTTCAGATCTCACCACAGACTTCGGAAAGAAGAGGACGGACGGAACACAGAGAAGAACGCGTGACATCGAAAGACGACAAACACGCTCCAAAAACTAAAGTAAAACCTCAATTCTCCAAAAAGAAAGTAGCAGGTCTAAAAATAAGACATGCCGAGAATACTGAGATCACAACTCAAGAACGGAGAATGGGCTCAGACCATGCTGGACAGTGCAGCAGAAATCACAATAGTTCGCCAGAACCTGAGGGAACTTCTGGAGATAGTGGACTTGAATGAGTACATCACAGTAGAGACTGTAGACACCAGGGTTAGTACTCCACAAAGGTTATATGACATAACACTCCGGATGGAGGGAGACAAACCTAGACAGGTGAAAGCACTTTTTGGGAAAGACTATCAAAGGGCTATGACATACTTCTAGCAGAAAAGGACTGGCCACCACAATTTGTCAGGGAGTGCCCACACGGCGAGGACATTATCATGCCTGCCTTCTCCAACCATATTCCAATTCACCTAAAATATACATATGCCAGGAAATGGGCAGTGGCCCAGGCCCCAGCATTATATAAAAATCATGTAGGATGGGATGAGGATTCACCTCACCATAAAATACATCTGAAACATGAACCAACTGCGCAACAGCAGTATCCTATTAAGCAAGAAGCTAAAAAACAGGTCAGGGAGATCTTAGATCAACTTGAATACCAAGGGGTGATTGAAACATGCACCTCCTCAATGAACAATCCTTTGTTTCCTGTCTCCAAACCAGACAAAACATATCGTCTAGTTTTGGACTACAGACACCTAAACACTTGTTCTAAAACTTTTGCAGTGCAAAATGCACATAGCACAGCATTAATGAATAACATTGTGCGTAAAAAATATAAAACAACATTAGACATCTCAAATGGTTTCTTTTGTCAAAACATAGCACCTGAAAGCAGGTACTTAACAGCATTCTCCATAATGGGGACCCAGCATCACTTTTGTCGACTCCCACAAGGGTTCAAAAATAGCCCAGGTTTATTCTCAGCGAGGGTAATGGAGTTACTACAAATTTATGACAATGAGGCATTGTCCTATGTCGATGACATATATCTGACAGACGATGACCTAGTAAAACACTTGAACAGGTTGAGCACCATTATACTGGGATTCGCCTCTGAGGGTTACAAATTCAACTTTAAAAAGTCCAGAATTGCCCATCTCAATGTCCTATTTCTAGGATATGAGCTTTCAAGTGAAGGCAAGAGCTTGGCAGCTAACTTTTAGAAAAGTGTGCGCTGGTCCAACCTCCAAAAACGCTAAAAAACTTACAGTCCATCCTGGGTTTCTTAAATTTTGGAAGAACATACATTATAAACTATGCAGAAAGGGTTAAACCTCTCTACGCATTAATCAAACCTGATTTTTCAATCAAAAACTGGACACAGGAACACACAGAAATTTTGCGTTCACTCCAGGCTAACATGTTAGCAACAAATCACTTACAAACACGCGTAAGTGAACGAAATTTGGTGTTCCGAATAATTTCGGGTCAATGCGGATTCACCTACTTAACTTTCAATGAGGGTGAAAAAATACCAATAGCATATAAATCACACTTGTACACACAAGCGGAAATGCGCTTCAGTTCTACTGAAAAAATTCTAACAGCAGTTCAAACCGCTGTAGCAAAAGAAAGAGCCTTAGCCCAAGGTAAATGCATTATTATCGAAACCCCAGTACCTGCTTTAGAAGCGGTTACAAAAGCAAGCATTCCAAATGCTAAGGCATTGCATCCAAGATGGATACAATGGGTTAATTCTCTTGCTGCAACAGATGTTGAATATGTTTTTGATCCAGATTTAAAAACACAAGCCTTCCTGCAGTACGAACATGAATGTCCCCTGCCTACTGAAATTCTGCCTCTCGATCAGTACGAATTCATAATTTACACTGACGGATCCGCACAACCCGCAATAGGGGGTAAGCAAGCTTACAGTGCAGCATGTGCTATCGTTAAAGGTCGCATGCGAAATGGAATCTTCAGACCTATGGTCACTAAAACGCAGTCTCTAGGAGATTGTACAGCTCAGTGAGCTGAACTACAAGCATTCAAACTGGCACTTGAAAGTACAGATCGAGAATTCCCCACACTAATCGTGTGCGATTCCTTTTACTGTGTGCAGTCGTATAATGAATATATACAAAACTGGCTTGAAAATGGTTTCAAAGATGCGAAAGGTGGCACAATAAAGCACAAATTGCTTTGGGAACAAGTAGTTCAGTTGAAAAACGAACTACCAAAGGCTCACGTGATCCACACACTGAGTCATCAATGTGATGGCATTCACGTTGCAGGGAATTCATTGGCTGACGAAGCCGCAAAGGGGGCTGTGCAAACGGCTTCCGTAGCTGCGATCACTCGTTCAAAAACAAAAATAGACGGTGAGATAATGTTGGCTGTCAATGCTTCAAGCAAAGGCAGCAGTGCAGCGCTACCAAAAAAGTTTCCACTCAAGTACTCTTATGTAATTGATGCGAACAACGTTCCTTTTGCTCGAATCCCTGGAGTGGGGGATAGGGTAATACCAAACAAGGAACGTAGAGCAGCCTTGATTTATGAAACACATTTGGGGGAGGGTCTGTCACATCAAGGGATCTCTAAATCTATCTTGACTTTAAAAGAGATGTACTGGTGGCCTGGGATGAATACAGAAATTCGCATATTCATCAACAATTTCTTAGACTGTAAATTACAGCGAGAGAGCCACCAGAAACCATGCTGCGAATGCGGCAGCCCAGTACAGACACCACTGTTAGACAGCATTCGACTATCTACGCGCCTGCGTCCTACTGGACAAAGGCATTCCCACAAATACTGAATCTAGGTTCCTATGGTTATGGCCTCAGCGCTCAGCTGACGCTCGAACTGTTATAAAAGATTTGCGAGTCTTTATCGGCATATACGCAATAGGCACGCTACATTCTGACCAGGGTCCTGCGTTTAGCTCTCGGGCTTACAAAGACGCCATGGCCAGTCTGGGCGTTGCATTGCGGTACTCCTCTCCATTCCATCCTGAGGGAAATTCGGTTGTGGAAAGGAAAAACCGGGACATAAAGCAGTCTATACCAGCTAGAGTATTAGGCTCGGGTGACGGGTGGGTCAAACACCTTAGTGGAGTTCAACGTGCACTTAATAACCTGCCAAGAAGTTCTCTAGGGGGGGTCACTCCATATGAGGTCCTATTTGGGACAAGAATGTGGGTACCGGACTTAGAAAACGTAGGCACAGTGGTGGAAAATAAACCCTTTGATATCAAAGATCGTTTGGCTGTTTTACAGGACTTAAACAAATTAAGAACGAAACAAAGCAACGTATTCCTACAGTCAACCACCACTGGGGATCAACCGGCTGTCCCAGCAAGATTCCTGGACAGGACAGGACAGGATAGAATTCTGGATTCCTAAAGTTGGGGATCTAGTCAGAGAAAAAATTGCGGACAAGAAGGAATTTGGACCTTCTTACAGACAACCAGTACCTGTCCTAGCAGTTCAAGGAACAAGAACAGTACTACTGCCGCCCCTTGCTGGAAGAAAGGAGAAAATATTTGTGGCCATCGACCTGATCAAACCACAGTATGTGGCCAATACTAAATAGTAGGCCTCGTGGACTCCGACCTAGTAGCAAACGCACTCCTCTCGCTACTATCCAAGAGGTTCATACTGAAAGACTGATAACAATCGAGAATTCAGCTGAAACAAATGAAGGACTATGCAACAACGCTATGGAACTCATCCCTCTTGAAGAACAAGTAACAGTTCGTCCAAATACACCTGTCTACACCAACGTAACAAGTGAAGAACTGGTTCCAGTGATTTCAACAAATCCTGATGCAATTCCAACCATTGACAGAACTGCTTCTGGCTACTTCATTAACTTTGATACGTTCTCAGAAGATCCGAGTGAACCTGAAACGACGCCAGTGTCATTGAAATTCAAGCAGCAAATACAAGACTTTCTTCACTTTCTGAAAAAGACTTATTTGGTTTCTCCATGGATTGAACTCTGGATTACATCTGGACTTTTTGTTTTCTTGCTCTGGCTAGCTTTGGTAACAACTGTAAGCGTGCTTATAAGTGGCAGATACATCCATGTGAACACTGAAGGAAAAGACGTAAACGTACTTTTGAAACCTCATAAATCTTCCCATCGTGAAGCAAGAGACTTGTCATCAGTGAACATCACAGCTGTTCCTATACACGATGGTATAGTGTGGGACAAAACAGATTTTGATATATTCGGTCCAACGGAAGAATTGAACAATCCACATTTGTTTAAAATTTCACTAAGTGATCTAATCACGTCCAGTACCTATTCTGATGATTGGGACTTTGAGACTGTGACTGATATTATGTTTGACCTAGAAAAATCTGCTGCATTTTCTAAAAATGAATATTTAGAGGGTTCATCTGACTATGAAGAACTGTATTGTTATAATCACTATGGTCATCATTTTTTGCATAAATCTGCATATCCAAGAAATGTGTTTATGTTTAACCAATGGGAACATTGTCCTACACTACCTAAAGGTAGTTCACAAACATTTGCCAGTAAATTTCCATATTTTTCAGGTTACAATACATCTGATCCAGAAATGTTTTACTATAAAAATGTAAACAAAACAGGACTGAAAATTATGTTAACAAATACAAAACAGATTTATTCTGCATTATTCAATGCCCAACTGTCTAGACAGGGTTTCGACTTTTGGAAAGACACAATAGACACAAAAACGTTGTGGGGTACTAAAGAATGGCAAGTACAGGGGTTAGAAGCTTTATTCAGAGCCTGCATCATCCCTGAACAAATAATGTTTTTGAATGAAACTATCCAACAAACATCTTGTCTTGGATTAGCCAAGATCAAAGAGATGAACACACCTTCTGTACCAACTCCTGCAAAAAATAATGTAACACAAGCAGTGGTGACAGTCGACAATATACTACAACTCAACAGATCTAATCTTGATTGGAAAAAATGGTTGATCTTGCCCATAGACACGAATAACTGTCAGGAAAGATTCCTGAATAAAACTCAGGGCTTTACTATTCATAGGCCAGACCCAAGATACGTCCAAAGACAACATCCGGGGGTAGTAACAACATACAGTGTAGGGAAATTATGCCTCGATTGGCTGCATACATCTACACTACAGGATGTGAAACAACACTTATCCTTACTTGCAAAAGACGCAGATCTTAGGGATTTCTTGCTTGGACCAAGAAAACCGTGTCAAAAACGTTTCATATATGCCGGCATTTATGCTGCTAATAATGAAGCTTGGAAGGTGTCACAGATAGAGGCCGCAGAACGAATACGTGAACTTGATCGTATTAATTTAGAGAAAACACTCTCTGTTGTCGACAATGGGTTAACAACTTTGTCCTCCAGAATATATTCATTGGACGGCATTGTATCCTCTGCTATCGACATTCTAGAACAAGATTTGGCGATGTTACAACAAGGCCAATCTCAAATACGTTCTATTATGTTATTAAGCTGGACGCTGCAATCATTGCGAGCGGGCTATGTGCCTTGGCGTTTCATCAACACAACAGCTCTGTTTGCAGAATACAATCTAACTGATAAACAGATCGAAATGGCACAGAGAGGAGCAAAGTATACAGTGCTGAGCATTGAAAAACTGGAAAAGTTACCATTCACAGTGGCAGAAAAACCAGCTACAGAATGGCTTATTCATGGCAAAATTACACTACCTGTGACTACTTTTCAGTTTCAGTATTGCCCCAGACAAATGCAAGCAGGCAAATATGAAAGGTTGGGTAAGGAATACATTAAGACATCTTGGGCTTTACCGTATACATATAGATGTTGGAGCGGGGATTGTGAAGTGTTTTTAAGCGGTAAAAACTGTAAACGTGCACTAAGCGGTTCACTAGTATGTCAGGACATTTCTTTACACAGGGCTTGTAATGGTTCTGTGGCAAATTTGTCTTGCCATCAGCAGGGTACACCAGCTGCTGTGATTAATCCAACGTTCGGACAACTTTCTAATGGGAGTTACCTCATGTTGAATGATCAGAGTTGCTGTGACATGCTGCCAGGCATCCCATATCTAGTAACGGTCAACTCCAGGGTCACTTGCTGTATGCAAGTATTGTTTGCCCCAATAGACACAGTCAGGGAGTCGCCTTTATGGCCTTCGCTGAACGTCTCTTTTATAAGATTTGATACTTTAAGCAGAATGAAAGCCATGCTTTTACAACAAACAGTGCCTCTGACCTCGGCCATAGAAACCTATGATCTGCAAATTGCAAGGACTTCGGCTGAGATACAGACTTTAATACGTACAAACTGCCCTATACATTTCGTGGAAATGATAGGGCGAATTTTCAACATGTCTGATACAACAGGAATTGTACATGTATTTAAGGGCATCTGCTCGGGTCTGTTAGCACCTTTCCAGGCAATACTCGGAATCATCCCGAACTTTGCACATTCGGTGTTTGGTGGCATACCATTAATTCTAGCACTCATTGCCGGAATTCTATTTCTCTTCCTGCTATTTCGCTATGGCCAGCCAATTTGCCGACATCACTCCGAGCGACTTGGAGAAAGCTCTCCTTGAACGAAAGTGCCGTGAGCGAATAGTACAGCTTTTGGGCATAAATCGTCTACGGGACCTTAATACCACATGGTTCCTGTCCTTTAGACCAATCTGGCAAGATTGCATATTACCTGTTCTACGATGCCTGCTATGCGGTGTAGAATGCGTGTTGGACACCTGTCTAACATTTCCATTGGATGCGCCAACGGACGTCGATACTCTGCTGGACCAGATAACGGCCCATGCTATGTGTTGTCCCCAGCGGCTTCTTATTCTGATAACAGCATTCATTGAGATCTCACAGACGCTTCTGGCAGCTGCTGAGGTACGAGAAAGAACTACAGGCACACAGGTAACAACGAACGCGAACGTTGCAACAATTGAAAGCAATGCTTCACATCTCTATGCAATTAACCTACTTCACGAGGTGTTCCAACTCACACCAACTACAGTGGATGATGTTTTGTCTATAGAAATAGATGATCTAATGTAGACACCAGACCCGTAAACTGACTCTGATTCAGCATACAGTGTTCCAGAAATACAGCAACAATTTGGCCTTCATTTTTCAAAAACTTGGAACTCTACCAAAATTGAACCTTTTTCCCATTTTTCGAACGAAAATGGTACTTCATCTGCTTTAAGTAGAACTAGCCTTATAGTACAGACTTGGCGGTCCTTCCAAAGACATTTAGTCATCTTATGTGTCTAAAAACAGTTCATTTAATTTTCATGACATAAAATGACTTTGATTTTTTAATAACTTATCGATCAATTTTTGTCAATTGTAAATATTACTGCTTATTTCATTTCAATTGCATTTATTTTCGAATTTTATGCCTGTAATGAAAAGCAATGCTTCAAATGTACAGTACCTTTTGCATTCTAATAGGTTTTTTAAAGAAATGCCATTTTTTAAATGGTTTTATGAACAATTTTAGAAATATGCGGTACTCCGTTTTAATGTTTAGCATTCTTAATCTTTAGCATTTTTAATGTTTAGCATTTTAGTATTATCATACACACGAAAGAGGAGTGGGTGTTGTATTTCCTCTTAGGGTGTCCATAACGGGCTTTCCAATATCCTGTCCTTATATAGGCACAATTCGCCCTGCCCTTATATAGGCACAGAATCCCAGGCCTTATTTAGGCATTAAACCGTGCACTCCAAATACAGGCATGGTCTCTGACATCCGTCCACCCTAACGTCACAACGAGTTCATGAAGAACAGACCCTTAGGCTGCGGGAGTTTTCCTAGTCCAGGACTATTGATTTCTTCAAGGACTCATATATTATGCATGAACCATTATTCCTTAGGTGTTCATTCATGACGTCTTTCGTTGTCCAATTCACGTCAATGCTAACATTCCTAAGGTACTCTCAGGTATAAATATACCTTCCCTAGCCCCTGTAAACCAGAGGAGACCTCGACTTCAGAGGAGCCCGTATCCCGGCCTGACGCACTGAGAAGACGCTGCCATTCCCTGCACGCAGAGAGCCCAGCTTCCAGCTTCCAGTGATCTGACTTCCCTTGTGGGGTGTTGGAGTTCGAGTCTGGCAAAGAGATTCCAACCTCTCTCATTCTTCAGGTATGGAGCTGATAAGAACCTAGAGGGACTCTTGGCATACTAGGCATACTAGACTTAACATACTCTTAGTATACCATAGTAAGGAATACTTCACCTACTTCATACCTTGTCCTACACCTAGGTTAGGTTAGGTACACTGGGGTAGAACTAGCTTAGCACCGCATTGTATGAGTACTCACATTTTTAGTCTGTGTTATTTATGTAACAGCATTTGTACTATAAAATAATGCTATCGCAGTATTATTTATTTCTACTGCTCACCCTGTACATTATTTATCTCGCATACTGTCTTGTGATCATAACAATACATTATACTTACACCAGAAACAAGACTGTTCAATAAATCTTTTATTGAAAACGCCCGTCTATTATTTCTGTGTAACTCTGAGGAAAACTAAGCATGCACGACTGAGCTGAGTGAAATAGTTATCTAGTGTTTCCACGACTCTGGGACACGTTCTGATTCTAAAAGGAAAACATATTGGTCATGTTTTGCGGCTGCCAGAAACTACTCCCTTCTTGTTGTCAAGGAGCTTCTAGTGGCCTCTGAGCTAGCTGGCACAAGTAATTAAGTTTAATATACTCGATAGGGACATACCGACCTTAGTCCTATGTCAAACCTATAGGATATATTATTCCAATGCGCAGAGCCTATTAGGGAAATAGGAGCTACACTAAACTAGCACAATAAATAAATAAAGTAAAATGTCCTACTGGCAGTGCTACAAAATGACCCCTATCACGCTGGTTCGGGTTCAAGAATGTAGCATGTTTTAGACTGCTGTGTTGAAATGTTAAAAGGATTGTTTCAATGGCAATCTGGGTTGTTTATTTTATGATTGCAACGATGCCACTCAAACAACAGGTCGAACTGGAGGGTGTTTTCCATCACTGCCTTTCAAACAAGTGCAGACACAAGCCCTTGTCTGGCAAACTTTCTAGCAGGTCAATGTAGCGCATGCACTTACCCGACCCCACAATGGCAACTGAAATCCCCACTACATTTTGAGTTGTCCATCCTCGCTGTGGAGTTTTCTCTCCCAGCGTGGGTCACTTTCGAGGCCGAACTTCTGGTACCCTTGGTGCAAAGTGGGATTTCTCTCTACAATGTGGGCATTGGAAATTTACCCCCAAAGTGGGGATATATTTGCAATGCCCTCATATCTTATCTCCCAACATGCTTGGGGTATTTCACAGCATTGTAGGGACACTGTATTGACCTTTCCATGAAAGCCCGCTGACCTTTCCACCCCTATCTTTTGAAGTGCTACCTCCACCAAAAATACTGTTGTACGTGACAGTGTCAATCGGTTGGAAGAACCATCATGATTTTTGGCAGAGTAAGCAGTGTACCATGGCAGACCCGATGATAAGGACATACTTGGAGGTCAAAGGACAAAAGTCAAGGTAATTTAGTTGCAGCACTAGCCAGTGCTCAATTTGAGCCGGTGGTTTCTGGTGCTCGACACCGGCACTTAATTGTCAACACCGGCGCTTGTGACAGTCTGCCACAAGGTGACGCTGTCTGGCTAATGTAGAGATGACCACAACAACAGCTAATTATCAATTCAATATACATTACAAATGACTATTACCTGCCACCCAGGCCATTCCTCTAGCTTTGGTGGCCTGGAATAGTCCTAATTGTCACACTTCTAGGAGTGTGATGGTTAATAGTTGTGTTGTTACTATCATGGGCAGCGCTGGCAGGGGCAATGTGTGGTTCAAACTGCAGTGGCCTCCCGGCAAAACCCCTGGCACTTATTATTTTACAAATTAAGCACTGGCAGTAGCAGCTTAGCAGGTGCCGCATGCAGTGCTTAATGTGACTGGTGGATGCCACTAAGGGCCACCGGCACTCGTTTTTGGGGACCAACGCTTATTTTTCCTCATCAGACATTTCCCGAGAGAAATAGAGGGAAAACACACAAATGGTAAAAAAGGAGGAAGAGAAAGACAATAAAAACGTTACCAAGGGAGAAAGCAGGAGCCTGAAAGAGAGAGATAAAGAGGCAGGCAGTGCCTGGCAGTGGATTAAAGACTCTTTGAGGTGTAATCAGGACTATGCAGCTTTGGTATTCAGCACCCTGACTTTTAATAGCACTGGCCTCGAGCCCCTGGGTAGAGGTTTGGGCACCAGCACTCATTCTTTTGCAAACTAAGCACTGTCCATTTGAAAGGACTACTAGATTCTGAAGTAAAATTTGGTGAGAATATTTACTGCTAATGAATATTAATGACTAGAGACCTATCGTCAAACACTGAATATATATCTCATATGACTCTCATTTTCCCAGAATTCTATTTGAAAAAAAATACTACTTTGAAAGGTGAAAAGTAATGTAAATATGAATATTGCCAGAGAAACATTGAGGGCCTAATTACCCTGGGGTACGTTATTTATTGGGTGCGATAAATAGCACCTATTGTGAGCTTGTAGGGAGATAACATGAAGATTCTGGTGTTTAACACACCAAAATCCACATAGTATGGTAAATACTGTGTGCTTTCCTCCCCGTTACATTTTATCAGGTTTAGCCTGCTGCAATTTAACCAAAGTTGAGTTATTTAATGCATCTGATAATTCAATAAAACCAAACTTGCAATTCCAACCTGTGTTTTAACAGAGGTTTATGAACAGGTCAGAATTAGCTGAGCCACTCACAATCAGGCCCTCAATGTGTAGACAACTGAGGCGTGATCAAGTTATTTACAGTGTGATAGTGCGTTAGCTCCCAAAACAGAGGGAGTGTCTTAGATAATGTAAGTACAGCACTGAATAATACAGGGAATGAATAGAACCAAAGGAAATGCAGAGGGGCCAGGGATTAAAACAAGAAGAATAGATGTGTCCTCTGCCGTGAGCAGTATGTCCTTACCCTTGGGCAAGCAAGGGGGCTCTCTTGAGTCAATCTGGATATCCTGCTTGCACCGAGCCTGCTGTATCCTGTCTAAGAGCTGTGCAACCTTTAGGATGCTTTTGTATATGAAAGAGACAAGGAAGTTATATGAATTTGGATTCTAGCTATGCACCATGTTGACAGCAGACAGTGTGTCTGCTGTAAGATGTGCCATACCCTGGGGGTCTCAGAGGAGGCTTGGCCTTGGGTGACCATTATGATACTCATTCAAATTGCCACAGCACAAGATGCTTCAATATACAGCAACAGTGCTTAGGGCTCTCGTGTCAGAGAGCTATTTATAGAGTTGGGCATGGAGCTACATGCTTGTGAGAGAAACTATTCTGCCCCCAACTGCAAACCACAAAACCAAGGGCCTGATTACAAGTTTAGGTGCTATTTATCACACGTTATAAATAACGATATCACGTGCTGCATTATTTATTTGGTGCAATAAATAATACCTATTATGAGTTATTGGGGAATGCCAGGCAGATTTTGGTGTTTAACACATCAAAATCCACATGATATAGTGAATACTGTATGCTTCTCCCACGTTAAATTTGCCAAAATTTAATGAAGGTTGAGTTGAGTTATTTAATGCATCAGATAATTATCAGATGCGTTAATTACCTCCAAACTCGGAATTCCAACCAATGATTATATACAGGGGTTTACACATGAGTCGGAATTAACCAACCCCCTCGTAATCGGGCCTAAGTGCATTAGGAGCAAAGTTAAATACTAAAAAGCGCCTTCAGTAGACCAGCTGTGGTTGCTCATGGCAAACCTATGATTTCCAAATAACAGAGTTTTCCAGGTCCTGTTCAAGGCCAAATAGTGAGGGCCTGATTACATACGGCCTGTTAAATTAGGGTCTATAATTAGAATTGGTGCATGTTTATCCCGCCTGGTAATTCACAGGCACAAAAAGATCTCAACTTTTGTTTAATTTCAGCAGGTCAAACCTGCTGGAATTTGACAAGAGAAAAAGGCCTGGCATAAACCGTGACGGTGTGGCAGACTTCAAAATCGACACGATACTCCCCAGAAATACAGAAGAGGTGATAATTATTACATCTGATTAATTTGGAAATCCTCTGAGTGGGATTTCATGGGATACACTAATTATGGCATTTGACTGAGGCGACACATAATCAGGCCAATGCAATATTGTAGTGATTAGATTTACAAAAATAGGTAGCCGTTTGAAGAACGTAAACTGAGGTGAACATTTTGCTATGTGTACTGAGCACAAAGCCGAAAGAGCAGAACGCTGCATGCGTTGATGCTCTTACACAGAATGACCATCAAATACTCAGTGGCATCTCCTCAGCTATGGCGGAGGAGTGTCACCCCCCCCCCCGCCACCCGCAAAAGTTGAAAAATAAAACGATAATAAAACAAGTTATTATCATTTTATTTTTCAACTTGTGCATGCTGCGTTCTGGGGGCAGGCCATTGGGCAGTCAGGAGAGGGAGTGGTGGACAGCACTGCTGTCAGTGCGCATATGTGTTTGTCCGGCCGTCTTAGGCCGGCCAAACACACATGCGTACTCCGCTGTCTCCAACCCAGCTACATTGCTGGGTTAGAAAAGGCAAAGCACAGGATTCCAGTCTCCCTGGGAGCGCAAATTCCCAGCACTCAGGCCAATCCTAACGCTGCTTTCTAACATGAAAGCAGCGCCAGGATTGGCAGCAAGGGAGGTTGGGAGCCTGTGCTGCAACGAAGAGAGCGGAGAAGAGCGACAGGCGGCCAGTAAGTTTATTTTATTTTATTTTTTATGTTTGTTATCATTTCTCCTCCCTCCCCCACCTCCCTGTCATCCGTCATCCCCTCCAACCCCTACCATGCCCCGCCACTACTACACAGCAGCCGCTACTGCACAAAGTACTTCCTATGAGCAATGATTCAGAGCAACTGCAACCCCCCAAGCGACCAGAAGTCCTCTTACTTAGAATTCAGTGTCTAATGAACAGTAAACAGTAAAAGAGGGGCTTTTAGGATGGGAATGAATTACAATTGCTACTAATGAAGTTGACAGACAAATCCTGTACCTGTATCCAGCGTCTTTCACGTGGTTAGAGAGCACCTCATTTCAGCCCGATATAAGAACGGGTTTACCATTGATAAATGTATTTGCTTAGGTAAATTCAGGCCACTAATGGTCTTGAGCTGATCAAGCGAGTCTTTAGGCTACATTCCCTTTTTATATTTAATTACCTTTGGCTTTATCCTCTAATCTACTCAACACAGGACCATCTACCAGTCTGATCTCACTGCTAGTTACCTCATTTAACATTTGCCAATTGCACTGTAAGTTACCTCAGGAGAATGCACATAAAAATTCAAGTACATATTGAAATATCATGCCACAAATATTTGTGGAATGTTGGGATATAATATGTCTAGATTAGATTAGATTAAAAGCTTATAAAGCGCTTGGTTACTCCAACGGAGTGTCCCCGCGCTGAGACATCACAGCCTAACAACAGAGCCCTATCACCCCCAGAAAACCCCAGATCCCAGCATAGACAGTCTATTCCCAGCAACAACGCTTAACACCAGTCTCCTAGTGGTGACTGGAAGAACCAAGTCTTAAGTTTTCTGCGAAACATCGCTTCAGAAGGATGCATCCTCAACTCCAGAGGCAGCTTGTTCCAAGCTTTGGCTGCTAAGAAACTAAAGGGTCTGCCTCCCAAACATACCTTTTGAACTTTTGGCACCACCAGTTTAGCAGTTCCCACGGACCTGAGATTCTGGGTAGGTCTATAGGGGGTGAGTAGATGGCGCAGAAGCCTAGGCCCTTTCTCATTGTAAATCCTGTGGCAGAAGCATAGGGCTTTAAAAATGACTCTCGCCTGCACTGGTAGCCAGTGTAGCTCCCTTAAGGCAGCTCCCACCGAGGCGTGCCTCGGAATATTCAATATCATGCGGGCTGCTGCATTTTGGGCCTTCTACAGTATATTCAGATTGCCTATTATAACCCCTAAATAGAGGATGTTGCAATAATCCAAACGGGATGTAACCAGGGCCTGCACAATAGTCCTTTTGGCATTTAAAGGTAGAAAATCTAAGATTTTACGTATCATTCTTAAAGCAAGTGCCTGCCAGAGCTGATATTTGACCTGTGAATGATGAGGTGTCGTCAAACCAGACGCCTACATTTTTAATCTTCGGTTTTGGAGTCGGGGTTGGTCCTAGTTCTTCCAGGCCACCACATATGGGACCAGATGGAGGGTTGTTTGCCAATAACCATAATGTACGTTTTGCCTGCATTTAATTGCAGGCAACTGAACTTCATCCAGCTCACCAGATCACTCGGGCAGGCTTTAAATTTGGCGCTGCCTCTACATCCTTTTGCTCTAATGTGACAATCAATTGAGTGTCATCAGCATATGACACCAGTTTCACCACATGGTTCAATACAATATCCGCCAATGGGCGCATATACACATTAAATAATGTTGGACTGAGGGCGGAACCCTGTGGTACCCCTTGAGACAGAGGACAAATCTTGGACTCAAAGGGACATTGTAGAACCTGGAAGGATCTGTTCTGTAGGAAGTCTTTGATCCACTCCCATGTGCTCCCTCTGACACCGACCTCCCAGAGCCACTCCAGCAGAAGGCCGTGGGAGACAGTATCGAACACCGCACTCAGATCTAATAATATCAGTGCCGCTGTCCTTCCCTCATCTGCTGCTATTTTTAGCGCCTCTGACTCCAGGAGTAAAGCCGACTCCGTGCTGTGGAGTGCTCTAAAGCCAGATTGAGTTTCATGGAGTACCTGTTTTTCCTCCATGAACATAGTCAATTGGGTATTTAAGAATTTTTCTGCAATTTTTGCAAATAGTGGAAGCAGAGATACTGGTCTCAGATTTTCTGGGAGTGCAGGATCTAAAGATGTTTTTTTTAGCAACGGCACCACCATTGCGTGTTTCCAGTTATTTGGAACCTGCCCCAGGTCGAAGGGCATATTAAGCAAGTTTGTGAGCACCGGTGCAATAGCTTCCCTCCCTTGCAGTAGCATATTTGGAGGGATAGCATCCATGGAGGAACCTGATTTAACTACTGCCATGAGTTGGAGAACATCCCTTTCTACTGGTGGATGGAAGACAAAACTTCTCTCACCTAATGTATCATTTTTTAGAGGAGCAAAGACATAATTCCTGCTGGTTTCTGGGAAGGTAGCATATATTTTCTCAATTTTTCCCAGGAAGAAACTTGCTACTTTATTACAGTAATCTGCGGAAGCTGGCAGTACTGCTGTGATGCGCTCTAAGGAGGTAAGTTGTGTAATAATATTAAAAATATTTTTTGGGGTGTTCTTAGCAGATTCAATTTTCTCCGTATAGAACTCCCTGCGTGTTCTCCTAATTTGTTTGTGGTAGAACTTGAGCGCCTCACGATATTTTAGCTTATTCTCGGTCTGATAGTTCACCCTCCAGCGGCGCTCGAGGCGTTTATACTCTTTTTTAAACAGTACTAATTCCTCTGAGAACCATTCTGCTGAAGGATTTTTTAAGCGGGCACTCTTGCACGGTTTCAGAGGTGTTAACGAATCCACTGCCTCCTTAATCCAGCAGGAAATTTGTTTATCTGCCTTCTGAGCGTCGAACTCTAATTTTGGTGCGCTCGAGGCCAGTTTGTCCTTAAAGGCTTCAGGAGTGAGTAGCGCCCATTTTCGAGTCATTATGGACTCTGACCGTTGTCTCACTTTACCAGAGACCTTTATAGGGTTCTTAATCCTAAATGAGAGGATCGAGTGGTCAGGCCAGACTATAGGCATAGGTGGCAGAGCCTCTACTTGCATACTATTTGAAAAGATATTATCTAAAATATGACCCTTAATATGTGTAGGGGTATCGACTAGCTGTTCTAGACCCAAGGCCTGTAGTCCCATTGTCATCTCGCCGACTTCATGGCTTTCCTTGTTATCCAAGTGCAAATTCAAATCCCCTAGGATTACGAAGTTTGGGTAACTGATGGCCTAAGGGGGCACTGTTTTGGCCAATTCATTAATAAATGCTCTAGCCGGGCCTGGAGGTCTGTAAATAAGAAGACCCGCAACTGACCAGTCGCTATTAAGAGAGATATTAAAAAACGCTGCTTCACATCCCGACATTGGCAGTTTAGCCACTTTTATCTGGTATTCCTTTTTAAAAATCACTGCTAGCCCCCCCCCCTCTGGCTGGCTCTATCGACCCTCAGAATCGCATATCCTTCCGGCAGTGCCTCCCGAATATCTGGTGCTGATTGTTCATGGAGCCAAGTTTCTACTAAAAATAGCCCTGCTGGTTTTTGATCTATCAATAGGTCACGGATATCATGGCTGTGTTTGCCAAGAGACCTGCAGTTCAGAGATAGGCAAAGCACGGTATCATTAGCGGACTCCAGAACCCTCTCCCTTTTCCCTCCCTCTGTATCTGCCTTAGCCACAAAATTACATTTCCTACAGCCATTTATTCCTGAACCTACTGAAATGGAGTGAAGGCAGTCTTCATCAACCGTATTCCTTAGAGCCAAAATCTCTGCTGATGAATAGCATACTGGATACATTGCAAAACAACCAGGGGTCCTGGCCCCTGCCGCCGTCCAGGCGCGGACGGGAACAGATGGGCTTGCCTTTGGCGCGCCCGCTGCGTGCCCACTTTATCATGCCTTAAGTAGTATGTAGGCTGGGAGCACTAGACCGCCCCCCCCCCCAGCACAGCGCACACTGTGACCAGAAGTGGAGCGGAAACCTGAGGATACATCCAACGCCCTCCGCTCAAACGGCACAAGCCGCGGCGGACCGGAGCGGGAGTATCCTCCGGCTGAGATCGGCACGCGATGAAGAGCAAAACACGCCGTAAGTGACCCCACCTTTCAGAACAGGCACAGTAATGTACTTCCCTCAAAAGTAATTCTCCCTTTAAAAAGAATTTCTAAAGGCCAGAGTCATAAATTTAAAAACAGCCATAAAAAATAAAGAGTACCAAAACACACATGCAGCTCAACACAGTAGACTTACAGATGTCCGCTGCACGCGATGAAGAAAAAAAAACGCCGTAAGTGACCCCACCTTTCAGAACAGGCACAATAATGTACTTCCCTCAAAAGTAATTCTCCCTTTAAAAAGAATTTCTAAAGGCCAGAGTCATAAATTTAAAAACAGCCATAAAAAATAAAGAGTACCAAGACACACATGCAGCTCAACACAGTAGACTTACAGATGTCCGCTGCACGCCCGCTTTATCATGCCTTAAGTAGTGTGTAGGCTGGGAGCACTAGACCGCCCCCCCAGCACAGCACACACTGTGACCGGAAGTGGAGCGGAAACCTGAGGATACGTCGCAACGCCCTCCGCTCAAACGGCATAAGCCGCGGTGGACCAGGAGTATCCTCTGGCTGAGATCGGCACGCGATGAAGAGCAAAACACGCCGTAAGTGACCCCACCTTTCAGAACAGGCACAGTAATGTACTTCCCTCAAAAGTAATTCTCCCTTTAATAAGAATTTCTAAAAGCCAGAGTCATAAATTTAAAAACAGCCATAAAAAATAAAGAGCACCAAGAGACTAATGCAGCGCAACGCAGTAGACTTACAGATGTCTGCTGCGCGCCCGCTTTATCATGCCTTAAGTAGTGTGTGGGCTGGGAGCACTAGACCGCCCCCCCTCCCTCAGCACAGCACACACTGTGACTGGAAGTGCAGCGGAAACCTGAGGATATGTCGCAACGCCCTCCGCTGAAACGGCACAAGCCGCGGCGGACCGGAGTGTGAGTATCCTCCGGCTGAGATCGGTACGCAATGAAGAGCAAAACACGCCCTAAGTTGCCCCACCTATCAGAACATGCACAGTAATGTACTTCCCTCAAAAGTAATTCTCCCTTTAAAAAGAATTTCTACGAGATGGGTACACCAGTTGCAAGGGCCCAAGGGAGAAGAAATCACTAATCCTCAACAGATAGCAGAAACGTTTGCCACCTACTTTGACTCGGTTTATACGTCAACCGTGACAGTTTCGTCTCTTGAGGCTCGGGAGTTTCTCTCGACCATTAATGTCTCCTCTCTGTCGTCGGAAGAAAGGGATTCCCTGGAAGGGGATCCTACAGAAGAGGAAATCCAATTGGCCATTCGGGACATCCATTCGGGCAAGGCTATGGGACCCAACGGACTCCCAATCGAGTTTTTTAAATCAACAGCTTCCAAGCTGTCTCCCCATCTTTGCCAAATGTATCTAGAGAGCTATGAGAGAGGGATGCTGCCAGAAGAGATCTGATTAGCCACAATTGTGGTTATCCACAAACAAGGCAAACCACCTAATGATTGCAAGGCATACAGGCCTATCTCTCTACTTACTGCAGAAGCTAAGATACTTGCAAAACTACTTGCTAATAGACCCATCCCCCTGCTTACCGGGCTGATACACCTGGATCAGTCAAGCTTTATGCCTGGCCGGAACACAGCCTGGAATTTACGACGCCTACACGGAGTGTTGGGCAGACAGCATCCGATCAGAGAAGATGTGGCCCTGAGGTCCCTCGATGCCAAAATGGCCTTTGATATCATTGAATGGAATTATATGTTCGCGGTCCTAGAAAGAATGGGATTTGGGCCCAATTTTATAAATTGGATCAAACTATTGTATGCCAGCCCAACTGCTCAAATGGTGGTGAACCAACACACCTCCAGACAGTTCCAACTGGGAAGGGGAACCCGGCAGGGATGCCCCCTATCGCCTTTAATAATTGCCTTAGTGCTGGAGCCCCTGGCGGTCTGGGTGAGGGGTGACCCTCTGATCCGTGGACTCAAATGGACCGAGAATCATGAAGATAGAATTTCATTATATGCGGACGATATACTGTTATATATGGCTTCTCCGACATCCACCCTTCATCATATCCTCCATATCTTCTGCATATTTGGTAACCACTCAGGATACACAATAAACTGGTCCAAATCACAATTATATCCACTGCATGGCCCGTTGTCGCGTATACCAAGGGACTATGAGATCCCTGTAGCATTGGAGGGCTTCCCATACTTAGGCATTTATATAACAACTGATTCAGCCCGTTTTCATAAAGCAAATTTGCAAGGGCCCTTGATGCGCTTTCGCGCCGACGTTAAACACTGGCGCTCCCTTCCTCTGACTCTTCTGGGACGTGCAGCCCTTTTTAAAATGCTGGCTTTGCCTCATTTCCTCTATGTGTTGCAAAATACCCCTGATAGGATCCCCGACTCCTATTTCTCCAGTATTGACAGTGCCGTGCGTACCTTGTTGTGGGATGGACGGGCTCCACGAATAGCGATGCAAAAGCTGTCGGCGGGATGGTATGATGGGGGAATTGCACTACCCGACCTCAGGTCATATTACCAAGCATCTCAACTTGTGGCAATTAACCGCTGGACTCATGGAGATCGGGGGGGGCCCGAGTTTCCGCACAGACTGGTGGCTCATGGGACAAGGCAGATATAACAGAGCACTCTATACGAATCCCAATAAATTGTGCCTTACCGGACCGACAGCACGCACGATTGAAGCCTGGCACAAGGTTAATAAAAAATTGGGCTGGCACAATAAAATCACGCGCACGACCCCATTCTGGGAACCCGAACAATTGGGTCATTTAAGTGCTTGCCCTGGGTTTGATTAGTGGGATCTTATAGGTATTTCAAGGGTGGGGGACATGTGGAATTCTAAGGGGTTGACCACTTTCGCCGACCTGCAGAAAGAATACGACCTTGCACAATCTGAAAAATGTAGATAATACAGATCAGTCATGCGCTCAAAGCAGCAATACCAGGGGGCGACCCACCTCCTGAGGCATCCCCACTGGAAGATAGGTTGATACTCAACCCTATGGTCAAGAAGGCCATCTCCCTCACATATAAAAAACTGATTAATAATCGTCCTGATCTCCTAACGTGCTTGCGGCAGATCTGGGTGTGCTGGATGAGGATGATTGGCGAGACGCCCTGGCCTCCCCTAGAGAGGTGGCCATTCCCATGAGATTGAGACTGGTCCAACTCAAAACCCTGCATCGAGTCTTTCTTGCCGCAGGAGTGTTGGTCAAGATGGGCAGGAGGACTGATCCTTCTTGCCTCAGCCAATGTCACCAGGAGGGGACCTTCTTTCATATTATCTGGGAATGTGCAGTCGCCCAAATATACTGGAAAGCTGTTACCGAACAATTAGAGAGTGCTGGGGGGAAAAAATTGACGGCTTCCCCGGAACTATGTCTGTTAAATATATCGGATGCCACTGACCTCACCCAGACCAAGAAATCATGGGTTTCACTGGGATGGGCAATTGCAAAACGAAATATCGCACAGAGTTCGGGTGTTGGGGGAGATGCCATGTATCAGAAATTGGGCCGCTGACATGGACAGAGCCATGATTGCAGAGAAAGATGTTTTTAAACAGAGCAGATGCCCCAAAAAATGGGATCGTAAGTGGGCTGCGTGGAATACACACAGGGGAGACATTTGTTTATCTCCAACGGTGGAGCTACGACGTAGTGAATCCAGATTGCATAACCCATTTAATGCTGTTGAAGAGACACTAGAATGATGAGTCAAAGTGGTATTGATGTATGCAAAATAACCTATTCATACTTTGTATATGATTGTATACTCTTGGATGAACTGCATTGCTGTGCTTTTTGTTCTGATATGATCAATAAAAAAAGTTAAAACAAAATAAATAAAAATAATTTCTAAAAGCCAGAGTCATAAATTTAAAAACAGCCATAAAAAAATAAAGAGTACCAAGACACACATACGCTGAATTAGTGGGCAGTGAGTGTTAGCTGACACACAGGCACTGATTTTAATACTACAATACATAAGGCCCTATCTCCAAATATGACATTGGACAATCTGGTGAGTGTAACATTACCGGTCAGATGAATCGTTAAAAAGGCTACCTAGTGATATGTTACACAATAGAATTTCATTGCTTTTTCAGTCTGACATCGCCAATGGACACCCACCCAATTAGAGGTGTAATGCTTATTGTGAGTTATCTCATGTCAATAATGGAAACCAGGACTAAATAAGTCAAAAATAAAACAATGCAGTGAGCTAAAATGTTTCTAATGAGCCAGTTACCAGCTTTGCTGAATCCAGGAGTTGGTGAACACCAAGTTTGCTGTATCTTGATTCCACGTTATGCTTTTTTCTTCCATCACCCTACACTTCCTGCCTCTTTATCCCACTGTCACTGGTACTTTTTCATCCCTGTTTGTCCCTTTGTCCCGCCTTTCCCACCTTTCTATCTGCTCTCACTTTTCTCCCTTTCTGTCTTTGCTTTGTGTCAAAGTCTGAAGATACAAAATATGTCCCAGTCCAGAAATATTATTACCAGTGTCAGCCACCTGAAACTGCCGGTCCATATCCTGATCCGAGCTAAGAACCTTTTCCTCCCACATAATTGTTTAAAAATTCCTTGTACGTACATATTTTTTAATTGCTCCAGGCCATGGATTGTAGTATCTGCTAAAAAGTTTGTAATATTTTGCGAATTAGAGGCGTTTGAAATGGATCCTTGGTACTGATTGTGGGTGGCAGGTGACCTTTGACTACAGCAAGGTTTGGGGCACCTTTGAGGGACAGAGCTATCAACAGTGCTGCTGTCAGGGCCGTTTCTAGGTGTTTTGCCGCCCTAGGCGAGAATTGAAAATGCCGCCCCCTCCCTTTTACTACCATTACTCATCAGCTACAAGTTCGTAATCCTTGCTAAGCACACTCGGTCTTCCATCCTGCCGAGGTAGGTAAATAGAGCAATCGTTACACCTGTTATTTGCAGCCTTTGGAAACTGTATACGCATCGTGTAAAGCGCTATATGAAAATAACTGTATTATTTTTGTTTGCGGGGTGGCAAAAGGACGGGGTGGGGGATGGTTGGGTGGGTGGGGGTGGCAGCGGTCTGTGACATCACATGATATAGTCTTCGCTCGATCAAGTGACCAGAAAGAAGAGCATCAGTCAGTGCGCTAGTGCATGGGGAGCCAAGTTGCAGAGCCCCAGGCGCTTTTTGCCTGAACTTGGGTTTCATGAGGCGCTTTCTAAAGGTCTATCTGTTTGAGTTATGAATTCACCGATTGTAAGATGCAATGGGTAAATAGATTGATGCGGTAAAATTAAATTTCAATATTCAACTTGGGAAGGAGAAATGTATTCAAGGCGAGCATGAATAATTAATTAATATTATTACTAATAATTCAAGCTGTATATGCATCAGTGAATATTATATTTATTTACACACGATGCCTACTATCAAGTATCCGACAGAGAATATCTTCTGCTCCTTTCAATTAAAGTGGAATTTCACTTTGTTGTGGCTCTTACAAAAATCCTGCCTTCCCGACCCCTGCCCTCTTCTGCACCTCACGCAGGGCCGTTTCTAGGTTATTTTGCCGCCCTCCCCCTTTTGCCGCCGTAGGCGGCTGCCTAGTCCTGCCTAATGATAGAAACGGCCCTGGCTGCTGTGGCACCGGGGCCCAGGGGTTTGAGAGGCCCAGTGCACCTCAATTATACCCATTTGTTAACGCCAAACCAGGAGAAACGGCCATTTGGCTTGTTTACATCCTGGCACGTGACACTTGCTACGCCAGGGAGCAGGGCCGTTTCTACCATTAGGCAGGACTAGGCAGCCGCCTAGGGCGGCAAAAGGGGGAGGGCGGCAAAATAACCTAGAAACGGCCCTGCTTGAGGTGCAGAAGAGGGCAGGGATCGGCCGTTAAGCCCCTCTCTCAAGGTGCAGGGATCCCCAGCACTGCCAAGGGAGTGTACATGTGAGGCGCGGTAAGGGGCTCACCAATTATGCCACTATCAGAGCGCAGGGACCCTCAGACCGGCCAGGGCGGCAAAGTGCTTGGCAGAGGTCTTCTTCCGGTCGTGCTCCTCGCGCACGCGCTCAGCCCGGGGTCCCTCTTTTGTCTCAGTTATTCGCATTCATTATTAAAAGGCGCCGGAAACAAATGTGTCTGAAATCCGGCGGCAAAAGTAGGTCGGTGGCCGGGAGAGGTGCCATACATCAGGCTGGGGACGGACGGGGATGAAAGAGCTCTGCGCCACCCTGGAGCTGCGCGGCGTCAGCCATTCAGTGCGCCAAGAAGATTATACCAGTGGATCAGGAGTGAGGAGCCAGGCGCTTGCTACTGGTGTTTTCTGGTTTCGTGGCGCTGTTAATAATGTTAATAACATGCTACTAATTCCCAAATGGTTATAGCAAGAAAGTGCTTATCCAAACTTGGGCCAAGTATTGTAGTTTTTGCATTAGGTGGAGATTGTTTGTGCTATGATTAAAGTAAAGTAACTTTTATAGCGTTGTTCTAGGTAGCACACAAAATTACCAACTGTGTAATTTCCACGTATAATGTGATGGAGCAACAGTGTAAAGGCACCTTCAGAGTGATAAGAAGCAATATATACACGTAAAAACATGGTAATTGCTATAATAATTATAAATAATAACGTGTTATGATACTTTTATCATAATATTAATTACAAAGAAATGCAAAAAGTGTACAAACACGTTTTGTTAATTCATTAAAAAAAACAGTGTAATAACACTTTATTGAAATATGTTTATCACATCCCCAGTACTAAGTAAACTATTACTTTTATTGTAAAAATAGGGTAAAAAAAGGGAAATTAAATATTTTTTTATTGTATATTATTTTCTAACAAAAATATCAAAGTATTTTATTATGGCGAGAGTTATAAAAATAACAACGTGAAAGTACATTCGATTGTAGTAACTTTAACACAAAACCAATGACAAAGTTGGGTAATACTTTTATTGGCATACTATTAAACAGGCGAAAAGAAAATGGGAAGGCAGGATTTTTGTAAGAGCCACAACAAAGTGAAATTCCACTTTCATTGAAAGGAGCAGAAGATATTCTCTGTCGGATACTTGATAGTAGGCATCGTGTGTAAATAAATATAATATTCACTGATGCATATACAGCCTGAATTATTAGTAATAATATTAATTAATTATTCATGCTCGCCTTGAATACATTTCTCCTTCCCAAGTTGAATATTGAAATTTAATTTTACTGCATCAATCTATTTACCCATTGCATCTTACAATCGGTGAATTCATAGCTCAAACAGATAGACCTTTAGAAAGCGCCTCATGAAACCCAAGTTCAGGCAAAAAGCGCCTGGGGCTCTGCAACTTGGCTCCCCATGCACTAGCGCACTGACTGACGCTCTTCTTTCTGGTCACTTGATCGAGCGAAGACTATATCATGTGATGTCACAGAACGCTGCCACCCCCACCCACCCAACCATCCCTCACCCCGTCCTTTTGCCACCCCGCAAACAAAAATAATACAGTTATTTTCATATAGCGCTTTACACGATGCGTATACAGTTTCCAAAGGCTGCATATAACAGGTGTAACGATTGCTCTATTTACCTACCTCGGCAGGATGGAAGACCGAGTGTGCTTAGCAAGGATTACAAACTTGTAGCTGATGAGTAATGGTAGTAAAAGGGAGGGGGCGGCATTTTTCAATTCTCGCCTAGGGCGGCAAAACACCTAGAAACGGCCCTGCCAGGGAGTCTTTTTATCTGGCGGGTTGCTGATCTTCGCATCTGTCCTGCTGGAGGGAAGACCTCTGAGCATCTTTCGCACGTCGACGAGGATGAAATTGTCAAGCAGCCAGCCGGGCAGAACTAATGGCCTGTCCTGTCAGACCAACCTGCAGCATCACTTCACAGAGAAATGCCCCCGGGAATTGACGGAACGGGCCAGCAGACACTCACGAGCCCGTCTGATCCGCTGCAAGGCTTTTGACATTGTGCCTCGCGGGTCTGCAATGTCAGTCTTCTGCGGTAATGTATGTTTTGCTATTGTGACTAGCGGCATGGGCCTTTTGACATGACAGTGTGCCATGTTTTAGTGCATAGTACTGACGGTTTATTTATAGATGCGCCATGGAGACACATTGTAAATTAGATTTATCAATCGCCCTGCTGTGTGTCACTGACATGCAGCAGTTCTTGCTTGGAGCTCTGTCACGACCCTCGCGTTGCTCAGCACCTGTTCAGCAGCCCTAGCCCAGCCAGTGAATCCAGCTGATTGGCAGACCTGGTGTAATGGGGAGAAGGCATGAAGCGAGATGTGTGAGTGGGGGTTGCAAAAGAAAGTTTGAAAGCACCAGGCCCTGTATACACTGAGCCAGACTGGAAGAGAAATGTATTTACAGCATCTGGTAAATACTGGTAACCTAGGTGCGATATATACCTCTGATTCTGGATTTTTCTTACGATGAATTACATGTGAAATTGGAATTTTCAGCACTAAATTCCACCTGTCTCAGTAGTAGTTACAGAGCAGTTTTCACCACGCAAATTTTGGCAGGTTTAACCTGTCGAAATTTATCTGGGAGGGGAGGGTAATTGCAGGGGTGTTTGATGCACTATTCATAATTCTGATTTCCTGTGCTGAGATTGGAATTTCACACTCATCCTTTAATCGAGAGATAAGACTTTTGTTAAGCAATCGGTCACTGTTGACATGGCAGGTACAAAGGCTGTGAGGGAGTTTGAGAATCCTGAATATATGTTTGGCCCTGCACAGACGTCACAATCACTAAAAAATCACACAGTAGATGAATGGCCCTGACAAGATGCTCCTTTACACAACTCTTTAGTCTCATCACAACTGTTAGACCTGGCATGGTTTCCCCTCTTTCGCCTCTGACCTCCTGTTGTTGACTGTGTGCTGGATTTTGTTGGCTTTAGGACTCTGGGCACTTTACCACTGCTGACCAGTGCTAAAGTGCAAGTGCTCCCTGTCTAAAATGTACTGGTATGTGATTTCTCCATGGTTGGCCTATTTGATTTACTAATTAGTTCCTAGTACATTGCACCAGGTGAGCCCAGGGCCTATAAATCAAATGGTACTAGTGGGCCTGCAGCACCGATTGTGCCCTCCACATGAGTAGCCCTGAAACCATGTCTCAGACCTGCCATTGTAATGTCTGTGTGTGCAGTTTAAACTACCATGTCGACCTGGCAAGTGCACCCACTTGCCAGGCCAAATCCTTCTCTTCTGTTACATGTAAGGGATCCCTAAGATAGGCCCAAGGTAGTCCCATGGACAGGGTGCAGTGTATTTAGAAGGTAGGACATGTACTGTTGTGTTTTACAAGTCCTACTAGTGAAGAACTGCTAAATTAGTTTTTCACTATAGCAAGGCCTATCTCTCCCATATGTTCGCAATGGAGCTGCCTTGTAAAATCTTCCAAGTGTATCTTCCAATTGGGAGCTGCTAGAAAATTGGATTTTGGTGTCTCTGGACTCACAATTTAAAAATACATCATTTAGTGAAGTTGGTTTTTAAATTGCAGATCTGAAACCGCCACTTTTAGAAAGTTGGCATTTTCTTACTTTAACCCATCTGTGCCACTGCCTGCCTCTGAATACACGTCTGGGTCAGGATGACAGTTGGGGTGTTTGTGCATTCACTCTAGATAGTCACACAAGGGGAGCTGAGGAGTGCCCTGCATATCCTGATGGTCCATCACCAGGCTGATGGGCCTTCCTGATCTAGAGTGGTGGGAGGAGTTGACACTAACACCTGAATAGGGATGTGCCTGTCCTCACACAAAGGACTCTCCAACCCCTGTAGTGTGTCTGGGCTAAGGCAGGGAAGGGCAGGGTCTTGTGCACTGCAAATACCTTTCTCTGAAGTTTGCCTGCTTCAAAGGCTGAATTAGGCATAAATACTGGACCTCTGATACCGTATACTCAGAACACTTCTGGACTGAGGACATTCTGCCAGAAAGAAGAGCTGTGTTGCTGTCAGGAGGGACTGCCACTTTGCTGTTTGCTTTGATGTGCTGGGCTGCTGCTTGCTGCTTCTGTCCTGGAAGTCAAAGGAATGGACTTCGCTTTCTGCATCCTGCTTTCCAAGTTTCTCCTGGGCTTGAGCTGGACATGCCTCCTGTTGGAAGTCCCAGGGCCATCAAAGACTTCACTGCCAGCACCTGGGCTCCTCTGCTGAGAGCCCTGCTCTGCCAAGTGGTGCCAAATCTAGTTCCTGGGCCACTGAAAGTGAGTTCTGGTACATCAAGAAGAAAAATCAGGGCATCGACTCCAAGCGTCGTTGAAAATCGATGCATCATCGCAATACTCGACGCATCACCTCTGCGTGCACAGAAACATGGTCCCCGCTCGACGAAACAACCGTGGCTTAAAAAGCAGGCTCCAACTTTTCGTTGCAGCGCCTCCAAAGAACCGTCGCTGTGTGAATCTAGAGCACCGCATTACTGAAGTCCATGATGCACCGCTCCGACTCCGACACAGGGCCTGCTTCGACACTGTGGAATCGATGCAGTGTGACTTGATTTTTGATGCATCCTCGACGCATCGTCGATGGGCGCCGATTTCATCATCGACACCACACAGCAGTAAGGAGCCAAGGTATCGTGCCTGCAAGTGATGCATCACCTCCCCTGTGCCACACATCGGCCCCAGACGTGGACGGCTCAACAACTCAGCACAGCCTTAAGGAACAGATGCATCCCTCGCTACAAGCGACACATCACCTTTGTTTTTTTAACATATTTAAGGTACTTTGTCTTGGTGAAGAGTAACCGTGGATTTCTAAGAGCTAAAACTTTATTTAATCTTTGAAAATTCAAATCTTGGCTTGTGCGTGTTGGATGTTTGTTGTTTTGGCCATATTCTATTCAGATAAAAAATGGCTATTTTTCTAAAATGTTGTGGAGTCCTTTTGTAGTGTTTTCACTGTATTACTGTGTGTGTGTGTGTGTGTGTGTGTGTGTGTGTGTGTTTGTTTGTACAAATACTTTTTACATTGCCTCTGAGATAAGCCTGATTGCTCTTGCCAAGCTACCAAGGGGGTGAGCATGGGTTTTTCTGAGGGTGCAACCTACTTACCCTGACTACAGTGAGGGTCCCTACTTGGACAGGGTGAAAACCATTACCAACTAAAGACCCCATTTCTAACAACAACATTCTGAAACATATTGTACTTGGTTACAGAGAAACATGTCAAAGATTGAGCACTGTGTATAAGTGCATGGGTAGTCCTTAGGCGTAAAGAGCCACTTGCTGCAGGCAAGATGGTTCTATCTCATTTAAGGGGTCATTTAATGCTTGGGTGACCACCACCACTCTGCCTGGTTACCATGGGGTTTTGCACAGAAGACATCATAATCCACATTTCGACCTGTTGCACCTTGTAAAACCCCTTGAGCAAGCATGGTCAATTGAAGCCATCTGGAAAAGACAATAGCATTCTGCTCCCATCTTATTTGGTTTATTGCCTTGCCCATGGTTTTAAATCAGCCTTGGTTTCCATTTTAGTTGAACTGCAAGCTAATTTTGCTGGTGGCGGGATTGGCTACCTGATTTTTAGATCTGTCTGTCACTTTCAACACTATCGATCATTACCACATTTTAAGATTCAGTATTGTCCAGGTTGCAGTTAATCTTAGAAATCAGATTGGCTGCGTGCCAGACTGACCATAAAAACATATCCAGTGTCTCCTCTCTGTTATCTTTTCTGTTTCCTTTCTTGATAGCTCACAGCACACTGTGGATGGGTTGTTTGAATGGGCTAGGGATTTTAAAGCTTGGACCTCAACATTGAATATCATTGATGGAAGGCATAGGTATTTTGAAAGTGAACTGAAGCACCTATGTGGTTTATAAGGAAGTGAAAGAAGAAATGGGCACAATCTGTATGATGCACTTAATCTCTGAATTCTAAAGAATTATTGAGACTCATCAGAGTATGCATGAGGACATAGAAGAATCAATCCACACCATCTTCAGAGTCATTGAACAAATACTAAGACGTTTTTGAAAGCATCAAACTGCCTGGGAAAATTGATTTTAGAAAGGAGTTGGAAGGAACAGTGAAGACATTAGAACAGGAAGGTGGCTTTTATTAATGTTTATCAGATTTGGATCCTAGGTTTGTATTCTAGAGAAGGTTACCAAGACAAAACACTTCCTTACAAAGAGAATAACAGTACATTTTTACTAAGATGTTTCAAGGCAAGAATTAGAGAAACCCGCAAGATTTGGATGAGACCAAAGGAATCACAATTGACCTGCATTTAAAGATCTCCTTGACATTGCTACCTGCACTTAAAATATTTTTGCTCTAGGGAGTGAAAATCACTAGGTCATCCAATAAAAATCTATATATCTAAAAATGGAGTCTTTCAGGATAATATTGAAATTTGGGAGGGAAGGTATGTTATGTATCAGCTACACTACATCAAGCTACATATAAAATTGCCTGTATTTACATTATTTATGTATAGTTAGAATACCAAGTCTGGTAATATCTCTGAATTCATCTAAATGATGCTGAATGTCTCTGTTCAAAAATTGTGTTTTGGTGGGTCAACTCAACCTTTCCAATTTTTGAGACACATCCTTGGTTGTATTTATTAAATTCTACTTTAAAAAAAAATAAACTTAACCTGTCAGCATTTCCTTGTGCCTCCATCCTTTGCTGATGTCCAAGAGATCTGCTTAAGCTTTGATAATTGTACATTGTCTCTATCCTACAAAGAGTTCTTGCTTGAGGCATTGCTCTTAGTTTTGACACTCCAAAATGGGCAGGTATCTTGATCTCAGTCATATCAATCTGACATGGCATTCAGGTACGCAGCTATCAGTGGTGCAGTCAGTGCAGTGGCAGAAGGGCCTTTAGGTGGGAATTAATCCATCCTGCCCTGCACCGGATGCAGTTATTTTATAGGCCATCCACTTATATTTTCTTTAACACAGAGTCTGCCTGGGGCCTAGCTCTGTTTTCACATTTCATGCATAGCGGGGTGCAGAAAGAGAGAGAAATGGAAGAGGAAGAAAGGGATAAAAGAAAAGGAGAGGGTGAACATATTAAAGGGAATAAGAAATAAGATCATGATGAGGAACAGGAGCACGGACATAAGAAGAGAAGGGGGACAGAACTAAGGATGTCAGGGCGAAAGGAAATAACTAGTGAGAGAAAAATGGGAATAGTAAGACACAGAAGTAAATAGGAAGGAGAGAGAAAAGTGAAGAAAAAGATGAGAGTGTGGAGCTATGGAGACACAGAGAGTGTGTAGCTATGGAGACACAGAGGAGAGAAGGAAAAACAGGTAAAATTAGGAACTTGGAAATCCCACAAGCGTGGGTGCAGATATTTTTAGAGCAACAGGTGCAGTGACACCAGGACTAGGTGTGTGAGGGGCTCACTGCATCCCAATGAAGCCTGTATTTGAATATTACCCAGGGTGAGCATGGACCCATTTTTTGTGCTTGCATTAGGGCCCAGGATACCCATCCTAAGCCATTGGTGGCAGTCACTGATGACTATATTCTACACATTCATATCTGCACAGAGCTGCAATCCATTAAGTCTTCTCCATCAGTCGAAGGCCTTGATGGGCCTCCAATTCTGAAAGTAGTTTGTTGCACACATCATCCTGGTGCTTTCATTTCTCCATCCATTGCAATGTTTATGGCATTCCATTTTTAAAAGGTATTTATATTTTGGAATATTGCAATTTTTAATCCTACATTGATTTTGATATTCTCAAATAGTTTGGTAGGTTAGGCATTTTATGTGTTTGGTTGGACAGGGAAACAGCAGTTGGAATTGTTAGAAGGATAAAACATATTAATCTGGGTGATACGACATAATTAGGAGGCTCTGAATTAGTATATAGATTTAAAAACTGATTACTCAGATTTATCTTGACATAGGCACACCAGCATGTAAATTCCATTCTTCAAATGTACTCATTAGAAGCAACCACCGCTGTGCATAGGTTTTGGCATTAAACATTAAAGTTCCAAAACGTGGTTGCACAAAATGTAGGTGACTTTTCTTGCATTCACCTTCTCACCTCAGGGGTGAGTAATACATTTCCATACAAAGCACTCTCTGGATGGATGTTCAGTTCCTCTTAAAGTAATTGGTATTTCAACCACAACCTCATCTCGAACCTCTGGTGATGGAGGTTGTGAACTGGAGCCTCCTGTGTCTTAGCCCTGCTGGCTCTGCAATTGGGAAATTGTCATTTTAAAGATATTGAGCTGCACTGCTCTAAATATCCTTCTGTATTCATAGTTGGACTCAAAATGGTGTCCTGCAAAGAGTGGGCTTGTTTTTTCTAGAGACTGTGGACTTGTGTTTTGCAAGTATGGAGCCTGTAACCAATCAACCAATCAGATGACTCCTTTCATTGTTTTTTTTCGTGTATAAAAATTGCGGATCTTTTACAGATCCACCAATAGACATAGTATTTCCAGACCACAAGTCTTCTTCCAGGTTTGCAGCTCATGGATGATCATCAAGGTGTTACTACCATTTCAAGTACAGCAAATCCAATACTGAGTTTCAGGAATCCTGTAACTTTTTGAAAAGTTGTGTTTGGTATCAAATTAATTGCAATATGTTGTTTAAATTAGGTGTTATCTAGGTATAACTAAAAAGATGTAGTGTTATATTTCCACTTTTCCACATTTTAGGCTTTGTTGAATTCGTACTACTGGAAACTGGTACCACAAACTGAGGGCATGTGTGATCCACCTATGCCTTTTTCAGGATCCATGGAAAAAACATGATTCCTTATGAATGATTGCAAAGATACGATTGGTTCCTGAGAATGTATCGTTCCATACTCAAATAGTTCTTGGGTATCTGACACAGTTCACTGTATTTCTGGCTATTTCCTGCAGCACAAGAGACTGTACAGTTTATTACTATGGTTTATTTTTTGGGGGGGAACCAAAACTTTTTTATACCTTAGCAATAGCTACAGGACAAAGAAACAGAGGAGAGAAGAAATCCAGATGAAGAGCAACAAGATAAAAACGAAACTGGACGATTTTCATGCTGAGCATTCCAAGTTATTTACCAGAACTAATGATTAGCAATTTTTTTGATCATTCCACCAGGTGAAAACAATTTGTCTTCAAAGTATGTGACTCATACTTTATGTCAGAAGTAACTAAGCAGAGGCAACTGAGAGAAATATAGCTATGGAACTTCATTATGCTTGGCATGAACATATTTCAGCCCACTAAATTCAATCATAAAAACAACCATAAGAAGGCCTTGCACTCTGGCTGGAGAGCATAGAGCTCCAGCTAGGAGTGCTTTACAAAACATATGGTAAGTTCTTCTGGGGTCACGGCTTTAATGACCCAGGAGACTAACTGCTTTTTTTTTTAAATTGTTGCTTGGGGCTGCTGCACTTCCTGCAGCACCACACAGCATTTAAAAAATAAAACGATTTGGTGGTGCCAAAGCCCGTTTTTGGGGCACCACACGGAGCTAAAAATAACTATATAAAGCCCTCACAGGGCATTATGGGGCCCTTCTCAGGCAGAAGCAGTGAATATGAAATGAGTGGCTACACCACTCATTTCATATTCAGTGATATGCCTTTTTATTTTTAAGGCAGTGCTGAGAGCCCACACCTGTGCTGTCTTTTTTAATTTAATTCTAGGCAGTGTGGGGAGACCACTCCCCTGCTGCTGTCTTTTAAAGAAAATCTAGGCAGCTAGGGAGCCCACCCTCACGCTGCAATGGTGGCCGCAGGGGGAGGTCCATGGCTCCCATGGCCAAACTGGCTCCCCCAGCACCCATCTTGGTGCTGGGTGAGCCGCCTTCTCATCTTCTGCTGCACCTGACGAGGAAGCAATACCTCAATTCCCTGCATGCCAGAGCGTGGGCAGGGAAAAAAGTCAAAATCCCTATGCAAAATTGCAATTGGGAAAAAGCAGTTTGGGACCCCACCCCCCCATTTTCTCGGCCCGCTTGACAAATCTCCCTGAAACTTTTAACACAGCAGCTGAACTGTGTTGTACTAATTTTGAAAATGTTGTGAAGATTCGCCAAATGGTGCCAAAGTTATTAGCAAATCAAAAAATGCTTTTCCTGTGGAAATTAGGTCCTAACTATAACTACCTACTGGCCAGTTGGTGATACATACATCCATACATACAATACACACACACACACACACAAACACACACACTGCTGAGTAGATCCCAAGCTTAGGTGGAGAACAGCTCCTGTACAGAGCACCCTACAACACAAGCGACACTCTGGTGGTACTGTGCTAATCCTATGCTTAAAAACTTTGATAGAAAAGCAGACATTTGAGGTGATCAATACCCAGCGTTCTCTGCTTCTTTTTATATAACTTACGTGGCACTCTATGACTGAAAGGGTATTATTTTGAATTATACTGGGTACTCCCTTGTGTCTGTACAAAGCTAAACCTCTCTGAAGAGCGATAATAATAGTGAAACACATATCAGGGGTTGCTTTTATTCATTCCAGGTTGGCTTGGATGGCATTTTGCCAATCCAAAGTTGTAATACTGTGCCTATCTTGGCGTGGATGGCACTGTGCTAATCCTATGCTTAAAAACTGATAGACAAGCAGGCATTTTACACATATTACATCAGTCCTAACATGGTCAGTGACATCACTGATGATATCTCAGATAACATCACTGATGACATCATCCAGTGATTGTGAGTTTTTTTTCTCTCTCTCTCTCCAAAAATGTGCGTTTCCCATGTGTATTCCCATAGGAACTTTAGACACGGCTACAGCCCAAACTGCTGAATGGAATTACATCAATTCTGGCAGAAAGGTAAGGATTGGTCCAGGGTAGTGCATAGTTGTGATGTGGTGTAAATCTGTTCAGTAGTTTTAGAGATAATAACCAAAATCCCAATTTGTATATATAGGGATGCGAAGGCTCAACAAACCCTCTCAATCTTGTGCTGAGATATAATTGGCTGCCAACACTTCAAACCAGGAAGTGTTGGCAGCCATCTTGGGAATTGGCTTGAGCGGAGTCCCACAAAAACGTAAATTAAAAAGAGAAGGGGGCAGGGTAGGAATCCCCTGACCTCCTAGGCCTATTGGGGGTGTCCCAGAGGGACCCTGCCAGGACAAAATACAGTTTAAAAAAACTAATTTTGACAGGAGCCATGCTGGAGCCACGGCTCCTGATGAAAAAAAAAGAAGTGCAGGCTCCAGCGCTTCTTTATTATTAAGCCCCGTGGTTGGCCTGGTCCCGAGGTCATGCCGCTATAAATGTTGTAAAGAGATGGAGGGGTCTTACGGACCGCCATGCCCTGGGTACCGCCAATTCCCCGGGGCAGATTCTGTTTGTTGGCCTTAGGACTCTGAGCAATTTAGCACTGCCAACCAGTGCTAAAGTGCATGTGCTTCTCATCTAAACATGATGACATTGGTATATACCTGATTGGCATATTTGATTTACTAGTAAGTCCCTTGTAAAGTGTGTGAGAGGCTGGCCTGGTATATGATTAAGGCTCCCTGTTTTCCATTTTTACTAATTTCTACAGATAAATACAGACAGAAAACCATATATTTTCCTGTCTGTATTTATTTTTAAATGTGGATAAAAAGGAAATTGGGTTGTTTTTAAGTGATTCTAAATGCTGTCAGTCATGACTGCCAGGCCAATAGCTGTGCGGATTGACAGGCAAGGGGATTAAAAAACATTGAGATTTTAGTAATGAGCCTTAAACAGCAGTAGATTTGTACAACCCTGATACAAAAATGTACATATTTTCTTACAAGTGCATATTATACCATTGAGTGTGTATATATCATTGAAACCTGTCAGGCGTTCAGGCACAAGTGCACATTAACTGATTAAATAAATGCAGAAATATACACATTTCAGCTTCATTTTTTCACAATACCTACAATAAATATGGATAAATACAGGTAAAATTAGCAAAAAATAAATATGGATAAATACAGACGGAAATGACAAAAATATAAATACCATAAAACCAGGAGCCCTATATATGATGTACACTTATGTAAGTGGACACCCTGCACCAGTCCAGACAACCCTTATGGTGATTTAGGAGGTCTTAGACAACCTTAGAAAGCTCTCTAAGTGGTAGCTGTGGAGAGCAGCCTTCAGGCTTAGTCCAGAAGGAGTGTAAAGCAGCTTGTTTTACCAGAATGCAATCTTATAGGAATAGATTAAGTGAAAAAGAACCACACAATGTATTTATAAAATATGTATTTATTATATAATACTCACTAACACATACAGATATCTCCTACCCAGAGATATGCACAATGCACACTATACTCTGCATAGAAATCACGTGGACCCCAGGGGGGAGACCAAACCATATACTAAGAAAGTGGTATAAGAACCACGATTCGTGTCAAGACAATGTCCAGAGGATGTAGAAGTGCCGGGGACCCAAGGAACCACCCAAGGTGAGTGACTAGGAACCCCAAGGAGATCGTGTGGAGTGTGGCAACACGACCGGGTTCTCCGTACAAATCAACGTGTAAGTCGCGGTTGCAATTTTAAAGATTAAGGACCCTTCCCAGTGGACCCTGAAGAAACCCCGTGAAAGACAGAAGGTTGGAGAGCTACCCCACCTGTGGATACCCTAGTACCCACGTTACCTACACCAGGGAAGCCGGGTGCATACGCCGTCGAACCCAATGGAGGACTTCAGGAAAGTGCAGCTGCTGGAGAAGGAGAAAGTGTCCGGTGGAATCCAAAGGTGGATTCAAGTTGAAGAGTACCTGCAAGCAGAGGGGACAGAGTCTATGTCACTCAGGAGTGACCCGGAGACCTGGAAGACGAATGCCCATCGATGTTGGGAGTTGCAGGAGAGTTGACGGTGACCTTGACTCTGCAGCTGTGAGGCCTAGGTGATGCTGTGGAAGATCAGGAGCCGTGCACAAGCTGTCCCACATCGGATGTCGAGAGTTCAGGGGTCGGTGTCCGTCAGGAGCACCAACAAGCCTTGCAACTGCAACCAATCTGGAAGTCGACGAAGGTGGAATGTCGGGACCAGCAAGGTCCAGGGGACTCACCACAAGAAGGGAGTCAGGGCAGGTCCCGAGCAATAAGGGGAGCCCAAAAGAAATGAAGATGATCCTCAACAGGACCCACAGGCCGGAGGCACTGGAGTCGCAAGAGGACCTTGAGCAGCTCACCAAAAGATGCAGGTCATGGTGCAGACAATGCGGTGTGGACAAAGATTCTGGTCACTGGAGATGCTTGAGGTTGGTGCTACTTGGAGCCCGAAGACCTTAGTGGAAGAAAGCCAACAATCCTTTGCAACAGCAAGTCGACGCAGTGCACAGGGGTTCAGTTCCTGCAGCTCCTATGAGGGATACTGGCCTCAAACTTGGTGAGAGGGCAGGGCAGGCCTTGAGAGCTAGGGAGAACCACCACCTATGTTGCTGAGCCTTTCAGAGTCTGTTGGGAGCTCAGGATCAGCAGACCGGTTAGCTTAGTTGCGGTGCCTGCAGATGCAGGGAAGTGACTCCTTCACTCCAAGGGAGGTTCCTTCAGGTGTCTTGGATGCCCACAGGTCTTGGAAGGTTCCTGTATGGTGCACAGGCACAGACAATGCAGCAGACTGGAAGGGAGACGAAGTCGAGCCCAAACGAAGTCCAGCGAAGTCCAGAGTGCCCAGATGGTAGAAGTTGAAGTGGTGACTGAATTGAATAGTGTCCCATGATGAATCTAGGGACCTACACCCAGGTAAGCCCTTAAGCACCCTAAGGAAAGGGTTGGGGCGATTCAGGGGACCCTCCCAGGGGAGGGTTTGGACAGGGGGGAGGTTACTCTCATGCCCTTTGTCCAGTTTCACGCCAGAGCGGGAGCCAACGGCTCCCAGAGCTGGTTTGAACTGGACTATGCAAGAAGGCACCAAATGTGCCCTCATGTAGACTAAGTGGCACTGGCAAGCGCACCCACCCGGCCCCAATACACTAAATACTGTCTGGGAGGTGGTCACACCTCCCTGTGACAGGATACCTATTGTTCTTCCTTCCTCTGCTCGAGCTTGGCTCAGCAGCAGGAGGGCAGAATCGTGTCTCTGGTCGGCAGCAGCCATGTTGTCCTGTCCAGGTCTAGAAGACTGGTACCGGGAGCACTGAGAGCCTAACGGAGGCCCATTCCAGTGCTTGGAATCATACCTCCCACACCGTTTATGGTGTGGAGGTATGATTCCAACATGTTTGATACCAAACATGATAGGATTTGTTGCAGCCAATTTCGAGATGGTCATTGTGTAATTACGCGGTGCCCCTCTATATGGTATATGGCTGCTTCACCTACAACCCGGGAGAATGGACTCCATAGGCTGTAGGGGTGTCCTGCTCATGCAGGGGCACCCTAACACTTAGAACCAAGCACCCTACCCTCAGGATTGTAAAGGCCTGCTATAGGGGTGACTTATAGGTTTTAAGAGCAGTGACCCTAGGCATAGGAGACCTATATCTTTCGTAAGTGGTGCTAGCACCAGCTTACACAGGCTGCAATGGCAGGCCTGTAGTTACAGTTTGAATGGTCTCCCATGGGTGACATAATACATGCTTCAGCCCATGGGGGACCTCTGGGGTACCTATGCCCTGGGTACCTTAGTGCCATATACTAGGGACTGATAAGGGTACCTCAGTATCCAATCTGGGATGTACCTAAGTACTGAACATAACAATTTAGGGGAGAAAGTAGAGAGACTGGGGTCCTGATTAGCAGGATCCCAGTCAGACTAGTCAATAACAGCTTAGCACCAGGCAAAAAGTGGGGGTAACCATAAAAGAAGATCCTACTTTCCTACAAAGTGGTACACCATATACCCAGGGTCTGTTATTCAAATGCTACTAGTGGGCCTGTAGCACTAATTGTACCACCCACAAAAGAAGCCTTTCAAACCTGTCTCAGGCCTGCCACTGCAGTGCCTGTGTGTACAGTTTACTGCCACTTTGACTTGGCATTTAAAACTACTTGCCAAGCATCAAACTCCCCTTTTATTACATATAGGTCACCACTAAGGTCGGCCCCAAGTAACCCTAAGGGCAGGGTGCTATGTAAGTAAAAGGAAAGACATGTACCTTTATGTTTTGCATGTCCTGGTAGTGACAAACAGCCTATTTCATTTTTCATTACTCTGAGGCCTACTCCTCTAATAGGCTAGGCCTAGGAATCCTTAATACACTTTTAATCTGTAATTCCTGATCAGAGAGGAGTAGCTTTGTCATGTTTCATATGTTTGGAATGGGAAGGATAAAATCCTCCTTACTGGTGAAGTTGGATTTAACATTACTGTTTTAGAAATGCCTCTTTTAGAAAGTGGAGATTTCTCTGCAATTACCGCTCTGTGTGCCTGACAGCCTGTCTCCAATACACGTCTGGGGTGGGTGACAGCTGTACTTTGTGCATTCCCTCTAGACAGTCACAAAACAGAAAGGATAGGTGTGCCTAAGTGCCCAGCTACATACATCTGCATTCTGATGTCCTTGCCTGGGCAGGATGGAAGTGAGGGGCTATCCCTTTGCTTGAATAGACTGTGTCCCATCCCCACACAAAGGACTGAGCATCCCCACAGATAGCCTGGCAGACAGGATCGGGTTGAAAGGGATCCTTGTGCACTTCCGAGGGCTGCTTTGAAGTAACCCCTCACCCCACAGGCACTTTTGGGTATAAGTACTGGGTCTCTGACACCCTAACATCAGACACTACTGGACTTGCAACTGAGGCTCTGCCAGAGGAACTGCTGTGAAGGCCTGCTTTTCTGTGTGTTGCCCTGCTGCCTGCTACTCTATGACTCTGTTGAAAGAGAACTGGACTCTGTCTTCAGTGCAAGTGATCTCCAAGGGCCTGTTGGCTTGCCTCATGTTGCTTGAGACTTAGGGATATCAAATTCTCTACCCTTGCTCCTATGCTTGGCTCCCTGGAAGTGGCCTAGATATTTGCAACACGGATTTCAATGCATCTCCTATCTGTGTGTAACAGAACCGGTGCATTGACCTGGTTGCAGGAGTAAAATCGGTGCATCGCATCGGAATCAGCGATTTGCCTCCTAAGGTCGACACATCAGACAGCGTACCGCCGCCACTGCAGCTTGGTGAGATTGATGCATCCCCGGTCTGCATGGCAGAATACGGTGCATCGCTCAATGCCTCTCGACTGCGGCACCTGTCTTCGGAACTGACACATCACCTTCACTGCATTGAGATGTTAAACGCATCTAGTTACTTGCGACCAGCAAAGGTACTTTGTTCACTGAGGCCTGCGTGGGTCCTCTAGCCGGCAGGTGCTCCATCGCCATCGGTCTGAACTTTGTCTTTGCCCGAGTCCAGTGCGACCTAAAGTAACTTTTTAGTGCTACTTGCTTCTAAGTACTTTACTGCATTTATTCCTTTAAAATTCAATTTGTTGTTTTGGTCTTGTTTTGTTCAGAATATAATAATCTATTTGTCTAAACCTGTGTGGAGTCTTTTTATGGTCAATTCATTGAGTTACTGTGTGTGTGTGTGTGTTGCACAAATACTTTACGCATTGTCTCTGTAGATAAGCCTGGCTATTCTGTGCCAAGCTACCAGAGGGTGAGCGCAGGTTCTCTTTTAGTGTGTTTCTAGCTTACCCTGCCTTGAGTGGTGGTTCTTGCCTGGCCTAGGCCATACACAGCATAGCGTTACTGAGTGTACCATTGTGGGTCGATATCATGGAAATAGAGCAAGCCCTGGAGACAAGTGTAACTGTGGATTCTAAAAGGTATATGGTGCACCTTTTACAAATGACTAAAGTTTGAGGTATAAGATGTTTTCCTTGTTAGACAAGGTAAAAGTTGAATGCACCTGATGTGGGATGCAGAGGTATGTTTCAAAATAGGTTGTAGCTTAAATCCAAAGCCTGTTCTAATAATCTGTAGAAAGACCAAAGCTGCTGTTGACAATGCATTAACCATAAGTTGATATCTAGGCATGTGCCTATGGTAAATATTCTATAAGCTGTGCAAGTTTATTTCCAGAACGTCACTGAAGATTTTAAGGCATTGCAGATTATTGAATGATGTAGATTGTAGTTGTGTCCCGCTTTGAGGTGGGCTATTTCAAACTGGTGCTGTGAGCATGACTGTAAGGTTGTATGCCATTATGCCCCTCTAAGGAACGTGAGTAGTGTATTCTACTAAACTACAGAGCGTTGCCCATAGGGCTTGAAGGAAGGTGTCTTTAGAGTGGCAAAATAAATACCTGTCAACCTTTTGAATTAACATTGCTGGTCATAATAAGTCTTTAGGAAAGCAATCCAATTAGGCTTGTGGGAGAGGCAAGATGGCTGCCGACTGACCTTGATGAGAGTTACTGCGGCTTCTCTCCCTCTGCGTTTTCTTAGGATGCTGCGATAAGAGGATGCTAAAATCACCCCGTCTTTGTTGCACCTATCTTTGCAATGATATGAGGCTGTTGGGTATCGGGTGCCATCTGAAAGCCAGGTCGTTTGCTAATATTTTCTATTTGCTGCCTCGAAATTCCCGGCGCTTTCCTGGCGTGGCCTGGGACTGTTGCTGGTACTCCGAGCGGATTATGGCCCCAAAAATGGAGAAGGCGGAAAAGGTGGCTAAAGCCGCAAACAAAGACTCTTTGAATACATCCGTCGGCACAGTGGGGGCTGTCGGAGCTCCCGGTGCCCCCAATTCCAAAGCTCCTGTGTCCTCGCGGGGGCCAAACCCAGCGCAGCGAGGTGGTCTGGCGAAAAAGGCTGATGGCAGTGGGAAGGACGTCGGTGCTGCTGGTGGGACCCGGCTACGTGCGGCGGCGGCCGCGGAGGGAATGCTGCCACAGCCGACGGTGGTTGAAGCCTTCTCATGTCCTCGCCTTCGGCCCTCGAAGCCCCAGCTAAAAACGCAAAGGAGAGCGTTCCCCGCTTGACGAGACAGGACCAGCAGAGACAGGGGAAGCCATTCAGCCCTACGTTGGATCTGTGCTGCATGAACAACGCGGACTGGAACAGGGCTTACAGGGGGATTTGGCTCAGCAAGTGGAATACACAGAACACACAGAACCTTCACCATCACTTCTCTTAGAGACTACGGGTGAGCGGGCTGACAATGTTGAGACAGCAATAGAGGGTGGAAACTCAACGGAATCTATGGGTTCATCGGGGATTGGTGCTAAGAACGGGGGTGAGACTGAAAAACTAAGTAGCAATGGCATTATATGCACTATCAGCACTGCTGTAAAGGAAGGGGTATGCCTCACTGTACTTGCTGATAATGCCGCAGATCATAATTCAAAACAACCCCCACAGCGCCACGAGATGACGCATGGATCTCCCGACGGGGACAAGTTCTACTCGCTCAATGATGACTCTGAGTCCCCGGCACTCAGTGACTTTAATACTTCTGAAGAAACCGACTCAGGGGAATCCTCTACCGTGCAAAAAGGGTGACGTAGCAAGTCAATGCTGCAGAAGCGCAGAGTAAGGGCTAGAGCAAGTCCTGGTAAAATTGACTTGGCAACGGCACGTAAATTGGAATGGGATTATTCGGCTACTAGCATGATTTATGAGAATGATGGGCAAGCGGGATCTGCTGGTCCAGCTATGCCTCTGGTCCCTCTGTTCCGCCCTCACTGGACTTAGTGTACTCTACCCTAAAACAAATGCAGGGGGAGGCCAGATTGGAAAGTAGGAGGTTGCTTCAAGCAACTAAAAAATTGCAGGCCTCCATCCGCAAAGTAAATAAATTATGCACTGAAATGGCCGAAAGGGTCACCCATGTGGAGGACAGAACTGTCGCTTTAGAGGAAGAGGTTGATAAACTACAGGGATTTAAGGAGCAGCAGGAAAAGCAAGCAATGGACATGTGCTGGAAACTCGAGGATTTCGAGAATCGGCAACGGAGAAACAATGTCCGATTATTAGGGATTGCCGAAAATGCTGAAGGGGGAAATATAATGCCCTTTGTTGTATCCTTGCTAAAAGGAGCCTTTCCGGATCTTCCCCAATGGAATTGGGATATGGAGGTTCAGCGGGTCCATCGCTTCCCAATGGTGCAGCGGAGGAGTAACCCAGCCAGGCAAGTGGAGCGCCCTAGAGCTATCCTGTTTTATATTGGGAACTTTCTGCTTCAACAAGCCATAATTGATAAGGCAAGACCATACGCCAAGCGGACCTATGATGGACACACCTTATTCGCGCGCCCAGACTTTTGTCACGCCACTGTAGTGTAGCTCCTATTTCCCTAATAGGCTCTGCGCATTGGAATAATATACCCTATAGGCTTGACATAGGACTGAGGTCGGTATGTCCCTATCGAGTATATTAAACTTAATTACTTGTGCCAGCTAGCTCAGAGGCCACTAGAAACTCCTTGGATAACAAGAAGGGAGTAGTTTCTGGCAGCCGCAAAACATGACCACTTTGTTTCCCTTTAGAATCAGAACGTGTCCCAGAGTCGTGGAAACAATAGATAACCGTTTCACTCAGCTCAATCGTGCATGCTTAGTTTTTCTCAAAGTTACACAGAAAGAACAGACGGGCGTTTCAATAAAAGATTTATTGAACAGTCTTGTTTCTCGTGTAGGTGATATGTGCTGTTACGATCACAAGACAGTATGCAAGATAAATAATGTACAGCGTAAGCAGTAGAAATAAATAATACTGCGCTAGCATGATCTTTAGTAGATATTCATTTACATAAATAACACCGACTAAAAATGCGAGTACTCATACGATGAGTTTCTAAGCTAGTTCTACCCCAATGTACCTAACCTAACCTAGGTGTAGGGAGAGGTATGAAGTAGGTGAAGTATTCCTTACTATGGTATACTAAGAGTATGTTACGCCTAGTATGCCTAGTATGCCAAGAGTCCCTCTAGGTTCTAGTCAGCTCCATACCTTAAGAATGAGAGAGGTAGGAATCTCTTGCCAGACTCGAACTCCAACACCCCGCAAGGGAAGTCAGATCACTGGAAGCTGGACTCTCTGCGTGCAGGGTTGACAGCGTCTTCTCAGTGCGTCAGGCCGGGATACGAGCTTCTCTGAAGTCGAGGTCTCCTCTAGTTTACAAGGGCTAGGGAAGGTATATTTATACCTGAGAGGTACCTCAGAATGTTAGCATTGACGTGAATCGGACAGCGGAAGACGTCATGAATGAACCCCTAAGGTATAACGGTTCATGCATAATAGATGAGTCCTTGAAGAAATCAATAGTCCTGTGCTAGGGAAACTCCCGAAGCCTAAGGGTCTGTTCTTCAAGAACTCGTTGTGATGTTAGGGTGGACGGATGTCGGAGACCATGCCTGTATTTGGAGTGCACGGTTTAATGCCTAAATAAGGACTGGGATGTTATGCCTATATAAGGGCAGGGCGAATTGTGCCTATATAAGGACATGATACAGGAAAACCTATATACGGACATCCTAAGAGGAATACAACACCCACTCCACTTTCGTGTGTACGATAATAATATAAATGCTAAACATTTAATATGCTAAACATAAAATGGAGTACCGCATATTGCTAAAATATTTCTTAAAAGCATTTAAAAAGCATCTAAAAAAATTATTAGAATGCAAAAAGTACTGTACATTTTAAGCATTGCTTCTCATTTCAGGCATATATTTGAAAATAAAATGCAATCGGAATGAAATAAGCAGTAATATTTACATTTGACAAAAAAATGATCTATAAGTTTGTTCAAAATCAAAAGTCATTTCATGTCATGGAAATTAATGAACTTTTTTAGACTAACACGATGATAAAGTGTCTGAGGAAGTACCGCGAAGTCCGTACTATAAGAATAGTTCTACTTCAAGCAGATTGTTGTGCCATTTAATTTGAAAAAACGGAAAAAAGTTCAATATGGGAAGAGTTCCAAGTTTTTGAAATATGAAGGCCAAATTGTTATTGCATCTCTGGAACACTGTGGGCTGAATCAGAGTCAGTATACGGGTCTGGTGTAAACATGAGATCATCTATTTCTGTAGACAAAATATCATCCACTGTAGTTGGTGACATTCGGAACACCTCGTGTAGTAGATTAATTGCACAGAGATGTGAAGCATCGCTTTCAGCATAGGATGCCGCAGCAATGTTCGCGTCCGTTGCTACCTGTGTGCCTGTAGATCTTTCTCGTACCTCAGCAGCAGCCGGAAGCGTCTGTGAGATCTCAATGAATGCCATCATCAGGATTGGTAGCCTCTGGGGACAACACAGAGCATGGGCCGTTATCGGGTCCAGCAGAGTATCGATATCCGTTGGCGTAGCTGATGGAAATGTTAGACAGGTGTCCAACACGCATTCTTCACCGCATAGCAGGCATCGTAGAACAGGTAAGATGCAATCTTGCCAGATTGGTCTGAACGACAGGAACCACGTGGTATTAAGTTCCCGTAGACAATTCATGCCCAAAAGCTGTACTATTCGCTCACAGCACTTTCGTTCAAGGAGAGCTTTCTCCATTTCGCTCGGAGTGATGTCTGCGAATAGGCTGGCCATAGCGTAATAGCAGGAAGAGAAATAGAATTCCGGCAACAAGTGCTAGAATTAATGGTATGCCACCAAACACCGAATGTGCAAAGTTTGGGATTATTCCGAGTATTGCCTGGAAAGGTGTTAACAGGCCGGAACAGATGCTCTTAAATACATGTACAATTCCGCTTGTATCAGACATGTTAAAGATACGTCCTATCATTTCCACGAAATGTATAGGGCAGTTTGTACGTATTAAAGTCTGTATCTCAGCCGAAGTCCTTGCGATTTGTAGATCATAGGTTTCTTTGGCCGAGGTCAAAGGCACTGTTTGTTGTAAAAGCATGGCTTTCATTCTGCTTAAAGTATCAAATCTTATAAAAGAGACGTTCAGCGAAGGCCACAAAGGCGACTCCCTGACTGTGTCTATTGGGGCAAACAATACTTGCATACAGCAAGTGACCCTGGATTTCACTGTTACTAGATATGGGATGCCTGGCAACATGCCGCAGCAACTCTGATCATTCAACATGAGGTAACTCCCATTAGAAAGTTGTCCAAACGTTGGATTAATCACAGCAGCTGGTGTACCCTGCTGGTGGCAAGACAAATTTGCCACAGAACCATTACAAGCCCCGTGTAAAGAAATGTTCTGACATATTAGTGAACCGCTCAGTGCATTTTTACAGTGTGTACCGCTCAGAAACACTTCACCATCCTCACTCCAACATCTATATGTGTATGGTAAATTCCAAGATGTCTTAATGTATTCCTTACCCAACCTTTCATATTTGCCTGCTTGCATTTGTTTGAGGCAATACTGAAACTGAAAAGTAGTTACAGGTAGTGTGATTTTGCCATGAATAAGCCATTCTGTAGCTGTTTTTTCTGCCACTGTGAATGGTAACTTTTCCAGTTTTTCAATGCTCAGCACTGTATACTTTGCTCCTCTTTGTGCCAGTTCGATCTGTTTATCAGTGAGATTGTATTCTGCAAACAGAGCTGTCGGGTTGATAAAACGCCAAGGCACATAGCCCGCTCGCAAAGATTGCAGCGTCCAGCTTAATAACACAATAGAACGTAATTGAGATTGGCCTTGTTGTAACATCGCCAAATCTTGTTCTAGTATGTCGATAGCAGAGGATACAATGCCATCCAATGAATATATTCTGGAGGACAAAGTTGTTAACCCATTGTCGACCACAGAGAGTGTTTTCTCTAAATTAATACGATCAAGTTCACGTATTCGTTCTGCGGCCTCCATCTGTGACACTTTCCATGCTTCATTATAGGCAGCATAAATGCCGGCATATATTAAACGTTTTTGACGCGGTTTTCTTGGTCCAAGCAAGAATTCCCTAAGGTCTGCGTCTTCTTTAAGTAAGGATAAGTGTTGTTTCACATCCTGTAGTGTAGATTTCTGCAGCCAATCGAGGCATAATTTACCTACACTGTATGTTGTTACTACCCCCGGATGCTGTCTTTGGACGTATCTTGGGTCTGGCCTATGAATAGTAAAGCCCTGAGTTTTATTCAGGAATCTTTCCTGACAGTTGTTCGTGTCTGTGGGCCAGATCAACCATTTTCTCCAATCAGGATTAGATCTGTTGAGTTGTAGTATTTTGTCAACTGTAACCTCTGCCTGTGTATTGTTATCACTTGCAGGTGTTGGTACAGAAGGTGTTTTCATCTCTTTGATCTTGGCTAGACCAAGACAAGATGTTTGTTGGACAGTTTCATTCAAAAACATGATTTGTTCAGGGATGATGCAGGCTCTAAATAAAGCTTCTTTCCTCTGCACTTGCCAAACTTTAGTACCCCAGACAGTTTTTGCGTCTATTGTGTCTTTCCAAAAGTCGAAACCCTGTCTAGACAGTTGGGCAATAAATGCTGCAGAATAAATCTGTTTTGTATTTGTTAACATAATTTTCAGTCCTGTCTTGTTTACATTTTTATAGTAAAACGTTTCTGGTTCAGATGTTTTGTAACCTGAAAAATATGGAAACTTATTAACAAATGTTTTTGAACTACCTTTTGGTGGTGTAGGACAATGCTCCCATTGGTTAAACATAAACACATTTCTAGGGTATGCAGATTTATGCAAATAATGATGACCATAGTGGTTATAGCAATACAGCTGTTCATAGTCTGATGAACCCTCTAAATATTCACTTTTGGAAAATGCAGCAGATTTTTCTAGGTCAAACATTAGGTCGTTAACAGTCTCAAAGTCTCAATCATCAGAATAGGTACTAGACGAAATGAGATCACTTAGTGAAATTTTAAACAAATGTGGAATGTTCAATTGTTCCATTGGGCCAAAGATATCAAAATCTGTTTTGTCCCACACTATACCATCCTGTATAGGAACGGCTGTGATGTTCACTGTTGACAAGTCTCTTGCTTCACGTTGGGAAGATTTATGAGGTTTCAAAAGTAAGTTCACATCTTTTCTTTCAGTGTTCACATAGATGTAACTGCCATTTATAAGCACGCTCATAGTCATAACCAAAGCTAGCCAAAGCAGGAAAACAAATATTCCAGAAACAATCCAGAGTTCAATCCATGGTGAAACCAGATAAGTTTTTTTCAGAAAGTGAAGAAAGTCTTGTACTTGCTGCTTGAATGTTAATGATGCTGGCGTCGTTTCAGGTTCACTCGGATCTTCTGAGAACGTATCAAAGTTAATGAAATAGCCAGAAGCAGTTCTGTCAATTGTTGAAATTGCATCAGGATTTGTAGAAATCGCTGGAACCAGTTGATCACTTGCTACATTGGTGTAGACAGGTGTATTTGGACGAACTGTGACTTGGTTTTCAAGAGGGATGAGTTCCATTGCATTGTTGCTTAGTCCTTCATCTGTTACTGCTGAAGTCTCGATGGTTATCAGTCTTTCAGTCTGAACCTCTTGGATAGTAGCGAGAGGAGTGCGTCTGCTACTAGGTCGCAGTCCACGAGGCCTACTATTTAGTATTGGCCACATACTGTGGTTTGATGAGGTCGATGGACACAAATCTTTTCTCCTTTCTTCCAGCAAGGGGCGGCAGAAGTACTGTTCTTGTTCCTTGAACTGCTAGGACAGGTACTGGTTGTCTGTAAGAAGGTCCAAATTCCTTCTTGTCCGCAATCTTTTCTCTGACTAGATCCCCAACTTTTGGAATCCAGACAGGCCTTGCTGGGACCGCCGGTTTATCTCCAGTGGTGGTTGGCTGCAGGAATACGTTGCTTTGTATTGATCTCAGTTCATTGAGTTCCTGTAAAACAGCCAAACGATCTTTGATATCAAACGGTTTATTTTCCACCACTGTGCCTACGTGATCGAGGTCTGGTACCCACATTCTTGTCCCAAATAGGACCTCATATGGAGTGACCCCCCTAGAGAACTTCTTGGCAAGTTATTTAATGAGCGTTGGACCCCATAAAGATGTTTGACCCACCCATCACCCGAACCTAATACCCTAGCTGTTATAGACTGCTTTATGTCCCGGTTTTTCCTTTCCACAACCGAATTTCCCTCAGGATGGAATGGAGAGGAGTACCGCAATGCAACGCCCAGACTGGCCATGGCTTCTTTGTAAGCCCGAGAGCTAAACGCAGGGCCCTGGTCAGAATGTAGCGTGCCTATTGCGTATGTGCCGATAAAGACTCGCAAATCTTTTATAACAGTTCGAGCGTCAGCCGAGCGCTGAGGCCATATCCATAGGAACCTAGAGCATGAATCCACTGCAACCATGATATATTTATAGTTACCGTCCCTTTGCAAGGGACCGCAGTGGTCCAGGTAAACACAAGCTAATGGTTTGTCTGAAATTAACAGGGGTGTCTGCGCAGGGCGTTTCACTGTGGAGACTTTCATCTGTTGGCATATATCACATTCTAAAACATAGTTCTTTGTTTGTTTTCTAATGCCAGGCCACCAATATCTTTGCTTGAGTAAAGATACTGTTGCAGAAACACCTGCATGGGCAGAAGCTATCCCTTCGTGTGCTGCTAGGATTAGTCCTAATCTACGTTCCTTGTTTGGAATTATCCTATCCCCCACTCCAGGGATTCGAGCAAAAGGAACGTTGTTCGCATCAATTACATAAGAGTACTTGAGTGGAAACTTTTTTGGTAACGCTGCACCACTGCCTTTGCTTGTAGCATTGACAGCCAACATTATCTCACTGTCTATTTTTGTTTTTGAACGAGTGATCGCAGCTACGGAAGCCGTCTGAACAGCCCCCTTTGCGGCTTCGTCAGCCAATGAATTCCCTGCAACGTGAACGCCATCACGTTGATGACTCAGTGTGTGGATCACGTGAGCCTTTGGTAGTTCGTTTTTCAACTGAACTACTTGTTCCCAAAGCATTTTATGCTTTATTGTGCCACCTTTCGCATCTTTGAATCCATTTTCAAGCCAGTTTTGTATATATTCATTATACGACTGAACACAGTAAAAGGAATCGCACACTATTAGTGTGGGGAATTCTCGATCTGTACTTTCAAGTGCCAGTTTGAATGCTTGTAGTTCAGCTCGCTGAGCTGTTCAATCTCCTAGAGATTGAGTTTTTGTGACCATAGGTCTGAAGATGCCATCTCGCATGCGACCTTTAACGATTGCACATGCTGCACTGTAAGCTTGCTTACCCCCTGTTGCGGGTTGTGCGGATCCGTCAGTGTAAATTATGAATTTGTACTGATCGAGAGGCAGAATTTCAGTGGGCAGAAGACATTCTTGTTCATATTGCAGGAATGCTTGTGTTTTTAAATCAGGATCAAAAACATATTCAACATCTGTTGCAGCAAGAGAATTAACCCACTGTATCCATCTTGGATGTAACGCTTTAGCATTTGGAATGCTTGCTTTTGTGACCGCTTCTAAAGCTGGTACTGGGGTTACGACAATAATGCGTTTCCCTTGGGCTAGGGCTCTTTCTTTTGCTACAGCGGTTTGAACTGCTGTCAGAATTTTTTCAGTTGAAGTGAAGCGCATTTCCGCTTGTGTGTACAAATGAGATTTGTACGCGATTGGTATTTTCTCACCCTCATTAAATGTTAAGTAGGTGAATCCGCATTGACCCGAAATTATTCGGATCACCAAATTGCGGTGACTTACGCGTGTTTGTAAGTAATTTGCTGCTAACATGTTAGCCTGTAGTGAACTCAAGATTTCTGTGTGTTCTTGTGTCCAATTCTTGATTGAAAAATCAGGTTTGATTAATGCGTAGAGAGGTTTAACCCTTTCTGCGTAATTTAGAATGTATGTTCTTCCAAAATTTAGGAAACCCAGGATGGATTGTAAGTTTTTTGCGTTTTTGGAGGTTGGAGCAGCGCACACTTTTCTAAAAAGTTAGCTGCCAAGCTCTTGCCTTCACTTGAAAGCTCATATCCTAGAAATAGGACATTGAGATGGGCAATTCAGGACTTTTTAAAGTTGAACTTGTAGCCCTCAGAGGCGAAGCCCAGTATAATGGTGCTTACCCTGTTCAAGTGTTTGTCCAGGTCATCGTCCGTCAGATAGATGTCATCGACATAGGACAATGCCTCATTGTCATAAATTTGTAGTAACTCTGTTACTCTGGCTGAGAATAACCCCGGGCTGTTCTTGAACCCTTGTGGGAGTCGACAAAATTGACGCTGGGTCCCCATTATGGAGAATGCTGTTAAGTACCTGCTTTCAGGTGCTATGTTTTGACAAAAGAAACCATTTGAGATGTCCAATGTGGTTTTATATTTTTTACGCACAATGTTATTCATTAATGCTGTGCTATGTGCATTTTGCACTGCAAATGTTTTACAACAAGTGTTTAAGTGTCTGTAATCCAAAACTAGACGATAGGTGTTGTCTGGTTTGGAGACAGGAAACAAAGGATTGTTCATTGAGGAGGTGCATGTTTCAATCACCCCTTGGTATTCAAGTTGATCTAAGATCTCCCTGACCTGTTTTTTAGCTTCTTGCTTTATTGGATACTGCCTTTGTGCAGTTGGTTCATGTTTCAGATGTATTTTATGGTGAGGTGAGTACTCATCCCATCCTACATGATTTTTATATAATGCTGGGGCCTGGGCTACTGCCCATTTCCTGGCATAAGTATATTTTAGATGAATTGGAATATGGTTAGAGAAGGCAGGCATAATAATGTCCTCGCCATGTGGGCACTCCCTGACAAATTGTGGTGGCCTGTCTTTTTCTGCTAGAAGTATGTCATAGCCCCTTGAAAGTTTTTCCCAAAAGAGTGCTTTCACCTGTCTAGGTATGTCTCCCTCCATTCGGAGTGTTATTTCATATAACCTTTGTGGAGTACTAACCCTGGTGTCTACAGTCTCAACTCTAATGTACTCATTCAAGTCCACTATCTCCAGAAGTTCCTTCAGGTTCTGGCGAAAAATTGTGACTTCTGCTGCACTGTCCAGCATTGTCTGAGCCCATTCTCCGTTCTTGAGTTGTGTTCTCAGTATTCTCGGCATGTCTGATCTTCAGACCTGCTACTTTCTTTTTGGAGAATTGAGGTTTTGTTTTATTTTTTGGAGCGTGTTTATCTTCCTTGGATTTCACGCGTTCTTCTCTATGTTCTGATCGTCCTCGTCTTTCTGAAGTCCGTGACGAGATCTGAAAGGTACGAGAGGAACGTGTATCAGTATCTTGATACCTGTCAGGTTTTCTCAAATTATCCCTATTCCTGAGGTTATACCTCCTTTCAGAGGGCTCCTTTGAGGAGACCTACCTCGGGATTGAGAACGTTTCTCGTTTGAGTTTTGTTTAGTAGTTTCCCACATCTTTTTAGAAGATGTAGGAGTTTGTTTAATAGAGTCCTTCTCAGGACTTTCAGATAGTTTTGGTTTCACTGGTCTTCCACCCAAACTATCTCTGCCTAATTCTGCATATGATTGTTCAATTATTCTGGGTAGCTCAGTTTGATGTTCTGTAACATCGAATTCCCTTAATCGTTGGCGGATCGCCACTGCTGCTGCCTCCCCTTTAATATTAGATAATATTATTGTTGAGACCTGGTCGAAATTTTTCAGTAATTTCATACCTAAATTCAGAGCAGGCTCTGCCCCGTATTTGTTTTGAATTTGTTTCAGGACATCTGGTATTACCACAATTGATGGAATACCATGTGTTTTAGTATAGATGGCAGCAAAGACTGAGCCCCAAGTGGTACAGTCTTCCAGTTGTGGTGTGATCCCCATTGGTAAACTGATTGTTAGTATTCTGTGTTTCTCATACGGGCTAGTATTTGGAAATACTGCTTCGATTTGAGTAATTTTTTGAGCTATCCAGAATGGAATTTGCTCACGTTTTGTGGGCATTTTACCCATGACTGCGTATAGAGTCTGTGGTGTAATTTTTAGTGTATTCCCCTGTTGGGGAGTTTGATTTGGAATGGTTAATGGTGGTTGGACTGTGAAAGTTCGCATGACATATTGGACCAATTGTCTGTAGATTTTTATTAACTCTGTAAGTTGAGTAAGTAATTCCTCATCTGACATCTCTTCAATGTCAGGATGAGGTGTGTAGCCGGCTAGAATCGGCCATGTTGCTCCTGGTCTACCTAGTGGACCGAGCCTGGTAATGTTTTTGTGATGTTTTAGGGCGCCTTTAAACCAGAGCTGATGCTCCTGGTATGTTAGTGGAATTTCAATATCCTCGAAAGGAATATATTCCTCTGGTGGATCATCTTCTTTGTAGAAGTGAAACATGTGTGTTACTGGATTTGATTCAGGAAATATTACCCATGAATAGAATACCTCTGTCTGAAAGGATTCGTGTGCCTCTATCACGAAAACTGCTCTACCGCCTCTTGGTGGTAGGCCGTGTTTTATGAGTTTTAGAGTGATGGCTCTTCTTAAGTTTGGAGGGATGTTTATAACACCCTCCTCGGTTTCAATTAAACCTGTAATGTTAAAAGCTGTTGCTAGGGCTGGATCAGCCACAGCTCCACCGTTTCCAATGGCATCGTCCCCGTGTATGGACATTTGTTTTTTGAAAAATGTAGAACAAGTTTCAAGGAAACAAAGATAAGGTGCACAATATTTTGGAACACTGTATCCCTCAACGTTGAGCAAACCAAACAGCTAATATATAGGGTGTTTCCCTATGTAGCCGTGGTGGATACTTAACCCTGCCCACTCCAGACGTCTTTTGGAGTATATGGGTAGGGGTCTCTGAGAGAAAAAGCACAGCTGAGTTACTCAGTATCTAACGTTAAATTACCGCCTTACCAAACCATTGGGCGCCATGTAGTGTAGCTCCTATTTCCCTAATAGGCTCTGCGCATTGGAATAATATACCCTATAGGCTTCACATAGGACTGAGGTCGGTATGTCCCTATCGAGTATATTAAACTTAGGGGCATATTAGCAAGGGCACTATCGCCGCTTTAGCGGCACTTTTTGCCGCTAAAGCGGCGATATTTATATCGCCCTATCAGCAAACTGTCTCTAACAGCAGTTAGCGACAGTTTGCGGGCATTAGCGCCCGTTTTTACCGCTTTGCATGTCAGCGATATTTATCGCTAATGACATGCAAAGTGGGCGTTCCGACGAACAAACCTGGGAAACACTCGCTAACAGGCCTATCGCCTATTAGCAAGGTGGCCATGGCCCCAGTTAGCGACGTGAAAAGTCGCGCTAACCGGGTCATCGCCATTTATTTAACACCTGCAATTAGCAGGTGTTAGCCATACCTAACATGGGGGGTGGATTATGCTGATACGACCACAGGGTCGTATCAGCAAGGTGTTCTCCCTTCTCCATGCAACATCGCTGGTTTTTCAGCGATGTTGGCCCATTTCCCCCGCTATTGCTGGAATATTCATCGCCATAGCGCTAATCGTTGCTAATACAGCGTTAGCGTGGCGATATATTCCAGCGATAGCCGGCGATAAAAAAAATCACGCTAAGCAGGGTTAGCGATGATTATCGCCTCTTCTTGCTAATATGCCCCTTAATTACTTGTGCCAGCTAGCTCAGAGGCCACTAGAAACTCCTTGGATAACAAGAAGGGAGTAGTTTCTGGCAGCCGCAAAACATGACCACTTTGTTTCCCTTTAGAATCAGAACGTGTCCCAGAGTCGTGGAAACAATAGATAACTGTTTCACTCAGCTCAATCGTGCATGCTTAGTTTTCCTCAAAGTTACACAAAAAGAACAGACGGGCGTTTCAATAAAAGATTTATTGAACAGTCTTGTTTCTCGTGTAGGTGATATGTGCTGTTACGATCACAAGACAGTATGCAAGATAAATAATGTACAGCGTAAGCAGTAGAAATAAATAATACTGCGCTAGCATGATCTTTAGTAGATATTCATTTACATAAATAACACCGACTAAAAATGCGAGTACTCATACGATGCGTTTCTAAGCTAGTTCTACCCCAATGTACCTAACCTAACCTAGGTGTAGGGAGAGGTATGAAGTAGGTGAAGTATTCCTTACTATGGTATACTAAGAGTATGTTATGCCTAGTATGCCTAGTATGCCAAGAGTCCCTCTAGGTTCTAGTCAGCTCCATACCTTAAGAATGAGAGAGGTAGGAATCTCTTGCCAGACTCGAACTCCAACACCCCGCAAGGGAAGTCAGATCACTGGAAGCTGGACTCTCTGCGTGCAGGGATGACAGCGTCTTCTCAGTGCGTCAGGCCGGGATACGGGCTCCTCTGAAGTCGAGGTCTCCTCTAGTTTACAAGGGCTAGGGAAGGTATATTTATACCTGAGAGGTACCTCAGAATGTTAGCATTGACGTGAATCGGACAGCGGAAGACGTCATGAATGAACCCCTAAGGTATAACGGTTCATGCATAATAGATGAGTCCTTGAAGAAATCAATAGTCCTGTGCTAGGGAAACTCCCGAAGCCTAAGGGTCTGTTCTTCAAGAACTCGTTGTGACGTTAGGGTGGACGGATGTCGGAGAACATGCCTGTATTTGGAGTGCACGGTTTAATGCCTAAATAAGGACTGGGATTTTATGCCTATATAAGAGCAGGGCGAATTGTGCCTATATAAGGACATGATACAGGAAAACCTATATACGGACATCCTAAGAGGAATACAACACCACGGTGGAGCGCAGATGGAGACTCCGCCAGCTGATAACTGCATTTCAGGGGCTGGGATGTGAGGCGTACTTGCTATTTCCTGCTCGCCTTAAGGTTATTGACAATGGGCGGATTCGAATGTTTTCCTCTGAAGTTAAAGCACAAGAATTTATGACAGAGTTGAAGGAGGCAAAAGGGAGGGGAGAAGCTGCCCGCTAGCCGTAAGGGGGTTTGATGGCTGAATGACTGATCTTTGATCATTGCTTTTGTATTTCATCTGTTAAACTACTTGGGGGTTCCTTTTCAATGGTGGTATCTGTTTTGGGGGATCTTTAAAAAATAAAAAAATAAAAGAGCGGGGGAAAAAAGGCTGATACAGCTCTTACTCGTTATAAAATGCTTATTAATGGCTATTATGTGGTGTGGGTGGGGGGATTGCGTTATTTAGGGGCAGAGGGGGAGAAGCGGCCGCGGTAACTCGAAATAAGAGATCGGTCGCCACACATAGGTCATGATTGACCTATTTGCCTGTACGGGTTGTAGGGGGAGGGTGGGGGAGGAGGGTGGTCTGGTTCAGGGGGGGCTTGGGGATCCGGGGGGGTAGGTCACAGCACTTCACAGCACAACGTATGAGGAAACACGGGGTAAAGGTCTCAGAAAGTGTAGAGAATGGTTTTCTTTTGAAAGGGGAGTGGAGGATACGGTGGTATTAAAGGGAAGGGGGGAAAAAATATATATATATTTCTATGGTGAAGGAAAGCTACCCAAAATTGCTTTATGAATCTTAGAGTCGTCTCAATCAATATTTGTGGGCTTAACGATCAAGCCAAGCGGCTAAGGGCGGCAATTATTTTGAAGACAATGCGAGCTGATATCCTATGTGTTCAAGAGACCCACATAGAGGGTACAAGAGGAGGAATTCTTGAACAACTTGGGTTTAGGCTATTGATGGCTACTAAGCAAGGTACTAAAACCATAGGGGTCGCTATTCTTACCCGAAGGAAAGATATAATTGTTCAAAGGAAACTTTCAGATAGGTGGAGACGTTGGGTATTAGTGGAATGTGTGTTTGCTGGGGAGCCATTCACTTTGTGTTCGGTGTATGGCTCAACCGCAGATGACCCAGAGGTATTGGAGTTCTTGGATGATGAGTTAGCCAAATGGCCTACCCCACTAATAATATGTGGTGATTTCAACATCAATGGGCTTGGAGGACTTTGGGGATATGCTGGTGATATATATTCTGGGCGTAAGAGAAAAGCTTTTAAGGCACTTACTAATATGGTAAGCAATCACGGACTTATAGACCTATGGCATCATCTAAACATAAAAGATCCCGGTAGTACGTTTTTTTCTGCCCCTCACAAGGCGGTTTATAGACTTGATTATTTCTTTGTCTCACAATCTTTAGTGCATCGGGTTAGAATAGAGAAACACCCTAGGATATTATCGGATCATAATCCTCTAGTCCTTACAGTGGCTTTCTCAAATGGGGTGAAAGGTGAGCGGATATGGACTTTTGAAAGGGGGCTCCTAATAGACTCTGAATATGTTTTTCATTTGAAGTGGTGGATTAAGGCGTTCTGGGATATAAATAGACACAGTGCTAGTGCTGGTGTAGTGTGGGATGCTTTTAAGGTGGGGGTCAGAGGGGAGACACTCAGTTTTAGCCTACATCGGCAGAAGAGGGAGGCGCAACGTGAGGAAACGCTCTATAAAAACTTAGCTAGGATTGAAGAGGAGCTGGCAACTGCGGTGAACGCAGGTCTATTAATTAATGATACTCTGCTTCGGCTAGACTGGGCCAAGGCAGAAATCAGAGATCGGGCCGCAGCTAAGGCAGCGGAATGTTTCTTAGCTAAGAGAGAGCATTGCCACGAATTTAGTGAGCGGGTTGGGCACACGTTGGCAGTTAGACTCAGACAAAGGAGTGCTGCGAGTGAGATAAATGAGATCACAGATGACCGTGGCAACCTAGTTATAGATCCACCTGGGATTCAGGAAGTGTTTCGACAATTTTACCAACGACTATATGGCGAGGAACATCTGGTGCGGCAGAACTTAATTCAGGGGTATCTTAATAGCACTCCATTGCTGAGTATTGATTCTGAGGATAGTGAGATGCTGGAGGCTATATTGACACAGGATGAGATTTATGGTGCAATGAGGAATCTTCCCCCAGGCAAGGCTGCTGGACCTGACCAGATTCCCCTGGAGTTTTATAAAACCTTCCTGGATGTAATTGGACCCGACCTGGTTGATACGATCTGTCACGCACAAACAGGGAGCTCGGTTCCCGATTCTTGGGCAGGAGCCGATATTATAATATTTCTAAAAAAGGGCAAGCCTCCTCGGGAACCTGGATCATATCGGCCAATTATGCTCATAAACTCTGACGTTAAGATTCTGTCCAAAGCTCTCGCGACCAGATTAAACACCATTATAGGGATAGCAATCCACCCATGCCAGCATGGGTTTATACCAGGGAGGGGGACTACTCAGCATATACGTCGGGTAATAACCCTGTTCGATGCAGCTGAAGTCTCAGGGGACCCTATGGCTTTGCTGCTTTTGGATGCAAAGAAAGCCTTTGATAGGGTCTCCTGGGATTATCTATGGGAGGCAATGAAATGGTTTGGTATCGGGCAGGGGTTTATTAAAGCCATTCGCGCCATGTATAGAGCACCAACTGCTCGGTTGAGAATAAATGGGAAATACACTGTGCCTTTTGTGATCAAACGGGGCACCAGGCAGGGTTGCCCGTGTTCACCCCTTTTATTCGCTATATATATAGATCCTTTAATTCGGCGGCTGGATGCCTCCCGGGAAATTGAGCCTAATATTTACCATGGGTTAGCAACAAAAGTCCTTGCGTCTGCGGACGATGTCGCTTTAGTCACCCCCAACCCACTAGCAGCACTAGCTGCAGCCGAGGAGACAGCTCAAGCATTTGGTGGGATTTCCGGATATGCCCTAAACAGGCAGAAGACCCAGATAGTTATGAACAGGGGGATCAGCCTCTCTGACCCGCGGGTGACAGATTCAGCGGTTTACTTGGGTATCGATATAACCTCTGAATTGAGTGAACTGGTGGCTATAAATATTGATCCTGTAATCCGGAAGGCTAAAAAAGACTTTGATAAATTCCACAATTTGCATCTGTCACTGGTGGGCCGCTGCAATGTGGTTAAAATGGTATTCTTACCAAAAATACTCTACTTGTTTAGGGCAATACCCCTAGGATATGGGAAGCAATGGTTTACTGCACTGGAGAACCTGGTAAACCGGTTTATCTGGGCACACGGTAAAACTAGGAGGGCCTTACGGTATATGACACTGCCCCAGGAAAGAGGTGGTTGGGCTGTTCCGGATTTTAAACTCTATTATTGGGCTGCGGCTCTTCAATATATGTGTGGGTTGTTTGGTGGGCGATCTGAAGATCCAAGCGCTGAAGATCGATTGCCAGATGTATATAGGTTACTGGTGGGGGAGGACGCAGTGAACTGCTTTATGAAATTTAGTGAGCCTAGCTATTTTAAAAGAACAAGGTTCAAAACTATGCAGGCAGCCTTTAAAATCTGGGCTGCCCTTAAGAAGAAGACGGGACTTGGCAGAGTGAACTTTTATACCCAGCTGTTTGGAAACCCCACGCTGCCAGAAATCTTCTCTGATCAAATCATGGGGGAGTGGGCGGGGCGGGGTCTTTTGAAAGTTGGGGACTTAATGGGTTCTGAGGGAATCTATCAAATTTAAGGATATTCAGGATAAGTTTGGTATTGGTACTAAGAACTTTTTAAAATATCTCCAGCTTAGAAGTTTCTTGAGGAAAAAGATGGGCGGGCTTAATGGCTTTGGTAAAGTTAAAACCATAGACGCTATAAGAAGCAGTGAGGGCTGCACCATTAAAAGAATTTATTTTGAACTTACATCACTTAAGCAGGACGATCTAGAAAAGCACAGCGAAAAATGGAAAGATAGGCTGGGCATCGATTCGGATAACTTTCTTGAGTCTTTAGAGCTGGGGCAGACCGTTTTATGCTCTGCTGGGCTTCAGGCTCAGCACTACAAGACAATTTTCTCGCTTTACTACACCCGGCTAGGATAGCACAGTGGGGTGGGCAGGAGGGAACCAGGTGCTCCCGGTGTGATTTTCCAAGCGCAGATTTAGTTCATATGTTCTCCACTTGTCCGCGTCTTGATATGCTAAAATGCTCAATTAGGACATTCTGTGAACATACTCTGGACCTTAAAGTTAAGTTAACCCCAGCTTTAATGCTCCTTGGGGTTGATAACAGCCAGGGGCAAGCTATGTCTTACCGTTTTCTTTTTCTTGCTATGGCAGTTTTGCGCATCTGTGTTGCTTCAGCTTGGCTTGATCAAGCAGCTCCAACCTTTCAGCATTGGCTTGCTAGGCTACTCGCTGTATTTAATCTGGAAAGGGGAATTTACGAAAGGAAGGGCAAGAGAGGAAAACTCTAGGCAGACGTATATGGGCACCTATTTATAGCTGGAAGGAATCGCAGTTCCATAATGGGCCCTAGGTATTTGAATAAGTTTGGTAAGTTACCAATGCCGTGATATATCCCCTCTGTTTATTTTTTATTTTTTTGCAGGAATTTTATACTATAGAATAACTGTTAGAGCTTCCTTTCAGCAGTGGACAATTCTCAGCTTACTTTTTTTTTCTCTTCCAAATTAGAGCTAATTTAAAAAGTGTGCAAAAGAATGTGTTTATTTTGAAAATGTCATATATAAAAGAAGGAATGATTAATCCTCATACGTTAACAAAATGTATGTACATAATTGGTGCTGTTCATACATGAAAAACTGCAATAAAAATATAAAAAAAAAAAAAAGGAAAGCAATCCAATTAAGGTGGTATAAAATTGTCCACAGGTTTAGCGTGCTAAAATATTACAAGTCCACAAACCCTGCAGGATGGTGTCACCATGATTGTATGATGTGATCAGTACTGTCATCAATGATGTCACTTGAGATGTCATCAGTGATGCCATCAATGATGTCATTTAACATGTCATGAGTGATGTAATATGTGTAAAAGGGTGTGGTAATAGTGTTTTACATGCTCAGCAACGTGGAAACAGACATAGCTATGTCTTACCTTTAGTACCCATCAGTATGTCAGGGTGGTGAAAAACTGTGACAACCTGACATGGCAGAGATGCTTTACATATAGAGCAATGTAACCTTAACATACTAGCCATATAGGCACTGGTATAACAATGTAGTTTTATAGGGCCATTAATGTGGAAATGAGTGATGTAATTGTGCTTTCCATGGTGAGCAATCTGGAAAATGGCATGGCAATGGTGTGTGGGTAATGGTTAATAAAGAAACATATTTAACTGCAGTGTATTTACATAATGAGATAACTGGAATCGACTTGCAAGCATTACATACTGGTTAGTGTTGAAATAGGCATTACAAGGTGGTGTTATTTGATGGATAATTCAGCTGTCTGAATCTTGAGTCTATATGGGTGGTCCCCTGGCACTGTAAGAAGCAAGCTTGCACAATAAGCTGCCCTGATTATTTTAATAGCACCACGGTTTTGCGGTCATATTTTTGAGCGTTAATATCAGTTTTGAATATTATGCACCATGTTTAGCAGGCAAAGAACAAGTAAAGAACAGTAGATCACTGGGCACAAAATTTGCCCAGAATAGAACCCAAGTTGAGCATTTCTTTCAGTTGGGTTAGTTGCATCGGACAGGTACTTCTTTGCTGTAGATATTTGTCTTCCGCTTTTCCAGGATACATAATTTTGAGGCACATACGATCTACTGATGCAGGGAAAAAATGCTACTAAGTAAAGTGCCAAACCGGGTAATGCTAGAATATTTTACTAGGTCTTCAGCTGAATTTCCTGAAAAAACTGTGACTTTTTAGCCAATGCATTTGAAAAATTGCAATAAAATGCATCAATTATTCCTATATTTTTCTAAAATTACCTAAATCTAGGGGACGATTGCTGGCTTGCCCTCTAGGCTCCCTAGCACAGTGGTGTATATGGGCCTGACATTGAATATTTTTTCCATGGCTACCTTTGGCTCCCAGCGTTGATGGACTTTTAAAAGATACAGGAATAGCAAAGGACACTATATCTTAGCACAGGTTTCATAACTGTTCATATTGCTCCTCACACAGATGCTTTCGATGGCCTTTTTTTCTGGTATCTTTATCATGACAGGAAGTGCATCTCCTTTAGTTCAAATATATCTGCTATAGTATGTATTCACTGTTTTATATCGGGTTGAGAATTATGTCTTTGAATATTTCATTAGTTACCTTTCCGATCTGCATGCAATGCTTTTGGCGCAAATAAATGTGAAAAGTTCTGCTGTAAACTGCACTGTTCTGCCTCACTTCTTTTCTTTAAGGGGAATTCTCCCAGATTCCCAAGGAGAGGGTCTATTTTGCTTCTTACAGTTCTTCAGATGGTTCAATGTGGGCCTGGTATAAAAATGAATTAACGAAGTAGTTTTCTTTATTCCAGCCCAATCCTGTCCTAAGAGGCATTGCCCAATGCCTGTTTCTCTACAAACGTGCAACTATCACTAAAATACACTTTTCTGAAGCCTCAAAAAAGATACCACTTATAGCAATCTTCGCTTTGCATTTCGTACGTTTCTGTTAGAACACCACCTACCATTAGACATTGTTTTTGTTGGTTGCTGCAGGAAGCTCCTAAACCTGGGTAAATGGTCAGAGGTTATACTCGCTGCACTTCCGGCCGAACACCCTGCCAAGCCTTGCAAGGGATCCTCGTTGTGCCGTAGGTCGGCCATACTGCTGGGTATCTGTCGAAAAAGTACATTTCTTTAAATCGTGAAAGATAATTTGCTTAAAGCATATATGAAAAAGTGCAGGAAAATGAAATTGCATCGAATGACCAAGAAAATTGTTTGTCAGTGGAAGTCTGTGGTACAACTTGGAAGTGGGTCAGATCCCGGAGGGCTCTCTGCAGCGAGGCTGCCATGCTATTCCCCTGGGAAAAGCCCTATGAATATGCTCTTAAGGGACCAATGCACGAAGGACTGCTTTCCAATTTCGTGACTAGTTCAGATTACTTATAGAATGAATGCTATTCGTTAAAGAGTTCACATACTTTTGCTGTGCAAAATGGAGTCAATAGAAAAAAGCAATAGAGCAGACATGCACCGCGTATTCTGTATAACGTTGTTTTGTTGTAAAATAAGACACTGCCAGCGTTTGGTGCTAAATAAAATGTTTGAAAAGTTACGCTCATGAAATCTGCTTTGAAACATACTTGCTTTCCTTGAGCAAAATGTGCTTGATGGTTGCAATTGTAAAGTATAATTTAAACCCATTTATGTCACTATATATATATCTGCTTAGAACATTCTAAAATATCAATAAGTGGCAATAATAAACAACACATGATTCATATGCATAACCTACAGCATAGAATGGATGTCTGTAAAAGTCAACAAGGGAGTTAATGACATCAGAGTAAGCATCTCCACTGGCGGTGACATAGGGCCAGATGTACGACCCTTTTTAGCGGCCGCAAATGGGAAATCGGCCCATTTGTGACCGCTAAAAAGGTTTGTGGTATGTACAAACCCTATTTTACGAGTCAGTAACCTTTTACCGACTCACAAATTATGGTTTGCGAGTCTCTACTAGGAAGGGGTGTGCCAAGGGCGTCCCTTCCTAAATGCGAGTCTCACTGCTATGTACAATTGTTTTGCGACCGCATTTATCGCAGTTACCACCTACTTTAAGTAGATGGTAAGCCAGTCGCAAACGGAAAGGGGTCCCAAGGGGACCCCTTCCCCTTTGTGCTGGGCAGCGAAAATATTTTTTAAGAGCAGGCAGTGGTCCCATGGATCACAATTTGCGACTAGCAAAATGGAATGGTCGTACATCTGGCCCATGGTGTCCAATGTTCGCTGTAATTGTCATTTATGCAGCAGAATACGGCCAGCACTATGGCACCGACATGGGTGAATGAGAAGAGTGTTGATTTGCGGGGCCAGTAATAAGCAGAACATATTGTTTGAGTAAATACAGAGAAGGGATTGCAGCCGTATTACAGAGAATATGTAGCAGACAGAATGGCATATGCATGTGATGTTATGGTGTAGAGAGTCATTGGTGGGACAGTCAGCTTGGCAAAGGCAAAGCGGTGTGGAGATTAGTTACTCATGGGTGTGCATTGACGGGGTGTTTTGTGTCTTTGTGAAATGCAGCAAGGCCAGAGATGTGACCCGGGGACATTTATGAACAGTTTGTGGGAGGCTGGCCAGGGACTAAGGAGCAGAACAGATAGTGGATGTGCGGGTGTTCAGACGTGTGGCGAAGGATCCAGGTTTATGTCAAACACTCAAGAAGTTGCAATTTCTATCCTTTCTATGACTAGTTATAATAGCACTACTTCGGGGAGGTCAGTCGAGCTGGATATGAACTAGTCACATGTTAGCGGGAAGCTGTGCCATGTAACCATTTGTGCTCTGAAACTACCTGCTTTTTAGGGTCATCACATCTCTTATGTCAATTGTAGTCTATATCCTCACACATGCCCAAGGATCATAACAGTAGTCATTGTTGCCATCTGCTGCCAATTCCTTTAACAAAATTCTGTGTTCAATGTAGCAATAAAAATTGCACATCAAATGCATAACTGGTGGAAGTAGTGACCAGAAAAGTGCAGTCTGGGAGACATGATTGTATCCGAGTTGAATGCATGTATCTCACAAATGAGTTTTTAAAGTTTGTGTTAGTGACACATTGTTTGTATGGCATCCAGCAATAGAAGAAGGCAAGGACGGTTCTCAATTTTGAACAACCTAATTTTTGATTGAGAAGACCTTTGATTTCGAGGGATGAAATAACAAATTCTTTGTAGGCCATCACTCTAATTAGGGGTCAGATTTCATAAAGTGGCCCCATAGTTCTCCTTTGCACCAAAATGCGGTTTAGTTGCATACTTCATTTTTGTCAAGGGGTGACATTTTGTCTCTTTTTGGTTTGTTGTGATTTGTGTTGTTCTGAGGAGCAACAATCAATGTTTGTGCTTATTCTCCAGTAAATAGGAAAAGGCAAAAGGAAATGGGAAAATGGCACCGTCTCACCATATGTGATTTGGTGCGACAGAGTACATTGGTCCCATTTAGACGTTTATATAATCTTGCACTGGTGGGGCATTGTTGTCATTAGAAGAACATTGTATCGATTTAATTGTGTTTTAAGGTTTTATAAAGTGCTCGACATCTGATTACTACCCACTGAAACACTTGTGGTGGGCGAGGTGTTACAATGTACGTAGCAGGAAGGGCTGCTTGGTTGGGAAGCATTCAAGGAGTTCATGAACGCCATAATAAGATTCACAAAGCACATTTCAGTCTTTTAGATAAAGGCACCTTTTTGAAGGTTTGAGTAGAAGAAAACGCTCTGGTTCCTTCATGTAATATCCTTTGTTAATTAGGTACATGTCAGATAGTTTTCAAGCAGCCATGGACGGTGTTAGACATCTGACTGCTTTTATTAAATGCGCACAGCTCTTATTACGATGGTGTGACCTGATTCAGAACGACCTGGCTCTTGTTGGAAGGCCACAGATCTCATCAGTAGGACAGAGTTCCCAGAAGGCCTGGAATCTGGCAAGAAGTGCTGCACTCTCATTAGAAGGTGAACAACCTTAATGAAAGCAGAGGGCTCACATTCTAGAGTAGGGTACTCGCTAGAAGGACCAGACTTGCACTGAAAAGCCAAGGCTCTGATTTGAAGAGAAAGTTAAGGTTCTCAATGTAAGGGCATGTCTCAAAATAGGGCTCTCATTCAAAGTGCAAAACTCTTATTAGATTTGCAGGGATCTTATTTGAAAGCCAATGTTCTGGAAGAGCTCTGATTAGACAATAACCATTCTCATTAGAAAAGTTGGACGCTTGTTACAAAAAGATAGCTTCCATTAAACGAGCAGGACTCTCAGTAGAAGAGACTAAGGGGCCGATTCCGATCTCGGCCGGTAGGGCTCCGAATCGGATTCGGCTTAACCGGATCCGATTCGGAGCCCTATTTCCCGACCGATTCGTACGCGCGTCCGGGCGAGCGAGTACAATGCGAAATCGCCGACCGACTCGTTCCCGGGTCTAACAGCACTGACCGACTCGCACGGACTCGACTCGCACCGCGCAATGGAGACGTTCCCCGGCCGGGTAAGTACGATGCGCGCCGCGAGCAGTCCGACCGAGCCGCGCACTCCGGCTCGAAAGAACAGTCGGAGCCGCACTTTGGGGGTCCGTGTCGGACCCCCCTGTACGCCTAGCCGCGCGAGTCGCACACAGGGGGGACCCATGGGTCCCCCCTACCTGTGCGTGTACGGCGCGAGTCGCTTCGCCGCGTACACGTTGTAGGGGGCGCACTTGTCCGCCTCGCACCCATTGAGTCAATGGGAGCCCGCGTACGCGTTGTACGACAGGCTCCCGTTGACTTCAATGGGAGTCCGACCGACTCGAGTCCGATGGCATACGTGCGCATCGTACTCGTTCGGTCGGGCTGCACAGGTCCGATTCGGTCGGAAATCGGTCGGAAATCTCTCCGGATCCGGCTCGGTCGGAGAGATTTCCGGCCCGAATCGGAATCGGCCACTTAATCTACTTTGAAAGGCCTGACTTAATAGGAAATATCCATTAGTAGAAAGACAAAGCTAGGTTATCAATAGAATGCTAGTCTTCTCTTTAAAAAATATGACTCGCTTTAAAATGGCGTGGCGATCATTGGCACCCTATGATCTTGGTATACAGTCGTACATTGTTTTATTCTACATACTATAATATCTATATGGGGCCAGTCTGACTTTTCTATTATATCCTATTTTATTAATCCCTTGACCTTTTTTTACTCTAATATATGTACATGTTATTGGTATCCCTTACCAAAATATGTATTTCTATGCTTCTTTCCCTTGGCGTGCAGGAAAGGCTTGTTTGTCGGTTGATTTATCTCGACAAACACAAGGTTATCTAATCTTGATTTACTTTGCAGAATTTACACAGGAGAGAAGGAAAATTACAATATCTATGTGTGTTTTTATTAGTGACAAAATGTTTGCAGAAACTAGACATTTTAGGTAATTGAAGAAAGGCCAACAAAGAAAAAGCTGCCAAGCCACACAGTTGCGATTTTGCCTTAATATAATGGAAAACAGTGATTGAAAGATCCAATATGTTACAAATCATCTATGGAAACACATAGGGCTTGATTCACAAAAGACATTTTGGAGTACATAAAGAACTAATTTAGTAACACTACTTCACATACTATAAAATGCAATTCATAAATCTCCACCTCCACTTCGCCTAGCTTTTCTGCATGAAGATCTCCATCTCGGTGATGGAGTCACTATACAAGAAATTAAAGGATTTAGTAATAATTGTGGGAGGGACAAATGGGAATGGTGGGAATTTGGAAAATATATTACATACATACATTTTAGTTAAAAAACTTAAGTATAATTAATTTGACATTTTATTACTTTTTAATTTTATATGACACTTGCAATGTCGTGAGACTATGTGCGCTAGGACCCTTGCAGTTCTGGGCATACTTAATAGAGGAAGTACATAACTTGCTGGGGGCTGCTAAGGTGTGGGTATGAATGGTTATAACGTAATCAGAGAACAGAATATGATTGTATGTGGAGGAATAAAGACATACAACCCAGAGCTCCGTGTGTGGCGTATTCATTTGCATGGACGGTACAACACTTAAATTTCAAATAAAATAAACTAAACTTTTAGCTTAGTTTAAGTATAAAAAGTAAATATATATATATTTTGGTGTCAGTGCGGAGATGCCACGGGCAGCGATTGGGAAGTGCAATGGCAGCCACAGCTGTTGTTTATTAATAAAAAAAAAAATATATATATATATATATATATATATAATATATACATACAACCTCACAGAAGTCTTCTCCTCAACTCATGACGCGGTGGCACAGGTATGGATAGGCCTGTAGCCTAAAACATGATGCTCAGAATCACTAATCAGGTGGTGAATACCAATCATTTATTCCTCAATGCAAACAAAAAATATACAAGAAATTGTAAAGGGAGACGCGTTCCGGCTCCACACCTTCAACTGGGCCTCAGAGTTTGTGATGATGGCAACTGTAAGCACATAGTCCTTTCTCAGTCTCATTGGCCCAAAATGCTAGAACTCTCAACACCACATTTTATGTTGCAGTTCAGATTCATTTTGTCCTCCATTTTATCATTTAAGAGTTTATCTCTAATATTCTACAATCAATGCCACATTGTAAAATTTGCAATCAGGGTTATTTTCACTTCCCATTTCTTTCACATATCCAATACTTTTGTAAACAATAGTTCAATGAACATGTTATTGAGTTTGATTTATCCAATTTGCAGCACGCACATTCCCCACTTATGCCACATATTTTCTTTTTTCTAAGAGCAAAATGTAAACCGCACATCTCCCAGATTAGTGCCCCACCAAATTATCACATCATATACTGTCAAATCAATGCATCTGATGTTCAAGGCATTCTTTTAGTATTTTCAAACAATACAATGTAAACATATTCCAGAAATATTTTTGAATATTTGCAAACCGATGTTCAATTCATTATGAATATGTACCGATTTCAAAGTGTGAATGCCTGTGTGCAATAAAGTATTATGTAACGTGACCAGTGCTGTTAATAATTTCACTGTTCATATTCTAATGGGGTAAATTTTAAAGTGCTACTGCCTATGTGCGATAAAAATGCTCTAAAGTGACAAGTGGTAATCTGCAAACTGTACAAAAGTACAATTCATTCTCATATAAAGGCGCTGAATCCCCATCTAAAAGGTTATTATAAAACTCAAGTTTATTGGTAATACTTATAGCTCAGGGAGCTAAAGTAATAAAAAGGGATATATATTGATATGTAAGTTATTCTATTGAGCTTTCAAGTATTGTGTTGCTAGGCTCCTAACTCTAAAGTGCTAGTATCCTTTCCAACAGTATAAAGTGGCATGTGCCTCTGTGTGGATCATATAACAATTCATTCAATTCCATGTACTTAAAAGATCAAACATTTCGTAATTCTTATAGAAAAGGAACATCTGCAGGAGCAATATGCCAGGATTGACATGATTGACATGATTACTTCATTTTTTCAACTCTTCAGATATGCATTTTCTTCATTTATTTTCTTTTTTTTTTACAATTTTTGATATGCCTCCAGTAAAACTATTCAGTGAGCATCATATTCCATCATAAGTTCTTATAAGACTTTTCACACGACAAACCAAAAATTATCATAAACACATATAATTTAAAAGCGCCATAATTATGAATTCATGAGCTTCAATTTCATAATGGCATTCAGCAAATGTGGGTCAGTCAACTGCTTGAAAAGATCAGTAGAGTTCAATATATAGGCATGGCCTAGAGTTAGAGAACATCACACCAAAACATGGGGATAGTCATGAGCAAGGAGAAGTCCAACAGTCATGGTTACTTAATCATTGATTTCTATACATCTTGGCTTTATAGATGAACATGCAATTCTGCTTCCATGTTGTATATGTGTGTATGTATGTATGTATGTATATATATATTCACTAAAAAAATCATGTCATCAGTGATGTCACTGAGCATGTCATGAGTGATGTAATATGTAATGTCATCAGCAGTGCATTGCGGGGCGCGAGATATAGTTAGCTCAACTAACTATAACGGCTGAATTTCTCTGGTTTTGTACGAGTGAAATGTCAGCCTAACTATAATGTCCCTGAAACCTGTGGCTTTTTCAGTGAATTTCAAAGGTTTTTCAAATGCTAATTCCTAACTATAACGTCCCTAAAACCTACGTTTTTTCCAGTGAATTTCAAAGGTGTTTTAAATGCGAAATCCTAACTATAACGCTCCTGAAACCTATGGTTTTTTCAGTGGATTTCAAAGGTTTTTCTAATGTTAATTTCTAACTATAACGTCCCTGAAACCTATGGTTTTTTCTGTGTATTTCTAAGGTTTTTTAAATTGTAATTCTTAAGTATAAAATTATTTCTAACCTTAGCTTTATTTCAATATTTGTAAGTGTTTTTTTGAATTGCTTTCATTTAAAAATGATTGGAACTATATTATTGATTTTTTTAAAAATATACTTAGTTTTTCTAAAATCTTCAACAATTAAAATCACTCTTTTAAAATATATATATCATACACTACTAAAAATATACTCTGTTTTTTATATGTACAACTTACATTTATATTTTCTTGAAATAATGCTTTTAATACTGTGAAAGTTGTTTTATTGTATTGTTATGCCTTCTTTTTTTCAAATTTTTTACAAAGGAGTCGCAAACCCTACGCAAATCTACTCGATGGGTGCGCAGATTCAGGGTGCGCGAACCCTGCTGGCGCGCATTTGCGGAGTCGGGCAGGAGTCGCGACTCCGGCGTAATTTCAAAAGTATGAAATATCATTGTAGAAATTATAAACATAAGTTTTGGTTAAAGACTTTCACTAATATAATTTAGAAAACCATTTATAAACAGTATTTTTTACTTTACTATGAACTGTATGAAATTTCGCAAGGATGCGCGACCCTTCCCGGCACGTATTTACGGGGTCGCGCAGGGGTCGCGACTTCGGTGTAATTTTCAAAGTGTAAATATCACTATACAAAGTTTAAATATCAGTTTTGCTTAAACACTTTCACTAATATACTTTTTAAAATATTTTATAAACACCTATTTATACTTTATAATTATGTATACGAAATTTTACGGGTGCAGGACTTGTGCGCGACGGGTGCGCACACCCTACGCGACTCCATGTGGCCTGAAAAGAAATCTTCTGATTGGTTTAAATCTTTTTCATTCTGTAAGAGGGAGGATCCAACACTTGTTTTATTCCTCTTATTATTTGTCTGTCTTCCTGACAAGACTTGCTTCTTTTACCTTCCTTCATTTTTCTATTTTTGTGTGTTTCTTGACTTTTAATTTAAACAATGGCATCTAGTCATCCTGATGTTGACCCTCTGGAACTTGAAGATGATGACATCGTGGAGCCAGTAAAGAAAAGAATGGAAAGTGTGGTGTGGGCCTTCTTCAGTGTGCCGGAGGGAGAAAAGAAGGTCAATGCAAGGAAAGTTACCTGTAACATCTGCAAAAGAGTACTCTTGAGAGGCTCTGAAAAGAAGTACTCATGTGGAATGTCATCCATTAAAAAAATTTGGAGACTTTCCACCCCTTGCATCTGGCGAGAGAAGTTACACGGAGGGAGAGGAATGAAGTGGCAGAAAAAGATCCTAATGCTCCTTCAACATCCTCTCAAGGACTTCCACCAACACCAAGGCCACACATTGTTCCGGAACTATTGGATGCAACCATTAGTTGTAAAAAATGTGATGCAAAACTCTGCATCGGGGAGCAGTGCATTGACGTTATTACCAATGCAATTAAAGCACATAAGTGTTAATTCTTTTTTAATCTGCTCCAAAATTTTCTTTTCTATTTTTTTACCAAACAGTTTTATTGGAGTCTTCAATTTTATTTTGTTTAAAAAAGTCAAAAACACCAAAAAAAAGAAACAATTGTTAGAAAATACAATTTAAAAAAAAATGTCTTTAAAAAAAAAAAAAAACGGTTCTTACGGAACCACATATACTGGTTAAAAATAGAAAAATTACCTAAGTGATTGCATGAGTGCAAAGATACTGCCTGAGTGACTGCAGGACTGCTTGTATAGTGTCTGAATGACTGCATGAATGCATGGGTAATGCCTGGATGATTTCGTGAGTGCATGGGTACTGCTTGGGTGATCGTTGGAGTGCATGGATAGTGCCTGGATAATTTGAAGAGTGCAAGGGTAGTGCCTGGGTTATTGCACGAGTGCACGGGTAATGACTGGGTGATTGCATGAGTGCATGAGTAGTGCCTGGGTGATTGGAGGACTGCAAGGGTAGTGCCTGGGTTATTGCATGAGTGCATGGGTAGGTCTCACTTTACTGATCTGATAGCCTTTCGCCCGCTGTCCATTTGGTTAAAAATATGGGCTAAAGAGGGGATTTCGTTAAATAAAGCAATTCTTAAAGATTGCCTGGCTCTGGAACATGCTTCCAGGGTACCATGGCTCAAATATATAGAAAGGAGTCTTATGAGCCTGGGAAGAGGAGATCTTTTTTCTAACCCTGAAGCAACACAAAAGGGAGACCTAGACCTCCTTAAGAAGGTGTTTATTGCACGTCAGTCCATGGCTAGGGAGGAGAGGGAGCTTGCGAAGCCCAGCGTACGTCGCTTTGTCATGTTAAGGACATCAGTGGCAGCAGAGCTGTACCTATTGGGGTTTGCAAACAATTACGACCGTTTCCTCCTGACCGGGTTCCAGTTTGATCTTTTCTATCTTCTCCTCGCCCAGCCTAGGGGCATGAATAAAGGGCAAACTCTTTCGTCCTGCGGCTGCGATGGTACATCTCCGCAGGACATGGTTCACTTCACGTTCTTTTGCCCATTTTATGATACCCCCAGAAAATCCTTCTTAATCCCCATCTTAAAACAGGCAAATTTTAGACAAGTTCGGCTCGCCTTTTTATTTCTCCAGATGTTGACGGGTAATACCGTCTTTCATGTGTTAAACTTTTTAAAATCCGCTATTAGGCTTAGGGCGAGCTGTGACTAACTCGCTTGTACCTTGTCTTCATTTCTGGTTTTATGCACTTTTTATGCTAACTGCCTATTGAATCAATTATGTTTTGAACGGATTTTTAGCTGCAATAAGTATGTTTACAATCATTTATGGAGATGCCATAATCGGGTTTGATCTGGTCAGGTTTGCACATATTGTATTATATTTTAACTTGTATTTGTTGTGCTTTTATAGTTTCTTTCATGAAACCGAATAAAGATATTTGATTTGAGTGCATGGGTACTGCCTGAGTGATTGAAGGAGTACATGGGTAATACCTAGGTGATTGCATGAGTGCTGGAATAATGTCTGGGTGATGGGAGGAGTGCATAGGTAATACCTGGGTGATTGCAAGAGTTACAACTATCTGAAACAGACGCTGTGATTGATGCTCGTGGCCACCATGCCTCGCTGAATAGCAAACGTGTATTAGATATAATATATGTATCCAGACCCCACAGATAACATGTTGAGAGTGGACATACACTCTGAAATCAAATATGAGCCTTGAAGAAGTCCAGCACGGGACGAAACGCGTCGGCTATTGGATTTTATCATCGTTTTTCAATAAAGAACAGTGTTTAAAAGAAATGAAAACACAACGACTGGAAATTTCTTCATGTCATCTTTAATATTTTTTGTACAATTAATTGTGATCTGATACATATTCTGTGTGTGCGGAATTCCTTAGACATTTATGTTGTTTTGCATCTCCAATTAGGGAGTAGAGAGGGGTGTACTCCCTGGTTTTCCAGCACCAGCATTACTCTCCCAGACATTTGCCTTGACAGGTGCGGCTGTTTGTTTTTGCCTCAACCCTCAGTTTGCTAATTTTTATATGATTGCAAGAGTGTACAGGTATTGTCTGGGTAATTGGAGGAGTGCATGAGTAATGTCTGGGTGATTGCATGAGTGCAGGAGTAATGTTTGGGTGGTTGCATGAATGTAGTGGTAGTGCCTAGGTGATTGGAGGAGTACATAAGTAGTGTATGGGTGATTTTATAAGTGCATGGGTACTGGCTGGGTGATTGGAGGAGTGCCTAGATAGTGCCTGGGTGATTGGAGCAGTGCAAGAGTATTGCCTGGGTTATTCTATGAGTCCACAGCTACTGCCTGGGTGATTGCATGAGTGTAAGGGTAGTGCTTGGGTGATTGCATGATTGCAGTGGTAGTGCCTGGGTGATTGCATAAGTGCATAGGTAGGGCCTGGGTGATTTTATAAGTGCATGGGTACTGGCTGAGTGATTGAAGGAGTGCTTAGATACTGCCTGGGTGATTGAAGGAGTGCAAAGGTATTGCCTGGGTGATTGCATGAGTGTAAGGGTAGTGCTTGGGTTATTGCATGAGTGCATAGGTAGAGCATGGGTGATTGCATGAGTGCAGTGGTAGTGCTTGGGTGATTGCATAAGTGCATAGGTAGGGCCTGGGTGATTTTATAAGTGCATGGGTACTGGCTGAGTGATTGAAGGAGTGCTTAGATACTGCCTGGGTGATTGAAGGAGTGCAAAGGTACTGCCTGGGTGATTGGAGCACTGCATAGCTAATGCTTTGGTGATTGCATGACTGCAGGAGAAATGTCTGGGAGATTAGAGGAATGCATAGGTAATGCCTGGGTGATTGTATGAGTGTAGGGGTAATGTCTAGCTGATTGCATGAGTGTAGGGGTAGTGCCTGGGTGATTGGAGGTCTCCATAGGTAACACCTAGGTGATTGCATGAGTGCTGGGGTAGTGCCTGGGTGATTAGAGGAGTACATACATAGTGCCTGAGTGATTTTGTAAGTACATGGGTAGTGCCTGAGTGATTAAAGGAGTGCATGGGTAATGCATAGGTGATTGTATTAGTGCAAGGGTAATGTCTGGGTGATTGGAGGAGTGCTTCAGTAATGTTTGGGTTATTGCATGAGTGCAGGGGTAATGTCTGGGTGGTTGCATGAGTGTAGTGGTAGTGCCTAGGTGATTGGAGGAGTGCATAAGTAGTGTATGGGTTTTTGCATGACTGCATAGGTAGTGCCTGGCTGATTGCATAAGTACAAGGGTAGTGCCTGGGTGATTGGAGGAGTGCAAGGGTAGTCCCTGGTTGATTATATAAGTGCAGGAGTAGTGTCTGAGTGATTAGAAGAGTGCATAGGTAGTGCCTGGGTGATTTTATAAGTGCATGGGTACTGCCCGAGTGATTGAAGGAGTGCATGGGTAATACCTAGGTGATTGCATGAGTGCTGGAGTAATGTCTGGGTGATGGGAGGAGTGCATGGGTACTCCCTGGGTGATTCGAGGAGTGCATGAGTAATGTCTGGGTGATTGCATGTGTGCAGGGGTAATGTCTGGGTGATTGGAGGAGTGCATGGATACTGCCTGGGTGATTGGAGGAGTGCAAGGGTAGTGCCTGGGTTATTGCAGGAGTGCACGGGTAATGACTGGGTGAATGCATGAGTGTATGAGTAGTGCCTGGGTGATTGGAGGACTGCAAGGGTAGTGCCTGGGTTATTGCATGAGTGCATAGGTAGTGCCTGGGTGATTGGAGGAGTACATAAGTACTACCTGGGTGATTCCATGAGTGCTGGAGTAATGTCTGGGTGATGGGTGGACTGCATGGGTACTGCCTGATTGATTCAAGGAGTGCATGAGTAATGTCTGGGTGATTGCATGTGTGCAGGGGTAATGCCTGGGTGATTGGAGGAGTGCATGGATACTGCCTGGGTGATTGGAGGAGTGCAATGGTAGTGCCTGGGTGATTGGAGGAGTGCATAGCTAATGCATGGGTGATTGCATTAGTGCTTGGGTAATGTCTGGGTGATTGGAGGAGTGTATAGCTAATGCATGGGTGATTGCTTGACTGTAGGGGTAATTTCTGGGTGATTGGAGGAGTGCATGAATAGTGCTTGGGTGATTGGAGGAGTGTATAGGTAATGCATGGGTGATTGCATGACTGCAGGGGTAATGTCTGGGTGATTGGAGGAGTGCATGGATAGTGCTTGGGTGATTGGAGGAGTGCAAGAGTACTGCCTGGGTTTTTGAATGACTGCATAGGTAGTGCCTGGCTGATTGCATGAGTACAAGGGAAGTGCCTGGGTGATTGGAGGAGTGCAAGGGTAGTCCCTGGTTGATTATATAAGTGAAGGAGTAGTGCCTGAGTGATTAGAAGAGTGCATAGGTAGTGCCTGGGTGATTTTATAAGTGCATTAGCACTGCCTGAGTGATTGAAGGAGTGCATGGGTAATACCTAGGTTATTGCATGAGTGCAGGGGTAATGTCTGGGGGATTGGAGAAGTGCATAGGTAATACCTGGGTGATTGCAAGAGTGTATGGGTAAAGTCTGGGTAATTGGAGGAGTGCATGAGTACTGTCTGGGTGATTGCATGAGTGCAGTAGTAATGTCTGGGTGGTTGCATGACTGTAGTGGTAGTGCCTAGGTGATTGGAGGAGTCCATAAGTAGTGCCTGGGTGATTTTATAAGTGCATGGGTACTGGATGGGTGATTGGAGGAGTGCCTAGATAGTGACTGGGTGATTGAAGCAGTGCAAGAGTAGTGCCTGGGTTATTCTATGAGTCCACAGCTACTGCCTGGGTGATTGCATTAGTGTAAGGGTAGTGCTTGGGTTATTGCATGAGTGCATAGGTAGAGCCTGGGTGATTGCATGAGTGCAGTTGTAGTGCCTGGGTGATTGCATAAGTGCATAGGTAGTGCCTGGGTGATTTTATAAGTGTGTTGGTACTGGCTGAGTGATTGAAGGAGTGCTTAGATACTGCCTGGGTGATTGAAGGAGTACAAGGGTACTGCCTGGGTGATTTGAGCAGTGCATAGGGATAAGTTACTTACCTGTAATCCTAGTTCTCTTCCAGGGGTATCCTCATCAAAGTCATAAGCACATAAATATTCCCGCCATGCGCGGGACCCCGGAAACACATTACATATATGTGAAAACCATATATGTAGCTCTATATATATATATCCGTTTATATATAAAAAACACACAATGTAGCCTCCCATAAACATGCTGAGCAATGTTGCAAGGAATTCTCTTGCACATAAACATATTCCAATAAAGCAGGGAGAAAGAAACTTTTGAAAACTGCTTTAATACATAGCAGACAACACAATCATACAAGGAATAATGAAGAAAACATTGCCAGCACATAGGCTGCATTGTGGAAACATTAGTGTAGAAAGCTGAAAAGCTAACCCACATAAACACTCAGATAAACTGACACCGTGCCTTTAAGGCAGCCATGACCCCTAGCTTCCCATCATGCCTCAGGGGTGACAGTTAGGTCAGTTGTTCTTTGCGGATATCCGCAGACCTTTTTACAAAGAGATGTATGAATCATGTTCACTTGCCCGGGGAGGCGGGTGGGTTGCTTATGACTTTGATGAGGATACCCCTGGAAGAGAACTAGGATTACAGGTAAGTAACTTATCCTTCTCTTCCAGGGGATCCTCATCAATAGTCATAAGCACATGAATAGAATAGCAAGCCCATCCCCTCATCCTGCGGGCAAGTAAACAGAGTACCATCAAGATACATAAATGCCATAAGGCCTATACAGACTCCAATAGGTTAGCAATGGAACAGATTCCTCAAGGAGGCCTGGCCCACTTGTGTATCTGCTCTGGAGTCAGAATCCAGACAGTAATGTCTGGTAAACGTATGGACCGATTTCCAAGTTGCCGCCTTGCAAATCTCAGCCATCGGTACATTATGTAAGAATGCAATCGTAGCAGCCTTACCCCTAGTAGAATGAGCTTTAGGGGAGGCAAACAGAGGCTTATTTGCAATCTGGTATGCCAACTTTATACAAGATACTATCCATCTTGAAATGGATCTTTTAGAAGTTGGGAAGCCTTTTCTAACAGAACCATAGTTTATAAACAATTGATCTGCTTTTCTAATGGATTTCGTTGCATCCAAATAGAATTTGAGAACCCTCTTGAGGTCTAGCGAATGAAGAGACCTTTCCGCTGGTGTGGATGGATTGGGAAAGAAAGAGGGTAGAGAAATTGTCTGATTAACATGGAACTCTGACACAACCTTAGGTAGGAAGGAAGGGTGAGTTCGCATAACAACCCTATTATGGTGGAAGACCGTATAGGGTTCTTTAGAACAGAGTGCTTGTATCTCACTCTGCGTGCTGATGTAATTGCTACTAGAAAAGCTACTTTCCAAGAAAGGTGTTGCAATGTAGACTTATGAATGGGTTCAAATGGAGGTCCCATCAATTTAGACAGTACCAAATTCAACTCCCAAGGAGGAGAAGGAGGTCGAACAGGGGGGTAAACCTTTTTCAACCCCTGCAGGAAGTCCTTAACCACCTGAAGCTGAAAGAAAGAAGGCTGGTTAGGTGATTTACGATATGCTGTGATAGCCACCAAATGCACTTTAATGGAAGAATATTTCAAACCAGATTTGGCCAAATAGAGTAAATACGGCAAGATTACCTCCTCTTGCCCGTTAATTGGACTCCAATCATTACGGATACACCACAAGTAAAATCTTTTCCACTTTAGAGAGTATGATGATCTTGTGGAAGGCTTCCTTGACTCCCTTAAAATATCCATGCAGTCCTGAGGGAGGTTCAAATGTCCGTACTGCAGGACTTCAGGAGCCATGCTGTCAAGCTGAGCGAGGAAGGCTGGGGTGCAGAATTTTCCCTCCCATCTTGGTGAGAAGGTCCAGCCTGCACGGAAGTCTCCAATGAGGGCGAACCGAGAGTTGCAAAAGGTCCGGATACCACCATTGGCGAGGCCAGTCCGGTGCTATGAGTATCATCCTCATTCTGGATCGCAGAAGTTTGGCCACCACCTTCGGAATTAGAGGGAGGGTGGAAAGGCGTATGCAAACGTCCCTGACCACTCTATCAAAAGAGCATTCCCTCTCGTTCCTGGTCGGTAAAACCTGGATGCGAAGGCGTGGCATTTTCTGTTTTGATCGTCTGCAAAAAGGTCGATGGAAGGATGACCCCATTGATGAAAGATTTCTGCCACCACTGCGTCGTTGAGCACCCAGTCTTCTTGCTCTTGGAAGTGACGACTGAGGGCGTCTGCTCGCACGTTCTACTCTCCCGGCAGATGGATTGCCGTGATCGATAGGTTCCTGGCTAGCAGCCAGTGCCAGATTGCCTGGGATTCGAGAGACAGAGGGCGAGAGCGAGTTCCACCTTGTTTGTTCAAGTAATACATGGTGGTTGTATTGTCCATTTGCACTAGGATCGATCCGATCTGAATTGACGGTTGAAAAGCTGTGAGGGCTAAATGAATCAATCAATCAATCATGTCATTTATAAAGCGCACTACATACCCGCGAGGGTCTCAAGGCGCTGGGGGAAGAGGGGGGTGGTGCTGCTACTGATCGAAGAGCCAGGTCTTGAGGAGTCTTCTGAAGGCCAGTAGGTCTTGGGTCTGTCGGAGGTTGGTGGGGAGGGTGTTCCAGGTCTTGGCGGCGAGGTGGGAGAAGGATCTGCCGCCGGCGGTCGTTTTCCGGATGCGGGGGACTGTGGCGAGGGCGAGGCTGGTCGAGCGGAGCTGGCGGGTGGGGATGTAGAAGCTGAGTCGTCTGTTGAGGTAGGCTGGTCCGGAGTTGTGGAGTGCTTTGTGTGCGTGGGTGAGGAGCTTGAAGGTTATCCTCTTGTTGACAGGGAGCCAGTGCAGGTCTCTCAGGTGGGGTGTGATGTGGCTGCGTCGGGGATGTCGAGGATAAGACGTGCAGAGGCGTTCTGGATGCGTTGCAGCCGTCTCAGGAGCTTAGCCGTCGTTCCTGCGTAGAGGCGTTTCCGTAGTCCAGCCTGCTGGTGACGAGGGCCTGGGTGACTGTTTTTCTTGTTTCGGTGGGGATCCACTTGAAGATCCTGCGGAGCATTCGGAGGATGTTGAAGCAGGATGAGGAAATGGCGTTGACCTGCTTAGTCATGGAGAGGGTGGGGTCGAGGATGACCCCTAGGCTGCGTACGTGGTCGGTGGGTGGCGGGGCTGTTCCCAGTGATGTTGGCCACCAGGAGTCGTCCCAGGCTGAAGGGTTGGAACCAAGGATGAGGACCTCCGTCTTGTCCGAGTTCAGCTTCAGGCGGCTGGTCCTCATCCATTCGGCGACGGCCTTCATTCCTTCGTGGAGGTGGGCTTTGGCGGTGTGAGGGTCTTTGGTGAGGAGAGGATCAGCTGGGTGTCGTCGGCGTAGGAGATGATGTTGAGGTTGTGCTGTCGGGCGACGTGGGCGAGGGGTGCCATGTAGATGTTGAACAGCGTTGGGCTGAGGGAGGAGCCTTGGGGTACGCCGCAGATGATCTTGGTGGCCTTGGATCGGAAGGGGGCGAGGCGGACGCTTTGTGTTCTGCCGGAAAGGAAGGATGTGGTCCAGTCCAGGGCCTTCTCTTGGATCCCGGCGTCGTGAAGGCGTGTTCGTAGTGTGTGGTGGCAGACCGTCCGCAGTTCCAGCATATTGATCTGATATGTCTGTTCTCTGCTGGTCCATCTGCCCTGAGTTTGCAGATGACCCAGATGCGCTCCCCAGCCCTGAAGTGAAGCATCCGTGATCAGAGATTGTTCTGGCAGAGGTTGATGAAAAGGGACTCCCACCAGTAGGTTCTGTGGTTGGAGCCACCAGAGAATGGACTTCTTTGCTGCAGGAGAGAGGACAATCCGGTTGTTCCACTGACCCGAGGATTGATTCCATTTGTCCTCGAGATCTTGCTGTAACGGTCTCATCCTCAATCTGGCGTTGGGTATGAGAAAAATGCACGAGGCCATCGACCCCAGTAGAGAAGCCACCTGTCTTACTGATGGCTGATAAGCCTGAAGGATGATGTTGCCCTTGTCTTTCATTGATGACAATCTCTCCTCTGAAGGAAACACTTTTCCGAGGTCGGAGTTGAGGTTTGCGCCCAGATAGTGGAGTGATTGAGTTGGGTGAAGGATCGACTTGTCCAGGTTGACATGCAGGCCTAAGCGCTGAAGGAGATCTAGGCAGGTGCGAAGGTGTTCCTGCACCATTTGAGGAGAGGATCCCTTCAGCAGCCAGTCGTCCAGGTACGGATATACGAACAGGCCTTGGCGATGTAATGCTGCCGCTACCACTGCCATGCATTTGGTGAATACCCTCGGAGCTGATTTTAGGCCGAAGGGTAAGACTTTGAACTGGTAATGTCTTGTTCCCACCGTGAACCGCAAGAACTTGCGATGTCGTGCTGTGATTGGGATGTGAAAATACGCATCTTGTAGATCCACCGAACACATCCAATCGCCTTTCCTTAGATGTGGAAATAATTGGTGGAGCGCCAACATCCGAAACTTTTCCTTTTTGATGGACTTGTTCAGAGAACGTAGATCCAGAATTGGTCTGAACTTGTTCGGTTGATCTTTTTCTGAACAAGGAAGTATCGTGAGTACACTCCCTTTCCTCTCTGCGCTTGAGGGACCTCTTCTATTGCTTGTTTTTTGAGAAGGGTCAACACTTCCTGACGCAGGAGGTCTATATGTAGATGACGAGATTTCACAGGAGGAATGTCTCTTGGGGACGTCCAAAAACATAGTGTGTACCCATTTTTTAGTATATTTAGCACCCACTGATCTTTGGTTATGTTGCGCCACTCTTGAATGTAACTTGAGATACTTCCTCCCACTGGAGTGTGCAACGGTGCTAGAGGAAGCAGAAACTCATTGCTTCCCTGGAGTTTTTGATGCAGAGGAGGACTGCTGTTGATGTCCTCCTCTTCCTCTCGAGGAACGGCGGCCTTGATACTGGGATTTGCCCTGTTTGTTTTGTGACCATTGAGGGGTTTGAACCCTCTGCTGGTAACTTTTCCGATTGTAGGGCCGGTACCTCTTCCTAAACTCCATTTTCTTTTCTAGGCCCACCGCCTTTAAGGTGTCCAACTCGGCCTTCATCCTCGCCATTTCTTCGTCTGTGTGAGCACCAAACAGTGAAGTGCCAGAAAAAGGGAGATTCAGGATGCGTTGTTGTGCTTCTGGTTTTAACGCTGTGAGGCGCAGCCAGGGAAGATCGTCGTGCACAGATGCCATGTACATACGAGTGAGCCGCCAGGGACGCACCATCTGCTGCAGTGCTGATTACCTGATTAGCAACCAGAGCACCTTCGTGAAGGATTTCAGAAAAGTCCTGCTGATCCTCCTTTGGGAGCCTGTCCTTGAAGCGCTCCAGTGAGTCCCATAATGATCTGTCATAACGACCCAGCAGAGCCGCAGCGTTGGACACTTGCAGAGAAGACGCTGCAGAACCACAAGCCTTCCGTCCCCAAGAGTCTTGTGCTCTACTCTCTTTATCCGGAGGAGCGGAGGAGGAAGATGCAACCGCATGCGTCTTTTTCGCTGCTGCAATTATAACAGAGTCCGGAGGTGGATCTGATCTAAGGAAAAGAGGATCCGATGCAGCTGGCTTGTATTTTTTAATAATCCGAGCTGGAGCTGCTTTAGTCGATGCTGGTGTAAGGAAGAGATCCATTACCGGCTCGATGATGCCTGGGACCAAAGGAACCAATGGTCTAGTCGCAGACCTTTGGTGGAGAGTCTCAAAAATGATGGACTTGGTTGTCTGAGGAGCTGACATGGTGATGCCCAGCTTCTGAGCCCCTCTGTTGAGAACATCATGGAAAGTGTTCACATCATCAATAGGCGACACTCTGGAGGGAGGACTATCCATCAGGGTAGGTGAGTAATCCCTTTTGGATGAATGTGTCGAAGAGGAAGACCAAGATGGTGTACGCCGCCTCTTGCGATGTCCCTGAGATGACCTGCGTTCAGGGGATCTGCCTCGGTGTTCCCTGGCCCGAGTGGTGGGTGATTTGTCCACTTCCTGCACAAGACGCTGTAATGGTGATCTGTGCTGCGGACTGGAGTAGGTCGTAGGTCGTTGAGCGTGACCTGTGGACCCCGTCTGCCAATGATGAAGTGGTTGAAGCCATCTGGGAGAGAGATGGATGGAAGGAGATCGCTGTCTCCTTGGAGAACCCTCCTGGCGGTGCTTTTGTAGGCTCCTGTGAGTGAACAGAAGCACTGCGTGATGACGCAACCGTCTGGGGTGAGCTCCGGATGGAGTGAGAGGACTCTCTGCAGCTTCTGGAGCGTGATCGGCATCTGGATGAGCGATGTGACGTCGATGGGGTGTGTCTCGACGTCGACCTGCTCTGTGTCACCATCACTGGTGAATTTCTCTTCGACGTCGACCTCTCAGTGTGCCTGGAGCCCATAGACCTCGCCTTCGACGTTGAGCGTGGAGACCTCAACGATGAACGGGTAGACGGAGAAAACCTTCTCGACATCGATCTTTCTCTCGACGTTGATCTTCTCGCCGTCGACGGAGACCGCCGTCTCAACGTCGATCTTTCTCTCGACGCTGACCTTCTCGCCGTCGACGGAGACCGCCGTCTCGACGTCGAACGACGTCTGGTATATTTTACCCTTGGTCTTGACGTCGAATACCTCGCCGTCGGAGAGGATCTTGCCTTCGACGTCGAACGCCGCCTGGGCGACGGCGGAGGCGATGAGCTTGTAGATAAGCTCTCTTTCCTCTTCTTCATCGGAGGCTTGTCTTTAGAAGGTGATTTTCTCTTCTCAGCTAATCCATGGAGACGAATCCTTTCTCTGTCCTTTAAAGTTCTGTTGGACAGCAGCTTGCAATGCTGGCAGGATTTAGGATTATGCTCAGAAGGAAGGCATAGAATACAGACAGGGTGGAAGTGTGATTTGGCCTTCTTCTTGCCACAGGAAGGACAAGAGTCAAAAGAGAGGGCATTCTGTTGTAAAACAATGCTCAACTCTCTAAAAAAACAGTAGAGAAATACTTTAACACCAAAAAGATGTCGAAGTAAGAGCTTTTATCAAAAATTGAAGAATTTTGTGACAGAAAATCAGAAAAAGAGGTAGAGCTGAAGTAACCAGGGTCCTGACAGAAGGAGCCGGAAAGAACAACTGACCTAACTGTCACCCCTGAGGCATGATGGGAAGCTAGGGGTCATGGCTGCCTTAAAGGCACGGTGCCAGTTTATCTGAGTGTTTATGTGGGTTAGCTTTTCAGCTTTCTACACTAATGTTTCCACAATGCAGCCTATGTGCTGGCAATGTTTTCTTCATTATTCCTTGCAGGATTGTGTTGTCTGCTATGTATTAAAGCAGTTTTCAAAAGTTTCTTTCTCCCTGCTTTATTGGAATATGTTTATGTGCAAGAGAATTCCTTGCAACATTGCTCAGCATGTTTATGGGAGGCTACATTGTGTGTTTTTTATATATATATGGATATATATATATAGAGCTACATATATGGTTTTCACATATATGTAATGTGTTTCCGGGGTCCCGCGCATGGGCGGGAATATTCATGTGCTTATGACTATTGATGAGGATCCCCTGGAAGAGAACTAATGCTTTCGTGATTGCATGACTGGAGGGGTAATGTCTGGGTGATTAGAGGAATGCATAGGTAATGCCTGGGTGATTGCATGAGTGTAGCGGTAATGTCTAGCTGATTGCATGAGTGTAGGGGTAGTGCCTGGGTGATTGGAGGAATCCATAGGTAACACCTAGGTGAATGCATGAGTGCTGGGGTAGTGCCTGGGCGATTAGAGGAGTGCATACATAGTTCCTGGGTGATTTTATAAGTACATGGGTAGTGCCTGAGTGATTAAAGGAGTGTATTGGTAATGCATAGGTGATTGTATTAGTGCAAGGGTAATGTCTGGGTTATTGGAGGAGTGCTTGAGTAATGTTTGGGTGATTGCATGAGTGCAGGGGTAATGTCTGGGTGGTTGCATGAGTGTAGTGGTAGTGCCTAGGTGATTGAAGGAGTGCATAAGTAGTGTCTGGGTGATTTTATAAGTGCATGGGTACTGGCTGGGTGATTGCAGGAATACAGGGGTAGTGCCTGGGTTGGAGGAGTGCAAAGGTAATGCCTGGGTGATTTTACAAGTGCATGGGTACTGGCTGGGTAATTGCATGAGTAAAAGGGTAGTGCCAGGGTGATTGGAGGAGTGCAAGGGTCATGCCTGGGTGATTGGAGGAGTGCATGAGTACTACCTGGGTGATTTCATGAATGCACGGGTAGTGCCTGGATGATAGAAAGACTGCATGGGTAGTGCTTCTATGATTGCATGAGTGCAGCAGAAGTGCCTTAGTGCATGTATGAGTGCATGGGTAGTGCCAGAGTAAATTCATGAGTAGTGTCTGGGTGATTGGAGCAGTGCATGGATACTGCCTGACTGATTGAAACAGTGCATAGATAATGTCTGGGTGATTACATGAGTGCAGATGTAATGTCTGGGTGATTGGAGAAGCGCATAGCTATTGCCTGAGTGATTGAAGGAGTGCATACATAATGCCTGGGTGATTTCATGAGTGCATGAGTAGTGCCTGGGTGATTGAAGGAGAGCATGGATAGTGCCTGGATGATTGCAGGACTTTAAGGGTAGTGCCTGGATTATTTAATGAGTGCATAGGTAGTGCCTGCGTGATTGAAGGAGTGCATGAGTAGTACCTGCGTGATTGCATGAGTGCACAGGTACTGCATGGATGATAGGAAGACTGCATGGGTAGTGCTTCCATGATTGCATGAGTGCAGCAGAAGTGCCTCAGTGCATGTATGAGTGCATATGTAGTACCTAAGTAATTGCGTGAGTACTTTGGTAGTGCCTGGGTGATTGGAGGAGTGCATGGATAGTACCTGGGTGATAGTACCTGGGTGATTGCGAGATCAACCCCCTCCTGAAGAAGTCCTCGGCGGACCCCACCGACCTCAAGAACTACAGACCCATCTCCCTGCTCCCGTTCCCAGCAAAAGTCATTGAGAAAGCCATCAACAGCCAACTCACCACCTTCATCGAAGAGCACAACATCCTCAACTCCTCCCAATCCGGCTTCAGAAAAAACCACAGCACAGAAACCGCCCTCCTCGCTGCAACAGACGACATCCGCTCCCTACTGGACAGAGGAGAAACAGTAGCCCTCATCCTCCTCGACCTCTCAGCGGCGTTCGACACAGTCTCTCACCGCACCCTAATACGCAGACTCCACGACGCAGGAATCCGGGACAAGGCCCTCGACTGGATCCACTCCTTCCTCTCCGGCAGAACGCAGCGGGTCAGACTCCCCCCTTTCCTCTCGGACCCTACACCAACCACCTGCGGAGTCCCCCAGGGGTCCTCCCTCAGCCCCACGCTCTTCAACGTCTACATGGCTCTGCTCGCCCCCATCGTCAGAACCTACGGACTCAACATTGTGTCATACGCAGACGACACCCAACTCATCCTCTCCTTATCCAACTAACCCAACACCGCCAGACACAACTTTCAAGAAGCCGTCGCCAATTGGATGAAGAGCAGCTGCCTACAACTCAACACCGAGAAAACAGAAGTACTCATCATGGGCCCAAACCCTGATGCCTGGAACAACACCTGGTGGCCCCCCGCCCTCGGAAGCCTACCCACCCCCACGGACCATTTGCGCAACCTTGGAATCGTCCTGGACTCCGAGCTCAAAATGGACTGCCAGATCAACTCCGTCGCATCCTCCTGCTTCCACACCCTCCGCCTCCTACGTAAGACCTTCAAATGGATGCCCCTCGAGCACAGAAAGACTGCCACTCACGCCCTCGTCACCAGCAGACTCGACTATGGCAACGCACTCTATGCCAGAATAAACAAAAACCTCACCCGCAAGCTACAAAACATCCAGAACGCCGCTGCAAGACTGGTACTCAACCTGCCAAGACACTGCCACATCTCCCAGCACCTGCGCACACTCCACTGGCTCCCCATCGAGGCTAGAATCACCTTCAAGATTCTCACCCATGCACACAAGGCCCTCCATGACACCGGACCAGCATACCTGAACAGCCGACTCAAATTCCACGCACCCCAAAGGACCCTACGATCAGCCCAGCTCTCCTACGCCATGGTCCCCCACACCAGAAAGACCAGATCGGGAGGCCGCTCCTTCTCCTTCCTCGCGGCCAGAGCCTGGAATGCCCTTCCGCTCCACCTCAGACAGACAACATCGCTCTCCATCTTCGCGAGAAACCTCAAGACCTGGCTCTTCGACAGACCCCCTCCTTGATGGACTGGAACCTGCACCCCCCCCTCCAGCGCCTTGAGACCCTTACGGGTGAGTAGTCGCGCTTAAAAAACACCTGATTGATTGATTGATTGATTGATTGCATGAGTGCAAATGTAGTGCCTGGGTTATTGCATGAGTGCATAGGTAGTCCCTGGGTAGTTGCATGAGTGCAGTGGTAGTGCATGGATGATTGCATAAGTGCATAGGCACTGCATGGGTAATTTTATAAGTGCATGGGTACTGGCTGAATGATTCAAGAAGTGCATGAGTAATGTCTGGGTGATTGCATGTGTGCAGGGGTAATGTCTGGGTGATCGGAGAAGTGCATGGATACTGCCTGGGTGATTGGAGGAGTGCAAGGGTAGTGCCTGAATGATTCAAGGAGTGCATGAGCAATGTCTGGGTGATTGCATGTTTGCAGGGGTAATGTCTGGGTGATTGGAGGAGTGCATGGATAGTGCTTAGGTGATTGGAGGAGTGCAATAGTACTGCTTGGGTTATTTCATGACTGCATATGTAGTGTGTGGGTGATTGCATGAGTACAAGAGTAGTGCCTGGGTGATTGGAGGAATGGAAAGGTACTGCCTGGCTGATTATATAAGTGCAGGAATAGTGCCTTGGTGATTGAAGGAGTACATGGTTAATGCCTAGGTGATTGCATGAGTGCAAGGGTAATGTCTGGGTGATTGGAGGAGTGCTTGAGTAATGTTTGGGTGATTGCATGAGTGCAGGGGTAATGTCTGGGTGGTTGCATGAGTGTAGTGGTAGTGCCTATGTGATTGGAGGAGTGCATAAGTAATGTCTGGGTGATTTTATAAGTGCATGGGTACTGGCTGGGTGATTGGAGGAGTACAGGGGTAGTGCCTGGGTGATTGGAGGAGTACAAGGGTAGTGCCTGGGTGATTGGAGGAGTGCAAAGGTAGTGCCTGGGTGATTTTATAAGTGCATGGGTAGTGGCTGGGTGATTGGAGGAGTACAGGGGTAGTACTTGCGTGATTGAAGGAGTGCAAGGGTAGTGCCTGGGTGATTATATAAGTGTATGGGTAGTGGCTGGGTGATTGAAGGTGTGCATGAGTAATGCTGGGTGATTGCATGAGTGCAGAGATGATGTGTGGGTGATTGCAGGAATGCATGGGTACTGCCTGAGTGTTTGAAGAAGTGCATGAGTAATCCTTGGTGATTGCATCTGTGCAGGGGTAATGTCTGGGTGATTGAAGGAGTGCGTGGACACTGACTGGGTGATTGGAGGAGTCCAAGGGTAGTGCCTGGGTGATTGGAAGAGTGCATAGCTAATGCATGGGTGATTGCATTAGTGCAGGGGTAATGTATGGGTGATATTATAAGTGTATGGGTACTGGCTAGGTGATTGGAGAAGTGCATAGATATTGCCTTGGTGATTGGAGGAGTGTGGGAATAGTGGCTAACTGTATACATGAGTGAATGGGTAGTGTTTGAAGGAATGGATGAGTGCAGTAAAAGCGGCTGTAAACATTATTTCACATTATCATGCTTATTACATTATTTCATCTTACCTTTTTTACTAATGTAGATACAAAACTCAGTGGAACTACTTTACAGTAGTTTTGTTGTAAACTGAATTTAAAATATTTTCAAACTTCACCATTACCTTCTGTAAAAAAGAAGAAAAGCTGTTATCGAATATAATATTATAGTTTTAAGAACACAACATAATTTTAGAATTACATAACATTTTCAGTTTCCCTTTTTTTGCTGTTCTCAGATTCTACTGAATTTCACCATACACAGTGATTTCAATGTAGATCATCATACAACAGCGATGAAAAAAACCCAAAAATGAGGTTGCAAAAAAAAAAAAAATCTGCGTTGACCATTATTTAGAACAAGTGTAACTATCTGTTTACCTATCTACAGTTTCTAAATTACATTCTTCAACTACATTAAGTGTGTTATTTCTCTCAAGTACATTTTGTAAAATATACACTCTCATTTACATTGGGAATAATATAAAGATCAAATATATAAACTACTTCTTTCAAACACAATTTTCCAAATGCAATATCAATTAGCACAAACAATAATCCAAACACTAATTGTTCACATCTTCCCAATAGGCCGAATAATGTTTCCAAATCCATTTGCATTGAAAATATCCAAAATAAACTTGTTATTTCATGTTCACCTCTCCCCAATAGGCCGAATGATGTTTTCAAAACTTTGGCATCAAAAATATGAGATATGAATTTGGTAATTCATAGGGCAACCTACATTTGAATTCCAAATGATCATCATTGCAGTGTGTCCATCCTTTATTGCACTTTAAATACACAGTATAGTGTCCAGATGTTGTAGTAGGTCCATCGTGGAAAATAATAGCCACTGCTTTAAATGTTCTTCCTGAAATTGATACTTGACTTGCCACAAAATTTTTAATTTTGGTTTCCAATTTTGTTCCATTTGCTCTACAACATTGTAGCATTAAAATGACATATTTTCCATATCTTTCTATATATAATGTTGACAACATTTCTGATTTACAATGAGAACATTTCATATCTTGATTAGCTGTTTTTACTAATTTGTAAAAAGACACTGATTTGCAATCTGGTATCGTCAAGTATATGAATCGTTCAGTGTCTATTTCAGTAGTAGAAGAAAATGAACACTCTTCACATTTATGATCCCATCTGTAACTTACTCCAAATAAATTTCCAATTTCTATTCCTTCATCTTCCAATACTCCAAGCATAAACATAAGAAATTCTTGTGCATCTTGTTGTATATTCAATGTAAATTTCAATGAAGCAGTACATATATCAAAAAGATGCCGAATGCCAAAAGCAGTATGGATTTTAGTTCTATCAGTCGCCAACTTTTGAAAAATATAATGCAGTAAAGAACAGAATCTTTTTTCTCGATTTTCTATAATTTCATGATGAAAATCCTCTAGATAAAAGACAGCATTTACAATTACATTAGCGTAGCAGTTGATACCTGAACTATTTTCTAACTGGTATCCTACAATATCATCAACAGTGTCCATTTTCATTTTCTTTGCAGTTTCAAAATTCTCTTGAATTTTTTTCTTTTTTGAATCTCAGTAGAATATTTGTCATATTTTCATTTTGGACACACTACACGTTTCTCATACACAGGATATTCACATAAGTTAGGAGCATAAAGTCTTCTTAACCGATTGTACTCTTTTACACAATTTACATCAGCACTAATCTTTTTCTCATCAAAATCAATCAAATACAAACCAGATAATGTTCTTACTCGAGACAATGCAACGTATACCATACCCTCTTTAAACACATTACTTTCAATATTTACCAAAGCACTGTCTACACTTAAACCTTGAGATTTATGAATGGTTACTCCATATGCTAAAGAAAGAGGAAACTGTTTTCTACGAAGATACAAGTCTTTTACAAGCAAAAAACGAACAGCACAGCGTCCAATCTATTTTACCTCTTCAATCTGATCAAATTTAATCTTCAAAAATTCAATTCCATCTCTGTTCTGGAAATTTACAAAATCAACAACTTTTCCCATTGCTCCATCTACTAAACCTCCTTCTACATTTAAATTACGCCGTAAAATTACTCGACAGTTTACACATAGATATAAAGTCTTTTCTAAACCTGCAGTCTTAGACACCGACTTTTCCAAAGAATGTAATTTTGACTGTAATTTCTCTGAGACAAGAATAGTAACTCCTTCATGTTCCATTTTATCAATAGCTTCCATTTTCACTATTGGTTGTTTTTCCAATTTCAAAAGTTCTTGATTGAACGTAGAACACTCTTGCAGAGTTGGCATAAGGCAAACTATAGACTTCTTTTCTCCAATTTTCTTGTATATTATTTCACGTGCTATGTTTTCATTTGCAAACAAGTTTGTTAAAAGCCGACTTTGTAAAGGTTCTTTGCCATGTTTTGTCAAAACACCAATTCTTATATCTTGAAGAATTTTTCCATAATGTTCATCCCTTGCTTGTCGCATATTCTTAATAAGTTCTTTATATTCAAAATGAGACCAAATGTTGACATTTCCAATACTTCCCAAAGATTTCCTAGTGTCTTCATGGACAAGTGTTTTAAAAACAGGTTGCCCTTTCACAGGAGTAAGTTGTAGTAGGTCGCCAAATACAATTACATGTTTTCCTCCAACTAGAACATCATAATCTGTTTTAAAAATCTGTTGCATTCTTAAATGTGCAAAGGCAAGCATTAAGTTTGAGACCATGCTCACCTCATCAATGATTAGAAGTTTCATTTTCTTCAGTACTCTTGACACTTCATAACAAGCTTCTCCAGATAGCTTGTGATATTCCAATTTATTTTCATGTTCAACTGGTAGCATGAGTAATCGATGTAAAGTAATCCCTTTAATGTTGTGTGCTGCTAATCCAGTTGGAGCTGTTACAACACAAGATAAATGGCATCCAGTAGTTTTGTGTAGATAACTGGTGAAAACTTTAATTAAGAAACATTTTCCTATTCCAGCTTGACCACTGATGTACATTCGAATAGGTTTAAATGATGTGCATTGGCATTCTTTTTTTCATGTAGCAAACCATGCTGTATCTGTAGTGTCACTTGCTCATATATTTCTTTTTGTTCAATATTTAGTTGTTCTTCGAGAATTCTCAAATCAATAATATCCTGTTGTGCTTGTTACATTGTCGTTTCTACTTCATTCATAGCTATTGCTGCTTCATTTTCAATAATTGGTTGTCCTAGTGGATCTTGACTTAGTGGAGCAGAACTCTGACTATCTTGAGAACTGTCTCTAGCTATATCAGCTGCAATTTTAGTTTCTTGTTCAATCTCTTCATTTAACATTTGTAGATAAGTAGAGAAAATTGTGCATTGAATGTTATCTTTACAAGCATTAAAAGAATCTTCATAGCAGTCAAAATCTCCAAGTAATTCCACTTCACTACGCCAAGGCTTGAAGAGTTGCAGTAGTGCTAAATAGAAAAATTCCCTTTTTTCTGGAGTTTCACAACTCAGTTTTCTGTGGTTAATAAGATTTCCTTTGGCATGTTTTACCAAACATCCATCACATCCAATTACTGCATATTGTTCTTCATTTATATTTTCAGTAACATTTCTCTTAAAGCTGTAATGTTGCAGTACTTCATAGAGACATAAGTTTTCCAGATGTGAACTCCTTTTGGGATAGTACGTATCCAACATATTAGTTTTAACAATATCTGTACTTTCTGGTTCATTCAATGCTAAGTATTCAATTTCTTGTAGAGATTTCAAAACTCTATTTCGTGTAGTCGCTAGACCTAGACTTACCCAAATGATTCCTCTTGACTTTGAATATAAATTCGCAGAGCTCAACCGATCCGAACATTCGTAGGATCCAATCTCTCGATGGGATAGCATTTTCAAACTAAAGCTGTACATTTTTTTACTATGACTCTTCTCTTCTGAAATTTCTTCCCACATTTCCTTCAACTCTGTCTTTTCATATTTCGTTATCTATGACGTAACGTAGCGCTCAACAGCAATTGAATTATCTGCAACATACTGGATATCCATGTTTGCATTCCACATTGTCAAAATCACTGGATACTTTGAATCTTCAGTTCTTTTTATGTTGTATGTATTCTTCGTAGATTTTCGGGTTATAGTATGTCTTACTGCTGACATAAAACTATTGACTCTTCCTTTTGAAATTACTGGACGTGGGAATCCAAAACGACATTTTGTATAAAATTTCCCCTTTGACTTGCATTTTCCTCGACAATATTTTCCACACCGATGACTTTGAAAATCTAAAACTTGTTCTCTTAAGCTCTCTTCTCCTTTTTTGGAATGGCACAGGTAACATACTCTTCGATAAAAGACAAAACAGTTTCATTAGAATCGGTTCCAAATTTAGGTGCATCCTTGATCCATAATAACATGTGTATATGAGGAGCACCTCTGGCTTGGTACTCCTTTCTCCAAAAGAAATCAGTAACTTCTCTAAGAGGTGGATTATTTTTATTGCAGATAAAAGACATCATAGCTTGAAACTTATGATTAAAAGATCTGCACAAATTCACAGGATCCACAGAACACAATTCTCCAGCTGTCTTTAATTCAATATTCTTGACATTTGAATTTGCTTGTCGAAGAAATTCAAGTAAATCGTTCCAAGCATATTCAGCACAGCTAAGGGGCCAATTCCGATTCGGGCCGGAAATCTCTCCGACCGAGCCGGACCCGGAGAGATTTCCGACCGAATCGGACCCGTGCAGTCCGACCAAACGAGAACGATGCGCACGTATGCCATCGGACTCGAGTCGGTCGGACTCCCATTGAAGTCAATGGGAGCCTGTCGTACAACGCGTACGCGGGCTCCCATTCACTCAATGGGTGCGATGCGGACAAGTGCGCCCCCTACAGCGTGTACGCGGCGAAGCGATTCGCGCCGTACACGCACAGGTAGGGGGGACCCATGGGTCCCCCCTGTGTGCGACTCGCGCAGCTACGCGTACAGGGGGGTCCGACACGGACCCCCAAAGTACGGCTCTGACAGCTCTTTCGAGCCGGAGTGCGCGGCTCGGTCGGACTGCTCGCGGCGTGCATCGTACTTACCCGGCCGGGGAACGTCTCCATTGCGCGGTGCGAGTCGAGTCCGAGCGAGTCGGTCGGTGCGGTTAGACCCGGGAACGAGTCGGTCGGAGCGGTCGGGACGCCCGGACGAGTCGGTCGGCGAATACGCATCGTACTCGCTCGCCCGGACGCGCGTACGAATCGGTCGGGAAATAGGGCTCCGAATCGGATCCGGTTAAGCCGAATCCGATTCGGAGCCCTACTGGCCGAGATCGGAATCGGCCCCTAAGTGTTAGAAACCACGTAGGAGTACCTAAGTTTCTTAACATACATTTAAGTTCGCCGTGACGACGATATCAATACTCATTAGTACCACGTTGACACACCATCAAATTAATTAACTGAGATTCCAAATGATCGTCTCTTTGTTGAACTTTGTCCATAAATTCCTTTGCAGAAACATGTGTAAGATGAACTCCTATTTTTAATATGTGATCCACTGCATATGAAAGTCCAGACAAGTCACTTTCAAATAGAAGATGAAATATATATGGAATGCACTGTCGAAATCTTGGATCTTCTGAGTACAATCTTGTCGTCCGGTATTCTGAAGCTGGAATCTGTACTGCTCGTTCATCATATCGTCCACCTTCTCCAGTGGGGAACAGCTGTGGAAAACAACGAGCTTCTAAACTTTTTTCCCATACACTCATGGGAGTTCCCTTTGCTTTCTTCATTTGAAATAATTCAATAGTGTTTCCAATCACTTCTTTTGAATGTAGAGGATGTATACTGTAATGTTCGTAAATCTCTTCACTTCTGGACTTTTCCACTTTTTCTATTTGGCCAGTTGAAATTTCTGTATCTTCTTCTAAACATATTTCCTGTTCTTCCACATTTACAGTTTTATAAATATTGTTCTGTACAAGATATAATGTAGCCTTTTGAAGTTTGGTGACATCTACTAACTCTTGCCATATTTTCTGACTCTTTCTTGGTATACCATTAACTAGAATAACTACAGGCTCACTTTCTTCTCTCTCTATACCAACAGTTTCAATATTTTTCTTAAAATCTAAAGGTAAGTACACAACTCTTCCTTTCAGACCTCTTTGTAAATCTGTAGGAGGCAGCTTACCTGTTTTAGGCTCCATACGAACAATAGCCTGAAACGGGTGCTCAGATTGAATAAGAATGGACTCATATGTATTTAAATCTGCCAGTTCCGGAGGAATAGCTACCAACTCAAAGTTGTTATGTACTGCTCTAGCTGGCCTTTTGTTCTCTTCTAATTTGTTGTAACAATATTTACAAATACGTTGATCAGCACCCAACTCAAAACGACCTTCCACCAACATATAAGCACCAAATTGCTCCCATTATTTTCCTTTTCACTTTTTAAATACACATCAACATTCCTAGTTTGACTTCTATAGTGAGTACGTCAACAACAAATACAAACATAGTTTGGTTTTTCACATGAAAGTATCTTAAACTTTGTAATTTCTTCTGCAAACTTCTCAGTACTAATATCTTCCACCTGTTCTTCAACACCTACTCTTATCAAGCTCTCACTTTCTCTACTCTCCTCTTGTAAACTAAAGAAACGAAACTGCATATCATCACAAACTTTTTTTACATCCGATACTGAACCATGCAAAAGAGCTGTGTTCATTTCACTTAAACATAATGCAGGACTTTTTACGTAGTACAATCTCCTTACTAACTTTCGCATTTCAGAGTGATGTACTGCTAACATTCTTAAATGATGAAAAGTACTTCGACACACTTTTCTAGAAAGACAAGCCAGAGAATGACCCTGCAACTTAGTATATTTTCTCACTTTACAAGGATCTAGTCCTTGTAACATCTTAATCTTCTGTTTAACACTTTTTTTGGCATATTCCCGTAAGAAAATTCGTAATATATTGATGGATTCCTGTCGAATACTACAAATACTACTACAATTCCACTTATACACTGGAGCTTGAGTACGTCTCCCTTCAACTTATTCAGCTATTACTTCTTCTACATTTCTAGAAACCATCTTTTCTTTTTCAATTGGACAACCATCTTTTAACTCATAACAACGACCACTGCATGAACTAATTAATTTTGTTGAAAATAGCTTTCTTCATTAAAGAAAGGCTCAGTACTAGAAGTGTGCTTCCATTCACCAGTAAAAGTTTAGCAAAAGTTACTTCTATTAACCAGTCTTTTTCTTTTGCTTTTCTCCTTCATAAAGTGCATTGTTTTATTCAATGTTTTCATTCTCTTCAATACCAATATAAATAATTTCTGTTTCAATTCAAAAGCAGTATCTACTACACTTTCAATCTGTTGCTTCTTCTTATATGCAGCAGATCTTTTTTTATACTTTTTACAATCTTTTAATACATTTTAAATTACTCTATTACGAAACATACGTACACGTATGCCCTTACATTGTTTCTGACTTTTGGTCACATGTGCTTCTTTTCCATTGTGTTTCTTTATTTGCTTCTCCTGTGTTCGAAAAATTTCTTTCCTCCTTTGGTTCATGTTTTGATCGTTCAATCTCTCCACAACTTTTTTAATAAATTGTTTAGTTCTCTTACCAGAAGTCACTTTATCCTCAGCATCCTTTTGGTGTTTTCCTACTCCACTCGTTTTAGTTTTCATTAAGAACTTCTGTTTCCTTTGTTCTCTTCTCTTTTCATGTTTTCTTGCCATCTTTTATTTCTAATCCTAATAAAATATCTTCCTAAAAAACAAATATTAGTTTAATTATTTTAGTACATTAATTAAAATTTCAAAATTAATAACATTTCAATTTTGAAAATAACAACTAACCGCAACATTACAATTAAATGTCTATTGCATTTATAACTCATAAGAAGAGAAAAGTATAAAAATGAGCAAAACATGTGCAAAAACACAAGAATAGGTGGTCACACAGCCAAAAGGAGAAAGGAAAAAAACCAAAAGTTTTATAAACAGCAAAATGAAATACTCAAACAACACAGCTACTGAAAAATGTAAGAAATGCAGAAAGAAGCAACAAATGTACAGAAAGAGGCAAGACAGATGCAGAAAGAGGCAAAAGAAGTGCAGAAAGAGGAAAAAGTTATAGAAAAACGCAAGTAAGGTACAGAAACAAATAAAAGGGGTGCAGAAAGAGGCAAAATGAGTTGAAAAAGAAATAAGACACGTGCAAAAAGAAGGAAGAGAAGTGAAGAAAGAAGCAACACAGTTGCAGAAAAAGGCAAAAGAAGTGCACAAAGAAGCTAAGAGATACAGAAAAAGACAACAGAGGTGCACAAAGAGACAAGAGAGGTGCACAAACAGGGAAGACGAACACAAAAAGAGGCAACGAGGGGTACAGAAAGAAGCAAGAGAGAAGCAGAAAGAAGTAAGAGAAGTGCAGAAAGAAGCAACAGAGATACAGAAAGAGGCAACATGCTTGCAGAAAGAGGCAAGAGACGTCCACAAACAAGCAAGAGAAATGATGAAACAGGCAAGAGAAATCCAGAAAATGGCAAGAGAATTGCAGAAAGAAACAAGAGAAGTGCAGAAAGAAGCAACAGATGCGCAGAAAAAGGCAAGACAGGTGCAGAAAGAGGCAAGAGAAGTGCAGAAAGAGGGAAGAGGGATGTAGAAAGAGGGAAGAGAGGTACAGAAACAGGGAAGAGGGGTGCAGAAACAAGCAAGATGGGTGCAAAAGAGACAAGAGGGGTACAGAAAGAAGCAAGTGAGGTGCAGAAAGAAGAGAAGTGCAGAAAGAAGCAACAAACATGCACAATGAGACAACAGTGGTGCAGAAAGAGGCAACAGAGGTGCAGAAAGAAGCAAGAGAGGCACAGAAAGAAGCAATAGCAGTACAGAAGAAAGCAACAAAGGTGCAGAAAGAGGCAAGAAGAGTACAGAAAGATGCAAGAGAGTTACAGAAACAGGCAAAAGAGGTGCAGAAAGCGAGAACAGGGGTGCAGAAAGAAGAGAGGTGCAGAAAAAGTGAAAAAGGATACAGAAAGAGAAATGGAAAAAGAGGCAAGAGAACTGCAGAAAGAGGCAAGAGAATTGCAGAAACAGGCAACTGAGGTACACAAAGACAGAAGAGGGGTGCAGAAAGAGGCAAGAGAAGTACAGAAAGAGGATAGAGGGGTATAGAAAGAGCCAAGAGGAGTACAGAAAGAAACAAGTGAGGTGCAGAAAGAGGCAACAGAGGTGCAGAAAGAGGGAAGAGGGGTCCAGAAAGAGGCAAGAGGGGGGCAGAAAGAAGCAAGAGAGGTGCAGAAAGAAGCACTTTTGGGCTGCAGCTTCACTATTCAACAACTACTCAGAGTGTTGGGCCTACCAAATACAAAGCAGCAAGTTTTTCAATATGTCTGTTAAAAGACTCACAATATTCCAGAAAGCATGCATGCATGTGTCTGTACCTTTAAAAAGTGCCATCATATATCAAAAATACATGCAAATAGATTGCTAGTGGGCAGTGCTTGAGAAAATAGATGACTAGATGGGTAGTGCCTGAGGGAATAGTTCACTGCAAGAGTACTGCCTGGGTGATTGCATGAGAGCAGCAGTAGTAAATGGGTGATTAGATCAGTGCAGGAGAAATACCTTAGACAAACCATGTGCGCAAGGCTAACACATGGTTGAAGACATGAGTGTATCAGTATTGCTTGAAAGAATAAAAAACTGCATGGGTACTGCCTGAGTGATTCTATGACAGCAGTGGTAGCAACTAGATGAGTGTATTACTGTATAGCAGTGGTTCCCAAACTTTATCTACCTGGGGCTCCCTTGGCCTATTTGCCGTTGACTGCGGCTCCCCATTATGTTACGTTCTTTTTGGCAGGAGGGGGGGAGTGGCGGAGGGGGGGGGGGTTGTTCGTCCAGCCTCGGGAGTACTTCCATTTTTCTCCCTGATACAAATGCTTACAATTCATTAAAATAACCAAGGCAACATCCTATCCTCGATGCCTTCCACAAAGAGATTATATGTGGTCTATTAGCTATCTCCAGCGGCTAGCCAGAACTTTCAAAAGTTCTTATCAATTCCTTCCAAACTCGTAGGCCCAGTAAATATTGCATTTATATATTGATGTAAACAGGCATTCAGATGTTGCCAAGTATTGGTTTTCGTAGCTTCAACATGCCTGCATTTTATTTTCCATAATTATTTGCAAAATGAAAGTAAAACAATGCTGACTTTCGTGACACTCAGCAGTTGTGCCAACAATCAAACAAAAGACTGGCAGTAATCAACCTCAAACACATCGGTCTTCAATTAAATGGATTCTATTTATTTAAACGGATTGACACCACTGAAGTTACAGTGTGAAAGAGCAGGAGACTTGGGTAACCGTAGTTTGTCATACAGCTGATAGAATGAAATTCCATAGTCTTCGAATAGCTCCCAGCCTTCCTAAATCATGGGCCGGTCCAGCCCCTGCCAGGCCTCCTGAAATGCTCCTGTGAATAGGCAAGCACCGTGGTGCCCTCCTGGATGTCCATGGTCCTGCAATGGCATCATAGGTCACAGACGGAATTACTCCGCAGCCAATGCTGCTCTGGAGAGACACTTCCGAGTTCGCTGCATAGCGACTGCAGAAGCTGAGGTCTTTAAGCATGCACGTTTCCAGACTCCTAAGTCTGAAAGTGATGCCCTGATATGCTGGCAGAGAAAAGAGGCCGAGCGCCAGGTCTAAATAGTGTGCAACTCGGAAGAAAAAAGGATGTGAATTTAAAAATATGGGTCCGACTGTTTTCGTTTTTTCATAGTTGCTGGGTATTTTTTTATATCTATTGTATATTCTATAGCACTGCGGTTTTAAATAAAGATATCTGCTTGCCAGTGGTACGGAAGCAGATCTTTTTGTTGTTTTACATGCATTTTACTCCAGCATGTCTAAAGCACTGTGCACTCACCTTTGGGTAATGTTAGCCCTTTATTATATTGTGCAGTGGTTCCCAAACGGTGCCTGGTGCGCTTCAATTCGCGGCGCCCCTGGCAAGTTTTGATGGCGCACTGGCGAGCCACGGCGCACAGATTGGAAACTGCTGCTGTATAGGAAGCACCTGAGAAAAAATAAGACTGTAACTGTAATGCTTGAGACCTTCTATTAGTGCATCAGTAGTACCATATTGAGTTGATGAGAGCATCAGTACTGCCTGACTGAATCTTTGAGTGGGATAGTAGTGCCTGCATGATTGCACAAATCTATGGTCAATATCTGAGGAATTACATAACATGTATGTATCTGTGCCTTTTCCTACTGCCATCATATGTAAAAGAAACATACAGATACATGTGTACCAGAGTTTTACACCTCTACCATCTCTTCAACATAACACATGAGAGAATACATGAGCACGCAGACACATACCTCAGTCATAAGACTAAAAAAGTCCCTTAAACTTGACAGACTTCACTTCTCATTTTAAAGAGACACTTAAAATTCTGCAGCATACTTGAAGTGTACATCTCAATAGACCAATACAAGGTAACCTAATCACTAATCCCTCTGCCAACATATTTTAAACCTCACTTTTGGGCTGCACCTTCGCTATTTACCAACTACTCAGAGTCTTGGGCCTAAGCAAATACCAAGCAGCAACCTTTTCAATCTATCTGTTAAAAGTCTCACAATATTCCAGAAAGCATGCATGCACATGTCTGTACCTTTTAAAAGTGGCATCATATATCAAAGAAACTTACAAACAGATGGGTAGTGCGTAGTGCCTGAGAGAATGGATGACTAGATGGGTAGCGTCTGAGTAAATAGTTCAGTGCAACAGTACTGCCTGGGTGATTGCATGAGAACAGCAGTAATGAATGGGTGATTAGATCAGTGCAGGGGAAATACCTTAGACAAATCATGACTGCAAAACCAACACATGGTTGAAGACAAGAGTGTATCAGTAGTGCTTGAAAGAATAAAAACATGCATAGGTACTGCCTGAGAGATTCTATGACTGCGGTGTTAGTAACTGGATGATTGTATGAGAGAATGGGAAGTACATGAGAGAAAATATAAGTGTAAGGGTAATGCTTGGGCTATTCTATGAGTGCATCAGTAGTACCTGACTGAGTAGATGAGAGCATGGGTAGTGCCTGACTGAATCTTTGAGTGGGATAGTAGTGCCTGGGTGATTGCACGAATCTATGGTTAATGTCTGAGGGATTACATGGCATGCATGTGTCTGTGCCTTTTCCTAGTGGCATCATATATAAAAGAAACATACAGATACACGTGTACCAGAGTTTTACACCTCTACCATCTATGTAATCATAACACAAGAGAAAATACATATGCACACAGACACATACCTCAGTCACAAGACTAAAAAGTCCCATAAACTTGAAAGACTACACTTCCCATTTTAAAAAGACACCTAATATTATGTAGCATACTTGAAGTGTTCATCTTTATAAACCAATACGACGTAACCTAATCACTAATCCCTCTGCCAACATATCTTAAACATCACTTATGGCGTGCAGCTTCACTATTCAGCAACTACTCAGAGTGTTGGGCTTAAGCAAATAAAAAGCAGCAACCTTTTAAATCTATCTGTTAAAAGTCTCACAATATACCAGAAAGCATGCATGCATGTGTCTATACCTTTTAAAAGTGGCATCATATATCAAAGAAACATAAAAACAGATGGGTAGTGCGTAGTGCCTGAGAGAATGGATGACTAGATGGGTAGCACCGGAGTAAATAGTTCAGTGCAACAGTACTGCCTGGGTGATTGCATGAGAACAGCAGTACTGAATGGGTGATTAGATGAGTGCAGGGGAAATACCTTAGACAAACCATGAGTGCAAGGCTAACACATGGTTGAAAACAAGAGTGTATGAGTAGTGCTTGAAAGAATAAAAACATGCATAGGTACTGCCTGAGCAGTGCTTAATTTGAGCCGGTGCTTTCCGGTGCTCAGCACCGACACTTAATTGGTTTCCGGTGCTCGGCACCAGGACCTAATTGTCAACACCATACTTGGAACAGTCTACTACATGGTGGCGCTGCTCATCTAATTTAGAGATGAGCAGGACAACAGTTGTTTAGGAATACAATATACATTAAAATTGCTAATACCTGCCTCCCCAGCCATACCTTTAGCATTGGGGGCCTGGAATAATCTGAATTGTCGCATTTACATGCGAGAGAGATGGTTAGTAGTTGTTTTGGCAGCGATGACCAGGGCGATGGGTGGTGCAAGCTTCAGTGGCCTCCTGGTCAGAGCCCTGGCACTTAATATTTTACAAATTAAGCACTGTGCCTGAGTGATTCTATGACTGCAGTGGTAGTAACTGGATGATTGTATGAGTGTATGGGAAGTACCTGAGAGGAAATATGAGTGTAAGGGTAATGCTTGGGCTACTCTATGAGTGCATCAGTAGTACCTGACTGAGTAGATGAGAGCATGAGTAGTGCCTGACTGAATCTTTGAGTGGGATAGTAGTGCCTTGGTGATTGCACGAACCTATGGTTAATGTCTGAGGGATTACATGGCAAGCATGTGTCTGTGCCTTTTTCTAGTGGCATCATATATAAAAGAAAAATACAGATACATGTATACCAGAGTTTTATACCTCTACCATCTGTTTAGGCAGAACACGTGAGAGAATACATGTGCACGCAGACACATACCTCAGTCATAAGACTTAAAGTCCCTTAAACTTGACAGACTTCACTTCCCATTTTAAAGAGACACCTAAAATTATGCGGCGTACTTAAAGTGTACATCTCCACAGACCAACACGAGCTAACCTAATCACTAATCCTTCTACCAACAAGTCTTAAACCTCACTTTTGGCCTGCAGCTTCACTATTCAGCAACTACTCAGAGTGTTGGGCCTAGCCAAATACAAACAGCACCTTTTTCAATGTGTCTGTTAAAAGTCTCACCATATTCCAGAGAGCATGCATGCATGTGTCTGTACCTTTTAAAAATGGCATCATATATCAAAGAAACTTACAAACAGATGGGTAGTGCGTAGTGCCTGAGAGAATGGATGACTAGATGGGTAGCGTCTGAGTAAATAGTTCAGTGCAACAGTACTGCCTGGGTGATTGCATGAGAACAGCAGTAATGCATGGGTGATTAGATCAGTGCAGGGGAAATACCTTAGACAAATCATGACTGCAAAACCAACACATGGTTGAAGACAAGAGTGTATCAGTAGTGCTTGAAAGAATAAAAACATGCATAGGTACTGCCTGAGAGATTCTATGACTGCGGTGTTAGTAACTGGATGATTGTATGAGAGCATGGGAAGTACATGAGAGAAAATATAAGTGTAAGGGTAATGCTTGGGCTATTCTATGAGTGCATCAGTAGTACCTGACTGAGTAGATGAGAGCATGGGTAGTGCCTGACTGAATCTTTGAGTGGGATAGTATTGCCTGGGTGATTGCACGAATCTATGGTTAATGTCTGAGGGATTACATGGCATGCATGTGTCTGTGCCTTTTCCTAGTGGCATCATATATAAAAGAAAAATACAGATACATGTATACCAGAGTTTTATACCTCTACCATCTGTTTAGGCAGAACACGTGAGAGAGTACATGTGCACGCAGACAAATACCTCAGTCATAAGACTAAAAAGTCCCTTAAACTTGACAGACTTCACTTCCCATTTTAAAGAGACACCTAAAATTATGCGGCGTACTTAAAGTGTACATCTCCACAGACCAACACGAGCTAACCTAATCACTAATCCTTCTACCAACAAGTCTTAAACCTCACTTTTGTGCTGCAGCTTCACTATTCAGCAACTACTCAGAGTGTTGGGCCTAGCCAAATACAAAGCAGCAACTTTTTCAATGTGTCTGTTAAAAGTCTCACCATATTCCAGAGAGCATGCATGCATGTGTCTGTACCTTTTAAAAATGGCATCATATATCAAAGAAACATGCAAATAGATGGGTAGGGAGTAGTGCTTGAGAGAATGAATGACTGGATGAGTAGTGCCTGACTGAATAGGTCAGTGCAACAGTACTGCCTGGGTGATTGCTTGAGAGCAGCAGTACTGAATGGGTGATTAGAACAGTGCGGGAAAATACCTTAGACAAACCATGAGTGTAAGACTAACACATGGTTGAAGACAAGAGTGTATGAGTAGTGCTTGAAAGAATAAAAACATGCATAGGTACTGCCTGAGTGATTCTATGACTGCAGTGGTAGTAACTGGATGATTGTATGACTGTATAGGAAGCACCTGAGAGAAAATATGAGTGTAAGAGTAATGCTTGCGCCATTCCATGAGTGCATCAGTAGTACCTGAGTGAGTAGATAAGAGCATGGGTAGTGCCTGACTGAATGTTTGAGTGGGATAGTAGTGCCTGGATGAAGGCATACATCTATGGTTAATGTCTGAGGGATTACATGGTATGCATGTGTCTGTACCTTTTCCTAGTGGCATCATAAATAAAAGAAACATCCAGATACATGTATACCAGAGTTTTATACCGATATCATACATTTAGTCATAACACGTGAGAGACTACATGTGCAAACAGACATATACTTCAGTCATAAGACTAAAAAGTTCATTAAACTTAAAAGAGTGCACTTCCCATTTTAAAAAGACACCTAAAATTATGCGGCATATTTGAAGTATACATCTCCACAGACCAATACAAGCTAAGCTAATCACTGATCCCTCTGGCAAGATGTCTTAAACCTCAGTTTTGGACTGCAGCTTCACTATTCAGCAACTACTCAGAGTGTTGGGCTTAAGCAAATAAAAAGCAGCAACCTTTTAAATCTATCTGTTAAAAGTCTCACAATATTCCAGAAAGCACGCTTGCATGTGTCTGTACCTTTTAAAAGTGGCATCATATACCAAAGAAACATACAAATAGATGGGTAGTGGGTAGTGCCTGAGAGAATGCATGACTAGATGAGTAGTGCCTCAGTGAAAAGTATAGTACAAGAGTACTGCCTGGATAATTTCAGAAAGCCAACACTAATCCTTCTACCAGGTTACTATCTACAAACTATTTCAAAACTCTTTTCATTACAATAATACAAAGTACAATAGAGAGCTGTACATTTCATAACATATTCCATACATCACATTTGTCTTCCAATTTCAACACTTGGATTTTTTTTTTTACAGTAAAAATATCACTAGAAACAATAAAGTAGTGCTGAATAATATATAATACACCTTACAAATTGGTTACTCACATTTGAGGTAGTATTGCAGAATACCAAATATAAGAAACTCTTAACAGATTTTCTTTTCCACACAAGAAATGTAATGCACCTCTCTCAGAAAGGTGAAACCAGAAATGGCAAACTTTCCCTCTCTTTTTGCACTCAAATAATTGTAAGTATCAAATCACATTGCTACCATCATTATTTCAAATTGTAAAACACATTTCTATTGGTTAGACATATTAACCCTTTCTAACTGTCTTCAAATGGTGCCCAAACTGCTTCTGTAATCTTCTGCAGTCGCGACTCCACCGCGGTGGAGCCGCAACTCCACACAGGAGTTCAAAAACCTATTTTTAATAGTACTAGTATAGATTTTCAGCAACACACTACTTCTCCACACACTACTGTCTTAGAAAACCTTAATTTACTAACTTTTCACTTATATTTATGTATCCATTTCACATTTTAAGTCCACAGTTAAGTTTCAACCCTTCCCCAATTCTACTTAATGCAAGTTTCCATAGTAACAGTTCATGGAATATTCAACTGTACTGGCGGGTCACAAGTTCACCGTAGTTTCAAGTTCAGCACACAAGCTTACTAATGTAAACAGCAGGTGTGGTTGACTTTTGCAAAATATTACCTTATGGTATCTACTGTACGTTTCAAACATTTTCTAATAACGAATCACAAACATGACACCGCACCAAAGTAACAAGTATCCTATTTTTGAGTGCACAATCTTGATGAACAGCCAATCACTTATCAACTTTTTAAAAAACAACATGTTCTCCACCATTTTAGATACCTCTCATTCTACCAACTGACTACCTCAGCTACAGACATCTTTTCATTCCTTCCAGACATCCCTTCAAGATGCTCACAGTGTGGATTGTAGGGCACTGCTATGTTTTCTGGTGCAAAAGCTATGCTGAACGCAGAGGTATTGCCAAAGACCTAGGTCTGGAAAATGTGGACATTAAATGGATTTCACATAGAGGATTAAAGTGGCACCAATTGATGCCTTTGGTTAAAACCTTTTTGCATCTCCAACCCCCTGACCTCATGATTGTGCACTGTGGTGGCAATGACCTAGGCACATTGACTGGGGTAGGTCTGGAAATGCTAATGAAGGACACCTTTGCACAATTGATGTTGCTTTTGCCTCAAACTGTCTTTGTATACTCTAATATATGCCGAAGACAGGAATGGAACTGGTCAACTCAATTCTGTCCACAGTTTGAGAAAGCTAGGAAGAATGTCAATAAAGCTGTTTCTGCATACCTCAGAGATCATAGAATGGAGTCCATCTACAACAACAATCTACGTTTTGATATGGACGACATCTACAGAAGTGATGGCGTACACTTCACAGATCAAGGGAACAGAGTCTTCCTCAACAACCTACACCTTCCTCAACAACCTAAAGCTGTGCGTCCGCACTTACATGTAGCTTCAACAAAGTCAGAATGAAAACAAGGGCTCTTTATAGAGCCACCCTATAACCCAACTTATAACCTTACTTTTTAAAAAACATACATACTCTTTTTTAAATTTTGCCTGGAGTCGCGAACCCATCGCAGTTACACGGGGGGCCTCGATGAGAGCCGCGATGGAGTCGTGACTCCAAGCACGCGAGAAAAAAATGCCCCCCATTCTCATTACTCAAACTCTGCCTCGGGGACCCCATCCCCCGAGGCCTAGCCATTTTATATATATATTTTTTTTAAAACAATTACCCCCCCAAGAGCTTTTTTTTGCCCCGGAGACCCCATCCCCGGGTCCTGCCCTCAGGTTGGGGACCGCAGAGGGAGCCCCAATGCCCCCGCGGTCCCAGCCGGCTCCCTGCCTCCTCGGGAGCCGGCATTGCTTTTGGAGAAGGGGAGCTGCTGACATGCAGCTCCCCTTGTCCAAAAGCAATATGCTTCTCTTCATGGAAGCGAGAGCAGGTTTTCTGCTCTCGCTTCCATGAAGCGAAGCAGAGTTTGCAATGACAGGACGGGAGCAGTGCTCCCGTCCTGTCATTGCAAACTGCAATGTCCCGGGGGTGGGCACCCCAGGACATTGCTGGAGCCGGCCCTGGGGGGTGGCAGTCCCCAGGGCCAAGGAGGGCTCCAGGAGGGGGGCCGCGCAGCCCCCCTCCCAACTTGTAAATAGCCCTGGGGTGGTGGTGGTCCCCGGGGCAGGGGGTCCGCAACGGACCCTCGCATTACAATAATTAGAGCCCTGGGGAGGTGGTGGTCCTCGGGGCTTGGGGGGCCAGCGAGGATCCCCCGAATAATTAAGTAAAGCCCCGGGGAGGTGGTGGTCCCCGGGGCTTGGGAGGACCACAAGGCCCCCCTATCCATAATAATGAAAAGCCCTGGTGAGGTGGTGGTCCCCGGGGCTGCGGGGGCCCGGGCGGCCCCCTCATATATTTTTCATATTGCCCCCGGGACCTGGCCCACCCGGGGGCTCATTAAAACAAAGCGTGGCATACCGTGCTTCGTTTTTTTTTTTTGGTGGGATTTGCGCACCCAGCGTGAATTCCGCCCGACATTTAAAAAAAAAAAATACTTTTTGGGCCCTGGGGACCAGGCCTAGGGGGTCAGGGTGTTTCTACCCTGCCCCATTTTCTTTTTTTTTAATCATTTAATACCCTTTTTTCTTGTGACTCGGTTTTACCGAGACACAAAATGGCTGCCAACACTTCTTGGTTTGGAGTGTTGATAGCCAATCAAAATGAAGCTCATGATCGGGAGGCTTCGCGAATCCACCGTGGTCACCAGATATCGAAATTTTTTATTTTTAAATTTCTCAGCAACTACTGAATGGATTTGCAATATTTAAACCAAAGAGTGCACTCTGGAACAACAGCTACCTCTCTGCCAAATTTGGTGTAATTCCGTTCAGCAGTTCAGGCTGTAGCTGCGACAAAAGTTCCTATGGAAATTAACATGGAGAAAACGCGTTTTGGAACCCCCCTTTTTTCTTGGCCCCCACTTGACAAATCACCCCGAAACTTCCAAGACCGGAGCTGACCGGAGCTCCCCATTAGTTTTGAAAATTTGGCGAAGATTCGTCAAACGGCGCCAAAGATATTGGCAAATCCAAAAACTTTTTTCCTATGGAAACTAGGTCCTAACTATAACTACCTAATTTTAATTTTATATTGACCAAAAAGTTTCTTTTTAATATGAATTTAAATAAAATACATTTTTATTTCTCAAATGAAAATCATTTACGGATTTCAAAATGTACAACAGAGTTACCTACTCGATTTCACAGATTGGGCATCCCCCACTGACCTACACAGGTCAACACACGGAACCTGCTGGCATGTCATTAATTATTATTTGAACATTGGCATTTTGTAAGCTTAATTAAAGACAATGAAGTGGCTCAGGACCAGTAATGGCTGACACAGAGCATCTGCTCCAACATCCCTTTGCCTGTTTTTTGCTTTTCCTTGTTGTTTTTTAACATCAGTGGTCGGAGTGTTCTAATAGCACAATGGTTTTCTGCTTTGGTCTATACCAGTTGTTAAAGGCCCTCTCCCTTGTTATACACCCATGCCTGCAGCTTTGACCTATAGCCCACATTGGGGGCTTCTAAAGCTGTTGTAGTGCTCATCAGCGGGCTATAATATTTAATTCTAACTACTATTGTGGTTGCACAACTACCATAAATAACACTGTTGAGAAAATGAAAGAACCCAATCATCTATCTAACTTAGGTGAAGTACAATTCCTAAAAGTACAAAACTTGCAGGCACTAGCTCTTCAGCTCCAAGAGAAATAACTTAAAAAGACTATGGGCCTGATTTGGATCTTAGCGGCTGGGATACTCTGTCACAAACGTGACGGATATTCTGTACAACGCATTATAAGTTCCATAGGATATAATGAAATTGTAATTTTGCAGGCGTGCTATTCGTCGCATTTGTGATGGAGTAACCCTTTCTGCCAAACTCATAATCAGGCCCTATATTCCCAATGCTCCTAAGGGAGTAATGGGACAGTTGCCGTCCATACCAAATTCAAAAAGAATATTTATTAGAACCAAACAAACCAAAAGACAAGTCATAAAAAGATCTGAGGAAATAAATATTCTTGACCATCTAAAAATAACTCTCTGATAAGGAAAATAATGAAAAAGGGTTATTATTTTCAGAACAGCTAATAATGTACTAAGTATAACACAATGCATTATCCGGCTAATGGATGGCACTTTTCAAATCCTGTACACCACAATCTAGCTAGGTATACAATTTCCATGCAGCAACAAAACACTTATATACCACTAAGTTATGTACTCCTGCCCAATAAACAAAGCACCACATAGGAGGAATTACTAGTAATTCTAAAAGAAAAAAGCTATTAGCTACAACCCACAAAACATTGTTATTCATTTTGAACAGGCAATGATTCAAACAGCCCTGTAAATGTATCTTCACAGAGCAATACAACAATGGTATTTCCATTTTAATGAAGCTTTATGGGTAGTATCATTGTGGAATACAAAGTGCATAATACAAATCAATAGCTAATACTACTCTACACAATGTAAAAAGAAGCATCTACATACATATGTGAATTGCTTAATACAACTCTATCCCAACCAACATTTAGACATTAATAAAACAATTAAATGCTACTTACAGTTTAATGTATGGGGATCCAGTGGAGAAGACATCTTATTACTCCTGTTAAAAAGTCCCCCAAAATACAAAAATATACTCTGTAGAAAACATCCATTTCAAATCAATTAATTCCCTTTAAAATCTGAAAAAACATTTAAAAAGAACTACTCGAGGAAAACTGAAAATAATCAAGGAAAATGATTATTAAACTGTGGAAATAAAATAATCCATCCATTTCCTATAAATAATAGCGCCCAAATTCAGAAGCTCAGCAGACAAGTACATCCTACATCACATAACTAAAATAATCTAACTAGAATGCAATAATTGAAAAACTTACCACACAATACACTAGAGTCAAACATAGCTAAATAACTTAATCAAGCAATTTACTTAACCCAAATAACCAAAGCGCTATAACTAACCCACTAACTTTCAATAACCTTATTGTAGCCCCAACCAATTTAGTACTGCTACAAAAAAATCAAAAAAGAAATGCCCTTATCTGAAACGCATTCCTTCATCTTTGTAATCGCTATCCTCATCGACTACCCCTGCATTTTGAGGAAGAAAAAAGACTGCAAAATACACTAAGCAATAAAAAAAGATGGCAGCAAAATGAAATAAAAAAATTCTTTACTAAAATTAATACAAGCATTATTAAAATAATTGTTTAATAATATAAACATGTTTTATAAAATGCATATATTGTTAAACATTTTTACAATTATCACAAATGTTTCCAAATTAACATGAGTGATTTATGAATTAATAATGCATACTAATTGACAAAATAATTTATTATCAGTATTTAATAATGTGTGATTAATGTATTATATTTTATGAAGATTATTTCTAATTTGATGAATGTTGTCCCCAAAAAGGAATGTTATATTTTATTAAATGTACATAATTTCTATTGTACTTAATACAAAATTTTTATTAAATGAAATCATATTTCAGTTCATGTGTAAATATACAACCATTTTAGATAAAAAAAATACCTAAATAAAATGTGTCTAGTTTACTATATGTGTATTAAATCTTTGTTAGTTTAAAAATCTATATTTAAATGTTTTAAATAATGAATAACCTTTAAAGTTGTGTATATGTATATTAATATTCTAAACTATTTTAACATGTTTAAAAACATTTTCATAGGAATATATTTTAATAAATCTATGAGAAAATCCCTCTTTTTGCACGGTCACCCCCAGTTTTTGCTGACTGGCATTGCTGGTTTTTGAATTCGAGGCCCTGCTGACTAGTCTCCATTGTGTGCGCTGTAACAGGAACTGGCCTCTAGAGTGGAAGATGCGGAGGGCCGTGCTCGACGGAATAATCTGCGCTTCGTAGGCCTGCCGGAGGGCTGCGAAGGCGCTTCAATGACTGGCTTTATCACCAGATGGCTCACGGATCTCTTACCGACTGATCTCCTCTCACCAGCCTTCGTAGTGGAGCGCGCTCACAGGGCTTTGACGCAGAAGCCCCCCCCCAGGCGCGGCTCCCAGGCCGGTCATTGCCAAGATCCTGAACTATGCTGACAGAGATGCGATTCTGCGCTATGCCAGGACCCACAAAGATGGTCTCCGACATGAATCCCGATCTATCATGGTGTTTCCAGACTACACGCGCCTGGTCCAACAGCAACGCCAATCCTTCACCGCAGCGAAGGCTCCGTGAGTTAAATGTGCAATATATGCTGCTGTACCCAGCCAGGATGCGTGTAATATACAACTCCAAGTCATTCTTTTTCGACACTCCAGAGGCTGTCTTTGCTTGGACCGATGAACGCCCCCAACTAAGGTCGAACTCTCCACCTGCTGTGGATTCAGACTCCTCTCGAGGCTCGCGAAGTCGACGGCCATGGCGAACCAAGTCCCAAAAACGACGAGGCTCGGGATCGGACAGGATGTCAGCAAGTCCGGAGCGGCCGCCCTGAACATCCCGGGGCTCCACAGGCGGCCAAACAGCAAGTTACTGGGCTCTGTAATTGCTTAAAGATTATATAGGTACTGCTTCCTCTGGGCGGGCGTGGGGGCTCGGCCATGGACTGCCAGGCCACAGACTCTTTGAACCCCTCGTGTTTATATGGTTATAGGGTGGGAAGGGTTCCTTTGGTGCAGGAGCAGGGGGTCCCCCCGTTGGGGGTCTCCTGTTTCTCACACCGCGACAGATGCTCCTTGTTTATGGCAGTGTCGGGTGGGGGGTGTTTTTTTTTTACGCGGTTGTGGTTTTAGTATGTTAGCGTATTCACGTTCTATGCAGACAGACCATTCTGACTACGATCTCCTTGCTCTAATCATTCTCTACTTATGGGCTAATGGTGCCTGGTGATGTGACCCCTTTTGGAGACCTTACTGTGGTCTAGTGGAATGTTCGGGGCCTACTAAATAAGGTGAAACGAGGTGCAGTTTTACGTCAGGCAAAAGGTATGGGCGGACATCCTGCTCTTACAAGAGACCCATTTACTAGGTACAAAAGCCCCTTGCCTTGCCCGATTTGGCTTTCATCATGTATACCATGCGGGCTTCACTAGGGGTTTCAGGGGAGTTGCTATTCTTATTCACCGTAGAGTCCAATTTCAACATACTGCACATAAGGCTGATCCAGGGGGCCGTTTCCTTTTTGTCACAGGTTTGATGTACAGGGAACAAGTTACCATTGGCAGTATTTATGCCCCTCCCCCACTGGGCACTACATTTATCGATACACTATTGGGAGTCTGGGGAGATATTCCTGCGGGCCTGACCCTGTTAGGGGGCGACTGGAACAACACCATGGGGCCACTAGACCGACAACGCAATCCTGACAGCCCACTGTTTCCGGGCCCAACAAAATTACATACATTGGTATCCACCCTGGGTTGGGCTGACATATGGCGCAAATTCCACCCCACAGAATGTGACTACACATATTTATCGGCCGTCCATGGGTCACAGTCCCGACTTGATTACTTCTTTGTCCCCCGTGTGTTTCTACACTGATTCTCGCGGGTGACACATCAACCCCGTGGACTCTCCGACTATTCCCCGGTCACCATGCAGTTCCATACCTGTTCCCGAAAGCCTCCTTTCCGATGGCGAATGTCCCGTTAGCACCTACGGAGCCCTGCTTACCGGGACATGCTCAGTGCAGCGATCACTACTTATCTAGAAGACAACTGTCCCTCTGCCCCTTCTCGGAGCATCATATGGGAGGCCCTCAAGCCGACCGTCCGAGGCACCGAAATTAGCTACCGCACCAAAGAGAAACCTGCACGCCGGGAACAACTTGAGGCCCTGGAGTCACGCCAGATGACCCTGGCTTCCCAACTCAATACCGACTCTAGCCATATTATTCGTCGTAACCTGATGCTTGCACAACAGGAACTACAACAGTTTCTACTGGGTGAAGCCAAAGAGATCTGGGCGGTGTCACAGCACCGGATTTATCAATGGGGCGATAAATCAAGCAAGATGCTCCACAGACTGTGCCAGGCAGATACTTCCCCGGCTGTCACACCCGCCATTCGGGGTCCAGATGGGTCATTGTATACGACACCGGAGGATGTTGCTGGGGAGTTCGCGAGGCACTTCACATCCCTATATGCCCGGAAGGAACAGATCTCAGCTGAACTCATTGCGGAGTTCCTCGTAGACATTCCACCCCGACGGCTCCCCGATCATCTCCGGGAGCGATTAGAGACCCCGATCACGGTAGATGAATTGACTGGGGCCCTCAATGCGCTCCACCCTGGCCGTGCCCCTCGCCCCAACGGATTCCCTATGGAATTCCTACGGCCGAACATGCACCTCCTGGGGCCTCATTTATTGGCGGCTCTCCAAGAAGCCACGGAACTTGCTATTCTGCCAGGGGATTGGCGACACGCAGAAATCGTGTTATTTCTCAAACCTGACCGCCCTCCAGATCACCCCTCCTCTTACCGCCCCATTTCTCTTATTAATTTCAAACCCAAATTGTTAGGGAAAGTCCTGGCAGATCGCCTTCGCAGCTGTGTCGCGGACCTGATTCACCCCGACCAGTCGGGCTTCATGCCACAGAGAGCCACCCGACACAATATCCGGCGATTCCATAACGCTATGGCGGCGGCTCCAGCGCTGGGTCGGCCAGCCGCCCTGCTCCTCGCCGATATAGATAAAGCGTTCGACTCCTTGAGCTGGGTGTATCACTTTCAATTGCTCGAGGCGATCAATTTTGGGCCCCGCTTCCTGACATATGTACGCCTGTTATATACAGACCTGACGGCATCGGTTCACATTGCGGGACACCGATCCTGCCCCTTCCCAATCCAGAGAGGTACCCGACAGGGTTGCCCCCTGTCCCCATTGTTGTTCGCTCTCGCGGTCGAGCCCTTGGTGGCGTGGGTCAGAAGCGACCCGGTGCTCCGGGGTTTCGATTGGTCTCGGTCGTGGTCGGATCGCATAGCGTTATATGCGGATGACGTCCTCTTTTTCATGACCGACCCCTGGTATTCTGGGCCCCGCATACTGCAAATTCTCAGGGTCTTTGGAGGCACCACCGGCCTCCATACAAATACCGCCAAATCTTTTTTATTCCCAGTGTGTGGGCATCAAGGTTGCGACTTGTGGGCCTCGCAGCTATCCCGAGCAACGGATGGTTTCAAATATCTTGGGATTTACGTGTCTCCGTGCCCCAAAGTCTCCTGGGCGCACAATATCACCCCGCTGTTAGCGGGCCTTAAAAATGAAACAGCGATATGGTCCTCTCTCCCCCTCTCCCTCTATGGGCGCTCAGCCATCTTCAAGATGGTGTCACTGCCTAGGATCTTATACCGCCTTCAATACTTCCCATACCCCATCCCCCGCTCATTGTTCGCGCAAGTCACTGCCATACAAAATAACTTCCTCTGGAACGGCGGGGCAGTCCGTGTCGCACTCCGTACTTGTACACAATCTACGTACTGTGGGGGGATCGCAGCAGCCGATATCTACCCCTACTATGTAGCGTTTCATATCCTTGTAGTGAACGAATGGTGGTATAACTCCCCCACAGATCCGGCCTATTCAATAGAGCACGCAGCAATGGAGCAGGTCCCTCTTCTTCATCTATTATATAGTTCCACACTCTTGGAGCATCTACCGCCGGCAGGCAGAGTTGTCATACAGTTGTGGCGAGCTAAGACCCGGCAGATGGGTTGGGAAGGGAAACTTACCCAGCAAACTCCCCTGTGGCATGGTACACATCTTCGATCAGTGGCCGCCTTGGGTGGGTTCCGGGGGTGGGACATGGTGGGGATCTCGACCCTTGGGGATGTGTTACGAGGCACCACACTGAAGTCATTTCAGCAACTACAGACCGAATTTGACCTACATAAGTCTCAATTCTACAAATTTCTTCAGCTCCATCATGCCCTCACCCCCCGGATCTGCACTTTGGTGACTCTCCCCGAATTCCAACCCTTGGAGGGCCGCCTACTAATGGGCGATCTCGGTCTCCATAAAATCAGGCAAATATACCAGACACTGGCAACACACACGCCCACCACCCTTGACAAGACTCGACTTGCCTGGCAGGCCGACATCCCAGAACTGACCGATGACGACTGGGCCGAGGCAATCACCAGCCCGAGGGGTGCGGCGGTCTCCATGCGCTATCGGCTCATCCAGTTCAAATACTTACATAGGGTGTACTATACTAGGGTGTGGCTCTGGCGGATGGGTGTCATCCAGTCCCCTACATGTCTGAGGTGTGGTCGGGAGGAGGGATCATTCATACATACGGTGTGGAGCTGCACGGCATTGCAGCCCTTTTGGCGTAGGGTTAGGTCTTGCCTTAGTGAAGTGCTGTCATGGGAGCTTCCCCCAGACCCACGACTTTTCCTCTTACACTCCACTGAGGATATCGGGGGGGAATCGTTATAAACAGCATCTGTTGTTCCTGGCCCTTACTATCACCAAGCGGGACATAGCAGAAGGGTGGAAGGCAACATCTCCCCCGACCATAGGCAAATGGAAGACTGAGCTAGATAAATGCATGGGGGCTGAGATTGCGGTCTTTGACGCCCGGGGATGCCCTACGAAACATCGTAAAATTTGGACCTGGTGGGCGACATATCGGGGAATCGATCTTCCTCCTCTGCCTGATGTGGATCCCTGAGTGGCACCCCTCGATCCCTGATATCTATTACCATAAATTATACCACTATGTACCATTGCTGCCTTGCTATATTGTATACATTGAGTCCGATGTGCCGTATGTACTGGTGTGGAGATCGACAGCTGTCTGCATACTGTTCATGTTGTTTCACCTGCATGTTTGGCAGGTACTGTTTATTGACAGAAATGTGGTTATTAGAGCAAATAACATCCTTCTGTCCCTACAGGTCGCTGTAGGGCTTTTGCCCATCTCAGAGCAAAATAACCTAATAAAATTTGTTTTAATAAAAAATAAAAATCAACCAACTCTGAACTGACATATTTAACTTTCCAGTGAGGCTATAACATATGGTGCAGGAAATACACCAATGTTATGGAAGTAAATGTCACCTGTGGACTGTAGCGTGTTTTATGACACCCACCAGACTAGCAAAGCATGGCTGTAGTCCTACAGGTGTAGCCTGGGTTCTGAAGCTTTTAAACCTACAGGAAAATGTGTAAAAATAGCCCATTTTGAAAGGAAACCCTACTTTTAAATAATAAGTCACTCTTAAGTTAGAATTGCAACTCAGAAGGTAAGGCACCTAACTCTAATTTGGAATAAGCTTCCACATTAATTCAACCACTGTTTTAAATATTTATTAAAAATCCAGTTGAATGGTGAGGTTGGAGTTTTGATAACTATACAGGAAAAAAAACTTTTAAAAAGTTAGACTTTAACTATGTGTAACTATATCAGGCTAAATAGCATTAGTCTTTTTGCAGCTGCCCTCCCTGTCCATGCTTTTACCTTCATGGGGTGTGAGAACTGCTCGAAGAACATAAACAATTGGTTGGGCCTTTTCACAGGAAGACTTAGGTGTGAGGTATGTGACTTGTCCTCTCTCAGGAAAGGTAGTCAGGAATGATGTAGGAATTTCATTAACTTTAAAGGGACCAGAGCAAGACCTGACTATAGTTAATAAAAAGTGAGACTTGGGAGATATGGTATCGTTGATCCCAGATCCAACTGTAGCAAGCTTGGCTTCATTCCAGTGGGACGCAGTCCTAAAGCAGATTGTTGTTGTTATGGAGGTAGGGACTGCTCATTTCCCTAGACACACACTTTACTGGGACACAATCCTCCTCCAGAGGCAGAAAGGTTCTGCCATCTTGACTTTCCCTGAGAATGGTTAATTTTGTGATAGTTTTTAGTAAGAGAAACAGGATGTGCTCGAAAAGGGTGAGGTGTTGCAGTGGGAAACTTTTTTGCCCAGTAGGTAGGAAGTGTCCTGATGTCACACCCACTCATGGGGTAGTGAATTGTAGAAAAGTGGTACCGCACCCCACCTTGACAGAAAACATCTGCATCTCTGGAAGAACAGAAGAGTGTGGACCTTCTGTCTGTACCCTTTGTGGAAACCCAAAGGGCTGGACCTGCTCCTACCTGTACCCAGGACTGAGAAGTGGAGTCCTAGGATCAGTTGACTGACCTACTGTGTGGCTGCAGGGACATCAAAAACTTCAAGAGGCCATATTGGAGGCATTAGCTGACCGATTGGTACTGACTCTGGACTGCACCAAGCTGGTGGCCTCTGCTGGAGTGAATCCTGGACCCTAAGTGCTGTCCCTGAGGTCCTCAGAGTTTTAGAATTGACTAAGAGGGACTGTTTCAAAAGGAAGAAAAAGCTGGGACTAAGAAAATTTTGGTCGCTGGAAGACCGGGCTTATCACCCAAGGCTATCTGCTCAAGGTGCTACTTAGGCAGAGAAGAAACCTAGGTTCATTACAAACTGTCAAGCTACACCTTCTAGACTTATCCTGCTAGAAGTTTTGTAGCTCCAAAAAAGAGTCTAAGTCCCAGTGTAGAAATCTTGATCCAGCAAAGGTGTGAAAAGAATCCGGCCAATGAGAGGACTCCGCCAGGTACAAAATCTTAGTTTTCTGCTTGCAGCTATTTCCACCAAAGCCAACAGCTTCAGTGTGACCACATCCTATAGTATTTTGACTTTGAGAGGACTTTGTCAGATACAGCCTTCAGCATTGCCCTGCTGAAGGATTTTGACTTCAATAAAACAGAATAAGCCAGAAGGTAAAAACTTTGACCAGGATGACCTGCCTGCTGCTGTTCCTGGGGGTGAGGGACAGTAAAAATAACTTATCTGACGCCACTCTAATTGAGGCAGGTGATCTTATGGCTTACCTCCAAAGGCCCGCAATTTCTTCAGCAGTCCACTGAAGGTTTATGACGATGGAGTAAATTTTACTTCTTTGGCTTAAACCTGGCAGTCTGCCTGACTCTAACTGAAGATGCAGACTCAGCGTTTCTGATTAAATACCCTGTCCGGTAAACTGAAAATTAGGTGTGGGCAGTGAACTCCACTCTGCCAGCAGAGTTTGTGGAGTTTTTCCAACTCAGTTTGGCAAAAAACTTTGATTGTGAAGCATGGTGGAATTTGCCCCCGCCGCCCACCTCCACCCCTACTCCCAACGCAGCTGGTTCAGACTTTCATTCTTCCAGTTTGAGAGAGAGAGAATGAGGTGGATAGGTGGACTTGGGAGGGTAAAAATTGGTACCATCATGTTGAGTAAAAATAAAACATACTGTTCAAGTTCCTACTGGCGAAAGACGATAAAGAGAGAAAGAGAGTCGGATATAATGAAGTATAGTGAGGGAAGAGTAGGTAATTAACGAAAGAGTGAAGAAAGCTTAAGAAAGGAAGGGGGATCTATGAAAGAAGGATTAACACAGCAAAATAGCCAGAGGGAGCAGGGAGGTCAGGCGCGGGAGGGATAACAGGGAGAAGGGGGAGATAAAGGGAAGGGGAGAATGATGAAGGGGAACAAAGAGAGCAATAAATACATTTAGAAGATAGAAAATAAAAAAGGGGTTAGGCAGCATGTGGGAGACCTCAGAACAAGGGTACGTTAAAGGAGAGGTGAAGATGTCGAGGAGACGGAAGCAAATGAGGCAGACCGGGAGGAAGGGAACATGCTTGAGGCTGGAGCAGTGGAGCGAGGGCGGTTGGGAGGGAACTGGAGGGCAGGGTAGAAAGGATGAGGCTTGGGGACGTGCAGGAGGCACTGGGAGACAGTACAGCCAGAGCAGGGATAACAGGATGGAAAGGAGGGCGGGATAGATGGAGAGGAGAGAGGTGATCTGAGGTGTTACGGTGATTCGGGTGACAGAGAGGGGAGGTGGGTTGAAGAGGGCATGGGAAATGTAGGGCGTGGGGGGTGAAAGGCAAGAGACAGAGAAGACGGTTGGGGCCACACGGTGTAATTGTATGTATATGAGGCTAGCACTGAGAGGGGCAGGGGGAGCTGAAGGGGTGGGCGTAGACGGACAGAGGAGAAGGGCTCAACGAAAGAGTTAGAGAAGGACACACACCCATGGGAGCTCACCCTTGTAAGGTAAATACAGAGAGGAGAGTGGCTAGAAAGGAGGGAGAGCAAGAGAAAGAGGAGGCTGGAGAAGACGAGAGGAAAAGAGGAAGGGGCATACAGAGGAGGAGGGGGGTGACAAAGAAGGCAGAGAGGAGGGGTCAGGGAGAGTACAGGCTGTAGATCCATGGAGTAGGAAGAGCAGGGCAGTGTGCAAGACCTACAGGGCAGAGGCGAGGGGAAGGCATGGGGATAAAGAGCTGTTGTGGATAGGACTGGCAGAGACATGTAGGAGGGTATGGGGAGAAGTGTGGTCGTGTGAAGGTTGGTGATGGGGTAGAGGATAGGAACAGTGGGGGCAAGGGGAGGGCTGGAAGTTCTGGGGTAGAGGTTCACCCTATTGGGCTAATCATCACAGTAGCTGTTTCTGTGAGATTCTGCAGCACATCTGGGCATGATGCTACAAGACTCATCGGTACAGCGGAGGACTTATCAGCACACTTGGCCCTCAGGACAGTAGGGATTACCCGAAAATTGAACCACATACCTGGACATACCTTGGGGCTCATCAGCATATCAGGGTATTATGCAAGACTTAGCCATACATAATAGGAAACCCACGACTCATCAGCACACACAGATATGCAGATAGACTCCTCAGTAGCACAGGTCAGGTGCTAAGAGTTATTAGTATAGTAGTGGACTACGTCAAACTCATCAGAGCTTCCAGACTCATCAGCGGCACCGGGCAGGGTTTAAATAGCATTTGGTCAATAGGACGCACCACAAGATTAACCAGTACAGCAGGGGCATTGCACGATAAATCCACAGAGCAGACTGTGCTCCAAGACTTTTTCATATTGTTAACCCAGCCCAGCCTTTCAGGAGGACTCATCCGCACATATGGACATGCTGAAGACTCCTCCGCACATGTTGTAAATTGCATCATCTACACAACATAACTCCATTGTAAATCTCACCGGCACTGCTGGATTTGCTGTAGGACACATCAGCACATGACTTGGACCTAAAAAAAAGCTGAAAGGCCCTGAGCAGAGCAACCGGAAGCCACCTCCGATCTCCGCTGTGACCTAGGTGAGGTTTGCTATGGGAGCCTTGAGCTTTTTTGGGTGGGAGGGATAACTGGATGTGGAGTCCCAGTTTAGAACCCCCCCATGCTTTTTGGCTTTCCTTAACTGCTTCACAATGTCACACACTCTTCTAAAGATCTACGATACGAACTGTGTGTTTTACGCTCAGGATCTTGACTAAATTTTATTGGGAAGGACTCCAGTAGGGCGGAGTGGAACTCCCTGGAATTCCACAGAGATGTTATGCAATTACATGGAATTCTATGTAGTGCAACTGCATGAACTCTGCCCACCCCTACTCAAAATCAGGTCCAAAATCATTTTGATGTGCTGACAAGCTCAAGAAGAAACTTATGTTTTATTGCATTCTTTGTGCTACTATGTTATTTTCTTTGATTTACTTTAGAGGTTGTTAACAACTGCTGCTATGCTTCCAGCCAGTGTCAAATTGTGACAAGCAACAATTTACCACTATCTTAGGTGTGAAAATGTCACTGCCTCAGCTCTTAAGGATTGAAGACATCAGACAGCCCAAACCTGTGAAAGAGACCATGTCTTAAATTAGCAATGGCAGTTCTCACTTTATATGATATGGCCCCTTATGTTAAACTAGATATTTTTCTGTCTGCTGTATTTATTCAATGCATTTCTAGTTGGTGTTGAAGTCTTAATGAAGAACAATTACTGTTGATTTTAAAATGAATATTTATCATTTTGAGAACTACAATCTGGATTTCTGAATGAAGGTTTATCTCAAAAGTCAGATATGTGTGTATACAATTATTCTAAATGTTGTCCTTTCCTGCGAGTTGTACCTGGGAGCTGTGAAGAGCTTGAAATAGAGAACTGCAGGTACATTGTTTAACTTAGAATAAGTCTAAGGATTCTGTGACATTCATCTTTCTTAATGCAAGTGTCAAAATGTATGTTTATTCAGGGTTCATAAGAGGACATTATTGCTTATTTTATTTTCAGTAGCATACATGTAGTTAGTAACCCTGGGCGTAGTTCGCAAAGTGGCGCTCGCGAAGCTACGCAAAGTGAAGTTCGCACTACGCGAGCTTCGCGTAGCACTACGCGAACTGCGTAGTGCGTGTTCGCAATGATTACACAGTGCCGGGATGCTTGTCCGCACTGTGCAATCATTGAAAACGGCATCTTGCACAGTGCGAGCTGTCTTTTACTGCCGCTCGAGTAGATTTTTACTCGGCGGCAGCTCTCTCAACGCGGACTGGTAGTTTCTCATCGTGAGCGGTCGCGGCATACGCGACCACTCGCAATGAGAAACCTGACCTCCCGCGTTGAGAATCTCGCCAGGAGGTTTATTTTCCACGCTCGCGATCGGCAACTTGTGTTGCTGATCGCGAACGAGAAAAAGTCTCGCCGGGATGTCATTTGCTTGCTCGCGGTCGCCAACTTGACGTTGAGGACCGCGAGCAAGCAAAAACTGCCGCTGCACTACGCTACGCTACGCGTGTTTGCACTGTGCTACGTGCACTCAAGCGTTGTGCGAAGTAGCGTAAACTGCGCAAACTACGCGAGCGTAGCGTAGTTTTCCGCCCAGGCCTAGTAGTTAGTTATCTGCATGCACACTTGACCGAATATGTTTTTTCTCTTCTTTTCTTTGCAGCCTTTTTGTCCATTGCCTCCTCATTCCCTCTTTCCACTCTTGTTTAGTTTAGTCTTGTTTGGGCCACCTTTTCCTCCACCTTGGTATCTTCTTTACTCTTGATTCTGAATTTCATTTTTCTCCTGTTTGTTTTGTGTACTCCTCTGTCTTGTTTATTTCACATCTCTCACTCTCTTTTTATTTAACTTGTGCAATATTTTTGTGCCTTCTCTCATATCACTTTTGTGGGTGTATTTATCAGTACACTCCCATTGTTAGAATGTATCTTAACTATTTTTAAATCCTTACCCTATCATATATGTATGCCTATCTTTCATTTATCTTCCATCATTGAATCTGTCTGAACTAATCTCTCCCAACTAAGGGTGTTAATAAACTTGTTGTAGGGAGCCTAGAGAGTTCAGACATTTATTTCTGTTGAACTCACTTGTTATGGTTGTATTTGGGCATGCAAGACTGATCCTAGACTTTTGGGGCAGTGTGTGGGTATCTGTGGCTGTGTGTTGATATATGAGTATGTGCCTGGATATTTGAGGCTGTAGTTGCACATGATAGCAATACCTGGGCAAGCAAGGATGTGCTTTGGCTCATTGGAATGTGCTTCGGGATATGAAAATGTACCTGGGCATATGGGGCTATGCCTTTGCATATGATAGCAAGATCTGTGTAGACAAGGTGGTAACCTGACAAATGGTGACTGCATCTCTGGCATATGAGGACTTAATCTAATTAGATCATGCAGCTTTTTGAATAATATGTTCTTTGTGCCTGGATTTTTGGATCATTAAACATATATCGTGATACCACATTATCTAATGTCATGAGGGTCAAACGTGGTCATGTCTAGTAATGTCACCAGGAATCACATTCATGTGATGTCTTTTCATTCGATGTCATGGGAGAATGGTAGTAAAAGGATGCATGAAATTACAACTGCTACCTATGGCATTTTGGAGAACTGTCTTTGGTTTATTATTGTTTTGTGATAATTAATATTCTCCTTTTGAAGCAATTAAAACATAATAAGTACTGAAAATGTTAAAAAAAATTACAAGATTGTTTTTTTGTCTTTTGTCTTTCAGTTTGAGGATGGACCTTCAAGGTGTGCAGCAGTCTCCCTGAAAACTGATTAGTAACTCTAAACAGATAAACTGTAAGAAATTATAATGTTATTATGTTAATATAGAACTGAGTGATGCACTTTATATATATATATATATATATATATTCACTGAAAAAACCATAGGTTTCAGACACGTTATAGTTAGAAATTAGCATTTAAAAACCTTTGAAATTCACTGAAAAAACCATAGGTTTTAGGGACAGTTATAGTTAGTTGGACATTGCACTCGTACAAAACCCGTGAAATTCCCCTGTTATAGTTAGTTCAGCTAACTATAACTCGCGCCCGCAATGCACTGCTGATGACGTCACATATTACATCACTCATGACATGGTCAGTGACATCACTGATGACATCACTGATGACATCTCAAATGACATCACTGATGACATCACTGATGAAATCATCCAATGACTGTGTGTTTCTGTAAAGTTTAAATATGTTTAATATATATAGGGAAAGGCGTATTGAAGAATGAGTGGGTGTATAAGTGTCTGAATGGATGATTTAGTACGTGAGTGACTGACTCTACAAGTGAGTGATTAAACGTATCTTACTGAATGCATGGGTTAGTGACTAAACTGTGTGAATGTCTGTATCCGTCTGTTTGTTGGTGTGTAAGTGGATGCATGGATTTGCGAATAGCTACATGAGTGTCTATATGGGTTATTGATTGGTTCTCTGAGTATCTGTATGGCTGCCTGAGTGTTTGTGTGGGTGGGGTGTGTGTGACTCTATACATAGATGTGTGAGTGGGTGATTCACTGGGTGCATGATTTCAAGAGTGCATCTGTGATGGACTGCTTGGGTGGGTGAGTGTGTGTATGGGTGTGTTAGTGAGTGAATGTATATCTCAGTGGTACATGTGCGAGTAACTACATATGTAAAAGGCAGTATATATGTGTGTTAGAGTATTTAAATGGCTATAAGTGAGAGTGTGTTATTGTGAGAGTGGCTGTATGGATGCGTGTGTGCTTGTATCAGTTATTGTATAAGAGCGTAAGAATGTGCTAGTATTTGTATGAGTAAGTGAGCTGGTGTGTGTATAACTGTATAGGTGAGTAAATGGGTGTGTGATTAATTTTTTGCATGACTGACTAGGTGTGTGAGTACCTCTATGGATGAGTGGCGGTGTGTGAGTGTTTATATAGGTGTATGAGTGCATATGATAGTCCTGTACTGAGTGACTGTAAGTATGAGTGACTGTACAGGTGAGTGAGTGGATGTGTGTGTAGACCTAAGAATCAGTGAGTGGGTATGTAGTTTTTGGTGTTGGAGTGTCTATGGTTTTGAGAATGGCAGTCTGTAATTTAGAGTGGGTGTATCAAAAGTTATATTAGGGTGTGAGAAGATGCATGAAATTATCACATGGATGATGTCATCAGTGATGTCATTTGAGATGTCATCAGTGATGTCATCAGTGATGTCACTGACCATGTCATGAGTGATGTAATATGTGACGTCATCAGCAGTGCATTGCGGGGCGCGAGTTATAGTTAGCTGAACTAACTATAACAGGGGAATTTCACGGGTTTTGTACGAGTGCAATGTCCAACTAACTATAACTGTCCCTAAAACCTATGGTTTTTTCAGTGAATTTCAAAGGTTTTTAAATGCTAATTTCTAACTATAACGTGTCTGAAACCTATGGTTTTTTCAGTGAATTTCAAAGGTTTTTTAAATGCTAATTTCTAACTATAACGTGCCTGAAACCTATGGTTTTTTCAGTGAATTTCAAAGGTTTTTAAAATGCTAATTTCTAACTATAACGTGCCTGAAACCTATGGTTTTTTCAGTGAATTTCAAAGGTTTTTTAAATGCTAATTTCTAACTATAACGTGCTTGAAACCTATGGTTTTTAAGTGAATTTCAAAGGTTTTTTAAATGCTAGTTTCTAACTATGCCAACAGAGGTAGGACATGTGAAGAAAGAAGAAAAAACGCACAGAAAGAAGCAAAAGATGTGCAGAAAGAACCAACAGAGGAGCAGAAAGAGGCCTTGTTGCAAAATCATCCTGTGCCCACAACTTTTTCAGACGGGTACTGGTGGTAACTGACTCTGACTAACCAGAGCCAGTGCACGTTTGCACAGTGGTGAAGGGAGGGGGGCCTGAGGTGACATGTGTGCAAACGCGCCCCGTGGCGCGTTTTAAGTTGCGGGATTAAGTCCCCTTGAATCCTGAGGGTCCCTGGGGTCCAACTAGCCCCCCAGGTACCTACAGTTAGGACCACAGAGCTGAGTTGCAGAGAGGCGTTCCGAGGCCACGCACCTTTTTCACCTCTCTGCAACGCACCTCTGTTGTGCTTACTGAAGGTACCTGGTGGGCTAGTTGGCCCCCAGGATTCAAAGGGAATTAACTCCCCAACTTAAAACGCACCACAGGGCGTGTTTGCGCACATGTCACCTGAGGCCCCGGCCCCTCCCTTCACCACTGTGCAAACGCGCCCCGTGGCGCGTTTTAAGTTGGGGGATTAGGTCACCTTGAATCCTGAGAGTCCCTGGGGCCCAACCAGCCCACCAGGTACTTCCAGTAAGCACCACAGGCCTGCGTTGCAACGCCTGTAACAAATTGTGCAGTTGTGTTTAGGTAGTGAAGAGGGTCGTGCTGGGGGTAGTGTTTTAGGGTTTAGGGTAGTGCAGTGGTGTTTGTGTAGTGTAGGGGGTCATGCTGGGGGTAGATTTAGGGTTTAGGGTAGTGCAGTGGTGTTTGGGTAGTGTAGGGAGTCGTGCTGGGGGAGTGTTTTAGGGTTTAGGGTAGTACAGTGGTGTTTGGGTAGTGTAGGGGGTCGTGCTGGGGTTAGTGTTTTAGGGTTTTAGGGTTTAGGGTAGTGCAGTGGTGTTTGGGTAGTGTAGGGGATACTGCTGGGGGTAGTGTTTTAGGGTTTAGGGTAGTGCAATGGTGTTTGGGTAGTGTAGGGGGTACTGCTGGGGGTAGTGTTTTAGGGTTTAGGGTAGTGCAGTTGTGTTTGGGTAGTGTAGGGGGTACTGCTGGGGGTAGTGTTTTATGGTTTAGGGTAGTGCAGTGGTGTTTGGGTAGTGTAGGGGTTCGTGCTGGGGGTAGTTTTTAGGGTTTAGGGTAGTGCAGTGGTGTTTGTGTAGTGTAGGAGGTCGTGTTTTAGGGTTTAGGGTAGTGCAGTGGTCTTTGGGTAGTGTAGGGAGTCGTGCGGGGGTATTGTTTTAGAGTTTAGGGTAGTGCAGTGGTCTTTGGGTAGTGTAGGGGGTTGTGCAGGGGGTAGTGTTTTAGGGATTAGGGTAGTGCATTGGTATTTGGGTAGTGTAGGGGGTCCTGCGGGGAGTAGTGTTTTAGGGTTTAGGGCAGTGCAGTGGTGTTTAGGTAGTGTAGGGGGTCGTGCTGGGGGAGTGTTTTAGGGTTTAGGGCAGTGCAGTGGTGTTCGGGTAGTGTAGGGGGTCGTGCTGGGGGAGTGTTTTAGGGTTTAGGGCAGTGCAGTCGTGTTCGGGTAGTGTAGGGGGTCGTGCTGGGGGAGTATTTTAGGGTTTAGGGTAGTGCAGTGGTGTTCGGGTAGTGTAGGGGGTCATGCTGGGGGTAGTGTTCTAGGGTTTAGGGCAGTGCAGTGGTGTTCGGGCAGTGTAGGGGGTCTTGCTGGGGGTGGTGTTTCAGGGTTTAGGGCAGTGCAGTGGTGTTCGGGCAGTGTAGGGGGTCATGCTGGGGGTGGTGTTTCAGGGTTTGGGGCAGTGCAGTGGTGTTCGAGCAGTAAAGGGGGTCATGCTGGGGGTGGTGTTTCAGGGTTTAGGGCAGTGCAGTGGTGTTCGGGCAGTGTAGGGGGTGGTGCAGGGGTGGTGTTTCAGGGTTTAGGGCAGTGCAGTGGTGTTCGGGCAGTGTAGGGGGTGGTGCAGGGGGTGGTGTTTCAGGGTTTAGGGCAGTGCAGTGGTGTTCGGGCAGTGTAGGGGGTCGTGCAGGGGGTGGTGTTTCAGGGTTTAGGGCAGTGCAGTGGTGTTCAGGCAGTGTAGGGGGCGGTGCAGGGGGTGGTGTTTCAGGGTTTAGGGCAGTACAGTGGTGTTCGGGCATTGTAGGGGGTGGTGCTGGGGCTGGTGTTTCAGGGTTTAGGGCAGTGCAGTGGTGTTCGGGCAGTGTAGGGGGTCGTGCTGGGGCTGGTGTTTCAGGGTTTAGGGCAGTGCAGTGGTGTTCGGGCAGTGTAGGGGGTCGTGCTGGGGCTGGTGTTTCAGGGTTTAGGGCAGTGCAGCGGTGTTCGGGCAGTGTAGGGGGTCATGCTGGGGCTGGTGTTTCAGGGTTTAGGGCAATGCAGTGGTGTTCGGGCAGTGTAGGGGGTCTTGCTGGGGCTGGTGTTTCAGAGTCTAGGGCAATGCAGTGGTGTTCGGGCAGTGTAGGTGGTCTTGCTGGGGCTGGTGTTTCAGGGTTTAGGGCAGTGCAGTGGTGTTCGGGCAGTGTAGGGGGTCGTGCTGGGGGTGGTGTTTCAGGGTTTAGGGCAGTGCAGTGGTGTTCGGGCAGTGTAGGGGGTCGTGCTGGGGCTAGTGTTTCAGGGTTTAGGGCAGAGCAATGGTGCTCAGGCAGTGTAGGGGGTTGTGCTGGGGGTGATGTTTCAGGGTTTAGGGCAGTGCAGTGGTGTTAGGGCAGTGTAGGGGGTCGTGCTGGGGGTGGTGTTTCAGGGTTTAGGGCAGTGCAGTGGTGTTCCGGCAGTGTAGGGGGTCGTGCAGGGGTGGTGTTTCAGGGTTTAGTGCAGTGGTGTTCGGGCAGTGTAGGGGGTCGTGCTGGGGTGGTGTTTCAGGGTTTAGGGCAGTGCAGTGGTGTTCGGGCAGTGTAGGGTGTCGTGCTGAGGGGTGGTGTTTCAGGGTTTAGGGCAGTGCAGTAGTGTTTGGGCAATGTAGGGGGTCATGCAGGGGGTGGTGTTTCAGGGTTTAGGGCAGTGCATTGGTGTTCGGCCAGTGTAGGTAGTCTTGCTGGGGGTGGTGTTTCAGGGTTTAGGGCAGTGCAGTAGTTTTCGGGCAGTGTAGGCGGTCGTGCTGGGGCTGGTGTTTCAGGGTTTAGGGCAGTGCAGTGGTGTTCGGGCAGTGTACGGGGTTGTGCTGGGGCTGGTGTTTCAGGGTTTAGGGCAGTGCAGTGGTGTGCGGGCAGTGTACGGGGTCGTGCTGGGGCTGGTGTTTCAGGGTTTAGGGCAGTGCAGTGGTGTTCGGGCAGTGTAGGGGGTCATGCTGAGGGTGGTGTTTCAGGGTTTAGGGCAGTGCAGTGTAGGGGGTCGTGCTGGGGCTGGTGTTTCAGGGTTTAGGGCAGTGCAGTGGTGTTCGGGCAGTGTAGGGGGTCGTGCTGGGGCTGGTGTTTCAGGGTTTTGGGCAGAGCAGTGGTGTTCGGGCAGTGTAGGGGGTCGTGCTGGGGGTGGTGTTTCAGGGTTTAGGTCAGTGCAGTGGTGTTCGGGCAGTGTAGGGGGTCTTGCTGGGGGTGGTGTTTCAGGGTTTAGGGCAGTGCAGTGGTGTTCGGGCAGTGTAGGGGGTCTTGCTGGGGGTGGTGTTTCAGGGTTTAGGGCAGTGGTGTTCGGGCAGTGTAGGGGGTCTTGCTGGGGGTGATGTTTCAGGGTTTAGGGCAGTGAGTGGTGTTCGGGCAGTGTAGGGGGTCTTGCTGGGGGTAGTGTGTCAGGGTTTAGGGCGGTGCAGTGGTGTTCGTGCAGTGTAGGGGGTCGTGCTGGGGGTGGTGTTTCAGGGTTTAGGGCAGTGCAGTGGTGTTCGGGCAGTGTAGGGGGTCATGCAGGGGGTGGTGTTTCAGGGTTTAGGGCAGTGCAGTGGTGTTCTGGCAGTGTAGGGGGTCATGCTGGGGGTGGGGTTTCAGGGTTTAGGGCAGTACAGTGGTGTTCGGGCAGTGTAGGGGGTCGTGCAGGGGGTGGTGTTTCAGGGTTTAGGGTAGTGCAGTGGTGTTCGGGCAGTGTAGGGGGTCGTGCTGGGGCTGGTGTTTCAGGGTTTAGGGCAGTGCAGTGGTGTTCGGGCAGTGTAGGGGGTCTTGCTGGGGGTGGTGTTTCAGGGTTTAGGGCAGTGGTGTTCGGGCAGTGTAGGGGGCTTGCTGGGGGTGATGTTTCAGGGTTTAGGGCAGTGCAGTGGTGTTCGGGCAGTGTAGGGGGTCTTGCTGGGGGTAGTGTTTCAGGGTTTAGGGCAGTGCAGTGGTGTTCGTGCAGTATAGGGGGTCGTGCTGGGGATGGTGTTTCTGGGTTTAGGGCAGTGCAGTAGTGTTCGAGCAGTGTAGGGGGTTGTGCAGGGGGTGGTGTTTCAGGGTTTAGTGCAGTGGTGTTCGGGCAGTGTAGGGGGTCGCGCTGGGGGTGGTGTTTCAGGGTTTAGGGCAGTGCAGTGGTGTTCGGGCAGTGTAGGGGGTCATGCACGGGGTGGTGTTTCAGGGTTTAGGGCAGTGCAGTGGTGTTCGGGCAGTGTAGGGTGTTGTGCTGGGGCTGGTGTTTCAGGGTTCAGGGCAGTGCAGTGGTGTTCAGGCAGTGTAGGGGGTCGTGCTGAGGCTGGTGTTTCACGGTTTAGGGCAGTGCAGTGGTGTTCGGGCAGTGTAGGGGGTCGTGCTGGGACTGGTGTTTCAGGGTTTAGTGCAGTGCAGTGGTGTTCGGGCAGTGTAGGCGGTCGTGCTGGGGCTGGTGTTTCAGGGTTTAGGGCAGTGCAGTGGTGTTCGGGCAGTGTAGGGGGTCATGCTGGGGCTGGTGTTTCAGGGTTTAGGGCAGTGCAGTGGTGCTCGGGCAGTGTAGGGGGTCATGCTGGGGGTGATGTTTCAGGGTTTAGGGTAGTGCAGTGGTGTTCGGGCAGTGTAGGGGGTCGTGCAGGGGCTGGTGTTTCAAGGTTTAGGGCAGTGCAGTGGTGTTCGGGCAGTATAGGGGGTCGTGCTGGGGCTGGTGTTTCAGGGTTTTGGGCAGAGCAGTGGTGTTCAGGCAGTGTAGGGGGTCATGCTGGGGGTAGTGTTTCAGGGTTTAGGGCAGTGCAGTGGTGTTCGGGCAGTGTAGGGGGTCGTGCTGGGGGTGGTGTTTCAGGGTTTAGGTCAGTGGTGTTCGGGCAGTGTAGGGGGTCTTGCTGGGGGTGATGTTTCAGGGTTTAGGGCAGTGCAGTGGTGTTCGGGCAGTGTAGGGGGTCTTGCTGGGGGTAGTGTTTCAGGGTTTAGGGCAGTGCAGTGGTGTTCGGGCAGTGTAGGGGGTCATGCTGGGGGTGGTGTTTCAGGGTTTAGGGCAGTGCAGTGGTGTTCGGGCAGTGTAGGGGGTCGTGAAGGGGTGGTGTTTCAGGGTTTAGGGCAGTGCAGTGGTGTTCGGACAGTGTAGGGGGTCGTGCTAGGGGTGGTGTTTCAGGGTTTAGGGCAGTGCAGTGGTGTTCGGGCAGTGTAGGGGGTCATGCAGGGGCTGGTGTTTCAGGGTTTAGGGCAGTGCAGTGGTGTTCGGGCAGTGTAGGGGGTCGTGAAGGGGGTGGTGTTTCAGGGTTTAGGGCAGTGCAGTGGTGTTCGGACAGTGTAGGGGGTCGTGCTAGGGGTGGTGTTTCAGGGTTTAGGGCAGTGCAGTGGTGTTCGGGCAGTGTAGGGGGTCATGCAGGGGCTGGTGTTTCAGGGTTTCGGGCAGTGCAGTGGTGTTCGGGCAGTGTAGGGGGTCGTGCTGGGGGTAGTGTTTTAGGGTTTAGGGTAGTGCAGTGGTGCTTGTGTAGTGTAGGGGGTCGTGCTGGGGGTAGTGTTTTAGGGTTTAGGGTAGTGCAGTGGTGTTTGTGTAGTGTAGGGGGTCATGTTTTAGGGTAGTGCAGTGGTGTTTGGGTAGTGTAGGGGGTCGTGCTGGGGGTAGTGTTTTAGGATTTAGGTTCGTGCAGTGGTGTTTGGGTAGTGTAGGGGGTCGTGCTGGGGGTAGTGTTTTAGGGTTTAGGGTAGTGCAGTGGTGTTTGTGTAGTGTAGGGGGTCGTGCTGGGGGTAGTGTTTTAGGGTTTAGGGTAGTGCAGTGGTGCTTGTGTAGTGTAGGAGGTCGTGCTGGGGGTAGTGTTTTAGGGTTTAGGGTAGTGCAGTGGTGTTTGTGTAGTGTAGGGGGTCATGTTTTAGGGTAGTGCAGTGGTGTTTGGGTAGTGTAGGGGGTCGTGCTGGTGGTAGTGTTTTAGGATTTAGGTTAGTGCAGTGGTGTTTGGGTAGTGTAGGGGGTCGTGCTGGGGGTAGTGTTTTAGGGTTTAGGATAGTGCAGTGGTGCTTGTGTAGTGTAGGGGGTCGTGCTGGGGGTAGTGTTTTAGGGTTTAAGGTAGTGCAGTGGTGTTTTTGTAGTGTAGGGGTCATGTTTTAAGATGCAATGCTCCAATACCTGACCAGTCTGCACTACATAAAACTGCAAAAAAACTAAAAATAAAAAGTGTTTTGCACACTTTTGTCATTGGGCTATATGTGGGCTACATCTGGGTAATATTTGTTCTACATTTGGGCTCTTTTTCACTGGTGGCCATCTTCTTGGAAGACTTCTTTGTTATGAAGTTTCCTAATTTCTTCATTTACTGCAGTCTCCTCAGTAGGAAATGCTTTCAGTTTTTTACTTTGATTCCATCAAGAAGGCATTCAGATGTCTCACATCTGCCATAAATTCAGAATGTTAGCACTCTAGTTGCTCATTAGATCACTGGAGTAAAGCTACTGCTCACCAGGGAGTTAACTGGTAGTCTGCTGCTGGTATTGAAAGTGATTGTTTCAGTCTGCATGTCAGAATTTTCTAATGAAATAGAAGAGGATTTGAGATCTCACTTAAAACATGCCCTAATTTTTCTTTCTGCAGCACTAACCATAATTTCTATTTCAAAAAGAACCCTCATTTTGTTCCTTTTTAAATTAAATGTTTTAAGTGTTACTGGTTTATTCCAATCAAGATGGCTTCAGGTGTGCCATACTTTTGTCATAAGTAAGGCTGTTAGCGCTCTAGTTGTTCTTTAGAACACTCTGGGAAGCTACAGTAGAACACAAAGGCATCAACTGGCAGGCTGCTCCTGTTGAAATATAACAGGAAGATATTTGAGATCACACTTGAAACATGTCCTAATTTTTCTTTCTACAGCACTAACCATAATTTCTATGACAAAATGAACCCCATCATTTTGTTCCTTTTTAAATTAAATTGTTTAAGTGTTACCAGTTTATTCCAATCAAGATGGCTTCAGGTGTGCCATACTTTTGTCATAAGTAAGGCTGTTAGCACTCTAGTTGTTCTTTAGAACACTCTGGGAAGCTGCAGTAGAACACAAAGGAATCAACTGACAGTCTCTGCCCTTGTTGGATGTACATGTTTTACTGAGAATGTCAGACTTCATTCTCACATGAGTGAGAAAGATAATGTGAATTTACAGAAAATATGCTCTCATTTTAGCTTCTGGAGCACCTTCCAAACCTCCATGGGACAAGCATGAGAAAATAGTGTTCTCTCAAACATGATTCATGATATCCCAGCAGAAGGTTTTTCACATGGTAAAATCACCTTAGAATACACCACAATTCCTAAAATTAGTATGGTACCATCAACAAATAAATTCTAATGTAACTAAAGCCTGTTATCACCCTTTATAGTTCTCCTTTAGGTGACCCTCAAAATCTTCTATTCACTACAATGCATTTCAATGAGGTACTATCATTTATATTGGTCCCAAGATGGCTGCCAGCAATTCCAGGATGAAGTGCTGACAGCCAATCAGATCTCACGATGACATGTGTGGTTAGGCTCCGCCCAGATATATATGTGACTTTACTTTTGATTTTCTCAGGAACTACTGAACGGATTTACACCATTTAAGCAAAAGGCACGACACTGAACCAAGGGCTACCTCTTTGCCAAATTTGGTGTAATTCCGTTCAGCAGTTCGGGCTGTAGCTGCGACTAAAGGTTCCTATGGAAAAATGAATGGGGAAAACGCATTTTGGGACCCCCCTTTTTTCTCGGCCCCCGCTTAACGTATCACCCTGAGACTTTCAGGATAGGAGCGGACCGGAGCGCCCCAACAAGTTGGAAACTTTCGCGAAGATTCGTCAACCGGCGCCAACGTTATTTCAAATAGAATGTCGTGGATTTCCTATGGATAATAGGTTTTAACTATAACTATCTACTGGCGACCGCCAGTAGATAATATACACATTATATATACACATATATATATGTATATATATGTGTGTGTGTATATATGTATATATATATATATATATATATATATATATATCCATTCTGTAAATTGCTGCAGCCCAAGCCTACTTTTTAACGGGGAGCCGCTGCAGGGAAGCGATCCCCAATATCTCCAAACTTTGCGAGAATCTTCCGATTTGGTCCCTGAACCAAATCTCAAGAAAAACACACAGCGGTTCCAATCTTTTACGAGCATGTTTATTGTTTGTGCAACAAAGTTGCCCAACGCGTTTCGGAGTGCAAGGCTCCTTGTCACAGGTCAAGAGTTAACTTCACTTCCTGATTTTTATCACATCACACGTGCTCATTGTGCTTTAACAAATATCGAAAACAGACTATCACTCATGGCTGCAAAGAGTCATTATTTGCTTTTAAATTCATAACATAATATAATGTCAGGGTAAAAACGATTTCATTTATGTTTACATTATATGTCATTGATGAAAAGCATTGTTGTAACACATTAGGCAAATTAAAACGAACAAAACGAAGTGCTTATTCGCGTTTCATGTTCTGTTAATCAAACTGAACAATAAAGATTTAAATTAATCAATTATACATTGCATAGTACTTTTTGACATGAATGTATTGTCAAGGTAAAAACAATTTCATTCCTGTTTACATTCTATGTTGTTAATGTGAAACATTGTTGTAACACATTTGGCAAATTGGAACCCAGCAAAATAAAATGCTCATTTACGTCTGATGTTCTATTGAGCTGTAAAGTAGCCAACGGAACATTAAAGATTTAAATTCATCAATTGTATAGTACATTTTAGCATGAATTAGTTTTACTTTTTAATTTTTTCACTTATTTCTGCATTTTTAACAATTCAGCCCCAGTTGGCTTTTTTACCAGTTTGACTCTAGCAATCTTTTGTTCGATATTTTTGGGGGCATATGTTATTACATAACTTTTTGCTTCGCCCGAGTGGGAAGATTCTCGCAAAGTTTGGGGATATATATATATATATATATATATATATATATATATATATATATTTATATATATATATATATCAGAAATATAATACAATTGGAATGTGCGAGAGAAACAAAAATGTTTGAAACATATTTATGAGAAAAATGTACATGTAGGTGTGGTATGGGTTTCACTTTATTATAGTTCAGATTTGAAGCAGCAGGGTTAGTTTGAGGTATCTTGTGGGATTTAGGGGTTGAAGGGTGGGAATAAGTTATTCATTTAAAAGTGGTGTTTGTTTTTAATAATTTTTATTTGCAATCCAGTCAGTCATTTCTGTTCAATTGTTAACAATAACTTTTTGTCAAATTTCATGTACTTCCATTTCTTTGTGCTGAGCATTTTATTTGCTGAATATAAAATGTGTTGTCAAATTAATGATTTCAAAATGAATCATTCAATCTTGCTGATTTTAGAATGTATTCATATTCATTCCTGTGTCATTTCTTTTACCAAGATCCATTTGTATTAGTTTTTCAATAATATTACCATTGCTGTAAGAGGACTGGTGTTTTTTGCTTAGTGAAATAAGCCTTGAAAAATGCATTGTGCTAAAGACCCTTTTTGTTTTTTTATACAGTTCATAACGTTTTGCCTGGGATCAAATGGAACACTGCACTGAAAAGGTGGCAATGACAATAAATGTAACATAACAGTAGACAGATAAATAAAATGTAATAAAAAATAAAAAAAAGGTCTGCTCGATATGGCCCAATTCTAGATTTTGGAGTATATACAGTAGTACTCCAGTAGTACTATCTAATTGCTACTAAATGCAGTTCACAAACCAATTGTTGAGATCTCCTACTTCGCTTCTCCTTTCTTTCCTGTGAGTTAGTCTCCACCATAGTGCCGGACACACATAGGTTTATATGTTGTAGTAAACATGGAAAGGACTGGGGAAGGGATGGGAAAATAGGAAAAAATTACTACAAAATATGTGGTCCTAGGAGGAACTTAAGAAGGGGCGAGGAAGGGGCAAGCTAATATAAAACATCCACCAACCCACCAAAGAGTACAGCCTCTGTAAATCATAAAATACACTACCAAATTTAATACACTGTAATAGTGTCAAAAACAGGCTAAAATGTACTCTAGTGCAGCTTGTGAATAAATCAAGTACCACACATGGCCAACTACTGATACTGCAAACCACTCCCACAGAAAACATTGGAGGCAGGGAATTAAGTTAACAATCCATAATATTAAATTAACAGAATTTATTCTATACATTAATTATTTGTTCGAAAACTACGTATAAATAATATATATATTTTTTAACAAATGCAATAATAGACTAACAGGCACATGCATCAAACATGCCATTTGCGATTCCTTATTAGCGAAAAATATAATATAAGGATTCGCTAATAAGGAAGCGCAAATGCCTATGCATGTAGGAATCGCTGAGAAAATAGCGATTCCTAAAGATTCCTTAATTGCGACTCGCAAATTGCGAGTCGCAATTAAGGAATGGTTCTCATTCATTCCTATGGGCCTACAGGCCCATAGGAATGAATGGGAGATATGCATGCAATTTGCGAGTACCAATCAGTACTCGCAAATTGCGCATGCAATTTCAAGGGTGCAAGGGTGTCAAAATGACACCCTGTTGCACCCCTGAAAAAGTGATGTGCACCCATGTTGCGCACACACATGCGCAACATGAAACTTTGAAAAATGCACTAAAGTGCATTTTTCACAGTTTTTGCAAATTACCATGAAGTTCAACTTCATGGTAATTTGCGCCCCCTAATAGCGAAATCGCTATTCTAAAGTGGTTCTTGCATTGCATTTAAGGAATCGCAAATTGCGATTCCTTAAATGCAATCACAATTTGAGAACTCGCAATTAATTGCGAATTCTCAAATTGCGAGTGCCTTGAACCTTGATGCATCGCAAATGCCATTTTTGCGGGCGCAAACGGCCGATTTTTGCGAATCGCACCGTTTGCGCTTGCAAAAATGGTTGATGCATGTGCCTGTAAGGGCCTGGACCGCCAAACCCGTGGTGGAGATGCGGTGGTGGTCGGGGACCGCTGCACCAGTGGTCTAACCTCCATATTACAAGAGCGGTGGTCGGACCATTTTGGGACCGCCGCAAACAACCAGGGAACCATGTTCCATGGTGGTGGCGCAGCGTCTGAAGCAGCAATATGCTTGGCTGTGCCACTGCCAAGCATATTCTGAGTTTTCATACTGCCAGCTTTCTCATGTCTGTAGGCCCATCATGAAAAGACTGGCAATGTGGAAACAAAGGGGTCCCTACAGGGCCCCCTGTTGCCCCTGTACACTGGGATGCATGCAGGGGGGCACATGGTGTGCCCCCCTGTGTGCATGCACACCCAGTTCATGCACGGCATGGACTAAGCAGACCATGCTGTGCAGAAAACTCTCTTTGGTGTTCCCATTGTGGTGCCTTCTTCAAAAGCACCACCGTGGGAACGCCAAAGGACCACCTGCTAGATTAGGAGAAAACTCCTAATCTGGTGGGCGGCTGGCGGTCAACTGGCAGTGTGGGAGCGGGACTGTGGCGTGCCGCCCCGCAACTGTACCACCAAAGTCATAATCAGCCCCTTAGTTTACAAAATAACTTAAAAATGCTAACTAATTTAAAATAAATATAAATATGTTTAAAATTAATTAAAAACATGAATTCTAACCACGTTTATCACAAATTAAATAATACAACTTTTAGTCAGGGTCATGAATTTTTTTTAATTATAGCTTGAAAACTAATATTTATAAACCAAATTAAAATATTTAAATTATTTTAAAATTGAATTCACATATAATCTGAGGAGATAATGTGCCTGATTTAGAGTGTGTGTAATCTGTCAGGGGTGTATCTCATTGAAACCTAATTTACTGGCTTTGTCAATGCTGGGAAAAAGTAGCAAAATAGGGTTGCTTTATGTTTAGAATGTAGATATGAGATATAGAATTAATTGTGATAAGCAATGGACTGCCTGCGTGTACTTTATGCAGATATATAATAGTCATAGATGCATTTTAATGAAAGCAGTTCCTTTGGGCCCCATGTTGTGTAGATCTCATGCAGATCTCAGTAGCGAGTGCATTAACCTATTAAAATATCTCTCTGCAAATGTTACTGTTCTTTCCTGCATAAATACAATCAAATGATCATGGCATTGTATTGCTGCTTGTTTATCCCTATCCCTTCACTGTTTATTCCCATCCTATCTCACTCATGTAGCTCCTCCCCTGTATTTTCAATGTGACATGCATCTGGTGATAATCTCTGCCATTACATCCAAGATCTCATTACTCTCCAAACTTTCCTTGAGAGTCAGCATACAAGAAAGAGACTCATTTGACCACCAAGAAAAGATCCTGCAGTCTTGAGAATTGTCCTAAACTTCTCGTTTTGCAAACGGATTATCCATTTTTAAAGTTTACTCAAGATTGTCATTTATTAGCATTGGTCAACATGTCTTAGGATTTAAAGAAGATTTACAGGGATGATCAAAAGTGTATAAATATATCAATAAACTCTAAACTACTTCTGCAAATAAACTCAGAAGAGACTGGTTTAGGGAACTAAAGTTTGAGCAAGACATTGATTACCTAGGTTAAACCAATATATTCAATTTGTCCTTTCAATTCAAAGTTTCCACCATAGTTTTGCATTGAGAAGTGTGGCTCAATGGTTAGAGCGGCAGACCCTGAGGCAGAGATCTGGCCCGGGACCAGGGTTCAATTCCCGCCTCGGCGGGTCTTGGGCTCAATTTCCTCGGACCTGATAATTCTCGCCTCGGTGCCTATTCTAATCATGGGTCCCACTCTGCAACTCTGGGCAATAGCTTGCTTAATCTCCACAACGGCCCCAACAGCGCTGGGATGCCTGGCTTCACCCTGGGGGTGCCCAGGAGTGGACATTTCACAGGGAAAAGCCAGGAAGGGTTCCACAGCGGTATGCGTACAGCGCCAGGACACCCCTTTGGGGGTATAAGTGCGCTTTACAAGTACAAATTTCATTTCATTCATTTCATTGATACTTGATAACACGTTCAAAATGGATATGAGAATTCTGACATCTGCAGGCATTATTTCACTTTCTATGGTAATTTAGTTCATTCTATTGCAACAGAATGAAGCACTTCTGGCAAGTGGCCAAAAGCAACATAAAGGAGGTATTTGAACTCAATATTAAAATTCTAACAGGCTTGGGCTTGTGTGGCCCTCTATGCATAGTGAAAAGTAAAGATTACTGCAAGAAAGTTCCTCTATTTGTGTGGTCACCCCCATTTATTGCAGACTAGTATTGCTGTATTTTAAATCTGTGCACTACCACACTGCTGTGTATTCCCCATTGTGTGTACTCTGAGCCTTTGGCTCCTAAAACATGATAACATTTTCTAACTCCTAATTGACATATTTAACTTACTAGCACTGCCATAGTATATGGTGCAGGAAATACACCAATAGCATAGAAATGTTAAATATTGCATGTGGATTTCACCACATAATGTGCCATCCACTAGGATGACAAAGAACACATGGCTTCAGGCCTACCTGTGTAGCCTGACTCCTGCAGCACGTACACCCGCAGGAGAACCTGTCAAAATAACCCTCTTTGATAAAAATAGCCACAATATTAATTGTCACCCCTAACTAGGCCTTGAAGTCTACAAGATAGATTACCTAGTATTTAAAAGTGGTACATAATAGAATTTAGTGTTGGTATGTACTCACAGTGACTAGCTCCCAAAAACTTTTTTCACCATGAAGGGCTGTAGCTGTCCTATGAGAAAAACTACAGTTTGGAATCAAATCATAAATCTGCTAACTTTGGTTTGGGACTAGCCATCGGAATAATTTAAACACTATTTGTTTATGTTTATTGCAAATTTCACTCAGTGGTGAAGTCCAATTTTTAATAAATATTTAGCAAAAGTGGATTTTAAAGTTGGACTTTGCTTGTCTGAACCTGCAGTAGACTAATTAGCATTAGCCGGTTAGCAGCTGGTCTCTCAGTGCTTCCCCTTAATTCGGTGGAAAAACTGTTCCTAGAACAGAAACATAGGGTTACACCTGTTAGCAGGGAGACCTATGTATAAGATATGTGACACATATTAGCTCAGGAAGCACAGCTGGGTAGGGTTCCGGAACTTCAGCAATCTGAAAGGGACCATGGCCAGGCTTACCCAATTTATTGTTAATTGTAAAGGGAGACCTGGAGAAAATACTCCTTTTTATCCCCTGGACTTGCTATAGCCAGTTTGGGACCAGCCTTGTGGGAGGGAAGCTAATCCCAGATCGAGTTTGGTGTAGCCAATGAGAAGCAGACTGCTCATTTCCCTAAGCATCCCCTCTCCCCGCTCCTGGCAGACAAACCACCTCCAAGAACAAAAAGGCTGAGTCATCTTGGATTTTACTTACAATAGTGCACTGTGGGATAGTTTGCAGTAAGGTAAACAGGATGCACTGCAAAAGTAGGCCCCTGGGAACTTTTTCCCCCTTGGTTGAGGAGTGGCCAGGAGTCACCCACCCACTGGCTAGTGTATCCCATAAAGGTTGCATCTCACACACAGCTCATCAGACCACTTTCTGAACCTGCTGTAGAACAGAAGAACATTAGACCTTCTGTTTGAGACCTTTGTAGAGACATAAAGGGCTGGACCTACACCTCTTGTACCCAGGAATAAGAAGTAAGCTCCAAGGGCCAGTTGGCTGACCTACTGTGCGGCTGCAGGGACATAACAAGCCGTAAGAGATTTTTATTCTGAAGTGTGCAGCCAAACAGTACCAACAGGACCTGTGAGTTGCAGTAAGCAACTGCTAGAGTGAGCCCTGGCCCCTAATTGTTGTCCCTGAGGCCATGGGTAAATATTTGAAAAAGATACCTCAATATGCCCATGGTACAGGGGGACAAAGTAAATAGTCACGTGCGGCTCATTTGCATAAGGAAACCCAGCCTGAACTTCAGAAGAATCTAAAAACAAATAAAAAATGCAGTTCTATTCCAACTGGATTTTTGGCGAATGTGAAACTTAGATTTCTACCTGTAAGAAATTGAGTTATTGGTTGAGGGGGTTGGAAGCTCCACTCAGGCAACACCCACAATTCTTGTCAGGGATAGCCACAAAGGTTGCAACATTTACCTGTGCTTAACCATCTGGTAGCTTGGCACAAAGCAGTCAGGCTTAACTTAGAGGCAATATGGAAAGTATTTATGCAGCACAGAAACAGCAATAAAGTGAAAAAACAACACAAGAATAATCCATAACCAATTTAGAAAAACAGAGTAAATTTTACTAAATAAAATGATACCTGATCAATCAAAATGCAATCAGTGGAACTGCAGATATGCAGTTTCAAAGTTTTAGGTAGATATAGTACATAAAAGTACAAAGTGTCACTCATGGTCATCTGGTTCTGCTAGACCAAGGGTCAGTTTGACCACAATAGAGTGTACAGGGACCAGATTTGTCTCACTCTTACATTCTCAAAGTCTGGCGTGAAGTGATGTACGAGGTGGAAGAGGTCATGAGGAGCAGGGAGAGCATCACAGATGGTTGTCGCTGTAGTTCAAAGAGCAGGTCGGGCAGCATGGGTTGTCATCGCTGTAGCACGAAGAGACGGTTGGGATTTGCAGATAGATACTGCTGGAGCTTCGCTTTAGCGGTCATTGTGAACTGTCGCTGCTGCAGTGTGAAGTGCAGATCTCATGTTGTTGGTCATCACTGGCAGTCACAGTAGCACGAAGATTGGGGTTCATGCTTCGCATTGGCGGTTGTCGCGGGCAGCAGTCTTGGCTTGAATGGGCCCGTTCACGATCATGAAGAGCTCAAACTTCACAATTTCACCTTTATTCTTAGGAGGAGCTCAACTGATGTCAGTCAAGGGTCCAGGACCTGGGAAGGCACCTCTTGGGGATCAGGGACTCACTCCAGCAGTGGCCAGCGGGGCTCATGCTGGTCCAGGCAGATCCAGTGCAGCAGGTCAGCTGGGCAGTTGCAGGGAGGCCTCTGGAGATTGTTGTATCCCTGTAGCATAGACAGTAGGTGAGCCATGTGACTCTTGGAGTCCACAGTCTAGGAGTATACTGATGAGTGGCTCCGGAGGTCCAATATTTATGCCTGGTGCCAGCCTTTGAAGTGGAAGGATTCTTCCTTTACCCTGTCAAGGATCCAATAAATCTGGGGTGACAAAAGACAGGGCAGACCTTGAGTCCAATTCCTTTGTGTGTGTGTGTGTGTGTGTGTGGCAGAGTCCTTTGAAGTGCAAGTGGGGCTAGATGCAGCTCCTCCCAGTTATCCTGCCAGGATGGCCCATCCTGTCCACACCTAAGCCCCCTTTATGTCACTGTCTAGAAAGGAATACACAAACCCCAACAGCATTGCCATTCACAGTCATGTGACCCAGTACACTGGCAGAGGGCACAAATGGTTAGGACAAGAAAATGATAACTTTCTAAATGCGGCCTTTTTAGAATTGTGATTTAAAAGCTGGCTTTCGCATTAAAGAGGATTTTAAGTTACTATCCATTTGAGTATAAACAGCATATCTCTATCTTCTCCCAATAAAAAAATATCACTTATTAAATGTAATAAGGTAACCCAGTGTTAGTCAATGGGAATTTTTCACTGCTAGGACATGTAAAACGTAATGCCACATGTCCTAATTTTTAAATACAATGCAGCCTGTCCTGTAAGACTTTAGGGCCTAACTTAAAGGTGACTTATAAGTAATAAAAAGGAAGGTTTAGGCCTGGCAAAAGGTTTTGTTTTCCAGGTCGAAATGGCAATTTAAAATGGTTTACAGGCTGCAGTGCCAGGCCTGAGACATGCTTTAAATGCTACTTTAATGGGTGGCACAAAGAGGGCTGCAGGACCGCCAGTGGAATTAAATTTACAGGCCCTGGATCCATGAAGTACCATTTGCTAGGGATTTACAAGTAAATTAAATCTGCCAATCAGGTGTAGGCCAATTTTACCATGTTTGAAGGAGAGGGCACAAGCACATTAGCACCGTTTAGCAGTGGTAAAGTGCACGGAGTCCTAATGCCAACAAAAACATCTTCAGAAAAACAGGAGGAGTGAAACCAAAACATTATGGGGAACACCACGCCAAGGATGTCAGGTCTAATACTACCACTCTGCCAAAACGGATGGCTCATTGAATGGCTATCTAGCTTTGAGAGGACTTCATCAGATACAGTTTGTCATCTTGCCCCTCTGCACGATTTAGGCCTCCACTTCAGAGACTGAGTCAGAAGATTAAATCTTTGACCAGGATGATCCGCTTGGTGTATCCAACCCACATTCCATCTCGGTTGGTCTGATATTGAACCTAGGTCCCTGTCACATGCAAACAGTGACTACAGATTAGTGCCTTACTTTTTATTAATGCTTTTTTCCTCTAAATCTGATTTTGTCATTTTGTTGTGATTTTGCTCATATAATTTTTCTCTATTTGTATCAATTGGTTGTGGTAGTTTATTGTGTTGGGTTTTAACATTTTAGCTGTTTTGTTACTGCTAAATATTTTATACTTTTTTCTAGGTTAACCTTGTCTGATCAATCAATCAATCAATCAGGGAGTTTTTAGCGCGCTACTCACCCATGAGGGTCTCAAGGCGCTGGGGGAGCAGTTCCGGTCAGTCGAAGAGCCAGGTCTTGAGGGTCTTCCTGAAGATGTGCAGGGTGGGGGCACGTCTGATGTCGATCTGGAGCTCGTTCCATGTCTTGGCCGCGATGTAGGAGAAGGTTCTTCCACCCGTTCTTGCTCTGTGGATGCACAGGGGTTCGGCGAGGTCAGTGGATCGGAGGTTCCTCTTGGGTACGTGGAAGAAGAGTCTATTGTTGAGATATTGGGGTCCGGTGTTCTGGAGGCATTTGTAGGCATGGGCGAGTATCTTGAAAGTTACTCTCTTCTTGACGGGGAGCCAGTGGATCTGTGCTTCAGGTACCCGGGGGATGACTCAGGTTTAAGTTATTGAAACTGTTTTTTTCCCTGACAAGTTTGTGGCCTTTTTCATTGCACTGGACTCAAATATACCCTAATTACCAACCCACCTTTTTTTTACAATTACTGCAACTCCTTGGTCTCTTTGTTGTTCTTGATTTAAACTCACTTGCATTCTATGGGAAAATAGGTAGGTTATTGTATCTTTCTTGGTGGACTTGGTCATGTTGTGGTCAAAGATGCAAGACTCATATCCTAAGAATGATGCACTTTAAAAATATCTCAGTAAGGAAGCTCTGGGATAAACATGACTTGATACATACAGAAGTCTGATTTAACATCTGCACAAACACCGAGGAGATCCCAGTAAAGTAAGAAAGCCCCAAGGCCCTACCAGTGACTGATAGACCCTGCCTATTGATTAATAATTCCTAGTTTACTCTGATGACAATGGATAGGTGTTCTCTCTCTTTCCTACTCCTTTCTTTCATTTGCAGTCTCTTTTCCCCTTTTTCCTCTACTTTCCTCCTATCTCTGCTCCTTTTTTTTCCACTTGTATCATAAGCTACCTGGCATTTAGTAAAGCAACAAAACAATTTCTCTCTTGTTTTAAAAAATCCTAACAATTTACAAACATCACAATTTTCTTTACCAGTTGCTGCATCTATAAAAAGGTGGGGTAGACTTGCCATCTGAATTTTATCCCCAGTTCTTCAGCAAGTCAGACTGGTTTAGCAATAGTTGCAACATTGATAATATTCAGATTTAACTACTTAATGATTTAGTTCTCTCCTAATGCCTTGCGTTATTTGTTTCTGCTGAATCTCCTGAACAAAAGCATCATCAGGAGCAGAAGAGGATGGAGAGTGTAGGTACTGCCAAGAAAGAGGCCTCATATCCTTCATGGACTTGCTATGCTAAACAACTGAGTGAAAGCAAAGAAAAAACATGTCCCAGGGAGCCACAAAACTCTCACATGACTTGCAAATAGTGGCGGTCATCTTGGATGCTTAGAGTACAAGTTCCTTCTTGTACATTGCAGTCTTGCTAGGCAATCATGTTTTATATAGCGACATCTTGGACTTTTTGAATAGATATTTGGAATCCTTGTAACCTGTTATTCTGGGAAGCTGAACAAAAACATCTCTGTAGTCAAAGAAGTATTTTAGTGCAACACTTTTTTAAGAATAAAGATTTGTGCAAGATTAATATTTCAGGAAGTCCTGATTAAGGATTGTGAAGTTGTTATTTTTCACAAGGAGTTGTCTACTAGGATTACAAACTCTTATTTTGCACTTTGTCAGTTTTTACAAGGTGTGATCCATTACATTAGGATTACAAACTCCCTGCACATAAAAAGATAAAACAGCCCTATCTTTTTATGTGTGAAGACTCTGCACTCGTAAAGATACTGCACACAAATCTCTTTGTGAATACCAAACAATCATAAACTTCCACAAAAGTGTAAGTTTACCTTTGTGAATTGGGCCCTCAATATTGAACTTACCTTAATTCTTCAAGAGGAGTAGGCCTAGAGAAATTTTAATTATTCCAGAGTAATTGGAGCAATTTCGGTAAATTAACGTTACTTGTTTGACACAAAATAACCAAAAAGTATGTGATTATGCCTGTTTGCGTAGCTATGAGTAATTTGGCACAGAAGTCTTACCACAGGAGCACAGGAACAATGAACTTAGCGAGAGCAAGTGGCTACTGACTGCTGCTGTTCCTGTTCTGTTACACTTAGCTCTATTTTTGTATCTCAAAATGCATCCTCAGGTCCATTTTGGACCCAAGGGTGCATTTTGAGCTAAGAAAATAGCACTAAATGTTGGGTTACCCTCCTCCCATAATTCTGCCTGATATTGTGTAATTATACTACAGCAAATGACGCAGTATTAAGCCAATAATTTGTATCTATGATTGATGATTGAATTTGCAAACTATATGACATAAATGAATGCTATTCATATTACAGTTATCAACCAGTTATATCAAACATACTTAAAGTTCACATTATGTTATCAAATACTATTGAAGGTAAATATCTTAAGCAAATATTGTACAGTTACTCAAGATGTTCTTTGTAGATACCATATCAACTTTCATTCCAGAATAGAACATTGGAGATACAGATTGTCAGCAAGTATATCATTTACAGCATTAGACCCCCCCCAAGGCCCATACCATATCATACAAACCTTTTTTGCTTGTCTTTAAATGTCAGTGCCCCTGCAATGCAGATTAAGCATATGCAACATGACAATATCCGGTTTCTCTGTTTCTCTCTTTTTTCCCCATTCCTCTTTCCCTTGGTCCAGTTCCAACCTGCATTTTTTTTTGATGTAAGGTTTGCAGTGGTATCGAATAAGTGTGGAAGCTGAAATTGTTCCTTTTAGATCTGGATTGCAAGGTTAGTGCATTTCCCCACACATTGATTCTCACCATACTTCTTGTCTAAATATTATACAAGGGTTCTCCAATGTCAGTCCTGTAGGGCCGGATCCATGCCAGATTTTTTAAATAACTACATTTATCTAAATGTGGAAATGCTAAAAATCTGGCATGGATCCTGCCCTTCAGAAACTGACATTTGAGAATCTATCTTATACCAATAGTAACGTTGAAACAAGAGAAATGAAATACTTGCAAAAACGTGAAGAAAGTAGGAATTGAGAATGTTTACATTGCCAGCTAACATGGTCCCCTACACACTATAGGTAATACTATAGTTTCCACATGCTCAGTAAAAGGCACTGATAATTTGCAAAAGCCATATACAAATATGGTAGCTGTGGGAAAGAACTTGCTGCACATCCAATGGTACAGTAAGGGTGAGTAAGCAAGGAATATATGTAATTGAAAAAAGTTGGCGCTGCAAAAATGACAAACACTGTGCAGCACAAGGCCTGAAGACATCTCATGAATAAACAATTTGATGATTGATCTAAGCCTTTGATATCCCTGTTGCAGCCTTGGAGTGCTTGGAGGCAATTTGTACTTGGACATTGCTCTGCTTCAGGCCTGTTTGGGTGGCCACTCCTCCCTCTTTGAACACCTGCTTTATTGCAAATGCTATTATTAAAATACATTATTGAGACTTTGCTGTGCGTGATGTATTCTCAGACCGCCCTTTTGTTATCTATCTATCTATCTATCTATCTATCTATCTATCTATCTATCTATCTATCTATCTATCTATCTATCTATCTATCTATCTATCTATCTATCAATCTATCTGTCTCTCTGCCTGCCTGCCTGTCTGCCTGCCTTCCTGTCTGTCAGTCTGTCTATAAAGTATCAGATATTTCTGTATTCCACATGTAAATGACCCTGGCTGTTCTCCTCAGTCTGCCGAGAGAGCTATGTCACCCAGCCATAGGTTTAACTCTGAAATATCTCATTACTACACTCCCAACATGCAGTCTAGCTGCATGCATCCAAATGATGCCTCTTTGCAACTTCAAGCTGACATGCATGGGACACACACAAATATTAGGCTTGGACAGCACCATGGATAATTTAAACATACTCCTTTTAAGGGGCAGCCTGAGACCAACTCACCACCTACGTTGCCCGAAGCAAAGGACAGAGTCCACCAGGACTACCATATCTACATGTGCAAAAAAGAAAGCAAAGACTCTAAGTAGTTACCCAGTTTAGATGGAGAGCAGCTTCCCTATATGGAGGAACCTAAAACACCAGCGACACTCTTAGGACTTCAGAGAAGAACAGCTTTGTCCAGACACAAGGGAGCATCCAGAATAAGTCAAAACAATACCCTCATAGGATTTATAGGATTGTTTTATTCAGAATTGCTGAATACCATCTGGCCTGAAATTTCCAACAAGGCTTATAGGGAAATGTGCATGTGTGGAAATCACCACCCAAATATTTTCCAGGCGAATAGAGTTTAAAGGTTTTAAAAAAAATAAAAGTATGGCAAAATGTAGTAGCAAATTCTTCCAACGCTTTCTGACAGTTATTTTAACTTTATGAACTTCACCAATGGCAAAGTTGTCAACGTTTTAAAAAAAATGGCCACAAATGTTTTTTCAGCCCTTCATCACTCCCAGAAAGTGTTCTCATTACCAGGAAGGGCCTTGGGTTGGTCTGAGGCCACATGGAAGCTGTCCCTAGTCCTCAGCTCCCAGGGACGCAGGCAAAGTGGAGTTCTGACTCCAGTCCCAAGCCCCTTAATGCTCTATATGTCTTGAGGAGCATCCACTATACTCATCCCCAACCTAAACCGTCCTTAATGATCTCATGCCCATCCCAGGCTTTTTTCCTTTCTTTTTTTCTGCAGGAGAGTTGCAGACTCATTATTCCCAGCTGCAGAATGTCTCATCCAAAGGACAACCATGAACTCTCTCGCACTGCGCTATTTCATCTTTTAAATCGTGCTCCATCTGTGATAAACTAGGCAAGGAACAGATGCCTCTTGGACCATAGATTCTGCAAAATGTAAACAGCATTTGTGCATGGAATGCACAACAGCATTTGTGAATGCCTATGTTTACATGCAATAGATAATTAAAGCTAGTTTGGTTTACCATTGCATGTTGTCCTTTCTTAAAAGGAATCAAACAAATTTCAAGCTTGTCATGTGTGCTGACTATAACTAAAAGTGGCTGTATCAAATTGTATAGTTTTGTATTGTGGTATTTGTATATGACTTCATACTTTTGTGCATTGTTAATAGAGTGTGCAGAGTTTGGCTTTGCAATCACTTCTTATTTTGTTTCGCAGTACATAGACAGCACTAATTACTCAGTCAGGCCACTTCGAAGACAAACACCTTGCAGTACCTCTGATTGGCAGCCGCGGCCCGTGCAGGTAAGAGCAGTAGGGCGATGGGGCCGGGTGGGGAGGGGGATTTCTACGGACTATGACGAGGGAAAATTAAATAAATAATTAATTTTCCCTCGTCGCCGTCTGTTGAAATCCCCCCCCCCCACCTGGCCCCACCTCTCTTTTTTGCATGGGCCGTGGCTGCTGATTGGTGGCAGCAATCTGTACCGCACATGTGAAGTTTCTGTGTGTTCTGTTTAATATTATGTAAGCAGTGTGTCTTGTTTTCTTGCAGGTGGAAATTTTTATATAAAATGGACTTTGTATCCCAATAGGCAATAATCATAAGTTAATACAGTGCTTATCTAGTTTTTCAATCAATACCCCAACATTTTTTTAAACTGCAGGCACGTTAAGCTAATTAGTACAAATGTACTTTGTGTGCATTCATTTACATGAATTGTTGTGGTTTTCATTACCGCTTTATAACAAATAGGCCTGGTTACAAGTTGCACAGTGCTGGTGGGGTTGAAACATCAATATCAATAACCTGCAAGTACTATGCAATTACGAGTTAAACCAAATGAAGTGGGGAACAACTGTAGAGCTGAATTTACCAAGCAGAATGCTGCATAGATTTCCAAATTCAGTTGGATTTAACACTCATTTACTAATTACTTAATGGGAGAAAGATAGGGGTGTAGCTTGGTCATTAAGACTGGGGTGGTGTGAGGTTCAAATTTTCCAACCACCACGCTGGCATGTGATGTTAAAATACGACAAGCAGGGCGCATGAGAGAGGCTGAAGGGGAGGTGGAAAGGGATATGAATACATATTGCCAGAGGTAGTTAGTGAGAGAAAACACAATGTTTTGTAAAATAACCAACATTTTTGAAGACTTTCAAAGCAGAGAGGGATAGAATGTGTGTGCTTTTTGTCTGTGCTTATGTAAAACGTTCTGGTGAAATCTGACAGACCCCATATCCGATTGAAAGCACCTGTACACAACTATTTACCAGAAAATACATTTATTACAGGGGTGTAACACCCCAAACACCCCCCTAAAGCTACGCGCCAGGAGAAAGAATGGGGGATGTTGCCTGCCAAATGCTCTGGCTGCCTTGGTACACTGTCGGCGGCTCAAGTGGGGTGCCAGGGACTGAAGTCAGGCTGCACTGCAGCACATTCCCAAAGGGATTTTGACACGATTTTCCACACAATAAAATCAGGTCCCAGGGAACACTGGCTCACTTCCGATTGAGCGTAGCTGAATTCCAACCAGGAATTCCGCTCCACTCAGCTCGTAATCGAGACCAGAGTGTAGGTCTGCTTTCTATTTTTTATTATTTTTTTAGCTCTACTCTTTAATTCTTGCAGCTTCCACTTTGCAAATTGTAGTCACTCTTGATCTGGTAGCATTGATGCTGAGTCCTCTATACAATATGTCAAGGAGGGAATTCAGTAGTTACAAAATATTCGGAGTAAAACATTGAAATGTAAAAGTGACTTAAATGGAGCCTACACATAACATACCAATATCAAAAAGACACTAGATAATTAAATGGCGCAGCAGCAAGTGAAGGACGTTTATGACTAATGCAAAGTCTGAAGTTTCCACCAGGTCAGCCGCGGCCGCTGCAGGTAAGAGCGGTGGGGCCAGATGAGGGGGGATTTCAAGAGACGACCATGAGGGAAAATTAATTATTTATTTAACTTTCCCTCGTGGTCGTCTCTCGGAATCCCCCCTCAACTGACCCCACCGCCCCACCGCTCTTACCTGCAGCGGCCGCGGCTGCACCAGGTTTTCAGGTTTAGCAGTCCTTCTTTATAATTTGAAACTGCCATAGGTAGTATGGTTGTAATGCTCAACAGGCACTTGTAAAAGTGACTATCATGCTGATATCATGATGCTATAAATTAATTCATTTCTTTTGTTAAAATATTTCATTTAGAGTAATTGAGCCAATGCAAGTCACTGGATTTACAAATGAGATGAAGCCCAATATGGTCTGGTCTTTACAATTTACTTACATCTACGGATGCTGCATATTTTGTGGGTGATTTCGAAATTCTAACACAACACTTCCTTTGGGGAGCATTCATCAACAGTCACTGAATATGGGTATTTTATTTCCCCAGAGGGAAGCAGACTCCTCCTTCTCCTCCTCTAGTAAGAAAGTAGTGGTTCTGGTGTGTTCGCTAATTGCAGTTCATAATCACTTGAGTCACAATATTAAGGTTTTATTATTGACCTGCACTTAAATTAACCCCACAATATTGACTAAAACTTTATTGTTGAGACTGAAGTTAAAAAAGTAAATCTACACTCTCCTATGTGTGCTTACCTTGAAGATACAGTGGCAATGGATATTGTAGAGTCAATATATGTGCAGTTAATATTTTTGGTCATGATATTGTGACATACAAACTAATAAGCTTGTAGCAGCCGATCAGTATGTATTTGCAGGCTTTTAGCTTCTCCATCTAGTAAATGTGGTAGGATACTGAACAACACTATGGCTCTCATTGTTAGTCGGATGGAGCAGTATCCCTGTGTGGTATACCACTCTGTCTGATCACACGTGACCCGGTTGTCTCACACATGGATTTTCTGGGAGTAGGAACACTGAGCCCAATATTTACCAGCCTTGCATAGCTAGATGAGAAAATCACATGCGACTGCCAGAACAAGCGCAGCACAGTCGATGTCCTATCCCCGCCTATGGCTTGGGAGAGCATGGAAAACTCCCTCTGCTAGCCGACAGTCTGCCTAACCCCTGAAACCCACCTCATGGAACTGCCCCATCCCCACATGGCCTCCTCTCCTCCCATTTACCACACTGCTCAGAACAGGTGGTAAATGAAAGTGGACTGTCCCCGGAATAGGGAAAAGGGCTTGGTAATTCTAAGTCTGCATGTTATTCCAAATTCCTCAGACTTTAACTCGGCTTCAGTACCTTGATTAGGCTTTTATAGAGTGCTGACGGTGGCGAAACTTCGGTAAGTTTTGCTAGGCTCCTCTTAACCTTCTTTTCTTCCTGTTTCAAAAGGTTGTCACTCAGGTTTCTCATACTATTTAATGACCGTGTAAGCTTATTCAGCTAGAGAGAGGAAAGCATACATGTTATAGGTCAGGGTTCAAGAATGCAAAACCTGTAAACACTATTTCAGATGAAAATCAAAATCATATACAGTACTCACAGTCACTCTGGTTTCTAGTTCAATTTTTTGTGCTCACTAGGTTTTGTACAAAAGAACAACAGTGTTCCCTTCAGTGGAGGTTTAAGCCTAAACCTCCTAGGCCCAGTGTTCTAGATTCAGATACATACGGTTCGAATCAGACAAGAGTTTTAATTCAATATGCCCAATCACATTACAGGTGCTCCAAACCAAAGACGCAGTGTGTCTAAGCTTGTTTCAAGCCAAACTTCAGCCAGGGCTTAGAATGAAGTAGGATCTTGTCTAAGAGATATAAATCCCAAGATATGTTGAGGGTTGGGTAAGCCAAAATACTCATGGAGCGACCCTATAGAAACACATATGATTGCCAGAGACAAGGGAATTAGGTAGGGATGGGCATAACTTGCAGAGTTTTATTTCACAGAATTCCACAGAGTTACATGAAAACTCCATAAGAGTCTGTGGAGTTCCGTGAACAGGTGGTAATCGGCACATTGTGCTTCTCGCGATAATGTTAAGTGCCGGGAGCTTGTTTCCATGCTGAAAATTCTGCACAAATGGCACCACGCAGCATGCCAGAGGGCGCTGCTTCTCGAGTTGGTTTTGCTGCCGCTCAAGTAGATTTTGTGAGGCAGCTTTCTCACCGCGAACAGTCGCAACCGCCCGCATTGGGAAAGATCTTAGCGGGTGCCCTCCTAGAGCCTGAAAAGCACACTGGGGATGCCAATTCTTGCTCACAAACTTAACGTTGATGAGCCACGTGCAAGAAAAAAGAAAACTATGCCATGAGACGGTTGAAGGAATTTGGCTAGTCCTCCATGTTACATGCATAACGTTAAGTGGGCAAAACTCCACTAAGTCTGCCAGCGGAGCAGAATTGAACTTCCACCCCTAGAATAAAATCTTAATGTACCAAACCTTGCAGGTAAATGCAAGTTAACAATCTCTGCTCTTCTGATCTGCTACTGGATGCATGTGTGACCAATTCACTGGAAGATGAAGACCCAGCCCACAAGCCTACTTTCAGCCTCTCCACACGTGGACAGAGTCATCAAGAAAGACAGCAGGCCTGCATGCATCAGAACAGCTTGTACAACTCCCCATCTACTGAGGAACAGTGTGGCCTGGTACTGCAGGAACTGCAGAGGGCTCCCCCTTTACTTAGGTGTAGAGGATTTGAGCCACCCCTCTACTGATTATTTAAACACAAATAGGGCAACCCAATAAATGTCCAGGGGACTTGGTATGAAAGGAGCTTGCAAAGGAATCATTTAGGAAACAATAAGAATGAATACAGGAAGACTGGTATTGTATGAATCAAACCTACTCAGCTGAATTGATCATCATTATACATTATACATAAATGTAAATCTAGATAGGCATACTCTGTACAAATCAACAACAAACAATCCATCTTATCTGAATGCCAAAAGTAGAAGGAAAATAATTGTTATGCTGAGAAACGACATTGGGTTAAAAAAAAATATACTCTGGAAACAGTTAATGACTCTATCACAAAAAAGAGTCAGAAAAACGGCAATAGAAAAAGTGTAAGAGGTTGTCAAGTCTCCACATTAAAGTATGTCAATTCCAGAATATAGAAACCTCACTTAAAAACCATGGTCTATAAGCTTCATTCAAAAACCTCACCTTATCGGGACCACTACGCAGGGTAGCCAAAAACCCAACAGCGGATGCTGGAATTGCTCAGTCATTTGAAGTACTCGTCTTTGAGATCAGACGTGTTAATTACCGGTAAATGCTCCCACCGCCTTGGAAAGGACTGGGAAGTGGATACATGAATGTGTAATCAATGACCAAAGTAATCAAAAGAGCATCAATAAATTAACAGAAGACCAGCTGATTAAGAGGGCCAACTACAGCACCATTTTGAAAAGCGACATATTGCATCCAGTAAAACGTGTATGAATTGAAGACTGCCACAGTGTCTCCATCTTGGAAGGGAATAGTTATGTTCTGTTATGTTATGTTATGTTATAGCATTTATACAGCGCACAGCTGCCCCAGCAAAGGGGCGTCCCGGCGCTAGCAGCAAACAGGAGGAAGCGAGCAGCAAACGAGTCTAACTAGACGGGAAAAGATTGGTCTTGGTAGCCTTACGAAAGGCCAGATAATATCCAGGCTACGAATGTAAAAGGGAAGTGAGTTCCAGAGTTTGGCCGCCAGAAAACGGAAAGAGCGCCCACCAGCTCTCGCCCTCCTCACCCGGGGAACAGTCACCAAATGATGACCTACCGAGCGGAGTTGGCGAGTGGGGATGTACAGTGAGAGCAGATTAGTCAAAATACCAGGGGAAGACAGTGATAGTGACAAAAATGAAATCCAAAGTGTAACTTACTTTAATGCAAATGCTGAAAGACAGATACATTATGGTGACAATCGAATGCTCTAGGAAATTAAAACAGGGAAGGCAGGGAAGAAAGGAAGTCACAGAGTGCGACTGAAGGGATGCCTAATATGCCTAAGGTGATATACCAATACCAGACACATGTCCGCAAAACACGAGCAGAGCCAGTCACATATATGGAGCATACCTAGATGGAAAACCGCAATCTGTAATGAAACAATAAGCAACAGTTCGCAAAACAAGATTACTTCAGGGAAGCAAGTGAGTGCCCTTCAACTGCCATGTTATGACCCTTTTGACAGTTTTCGGTTGTCAAATCCACATATTCCCCTTAATTGTTCAGTAACTGTTCCACATTAATTCTCCTGAGGGTACATTGAACCACTTGAAGTACACACATTTCATTTCATTTGCTAGACGATTTTTTCAATTTATAATGTTCAACCAAAGGTACACTACAACAAATTTTTGATTGGTGTTGTAATATGCAGCATCCCAATTCCTGTGACGTTTTCCCAATATAATGCCAACCACATGGCTATTCAATGCAATAAATTACATTTTAGTGGCACAGTTGGAAAAGTGCTGCCATTAATACCACAAGATTTCATAGTGCATGCTGTATTGCACGCTAAGCAGCTGCCATAAAGTTGGTGGCCCACAACAGGGTACAAATCCTACATTTGTGTTAGGGTGTTTTTATGGGGTTCTTTATAGGGTCATACTAATCTATCACATATATTACAACTTCTTTTGAAAGCAATCAAGGATATTTTGAACAGAAAGTTCTCATTATGTAACAGATGCCAATATTTTAAAAGAATCTTTTTGATGTCAAGTTTGGTGACTCATACCAATTGAGGTCCTATAGTTTTTCTTTCACAGTGAGTAAAGACTTCTGATCATTATGCCAACCTCTTTTCAAAGTTGTTTTTTAAGTCCATAAGGGTGATCTCTGGCTAGAAGCTTCCAGGCTGAGGTTTTCCCCTCATTAAAGTAGTATGATTTTTGGTACAGCTATGCCTGATCTGTAAGAGTTGTCTGAATGGTTGATTATCCCTAAGGTTGTGGGAATGATGGCTGTTATAGTTAAAATAAACTGTTGTAAAGCGCATGTAGAACACCTGGATCATCCTTGATAATCAAGTCTAAAAAATTATTATTAGTGACGTTGTGTTCCAAAGTAAACTGCATGTTCATATTTTATCTATTGAGCCATTCGTCAAAGGATTGCAAAGTAGCTAATGGCTACTTCCAGATCATAAGGGCATCATCAATCATAAGCATTTTTCTATGTTAGATTTGAAGTGGTTGATATCTGCATAAATGGTAGCATTTCCAATTCAGCCACTTAGAGATTCACAATATCAGGAGCAGAAATGGCTCCCACTGCTTCTACTTTAATTTGTGTACTAACTTCCCAGTCCATTCAAGATGGTGGTAGCATTTATCTGTTGTAAGAAATTGAGTTATTAGTGTCATAGGTCCCGTGCAGGCCCATTGTTGTTTTCCCTATGTTTGCATGAGCACATTGCAGAGTGTCCTCTGCTTTGTATGTGTTACCTTGCAGCCCTACTTTGCTTTAGGCCACAATGTACTTTCACACAAAACACGCTGTTGTTTTGCACTCTGTTCTTTTCCTGGGATTTAGTCTGAACATGTAGACAAGGTCGAACAACAATGCCCCTTGTTATTCTGTTCTGGTCAGGCCCTTGCACCTAGACAAAACACGCAAATGCAGCTGTTGTTTGGGAAAACGTACTTTCTGTCATATAGGTATGCACAGATTGGTAACACGCACTTGGAGAGGGACCTTTCCAGGAAAAAGATCGTGACAACGTCTGGAATGTAGAGCTTTCATCTGTGTATACTGAGGTACGGGGTCTGCTTCTAACACCTAGAGATCTTCTGATATGTATACATTCATTTTGCTTCTGTAGAAGGGGAGGGAGGTTAGGCTACACTGTCGTATATAATGACAGCTCCATTTATGATTTACGGATTACTAGCTATGCTAACCGTCTTTGTGTTAGGTATTTTCCTACTTGTTGTGGCATGTCTACTGCATACTAGAGCATGATAGTTAAAATAAACATTTTAAACTTTCCTCGTGTCTATGTCCGAACTTATTGTGGACTAGTACGAGGGTGTGAGCAAAAAGGTGTGTCCTGCAACCGCAATTCCTGAGAGAGAGTTGGGAGTGTTGTGTTCTGGGGTGTCTAATCACTTGTGCCTCTGTGAGTGAGTAGGAGGGCAAGTGAGACACTATAGCTCATGGGTACTCAGGTGGTAGGATGACTCAGTCCCTGCCTACTAAGGTCCTATAATCCCAAGCATAGTTCTGTGACTCCACAGAATCCCTGCAACATTAGTTGAGGGGAGTAAATGCCTACCTAGAGTAATACCCACAATCCCTGTCAGGATTAACCACCAAGGTCACTTAATAAACCTGAGCTCAAACGTCTGGTAGGTATGACATAGAGTATACAGGCTTAGCTTAGAGGCAATGTCTAAAGTATTTATTCAGTACTAAAACAGTAATAAAGTCAAAATGCAAAACAGTAAATATCCCAAAACAAATTTAGAAAAACAGTATAAAATAATGTATTAAACAAAATTACACCAAAATGACAAAAATCAATTAAGGAGAACAGGAGAAATGAATTTGTAAAGTAGAAATAGTGACAAGAAGCATAAAGTGCCAATGAGAGTCAATGGTTATGGTAGAACAGGACCAAGGTGAATTTAATGCTGACTGGTAGGAAGCAGGGGTCGAATACATTAACCAGGTTGATCCTAGTCAAAGATTTTACCTTCTGACTTCAGACCTCCAAGTCTGAATCCACCAGAGGAGTATACTTCTAAAGTCAACAGGACCTCATGGGAAGCACTTAGAGACTCACCGAATGGCAGGCAGAGGTCAACAGAACGATCAGGCCAGGTCCAGTTTCCCCTGGTCAGCTGGGCAGTTGCTGGAAAATGCGTTTTGTAGCTTGTGGTATCCACGTAGTTTGAACAGGAGGTCAATCTTATGATCCTTGGAAGCCACTTATTGTCCTGGATACAACAGAGAGAGCGGGTCTAGTCCTCCATGACTCTTCTCGAGTCGCAGACAGCAGGTTTAGTCCTCTTTTGATATTCTGAAGGTCCTAGACTTTTTTTTTTAAGTGTGTGACTGGAGATACCACATTTATGCTTAGCACAAGATTGTGGGTGGGAATAAAACCTGGAGATGCCCTAACCAATGGGGTAAAGTTCCTGGGCTAAACCTACCCACTTTGGGCTTTTTCAAGATGGCTAAAACCTTCGACTGCATTACATTTGAGCTTTGAGGGCTGGGGGGTGTGGTGAGTGCACTATGGTAATTCTAGTGTTCTCCCACATGTAACACTAAAATCAAGTTTTAGGCAGTCCCTGTACCACCAAGAAACTCAGAGACAGAGGTCAAATAGGGCAAAGCTGAGTCTTCAGCAATCAGACTGTAAATGCAAACAAACTGTTTTGAAATTCTGTTTACCTCCTTTGAAGAGCCCCCGGTAGAGTTTTTATCTGAAATTTAAATGCACCACGCTATTGAAAATTGAACTCTAGCTAATTAAGACATTTTAGGCATCACACCCCATCTTGTTTTTCATGTCAACTAAATAAACTTGTATTCTCATATCCCAGAATAATAATGTTTGAATGTAGTTTTCACAGGCAAGACAATGACCTTCACGAAAAAATCCTAAGTTGCTTTTGTACAACTGTTCCTGCTCAAGGGTACACGTAGCTGCCTTAGCAGAATCACACATGATGAAACAATATTTGGTAGTGTTCATGAGAAGCTCTATGTTGAAGAATTATGAGAAAGTTTCTAAACGTATTTGTTTGCAACTGTTTCACTCTGCTTGGTTTAAAATTTGGGAAACATGTACAGTTGTAGTGAATGTATAAAACCAGTTGTTTAGAATGCTATAAAAGTGTGTTCTTTTCAAAGATGTTTGAGGCCTTTTCTTACTGACACCTGGAAGAGAATCCTTGCCGGATTGCTCTCCCATTTTATAATTTGGTTCTTGCTGACCCGAACTTTACTGAGTTCTTTGATGGATTCCGTAGTTTCAATCAATCAGGGAATTATAAGCGCACTACTCACCCGTGAGGGTCTCAAGGCGCTGAGGGCGGGTGGGTACGCGGCTCCGTTCAACCGAAGAGCCAGGTCTTGAGAGTCTTCCTGAAGGTGTTCAGGGAGAGGGTGCGTCTGATGTCTGCCGGTAACTCGTTCCAGGTCTTGGCTGCGATGTGAGCGAACGATCTTCTGCCTGCTCTGGCTTTGTGGATGCGTGGGGTTTCAACCAGTGCGAGGTTGGACGAGCGCAGGTTTCGTTTGGGTACGTGGAAGTTTATTCTGTCGTTGAGGTACTTGGGTCCGTTGTTGTGTAGGCATTTGTAGGCGTGCCTGAGGATTTTGTAGGTGATTCTCTTCTCCACGGGGAGCCAGTGGAGTCTCCGGAGGTGTTTGTAGGAGAGTAGGATCTGCTTCACATGGGTACCCCCACTTTTTGCTGATGCTTCACTGTTTTTCGACATTAGTCTGGCTGGGTCCCTGCTAATCAGAACCCCAGCCTAGCTGCTTCCTCTCTAAAATGGTTTCCATGTGCCTTAGGCACATCACTGATTGGGATCTGGAGTGCCCTTATAAGTCCCTAGTATATGGTATACTATGTACCAAGGGCATAGGTACCTCAGAGGCCTGCCAGGGGCTGCAGAATGTATTATGCCACCCCTGGAAGGCCATCCAAAACTGACACCACAGGTCTGCTACTGCAGCCTGGGTAAGGTGGTGCATGCACCCCTTACTGTGATATAGGTTACCTATATCACTAAATACATACACACATATAAACCTATAAGTAACTCCTAAGGCAGGCCTTATCAATCCTAAAGGCAGAGTGCATGGTTCCTATGTGAGAGGGTGCCCCTGCATGAGCAAGTCCCCTCTGCAGCGTTCGGAGACCATCTCTGATGCTGTTTGTAGTGCAGCCTGACCATATACTCTTAAGCGCATTATATCCTCGCGGTAAAATGCTAACTTTGGAATGGCTGCACCTAAACATGTCGTGTTTGGTGTCAAACATCTTGGAATACTACCCCCCGCCAATCCTGGTGGCGGGGGTAGCATTCCACCCTTCTAGAGGGAAAGACATGTTAACTCTGACTAGTCCGGTAACTTCTTTCCAGAGCCCTGGCATCACAAAATGGATGCTGCCGCCACAGACACGAGTCTGGGCTCCTGCTGCTGGACGAAACTCCGGCAGGGGAGGCCTGGACAATAGGTTTCCTGTCCCAGGGAGGTGTGACCACCTCCCCAGACAGGATAATGTGTATTGGGGCTGGGCGGGAGCACTTTCGGGTGCTTTGAAGTCCTGCACTGGGGGCACATTTGGTGTCCCTGTGCATACCCCAGTTCAAACCGGATCAGGGGCTTGCAGCCCCTGCTTTGGCGCGAACTGGACAAAGGGAAAGGGGTGTAGCCACCCCTCTGCCCTGACCCACCCATAGGTGGGGCTACAGAGTAGTCCAACCCCTATCTTTAGTATAAAGGTAGGAACCCAGTCCTTAGGACTTTAGATTATACCTGGACGAAACTCTGAAACTGAATCCTGGACCTTCGACGCTCTACTCACGATTAGAGGACAGAAGAATCTCCCTTGGGGTCAAGGAGTGACTCCCCTGCTTGGCAGGCACCAAAGAAGCATCTGTCCGGTTCGCATTTCTGAAGCTCCCGTCGGACGCCGAAGTCATCGCATCACCAGAGGTAGATTCTCAGACTTCCCCGAGGCTACCCTGAGTCCCCAGCAAAGCTGAGGCCCGTGGCTATCGTGGGTGACTTGAGACCGTGACCCCTGGACACCGAGCACATTTGCAAGTGCATCCTCTTCTGGGTCTTCCAAGAAGTCGTGCTTTGGGCTCCGAGTAGCCCTAGCCTCCAGCACCACCTGCACCGAAGATCACTGGCCCCCACTCAACGAGTGTCCTATAAGCGAGCTCCACGTGCGGCGTCATGAGGCTCCTTCGCGGTCGCTAGCCCGTTGGCTAGTAGCCCTTAATGAAGGCCAATCCTTTTCTAACTTGGCATGCTGGTTGCTCCAGGCCTGCCCTCATTTACCTTCGCTGGGTGAGTTCCACAGACCTTGCTGGTCTGCACCATCAACAATCTACATCTTCACCAAGACTTGCCGTTGCCAAGGCTTGTTGGGTCCAATCCGGTCGCCGACACCTCAGCACTTGACAGACATCGTGTACCAGCCCGAATCCTGCTCCTGGTCGCCGACAACGCCTCCTGGACCTCGTGGCTGAAGAGTCAAGACGACCGTCATTGCACCTGAAGCACTCGACATCAGTGGGCATCTGTCCATCGCCTTCCTGGTCACTGGCTAGTGACCCAGACTCTGTCCCCTCTGCTTTCAGGTTCTTCAGAACTCCGATCCACTCTTGGATCCACCCGGACACTTTTCTCTTGGCCGCCAGCAGCACTTTGCAGCAGATCGCCATTCGAATCGACGACGAAACCCGACCCCGAAAGGCACCTATGCACCCGGCTTCCCTGGGTGAGGTAACATGAGTACTCCGGTGCTCCCGTGGGTAGAGACTCTTCAAAGTCCTAGATCTCAAAGGGTTTTGTCCTAGTCCTCTTTTAAGTGTCCCTTTTCTCTAATTTCCCGATCCAGACTTTCTCCATAGAAGTCAACGGCGTATCGCGGTTGTGTATTTACACTGCACGCGTCTCCCGTGGGTCCCCTGTGTCACTACCTTGGGTGGTTCCTTGTGGTCCAAGCACTTCTAGAGGCTCTAGGCCTAGTGTCTAGTTCAGTCGTGGTTCGCATACCACTTTATTGGTATATGGTTTGGTACGCCCCTAGGGCCCAAACGTGTATTTGTGCTATTACTGTGTTTAAATAACTTCTAACTTATGTACTTCGAACTCTAGCCTCATAAAGAGACTAGAGGGGTGTGTTTAGCAATAAATACATATATTTTGAATATATACCTGGTGTGGTGCTCTTTCATTTGATCACTCAAGAGATTATAGACTGGTAAAACAAGCTGCTTTACATTCCTTCAAGACTTAGCCTGAAGGCTGCTCTCCATAGCTACCACTAGGATAGCTTTCAATAAGGTTGTCTTTAACCTATCTCCAATAAGGGGTTGTTTGGACTGGTGCAAGGTGCCCACTATAATTAGTGGACAGCATATGCCAGGCCAACTTCTCACAGTGTTGGCTGATGTGTTCGTGCCGGGGGATGCCGAGGACGAGTCTGGCCGCGGTGTTCTGTAGTTTTAGGGTACTCCTGAAAATCTGAGATAACAACTTCATATTACAAGACAGGCTAACATCCAGATATTCAAAATCCATAACCCGCTCTAATCTTTCACCCTCAGCCTAGAGACTGGCCTTATAAAAATAGTATGGGTTAAGTACCATATGTTTTGTTTTAGCTGCATTCATTTACAACACATACTACCTACAAAAATCCGTAAAGCCGTTTTCTAAGACCTGGAGGCTTAATGGGGTTTTAGATAACAAAAGGGTATTATCTGCAAAGAGCAGAGCTGGAACTTTCAATGATCCAATTTTAGCAGCATCTCTGCATGGAATATCCAAATATGCAACCATATCATTTATGTTCAGTGAAAAAGAATTGGGGCAAGGGTACACCTCTGTCATTCTCCCTTAGTTAATGTTATATGGTTTGTCTATTCTCCAAAGTTGCTCCATTGCACCTGTGCATGATTGTTACTATGCAGCGTTATCAAAATGGAGTGAATATTTTCAGGAACCCCTAATTGAGCTAGCACACACCACAATTTAGGAATAAGATCAAATGCTGATCTAAAGTCAATAAATGCAATGTATAGATGACCCTTCTCTAATTGAACAGTCTTCCAATATATGGTACAAAACCTAAAGATTTGATCTACTGTGCTTGTCTTTTCCCTAAACCCAGCTTGGAGGTCTGATAGAATCCTATTGTCTTCCATACATGACATTAGCTTCCCTAGTATCTGACGGCAAAAGGTTTTTTGGAGACAGTCGATTAGACCAATAGGTCTGTAGTTGCTAGGGGCATCTCTAGCTCCTTTTATATTGATTGGCACAATTTCTACACTGTGCCAGGTCTGTAGGATTTAATTCGTTACTAGAATACTATTTGTTAACTTATTGATGTAGAGCCCCTAGATATGTGGTTCTGCGACAAACAGGTCACCTGGTACCTTATCTGGTCCCAGCGCCTTGCCACAAACTGTATTATATATAGCCTCATACGTTTCTTCTAGAGAGATTACTAGAGTTTTTTTAATGGATTGTGGCAGTAATGCATTGCTGAATCTATCCTAAATAAGTACTCACTTTTCGGGCCATCATATAGCCCCTGGAAATAGCCTACCCAAGCTTGAGGCTGTATATGGAAGTCGACCTAAGGAGTTATCAGGCGACCTCCATTTGCATCAATGTGCCAAAAAGTTATATTGTCCCCACTTTTGACAGCAGCTAAAAGGTCATTCCACATCTCATAGTCCCATTCAGTCCTTGCAGTCTTCTGTTCCCCCTTTACATTTTTTTTTGCTATTGTGATGTCACTCTGATCTTTACTTTTTATTGCATTTATAATTGCAGTTTTACTCTCCCTGCATTGTTTATTATACCTAGAGGTCACTCTAAATTGTCTAGTCTTGCATTCTCTTTCTTCTCTAGTAATTATTGTTCTTATATCCTCAAAATGTTTCTCATGGATAGTCAGTATGTCATTAGGATTGGGAAAAGAGTTTGTGTTATCTCCCAATTGTTCTAATACTGTGGCTAACCTACTGTAGATTTGAGGTAGTGAGCGCGGAGTATGTGCGACCTGAGACCTCTTCAGTGTGCCCCTATTGTTCGAAAAAAGCAAGCCTCTATGATCAATAGAACTCAGGCTGCCATGGAACCTAGTTAAGAAGCCCTCCATCGTTAGATGGTGTGCGTTATGATCACTGTCTGTCCTCTAGAGCATGGCCATGTCTTTCAGAAATGCCCACAATCGTAAGTCTAGTATTATGCAATCATTTCTACTTTAACCCCTCTAAAGACAGGGGTTCCTTCAAATCGGACATAGTTCGGCCATTGCAGGCTCTAAGACTGTAGCTAAAAGTTGTGCCCATTATATGGGTCGCTAGTTTTGACCATTTTTTAACTGAAGGGAGTTCCAACCTGGGATCTCTGCACTTTTTATCCTCATCCTCTGTGAATGCATTGGCCGAGCCATCTACTGGTTCGTATGTGATGTTGAAATCTGCAACTATCAGTGGTCTATTGCCAGGATTCCCTTTAATTAGGGCCTCTAGCTGACTAATAACTGCTAAAAGTGATGCATGACATTAATTTAAAGGAATTTAGTTATAATTAATAACATGTATTATTACATTTGTTTTATAAGTGCCAATAAGTTTATTAAAATATTTTATAATTCAATTACAAATATGCACTATTTGTTTTATATTTTTGAATATTAAATTATATTTCTTTATATTTTTAACTGTTTAAATTAATTTAATTTAACATTATGTCCTATAATGTTTTATTTTAAGTTCCAAATTCAATTTATTTATATGGGAGTGTGTTGAAGTACCAGTGGTGCTGATGACTGATGCTGGGCTTACTACTGTTTGCTTTCTGGAAGTAGTAACTTACTCGTACATTTGTCTGCATCCCCTTCTTCAGAGGTGGAGACTTGTAGATCTACACTTCAACACTCAGATTTTGCAAAAAGCCAAAAGTAGCAAAGTTACTCAAACGTGTTAGAGTAAATTACACATGTAAATTACTAACAAGTGCAGGTTACTTAGTGAATAGACTCATTCATTTTTGGTGTCGATTTGTGTAGCGTACACCTATCTATGTTTACATTTAAGTATTATCTTTTGATGGTGATCAATTCAGTTGAATAGGCTGGAATCATATGATAAACAGCCTCGCTCTATTCATTTATATTGTGCCCAAAATTATTCCTTCAGGAGCTCCTTTAGCATTTACGATCCTTTTTACTGAAGTACAGTGGTAGTCTATCAGAGGACTGGACCTAAAAGGGGGCAGATTAACTTCCTGTTACATGCTTCTGTCACTGAAGGCTGCAGGCCCCTACTCCTACATTGCGTGTTCTTTACTAGGCTACCACTCTTACGTTTGCACCACATTTCATTCAATATAAACTCATTAGTTGTCTTCCATACTATATTATTGATATTAAATGACGATCAGTATGAATGCTTGCAGTAATCTGTTGGTGCAGAGCAGTTCTGCTCGACATTGAGTTAATTGCTAGCTAATCCTCTTTTCACCAAAGGTAACTGCAGACCGCAGATTGAAGTTTGATCAATGTGTGAAACTGACACACCGGTGAGATCCTAATACCATCAAAAGATAAATAAATAAGACTACAAACAGATTTTTTCTCGCATTACACAGGCATTGTTAAAACTAATTGAAGCCCTCAGTTCAGAGTAAAAGCGACCTCAATGTCAAAAATAATAAACATCAGAAATATATTTGATATGTGGGATGCAAAGCCAAGAATCAATAGAAAACACTAAGCAAACAATGATTGCAAATGTTATTGAAATGAGACACTGCATATCCCTCGGTACCTCAGCGAGATCTGTCTTTTGCTTGACACATTTTATTAACATTTCCGTTTATTTATGCATCTCATAGAAAATCACAGTGTAAATCACTAAACAAACAATAACAACCTATTGCCTGTTAACTGGTTTGAAATCAATCATGCTGCCTAGTTTTTGCTTAGTGTAGATGAGCCCGAGCTATAAATCGTTCAGTATAAACCAAGTGATGGGTCGGTTGAAAACATGTGTGTCCATTGTACGTCTAGGAGACATGGATCCAGGCCAGGTTATCAATATATCCAGACAGGATACTTTCACACACAGTATATTTAAATTGAACTAGTTTACATAGTGGTTCTCCTGAAATTCTTGTATGGATCTGGCCTCATGGACAGAAGTTGGATCCATTTAATTTAATGTAATGTCGTTGGGCTAACATGGCGGTTCCACAGTAAAACAATGAGCAAGTTCAGGACTAGACCTATTGACTTTGATCCCCGTTCCATGACCTAGACAGTAAGTAGAGAAGGCCCAAACAATCTCTCATACCATATAATATTAAGAAGACAACATCAGGTCTAGGATCATTTGCATACGTGTGCCTTAACCATAGGGCCGTATCAAGGTAACCCTTTTGCCAATGCAAAGTTGCCCTGACTTGTACCCACATTTCTAGGATAGTCAAGGTATTCCCTGTCCTTCCAAATCAAAAACAGCTTGTACTTAATGATATGGAGGAGGACAGGGCAGGGCATGGGGTGAATGCTGGGACTTGGGTGTGGGTAGCAAACCTACTGAATAGTATATTGCGAGGTTGGGAAGGTGCCAATGGGAAACTTGGCGATTGGCAAAGTGGCTGAGGGTAATGCTGGGAGGGGTCAGGGGTAATGCTGAGACTTTGGCTCTGATTGAGATGTGCCACTGTGTGGCGGTAGTCCACCCACTTCCTCTAATAGCAGCACAAACCTTTTTACCTCTGTCAAAGGGACAATACAATTGCCCCTCTTTTGAAAAATAAAACAACTTTTTGACCATGGCACTTTGCAAAGTTTGCAAACTTTTTAAAAAACAATTTGCGCGGTGGGCATTGCTGCTCTACACTGGACTGCAATATTTTTTTGTAGTAGAGGTCTACACGTAGGGGATCGGCCAACATAACGTGCGGAGGAAAAGTTTTTCACTACAAGAGAACAGAAAAGTTCCAATATGGAAGTGAGAATAACCAGAGAAAGGTGCGAGCTAAAAACCATCTAAACCAACATGCACTGTCATTAGAAGGAAGATAAACTACTTCAGATATTTAGGGTCGGTATGAGATATTCCAGAGAGAGATGAAATAATCGTGAACATTTTTTAAAATCTGGCAAACAGTGCATGGTCTCTGTTACTTAAATTTCACTTTAAAGAAGTTCTTCAGGTTAATTTTCAGCTGGGATAAATCATGCACTCAGTGAATAAATAATAGTTTAATTACTATTGCATGCTTCGCAACTGATATACCCTTATCTATTCCTACAATAATTAATCACCCTTAATTTTTAATCTTCACGCTTGTAAAAGCTACCGAATTGTATCAGTTTGGGGTTGTGTTGGGGGGAGGGGCATTGCCTTGTGTTGTGCACCGCAAGCGGTAACCTACCCTTCAGTCCACCGCAGATTGCCTGATTGATAAAAAGTATTAGGTTCTCTGGGAAACTGCTGTTACTACCCCACTTCCTGGTTGATTCTGCCATCTTGGAGGTCAGTGCTCTAGTGCTCCCTCCCCATTTGTCTATATTAAAAGCATGTAATGGTGGATGCCCGTGCCTGGATGGCACCAGGGGCCAGGACCAATGGTGGTTTTGAGCCAGCCCCTACACAGTACTCCAAATTAGGACTGCTGGAGCTTCTCACTTTCCTGCCTAGTTCCTGCTACCATGTGCTAGACCTTGCCAAGGCAGAGACCTGCTGTAAGAGCTGCAGGTCTTCACTTTCTGATTCACTAAAGAATAGCACAGAAGTTAATGTAACTCACATACATCAGGCCTCAGATATGTTTCTTTCTATTAACTGTAGGTCGATAGTTTAACAAAAATACAAAGGGTATGACTTGCTGGAAGAGCATCTGCCAGATGCAGTCTTCCTATACTGAAACCTGGCTCATGGAGGTGTCTTCCCCCAACCTTTTTGCAAGCCATCCCTAAAGGTTTCGCCATTATGAGACTTGATAGGCATATGCAGAAAGGAGGTAGAATTGCGATAATTTTTAAGCGATCGTTACAGTACACCTTCTCTGAGCTTGGTATTGAGGGAAGTAAAGCAGCCTTCTTTTCTCTAGCCTTGACCAGAAATTGTACGATATAAGGAATTCTGACTTATCATCCCTCTGGTCCTGCTTCTGACTGTGCTACATACTTCGGCGAAGTCAGTCTCTCTGCTGGATCCAACAGCCCCATTCATTTTGGAGCGAGGTGTGGAGGTGGTCCACCCGGTATTAGGTGAGCTGATTAACATCTCCCTGGCCTCTTGTCAGGTGCCCCGGCGATGGAAGCATGCAGTGGTGGTTCCCACTATGCCAGAAAACTATCGTCCGGTTTTGCTGCTACCACTCTTCTCCAAGATTATGGAGAAGTTTGTCAACAAGCAGCTTTTGAGCTTTATTGAGAGCCATGACCTGCTTCACAGGACTCAATTGGGCTAGCGTCCCTTATACAGTCCTGAGTCAGCCTTGTTGCTGGCTACAGAGTCAATCAGTCTAGCCTGGCTGATGAGGGCTGATAGCCCGAAACCGGTCCCAGGATGCTTGTTTCCGGTCCAGGGAAGACATGGCTTGGCAGTTCAGGCTGGACTGTTCCCATGAGGCACAGGGTCAAGACTGATTTGCATATAGCTGTGTCTGAACTGGGGTGGAGAAGTGAGCTAAAGAACGATGATGGATTCAACCCAGATCTGTGACTGGGGGTGAGTTTCTGAAAAGTTTCAGCGCTCCGTTCATCATCTCCTTGTGGTGACAGAGTCAATCCGTCAGATTCTGGACACCGGCGATTCTGTTGCATTGTTACTGTTGGATCTCAGTGCCGCATTTAACACTGTGTCCCATAAGATCCTGATTGAAAGACTCTGGGACTGTGGTGTGAGCCATTAAGTGTTGAGTTGGGTCACTTCTTTTCTGCAGGGGAGCACCTTTCAAGTGTCGCAAAAACCTTATCAGTCAAAAGTGCCTCCATTGAAGCAAGGAGTGCCGCAGGGCTCCTCCTTGAGTCCAACCTTGTTCAATGTGTACGTGCTCCCACTGGATGAGGTCATCGAATGCTATGGGTTTACCATCATCTCATATGGGGATGACACGCATCTTCTCATCACACTGTCATAGAATTCGTCTCAAATAACCTGTCTACGTCTCTGCCTTGAAGAAGTCGCTAGATGGATGGATCTGGATTGTCGTAAGTTTAATGCTGAGAAGACGATGATCTGACCTTGGGCAATCATTCAAACATCTGGTCCACTGCATGGTGGCCTAATGAGTGGGGCCCATTGCCCACACCGAAACCCAAGGTCAAGAATCTTGGTATTTGGTTTGATGAAAAACTGTCTTTTCACAGCCAAATAACTGCAGTGGCAGGAAAATGCTTTGGACTGCTCAAGATGTTCAAGAAAATTCTATGTTTCTTGCTGGAGTTGGCAAAAAACAGTAGTTCAGGCCCTGATTGTGTCTAGGCTTGACTATTGTAATGTTTTGTATCTTGGAGCCACACAGAGTCAGCTTAAGAGACTCCAAAGAGTGCAGAATTCTGCTGCACTTCTCCTATTGAATCTGCCAAAGCGTGCGTCTATTGGGACTGTGTTTAAGAAACTTTATTGGCTTCCACTGAAGCAGAGATCCTCTTTTAAAGCCTTCTGTGATTGTTATAAGGCACTTGCCAACAAAGGTCCATGGTACCTTTAATCTTTTGTCAGACTATACGTACCATCAAGGAATTTAAGTCAGGGGGCCATGTTGGCCAGTGTTCCCGAAGTAAAGAAAGTGCACATAGGTGGCAGCTCTTACAGCTATTTAGCGCCTAAACTGTGGAATGCTTTTCCTCTGATGGCTCGTCGGACCCAGTCGGAATGTCTTTTCTGGAAAAACCCAAAACTTGGGACCAGATTTAGATCTTGGTGGATGGGATACTCGATCACAAACGTGACAGATATCCTGTCCGCCGAATTACAAGTGCCATAGGATATAATACACTTGTAATATAGCGGACGGAATATCTGTCATGTTTGTGGCAGAGTATCCCATCTGCCAAGATCTAAATCAGGCCCTTGGTTTTTTAGCTCGGGATTTATGGGGGTTTAACAGTTGCATGTAGGCCTGCAGATACCTGTACCTCGCGCTGGGACCCTTCATAGGAGGTTGCTGTGTGATTTAGAAACTGTGTTATTATTATTATTAATATTATTATTATTATTAACTATCTCAACAAACGTTATTCCTGAGCAGAATATAATTCATAAATTAAGCAAAATTAACTTCTACTAACCCCTGTCATCTTGAAAATGCAGATTAATGGCACAGTGCACAACCGTGTACTAATAGGAGTGCTACAACCTCTGAAAAAGCCTGATTTATGTGGGGCAAGTAGGTCGTTCTTGTCAATGACTATTGAAAACTAGGGTGCAGTACATTTCTTGATTACTGTAACCAACCATGATATGCTGGTGAATGGGCTAAATTTAAACTACAGGCTCATCACTCACCTGCCATTTATCAGCAAGCTCAATGAAAAAGTAGCCTATGTTCAAGTCCAGATCACATTCATGCTAACAATCTCCTACATGACTACCAGTTTGACTTCAGATTATGCTGCAGCATGGAGACTGCTAGCCTACACATCACAGATGATGCCCTCCTGACCACAGATAAAGATGACCCCGCCTCCTTACATTGATGGACCTCTTAGCTTCCCTTTACACAGTCTACCACCCAACTCCCATACACACCCTGGAGTCTAGAATGGGATTATCTGGAATTGTCCTTCAGAGGTTCTCCTGCTACCTTTCCAATTGACACTAATTTGTTCACTTGGGCATCTCCAGGTCCCAGGAGATCCCCATCCCCTGTTGAGTCCCACTGGGTTCTACACTGTCCCCTGTCATTTTCAACCTCGGCATGGTGCCACCTGGTGTTCTTCTCACAATAACAGCATCAGAATTCACCAATATGCTGATGACAGAGCTCTACCAGGAAGTTTCCACTGCTTCTGACATCCAATGCCTCAAACACTGCCTGCATATCATCCAGACCTGGATGTTCAGTCCCTACCTGAAGCTACATCCAACCAAGACAGAGTTCCTGTTATTTGCCAAGGACAACAAACAAGAATTAGTAAACCTGTGTCAATGACAGGAAAGTTGACAGCTTCGAACCCCAACTTTAACTGAATGCCAAGTCACTTGGGTTCACCATAGACACCAATCTCACCCTCAAGAAACACATTGCCAAAGAACAGCCTGGTACCGGCTCTTTCTTCTAAGGAAAGTGAAACAATTTCTTCCACAAATCTACTTCAGAACTGCTGTTCAAGGTCTCCTACCCTTGCATCTTGATGGTGGTGATGTCCTACTATGTGGCCACCCAAACTCCAACCTCATGCTCTTAAGGGCATCCTGCATATCACAACATGCCTCATCCAGGGGCTGAAGAAATATGACCACATCAACCCATCCTGATGGACATCCATTGGCTCCCCTCGCTGCCCAACACCATCTTCAAAACTAGCCGCATCATTTACAAAGGCATCATAACCAGCCCCCACCGCCTTATTTTGCAAACAAATTCACCATCTCTGATGGTTTTCAGCATACCCATAGCCAGGACACCATCTGACTTTAGACTAAGTAGTGTAAAAAGAAAAAAACTTAATACACTCAGGATCAGGAGCAACATATCTGTATCCATTAGGTGTGCACAATGCTTCTCCAATTTAGGAAAGGTTTGTAGATGCACCTCTTTAAAGAACATTACACCACAGTGCATTACCAGCTGACAAACCAGCTACCTCGCCTATCATTCATTAACTTTATACCAGACTTAAAAAATGTACCACACTCCACTGCCGTTTGTCTGGGTTTGCAGGATAGGAATACCATATGCATACATATAGACTTAAATTTCGACCATTCAACAATTGCATTTTCTCTGGTTCTCCTAACAGCACTGTTTACTATGAATAATGACACTAGATTGCAGACAGCAACTAGGCAAGGACGGTTGTGTTTAGAAGCAGGTCTGGTGTGCCGCAGAACTGCAACAAGTTGGATGCTTCTGAATTATGGTAGGTTGGTGACCTAATTCTTGTATTAAATCCTTTTTATTGACTTTTATAAAGAAAATACAACATATTGTGCTCCTCCCCAACTGGAGGCAGTAGAAATTGCTAAAGAAATTGACATCATCTCAGAAAAGTCCTTATAGGGTGAGTCGTGAAAAAGAATAAGTGACAATGCCCCTCACCCACTCCCCCAATGACTCCCAAAAAACACAACTGCTGGAGATTCATCTACGGTCAGTTAGACAGAAGACAGCAGTATTAGTTAATACATTGCTAATCACTTGACATCAAATTAGGCTACAATTAAATAGAATCACCTATACGTCAATAGCTGAACAGATTCAGGGCTCCTATACATGTAGAACATGACAACAATGAGAGGTCCTCTGACAGGTATTCAGTCAGTGAGCCCCAAATGGTTTCCAAGCTTTTGTAAGCATCAGACAAAACATTTGCTAGTCTTTCCATCGTCAATATGTTCCAAGGTCTGCAAAGCCACATAGCCAAAGGCGGGGGATCCCACTTTTTCCAATAGGCTGCTAGTGTAGTTTTATCTCATCCAAAACAGTTACACACTGACTGTGAGATCTGCAAGTGTTTGGTATTTGAGGGTGTTGGAGCATAAACCCAAAAGGATGAATTCTGGTGCAGCTGGACTAGGGTAATCCAAAATCGATTTAATCTGCACTAACTTCTCATTCCAGAATTGGTGGAAAGATGGGCAATCCCACCAGGGGCAGGATTACACAAAGTGCCCTGGGGACGCAATGGGCGTTTGCACATGCTTTGAGCGCCCCATAGCACTTTGGTATTACAGAAGGGGCCTCAGATGCGTGTGCATCCCCTTCTGTAATACAGATAGCGCTGGCTCACAAAGCTCCAGTGCTTTCTTCAGGGAGCGTCCCCTCATTTGCATGGGGGTGTGGCCCATGCAAATGAGGGAATTCCATTGCCTCTGCGCCCACCCCACATTACAGACGCAGGAGCAGAGGCAAAGAAGCTCTCAGGAGGCACACTGTCAGTGCACCCCTGAGAGCAGCCCTCTGGCGGGGGAAAAGGGGGTCCCATGGACCTCCCCAAAACTCCCCTTGCAGGTGGGTGCAGTCACTGACTGCACCCGCCTGCAAGGGGATCTCTAATCCCCCTTCAAAGTGCAGGTGGGTTGCCGCCTGCACTGTGAAAACACGGAGCCGCATCAAAGCAGCCGCTCCGCTTTTCACTTGAATGCGCTGCCCTGGGGGCAGCGCGAGTTCACGGCTGCCATGGGGGCAGCGCATTCACCATAATGCAAGGCATTTTCCTGGATTGCACTGGGCGCACCTTTTGAAGGTTCACCCAGCGCAATCTAGGAAAATGAGCTTTATCAATAGCCCTCACCAGAATTTCCCAAATTTGGTAGGGTACAAGTTCCAATCAAATACAACCTTATAGTGGGCCGCTTTCCCTCTACAGAATGCAAACACTTTTGGATATCCAGCCAATACCATTGGGCTTCTGTTATGTTCAGCACTATATTTTTATCCCAAAATGATTTAAAGGAAAGGATGGGGGCTGGTACTGAAGTCATCAGAAGGGTATAGAGGTGTGTAATCAACCTCTGGAGTCTCCAGATGCCTGCACACATTTTTTAATTCGAAGGAGATTGCTTGTGGCAGCCTATTTCACAGTGGGTGAAGAACCCAGTGTCTTAATTGGGTTTAATTAAATTGATCTGTCTTGTCTAAATGAACTCTAAATGAAATTTCTTCTTGCCTACTTCAAAGGTTAATATATCTGTGTTGTGGAACAGGTCAGAGATAGTCAGACATTCTCCCTTCCATCCATTGTCAAAGGGGCCTGATGTGAGAGTGGGTGTGAAGGTGGAGTAGTAGTGAATAGGTGCATGTGGGGAAGGGAATGTCATCCAGGCTGTTTTGCTCATGATGGCATCCCACACTGTGACAGTAGCTTTTGTGGGTGTGCTTAAATAAACATTTGGTGACCTGTTAGTCTTCGGCTTCCAGATCAGATCCCAGATATATTGTCCTTGTACTGCCCGGTCCATATGCAGCCAGTGCATCTCCGTCTCTGGAAGGGACCAGTCTGTGATGACTTTTATCTTTGAGGCTCTATATTAAGTGACAAAGTCTTGTAGTGCCAGCCCGCCCATGTGTTTGAGTAGTTGTAAGTGTTTGTATGAGAGTCTAGCCCATTGTGACTGCCAAATAAATTGGAATATTAGCTTTTTAAGAGAAACAAAGAATTCCCTCCAAACTAGAAATGAAAGTGCCTGGAATAGACAATATATTTTTGGCAGGATGTTCATTTTAACAGAATTGTGTCTTCCCCGCCAGGACAAATACGAAGGTGAACATCTGCGGTAGTCCTCCTTCAGTGTCTCAGGGTCGGAAAGTTAGCTTTATACATGTCCTCAATATTGAGGACAATCTTGATACCAAGGCATGTGCTTGCCGTCTTCGGCCTCTGTAAGGAGGCTATCTTGTTAACCTCCTCTTGCGGAAGGGTGAAGTTAGGGTTGTATGACTTGGACAGGTTAACCTTAAAACCTGCCACCTTTTCAAAGTCCGCCAGCATTAGTTGTATCTTCAGGATAGAGTGGAGGAATTTGTGAGAGACAGGAGGACCTCATCAGCAAATAATGATACTTTAAGTTCCACCTGCCCAAAGGTGAGCCCTGCCACTACATCACCCCCCTTAATCATTGCTGCAATAGCCTCTATATGGAGGGCAAGAAACAGAGGGGAGAGAGCACAAAAAAGCCCTGAAATCCTTCCCAACGGGACACCGCAAGAGCTGCTACCATTAACCAGGACAAATGAACTGGGGCTCTGATAATAAGCTAGAACCATGGCAATGAACTTGGGGCAGGAACCAAATTCACAGATGGATTTGGTAAGAAAAGCCCAGTCCACTTGATCAAAAACCTTTTTGGCATGTCATTAAAACTTCAGGGGTCATTTTCTTTTTGACTAGTGTACTCATGCTGAATTGTATTTTTTTATCTAGTTATTGTTTATGTACTGTTTTATTTGCCTGGAAGCCTAAATAAAGTTATTTGACTGACTGACTAGTAGACTATTCAGTGGATATTATCATGTGTAAACCAAGCCAACCTGAAATTAATAAAAGCAACCCCTGACACGTGTTTCACTCTCATTAGAGCTTTGTCATTCATTTCAGGTCTGCTTGGTTGGTATTTTACCAATTCAAAGCTGTAATACTGTGCCTGGAGTGGTAAAATGCTTTTGTCATTTTACAGTTCAGCATGCATAGCACTGTGCTAGTCCTATGCTTAAAAACTTTGCTGTAGAAATGGCAAAAGACTTTGTCCCTTTCTATCTCAGCGTGGATGGCACTGTGCTAATCCTATGCTTAAAGACTTTGATAGAAAAGCAGACATTTGAGATGAGCAAATTTAGAGTGTAGCTGGTGTTGAGGGTGCTCTCTACAGGAGCTGCTTTCCACCTAAGTTTGAGACTACCCTGAGTGCTCTGCTTCTTTTTGCATAATTAATGCATCACTCTATGCCTAAATGTATATATATATATATATAGAGTTAAAAGTGCCTGTTAAATTCAATAAGATTTGAATATTAGTTACTTATCACATAACATATCTTAAAAGGGACTGAACATAATTGTTTATATATGAAGTAAGTGTTTACAGAAGTAGTCACCTATTTGAACAGTAACTGATATCTGTATGTAAACAGTCTGACATATAGGCGTTTGAAAAATTAAACAGTCATTAACAAATATAGTTATGTACTGAGTCATGTGGTTGGATTTAGGTGACTGAAAAATTTATTAGTGGTCAAGTGAATATTTTTCTGTCCTAGATATAGTTTCATTACCTTATCCACAATTGGTTTTCTTAACTTATTAGTACGGCTGTAGTTCAGTGCTGTAGTTTGCTAGGATTTGTAAATTATATACTAATAGACATATTGTATGTATGACTGTGCAACACTGAGAAGAAGGAATTAAAATTTGTGAAAGGCGTCTTGCTCCAGAACATGTCTGCAGTTTACTACTATGTTGATTGACATTTACAACGCCTTCCAAAGTCTTCAGCTTTGTTTTTATTATTAAATATTATTAAATATAAATCACCCCTAATGTAAGCTGTATCAAGCTAATAGCAGAAAGGTATGTGTTTAAAAGGGAAAACATGCAGGTTGAATTTTTAGTCAGTTAGAATCCTACTTTCAGACTAATATACCCAGTTATACATCCATTCATCTATCTATGCACTCACTGAGATACCTATTTAGAAAACCAAAGAGCCATTCATACATCCAGTCAGACAGCGACAGAGGCAATTACACATTCACTTACAGACTGTTACTGTACTTATGTATTCAGCAGTAACAGAGCCAGTGTCACACACAGTAGTACATCCCAATAGTCACTAACAGTGCTAGTAAGTAAAAAGATCAAATACTGGCACAGGCAAGCAACCCATCCAAACAAGTTCCTCTTAGACATGTTTCAGGTCTGCTACTGCACAGCCTATGTGTGCAGTTTTACTGCTAGGCTAAGTAGGTAATTTAAAGTCCTTGCCAAAATGTTTACTTCCCTTCTAGTAAATAGAAATCATCCCTTAGTTAGGAAGTAAGTAGGCTGAAGGATAGAGTGCTATGTCCCTAGAAGGTAAGACATGCACTTTGAAATGTCAGTATGAGTGGGTGTGTGAGAGGTTGTATGGGTGAGTGAGATGGTGTACCACCCATACTGCAAGTTTGATACTTATTTAGAAAAGGAATGAGCCACTCATGCACCCAGTCTCACAATGATAGAACCATGTAAACATCCAGTTACTCACCCATACACAACTTGTGTATCCAGTGGTAACTGAGCCGTCTAAACATGTCTATCGCCTGCTACTGTAGAGCGTGTGTATGCAGTTTTCCTGCTAGGCCGAGTTAACATTCAAAACACATTGCTAACCTTTAAACTCCTCTTCTACTACATATATATGGCTTCTAAGGTAGGCTGTAGGTAGACCATAGGACAGGGAGCTATCAGTTTAAAAAATAACACATGTTCTTTGAAGTTTCATTAAGTTACATGTGCAGTTACAGACCCATATGCCCAGTTATACATCTAGTCTCTCACCCATACTGGAACTCAAATGCCAATGTACAAAAGCCTAGAACAACTAATACACCCAGTCAGACAGTGACAGAGGTACTTAAACATTCACTCACACACACATGCAGCTCTCATGTTTGCAGTAGCAATGGAAGGGAGTTCCACACACATTTAAATACCCCCAAATTCCTTACAACAGCCAGTAAGCAACCCATGCAGCCCCTTGCATACACATTTAGAGACCCATAGAGTAACTAAGAGCACCAGACATATACCAATATACTTACTTACATATCCAATGTCACACTCACATAGGGACTGGGACACTCATTCAGATTTTTACTGAAGAAGTGACACTAACAAGTCACTCATGCAGACATGTAGGCCTTTAAACATGTATCTGCCCTGTTACTGTAGAGCTTCTGTATATGCAGTTTTCCTGCTCGTACGAGCTGGCATTCAAAACATGTTGCTAAATCTTAAACACCTCTTCTGCTACATGTAAGTCACTCTTCAGATAGGCTGTAGGTAAGCCATAGGGCAGGGAGCTATCAGCTTAAAAGATAACACATGTTGTTTCAAGCTAGAGTGAGTTACATGTGCACTTACAGACCTATATGTCCACTTATAGATCCAGTCTCCTACCCATACTGGCATCCACATACCTAAGTTTGAAAGGATAAACCCACTAATATACTTAGTTACACAGTGTCAGAGGTACTTAAACATTCACTCACACACACATACAACTGTTATCTATCCAGCATTGATGGAGGCAGTCACACACATAGTTACATACCCCACATAGTTAGTTACAGAGCCAGTGACCAATGCATGCAGCTCCTTACATACACATTGAGAGACCCATAGAGAAACTAAGAGACCCAAACATATGTCAACATATTTACTTACATATCTAATGACGCACCCACATAGGGACTGAGACACTCATTCAGATATGTACTGAAGAACTGACACTAAAAAAGTTGTCCATGCAGACTAGTAGCGCTTTAAACATGTCTCAGGCCTGCTACTGCAGAGCCTGTGTGTACAGTTTTAGTTCTATGTCAAGTTGGCATTTAAAACCCTTTTGCAAGCCTTAGACTCTTCTTTTACTACATATAAGTAACCCTTAAGGTCAGCCGTAGGTAGGCATAGGAGAGGGTGCTATGTGCCCAAAAGGTACCACATATAGTTTAAAGTTTCAGTGAGTTCCATGTACACTTACAGTCCCATACGCTCAGTTGTGCATCCAATTTCTCACTTAAACTGCAATTCACCTATGTCTTTACAAAAGCGTAGAGACATTCACACATCCAGTCAGACAGTGACAGAGGCACTTAAACATTCACTCACACACTTACACAGTACTTATGACTTATGTATGCAGTAGTAGCAGAGCTAGTTGCATACAGTTATATGCCCCAATATTGACTAACACAGTCAGTAAGTTATCTTACAGCCACTTGAATACAGATTTGCATACCCATATAGTTACTAAAAGAGCCACTTTTACACTGATATACTTTGTTACACAAATACTCACACAACCATACAGGGACTGATACAGTTACTCAGATATGTACTCAAGTACTGACACAACCAACCAAATAACTTATCCGGAAAAGTAGCTATTTACATGTGTCGTGTGTCTGCTACTGCAGAGACTGTGTGTGCAGTTTTAGTGCCATGTCAGCTTGACATTTAAAAGTTTTTGTCAGGCCTTAAAGTACTCTTGCACTACATATAAGTAACAGACTTCCATTGGCTATTAAATAGTGTTATAAGTATTTGCATAAGACATTAAATGTTTAAATTATGTAATTTTGTAATATATAATAAATAGATAAATATATTTCTTTCTGTTTTGTGTGCAGAGTTCTACGTCTACTTAAAAACATATACTTAAAATTCCAATTAAAACACAAAGAAGAAAGAAACAGAAGAAAGGATACTATCTCCTTACAATACAAAAAGAAAAGGGACAGAATGTGGACAATGTGGTTAAAGAGAAAAGAACTACTAGTAAGTAAACTAAGATGATTCTTAAAATAGTACATGGAAAACTAGACAGTAAGCAAAACCAAGTCAATAAAATGAGAAGTCTCAAATCAGCTAAGAAAGGAAAGAAATTAAGTGACAGCAAGACTATTAAATTGTATAAGGAAGGAGATACTTTAACAATGAGACAGAGGCAGTTTAAAGAAATTTGAGTCAGAATGTTTCGTAGTAGGTAAAACAGTATAAAAGGAGAAGAGAAGCAGGGAAACAAAAGGAATGTGTTGAAGCGTTTGCCCTGAAGAGGAAACCATTTATTTTGATTCTGAGCAGAATGAGAACACTGGATAAAACAGCAAATGATGAGAAAATGTCAAAAGAAAAGACTAGTAAATAGAAGTCATTTCTGTGAAATTTTCTGTGGCGAATGGAAGCATACTTCCAGTACTGAGTCTTTCTTTAACGGAGAAAGCTACTTGCAAGAGAACACATTAGTGCATGCAGCTGAAACAATTGGTCGGTTGTATGAGGTGAACGATGGAACTCCCATTCCAAAAGAGGAGAGGGTTGCTAGGAATGTTGAGGAAGTGGTAGCTGAAGAGGTACAGGGAAGACATAGACAGTCCCTTTTATACAAATGGAACTGTAGCATAATTTGCAGTGTTCAGCAGGAATCAATTGATATATTAAGACATTTTCTACGCATTTTTCCATGCAAAAGTTTAGAGAAGAAAATAGGGATTTTGCAAGAATTAGATCCATGCAACATAAGGAAGTATACAAATTTACAGGGACATTTACTAGGATGTCTATCGAAGAAAATGTGTCAAAACAGCTTTCATCAATTCAGAATGTTAGCTGTTCACTACTCTAAAATGCAAAATTTAGTAAGGAGGCTTTAGTATGTCAAAACATCTGCCCTATGTTTAGGAGAAATGAATAGAACTCTTTTGCATGGTAAAGTAGCAGAGATAGAAAAAGTTTGTGAAGATGTTCAGTTTCAGTTCTTAGGTCCTGAAGGGGAGTGTAGAGAAAATGAGGAGCTGGTATGTGCAGGTATAGAGGAACAGGATACAGATATTAGTATTGATAACTTTACAGAAGAGATTAGGAAGTTTAACACAGTTTCTTCAACAACAAAAAAAACTGTGTTTGTATTTGTTGTCGATGCACTCACTACAAAAGCCAAACTCACAATGTAGTTGAAGTCTCAAAAACTGAACAGGAGAATAGAGATAAGTGACAAGAATCTGCTGTTTATTTATTTGTAGAAGAACGGTTTGAGTTGTCCACATAGCAAGTTAAATGTAAGTACTGCTACGACAAGTTAGAGTATAACGAAATGCCAGCTAGAGCAGTACATCCAAGATTAGTATCTATTCCACCAGATCTACAAGATTTAAATCGTTAGGAATCTATTCTCATACAATGTGTGCACCCATTTCAGGCTGCAGCTCATATGGAGCCAAAGACAGGGAAGCTGCCACCAACTGACCTTCAGAAAGGCTTTAAGGGAAGAGTTTTCTGCTTACCTCCTTTAGATTTTAAGCAGAATATTGAAACTGTTGGTGTTCACAGAGAGGATCATGAATCAGTTGTCATTCTAGTAAATGGTGTGCCTACGAAGAATAAAAAAATCTGGCAAGATTTAGTGGATATTAGAAAAGTTAAAAAACTACATTATACCTGGTACAAAATAATGTTTATTATAAAAATGTTGATGTTATTTAAAATGTTACATTTGTAGAGGATGAAACATTACCACCAAGTTGACAGATTGAAAAAGTTGATCGATCCAGATCAGAAGAGATTTAGGAACACTACAGTATCCATACTCTGGATTCTAAAGAAATTATCGGTGATGCCTTTTTTTCTCTTTCAAATGAAGCAATCAAAAGGAGCTCTCATGAGTGTGTGGGAGAAAAGTTTAGAAGCTCGCTGTTTTCCACAACTGTTTCCAACTGGAAAAGGTGGCCGCTTTGATGACCGTCCTGTACAGATACCAGCAGCTGAATACCAGTCCAACAGATTATATTCAGAGGATCAAGTATTTCGGCAATGTATTCCCTTCATATTTCATCTTCTGTTTGAGAGTGACTTGTCTGGACTTTCATATGCTGTTAACCACATACTAAAGACAGGAGTTAATCTTCAAAATCTCTCTGCAAAGGAATTCATTGACAAAGTTCCTGGAAAGGATGAAAACTTAGAATACAGCTTAATTAATTTGATGGTGTGCCAAAGTGGTGGCAATTAGTATTGGTATCACCGTCATGGAGAAATAAAATGTATGTTGAGAAATATAGGTGCACCTGCTTTGTTTCTTACACTCAGCTGTGCTGAGTACACCTGGGATGACCTACTTGAATTTTTGAAAGAAGCAAACTCTAACATTAAAGACATCACAGTGAAGACAGCCGGAGAACTTTGCTCCTTGGATCCCGCTAATGTTTTCAGATATTTAACCCCAGGTTTCAAGCTATGAAGTCTTTCATCTGCAACAAAACAAATCCTCCTCTTGGCGAAGTAACTGATTTCTTTTGGCAAAAAGAGTACCAAGCAAGAGGTGCTCCTCATATTCACCTGCTGTTATGGATAAAGGATGCACAAAATTTGGAACAGAGGAGTGATGAGTCTGTCTTGTCTTTCATCGAACAGTATGTGACATATGACACTACGTAGCACAACTGAACGATGAACAGAAAGAGATATACATTGAACTAAAAGATAAAATAGAGCATGGATTTCTGCACGAGAAGAAGCAACTATCTAACTACAAGTACTATCATCCAATAGACAGCAACAGCGTTCCAACTAATAATTGTCAAATAGAATTAAACTTCTGGTCAGTGCAGCAGAAGTGGAAGGTTGAATAACTAAGAATGAAGCAGACTTCTTTGTTAATCCCTCACCAAGGATCCCTTATTTTTATATCTTGCCGAAGATACATAGGGGGGTCTCACCACGGCAAGACTGATCAGTAGTATCTGGTATTGACTCCCTCCTAGAACCACTGAGTAAATTTTGCGATCATTTTGTAAAACCCCTGGTTGCCAAGACACCATCATACTTGAAGGACATCACTGACGCATCAAATTTACTAAAGGACTTCACTTCACAGCAGGAGATTGATTTACTGGTAACCATTGATGTTGAAGCACTCTATACCAACATACCCCAGGACACCTCCATCGAGGTTCTGGAAACCAGCCTACAGGCAGAGATCCACTGGGACTCGGTGACACCAATCAGCTTCATTGTCGACTGTGCTTCCATAGCCCTCAAAGAGATTGTTTTTAAAATACAAAGATCAACTCTACCATCAAATATAGGGAACATCCATGGGGAGCACATTTGTGCCAAGCCTAGCCTGCATCTATATGGTGGAGTTTGAGAGACAATACATTATGGGGGTCAACAACCCATATAGTCCTAACATGGCGCAGATTCATTGATGACATCCTGGTCTTTTGGCATGGGGATATTAAAACATGTCACAACTTCTGCTCCTGGATCAGCACACTCAATCCATATCTAAACTTCAGTAGCACTATATCAGACCAAGCAGTACCTTTCCTGGATCTCCTGTGCGGGAAGACTCTCAATGACTAACTTCAAAAAACCAACTGACAGGAACAGTCTTCTCCTCTATTTAATCCACCACCCCAAGGCATTACTCAATAACCTTCCATTTAGACAATTCCTTCGCTTACGACAAAACTGTGACACCCTCGTGGAACATGACACCCAAGCAAAGGAACTCTGCACTAACTTGGTATCACGTGACTACCCACCCAGGATAGTCACTAAAGCATGCAAACGAGCAAGGAACAACCTTCCAGAGGCTATACCAGAGACACCAGAGAAGAGATGAGATGGCATGATCACATGCATTACTACCTTCAAACCGGCCTCCAGTCAGGTCCAGAAAATTATCAAAAAACATTGGTCGATCCTTAAGACAGGCTCCATTGACACCTCCAATCCAAGATTTGTATACAAATGGACACAGAATCTCAGAGCCCTTCTAGTTCACACACGACCCCAAATAATTCCCATGACACAACAACTCACCATTTGGGGCCAGCCACCAGTAACGGGTAGTCACCCCTGTGGGATGTGCACTCTATGCCCATTGACGAGAACTACCAAATAGGACACTCTGGGAGAATAACGCACATGGATTTAAAGGGACACACAGACTGCAACACAAGGGATTGCATTTACTTAATCACTTGCCCCTGTGCCTTAAATTATGAAGGGATGATGACCAGACCAATTAAGACCAGGATTATGAAGCATTGTAGCAATGTATGTGGCAAATGTGGCACCACCAAAATGTCTGTACACTTTCTCACTGTCAATCACACACCAGATGACATAAGTTGTACAGTCTTGGAGGCCAATGATCGCTGGGAGCAATGGTCATTATTCAACAGAGAACAATGCTGGATTTTCATCTGAAAACCCACATACATGGATTAAACAATAATATTCCATGCCATAAGTGTAGTGGATAATGCAAGAAACCACTATCAATTGAATATGAATGAGTCCCACATCTGGATGTGGTAGCCCTAATCCCGGGAACAGGTTAGCACCATAACACTGCCTATATCATATCCCCATTTAGTGTAATCCCTGACAGTACCCCAGACTAGGCCAAGATGGCTGCCTAGTTCTGTTCTTTATCCCAATGATTTTTTTACCAGGTGCTGGCCTTCGACTCCTCCTGGCAAAGCCATTAGGACAGGCACAACCTACTTGCGCAATTTTGATTTGCATCTAAAAAAATCGGGTGCCCCGTTGTTGACAACTCTGTGCTGGGCTCGCCCCTGCACACTGATAAGTGTATCCAATACGCCTCTCTCTATTGTAGGCAATACACTTCCTCATCTTATTTAAATTAGACCGAGATAGCTGCCATGCACCATCCCTTATTTTGGGACCTGTTATTCACAGGAACCCAACTGCAACATCACTGGGAAGGGGGCAAAGGAATCAGGACAGGCACTAATTGCAATTTTTTGATTTGCTTCTAAAAAACCAGGCTGCCCAGTATTTATGACTCTGGGCCAGGCGAGCCCCTGTACATAAAAAGAAAAGAAAAAAACATTTTACCAATACATAATGGCCCTATTCACTGACTTGGAAATAGCCATAGATCCAGCCTGCCTGGTACTCACATCACAGAGCCAAGTGAGCATCATGGCATAAAAACACATTCTACTGAGATAATCTCTGTGGGGTTTTTAACTAGTTCAACATGGCCGCACCAATTTGGCTCCCACCACGTGATACGTTTCCCAGGAAATGGAGTGGTGAAATGATCTTCACCTGGTCCCAAAACCAACATATAAAATGACTATCCCACACCCAGTGCATTACTTCCAGGAGGGCAGAGATGGGTAGGTCACACACTAATCTCCGCGTCGGACTATGTGAGTACTAAAAACCTTTCATGGCATGTCCCAGACTTTTCTGGTGCGCTTGCCTTGTTTTAACCAATTTTACCTGATTTATATTTTACAGTTGAAGCCACAGTTTATACGCGGTTCTCTGCCTTGGCCTAAGGTGCATCAATATTAACACCAGAATGGTAAGAGATATCCCTACCTTGAGCTAGGAATTGATACTAAATGGGTGCATGATTGCCTGATTCTATGTGTTGTTTGTCCAAATGCCAGATTACTTACTACCACCATTAAGTCACTCGCCTGTTTGATGTTTGTGTGTCACTCATCACAAAGGAGCTACAGTTGCGCTCCAAGCATGTTGTATTATAAAAATTCAGAATACGGAATAATATCCGGAGTACCTATCTATATGTCTTAAGGCAGTACTCACCATGCATAAACTGCATGTAAACTGCATGTATGCATAACTTTCTTGTCCATATTATCCTCTCTTCTCTTTTCTACGTTGGAATTTGAGATCCAAGTAGGGAGTTTATCTGTAAGTACAAAGGACCTTGAGCATCCCTTGAGATCATCACATGCAACTTTTTATCATCAAACTAGATATTCCACTCTGCAGTAGGGTAGAATATTTTATCCAGTTTGTCCTGAAGAAATGCCTCAGATTCCTCAACATCCACGCAGGCATGAAACATGTCAACCTTTGGATCACACATTGTGAGATTGTCACGGTTCGCAACAGCCTCTTAATAATCTACACTCACCTGTTTTTAACCCTACTACTGTTTAAAATTTAACAGTACACCCATAGGTAGTTTTAATGCACAATTCACTACACATATTATCCTATTCTCACCCACCCGCCATCATGGCTAAAAGAGAAGATCTCCACCAAAGATCCCTCGCGCAGGGCCCTTGGGGCATTGCAGTGCCGGCCCCACAAGGAGCTAAGCTCGATGATGAAGCATGACACCCACTTGGGTGTGTGAGGGCCATATCTTCAAATAAGAAAGATTCCCCCATTTCATTGATTTTCAAACAGCAGTTTCATTTCTCTTCTCAATAGGAACAGCTACCTACTAATTGTATACATATTCCAAGATGGGAGAATGGGTGCTGGACCTTTAACTGTTCCCGGTCCCTCCTCTTTTGATTGATTGCTCTTCATTTAAGCCAGTTCTACTATACATCAGTGGTCAAGCTGGCACTAAGAATGGTTTTTCAATTAAAGTTCTCACCGCTTATCTACAGAGGACTATAGAATCAAATTTATCATGTGTAGTAACAGCACCAACTGGAGTAGCTGCACACAACATTAAAGGAATTGCTTTACACCGACTACGTATGCTACTTGTTGAACATGACAATAAGCTGGAATACCAGAAGTTATCTGGTAAAGCTTGTCATGAGGTGTCAAGAGTATTGAAGAAACTGATGCTTTTAATAATTGATGAGGTGAGCATGGTTTCGAAATTAATACTTGCCTTCATACACTTACGAATGCAGCAGATTTTAAAAACAGAGTATGACAGGCTGTTTGGAGGAAAGCATTTAATTGTCTTTGGTGGCCTACTGCAACTTACCCCTGTGAAAGGACAGCCTGTTTTCAAGACACTTCTCCATAGTGAAACAAGAAATTCTTTGGGAAGTATTGGCAATGTAAATATTTGGTTAAACTTACAATACAAGGAACTAGTGATGAATGTGCATCAAGCATCTGATGTTGAATATGGAGATATCTTGATGGACATTAGAGAAGGCGTTCTAACAAAGGAGGGAAAACGTGCTTTGGAATGTCAACTTACAAAGAAACAATTTTCATCTGACAACAGTGCAACACAACTAATTTACAAAAGTTCTCCAACTTCAACAAACAATTACTGAAGCTGGAGAAAGGAGATATTTTGGAACTTACAGCTATCGATAAAATGGAACACCAGGGAGTAACAATAATACTAACTGAGAAACTACAGGCAAAAAGTCTATGTCGGGGAGTGCAGCATTAGAAAAGTGTTTACGCATGTGCAAAAAGTGACGAGTAATTTTGCTGCATAATTTAATAGTGGAGGAAGGGTTAATAAAGGGTGCTATGGGCAAAGTTATTGATTCCATTCATTTTCCAAATAGGGACAAGGTTGCGTACTTAGCCATACAATTTGATCAGATTTATGGAGTGAAGCAGATTGTCCAATGTATTGTACATGTTTTGCTTGTGAAGGACTTATATGTATGACAGCAACAGTTTCCAGTGTCTCTAGCATATGCTGTAACTATCCATAAATCTCAAGGTTTAAGTGTGGACACAGCTTTTATTAATATTGGAAGTACAGTATTTAAAGAAAGTATGTCACATGTAGCATTATTCTGAGTTAGAACACTTTCCAGTTTGTTTTTAGTTGAATTTGTTGATAAGAAAGTTAGTGCTGATGCAAGTCATGTAAGAGAGTACAATCGGTTAAGAAGTCTCTACGTTCCTCATTTAGGTCAATACCCTATCTATGAGAAATGAGTAATCCATCCAAAATGGAAGCTTACAAAAGAGTTGACTGATGTTCAAGAAAAGAAGGCAAACCAGCACAAGCTAGAAGGTGTTAAGAAGAAAAAACTGGAAAATTAGGAAGATATTATAGGAAACCAGTTGAAAAACAGTTCAGGTGTCATTTGCCATGCAAATGTTGTTCTGAATGTACTGTTTTATTTACCACATCTTGTAAATCAAATTGAACAAAAACAAGATAAGAGATTGTGTTCTACACTGTATCATTTGCTGCAAAGCTTACTCAGTGACAGATCTGTAATGCATTCTGCTTTAGGCATTCAAAACCTTTTAGATATATGTAGCAGATCATTAATATTTACTCAAAACACTCAACAAGACGCACAGGAATTTATAATGGTCATGCTTGGAGTTCTAGAAGAAGAAGTAAATGTTTATGACCTAATTGGACTGAGTTACAAATAGAACCATGACTGTGAAGATTGCACATTTACATCCACCTCTCAAATAAATTCTGAGCGATTTCTGTGCATAACACTACCAGATTTCAAAACTGTGCCTTTTGACAGATTAATTAAATGTGCAAACCAAAATAAGTCCTGTCCAAATTGTAGACGTCCACTTTGCATCTACAAAGAACTGGGAAATACCTTACATTAATGTTACGAAGATGCTGAGCAGATGGACCTAAAATGGAAACCAAAATTACAAACTTCAAAGCAGGACAAATATCAATTTATGGAAGAACTTATACTACTACAGCTATTATCTTTCATGAAGGAGTTCATGTAACATCTGGACACTACACTGTATATTTAAAGAGTGAAAGTGGATAGACGAAATGCAAGACAGCAACCTTAAATTTAAACAAAAAATGCCTTTCAAACTACCAAATTCTTACCTCTTGGTTTGTCAACCAAAGTTCTAAAGAGCATTTTTGGGAAAAAATAATGAACGGTGTTTCTTGTACGTGGCTCGTCAGTGTTTTAGACATCATTCAGTCTATCAGAGGTGATATCTTCAAAAAGATTTCCAAAATGCAAGAGTCCTTAAATCTTCCACAAAGGAGCTAATTTAGCATGTGGATACTACACTCTCTCATTAAAGACTGCAACAGGATGGACACAATGGAATCACAGGAACCTCCAATTGACACCCAAACTATCTTGTTATATTCCATATAGGTACCCTATATAGGCGCAGGTAACATTGCAACCTTTCACCTACATCCTTCCCTACATTGCATACATAACGGTTCTTAGGCACTGACCTTTTACCTAGTTATGACACTGCATTCAGAATGCGGGTTTTTCCCTGGTTCGATTCTCATATATTATGCATGAGGCTTCTTGGAAGCACAGCAGGACTAACAGTAGGATTACCATCTCCTGTATAATATCTCTGTATAAAGTTCAGGCCCAACGTCATCCTTTAGGCCGACACAGTAACACAGCAAGGTAGGACCCCTGGGGAGACCTGTGGGTATATATACAATACATCTTGCTTAGGAAGAAAGAGGAGACCATGACTTCCCGGCTGACACACTGACCAGAGACGCTGAGGTTCCTGCATGCAGACGCTCCAGCTAGCAGTGGTCTAACATCCCTCGCGGGGTGTCCAACTCAAGACCAGGATGGGGTCCCATATTCTCTAAACTCTCAGGTAATGGGGTGGACTAGATCCTAGAGGGATTCTTGGCATAACACCTACATAGATGCTAGGTACATTTAGGTACATCTAGTTAGGGAGACATCGTAGGAGTACGCACTTTTATCATGTGTTTTATGTACATGTATAGCTTCATGATTTCTGCAAGATGGTAGAACTATACCATCCCTTTACTTTCGTAGTACTGCTAATCATATATCTCTGCTACTGTCTAATGGTTGTTGCAGCTCATCTATTATACACTGGAATAACCACTGTTCAATAAATACTTATTGAAACGCCCAGCCTGTTTATTCTGTGTAACTCTCCGAGACAAACTAAGTGAGCACGAGTGACTGAGCGAAAGGTAGTATATTGTTTCCACGATCATGGGGGATCAGGGTTGTCATGTTCTGAGGTTGCCAGAATCTATTCTCTCCGTGATAAGAGGAGATTATAGTGGCACTGTGAGCTAGCTAATACAGACAGGCTAACGTACCCGGTGGGGGTGCTCGGAATCCGTCCGCCACCAATCCCACAGTTTATGTTATCCGAACACGCAGATCCTGTATAGGTAATATAGGAACTACACGACATGGCACCGCCAATGTTGGTTGGGTACTTATTTAACAGTAGAATCTGAGTAGTTCAGTCGTGCTTTTCTCAGAGACCCCTACTCACAAAACACCAGAGACGTCTGGAGTGGGTGGGCACAAACTCCGCCACAGCTGAAAAGGCTAAAAAATCCTATTTATTGGCTGTTGGTTAATCAAGCTTGAAGGACACATTGTTCCTAAATTGTGCAAAAACACCTTATCTTAGTTCCCTTGAAAGAATTCTTCTTTACAAAATGACTGAGGACAGAAATAACGAAGAATTAGACCCAATGCAACAAAATCTGCCCCTCACAGACGAGGACGATGCAGACGCAATACAAATTGCACCAAACTTTAGAAATACAGTCACCCTGAAACCACTTGCGCATGGTTGATCAGCTAGGGGTGGCATAGTAGTTTTCGTGATTGAGGCACATGAATCAAACAAAACAGAGGTATTTTATTCGTGGGTTACATTCCCAGCAGCAAATGCAAGAACAAAAACATTTCACTCCTACATGGAAGGAGATGCACCAGTGGAATATTATCAGTTCGAGGATATAGAGGTTCCGCTCACGTACCAGGAACATTTATACTGGTTTAAAGGCGCCCTACCCCACATAAGAAGAAGAGTGAGACTCGGCCCGCTCGGAAGAGAAGGGGCAACATGGCCGATATTAGCGGCCTACACACCACTTACTGACATTGACACAATGCCACCAGGAGAATATACAGAAACTTGACACAATTCGTCATGAGGACACAACAGTCCAACCAGCAATAGTTGCAACAAATGGAACTCAAATTTAGGGTACAGCAACTAAAATTACACCACAAACATTACACGCAGTGATGGGTAAAATGCCCACAAAAAGTGAACAAATACCATTCTGGGTAGCTCAGAATATAACGCAGCTAGAGGCAGTATTCCCGAATACTCCCCCTTATGAAAAACACAGAATGCTAACAATCTGCTTGCCCATGGAGATAACACCGCAATTAGAGGATTGTACCACTTGGGGTACAGTCTTTGCTGCCATTTATACCAGAACTCATGGTATCCCTTCATTAGCAGTAGTACCAGACGTATTGAGACAAATACAAAATGAGTACGGAGCAGAGCCTGCCCTAAACTTAGGGATGAAGTTACTAGGTAACTATGCCCAGGTATCAGCCATAATACTAGCTAACATTAAGAGGGAAGCAGCTTCAGTGGCCATCCGCCAACGCCTGAGGGAGTTCGATCCTTTAGAACAGGAACACGAACTACCCAAAATAATTGAACCTGCGTATGCAGAATTAGGCAGAGACAGTTTGGGTGGGAAAGCTTTAAAACCACAACGGATGGGCAGTCCTGGAAAGGACACTTTCAAGCAGACACCTGCTTCAACTAAGAAGAAGTGGGACAATAAAAAACAACAAAACTTTAAAGAAAATAGATCTCAATCCAGAGGTAGATCTCCTCCACAGGAGCCCTCCGAAAAGAGGTATAACCTTAGGAATAGGGATAACATTAGGAAACCTGACAGGTATCAGGATACTGATACACGTTCCTCTCGTTCCTTTCAGGGTTCATCGAAAAACTCCGAGAGGGAAGGACAGTCAGACAGACAAGAAGAGCGTACAAAGTCCAGAGACAAGCAGCACGCTCAAGAGTACACTTCTAAAAAAGAAGAGAAACTAAAGCAAAAGTCACAGTTCAAAAAGAAGAAAGTTGCAGGTCTAAAGATCAGACATGCCCAGAATTCTGAGGACTCGACTACTGAATGGGGAATGGGCTCTGACGATGCTAGATAGTGCGGCAGAAGTAACAATAGCTCACCAGAACCTGAAGGAATTTCTGGTGACAGCGGACTTGAATGATTATATCACGGTGGAAACACCCGATACTAGGGTAAGCGTCCCACATAAAGTATATGAAATAACGCTCCAAATGGAGGGGGACAAATGTAGAACAGTAAGAGGTCTCTTTTGGGAGAACCTGATGTTTGGCTATGATATTTTATTAGCTGAACAAGATTGGCCACCAGCATTCGTCATGGATTGCCCTGAAGGAGAAACGGTAATTCTTCTGGCATTTTCAGACAATATTCCCAGGCACTTGCAACACACATATGCGCAGGAGTGGGCAGTAGCCCAGGCTCCGGCATTATACAAAAACCATGTTGGATGGGATGAGGATTCAACCCACCACATAATTCCTTTAAAAATACTACAACTGCACAGAGGCAGTATCCAATAAAGCAAGAAGCTAAAAAACAGGTCAGGGAGATCTTAGATCAACTTGAATACCAAGGGGTGATTGAAACTTGCACCTCACCAATGAACAATCCTTTGTTTCCTGTCATGAAACCTGACAATTCACATCGTCTAGTTTTAGATTACAGACATTTAAACACTTGCACTAAGACATTTGCAGTCCAAAATGCACACAGTGCTGCATTAATGAATAACATTGTGCGGAAAAAATTTAAAACAACACTTGATACCTCAAATGGATTTTTCTGCCAGAATATAGCGCCTGAAAGCAGGAATCTAACAGCCTTTTCAGCGCTAGGGACCCAGCGTCAATTTTGTCTACTCCCCCAGGGGTATAAGAACAGCCCGGGGTTGTTTTCGGCCAGAGTAACTGAGTTACTTCAAAATTTGGACGAAGAGGCATTGTCCTATGTGGATGATATTTATCTAACGGACGATGACCTAGAGGAATACTTGAACAGAGTGAATACCATAATTTTGGGATTTGCATCTGAGGGCTACAAATTCAACTTTAAAAAATCAAAAATTGCCCACCTCAGTGTCCTGTTTTTAGGATATGAGCTTTCAAGTAAAGGGAAAAGCCTGGCAGCTAATTTTTTAGAAAAATGCGCGCTGCTCCAACCTCCAAAATCATAAAAAAATTTACAATTAATCCTGGGATTCCTAAATTTTGGTAGAACATACATTCTAGATTACGCAGAAAGAGTAAAACCTTTCTACGATTTAATAAAACCTGATTTTTCAGTAAAACAATGGACACAGGAACATACAGATACACTTCGTTCCTTACAAGCTGACATGATAGCTTCCAAACACTTACAGACACGCGTAAACGTACGCAACCTGGTGATCCGTATAGTTGCGGGTCAATCTGGGTACACCTATCTAACTTATAATGAAGGTGAGACAGTACCAATTTCATTCAAATCACATTTGTACACAAATGCTGAGATGCGCTTCGCATCTACAGAAAAAATTCTAACAGCAGTCCAGACTGCTGTAGTGAGAGAAAGAGCACTGGCTCAAGGGAAACGGATAATAGTAGTGACTCCGGTTCCAGCCTTAGAGGCTGCTACAAAGGCAAGCGTACCTAATGCTAAAGCTTTACATCCGAGATGGATACAATGGGCTAATTCTCTCACTGCAACAGATGTAGAATACAGGTACAACCCAAATTTAAACACACAAGCGTTCCTGCAATACGAACAAGAATATCCTCTACCAAACGAAATAATGCCTCTAGATCAGTATGAATATATCATTTACACTGACGGATCTGCTCAACTGGCCATAGGGAGTAAACAACAATATAGCGCAGCATGTGCAATCGTTAAAGGTCGCATGTGGGATAGAAAGTTCCACCCGAGTTGCACAAAGACGCAGTCCCTAGGAGACTGCACGGCGCAGGTAGCAGAGTTAAAAGCGCTGATACTGGCACTAGTAAATACAGATTGAGAAATCCCCACACTAATTGTGTGCGATTCCTTTTACTGTGTGCAGTCATACAATGAATATTTGCAGTACTGGGTTCAAAACGGGCTCAAAGATGCAAAAGGTGGCACAATTAAGCATAAAATGCTATGGGAACAAGTAGTGGAGTTGAACACCGAACTACCGAGGGCTCACATGATAAATACACTGAGTCATCAGCGTGATGGCGTTCACGTTGAAGGGAATTCATTGGCTGATGAAGCCGCAAAGGGGGCTGTACGCACAGCTTCCGTAGCTGCAATCACTTGTTCTAAAACGAGAATAGACAGTGAGATTATGGTAGCTATTAATGCAACCCGCAAAAACAGCGGAGCAGTACCAAAAAGGTTTCCACTCAAGTACTCCTACAAGTTAGATGCCAATAACATTCCATTTGCTCAGATTCCTGGAGTGGGGGCTAGAGTACTTCCAAACATGGATCGTAGGTTAGGTTTAATTCTAGCAGCACACGAAGGGATAGGTTCTGCACATGCAGGAGTGATAGCGACTGTTTCTTTGTTGAAACAACGCTATTGGTGGCCTGGGTTAACAAAGCAGACTAAAGACTATGTCTTGAAATGCGACATCTGCCAACAGATGAAAGGTTCCACCGTAACACGTCAAGCGCAGACACCGCTGTTAATATCTGACAAACCACTAGCGTGTGTTTATTTGGACCACTGCGGCCCCTTACAAAGAGATGGGGTTTACAAGTATATCATGGTTGCAGTGGATTCCTGCTTGAGGTTCCTATGGGTGTGGCCCCAGCGCTCGGCTGGCGCTCAAACTGTTATAAAAGATTTGCGAGTCTTCATAGGGACATACGCAATTGGCACATTACATTCTGACCAGGGCACTGCGTTTAGCTCTCAGGCTTAAAAGGAGGCCATGCGAGGATTGGGTGTAGCATTGCGGTACTCATCTCCGTACCATCCCGAGGGAAATTCGGGAGTGGAGAGAAAAAACCGAGACTTAAAGCAATCTTTAACAGCTAGAGTATTAGGCACGGGTGAAAGTTGGGTAAAACATCTGTATGGAGTCCAGCGTGCTCTTAACAATATGCCAAGAAGTTCTCTAGGGCGTGTCACTCCATATGAGGTCCTATTTGGGACAAAAATGTGGGTACCTGGTCTTGATTGTGAAGGCACAGTGGCGGATGAAAAGCCTTTTGACATCCATGATCGTTTGGCTGTTTTACAGGATCTAAATGAATCCAGGACACAACAAAGTAATGTCCACCTGAAGCAGACCGCCACAGGGGAAGTCAAATCAGTCACAGCAAGGCTTGTCTGGATCCCAAAAGTCAGGGATCTGGTCAGAGAGAAAATAGCGGACAAAAAAGAATTTGGGCCATCATACAGAAAGCCTGTACCGGTCCTAGCAGTTGAAGGAACAAGAACTGTACTTCTACCGCCTCTTTCTGGAAAAAAGGAGAAAAGATTTGTCTCAATTGACCTAATCAAGCCACACTATGTAGCCGATACTAAGCAGTAGGCCATGTGGACTCCAAAGTAGCAGACGCCCTCCTCTCGCTGCAATACAAGAAGTTCAAACGGAAAGACTCATCACGTTCGAAGAGCCTCCAACACGGAATGAAGGACTAAGCAACAATGCTATGGAACTCGCTCCTCTTGAGCCTGAAGTTCAACTTCAAAATCAAACTCGAGACAAGAGACAACTCGCTATTAGACCAAATACAGATGTCTACGTCAACATGCCTCGACAAGAGCAAACCACGATTTCTACAAAACCTGATGCAATTCCAACAATTGATCGAACTGCTTCTGGCTACTTCATAAACTTTGATACGTTTTCTTTGGATCCAAGCGAACCTGAAATGATGCCAGCCAAAAAATCATGCAAACAGCAAGTTAAAGACTTTATGCACTTTCTTAAAAAGACTTACCTGGTGTTACTCTGGGTAGAACTATGGATAATCACCGGGATACTTTTCTTTCTTTTCTGGGTAGGCTTGGTAATAGTTTTTAGTATGCTTGTTAATGGAAAATACATTCGACAAAGCTCTGCAGCCCAAAAGGTGAACTTACTTTTAAAACCACACCTATCATCTCATCAAGAACAAAGAGACTTATCATCAGTGAACATTACAGCAGTTCCTATACCTGATGGTATAGTGTGGGACAAGGTTGATTTCGATATATTTGGTCCGACTGAAATTTTAAGAATTCCTCATTTATTTAAAATATCATTGAGTGATATCATTACCTCAAGTATATTTTCCGATGATTGGGATTTTGAAACTGTTAATAACATGTTATCTGATTTGGAAAAATCTGCTGCGTTTTCTAGTAGTGAAACATTGGAAGACACATCAGATTTCGAGAGTATGTATTGCTATCAACACTATGGTCATCACTTTTTGCATAAATCTGCAAATCCTAGAAATGTGTTCACATACCACCAGTGGGAACATTGTCCAACACCACCAAAAGGTGGTTCAAAAACATTTACAAAGAAATTTCCATATTTATCAGGGTTTAATATGTCTGACCCAGCCTCATACTATTATAGGGTTGCACAAACATCAGCACAGAAAAATATGTTGACAAACACCAAACAGATTTACTCTGCTTCCTTTATTGCCCAGTTGTCCGAACAAGGTATTGACTTGTGGAAAGACACCATAGACCTAAAATCAGTCTGGGGTACTAGGGAATGGCAGGTACAGGGGACAGAAGCTTTGTTTAGAGCATGCCTCATCCCTCAACAAATCATGTTTTTGAACGAGACAGTGCAATAGACGTCTTGCCTTGGACTAGCTAAGAGCAAGGACTTGAACACACCTCGGGTGCCGACTGCATCACACCCGAGGGCAACATAACATCACAGGAACAAATTACAGTAGATGACATTATGCAATACAACAGATCAGACCCCGATTGGAAAAAATGGTTGATTTGGCCCACAGACACGAATAGTAGTCAAGCAAGATTCATGGGAAAAACTGAAGCATTTAGTATCCATAGGCCAGATCCACGATATGCAAAGACAACATCCAGGGGTAGTGACATCCTACAGTGTTGGGAAGTTGTGCCTTGATTGGCTAAAAACCTCAACACTCACACAGGTGAAACAACACTTATCCTTACTGTCACAGGATGTGGATCTTAGGGATTTTTTAATGGGTCCCAGGAAGCCACATCAGAAACGTTTCTATTATGCTGTCTACAATGAAATTTGGAAAATATCCCAACAAGAGGCCGCAGAGAGACTACGGGAAATAGACCGTATAAATCTAGAAAAATCTCTAGCAGTGGTAGACAATGGGTTAACTACATTGACCTCCAGGATATATTCCTTAGGCAACATTGTATCTTCTGCGATAGACATACTAGAACAAGATTTGGCCATATTACAACACAGCCAATCACAGTTACATTCTATTATGTTGTTAAGCTGGACGCTGCAATCTTTGCGTGCAGGCTACATGCCTTGGCATTTTATCAACAGCACGTCTCTGTTTTCTGAATACAATCTAACAGATAAACAGATAGAAATGGCACAAAGGGGAGCAAAATATAGAATGCTGCGTATCGAAAAACTGGATAGATTACCATTCACAGTGGCAGAATCGCCATTTACAGAATGGCTAATCCATGGCCACATAACTCTACCAGTCACTACTTTTCAGTTTCAATATTGCCTTGAACAAAAGCAGGCAGGCAGATATGAAGAAATGGGTAGGGAATACATTAAGGAATCTTGGGAATTACCATACAGATTTCGATGCCGGAGTGGGGCTCAAGAAGTGTTTCTGAGCGGTACAAACTGCGAGAATGCTTTAAGTGGATCACTCATATGCCAGGATATAATGTTGCATGGAGCTTGTAATGGTTCTGTAGCAAACCTGTCCTGTCTTTTGAAGGGTGCCCCAGCTGCAGTGATTACTCCAGCATTCAGGCTACTTTCAAATGGGAGTTTCTTGATGCTGAACAGTCAAGGCAGCTGTGGCATGCTCCCGGGCATCGCATATCTGGTAACCGTGAGCTCCAGGGTTACTTGTTGTATGCAAGTATTGTTTCCACCGACACATACAGTCCGGGAGGCGCCGTTATGGCCTTCACTGAATGTTTCCTTAATACGGTTTGATACTCTAAGCAGAATGAAAGCCATGCTTCTACAGAAGTCTGTGCCCTTAACCTCCACTTGAGAGACCTTTAATCTCCAGATTTCAAGGTCTTCGGCAGAGATACAGGCGCTCCTTCATACAAACTGCCCTTTCCATTTAGCAGAAATGGTAAATCGTATCTTTAACATGTCTGATACGACAGGCATTGTCCACCTATTTAAGACCATAGGTTCTGGACTTCTGAGCACCTTTCAGACGGTACTTGGAGTTATACCAAACTTCATATACTCCGTATTCAGAAGCATCTTTGGAGGACTTCCGCTGATCCTGTTTCTAATAGCAGGTATCCTGATTGTTTTCTATTTGCTACGCAATGGACGTCCCAGTCACCAAGGCGATGGAAAGAACACTCCTGGAGCGTAAATACCGTGACCGCATGGTACAACTTCTAGGCACACCTCGCCTAGAACTAAGTGAATCTTGGTTCCTGTCATTTCGACCGGTCTGGATAGACTGCATCTTACCTGTCCTCCGATGCCTGTTTTGCGGAGAAGAATGCGTGTTAGACTTTTGTTTGACACTACCATCATGTGCGCCACGGGACATGAATGCGTTACTGGACCCGATAACGGCCCATGTTCTGCAGTGTCCTCAGCGTATTCCAATGTTGATGGTGGCATTCCTTGAGCCCCCACTGGTAGTAACAGCACCTGTTGGTAGGAACACCGGCTCCTCCTCTGACACCCAGGCTTTGGACGGCGCACAGGCTGCCCCAGCACCGGCTGCGGACAGCGTGGAACATCTGTGCTCAATTGATGTGCTCTGCAAGGTGTTACAGGGGCCGTCTACTGCGGAAGCAAGCAACAAAAATGTTGCGTCTACCAGCCAGGACACATAAACATTTGAACTAATTTAGCTCGTCGTGTGCTGGGAAAAATTCGCCCTTTTTAAAACAAGCTCAAATTTGGAACTATGGAACTACATTGACATTCCTTTCATTTTTTGGGCATGCATGGCTTTATAATGCTTATTGTGATCCGGACTATATCAACGGACATTTTAGAGCTAGGGCTTGCAAACTTTTTTTAAAACGTTTTTTAAGTTTTTTTAGAACATTTTTAGAAGTTTTTAAACATTTTAATTTAAAAGATGTTTTTATAAACTTTGTGCGTACCACTATCTAGTAATGTTAGTTGTATAGTAATAGGTTACATATGTCGTCCATTCGGAAGAGGAGTGGGTGTTATATTCCATATAGGTACCCTATATAGGTGCAGGTAACATCGCAACCTTTCACCTACATCCTTCCCTACATTACATACATAACGGTTCTTATGCACTGACCTTTTACCTAGATATGACACTGCATTCAGAATGCGGGCTTTTCCCTGGTTCGATTCTCATACATTATGCATAAGGCTTCTTGGAAGTACAGCAGGACTAACAGTAAGATTACCATCTCCTGTATAATATCTCTGTATAAAGTTCAGGCCCAACGTCATCCTTTAGGCTGACACAGTAACACAGCAAGGTAGGACCCCTGGGGAGACCTATTGGTATATATACAACACATCTTGCTTAGGAAGAAAGAGGAGACCGTGACTTCCCGGCTGACACACTGACCAGAGACGCTAAGGTTCCTGCATGCAGACGCTCCAGCTAGCAGTGGTCTAACATCCCTCGCGGGGTGTCCAACTCGAGACCAGGATGGGGTCCCATATTCTCTAAACTCTCAGGTAATGGGGTAGACTAGATCCTAGAGGGATTCTTGGCATAACACCTACATAGATGCTAGGTACATCTAGGTACATCTAGTTAGGGGGACATCGTAGTAGTACGCACTTTTATCATGTGTTTTATGTACATGTATATCTTCATGATTTCTGCAAGATGGTAGAACTATACCATCCCTTTACTTTCATAGTACTGCTAATCATATATCTCTGCTACTGTCTAATGGTTGTTGCAGCTCATCTATTGTACACTGGAATAACCACTGTTCAATAAATACTTATTGAAACGCCCAGGTTGTTTATTCTGTGTAACTCTCTGAGGCAAACTAAGTGAGCACGAGTGACTGAGCGAAAGGTAGTATATTGTTTCTACGATCCTGTGGGATCAGGGTTGTCATGTTCTGAGGTTGCCAGAATCTATTATCTCCATGATAGGAGGAGATTATAGTGGCACTGTGAGCTAGCTAATACAGACAGGCTAACGTATACGGTGGGGGTGCTTGGAATCCGTCTGCCACCAATCCCACAGTTTATGTTATCCGAATGGGCAGATCCTGTATAGGTAATATAGGAACTACACGACAATCTTTCAAACTATGAAATTGTCACCTTTTGTTTTTTTAACTAAACTTCTATGTAATATTTCTGAGAAAATAGTAAGGTATTGTATTTCATCTACATGGCTCATCGGCATTTTAGACATCATTCGGCCTACTAGGGGTGATGTTTTCAAAAAGATCTCAAAAATTCAAGTGTGGTTTACATTTATTAGTAGTTGTGTACCAGGTATAATAATAAAGGGAAACTTTTTAAAGTGTATTTGTTTACATTAGTGTAGTAGGTTTAGGCAAAACAGCTGTTTAACAAATGATAGTGAGTGCAATGCATAGTCACTTATTTACTGTGATGTATTGTGCAGTTATGTTTTTTTTCTACAATCCATGCAATTGTTTTTTCCCCACTATTCAAGGATAAGCTTCATATAGTACATCATTTATGGTGTAGAAGTCTGAAAGCTGAGAACAGTAAAAAAGGAAAATTAAATGTTTTGATATATTGTGATATAGTGCTACAGCATGAGCAATGTGTACTGTTATGTTTCTCGAATTTTGCAAATCAAATACTAACTTAGATTTCTATTCTTTTTCTTTTACAACAGGTTTTGGAGTGATACATGTTTAGATGTATCAAGATACATCTAGTGCCTCAGAAATATTTCTTTAACATACTTGTGAAGAGGCTCTTTGTGTATAAAGAACAATTAATATCCTTTCCCACCAGTTCGTTTACCAGGAGGGAATGCTAGAAAACTCTCATGTAATTGATTGGATGTGTGTGTAGATGTATGGGGGAATTAGGATTCGTTGCCAGACCTCAGAAAAGTGACACTCACTTATACATTCAACCACTCACATACCCACTCACTCACACATACAGTACTCATGTATTTATTCACTCACCCAGGCACTACAATAATTACACAGCCACTCATGCACTCACCCATACAGCCACTGACACACCCACTGACATACCCACTGACTCACCCATACAGCCATTCATGCACCCCTTTACTCACTCATGCAGTCAGATACCCACTCACTCACCCATACAGCCACTTACACAGCCACTCATTCACCCATATAGCCACTCACACCTACTCATTCACCCATACAGCCACTCACACACCCACTCTCTTACTCATACAGCCATTCATGTACCCTTTTGCTCACTCATATAGTCATTCAGATGCCTACTCAATCACCCATACAGCCACTCACTCAGCCATACAGTCACTCACACATCCAATCAGTCACCCATATAGCCATTCATGCACCCTTTCACTCACTCATGCAGTCACTCAGATACCCAGTCACTCACCCATACAGCTAGTTATACACCCACTAGCTCACTCATATATCCATTGACATACACACTTACTCACCAATGCAGCCACTCATGCATCCTCTCACTCATGCATACTACTCACACACTCTCCACCCATGAAGCCACTTACACAGCTACTCCCTCACCAATAAAGCCACTCACACATTCTCTCACTCACCCATACAGCCAATCATGCACCTTTTTACTTACTCATACCATCACTCAGATACCCAGTCACTCTCTCATACAGCCATGTATATACCCAGTCACTCACCCAAATAGCATCTCAACAGAGTCACTCACACACCCACACAACCACTTATATACCCATTCACACACCCATACAAGCACTCATACAGTCACTCTTCAATACAGCCACACTCACTCAGTTTACCCAATGCCCACTCAAACAGCCACTCACCCATACAGTCACTTACACACCCAGTCACTCACCCATACAGTCACACACACCCACTCACCCACCCATACAGCCCCTCACACAGCCACTCACTCAACCATACAGCTATTCACACACATACTTATTTATCCATACAGCTACTCACACACCCACTCACCCACCCATACAACCACTCACACAGCCACTAAGTCACCCATACAGCTAGTCACATATGCGCTTATTCACCCATACAGCTACTCACACACCCACATATTCAACCATACAACCACTCACACAACCATTCACACACCCAGTCACTCACACACCCACTCACACATGGATACACACAGTCACACAGCCACTCACATAATATATGTTATAAATAGTATCACTCATTAGTAGTATGCAAAAAATACAATTTAACTTTTGAAGTAGCTTAGCATATATGTTTAACATTCATAAACATTCAGAAAACACACTCATTGGATGATGCCATCAGTGATGTCATCAGTGATGTCATTTGAGATGTCAAGAGTGATGTAATCAGTGATGTCACTGACCATGTCATGAGTGATGTAATATGTGAGGTCACAAGCAGTGCATTGCAGAGGCGTAAGTTATAATTAGCCCAGCTAACTATAACTGCTGAATTTTACTGGTTTTGTACCAGTGAAATCTCATCATAACTATAACGTCACTCTAATTTTCGGCTTTTCAGTGAATTTCTAAGGTTATTTAAATTCTATTTGCTAACTATCATGTCCCTGTATCCTTTGTTTTTTCAGTGAATTTCTAAGGTTTTTTAATATTGTTTTTTTGAGATGTATTGACCACATTTGCTTTAGAAAACAAACAGGAGCGATCTAATCAATCATTGAAGTCCCGGAGTAAAAAATACATTTCATCAGTCATAAATTATTGTTAAGCATTTGAAGCAGCAGATATCTTTAAAGTGTGCAAGTGCATGAAAAGTGCATCATGTAACACAGTTTACCAGCTTAAGACCTAGATATGAAGATAAATAAATCAATTATTCAACACAATATCTAGTATATGATATATAGAAATTGGAGGGGAAAAAGAAACAGTTAAGTCTTCATGAGTGTCAAAATACTAATGAAAATACTTAAAGTGCAAGAGTGCAAAACACATTTCATCAGTCAGAATCATCGATAACATACCATGGCAGCAACAAATATCTTTAAAGTGCACCGGTGCATAAAAGTGCATCATAAAACAAGGTTTACCAGCTTAAAAAACATAGGTATGAAAGATAAATAGATAAAATATAAGACATCATTCAGCTCAGAATTGAGTATATAAAATTGCTTGGGCTCTAAGCATAATAAAAAGATACATAAGGCTATATTCTAATAGTGAACCTTGAAACAGATTAAAGCAACATAAAGGCCCCCCAGAAAGCCTTAAATCTCTGAAGTGCCCCTACTGGTTTAGCATAAGCCTCTTCAAAGACTTGTGTTCTAATCATTTTATTATATCATTAATGATATAGTGGGACGGTATTTGTTTTCCAACACTGTAAAAGAATTCTCAGGTTTTTAAAATTTTTATTTCCTAATTGTAACCTCTATCCTTTGAGAGTAAGTGTGTGAGTCAGTGTACGAGTGTCTCAGTGGGTGTGTGAGGGAGTGTGTGAGTGCCTCAATGGGTATGTGAGTAGGTGTGTGAGTGTCTGTATGGGTCTGGGAGTGGCTGCATAAGTACCTCACTGGGTGTGTGAGTGGCTGCATAAGTACCTCACTGGGTGTGTGAGTGGGTGCGTGAATGCCTGAATGGGTCTGTGAGTGGTTGCATTATTGTCTGAATGGGCGCATGAGTGTCTGAGAGAGTGTTTTAGTGGGTCTGTGAGTAGGAGTGAGAGTGTCTGAGTGGGTTATGTGAGTGCTTCCATGAGTGTATGTGTGGGTCTGTTAGTGGGTGTGTGAGTCTCTGAGCGGGTCTGTGAGTGACTGTGTGAGTGGCTATATGGGCCCATGAGTGGGTACATGAGTGTCTGAGTGGGTCCGTGAGTGGGTGTATGTTTCTGAGTGGGTCTGTAAGTGGGTGCATGGGTGTCTGAATATGATTGTAAGTGGCTGTGTGAGTGGCTGTATGGGTCTGTGAGTGGGTGCATGAGTATCTGATTGAGTGTGTGAATGTGTCTGTGATTGGATGTGTGAGTGCCTGAGTGTGTGATCAGGTCTCTAAGTGTCTGTGTGGGTGTGTCAGTAGCTGTGTGAGTGACTTGGCCACAAAGGAACCACACGTGCCCTTTTGTCCAACAAGAGTCCACAGTTTTGCACAAAATATCTACCCAAGTAGAGTTCTTTCTACTGGTTAATAAATAAGTGCTACCTTCTTGGGTGAATGTCCAATATGTATTCTACACTACAGCTGTGCAATGAAGCACGAGGAAATGTCACCAGTGATCTTGTGTGCGTTTTGACCATGTGATTGTTCTAGGTGCTTTTTTATCTAGAAATATGTTATAACATGAATCCTCCTATAGAGGAGACGATGAAACTACAATGAGGTAAATCTCCACCAAACAAAGGTCCTTCCTCTTAACTATATGAAATAAGTGCTTCTGTGTTTGGCAGAGATATCCTCATGTTCCTCGGCATCAAGAACTCCTCACCAAAAGCAGAGGGAAACGCGCAGGGGTGCGCTTGTTAAGCTGTCCATCATCCTGGCAAAATGCAAGAAGACCTTTGGATACTACTAAGGTAGGCATGGCCAAACGGGGATGCTTCTAAGTGATTTGTACATTTGCATACTCCTAGAAGTTTAAAGGGAGAACTATGGACTCTGCTCTCACCAGGACAGTACAACATAGAACCCACTCATCACAGTCACTACAGATTGTGCTCCAATTAATCAATGATGCAGTCACCTCCACAAAGGATTTCAATCGTTTTTCAATATGGAATTGGAAACAAAACACCCTTGCTTTGCCTTCGCCAAGCCCAGGAGTTAGGATCATTTGTCTTTTACCAGAAGTGGAGCTTCAATGGGGCACCTGCTATGTTTATATTTGTAAGTGCCTCCCGTTGAGGTTTAATTTCTGTGAAATGGCATTAGGGCCAAAACGACCCTGTAAAAACCAAATGGGGGAGAGGAGCGGGGTGGCCCTCTCCCCAGGCTGATTTCATACCCAGGGACCCCATCCCCCGGGCCCAGTCTTAATTCAAATGGGGAGTGGGGCTGCACGGCATCCCTCTCTAGGCTGATTTTGTCTCCGGGGACCCCATCCCTCGGGTCCCAGCCACATCTCCCTGGGTGTCCTGGAGCCCACCCAGAGCACCCAGTATGCAATGATAGGGACTGTAGGGGAGCCTCAAAGCCCCCGTGGTCCTAGCCGGCTCTCTGCCTCCTGCAGGAGCCGGCATTGCTCTTGGACACAAGGAGCTACTGGAAATGCAGCTCCCTGCTTGAAAGAGCAATACTTTAATCTCTTTCCCTGCCTGTATGTCTGCGAGCAGGGAAAGAGATAAAAACTCAGTTTCCAGCAAGCGGAAATGGTTTGACAGCTCCCGCTTGCTTGAGTGTTTGCTTTGGTTTGGGGGAAGCTGACATGTCTCCCACCAAGCAAAAGAAAACAGCTATGTCCAGGGGTGGGCAGCCCAGAACATAGCAGGAGCCGGCCCGGGGGGGGTGACGGTCCCCAGGGCCATGTATGGCTCCAGAAGGGGGGCCATGCTGCCTCCCTTCTTTGATTTTTAAGGGTCTGCCCTGGGGAGGGGGTGGTCCCTAGGGCTGAAAACCGCCTGGGAAGGGGGCCCGCCTTCTAAAAAAATATAGAAAGCCCAGGGGCAGTGGTAGCCCCGTGTGTTCGAGTGGACCCCGCTTTAATGTGTAATTTAGTCCCAGGGAGCTGGTGGTCCCTGAGGCTGTGGGGGTCCGCGCACCCCATAATAGTTTTCTATATAGCCCCAGGGAGGTGGTGGTCCCCCTGGACCGGGGGGGTTCACGTGGCCCCCCAGCATTAATAAAACATAAACCCTGGGGAGGTGGTGGTCCCCAGCCATAAATAAGCCCTACGAGCAGGCCTGTGGTCCCCCTCCTTATTAGTTAAACTCAGCAGGCCCCCAGGACCTGGCCCACCCAGGGGCCCACCCAGAGGCCCACCCAGAGGCCCACCCAGGCCCTGTGGTTGTTTTTTTTTTTTAATCCACAGCAATATTCACAAATATTTGTGAATTGTGCTGTGAATTAAAGAAAATTGCTTTTTTTGCTCCGGAAGGGTTTCTTTTGGACTCCAGTACCAGGGCTAGAGGATCAGGGTATTCCTACCCTGCCCCCTTTTCTTTTTTTCTCAGCTGCCAAGACATCCTGATTGAAGTGTTGGTAGCCACTCAGAGCTCTGCAGATCTCTGCACAAGCTTGTTATTGCAAAACGAAAGCTTTGCAACCTCATATATACGAATTTGGATTTCCTTCAATTTCTTGAAAACTACAGAACGGATTTACACCAAATAACTGAAAGCATAATCTGTAAACCAAAAGCTACCTTTCTGTCAAAAGACTCTATGTGAGTTAACATGGGAAACACACTTTTTATGACCACCTTCTTTTTCTTGGCCCCGCTTCACAGATCAACCCAAAAAATTCCATGCACAACAGAAATCACTGGGGAACCTTTTTTGGAATATTTTGTGAAGATCTGTCAAACGGCATATATATATATATATACATATATATATATTCACTGAAAAAACCATAGGTTTTAGGGGCGTTATAGTTAGAAATTAGCATTTAAAAAACCTTTGAAATTCACTGAAAAAACCATAGGTTTCAGACACGTTATAGTTAGAAATTAGCATTTAAAAAACCTTTGAAATTCACTGAAAAAACCATAGGTTTTAGGGACAGTTATAGTTAGTTGGACATTTCACTCGTACAAAACCCGTGAAATTCCCCTGTTATAGTTAGTTCAGCTAACTATAACTCGCGCCCCGCAATGCACTGCTGATGACGTCACATATTACATCACTCATGACATGGTCAGTGACATCACTGATGACATCACTGATGACATCTCAAATGACATCACTGATGACATCATCCAGTGACTGTGTGTTTCTGTAAAGTTTAAATATTTTTAATATATATAGGAAAAGACGTATTGAAGAATGAGTGGGTGTCTAAGTGTCTGTATGGATGATTTAGTAGGTGCGTGACTGACTCTATAAATGAGTGATTTAACGTATCTTACAGAATGCATGGGTTAGTGACTAAACTGGGTGAATGTCTGTATCCGTCTGTCTGTTGCTGTGTAAGTGGCTGCATGTGTTTGTGAATAGCTACATGAGTGTCTATATGAGTTATTGAATGGTTCTCTGAGTATCTGTATGGGTGCCTCAGTGTTTGTGTGGGAGGGGTGTGTGCGACTCTGTGCATAGATGTGTGAGTGGGTGATTCACTGGGTGGATGGTTTCAAGAGTGTATGGGTGGGTAAGTGTGTGTAAGAGTGTGTGTAAGAGTGTGTTAGTGAGTGAATATATGTCCCAGTGGTACATGTGTGAGTAACTACATATGTGAAAGGCAGAATATATGTGTGTTGGAGTATATAAATAGCTATAAGCGAGAGTGAGTGATTGTGATAGTGGCTGTATGGATGAGTGTGTGCTTGTATCAGTGATTGTATAAGAGCGTAACAATGTGGTAGTATTTGTATGATTAAGTGAGCTGGTGTGTGTATAACTGTATAGGTGAGTAAATGGCAGTGTGTTTAATTATTTGCATGACTGACTAGGTGTGTGAGTACCTCTATGGATGAGTGGCGGTGTTTGAGTGTCTATATAGGAGTAAGAGTGCATATGATAGTCCTGTACTGAGTGACCATAAGTATGAGTGACTGTACGGGTGAGTGAGTGGATGTGTGTGTGTAGACCTAAGAATCAGTGAGTGGGTATGTAGTTATTGGTGTTGGAGTGTCTATGGTTTTGCGAATGGCAGTCTGTAATTTAGATTGGGTATATCAAAGGTTATATTAGGGTGTGAAGAGGTGCATCAGATTATCACGTGGATGATGTCATCAGTGATGTCATTTGAGATGTCATCAGTGATGTCATCAGTGATGTCACTGACCATGTCATGAGTGATGTAATATGTGACGTCATCAGCAGTGCATTGCGGGCGCGAGTTATAGTTAGCTGAACTAACTATAACAGGGGAATTTCACGGGTTTTGTACGAGTGAAATGTCCAACTAACTATAACTGTCCCTAAAACCTATGGTTTTTTCAGTGAATTTCAAAGGTTTTTTTAATGCTAATTTCTAACTATAACGTGTCTGAAACCTATGGTTCTTTCAGTGAATTTCAAAGGTTTTTTAAATGCTAATTTCTAACTATAACGCCCCTAAAACCTATGGTTTTTTCAGTGAATTTCAAAGGTTTTGTAAATGACAATTTTTAAATGTATTAATTGTTATATTTATTTTTTTGATACTGATTTACTACATTTTTTAAAACTATTTATTTTTATATATTTTATTTATTAAATTACATTGTAATTACATTATACATTACATTACAAAATATACTTTCTCAGAATGAATTACTTTAGTTTAAATAGTTTGCAAATAGGCAATAGAGTTTTAAGTACAGTAGTTACAGTTGTTGCAATGGGCAACACAATTTCAAACACAATGCAACATTGAGCTCAATGTGAATTTCTAGTTAAATGCAATTAGTTACTTTATGGATTACTTTTCTAACCACAGGACTGGATCCTAGATTCAGTCCTGGGACATCTCCTGTAAACAGTTGAGTAAAAGCGTTTTGGTTACAGTAGTGATTTTTAAGGAATATTATTGTATTTTAAAAGTTGACACTTAGAAACTTTTTCACATAGAATCACCAATGTTATCCTATGGGAGGAAATTCACTTAGCAGGTAAGTAGTGTTATCGTTACTTTTTCTTACTCAGTGTTGGATCCTGGATCCAGCACTGGTGCATCTCCTGTAAACAGTTGAAAGAATGCGTTTAAGTCATACAGGCGATTTTTAAGGAATATTTGTAATTTGTGAAAATCGACACTTTGATACTTTTCTGCTGAAAACCAGACAATGGATTCCTATGGAAGGAAATGTAAGTTACTGGTAAGTACGGTTAGAATTACTTTTCAGGGTCAGTGCTGGGCTAAAAGATGCAGCACTGGGTTCTCTCCTGATAACAGGTGAGTAAATTGGAATTCGTACTTTGGTTGATTTTAGAGGAATATTATAAAGTTCCAAAACTCCACACTTAGAAGAATTTCCAAGTGAAACCAGTCAATGTTAGCCTATGAAGGAAATTCAAGTTACCGGCAAGTACGGTTAAAATTACTTTTCAGGACCAGTACTGGGCTGAAAGATGCAGCACTGAGGTCTCTCCTGATAACAGGTGAGTAAATCAGAATTCGGATTTCGGCTGATTTTAGAGGAATATTTGTATGTTTCAAAAATCAACACTTAGAAACTTTTTCAGCAAAAAGCAGGCAATGATATCCTATGGAAGGAAATTCAAGTTACTGGTAAGTACGGTTAAAATTACTTTTGAGGATCAGTACTGGGCTGAAAGATGCAGCACTGAGGTCTCTCCTGATAACAGGTGAGTAAATCGGAATTCGTATTTCGGCTGATTTTAGAGGAATATTTTAAAGTTCCAAAACTCCACACACAAGAATTTCCAAGTGAAACCAGTCAATGTTAGCCTATGGAAGGAAATTCAAGTTACTGGTAAGTACGGTTAAAATTACTTTTCAGGACCAGTACTGGGCTGAAAGATACAGCACTGAGGTCTCTCCTTATAACAGGTGAGTAAATCGGAATTCGTATTTCGGCTGATTTTAGAGGAATATTTGTATGTTTCAAAAATCAACACTTAGAAACTTTTTCAGCAAAAAGCAGGCAATGATATCCTATGGAAGGAAATTCAAGTTACTGGTAAGTACGGTTAAAATTACTTTTGAGGATCAGTACTGGGCTGAAAGATGCAGCACTGAGGTCTCTCCTGATAACAGGTGAGTAAATCGGAATTCGTATTTCGGCTGATTTTAGAGGAATATTTTAAAGTTCCAAAACTCCACACTTAGAAGAATTTCCAAGTGAAACCAGTCAATGTTAGCCTATGGAAGGAAATTCAAGTTACTGGTAAGTACGGTTAAAATTACTTTTCAGGACCAGTACTGGGCTGAAAGATACAGCACTGAGGTCTCTCCTTATAACAGGTGAGTAAATCGGAATTCGTATTTCGGCTGATTTTAGAGGAATATTTGCATGTTTCAAAAATCAACACTTAGAAACTTTTTCAGCAAAAAGCAGGCAATGATATCCTATGGAAGGAAATTCAAGTTACTGGTAAGTACGGTTAAAATTACTTTTGAGGATCAGTACTGGGCTGAAAGTTGCAGCACTGAGGTCTCTCCTGATAACAGGTGAGTAAATCGGAATTCGTATTTCGGCTGATTTTAGAGGAATATTTTAAAGTTCCAAAACTCCACACTTAGAAGAATTTCCAAGTGAAACCAGTCAATGTTAGCCTATGGAAGGAAATTCAAGTTACTGGTAAGTACGGTTAAAATTATTTTTCAGGACCAGTACTGGGCTGAAAGATACAGCACTGAGGTCTCTCCTGATAACAGGTGAGTAAATCGGAATTCGTATTTCGGCTGATTTTAGAGGAATATTTTAAAGTTCCAAAACTCCACACTTAGAAGAATTTCCAAGTGAAACCAGTCAATGTTAGCCTATGGAAGGAAATTCAAGTTACTGGTAAGTACGGTTAAAATTACTTTTCAGGACCAGTACTGGGCTGAAAGATACAGCACTGAGGTCTCTCCTGATAACAGGTGAGTAAATCGGAATTCGTATTTCGGCTGATTTTAGAGGAATATTTGCACAATGGTGAAGGGAGGGGGCGGGCCTGAGGTGACATCTGTGCAAACGCGCCCGTGGCGCGTTTTAAGTTGGGGGATTAAGTCCCCTTGAATCATGAGGGTCCCTAGGGGCCAACTAGCCCACCAGGAACCTCCAGTATGCGCCAGGGGCTGCGTTGCAGAGATGTGTAGAGAGGCCACACCCCTTTTACACCTCTCTGCAACGCAGCTCTGTGGCGCTTTCTGGATGTACCTGTTGGGCTAGTTGGCCCCCAGGGACCCTCAGGATTGAAGGGGATTTAATTCCCCATCTTAAAACGCGCCACGGGGCCTGTTTGCACACATGTCACCTGAAGCCCCGCCCCTCCCTTCACCACTGTGCAAACGCGCCCCTTGGCGCGTTTTAAGTCGGGGGATTAACTCCCCTTGAATCCTGAGGGTCCCTGGGGTGCAACTAGCCTACCAGCTACCTCCATTAAGCGCCACAGAGCTGCGTTGCAGAGAGGTGTAAAAGGGGCGTGGCCTCTGTACACCTCTCTGCAAGGCAGCCCCTGGCGCATACTGGAGGTTCCTGGTGGGCTAGTTGGCCCCAGGGACCCCCAGTATTGAAGGGGAATTACTTCCCATCTGCAAACGCGCCAGGGGGCGTGTTTGCAGAGTGGTGAAGGAAGGGGGCGGGGCCTGCGGGCCCGATCTTTTTTTTTTTTTTTCCCTGAAGGGGGGCTGTGTGGCCCCCCTTCCTTTTTCCTATTTTTGGGCCCTGGGGACCCCATCCCCCAGGGCCTTACCCCCTTTTTTTTTTTTTTTTTTATTAAACGGGAAGGGGGCCGCGTGGCCCCCCCTCCCGTGGCCGAATCCTGCCCCGGGGACCCTATCCCCCGGGGCATGGCCACACTTTTAAATTAATTTTTAAGGAAGGGGGCTGCGTGGCCCCCCTCCTCAGGCCTCCTTTTGCCCCGGGGACCCCATCCCCCGGGGCAGGCCTTTTTTTAAAAATTATTTCTGGGGAGGGGGGCCACGTGGCCCCCCTCCCGGGCCACTTATGGCCCCGGGGACCCCATCCCCCGGGGCCTGGCCTCTTGTTGGGGACTGTGGGGGGGTCCCCAAACCCCCCACAGTCCCGCCGGCTCCCCGTGTCCTAAGGGAGCCGGCATTGCTTTTCCACATGGGGAGCAGCTAACATGCTGCTCCCCATGTGGAAAAGCAATTGTCTTTGGATATTGGAAGCGAGAGCAGGTTTCCCTGCTTTCTCTTCCAATATCCAAAGCAGTTTGCAATGACAGGACAGGAGCCGCGAGGCTCCCGTCCTGTCATTGCAAACAGCAGTGTCCCGGGGGTAGGCACCCCGGGACACTGCAGGAGCCGGCCCTGGGGGTGGCGGTCCCCAGGGCCACCACAGGCTCCAGGAGGGGGCCACGCGGCCCCCTCCCCAGATCAGCACAGCCCCGGGGAGGTGGTGGTCCCCGGGGCTTCGGGGGTCCAAAACGGACCCCCATTTTAAATGTGTTAGTGCCCCGGGAGGTGGCGGTCCCGGGCGTGTGGGGGGCTCGAGCCCCCCACACAGGAAATAAAAAATAAAAAAAGAAGCCCCGGGGAGGTGGTGGTCCTCGGGGCTGCGGGAGGGCCGAGTGCCCTCCCGCACCATTTTAAAATGAAAGCCCCGGGGGTGGCGGTCCTCGGGCTTGGGGGGCCCTTTGAGGCCCCCCATACATAAATTTGACCCCCCACCATGCCCCCGGGACTTGGGCCACCCGGGGGCAAAATACAATCGAAGGGCGGGAGACCGCGCTTCGATTTTTTTTTGTTTTCGGCAGGATCCGCGCACCCTGAGCGCATCCTGCCGATTTAAAAAAAAAAAAAAAAATGCTTTTTCTGCCCAGGGGGTCCTTATGGGACCCCTGAGCAGACCTAGTGGGTCAGGGTGTTTCTACCCTGCTCCCTTTGTGCGCTTTGCGCACTTGTTTCTGTCCCTCGGTTCTACCGAGGGACAAAATGGCTGCCAACATTTCCTGAATCGGAATGTTGACAGCCAGCTGACAGCCAATTAACATGCAGCTCGTGATCGGGACGGTGCGCGCAGGGTGCGCGGATCCTCCGTGCCCATAGATATATATGTACTTTTACTTTTGATTTTCTCAGCAACTACTGAACGGATTTACACCATTTAACAAAAAGGGTTCTTTCTGAACCAAGAACTACCTCTTTGCCAAATTTGGTGTAATTCCGTTCAGCAGTTCGGGCTGTAGCCGTGTCTAAAGTTTCCTATGGAAAAATGAATGGGGAAAACGCGTTTTGGGACCCCCCTTTTTCTCGGCCCGCTTGACGAATCACCCCGAGACTTTCAGGGTAGGAGCGGACCGGAGCGCCCCACAAAGTTTGAAAATTTTGCGAAGATACGTCAACCGGCAAGAGAGTTATTTCAAATAGAATGTCGCGGATTTCCTATGGAAAATAGGTTCTAACTATAACTATCTACTGGCGACCGCCAGTAGATAATATATATAGCATTTTTTGACTTGCCTATAACTTTGGAGTCATTTGACCAATATTCATGAAATTTTCCCAACAAAGTGTCAAAATAGGTTCTGTGTGCCATGGAAAGTTTTGGGGTGATTCGTGTAGTGGGTACTGAAAAATAGGGACGCGAAGTAAGGGTGCGTTTGTAATGTTAATTACCATAGGAATGCGTTGTCGAACCTACAGCCCGAACCACAGGACGAAATTACACCAAATTTGGCAGAAAGGTAGATGTTGTTATGCAGATTGTGCTTTTTGTTATTTGGTGCAAATCCGTTCAGTAGTTTTTGAGAAATTAAAGCCAACCATAATAGTGTTATCTCTGGGTGTGGATATTTCATGTTGATTTTGCGATGGTCACGGATATGTCGCAACAATTTTGCGGCAAATTGGGTATGCGCGTGCCAGTGGGAATGCTCTGATTGGCTGGACGCAATCTGAACATAAAGTTCCAACCGCCATTTTATCAATCCGGAACGAATCCCGGGGCTGAAAATTTGTGCCAAAGCTATCATAAGGGGTCAGGGTGGAGATACTCTGACCCCCTGTTTGAGAAATGGGGGTGTGGGGGTGTTAGTGACAGAAGTTATGTGTCCAAAAATGTTTTTTTATCACACGTGATATTAGCGATGACGCCACGATCACCAGCGCACCCCGTGTACCATAGCAGGGACGTCGCAACTATTGCAAAGTTTTTGTGAATATTGCTGGAAATATAAAACAAAAAGTATCTATATCTATATACATACCCTCGCTCGTCACATCACAGACTCATGTACCTACTCACATATTTCACTCAGACACTCATAGACCCCACTCACATACCCACTCAGACACTAATGCACCTACTCACAGACTCACTCAGAGACCCATGTGTGTACTCATATAAGCGTTCATAGGCTCATGCACCCACTTACAGATGCCCTTTGAGACTCATGCGCCCATACATAGTCAGAGACTTATACATCCAGTCACAGAGCCACTCAGAGACTCATGCACTCAGTCACAGACCCACTCAGTCACTCAGACACTGACTCACAGAAGCACTGAGACACTTATGCTTCCACTCACTCACACACTGATAGAAAAACCCAACAGACCCACTCAGACAGTTATGCACCCACTCATAGATAAACTCACAAAATCATGTACCCATTCACATACCCACTCAGACACTCACACACCCACTCACATACACAATCAAAATCAATTATATAGTTATACATTTTGAATGTGTTGGTGGCTATTGAACTTCTGCTTTTGCTTGGTATTTCCACGACGTCTTCGCAGTGATCGCGGGTACCAACGTCCTTGCTACTCCTGGCATCATCGCGAAAACAGAAAATAGTTTTTAGAGATGGTTTTTATAGAAACTCACTAGAAAAATATGAGTTTGGACTGTACAGTAATAAACCCCTAGTGCCAAAAATACTATATGTGTGCATATATGTGTTTTCCAGTCTGAAAAAGGCACGATCGTCGCAGTTACCGATGTCATTACGACTCCCTGCATCACCACAAACATGGAAAATAGGTTTTAGAGATGGTTTTTATAGAAACTCATTAGAAAAACATGACTTTAGACAATACAGTAATAAACCCCTAGTGTGTAAAATACTGTAAAATGTGTGCATATATGTGTTTTACACTTTATGAAAAAGAAAAGGCACGATCGTTGCGGTTAACAATGTCGTTGAGACGCCCAGAAAAACCGCGAAATCGGAAGGTAGAAACTTAGTGCAAAATATGAGTTTAAACATGTTTTTTTAAAGAAATGTGTACATAGTAATATGTGTAGGGCAATGTTTAGAATAGATTTTTTTTAGTTATTATTTTTGCATGTGCTGGCGGCCGTTGAATGTCTGCTTTTGTTTTGCAACTTCACAACTTATTCGCAACTATCGCGATGTAGTCACGAAGTTTCTCAAAAACTACAACAAAAAAGGATCTTTAGAAAAAAATAACAATATTTTGGGTAAAAGTGTGGCTCTGACAAGAGCCATTGTGTTGATTGTGTGTATATGACAGCTACACATCAGACCATATTAAGAGTTTCAGGCTACTTAGAAACACCCTGTTGCCTTCGTCTGTAAAGTGCACTCCATCATTTCTATAAATTCCATGCATGTCAAAACATAGATTGTTGTTATAGATTGAGCCCATGTTATGGTCTCTGAGGAATGCAGAAACAGTTTTATTAACATGTTTCCTGACTTTGCCAATCTGTGGACAGAATTGATTTAACCACTTCAATTTCTGTCTTTGGCATATTAGAGTACACCAAGACAGTGTGAGGGAAAAGCGACATCAGTTCAGCAAAGGTATCTTTCATTAGGATTTCCAGTCCTACCAAGTCAATGTCCCTAGGTCATTGCCACCACAGTGCACAGTCATGAAATGAGGAGCTTGGCAATCCACAATGGTTTTAACCAAAGCCAGCAACTGATGACATTTTAACCCTCTCTGGCCAAACCAAGTAATCTCCACATTTAACAAACCCAAGTCCCTGTCAATACCTCTCTTTTTTGCAGCCTCTCTAGACCTATAGACATAGCTGTGGCCAACAATCCACACTTTAAGCATTTTGAAGTGAAGGAGCAATAGCAGTCAGGAGAAGGCTGGAGCAGAATTAGGTAGTTTTCCAAATGAAAAGCAGTTAAAATGGAGGTGTTTTCTTTTTTTTAAACAAAAGATATATTTCATGGGATACTGTCACCAAGTAAGGGAATACAATTAGGTAGTGTGTTGGATGCATTAGCAAGAAGTCCTATTATTGGCTGTTGTTTAAAAAAAGAAATTTAATACAGACATAGATATGCCTTTGAATCTGTGGAGTAAACTACACCTGCTGTATCTCATTTGGAAGTAGCATGTTCCTTCTAGAATGTGCTGTGATCTAGTAACCCACTGGCTCCAATGGGTTGCTCAATGCACTGAGCTACGAGGGTATTGGGGGAAAGAGACAGAGCCTTTTTTTTTATTTCCAATTCAGGACTATATAATAAACTGTTGTGCAGTATTTAAATTTTAAAAAAACTGAAGCTAAATATATGTTTGGACTCTCGTTTTTTTTCGCGATTTCTCCGTGATGATCACGAAAACATTGTGAAATCGAATCTCATTTTGAAAGTGAGGGAAAGGGTTAATAGATGCTAACCATTCACAAGTGGAGATAGAGAAGTCTAAAATGAAAGTCATGATTTCATTTGCTGCCTTTCTCATGATCATAGAGTGGAAAGTTGAAGAGGTTGCCATTTTATAGTTGCTTTGTATGAGAGTGGTGTACCATTCTTGTACTTAGTTTTTACAAATCTTAACTGTGTCAAAACTATCCAGGAAGAGCTATAACAACAATATAATGTACTAACTCAATTCACTAGTATGTACATAACTTTTTAATTATTTAAAAAATATACATTAGAAATGTATATGGGAGTTTTATAAAAAGAGTATCACAGAAATATGAAAAGAAATATCAGATAAACTGTATATGTCAGAGGGTTTGTGTTTAAGATGTTAGTACTGTTGAAAGTTACAACGAGCAATGCCTTTAAAAATGACAATGTTTTAAATGTCTAAGCATTATGTGCAGAACAGACAGATCTATGTTATTTGCATTGTGGGAATTGTAGTACTTTAAGTCACATTATTAAACAGGAGTAGTGTGGTCATGAATAAAAGAGAAGAAAATGTGCTGCGCCTGTATATGAATGATAAAGTAGTAATACTTGTTAAGTACGTATTAGGAAGTGTTTGTCAATGTGGTTTTTAACCTATATGACCAGTTTGCATATGTGTAGATGGTGAGTTTACTAAAAGATGTGGAGAACTATATATTTTTGGAAAGATTGCCTAAAGGTGTATTTCTTTTATGAAATCACATATATGTTTGCATGGCTGGTTTACCAGGCTGTTGAAATGTTCATGTATATGGTGAGGGTGGTGTTATTTCTTTAAACATGCTGTGTTTAAAATTGAGGAGGGTTAATAGTGCAGAATGCATCTCGATAGTTCTTGTGCAAGCTTCACTTGGTGCGTAAAGTTTCTTTGAAAAATACTGAATAAAGCTTTTAGAGACACAAGAAATATTTGAGAAATGATGTAGGTGTGCCATTAAGAAATGGTTTTGTGCTTTGAAAAAGTGAGACTTGTTGTTTTCAGTTTTAGAAACTTACTGATGCATGTGCACACTGAGTAACACAGCAATGAATGCTCCTAGACAGCCATGTATCCAATTATATATCAAGTGTAATATCTAGACTTCACTCACACATAGCTCAGTAGAAAAGGATAGATACACTAAAACATGTAGTTTGAGACTGACAGAAGGACTTAAACAATGAGTCACAGATATAGTCACAACCATTATGTATCTAACAGCAATGGAGGTACTTTCACAATAAGCCAGGCACTACTCAGGTACTCATCCAATCACCCAGCCACTACTCAGGCAGTCATCGAATCACTCACGCACTATCCACTTATTCAATTACCCAGGCACTACACATGCACTCTTGCAATCATGTAGGCACTAATTATGTAGTCATTGAACTATCCAGGCACTTCCCATGCATTCCTCCAATCACCCAGGCACTAACCATTCACTTTTACAGTCACCAAGGCTGTACCTATGCAGTCTTTCACACACCCATTCACAACCCATGCAATCATCCAAACACCCAATCACAACCCATGCACTCATCAAAATACTGAGGCACAACCCAGGCACTCATCCAAACACTCAGGCACTACTCTTGCACTCATCTAATTACACAGGGAGTACCACTGCAGTGAACCTATCACCCATCCAGTACCTATGCACTCATTCAATTACTGAGGCAATACTCTTGCACTAATACATTCACCCTAGCAGTACACTTGCTTTCATCTAATCACTCCATGCCTTGGACTCATGCAATCACTCAGACACTAGTCGTGCACTCATCTAATCAACCATGGACAACTTATGCACTCACTCAATTATCCAGGCACTACCAATGTACTTATCTAAACACCCAGTCAATTCCTGTTCACTCAACCAAAAACACATGGGCAGCAGTCATATACTCATCCAATCACTGAAACACTACTCATGCACTCATCCAATCTGCTAGGTGCTATGCATGCACTTAAACAATCATGTATGTACTAACCATGCACTCTATAAATCACCTATATACTAGCTATGTACTCCAGCAATCAACCATTCTCTAGAGTTGCACTTATTTAATCATCCAACACTATCTATGCATGTATTACATTATAGAGGCATTAGTCATGCACTTATCTAATCATTCAAGCACTGCTGATGCACTCATCCAAACTCCCAGATAGTCGTGATATTCTCATGGAAACACACAGGCAGTAACTATGTAGATATGGAACGACCCATGGAGTTCTCACTTACTCTGGGAATTATCCAGGCACTACCCGTATCCTCAAGGAATAACCTAGGTACTACCTATGCACTCATTCAATTATCCAGGGAGAATTGATGTACTCAACCACAAACACATGTATTTACAAGTTTTAGTGAGGAATATGTAGTCTTTTAGAACAACCTGGTGAATTATATATGCAACCTGCCACACACTCTTTGCATGTACTCGGAATAATGCGTGAGATATATGCTCTGATGGAGATTAATGTGAAGATTTTTTTATTCACTATTTTCCAAAATTTAAATCTGATGCATCTAAGTAGAAAAGTACTGAGACACTACATCCACCAGTGACACAGTGGTAGAGAGGCACACAAATAGCTCTTATGTTGTGCTTTCGGATTTCCAGTATTGAGACACTGTATGTACTTATACACTTTGGTTGATGTTTATTTTAAAATTTACAACTGAAGGGATAAACTGGTCTTTTACCATGTATAACTGTGAACTGAAATATGGTGCAGCTGTGCTGTAGGAGAAGGTGCTTTAATGTTAAAAAGTAACTAATAAATTACCTTTTGTGTTTTGCTTTGGTATATTGAAGTAAGTGCATGTAGTTATATAGCTAGATTTATCTGTAGATTTAAAACTGCAACATAACATAAAAACAGTTTTTGTATTATTTGTAAGTCAGCAGTAAAGTAGTTGCTATGTTGGCTAGAGTAAAAATTTAAATATAGTTATTTTTTTTGTAGAACAATATCTACATAACTGCAGACAGTAGAATGCCTACAAAAGCTTGGAGGAAAAAGCAACAGAAGTAACTATAGTACCTTTGCAGAACTGAGACACAAAAAGGAGAAAATATAGAAAAAGTGGTGAAAGAAAAAATAGCTACTGGTAAGAGGACAAAGTCATTTCTTAAAAATATATGTGGACACCTGCAAAGATTACAAAATAATGAATATAAAAAGCAAACTATGAGAAAGAATAAGAGTGGACAATATCTATATTACAAGAACAGGAAAGAGTGCAACAAAGATGAACACACCTTAACCAGGAGACAGAAACAGTTTAAGGAAATCAGAGCCAGGATGTTTTGTAGTAGAGTGGTTGGAATTCTACTGAGAAATATGAAGAAGTGTAGAAGAAGGAGAGAGGCACTGAAACAAAGAATAAGTTGAGGGAGTAGTTGATAAGGTCTTTGCTCTGAAGAGGAAGCCTTGCATTTTGATTACAAATAGAATGAAGACTCTTGACAAAATGGTGTTGTACACGAGGAGACAAATCCAGAAGAAAAGGTAAGTGAATAGAAGTAACTTTTGTATAGTTTTTAGTGGAGAATGGATACATACTTCTACTATAGAGCCTTTCTTTAATGAAGAAAGGTATCTACAGGATAACACATTAGTTCACATTATTGATGAAAGATGATGATGTTATAAAATTAAAAATGGCACTCCTATAGTCACTCCTATAGTGGTAGATGTGATGGTATCTAGAAATGTAGAACAAGTTATTGCAGAAGAGGTACAGGGAAGTCGTAGTCAGGCTCTGTATACAAATGGAATTGTGGTAGTGTTCGTAGTATTCAACAGCAATCCATTGATATAAAAGAACAATTCTACATATCATTCCTAGGCAAAGTTTAAAACACAAAATAAGTACTTTACAAGGATTGGATGCTTGCAAGTTTAGAAAGCATACACATTTGTAGAGACACTCACTACCTTGTTTTTCAAAGAAAGTGTGTCAATGAACCTTTCATCATTTCAAGATGTAAGCTGTACACCTCTAAACAATGCAAACTTTAGTTAGGAGGCTGTACGATGTGAAAACGTCTGCTTTATGTCTAGGAGAAATGAATAGAGCATGTTTGCATGGTACTGTGGTAGAGGTAGAAAAAGTTTGTAATGATGTGCAGCTTCATTTCTTTGTTCAGAACAGAACTCTATGGAAAGTGAAGAGTTGATAACAGGAGGAGTTGCAGAACAGGACACAGGTATTATAGTTGATAGCTTTGAAGAAGTGATTACACAATTTAACACATTGTGCTCTTGAAAGTAAGTTTGTATATGTTGTCGACACACTTACTATAAGAGTGAAACATGGACTATTGACTTGTATTTAAAAAGAAAAAAAGAAAAAAATGATAACTAAGAAAAGTCTGCTGTGTACTTATGTGTAGAGGAACGCTTTCTCTTGTCCATACAACAAGTTGAGGGAGTAGGTGATAAGGTCTTTGCTCTGAAGTAGAAGCCTTTCATTTTGATTATAAATAGAATGAAGACTCTTGACAAAATGGTGTTGTACATGAGGAGACAAAACCAGAAGAAAGGGTTAGTGAATGGAAGTCACTTTTGTATAGTTTTTAGTGGAGAATGGATACATACTTCTACTATAGAGCCTTTCTTTAATGAAGAGGAATGCTTTGTCTTGTACATACAGCAAGTTATATGTAAGTACTGTTACAATAAATTAGAGGATAAAAAAATGCCTGCTAGAGCTGTGCTTAACAAGTTAGTACTGGTTCCCATTCCAGAACCACTTCAAGGTTTAAATGTTTATGAGTCAATTCTTATCCAAATTATAATTTCCATTTCAGGCTATAGTATGTTTGGAGCCCAGGACAGGCAATAAACTACCAACAGAGCTGCAGAAAGGTCTAAAAGGTAATAGAATAGTGTACTGGATTACTAGTGTTTTCTCAAAATGTTCAGCAGGATGCTCAAGAATGTTTAATGGTAATGCTAGGACTATTAGAGGAAGAGGATGTGAATATCGATGAATATTTGGTTTAACTTGTAAATGGAACCATAACTGTGAACATGGTGAATTCACATCTAGCACTGAAATTCATTCGGAACGATTCCTCTACTTGACGTTACCAGATTGTAAAGCTGTGGCCTTTGGAAATTTAACCAAAAACGCCCATCAAGATATGACCTGTCCAAACTGCAGATCAGAAATTAGGTGCACATTGTTACTACAAAGCTATGGGAAATATGTCATAGTCATGCTACAATAATGCAGAATGGAGGGTACCTAAATTAGAAACTGAAATTACAAACTTTGTAGCTGGACAAATTTCCATTTCAAAAAGAAGTTTCACAACTATAGTAATCATATTTCATGAAGGAGTTAATATAACCTCTGCACACTACACAATATATTTAAGATGTGAAAGAGGATGGGCAGAGTGCAATGACATGGAAATGTCATTCAAATCAAGACTACATGAAAAGTTACCAAACTTATATCTGCTATTTCTAGAACCGAAGTTCTAAGAACAATTTAGTATAACAAAATGTGGTATTGTGTTGACATGTATATGAATTATGAGCTTCTGAGACATTATTCGGCCTATTATGGATATTGTTTACAGCAAGTTGTTAGAAATGAAAGACTCTTTTTAACTGGAGGTAAGGAGCTTCTAAAACATTACAGGCTTACATTCTGTTACTACAGATACAAACTAAACGGAGGTACTATAATACCAGCAGCCTTCAGTTGCATCTAAGAAGTCCCTTCTCCACTTCAACATTGTATCTTGTTTTGGTTGCGTAATGTTCAAAATTAAATCCTAATACATATTTGTTTGTTTATGTTTTTCACATTCTGCAAAATCACATCCAAAGACTGCTCCCCGGCTGTTACGATGGTGTTATAGTTCATGCAGAAGACAGCAAAACGCTTTAGTTCTGGTGACATTTCACTGCATATTCTCTCCACTTAAGCAGGAACTTTGTCGGCAGTAGCAGGGGCTGGAGGTCTGGAGACTGATGACCCCACTCCTTTTTTTCTCTGTGCAATTTTAAGTTGCTTCTTCTGGTATGTTTTCAAGTGGTATAACATGCTTGCTGTACCACATGAATATTTTTTTGCTGTGGCCTGAGATAATGTCTTCTCAGGTATGCTGCACCTCACTAATTCAGGGGTCGATTCCGATGTAGTTCGGAAAGCATTCCTACCGAATCGGTTCCGGAATTATTTCCAGGCAACTCGGATCGGGAGAGACCAGACGAGCGATTTGGATGTATCAGGATGCTTCTGGATACGATTTGGTCAGACTCTCATTGATTTTAATGGGAGCCTGTGTTCCGAACGAGAACACAGGCTCCCATTGAAGAAAGGGGTGGCTGGGGAAAACCTTGCACCCTGTGGGGGGCACCCTATGGTGCCTGCCACAATGTGCATGGTTGGAAAAGGAGGTCCCTTGGGTACCCCCACGGGCCCGATTCGGAAGGCACCGGGTGAAGGGGGGCCTGCTATGGGCCCCCAAAGACAAATTCCAGAAGCCGATTCATTCAGGAGAAGCCTATTTGGAACGGCTGTCCGAATTGGCCTTCGTACTCGCTCGCTCAGAAACCGAGTCCATAGAGCTGTTCGATTCGGCTTTGAAAGACGCGACCTGTTCCAATGCTTTTTGGAACCGATTCGGACAGCCCCACCGGTTTACATGCATTGTTCTTGGTCGCTGAGAAGTGGGTACGATTCGGTCGGAAACAAAGGTTCCGGATCGAATTCGGCATACACAAATCCGATTCGGAGCCCTTCCGAACGACATCGGAATCGACCCCTTAATTGTGGTCTTTGAGTTACCAGATATAATAGAGAAAAAATCCCAAGATATGGTTTGTTTCTTCATTGCTGGTTCTTCATCAGAAGTCTGTTCATGTGTAGCTGAGACCTCCTGGGGTTCCACAACTTTAACCAGTTGTAGGCAATGTTCCCTCTAATTTTTTTCCTCTGTGTGCGGCAGTGTGAGGTCTCTGTGCACTCCAGCCACGACAATGTGCGCCAAGAACCCGACCGCGTGTGTGGGTGCAGCGACAGGGGTTCTGACACTGGGGTTCCTGCTTGATTGTGCAGATAAATGACCTAGGTACTGGAACGGAGGAGGCCTGTTTGATGGGGCAGGCAGGGCCGGACCGGGAACCCAAAGTAGTCCTGGCAATTTTGCCGCACCGGCTCCCACCCACCAGGGGTGGGGTGGAGGGGAGGGGGGGACAAGTGTCAAGCACTACTGCTTAAAACAGGTCCCCAGCACTGGTGCTTTTGTTACTGAGGGCCCATTTTGCAGCATCGCTGCAGAACTGCCCTCAGTAACAAAACTGGCCCCCACTGCTCCAAAACTGACCCCCACCCTTCCAGCCTCCCAGGCAAACACCCGAAGCCTGCTAAGGCCAGTCCAGCCAGGGGGTGGCCTTCGTATTGGTGACTGGCGTACAATGGTTGTTTCATGTTCGAAATGAGAAAGTGCAGTGCAGAGCATCTGCAACCGCGACGAAGCTACACTAATATATATTAGGAAACCGGGACAACCGGCCTCATTCCACAGTGCCAGTGAACCTTTTCTTTCCTAACTAACTACACAGCGGCGGCTCAGGGACATCTTAAGGACTTTGAGCGCCCTAGGCCAAACGTATTGGGGGGCCTCTGTGCGGATCAGCTTTGAATTTATGATCCAGTTTCAGCTTTCTCGTGTCCTTTTGGCCAGATCACAAACAAAGCACAGACACACTGGTTCAAATTCCAAATGTTTATAGTTAATATTCAGGGATAGTGATGTATTTTTCCAATATTGTAAAACAGTAGAAGCCCACTAATACTACTGCAAATAATCACTGTGACATCCTCCCATTTCTTATATCTGAGATCCTGTTTGGATCTAAAATAAACATTTTTTATGGATGTTGCATGAAACAAAAACACATTTGTCATAAAATGTCTGTAATACAATCTCACACATTACCCAGATTAAAAATAAATGAAAGGAAAATGCTATTTGCAATAATCTGTTTAAGAATTATTCAAGGTCATCAGGGCAAGATTCTCTGCAGAACAGAGCTGGCTCTACCAAGGCAGGGGTTACTCCACTCTTTAAAACTGATAATCATGAGTTCACTTATCAGCTCTGAAGATGGTTTCCTGGATACGCAGGGGGGGGAATGTACATAGAAGTCTACCATGTGTGCTTTCAGAGTCACTAATATATGTTAGTGATTCTGAAAGCACACGTGGTGCTTTTAGGCTTGCTCAGGGCTTTAAGTGGGGTCTCTCAAAGGGGCCTGCCTGATGTAATTAAGGGTGTGGCTTAAAAACACGTAAGCTAAAAATCTGTGCTTAGCATAGTGTGCCGCCCAACCGTTATTGTGCTGCCTCTGTCATTGCATCCAGATATATAATACAACAAGTAACATTATACCTATAACAAGCCAGGACTATTGGCTTTGTCAATGGTTGTTAGTTGCATAAGATAAATAAGCAACAACTACGGCTTCGTTGACTATAATATTGAAAATGCCTCAGTTCTGAAATGACCAGACTGTGAAAAAACTATAAAAAGTCCTCTGAAGTTACACCAAAGGCTTTGAGCAGTTGCACTGCTGCAGAATTGAGATTTTTTTTTACCCTGAGGGCAAAAATGAAGAGCCTGATTGGGACCCTTCTCAGTACAGGCTTTTAAAAACTCAGCACCGGCAGGACTCAGCCTACTTAAAGCCCTGGGCTTGCTGCATGCTTTTTGTTAATAGAGCGTGGCTGCGGGCAGATTGTGTGAATTTTTGAAAGTATACAAGTTAATTGCAGCAATTGGTCTTGGTCTCTTGGTCACACATCTATAGAAACCTGGATTTGTGTGGTTTATCTTAGTGTCAGATTTGTGATCCTCAGGACCAAAGCACATCCAGAATTCCATCTTCCAGCTGCTCTGATTCCACCCAAAAGGGTAAGGATATTAAGAGTGACTACACAAGCGGAAAGGCTTTGGAAAGGGTAAAGAAGGAAAGACCTGGAACAAAATGATCACAACGTGAGTGCCTACTGTGTAAAAAATAAAACTTAAAAAATATTATACATGTCTATGTCAATTGTTACCTAGAAACGAAAACAGCATTTCCTCATTAGCAGCTCTGACATAATGTTCTTCAAAGTAACGCTGCTCATTCACTTGTAGCCTTTTGTTAGCACAAAACAACTCTCTGAGAACTGCTTATTACTGCGTCACAGCAGGAAATTTCAATGTTTATACTACATATTCAGTCTGTTTATTCACAGACTTTAGACCATCAACCTCAGACAGGTATAGTAAACCAAAACATTTTTAGCACATTAATGTCTTAATCAAATGTGCTTTCACATTCTCAATATGTCAGGTAAGGAAGTAGCCCGAAAATTAAAATGCCCCCCCCCACTTTTTAGCAAAGGTCTGATGACCCCAAACAAGAGAAGCATGTGAGCATGACCCTCCTTAGAAGAGCTCATTGTCTCTTCCATCCAATCATCTATCCAAACATGCATTCACCCTTCCATGCACCTTCTGATATCCATTATTTCACCTTTACATTCCGTCATCCATTCATTTTTTCAGCCATCATCAAATCTTTCCCCATTCCATCAATCAGCCATTCCATTCAGTCACACATCATCCATCCATCCTTTGACATATCCATCCATCAATAAAGCTTTCCATCCATCTATACATCCACCCATTCACACTCTCAGATTTCACTTTACTCTGCCATCCACCTGTCCATCCCCCTATCCACTGACTCATCCTTTCAGCCACTCATCCATCTACTCACTCATTCATCCACCTCCTCCTCCATCCTTCCTATCACCCTTCTTACCTTCTTACACTTTTGTGTGACCATTGTGAAAATATTTATGTTAATTGCAGCACCGTCATGCGCTGCAATTAACATAAATATTTTCACAATGGCCCACAATCAGCCCGCAGCCATGCTTCATTAAGAAGGAAAAACAGCAGCAAGTGCAGGAGCCACCGCAACCAGGAAATTACCATTTTTCGCGCCGCTCTAATTATGAAAGCAAAAACAACAATTGATGGACAGAATGCAGAACAATATCATACATTCACCCCAGTACAGAGATCTGGGCCTAAACCCATCGTTTTTTTTGCTCACCATGCCATTCCAGTTTGAACCCAGCCATATGCAAATCAGTCTTGACCCTGTGCCTCATGGGAAAAGTCCAGCCCGAACTGCCAAGCCAGGTCCTCCCTGGACTGGAGTCAAGCATCCTAGGACCGGTTTCGGGGTTTCACGCCTCTTCAGCCAGGATAGCTTGATTCCAGTGGCATGGAGAGCACGGGGCCCACGTCTGGGCATACCCGTCCCACTCGGGGTGACAAATGCAAAAACAACAATTGATGGACAGAATGCAGAACAATATCATACATTCACCCCAGTACAGAGATCTGGGCCTAAATCCATCGTTTTTTTGCTCACCATGCCATTCCAGTTTGAACCCAGCCATATGCAAATCAGTCTTGACCCTGTGCCTCATGGGAACAGTCCAGCCCGAACTGCCAAGCCAGGTCCACCCTGGACTGGAGTCAAGCATCCTAGGACCGGTTTCGGGGTTTCACTTCTCTTCAGCCAGGATAGCTTGATTCCAGTGGCATGGAGAGCACGGGACCCACGTCTGGGCATACCCGTCCCACTCGGGGTGACAAATGCAAAAACAACAATTGATGGACAGAATGCAGAAAAATATCATACATTCACCCCAGTACAGAGATCTGGGCCTAAATCCATCGTTTTTTTGCTCACCATGCCATTCCAGTTTGAACCCAGCCATATGCAAATCAGTCTTGACCCTGTGCCTCATGGGAACAGTCCAGCCCGAACTGCCAAGCCAGGTCCTCCCTGGACTGGAGTCAAGCATCCTAGGACCGGTTTCGGGGTTTCACCCCTCTTCAGCCAGGATAGCTTGATTCCAGTGGCATGGAGAGCACGGGACCCACGTCTGGGCATACCTGTCCCACTCGGTGTGACAAATGCAAAAACAACAATTGATGGACAGAATGCAGAACAATATCATACATTCACCCCAGTACAGAGATCTGGGCCTAAATCCATCGTTTTTTTGCTCACCATGCCATTCCAGTTTGAACCCAGCCATATGCAAATCAGTCTTGACCCTGTGCCTCATGGGAACAGTCCAGCCCGAACTGCCAAGCCAGGTCCTCCCTGGACTGGAGTCAAGCATCCTAGGACCGGTTTCGGGGTTTCACCCCTCTTCAGCCAGGATAGCTTGATTCCAGTGGCATGGAGAGCACGGGACCCACGTCTGGGCATACCTGTCCCACTCGGGGTGACAAATGCAAAAACAACAATTGATGGACAGAATGCAGAACAATATCATACATTCACCCCAGTACAGAGATCTGGGCCTAAAGCCATCGTTTTTTTGCTCACCATGCCATTCCAGTTTGAACCCAGCCATATGCAAATCAGTCTTGACCCTGTGCCTCATGGGAACAGTCCAGCCCGAACTGCCAAGCCAGGTCCACCCTGGACTGGAGTCAAGCATCCTAGGACCGGTTTCGGGGTTTCACCCCTCTTCAGCCAGGATAGCTTGATTCCAGTGGCATGGAGAGCACGGGACCCACGTCTGGGCATACTCGTCCCACTCGGGGGTGACAAATGCAAAAACAACAATTGATGGACAGAATGCAGAACAATATCATACATTCACCCCAGTACAGAGATCTGGGCCTAAATCCATCGTTTTTTTGCTCACCATGCCATTCGAGTTTGAACCCAGCCATATGCAAATCAGTCTCGACCCTGTGCCTCATGGGAACAGTCCAGCCCGAACTGCCAAGCCAGGTCCTCCCTGGACTGGAGTCAAGCATCCTAGGACCGGTTTCGGGGTTTCACCCCTCTTCAGCCAGGATAGCTTGATTCCAGTGGCATGGAGAGCACGGGACCCACGTCTGGGCATACCCGTCCCACTCGGGGTGACAAATGCAAAAACAACAATTGATGGACAGAATGCAGAACAATATCATACATTCACCCCAGTACAGAGATCTGGGCCTAAATCCATCGTTGTTTTGCTCACCATGCCATTCCAGTTTGAACCCAGCCATATGTAAATCAGTCTTGACCCTGTGCCTCATGGGAACAGTCCAGCCCGAACTGCCAAGCCAGGTCCTCCCTGGACTGGAGTCAAGCATCCTAGGACCGGTTTCGGGGTTTCACCCCTCTTCAGCCAGGATACCTTGATTCCAGTGGCATGGAGAGCACGGGACCCACGTCTGGGCATACCCGTCCCACTCGGGGTGACAAATGCAAAAACAACAATTGATGGACAGAATGCAGAACAATATCATACATTCACCCCAGTACAGAGATCTGGGCCTAAATCCATCGTTTTTTTGCTCACCATGCCATTCCAGTTTGAACCCAGCCATATGCAAATCAGTCTTGACCCTGTGCCTCATGGGAACAGTCCAGCCCGAACTGCCAAGCCAGGTCCTCCCTGGACTGGAGTCAAGCATCCTAGGCGGCGGCACAAATGCTCTCCCGGGATGTGCTGTTGGTGCACGCAGCACTGCGCGCTCGGTGGAACAGACGCGCGTGTGGGCGCGCACCTTACTGGGAACACTGGTTGTAGGTCTTCCTCCGGTTCGTTTGATGCCATTTTATTTTGTAGAAATAGCCCAAAAAGTTAAAAACCAGCACAATTTTCAAAATCAGTTTGGGCGACAATGGGTAAGTCCAACACAGAGCGACTGCTGAGAGGTGTTCGGAGGCCATGCCCCCTTTCTCCACCACTCTGCAAATGTGCCTCCTTGCACAGTGCTGGCTGGGGGATGAAGTCCCCTTGGCTGCAGAGGGTCCTTGGGGGTCAATAAGCCCTCCTGTTACCTCCAGTAAGTCACACAGGGCATGATTGCTGAGAGGAGTTTAGAGGCCACACCCCTTTCTCCACCACTCTGCAAATGCACCTCCTGGTGCACTGCTGGTTGGGGGTGTCATAAGGTTTCTGCACATACACAGAGCTATGCACAGGAAAATGGGACCCCGGAATACAGTGGTTTGCCACCATATACCGTAGCACCCAAAAACCCCAACCCAACTAGCTTAGCATCCCATTAGCACCCAAGTACTAATGTTTGGACAACCCAGAACACGGTATCTTTATCTCAGGACTCACAGAAGCAAGAACACTCTTTCGTCACTCACTCGTACTTGTCCACAAGGTGCGTAGGAAGAGACACTGGATAGGTTAAAATGTTTATTCCAACTTACGTGCTCTAATGTACAGTACACGTGTCAGTACTAATAGCATAATGCATATGACTAATATAAGCAGCATGGTTACAATTCCATAGAATACAAACGGGGAAAGCATCTCAGAGCTCAGTGGATAAACGTATAAATAACATTACCACCCTCCCCTTGCAGTAAGATAGTTCATTATAATGATAGAAGACCTCTGGGCTTTGACTAGCGAACCCCCATACCTCAGTCTCTAGATGCAGAATTACATCAGCAGGACATCATAGCTCTTCTCACTGAAAGGGATTTCTTCAAGTGTGTTAAGCGCTAGTAAACCACAGTATTAAAAGCATACCAAATTCTTCATGGCAATTGCACCTAATGTTATGTCTGGGTGCGCGAGACTGGCCATATCAGGAAGAACCAAAATACATTGTTATGCGACCTTGTACATGTTTGTGCAGACTGAGCCCAAAAAGGTGAACAACAGAAAATGCAGACAGTGCAAAAGAACTTGGCACGAGCAAAGGGCGAGGAAGGCCTGGCTCAGTGTAACGTGCGCAAAGAAAAGCAGCATGGCAGCCAGGCCTAGGCCAACATAACAAGGCAGGTAACAATCCACAAGACACCCTCCCCTGGACAGTCCGGCGGCCAGGACAGAGGCCCATCAGAGGAAAAACAGAGCTGTTGGAGCACAGGGAGCGCCCAAACGGCGAAGGGCAGGTCAATCCATGAAAGTGTAAGTGCAGAAAAAAGCCATACCCTCCAAGAGTTCATCATTGGACTCGTCAAAAAACATAGATGCCATCCAGTCCATGAGATCAAAGAGCAGGAATGCTCCTCAGCAAAGGGAGCATCCAGAAGCAATGCGGGACAGCTTGCGTGATAATTGAAACAGCTTCGTTGTAGGAGACCCTGGGCAGCCGCCCAGATATCCCATTGCGCCAAAATCCCCAGTGCAGCCGCACGCGCCATACAGCCAGCAACGGAACAGTCCTGCTCATGGGCCTCTAAGGGACCCATCAACTGAACAAAATCCGGAACAGACAATGACGAATTGGAGAGGCAATAATCCAGAGTCCAGGTGAAAGGACAGCGGACACAAGTCATTACAGGTTGCACGCAAGTGAAATACGCAAAGCGAAATGAAAGAGTATATGACACACTCAGTGTCGCCAATGGCAAGACACCAAAACCGGCCAAAAGGCGCTCACGGAGCAGCTGGAGGCGTTCTGGATCGAGCAGGTCCCATCGGGGAGCAGCCATTGCGCAGAAAGCAAATTAAGAGCAAGACACCAGCAGCTAAAGCGAGGATCAATGGGAAACCGCCAAAGACACTGGAAAAAATAGAATGTATGAAAGCCGGGATGGCACCAAAAATAGTTTGGAAGGAGGACACCAAGCCCGACCCAACGACCTTAAAAAAGTGTACTAGGCCTTCAGTGTTAGATGCGTTAAATATACGATGTATTAACTCCCCAAAATGTTGGGGGAGATTAGTGTTTAAAAGGGCCTGTATTTCACTGTGGGTACTCGCCACCTGGAGAATGAATGTCTCCCGGGCGGACGTGAGCATAACCTCCTCGTTTAATAATAGTGCCTTTATTCTGCTCAGTCTATTGAAATCTGCTTCCATGGTAGGGATGGAAGGCCAAATAGAGATATCAACCTTGCCATGAGGGGGAGGAAAAAGCACATTTTTGCAGCAGACAACCCTGTGCGAAACTGTTACAATGTAAGGAATGCCAGCCTGCAGGCCACAACAGTTTTCGTTATTTAAAAGTAAATAACTACCATTGGAAAGGAGAGTGAAAGTAGGTGAAATAACAGGAGCAGGAATACCTTTCAGCACACAAGCAAGATTAGGAGAGGAAAAGCTACATGAGCCATGCAATTTAATGTGTTTACAAATAAGCGAATGACCCATAGTCGAGTCGCAGTACTCCCCCGTGAGAAAGACTTCCTTGCCGTCCCGAAGGCATTTATACATGAAAGGCAAGGACCAGAGTTCATGCAGGAAAGCACTGCCCAATGGCCGGTAACGGCCCACAGGATAATGTTTCATGCACGAGTCAAATTCAAACAAGGAAAAAGGTAAAACGATAACCCCATGAACTAGCCATACAGCAGAATCGAGTTCTGCAACAGAGAACGGCAAAGGATCCATCTTTTCGATATGTAATAGAGTGTAAGTTGCATCTTTCATGGACATAAATTGCTGTTTGTCAGTTAAGTTAAAAGGTAGAAACAAGGCAGAGGTGTTCAAAAAATGCCAAGGAACTTTACCTAACTTAAGCGTTTGTAAAGTCCATGCAAACTGCATAACCGAACGCAATTGATTCTGCCCGTGATATAACACAGAAACATCATCTTGTACAATATCAACAACAGAGGACACAATATTCTCCAAAGTATAAATGCGAGAAGACAGGGTATTAATACTATTGTCAACAACAGCAAGCACCTTTTCCAAATTTGCTTGATCTATTTCCCGAAGACGGGAAGCAGCTTCCATTTGTGATAGCTTCCAGAGTTCATTATATGTTTCATAAATGAATCTCTTAGGTCGGGGACCACGAGGTCCCAAAACAAAGTCGGACAGATCAATATTGCCTGAAAGGAGGGACAAATGTTGTTTAACAGAATCAAGGGACGAATGTTGCAGCCATTGTTTGCATAATTTACCAACAGAATATGTAGTGACAGTACGGGAATCAGTAAATCTCGGATCAGGCCTATCCTGTGTGTAACTAGCTCTTGAGTCCTGAAAACGCATTTGACATGCATTTGATGATGTAGGCCATACCAACCAGGGTGACTGAACTAGCTCAGAAACATTAAACGAATTATTTTGTAACAGAGCCTGCAGGGACACGAGGGACATATTGAATCGTGAGCTTTCATTGGGAAAACTCGACAGGGATGGTATTGATGGAGTATTCAATTGTTTAGTGGTTGCTAAGCCCCAACATGTAGTCTGATAGATGGAGACATTGAGGAACATAATTTGTGTAGGGATGAGGCAAGCACGGTATAATGCCTCGGTTCCCTGTACCTGCCATGGCTTGGAGCCCCAAATAGATTTTAAATCCACTGTATTATCCCAGTACTCATAACCACCCACAGCTAGGGAACTTAGAAAGGAACCTGAATAAAGCAATTTGGTGTGTGTTAACATAAATTTCTGAGTTGATGTGTTATTAAGTCTAAAATAATAGGATGCAGGGTTCGACCGATTAAAATCAGTAAAATAATTAAACTTATTTCGTAAAGTTTGAGAGCTACCTGGCAAGGGGTTTGGACAATGTTCCCATTGGGTATAGTTAACAGAACTACGCAGGGCACTGGGCTTATGGAGAAAATGAGTACCCCAATGTTGGTAACAATACAAATCGGCATAATTAGCGGAATTCATATATAAATCTTCAGCATTAAAAGATGCATAATATTTTAAATCGGCAAACAAAGCTTCAACGGCATGCACATCCCAATCATCAGAATGAATATTATTTTGTACTACATCACCCATTGAAACACGAAGGACATTAGGTACATTAATAATTTCCGTCGGACCATGGATTTGATAGTTCACTGCATCCCATACGATGCCATCAGCAACTGGGAAGGCTGAAATGTTCACAAATGTGTGGTCACGCTTCATGATGTGAGACGAGGAATGAGGAGCCAAAGTTCCAGAAACATAGTCTACAGCAGAGCGTTCAGGTAAATAGTGACCATTAATTAGTAGAAAAAACACTGTGACAAAGCCAATGGACATGAACAAAAATATCAAGAAAAGTACCAACCAGATGTATGTCCAGGGGGAATCAAAAAATTGTCTCTAAACCAGGATACAAAAATACTGAACTTGGATGGGACTTTTGAAGAGGTGGAATCCGAATCAAAGGAATAACGAGTCGGGCCAAGTGGCGTTGTTGGTTGATGTGCCACCGATTCAGATGCAGGATAAGTATACTCGTCCTCGTCGATGTTGGTGGAGAGTTGGGGATCAATTATAGTTTCAGGCAAAATAGAGGATTCAGGCAAATCGACCATCTCAATTACAGCATCAGCGACCGTTCGTGTAGATGGGCCACGAACATATGTCCGATAAATGGCAGGACAAGAGACCGCTGGTGTGACACTATTCAGGATCGGCCAGGCGCTGTAGCTTGACATTTTCCACTGAGATGTATCTGTTCTCCTTGCGACCAGGAAGCGGTGGTAAAATGACTGTACGTGTTCCCTTCAAGCCCAGAACTGGAACCGGTGCACGAAAAGAGGGGCCGAATTCTTTTTTGTTTTCAACCTTCTCCCGAACCAGTTCTCCAACCTTTGGAAGCCAGCCGGCTACCGGAATCTGCAACGCAGGATCTGTGGCTGAAGGCAAATGTGTAGTTGCAAGTTTGTCTCGGGCTTCTTGTAAGTCCTGTAACATAGCAGAATGGTTATCTACATCAAACTTGGCGGATTGCGCCGCGATGTCTGGACCCTCAAGGTCAGGCACAAACATTCTTATGCCAAAGAGCATTTCGTATGGGGTCCGCCCACCCAGAGGTCTTCTAGGGAGATTATTAAGTGCACGCTGAACGGTATACAAATGGGCCAGCCAGTTCCTGCCAGTACCTATAACCCTAGCTGTTAAGGATTGCTTTAAGTCACGGTTCATTCGTTCAACGATAGAGTTGCCCTCAGGCCTATACGGAGACGAAAATTTCACCCGCACCCCAAGCGAAGCCATTGCATCCTTGTAAGCCCTAGAGGCAAACGCTGGACCTTGGTCCGAATGGAAGGTGCCGCATGCGAAAATTCCCACAAAGACACGCAAATCCCTGATTACATTTCGGGCGTCAGCACTCCGTTGTGGCCAGACCCAGAGAAACCGTGTGCACGAGTCCACTGCCACCAAGATGTATTTATAGGCAGTGTCTGATGAGAATGGACCGCAGTGATCCAAGTAAACACACCCAAAGGGTCTGTTAGCAATGCAGAGCGGTGTTTGTGGTGGACGTGTTACCGTGGAAGGCTTAATCTGTTGACAAACGTCGCAAGAAAGCACAAAAGCACGGGTGTCTTTATACAATCCACGCCACCAATAACGCTGCTGCAAGATGGAAACCGTAGCTGACACACCTGCATGAGCAGAAGCCATGCCTTCATGTGCAGCTGATATCAAGGCACTCCTGCGGTCCGCGTTGGGGATCAGCCGATCTCCAACGTCAGGTATAGTTACATAAGGAACCTGATCGGGACTTAATGTGTAAGAATACTTGGAAGGGAAACCTGTAGGGTAATTATTACCTTCCTTGGTTGCAGCAATAGCTGCTAATATAACAGGGTCTATTTTAGACATGGACCTGGTAACCGCTGCTACTGAACACGTGACTACTGCTGAACGGGCAGCTTCATCTGCCAGATCGTTACCAATAGCGTGTGCGCCCACCCGCTGATGGCCTAGGGTGTGAACCACCTGTGTGAGGGGCAGACGTTGTTGCAATTCTGCCACTCGAACCCAAAGCATTTTATGCTTAATTGTGCTCCCTTTTGCGTCCTTATAGTCGTTTTTCGACCAGAAAAACAGATTGTCATTGTAAGATTGTACACAGTAAAAAGAATCACATACAATAAGAGTGGTCTCATCCTGAGAAGCGAACTCAAGTGCAAGTAGCAATGCATGCAGCTCGGCCAATTGTGCGGTACTATCTCCAAGTGTGCGAGTATGCACTACAGAGGATTTGAACTTTCCATCTACAAAGGAACCCGCAACAATTGCACATGCAGCTGAATAAGCGTGCTTGGACCCAGTGGCCGGTTGCGCCGAACCATCGGTGTAGATCACACATTTGTAATCCTCAAGCGGTAGTAAAAACAAAGGAGGAGGATGAACGAATTCATACTGCAAAAACTCCTGAGTCTGAAGAGAAGAATCAAAAACAAAAGTGACGTCCGAAGACGTCAAAGATGTAGCCCATTGTATCCAACGGGGATGCATTGCTTTTGAGTTCGGTACACTTGCCTTTGTTACTGCCTCCAGGGCAGGACAGGGTGTTACCACCAGAATCCGCTTTCCCTGTGCCAGTGCGCGTTCTTTCAGAATCGCCATTTGCACTGCAGTTAGAACTTTTTCGACAGATGTAAAGCGCAATTCAGCGGAAGTGTACAGATGTGACTTGTATGCGATGGGTACTGTATCACCTTCATTAAAGGTTAAATAGGTGAATCCCACCGCCCCCGGAATTATTCTAATCACCAGGTTTGTGTGGTTATCACGAGTCAAAAGATATTTAGACTCCAAAAGGTCTGTCTGCAAAGACTGCAGAATTGAGGTATGCTCAGGCAGCCAGCAAGACCTTGAATAAGTAGGTTGTATCAAAGCATACAAAGGCTTGATACGCTGGGCATATTCGGGAATGTAAGTACGCCCGAAATTCAGGAAACCCAGCAAAGACTGAAGTTTCTTCAGAGTATTTGGGGGCACAAATGTGCACATTTTTCCAAGAAATGGGGGCTAAGCCCTTACCTTCGTTGTTGAGCTCATAGCCCAAGAACAGAACGGTAAATTCAGCAATGTGTGACTTAGCAAAGTTAAATTTGTAACCCTGCTCCGCAAATTCAAGAATAATGCGGTCCACACGGGACAGATGCTGATATAACTCGTCATCTGTCAGATAGATGTCATCTACGTACGAACATGCGTCTTGATCAATGTCATTTAACAAAGAAACAACACGGGCGGCGAATATACCCGGACTATTTTTGTAGCCCATGGGTAAATGCCGGAACTGGAATAATTTACCACCGGAAGTGAATGCGGTCCATTGACCACTCTCCGGGGCTAGGTTGTGCGTGTAGAAACCGTTTGAAAGGTCAAGTGTCGTTTTATATTTTTTACGAACAAGACTGTCTACAAGCGCAGAACTATGTGTATTCTGTACCGCAAAGTTCCGACAATGGGAATTTAAATGCCGGTAATCCAAAACTAAGCGGTACGATCCATCGGGTTTAGAAACCACGAAAAGGGGATTGTTCATAGGTGATACGCATGGTTCGATTACTCCCTGATATTCCAACTGTGTCAGAATTTCGGAGACGGGGCCTTTTGCCTGCCGTTTGATGGGATATTGGGGTTGTGGCTGCGGTAGTGACCGCAAAGGTATTGCATGAGGAGGTGATTCTTCATCCCATCCCACATGGTTGCGGTATAACGCTGGTGCCAGGTACACAGCCCACTCAGCTGCAAGTGCTTCAGCTTTGTCTTTTGGGACATGCCGTGAGAAGCTTGGAAGGATTACCTCCTCTCCTTTATGTGCAGCTAAAACGAATGGGGGTGGCCAATCCACCTCTGCTAACAAAATGTCATATGAAGAGGTTAGATTTTCCCAAAAAATCCCTTTTATTTCACGCGGTATGTCACCTTCAATTTGTATGACTATATTATATAGTCTGTCAGGGGGTGCCACTCTCGTGTCAGCTGTCTCTACAGTAACGAATGTTTCAGTTGCTGTCGCCTCCATATGAGGACGTAGCGCCTCCCGCACTATGGTAACTTCCGCGGCGCTGTCTAGGAGGGTCACTGCCCACGTCCAATTCTGGAGTCTCGTTCTCACGGTCTGAGGCATATTTCGCTGTAACAGCAGCAACTTTTTTCTTCTGAAATTGCGGTCGAGGAAGATGAAAGTCTTCTGCTTTCCCTCTGACTTGTTGTCGAGGTTGGTCTCGCTCCTGGGGAGCCTCTCGGCCCCTTCCTCTATCTTGCCGTCCTCCTCCACCAGCCTGTGACGACGTCTGGGCCTGTGAAGAACGAGGAGAACGCGTATCAGAGCTCTGAAACCTTTCTGGTGATTTAATCCTTGACCTATCACGTAAATCATAAGTACGTTCAGAAGAAACCGAAACTGGGGAAGCGCCTCTCGACCCCGGCTTCTTTTGTTGCTTACCCTGTTTTTTCTGTCTCCAACTCTTTTTAGTGAAGACTGGTCTATCATCTTTCTCAGATGCACTTTTTGTTTGTGTAACTTGTGTTTGCGATTGAGTTTGCATTTTTACAAAAGGCTTGTTGCCCAGGCTATTTCTTCCAATTGTTTTATAAGCCCGGGCAATAATTTTCGGTAATTCGCGAGGCCTGTCCAACTCTGGGACCAAAGCCAAAGCATTCGCTACTTGAAAGTTCATAGCATCGCCCTTGACATTTCCAAGGATCAGCTCAGCTACTACATCAAACACTCCCACTAGTCTCATCCCTAATTCCACAGCCGCTTCAGGGCCATGTTCATCCTGTACTTTTTTAATTACAGAGGGTAGAACCGTCATGGAAGGAGTTCCAAAACATTTTGAATAAACTGCTGCGAATACCTTACCCCAGTTTTCACATGATGTCAAATCGGGGATTATGTCTTTTGGCAAACTTATCGTGAGAATGCGATGTTTATCTACTGGGGATGTATGGGGAAACACTGCTTCTATCTGATCGAACTTTTCTGCAAGCCAGTAAGGATAATCGTCCTTATTTTGTGGACGTTTGCCCATCACAGAATTTACCATGACAGGACTTATGGTCACTCCAGCTGCAGTAGCTGGTTGGCCTGCGACTACAGGAGCAGCTCCATGGAGGCTACCTGTAACGTATGTCACCAAGGCTCGATGCACTCGCACCAATTCGGTATGCATAGTGCGCAGTTCCGCAAGCGGTAATGCCAGATAATTTGGATGCGGGGTATACCCGGCCAATACAGGCCAAGTGGCCCCCTGAATTGACAAGGGGCCTAAACGAACTGCGGTAGTTGGTTGTGGTAGGGCGCCATTAAACCAAACACGGTGCTGCCAAGCCGTGAGAGGTACTTCAAGATTGGTATAGGGTCGATAGTCAGCAGGTATAGCGGTGGGTTTATATTCATGAAACAGATTATCATCTGCCTCCACCGCTTCAAAAGTGATCCAAGTGTAAAACACCTCAAAGTGGTAAGCCGGATCGGCTTGAACCACAAAGACCAAATCGATCCCTGTATCAGGCACTCCATACACCCGTAAGTGGTCTCTGAGTGCTCCTCGACTATGTGCAGCAATCGCCACACCAGCCATGACTAAACAATAATATCCGACAACCTAACAGGGAGCACAAAAATGGGTCTGTTAACTAACCTTTTTAATAACATCAAGCTTGAAAGAACCTATAAAACATTCAATATAGGAGGTATCACCGTCACATACGCCTCCGGAAGCGTACGCGAGGGGTTTGTGGACAAGCACAAGTACTACTCAAGCGTCTCACAGATAAGCTGCCCCACGGTGGTCGCGCCATGTCATAAGGTTTCTGCACATACACAGAGCTATGCACAGGAAAATGGGACCCCGGAATACAGTGGTTTGCCACCATATACCGTAGCACCCAAAAACCCCAACCCAACTAGCTTAGCATCCCATTAGCACCCAAGTACTAATGTTTGGACAACCCAGAACACGGTATCTTTATCTCAGGACTCACAGAAGCAAGAACACTCTTTCGTCACTCACTCGTACTTGTCCACAAGGTGCGTAGGAAGAGACACTGGATAGGTTAAAATGTTTATTCCAACTTACGTGCTCTAATGTACAGTACACGTGTCAGTACTAATAGCATAATGCATATGACTAATATAAGCAGCATGGTTACAATTCCATAGAATACAAACGGGGAAAGCATCTCAGAGCTCAGTGGATAAACGTATAAATAACATTACCACCCTCCCCTTGCAGTAAGATAGTTCATTATAATGATAGAAGACCTCTGGGCTTTGACTAGCGAACCCCCATACCTCAGTCTCTAGATGCAGAATTACATCAGCAGGACATCATAGCTCTTCTCACTGAAAGGGATTTCTTCAAGTGTGTTAAGCGCTAGTAAACCACAGTATTAAAAGCATACCAAATTCTTCATGGCAATTGCACCTAATGTTATGTCTGGGTGCGCGAGACTGGCCATATCAGGAAGAACCAAAATACATTGTTATGCGACCTTGTACATGTTTGTGCAGACTGAGCCCAAAAAGGTGAACAACAGAAAATGCAGACAGTGCAAAAGAACTTGGCACGAGCAAAGGGCGAGGAAGGCCTGGCTCAGTGTAACATGCGCAAAGAAAAGCAGCATGGCAGCCAGGCCTAGGCCAACATAACAAGGCAGGTAACAATCCACAAGACAGGGGATGATGTACCCTTGGCGCTAGAGTTTCCTTGGAGGCCGAAAAAAGTTCTGCTGTTACCGCCAGTAAGTTCCACACAGCGGTATTGCTGAGGTCTTCAGAGCCAAGGCCCCTTTCTCCACCTCTCTGAAAACACACCTCCTGGCGCACTGCTGGTTGGGGGTTGAAGTCCTCTTCGATGCCGAGGGTTATTGGGGGCCAAGAAGCCCTACTTCTACCTCCAGTAAGTCAGACACAGCAGGATTTCTGAGAGCTAGTCAGTGGCCCCTTTCTCCACCGCTCTGCAAACGTGTCTACTAGTTAAAAAAACCCATAGAAATTAATAAAAAAAGCAAAGGTTACAGGGGTGTTATAATTGGGAAATAGAATTTGAAAAACTTAAGAAATTCACTTAAAAAACTAAAGGTTACAAGGTTGTTTTAGTTAGGAAATTGGTTTTAAAAAACCTTCAAAATTCACAGAAAAAAACCCAAAGGTTAAAGGGACGTTATGGGTAGGCTCAGATTTCACTCGTACAAAACCAGTGAAATTCAGCAGGTATAGTTACCTGAGCTAACTATAATTTACTCCCCTGCAATGCACTGCTTATGATCTCACATATTACATCACTCTTGACATGGTCAGTGACATCACTGATGACATCTCAAAGTGAAATCTGAACCTAAATATACCGTCCAAGTAGCTTTTGTGTGTATATATATATATATATATATATATATATATATATTCACTGAAAAAACCATAGGTTTCAGGCACGTTATAGTTAGAAATTAGCATTTAAAAAACCTTAGAAATTCACTGAAAAAAACATAGGTTTTAGGGACAGTTATAGTTAGTTGGACATTTCACTCGTACAAAACCAGAGAAATTCCCCCGTTATAGTTAGTTCAGCTAACTATAACTCGCGCCCCCGCAATGCACTGCTGATGACGTCACATATTACATCACTCATGACATGGTCAGTGACATCACTGATGACATCACTGATGACATCTCAAATGACATCACTGATGACATCACTGATGACATCATCCAGTGACTGTGTTTCTGTAAGGTTTAAATATGTTTTATATATATAGGGAAAGGCGTATTAAGAATGAGCGGGAGTATAAGTGTCTGAATGGATGATTTAGTAGGTGCGTGACTGAGTCTATAAGTGAGTGATTAAACGTATCTTACTGAATGCATGGGTTAGTGACTAAACTGTGTGAATGTCTGTATCCGTCTGTCTGTCTGTAAGTGGCTGCATGGGTTTGTGAATAGCTACATGAGTGTCTACATGGGTTATTGATTGGTTGTCTGAGTATCTGTATGGGTGCCTGAGTGTTTGTGTGGGTGGGGTGTGTGTGACTCTGTGCATAGATGTGTGAGTGGGCGATTCACTGGGTGCATGGTTTCAAGAGTGCATCTGTGATGGACTGTATGGGTGGGTGAGTGTGTGTATGGGTGTGTTAGTGAGTGAATGTATATCTCAGTGGTACATTTTTATTTATTTTATTTATTTGAGTTTTATATAGCACTGGCTAGACCCGGAGGTATCAGAGCGCTTTACATGAGGAACGGTGAGTTACAAGTTACATCTGTTACAAGAGCATAGATAAAACATAGGACAGAAAGGCAATGTTATGGTAGTTCGTAGGTGGGAGGGGGAGGAAAGGAGACATGAACAGGGAGACGGGGAGAAACTGTGCCCAATGACCGGCTGGGTAGGTGACGGCAGAGGGGGTGAACCAGGGCCGATCTCCTCTATAGCTGTCGAGGCAGCTCCACCGGGCATCAGCCAAAGTGCTCGGACTCCGCTGTCAGGATGGTGATCAGGGTTTATTTAAAGAAGGTCAAGTTCAAATGGGGATTAGAAGAGATGAGAGCCGCAGTCAGATGAGAACCCAGGTGTGGGTGGGGGTAAATGTTTTGATGTTATCAAGGCGCAGTCCAATCGGGGGCTCGACGTCCGGTGGTGGCAGCCGCCTGAGAACCGGTGAAGGCTGCGGGCAGAACGGAGTTAAAAAGGCGAAGGCACCATCTTAAGGTCAGGCGTTGTCCAGGCCAGTCCTTAAAGATGATACCCAGGTCACAAAATGCCCCCAGAATAGAGCGCCATCGCAAGGGGGTATCAGCTGGAGAGCCCCTACTGCTAGGTTTGGGAGTGCCCGAAGTCTCAGGAGCCCTCCGCGGTGGTAATCAGGGATGGCCCTAGCCGCCATCTTGAGGTCAGGCACTGCCCAGAGAGGGCTTCTCGGTGAGAAAATCGGCCTCAAATAAAGTCCCCAGGCCAGATCACTAAGTTAGGAGGGATTCCCTATACAGCCCCCGTTGCTCTGATACAGAGGAGCTCCGGAGCCACGCTCACCTCTTGAAACTGCTGGCAGCGCCGGGTCTGTGTTGGTCTCCCCGGGGCAATTATCACGTCCGAGGCTCCTGCGGGGGCCCAGAGGGAGACCACAAAAACACTGTGCAATCTCCTTGGCAGCAAAACGAGTCTGTTTTGCAGGGGCCTCTTCGGGGGCGGCCGCCATCTTAAGGTCAGGCATTGTGAAATCAGTGCCTCACAACAGACCCCTTTGTTTTGAGCATTGCGCAGTTCTTATGTGGAGCTGATCTTTAGAGCCTTCAATAAAGCTCGCGGGCGGCAAGGACGTACCCCGCCCCCCTTCTCACCGGTCTCGTTCCAGTGATCGTTCCGGGATCGATCGTGGCATCGCCGACCGCCGAGTCTGGAAAGGCAGCCAGCTGTGTTGTCAGCGTATCGCCGTACCTCTCTGCCGGCTAGTTCCAAGTGACTCGATGTCTTTATGGGTTCTTCTTTAGTCCTTCCGTGGCGGTGCTGCTCCTCCTATTATCACCGCCATCTTGCGGAGCTCCGGCGCATCTTCCTCGCGGTCACTCCGGTGATGAGTCCTACGCTTTCAGTCTATCTCGGCAGATCCTTGTGGCACCGCCGGTCAGACAACAGCTTGACCGTCTATTAGGCTGGTGTTGCGGCGGAATGCTGCAGCGGGCAGATTATCGTTGGTTAATGCATCTGTCCGTCGCTGCAGTTGTTAGTCAATGCAGTCATGCCCTCTTACCAGATGCTGGCGATCAGCTCCCCAGGACAGCTGTGTGAGTAACTACATATGTGAAAGGCAGTATATATGTGTGTTGGAGTATATAAATGGCTATAAGTGAGAGTGTGTGATTGTGAGAGTGGCTGTATGGATGAGTGTGTGCTTGTATCAGTGATTGTATAAGAGCGTAAGAATGTGCTAGTATTTGTATGAGTAATTGAGCTGGTGTATGTATAACTGTATAGGTGAGTAAATGGCAGTGTGATTAATTATTTGCATGACTGACTAGGTGTGTGGAGTACCTCTATGGATGAGTGGCGGTGTGTGAGTGTCTATATAGGTGTATGAGTGCATATGATAGTCCTGTACTGAGTGACCATAAGTATGAGTGACTGTACGGGTGAGTGAGTGGATGTGTGTGTAAACATAAGAATCAGTGAGTGGGTATGTAGTTATTGGTGTTGGAGTGTCTATGGTTTTGAGAATGGCAGTCTGTAATTTAGAGTGGGTGTATCAAAGGTTATATTAGGCTGTGAGAAGATGCATCAAATTATCACATGGATGATGTCATCAGTGATGTCATCAGTGATGTCATTTGAGATGTCATCAGTGATGTCATCAGTGATGTCACTGACCATGTCATGAGTGATGTAATATGTGACGTCATCAGCAGTGCATTGCGGGGGCGCGAGTTATAGTTAGCTGAACTAACTATAACGGGGGAATTTCTCTGGTTTTGTACGAGTGAAATGTCCAACTAACTATAACGCCCCTGAAACCTATGGTTTTTTCAGTGAATTTCTAAGGTTTTTTAAATGCTAATTTCTAACTATAACGTGCCTGAAACCTATGGTTTTTTCAGTGAATTTCAAAGGTTTTTTAAATGCTAATTTCTAACTATAACATGCCTGAAACCTATGGTTTTTTCAGTGAATATATATATATATATATATATATATATATATATATATATATATATATGTATATATATATATACATACATAAATATATATATATATAGACACATCTACATATATAAACACACATAGGTATCCAGATGGATGGATGAATGGATGGATGGTCGGATAGACAGATCGATTGATCACATATTGGTGGTCTTAGTTTTACATTAGTCAGAGTTTTCATAAGAAAAATGTTTTTTATTTTGCTAATAACTTTGATGCCATTTGAGGAATTCTCACAAAACTTCCCCAAAAAAAGTTCATCCACCCCATTTCCTTCCTAGAAAAGTAATGGGATGATCTGTCAAGCAAGGGTCAGGAAGGAGGGACGTCCCAAAACACTATTTTACCCCAATGCAATTTCTATAGGAAAAATTAGACATAATACAAAAAATGTGGCTGGACAGAATTGCACCAAATTTGGCAAAAAGCTAGACCATGTGCTTTTTCTGATTAGGTGTAAATATGTTCAGCCATTTTAGATTCATTAAGGTTTTAAAAAAATAGCAATATCTTGTGCCCTGGAAGCCCCACAGGAAAAAACAACTAAATAAAGCACTCTGCTTGGCGTAGCCGGTGAGACCAAGACCAGTCCCGCAGAACTAAGTGTTTTGATTGGCTGCTGGTAAAATGAGGAGGAATGTTGAAGCCAAGAGTACAGGACTCGGGGACCACCATTGGATGCATGCTATTTTATTGAAGCTGAAGATCTGCACGAACGAGGTTCCTATATGTTGCTGCAGCGAACGTGTTTGGTCCCCTGAGTTTTGGCCTGCAGATAAGGGTTCTTTTCTCAGTACATATATGCTTCTCTGAACTCTGGGGATTTTTTCTCTAAAAAGGCCTGTCTTTTCGCACCCAAATAAAAGAAGCTTTGAGAGCTTTTCACCATAAAATCGACATTTTGAGTAATGTGCCCCTTATGAATTGACTCCCAGGGATGCATTGCCACATTTATCCATTCTGGCACACTCTGCAGGTTCCTTGTGAACCAAATGATCAAGTAAATGTTGTTGTACCTCTTCCGCAAGAGGCACTACTACACGGTGGAGTGGGAGTATGAGGGTGAAGGAGAGATAGAGAATGTGTAGGTGTCTGTGGGTGGGTGTCTATATATGTGTGTACTTTTGTGTATATAGACATCAATGTAAGTGTATGTGAAATCTGTATTTAGAGTGGGCAGGAGAAGATAACTTTATGTCAAGGGTGCCTAAAGCTTAAAAGTAAGCGAGCAATAGTGGTACACCTGCATTCACAGAGCTCATGAGAGGTAGGAGTTGCAGCGAAGAAGACTGAAAGGATTGAAAAATGGTACACGGGTTAGACTGGCCTGGGTAGAGCACACATGAGCATCAATAATATTTGTGGAAAGTACATGGTAGCCAGGAACATGAGCACAAACCACACAGAAGTAGCAAAAAAGTAGAAAGAGCATATGCACTTTTGCAATGTCAAAGAAGCCACATGACTATCGGTTGCGTGTCTGATGGGGTATAAGTAGTAGCACACGGACGTGATTAAGGGTGATTGTTTATATGACACTTTGGTATCAGGTGCACATTTGGTGGATACATGGATTTCAGAGATTTGTGAAACAAATGTAGATACGGAATGTGTATAAATGGCATACTGTTGCTGTGAGTCAATGCTGAAAGCACAATGACCAGTTTAGCAGCTCATCTATATTTGTAAATATTGTCTTGTGTGATTTTATCCATGAAATCAACAATAATTGTCTTTTTCATGCAAAATAAATATACAACTGATTTATTTAAAAACGTGTATTTATAGAGCATGTACTTGTTCTAATATACGTCCCGTAACATGGATAGTACCACTTGTTTTCAAAAGCATGAACATAAATTATTTACATTTTACATATTCCTAATTTAATGCTAACAGTGTGTACACTGTGCACACATTTAACTGAGTGGTCTTCTGACTATGTCTCTGACATATGAATTCACATTTATTTTTTAAATCACCCACATTATCAGTCTCTATCCCCCAACACTCACTCACACACTCTATCCGTCCATCCATCCATCCATTTACCCAACTCACCCACACTCATAGAGGGAGAACATACACAGTATTTGACCACTGAGACAGAAGTAGGAATGTTATGTAAATATGGAAATAGGTACAAGGAGACCAGATGAAGACACCAGAATGGGTATGTTGAAGGACCTATGGGGGCAGCAACAGGTTTGCAGTGTGATTCTATGGAAAATAAGTAATGCAATGGAAAATGTAGAATGGGTGCAGCGTTCATGTGATAGAAAAAGTGTAATTAAAATATGTGGTGCGGTTGTACCTGGAATGTGTATTTGGGGGTGGTAAAAGGCTGGATTGAGTATATGGGTATATGGAGCAATATTTTACAGGGTAAAGTAATCCCTGCCATACATTATAAGGATGTTGCAAATTACTGAGGAGTTCTGTGACCATATAAAAGAACGAAGATGAAGGCTGAGCTCCTTTATAAGGTCATGGAACTCCAGCTCAGCGGCTACATCTTGTTATAAACTCATGTAACTACAGTTGAATTGCTCCATCGTTTCGCTATTGCAAGTGACTAGAGACATCTCAACTCGCTTGTAATAAAGAAATTAGAGACAGGCTTTTATATAGGGATTGTAGTATAATGAGATAGAAATTGTTACACGAGGGTGGTGTGACGGAGTGGCTGGAAGTAAGGATTGGGATGATTCAGTGGCGTAACAAAGGCCCCCACAGCCCCCGCAGTGTGGGGGCCCCGAGCTCCAGGGCCCCCTTCAGCACAGTACCCTGGCCTGAGAGCTCCTGAGTGAGTCTGGAGGGTGGCCCTCCATATACTTTGCAGTGGGGCCCCTTGAAGTTTCGTTACACCACTGTTATGATTGGTAACTGGGAGTTTAACAGAGAGGCTGTGGTGGGTATCCTGGGATAGTCTGTCATGGAGAGACTGAAGTGGGCATTGTGTCGGTGAGATGTAGAGATTGAAGGGAGGACCTGAAGGCTGCAATGGAGAAACAAAAATGTGAGGTAGACAGTCAAGTAAGATCAGTGAAAGGAAATATTGAAAAGGGCACATGGAACGAAATGGAGGTGCAGGAATAACTTAATGTCAAGATAGGTGATAATACTAGAAAGACAACACACAGAAGCAATGATGAGACAGAAGTGGTATATGGAGCAGTGTGATGGAAAAATGCATACATGATTAGTGAGATGAGACTGGAGTTTGTGTTTCGCGGGCCCTAAGATATCTGATTTTTCAGACCCATGCAATGCAATGACACTGCCTGGTTTATACCCACACAAAAGATGCACAGTCTCAGTGATGTAAAACTTTGAGGGGTCTATTTATGTAGGGAATGTGTCGCTTTTGCACGACGCAACCTGGTGCCTATGTGACGCAACGCCAAAATGCGATTTATCAGGCCGCGCAAGACCACTTTGCATGTCCCTGAGCTGCTTGATAAATCAGGAGTAATGCAATGCATCACAAATCACTGCAATGCATCCGGATGGATTTTGATGCATTCCCAGGTTTAGCATTACTGATAGACCTGCGAATGCACCAAAATGCTACACCTTCCCAGGGGAGGCGTAAGAGAAGATGCCTGCACAAAAACAATCCTGCATGCAACGCAGGCATCCATTAAGCACCAGCGCTGGGAAAAGGCTGGAATGCACCGTATTGTGATTGATACAGCGCATTACTGCCCTTTCCCTGTAACGCAGCGCAGCAAGGTGACTTGCTGCGCTGCATTCCTTGTAGATAAATATGCCCCTAAATGAATGAAAAGGGTCTTTTAATGTATGCTGTTTCATGGACTTGGCCGCAACATTATATGAGCTTTAGATTTGCCCGTTGTCACCTCGCAGACTGCTGCTCGTTAGAGTCCCATTCCTGTCTGTTTTAAAAGGTTGTGTGCCGTGTCAATTGCTGTGAATGCTTCAAATTCAACTTCACACCTAACACTATAGTTCTGCCAACTACAGGTAGCGCAGAAAAGATTTGGCATTACCTATTCTGATGAATTACCTTAGCACCTTCTTTATTAAGGCCTACTCAAAAACATTCCAGGAACGATGTTTATGGAGAGCTATGGAGGGGGCCTCGACTGTCATTTCAGTCTGGACGGTTCCTATTGGAGCAAGGCCGGTACTGATTTGCATAAAGCTAGTCTCTGTCAGGAGAGTCACAGTTGGACAGTGGAATGCTGCCTCGGAATGTTGAAGGCCGTGATTAGTTCTAGCATTCCTTCTATCACTCTGGTATTTATTGTGCTAAAATATAAAGATGTATTCATTCCCACCAGAGCAGTTTTTATAGCTAGCACGTCGTCAAGTAATGTGATTTTAAAACCAGGAGTCTTGACGTCCCTTATTTGACACTTTGCGATCTAAGTCAAATTAGACTAACTTCCTAACCGTCAGCCCTTCCCTTAAATTAACAGCACATAATTTAGAAAAGTGAAAGGCCCGACGTTATTTTCAAAATAAATCATGACAGTTTACATTTGCGCAGGTCAGCAAGGTGCAAAGTTCAGTAAATAGGATCAACAATACCCACGTGAAACGTTTCTCTTTCATTTGAAACCCGTAAGGTCTTGGCTTGCTTGCTGTCTAACCAGTCTATAACCGCGCTGCCCGACTTCTTCCTGCCCACGCTTGACATGCTGCGGCAGGTTACATCCAGAAGGAGGATTCCCGCTAAATGAATCCAAGCTTCCTAAAGGCAGCGCGGGCCGCTGTGATCACGTCATGGTTACAAAGTGGAGCTCAAACGGGTCTTTGGGGAAAGGAGCTAAATCAGGCAAGCACTTCACAGTGCCTGGCACCAAACTGCCCGGCACCAAACTGCCCACTCTTCCTAGCAGCAGCACACTGGGTTTACATAGCAACAGAATAAAAGATGCTTCCTAGCAACCAGAATGTAAACATATTGACCTTTGAGTGGGCTATGACAGGTCAGGTGACGCATGGAATGAAAGATCGTGAGAAGCTTACAAGCTCGAAGTGTACATCATAATGAGATAGAATTTGTAAGCAGGGGTTCGCCATTTTGGAATGCTCTTTCTGGTACCATTATCTGTCTCAGTTTTTGAGTCCTTATTAAAGAATTGACAGCTTGTCAAAAGAATACACATTTTTGATGTATTGATTCTTCCATGATTTACGTCTTATTACTTTTAACTGGAAACCCTGTTTTGGTTGTCTTCCCGTGCATGGTCGGAGAGGGTACATTTTACAAAGAGAGATGTGGTGCGTTATTTTCATAAACATATATAGCTTAAGAAAAATAATTTGCTATGGTGATCTTCCATTGATGTACAGGTGAGCAATTTATTCTAAGAGTCTTTTCTTTTTCTAGTGGTACTAGGGTTATATTGCTCCTGGCAAAAACTTTGCTCAAGCTGCTAAACAACAAACTGTGCACCAAGTGGGGAGATCTAAAATTTATGATGACACAGTCTCGCTGGATAACGACTGAGCAAGACCCGATCTATCCAGCCCCTCCACGTGAACAAAATATGGCCTGCGAGGAAAAGAGGAAAACCCCTATGTCCAACAAGCCAGCCCAAGACTGTGCTAGGTAGTTCCTCTTGGGTCTCCCCCTGGTACTGTCGTGTCCTGCCCCAGAATACCACCACGCAGGACACAGGTAGGGATTCTCAATACCTTTATTTGTTATTGGTATGTACATGTATTGTGGAGCTCTGCCCTCGTCCGTCCGCCCACGATCCCTCTTCGTAGTCGTGTGTTCCCACCCCTTTGACCGGATGTGGTGTCCGGTTCACTCTTGGTGTTCAGGGTCCACTGCAGGGTCCTAGTGCCCCGCCTTAGGTCACTACATCTCCCCCTCTGTTACGAATGAATTGAATGAATGACTGAGTTACATTTCTTCTATCAGTCTCTTTGGCCGTCGGCATGTTCTTCTGTGGCGGGCCTCCGTTTGTTGTTCTTCTGCTGCTCCCTCTCCATTTTCTCTTTCGTTGCTGCCGTGCTCCTGCTCTTCTTGTCCTGCTGTTTCAGTGCCTTGGTCTTCTTCTTTCATTCCTTTCAGCTCTCTGAAGTGTGAGCTGTTTCTTGTTATCCTCTGATGATCTGACTCGGCCATGACCATTGAGCCCTTCACTTTTGTTACTACTAACGGGTCTTTGGAGAACGTGCAGTCCGACTTTCTTTGCTGTCGTTGACGCACTATTACCATGTCTCCTTCCTTCAGATCTGACGGGCTGGCATGTCGTCTTGCGTCTGCATATCGTTTCATTTGTTCTTTCTCCTCTCTGTCTTTTTCTGCGACACTGCTGCGATCTGACGCTGTCATTGCCTCTATTTGCGGCAGCCTTGTTCTGCTTGTCCTCCCCAGCACGAGCTCCGCTGGGCATCTTCCTGTGGAGTTGTGCGGTGTATTTCTGTAGTCCCGCAATACCTGGCATAGAGCTTGGCCTAATGATATCTGCGCCAGCCTCGCCCTTTGAACTGCTTTTTTGATGTTCCCCATGAATCTCTCCACCATTCCATTAGCTTGAGGCCACAGTGGAGTTATCTTCCTGTGATTTATCCCTAGATAAGTCATGAATCTCCCGAATTCTTCCCCTGAAAATGGGGGACCATTGTCCGTCTTTAGAGTTTCTGGTGAGCCCCATGCAGCGAAGATGTCATCTAAAATCGGTAGTGTTGCTGATGCTGATGTCGACGGGACGTGTCGCACTATTGGAAATCTTGAGTACTCATCAATGACCACCAGCAAATAGTTTCCGGTGTCCAGTGGGCCAAAGAAATCAGCTGCCAGTGTTGTCCATACTGCTCTTGGAAGCTCTGACATTTGTAGTGGTGTCTGTCTGGCTGGTGCTCCGGTCACTTGGCATAGGTGGCACATCGATACTGTGTATTCGACCATGCGATCCAGTCTAGGAAACCACACTTTCTCTCTTAGTAGCTTCTTTGTTGATACGACGCCTCAGTGTGACTCGTGAGCTAAGTCTATTACTTGTCTTCTGAGTGATCTTGGTATCACAATTCTTGTCCCTCTCATTAGTATTCCGCTTTCTGTCTCTGACAGTTCTTCATTTATCTTTTGCAGAGCTAGCACTTCTTCTTTGCATATTCCTGCTTCCCAGGTGCAGTTGTTGTTGATGTGCCTCCATCTTTGTTTCCTTGTTATTTCCATTGCCAGTTGTAGCGTGCCATCTTCTCTGGTCTCCTTTCTAACTCCGCTAGTGTTATTGGTGCTGGTGTGCTTTGCTTGAGCACAAAGTTCAGGTATTCCTCTGCTATCGATGTCGTCTCGTGAGCCTGTGGTAACGGGTGTCTTGACATGTAGTCTGCAGGATTATGTTCTTTCCCTGGTTTGTGCACAATTGTGAAGTCATAGTCCATCAGTCTGATGCCCCAGCGTTCAATCCTGGGTGGCATTTTGGCCGATGGGCTGCCGTAGATTGTCACCAGCGCTTGGTGGTCTGTTATGATGGTGAACGGCTTCCCATAGATAAACATGTGGAAATGCTCGCACGCCCACACCACGGCCAGGCTCTCCTTTTCTGGTTGCGAGTATGCCTTTTCAATGTCTGTCAAGCTTTTGCTTGCGTATGCGACAATCTTCCTTTGTGACTCTCTTTCCTGGCAGATGCTGTGGTAGTATTGCACCCAGTCCCACTGGGCTGGCATCCACAGTCAATTCAGTGCAGAGCAGAGGGTCGAAGTAGGCCAGATGTCCCGCCTTCACCACTGCTTCTCTTATGTCCTCAAATGCCTTGTTGCATTCCTGAGACCAGATGAATTTCTGACCCTGTTTGGTCAGTTCCCTCAGTGGTGTGCTTACTGTAGCGAAATCCTGTATGTATCTCGCACAGTAGATGGCGAGTCCTAGAAATGATCGTACTTCCGCAACATCCGTCGGTGGCTTTGCATTTTGTAGGGTTTCAACTTTGCTGGGGTCTGGCCTCATCCCTTGTTTCGAGAAGATGTGTCCAAAAACACTAGTTCCTTTCTTCCTAGCTCGCATTTGTCTCCATTTAATGTGAGGCCCGCTTTCTCCAGTTGTGTGCACACTTGACGCAACGCCGTGTCATGCTCCTTGTCTGTTTTTCCAAATACTAAAATGTCATCACTGTAGTTTAAGCTGTTCGGGACCGGCCTGATCACTTGTCGTATGGTCTCCTGAAATATTTCCGCGGCCGATGATATTCCGAAACTCAGTCGCTTATATCTGAACAGGCCCAGATGAGTGGAGAATGTCGTGATGTACCTAGATTGATGGTCCAACTCTAACTGGTGATACCCTTTGCATAAGTCGAGCTTTGAGAATCGGCACGCTCCAGTGAGGCAACTGATCATGTCGTTCAGGTGCGGTCCCGGGTGGCGTTCCCTTGTGATTGCGGTGTTTGGGATCCTCATGTCCACGCATATGCGGATTTTGGAGGTGTTCTTCTTCGGCACCGCCACGATCGGAGACACCCACGGTGTTGGGCCGTCTGCCGCTTCTATTATATCCTGTGCCAGTAAGCTATTGATCTCTTCTGCCACCTGCGGTTGTAGGTGAATTGGCACCCGTCTGTGGTGTTGTGCTACTGGCTTGATTGCTTCATTTATGTGCAGTGTTATTTGTTTCCTTTTAGCTTGCCAAGCCCTTTCAGTATGGCTGGGTATTCTTGCAGGATGTTCCCCGTTTCCGACATGTGATAGGTCATTGCCAGTAGTCCCATCAATTGTGCCGTCACATTGCTTAGTAGGCATGGCGCTGGGATGTCACCCTTGAGTACATGCATTTCTTCATGATACGATCTACCTTTGTACGTTAGTGTCTCTGTGAATTTTCCCATGTTTTCTACCGGGCTCTTGGAGCCCCAGGTGAATACATCCACAGTCGATGGCAGTAGTTGTGGCTTTACTCTCATCTTTTTGTATTCGGACATGCACATGATGTTACATGTTGCTCCGCTGTCAAGTACGAAACTTGTCTGGTGGTCTCCTACATTGATGTCCACCGTGGCTGTCTTCTTTATTTCTCTCTTGTCTACCAGATGAACATGCTCTGCCCTATCGCTTTCTCTGGGCGTGTCCGACATTAGGTAGAGTTGCGCCGCACTCGCGGGTGCTGCCGTTTCATCTGACTCGTCAGACGAGCTGCGATTTGCCGTCTCCATGTGTCGGGCGTACCTGTTGCTTGTTATCCGCGGTCTTGTCGCTCGGCCTCTCTCACCTCTGAATTGCCTGGTCATGCACACGCTTGAGAAGTGGTTGTCCCTGTTGCATTTTCTGCACTTCTGGCCCATTGCTGGGCAGGCGCCAGCGTGGGGAAACTCGAGGCCACATCTGTAACATGTCTGTTCGCCCCTTCGTGGCGTGATCGGCGCCTGGAATTCCTTCTTGTTTGCGTTCCCCGTGACGCGATGTGCTAGCGCCACTCTCTTCTCCTTCCCAACTTCCATCTGTTTTGCCTGTTCCGTTGCTCGTGCTTCTGTGCGAGCCATTGTTAATATCTTTTCTAGCGTTGTTGGTTCCTTCAGTACTCGTGCTCGGAACTCCACTGATTTACAGCCCTCAATGATTCGCAGTCTTATTGCTTGCTCATTGTCAAATTTGTCGAATTCGCAGTACGTGACCAGTTTTCTCAGTCTCGTTGCAAAGTCATCTAGGCTTTCCTCGCCTTGCTGGCACGCCGTGTTGAACGTGTATCTTTCAAAATCAACATTGCGTTGGGGGTCGAACTTTGTGTGAGACACTTTATCACTCCCTTGTAGTTCTCTGTTTGTCCAGCGGGAAACGTTAGCAATAGGTCTTCTATCTCATCCCCTGCTAAATTCAAAAGCAGGTGCAGTTGCTTGCTCTCGGGGACGTCTGTGGCGCTCATGTAGCGCTCAAATTTTCTGATCCATCTTTCCCACCGAATGCCTGCTTGTGGTTCCGACAGGCTGAATGGTAGAGGCCTGCGGAAGATTGCTTGCGTGCTGTCACTCATTTTCTTTCTGGCGCTTCTCACCACGTCTTCTTTTTCCTTTGCTTTGTATTGCTAAAAAGTCACTCTCCCTCCTTTATTTCTTTTGTTTTGTCCTTTATTTGCTTCCTTTCCACTTTATTTTCTGTCTTGTTGCTTCTTTTCCTCTTTATTCTGCTTTTTTTTTTTATTGCCTGACTCCAAAATGGCCGCCGCTTCTATTCGGCCACCGATTGGCCCATTTTGCCTGACCTTGTGATGGCCGCCGCTCTCGCGATACTTCCTTTCCTATGATGCCCAATGGCCGCCTGATTTCAAAATGGCCGCCGCTTCTATTCGGCCACCGATTGGCCCGTTTTGCCTGGCCTTCCAATGGCCGCTCTCGCGAGAGTTCGCGTTTGACTGCACGCGCGTCTCTCTTTCACTTTAGTTTCCTTCTCGGCTCGCGCTCCTTACCGCTCGTTTGGCGGCCGGGGTGGGCTCCCGTGTCGTCGCTGCTCCCTGCTGCTGGCTGCTTGTTTCTTCACTCGGACCAGGGTGGGCTCCTGGCTCCGTTTCACTTCTCCCGCTGCTGCGATGGTTGTTGCGCTGGCCAGCGGACCGGGGTGGACTCCTGGTGGCTTCTGGTGTCGTCGCGGTGTCCACTATCCCAACTCTCGTCGCCAGTTGTTGTGTCCTGCCCCAGAATACCACCACGCAGGACACAGGTAGGGATTCTCAATACCTTTATTTGTTATTGGTATGTACATGTATCGTGGAGCTCTGCCCTCGTCCGTCCGCCCACGATCCCTCTTCGTAGTCGTGTGTTCCCACCCCTTTGACCGGATGTGGTGTCCGGTTCACTCTTGGTGTTCAGGGTCCACTGCAGGGTCCTAGTGCCCCGCCTTAGGTCACTACAGGTACCTGCTTAAAAGGTGAACTCCAGTAAGAATCACCACGTAGGGGCAAGCTGCTGGTGGAAGGTTGATAACTGACCAACTAGGGTTGAAAACAAGCCCGCTTGCCACATTCCTAGCTGGGTGTAGATTAGCTCCCCTTGGATTAGATGTAACCTATCTTGGAGCAAGTGATTGGGACCCAAGAAAAGAATCGGGCCCAGGTGCCTGAGAGACAAGGCTAAGGCAACTCCTACTGGATAATATACGCCTGGGCTCTTATTAAGAAATGGAGATGAGAGAATTAGGCTGACAGGCAGCTATAGATTGGGTATCCTCAGAAGCCACATTCATGCCGCTGGAAATTCGAGGTGGCTGTCGAGAAAAAGTTGCAAGATGAGACTCAATAGCGTTTAATCGATTAATAAGGGGAGAAAGCTCAGCCTGTAGAAGTGCCTTAAGTTTGGTAAAACTGTCCTCCATGAATCACTCAATGCTGAGAGAGCTTGATGTTGAAACACCCTCAGCCCCTGCCATGATTAAGGGAGGGAGATGAATCTGTCCCAGGGTCAAAGATCGAGGTTCGTTATGGTGTGTGGTCCCAGGAACACCAAAAATAGTACCCAATTGATTGAAGGGAAAAAATAGGTATCCTCTTTTCCTTATCTTGGTTTGGATTTCGATGATGCTTGCACATGGTCCGCGTGTTTTAGGAGTAGATTAACCCAATTTTCTTGTGTGGTCGGCACCATTTTCTCTCATGCTGCTTGCATTGGTAGAAAGACATTGGCCCCATTAATAGAAATTTATAAAAGGAAATGCCTTCCAATTTTGACGTATGGCATGGGGGTATGGGGTTACAGGCATGTTGCTGCCATCCAAGTTGAGGAAAATAGATTTTGCCACCGCCTGCTGGGGGTTTCTCCCTCGACACCCCACTTCCCCCTACACCAAGAATTAGGCCTTAAATATTTTCAGGGCCTTATTGGTGCCACCCCTGTAGCCCTTTGGTGTTCCATTTGGACAAATAAGGAAGCCAAGCTCAACCGTGCAGTTGTTAGAGATTGTCTTGCTTGCGACCATGGATTGAACATTCCGTGGCTAAAGTATATTAGCGATACCAGTTTGGCTCTGGGTTGTGCACACTTGTTCAAGAATCCGGAAAGTATCACCAAGAAAGACAAAAACTGGACCCAGGAATGCTTTCCTACACACAGACATGCATCTAGGGAGACTGTGGAAGTGGTGAAGCAGTCTGTAAGAGATTATTGTTTGGTTCAGATGAGAGCCGGGATCGCCGCATGCCTATTATTTGTGCAGAACATGTATGAACACAACTTACTGTCTTGTTTTAGATTAGGATGGATGTTGTGTTTCCCCTTAGGGCAATACTCTCCAAATGATATCTGTATTTGCCCGTGTGATGAGCAATCAAACCAGACATTATTGCACTTTGTTTTCTTTTGTAATTTGTATCTCCCTTGTACCAGGAAAGTTCTATTGCCTCTGTTGCATAGGCACAAATTTACCAAGCGCAAAGCTGCTTTGCTCTTCTTACAGCAGCTAAATGACCAAGATACCTGTTCTTTGGTTGGCCGTTTTTTGAAGGGCATTTTACGTGTGAGAAAGGCAATGTTATTTTAAACAATGACCGCTCAATTCTACTTGTACCTTAAGTCCTGGCTTTTGTGATTGTATTGTATTACATTAGTTCACGTTTTTAGAACAGATATTTTTTATGGTTTTGTGCCTGGTGTGTATTCTATTCTTATTGATGCATTTCCATTATTTTTTTAAATATTTGATTGTTTTTTATATTAATCCGTGTGTATTTTAAATCATGTACGTCTTTTATGATCACCTGGGAAATGATCGAATAAAGATTATTTGATTGATTGACATGTTTGGCTGGAAACCTCTTTTTGTTTGTTGCGAGTGCCCTGCTTGGCCCTCCTGATGTTGGCTACCGACTGGGAGCAATCATTGTCAGTTATGGCTGAATTGGCCATACTTGTGGCTCCTGCAATTGAGGTTTTAAGGAGAGAGGGTAGCATCAAGCTGGAAATCAAATTATCCACTGAGGAAGCTATCGCAGAGTTCGTGCTCATAGAGAGTTTTCCTTCAGTTAGGGTGAATTCAGTACTGATAACCCCCATAGCCCTCTCCAGCATCCTATCAATGGAAGTACATGTCACAGGGGGAGTGGATGTGATTTTTCTTTTGCCCATTTGGAAGGTAAGTGGACAGCCTCTGCTGCCAGGAGTGAGGTGCACAAGTTACACAAAAGGAGGGTTTCACACAAACACAGACAACGAAAGCCAAAGGTACCTAAGTTTGTAAGAAGCAGCCAAGGGGAATGGCCCAGCCCAGCATCCTCCTGGTTTGGTGCAGACAGGCCCGGTCTTGGCCCGTTCTTGGCCCTTCCGTGTCCCGGATGCGTCCCATGCTCCCAGGTCAAAGGGAGCTGAAAGTCGTTCCAAAGTTTGTGAGCCCCTCTTCCTGGGCTCCTCCTGGGCTCCGATGGATTCTGTGGGCTGTAGTCCCCACCAGCAGCAAACAACCAGAGCGTCTTGTAGTTCTGATTTTATGTTAAGCTACTTTAATTTTCTTTCACTGATCCCAGAACAATGTGATTATTAGATTTACGGCAGAGTTGTATATTCTCTAACTTAATTTTTTATATTATTTATATTATGTATAGTGCTCTTTGGGCATTTTTTTTTATAGTGATATGAGTTGATTCAATATTATTTTCTGAACAAAAAAGGAAACTTGGTTATTTGCTGCTGCCTTTTCAAACTATGTTTACTTCCCAGAATTACAGGCAAATTTTTGAAGAGTTCTTCTAAGCCTGACACTTTCAGGCACAAAGATTATATCTTGGTAACAGAACTCGAATCACAACATCATGTAGGCATTTGGACTCTATTAATCGTCTCTGACACTACCTAGTAATAGAAACTTGATGGGCACAATTCACAACGGTAAAGCTATGGACGGGGATTTCTGTAAATACACTTAGATTTATATCTCAGTGGGACCAAAACTGTACTACAAATTTTAGACACTCCAAAATTTACCTCATTCAATTCTCCAATAGGTTACTGGATTGGAGATGGTATTACTCAATAACCGAGTTCAAGATCAATAAAAATGTTAAAGGTTCTTATTACAAAATTCAAAATAGGCCATACAGAATAAATGCCATGAAGTCTCTCACAAACAGTGTTATACCAAGTATGTAAAAATCAGAAATTATTCTAAGTCCCAAAATTAGGAAATAGTCAGACAGTATCCCTAGTATATCCTAGTACAATAGGAATCTCTTCTCTAAATTCTGGCTGATTTCCAAAATCAAGTGTTTTTTATACACCAATATCACATAAAATATGAGAAGTTCAGCAAATTCATCATGGTGTGAGCAAAAGTATCAGCAAATCAGAACACAAGAATAATAAACATCATTACCTTAACACATAGCACCATCCCAATTCTCTGAATAATTATTCAACACCCTCTGTGTTAGTGTCATCCGGAAATGTTCAAATATGAAAGATTTAACAATAAGACTTTCTCTGAATCAAAAGAATCAATGAAGGAACAGAAAGTGTGGACACATGTATCAATTCTACATCTTCATTATGGAAGATTGAACACCAGCAGGGCAACTACAGTAGTGGAAATAAACTATTCTAACATCATCTTGACTGTGCTTTGAGGATCCTGCGGGGGAGAGGATGTATACGGGGATGCACATATGTGGCATAAACACAACACATTAATAACTTCACTTCTATGCATCACAAGAAATTTGTTTCAGTTGCTATTATGTTAATTTAGTTTATGTATGAGGAAGCATGTGTGGAAATACATTGCACGTTATTATAAATGCACAAAATATAAACGCGAAAAAAACATTTGTGCATCTTCGGCTACATGCAATTCACTAACTCCATGCAGAGGTTTACATTCCGTATTTGGAGTACATGTCTCCACACTCTTTCGTGATTGGGTGGGGACACATAAAACTCAAAATACCATTGTAAAATTACTTCCATTATAATTATTGGTCTATTTTAGGAAGAAATCCACCAAATGTAGTTCTATTTAGTGTAGGCAGTGAGCCTTGTTTAGATTGTCAGACTATGATTTGAAAAGAATAAGGAAACAATCAGTACTTGAGGAAAGTAATACACACCTGAGAAACATTACTAACAGGAACAAACCAGCAACACATAAATAAAGTCAAGAAGCCCTCTTCCGCATGTTTTGCAAAATGTGGTGTGTGTGTCGGTGTGAGTTTGGGGAATGCAAGCAGTTATGAGGCGTCTTGCGGTAAGGTGTGTATAGATAAGTAGTGTGAGATTAGCCATTTGTTTTTTAGAATTCATTAACAATTTATATATTTATAATTTTCTAAGTAATCATATCAGTCACATTAAAATTGATATAATGTAATCTGTAGAAATGTCAGAATTATATGTCCATTGATTAATATTTCTTACATAGATTTTTTTTTTACATGTTTGCTTTACATTTGTACAATGTGATGTATGTGAGTGTCTGCATTGGCTAAATTTATATAAGCATTATTTTTTACATTTTATTTTCTTTATTTTAGTTTTTTATTCCTGGGCTTTGTGCTGGTAGTGTTATTCACTGACTCCACTGACTTCTATGTGGTTCCATTGCAGTACCCATGAGTGGTCATGAGAGGTGTGTGACTTACCCCAAGGCTTGGATTGAGTGCATTTGAGTCTCTTTGGGTTGCAGTACTTCTGAAGTAGATCCAATATAAACTGTGGATTGCAACTGACCTACCATTTTGTAGGTGTATTTTTGAATTTGCGTGTCCACCCACATGTGCATTCTTAGGGGGATGTTCTCAAGAACGTGCGATAAACATCGCCAAAATAGCCTAACGCAAGTTTTCATATCGCCGTCTATTGCGGGAAAATAACTCTGTGTTTACGTCGTATTCTCAACACGGCAGCAACATGCGATAGTCCCCAGACAACGCCTCAAATGTCCGCGATAACATCACCGGGACGGAGATGAAAATCCAAACCCGAACGCGAAAAAAGTTGCGATGGGCCCAACCGCGATAAGACAAACAGCGAAAAGCAGCGCCAGGCCTGCAAATCACACACGTCAGGCGGGAAAAAACACTACAAAAGCAGAAAACCCCCCCCCCAAAAAACCAAACAACAGCGAAGCAAATGGAGGCAGCCGGAGCAGGTACAGAGGACGGCCAGAACCCCACAAGCCCCCAGGAGGAGCAGCCAGGGACCTCGGGGACAGGGAAGGGCAAGGACAAGAAGAAGAGGAAGACGCGGTTCAGTCCGCAGGAAAACAGGATCCTGATCACGGAGGTGATAGAACACCATCAACAACTGTTCGTCACCTCCACTGTGTCATTGGCAACAAAAAATGCAACATGGCAGTCCATCCTGGACAAGGTGAATGCAGTCGGAGTGATGAGGAGGACAATGGAAGAGCTCAAGAGGCGCTGGAATGATGTGAAGCGCAAGACCAAGCAGAAACTCGCCAACAACCAGAAGGCAGCAATGCAGACGGTAGGTGGGAGTCCAGCGCCACAGGAGGAGCTGGATGAGATGGAGGAAATGGTGTCGACAGTCATCAGTGGGGAGACGGTGGCAGGAGTTGGGGGACCGGACACTGCTCAACATGACCTGACACAACAGCAACAGGGTGAGTAACGACAGGGACTGGGGGGACGGGGGGAGATGGGCCCAATGGCACACATGCACAATTAAGTATAGCACATCTGCGGACAAACCATGCCCAAGAGTCACAACTCCGACCAAGAGCCCAAGTTACCCAAGTCTGCAACATCTCAGCACTGTATAAGCACAGAAGTCAAAGGCACACAGCCTGAAAGGGACAAGGGGCAGCAAAATCAGAGCTGCAGGGGCGACTCTCCCAAAATGCAGCACACACACATGACATTCAGAGCACATCAGCATTGACAACAATGTGGTACAAACTGCAACACGTTTACAACAGGACAGAGGACACAATAGGTGCCGCTTGTGTGTAGAAACTGGCCAATCACATTTGGCATAGCAGGGAAATGTGAGATGTCAATGTACTAGTACAAACACATATCCATGATGTTGACGAAATGTCCTCTGCCCCGCATCAAATAGGCAGCTCTTACTAAACAGTCACAATGTACATTGTCATGCAATCTGCATGTGAACTTGCACAATGCGACAACATACATGTGAACACAATGTAATACTGCATCTCCCCTTCACATTGCAGAGGGAGCATCAACACCTCCTGCAGAGCAGCCCCAACAACTCTTCACTGATGACGATGAGGACATCCCCGACATCGACCCCGAAGCCCTCCAAACCCTCTTTGACAGCTTCGGCCCCCACCTCCAGGAGCAGGGCAGCCCAGCTGCATCGAGGAGACCCCACCCCGTGCACAGACCACACAGCAGGAAGCACCTACCACCCCGGCTGTCTCCCAGGACCCCCACGAACAACACATGGCCTTCCAACGCTGTGTGTTAGAGGTCCAGGAGAAATGGCTGATCAGGTGCGGGTGGGGTTTGACCTCATGGCAGCCAAACTTGATGCCATACATGGGTGTCTGAGTACCATCAGGGACCACTTACAGTCCCTAACGGACACCCACAGTCCGCTCCATGCTCTCCAACGATCCATGGCTGACATCGGTGGAGTCATGATACTGAGACAAGAACAACTGTCCAGTCAGAGTGGCTCCAGCGATGTCAGCCGGGAGTTGGGACAGATGCGGGGGCTCATGGAGAACATGGAGCAGATGACGGCGGAAAGAATGGCTGCCACAGCTGCACACCAGCGAGATGTGGCTGGGACGTTCCATGCCCTGCAGCACATCGTCATGGCATTGCTGCCTCAAGGCCTTGCGCAGATGAATGCTGCTGCTGCTTCTACATCCACATCTCTGCCCCCTGATGTGTCAGTGCCTCACAGTGCGGCAGGCAATCCACCACCACCCACGTGTGAGGCACATGTGACATCAGAGGACGAAGATGCGGGTGAATCAACCTTACTGGTAAGGAGGAGGCAGTAGCATTCATCTCCGCCATATGGCCTGTTTCTGCTTGGTTCTGCCCTTTGCATCATCACCTTCCACTGTCCCCTGATACACTCTACGACACTCACCTTGGACCTCGACATGGACTGCCATTTCCTGTTTGGTTACCAATGACACAGCGATCAGACTGCGGACTGAACTCTTCCTCTTCCGATGTACTTGTCATTCCCTGAAGGACTCTGGCTGGCCCTCCACGGGCCAATAATGTGAAGTGGGGTTTGCATGGCCCTGTACTGCTCCAGCTGCAACACTCCACTGGATGTGAATTAAACATTCAGAATCGCACAGATGTGTCATGCCTTTGAACATTCAAGTATGAGAGTATGGATGAATATAGGGTCAGTGATTCCCCCTTACGTCCATGTTGCCCATGTCGTGGGACTTGAGTCACAGGGTGCAACATTGCCTATTGCGGTCCGGGTGGCGTAGACACTACAACAGAGACACAAGCATCAGTTACTTCCTTGTCCAGCCCAGAACTGAAGCACGCCCAGAGCCCCGGGCTCATTGTTCCCACCCCTATGCTGGCCTGCCATACGCCAGGCCAGTCCACTCCGCTTACTCTCAGAGGGGGGCGAGAAAGCTACATGTCCCAGGTCTTCCCTGTAGTGATCTGCTGATCACTGGTCTAGTTGTCAGCATGCCACAGCCACTCCCTGAGGGCTGGTTCACACCCACACCACACCCATCCAGCACAGGCGTCATAGGACATGTGACCCTGCCAATAAAAGGGGCCTAGCACGTCACATTCCCCACTGCCGGAGATGACATGATGGCGTCCGCACCACGCGACCCAATCATGAAGGGTCCATAACTTGTGGCACACTGAGTTGGTGGCACCCGCTGCACTGCGGCCAGCACGGGCCTACCGCCACGGGACGATGACTTGCGGTGCACTGAGTTGGTGGCACCCACTGCACTGCGGCTGGCAGGGGCCTACCGCCACGTGACGATGACTTGCGTTGCACAGGGTCAGTGGCACCCGCTGCAATGCGGCTGGCAGGGGCCTAACGCCACGTGACGATGACTTGCGTTGCACAGGGTCAGTGGCACCCATTGCACTGCGGCTGGCAGGGGCCTACCGCCACGTGATGATCACTTGCGTTGCACAGGGTCAGTGGCACCCGTTGCACTGCGGCTGGCAGGGGCCTACCGCCACGTGACGATGACTTGCGTTGCACAGGGTTAGTGGCACCTGAAGAGCTGAGCGGGTGTGCAGCCTGCGATGATGCGTTGGCCTCGATACGGCGTCCAGCGAATCAAGACTCAAATTGAACAGTGTGCCCTGCTGGACCGCAGTGTATGCGCAGGCAGCAGTCAGCACACACATGACTCTGCGGTGCGGTGCCACAGGGTGCGCTGGGGCCTGTGGCGCGGAATCCAGCGATCAGCTGAGGAGGATGCACCGGCACGTGGTGGGCCCTCTTGGAGACACGCCGGTGGCGGCATGTGAGCATTGAGGCCTGGGTGCGCAGGGGCGGCCAGTCATCACTGGGCGGAGGACCGGTCTGGGGACCAGGGCTGGGGTGCATCATGCGCACAGGATCACGCAGGCACCACCGGTCACGGTGGCGGACTCATGGCTGGGTGGGGGGCGCCGCCCTTGCTGACACGACCCTGCATGCGATGATCTGATGTGCGCGGGTTGGTTTGTGACGTAGCCACCTCGTCTCCAGTGTGAATGTGCCCGTTGAAGGCCATGTGTGTGTAGGCCTATGGGCAGGTTGTGGCGGAGACTGAGACACACGCAGTAGTCACTTTGGTGGTGGATTGGTGACGTGTGCATTCCCACAGTTGTGAGTTGGGGGATTGTGGAGTTGAGGTGTCTGGTGTGTTCAGTTGGTACTTGCCGATGGGCAGTGCATTTCCATGGGGGCCATCCTCAAAGCGCTGGTTGGTGGCGGACTTGTGGACATGTGGGGATCATGCACACTGCCTGGGGAGTTTGCGACGTCATTGGTGGACAGGCCACGGTGGTCCACTTTTGTATGCACAGTGATGGCATGCGTGGTGTTGCTGTTGCGGTGATTGTGTGCAGTTTCGGCAGGGGGCACAAGTCATACACGTGTGCTGTGAATTGCCCCCAACACGTGCGTGACGCCAGCTGTGGCGTAGTTCCCTTGCGTGGTCTCAAGATGTTCCGGCGCAGTGTGGGGGGAGTGAGGGGCAGGGGTATCGAGCTGACACACACCATGATGCTCTCAGGTATGATGAGTCCTGCATGATGTGACCGTAACAGCAGTTCGTGTGGTCGTTACCTTCCTCTTCATTCCTACGACGGTTACGGCCACACGCAGTTCTGTTACGGTCTTCTCATGTATGGTTTATCAGGCCTGTGAGCATTCCGGTTTGTCCGAGTGCAGTACACTGTACCAGATTATGCATGTGACTATACGGAAGTTCGACCATTGTCACCATTTCTCCCACAGGTTTCTGAAGACACGTTGCCCTGTTGAAGTTCCCCGTTGGGAATGGAACGCGTTGGCTGAGCTTTTCGTTTTGTTGATTTATGTATTTTTAATAAAGTTCTGTTTTTACACTATTGTTGACTACTGGACTTCATGACCTTGTGCACCCACATTTCGGTTACTACGATCTTGGGTCTGGGGCACGGAGGCGTCTAACATGGCTGGCATTGGGGTAGGTTGCGCAGGTACACTACGAATTGGAACTGTCGTGTGGTGCGGATACAGGGGCCCGTCGTTGCTTTTGTGGACATGCATCCATGACATGTGTGAGGGAGTTTGATGGGGCTGGCTGTGTGACTCCTCCGACTCGGGCAGTTGTTGGTTGGAAGGTACCAGGGGCCAACAGGTGCAGCACAGCCAGCAGCTTTGTCTGCGGGGGGATGTAGGTTGTCCGCTGTGTTGGTACCGTCAGCCTGTGGGCAATGTGGGTCAGGATGCGGAGGATGGTTGTCCTTTTGAGCCTGTGTTGGCCAATGACTTCCTCTGGCGTTGAGTCTCTGGGGCTGGTGCGTTTTAGGGTCGTCCGCTGTCCTGCACTGCCTAGGTGGTAATCCGGGAGGGGGGAGGTCCGGGGGGGGGTGCCTGAGGGTGGTGGCAGTGGGTGTTGTGGCCCTCTTGGGTCTCCAAGCTGCATGATCAGTGTCTCCATGGCATCTGTTGGTCTTCAGATGTGGCTCTGGGCTGGGCTCCCTTTCTACTGCAGTTGGTCGTCCTGCTTAACACCAGTAAAAGGCAGGTGTTAAATCCCTGCTGCTAACGCGCCTTATCGCCTGTTCTTGGTTCGCATCGCAGATCTGGCTGGTCGTTGAGAATATCGCGAAGTGGTGTTTTCATGTGTTTTTGCACTGGAACGCCTACTCTGCATATCATTAGCGTTAGTTGTCGCACTCATCCGTGGCGATGTTTTTTGCGGCAGCTATCGCTGGTAAACTGGCGATATCGGCAGTTTGCACCAGCCTTGGAATAGGGCGATAAATCTATCGCCACTTTTGCGGCGCTAAAGTGCCGATAATTCGGCGATGAGTCCTTGAGAATATGCCCCCTAATTTCTTAATTCTCCCTCCCACTTTGTAGTTGATACTCCCCATTTTGTTGCCACTCTCCTTTGCCACTCCCACAATTACACCTAAAACAGAGGACTAAATGTGCAGAGCTCAACACACTCTCCCTGGAGAACTCCGCATATAAGAGACAGAACCAGTGTAGGAGTGGATTTACACCTGCGTCATTGTGAATGACACTTCTGAGAACGTGAAATATTACTATAGGAGTACTTCTGTACATACTTGTAATATTCCTTGAAGTCTCCGGTTCCACTGCTTATGTTTCAGTGCCAGCACAAGGACACAGTCAGGATGATTTGCTGAGACTGGCCCAGATCCCGATTCCAGCTTAAGAAAAGCTGCTGAAACTATAATCCTGATGGTTTCCATTCATTCCAATACTGAGTATGCAAAGGAAATAGGAGTGCATTATGCTAAGTGCGCTCCCATGGAAAATACATTTAGAATTTCTCATGCAAAGTACCATTTTCAGTGTCACAACAATTTGTTTAGCCACTGGATGAAAGACTAGATTTATAAAGACTTTACTATGGTGTTTACCAAAGCAATAAATAGAGTATGCAAGTACTCCATACAAAAATGGAAAATATGACTATTCACCAGTGATTTATTTATCTGTGTTATGTCAGGTGTAGACTGCATAATGAATTTCCAAGTATATAATAAAATAAGAAATGTAGCTGTCTTTCAGTACAGAACTGAAATCTATGCACAGGCAAATGACATCCAACCCAAGGTGTGGTCCCCAATCTGGAAGGCTATGTTGTTTAATATGGGGGCATTAATGTGAACACATTTATCAATGATCCATGTTTCATGAGCAGAGGTCCATGACTCAAACATTTAAAACAGGATCAGATTGAAGTTTAATAATGGTGGGTTCCTGAAGCTACATAACAGTCCCAGAACACTGCATTCTCATTATTGTCTTACACGCTTTTAACTGAGTGAGGGTTCAATATTAAATAAGACAATATGTAGATAAGTTGTCAGAGATGATGGTCTCTTTATTAGAGCTCAATGGTTGGGTGCTCTGGGCTTCCCAATGACATGCTCACATGTAGCTTGGATGATTTGAGTCTCGGGCGGTATCCTTATACATGCAAAATATAATGTCTTGCTCAATAGAACGCAGCATCTTTTGTGGAATATGCTGTGGCAACATGTATGTTCCATCAATGGTATCATGTTGTAAGCCACCATGCCCTCCAGGCATCTGTCAATCAGTATGCCAACATATATGACACTATGAGGAAGCTGAAATTTGCAATGTTAGCACCTATAGAATGCCTGGTTATTGGAAGTCCCTTGCTTTCTTCCTAATTTACTCTATACTTGGAGGAGGCTGAAAAGCTTTCAATTAGGGGCAACAAATGTGCAATGAAGGTTTTGGACCCACCATATTGATTAGTGTGCCTTTGCCATATCACAGAGTTTTCTGAAAACACACAAGTAGCTATTCCAGTTATGTTCATGGACTGGTGTTGGAAAATGGCCCTCTCTGAAGGGTCAACCCAAACCTTTTGCTTTCCTCCTTCTCTTTTTGCTAAATTCTTTTTGTTGGCTTTAGGACTCTGAGCACTTTACCACTGCTGCCCACTGCTAAAGTGCATGTGCTCTCTCTTCTAAACATGGCATAATAGGTTTACACCTGTTTTCCATATTTAATTTACTTGTATGTACCTTGTAAAATGGTATATCATATATCTAGGGCCTGTAAATTAAATGCTACTAATAGGCCTGCATTTACTGATTGTGCCACCTACACAAGTAGCCCTTTAAACATGTCTCAGGCCTGCCACTCCAGAGCCTGTATGTGCAGTTTTACTGCCACTTTGACTTGGCATTTAAAACCCTTTGCCAAGCCCTAACCTCCTCCCTTTTATTACACATATGTCACCCCTAAGCTAGGCCCTAGATAGCCCATATGATAGGGTGCTCTGTAAGTAAAAGGTAGGACATGTACTTTTAAGTTTTGCATGTCCTGATAGGGAAAAACACCTACATTTGTTTCTATTGTGAAGCCTACTCCTCTCATAGGTTAAATTGGGAATTCCTCAACACACTTTTAAACTGTAATTCCTGATTAGAAAGGAGTAGCTGTATCATGTTTCATATCTTTGGAATGGTAATGATAAATCCTCTTTATTGGTAAAGTTGGATTTAAGATTACTATTTTAGAAATGCCACTTTAAGAAAGTGGACATTTCTCTGCTCTTTCTGCTCTGTGTTTAGCAGTCTGTCTTAAATACACGTCTGGGGTGGGTGACAGCTACACTTTGTGCATTACCTCTAGACAGTCACAAACACAGGAAGGTTAGGTGTGTCTGAGAACTCATCTGCATTCTGATGGCTCTTTCTGTGCAGGAAGGGTGGGAGGGTGTTAGAAATGGGATTTCTGGTTGGCTATTGTATGTACCTAAGCCAGGCAGAACCCACTACTCTAGTCAGGGCAAGTCAGTTACGCCCCAAAGATAACCTGTGCTCATCCTCTGGTTGCTTGGAGCAGAGCAGGCAGGCTTATCATCAGAGGCAATGTGTAAAGCGTTTGTGCAACACACTCACACAGCAACACAATGAATACACTACAAAAGAGACAACACCGGTTTCTATAAAAATAGTCTTCTATATTAGAAACACATTAGGACATAAATGATAGAATTACAGTATAGATTTCTCAAGATATGCATAGTTATGTATAGCACTCGTTATCCTGAACAAAACAAGATAAACATGGCAATAATCCCATAAGTATTCTTCAGTTATATTGGTTCAGAGTATTAAATGCATACAAGTAATCATGGTGTTTGAAATAAAGTCGCCTCTCTTAGGTTAATTACGATAAGTTTAAAGAAAGCAAAGGAGCTTTCCTCCATGTGGGAGGGCCCTCGTCCTACTCCCAAGGGAACATGGTGTTACAACAGCCCTCCTAATCAACACGGTATGGAAAGGGGGCCTAAAAGAATACTTGATCTGGCACTGAATGAACAGTGCTCCACGTTTCCCTTGGACCGGGGTCACTGACGATTCCCAGCCATCTGCGAGTATGCAGGTTGGCTGATGGGGCCTAGTGGGTCCCGTTTCCAATCACAGTACCCTCTCTGCCTCAGCAAAGAGGAGGCGACGCAACTTTCAGTCAAGAACAGAGCCTCCCGCGAAAGAGTGAGGAGCGGCTTCAGCAGGACCTCGGAGGACTGATTTCAAATCCCTGTACCTTCCTTTTTGGCTGAGTCAGCAGGGTGACAGGCTGACCAGGCTGGACTACCCTTGCTCACTGGTGCAGTCTCAGTGGTCCCGGAAGTACAACAGCAGGATCCCTCAGCTGGGTCTCTTGTTCCTAGCAAGGTCCCTCATTCGGGGCTTCAGCAGAAGGGCAGCGTTGGCTTCTTCTGCCAAACAAGGTGAGGCTAACATTATCACAGTAATCCCCATTGTCCAGGCAATGCGCCCAAAAAGAATGCAGCTGAGGGACTCGGCGTGCACGGCCTGTGCAGTGTGAGTTTGGCACAATACAACTGCCAATCCTTCTTGAAGCCCTCCGTCACTGCAAGAAGCACCTGATTTATCCTTGTACAAATGATTGATCAGCCATGTGCTGATCGAGCAATAGCCCCGCTGCTGGACTCACGATTGCAGAGTCCCATGGCTGGGGCAGGCAGGGAGGGGTCTTTAATGGCCCTGAGATCCCAAAAGATCAGGGGGCACGTAAACAAGCCCTTGGAGTACACTTGGGGCACACAGGGAGCAACAGGCAGGCAGGCCAGCACATAGAGTCAATTTGCAGAGTGGTAGTCCCTCCAGCCACCCAGCAGGCTGCAGGCCAGCACCACATAGGAAGTAGTCTAATTGGCAGTTCCTCCTGACAGCACTGCAGTCCTGGCAATGTGCAGAATGTAGAGCCAGCAACATTTGGTTACAAGTCCCACGCAGTATCTAAAAAACATGGGGTAAGAGCACCAGTACTCAAAAATGTGTTTGATGAAGGGGGGACTTCAAAGGAACCCTCAGAAGTGCACAACAATCCCTTTCAGCCAAACCCTGGCTCCAGATGATCAGTAGGGGGTAAATCAGTCCTTTGTGTGAGGGCAGGAAACAACCTATTCAGATGTAAGTGTGAACCACCTCTCCCTCTCCCAGTCCAGGAAGACTATCAGTATGCAGATGAATGCAGAAGTATCCCCTGTCACATCCAGCCCTTCCTGTGTTGTGGCTGTCTAGAAAGTATGCACAAGGTGCAGCTGTCACCCAGCCCACAGGAGTCAGGCTGCAAAGCACAAAGAGTCATAAGCACAGAGAAATGCCTACTTCAATAGTAATGTAAAATCCAACTACACCAGTAAGTATTATGTATCTCCACTATTCTAAGCATACCAAACATGACATAGCCACTCCTTTCTGATGAGGAATTTCCACTTAAAAGTATATAATGTAATTTCCAATGCTAGCCGATGAGAGGAGTAGGCCTCACAGCAGTGAAAAATGAAATAGGCTATTTGTCACTACCAGGACATGCCACACAAAAAGGCACATGTCTTACCTTTTACTTACACAGCACCCTGTCCATAGGGTTACCTAGGGCCTACCTTAGGGGCGACCTATGTGTAATAAAAAGGGAGTTTAAGGCTTGCCAAGTAGCTTTAAATGCCAAGTTGCAATAGCAGTAAACTGCGCACACAGGCCCTGCCGTGGCAGGCCTAAGAGAGGCTTGAAAGGCTAATTCTGTGGGTGGCACAAACAGTGCTGCAGGCCTACTAGTAGCATTTAATTTACAGGCCGTGGGTATATGGGATACCACTTTACAAGGGACTTACAAGTAAATTAAATATGCCAAACAGGTGTAAACCAATCATACCGTGTTTAGAGAGAGCACATGCACTTTAGCAATAATTAGCAGAAGTAAAGTGCCCAGAGTCCTGAAGTTAACAAAAAGAAGGTCAGAGAATTAGGTGGAGAAAGTCAAAACCTTTGGGAATAACCCTGCAGAAAGGGCCAGGTCCAACATAGGGGCTGACACTTACAGCTGAATAGGCAGCGCCCTGTCCCCACACAAACGACTGAATACCTCCTAATTACAGTCCGGAGCCATAGCTGGGAAGAAAGGACCCATGTGCACTTCAAAGATCCTTCTTTGAAGTCACCCCCACGTCAAAGGCACAACTGGGTATAAGGACTAGGTCTCTGATCCCAACAAATCAGACACTTTTGGACCTACAACTTGACTCTGTCAAAAGAACTGCTGTGCTGCATCAAGGACTGACACTTTGCTAGACTGTTCACCTGGAAGGCTGGTTTCTGTCCTCCTTTACAATGCTATGACAAAAAGGGCTTTCCAAGCCTGGGAATATGAGTGATCATAGTGCTTTTAGTTCCTGGAAGAAATGAGACATTCTGTTCAACATTCTTTTACACCTGGCGCAGTAGCAGCACCACCTTTGGGCCACCAATATAATACAATTTATTGGGCATGCCATCCCTGCTGGACAGCTTCCCAGAAGACATATACTGGATGCAAATCCAGTGAATAGACTCGCACATTTGAGCAGTCGCCTGGCCTCGATTTTTAACTTCAGCAGAGAGATGCGTTCCAAAAATGTCCCTTCCATTCCAGTCGTTTCTTTATGATCAAAGTTCTAAAATACTTTAAAGAATGCAGCAAAAATGTTCGTAATAGAAAGTGAATGAGATTGTAATTTTCCTCATGCAATACAAATTGCAGGCATGATTGACTCAACAGTGCTGCCAGCAAGCAGTCAGACGTCTTGCTATGCTCAGAAATAATCCATTTTATCTTAGTGAGGTCATATTTTCTTGGGAGGTATAGGGGGAGATAAGTTCACATTTTTTCTTAAAGCAGATGCCCTGTCTTTGAAAGGCTTTCTATTGAAGTATTTGGTCATATTTCTAAGAGAGAGCATTGTGGATTGTTTTTCCCTATTCTTTCTTTGGACAAAGTCCCTTATCTCTACCTTAAGAGACACTTTCTGTGTCACCTAAAGTGTCTGAGTGTAATAGACCAAACCCTTACTTTCTTATGTTATGTTAGGTGGTATTTATAGAGCGCAGCTGTCGCTCCGAGGAGCATCATGGCGCTATAGATGATTGAGTTGCAGGTATAGTGCAACAGCTACTGAGAACAGGATTGAAAGAGTTTGATCAGGGCTCTGCATCGGCCATCCGAAGATATGAAAATCCAGGTTTTAAGGAACTTTCTAAAGAGGATTTCTGACTGGATGAGGCGGAGGTTACAAGGGAGTTGGTTCCAAGCCTTTGTGCCTAATACTGCAATCGATTTGCCTCCTTTGGAGATACATTTGAAGGTTGGGGGTTTTAAGAGATTTGAGTTAGAAGATCTAAGCGTGCGGCAAGGTATGTAGTGGGTAAACCTAGATCGGATATACTGGGGGCCAGAGGAATGAAAGCTTCTAAAAATGATTATTAAAGTTTGAACAATATTCTTTTGTGAACAGGAAGCCAGTGTAGTGTTTTAAGGGCGGCTGATGCGGAGGATTTCCTTGGCCATTTGAGTACTAATCTTGCTGCAGCGTGTTGAACCATCTGGAGTTTATGAAGGACTGATTTATTAGTTCCTGTATAAAGGCTGTTGCAATAGTCCAGGCTAGAAGTAATCAAGGCTGTAGCAACTGTCTGCCTTGTCGAAAAGGGGAGTAAATCAAAAAATCTTTTTAGTGATTTGATTAAGTGAAAGCAGGTGCCAGCTACAGATAGTGCCTGTTGATGGAAAGACAAAGCAGAATCGAATCTGACCCCCAGGTTTTTGGCGGTAGTTACAGTGTTAGGGGGAGAGGGGGTATCAGCTGGCCACCATTGACTGGGGCAGAAATTGTTACCCTTCCCTAGTGGCATCATTTCTGTTTTTTCAGAGTTTCATCTCAGGTGGTTTGTCTTCATCCAGTGAAAGACAGCTGTGAGGCAGTGGCAGAGGTTTTCCTCAGCCAGTGTCGTATTTTTGTCTAGGACCAATACCAGCTGAGTATCGTCAGCATATGATATAGTCTTGATGTTAAAGGACGAAATTAACCTGATTAGCGGGGCCATATATGCATTGAAAAGAACTGGGCAAAGGATGAAACCTTGTGGGACCCCAGAGAGCAGAGGTTTTTCTGCTGACTGATATTGCCCAAGGGTAATGACTTGCCTTTGGTTTTGGAGGAAGGACCTTAACCAGGCCGGTGCAAGGTAGGAAATACCATAGGCTTCGAGACGGTCTAGGAGGATGTCATGTGAGACTGTGTCGAAAGCCGCTAATAGGTCCAAAAGGACCAACACAGCGTGTTTTCCCTGGTCCAGGGCAGCTTTTAGGGATTCGGCCGTGAACAGAAGGGCAGATTCAGTTGAGTGCTGCGATCTGAACCCTGATTGGTTTGGGTGTAGAATGTTGGCTCCTTCCAGGTAAGTCGTAAGTTGTGAATTGACCAGTTTTTCTGCGATCTTACTTAGGGTAGGGAGAAGGGAAATGGGGCGAAGATTAGAGAGGGTGGTAGGATCAGCAAGCTGTTTCTTTTGCAAGGGTCTAACTGCTGCAAGTTTCCACTCATTAGGTACCTCCCCTGTGGACAGTGAAGTATTTATTATATTGCGGATGACTGGGTTAACCATATCTATCAGGGCATGTAAGATCAGAGGGGGACAGGGATCAAAGGGAGACCCAAATTTGACAGCCAAGATAGTCTGATGTGTTTGATCTAGGTTGAGATTTTGAAATACTTGGAGGGAGGGTTGGTTACTATCCGGCGCAATCTTAGGGTGAGTAGGGGACAAAGGGGGAGAGGGAAAGTCTTTTTTCAGCAGCTGGACTTTTTCCTCAAAGAAATCCGCGATGCGGTCACAGAGAGCTTGTGAAGGGGGGATTTCTTGTTTGAGTGGCGTGGGGTTTGAAAAGGAGTTCACAATATTAAAAATAGTTTTTTGGTTTGAGTTAGCCTGTTCAAGCATATCGGTAAAGTACAATTTCTTGGCAGTTTTTATGTTTAGATGGTAATTCTTAAGCGTGGCCTTAAAACTGGTCCGCTCTGTCTGAGTATAGTTGAGTCGCCATCTGAGTTCTAATTTTCTGCAGTGGCTGTGCATTTCCTTTAACTCTTTGGTATACCAAGGGGCTGAGGGCTTCTTTAGCAAGCAGCGTTTCTCGGGACCAGCTGCCACAAAGTGATCCTTCAACTTAGTTAGCCATGATGTGAAACGTTTGTTATCTTCCGTTGGGTCTCCTATTAATGTAGGCTTACCTACTGAGGCTGCTAGATTGAGATCAGGATGGGTGGCCATATCCTTCCATCTAGGCTTTGAGATCAGGCTGGAGTATGCGTGCTCTTTGTGTTTTGTCGCAGGCTGACGTCTGATTTCCAAGTGTATAAGCTTGTGATCAGACCAGATGAGACATACTGGCTCTTTAACCGTATGGGTTGAGAGGTTTGAGCAGATGTCATCTAGAGTGTGACCTGCATCGTGGGTGGGGGTCAATACGTGCTGCTTGAGGCCAAGTGTAGCCATAGTTTCTCGGAATTGAATTGTCCTAGGGTCACTACGGACATCTAAGTGAATGTTGAAGTCTCCTAGAAGGGTGAAATTGGCAAATCTAAGGGTGAGTGCAGTCATGATGTCCCCTATGCTTTCTAAAAAGTCATTACTGGGGCCTGGTGGGAGATAGACCAGGGCTCCTGAGAAGGCATAGGACTCCTCTAATTGAAAAGAAAAACCAATGCTCTCTGCCCCTTTGAGGTCGGATATTTCAAATGCAGAGCATCTCAGAGAACTGCGGTAGATAATAGCCAGACCTCCACCTCGCTGTTCAGATCTGTCCAGCCTGTGAATAAGGTAGTCAGGAGGGAGGGCGCAAACAATGTCTGGATTACACCAGGATTTTAGCCAAGTTTCTGTTATGAGAAGACAGTCTAGGTTGCCGTTAATAATGAGATCATTAATGTGTTGAGCGTGTTTGCATAGCGATCGGGCATTGATCAGCCCTCCTCGCAAATAGATGGGTTTAGAGTTGTCTCTGATCGGTGTGGTTTGAGTGGTTTCAAAAGTTGTAGTGCAGATTCTACAGCTGATGGGGCCACTCCATTTGGTCACATCAATAGAGTTTTTGCAGTTGTGGGTGTTATTGTTAAGTTTCAAAAGGTTTTCTAGTGTAAAGCATGCCCTTTGCATAATTTGGGCAGCATTTCTGGCGCTGGACGCGTTCCGGATGCGGACGGGCGCAGACGGACTTGCATTTGGCGCGCCTTCATCGCCGTCCGCTGCACTTCGTCGCCATCCCTGGTTAAAATACCGGAAGGGAGGTGAACGGGGAGGAGACTAGACCGTCTCCTTCCCAAAATGGCGACTGCAGAATGGCCCGCTGGAAGTGAGGGGACTAAAATCTCATTACTTCCCTCCACTCAAGCAGCGCAGGAAGCTGCGGTGGACCGGGGAAGATTGCCAGCGTTTTGGCTGTTATTACGGTGAGTTCAAGGTCAGCATACTAATGACAGCAAATGATATTGTATTTAAGTGGTCCACGTATTTTTAAAAAAGGGTATACCTTATCTTCCAAATAGTACTGTATCTCGGAGGAGAGTCTTTTCTTTGGTGACTTAGTATTTCGATGTGTTCATTCAGCATCTCTTCAACAGGGTTGAGACCAACCAGTATTAAGTTGTGGTCTGAAATCCCATTAGCTAATCGCAGAGAGTAGTGCTGAACAGCAGTGAACCACAGATGAGTGAAAAATGTAAAATCTGAAAGATGTACCATGTAACAGGATACAAAGGTTTTGCCCATTGGGTGGACTAACCTCGAGAGATAAAGCAGGTTATATCCATTTTGAATGTCTCTCAGGGTTCTGTCATTATTGTTAGGAGTGCTTCAGCTATGAGATCTGACCAGAAAGGGTCAAAGGCAATGTTCCATTTTCTTCCTAAGATGATGCATGGCCTGCCAGATTCTTAGAACAGTCTAGATAAGATAGAAAAGAAACTTTTTTTCCTGGCATTTGGATGTAGACTCAGTCTTGCAATCCATTTGGGGTCCACAGTGTCTATGTTTGGAAGGTCCTGGCCTAAAGGTCATTACAGGGAGTGTTTTCCTGATCAGTTGTCCCACTCTGCACTTCCTGTGGCGGGATGAGTGAAGAAGATGATCTCCTACTGCTAACCACTTTGCACATCAATTCTGTCTTCAGTTTCTTGTATTCAGTGGGGGAAAGGTTTGTGGACTGAAAAAATGCTATAACTGATGCACTCTAGTGCAAGATATGAATAGTTTTTTTCCCGTGTGATAGCATGTGATAAACCATTACCATTCAATATCAGGGACCTAAAATGGCTTACTAGTCCTTAGGAGTATATCTTGAATGGTGTGGCCCCAGAATAGATTTTATATTGGAGGAAATAAGATGTCACAGCCAAACGAGTTCAGACAATGTGAGCTAGAGATTAATCCAAGAATCTAGTGGAAGCCACTGAAAGCAATTCAGCAAAAAATGCTGCAGAAATGTGAAGCAACTGTACATAAGAACCTAAAACTGATGGAAGAACACCCAAGGTGAAGTGGAGGCTGGTAGGGGATAGGGAGAGATTACTGAGACAGTAGATACCAACATATCTTTAAAGAGTCAAACATTAGCTTGCAGTGTGAGACCTCATATCCAGAGCTCTCCCAGAATCTTTCTGGCAAATAAAGTTACTCTAGAGAAAGCTTGAAAACAGGGCCAGAATGGAACCCAAAGCACCCCTGGCAATTTTCTCGAACCAGCCCATGAGAAAGCACAGCCTGGCCCCCCGAGGCTGGAAATGCTTGCTTGCTGCTTTTGTTACTGGGGGCTGATATTGCAGCACTTCTGCGAAACCGGCCCCCAGTAACAAAACCGGCCTCCACCTCTGACAAACCAGCCCCTTCCCATCTAGACTCCCGAGGAATCGCCCGATGCCCGGTTCGGCCAGTCCGGCCCTGCTTGAAGGTGGCACATAGGTGACAGAAAGAGCGTTCTTAGGCTGGAGTTTTAGGATATCAAAGATTCCATTTCTGAGGCTGTGCAGGGCAATATGTCGGTGACAAAGCAGAGTTCACGTTCCATCCTTGATACCAATTAATGCTCCTTTTATCCTCATATTTAATATACCAGACTTAGTCAACTCACATACAACTTGGGCTTTCTGTCTCTCATGTCATAAGGAGAATTATTTTATTCCTGGAATTACAGTGTTTTTGTCTGAGTTCCTAGAGTTTAATTCCAGTCGTGCCCCTCATTTGTAGCCTGGGCTACCCTACCACACGCTATAAAATGTACACACTTCAATATTTCAATCTTGTCACTTAAAGCAACCTAAAATGAAGGGTGCACAATGCACAATCAACAGTGGGACCTAGAAAGAAAGCATATAGGGCTGGTGGAACAAGGAGATCCAGTTTGGATCCAGTAAGGAAAAGGGAGTGGCCAGACCTTGTGGTTGGAAGGGCTAACATTAGCTCTGTGTATGAAACCTATTGCCCAACAATCAGTCCTCTAGGTTCCATATGTTTGAGTTTGGTAAAAAGACAGGAGATCCGCAAACATTTTATTGACATGGTATACTTGTAATTGCCAACACATTCTAAAGAGATTCAGAACTGTGAATTCAATATTTGCTTTAAATCTTCTGATATTACAGTAATATTCTAATGACACTATAAAAACCTTGAAACCTCTGAGCTTATTGATGAAGAAGCACATCTAATGGTGCTTGAACATTAGAATCAATCTCTCATCCATCATTGTCCCAGGCACAATGATGCAAGCTGACTGCTCCATTTACTAGAAGAGTTCTTCTAAGAGGCTATTCATAGAGCCCCTACATGCAAAGTTGCTGTTGCTACTGCTTTACCTGCAGAGGTATACAAACTACTAATAAATAGCTCATATCAGAGTATTTTCCAACAAACGTTACAATTTTTGGATACCAGCTTCATATAGGCTGTTTTTTATGTTCTGAAAATTGAATTCATTACCCTTAGTCACAAATCCAATAACTAAAGTGATTGCTTCCTTGGTTACTCCATGCCAACATATGTTTTTCCCAGGAAGTAATACCATTGGCCATACTTACTTACAGCAGCTGATTGGGCTCAATTTGAACTCCAACCATTTGCCTTTGTAGTTCTCAATGTAGAAAAAGTCTTTTGTCAGGAAGAATGGTAATTTCTCTGGATCGTGATGCAGCATTGTGGATTTCCCAATCAGTTGATTTGATGAATACTGGTTCTCTGTTTGCCTCCCCCGGGCCATTGTGTGTATCAATTTCCTTTCTTGTGCAACATTGCCATCATTTGAGGATCCCGGCAAGCCCTTCTCTTTCTCCCTTTTCCTATGCTTTTTACATGGAGCAATTGATCTGAATGTTACAAAAGAATGCTGATATTGCCACCAAGTGATGAATCCAACATCCTGGCGTAGCTCAAAAATGTTTGGTCACAAACAGTGCAATGATGGCAGCAGAAGCTATAATTTCAGAATTTGGTGCAGTCATGGGCTATAATTTGTCAGCAGGGGCCTTCTCCCAGATGTCCCAGAAAATTATAGTAAATATTTTTAAATATTTAAGAGTGTGGCTTACTGAAAATTATGCAAAGTTAATGTCTTATAATTATGAACCTATTATCTGTGAAATTGTTTCCCTTCTAAAGAAATTGGAACATCTACTGCTGATGTTTATTGGTGCAGTCAACCCGATAAGTTGGTTCTGTTACCTAAGACTCTTTAACTGTTTTGGGCTTCAACAGTGTATTTCCCTTAGTCTTTTTTTAATTGGTTAGACACTTATTTAACAATTCATATCGTCTAAAAACGAAGGGCCTGATTTAGATCTTGGAGGAAGGGTTACTCCGTCACAGCGGTGATGGATATCTCGTCCGTCGAAATATAAATCCCATAGGATGTAATGGGATTTATATTTCAGCGGAAGGGATATCTGTCACCATTTTGACGGAGTAACCTGTCCTTCAAGATCTAAATCAAACCCTAAGTCTTGCAATCCACTTCCTTTAATGTTATTGAATACTGTATGATTTTTACATCACTTCAGCTGAGATTCTAAGGTAGAATTATAATGCAAGATTGACCACCTTATGTCCATGCTGTTATTCATCTGATGCAGACTGGATACACACATTCACCTCTTTTTTGACACTCCAAGGCCCAGAATGCTTCTACAATGGCTAAGATTGTTAACTCTATGCCTACCTTCACTAATTGCCCCACTTACATTTCAAAGGGCTCGTCGACAGCACACATAAAGGAACCTGACACTAGTCTTTTGCCCCCTTCAGACTTCTTGGAGCTTTGGCAGGGACAGGGAACAACCTTCCAGATCCAGATGTGGGGGTAGCCTATAAAACTCCCCCATTTCAAAGTATGGCATCAGGTATATATATTTGGACCACCTGAGACACTTTTCAATATACTCTTAGACCTGCAGACATTACAGACGAAGGACTGCCTTTTTCCATGAGGACTGCCCTGCTGCTTGAGGCCTGCCTTGTTCTGCTGAGGACTGCCCTGTTGCTTGAGGCCTATCTTGTTCCCCAGAGCACTGCCCTTCTGTTTGAGGCCTGGCTTATTCCTCAGATGACTGCACTGCTGCTACCCGAGGACTGCTCTGCTGCTTGAGGCTTGCCATGCTCCCCAGAGTACTCCCCTGCTGCTTGAGGCCTCCCTTGTTCACCAGAGGACTGCCCTGCTGCTTGAAGCCTGCCCTGCTCTCAGAGAAGGAAGACTAGACCTGCTCTTTTCATCCCAGGTTAACCGAATGACTCCAGGGACTCAACAATCTCCAGAGGCCTCCCTTCAACTTCCCAGCTGACCCGCTGTAACGGCTTGCCTGGACCTGCAACTGGATCTTCCTGAAATGCGCTGGCCTCTGCTAGAGTGAGTCCCTGATCACCATAGGTACCTCCACAGGTACTGGACCATTGGCTGGCGTTATAGTGCACTCCTCATCAGGAAAGGGAGAAATTCTGAAGTTTTTGGCTCTTTGCAACTACGAACGAGCCCGTTCACGCCAAGGCTCTGCTGCCCCTGATGACTGCCAGCATGCAGCCACAGTGGAAGTGACTGTTCGCGCTACAGCGACTGGCAGTGTTGACAGGCAATACGAGATCTGCACTTCGTGCAATAACAATGACAATCCACAGTGACCACCAATGTGAAACTCCAGTAACAACCGTAAACAATCCCTGACCGGATCTTCACGCTACATCTGCTATCATCTGCGATGCTGTCCCTGCTCCTTGCAGCCTCCTCCACTGCGAACGGAACTCTTCATGTCAGACAGCAAGAAGGTAACTTTTTAAGCAGGACTAACCTGGTCCCTGTATCTGACCCACACTCCATTGCAGTCAGTCTGGACGTGTGACTTTTTCCCGGTCTTGTAGGAAGCTGGCTCTGTATATATTATACCAAAGTGAGGTATAGTGTGCACAGAGTCCAGTGGATCCCCAAAGGTAGGCAGAGGTAAAGTTAGATAGCACCTCACTCTCTATTTGTGGTAGTGTGGTCAAGCAGTAAGGCAGTATCAGAGGACAGTGTTAAGCATTTGTTGTACACACTCAGTCAGCAAATGAATTCACACGCTCATAGACTGAACTTCAGACCAATTGTTTTTGTATAAAAATATTCTTTTAGTTATTTTATTTTCTAAAACCAAGTAAGCCTGGCACAGGTAAGCAATAAATACTTCACAGTAGTAATGCAATTGAAATACACTTTGAATGATAATTGTATATGCACTTTGGTTTGATTTACAGTATGGATGCAGAGAAATGCAATACTTAGTAAATGCAGTACATAGACTTGAATAGGCTTTTTAGTAAAATAGCAGGTAAGTAACTTTTGAGATTACTAGGCTTACACAGAGTAGTATACCTAGATACTAGTCTGGGACATTTCCTGAAAACAGGTAAGTAAAATCGTTTTTGTTAGATTATGCAATTTTAAAGAATTTCTTTAGTTTCTCAAACTCCACACTTAGAAACTTTTCACAGAAAAACAGTCAATGTTATCCTATGGAGGAAAATAGTGTTATCGGTTTTGAGGTAAGTATTTGGTAGTGGGAGTTGAGGTTCTGGGGGTAGACTCAGGGGCCCCCCAGGGTCAAGGATGCACTCTGGTTACACCCTCAGCGGCACTAGGGCAGACAGGGTGCAGAGTGCTGAGGCCCAATGTTATCCAATAGGGGATAGGGGGCCTCTGGTTGGTGGCTGCTGGCAAGCAGGCCACTAGGTTGTGGGAGCAAAGCTCCTAGACTTTAGCTCAGGGCAAATGGGGAAACAAAGTAGCACCAAAGGTGCACCCTCAGCGGCACTAGGGCGGCCGGGTGCAGGGTGCTGCTTCGACGTCGGGCGCCCTGTTGTTTTCAATGAGGAGCCTCCGGTTTGCAAAGGCACTGCAGGTTCGGGGACGAAGGTCTTCTGGGTGCGACCACCACTTTGAGAGGTAAGTTGGGAAGTTAGGGGTTGGTAAGGCACCGTCGGTTTGGGCACACAAGGCCGTGGGGCGTCGGGTGCAGGCAGTGCTTAATTTGTAAAATATGAAGTGCAGGTGCTCCAATGTTTGTTGGAGGCCACACCTACTTTTATTCGGCTCCACCCATTTTTTCCACTGGCTCCACCCACTCTTAGCTCCACTCACATCCTCAGTTGGCACTGCTAAAAGTCGGATGTAATACCCGTTCCCCTCCCCATTCAGCCTAGTGTACCCACTGGCTAGGGTTCGTCCTCCTTGTCCACTACAACCTCGGATTTCATTTGCTTCTGTACAAGTTTTATTCACAGGGCTGCTTGGATAGGGAATATATATATTGTAAACTCAATCCCTATTGGGCATAGGCAGGACTGGGCATAGGTCTCACTGCTAGGCCCTCATTTGTATTAAAAACCCAATTGCATTTAGGGTACACAGCAAAAGGGCCTAAAGGACTAGCCTTCGATTATCTATGTGGCAAATGCAATATCCCCACAGGACCCAAGTGATAACCACATACATGCATATTTCATCACTGATATTAATCTGTTGAGTTCCAAAATAAAGGGCATCAGCAGTGCCAGGCTTTAATGCCAGGCTTCTTAAAGCAATCTTTGCATACATACCTTTGTGTTTTACTTACTGCCAGGCATCACTGAATGGTTATAGAAGTGTGCATTATTTTTTAAACGTATGCTTATGTATTGCCTCAAACATTTACTGCTTTGCTGAACATGAACGTAAAAAACAAGCATTGGAAATCATATATTTTCATGCCTATTTGATTGCAATGCAGTTTGTACATGAACGACTGCACAGCAAGGTTCGATGTAGTTGCAACAAATCTTTCAATGATTAAGTGACGTTATTGTTTATGTTAATTAGATCACTGCATTTTTTCTAAGCATGTTTCCTGCTTTCTAGGGTCAAGTGTGTGCATCGTGGAGCTTGACTTGAGAGGCCAATATGACGGACACTCTTTAACGGAGCTCCGTAGTAAACATCCCTGAGCCAGCTGCGACAAGAAGGAGATCACTTTTAGACCGAAGTTGCCACTGAGGCGTGAGATCTGCAAACAGGCTGCTGAGAGGACGGGACGTGCCAACTGAGGGTGGCGTTGCTTGGTGGCAACCGCCTTGGCCCTGAATGACTCTGGAGGTGCCTAAGACGTGTCCGGTGAGACACCTGCTGTTCCTCTGTCACCGCGGGTGGGGCCCATCAGGATTTGTTGGGGCAGTGGCCGCACTGATTTCATCGCTGGCTGAGGGAACCTTCTGGTGCGAGTCTTGTGGACAACGCGCCATGGTACTCAGCTGCACTGACCTCCCCTCGGCCACCCTCCTGCCAAAGATGCGACCTTGTGAGCAGGAGAGGACGCCCCCCGGTACAGTCCTGTGTAAGATTGGTATCCCTAGCCATCATGGTCCAGTCGCACACTCGCACTATGAGTCATGATAACTAAGATATCACAATGATGACCTACTCTGTGAGGTCATATTGCGTACTTGCGGGCTATTGGAATCCGAAGGAGTAAGGTGAGGAAATGGACCGTCACCGGACCCCTGTAATTCCGATGAGTCAGGGCCCACCCACTACCCCACCACACTCCCCAAAAAAATCAGGGTTTTTTTGTCCAACTTGTACTTGGGCAAACAAAGCAAGGGCCCGACGAGGGCCGGCCAGGCATTGGCAATCATGCATGCATATTGGCAATTGGCTAGTTGCAGTGTGTGTTTAAACTTTAGCTCTTTTAAAGAGTACTTTAGCAGCGCTGCGCAGCGCTAGGTAACTTTATTAATTAACTGATGATGCAGATGTACTACTTACTGTGGTGGTGGGAGTGGGACACGATGACGCACGACGGGCCGGGCGATGCACACACAGCCTGCCTGCAGTGCACTGTCTCAGTGATTAGGGGGCAGTAGCTGGCAGTGTGGCACACAGTACTACTGGCCACTGATCGATGCCCCGGCCTGCCCTCAACACGTCACCACGGTCAGCCAGGTCGTCGGGTGGGGCCGACTTCGATCACTCGTCGTGGTGGCACTCAGGTGGTGGTATCGTGCTGCGCGCGCTGCGGTGGTTATTCTGGGGCGTGGCAAACTGGCAATGACGCAATGTGGAAAAAAGTCTGCGCACGTTGCCGCCGGCAGCCGCACGCATGCTCAGCCGCCCCTACCCCCATCATAACCAGCCCAAATCTCGGCCCGCCCACCCACAAGCAAGTTAGTGGCACTGCCTGGCAACACTGAAGTACTAAGGCAAGGCCGTGGCCCGCCGCGGTGCACAGCGCAGTGCGCACGCCGCCATTATTATATTTATATTAAATTTCTTTTATCAGATGATGATGATGAATGTCAAATTGTCAATGCATGAATGAATTAAATGAATTGCGCCGGCGGATTACTGCCTGTTCTAAATTGGGATACATTGTGGAAATGCTTAAGGTATGAATTTGCTGCGTATTTTTCTTTGCGTGTGTGTAGTGCATATAATTCAGAGAAGATGATAGCTATACGGTACCTCGTACCAGGCTTCTTCTCATGATGTCACTGCGCAGTGCGCAGGTTTCGTTATTTGAATGTTGAATGAATCACGTTTCGCCGATTTCGGTTTCATTTTGAACAAGGCAGCCCGGGCCCAGGCCGGCACTGACTACTGACTCACACGCCGGCCTGGCCTGTGGCTGCGGCTGCACAAAGGAGGTAAATTGAAAAATGTGATGCATGTGCGTCACTGAATGCGCAGCAGATGCGTGTAGACTGTAGACCCGGCCCTGTCAATTAAGTGCCGGTGCTAAGCACCGGCAAGCACCGGCACAAATTAAGCCCTGGGTGCAGGGGTGCCTTTTGGGGTCGGATCTTCTTACCAGCTCCTGGTCGCGGTTAGGGGGGTGCCTTCTGGATTTAGGCTGCAGGCGTCGGCTGGAGGCTTGAGGCAGGTCAGGGGTCACCGGACCTCAGGTCAGGATCACCGGGGGACCTCCTCGGGGTGTTTGCCCACTTGAGCTCGGGCCGTGGACGGTGGGTGCAGAGTGGGGTGGATCCGCGGTGTCCGGCCGGAGCCACAGGTTGTAGATGAACAAATCCGGTGTTCACGGGAGACACAGTCTTTTGGGTTGAAGGCAGGCAGGTCCTCCGGGGTTTTCGAGGTTGCTGGCTGCAGGACAAACCGGAGTTTCGCAGGAGCAGGTTCGAGGGGGAGACAGGCCGGTAGGGCTGGGGCCAAGTCAGTGGGCGTCTTCCTCTTGTTAGCTTCGGCACTGCTGTTCGGTCCTTCTTCTCCTTTTCTTGTTGCAGGTTCTTGTCTGAGGAAGCAAGGTTCAGGGGTGCCCCTAAATACTAGATTTAGGGGCGTTACAGGTAGGTAAAAGGCAGGGACCAATGGGTCCCTTCCCTGGGGTGGGTAGACCCCCTATTATGCCACCCTCTCATGGGAGGGGGGCATGAGCCTGTCCCTGGTTGGCTGAGTCCCCCCATCTGCAAGATGGTGGGGACTGGGAATTGTGCTTCACCTCGCCTCCCCCACCTGAGGGGTGGAGTTGGCTGAGGTGGGCACATCTCTCTTCCTTACTTGTTTTTCCCGCCGGTTCTCCCGCCCAAAGTGGGGGGTCAGAACCAGTGGGGACCAGTTGCTGAAAGCAGCAAGTTGACTGGTGAAGCTCACAAAGGCGGCAAGCCTTTGAAGCTTCCCCTTCGTGAACCCTGCCCATCCTGGGGGAGGAGGCTTGGCACCTCGTCCCAGGATGTGCATTGTTTCAGGCCTCAGAGAGCAGCAGGCTCTCGACCTAGGGGTCCAGAAACATGTCTGGTGGTGGCAGCTGAAAGCAGCCACTCAGCCTGGACACTAGTGGTGGGTTAGTTTTCAGGGGGCATCTCTAAGATGCCCTCTGTGTGCATTTTTCATTAAATCCCACACTGGCATCAGTGTGGGTTTAATGTGCTGAGAAGTTTGATACCAAACTTCTCAGTTTTCACTGCAGCCATTATGGTGCTGTGGAGTTCGTAATGACAAACTCCCAGCACCATATACTCCTAATGGCAGCACTGCACTTACAATGTCTAAGGTTGGCCTTAGACACTGAAGGGGTACAGGGCTCATGCACCTGTACCCTCACCACTGGTATAGTGCACCCAGCTAGAGGGGTGACTGATCTATGCCAGGGCAGTGGGTTGTAGGCATGGCACACAGGGATGTGTGCCATGTTGACTCTTCACTTTGTTCTGCACCAAAACACGCAGCCTGCAAAGGCAGTGTGTGTGTGTAAAGGTACAGGGCCTCTAAGGGTGGCACAATAAGTGCTGCAGCCCTTAGAGGTCTTCCCTGGTCACAGTGCCCTGGGTACCTGTGGTACCATTTACTAGGGGCTGACCTGTGGCCAGAGATGCCAATTGGGTTACTTTGGGGAAAGAACACAGGCCCTGGAAATCTGATTGGCAGGGACCCAGGGCACATCAAGTAAAAGTGCATCAGTAGTCTGGCAAAAAGTGGGGGGGTTACTGCAACAGAAACCCACTTTCCTACAGGTCTCTAACACACTATAAGGCAACCCAATAATCCCCCAAGATTCTGGGCACATAAATACAAACACAAGTACTCCTGAAGGAATAATTTAACCAAAAATCGTAAAGGTTAGTGTATTGGTAAATACAATATCCAACCTGGGCCTTTTATTATGGCTTTTCTTAAAATAATTACATTCATATTTAATCTAAACAATGATTTAAGCAAGGATTTAAACAAGGGGTACTTCAAGTGCAAGATATACAGACTTATTATCAGTAGCGGCTGGTAGGGAATGGGGGTGGCGGGGTCGGGAGGAGACGGGGGTTGAAATATATATATTTCTGAAACACCTTTTCCGCCATCTCTCCTCGTCATCTCCTCTCCTCTTCCTAACTCCAGTCCGAAAAAACCAGGAAACAAACATGCTCCCCAAAGCCAATCACAATGCTGCAATGTAGCGTTGTGATTGGTCTGAGTGCTGTGGATCGGCGCTCAGATGGGGACAGGGAGCCTGTGCATGTTCCTCACCAGGCTCTACATTACAGCCAGGTGAGCAACATGCAAAGTGCTCAAGACTGGTTGGCCGGCCTAAGACGGCTGGCCAAGCAGTCATGTGCACTTAGGGGCCGATTCCGATCTCGGCCGTTAGTGCTCCGAATCCGATTCGGATTCACCGGATCCGATTCGAGCCCTGTTTCCCGACCGAATCGTACGTGTGTCCGGCCGAGCGAGTACGATGCAAGCACCCGCGAAATCGCCGACCGACTCGAACGCGGCTTCAACACGCTCCGACCGACTCGCATGGCCACGACTCGCACCGCGCTATGGAGACGTTTCCCGGCCGGGTAAGTACGATGCGCGCCGCGAGCAGTCCGACCGACTCGCGCCGTCCGGCTCGAAAAAGCTGTCGGAGCCGGACTTTGGGGGTCCGCGTCGGACCCCCCTGTACGCGTAGGCGCGCGAGTCGCACACAGGGGGGACCCATGGGTCCCCCCTACCTGTGCATGTACGCCACGATTGAGTCAATGGGAGCCCGCGTACGCGTTGTACGACAGGCTCCCATTGACTTCAATGGGAGTCCGACCGACTCGAGTCCGATAGCATGCGTGCGCATCGTACTCGTTCGGTCGGACTGCTAGGGTCCGATTCGGTCGGAATTCTCTCCGGGTCCGGCTCGGTCGGAGAGATTTCCCGCCGGAATCGGAATCGGCCCCATAGTGTGCACAAACCTCTCCCCCCTCCTTGAGCCACCAGCCTCGCCCCGCCCTAACCCAGCCCCGCAGCAACAAAAAATAAAATGAAAATAACTTTATTATCATTTTATTGTTCTCTTTTTCACTGCCCTAAGAGCAGGGGGGTGATGTTCTTCTGCCTTAGTGAAGGAGCCGCCCCTGCTTATTATTATTATTCCAAGACTCTTTTAGGTCTAAAAACAGCACCAGCACACTGTCATAAAGGCTCAATTTTTGAGACCCAGTAGTGACCTTTGACAATGTGGATACCACTCAACCAAACCAGAAGTATTGTCAAGAAGCCCTCTTGAAATCCTTTTCATAGTAGATGGCTTATAAGTCCATTCATGTGAGTATGTAGTGGTCAATTCAAGTCTAGCTTGAGAGGATGACGGTGAGTGGCCCGTTGTGCTTTTAGGCGCCACTTACCTAAAAGTTTAAAATTGCACAACTCTGGTTCAACTGGTTGGATATTTGTCCTTCTGGTATAATTCTATTTATTTAAATGTGCTCTGTTTTTTTAAATTGGTTTGGGATTATTGTGTTGTGTTTTCACCTTATTGCTCTTTGTGTGCTGCATGAATACTTTACACATCACCTGTAGGCTAAGCGTTACTGTGTTTGTGCCAAGCTACTAGAGGGTTAAGCACAGGTTAATTTAATTAATTAGTGACTTTTGTGGTTCATCCCGTTTAGGATTGTGGTTGTTGCCTTAGTGGGCTTCCAACCCTCTCAACCAATAAGCAATTTATTACACAGATACCTGTCCTGAACGGGTTTTAAAAAAACTGGTAAAATTGTACTTCTTAGAAGGGAAAATGAAGGCACATGATAATGCAACATGCAAGTTTATGTAACATGCATGTTTCTTGATATGTTGGTTGGAATAGGAGTATCATCACATTACCAATATCATGTGGAGCTTCCACCAGCCACTGTTCTTTCCCTGATTATTTTTACTTTTTCTTGCAAGGTTAACAATCTACTTAAGAGTAAGTCTTTCTTTGCTCTGTATTTAAAATACAATGTCCTATGCTGGGATTTGTCCCTGCAGCCTGTCTTCATTTTACTACCTTTTGTTTTCATAATGTCATTATTGAGAGCAGCTCCTTGAAATCCCGAATGCTCAGAGTGCCGCCTAACCATTGCAGAGTCCCACACACTGTACCTACCTCCTCAGGTTATAATATGTAGAACTTTGATCTCCCTCCTTTCCAGATTATGTGATCCAGGCTAGGTGGGATGAGCCAGCTGGCAGAAACCAGATGGGCTTCTTGTCTTGTAGTCCAGAGACACAACCCCATTCCAAGGTAAAAGGTGCATTTCTGGTTTGAGCCTTTCACGACTTGGGGATTTTACCAATCACCCACTTCTATTTTTTTAAAAGATTTCAAACTCTGGAAAGGCAAATTTTAAATGACCTTGATTGGTTCTATGAAGGAACATCTATCTCTGCAGTGGAGCTAAACAGCCTTCTGAAGGCCACAAAATGTTTCTAGCCTGCATCAGAGGTCTGTAGGATTGAGGGAGATATTTACTGGGGTGGATGGAATGGAAAAGCCAGTACCACTGTCAGATTTTCTAGAGTTCAATTTAGTTTCATGTTGTTGCCGGGATTATTAGACAGTGGAATTTTGAAGAGTTATTCAGTCTTTATTTACTCCAAATGACATTCAATAAACAAGGGTAAAAAGTATAGGTGGCTACACTATAATGGTTTGAAGTAACCTGATCACAGCACAGACTAAGTGCTAACTATGAATGCTTGGAAGTGAAAAATGCTTCTCAAAAGGTACTGCAGTGGGTAAGAAATTCAGTCTGCCCATTTTTCATATTTGTATTTACCCACGACAAATAGACTGGGAAGTGTCCATGATGAAGTAATTGAGATCACAGCTAGTCTTACTATGTTAGTTCAAACCCATGATGCCCGAGTTCCAGATTCATAATGAAACACATTTGAATTAGATGATGATATTTTTATAATTTTGGCACTCATCAGAAAAGTTATCTGTATCGTCAGAAATTGATCAAATGTGTGCCAATTGCGCCTCGCTTCAGCTTTTTGGAAAATGCACTGACATTTGTTATCACTGTAGTTGTCTACACATGCGGTACATTAGATAATGTCCAAGTTGAATGCCATATAAGTGATGATTAGACTTGGCTATTGAACTTTTACAAGGTTGAGCGTGAGGACTGTGAGAAAACCATGATCCAAGCTATTGATATGCCTCAAGGGCCCTGTCCTACTGTCTCCTTTTAAGTACTACCTTTTGCTTAAATCAGTGCAAAATGTAATGAATCGAAATTTTCATTGAATTACTGCGCAAGATCAAACTGTTCCACCCAAGAATATTGATGGATGGTAAGGCGAATTATAAATTGTTTTTCCTATTTCCAGTTTACATTTGCAGTAATTTACAGAGTTTTCTAAACGTGTAAAAATCAGCAGGTATCGTTTTTTTTCATTTTACAGTTCTTAAAGAACACCTGGTGTAATCTGCAAACAGCTGCATGTAATCTGCAAAGCTTTCATTCAAATCCTTGCAGTGCTGAACTCAATGTTTCTTTAATCAAGGGTTGATTAAGTATGTCCGTGTGGGCTGTAATAAACACTTATCCATTAGTATCAAACACCAAACCAGTTTGTAATGTATGTATGTATATATATATATTCACTGAAAAAACCATAGGTTTTAGGGACAGTTATAGTTAGTTGGACATTGCACTCGTACAAAACCCGTGAAATTCCCCGTTATAGTTAGTTCGGCGAACTATAACTCGCGCCCCGCAATGCACTGCTGATGACGTCACATATTACATCACTCATGACATGGTCAGTGACATCACTGATGACATCACTGATGACATCTCAAATGACATCACTGATGACATCACTGATGACATCATCCAGTGACTGTGTGTTTCTGTAAAGTTTAAATATGTTTAATATATATAGGGAAAGGCGTATTGAAGAATGAGTGGGTGTATAAGTGTCTGTATGGATGATTTAGTAGGTGCGTGACTAACTCTATAAGTGAGTGATTAAACGTATCTTACTGAATGCATGGGTTAGTGACTAAACTGGGTGAATGTCTGTATCCGTCTGTCTGTTGCTGTGTAAGTGGCTGCATGGGTTTGTGAATAGCTACATGAGTGTCTATATGAGTTATTGATTGGTTGTCTGAGTATCTGTATGGGTGCCTGAGTGTTTGTGTGGGTGGGGTGTGTGCGACTCTCTGCATAGATGTGTGAGTGGGTGATTCACTGGGTGGATGGTTTCAAGAGTGCATCTGTGATAGACTGTATGGGTGGGTAAGTGTGTGTAAGAGTGTGTTAGTGAGTGAATGTATGTCCCAGTGGTACATGTGTGAGTAACTACATATGTGAAAGGCAGTATATATGTGTGTTGGAGTATATAAATAGCTATAAGCGAGAGTGTGTGATTGTGAGAGTGACTGTATGGATGAGTGTGTGCTTGTATCAGAGATTGTATAAGAGCGTAAGAATGTGCTAGTATTTGTATGAGTAAGTGAGCTGGTGTGTGTATAACTGTATAGGTGAGTAAATGGGTGTATGCTTAATTTTTTGCATGACTGACTAGGTGTGTGAGTACCTCTATGGATGAGTGGCGGTGTGTGAGTGTTTATATAGGTGTATGAGTGCATATAATAGTCCTGTACTGAGTGACTATAAGTATGAGTGACTGTACGGGTGAGTGAGTAGATGTGTGTGTGTAGACCTAAGAATCAGTGAGTGTGTATATAGTAATTGGTGTTGGAGTGTCTATGGTTTTGACAATGGCAGTCTGTAATTTACAGTGGGTGTATCAAAAGTTATATTAGGGTGTGAGAAGATGCATCAAATTATCACATGGATGAGGTCATCAGTGATGTCATCAGTGATGTCATTTGAGATGTCATCAGTGATGTCATCAGTGATGTCACTGACTATGTCATGAGTGATGTAATATGTGACGTCATCAGCAGTGCATTGCGGGGGCGCGAGTTATAGTTCGCCGAACTAACTATAACGGGGGAATTTCACGGGTTTTGTACGAGTGCAATGTCCAACCAACTATAACTGTCCCTAAAACCTATGGTTTTTTCAGTGAATTTGTAAGGTTTTTTAAATGCTAATTTCTAACTATAACGTGCCTGAAACCTATGGTTTTTTCAGTGAATTTCAAAGGTTTTTTAAATGCTAATTCCTAACTATAACATGTCTGAAACCTATGGTTTTTTTCAGTGAATTTCAAAGGTTTTGTAAATGACAATTTTTAAATGTATTAATTGTTATATTTATTTTTTTGATACTGATTTACTACATTTTTTTAAACTATTTATTTTTAGATATTTTATTTTTTAAATTACATTGTAATTACATTATACATTACATTACAAAATATACTTTCTCAGAATGATTTACTTTAGTTTAAATACTTTGCAAATAGGCAATAGACTTTTAAGTACAGTAGTTACAGTTGTTGCAATGGGCAACACAATTTCAAACACAATGCAACATTGAGCTCAATGTGAATTTCTAGTTAAATGCAATTAGTTACTTTATGGATTACTTTTCTAACCACAGGACTGGATCCTAGATTCATTCCTGGGACATCTCCTGTAAACAGTTGAGTAAAAGCGTTTTGGTTACAGTAGTGATTTTTAAGGAATATTATTGTATTTTAAAAGTTGACACTTAGAAACTTTTTCACATAGAATCACCAATGTTATCCTATGGGAGGAAATTCACTTAGCAGGTAAGTAGTGTTATCGTTACTTTTTCTTACTCAGTGGTGGATCCTGGATCCAGCACTGGTGCATCTCCTGTAAACAGTTCAAAGAATGCGTTTAAGTCATACAGGCGATTTTTAAGGAATATTTGTAGTTTGTGAAAATCGACACTTTGAAACTTTTCTGCTGAAAACCAGACAATGGATTCCTATGGAAGGAAATACAAGTTACTGGTAAGTACGGTTAGAATTACTTTTCAGGGTCAGTGCTGGGCTAAAAGATGCAGCACTGGGTTCTCTTCTGATAACAGGTGAGTAAATCCAAAGCACTTCCTGATTTGGAGTGTTGACAGCCACTTGACAGCCAATTAGCATGCAGCTAACACGTTTTCCCCATTCATTTTTCCATAGGAACCGTTCATCGCGGCTACAGCCCGAACTGCTGAACGGAATTACACCAAATTTGGCAAAGAGGTAGCCCTTGGTTCAGTGTCGTGCCTTTTGCTTAAATGGTGTAAATCCGTTCAGTAGTTCCTGAGAAAATCAAAAGTAAAGTCACATATATATCTATGGGCGAGTAGGGTCCGGGTACCCTCCCGATCACGAGCTGCATGCTAATTGGCTGTCAAGTGGCTGTCAACACTCCAAATCAGGAAGTGTTGGCAGCCATTTTGTCCCTCGGTAGAACCGATGGACAGAAACAAGTGCGCAAAGCGCAAAAAGGGGGCAGGGTAGAAACACCCTGACCCCCTAGGTCTGCTCAGGGGGTCCCACTGATGACATCTCAAATGACATCACTGATCCACGCCCACATTATATTTTGTGTTAAATTTGGAAAAGTCAGCAACAAGTTACAGACTGGGAACTTAACCCCATGCTTTATGCTGTCTATGTATATATCCAAATTAACATTTAGAAGACAAAGTGAATTGTCTTTTTATTTTTCTCCCCCTTTTTATTTTTCTCCCCCTTTTGGTTTTTAACTGTGTATTTTGGATAATTGTGTTTACTATGTATATGAATTGATGTTTTTAATGATGTGATCAAATTCTATGTGTGTGATACATATTTATGCTTTTTTATATTGACCAAAATATATTAAAATAAATCAATATTTTGATAAGAAGTAGTGATCGACTTATAAGTGCCTTAATTATTGATGAGTATGGTGAGGGTGGTTTATAAGCATGGTGGCTTGATGAGTGTGAATTAGTGAGTATATGTCCTATCCAAAGGGAACATTTTCTTAACGGTATTGTAAACAAAGGCCTTGGACAAAGGCAGAAAGGTAAACTGCAATAAACACGGTACAGCCTGGCTAAGACAATTAAAACCAATGAGGTCTGTAAACGGAACAGACAAAAAACAGGCCTCGTGAAATAATATATGTCTTTGCAATTTAATTGTTTAACGACAGATGCTAATATTCTGTAAGCGCCGCATCGTTCAAATCCTGCAACTTAAGCCCATCCATTTTGGCATAACCGCCTTGTCAACCTAGTGCAGGGAACAGAAAAGCATCAGCACCTATTTAAATAGAAACATAAAGAAAGGAAAGACAGCTGGAACATGAATAAGATAGTAACAGGGAGAGGAAGACAATGCTGAAGTATTGGTCTGAAATCCTAAAAAGGAACAGCTTCTGCCAAGACCCAGATAAAACAGCCCCATTTCATAAACTCATTACTGCTGAAAGTAAACCACAAAAAGTAGGGATGTGTGAAATTCATGTAACTTGGTTTCATGTAATTATGCAAAAGTTCGGGACAATTGCGCAAAATCACACATAACTAGGCAGAATGCAAAACCTTCATTCAACTACTTTTAGTGCAAAATACATCGTCGCTGCAAAAGATTGCATGGAGGAAAGCATATATCTTGGAGGACTTAACCCATACCTGAACACTGTGATCTCCGGGGTGAAGGGCAGTATACAACAACCAAGAGAGTAATACCAGGCAGATAATGATGTCACGCAGATGGACATGTGGAGTAATATGATATCCACTGAAGTACCACTTTTGAGTTATTGAGAGGATAATTACAACACTTTTTAAAATGAACAGATCCATAGGTGGACACACAACACAGGTCATCAAAGGGCAACACAGGCCGAAAACAATCCTCTCTTATATGATGCAAAGTGAAAAAGCTTATTTTTTACCCCACAACGGCCTCTTTCTCATGCCCTTTCTTGCTCCACTCACACTGTTTCAGTTGTCCATCAAAGTCTTGTACCTCTTCTTTGCTATCTAAAAGGCCCACAAACTCTTATCACAGGGCACAGAATGAAGGAACAAACTACATACACATAAATGAAAAGAAAGGTTTCCCTGGAGCTCTATGCAGCAGAATACCCATCACCTGCAGTATGCGAGCAAGCTCTCAGAACACATAAATGCACAGATTTTAGCTATCTAGCTAATTGACCTGTCATGTGATTCAAACTCCAGTGAACACCTCTTGAATAGGGCATTTGAGAGTAGCCCCCCAGTTCCAAGGAGCAAATAATCCGGAGTAGATGGGAGGGTGAACATAAAGGTTCCAGAAATGTGAAAACATTCAACAAAGACAACCACCATGAAGGGATGATATAAGCATCTACGGCACCCTCCAACTCATGAAAAATGGGGGTGGAAAACCCGAGCAGCACTGTACCCACTCCCAGCACAAACCCTGCTGGCAGCCCACAGGAAAGAGAGCATTGGTAAATTGAACTTATGCAGCAGGTAGCAGTTCCCATTTTGTTTAAAACAAGTAAAACCTCATGAGCATGTACACCATAAAGGGTTTGACCATCATCACCTCATGAGCTTCATCATCCTTAATCCCAATAAAATAGTAACATCTATGGCAAAAATGTGAGAGGGAAGGAATGGATGAGCACCCTGCAGGGCCCTTGCCACCTTTGACACGGATTTGGATGTATTGGGACTGATATACAACTGACAACCCGCACAGTCCAGCAAAAAGAGCCACAAGCCCTGAGTGTCTCAACAAACGCTCCTAGGAACTGCTAGGCCTCTAGCAGATCAGCCTTCATGGCTAGGTCAAATCCTGTAAAGAATAACTAAACCACAATGATTTCTGGATGTTAACGAATAGGAACTGCAGATTCAATCCTCTCACCTACACACCCCAAACAAAACGGCTGTGTGAAGTAATAGAAAGAACAAACATCAGCAAAGCCAATAGGTCTGGAGCCGGCCACCAGCCTTTTGACAATTCGTATTTCGTCATGGCTTTTGCAAGATGTTATTGTTCAGGAAGCTACTCATCAACATAAAAAAAACATTGACTAAAGGCAAAAATGTTGTGTTCTAAATCAACCACACACTGCCATAGTACTTCCTGACACTGAAGGGAACTGCTTTCTTACTGGATGTGCTCCTTGTGAAAGGGCAGCAAACTCTAACACAAAGTGAAGTCAGCCAGTGCTGAAGTGGGCTGACACAGTGCCCCGTTTATGCATGCTGGAGTGGGTGGAAGAAAAATGTGAATGACACAACCACAGACTAATGGATGAAGTTTGGATGTGACCTCCTATAAGTAAATATGTTATGCACATACTTGTAGTGGCTAATCACCCTGGGTGAGGTAACAAGAGTACTCCGGTGCTCCCGTGGGTAGAGACTCTAGAACGACCTAGTTCTCAAAGGGTTTGCTCCAAGTCCTTCTTTAAGTGTCCCTTTTCTTTAAATTCCCAACCGCGACTTTCTCCATAGAAGTTAACGGCGATTCGCGGCTGTGTTATTACACTGCACGCGTCCCCCGTGGGTCCCCTGTGTCACTACCTTGGGTGGTTCCTTGTGGTCCAAGCACTTCTAGAGGCTCTAGGCCTAGTGTCTAGCTCAGTCGTGGTTCTTATACCACTTATTGGTATATGGTTTGGTACGCCCCTAGGGCCCAAACGTGTATTTGTGCTATTACTGTGTTTAAATAACTTATAACTTATGTATTTCGAACTCTAGCCTCATAAAGAGACTAGAGGGGTGTGTTTAGTAATAAATACATATATTTTGAATATATACCTGGTGTGGTGCTCTTTCATTTGATCACTCAAGAGATTATAGACTGGTAAAACAAGCTGCTTTACATTCCTTCAAGACTTAGCCTGAAGGCTGCTCTCCATAGCTACCACTAGGATAGCTTTCAATAAAGGTTGTCTTTAACCTATCTCCAATAAGGGGTTGTTTGGACTGGTGCAAGGTGCCCCCTATAATTAGTGGACAGCATATGCCAGGCCAACTTCTCACAAATGTTGCATGATTTGTGCTATGTAGTAAATCGTATTGTGGCAAAAGTATGCGGATGGTAAGTAAACATAGCTTTATATGTCGCTTTTGCTAGGTAACACCTAATTGGGGTACGTAGAATGACGGGTGGGAAACGAAAAGGCTTATTTTCTTTGTTTTAATTATGATTGTGTTTGTTTTCATAATAGTTCGTTCTGGCCTGCTAGGCCGTGCTGTAAAAATGGCTGCCGAGGCAGATGGGCTAAATGCGCAAGTTCAAAATGGCTTCCAATTGGCAGAAAGCTGTGGAAAAATGTCACGTGATCTGAAAGTAGAGCTCAGAATGAAAAGGATCAAGGTCACCATGACCTGTCACCAGAATGGGTGCCAAAAAGGGACACAGCGAGAAATACATGAGAACCAAAGATGCAGCCGTGAATTAACAATGAACTGTTTTAATAAAGATACAAAAGAAGTTACAAATGAGGAACTGTCAATCGGATTGGTAATGTCCTAAAACCGTGTGAAAGGACGAAATTATAAACATTTTCGGAACTGGTTTGAACAAGGAGGGCAATGAGAAGATGCTTGCCACCCCTCCAATGGACCAATTAGCGTGAATCTCGCCCCTAAAGATTGAAACATTTCTGTTTAGTAAGCTAGTATTAGGGTATAAGAGGACCTACTCTTAATTAGGAGGAGCGCTATTCATACATAATTTTTGAGCACAGAACTTTGACGCTGGAGAATTGCTGCTATTTTCTATAGGCCATATTCTTTTAAATATAATTAGTTTGTATGCAATTACCTGCATCTGTTTCAGAAGGTGTGACCTATCATCACCTTCCTTTGACGTATGGAATAACATGTAGTGTCTTAGCTAGTTTGTTTTATAAAACAGGTAGATTAGAATATTATTATACTGACATAAATAAGATTTTTGCAGAAATTCCTATAATTCCTGAATTAAACAAGGTGAAGGTAGTAAAGATGTTTGGTGAATTTTTCCTAGAAAATAAAGAATTGACATTAGATGATGTAGTTAAACATAACCTCACTTGTGAGTTAAAGAAAGAGGAAAAGGTATTTTTAGAGATGGTAGAAAGCAGAAGAGTAAAATTTCAAAGAAAAGTAGTAGAGGAAGAGATGAAAACACCACTATGGACATTTGAAAGAGAAAGTAATGATAAGAAAAGGACAAATGCAGCTATGACTTTAGATTGGCCCCAATAGGGAAAGTTGTGCATTAGTAGAACTAGAACTAGGTATGACAACTATTTCGTGGGTTCCAGTGACTGCCGAGACAATTATAAAATTTTAGGAGGATGGGGATTCAAAGGAGGAAAAGATCCAATATTTCCAGGGATCTATTATATTTGTGGGAACAGAGCTTATTACAGGTTGCCGGACCATTGGTATGGGTCGTGCTACTTAGGCCTGGTCTTTTCAAAAATCTTTCATGTAGATAGAGAAGAAAAAGGAACACACGAAATGGGTGCAACATTCACACGTAGAAAAAGGGAAAGTTTTTCAGAAATAGTGGGTGACATTTTTGGAGCAATGATACCAGCAGTGGGAATATCTTTGAATGCATTTAAAATTCGGAAATTGTCCACAGTAGTAGATCGTTTATCAACGAATACTGCTGGAGGGTTCTTGATGGTAAATTCCGAGATGGTTGCCATGAGAGCTATGGTAATGCAAAATCGACTTTCCCTTGACATTATTTGGCAAAAGAGGGAGGAGTCTGTGGAATGCTGAAAGTCCAACATTGTTGCACTTACATTCCAGATAAAAGTGAAAATATACAAAAGTATATAAAGAATATTACAAATTTGCACAAAGAACTTGTTCCACTGGAGGTTGAAAGGGCTTGGGAGAAACTTGGTAAGAGTTTTTCCTCAATACCAAAATGGTTCACTGAAATAGGTAGTTCTATTGTAGGGAAAGTTTTGATATCAGCAACAGTAGTAATTTTAGTAGTGTTATTCTTGAAATTTGTTATTATATGTATTAAAAGGAGAAAAAGACAAAACAAAATGAAAAGAGAAAATAAGATAAAGAAAGAAAGAGAACGAGAAATAGGTGAAATAGAACTGGAAGAACTAAAAGAAAGCATGTATGAGAGAACAAAAAGACAAGATGAAAGGGATACAGATTTGTGAAACTAACAAAAAGCAAATGGACAAGAAACAATGCTATCAGTAAAATTGTGTAACATGGGTTTTTGTGGTGATATTAAAAATCACCAAAGGGGGGAGTTGATGGAGCAAGGTAAATAAGAAAATTTTGAACCCCCTAATAATAATGCTAATAATTAACGACTATTAATTGTTTGATGACTAATCAACACTTTACGTCTTTTATAGACATCTTTTATAAGAGGTAACCGCAATTCATGTTCAAAAGATAACCTACTAACGTTTGTCAACGTGAAATAATAATAACATAATGGTTTGCGTACTAATTAAAATAATGTTGCATGATTTGTGCTATGTAGTAAATCGTATTGTGGCAAAAGTATGCGGATGGTAAGTAAACATAGCTTTATATGTCGCTTTTGCTAGGTAACACCTAATTGGGGTACGTAGAATGACGGGTGGGAAACGAAAAGGCTTATTTTCTTTTTTTTAATTATGATTGTGTTTGTTTTCATAATAGTTCGTTCGGGCCTGCTAGGCCGCGCTGTAAAAATGACTGCCGAGGCAGATGGGCTAAATGCGCAAGTGCAAAATGGCTTCTAATTGGGAGAAAGCTGTGGAAAAATGTCACGTGATCTGAAAGTAGAGCTCAGAATGAAAAGGATCAAGGTCACCATGACCTGTCACCAGAATGGGTGCCAAAAAGGGACACAGCGAGAAATACATGAGAACCAAAGATGCAGCCGTGAATTAACAATGAACTGTTTTAATAAAGATACAAAAGAAGTTACAAATGAGGAACTGTCAATCGGATTGGTAATGTCCTAAAACCGTGTGAAAGGACGAAATTATAAACATTTTCGGAACTGGTTTGAACAAGGAGGGCAATGAGAAGATGCTTGCCACCCCTCCAATGGACCAATTAGCGTGAATCTCGCCCCCAAAGATTGAAACATTTCTGTTTAGTAAGCTAGTATTAGGGTATAAGAGGACCTACTCTTAAGTAGGAGGAGCGCTATTCATACATAATTTTTTAGCACAGAACTTTGACGCTGGAGAATCGCTGCTATTTTCTATAGGCCATATTCTTTTAAATATAACTAATCTTTTGCTTTTAAATCTGACTGGGAAGGAACGAGATCGATGCGGGAAACTTGTGTAGGTGGTCCGTCGAGGAGGCCTGTTTAGCGGGACAGTCAGTCAGTTTTTGGGAACTCTATGCTGTGATCTGCTGTGACGAACTTTATTTTTCCATCTAAAAGGGTATGCATAAATTCTCTGAACTTTATTCTTATAATGATAATAAATGTATTAAATTGATTAACAATTGGAGACTTTTCTATGCATTTAAATAATTAGATAAACTTTATTATAATTAAAACTACGAGTCTGTGGTTCTTTAGCTCAATGATAAATGCAAATGTTTAATAGGTTAAAGTGATTGAGCTGGTCTTAATCACCATCAACTGATTCCTACTAGTTGGTCCATCGACCAATGAGCGGAATACCTTTGGTGTTTTAGAAATTGACAGGATTAAAATCTAATTATGTATGATGTTTAAACAGTTATCTTGTCAACTGTAAAAAGGTATCCCGTTCTCTTCCAGCAGTCATTTAACTTTTCTCCTAGGTAGAAGTGGATGAGATCCAGGGAATATTTGAGTGAGTGAATGTATATGCAGTGTTATGGGCCCCACCGTCATATTGGTATAGTTGTGGAAAAGGAGTGTTTCCAACCTGGATGCTATGTCCACAGGAGAGGAAATTATATTAGTCGCGCTGGATCAGATTTCTTGGTAGCAGAGTTATGGTTACTATAGATTAGTTTGGTGATTATTGATTATTGATTTTTGATTATTCCATGTTTAACACTTCATGTCGAGTTGTATTACGTTATATGTAAGTCGGAAATTTTGAAGCTTCCGGGAAGTAGGAAGTGGACACGTGTGGCAAGAGAAGTCACATGGAATAGTGCATTGGCTGGTTTTTCAAATTGGTGATAACACAGGTTGTGTTATGATAGGGAAATTTTCTGTATAAAACGTGTATGAGTGAAATAGCAACCGGTTTTCTTGTGAAACTCTGGCCTTAATTCTCAGGAGCAGTGTAGTCTCCACATGTGTTTTATCCCCAGAGAAACGGGTTTACCCCTTGCTTGAAAGAAGGGTAAGGTAGAGGGAAGTGCTACACTTATCGAACGAAACTGTATTCTTGTACGATAGAGTAAACTATCACTTTTGTTTAGCGAAAACAGACAATGGAAATGTGTTTTATGTTGTAACTAATAAGATTTAGTCAAGAAAACGAATTGCTGATCATTTTTGTAAAGGAGGGGTCAGGAGCAGAACTGACGTAGACAAAAGGCCGCGCTGGGATTGGCCAGTGCAATAGAAACACAGAAAATGCCCTGATTGGTGCGTTGGTGTGAGACGCGCTGGGATAGGTTTGAATAGCAGTGACGTAGAGGTTTCGGATTGGTGCGTTGGTGTGAGACGCGCTGGGATAGGTCCGAATAGCACATAGAGATCAGAGTAGAGTTACGAGCTTACAGAAGAGAAAGAAATTGTGAAATATGGCTTATTATGAATATGGTAGAGAGAAACCGTCATGGATGGCGAAAATTAAGAACTTCTTTAAGAAAGACAAGAAGGTAGTAACTAGAGAGGGACAAGTAATTCCTCCGCCGAAAACACCAGCTTCGCATATGATGCTGAAATACGGTTATCATACTTGCATTTGGTTAGAAAATTGGATAAAATATACTCAGAATGATGGAGTATTGGCTTTTCCAGAGAATGGATCATTTAGCATGGCGGTACTTCAAAATTTGAGAGAAAAGATGACGAAGCTTGAGCCAAGACCTAGACAGACACAGTTTGAAGCGTTCGGTGAATGGGAAGACGAGATGTATGAACGAGAAAGGTACAGAGGTGCAAAGAATCATGGTTTTGTTCCTGGAAGGATATGGGGAGTGAATCTTGAGGACAGAATGAAGCGTTGGAGATATGCTAACATGACAGAAGGGTTGTTTCCAGCTTTTACAGTTGAAGAGGGTACAGGAAAGAAGTGTGCAGAGAAAAAGAAACATACAGTTACAGAAAGGTACAGGTATGGAGGTAGCGAGACAGAGGATGAATTGCTGGAAGATATTTTAAACAGAAACCCACCTCCATATCAACAGAATTCTGCGGTGGTGACACCCAATGCACTGCCAACGGAAACTGGGAGGAATAAAAGTCCAGAACGAAGATACGAGATAAATAGGTCAAATGAACAGTTAAAAACTCCACAAAGTGAAAAATGTGACAGCGACAATGCAGCCGAGTTAGCAAAAACTACAAAAGAATTGACTGAGAAAATTAGAGAGTTAACAATGAACATGGAAGCTGTGACTGTGCCAGTAACAATAGGACCAGTAATACCAGTTTTTGAGAATCAGAAAATAGATGAACATTCCTTAGTCATTCCCATGAACTCAAATTTGCAAAGAATGAGAGAAGGGATGGAACTAGAAAATGAAAGGGCAAGAAATTTGGTCAGTTCATATAGACCGAGCCCACCTACTAATCTGACAGTAAACGAGAGCGAGATGAGGAGGATTCCTATGGGAACTGAGTCTGCATCAGAAACACCAGAGAGGAATAGAAATTGGATAGAAATGAATAGTACACCTGTAGGTCCAACTCCAGACGAATTAAATGAATGGATGAGAAACCTGCAGAAGAAAGAGACAGAACCAAAACCATTAGATGTAATTAGGATCAAAATAGATATGGAGGAATTAATTTTAGGGACTATTGGGACGGAAAAATTAAAAACATACCAAGACGACGAGATAATGTTCTTGTGAAAGAGCATTACTTGGAGAGCTAGAAATCTACATGATAAATTGGAAGAGACAGCGAATGAACTAGGAGTGGAATTTGTGAAAGTCAGGAGTTTACAGAAACCGTATAGGGTAGATTTTTGTGAAAAAGATATAGAAAATCTGAACACATCAGGACGTTTAACAGAGATAAAAGAATTGATTGTTTTGCTAAGAAAATGGGGTGATGTGGACAGATGGAGAAGCAGGTGGACCAAAAGGAATGAGAGAACAACTGACAAAGCGTCTTTAGCTTTTGCGGTGACAGACAAGGAGTCGGTTGTAAGGGAGTATCCCATGAGAGAAACTCCAGGAGGCAGTTATGTACATGTCCCTTGGACCAGACAGGATATATTGTCATTTACAAATGACTTTCCAAAATTGAGAGAAAAACCTGTAGAATGGTACAGACAAGTGGAAAGGTTTGTCAAAGTTTCGAAGGTGTTGTGGGTAGATTTGGATGGGTTATTTGACATTGTAGTACCAGCCGATTTATGGACAGAATGTAAAATCACCATTGATTGGCCAACTGTAGAATATCCTAGGGATGCAAAAACAGGAGCGCCAAGACCCGAGGTGATGAGGAAATATGAGCAGGTTATTACTTTCCTGAAAAACAAAATTCCGCCCAAAGAAACTGATTGGGTAAAAATTGATAGAACTACGCAGGAGAGTAAGGAGTCTGTACATGCCTACTATGAGAGGCTGCTTTTGGTCTTCAAACAGTATAGCGGTTATGAGACTCTGAATGAGAAGGACATGAGTCATTTTGTATATAGATTTGTTTATGGATTGAAACCTGAAATAAGTGAAATGATTAAACAGCATATGATATGCTGGCAGAATAGTACAGTGGACGAGGTGTTGAGGTATGCTAAGTATTGTAGTGATGACATTGAGAGTAGACAGCGTAAATTAAAGGAGAAAGCAATGTGGGCACAAGTGAAAGTTGCAGAAAAACAAGAAGCTCAACTGAATAATCAGGTTATTGAGGCAGGACAAACTAAATCCAAACCGGATATAGACAAAGGAAAAGGCCAAATGAGTATAGAAGAAGCAAAGAAAAAGTGGCCATGCCACAACTGCGGAAAATTAGGGCATTGGAGAAACGAGTGTAAATTTCCTCCAAAAGCTAATGCAGAAAATCAATCATTAAATCCACAGGTGCAGAGTGAGGTGAGTTACCAACAACTGCAGCAACCGCAGGTAGTTACTCAGCTGAGTCAGGTGCCACAACCACCACTACCCAAGAGTGTAAATCCACAGAGATACAGTGCAGAGACAGGATTCTACGGAGGAGAGCAGGTAACACAATTGCCGCGCGCAGCTGCGATATCGCAGTATTGGTTGCGACAGGATGGGAATGAGTTGGATGAAAGTTTATGATGGTGCCTAGGAGAGGAGGAAGAGTGCGTACTTGGCGCAACTCTAGAGGTAGATCAGACAGGTCCATTTGTGGATGGAGAAGTGAACGGTGCAGATGTAACATTCCTTGTGGACACTGGAGCTACCCGTTCTACTGTCAGATCAGTGGAAATTCCAAACCTTCCTCTCTCAGGTGAATATATCCAAGTCGTTGGTGTCTCGAATCAGCAAATTAAGGCACCACTTACTAAATTAGTAGAAGTAAAAATTGGACCATTCAGAGAGATGCACCGATTTGTGGTATGTTATTGCAGTCCTGTAAATTTACTTGGACGCGATCTACTTTGCAAAATGAATTGCACCATCTATTGTACGCCGGATGGGATTGCATTTCAGACACCAGATGAAGATGTATTATATAAAATGACAATGGCAGTATTAGAGCCAGGAGTGAATGACATGTTTCCTATGTTCGATGTAGAGAAAATTTCGATTGAGTTAAAAGAAACAGTCAAACAGGAGGTATGGGATTTTACGGGCGAAGACATTGGGTTAATGAAAGGAGTAGACCCTGTTAAAATTTCTGTTAAAGAAGGAACAAATTACCCAAATACTCCACAATATAAATTGACACCAGAAATCATTGAAGGAATAACACCTGTAATAAATAAAATGATTGAACAAGGAATATTGAAAGAAATAATGAGCAGTCCATGTAATTCGCCTATAATGGGACTGAAAAAGCCGAATGGAACATATAGAATAGTGCAAGATTTAAGAAAGGTTAATAAAATTGTCGTTCCTTGTTGTCCAAATGTACCAAACCCTGCAGTAATACTGTATCAGATTCCACATGAGGCAGAATGGTACACTGTCATTGATTTGTGCCATGCATTTTTCTCTATCCCGTTACATCCAGATAGCCAGCCATTATTTGCGTTCAGGTTCGGAGAGCGTCTCTTGGCATGGTGCCGAATTCCTCAGGGGTACACAGAGAGTCCCTCGATCTTTAATCAGATCCTAAAGAAATCGTTGGAAGATTTAAAAATGCCTGAAAAATCTGTGATGGTTCAATACATTGATGACCTATTAGTGGCATCAAAAACCAGACAGGCATGTGTTACTGACACCATTGCTTTACTGAACCATCTAGCAGGAGGAGGACATAAAGTGTCCCCGTCGAAACTACAGTTTTCCCAACAAGAAGTTCAATACCTAGGTCATAAAATTGAAAAGGGAGTGCGAAAGGTAACAACTGAAAGAATAAAATTATCCGAGGAATGAGAGCTCCAATGACACAAAGAGAGGTGAGAATGTTCCTGGGAATGGTTGGATATTGTCGACAGTGGATAAGTGGATTTTCACTAATTGCAAAACCATTACAGAAATTGACAAAGAAGGACGTTAAAGATCCGTTTGAGTTGAATGATGAAGAAATGAAGGCATTCAGAGAACTGAAAGCGAGACTGTGTGAAGCACCGGCACTGGGAATGCTTGATTATGAAAAAGATTTTGAACTGTATTGTAGTGAGAGAGATGGGTGTGCACTTTCAGTTTTAGTGCAAAGACATGGAAATATGAAAAGACCTATTGCATATTTTTCAGCTGTTTTAGACCCGGTAGCGAAGGCGTTGCCTGGATGTCTGAAAGCAGTAGCTGCTACTTGTGTGAGTCTGGAACAAAGTGAAGGCATTGTGATGGGATACCCACTGAGGGTATATGTTCCACATTCCGTCGAAATTCTCTTGACAAGAACCAAAACTCAATACATGACACATAGTCGGCTGACTAGGTACGAAAAAGTGATTTTAAGTGCAGACAATGTAACCATTGACAGATGCACAAGTGTGAATCCGTCGACATCATTGCCGGATGAAGAGAGTGTAAAAGACAAAGATGAGGTTGATCATGATTGCTTGAATGTACTTGAATACTGTACAAAACCAAGGCCAGATATCAGAGATGAGCCTTTAAAAGAATCAGATTATGTGATGTTTGTGGATGGCTCATGCTTGAGGACAAATTAAGGAGTTTTGAGTGCAGCGTATGATGTATGTACAGTAGGTGCCATAATGGAAGCATCTTGTTTGAGAGGGATACGTTCCGCCCAAGTGGCTGAGCTGATTGCTCTAATACAGGCATGCAAACTGGGAAAGAATGTCCGAATCACAGTGATCACGGATAGCCAGTATGGCTTCGGAGTGGTCCATGATTTTGGGCAGATCTGGTCCCAAAGAGGTTTCTTGACGTCTGCAGGAACTCCGATTCGAAATGGTGAGTTTGTGAAGAAATTACTTGAGGCGATACAGCTGCCTAGACAAATTGCAGTGGTGAAGTGCAATGCACATAAAAATGGGGAAGACTACATAACGTGGGCAATAATTATGCCGACGAGGTAGCTCAGTATTGTGCTAAAAATGTAGTCTCACTGAACAGAAGGAGAGAAAGAGAGCATGTTTCATGTCCTTTGCTGTTTACTAACATTGTCGAAACATGGGATGAGGTGAGACAGTTACAGGAAGCAGCAGATGATGAGGAAAAGGATAATTGGATAAAAGCAGGATGCAGGAAAAGGGAGGAAGATGATGTTTGGGTTCATAGAGATGAAAGACCAGTTATGCCTGATAGCATGATTTCTGACATGGCACAGATGTACCATGGACAAGCTCATATTGGAAGAGATGCAATGATCCGACTTTTTAGACAAACCTGGTATAACCCAAAATTCAGAGCCATAGCTGAAAGTCTTTGTCAAAGATGTCTTATCTGCCAACAGATAAATCCAGGAAGGAAGACGGTAGTGAGTTTAGGAACAATAGGACGAGAAGGAGGTCCTTTCACAAGAATGCAACTGGATTTTATAGAAATACCCCCAAGCAATAGACTGAGGTATGTTCTTGTGGTCGTTTGTTTGTTTTCTCGTTGGGTGGAAGCCTATCCGACCAGAAGGAATGATGGGATTACAGTAGCAAAGCTTTTGCTAAGAGAATTCATTCCAAGATATGGTTTTCCAGTAATGATTGAAACAGATAGAGGAACACATTTTCAAAATGAATTAATTCAATTGATATGTGAAGCTCTTGGTATTCAACAGAAACTGCATTGTGCATACATACCAGGGGCTTCTGGAGTAGTAGAACAAATGAATGGAACAATAAAGAATAGGTTAGGAAAAATGTGTCAAGCCACAGGACTGAAATGGCCAGATGCCCTTCCCCTGGTGCTGATGACTATCAGAAGCATACCTGATAGGAAAACAGGTCTGAGTCCCCACGAAGTTATCATGGGACGAGCAATGAGACAAGCTCATGCACCTGTCAACAAACTGTTGACTATAACTGATGATCTCGTGATGGATTATTGCAAGGGATTGGCTGATGTGGTACTTTCTGTGTTTCATCAGGTTGGACCGGATGCAACCACTCTTGAAAGAAAACCAGCTCATGATTTGAATCCAGGAGATTGGGTCCGCATAAAAGTCCACAGAAGAAGAAACTGTTTGGTTCCTCGCTGGGACCAACCACGACAGGTGATCCTGGTAACAACAACTGCAGTCAAATGTGCAGGAGTGAAAAACTGGGTACATGCCAGCCACACTATCAGAGTTCCAGATCCTGAAGCTCGACCTGTAAGTCGACATCTGGAGATATCTGATACCAGTTCAGCATCCGATGCAGAAGAAGAAACAAACAGGGTTCCAGAACTTGAAAATCGACCAGAAAGTCGACATCTGGAGGACCCAAGTACAAGTCTAACACCTGAAGAAGAATTTGAAATAGCAAAAGTTCCAGAACTTGAAGATCGACCTGTAAGTCGACATCTGGAAATATCAGACACCAGTTCAGCATCTGATACAGATCAATCAGATTGTGGTGAAAAGCTAAAGAATAAATGGAAAATTGACATCATAAACGAAGAAACTGAACAAAAAGACAGTGACAGTGAACAGCCAAGCACAAGTTATGGTAAAAATCCTACAGAAATTGTCAAAGTAGACAAGGCAGGGATAGATTCAAATAGAGAGATAGAAAAATCGGAAGACACCCGAGGAGCAATAGGGACAGATACACAAACAAATGAACAGGGAAATATAGAACCAGATAGAGAGATCAACGAGAATCCGGAAGAACCTCGAGGAGGGATAGAAACAAGTGATCAAACAAAAAAGACACAGGAAGAAGAAGAGCAAGACAAAGAAGGTGAAATCATAAAGTTCAAAATAAGAGGAAATGAAGTAAGGTCTGAAACAGAATCAGAAGAAAGTGAAGGAGAGAGAACACAGAGACTAGGACCAAGAAAAAGAACTTGGAGAGCTGAACGAGAAGAAAAAGAAAGTGAACCGAAAAGGCCGAGAAAAGGAGATAATTGGCCCCATGAAGTCAAAAGATTGAGATACAAAATCATAAAGATAAACAAAGATAATGCAGAACAAGTAAATGAGATAACAAGTCAAAAGGAACAAGAAAAACAAAGTGGAAAACAATTACAGAAAACAAAAAGAGTAAAGAAAGCTAATTTGAAATATAAGTCACCTGAATGGCTATACATCGCACTAACTGATATCAAAGAAGAAGAAATCACTCACGATAATCCTGAACAAAGCTACAAACAAATGGGTGAAAGTGAAGTGCAACAAGTTTGAAGAGATTGAAAAGAAAAGCCGGACTGGACAATAAAAACCTGAATAAGACAAGAACGAGTTCTGAGAAGAACTAAAGAGAGTACCAAACGAGACAAAGTGAGAAAGTAGAGTGGCTGAAACGTCATTCAGAGGTGTGGTGACACATTTGCTGTACAAAAATATACATAGGTAGTAGAACAAGATGGTAGACATAGAGAATAGATGTGCGTTTTTACGTAGATGGTGTAGAATGTGTTTCTTTTGTACAGGTTTATTAATGTTTGTATGGCTCATCTTAGCAATCACCATTCCAATTAGATTAGCTGTAGAAGAAACATCCATATTAGAGAACAACACAAAGAAGGATAGCATACAGAACACAGCAACACTAGTAGATAGTGCAGAACTACATAAGGATAGATCTATAACAAAGAACGTTTTCACAAAATTATTATATGAATATGTAGAAACCATGGATGTAAGAGATTGTTATGTTTGTATGCAATTACCTGCATCTGTTTCAGAAGGTGTGACCTATCATCACCTTCCTTTGACGTATGGAATAACATGTAGTGTCTTAGCTAGTTTGTTTTATAAAACAGGTAGATTAGAATATTATTATACCGACATAAATAAGATTTTTTGCAGAAATTCCTATAATTCCTGAATTAAACAAGGTGAAGGTAGCAAATATGTTTGGTGAATTTTTCCTAGAAAATAAAGAATTGACATTAGATGATGTAGTTAAACATAACCTCACTTGAGAGTTAAAGAAAGAGGAAAAGGTATTTTTAGAGATGGTAGAAAGCAGAAGAGTAAAATTTCAAAGAAAAGTAGTAGAGGAAGAGATGAAAACACCACTATGGACATTTGAAAGAGAAAGTAATGATAAGAAAAGGACAAATGCAGCTATGACTTTAGATTGGCCCCAACAGGGAAAGTTGTGCATTAGTAGAACTAGAACTAGGTATGACAACTATTTCGTGGGTTCCAGTGACTGCCGAGACAATTATAAAATTTTAGGAGGATGGGGATTCAAAGGAGGAAAAGATCCAATATTTCCAGGGATCTATTATATTTGTGGGAACAGAGCTTATTACAGGTTGCCGGACCATTGGTATGGGTCGTGCTACTTAGGCCTGGTCTTTTCAAAAATCTTTCATGTAGATAGAGAAGAAAAAGGAACACACGAAATGGGTGCAACATTCACACGTAGAAAAAGGGAAAGTTTTTCAGAAATAGTGGGTGACATTTTTGGAGCAATGATACCAGCAGTGGGAATATCTTTGAATGCATTTAAAATTCGGAAATTGTCCACAGTAGTAGATCGTTTATCAACGAATACTGCTGGAGGGTTCTTGATGGTAAATACCGAGATGGTTGCCATGAGAGCTATGGTAATGCAAAATCGACTTTCCCTTGACATTATTTGGCAAAAGAGGGAGGAGTCTGTGGAATGCTGAAAGTCCAACATTGTTGCACTTACATTCCAGATAAAAGTGAAAATATACAAAAGTATATAAAGAATATTACAAATTTGCACAAAGAACTTGTTCCACTGGAGGTTGAAAGTGCTTGGGAGAAACTTGGTAAGAGTTTTTCCTCAATACCAAAATGGTTCACTGAAATAGGTAGTTCTATTGTAGGGAAAGTTTTGATATCAGCAACAGTAGTAATTTTAGTAGTGTTATTCTTGAAATTTGTTATTATATGTATTAAAAGGAGAAAAAGACAAAACAAAATGAAAAGAGAAAATAAGATAAAGAAAGAAAGAGAACGAGAAATTGGTGAAATAGAACTGGAAGAACTAAAAGAAAGCATGTATGAGAGAACCAAAAGGCAAGATGAAAGGGATACAGATGTGTGAAACTAACAAAAAGCAAATGGACAAGAAACAATGCTATCAGTAAAATTGTGTAACATGGGTTTTTGTGGTGATATTAAAAATCACCAAAGGGGGGAGTTGATGGAGCAAGGTAAATAAGAAAATTTTGAACCCCCTAATAATAATGCTAATAATTAACGACTATTAATTGTTTGATGACTAATCAACACTTTATGTCTTTTATAAGACATCTTTTATAAGAGGTAACCGCAATTCATGTTCAAAAGATAACCTACTAACGTTTGTCAACGTGAAATAATAATAACATAATGGTTTGCGTACTAATTAAAATAATGTTGCATGATTTGTGCTATGTAGTAAATCGTATTGTGGCAAAAGTATGCGGATGGTAAGTAAACATAGCTTTATATGTGGAGAAGTGTGGCTCAATGGTTAGAGCGGCAGACCCTGATGCAGAGATCTGGCCCGGGACCAGGGTTCAATTCCCGCCTCGGCGGGTCTTGGGCTCAATTTCCTCGGACCTGATAATTCTCGCCTCGGTGCCTATTCTAATCATGGGTCCCACTCTGCAACTCTGGGCAATAGCTTGCTTAATCTCCACAACGGCCCCAACAGCGCTGGGATGCCTGGCTTCACCCTGGGGGTGCCCAGGAGTGGACATTTCACAGGGAAAAGCCAGGAAGGGTTCCACAGCGGTATGCGTACAGCGCCTGGACACCCCTTTGGGGGTATGGGTGCGCTTTACAAGTACAAATTTCATTTCATATGTCGCTTTTGCTAGGTAACACCTAATTGGGGTACGTAGAATGACGGGTGGGAAACGAAAAGGCTTATTTTCTTTTTTTTAATTATGATTGTGTTTGTTTTCATAATAGTTCGTTCGGGCCTGCTAGGCCGCGCTGTAAAAATGGCTGCCGAGGCAGATGGGCTAAATGCGCAAGTGCAAAATGGCTTCCAATTGGGAGAAAGCTGTGGAAAAATGTCACGTGATCTGAAAGTAGAGCTCAGAATGAAAATGATCAAGGTCACCATGACCTGTCAATGATAAATGCAAATGTTTAATAGGTTAAAGTGATTGAGCTGGTCTTAATCACCATCAACTGATTCCTACGAGTTGGTCCATCGACCAATGAGCGGAATACCTTTGGTGTTTTAGAAATTGACAGGATTAAAATCTAATTATGTATGATGTTTAAACAGTTATCTTGTCAACTGTAAAAAGATATCCCATTCTCTTCCAGCAGTCATTTAACTTTTCTCCTAGGTAGAAGTGGATGAGATCCAGGGAATATTTGAGTGAGTGAATGTATATGCGGTGTTATGGGCCCCACCGTCATATTGGTATAGTTGTGGAAAAGGAGTGTTTCCAACCTGGATGCTATGTCCACAGGAAAGGAAATTATATTAGTCGCGCTGGATCAAGAACAAAGGAAAGAAAGAGAAAAATATTTAGATTGTTCTTAGAACTGATCAGGCCCCCACTTTAGATATACAAGTGGCCTTATAGTGAAGATATAATGTGATATAGGATAACAAAAAAGACTGGAATTAATGTACATTAGAACAGATGCAGCTTCTGTATCAGTTTTGAAGTGGGGAAAGCCCATTCAGGGCGGGAAAGTGTATAGAACATATATGTCTCTGAGTTCTATAGTCACGTATAATTAAATTATCGTATATGATGATCTGCTAACACAACAACATCACTGTATTGTGACACATATGAACCATGACAAGATGTGGTACTGAGAAACAGTCCATACAGTGTGTGATTGTTTGCAATCAAATTAGTTATACACGATATTAGGTGCATTTCCTGAACCAGTATTGCTGGACGACCATGAGATTTGAATTATAGCACAGGCTACAATATTGTAATCTGACATGTAGCAATCAAGGCAAAAGAGGTCCAACTGAGAAGCAGCCCATATAGGGCGTGACTGTTTGTAACTAAATAAGTTAAAGGATTATATCAATTGCATTTCCTGAATTAGTACTTCCGGGCGACCATGGGATAAGAATAATGTGCTGGCCTGAGTATTAGTATGTCACCATGTGAACAATGAATATGTAAATAGAAAAAGCACCATGAATTTCAATAGCCCCGTTGCCACCATTATCAGAAACAGTATGACATAAATTATTCTAAATTCGATTTAATGATGCATAAGTGAACAATGCAGATTTATATATGGTATAAATTGATCAGTATGGTACCAAGTGGGGAACTGAAACAAAATTAGCAACATGCTATGAATTTGAAAAGCTTTAAGATGGCCGCCAATTTGTAATAAAATTTGAAGTCTGTCTTTGATTATATTAACCTGAACAGCCAGCCAATTAAATGTATGCATACTTGTTAAAAGAATGCGGTAACTGAGCAAGCCGACATTGATGATGGCGCATAGCCAAAACGTGTCTGTTGTTTTTCGGGTGTTCCTGATTAAAAAAAATGTGTGTACCCCACAAGTGTCGATAGCCTCTGTTTGAATTTAAGGATTATCCATGAGTCTCAACCTCATGAAGATTGCATGACCAGCCCATTTTTCCCGTGAGCCTTCACGCTCTCTCGGGAGCCTCTTAGTCTCGTGAGACCGAGCGCACTGTTTGGCAGGCTGTTGGAATGTTATAAATGAAATGGCCGCCAATCCTGTTTACTGTGAAACATTGGAGGTGTTGTGGAAATGATGTAAAAAAGCTATATAAGGGGGCAGTATAAAGTCATGCTGTCCCCCTAGATTTAGAGAGGAGGTGTCTAAGGGATAACTACTGTGAAGATAATAAATGTATATTATTTTAACTAATTTTTATGATCTTGCGGGACTCCCGTGGGATCCTGAATATTAAAAAGGAGTAGATGAGTTCTCAATACACTCTATCAGTATTGTGGTGCTTGTTTTTGAGAGGAAGTGCAGTAGAGATAAGTTCTGTGATAATTAGAAGGTTAATTTTTTTGTGTTTTAGTTACGGTCTCGCGAAGAGTTGCATGATTGTGAAAGGTAGAAAGAAGTAGGTGATCTTTGAATACAGTGTAGTATGTACACTTGCTACTGTAGGAACGAGTATTACTGTAGATGGTGTTTATCAGAGTCTACTATTTATGCCCATCAGCTTGGTAAGAGGTGTGAGTAGAGTACAGTCTCTTCCCACACCCTACTATGCACACCTATTATCAGAGAGAGGGATGTTAGTAGAAAGGACAGTCCCTCTACATTTACTACTAAACACACCTGTCATCTGAGAGAGGTGGCAGTGGAGAAGCCAGTCTCTCTCAACACACCTTAGAATGCACACCCATCATCTGACAGAGAGGTACTGACAGGAGATGCAAGCCCCTCCCCACACACTACTATGCATACCCATCATCTGAGAGAGAGGTCTGAAAGGACAGGCCTGTCATTCTCCAAACACTACTATGCACACCCATCTTCTGAGACAGAGGTCTGAAAGGAAAGGCCAGTCCACCCACACACTCTACTACGCACACCCATCATTCAAGTGAGGGGTCTCTTTGGAGAGGCCAGTCTCTCTCCACACACACTTGTAATCTGAGAGAGAGGTCTGAAAGGAGATGCCAGTCCCTCCCCACACCCTGCTATGAACTCCTGTAATTTGAGAGAGCGCTCTCAAAGGAGAGCTAAGTCCCTCCACACACCCTACTACACACACCTGTTATCTGAGAGAGAGGTCTAGATGGAGAGGCTAGTACCTCCCTATATCCTACTACGTACACCTGTCTTCTGAGAGAAAGTCTAAAAGGAGAGGGCAGTCCCTCTCCACACTCTACTACGCACGCTCATCATCTGAGAGGGAGATATTGACGGAGAGGCCAGTCCATCCACACACGCAACTATGCATATCTGTCATCTGAGAGAGAAATTTGAAAGGAGAGGGTAGCCCCTTGTCACACCCTAGTGTGGATACCATTATCCAAGAGAAAGTTCTCAGTAGAGAGGTTAGTCCCTTCTATATACTAATATTTCCCTAGAATTGTGTTGCAATCCCGTGAGAGACTCGTGAGAGTAGTGTGCAAGCTTCAGGGGGTGAGGCTTGCCGCTTGAGGCTTGTGCAATCCCACGAGTCACTCATGAGAACTGCATGGAAAATTACTGATCCTGCCATGAGGTGTTTTATGATTCTGCAAGAGTCTCACAAGACCATATGGTGTGAAGTAAAAAAAAAAAGGGCCAAGTCTCAACCAATATTTACTATTCATATTACATGGTTGAGAAAATACTGTGATGTGACTGGGTGCAGAACCAGAGGCAGCTCAGTTTGCCCTTGGTGATTTGAAAGAGAAGGAAGACTGTTTCAGGTGTGCTCAGCAGAAGTGAATTTAAGTGGAGCTGAAAGAGACTGGTGTCTTTATCTGCATTTAAGAAAGAACTTCAAGTTCAGGTATTTAATAATATATTTTATAAACTTTGTTGTTAAGTTTAAGTAAGTGTATTAATGTTGGTAAACTTATTCTACACTATGTTTACAGAGTGAAAAACTGTTTGGGAAGGTGTAGATCCCTTAATATAGCTTTTGATAGTTAGACATTAGAATGTAGAAAGAAATCAGCATGTATTGCAGAATGTGTTGAAAAATGAAGTGTTCCAACTGAATGTTATTGTAGGTAAAGGAAACAGTTTCGTCAAACTATAAATGAAAGATTGTGGAATGTGTTAATACAAGACCTAGTGTTGTTATGAACCTCACTCTACATATACTTTAGCCCTATGAGGTGTTTGAGTGGTGAAATTGCTATTTCCAGTGTCAAATACTGTGATGAGTGTTAGCAAAGGTGTGTGAAGATGAATGTGTTACTTTAGAAGCTGTTAAGGAAGCAGAGTTCATCGCATGATATAATTTTATTTTGAAAATATTAAAATAGAGTGGCCAAGGGTGTGGAATTTTTCAGGAGAAAGGAATAACTGGTGCACTAGATATAAATTTGCAATTGTGGGTGAAAAATGTAGTAAAGCTTAGACAGTATAGTATCACTGTTATCAAATATTGATCAGTATATAACTTCTATCTTTTTGGTTATTTTGTCTTTTTTTTAGGAGGATAATGGAAACTTGTCTCTGAGTAAATAATAATCTACTTACATAAGCAACAACCTTGTTAAGACAAGCAGGATTTTTGTCTTGTTCAGTAGTGAGTACATGCACAAGCACAGTGTATCCAGGTTGAAATGATGTGGAAGCCCTTGAAGAGCTCTGTAGTTCAGCAGCACGAGGTAACTCAGCCCTAGGGAGTGTTTGTGAACTCACTTTAAAAAACTCTACACATAAGAAATTTTGCTGAGACTTTTTTTGCTATCTGGCTCCAAAACACAAAAACTGCCATATCACAGACGTTTTGCCAGGCTGAGGTTGCTGAGGTTGTGCAGCTATACCAGGCTGCTGATCATAATGTGATGAAGACATTATAAATTAGTAAAGTTGGTTGTTTTGTTTGTTTTATAATTATTGACATACTTTGTTAATGTAGTTAATTTTATTGTTGTAGTTTTGTAATGTTGTTAAATTTTTTTTGTAATAAAAATGTTTAAAGTTACTGCTGATTTGTTTGCTTAATAGTTGTTATAGATTTGAATATTATTACAGTGGAATCTTCTTCTTCTAGATCAAGACTTCTATATGGACCAATCACAATCTTTCCTTAGGGTGTGATTCATCTCCCAGACCTCTCGCAAGAGGCTCTGGGGCATCTTGTGAGGCTGTAAAAAAAGTAATATCTTCTATAGAACAATACATAATTATTTTTTCTATCTTAATCAGCAGGTTTAATGTTCTACTTTTTTCACAATTACATGAAAACACTGCAATCAACTTAATTCTAAATGGACGATCATGAGAATGCTTTGCCACAGTCGAACAGGATGTACAGCCCCATAGAAATCCGTGCAGGGGATTGTGCATCCGATTCTCGTGAGCCATCACTTAAGGAAACAAATCTTACCATCTTTTATTCACTATTCTGTTCTAGATTAGCATTAAAAAACAATTAAAACATGATAAACAACTATATACAATAGATTACAATGAAATTTACAACTCTGCGATCTTGCAATTGTCCCACGAGCATCTCACTAGGGTCACGTGAGAGTCATGACACCTCAAAAATACATTGCTGGTAAATTATCTTGATATGAGAGTTAAAGAACTGAGGAAATACACAATATTTAATGAGATATTGAATATTTATCTGTTTAATACTCACACATATTTTAGAAACATTTTGCAAACAATGAACCATATCCTGTTATGTCACAATGAACAAAATATATCTTTTTCACAATAATGTCAGAGCACAACATATATTATAAAGCCATTCTATCACACATACACTCACAAAAATAGTTAATTTACTTTAAAAAAAAAAACTAGAAATTCACTGAAAAAAGAAGGTTAAAGTCATAGGTTTAATAAAGATATCTGTTTTCCTTTAAAAAGAACTTACTTAGAAATTCATTGAAAAAAACAAAGGTTAAAGTAACATTATAGTTAGGTGAATTTGTCAGTGTGAACAATAACGTTTTGAACTAAAAAAAACACAACTTGCGCCCCTACCAAGCACTGCTTTTAACCTCACATATTGCGTCACTCATGACATCTGCTATGACATGATTGATGACCTCACTGATGACATCTCATTGATGACATCACTGATGACATCACTGATTACATCACCCAAGTTTCTTTTGTACACATTACTCTATAAACGAGTATGGCATTAGAAACCTGAAAGTAAGTACAAAATAGCTCAGAATACTGTGAAGCATCATTAATGCCATCACAGATACAACTCCCTTAGGTGTAGCAAGCATGTGTTATGTGCAAAATTTATCCTACACCATACACTTCACAGGTAGCCTAGCTCACATAAATAATCAACCAAACATACATTGGAAACCCTCCTTGCACACTGTGTTCAATATGAATCCAATTGTTCAGAGGAAGCCAAGTTACTCAAGATCCTCAATGACTGTTCCAAAATTAATGTCGTACTACGGACAGCCTTTAGCTGTATTAAACCATTCACAGTCACTAAACATACATTGAGAAAGGAAGTTGATATGAGTAGAAAACTGGGTACTGTAAACAGTGTTTACATTATGGAGCGAGTTTAACCTGTACCACACTGTTTGCAGACAGTGAAACTCTCATGAGAAATACACCACAGAGTATTAAAAAGTATCTATTAAGAACAGTGCATACTCTATGCACTGTTGTCAAAAAATACACTATACGCTTAAAATAACCAAGGTTTGAAGGTACTAAAGATTATACTACCTGCAACCTTCATGATGTGGTGAAAACCTTACAGAGATCCCACCTTCTAAAGCAAACAAATCACATGTAATATGCTAGTACCTGGTGCACACAGTCTTCTATGTTATGTAAAAATTGTCATGCTGTGATGATTCTGTCTAATAACTCAAGGCTGCTTACAATACTTAGGGACTTATTACGAGTACGACGGTCCGACCACTGCCACACTGCTGGTCCACCCGCAGTATTCTGATTGTGGCGGTTGGACCGCCACAAGACCACTGGCTCTGCTGGAATCCAGTATCCCGCTGGGCCGGAGGTCTGCAATGGGCCTAAATATGCTGGCGGTGTCACTGTCGGCTCTGCCGAGCATATTACTAGTTGCCTTTTCACCACCCTTTTGATGGTGGTGAGACTGCCATGAAAAGGGTGGCGGAAAGGCAACTAAGGGGTCCCTAACAAGGCCCCCTACTGGATCTGGGCCTGGGGGTGCATGCGGGGGGCACATGTAGTGTCCCCCTGTAATGGCACCCCCGTTCCCACACAGTGTGGCATGTATGCCACACCATGGAGGAACATGCTGCAGGCGCTGTCAGAGTGGGAGGCTGCATGTTAGGTTCTCCTATGAGTCTAACAGCCAACCACCGTGAAACCACTGCAGCACCGCCCACCCACCATGGATTACACTCGTAATCCGGAGACCGAAGAACGGGTTTGACGGGCCTCCTGTCGGAGCGGTGGTGGTGGGCGTGGTGGTGGGCCAACAGGAGGACCGCCAAACTCGTAATAAGGCCCTTAGAATGTAGCACGTAAATTTGTGTGGAACATACTGAACACAAGTGTTCAACTGTCACCTGCACACAGAATTACTCTTCAATGCAAATAGCTATAATGTGTTTGATACCTCTACACACCTATGATGCATTAGGAGCACATATATTTTGTAAACACTTACACCCATTAGCTGGACACAAGCTGTACACAATTAGATAGAAAATTAATACGGTAGCTACTCGCCACTATGTACAATATAAAACAAACTAACACACGCATTAGATGATGTCACCAGTGATACAATCAGTGATGCCATCAATTATGTTATTTGAGATGTCATCAGTGATGTCATAAAACATGTCATGAGTGATGTGGTATGCAAAGTCATTAGCAGTGCATGGAGGGGGCGCAAGTTATAGTAAACACGGAGGTCTCATTGCCATCATCCACAAAGAAACCATCCGCTGCACCGCCATGGAAGACGACACCACATCAATGATGAACACCTCAACTTCCAACTCCAAACCAATGGTAGAACTACCATCAGAGGCACCCTCGCCTACAAACCCCCAGGACCATGCCCCGGCATCTGCAGCACCATTCTCGACTTCATCACCCCTCTCACCATTGACTCCAAGCACAACATCTTTCTCAGTGACCCCAAAGATGCAAACCCTGCCAACCTCCTGGTAAGCATGAGCAACATCGGCCTCACCCAACTGGTCACCAACCCTACATCCAGCGCACGACACATGGACGGACGCCCGTAACACCACCCATCCCGACTCCGCAACCAACCTTGAATAGGCTGTCAAGACTTTCTCCTCCTGGATCACCAACTGCACCAACAGAGTCGCCCCTATCAAGCCTGCCAAGCCCAGGAGGTCCACCAAACAAGCCAGCTGGCAAACACCAGAACTTAGGACCCTGAAACGCAACTGCAAGGGTCTTGAAAGGCGATGGCACACCAGCAAGAGTCCAACAAACTGTGCCACCTTCAAGACAGCTCTCAACAAATACCACCAATGCCTAAAAGACACAAAAAGATGCACCCTGGCAAACCCATCAAAGCCAGTTCCAGCCACAGCAAGCAACTCTTCAACATCATGAAATAGTTCTCCTGCCCGTAAGCCACCAACAACATGATCTCCCCTTCATAGGAACTCTGCGACACTCTGGCAGACTACTTCCACAGCAAGCTATTCACCATCTACAGAATCTTCGAACCCCAAATCACCAACGTCTACAGCCTCATCACACTAACTACTGCCTCCCACAACTGGCCACTCATCGCATGGGAACAGCTCACCACAAAGAGCACCACAGCCATCATGAACTCCATCCACTCTGGAGCACCCACTGACCCGTGCCCCCACAACTTCTTCAACCTAGGAAGCAAGGAAATCAGCAACAAACTCACTTTCATTTTCAACACATCCATCACCACAGCCACTTTCCCCATTGAATGGAAAAAAGCAGAGGTCAAAGCCGTCCTCAAGAAACCGTCCGTGACTCCAGCGAACTCAAGAACTACCAATCCATCTCCCCGCTCCCCTTCCCGCCAAAGTCCTCGAGAAGGGCATCAACCTCCAACTCAAGGAACACCTGGAGAGCAACAATCTTCTGGATGCCTCCCAATCCAGTTTGCGCGCCAACCACAGCACCGAGACTACCCTGATTGCTGCCACCGACGACATCAGAACCCTTCTCGACTTGGGAGAAACAGCAACCCTGATCCTCCTCGACCTCTCAGGGGTGATATTGTATCTCACCACACCCTTATCAAAAGACTTTGCCACATCGGGATCCAGGTAGACTCCCTCAAAGGGATCGCCTGCTGCCTCACAGGAAGAACCCAGAGAATCCACCTACCATCCCCTCGGAACCCAAGAGCATCATTTGCGGTGTCCCTCAAGGATTATCCCTCAGCCCCACCCTGTTCAACACTTACATGACGCTCCTAGTCAACAGCGTCAAAACCAATGGCCTCAACATTATATCCAATGCAGACGACACCCAGCTCATCATCTTGCATTCAGAAGACCCCTCCACCACCAGGACCAACTTCCACAACTGCATGATGAATGTGCTAACCAGATGAAGACCAACTTCTTAAAACTCAACACGGACAAGGCGGAAGTACTGATATTTGAGAACAAAACCTCCACGAAGAATGACACCTGGTGGTCCTCCATACTCTGACCCACACCGTCAGACCATATCCGCAACCTTCGCATCATCCTGGACAGCAAACTCACCATGAAATGCCAGATCAACGCAGTCTCTTCTGCATGCTTCCACACTCTTTACATGCTCTGAAAAATCTTGAGGTGGCTCCCCGTGAACACCAGAAAAACTGTCACTCAAGTCCTAGTCTTCAGTCGGCTGGACAACGGCGACGTGCTATATGCAGAAATCACCACCCATCTACTAAAGAGACTCCAGATGATACAGAACTCAGTTGCTAAACACATCCTCATCCTCACCAAATTGACCCACATCACCCACCACCTCAAAAACCTCCACTGGCTCCCCATCCAGAAAAGATGCCAATTCAAGATGCTGATGCACGCCTACAAGGCCCTTCATCACCAAGGACCAGCATACGTCAACCACTGCCTGAACTTCCACCAACCCTCCAGACACCTGCGATCTGCCTCCCTCGTGCACACTCCCCACATCCACTGAAGCTACATTGGAGGACGCTCCTTCTCCTTCCTCGCCACCAAGTCCTGGTCACGACCTTCCCCTTCACCTCCGAACCTCATCCTCTCTCCCTGAATTCAGAAAGGGGCACAAAACCTGGCTTTTCGACTCATCCGGCCTTAGCAAGAAGAGCGCAGCACCTGGATACCCTTGCGGGTGATTAGCCCCGCTCTACAAATCCCAGTTGATTGAATGATAATTTGCTCTGCTATAAACTAGAACTGGTGAATTTCTGTGTTTCTTTTAATTCAAAACATTAATGTTGTCACTGATATATTCACCTAACTATAATGTTACTTTAATATGTACACACACACACAAAAAAACACACACACACATATATATATATATATATATATATATATATATATATATATATATATATATATATATATATTATCTACTGGCGGTCGCCAGTAGATAGTTATAGTTAGGACCTATTATCCATAGGAAATCCGCGACATTCTATTTGAAATAACGTTGGCGCCGGTTGACGAATCTTCGCGAAAGTTTCCAACTTGTTGGGGCGCTCTGCTCCGCTCCTACCCTGAAAGTCTCGGGTTGATTCGTCAAGCGGGGGCCGAGAAAAAAGGGGGGTCCCAAAACGCGTTTTCCCCATTCATTTTTCATAGGAACCTTTAGTCGCAGCTACAGCCCGAACTGCTGAACGGAATTACACCAAATTTGGCAAAGAGGTAGCCCTTGGTTCAGACTGGTGCCTTTGGCTTAAATGGTGTAAATCCGTTCAGTAGTTCCTGAGAAATTCACAAGTAAAGTCACATATATATCTATGGCCGAGTAGGGTCCGCGTACCCTCAGCGCACCCTGCGCGCACCGTCCCGATCAGAGCTGCATGCTAATTGGCTGTCAGCTGGCTGTCAACACTCCAAACCAGGAAGTGTTGGCAGCCATTTTGTCCCTCGGTAGAACCGAGGCCCAAAACCAAGTGCGCAAAACGCACAAAGGGGGCAGGGTAGAAACACCCTGACCCCCTAGGTCTGCTCAGGGGGTCCCACAAGGACCCCCTGGGCAGAAAAAGCATTTTTTTTTTTTAAATCGGCAGGATGCGCTCAGGGTGCGCGGATCCTGCCGATTAGAAAACCCCAGAGGAAACAAGTGCGCAAAACGCACAAAGGGGGCAGGGTAGAAACACCCTGACCCTCTAGGTCTGCTCAGGGGGTCCCACAAGGACCCCTGGGCAGAAAAAGCATTTAAAAAAAAAAATCGGCGGGATGCGCTCAGGGTGCGCGGATCCCGCCGAGAAAAAAAAAAATCGAAGCGCGGTCTCCCGCGCTTGTTGTTAATTTGCCCCCGGGTGGGCCAAGTCCCGGGGGCATGGTGGGGGGGTTTAGATTTAATGTGGGGGGCCTCTAAGGCCCCCCAAGCCCCGGGGACCGCCACCCCCCGGGGCTTTAAAAACATAATGGTGCGGGAGGGCTCTTGGCCCTCCCGCAGCCCCGGGGACCGCCACCCCCAGGGGCTTCTTTTTTTAAAAATGTTTTTGACCTGTGTGGGGGGCTCCAGCCCCCCCACACGCCCCGGGGACCGCCTCCTCCCCGGGGCACTAAAGATTTGAATATGGGGGTCCGTTACGGACCCCCAAAGCCCCGGGGACCACCACCTCCCCGGGGCTGTGCACTGGATGAGAGGGGGGCCACGCGGCCCCCCTCCTGGAGCCCTTGATGGCCCTGGGGACCGCCAACCCCCAGGGCCGGCTCCTGCAGTGTCCCGGGGTGCCTACCCCGGGACACTGCTGTTTGCAATGACAGGACGGGAGCCTCGCGGCTCCCGTCCTGTCATTGCAAACTGCTTTGGATATTGGAAGAGAGAGCAGGAAACCTGCTCTCGCTCCAATATCCAAAGACAATTGCTTTCCACATGGGGAGCAGCATGTTAGCTGCTCCCCATGTGGAAAGCAATGCCGGCTCCCAAGGGACGCGGGGAGCCGGCGGGACTGTGGGGGGTTTGGGGACCCCCCACAGTCCCCAACGAGAGGCCAGGCCCCGGGGGATGGGGTCCCCGGGGCCATAAGTGGCCAGGGAGGGGGGCCACGCAGCCCCCCCTCCCCTAAAAATAAATAAAAAAAAAAATATTTAAAGGCCGGCCCCGGGGGATGGGGTCCCCGGGCCAATACAGGCCCAGGGAAGGGGGGCCACGCGGCCCCCTTCCCGTTTTTTTTAATTTATAAAAAAAAAACAACTCCTCAGGCCCCGGGGGATTGGGTCCCCGGGGCAAAAAGTGGCTGAGGGAAGGGGGGCCACGCAGCCCCCCTCCCAATTAAAAAAATAAATAAAATAAAAAAGACCGGCATTGTGCCGGAGGCCACGCCCCCCTCCCTGCAGCAGTCTGCAAACGCGCCCCCTGGCGCGTTTTGAGAAGGGGAAGTAATTCCCCTTGAATACTGGGGGTCCCTGGGGGCCAACTAGCCCACCAGGAACCTCCAGTATGCGCCAGGGGGCTGCGTTGCAGAGAGGTGTACAGAGGCCACACCCCTTTTACACCTCTCTGCAACGCAGCTCTGTGGCGCTTTTGGAAGTACATGGTGGGCTAGTTGGACTCCAGGGACCCTCAGGATTCAAGGGGACTTAATCTCCCAACTTAAAACGCGCCACGGGCGCGTTTGCACAGTGGTGAAGGGAGGGGCGGGGCTTCAGGTGACATGTGTGCAAACAGGCCCTGTGGCGCGTTTTAAGATGAGGAATTAAATCCCCTTCAATCCTGAGGGTCCCTGGGGCCAACTAGCCCAACAGGTACGTCCAGAAAGCGCCACAGAGCTGCGTTGCAGAGAGGTGTAAAAAGGGGTGTGGCCTCTGTACACGTCTCTGCAACGCAGCCCCCTGGCGCATACTGGAGGTTCCTGGTGGGCTAGTTGGCCCCCAGGGACCCTCATGATTAAAGGGGACTTAATCCCCCAACTTAAAACGCGCCACAGGGCGCGTTTGCACAGATGTCACCTCAGGCCCCGCCCCCTCCCTTCACCATTGTGCAAATATTCCTCTAAAATCAGCCGAAATACGAATTCCGATTTACTCACCTGTTATCAGGAGAGACCTCAGTGCTGCATCTTTCAGCCCAGTACTGGTCCTGAAAAGTAATTTTAACCGTACTTACCAGTAACTTGAATTTCCTTCCATAGGTTATCATTGACTGGTTTCACTTGGAAATTCTTCTAAGTGTCGATTTTTGAAACATACAAATATTCCTCTAAAATCAGCCGAACTACGAATTCCGATTTACTCACCTGTTATCAGGAGAGACCTCAGTGCTGCATCTTTCAGCCCAGTACTGATCCTGAAAAGTAATTTTAACCGTACTTACCAGTAACTTGAATTTCCTTCCATAGGATATCATTGACTGGTTTCACTTGGAAATTCTTCTAAGTGTGGAGTTTTGGAACTTTATAATATTCCTCTAAAATCACCCAAAATACGAATTCCGATTTACTCACCTGTTATCAGGAAAGACCTCAGTGCTGCATCTTTCAGCCCAGTACTGATCCTGAAAAGTAATTTTAACCGTACTTACCAGTAACTTGAATTTCCTTCCATAGGCTAACATTGACTGGTTTCACTTAGAAATTCTTCTAAGTGTCGATTTTTGAAACATACAAATATTCCTCTAAAATCAGCCGAACTACGAATTCCGATTTACTCACCTGTTATCAGGAGAGACCTCAGTGCTGCAACTTTCAGCCCAGTACTGATCCTGAAAAGTAATTTTAACCGTACTTACCAGTAACTTGAATTTCCTTCCATAGGATATCATTGACTGGTTTCACTTGGAAATTCTTCTAAGTGTCGATTTTTGAAACATACAAATATTCCTCTAAAATCAGCCGAACTACGAATTCCGATTTACTCACCTGTTATCAGGAGAGACCTCAGTGCTGCATCTTTCAGCCCAGTACTGATCCTGAAAAGTAATTTTAACCGTACTTACCAGTAACTTGAATTTCCTTCCATAGGATATCATTGACTGGTTTCACTTGGAAATTCTTCTAAGTGTGGAGTTTTGGAACTTTATAATATTCCTCTAAAATCACCCGAAATACGAATTCCGATTTACTCACCTGTTATCAGGAAAGACCTCAGTGCTGCATCTTTCAGCCCAGTACTGATCCTGAAAAGTAATTTTAACCGTACTTACCAGTAACTTGAATTTCCTTCCATAGGATATCATTGCCTGCTTTTTGCTGAAAATGTTTCTAAGTGTCGATTTTTGAAACATACAAATATTCCTCTAAAATCAGCCGAAATAGGAATTCCGATTTACTCACCTGTTATCAGGAGAGACCTCAGTGCTGCATCCTTCAGCCCAGTACTGGTCCTGAAAACTAATTTTAACCGTACTTACCAGTAACTTGAATTTCCTTCCGTAGGCTAACATTGACTGGTTTCACTTGGAAATTCTTCTAAGTGTGGAGTTTTGGAACTTTATAATATTCCTCTAAAATCAACCGAAGTACGAATTCCAATTTACTCACCTGTTATCAGGAGAGAACCCAGTGCTGCATCTTTTAGCCCAGCACTGACCCTGAAAAGTAATTCTAACCGTACTTACCAGTAACTTATATTTCCTTCCATAGGAATCCATTGTCTGGTTTTAGCAGAAAAGTTTCAAAGTGTCGATTTTCACAAACTACAAATATTCCTTAAAAATCGCCTGTGTGACTTAAACGCATTCTTTCAACTGTTTACAGGAGATGCACCAGTGCTGGTTCCAGGATCCACCTCTGAGTAAGAAAAAGTAACGATAACACTACTTACCTGCTAAGTGAATTTCCTCCCATAGGATAACATTGGTGATTCTATATGAAAAAGTTTCTAAGTGTCAACTTTTAAAATACAATAATATTCCTTAAAAATCACTACTGTAACCAAAACGCTTTTACTCAACTGTTTACAGGAGATGTCCCAGGACTGAATCTAGGATCCAGTCCTGTGGTTAGAAAAGTAATCCATAAAGTAACTAATTGCATTTAACTAGAAATTCACATTGAGCTCAATGTTGCATTGTTTTTGAAATTGTGTTGCCCATTGCAACAACTGTAACTACTGTACTTAAAAGTCTATTCCCTATTTGCAAAGTATTTAAACTAAAGTAATTCATTCTGAGAAAGTATATTTTGTAATGTAATGTATAATGTAATTACAATGTAATTTAAAAAATAAAATATCTAAAAATAAATAGTTTAAAAAAATGTTGTAAATCAGTATCAAAAAAATAAATATAACAATTAATACATTTAAAAATTGTCATTTACAAAACCTTTGAAATTCACTGAAAAAACCATAGGTTTCAGACACGTTATAGTTAGGAATTAGCATTTAAAAAACCTTTGAAATTCACTGAAAAAACCATAGGTTTCAGACACGTTATAGTTAGGAATTAGCATTTAAAAAACCTTTGAAATTCACTGAAAAAACCATAGGTTTCAGGCACGTTATAGTTAGAAATTAGCATTTAAAAAACCTTAGAAATTCACTGAAAAAACCATAAGGTTTTAGGGACAGTTATAGTTAGTTGGACATTGCACTCGTACAAAACCCGTGAAATTCCCCCGTTATAGTTAGTTCAGGTAACTATAACTCGCGCCCCCGCAATGCACTGCTGATGACGTCACATATTACATCACTCATGACATGGTCAGTGACATCACTGATGACATCACTGATGACATCTCAAATGACATCACTGATGACATCATCCATGTGAGAATTTAATGCATCTTCTCACACCCAAATATAAGTTTTGATACACCCACTCTAAATTACAGACTGCCATTCTCAAAACCATACACACTCCAATACCAATAAGTACATACCCACTCACTGATTCTTACGACTACACACACACATCTACTCACTCACCCGTACAGTCACTCATACTTACAGTCACTCAGTACAGGACTATCATATGCACTCATATACCTATATAAACACTCACACAACGCAACTCATCCATAGAGGTACTAACACACCTAGTCAGTCATGCAAATAATTAATCACACTCCAATTTACTCACCTATACAGTTATACACACCAGCTCACTTACTCATAAAAATACTAGCACATTCTTACGCTCCTATGCAATCACTGATGCAAGCACACACTCATCCATATAGCCACTCTCACAATCACACACTCTCACTTATAGCCATTTATATACTCCAACACACATATATACTGCCTTTCACATATGTAGTTACTCACACATGTACCACTTCCATATACATTCAATCACTAACACACTCATACACACACTCACCCACCCATACAGTCCATCACAGATGCACTCTTGAAACCATGCACCCAGTGAATCACCCACTCACACATCTATGCACAGAGTCACACACACCCCACCCACACAAACACTGAGGCACCCATACAGATACTCAGAGAACCAATCCATAACCCATATAGACACTCATTTAGCTAGTCAGAAACCCATGCAGCTGCTTACACAACAACAGACAGACGGATACAGACATTCACACAGTTTAGTCACTCACCCATGCATCCAGTAAGATACGTTTAATCACTCACTTATAGACTCAGTCACGCACCTACTAAATCATCCATTCAGGCGCTTCTACACCCACTCATTCTTCAATACGCCTTTCCCTATATATATTAAACATATTTAAACTTTACAGAAACACACAGTCACTGGATGATGTCATCAGTGATGTCATTTGAGATGTCATCAGTGATGTCATCAGTGATGTCACTGACCATGTCATGAGTGATGTAATATGTGACATCATCAGCAGTGCATTGCGGGGCGCGAGTTATAGTTACCTGAACTAACTATAACGGGGGAATTTCACGGAGTTTTGTACGAGTGCAATGTCCAACTAACTATAACTGTCCCTAAAACCTTATGATTTTTCAGTGAATTTCTAAGGTTTTAAATGCTAATTTCTAACTATAACGTGCCTGAAACCTATGGTTTTTTCAGTGAATATATATATATATATATATTCACTGAAAAACCATAGGTTTCAGGCACGTTATAGTTAGAAATTAGCTTTAAAAACCTTAGAAATTCACTGAAAAACCATAGGTTTTAGGGAAAGTTATAGTCAGTTGAACATTTCACTCGTATAAAACCAGAGAAATTCCCCGTTATAGTTAGTTCAGCTAACTATAACTCGCGCCCCGCAATGCACTGCTAATGACGTCACATATTACATCACTCATGACATGGTCAGTGACATCACTGATGACATCACTGATGACATCATCCAGTGGCTGTGTGTTTCTGTAAAGTTTAAATATGTTTAATATATATAGGGAAAGGCGTATTGAAGAATGAGTGGGTGTATAAGTGTCTGACTGGATGATTTAGTAGGTGCGTGACTGACTCTATTAGTGAGTGATTAAACGTATCTTACTGAATGCATGGGCTAGTGACAAAACAGTGTGAATGTCTGTATCCGTCTGTCTGTTGGTGTGTAAGCGGCTGCATGGTTTTGCGAATAGCTACATGAGTGTCTATAGGGGTTATTGATTGGTTGTCTGAGTATCTGTATGGGTGCCTGAGTGTTTGTGTGGGTGGGGTGTGTGTGACTCTGTGCATAGATGTGTGAGTGGGTGATTCACTGGGTGCATGGTTTCAAGAGTGCATCTGTGATGGACTGTATGGGTGGGTGAGTGTGTGTATGGGTGTGTTGGTGAATGAATGTATATCTCAGTGGTACATGTGTGAATAACTACATATGTGAAAGGCAGTATATATGTGTGTTGGAGTATATAAATGGCTATAAGTGAGAGTGTGTGATTGTGAGAGTGGCTGTATGGATGAGTGTGTGCTTGTATCAGTGATTGTATAAGAGCGTAAGAATGTGCTAGTATTTGTATGAGTAATTGAGCTGGTGTGTGTATAACTGTATAGGTGAGTAAATGGCAGTGTGATTAATTATTTGCATGACTGACTAGGTGTGTGAGTACCTCTATGGATGAGTGGCGGTGTGTGAGTGTCTATATAGGTGTATGAGTGCATATGATAGTCCTGTACTGAGTGACCATAAGTATGAGTGACTGTACGGGTGAGTGAGTGGATGTGTGTGTAGACCTAAGAATCAGTGAGTGGGTATGTAGTTTTTGGTGTTGGAGTGTCTATGGTTTTGAGAATGGCAGTCTGTAATTTAGAGTGGGTGTATCAAAGGTTATATTAGGGTGTGAGAAGATGCATCAAATTATCACATGGATGATGTCAACAGTGATGTAATCAGTGATGTCATTTGAGATGTCATCAGTGATGTCAACAGTGATGTCACTGACCATGTCATGAGTGATGTAATATGTGATGTCATCAGCAGTGCATTGTGGGGCGTGAGTTATAGTTAGCTGAACTAACTATAACGGGGAATTTCTCTGGTTTTATACGAGTGAAATGTCCAACTAACTATAATTTTCCCTAAAACCTATGGTTTTTTCAGTGAATTTCTAAGGTTTTTTAAATGCTAATTTCTAACTATAACGTGCCTGAAACCTATGGTTTTTTAAGTGAATTTCAAAGGTTTTTTAAATGCTAGTTTCTAACTATCCCTACAGAGGTAGGACATGTGAAGAAAGAAGAAAAAACGCACAGAAAGAAGCAAAAGAAATGCAGAAAGAGGCAACAGAAGTCCACAAAGACGAAGAAAATTGCAGGAAGAAGCAAGACGTGCAGAAAGAACCAACAGAGGAGCAGAAAGAGGCCTTGTTGCAAAATCATCCTGTGCCCACAACTTTTTCAGACGGGTACTGGTGGTAACTGACTCTGACTAACCAGGCCTAGAGCCAGTGCTATGCTAAAAGACACTTAGAATACAGTGAAAACACCTACATACACTAGGGAACACTATGCGTTGGGGTACCCCTGTGATTAGCATGACCTCCTCTGTAAGGCCCTAGTACATAATAGGGCAGGGGGATTAAAACTACCTCTAAGTCAGAGGTGCAGAAATATGCTACTTTAACTAGTAGTCATGTTTGCAGAGTGGTGGAGAAAGGGTGCTGGGCGTCCAACCAACGCTCAGGAATTCCGCTGCGTAGGACTTACAGGAGGTACCAGGAGGGATTCTTGGCCCCCAAACTCCCTCAGGACTAAATTGGACTTCATCCCCCATCCCGTAGTTTGCCACGAGGGACGTTTGCAGACTTGTAGAGAAAGGGGGCCAGGGCCTCCGAAGACGTCTTAGCAATCCCACTGTGTGGGACTTACTGGAGGAAACAAGAGGGGTGCTTTGCCCCCAAGGACATCCTTGGGGGCCAACTTCCCAAACTATTACCTCCAGTCAGTCCCACACAGCAGCACTGGTAAGTACTCGTACCAGGCCACGCCCACTTTGCCCACCACTCTACAAACGCGCTCCCTGGCACGCTCTTGGATGGGGTTTGAAGTCCCCTTCACTGCTGGGGGTCCTTTAAGGGCCAACTAGCCTACCTTTTACCTCCAGTAAGCCCCACGCAGTGGGATTCGTGAGAGGTAGACAAAGGCCATGCCCCCTCCCTTCACCACTGTGCAAACGCGCCCTGTGGCGCGTTTTAAGTTGGGGGATAAAGTCCCCTTCAATCCTGAGGGTCCCTGGGGTCCAAGTAGCCCACCAGGTACCTCCAGTAAGCGCCACAGAGCTGCGTTGCAGAGAGGTGTAAAAAGGGGCGTGGCCTGGACCACCTCTCTGCAACGCAGCACTGTGGTGCTTACTGGAGGTACCTGGTGGGCTAGTTGGCCCCAGGGACCCCCAGTATTGAAGGGGAATTAATTCCCCAACTTAAAACGTGCCACAGGGCGCGTTTGCAGAGTGTTGCTGGGAGGGGCGGGGCCTCGGCGATGCCGGTATTTTTTTTTTATTTTTTTTAAGAAGGGGAGCTGTGTGGCCCTTCTTCCTTTTCTATTTTATGGGCCCTGGGGACCCCATGCCCCAGGGCCTGACCAGTATTTTTTTATTTTTTTAAAAATGGAAGGGGGCCGCGTGGCCCCCCTCCAGAGGCCATATTCGGCCCCGGGGACCCATCCCCCGGGGCATGGCCAGTGTTTTTTTTTTTATCATTTATTTTGAGGGGGGCTGCATGGCCCCCCTCCTCAGGCCATTTATGGCCCCGGGGACCCCATCCCCCGGGGCCGGCCTTTGCGTGTTTTTTTTTTTTTTTAATATTTTATTATGGGGAGGGGGGCCGCGTGGCCCCCCTCCCTGGCCACTTCTGGCCCCAGGGACCCCATCCCCCGGGGCCTGGCCTCTCGTTGGGGACCGTGGGGGGAGCCCCAATGCCCCCACGGTCCCGCCGGCTCCCCGCGTCCTGCGGGAGCCGGCATTGCTTTTCCACATGGGGAGCTGCTGACATGCAGCTCCCCGTGTGGAAAGCAGTCTGGTTTGGATTTTGGAAGAGAGAGCAGGTTTCCTGCCTCTCTTCCAAAATCCAAACCACAGTTTGCTATGGCAGGGCGGGAGCCGCGAGGCTCCCGCCCTGCCATAGCAAACAGCAGTGTCCCGGGGGTGGGCACCTCGGGACACTGCAGGAGCCGGCCCTGGGGGGTGGCGGTCCCCAGGGCCATCACAGGCTCCAGGAGGGGGGCCACGCGGCCCCCCTCCCAACCAATGCACAGCCCCGGGGAGGTGGTGGTCCCTGGGGCTCGGGGGTCCGTAACGGACCCCCAAATTTGCATTATAGTGCCCCGGGGAGGTGGTGGTCCCCGGGGCGTGTGGGGGGGCTCGAGCCCCCCCCCACACAGGTATATTTTTTTTTTTAAAAAGAAGCCCCGGGGGTGGCGGTCCCCGGGGCTTGGGGAGGCCTTGGAGGCCCCCCAAACATTTAAAAAAAAAAGCCCCAGGGGTGGCAGTCCCCAGGGCTGCGGGGGGCCATGTGCCCCCCGCAAATATTTTATCAAAGCCCCGGGGGGTGGTGGTCCCCGGGGCTGCGGGGGTCCCCCTGGGCCCCCGCAATTTTATTTCTGCATGCCCCCGGGACGTGGCCCACCCGGGGGCTTAATTAAACGAAGCGCGGGAGCCCGCATTTCGTTTTTTTTAAATTTTCGGCCGAAATTCGCGCTGGGTGCGCGAATCTCGCCGATTTAAAAAAAAATATATATATGCTTTTTTGGGCCCTGAGCAGGCCTAGGGGGTCAGGGTGTTTCTAACCTGCCCCCTTTTCTTGTTTTTCGCATTTGTTTTACTGTTGTCTTGTGACTCGGTTCTACCGAGTCACAAGATGGCTGCCAGCACTTCCTGGTTTGGAGTGTTGACTGCCAATTAGAATAAAGCTTGTGGTCGGGAGGGTGCGCGGATCCTCCGTGCCTCTAAATATCGAAACTTTTATTTTTGATTTTCTCAGCAACTACTGAACGGATTTACACCATTTAAGAAAAAGAGTTCTTTCTGAAACAAGGGCTACCTTTGTGCCAAATGTGGTGTAATTCCGTTCAGCAGTTCCACCTGTAGCCGTGTCTAAAGTTTCCTATGGGAAATGCATTTTTCTACCTCTTTTTTTTAAATTTCTCAGGAACTACTGAACGGATTTACACCATTTAACAAAAAGAGTTCTTTCTGAAACAAGGGCTACCTTTTTGCCAAATTTGGTGCAATTCCGTTCAGCAGTTCGGGCTGTAGCCGTGTCTAAAGTTTCCTATGGGAATTAACATGGAGAAAACATGTTTTGGGACCCCCCTTTTTTCTCGGCCCCCGCTTGCCGAATCACCCCGAAACTTTCAAAACAGGAGCTGACCGGAGCGCCCCACTAGTTTTGAAAATTTCGCAATGATTCGTCAACCGGCACAAAAGTTATTGGGAAAAGAAAAAACGCTTTTTGAATAGAAACAAGGTCCTAACTATAACTACCTACTGGCGACCGCCAGTAGGTAATATATATATATATATACATGTATATGCATGTATATATCTATATGTATTTATATATATACACATACATGTATATACATGTATATATATATACATACATATATATATACATATATATATATATATACATACATATATAAATACATACATATATAAATATATATATGTATAAGTGCGTGGAGACACGGCCGATACGCGTCATGCTGACTGCAATGCAATAAAGCACTTTTATTTTGAAGAGCACATCGTGGTCCGTACCTGTTTTGTTCAAAGGATTTGGATTTCGGGACTGTGGTTTGCCATATATAAATATATATATATATATATATATTTAGAATCAAACGTATTTATTTCGTGGCTCACATGTAACATATACACAGCTTCACTGCCTACATCAAAGCGCCGGCAGAGCGAAAACTCCTGAAAGTAACACAGCGTTCAGGTCTACATCCCTGAGGACGACCTCGCGTAGATTTCAAGCCTTGAGTGAGCTAGGCAGGCATCTGGTGAGTATTCCACTTTTCAGAATATTAACACAAACAAACATCCCCTCCCTCCCTTCCCACCCTCCTCCCTCCCTCCACATCAGTTCTCACTCTCTAAACTAAGACAATCCTACTTCCTCAGGCGCCAACACCTAAGAAATCGCACTTAAGATGCACCAGATGGCTCTAGGGGTATAAGTCGCAGAATTTGAAGATATTTTGGACAAGTTACTTCCCTCATATCTTTAGTTCAAATCTGTAAAAAGGGGGCCCACAGCTCCGGAAAGTCCTTGCCCCTCCCCTCCACACTAAGCGACAATCGTTCCATCGCTAAGAGTTGCCAAAGGTTCTGAATCCAGTCACAAGGGTCTGGAATCGTCGGAGAGCCCCAGTGCGCCAAAAGTACCCTTCGCGCTGCAAGTAAAGCCATGGCTATTTGCTTTCCCTTTAGGGATTTCAGCGGGAAGGACTTAGGATGTGGAAGGCCCAGTAGCGTATACTCGGGAGCTTAATCTCAAATGCCGCGTCTATGTCATCCAGGACTGCCTCCCAGTAACGCACCAGTTTTGGGCAGCGCCAGAGCAAATGGACCAACGTGCCTGTGAGACCACACCCCCGCCAACCGAGGCCCGACTTGGACCTGTCCCAACTCCTGATGCGCGCCAGCGTATAGTACCAGTGAGTAACTACTTTGTATGCAGACTCCGCCCCTGCTGTATTCGCGGCCGTGTGGTGTGCTCTGTAATAAATGTGCTCCCACTCCTTGTGCGTGAGAGGCCGCCCTAGTTCCATTTCCCATCTAAGTTGTGCTTTCGTACGGTGTTTCTTAGGTGGTGTAGTGATCAGGGCATACAGCTCGGAAATGAGTTTACGGTCGTCCTTCTTGTACACTAGCCATCTCTCGAAAGAAGTCAAGGGGCGGGACATACGTGCCACATTCTCTGCTCTCGTGACCCAGTGTGCTACCTGCGAGTAGTGGAAGGCATCTGTCAGCGGCAAATCGTAGTCCCTACGCAACTGCTGAAAGGGGATCAGGCCCTCGAGGTCAACAGGAAACCCACTCTTTTACACCCCTCTTCCCTCCAGCGCTGGAAGACCGGGAAAGCGCATCCTGGTTGGAAGTCGGGGTTATCCACAATAGGGGACATAGGAGAGGGGAAGGAGGTCCACCCTTTTGGGCCTGCCAACTGGTCCCACACCTTGAGTGTCGGGGAGGTGACCGGCGAGGAATAGAGTCCCCACGCTCTGTGCTTACGCGGGAGCCACAGTTCCCGCCATATGTTCCGACCGGCGACCGTTTGGTCCATGAAATTCCAGTGTTTGCTGGACAGTGGCCTATTCCATTCCGTGATGTACCGGAGGCATGCAGCTTGGTAATATGCACTCACTACCGGAAAACCCAAGCCCCCCTGCGCCCTCGGGCGGCCACATGCGCAAATGCAAGACGTGGTTTCTTGTTATCCCACAAGAATTTATTCAGCAGACCCTGTAATTTCCGCAGGACTCCTGGCGGTGGGCTCAGGGGAAGCATTTGGAAAAGGTATAAAATGCGCGGCAACACCGTCATCTTTACTGCCGCGATCCTGCCGTACCACGCCAGCTTGAGCCACAACCAGGAGTCCAGCGCCTTGGCCGTCTGCTCTAGCAGCAGCGCATAATTAAGAGCAGCTGTCCTAGCAATAGACGAGGTCAGCCGAATGCCCAAGTACGTGACATCCGTAGACACCCAGTGGAATGTAAAGTCCTGTTGCAGATCTTGTACGTCCGCCTCCGGGATGGATATATTGAGGATGTGTGATTTCGTGAAATTGACTTTAAACCCCGCGACAGTACCGAAAGTGGTAATCTCCCGCGTCAGATATCGCAAGGAAGACTGGGGTTGTGTGAGGGAAAGTATGACATCATCGGCGTACATACTGATTTTATGAGTATCCGCCCCAAATTTAAGGCCCACTATGCCAGGGTTCGCGCGAATGCGTTGAGCAAATGGCTCCATGTAGAGCGCAAATAAGAGAGGGGACAAGGGACAACCCTGCCGTGTGCCCCTAGCAATGGAGAAGGGGGCCGACCGGCAACCATTGACCCGCACCGCTGCTGTAGGGGAGGCATAGAGACACCGGACCCAGCGGATAAAAGTATCCCCAAATCCGAAGGCTCGCAATACCGCAAATAAGTACTCCCAATCCACGCGGTCAAAGGCCTTCTCCGCGTCGATCGAGAGTAGGAAGGCCTGAGTGCGTGATCTGTGAATAGAGTCGTTAAGGTGCAGAAGTCTCTTGGTATTATCTCCCCCTTGCCGCGTCGGTATAAAGCCGGCCTGATCTGGATCTATAATATTGTCCATGAGGGGACTGAGGCGGGAGGCTAAGACACCTGCAAACAACTTCGCATCCACATTGAGGAGCGAAATCGGGCGGTAGGAGCCACACTCCGCCGGGTCCTTCCCCATTTTAGGGATGACAGTAATTGCTGCTTCAGACATAGTAGGTGTCACTTCCCCAGAGTCTGGAAGAGAGTTAAAAAGCTGCGTCAGGAGGGGTGCCAGTTCCGCACAGAAGGTCTTATAAAACAGGGCGGGGAATCCGTCCGGGCCCGGTGACTTAGCCACCTTGAGCCGGGCGATCGCCGATATCACTTCTTCCATACGAATAGGGGAATCCAAGAGATCCGCCGTTGGTCGGAGTAAGGGAGTGATAGCGCACTCGGCCAAGTACTCCCCAGGATCCTGTAGGAGAGCAGTCTCCTTTGCGTAGAGGCGTCGATAAAACTGGCGAAAAGTATCGGCAATGAGGCGATCTTCCGTATGCTCAACCGCCTGCTGGTCCCGCACGGAGGAGATCGCGGTCGCCTGCGCCCGTGCCCGCAGCCTATGCGCAAGCATCCTCCCGCATTTATCCCCACTGAGATAAAATTTGTGTCGGAGTCGCAGAAGCGCATGTTCATCCCTGTCAAGGTCCAGATGCTTCAGCATGCGGCGCCGCGTCTCCAACTCCCTCCACACTCTCGGAGCCCCGGTGCGCTTGTGCACCGCCTCTAATTCTCCTACCTCTTTCTCCAGTTCTGCCCGTTTCTCTTTGCGGAGGCGCGAAAAGGTCGCCGTGACCGCTATAAAGTCCCCCCGTACCACGAGTTTCAGAGCCTCCCTGACCGACGCTAGAGAGATACCTCCCTGATCATTCTCAGAAATATAATATTTTATAGTGTCCCGGATGCGCTGAGTAACTTCCTCCGATTGCAGAAGGGAATCGCGAAGGCGCCAGCCCGAAGGGTTGGAGCGGTTGCATCGCGCTGGGAGCAGGACTGAGATAAGGGCATGGTCCAAAAGGGAGCGTGGGGTGATATCCGCATCGTGTAGGAGAGGGAGGAGGGGTGAGGAGGCTAAAAAGTGGTCTAGACGTGCATATGTCTTGTGTGCCGCTGAATAGTATGTATAATCACGTTCTGTGGGATGTTGTATGCGCCACACATCGCCCAGGCCGCAATCCGCCAGCCACTGCTTCCCTGCCTGTGATAGCGTCCCCGCCTGGGTAGCCCTCTGTCCAGACCTATCCAACTCCGGATCCATCACTACATTCAAATCCCCCCCAATCAGAAGCGCAGAGTCAGGGGAAGCAAGGACCGCCGCCAGCGCGAGACGCAGAAAGGGCTCCTGTCGCTCATTCGGGGCATATAAGGAGCCAAGTGTTAAGTGCGTATCTCCCCATTGGACCCGTACCGCCAACAATCGGCCCTTCACTTCCGCTACTGTAGAGACCACCCTGCATTGTGACCGTGCACTAAAGAGGATTGCTACCCCATTTTGTTTAGACAGCCCCGAGGACCAGAACTGGTGCGGGAAGCGCCGGTCTCTCATTCGCTTGGTATCTTTGGTTAACAGATGGGTTTCTTGGAGCAAACAAACATCCCCCCCGGAATTTTCTAAAAGGGAAAGTATCGCTGAGCGCTTAACCGGATTGTTTAACCCACGCACATTCAAGCTAACAATTTTCAAGTCTCTACCCATCCCGGCTGCGGAGGAGCGGAGCGCTATGCAACTGTCCCTGACCAAGGGGCTGAAAACCAAGCGGGATCACTTCCAGACAATGGGCCAACTGTCTAGCTCGCCTGAGAACTGATGCGGAGCCCCCAAATAACCCCAAAAGAAATCCCAAAACAAAAACATAAGAAACCCCAAAGAACAACAAAGTAAAGGAAAAACATGGCACCAGGACAAAAGTTCGTCTCGATGTATTGCGTGTAGGGAGACGCGGCCAAGACCCACAACACGGCAGGGACAATGTGACCACCATCCGGATACTCATGGTGGAAATCCAATTGAAGGGACTCCTCCCTCCGATGCCTGCTGAGGCGCCCCACCAGATGCCATGCTAAGTATCGCCAGATGTCTCGGGGTTGTCAGTGACATGGGAGACTGATGAGAGGGCCGCCTCCCTCTCCAGCTTGCTAGCCGCTGTGTCTGGTGCGGGGCTAGGTCTTGCACTCCCCACACGCTGCCATTCAGAGGAGCGACGCCGCCTACGGGGGAGAGGTGTGGTGTCTTGTGTTTCTGCAGGCGGCCTTTCAATGCCCAGCTTGTCATAGGCTTCATCCAGGGAGTGGATCTGGTGCAATTTGCCCTGCCACTTGAAAATAAGGCGAAACGGATGGCCCCATGAATAAGGAATCTTCTGGTCACGGAGATGGTTGGTGATTGACTAAACGTTGGTCTTTTAAGCCTGAGTGGATGCTGCTAAGTCCTGGTAGAGCACAGGCTGATGGCCACGGAATTGCACTGGGTTGATATCCCGATCCCTGCGGAGGATGCGCTCCTTTAGTTGAAAATCATGCACGCAAACGAGAATGTCAGGGGGGGGCCTAAGTACCGCGTGGAAGGCCCACCCGGTGCACCCGATCCATTTGTATCTCTCGTACTCCGTCGTCCCCTAGAATTTGGAGGAACAGGTCGCCGACGTATGCCCTGAGGTCGTCACCTTCACCTTTCCACGGAACCGCCCGAATCCGGATATTGTTGCGTCGGGAACGGTTCTCCAAATCCTCCGCATGGGCTTGCAGGTCCAGGTTTTGATCACGAAGGCGAAGCATCTCCTGCTGCAGTTGGTGCAGATCGTCTTCCCTACTCAGGTCGTGCTCCTCCAATGTAGCCACTCGCTCCCCGATGCCATCAACATCTCGCCGCACCTCCCGTAGGTCTGCGGAAAGCTGCGAGCGCAGGTCTTGGATGTCCTCCTTGGTGGCGGAAAAGAGCTCCACCATAAAGGCCTTGGTCGCTGGGGCATCGTCGCCGTCCATCAGTGCCGCGCCAGCTCCAGATTGCGCTACCGGGGGGCCCGACGTCTTCTGTAGCAGGTCCTTCAGGGATTTGTCTCGCTTCCCCCTTGCTGACGACATATTGAAGCTAGGCGTCCCCCTGCAGGCCTACCACTCTCTCTTCCCGCGTCCAGGGAGGTTGTCTAAAGTCCACCCTCACACCTGCCAACCGTCTCGCCGTACCGCTGACTAGGAGGGTTCCCTGTTCCTCTAGGCAAGGGGTAGCACTAGGAAGAAGGAGGCCTTGGGATGATGCGGAGTCTCTATGAGGACAGTGCCCAGGGGGAGAAGGCGCCCTGCCTCTCGATGTTCACCCCACCATCGGCGCGCACCTGCAGTGCCCCTCTGCCAGGGTCGAAGTCATGCCGCCCGCCATAGGGCCCCACCAGGCAGGAGCACAGGTATCCTTGGAGCTCCGCGGCACCACCACAGTTCACTCAGGCCAGGCACCAATGGGGGAAGGGAGCACCAGCCCACCACCTGGGAATGCCGGGACCGCAAGGTATGGGAGGCACCGGTTCACTCACACGTCCTCAGCTGCTGTACCCCCGGGCCCCGTAGGTCCTGTGGGGCGCCCCCAGACCAGCTCCACAACTGGGCAACACTCTGCCCCCCACGTGTAAGCCTCGCTCCCAGGTCAGGTCAGGCGTCACACCGTCTGCCGACCCGCAGACCGAGCCCCCCACGCATTCAGGGCAGCACACCTCCCCGGCCTGCTTCACCTTACCGGCATGTCGTTCTGGGGATCACCGCGATCCCAGCTGCGCCATTCACCCGACCGGCGCTCAGGCCCCGCTCCACCATCCGGGCCCCGGGCCGTGTGCAGGCTTCAGGCCCCCAGGCAGGGGGGGGGGCGTGAACCGGAGGCCGCCGGGCAGACCCCGGCTGTCGTTTAGGATCCCTCGGGCAGGCCGCCCGTTAGGCCACAGGCACCACTCGCCGGGCCGCGCCCGAGTCCCAAAATGGCGCCAGTAGCCGGCCGTCAGTCCCGGCAAGGCCCCCAGCAGTTCGCACCAGTCTTTCGGGCCTCCGGGCAGCACGGGCCCAGTGAACAGAGGGCACACCCCGCCAGGAACAGGGGGCACAGTCTAGGCACTTTCGCCGCAAGCGTCCGGCGCAGGACGGCCTCCCGCCCGGCCGCACAGTTCCCGCCGGGCCACAGCAAGGCCGGGGCCGGAGGGTATCACTCGGCGGGGCCGGCTGCGGACGCCCCGGGCCGAGCTCTTTGCAGACTCTCTGGCAGCTCCGCAAGGTAAGGCACCCGTCCGCAGGCTCGGATGGGCACCAGAAAGAGCGATATGACAATGCTAATAGGCGGCGGCGCCGGAGGGATAGGAATCCACGTCCTATCTCGCCGCCATCTTGGCCACGCCCCAACCATATATATATTTAGATGTGGAGTTAGGTGTGGAACATCTTTACATACTTACCTTTTGACATTTTTATCTTCAATATTTTGGCTACAAAATTAAGGTTTAACTACTCAATCATCAGGACCCACACCAAGGATTAGGTATTTCTTTCCTCATAGCAATGAAGAAGGCCTACATTTACTTTTGCTAAAATTAAAGGGTTAGCATTGTTGTATGTTTGCCCAACATGACTCACCCTCATAATGCGAGGACTCTGATGAGGAAGAAGGATGAAGTAGTAATGAGGGGATAGTAAGACTGCAGTAGTGTAGGCAGTATAGTCAGTGTGTTAAGGGCCACTGACTACTGTTTCAAACTCCAAGGAAGAAAATGAGCCACTTGCTGCTGTTTGAATTAGAAAATACAGCAATAATCTGGATTCAGTGGGCCCTTAAGGCTCCTGGGCTCTGGCACCACTGCACCTGCTGCCCCTGACTGCAGGAGGGAAAGAAAGAGAGAGAGAGAGAGAGAGAGAGAGAGAGAGAGAGAGTGTGAGAGAGTTTTTTTCTGAAACGTGCAGATCAGAGATAAATAGAGAAGATGTGCATGAATGCATTTTTGAACGTGTGTGTTTTTTGCATATTAAATTCCACTCCAGCGTGAGCGCACACAAATTAGTACAGTTTATAGTAACACAGGCACAGACACCAGTATCCCTTGCTTATAAAAACGGTTTGCGCACCTCGCGATAACACAGATAATTTTTTTATTACCGAATGTTGTTTTCCGACATTTTACATAAGCCATGGATGTCTGTAGTTTAATTTCAACCCAAATGTGGGTCCTGAGATCACTACAGTCATGCGTCACTAGGGTTGTACTTTAGCGAATAGCACATTTGTGCGCTATTAATTTCAGGGGAGCTAACAGAATAAAGCGTGTGATGGCGGTGTTATGGACTGCCTTATATTAAAGTAAGTGCTTTCTTTTTCTTTTTTTAAATTCACTGATAGGGAATGATCAATAGATGGCAGCAAAACATAAGCAAAGCAAGTACACATCTTCCTGTCTTCGGAAGGTGCTTGACTATCTTGATGCTCAAGGTAGCGTTTAAACTGATATTTTTAGGACTACAGGGGAAATGTTATCCAATTTAGCAATGTACATTCTTTTCCATTAACTGCTGCTAAAGGATAAAGTTGTTTTGCATAAACTTCAAGCAATGACTTCAGCTGCTCCATTAGTAATAGCTTCTTTATAATTTTCCCTCCAGTTTGCGTCAGATAAGCCTCGTGTCAAAATTGTGATTTTAATGTGCAACGGGAATTAGTCAAAGGGTCACTGGGTCTGACGTTTCATAAGTAAATGGGTTTGCTTATTAGTTCTAATAAAGGTTTGTGATCCTGTGCGAATCGGTGAGTGGGAGTATTGATGCTGAATTTGGGTTTAAATGTGTGGAGGATTGAACTGGTAGATTGTTTATTGTTATTAAAGGAAAAGAAACAAAAATATTCAAGGTGGGCCATAGATTACGGAAATACAAGCATACCGCAAATTATTACAGTAAGGCAGCACCATATTTAAATCATATTAAATCAGAGTTGCAAGGTTTAACAGGGTTCTCGAACCTTTACAGCGATCTCTCCGCTACGTGCTCTTTACGTCTATGAGTCCATTAATCAAAATGGTGGTGTCAGTCAGTTCTCTGTACTGAATAGGTTCACTGAGTCCCTTTCATATAAGGAAATGCAGTGGCGCCCCCTGCTGCTTCCATCCTAAAGCGAATATATGCCTTGCTTGGAGAAAGGCATTTCCACGCATTTCCAAGTGGAGTCACACCTGGCCCGTTTTGTAATAATTCCAGTGCACAGTCAGTTAATGTAATGCCAATCCTTGGTTGGAGAACGCAAAAACCTTGTTACATACATTTTTTCAAAGTCCCATGATAAGTGTACACCCCCACACCATGTCCAAGAAGTTGCTGTCTCGTCTAGGGGGGGATCTGGGACAATATCTTGCAACCAATGGATCCATTATGTATGACCCTATTGGGGTGATGCATAGTCTGTACGGATACTTGAAATTAATAGGACTGTGTATGGTATTACGAAAAACCTTACTACCCGGTTACAATGTTTCTGCCATTGCCAGGCCGTCATGTTGAATCCCATATCTCGATTCCACTTTCCACGATGCTTCCAGCAGGGCCTTCACTATTATAATTGCAGGAGGGCAGGCAGGAAGTCACACCAGTGTAGATATCAACAGATGTCTAAGGGTCTGATTTAGATTCTGGAGTATGTTATTTAATCATTCAGGGCGACGAAGTAACCATACTCTGGATTTAGAGATGTCCGCCACACCAGTGGACATCACTTACATTGGCATGAACCGCCATCACAGTGATTCCTGTCAATGCATTGAAACTGCCTGTGCAGTTCTGTCAACATGACGGTGCCATAAAACACACTTTCAATATCTTTTTTTATTTTCAAAAACAAAATCCCATATTGGGATTTTCTTTTTGAAAATAAAAAGAGCAATGACCCCCTCACAATGGGAGTTTTCTCCAGTGGTGTGGGGCGGTCATTCAAATGTTTTTACTTTCACTTATCGCCATGTTTTGGATGGCGGTGTGTGAAAGAAAAAACTCCTATTTTTCTGCCCACTCTAAAGAGGATGGTCAGACAAATGACCATAATTACGATTTTTTCTAATCAATTAAGGGAGAGAGAAGCTGAGATCCATTCGGCTTCCAAGCATTCAAGCGAATAATCAGAGAGGAATGGATCACTTGTCCTGTTCACACTAGGGTCATGGGTACTGGCCGTCTAAAAAACCCTCATTCGTGTGGTTGTCGTATGGGGGTATATCTTGGTTGTCCGCCTTTATCTGTTACGTGAACAGCATAATCATTGGGTCTTAGTCATGCTTTCCTCCACCAGGAGGGGGACCATCTGGTTATTCACAGTAGTGATCAGAAATGGTGATGGTGAGAGTGAAGTGAGACTAAAATTGCCTCCATTCCTCTGATGCGGTTTTATTCTGTCAGGGATGGGGCAAGGTTTAAAACACAGTGCGGTGCAAAAACATAGAAGGGCTACTGTTCTATAGCACCTGTATCAAAAGTGTAAGTGGTCGTGTGGTCGACATGTTTCAGCCCCTTAGGTGCCCAAAAGGGTCGGGGGGCTATTTTCAGGACCAGGATTGCAAGTCACAATTGTGTGAGGTGCGAGGGAAAGCTGTGCACTTACCCTTCTTCTTAATGCGTCAAATAGTACATTTGATATTTATGGATCACTGATACCTATAACTCATTGGAAATTGTATGGGCTCCCTCGGAGTGCGTGCGGAGTGAGCACCCTTCTACAGTGAGAAGTCTTTGTGATTGCTTGTGCTGTCTCCGTCTGCCGTGCTCCGGTGTAATTACGATTGCCATCGAAGGAGTATGTCAGTGGTGGAGACTAAATAGTCTCCGTCGCTGTCATACATAATTTATGCCTGACTCCAAATGAGGCAGCGGAAACTTAAATTTGGAGGAGCTGGTACTCCCCACAGTTATAACGGAGCACCCTCTGCCAAACTCTAAATCAGACCGGCTGCTGTTTGTATCTACAATTATGTGCTACATCAAATCAGTGTTCATGTATTACAATGATGAGCTATTTAAATACATTGTCATTAAATTAGTCTTGCAACACAGAAGAATTAAATCCCTTTTGTGAGAAGTTGGCCTGGTATATGCTGTCCACTAATTATAGTGGGCACCTTGCACCAGTCCAAACAACCCCTTATTGGAGATAGGTTAAAGACAACCTTATTGAAAGCTATCCTAGTGGTAGCTATGGAGAGCAGCCTTCAGGCTAAGTCTTGAAGGAATGTAAAGCAGCTTGTTTTACCAGTCTATAATCTCCTGAGTGACCAAATGAAAGAGCACCACACCAGGTATATATTAAAAATATATGTATTTATTGCTAAACACACCCCTCTAGTCTCTTTATGAGGCTAGAGTTCGAAGTACATAAGTTAGAAGTTATTTAAACACAGTAATAGCACAAATACACGTTTGGGCCCTAGGGGCGTACCAAACCATATACCAATAAAGTGGTATAAGAACCACGACTGAACTAGACACTAGGCCTAGAGCCTCTAGAAGTGCTTGGACCACAAGGAACCACCCAAGGTAGTGACACAGGGGACCCACGGGGGACGCGTGCAGTGTAAATACACAACCGCAATACACCGTTGACTTCTATGGAGAAAGTCGCGATCAGGAAATTAAAGAAAAGGGACACTTAAAGGAGGACTTGGAGCAAACCCTTTGAGAACTAGTACTTTGAAGAGTCTCTACCCACGGGAGCACTGGAGTACTCGTGTTACCTCACCCAGGGAAGCCGGGTGCATAGGTGCCTTTCGGGGTCGGGTTTCGTCGTCGATTTGAATGGCGATTTGCTGCAAAGTGCTGCTGGCGACCAAGTGGAAAGTGTCCGGGTGGATCCAAGAGTGGATCGGAGATCTGAAGAACCTGAAAGCAGAGGGGACAGAGTCTGCCCACCGATGTCGAGTGCTTCAGGTGCGTTGACGGTCGTCTTGACTCTTCAGCCACGAGGTCCAGGAGGCGTTGTCGGTGACCAGGAGCAGGATTCGGGCTGGTACACGATGTCTGTCGAGTGCTGAGGTGTCGGCGACCGGATTGGACCCAACAAACCTTGGCAACGGCAAGTCTTGAGGAAGATGTAGATCGTCGATGGTGCAGACCAGCAAGGTCTGGGGAACTCACCCAGCAAGGGTAAGTGAGGGCAGGCCTGGAGCAACCAGGATGCCAAGTAAGAAAAAGATTGGCCTTCATTAAGGGCTACTAGCCAACGGGCTAGCGACCGCGAAGGAGCCTCGAGACGTCGCACGTGGATCTGGCTCACAGAACACTCGTGGAGTGGAGGCCAGTGATCTTCGGTGCAGTTGGTGCTGGAGGCTAGGGCTACTCGGAGCCCAAAGCACGACTTCGTGGGAGACCCAAAAGAGGATGCACTTGCAAGTGTGCTCGGTGTCCAGGGGTCACGGTCTCACGTCACCCACAATAGCTACGGGCCTCAGCTTTGCTGGGGACTCAGGGTAGCCTCGGGGAAGTCTGAGAATCCACCTCTGGTGATGCGATGACTTCGGCGTCCGACGGGAGCTTCAGAAATGCGAACGGACAGATGCTTCTTTGGTGCCTGCCAAGCAGGGGAGTCACTCCTTGACCCCAAGGGAGATTCTTCTGTCCTCTAATCTTGAGTAGAGCGTCGAAGGTCCAGGATTCTGTTTCAGAGTTTCGTCCAGGGATAATCTAAAGTCCTAAGGACTGGGTTCCTATACTTATACCAAGTTTAGGGGTTGGACTACTCTGTGGCCCCACCTATGGGTGGGTCAGGGCAGAGGGGTGGCTACACCCCTTTCTCTTTGTCCAGTTCGCGCCAAAGCAGGGGCTGCAAGCCCCTGATCCGGTTTGAACTGGGGTATGCACAGGGACACCAAATGTGCCCCCAGTGCAGGACTTCAAAGCACCCGAAAGTGCTCCCGCCCAGCCCCAATACACATTATCCTGTCTGGGGAGGTGGTCACACCTCCCTGGGACAGGAAACCTATTGTCCAGGCCTCCCCTGCCGGAGTTTCGTCCAGCAGCAGGAGGCCAGACTCGTGTCTGTGGCAGCAGCATCCATTTTGTGATGCCAGGGCTTTGGAAAGAAGTTACCGGGCTAGCCAGAGTTAACATGTCTTTCCCTCTAGAAGGGTGGAATGCTACCCCCGCCGCCAGAATTGGCGGAGGGTAGTATTCCAAGATGTTTGACACCAAACACGACATGTTTAGGTGCAGCCATTCCAAAGTTAGCATTTAACGCGAGGTTATAATGCGCTTAAGAGTATATGGTCAGGCTGCACTACAAACAGCATCAGAGAAGGGTCTCCGAATGCTGCAGAGGGGCCCTGCTCATGCAGGGGCACCCTCTCACATAATAACCATGCACTCTGCCTTCAGGATTGATCAGGCCTGCCTTAGGAGTGACTTATAGGTTTATATGTGTGTATGTATTTAGTGATATAGGTAACCTATATCACAGTAAGGGGTGCATGCACCACCTTACCCAGGCTGCAGTAGCAGACCTGTGGTGTCAGTTTGGATGGCCTTCCAGGGGTGGCATAATACATGCTGCAGCCCCTGGTAGGCCTCTGAGGTACCTATGCCCTTGGTACATAGTATACCATGTACTAGGGACTTATAAGGGCACTCCAGATTCCAATCAGAGATGTGCCTAAGGCACATGGAAACCTTTTTACAGGGAGAGCAGATAGACTGGGGCCCTGAATAGCAGGATCCCAGTCCAACCAAGTCATAAACCAGCAAAACACCATAAAAAAAGTGGGGGCAACCATATAGTCAGATTCCACCTTCCTACATAACCCCCCCCAAACGAAAGGAGATAAGGCTAACCTTGGCCAGTTGAGCCTTCATTGACTAAGTGGTCATATAAGGAAGCACCTGCACTAGCATGGTTGCCCCCTGTCTTATGGTCCACTAAGCAATCCCTCACCCTAAGGGTATGAGAGGGTCTCCACCATGGGGAATCACTACCTGTGGTGTGCTTAGGTAAAGTACAAGGCTGGTGAGGTGTCTGGGTAGAGAAGTGAGGCCCTAGGAATGTTGGCCTCAGCTTCCTCAGGTCACTGGTCACCATGTATGCCTGTCTTTCCATGACTGAGTTGCACTTTGCTCTAAGGGTCAACCTTTGGCTGCCTACAGCTGGGGGTTGGGTCCCTTTGGATGGACTACTGGAGGGACATGGCAGGTTTGGAACCTTCAGGTCCCAGGTTTGCCCTTGCCTACCAGAGTCCTTCTGGGGAGGTCCCTACATAAAGGCATGGGGGATCCCTCAGTGTGTAGAGGAGTTTTCACCTGGCTAGGGCTACTAGACTGGGTGCCCCTAATCTGCTGATGGGGGGTTCCTCTGGACAGGGGGCCCTGGGGGTCCACTGACCTCCCTGACCTCTGCAGCCCTGGGCTGGCTGAGGCAGGGTAGAGAGGGGCAGGTTACCTGCTCCAGACTGGGTACCACCTTGGAAGGGTCCTCTGCCATCAGGGGTGTGGCCAGGCCAGGCCTGACTACCTCTGGTGCAGTTCCTTCACTAGGTGTAGGGTCAGTTCCCTGAGGAGGCTGACCCTTACCTACTGTCTGGAGGGAAGAAGACTTTTCTTCAACCCTTGTGCTCTCTTTTGGGGGAGAGTGGGCCATTCTTTCAGGCTCCATCTCTCCAAATTCTTGGGCTGGGGCTGTGGCCATTACAGCCCCACTAACCTTTACAGGGACGCCCAACATCCTAAGGTGGGTTTGGTGTTCAACTTCAGCCCAGGCTGAAATTTCCAGATCCTTGCCCATCAGGCAATCTACAGGTAAGGTGGGGGACACTGCCACTCTCTTTGGGCCTGTGACCCCCTCCCAGCTGAGATTGACTATGGCCATGGGGTGATCTGTTCTGACACCATCAATGTTGGTCACCTGGTATTTAAACTCAGGTAAAAGCTGGTGAGGGGGACTAGTTTCCCTGCCACCATGGTGACACTAGCCCCTGTGTCCCTAAATGCCACAGCTTTCTGACCATTAATCATTGGCTCCAGTCTGTACCTGCCCATTGCTGTGGGACCCATGGTAAAGGTGGCAAATCCTACACCACCATCAGAGTCAGAGGAGTCTGTTGAGGGGTCCCTGTCTGAACCAGGGCCCACCTCTGTTCCTGTTGCAAAAGCACCTAACTTTTGGGTGCACTACTCCCAACTGGAGGATTACTACTGGTAGTACCAGGAGGGGGGGGTAGTAGTTGCTGGGGGAACATTTTCTTTATTGCCAATCCTGGGGCAACTGGGATCAGATTTCCAGTGCCCAGGCTTTTTACAGACATGGCAATATGGTTTCTTTTCAGGAGAGGAAGGAGTTTGGGACCCACCCCCAGAAGAGGAATTTTGGGGCCCTGTAGGGGACTTATCCTTAGATTTATCCCCACCTTTCTCTTGGGACTTAGTAGAATATTTCTTCTGGTCACCACCCTGATTTCTAGTTTTTACTCTGGTTCTGACCCATTTGTCTGCCTTCTTTCCCAATTCTTGGGGAGAGGTCAGATCAAAGTCCACCAGATACTGGTGCAAAAGCTGGTTTTGACAATTATTAAGGATCTGCTCCCTCATAATCAAATTGTACAATCCTAAAAAGTCATGCACTTTGTTGCCATGTATCCAACTTTCCAGAGCCTTTGTAGCACAATCTACAAAATCAACCCAGTCTTGAGTCTGAGCTTTTTGGGTGTCTCTGAACTTCAACCTATACTGTTCAGTGGTTAGGCCAAACCCATCTATCAGAGCACTCTTCAAGACTGTGTAATTGTCAGCATCCTCTTCTCTTACAGTGAGGAGCTTGTCTCTTCCTTTGTCTGCAAAGGAGAGCCACAAGATTGCTGCCCACTGCCTCTGGGGGACCTTCTGAACTTTACAGGCCCTCTCCAGTGCAGTTATCCATTTGTGGATGTCATCCCCACTCTGGTAGGGAGGGACAATCTTGTTTAGGTTTCTATAGTCATAAGACTTTTCCCTATCTCTAGGGATATTGCTGCCACCATGGGACTCTAGTCCCAACTTTCTTCTCTCTCTAAAGAGATCTAGGGACTCCCTGTCTATAGCTAGTTGCTGTTTTCTGATTTCAAGCTGAGCTTCCTCATATTGAACCAGCCTCTTTCTTCTCTCATGAGAGGATTCCCTCCTATGAGATGAGACAGAGCTCCCTATTGAGGTGCCAGAGTGGTTAGACTCCTGAGAAGGAGATCTAGACTTTCTGGGCACACTCATAATCCTTCCTGGGGGGACAAAGTGGGGATCATCCTGATCATCCTCTTCATCTTCCTCAGGAGAAATTGGATTATCCAGGTCAGGGCCATTGTCGCCCTCCTGGCCAGTTTAAGAGGGGGGGCTGGGGGTATTGGTACCCCTGGCCCCTTCCTCCTCTTCTGCCCCACCCTCAGCTCCTACCCCTTCAGTCCCAAAGGGCTTACTAAGGTCATAAGCCACCAACAACTCTTTAAGGTGTTGGGTGGTGGGACTTTGGCCTGTCCTTAATTTCCTCAAGTTACATAATGCTCTCAATTCCAAGAATGAGAGTGTATCATACTTGGAGGTTGGAAGCTCAGTGGCTTCCTGCAAGGATTCTTTAGATCCTACCCTTAAAGACATTACTAGTGTGGTGTGGTGTATGCACTACCTACTCTAGTGTGGCCTACTAAACTCTCTTGAGTTGTAGAAAGGGTTGTGCTATCCCTTAACACACAACTCTAAGTTCAGTAGAACTTACTGTATTCTAAGCTTAAATTATATGTACCTTAGGTACCTTTAGTGGTTTTCAGTTGATCAATTCAATTGAGATTATCTGGTAAAACAATAGCAAGCTGGAATCCCACACGCTGCACACCAATGTGAGAAGTTGGCCTGGCATATGCTGTCCACTAATTATAGTGGGCACCTTGCACCAGTCCAAACAACCCCTTATTGGAGATAGGTTAAAGACAACCTTTATTGAAAGCTATCCTAGTGGTAGCTATGGAGAGCAGCCTTCAGGCTAAGTCTTGAAGGAATGTAAAGCAGCTTGTTTTACCAGTCTATAATCTCCTGAGTGACCAAATGAAAGAGCACCACACCAGGTATATATTCAAAATATATGTATTTATTGCTAAACACACCCCTCTAGTCTCTTTATGAGGCTAGAGTTCGCAGTACATAAGTTAGAAGTTATTTAAACACAGTAATAGCACAAATACACGTTTGGGCCCTAGGGGCGTACCAAACCATATACCAATAAAGTGGTATAAGAACCACGACTGAACTAGACACTAGGCCTAGAGCCTCTAGAAGTGCTTGGACCACAAGGAACCACCCAAGGTAGTGACACAGGGGACCCACGGGGGACACGTGCAGTGTAAATACACAACCGCGATACGCCGTTGACTTCTATGGAGAAAGTCGCGATCAGGAAATTAAAGAAAAGGGACACTTAAAGGAGGACTTGGAGCAAACCCTTTGAGAACTAGTACTTTGAAGAGTCTCTACCCACGGGAGCACCGGAGTACTCGTGTTACCTCACCCAGGGAAGCCGGGTGCATAGGTGCCTTTCGGGGTCGGGTTTCGTCGTCGATTTGAATGGCGATCTGCTGCAAAGTGCTGCTGGCGACCAAGTGGAAAGTGTCCGGGTGGATCCAAGAGTGGATCGGAGATCTGAAGAACCTGAAAGCAGAGGGGACAGAGTCTGGGTCACTAGCCAGTGACCAGGAAGGCGATGGACAGATGCCCACCGATGTCGAGTGCTTCAGGTGCGTTGACAGTCGTCTTGACTCTTCAGCCACGAGGTCCAGGAGGCGTTGTCGGTGACCAGGAGCAGGATTCGGGCTGGTACACAATGTTTGTCGAGTGCTGAGGTGTCGGCGACCGGATTGGACCCAACAAACCTTGGCAACGGCAAGTCTCGAGGAAGATGTAGATCGTCGATGGTGCAGACCAGAAAGGTCTGGGGAACTCACCCAGCGAGGATAAGTGAGGGCAGGCCTGGAGCAACCAGGATGCCAAGTAAGAAAAAGATTGGCCTTCGTTAAGGGCTACTAGCCAACAGGCTAGCGACCGCGAAGGAGCCTCGAGACGTCGCACGTGGATATGGCTCACAGAACACTCGTGGAGTGGAGGCCAGTGATCTTCGGTGCAGTTGGTGCTGGAGGCTAGGGCTACTCGGAGCCCAAAGCACGACTTCGTGGGAGACCCAGAAGAGGATGCACTTGCAAGTGTGCTCGGTGTCCAGGGGTCACGGTCTCACGTCACCCACGATAGCTACGGGCCTCAGCTTTGCTGGGGACTCAGGGTAGCCTCGGGGAAGTCTGAGAATCTACCTCTGGTGATGCGATGACTTCGGCGTCCAACGGGAGCTTCAGAAATGCGAACCGGACAGATGCTTCTTTGGTGCCTGCCAAGCAGGGGAGTCACTCCTTGACCCCAAGGGAGATTCTTCTGTCCTCTAATCTTGAGTAGAGCGTCGAAGGTCCAGGATTCTGTTTCAGAGTTTCGTCCAGGGATAATCTAAAGTCCTAAGGACTGGGTTCCTATACTTATACCAAGTTTAGGGGTTGGACTACTCTGTGGCCCCACCTATGGGTGGGTCAGGGCAGAGGGGTGGCTACACCCCTTTCCCTTTGTCCAGTTCGCGCCAAAGCAGGGGCTGCAAGCCCCTGATCTGGTTTGAACTAGGGTATGCACAGGGACACCAAATGTGCCCCCAGTGCAGGACTTCAAAGCACCCGAAAGTGCTCCCGCCCAGCCCCAATACACATTATCCTGTCTGGGGAGGTGGTCACACCTCCCTGGGACAGGAAACCTATTGTCCAGGCCTCCCCTGCCGGAGTTTCGTCCAGCAGCAGGAGGCCAGACTCGTGTCTGTGGCAGCAGCATCCATTTTGTGATGCCAGGGCTTTGGAAAGAAGTTACCGGGCTAGCCAGAGTTAACATGTCTTTCCCTCTAGAAGGGTGGAATGCTACCCCCGCCGCCAGAATTGGCGGGGGGTAGTATTCCAAGATGTTTGACACCAAACACGACATGTTTAGGTGCAGCCATTCCAAAGTTAGCATTTAACGCGAGGTTATAATGCGCTTAAGAGTATATGGTCAGGCTGCACTACAAACAGCATCAGAGAAGGGTCTCCGAACACTGCAGAGGGGCCCTGCTCATGCAGGGGCACCCTCTCACATAGGAACCATGCACTCTGCCTTCAGGATTGATAAGGCCTGCCTTAGGAGTGACTTATAGGTTACCTATATCACTAAATACAGACACACATATAAACCTATATCACAGTAAGGGGTGCATGCACCACCTTACCCAGGCTGCAGTAGCAGACCTGTGGTGTCAGTTTGGATGGCCTTCCAGGGGTGGCATAATACATGCTGCAGCCCCTGGTAGGCCTCTGAGGTACCTATGCCCTTGGTACATAGTATACCATATACTAGGGACTTATAAGGGCACTCCAGATTCCAATCAGAGATGTGCCTAAGGCACATGGAAACCTTTTTACAGAGAGAGCAGATAGACTGGGGCCCTGAATAGCAGGATCCCAGTCCAACTAAGTCATAAACCAGCAAAACACCATAAAAAAAGTGGGGGCACCCATATAGTCAGATTCCATCTTCCTACACCTGTATCGCCCCACTTTTCATTTGTTGGGTAGCAAAGAATAGCTTCTCATGGGTCAAAGAATTCACTACAGAGAAGAAGACCCATAACATCGTAAACCCTCAAAACAATAATCCTCATAGTAAGTAATGGAGCAAAGAGATTCTCAAAAGATGCAGCAGTGGAGATTCAATTGTGGTTGCCATTGAAGACAATTGGGCCTTATTACGAGTTAGGCAGATTGGCTTTTTGAAGACCGTGGTTGGACTGCTAACACCTTCAGCACACTGCCAACTGCCGGGGTTGTGGTCGGGGGAAGGCAGCCTCCATTGGGCGGTACTGAGGTGCAACACCGGAGTACTTATTGCGAGTTGACTTCCTGGCGAGTCAACCACGGCTGTCGGACCGCCGCCTAAAGGTCAGAAGAAACAAAGGATTTGGGGGGCATACTCACCCCTTTCCAGTTCTTCCCAGCAGATTTTGATGTGGATTGCTGTCTTCAGGTCCCCCCTACACAGGAGCATCTTCACCCCGAGGAACACGACCTTGTCTTCGGTGAAATACAGGTAAGTGCCTTGGTACCATGTACCCATTACCGGGACTGCCCACATATGGGCCAGATTCCAGCAATGCGTAGGTGGTATTTTTCCACATACATCATGCATATGTGTGCATTCAACACATATGCAGTCGGAATGTACACACAGGCATCGACATATGTGGAAATATATTGCCCACCACCGCAAGACTGCTGCAGCCACACCACTTTCCCCTCTGGAAACTCATAATACAGCTGTCGGAAGGTCACAGGCGCAGCGATCTGCTAGCGGTAGTGGACACGGTTCTTCGGCAGTCAGACTGCTGAACTCATAATAAGGCCAATGGTGTTTATGTTTTTCAGGACAACAATGTGCCTTGAAGTTTGAATATGATTTCAGTAGGATTTTGGTTTCAACAGCCACCTCCTCCTTCTCCATTAATGATGAAACCCAGGAGACGTTCACTGAGCCTATTCTGATCTCAAACTCAACTCAACTCAAACTCCTTAACCCTCCTCTTCTCTATGTCTTCCAAAGCAACCAATAATTAAAAATGCCTCAAAATACGTCCCAATGAAATTATATTAAAAAAGTAGCACATACTAAAATGTGGAAGCCAACCACAGTCATCCACTTCTGCCTTAATCGTGCTAACAATACTCAAAAAACAATACGGTAGAAGTTGGTAGGAAAACGACTCATTTTATTCTCCAAAACTAAACTCTTAAGGACAGACTGCCTCTAAATCCCTAAGGAACAGCACTGCTTACAACATTTCTTCAGAACACAAGGGGAACAACTGTGAGACAAAACAGAGCGGGCAAATCGGGTGCATGTGCTAACCACCAGAGGCAACCATGCACAATGAGTATGATGCTCAAGGCAGAGAAGAACGGCTCATTGTGGGAAGCAAGAAACAGCACCTGAGCAGATGTGCATGCTTCCTAAGTGGAAATTCTTATCATGCGGATTCTTGGTTTCTGCAGCCATGACCTTGCTACTAAAACTTGGGAAATCCTGGAAATGTTTTTGTTTTCATTTTGGAAGAATGTTTGAAGTTGAATAACATTGACTATGCCCTTCATTACGAAAGCTGTCGGTTGGACTGTCGACCGCTATCGTGGCGGTCAGAAGATCACCCAACAAGCAGTCGGTGGTTCGACCGCCACATTAGGATGCGACCGCCGCATTAGGATGCGACTGCCGGGCTGGCGGTCGGAAAGTGATCCTTTACATGGCGGCTTGTGCTGCAGCCCAGGAAAAGTGCCACAGCAGAAGCTGTGCATGGATGTGCAGGAATTGCTCCTTTAGAAGGCAGTGTGCCGTGCACCATGTGGTGCACGGCACACGGTGCATAAAGGTGCATGGGGGGCACTACATATGCTCACCTGGGCCACTTTACAGTGGCCCACAACTGATGGGGGACCTGTTTGGGGACCCCAAAATCCATTTCTGACAGCTTTTTCATGGCGGTCTTTGTGACATTAAAAGGCTGTCGGGAAGGGATATCATATTCCAGATGGTGATGCCTGCTTCGGCACCTCCTCCATTCAGGATTACGATTCAGACCACTGCCCTCTCAGGATCCCTGTTCCTGGCGGAGGCAGTGGTCTTCCCCCAACCGCTATAGGTCCGACCGCCGGTATTGTAATCCGGCAGTCAGACCAATGGGCTGTCGGCGTTTAGACCGCCACTGACGGCCTGTCGGTGGCAGTCCGACCGCCATCATAATGAGCCCCTATATAAATAATATGTATGTTTTAGTTTAGTAATGCCAGAGTTTCAACCATATCATGGAGAATCTTGGATGTAGAGATATTCAGAAGGTATGTCATTAGTTATAGCAAGTGTTTGATGATTCAATACAGCAATAAGGAACTAAATATATGGATCTTATCTTTAGATAGCCACTGCAACCCAGTAGACATTCGTACATAGCACAGTGATAAATCAGTGTGCCAGTACTTAATTTGTGCTGGAAGTTTCCCGTGCTTGGCACCAGCACTTAATTGTCAACACTTGTGACAGTCTGCCTGAAGGTGGCGATGTCTGGCTAATTTTGAGATGACCACAACAACAGTCAATTGTTTATTCAATATTACTAAAATGGCTACTATCTGCCACCCAAGCCATTCTTATAACTTTTGGGGCCTGTAATATTCTGAATCGTCACAGTTGTAGGAGCGCGATGGTTAGTAGTTGTGTTGTTACTATCATTGGAAGCATAGCAGTGTCAATGTGTGGTGCCAGATGGAGCGGCCTCCTGACAAGAGCCCTGGCACTTTTCGTTTTTACAAACTAAGCACTACGTTGTGCCAATACCACTTTCCCAGGTCTACTGATAACAACATAGTCCTACTATGTATGGCTCGCTGTGGATACGGAGAAGTGCAGAAAAGCTCACCACTCTCGTTGGATCCATAATTTAGGTTAGTGCATTCTGACAAAAACACATTCAATGATAAATAAAGAACGCCATATATGCCTCTTCTGCTGGAGCAGCAAAGAGGAGGAAGGGTGACGTCATGCCGGGACTTTTGAAGGGCGGCCTGCTCATGGATTGGTAAACATGGGTAGACATCATTATTGTTTGAGGCGTTAGAATGTTAATATTGGTGGTTTACTGTACGATTACTTCACCCTCTGGGGTGTTGTTTTCGAATATAAAACACCCCCCCCCTCACCCCCACTACCACTCTAACCCTCCTTAAGCACTGTCTCCAGCACAAATTTTGGCATCCTTCCACACCCATTTGTTGATTACATGTTTTTAAACAAATCCATATGTTGGCCTCTACTATCAGGTATATTTATTGCAACTCCCCCTTTTCCGGCATTAATGCCACACTTGGGGGCATATTAGCAAGAAGAGGCGATAATCATCGCTAACCCTGCTTAGCGTGATTTTTTTTATCGCCGGCTATCGCTGGAATATATCGCCACGCTAACGCTGTATTAGCAACGATTAGCGCTATGGCGATGAATATTCCAGCGATAGCGGGGAAATGGGCCAACATCGCTGAAAAACCAGCGATGTTGCATGGAGAAGGGAGAACACCTTGCTGATACGACCCTGTGGTCGTATCAGCATAATCCACCCCCCCATGTTAGGTATGGCTAACACCTGCTAATTGCAGGTGTTAAATGGCGATGACCCCGGTTAGCGCGACTTTTCACGTCGCTAACTGGGGCCATGGCCACCTTGCTAATAGGCGATAGGCCCGTTAGCGAGTGTTTCCCAGGTTTGTTCGTCGGGAACGCCCACTTTGCATGTCATTAGCGATAAATATCGCTGACATGCAAAGCGGTAAAAAAACGGGCGCTAATGCCCGCAAACTGTCGCTAACTGCTGTTCGAGACAGTTTGCTGATAGGGCGATATAAATATCGCCTCTTTAGCGGCAAAAAGTGCCGCTAAAGCGGCGATAGTGCCCTTGCTAATATGCCCCTTGATTTCTTAATGAGCATTATTCTACCTGGGTTTCTTTTCTTATTGGAATATTAGGTCATTATTGATTGCACAGTACATTTATTTCCTTTATTGAGGAAAGTCGTATGCGGTCAAAATATATGCATATACAATTGCTCATATAGTAACGGTTTTTTTTATCCAACATTATTTTATCATAAATAAACACAATATCCGAAGAAGCCGATAATCTGCATGCGCAAACATTCAAGCCACATATATTTAAGTCTGGGCTGGAAATTCGTTTTAATGTCTTTTTTCATACACAGCACAAAGCATTATGTGGAGTGTTGGCTGGAAAGCAACGAAAACCCACGGTTAATTTACCAAGGAAGTGTGGAGGGAAGATTGCCCTTGTTTGACCTTAGACATCCCCAGCAGTCCCCTGCCAGATGTGCACTCCATTATTTAAGGAGCATTGCGCTGTCAGACTTCTTTGGAAAGGAAGGGAGACGCTGACCCAAGTGCCAGAGCTCATATACTTGAGTGCTGGAAGCAGAAACAATCTGTACAGACGGTGTGCTGATTCCAGGCGTCGGGGGGATCTTCATCTTGATTCGAAGTGTCTGCCAGCAACCACTCTCAGCACAGAGATGGCAAGAGTTTAACATATCTGATGAGCCAAGATTATATCACAGGCTGAAAGTTACATCAGAAGTGGTTATGAGAGTTGTGCATAGTTACAGCAAGCACATAGTTTACAGATATTATTCCTAGACTGGAATTCACATTTTCGTGCATTTCTGCTGCCCCACACTGGTGTCAGTGTTTTGACAATACGCAAAAGTGAGCCAGTAGGTGTACACTTCCATGATCGTGTACCACAGTCCTAATGACTGTATATTGCCTGCCTGTTGTTTCCGACAAACGGTAAATTAAAGCACCTGCACATGAATATGCATGTGGTATTTTTATAGCACAAACCGAGCCAAAAGGCAGCAGTACAGATTCAAAGACAAAACATGAAGTCAACAAGTGACAGGAGAGGTAGCTGGTTTGTGGTCTGTTGATGCATATGATGTAGTGTTCTTTAAAGAGGTGCTTCTTCAACTCTTCTAAATTGGAGCAACGTTGGGGTGGTCCTGATGGATAAAGAGATGTTGATTCAGATCTCGAGTGTACAGATGGAAAAAGACTGCTTGCTGTCTTGCTTTCTTTCTTACACTTTTTAGTTTGCAGTCTGATGATGTCCTGGCTGTGGGTTTGCTGAGAACCACCAGAGATGGTGAACTTGTCCTCATGATAGGCAGGGATGCTGGTCGTGATGCCTTTGTAAATGATACATGCAAAAAGAACAATTGATGGACTGAATGCTGCACAATGTCAAACATTCACCCCAGTACAGATATCTAGGCCTAAATCCATTGTTTTTATGCTCCTCATGCCATTCCAGTTCAGACTCAGCCATAGGCAAATCAGTCTTGACCCTGTTCCCCATGGGAACAGTCCAGCCCAAACTGCCAGGCCAGGTCCTCCCTGGACTGGAAACAAGCATCCTGGGACCGGTTTCAGGGCATCACCCCTCATCAGGCAGGCTAGGTTGACTCCAGTGGCATGGAGAGCACAGGACCCACGTCTGGGCATACCCGTCCTACTCGGGGTGACAAATGCAAAAAGAACAATTGATGGACAGAATGCTACACATTGTATACATTCACCCCAGTGCAGAGATCTGGGCCTAAATCCATTGTTATTTTGCTCCCCATGCCATTCCAGTTCAGACCCAGCTATATGCAAATCAGTCTTGACCCTGTTCCCCATGGGAACAGTCCAGGCCGAACTGCCTGGCCAGGTCTTCCCTGGACGGGAAACAAGCATCCCGGGACCGGTTTTGGGGCATCACCCCTCATCAGCCAGACTAGCCTGACTCCAGTGGCATGGAGAGCACGGGAACGATGGATTTAACCCAGATCTCTTGACTAGGGGTGAATGTTTGATTTGCTCTGCATTCTGTCCATCATCTGTGTGTCTTTCGCTTTCTTGCCCTAAGTGCACCAGGTATGCCCAGATGTGGGTCCCGGGCTCACTATACCACTGGATTCAAGCTATCCTGGCTGATGAGGGATGATGCCCCGAAACCGGTACCAGAATGCTTGTTTCCGGTCCAGGGAGGAGCTGGCTTGGCAGTTCGGGCTGGACTATTCCCATAAGAAACAGGGGCAAGACTGATTTGCATATGGCTGGGTCTAAAATGGGGTGGCATGGTGAGCAAAAGAACAATGGATTTAACCCAGGTCTCTTGACTGTAGGTGAATGTTTGATTTGGTCTGCATTCCGTCCATCATCTGTGTGTCTTTTGCTTTGTAAATGATACAGCTGGTTTTGAAGATAGTGTAGGCAGGCAAGCCAATGAAGTTCCATCAGGATGGGGAGTGATGTGACCATGCTTCTTCAGGCCTTGGATGAGACATGTTGTGGTGTGGAAGATGCCAGTGTGGAGTCTAGAAGGCCATGGTGCAGGACAATTCCATGATCCAGATGTGACTGTGGGAGGGAAAGGGCAGACCGCAAAATGGCACAACGGAGCATGTTTCCCCTCTCACAGTTTCAGAGTGTGGTGGAATGAACTAAGAATTACGTCTTGCATTTTCATTCTCAGTTTTGGGAGGTTAAGGTGTGTCCTGTAAGTAAACATATCAAACACCTCTGATGTATGTAGGAGGGTAGGTAGATAAGAGTTACCATTGTCTGGATTGCGCAGGGCAGTATGGGCAATTTGAAGAATGCAGCTTTTTGGGCTCATCTATATATTAATATGGATTGAAGGTCACCCAAATAGCCATAGTTTGCAATTAATTGTTTATGTTGAGCCACTCTGCAGCTTTCTAGGATTTTTGTTAAAATAGGAAGATTGTTAGAGATGTATTTTTTTTTATGAACACATGCTTTTTCAGAAATGGAATAAATCGTCCTACTTCAAGGCAGTCAGAAACCTTTCTGCAGTGACAGTAATGCTTTGGTTGAAAATGCCTGTGAAGCCAAGAGATGTCTTTTTTAAGTTTGGGCGGGATATGATCATTAAAAGGTAAAGATGACAGGTTACTCTGACAGCTTTGCAAATGCCAGATGATTTTGGAACATGTGAGTAGCGTCTTTATTCCTTGGACTCAGTGAACAGTGAGAGTCTGATTAGGATGTCGGTCGGTAAGCCTCCGACCGCCCGCGGGAGGCTTACTGACCGACATCCTTGGTTTGAAGTCCGACCGCCGAATTTCAATGACGGCGGTCGGAATCCAAACCGACCGGTCAATCCGACCTGATTCCGACGGGCTAAAGGAGCCAGTCGGCCAGTCAGAACCGCCACATAATTCCATACGGACGGCGTTTCCGCTGTCAGGATTATGATGTCCGTTTCCGACAGGCTTTCCATGTCAGGCTTTCTGACATGGAAAGGCTGTTGGAAAGCAACTTTGGAGACCCCTAGCAGGGCCCCCTTTCCTCTGCGGCCTCTGGTTGTTGGACTGGGGTGGCATCTATGGTACCCCCCTGTAAATCCCTGCACCGTGTGCCAGGCACCATGAGGTGCCTACCACACGGTGCAGGGATTTACAGTAACTCCCAATTCTGTATGGGAGCTTGTGCTGCAGCCTGTTTCCAACCGCTGCACAAGCTCCCATAGGTAAATTGAAGTTTGCGACTGCACCATATGTGGTCGCATTGTAATTGCAGTTTTGGTCCGCCGACCCAAGGTCGGTCAGTTCTGAAACCGCAGAGATGTCGGTCAGAGGCAACTCCAACCAACATCATAATCGGGCCCCAGCCTTTCTCAAATCCTCTTTTGAAAATATTAGTTTATTGCATCTCTCTTCTGAGATGTTATCGGTGTTTTGGAACAGTTTTTGTCTAGATTTATTTCTGGTCCAAAATCGTGATTTTTGCCTCAAATATATAAATGATTTTACATTTTTTTGCTCTTTCTAAACCTTGATGAGGTTTGTAGTTAATGATTTTGACACAACGCACATTCACCACACACATTCAGTTGGGCAACTCCTTTTCTCTTTAATGTTATTGGGACACCATTCAGCAGACATCTTTGCATATTGTCTTTTTAATTCCTTGGGAGATTGTCCATAATGTCATGATTTCAAACATATGGCCTAAAAGAGAGTTTCCCCTTATTTCCTCTGTGACATGTTGCAGAGTAGAGAATACTCTCGATGCAAGGGTAGTTATTTCCATTATTATTATTATTTTATTACTACTATTATTATTATTGGCAGCAGTGGTATTATTGTGATTAGTATGATTATTATTATTATTGTTAATATTAAGATTATTATTTAGAATATTTATCTGTTTTATTATGAGGCCAGGGAAAAAATTACGTGGTGTAATTTGTGAAGTTTTGGTAATTTTGTGTTACAAAATGTATGGGTAATTACGAAGATTATGCCATTATGCACTGTTACGCATTGAGAAATCCATTCAGGGAAAAATCCTAGTGGAAAGAATGCGATAGGCATGAATTTGAACAGCATATTGTGAATGCAAGCAGCAGTTCTTCTACATACATTAAAGGTTAACTTTATTTTTTGCCCGAGCAGATAGTTCGGGTAAACTTTTATTAGCTCAAACCCCTTTTTTTATCAGGAGGAAAGTGCTGTAGACTGAAGACCCATTCCTCTGCTTTGTTCAGCACTTGGCATTTTGGATCTGGATTTTGGAAGGAAAACATTACTCCCTTTTTGTCGGCAATCTCTGATGCATCCTCCATGAGGAAGGCCGTAAACTACTTTTTTGTTCATTTTTGTTTGTTTGTTGTTGGATGGTTTAGAGTTTGAAGTAAGGACCTTTGTGGGATTAAGGCCTTTAAGGGATAATGTTACCACATTTTTGGGATGGTGGATGACTGGGTTTATAATATGCATTTTCTCAATTTCCTTGTGCTTTCTTGTGAATTTTGTACAGATTTGTTAATCATTTGACTATGTTGTTGTTTTACTGTTTGGGGCCTTATGTACCCTACAGCAGGTCTTGAGGTATTGTTTAATATATTTTATCACATTGTCATTGCTGCTGTGCTATTGTTTTTGTTAAATATATTAGGGGTGTTAGAAATTGGGTTTCTGGTTGGCAGAGGTATGCACCCTGTCCAAGCATGAACCACAAGCCTAGTCAGAGTAAGTCAGATACACACCCTAAATCAGCCTGTGCTTATCCTGTGGTAGTTTGGCACAAAGCTGTCAGGCTTAACTTAAGAGGCAATGTGTAAAGTATTTTTGTAACACTTCAAACAGTAACACAGTGAAAACACCACAAAAAGACTCCACAGAAGCTTAGAACAATGGGGCATATTAGCAAGACCGGCGATAAAATTATCGCCGTTTTATCGGCAGGAAACTGCCGCTAAAACGGCGATAATGGGCTTGCTAATATGCGTTATAGAATTCCAATAGAAGCCCAGGTTAGATGTGCAGGACATCTAACCTGGGCTTCTATTGAATTCTATAACGCATATTAGCAAGTCCATTATCGCCGTTTTAGCGGCAGTTTCCTGCCGCTAAAACGGCGATAATTTTACCGCCGGTCTTGCTAATATGCCCCAATATCTTATATTTTTATGGACAAAACAAAACCAAAATGCCCAAAAATTCAATAAGTATAACTGGAGTTATGACTTTTTAAAGATTAAATGATATTGTGGTGTTTGAAAGCTTAAAGCCCCAGCCGGGACATTCTGGTCACCCTAAACCGTGACAAATCTGAAAGTTCAGGCTGACCTCGATGGAGCACAGGTCGGATACAGGGACCAGCCTTGGCCCACTGAAAAGTACCTTAGATACATCATCAACTGGGCCAAGATGCGAGAAGAGAAAGGTGATGGGTAATTGTCGAAGCACAGGATTGTAGGCACTGCGTCGTCATTGAGCTGCGCAAATCGAGGATACATCGTCTTCAAACTGGAGGATGTAGGTGATGCACTGGGAACTGGAGGGAATGCACCACGCAGTCAGTGATGCGATGATTTCAGTCCTTGCGGCAGTGGGGATGCACCGACGACGATGGAGATGCGCCGTTCTGATCAAGGCAACGGCCTCGATGTGTGAATTTTGGCACTTGCAGAACTTTACACCCACTTCCAAGGGCCCAGAACTGGATTGGAACCTCTTGGCAGGGCAAGACGTGCAACAAGTTAAGTCCAGGTGCTGTTGCAGGTTGATGAGAAGTCTTTGATGTCCCTGAGACATAGAACATGGGACAAGCCAGCATGCCCTTGGCGTCACTCTGGGCTCAAGTTAGATGGGTCCAGTCCTTCCTCAGCAGGGAAGAGGGATTCAGGCAGCAGGGCAGCACAGCACAGCACAGCAGAAAAGTGGTCCTTCCAGAGCAGCAGTCCAGCAGAGTGGCAGTTCTTGTAGCAGCACAGCAGTCCTTCCTCCTGGCAGACTTCTTCACATGTCCAGCATTGTACTGAGTTGGTAGGGTCAGAGGTCCAGTACTTATACCCAGTTGTGCCTTTGAAGTGTGGTTGACTGCAAAGAAGGGTCTTTGAAGTGCACAGAGGCCCTTTCTTCCTGCCCTGGCTCCAAACTCACTACAGTAGGGTATGCAGCACTTTGTGCGGGGACAGGACACAGCATATTCAGTTGCAAGTGTCAACTCCTCCCTCCCATCCTGTCCAGGATGCCCCATCAGGATGTGGATGGCCCATCAGTCACACCTAAGCTCCCTTTGTGTGTGGCTGTCTTGGGGGAATGCACAAAGTCCATCTGTCACCCACCCCAGACGTGTATTGGAGACAGGCTGCAGGCACACAGGGCTAAGAGCAGAAAAAATGCTGTCCTTCTAAAAGTGCTGCACAAAGAAATGATGGACGGAATGCTGAACAAATCAAACATTCACCCACAGTCAAGAGATCTGGGTTAAATCCATTGTTATTTTGCTCACCATGCCACCCCAGTGTGGACCCAGCCATATGCAAATAATTCTTGACCTTGCTCCTCATGGGAACAGTTCAGCCCGAATTGTCAAGCCAGGTTCGCCCTGGACCGGAAACAAGCTAGCCTGGCTGATGAGGGGTGATTCCCTGAAACTGGTCCCAGGATGCTTTCATCTTTCTAAAAGTGGCATTTGTAAAAGGGTAATGATAAATTCAACTTTACCAGTAAAGAGGCTTTATAACTACCATTTTAATGATGTGAATCATGACAAATCTACTCCTTCTCAATCACGAATTAAAGATTTAAAGTGTAGTAAGGAATTCCCAATGTTAACTTATGAGTGGGGTAGGCCCACAGTAGCGAACAATGAATTTGGGAGTTTTTCACTACCAGGACATGTAAAACTTAAAAGCACATGTCCTACCTTTTAATTATACAGCACGCTGTTCTATAGACTACCTAAGGCCGACCTTAGGGGTGACATATATGTAATAAAATGGGAGTGTATGGCTTGGCAAGGGGTTTTATATGCCAAGTCGACATGACAGTGTAAAGTGCACACACAGGCTCTGCAGTGGCAGGCCTGAGACATGTTTAAAGTGTTACTTGTGTGGGTGGCAAAATCAGTGCTGCAAGCCCACTAGTAGCATTTAATTTAAAGGCCCTGGGCACATGTAGTGCACTCTAATAGGGACTTATCTACAATTGGCATATTTAATTTACCTATAAGTCAATTAAAACCATGTTTTGGGAGAGAGCACATGCACATTAGCACTGGTTAACAGTGGTAAATTGCCCAGAGTCCTGAAGACACCAAAAATGAATCCAGCAAAAAGGAGAGGAGGAACGCAAAATGTTTTGGATGACCTTGCAGAAAGAGCCATTTCCAACACGACTGTCCACCAGCTTAAAGCCAGGGTAGACTAATCAATACCTTGATGGACCTCCCTGCTAAGGCAATAGAACGTTGACAATGGCCCACTACTGCAGGGGAAGTTGTCATTTCTATGCCTTACTGAACTCAGTTGGATCCCTCGTCTAAACTCTACTGAGCCATTGAACTGACCCATGGGGAACCCTTCTCCTCACCTGTGGACCCCATATGTGCAGCACCATACCATATTTAGCTCATAGATGCATCCTAGTAGGCAGACAATACCACTGTGGCCAATAAAGTGAAGAGCCCCATTCACCCTTTGGTTCTGACTTCTGTCCCCAACCCAAGGAAAGCTCTGTCCACAAGGAAAGCAACTAACAGAGACCACTGACAGCTGTCAGTATCCATAGCCATGGCCTAGGCCATCTAGGGCTCTCTAAGTTTTCCCAGAGTGGGGGGTAGTGGCCCCAGGTGCTCGCACCCTTTTTCCACTCTACCTCCCACCAGTTCAGGGATGATATCCTGAAACTGGCCACTCAGCCCAGGGTCTGCACCCTGGGGCTGAACAGGTGTCAAGGGTGAGTGCTCCCTCACCTTGTCCCTACACCTGGTCTCCTGTAACCTCTACGTGGGAGTGGTACTCCCAGAAAACTGAACTGTCAGCATGCCCGTGGTGGCCACCACTCACAGTTCTCCTGACACCGGGGGCAACTCATTCCCCAGAATACAGTCAATGGGCTTCTGGGGACTAACTATGATCCTCCTCTGGGTCACCTTCCCACCCCAATCCAGGGATACCAGGGCCATGGTGCTGACAAAGTCCTGCCCTTGGGCCTGAGTTACCCTACACACCTGACTGGTGTACTGCTCTGGGGAAACCAGCCTTTCCACTATCATGGTCTGACTGTCCCTCAGAATAGTGACAGAGACCCCATTCACCCTTACTTAGTGGGAGGGATGATTTCTACCCCAAGGGATCTCCAGCCTACCCTCTGAGTTCACCCCCCAGCTAAGGGAGATTAGGGCATGTTCTATCTCATTCCCCGGGGGACTACTTCCCCTAAGGCCACATGGGCCACTCCTGCAGAGTTCCCACCAGTGGGTGGTTACTTTGAATAGACAGAGTACCCCTGCTTGTGTCCTAGCTGGGAACAATCAAAGCATTGCAGTTGGAAATAGGGCACCCAGAGCCACCGCCCACCAGAACCACTCTCCTGTATCTCAGATGGGACATGGGAACCCTTTCCTCCCCCCTTACTCTGGGACTTGTCTGGGTCATCTTTGACCTCCCTGTCACTCTGCTGGGGGGAACCTGAACCACCCTTCTTGGCGTCACTCCCAGGTACCTTCTTGGATGTGCTGGTGCTGACCCAGCTGTCCGCCTTTTCAGCAAGCTTCCTGGGGTCAGTCAGCTTGCTATCAAACAGGTATTGGTGCAACTCTGGAAAACAAATATCTAGCATTGCTGCTTCAAAACCAAGTTGACCAGCCCAGTATAATCATCTATCTTGCTGCCTCTCACCCAGCCCTTCAGTGCCTTACTGGCATAATCAAGGAAATCCACCCAGGTCTGCGAAGTGATTTTGTGGCTGCTCCTGCATCTTTGCCTATACCTCTCAGGGGTCAGCCCAAATTTGTTGACAAGAATGGCTTTCATGGCAGTGTAGTGTGTCTGATCTTCTTCCTCTAGTGTTAGAAGTGTGTCCCTCCCTACTGTTGGCATATACCCCCATACGCTACCACCCTAGGGCTCCTTAGAAACCTTGTGTACCCTTAGAGCCACTTTATAAATGAGAGCCATTTGTCAATGTCGAACCCCCAGCACATAACTGGGTACCAAATCGTTTGGGATGCGGGCCCTTCCTTCTCCAGTGGACGCTGCAGGTATGCTCTCCACCATTACTGCTGGAATCCATCTGCTTAGATCTGAGATCCAGCTCTCTGAGACGGAGCTCTTGTGCCATTCTGTGCTCCTCCATGGCCAGTCTCTTCTCCTCTAGAGCCTGCTCCTTCTCCGATTTTGCAAGCTGTAGCTTTAACTTCCTTTCCTCCCTCCTGTCCTCCAGGTCCTCTGGGTGCAGGTTCCTTGATGACACACTGCTTCCTGCACATGGATGGACTACCAGTCCTGGGTTGATGGTTCCCTCCTCCTCAACAGGTCACATGTCAAGACCTTCAGTCAGGTCCTGTCCCAATTCCTCCTTACATTCTGACCCTTCCTCCTCATTGTCTGTGTGGGTCTGCTTATCTAGTGCTCCCCTAGGCAAGTAACCTCTTCTCCTGGCAAGTGTAGCTCTCTAGATTGGCCAGGTCAAACTCCATCTTGGCAGCTGAGGTCAAAGACACAATAGGAAAAATGGGAATGGGGATTTTTTTTCAGCAAAATCAGATAGGTAAATCAGGGAGAATTTACTCGATTTGGTCTAGATATGAAGTAGTAGTGTACACCAAGTCACTGTATGGTACTTCACAAACACAAGTCCTATCCTCACAGCTGATCACCAATGTTAGAAATTGGGTTTCTGGTTGGCAGAGGTATGCACCCTGTCCAAGCAGGAACCACAATTCTAGTCTGGTAGCCTGGCACAGACCAGTCAGGCTTAACTTAAGAGACAATGTGTAGTGTTTGTGCAACACTTCAAACAGTAACACAGTACAAACACCACAAAAAGTTTAGAAAAATAGCGTATGTGTTTATTAACAAAACAAGACCAAAATGACAAAAATTCAATAAGTATAACCGGAGTTACAAATTTTTAAATAATAAATGAAATTGTAGTGCTTAAAAAATCTTAAAGCGCCAACCAGGGCTATCTGGTCGCGCTAGATGGGGTCAAATCTGGAAGTTCAGGCCGACTGCAATAGAGCGTGGGTCAGATACAAGGGCCAGCCTTGGCCCAATAAAATGTACCTTAGATATGTCATCAACAGGGCCAAGATGCAGGAAGCAAAAGGCAATGCATCGTCATTGATGCACAGGATTGTAGGGGATACACCGTCGTTGAGCCGTGCAATTCAAGGATGCGTCGTTGTTGAACCGCAGGATGTAGACAATGTGTTGGGAACTGGAAGCAATGCGCTGTGAAGTCTACAATGCGATGGCTTTGGTCCTTGCGATGATGCATCGGCCACGAGGTAGATGCGTCGGTTCCAATTGGTGCAACCTGCGCAGCAGCTTGACGAGTTTGAAGACAGCCTGCAACTGACAACCAAGCTTAACATTCCATAAGAATGCAGAACATTGACTCACACAAAATTCCACCTACTGAAGCCGGTTGATGGAGGCATGAACCCAGAGCAAACCACTACATTATCTTCTCCCTCCAGAAGGTTTGTTTAAACACTAACTAACAGCTTAATAGAATAACATCTTGGAGATACAAAAACAAAACTAGAATTTCTTACAAAACAATAAAACTAAAAAAAAAAAAACACCTAAAACAAGAAAACCATATAAAAACTAACATAAATAACAAAATATAAGTTTAGCAAGAAAAACTTAAGATAAATAATTTCATTGAAATCTTAACGGAACATTGCAGTCTCGCTTGCTCCTATGTGGACAACCGGAGCAACCTTCACCCATTCCGTTGGAAAATGAACATTTACCGTTGACGCAGCTCCCTTCATGCTCATCAACACTGGTTCTTTTGTCATACACCTGCTGATTCTTCAACTTTACCACTCTGGCAATGTTCCACCAATTCTTGTTATTTACTCTAATAGCATTACCACAAACCTTGTCTACAATAACAGGTTCTGAAAACTTCATTTGTCCCTTTGTCGGTGATGCAGTGCGTATTAAAAGTCCTGCTCACACAACAATGATTTTCTGAGAAACTGTTTTTTTCCTTTCATCAAAGTAATTTTTTTGCTGTTCTTGAGCCTTGTTCACATTCAACCTGACAAACTCATCCACATCATCCATAACATTCATCTTGACCCATTTTGATATCCACCCTGGACAAATTTTGGATGAAGGCTTCCTGCCTCTCAAAAGTTCAAAAGGCCAAGCTCTGGTAGAAGAATGAGGAGTTGTGCGGTAGAACCAAAGCATGGACCGCACTGCATTTTGTACTACACACTTGCTGGCAATGGCCCACTGGACACAGTTGCTCAAAACTCTATTCATACATTCTACCAGGCCATTGGTTTGAGGATGATATAGTGAACTCTTGTGGTGAACAATTCCCCCCTGTTTCAGAGAATTTTGAAACACAGCACTGACGAATTGTACGCCATTATCTGAAACAATGGAAGACAAAAACCCTTCTCTTAAGAAAACATCTTTGAGAAAATCAATGATGTTCTTATAAGTTGGTTCACCCAAAAACCGAACTTCAGGCCACTTGGAGTAATAGTCAATAGCCACCACAGCAAATCTTGAAGAAGCAGGAAGTAAGTTGAAGGGACTGATCAGATCGATGCATATTTTTCCCCACGGTCTACTTGGGAAATCGTCGGGTTTGCATAGGTGGGATCCTCACTTTGAATCCTTTCTCAGCACTCCCACAAACCACACACTTATCAATCAGATCATCAACTCCAATGTCCATCTGTGGCCACCAGAACACCTCTCTTAGTCTGCATTTGGTTAGGGTTTCCCCTGAATGTCCTTCATGTGCACCATACAATAATCGCGTTCTCAAACTTTCAGGGGATATCAACCTCTCACCCCGCATTAGGATACCATCTTCTACGGTAAGTTCTTATGAAACTTTTACAAAGGTCTGAAATTGATACGTGACATTTTTCTCTTTGGGCCACCCTTCTCTGACATATTTGATGACCTGCACAAGAACATCATCTCTTGCTAACTCTCTCCTCCACTATGATTCACTCACAGCACACATATCTTCCACATCAATGGAGGCTACAAAACAGTCATCTTGATCTTCCTGCTTTTCCAAATCAGTGTCAGACTCGGTCACAGGAAATCTAGACAGAAAATCTGCTCTTACATTCTTAATGCCAGGTAAGTTACCACATCGAAATTGTACAATTTGGTAGAAAATCTTGCAACTCTGGGTGTGTGCTCCTTGATTTTTTTGCCAGAAAGGATGGAAACTAAAGGACTGTGATCGGTTCTCAAAACAAAATGGTTACCCCAAATGTAGGGATGGAATTTCCTGATGGCTCACCAACAGGCTAACAATTCTTTTTCAATAACCGAGAAACTAGTTTCTGCTCCCCACAGTACCCTAGAGGCATAACCCAAGGTGTTTTCTGTGTCACCATTGTCCTGAGTGAGAATAGCTCCCAACCCAAATCCACTAGCATCAACAGTGATGGTACTTTTTTTGTTTGGATCAAATGGTTTGAGAATCCTATCACCAACCAACTGTGATTTGATCAAGTCAAACACCTCCTGACAACTAGTGTCCCATCTGAAAGGTACGTTTTTCTTTAACATGTTTGTTAGTGGCTTAACTTTAGATGCATAATCTCGAACAAATCTCAAGTAAAATTCACAAAGTCCAATAAAAGACTTCAGACCAACCTTATCAACTGGTGGACACGCATCCACAATGGCTTTGACTAACCCTGGTCTTGGCTCCACACCCTGTTGTGACACACCATGTCCAAGATATTCTACTCTTTCCTTGAGGAACACACATTTTTCGCTATTCAGAACAACACAAGCATGAGCCAACCATGTACGGACTGCACTGCCAACCACGATCCAAAATGGGCGACAACTGTAATACGTAGCCTCAGCATGCGTGAAATGGCAGCCGGGAGAAATGCGCAAAGGGTGAGACGCTTCCGGTAATGCGCATGCGCACTTGCCAAGATCAGCTTTCTTCAACATCCGACCACCGGACACGGTATAGCAATCCGAATCCTCACCATCCTGTCCTGCGATGCGCTGTGAATACCAGGACCTCACCGAGTTGTGAAAACTGACGCTTCACCATGCTGAAGATACTTCCTCTGCACACAATTCCGGTGACACTCTTTCAACGAGGATGCTCTGTGGGTTCTGCAGTACCTGAAGATCGTCGCAAGAATATTTGTAGTAAGTAGACCAATGATCGTCGTTGTAAGCAATGAAGTTTATTGTCAAAATATACAGGTACTGCACAGAAGCTTGACGAGTTTGAAGACAGCCTGCAACTGACAACCAAGCTTAACATTTCATACGAATGCAGAACATTGACTCACATAAAATTCCACCTACTAAAGGCGGGTGATGGAGGCATCAACCCAGAGAAAACCACTACATATACCCACTTCCAAGGGCCTAGGACTGAATTGGCACCACTTGGCAGGGAAATACTTTCAGCAAGCAAAGTCCAAGTGCTGTTGCAGGTTGATGAGAAGTCTTTGATGTCCCTAAGACTTAGAACAAGGGGCAAGCCTGCATGCCCGTGGAGTAACTCTGGGTTCATGTAAGATGCGTCCAGCCCATCCTCAGCCGGGCAGAGGGTAGTAGGCAGCAGGGCAGCACAGCAGAAAAGCAATTCTTCCAGAGAAGCAGTCCAGCAGAGTGGCAGTCCTTGTAGCAGCACAGCAGTCCTTCCTCCTGACAGAGTTATTTACAGGTCCAGCAAAGTACTGAGTTGGTAGAGTCAGAGGTCCAGTATTTATACCCAGTTGTGCCTTTGAAGTGGGAGTGACTTCAAAGAAGTGTCTTTGAAGTGCACAGAAGTCCTTTCTTCCTGCCCTGGCTCCAGACTCACTACAGGGGGGGGGGTATGTTGCCCTTTTTGTATGGACAGAACACAGCCGATTCAAGTGTGTCAGCTCCTCCCTCCCATCTTGCCCAGAATGACCCATCAGGATGGGGCTTGCCCATCAGTCACACCTAAGCTCCCCTTGTGAGTGGCTGTCTAGTTGGAATGCACAAAGTCCAGCTCTCACTCACCCCATACTTATATTAGAGACAGGCTATAGGCACACAGTGCCACGAGCAGAAAAATCCCATCTTTCTAAAAGTGGCATTATTAAAAGAATAATGTTAAATTCAACTTTACTAGTAAAGAGGATTTATCATTACCATTCCAATTATATGAAACATGACAGAGGGCTAATTTATGTTGCCTTGGGCTGTTTGTGTTTTGAGCATTTTTGAAGTGTATTTTCTTACCTGACATTGCTAGCTCACTGATGATGGTCAAGGCCCAGGACAGTAGTAGTAGTATATAACTTTATTCGGTTATTGCAACCATCAAAGTATCAACCAACATCCTGTACATTAAATTAACTAATAATACACAAATATGTGTACAATAACAACAATAATAGCAGCAGTGTATCCATATTTAAAGTGCATAATGCTTCAAGTTACATTACAATTGTATATACAATAATAGCAGCAATAAGTCCATGTTTAAAGTGCATAATGCTTCAGAGTGGAGTACAATAACAGCAGCAATAACATCATAGTTGATAAAAAGATAATAATTACTTTAGCACTGTACATTAGATCCAGCTACAGACAGTACCTAAAAGTTACACCTAGCAAGACAATACAGAATAAAACAGTTCATTAATATAAATAAGCAATAAAATAAAATACATCCTTAATCCTTACACTGATATAATTTTAAAATTGCATTGTGTTTATACCAAACTACCTCCAATAATTTGCTGACAGCTACAACTATTCTAGGGGAGAGATTAGTTTTTAGAAGCCGTAATGCTATTCGATATTGTACAAGCCCCAATTCCCGGCAAATCGGAATAATCCACCTCCTACGAGGGGACAAATACTTCGGACAGAAAAATAGCAAATGTGATTCATTTTCATCACATTGTTTACACATTGGGCAAGTCAATGCTGACTGTGCTGGATTCCATTTGTGAGTAAATGATCTTATGGGCAAAGTCCCCAAACGAAACCGTATAAAAAGACTTTTAGGGACAGCAAAGGGTATAAAATCCATATAATCTTCCAATAGTGGAGTAGATTTAAAATCAAGAAAACTGTTAGTCAGAGATCCTACATAATTTTTCCTTAATACACATTCATTAATAAAATTCCAATAAGTAGTTTAAGAAGATGCTGATCGACTTTCTTGAGTTGAGTAGGGTCATCCCAAAATCTACGGAGACCTAACATTCTCAACCACGAAAACACGTGTTTAAACCATGGGAGCGATCGAGCACCTGGTATATTTAAAACATCGGTCAGGGATTCTCTATAATCAGCTAGCTCCGGTGTACACCAAAGACGAACCCAATAGATCAACACATTTTCAAAGCCACTAAGTCTGATATTCTTTTCAATCCTAGATCTAAATACAATGGAATAAGAGGTGTACTCTGGGGAAGGCATAACATTTTCCTAACAAAGCTGTTTTCTACCAGTGCAAGAGGCTTGGCATCAACATAGCCCCACACTTCAGCCCCATAAAGAGCAGCCCCTTCCGCCTTTGCACGGTAAATCTCCATGACCGGGGATACCACATGAGATACCGTTCTCTTTGTGTTCTCAGAATGGCATTTGACCTGTGCTCAATAAGAAGTTTACTTTTCATAATCTGATCTAACCAATTAAAACTATCCATAAATCGTACTCCCAAATAGTCAAAATTTTCGACCCTCTCAAGGACGTCATTTCTAACCCGAATAGTCGGTTTACCTTTCTTGACCCCCTTGCCTAAAATCATAAATTTTGTTTTATTAACATTAAGCTCGAATCCCCTCTCATTACAGAAACCTAAAAATGTATTAACCAGGTTCTGGAGACCCATAGGGGACTTTGAGATAAGTAGGGAGTCATCAGCAAAAAGTAATATTGGTACCTTCCTGCCATTTAACACAGGAGAATCATTAACACAGTTTTCCAAGACATTAACCACATCATTTAAATAAAGGGAAAATAAAGTGGGGGCAAGAACACAGCCTTGCCTGACCCCCGTTCGTTTGGAATACGATTAGTCAGTTCTCCACTTGGTCCCCAGCGTACTTGAGCATAGTTATTCTCATGTAATTTACTCAATAAATATACAAGATTGCTGGGAACACCTATATTAGTAAGAACCTGCCACAAATTCGATCGGGGAATAAGATCAAAGGCAGCTTTAAGATCAATAAAAGCCACATACAGCATACCCTTACGTAAAAGCACAGTCTTCCAGTACAATAATGTAAATCTAAAAATCTGGTCAACAGTACTAATTTTAGTTCTAAAACCTGCTTGGAAGGGGATAGTATTTCTTTTTCTTCCATCCATTCAGTTAATTTATTCAGGATTTGACGACTAAAAACTTTTTGAGCATTATCTAACAGGCTAATTGACCTGTAGTTAGCTGGGTTATTAGCATCACCCTTTTTAAAAATAGTTATTATCTCGGCCCCCCTCCATGAATCAGGGATCGCTCCCCCGGCGGAGATAGCATTTGATAGAAGATTAAAATAGCTTGACCAGATTAATGGCTCTGACTTAAAAAGATCACCTGGGATTTTGTCAGGTCCCGGTGCTTTAGCCATTTTAAGAGACTGTATTGCACGGGCTGTCTCTTCAAGACTGAATTTGACAGGGCTACTATATTGTTCTTGCGCTATGTGAGGTGAGATAACATCCTCCACTATATTAGTACCATTGTCAATATCATCCGGCTTCCATAGCGAGTACAGTGATGAAAAATGAGCTACCCAATTATCGGGTGATATATTAAAACTTGGATACTTTACTCCTTCAGGATGACTCTGTGCGACCAATTTCCAGAATGATCTACTGTCCTTAATTTTACTGCCTGCAAGTAGGTCCTGCCAAAACTTGTCTTCCCAATCTCTTCTAGCCTTTCTGAGCTGTGTTTTGTAAAAACCTCTGGCGGTACGAATTTTACCTCCATCACCCTCATCAATAGCTATTTTTAATGAATTCTTAGCTACTTTACAAGCAGGGTTAAACCAGTCGTGATACTTAGAATGTGTCCAGGACAGTCCTTTGGGTAGGCCTGGAAACATGTTGGTGATATATAACTGTGCAATCCTTCCCTTCAATCCTATATGATTTTTTGGGGAGCACAAGGTGCTCCAGGCAGGATAGACCAACAATGTGTTATGTTCTCCATGTCTACTTCTTTGCTGGCTATGCGGCAACCACCATTTTGTGGAGCCAATTTGTGTGTGTGCGGGGTCTCAAACCCCTGACATCCCATTCCAACCAGGCTTTCGTCCAAGGGTTTCAATCATCGATCAGGTCTTTTGTATTATATTAATCTATTGGAGAACAGTTTTGATTAGCACAGGCAGCCTTTCTGTCGCCTTTGTCAACTTAAAATCAGCATTTGATTTGATTCCAAGATCAAACTCTAGAGTGTCCTAGCAGACTTAGGAATGCCCCTTGGCTTATTATCTCTTCTAATTCTTTTGCAAAAAGATAATCATGCATGCATATGATGGGGAGGGGAACAGGCCCATTTGCTGGTGATGGAGCAAGGACTCACAATGAGACTTGCTCGAAAGCAATCTTCTCACAGTATTAATTAATTTGTACTAAAACCTTGTAATGTCTTTATTAATAATGTGCAAACACAATATTTTTATCTAGAAGATGCTTGCCTATGTGTTTTCCACTAATACGTAATCCTCGTCTAATCCAAAATGGCCACTAAAGCGCGGGAAATCTACTGTGCTTGTGTCAACCATGTCACGTGGTATGACGTCTTTCTTTGCTTGGAGGGAATCTTTTGCTTCTGCGCAGTGTATGCTAAAATGGCTGCTTAATGTTCTCACATGCTAAAGCTTTTGCATTGCTGCAATTAATAATGTGGTATTCTAACGCTACTAATGCGGGATAGACATTTATAATTAAATGGGATTAGGGTAGAAGTAGGAGGTATACAGTGAAAACATTTATTTTTGATATTAATATGTTTCTTCTTTGATTTCTATTAGTTCGTAAAGTGGGCCTGGGTTGACTAAATGGCAGCTCAAGAAACATGTGACCTGCGCATGCGCCCTGAAAACTAACAAAGCAAATCGATGAAGTCAACTTGGAAGATGTCCAAGGACATGACCCGCTGATCACCTTCAGAGTTCATCCGAAATGTCCTACAAAAAGATACATTTTGTATATACTTTGTATTAAAATTGTTGTGAAACGGGTGGGAAATAAAGCAAATGTATTAATTGAGAGGGGCGGTATTTTAAAAACAATGGGCCTAAGAAAATTGAACTAAATTAACGTGGTGTGAGGATCAACCCCATGTCCCTGTCCAATCAGAAATAGTGGGCCCATAATTTTGAAACATTAATGGGAGGTACATGGGTGTAGAAGGGTATAATAGATATAGAATTAGCTAATTAGCGAGTGCAGAGAGCGGAGAGGGAGTGCGAGGAACAGTGCACTTAGGCTCAGATGCTGCCATAGATGAGAGCTGATCGATCACAGACTGAACTGCTGTCCAAAGAAGTCCTGAGGTGGGGGCCGGCGGACTCTATTAGATTAAGACGCGGAAGAACCGAGGAGGAACCAAGTGTCAGAGAGGGGAACGGCGCTGGCGTCGTTGGTAGAGCGGTCATCTATCCTGTCTTGAATCCGGTCCGGAGGTCTTGGTCTTCATTCTATCCTGGGGACCCTTTCCAACTCCTTGGCCAAGGGGTTTGGTTTTCACACCATTAGGTAACTATAAATGTGAAATCTTTAGTTCGTACTGCTGTCTCTATCTTCTCCTTTCTGAGGGACCGTCATTTGTGATCAATAGGTGACAATAGTGGGATTCCTCCTTGATATGCGATTAAGTATTATGTGGATTGTAATTTACTCTGCTAAAGAATTTAGATAAACATTTTAAAACTTCCTGAGTCAGTGGTTTTTTCAGGTGGTTAATGAAAATTATGTTTTGTATGATCTCATCTCAACCCCAGTTATCAAAGGTCCATTGGTAAGTCATTACTCTTCAATCAGAAAAGGTAATTGGTAGCAGGGATTTTGATAAAGAGTACAACTGATTCCCACCAGCGGTGATTACTAGTTAGTATGAATGAATGAGCCCAGGTGAGTATTTAGCGTATGAATGCTTGTTGCTAGTAACCCGCTGGATCAGTTTTCTGGCTATCAGAGGATGGTTATACTTTGTTAATTGGGTAAAGAGAATTTTATTTTTATGAACTAACATCCGTTTTAAAAGTTTTGTTTTATGTTGTCTAGAAATCCCGGGGAAATTTGAATAGCGGATGGTAAGTGGAAGCCATACTGCAGTGAGGTTATCTGTCAGGCAGAAATAGTACTGAAAAGTTAAGCAGGCCTATCAGTACTGGTTAGGGACTCTGTGCGTGTATGAGTGACAGCAAAGGAATACGCTGGTGAAATTTTGATGTTATATCACCTAGAAAGAGTAACATTGAGGGAGTAGCAGGTATTTCCGAAGCTTACTTGAAGAGTAAACAGAAGGGTTTTACTCGTAGTGTATGTCTAGTAAACGGAAGGGTTTTACTAAGTGTGAGAAAATCTATCCTTTTCAATTTAGGGAAACTGACAAGATAGGGAATGTTTTATGTTGTTATTAAAATTTTAATGAAAAGTGTTGAGGAATTTAAGTTTGCGTAAGATTTTGTAAAGGGAGGGTCAGCTGCCGGAGTAGAAGCTGACGTCACAAACGCCGCGCTGGGATTGGTTGAAACAGCGGGCGTAGAGCGAGTCTTGTAAAGGAGGGGTCAGTAGTCAGGAGTAATACTGACGTCACAGGTGCCGCGCTGGGATTGGTTGACACAGCGAGGGACAGAGAAGCGCATATTGTAAAGGAGGGGTCATCAGAGAGAGTGAATAGACGTCACAGAAAAGCCGCGGTAGGATTGGTCCCGAGACAAATGTAAGCTGGAATTTGATTGGTTGTCAAAATAGAAATTGAAATATTAGTAGATAGTGGATATTGTATGTGGAAACACGACCCGACTTTGATAGGAACCCGTCCCGACAGGAGATTCTTAGGTTTTGCAGAATATAATTCAATAAATAGATATTTACCCAAAATGTACGGAGAAAAGAGAAAATTGTCATTTTTACAAAAGATTAAAAATTATTTTAAGAAGGATAAGCCAATCAAAACTAGGGAAGGGATTCTCATTCCACCAGCAAAAACGCCCGCCTCATTCATGATGATGGAGAGGGGTTATCATACTTGTGTATGGTTAGAAAATTGGATAGAATATACAAAAGATGACGGAGTATTAGCTTTCACAGAGAATGGTACTTTCAATAGGAGAATTCTTCAAAATTTAAGAATGAGAATGAATGAATTAGAACCTAGACCAAGACTAATGCAGTACGAAGCCCTAGAGGAATGGGAAACAGAAGCCTTTGAACGTGATAGACCCAGGAGCAATAGGGGCTATAGGGGATTTTTCCCTAGATATCAGAATGGGACAAGAGAAAGTCAGATGAAACAGTGGAGACGAGCGATGATTTCTGAAGGTTTGTATCCAGTATTTATGGCTGATGAGCAGCTAGGGAGCAAATGCAAAGAAAAGACTAAACACATGACAGGGTTTGGAGAATCCGAAGATGAATTCATGGAAGAAATATTAAAGAACCCTCCACCATACCAGGAAGAGTTGGGTGGATGTTCCCCAAGTGCACCTGTTTTGAGAACACCGTTAGTACCTCGAGTACTGCATAATCCACCAGTTAATAGAGTATTTCAGTATAAGGAAAAAGAGGCTTTAAACAGAAACAGAGCAGAATTAATACAGAAAATAACCCAGTTGAATGTACATCCTGAATCTCTGACTATACCCGTAACCATTGGTCCCGTGGTCCCTTTATATGGAGACAAAGTAAATTGCCCGAAGCCTCTAGTTATGACTACGCCTATGGATATCCCTAAAAATGAAGCTGTAATAATTGATGATCATATCAGTGATTGTGAATCTATGATTTGACTAATGGATTTGCCTATTCGAGAATCCGCAAATAGCACCCCCAGAAGAGTCACACCTGGTTGCTCAAAGGATGTAAATATAATAACCTCTTCAGGAACTAAAAGTGCAACAGTAGTAACTCCAGAAGACTTAGAAAAATGGGCACAAGGAATAGACAGACAGAGTTCACCCCCAAAGATCTTGGACATTTATAAATTAAAAGTTGAATTAGAAGAAACGATAGCAGGCAATGTAGGAGTAGATCGTTTAAATACCTACAGTGAAGAAGAACTATTGTTCGTATGTAGGAGTATAACCAGAAATGTAAAAATATTCCATGAACAGTTAACAGATTTGGCCTCAGAGATGGGAATTGAAATAAGGAAGTCAAAAGTATTGCAGAAACCATATAGAGCAGAATTTACGGACAAAGACTTAGAAAATATGAATACATCTGGTAGAAAATTACAAGTTAAAGAATTAATGACAGTCTTACAGAAATGGGGGAATTGGATAGATGGAAAACTAGATGGTCAAAGAAAAAGGAAGAAGCACGTTCAAATAGAATGACATCTGAGTAATTATTGAAGGAAACAGGAAAGGTAGAACAGATGTACCCGATGCGGGAGGTTCCAGGAGGAGGCTATGTTCATGTCCCATGGAGCAGGCAAGACATTTTGTCATTTACAAATGATTTTCCAAAATTGAGAGAAAAATCAATTGAATGGTATAAGCAGGTTGAGAGGTTTGTGAAGGTTTCAAAGGTTTTGTTAAAGGACCTAGATGGTTTGTTTGACATAGTGGTACCTGCCGATTTATGGACAGACTGTAAAATTACAATCGACTGGCCTAGTGAAGAATATCCTAGGGACCCAAAGACAGGTGCTCCATCAAATGATGTGATGAAGAAGTATCACCAGGTAATAACTTATTTGAAAGGGAAAATACCACCAAAAGAAACAGATTGGGTGAAAATAGACAGAACTACCCAAGAAGCAAATGAATCGGTACATGCCTACTATGAACATCTATTACAGGTTTTCAAACAGTATAGCGGTTTTGAAGATATTGGAGACAAAAATATGAGTCAGTTTGTCTATTGATTTGTTTATGGTCTAAAACCAGAGATTTGTCAAATGATTAAGCAACACGTTATGCTGGCAGGGATAGCCTATTGATGAGATTTTGAAATATGCTAAATATTGTGGGGATGACATTGACGATAGACACAAGAAACTACAAGAAAAGGTGATGTGGGCTCAAGTGAAAATGGCTGAGCGACAGGGAATTAATTTAGATAATCCATCAGAAAGTCAGGGAAAAGAATCTGGAACGAATGGTGACACAGGGAATGGTGGAAAGGTAAGAGGACGAATGAGTAGAGAAGAGGCTAAAAAGACATTTCCTTGTCATGGATGCGGAAAGTTGGGACATTTGAAGAACGAATGTAAAAAGATTCAAAATAATAATGGCCCAAATCATAATTTAAATCCACAGACGCAGAATGACTCACAGCAGGGTGTAAATCCTCAGAGTCAGTTGCTACCTGCCCCTATACAGGGTAATGTAAGCAGAGCAAAGCACGGTACAGACGTCGGATATCAAGGAGGAAGTGGTAAGAATGAATATGTAACTTCACAATTTCTTTTACAGGATGATTTTAATCCATATGATTATCAATGACGGTGCCTAAGAGAGGGGGAGAAGGAATGCGTACTTGGCGCATCCTTGCCGGTAGATCAGTCAGGTCCATATGTTGAAGGGAAAGTAAAAGGTAATGAAATCACTTTTCTGTTGGACACTGGTGCTACCCATTCTACTGTGAGAACAGCAGACATCCCAGACCTCCCTCTCTCTGGAGAAGCTATCCAAGTTGTAGGTGTAGCAAATCAAAAGATTAGAACACCCCTTACTGAGCCCATGGAAGTAAGAATAGGAAACTTCCGAGAAATGCACCAATTTGTGGTGTGTGATTCCAGTCCAGTAAATTTACTGGGCAGAGACTTACTGTGCAAAATGAATTGCACTATTTTTTGTACACCGGATGGTGTTGCAATACAGACCCCGGATGAAGATCATGTTTACAAATTCATGATAGCCAAGCAAGGTACGGAGGTAGATGAAATGTTCTCCTTGATAACCAAAGATGAATTACCAGAAGAGTTAAAAACTACAGTGAGCTCAAAGGTATGGGATTTTACTGGAAAAGAAGTAGGTCCGATGGCAAATATAGACCCAGTAAAGATAACTGTAAAGGAAGGCGCAATTTTCCCAAATACCAGACAGTATAAAATGAGTGCTGAAGTAAAAGCAGGAGTTACTGAGGAAATTGGCAGAATGGTGAAACAAGGTATATTAAAAGAAGTTATGAGTAGCCCTTGTAATTCGCCAATCATGGGGTTGAAAAAGCCTAGTGGAAAATATAGGATCGTTCAAGATTTGCGGAAAATTAATAAAATTGTGGTACCTTGTTGTCCTATAGTACCAAATCCTGCAGTGATCCTATACCAGATACCATGGAATGCAGAATGGTTTACAGTAATTGATTTGTGCCAAGCATTTTTCTCAATTCCATTGCACCCAGATAAACATGATTTTCGAATTTGAACGAAAACAAATACTGACTATGTGTGGAATCGTGTTCCTCAGGGGTACACAGAAAGTCCCTCCATTTTTAATCAGATACTGAAAAGGTGCCTAGAAAAATTAGTAATGCCCAGGAACTCAGTCTTGGTACAATATATAGACGATTTGTTAGTCGCATCAAGAACTCATGACGATTGTGTCGCCGACTCAATTGCATTACTCAATCATTTGGCTGAGGAAAGACACAAAGTGTCACCTGAGAAGTTACAATTTTGTACAACAGCAGTTAAATATTTGGGACACCAAATTGAAAGAGGAAAGAGAAGAATAACCTCTGAGAGAATAAAAATAATTAAGCAAATGAAAATGCCAGTAACACAAAGAGAGGTGAGAATGTTTCTTGGAATAGTAGGATACTGTCGACAATGGATTGTAAGGTTTTCACTACTAGCGAAGCCTTTAATTCAGTTAACCAAAAAGAAAGCATAGGATCCAGTTGAATGGGATGATGAAAGTGCCAGTGCATTTGTAAAATTAAGAAATGCTTTGTGTGAGGCACCTGCCCTAGGCATGCCTGACTATACAAAAGAATTTACATTGTTTTGCTATGAAAGAGAAAGTTGTGCACTTTCAGTCTTAACCCAAAGACATGGACTAGACAGGCGTCCTATAGCATATTTTTCTGCTACATTGGACCCAGTGGCTGCAGCATTGCTAGGCTGCTTAAAAGCAGTAGCTGCTACCTGTATGAGCATTGAACAAAGTGAGTCAATAGTAATGGGACATCCTTTAAAGGTGTTCGTCCCACATGCAGTTGTAATCCTGTTGACAAGAACTAGAACTCAGCATCTCACACCTAGTCGGATGACAAGATCTGAGCGAATAATTCTAGGAGCTGAAAATGTGACCATAGCTAGGTGCACAGTTGTAAATCCTGCTACATTATTACCAGATCCATATTGTGAAGAAGTTAAGGACGACACAGAACATGACTGTTTGCAAGTCACAGAGTTGTGTACCAAACCGCGTCCTGACATATAGGAAATGCCTCTTAAGAACCCAGACAGGGAGCTGTTTGTGAACGGCTCATGCCTAAGGCATGAGGATGGCAAATTGAGTGCAGCCTATGCTGTATGTGAACTTTCTGGAATAGTCGAAGCATCCTATTTACCAGGAGTCAAATCTGCACAAGTAGCTGAATTAATTGCTTTGATCAAAGCCTCCAAAATTGGGAAAAATTTAAAGTAACCATATTTACGGACAGTCAATATGGGTACGGGGTTGTGCATGATTTTGGCCAACTGTGGATGCAGAGGGATTTCATGACTTCTTCAGGATCCCCAATCAAAAATGGGCAGTTTGTAAAGGAATTATTGGAGGCAATACAATCACCAAAAGAATTGGCAGTGGTGAAATGTAGCCGCACACCAGTCAGGAGATGACTGGGTGGTAGCCGGTAACAGATACGCAGACCTAATCGCTCAACACTGTGCCAGAAATAGAATGGCAGTAAACAGAAAAGTCAAAAGAATGGGAATCAGCTGCCAACTTATGCTATGTTCAACACCTGAAACATGTAATGATGTGAGACGATTGCAGGATGATGCTGAAGAGAGTGAAAAGGATGTTTGGATAAAAATAGGGTGTACACGAAGAACAGATGATGACGTGTGGGTTTATTCAGATGGCAGACCAGTCATGCCTGATTGCCTGATTTCACAAATGGCCAGAATGTATCATGGAGACACACATGTAGGGAGAGATGCCATGATTAGACTTTTCAGACAAAATTGGTACAATCCAAAGTTTAGGGCTGCAGCAGAGAGTCTTTGCCAGAGGTGCTTAACTTGCCAAATGAATAATCCAGGAAGGAGAACAGTAATTGGTCTGGGAAAAATTGGAAAGGCAGAGGGTCCATTTGTGAGATTGCAGTTAGATTTCATTCAGTTACCACCATGTAAAGGACTGAAATATGTACTTGTCATAGTGTGTCTGTTTTCAAGGTGGGTGGAGGCTTACCCTACCAGGAGGAATGACAACATAACAGTTGCAAAACTGTTGTTACGAGAACTCATTCCACGGTTCGGTTTCCCAGTAACTTTGGAATCAGATAGAGGAAGTCACTTTAATAATGATGTAATTCGAATAATCTGTGAAGCATTTAAAATTGAACAAAAATTGCACTGTGCGTACCGCCCAGAGGCTTCTGGAGTGGTTGAACAAATGAATGACACAATAAAATCAAGATTGTCAAAAATGTGTGCATCCACATCGTTGGATTGGCCAGATGCATTGCCTCTTGTCTTAATGGTACTCAGAAGCATTCCTGATAGAAATACAGGATTGAGTCCACATGAAATCATCATGGGAAAAGCAATGAGACAAGCCCATGTACCTGGCAATAAACTGCTGAACATAACTGATGATATGGTTCTAGATTATTGCAAAGCATTGGCTGACCTAGTGCGTTCTGTCTCTCACCAGGTTGGAGAAGACGCAGTTTCCAGGTAGCCTGAACAAGTACATGATCTGAACCCTGGAGACTGGGTGGTAGTGAAGCATCACACCCGAGAAACGTGTTTATCACCCAGGTGGGGAGAACCTTGTCAGATTATATTGGTTACAAACACAGCAGTGAAATGTGCAGGCTTACCTAATTGGATTCATGTAAGCCACACCAAAAGGGTGCCAGCTCCTGAAGAAAGAGATCCTCAGTCAGCATCAATAGCTGAGGAAGCTGAAGGTTGGACAGCTGAAGAATCCCAAGTGATAGATTCGGGAGTAGCTGAAGAAGAACAACCGAGCACAAGTCAGGACTGGATACCAGTGGTTGATATACCTGAAGTCTTTATCAAAACAAGGAGCAGAGCTAGATTAGAGGAAATTAGAGAGGACCAGATAGGTGAAGAAGAACAAGCTCAGGATAGGGAGATTGAAACTATTAGAGAACCTGAGCAGGCCCAGATAGGGAAAGGAAATTGGGCTCAAATTGACAACGAAACAACAAAATTTGAGCAGGGACAGACAGGTTCAGAAGAACGCGGTCAGGCTGCAGAAGTACAGAATGCAATAAGCCCTGATCAGAACAAGTTAGGACAAGGAAAACACGTTCAGGAAGAAGAAAACCAAGAAAACATCGAACAAGAAAATATCAAGCATGAAAACGTCAATCCTGAACAGGGCCTGTTAGCAGAGACTCACATTCAGGCAACTGAAGAAACATCAATAAGACCTGAACAAGAGCAGATAGAGTGGGAAACTGAAATCAAGGACAAACAATTTGTGCCACACCTTGAGAATAAAGGAGTTTTTGGAAAAGACTCGGAAAGTGAAGATACAGTGCAAACCAAGAAAGTCAGAAAGGGTGATTATTGGCCTAGTGTCATTAAAAGAGTGAAATACCATATAGTAACACGAAGTAAAGACCCAGAACAAGTAAATGAAGTAACGAGCTTATCTGGACAAACAAGTGGGACTGAAAAACGAAAAAGCAAAAGATTGAAAGTCGTGAACAATAAATTTAAAGGTCCTGATTGGACTTATATAATTCTCGAAGACTGTGAAAGTTCAGAGACAAGTGAAAGTGGCGACGAAGGAACAAGTGCAGAACTGACTTATGAAAAAGAAGTGAAACCACCTTGATAACGTTAAAATTTGAGGGAAAAGGAAAGAAGAGAAATCTTCTTAGTCAAAATGGCTGAAGACAGAGTTTCTGGGAGACCGAAACGGAAAGGTTGTAAAAGATGATGTGCTATATGCATATGTAGTCTGGTAGTGGTGCTTATAGTGTGGTTAGTTGTGATTGTAGCAATTCCTTACCTTATGATAATGGACAAAAAGAATAACAACGATACCAAGGGAAGGATAGATAATTTGAAAAGTGATAGAGTAGAAATAGAAGCAGAGGATGAACCAGATTTTCATCACGTTGTAACAGATAACGATACTAGTTTAAATGTTTTTACTAAATTATTGTTTCAGTACGTAGATACAATGGATGTTAGTGACTGTTATGTCTGTATGAAGTTACCAGAATCAGTAGCAGAAGGTTTAACATATCATCATTTGCCTTTAATTTATGGTATATCATGTAGTGTACTAACTAGTTTATTTTGTAGAACAGGGAAACTTCAGTATTATTATTCAAATATAGATGTGATATTTTCAGAGGTTCCTATTCGAAAGAATCTGAACCCAGTGCTTAGTAGTCAAGACGCACAATTTATGGGAGAATTTTTCTTAACAATGAAGTTGATAGACATAACACATGCACATAGAAGCAATCTAACATGTTCATTCCGTGAAGAAGAAAAGATATTTTTAAACTTAGTTGAAAATAGAAGACAGAATTTCCAAAGGAAAGCGTCTGAGCAAAAAGCTCATCTTCCACCTTGGGCTGAGAAAGAGGGTATTTATACACCTGGCAAAGCTCAAGCTGCTATGGCTCTAGATTTTGTAAAGACAGGGAAAATTTGTCTTCATAGGTTAAAAACTGAATATAACAATGTTTTTATTGGTACCAGTGAATGTGAACATAATGTCTTAACTCTTGGAGGTTGGGGACTAAAAGGAGGAACAGATTCAGTTTTTCCTGGAATATATTATGTGTGTGGGAATAAGGCTTATTTTAGGCTTCCTGCACGGTGGTATGGAAGTTGTTATTTTGGAATAGTTTTTCCAAAAGTATACCACGTAAAAAGAAACACTGGGAGCAATGAAAATAATAGTGAATTAACACGTAGTAAAAGAGCTAGTTTTTCAGAAATTGTAGGTGACATATTTGGTGCATTGATACCTTCAGTGGGAGTAATTCTGAACTCAAGGAGAATATGTAAATTGTCTACAGTGGTTGATCGTTTATCAACGGATACTGCTGGAGGATTTCTAATGATTAATGCGGAGATGGTTGCGATTAGATCTATGGTTATGCAAAATCCACTTGCTCTTGATATATTGTTAGCAAAAGAGGGCAAAGTCTGTAAAAATGTTGAAAACGAAACATTGTTGCACGTATACTCCGGACAAAAGTGCAGAAATCGGAACATATATAAAGAATATTACTAAACTTGAGAAGGAACTGAAACCACTGGAAGTTGATAGTGTATGGGAAAGATTGACAAATAGCATTGCGTCAATTGGTACCTGGTTTACTAATGTAGGGAAAGGACTTATAGGTCAAATAATAGTACCCTTAGTAGGGATAGCAATAACAGTATTGTCAATAATGATATGGTGCAAATGTTGTAGAAAGAAGGAAACATATAGGGTGACAGGAAGAGGAAAGAAAAGGAAATTTGAGGAGATTGAATTAGAAGACCTGAGAAGTGAAATTTACAAGAAACTGAAAGGAAAGGATAAGAATAGACAATGTAAAATTGAAAATGTGACGGAAATATGTTAAGTTGGCATCTGGTTGTAGGTAATTTGATGGCTCAGAAACGCCATCAGAGAGGGGATTGATGGAGCAAGGACTCACAATGAGACTTGCTCGAAAGCAATCTTCTCACAGTATTAATTAATTTGTACTAAAACCTTGTAATGTCTTTATTAATAATGTGCAAACACAACATTGTTATCTAGAAGATGCTTGCCTATGTGTTTTCCACTAATAAGTAATCCTCGTCTAATCCAAAATGGCCGCTAAAGCGCGGGAAATCTACTGCGCATGTGTCAACCATGTCACGTGGTATGACGTCTTTCTTTGCTTGGAGGGAATCTTTTGCTTCTGCGCAGTGTATGCTAAAAAGGCCGCTTAATGTTCTCATATGCTAAAGCTTTCGCATTGCTGCAATTAATAATGTGGTATTCTAACGCTACTAATGCGAGATAGACATTTATAATTAAATGGGATTAGGGTAGAAGGAGGAGGTATACAGTGAAAACATTTATTTTTGATATTAATATGTTTCTTCTTTGATTTCTATTAGTTCTTAAAGTGGGCCTGGGTTGACTAAACGGCAGCTCAAGTAACATGTGACCTGCGCATGCGCCCTGAAAACTAACAAAGCAAAGCGATGAAGTCAACTTTGAAGGTGATCAGCGGGTCATGTCCTTGGACATCTTCCGAGTTCACCCGAAATGTCCTACGAAAAGATACTTTTTGTATATACTTTGTATTAAAATTGTTGTGAAACGGGTGGGAAATAAAGCAAATGTATTATTTGAGAGGGGCGGTATTTTAAAAACAATGGGCTTAAGAAAATTGAACTAAATTAACGTGGTGTGAAGATCAACCCCCTGTCCCTGTCCAATCAGAAATAGTGGGCCCATAATTTTGAAACTTTAATGGGAGGTACATGGGTGTAGAAGGGTATAATAGATATAGAATTAGCTAATTAGCGAGTGCAGAGAGCGGAGAGGGAGTGCGAGGAACAGTGCACTTAGGCTCAGATGCTGCCATAGATGAGAGCTGATCGATCACAGACTGAACTGCTGTCCAAAGAAGTCCTGAGGTGGGGGCCGGCGGACTCTATTAGAGGAAGACGCGGAAGAACCGAGGCGGAACCAAGTGTCAGAGAGGGGAACGGCGCTGGCGTCGTTGGTAGAGAGGTCATCTATCCTGTCTTGAATCCGGTCCGGAGGTCTGGTCTTCATTCTATCCTGGGGACCCTTTCCAACTCCTTGGCCAAGGGGTTTGGTTTTCACACCATTAGGTAACTATAAATGTGAAATCTTTAGTTTGTACTCCTGTCTCTATCTTCTCCTTTCTGAGGGACCGTCATTTGTGATCAATAGGTGACAATAGTGTGCTTCCTCCTTGATATGCGATTAAGTATTCTGTGGATTGTAATTTACTCTGCTAAAGAATTTAGATAAACATTTTAAAACTTCCTGAGTCAGTGGTTTTTTCAGGTGGTTAATGAAAATTATGTTTTGTATGATCTCATCTCAACCCCAGTTATCAAAGGTCCATTGGTAAGTCATTACTCTTCAATCAGAAAAGGTAATTGGTAGCAGGGATTTTGATAAAGAGTACAACTGATTCCCACCAGCGGTGATTACTAGTTAGTATGAATGAATGAGCCCAGGTGAGTATTTAGCGTATGAATGCTTGTTGCTAGTAACCCGCTGGATCAATGGAAAGGGTACCAGTGTCCAAAGGTGTTCGCCAGGGTTGTGTCTTGGCCCCCATCCTATTTTCTTTATTTGTTAATGATATTGTCCCCTTTTTGTCTCAAGTAGAAGCAGATGCTCCATCTTTGTTTGGCCTTAAGTCACTGATCCTTTTATTTGCGGATGACACCTTGTTGATTTCCAAGACCACGTCAGGCCTCCAGAAACTTCTGATCTGCTTTAATGAGTTCTATGAGGATCGGGGCTTGGAAATCAACACCTCCAAAACCAAGGTGATGTTTGTCAACCAGCACAGATCTTTCAAGGGCAATCTAATCTTAGGTGGTGTTTCCCTATAGAAGGAAGATCCCTTTGCATACTTGGGGGTCATATTTGCAGAGGGTATGTCTTGGCACCGCCATATTGACAAGGCCATTACTAAGCTTAAGCAGATCTCAGGAGTAATACTCGAGGAGTCTTCAACATCATATACTAAACCCATCTCTCCTGCACTAAAGATCTATGAGGCCAAGGGTCAGCCCTGTATGATGCCGAATTGTGGGGGTTCTCAAAACACGACGATATCACAAGAACAGAGAATAAATTCCTTAGGAATCTTGCATCGCTTCCAGTTAGTACCCCACTATATCCCTTGTTTAGTGACCTAGGCATCTCTAAGGTCTCTGATAAAATTTGTCTGTGGCCTGTGTTGTATTGGAGACACGTGGGGACTACTCCTAAACTTGACAACTATGCCGATAGCCTTCATAACATCCATTAGGCAAACCAATTTAATAAAATCCGTTGGTTGAAAAACATGAAGTCAGCCCTGTATTCACTAGGGCTCCATGACCTGTGGGAACATCCAGATACATCTGTTTTTCCATCAAAGGCTGTGATCAAAAAGAAATACTGGTCACTTGTGATGGCCGAGGATTCTCTGAAGGCTGCCACTGCCAAGTTAACTAGAGATTTCATGGATTTTAAGTCATTCAAAGGATGGAGCTGTTCTGGGATGTTGTCTGTTCCACTCCATAGAAAGCATTATTTGCAGTTTCGCAGAGGCACCTTACCCCTCAGAGAATTTACAGCAGGTTAGGCTGGTAAAGGAGACACCTCTTGCCCTATTTGTGACCACTCAAATTAAAGTGTTTCTCATGTTTTGTTTGCATGTCCAGGTTATTTATCTCCTTGGCATACCTGGCTTGGATACATCTGTAGGCTAATAGATGTACAGAACTATTAGGAAGCCCTGCGCAGACATTTCTGTTGTGAAATTTCAAGATGCTATGTGGGTGATTCATTGTAAAGCCCTTTGCTATCCCCCGATATGACATGTATTATTTAAGTGTATTCCATCTGGTTTGTTTTACTGCTGTCAATACCATTTTGTTCTAATGATACTTTTCCATTTGATAACCAACCATGAATATATTTTTACGTATATATTTTATCTATCAACTGATGTGTTTTTATATGATCTCTTTTGTGATGGACTTTTAATTATTTTGCATATTGTATTTATTGTATATGGATTGCACTTTTATGGCCCTGGTGGCTGAAATAAAGTGATTTGAAATGAAATTAAATGAGTGTGTGTGTATGTGGTAACCATTTTGTTTATGTTTTCTATGCCTTCATGTTTATTGGCCATGTGTTGGTGAGATTAGTGACCATCATTTTGTGCAGCCAGTGTGTGGTTTAGTCATTTGTTTCCATTTTTAAACGCTATTTTCTAGTAACATTGATAGAAAAAGCCCATGTCATTTTAGTTCTTTTTTTTCCTGACATATTTATTTGTGCTTGTGGCTGTTTGTAGTAGACTGTAGTACATAGTTGTGGTTTTATTCGATTTTTGCCTGCCTTCCATCCCTCCTATAGGGTCCCCATGGGCCAAAGAAGGACAACAGCTAACATTCAATTAGTTTATTTGATTTTTATCTGTCGTCCCTTGCCTCCTACAGGGGTCATAAAGGCCCTGGAGGGACACCATCAATTATTTATTAATTTGTTGGACCTGGCCCTTTGTGCAGAATCATCACAGAATGTTGCCTTCCTCTGCCGATCCTGTTTTTCTTGGCTTTTAGAACTGTACATTTTTTATCTGCTAACTAGTGGCAAGGTGATTGTGCTCTCTCCCTAAAACATAGTAACATTGGCCTACTCCTGATTGGCACATTTATTTTACTTGTAAGTTCATAGTATATGGCTACCCATACCCAGGGACTGTATATTAAATGCTACTAGTGGGCAGCAGCACTCATTGCACCACCCAGTAACGGAGCACTGTAAAACATGTCTCAGGCCTGCCAATCTTATGCTAGGCCTAATGCTTCCTTTTTATTACTTCTAAGTCACCCCTAAGGTACACCATAAAGGCCCATAGGGCAGAGTGCATGGTATTTAAAAAGTAGGGCGTGTTTAAGTTTTACATTTCTTGACAGTGTTGTTGTTGTTGAGATTTTATTTGCATAAGTTAATTAAAACCATTGCATTACAATAAAATAGCATTTAAAAAGAAACCATTGTTCATGAAGATTAGAAGTTCTGATAAGGTGCAATTGTTATGTGCCATCATTTGACTCGGGGCTTTTTTTCATGTTTGCAATTGACCGTTACTCTGTGACCGGCCCTGTAGGGGAGTGTCACCCTTCTGGCTCTTCGAAGTACCAGGTCTTCTTTCCTTTCCGTTCTCCTTGTTGGTACTTTTTCTCTTATAAAGTGCTTGTGCTTCGTGACTTGTTAAAGTTCAAATGTTATGTGCCATCATGTGACTCAGGGGCTTATTCTCATGTTACTTTTGTCTGTTGCACTGCGTCCGGCCCCCGGTGAAGGATGTCACCCGTCTGGCTCGTCAGTTGTCCCAATATTCCTTCCTTTCTGAGCTCCTCAGGCATCACTTTTGCTGTCATTGGTCCGAGGTCTCTTATAAAGTGCTTGTGCATATGCATTGCAGATTTATGTCAATTTAGAGCTGACTTTTCTTTGGGTGAAACAGTTGGAGATCTCTGGTCTCAATTGCTGCATCCAAGGCAGGGTCTACATTCTTTCAGTGTCCTGTATTTAAAGTAGTCCAGGATCAGCTCTTGGACTATACGAGGGCTAGGTCGAGAGCCAGTGCGGGGCTGAATAGCATCCCTGATAGATTGTACAAATATTCCACTGCTGGCCAGGATGTAGGGTTCCATTTGTGTGAGACATATTGCCGAGGCCTCGAGGCAGGTGCTTGCTTTTTCACTCAGGCATAGTTCCCTAAGGAGGATGCTCCTTTCGGTTGCAAAGGCCGGGCAACAGCACAGAAGGTGTAGCCATGATTCTCGTTTGTAATCACACAGTCGACATGCTCCTCCTGTATGTTGGTTTGCCCGGGCCCGGCTGAATTTCGCTATTGGCAGTGCCAGCAGTCGCATGTACATAATCTCTCTTCTGATTTTGGTGTTCAGCGGGAAAGAGAGGTAAGGCTGAGGTTGTTTACCAAATATGAGTCATCCAGCAGGGCCAGGAAAGGTAATGTTTTTAATGTTGCCTGGTCTTGCAGGAACGAAGCTGGTTGGACTTGTTTGTTGATATGTTTTTTCCAAATAGCATATGAGATGCAAGGCAAAGCGAATGCTGATTTATTTATCTCAGTGAAAACCACAGCTCTCTTAAGCTGCGTATTCCATGGGGAGCCAGTGTTTTCAAATATGCCTCTGAGGCATCTCTTTAAGGATTTCGCTGGGGATTTCAGAATTCTAATATAATATTTTAGGAAGTCAGCCTTGAGGGTTAGTGTTTGTTTGACCAGTCCGAGCTCCAGCCCGAGTCTCGCCCTAGAGAGTTGTTTTGGGAGTTGAAGGATTTTTTTTATAGCGCAAGCATTATGCCCACTCAAGGGTTTCCGAGCAGGTGCCTGGGAACGCATGATGCCCATAAGAGAGTGCCGGAAGAAGGGACGCTTGGATGACTTTTCTAATGCCCTGTGCTTAACTTGTTGTTAATTTTTTTTATACCATAGGTTATGGCCGTCGACTTTTTAGTCAAATCTTTTTTGTGGCCAGAGGGTTGCGTGGATTCTGTGAACTAGACCCCCAGGTCCTTGTATTTCTGCACTGAGTTGATTGTCTTAGAGCCTATGGTGCATGTGGTTTGTTTTTTGTGCTTTTGCCGTCCAAGTACAAGAATCTTGGTCTTCTCTGGATTGATGATGAGGTGGTTGGTTGTACTGTATTCGCGTAGGCTGGTCAAAGCATGTTGGAGACACACTTTGGTATGATCCATGATGACAGTGTCATCCGCATATTGGAGAATGTGTAGGGGTCAGTTGCCTAGTCGGGGAGGAGCCAGGCAGCTGTTGGAGAGAGCTTTTCCCAAGTCTGCTGTATACAGGTTGAACAGGAGGGGAGCGAGCACGCAGCCTTGTTACAGACCTCCAGTCATACAGATTTTAGCTGAAAGAGATGTAGGGCCTGTTTTCACCAGTACCCAGGTTTCCGAGTAGAGGGACGTTATGGCAAAGATGGAATGCCCCAATTTGCTAGTTTCTTCCAGAGAGTTTGTCTGTCAACCTTGTCGAAAGCTGCAGTTAGGTTGACAAAGCAGCAAAAAAGTGGAGGTTGATACAGCTGGGTGGCTTGAAGATAGAGAGCAGATAAAGCTGTTATGTTGTCAAGTGTAGCAGCTCCTCCGCAGAAGCCTGTTTGAAAAAAGGGGAGTGCCTCATTTTCTTCTGCCTAAGTTTCAAGTTTTTCCAATAGGATTCGGGCGTATGCTTTTGCTTCCAGGTCTAACAGAGCTATTAGGTGGTAGTTGCTTGGATTTAGGAGGTCTAATTTTTTGTGGATCGGACGCAGTACTGAGCCTCTCCAAGATTCGGGTGTCTTGCCCAGTATATGCGCAGTGTTGAATAGCGGGGTTAGTAGCGATGCCCAGCCCTCTGGGGCGGATTGGAAAATCCCTGCAGGGAGCCCGTTTGGGTCCGGCACCCCGCTGGCCTTCATAGATTTTATTAATTTTACTGTTTCCCTAGGTGAAATCGGGGCTTGAGGTTCTTCTGCTTTCGGTGAGACAGTGGCCATGATGACTGTGAGTTTGTGTGCAAGGAACTGGCTCCTCACGTGGGTCTCCCACACTGATGCAGGAACTGCATTCGCTCTTGGAAGTCCAAGGGATTTTAGAGTGTTCACATACTGCAAGAATCAGGCTAGAGATCCTTCTTTAAGCATTTAAAAAAAAAAATTCAATTCCTCCTCTTGCTGAGCTTATTTCAAGGCCCAGACATTTTATTTGTGGGCATTCTGTGCTTCTTTTACAGCCGATAGGTTTCCAGGTGTTGGGTTAAGTTTGAGCAGTTGGGTTTTCTTCCTCAAGTTCTTCCACATGAGGTAAATGCTCCGTTGCGACAAAGGTTTGTTTAAGTGACTGGGTAACTGCTGATTTCGCTTTGGGGGACCCCTGTGATCCTGGAGTGATACTGCCAGATTTATGGTCATAAGGTCCCAGGTATTTAAGAGAAGGTCCCCTGGTTGATCCTGTAACCGAGGTCTCACGTCGTCGAGCCATTTGGCCACCTGGAGTGAGTGATAAGGTTGCCAATTGATTCTCCTTACCAAGGTCTTTAATTCACCTCCTGTAGAGTAGCCTAGCTCCTGGCCTGTATCAGCTATCTGGTGGTTTAAATTCAGACTTATGACCAGAGGATTATGGTCGCTTTCTGAATGAATTGTTAGCAATTTTTAGCAATGTTCTAATTGTTTTGTAAAGGTTTCAATTAATCATGTACAAATAAATTACCTTACCTTACCGCTTTCTGTGCGAGTTACTGTATCAAAACTCTGGAGATGATTGGTTAAACGGCTTGACATAAAAATGTAATCAATTATGGAGATTTTCTTAAATGTGGGACGGGCCACCCTCTCAGCCTCCATCGGAATCTGGTCTGCTGATTTTAGACCAAATGTGATAAGTAGGTCGTTGAATTGGTCTTGTTCGCTACTCGTCTGCGCGGCGTTGTGACGATGTCCCAGGTATTTAGTGTTAAAGTCCCCTACCAACACAATTTCATGTGTAGGATAAGATTCGACGATTGCGTTTATGATCGAGCACAAGGACCCCATTGCGCGCATTTGAATTTTTGTGGGGGTTCAAATAGCAATTAATGAGGGGCAAGGAGAAGGTCAACTGGCCGCTTTTTAGGCCTTCAATGGATAGAGCTTGTACATTCTTGTAGAGTTGTGTGGGTAAGGAGATCGATACTATAGCAGATTGTTTTAAGAAGATCGAGAGGCCCCCCAAAGGCCGCCCGAATAAGCTTGTTTGCATTGCTGGTTGAAAGACTTCGTAGAACCCATAAATTGCTGTGGGGTTCAATGACCACGTCTCCTGAAGGCAAATTATGTCATTACTGTTTAGAAAGTTGCACCCCTGTTTAGAACGAAGCATTGAGGCCAGCCCCGCCACATTCCAGGAGATGATGGAAAGTTGATCTTTTGATGCCAGTTTACCAGTCTGATTGGGCAGAGTAATTGGCAAGGAAGAAAGTTCCATTGTGCTAGGTGGTATGATGGAGATAACTGGATCCCCTGGAAGTGGAGTGTGGGGTTGTCCCCTCATGGTCTGGGCTACAGGTTGCCAGCTAAAGGTCCGGTCCATTTTGCCACAGAGGACTATTAGGGGGTTGGATACCAGCGATGTGCTTACTAACCAGTCGTGGGTGGCACCCCAGGCTCCCTTCAGTATGCATCCTCTGGGAGGAGTTCTGTGGTCCTCAATTAGGACGTGAGGATATTTACATGGCCAAGTGGGCTCTAGCTCTATGCCCCATTCATCAAAGATAGAGGCCTCTTTGAGGATAGCATCTCTAGTGGCTACTGAGTCCCAGTTTGTAATTGTAGATTTGGGTGCCCTTGTCCCAGGGATATGGGTGAATTTTACCAATTGAAGTTCCACTGTTGTTAGATGATTCAGAGATGGTATGTGTTGGAATAATCTTAAAAGGTTCCTTCTGTTCAACATGTCCGCAGGCCCCCTGGAAGCGTAGTGGGGGATGAATATTAGGCCGGCCATGGGGTTTTCTACCCTCTTTTGCCCACCACCTTTGGTGCAGGGATGTGTATATTCTCCTGGTTGCTGGGTTGGAAGTACTGAGCTTTCACTTTCTGACGGCCTACTTGCTTGGAGTCCCTAAGTACTGAGGTCCTGGGCACATGATTGTAGCTGGTCCTCCCATGTTTATAGTGCGGGGAGCTGTAACTGTACTCCCATGTGACCTTTTTCTCTGCAGAAGGTTTACTGGGTTGCGGTGGACTGGATGTTTGTTCATTCTCAGGTGCTGGGCCCTATAGAATGTTTCTTGTAAAGTCCCAAATGATTGTGCTCCCCTTTACAAGTTATCCTGCGCCTGTTCTTTATCCTTTGTATGTTCAACCATGGTGTTCTTTAGGGTTCCCTGTGGAAATGCAGTTTGAATAGACATCGCTGATGTGCCACAGGAAGGGGGAGGCAGGGTGGTGATGTTATGTGCTCCGTTTGGTGAGGCCGGCCTTTCCGCACTAGAGGAAAGGCCGGAAACCGTGGTTTGGGTGGTGCACTGGCACCTGCTGGAAAGGTGGTGTTCACTCTGGTTAGTTATTAGGTTTCCTGTACTGGCCTGGTGCATAGGTGGCATTTCTGCCCTGGGTCCTAGCATTGCCATTGTTAGAGAGGGAGTCAGTGACATATCGCGTAAGTTGCCGTGTTCTAATTTATTTATGTTTGGCATTCTTTGAGTGCTCTGTATGTCTCCTGGTATGAAAGGCTGATCCTTTTTCTGGTTACAGACCTCTGTGTTCTTTACGACTGAGTTATTTGCGTTAAGGCTGGTGCCTAGTTTAGGACTCTTGTTGAAGATTGGGAAAACTTTGACTGGCTTTCCTTGTTGTATGAAAGGGCCTGTCCTGGAACCTAGGCCTGTTGACACCAGGTGCCTTTTTTGTAGGTGCTGTTTTTTGGAAAGTTTTTTCAGTTTCTTTTCTGCTCTTCTGGAGAGAAAAGGCTCTTACGAGGCATGAGTGTTAGGGGCTTGCTGAGTAGAGCTGACGGGTAACTGTGAATTTGTGTAAGAGCTTAAGATTGCATTGGTATAGGCATTTGCAGCCGTGCATTCACTGTGGCAAGGGATTACCGACTGATGTACTGTTACCCCTTAGGGCGTGGGGGTACTAGTTCCCGCCTTTCCGTTATCTTTTTCAGTATTCGCAGGTGAGCAGTTCATCTTGACATTGTCTAGTAGAGCCCACAGAATTCCTGGTAATGAAGTCAGTTTGTCCATTAATTGGGTGCACAAACAGAATTGGCCCACTTCTGTCTGTTCAAGTTTGTGTTCGATCATAGTTAGCCAATTTCCAAAGACCACTAAGCTTGTTGCTATCAACTGAATTAGGTCAATCTGGAGCTCCATTTTTTTGTGACTGCCAGAGTAGGGCTTTGGCAATTGTATCCTGTTTATAAAAGGAGAAGTCCTCCTGGTTAGAAGTTGCTGGGCTTACCGGACTGGCTTGACCACTGCTCCCCTCATGCGACTGGAACGGCGAGTGATTGTTAGTGTTTGTAGCTCGCGTGATTACTGGTGTTTGGGCCAAGGATGCTTCCATTTGTGCATCTATTTGGGCTTCTAGGGTTGTTAAGAATGCCTGTGATAGGGGCCCCTGGTCAGGATCTAATGTGCTCCGTCTGATTCGCTCCCTTTGTGGAGATTGTGTCTCTGGAGTAGCTAAAGAGCTTGGTTGAGTAACAGTTCCCTGTGCTGAGTGTCCTGTGTGGACTTGCACTATTGTTATGATGTGAGTATTTTGCGCAACCAATCTATGTGGGTCACAAACTTGATGGAGTGTGAGATGGGAGTTTGATCTCCTTAGGTGACCCCCCATAGGCTTGTGCGCCTCCGGGCTCAGTGAAGCTGTCCTATTTAGAGATAGAGAGCGTCTTGAAGATGCCTTCAAGCCCTTCGCGAGGTTGAGGCTAGGGTGCATTGGTTGTGTGATTCTTCAGAAATAGCTTTTAATTTTGCCCCATGAGGGAGGACGCGGGGGCGTAACAGGCGGTCCTTCCTTTGGTGGACTCTTGCTCTGAAGGTTATCAATTTCCATTGCCGGTTCCATTGCGGGTTGAATTGGTGACTGTGCGTAAGTGGTACCCAGAGGTTCTGGTTGTAGACTGTCCCGCCCCCCTTCAACTACCCCCGGGCTCTCACTCGCGTGGTCTGTTTGACTCTTTCTGACCGTGCTTCTAGCCGGAAATCTCTTTTTGACCATACTTTTGGCCTTCGTACTAAAACTTAATAGTGCGCTGTTGTTATCCCCAGGAGCACGGTGGTGTCTTTCCCAGGCCCTTTGGGTCTTTTTGGACGGGCCGTCTAGGTTATGGGAGCTGGCTATGTTATTTTTAAAACATCCAATAGCCAGATGGTCCTGGCACTGGTGCTAGTGAGTTGACGGTGTGGGGAGGGTCAGTTGGGGCGGATGAGGCAAAGGCTGATGGAGTTCTTGGTCGTGCCCCCGTGCCCCCGTGCCCCCATCCCCTTTCTGAAGAGCTCCCGCTGGGTACAAGGTCAGGCTCTGGCACACTGTGAACACCTACCTCCAGCCTCCTGAGGCCTTGCGGCACATGAAGCAGGTCCTGGGACCCAAGTCTTTGCGTCCTGGAACGGCTGGCCTGGACTGGATTGGACTTTCCTGGCATTGCGTCGGGCCGGATGGATGCTCTGATCTGAAGGGCAGGTTTCCTCTGTTCCTACAGCGGAGGTGAGGAGGTTAACACCTGAGGAACCAGCTGGAACTGGCAGAGTGGAGGGAAGCAATGGCAAGAACAAGAGCAACAGCAGGAATTTCATAAACCAGGGTGAGTGGGGCCTTGCAGGCAGGCGCAGGCCGTACCCGGGACTAACTGGGCTGCCTCCACGTCCACCTGGGGCATGCTCTCCGTGGCCACGTCTGACGGCAGCTGTACTCGCGGGTGAAGTTGAGCTGGGCTCCTTCCGGCCTGCAGGCTCATGAGGTGGACTCAGAGCCCCCCTGGTCGTCGGTGGGTGCAGTGTATTAAACCAATGGGGGGTAGAAACTGGAAAAGCTACGGTCCAGTCCGGTCGTACCGCAAAGCTGAGGATCCCGTGGCTCCAGCAGCTCCTGCATCTCCTGCGGCCCCTCCTCCTTGCATCAGCTACAGCTCGTCTCTGCATCAGCTATGTCTCGTTCCCACTGGGACAACAGATTTCTTGGCAGTGAAAAACTGTTGTAAGGCCTATCTCTCCCATGGTCTAACACTAGGCTAGCTTATTATATTTAAGAAGTGATACCTTCATATTGGGAACTGGTAGAGATATGCTGTTTACACTTAAATAAATTGTAATTTAAACTCTTCCTTAATGGTAAAGTCAGATTTTAAGTTACTATTCTTAAAATGCCACTTTTAGAAAGTCGCAAACAAAAGGAGATGATGGACGGAGTGCTGAAACTTTTCAGACACTCACCCCCAGTCACAGATCCGGGTTGAATCCATCATCGTTCTTTAGCTCACTTCGCCACCCCAGTTCAGACCCAGCTATATGCAAATCAGTCTTGACCCTGTGCCTCAAGGGAACAGCCCAGTCCGAACTACCAAGCCGGGTCTTCCCTGGACCGGAAACAAGCATTCTGGGACCAGTATCGGGGTAACACCCCTCATCAGCCAGGCTAGCTTGAATCCAGTGGCAAAGTGAGCAAGGGACCCACGTCTGGGCATACCCTGCCAACTTAGGGCGAACAAAGCAAACACAAGGAGATGATGGACGGAGCGATGAAACTTTTCAGACACTCACCCCCAGTCACAGATCTGGGTTGAATCCATCATCGTTCTTTAGCTCACTTGATATATTGTTCTGACACTTACCTACTTCCTCCTTTCAGAGCGGTGCCTCCCGTCCTGAGCTGTTGCCAGGTGAGGCCTCTTACTCGTAAATAAAGGGTAAGAATAATTCATATTACCATGTACTATGCACTTTTCATGGCAGATTGTTGATGAGTACATGTGACTCACGCTACTTTGTACTACTTGTTCTCAGACACAAGCATTGGATTTCTCTTGTCATTTTTGTCTTTCACAGGTAACACCAGTAAATCGTTGTTCACCAGAAGTGACAATACTGGTTTTGTATGTTGTATCCGTTTCTAAATTTTCACACACAGATCATTTTTCACCGTATCACGAGTCGATGTACGCAGTAGCACTTGATTTCTAGGTCCTGAAGAAGGCCGCGACACCTTTATGGGTCAAATTGGCCGAAACATGTAGACCTGTCCATCTGTCACATTGCAGTAAATATCTTTTATACTGTAGATGCACTGTTTTTAATCCTGACACTAGGAGTGAGCCAATAAAGTTTTTTTCGCTCCTAGTAGTCTGCTTTAGTATCACACACTTCACTTGGTTTAATATCTTCTCTGCACTGCGCCCCTCACCCGACCTGCTTAGTGCTTCACATCTGGAGGATTTTAGCATATCCTTTGTAGAGTAGGAATCAAAACATCCCTGAGCTCCTCCCTCACAGTGAGGGGGTTGTAGCCCTAGGCAGGGCTAAGTGTCTCCGCCAAGAGGAGAATCACAGATGATGAAGCATGCCACCTCGGTGGGTGATGGGATTTCGTCCTAATTAAGAGGACTCTCTTAGTAGTAATTAGGCCACGTTGCTTGCATCTCTTTGTAGTGCCATCTGAACACGTTAGACCAGAGGATACTTTGTGTTTTGCAGTAACTATTGGGGAATTTTTCCTCGCTGGTCTTTAAAACTTCCCTTGGACCCTCTACTCCCAGTGTGTTTTTTCAGCCTCAAGTTTATCTCCATGCTGCAGCAAGCCAATCAGATCACATGTTTTGACCTTGCACCAACTCCCTGTGGACAGCCAAGATCCTGCAGGCAGACAACACCCCGCAAATCCCTACCTCACATGACCTTTTTTATTTTTGGCAGTCTGCGGTACATCTGCTGGACCACAGGGTCAGCTTTGAGACAGCTTTCTAAGAGCTAAGGGGTCAGGGTATCTCTACCTTGTCCCCTTATATGCTTTTTCAAATTATTATTTTTGACTCTTTGGCACTATTTTTCTCTATATTTTAACCTTAATTTCTCAAAAACTGCTGAATAGATTTGCACCAAATCACAAAAATCACACTTTCTAAGTAAAGATTTAGCTTTCTGCAAAAGTTGGCGTGATTCTGTTCAGCCGTTTTTTATGAATGGCTTCCAAAAACACCCAGTGGAAATTGCTTAGGGGAAAAAGTGTTTTGGGACCCCATCCTTTTTCTCAGCCCCTGCTTGATGGATCACCCCGAAACTTTGCAGTAAGATGCTTAGGTGGATGAACTTTGACAAATCCTCACAAAACGTTTCAAAAACAAAGAGCACCAAAGTTATTAGCAAAGCAAAAAATCCTCTTCATATGGAATCTCTGACTCATGTATAAGTGCACAGTGGTGACGTCCGCTGTGTAATATACATATATCTATTTTAGGTCCAGGCAAAATTTTAATCATGCCGGAGGAATTGAGTAATTTCAGTAATTTTGAGTAACAAAATCTACACCAAATTACTGTGATTATGCCATTACTCCACATTGGGTAGTTTTGGGGAGAAATTTTAAAGGGGGATGTACCGTTCGGGTAATTTTTTAATGTGGGTGGCATGTTAGATAGATTTTTAATCCATTCAGCTAATTTTTGAATGCAAAACTACAAATTTGAACATGAACTGCAGTTTTGTTAACATGAGTGGCAGTTCCTCAAATATGGGTGGTCAACACACATTTAAGGTAAATTTTCTTACCTGAGCAGACCGTTCCAATATTTTTAAAATGCAAAACTGCAAATCCGAATGTGAGCAGCTGTGTTTTGAACATGAGCAACTGGAAATCAACTCAAAATTCAATTTTTGAGATGAATTTATTTCAGTGCGAGATGTAGTTTGCATAATTTCACATAATTATTTGGTAATTTTGTGGAATTACGCTACCCGAATTTACGCAATTTATATATATTTTTTACACAATGGCAGTGTAGTTATAGTTAGGACTGGCTCACTATAGGAAATGGATTTTTCCATTTGCTAATGACTTTGGGGCTGTTTGACATATCTTCACTAAACTTTCTACAAGACAAAGTTAAGCCAACTTAGCTCCTTCATGAACAGTTTCAGGGTGGTCCATCAAATAGGGGCTGAGAAAAAGGGAATTGACCCAAAGCATGTTTTCCCAATGCTTTTTGCTATTTTACAATAGGAAAATTGAACACTGCTACAGCTAAAACAGCTGAACGGTGTTGCACCAAATGTGTTAGAAAGCAAGATTTTTACCCCAAAAGCGTGTTTTTGTGATTTGGTGAAAATCTGTTCAGTAGTTTGTGAGAATTTAGGTTACCATGAGGCACCGCATGGTACCACGAGGTCAAAACACGCAATCTGATTAGCTAGTCAGAACATTAAGCAAAAGTTGCATCTGCCATTTTATGACTCAGGGACTCTGTCCGCATGTCGCAGAACACAAATAAGAATAAGGGTGCAGGGCAGGGGTACCCTGATCCCCTGGCCCCTGTGGGAGGGCCTAAGTGGGTCACAACTAAGGTCAAATTAAAATATTTTTTTGTCTGCTGCACCGAGGTACAGCGGTGCTACCATGGGGCTCAGCATGGCCCCTGTTTAATTCCACTGTAGTACCAGAGTACCGCGGGGGAGCAAGACTCCTGTAGGGATTGACAGCCACTGTGTCTCAATTAACTCTAACTGGGGAAATTCCAGCCATTCCTGCTAATGCTGGTAAATGATGTTTATGATCTCTTACTTTTAACAACTATATGCATTATTGCCTTCTGTATTATCCAACTTCCCCTCACCGACTTTAGTGTTGACATTAACCCCTGATATTTGCTTGTGCTTTCTTTTGTATTCCCTCTGATTCCAAAGCTTACTTTCTTCTGTCTGTAGCTTGGTAGGCTGGAAGGAGGGTTTATTGAGCAGAACGTCAATAGTACAAGAACATAGATGGTCATTGACCCCATGTATATTGTACACAACTCACCCCAGGTCTAATTTTCATTATGTCAACTCAGTAGAGCCCCCATTATATAAGGCTCCATGATGTCATAAAAGAGCATCATGGCAGGATACCAATACCATATGTCCTTTCCAATCATCTGCCATCCTTTGATCATTGTTTTTCGGTTTCTTTTCTTGCCATTTCCGCCATTATTATTTTTTCATGACATTTGCCATTATTATTTTTTATGACATTGAATTGTTGACTACTTGATTTTGAAACTTCCCATTAAACCTGTCAGGTCATACTTTGGATAGCTATAACTTCACTTTAGGTTAGTTAGGTATTATTTTTCATCTAGTGCAAAATACTATAGCTGTGACTGATAGTCTAAATATGTGCTTTATGTTTTTGTCTAGGTCCTCAAGTTCTCCAGGCTGATGCTGCTTCTGAGGAAGGCGCAGACCATCCTCTTGAAGGAGGGGTAGAAGCAGCTGCTTAGACAAGTGGTAAGTTACTTTCCTTTCTCAAAGATAACTTCTGCCTTTGTAAAGGCATTGCTTCATTGATTCTAAACCAGATACCAATCACTTTATAAATTGTCAAGACTCCTATGTTTGTATCTCAGCCTCTCTATCATTGCAAGCAATCGGTAGAAGAAATATGAATACTTTGAGTGAATTCTCATATTGGAGACTTTATAGAATGTTATCAAATAAAAAAAGCCCTTTTACAGATTGAAAATGCTAACAGCATGCAAAGCTAATACTGACAGCCCATTGGGGCATGATTTGGTTAGTTTATGTTTGACTATTAGGAAATATTAAAGTACTACATTTGAATAGAGCAATGCAAACAATAGTGTGAAATACCCATTTGGGTCTGATGCTTTTGATAAACGTGTTCTTACTGTAATACATCTATTTTGCATGTGATTTTGTAGAAAGCATTCACTCATATGCTTGTTAATATGAGTCCCTATCAGTTTTATTAGTGGCATAAAACAGCATGCTCTATTTTCTGGTATACATCCTTGGGGGTTTTGTTTCCCTATAAATTCACTTGAATTTCTTGACATCGGGATTCAAGGAAATGCCCTCAAATGGATTACCTCATACCTCACTGGCAGAACCCAAAGGATCTATCTCCCACCCTTTACCTCAGAGCCCAAGAAGATCATCTGCAGAGTCCTCCAAGGCTCATTCCTCAGGCCGAACCTCTTTAACACCTACACAACCCCACTGGCTGATACCAACAGATCACATGAACTCAAGATCATCTCCTACGCCGACGACACACAGCTTATCCTCTCTCTATCCAAAGATCCCTCCAACAACAAAACCAACTTCCACAGATGCATGATAAACGTTGTGGACTGGATGAAGAATAACTGTCTCAAACTCAAGTCGGATAAGATGGCAGTCCTCATCTTTGGGAACAACACCTCACCTTTGAATGAGTCATGGTGGGCAGCAGAGCTCGGCACCAGGGGTGGGTGAAATCACGGAGTTGCACTAAGCGCAATTCCGTGGAGTTGGGTAAAAACTCCATGTTATTCCATGGCATTCGACTCCGCCCTAACTGATAGTGATCTGACATGACACTATCAGAGGCTTCGAGGATAATAAGATAAGCCCGCAGCGCATCACGGCACCAGACTGCTGCTTGAGACGATCATACTGAAGCGGCAAGTTACCGGGTGAGCCGCCGGTGGCCGGACTTCCTTTCCCTACTCCCCCCCCTCCCAGGAGGAATGACAAGAGCGCTACATACGTGGGGGGGAGGAGTGTTAATCTACAAGGATCCGGGCAGCGCAGGTCCCGCCGACCCGAAATTACAATCGAGCCCACTAGTCAACCGAGCGGGCGGCGGTAGACCTGCAGGTTCTCCTCCAATTCAGCAAACAGCTGAGGGAACATGCATGGCGGCCGATGCCTCACTTTACAATGGCGGCCGTGCGAGCCATGAAAGCTCTCCCCTGATGCAGGTACCGGCGGGACTGGTGGAGACTGCAGGGGCAGCCAGAGGCAAATTGAGCAGCGCGCCCTGGGTTACTGAGGCGTCTGGGGGCATTGTAGGAGGGATTTTAACACACTCGGGTGCCTGACCTCGACATGGCCGCCACACCAAAGGCCTGAGACAGCCTGGCTCCTATCTACAATTCTTGAGTCCCATGAAGGCCATTCAGCTACACAAGCAGAGAACACCCTCGACTTGGAGACCCACACGGAGCAGAGGGAAACTAGCTCCCCCCGCAGGGACAGCCCAGAGGGAGGAAGAGATCTGGAAGAAGGGGGTCCCAGCCTATAGTGTCCAACTAGGCTGGCTTATCAGCAAAAGGAGGGAGGGTCGGTGAAAACCTCTTCAGCGCGAGCGACGGAAGGTCTCTCCCCCTAAAGGTGGGTTACCCCCCGAAGTTGTGGGGACATCTCCACAAGATGAATCTAAGGCGATGCCCACGCCGCGCAGAGGTCACGAGTGCGACAGCACCTAGAGTTGACACCGATCAGACCTCGCACATATCCCCCATCTGGCTCACCCACCAGGAAAGAGTTCAAGAGGTGGTGCTCGGACGAAGACCAAAGAGACAAGGCAGCATTAAAATCGGCCTCTGTGTAGAAGATCACTCCAACCTTGGGCATCCACGGGCTCGTGAATCGGCTGCCATACTAACTAATCAGCAAGATGGCCGACAGGTGAGGTGCTCCGGTTTGGAGCTCCCTGGCTAGAGATTTTCCTTTTTGGCTCTAATCCCCTGGAATCTACCCCCTCCTTGATCCTTTATACACACCTGGGGTTCTATGGACTGCGGTCCTTCAATTCTCCAATAGCCGCGATTGAATTTGAAACCAACCTCAGCAACTTCCGAGGAATCCGTGAATATTCTACCGACCGCGGAGACCTAGCAATATGGCCGATGCCTGGTGGAGCTACCTAGGTAGCTATAGAGGAGATTGGCTGTGGATCTCCCCCTCGGCCGTCACCTACCCAGCCGGACATTGGGCAGACTTTCTTTTGTCTCCCCGGCGTGTCTCCTTCCTCCCCCGCCTTCTGACGAATCAGCCGACTTGTTTGACTTTCACTTTGTCTTTTTGGTTCCCCTGAATTACTTTCCCCCTTTCCGGTCTTTCCTGACCCGATCTTCATTCCAACACCATGTTACTTTTCCCCTCTTCCTTCTATACCCCATAGGATGTGTGTATATGTTTAAGCTATGCTCTAGTAACTCATGTTACTGTGTAACACGTTTTTTTTTCATATGTTATACTAGGCTCCTGTAACTGACGTAATTTTGTAACTCGCTAATCCTCATGTAAAGCGCTCTGATACCTCTGGGTCTAGCCAGCGCTATATAAAACTCTGCAAATAAATAAATAAATATTCCCTCAAGTGCGGAACAAGACCACAGCTTCAGTTTACTGCCTTCACTGACTGAGATGCCTAGAGAAAAACATTACGGCATCAACAATGCATCCCGCTATCTGATCCCATCACCTGAACTTAGCCTCCTTGTCTGACATCAGAGACACTGTTACCTTTCTGTCACCACTGTCACTGTCTTCGTGACTGCTGAGGAAAACACTACACTTAACTTCGGGGCTAGAGCAGCACACGAGAGGTGTAAGTAAGTGCGGTCGACTCACCCTGTGACCTTTCGCATTAAAAAGTATGCAGTCCAGCAAAGCGCTTTCTTTAACCTACAGCCCTGAGGGCACTCTGACTGGGCAGGTGAATGTAGCCTGGCCAGGCTTAGTATGACAGTGACACTTGGATTCGCAGCAGCTTTGACAAGGCTCTAATGCTCACCTCTTTGCAGCTTGTGCAAACAAGAGCCTGCCGCCACAGTCCCGGGCTGCGATCCCACCCATTTGGTCATGCATTCCAAATATAATCCCATGCTGCTCCTTAGACCAGATGGAGCCAGGAAGCGAAGTCTAGTGCTGGGATCCAGGCAGGAGGTGATATCACCTTCCTCTTTGCAGAAGAAAACACTAGAGCACTACTCAGGGACACAATGAGATGACATTGTCTCTGACACAACACATCATTACCTGCTGTACGGGCCATTTAAGCCAGGCATGGCAAACATAGGAGTAGTTTAGTCAGCCGAGTCAGTGGGCTCTTGGCCAATCAAAGAAAGTTCTTTAAGGTGGGCGGCGGGGGCAAATTCCACCATGTGGAGGAATCAGAGTTTATTGCCGAACTCGTGCGAAGTTGGCAAAACTCCGCTGGCAGAGCGGAGTTCACTGCCCACTTCTACTCAGCACACCCCCAACCAACAGACCAAACCCACAACCTTGGCATCATACTGGACAACAAGCTATCCATGAAGAAACAAGTCAACCCAGTTTCATCCACCTGCTTCCACACCCTTCGCATGCTCTGCAAGATCTTCAGGTGGCTCCCAATAAATACCAGAAGGCCAGACACACAGGCCCTTATCACCAGCAGACTGGACTACGGAAACACACTCTAAGTAATAATCATCACAGGCCTCCTAAAGAGACTCAAAACAATACAGAACTCAGCGGCAAGACTCGTCCTCCTCAGAAGGACCCACATCACACCCCATCTCAAGAAGCTGCACTGGCTTCCGATTCAGAAGAGATGGCAGTTCAAGCTGCTGACCCACGTCTAAAAGGCCCTGTACAACGAAGCACCAGCATACATTAACAAATGTCTAACCTTCCACCAACCGTCCCAACACCTCCGATCAGCATCCCTCTTCATCACAGACACCGCACATATCCATTGAACCAACAGCGAAGGATGCTCCTTCTCGCACCTGGCAGCCAAGGCTTGTAACAACCTCCTCCTGCACCTCAAGACCACACCGTTGCTCCAGCAATTCAGATAAGATCTAAAGACCTGGCTGTTGGAATAATCAACCTCCATGCAGCAGCGAACACCTCCAGTGCCTCTAGACCCTCAAAGGGTGAGGGTCACGCTCTATAAATGACTGATTGGTTGATTGATTGATTAAAAGCAAATATGATGACAATGTAAATGAATAAAGGCCAGCCTGTATCTGAAATGCACAATAAGGAATTGCTGTAATTTTATATTATATATTTTTTATATTTCGTATTTCTTATGTTGATTGGGTATTTAAACCTACTATTTTTTATGTGATGTGGTAAACAGATATTTCAAAAGCTCTCATGTTAGTTTGAAACACGTTAGTAGTCTTTTCCTCAGTGACAACAAACACTGTTCCTACAGCAACAGAGTGGAGTGCCATCTATTCTTTGTGGAGGATTCTTTGCAAATTTTTGTGTACCATGCTTACCTTGACTCCAATATTGTCAATTTTCTTTGCCTTCCACAGGTCTTCTCCTCAGTAAAAAAGATCCATGGTGCTCCTGCTCTGCAGTTCAGCCCTGCACTCAAGACAGATAATGCCAGAAGAATGCAGATGCACATTCCATTTGTATACAGTATAATTTTTTTCTTTTATTATAACGATTTTTTTGAACTGTGTGGGTCCTCCCTATTTTGCGATTTTCAATCCCATGTAATAATTAGCTAACATGGTATTCTGGAGGCTGAAAGACTGTTTGAATTTGTTAAGTGACCTATCATTTTCAATCCACAACAGATGCAGCATGGTCTTGGACTTGAATGTTCCGATTGTCTGTCTCTCTCCTTTTGCTAATTCACCCTACACATTTATTTTCAAAATTCCTAATCCTCTTCCCTCAAGTTGTGCAATCTGATGTACTGTTAATGTCCTGCATCGACAGATCTTACACTTGGCAGGGCAGATATGGTAAAGCTACACCAACTCTTATGGGAGAGTATCCAGAGTTGCAAATTTGTCCATGCTACCCCTTTTACCCAGGCAAGAAATGGACATCACAGAGCAGTGATTACATTACAGCCAAGAACTGGCAGAGTGCACTTTTGTTCCACAACTTGAGGGCTTAATTATATTTACTTTAGTTAATTATTCTTCACTGTGTTGCTAGTTGTTTCATCATGATGGTCTCTGTCTTGCATCTTCACTCTCTCTGTGTTTTCTTTTAGTCTATTTACCTGTGAGGCAGAATGAAAATCCCTTGGTTAATTCATCAGCGTCGTTCAGAATATTGGTTTTCCTGTGATATCTTCCCTGTTAGCATTGGGCCACCACTGGCATTAACAAGGCGCTTTGGAAAATAAATCCTACTTTAAGGTATTGGGCCACTTTGGGGGAGGTAGCAGACTTTACTTTTTTCTATTCAGATAAGAAAAGAAGAGCTAAGAATTGGAAAGAGGGACTGATGTTTAGTCTCTGAGTGGGCAGACACCATTGACGGTCAATAGCTACAGAGGGTAGGGCAAGGGCATTAAGTATGCACCTATTAATGATAGGAGGGTGGGTGCAGCTCAACCAGATCAAGTCATTAAGAGGGGGTGACTTAGGTATAGTGCTGGTTAGTTTTCCAACACTGATTGCAGAAGGGTGGACTGGAGAAGATATGGTAACCTACATAAAGTGCAAGGGAGCTCAGGTAGGAAAAGTCTAAAGAGTGGATGAAGGAGAGGAGTGTGAGAAGTTGGCCTGGCATATGCTGTCCACTAATTATAGTGGGCACCTTGCACCAGTCCAAACAACCCCTTATTGGAGATAGGTTAAAGACAACCTTATTGAAAGCTATCCTAGTGGTAGCTATGGAGAGCAGCCTTCAGGCTAAGTCTTGAAGGAATGTAAAGCAGCTTGTTTTACCAGTCTATAATCTCTTGAGTGATCAAATGAAAGAGCACCACACCAGGTATATATTCAAAATATATGTATTTATTGCTAAACACACCCCTCTAGTCTCTTTATGAGGATAGAGTTCGAAGTACATAAGTTATAAGATATTAAATCACAGTAATAGCACAAATACACGTTTGGGCCCTAGGGGCGTACCAAACCATATACCAATAAAGTGGTATGCGAACCACGACTGAACTAGACACTAGGCCTAGAGCCTCTAGAAGTGCTTGGACCACAAGGAACCACCCAAGGTAGTGACACAGGGGACCCACGGGAGACGCGTGCAGTGTAAATACACAACCGCGATACGCCGTTAACTTCTATGGAGAAAGTCGGGATCGGGAAAATAGAGGAAAGGGACACTTAAAAGAGGACTAGGACAAAACCCTTTGAGATCTAGGACTTTGAAGAGTCTCTACCCACGGGAGCACCGGAGTACTCGTGTTACCTCACCCAGGGAAGCCGGGTGCATAGGTGCCTTTCGGGGTCGGGTTTCGTCGTCGATTCGAATGGCGATCTGCTGCAAAGTGCTGCTGGCGGCCAAGAGAAAAGTGTCCGGGTGGATCCAAGAGTGGATCAGAGTTCTGGTGAACCTGAAAGCAGAGGGGACAGAGTCTGGGTCACTAGCCAGTGACCAGGAAGGCGATGGACAGATGCCCACCGATGTCGAGTGCTTCAGGTGCGTTGACGGTCGTCTTGACTCTTCAGCCACGAGGTCCAGGAGGCGTTGTCGGTGACCAGGAGCAGGATTCGGGCTGGTACACAATGTCTGTCGAGTGCTGAGGTGTCGGTGACCGGATTGGACCCAACAAGCCTTGGCAACGGCAAATCTCGGTGAAGATGTAGATCGTCGATGGTGCAGACCAGCAAGGTCTGTAGAACTCACCCAGCGAGGGTAAGTGAGGGCAGGCCTGGAGCAACCAGGATGCCAAGTAAGAAAAGGATTGGCCTTCGTTAAGGGCTACTAGCCAACGGGCTAGCGACCGCAAAGGAGCCTCGTGATGCCGCACGTGGAGCTGGCTTACAGGACACTCGTGGAGTGGGGGCCAGTGATCTTCGGTGCAGGTGGTGCTGGAGGCTAGGGCTACTCGGAGCCCAAAGCACGACTTCTTGGGAGACCCAGAAGAGGATGCACTTGCAAATGTGCTTGGTGTCCAGGGGTCAAAGTCTCAAGTCACCCACGATAGCCACGGGCCTCAGCTTTGCTGGGGACTCAGGGTAGCCTCGGGGAAGTCTGAGAATCCACCTCTGGTGATGCGATGACTTCGGTGTCCGACGGGAGCTTCAGAAATGCGAACTGGACAGATGCTTCTTTGGTGCCTGCCAAGCAGGGGAGTCACTCCTTGACCCCAAGGGAGATTCTTCAGTCCTCTAATCTTGTCGTAGAGCGTCGAAGGTCCAGGATTCAGTTTCAGAGTTTAGTCCAGGTATAATCTAAAGTCCTAAGGACTGGGTTCCTACCTTTATTCTAAAAATAGGGGTTGGACTACTCTGTGGCCCCACCTATGGGTGGGTCAGGGCAGAGGGGTGGCTACACCCTTTCCCTTTGTCCAGTTCGCGTCAAAGCAGGGGCTGCAAGCCCCTGATCCGGTTTGAACTGGGGTATGCACAGGGACACCAAATGTGCCCCCAGTGCAGGACTTCAAAGCACCCGAAAGTGCTCCCGCCCAGCCCCAATACACATTATCCTGTCTGGGGAGGTGGTCACACCTCCCTGGGACAGGAAACCTATTGTCCAGGCCTCCCCTGCCGGAGTTTCATCCAGCAGCAGGAGGCCAGACTCGTGTCTGTGGCAGCAGCATCCATTTTGTGATGCCAGGGCTCTGGAAAGAAGTTACCGGACTAGTCAGAGTTAACATGTCTTTCCCTCTAGAAGGGTGGAATGCTACCCCCGCCGCCAGGATTGGCGGGGGGGTAGTATTCCAAGATGTTTGACACCAAACACGACATGTTTAGGTGCAGCCATTCCAAAGTTAGCATTTTACCGCGAGGATATAATGCGCTTAAGAGTATATGGTCAGGCTGCACTACAAACAGCATCAGAGATGGTCTCCGAACGCTGCAGAGGGGCCCTGCTCAGGTAGGGGCACCCTCTCACATAGGAACCATGCACTCTGCCTTTAGGATTGATAAGATTGTGGAGAGGTGTGGTGCAGCGGCCAGGGCAGCTGACTTCGGAGCACAGGGTTCACGGTTCGATCCCCGGCTCCGGCGGCAGCTCAGCTCAGCACCATGTGACTCTGGGCAATAGCTCACTTAATTTCCACGACGGCCCCCAGCGCCTTGAGACCCGTAAGGGTGAGTAGTTCGCGCTTTACAAATACGGATTTACATAAGGCCTGCCTTAGGAGTGACTTATAGGTTTATATGTGTGTATGTATTTAGTGATACAGGTAACCTATATCACAGTAAGGGGTGCATGCACCACCTTACCCAGGCTGCAGTAGCAGACCTGGGGTGTCAGTTTGGATGGCCTTCCAGGGGTGGCATAATACATGCTGCAGCCCCTGGCAGGCCTCTGAGGTACCTATGCCCTTGGTACATAGTATACCATATACTAGGGACTTATAAGGGCACTCCAGATTCCAATCAGTGATGTGCCTAAGGCACATGGAAACCATTTTACAGAGAAAGCAGATAGACTGGGGCCCTGAATAGCAGGATCCCAGTCCAACTAAGTCATAAACCAGCAAAACACCATAAAAAAAATGGGGGCAACCATATAGTCAGATTCCACCTTCCTACATAACCCCCCCAAACGAAAGGAGATAAGGCTAACCTTGGCCAGTTGAGCCTTCATTGACTAAGTGGTCATATAAGGAAGCACCTGCACTAGCATGGTTGCCCCCTGTCTTATGGTCCACTAAGCAATCCCTCACCCTAAGGGTATGAGAGGGTCTCCACCATGGGGATTCACTACCTGTGGTGTGCTTAGGTAAAGTACAAGGCTGGTGAGGTGTCTGGGTAGAGAAGTGAGGCCCTAGGAATGTTGGCCTCAGCTTCCTCAGATCACTGGTCACCGTGTATGCCTGTCTTTCCATGACTGAGTTGCACTTTGCTCTAAGGGTCAACCTTTGGCTGCCTACAGCTGGGGGTTGGGTCCCTTTGGATGGACTACTGGAGGGACATGGCAGGTTTGGAACCTTCTGGTCCCAGGTTTGCCCTTGCCTACCAGAGTCCTTCTGGGGGAGGTCCCTACATAGAGGTATGGGGGATCCCTCAGTGTGTAGAGGAATTTTCACCTGGCTAGTTCTACTAGACTGGGTGCCCCTAATCTGCTGATGGGGGGGGTCCTCTGGACAGAGGGCCCTGGGGGGTCCACTGACCTCCCTGACCTCTGCAGCCCTGGGCTGGCTGAGGCAGGGTAGAGAGGGGCAGGTTACCTGCTCCAGACTGGGTACCACCTTGGAAGGGTCCTCTGCCATCAGGGGTGTGGCCAGGCCAGGCCTGACTACCTCTGGGGCAGTACCTTCACTAGGGGTAGGGTCAGTTCCCTGAGGAGGCTGACCCTTACCTACTGTCTGGAGGGAAGAAGACTTTTCTTCAACCCTTGTGCTCTCTTTTGGGGGAGAGTGGGTCATTCTTTCAGGCTCCATCTCTCCAAATTCTTGGGCTGGGGCTGTGGCCATCACAGCCCCACTAACCTTTGCAGGGACGCCCAACATCCTAAGATAGGTTTGGTGTTCAACTTCAGCCCAGGCTGAAATTTCCAAATCATTGCCCATCAGGCAATCTACAGGTAGGGTTGGGGACACTGCCACTCTTTTGGGCCTGTGACCCCCTCCCAGCTGAGATTGACTATGGCCATGGGGTGATCTGTTCTGACACCATCAATGTTGGTCACCTGGTATTTAAACTCAGGTAAAAGCTGGTGAGGGGGACTAGTTTCCCTGCCACCATGGTGACACTAGCCCGTGTCCCTAAATGCCACAGCTTTCTGACCATTAATTATTGGCTCCAATCTGTACCTGCCCAATGCTATGGGACCCATGGTAAAGGTGGCAAATCCTATACCACCATCAGAGTCAGAGGAGTCTGTTGAGGGGTCCCTGTCTAAACTAGGGCCCACCTCTGTTCCTTCTTGCAAAAGCACCCAACTTTTTGGGTGCACTACTCCCAACTGGAGGATTACTACTGGTAGTACCAGGAGGGGTGGTAGTAGTTGTGGGAGGAACATTTTCTTTATTGCCAATCCTGGGGCAACTAGGATCTGTTTTCCAGTGCCCAGGCTTTTTACAGACATGGCAATAGGGTTTCTTTTCAGGAGAGGAAGGAGTTTGGGACCCACCCCCAGAAGAGGAATTTTGGGGCCCTGTAGGGGACTTATCCTTAGATTTATCCCCACCTTTCTCTTGGGACTTAGTAGAATCTTTCTTCTGGTCACCACCCTGATTTCTAGTTTTTACTCTGGTTCTGACCCATTTGTCTGCCTTCTTTCCCAATTCTTGGGGAGAGGTCAGATCAGAGTCCACCAGATACTGGTGCAAAAGCTGGTTTTGACAATTATTAAGGATCTGCTCCCTCATAATCAAATTGTACAATCCTAAAAAGTCATGCACTTTGTTGCCATGTATCCAACCTTCCAGAGCCTTTGTAGCACAATCTACAAAATCAACCCAGTCTTGAGTCTGAGCTTTTGGGTGTCTCTGAACTTCAACCTATACTGTTCAGTGGTTAGGCCAAACCCATCTATCAGAGCACTCTTCAAGACTGTGTAATTGTCAGCATCCTCTTCTCTTACAGTGAGGAGCTTGTCTCTACCTTTGTCTGCAAAGGAGAGCCACAAGATTGCTGCCCATTGCCTCTGGGGGACCTTCTGAACTTTACAGGCCCTCTCCAGTGCAGTTATCCATTTGTGGATGTCATCCCCACTCTGGTAGGGAGGGACAATCTTGTTTAGGTTTCTATGGTCATAAGACCTTTCCTATCTCTAGGGATATTGCTGCCACCATGGGACTCTAGTCCCAACTTTCTTCTCTCTCTAAGGAGATCTAGGGATTCCCTATCTAAAGCCAATTGCTTTTTTCTGATTCCCAGCTGAGTTTCCTCATACTGGACCAGTCTGGCTCTCCTCTCATGAGAGGATTCCCTCCTGTGAGAGGAGACAGAGCTCCCTATAGAGGTGCCAGAGTGGTTAGACTCCTGAGAAGGAGATCTAGACTTTCTGGGCACACTCTTAATCCTTCCTGGGGGACAAAGAGGGTGTCATCTTGATCATCCTCATCATCGTCCACAGGAGGGATTGGGTTATCCAGGTCAGGGTCATTGTCACCGTCCTGGCCAGTTTCAGAGGGGGCTGGGGGTATTGGTACCCCTGGCCTCCTCCTCTTCTCCTGCCCCACCCTCAGCTCCTACCCCTTCAGTCCCTACAGGCTTACTAAGGTCATAAGCCACCAACAACTCCTTGAGGTGTTGGGTGGTGGGGCTTTGGCCTGTCCTTATTTTTCTCAAGTTACATAAAGCTCTCAATTCCAAGAATGGGAGTGTATCATACTTGGAGGGTGGAAGCTCAATGGCTTCCTGCAAGGATTCTTTGGATCCTGCCCTTAAAGACATTACTAGTGTGGTGTGGTGTATGCACTACCTACTCTAGTGTGGCCTACTAAACTCTCTTGAGTTGTAGAAAGGGTTGTGCTATCCCTTAACACACAACTCTAAGTTCAGTAGAACTTACTGTATTCTAAGCTTAAATTATATGTACCTTAGGTACCTTTAGTGGTTTTCAGTTGATCAATTCAATTGAGATTATCTGGTAAAACAATAGCAAGCTGGAATCCCACACGCTGCACACCAATGTGAGAAGTTGGCCTGGCATATGCTGTCCACTAATTATAGTGGGCACCTTGCACCAGTCCAAACAACCCCTTATTGGAGATAGGTTAAAGACAACCTTATTGAAAGCTATGCTAGTGGTAGCTATGGAGAGCAGCCTTCAGGCTAAGTCTTGAAGGAATGTAAAGCAGCTTGTTTTACCAGTCTATAATCTCTTGAGTGATCAAATGAAAGAGCACCACACCAGGTATATATTCAAAATATATGTATTTATTGCTAAACACACCCCTCTAGTCTCTTTATGAGGCTAGAGTTCGAAGTACATAAGTTATAAGATATTAAATCACAGTAATAGCACAAATACACGTTTGGGCCCTAGGGGCGTACCAAACCATATACCAATAAAGTGGTATGCGAACCACGACTGAACTAGACACTAGGCCTAGAGCCTCTAGAAGTGCTTGGACCACAAGGAACCACCCAAGGTAGTGACACAGGGGACCCACGGGAGACGCGTGCAGTGTAAATACACAACCGCGATACGCCGTTAACTTCTATGGAGAAAGTCGGGATCGGGAAAATAGAGGAAAGGGACACTTAAAAGAGGACTAGGACAAAACCTTTGAGATCTAGGACTTTGAAGAGTCTCAACCCACGGGAGCACCGGAGTACTCGTGTTACCTCACCCAGGGAAGCCGGGTGCATAGGTGCCTTTCGGGGTCGGGTTTCGTCGTCGATTCGAATGGCGATCTGCTGCAAAGTGCTGCTGGCGGCCAAGAGAAAAGTGTCCGGGTGGATCCAAGAGTGGATCGGAGTTCTGGTGAACCTGAAAGCAGAGGGGACAGAGTCTGGGTCACTAGCCAGTGACCAGGAAGGCGATGGACAGATGCCCACCGATGTCGAGTGCTTCAGGTGCATTGACGGTCGTCTTGACTCTTCAGCCACGAGTTCCAGGAGGCGTTGTCGGCGACCAGGAGCAGGATTCGGGCTGGTACACGATGTCTGTCGAGTGCTGAGGTGTCGGTGACCAGATTGGACCCAACAAGCCTTGGCAACGGCAAGTCTCGGTGAAGATGTAGATCGTCGATGGTGCAGACCAGCAAGGTCTGTGGAACTCACCCAGCGAGGGTAAGTGAGGGCAGGCCTGGAGCAACCAGGATGCCGAGTAAGAAAAGGATTGGCCTTCGTTAAGGGCTACTAGCCAACGGGCTAGCGACCGCGAAGGAGCCTCGTGACGCCGCACGTGGAGCTGGCTTATAGGACACTCGTGGAGTGGGGGCCAGTGATCTTCGGTGCAGGTGGTGCTGGAGGCTAGGGCTACTCGGAGCCCAAAGCACGACTTCTTGGGAGACCCAGAAGAGGATGCACTTGCAAATGTGCTCGGTGTCCACGGGTCACGGTCTCAAGTCACCCACGATAGCCACGGGCCTCAGCTTTGCTGGGGACTCAGGGTAGCCTTGGGGAAGTCTGAGAATCCACCTCTGGTGATGCGATGACTTCGGCGTCCGACAGGAGCTTCAGAAATGCGAACCAGACAGATGCTTCTTTGGTGCCTGCCAAGCAGGGGAGTCACTCCTTGACCCCAAGGGAGATTCTTCAGTCCTCTAATCTTGTCGTAGAGCGTCGAAGGTCCAGGATTCAGTTTCAGAGTTTCGTCCAGGTATAATCTAAAGTCCTAAGGACTGGGTTCCTACCTTTATTCTAAAAATAGGGGTTGGACTACTCTGTGGCCCCACCTATGGGTGGGTCAGGGCAGAGGGGTGGCTACACCCCTTTCCCTTTGTCCAGTTTGCGCCAAAGCAGGGGCTGCAAGCCCCTGATCCGGTTTGAACTGGGGTATGCACAGGGACACCAAATGTGCCCCCAGTGCAGGACTTCAAAGCACCCGAAAGTGCTCCCGCCCAGCCCCAATACACATTATCCTGTCTGGGGAGGTGGTCACACCTCCCTGGGACAGGAAACCTATTGTCCAGGCCTCCCCTGCCGGAGTTTCATCCAGCAGCAGGAGGCCAGACTCGTGTCTGTGGCAGCAGCATCCATTTTGTGATGCCAGGGCTCTGGAAAGAAGTTACCGGACTAGTCAGAGTTAACATGTCTTTCCCTCTAGAAGGGTGGAATGCTACCCCCGCCGCCAGGATTGGCGGAGGGGTAGTATTCCAAGATGTTTGACACCAAACACGACATGTTTAGGTGCAGCCATTCCAAAGTTAGCATTTTACCGCGAGGATATAATGCACTTAAGAGTATATGGTCAGGCTGCACTACAAACAGCATCAGAGATGGTCTCCGAACGCTGCAGAGGGGCCCTGCTCAGGCAGGGGCACCCTCTCACATAGGACCCATGCACTCTGCCTTTAGGATTGATAAGGCCTGCCTTAGGAGTGACTTATAGGTTTATATGTGTGTATGTATTTAGTGATACAGGTAACCTATATCATAGTAAGGGGTGCATGCACCACCTTACCCAGGCTGCAGTAGCAGACCTGGGGTGTCAGTTTGGATGGCCTTCCAGGGGTGGCATAATACATGCTGCAGCCCCTGGCAGGCCTCTGAGGTACCTATGCCCTTGGTACATAGTATACCATATACTAGGGACTTATAAGGGCACTCCAGATTCCAATCAGTGATGTGCCTAAGGCACATGGAAACCATTTTACAGAGAAAGCAGATAGACTGGGGCCCTGAATAGCAGGATCCCAGTCCAACTAAGTCATAAACCAGCAAAACACCATAAAAAAAAATGGGGGCAACCATATAGTCAGATTCCACCTTCCTACAAGGAGCACAGTTAGGCAATTGCTTTTTGATGGGTATTATAGACCTTTTGCCCCTTCTTGTGGGTTTACTCCAGTCTGGCGCCCCCCCCCGGAGGGGGCATAAAGCCCACTAGACTACAGCCCACTACATGTTAGGGGTTTCATAATGGCACTACAACAAACAAAAGGATGAAGGCAGCCCATGCTGGCATTGGGCCATACCCCATCCCAGAAGGGGCAATGGAGTGTTTCTGCCCCCCAGCAGGTTTGGGACTTTTCTGGTAAAATGCCCCCATGGACACAGAAAGCCAATTAAACACTCCTGAACCCCAGAAGGGGCAATAGAGTCTTTGGGCCCACCTGAGGGGCAGATAGGAGGTTTGTCTCAGTTTGGGGTTTGCCCGTAATCGGCCCTGGTGCGATAGAAAGCCCACTAGACACCAGGGATTTTATACTTGGATAAATGAGAGAGGAAATTGCATTCATCCCTGACACTGGGCCATGAACCCACCCCAAAAAAAGCAATGATGTTTCTCTGCCCCACCCCCTGGGGCAGAAAGGGGGTTTGCCTCAATTTGCCCCTGGGAGTCCGATAGCTCACTAGACAGTAGGGATTTCAGAACATAGAAAAACAAACAAATGGTAGCTGTCCACTCTGGCATCAGGTCACACTCAAATCTCTGAAGGCACAATAGAGTTTTTCTGCCTCCCAGGGGGCAGACAGCAGACTTGTCACATTTGGTTGTTCACACATTATCTGCCTCCACGGATAGACAGCCCACTAGACACCAGTGATTTTACATTAGGGCAAAATAAAGGGGTGGGCGTTCCACTCTGACATTGGGCTATAACCTCACTCAAAATGGGCATCCCAAGTCTTTCTGCCCTTCTGGGGGGCAGAGAGGGGGTGTGCCCCAATGTGCCCCATGGGGGCCAGAAGTGGGCCTCGGCCATCTAGATATCAAGCCCCATCTCCAGCCCTAGAGCAACAAAAGTCTTTCTACTACCCTGGGGATCAAAGCATCCTCAATTGTTTTGGGTGTTGTTTTTACATATGGGCCAGGAGAGTGGCAATAAATTCCAGTTTCGTCCTATTTGCCCTGCTGAATGGCTGCACTATTGGGGTTTGGGAGTCAGCCGCCAACCAGGGGAACCTACCAAACCCAGACAGTTTTTAAAACTAGACACATAGGGGACTTTATGGGAATAGCTTGTTTGCTTTAGATTTGGTTTGTAGGATTTGCAATTTGTTTGTGAACTAGATGATCCTCATCACTTTGTAAATATATCCATAATTTCTCTTACTTTGGAAATTAGATTTTTTTTTATTTTTGGCTCCCCAGAATCATAGAAGACATACATGTGAGCTTATATATGATTTGGATTGTGAAATTATTATTGTATTGATTTTTGAGAGTTTGGATTTTTTCGAGGCAGGGAAGCATTTGTAAATCAGATGCCAGGACTGAGGATGCTCATACGGTCTCATTCTGGGCATATGGGCTATTTGACTTGGTCATGTATGGTTAAGAGGGATCAGTCTATCACTACAGGAGACAAAAGCAAGCTGATCAACAATCTGTGGAGGAGTCTGTGACTGTGTTGAGGAGCTTGCTTTAACCTATAAGTTTGGTCCCCAAACTGATGTGCCTATTGTGAAGAGTTTTTGCTCAGCTGCAGTTCTGAGCAAAAACTCAGAACTGCTCAAGGCTCAAGAATGAGCCGCCACTGTGAGGTAATTTGGTTACTAAAAAGCACATGGTAAAGTGTGTGAATGCGGGAAAAGGGTTAATCTGGTGTCAGCAGTGTATTATGGTGGTAAAAGGAGAAAGAAAGAAGGAGCAAGGTAGTGACTTTTCAGGTTATTTCTGATTAGGTTAAGCTTGGCACAGAACACTAACTCATATGGTTTGATGCCTATGCAAGAGAATGGGAGATGAATCTATGTTATGTTGAAGGGATGAGCGACTGAAAAAATAAAGGATAGATGGGAGGAAGGGATGTTCCAATCTTGATTAAAATCTCCTGTGGATAAAGTTTCAGCTGTGTCCAAACTTGTTTTCACCATTGTACAGCGATATAAAATGGGATTTCTTTATATTCCTTTTTTCCAGCAGTAGGGGTTGTTGTCAAAAGACATGTAGCATTGTCTTTACCAACTTTTTTCTTTTCTCATAAAGCTTTTGTTAGCCTAGGTATCTTGCTGAAGTAGAGGCCTGGTAGCAGAAGAGTAAGAGGTCCTCGTTCTGTCTTACTCAATATCTAACTGGGTACTCTCTAGTAGTGACAGCCTCCTCCTAGGTGGTTCGTCATCCGACAGGAGGCAGCCAGTGATTGGATTGTAAGTAGACTGCTATGAATAGGCAATTCTGGAAAGTTTGAGATGTGCTGCAGTGCCTTTACCACCAAAATCAAAACCAATTTCTTCCACTGACAAATCTCACCTCACCTAGCGAATGGTCCCCCTGGATTGCTCAGGCTAAGCAATAAAGCACTGGTATGAAGCTAAGCAGGGACCAGGAACAGAAGGATAACATGTGAGAACGTTTTTCTTTTTTTTTTTAAAAGATCTGAATTAATGTTGCAGTTTGTTTTAGGAACAACGTTTTTGGGGAAGATGGTGGACAAGTATTTGATGGCTATTTTGGACGAAGCACTGGCTTGCTTCGACACAGAAGTGCTAGCAAACATGCAATCTTATTGGCTGACTATGAAATCATTAGATGATAAAGGCAGTTTTGCAGCATGTTTGACAGTCTGAGAGTACAATGTGGTGGAAAGCAGAATGGGTAGCTGGGAGTAGCCTCCTCTAAAGCAGGTGGGAGCCCGTTACTTCCAACTTGCTGCTTCATACACATCTGCTATTTTCCAGATATTTTTCCTACAATGTGGACATTGACCAAAGTAGCATATGGATACCATGGGGCCCATTCTACATGTGAAAATCAGCAGGGGCCTGAATTGGCAGCCTGCCCTGCACCACTGGCACATTGGTCCATGGTGAAAAACCACACAATGCTCTATGTGCCTTCAAGTACACTGATCATTTCTGAAATAAGCAATTGGAATGGTAGGTCATACTAATACTTGCCCTACTGCCGTTGTTATTAACATGAACATCCCACCCACTCTGTTACTTGTTCTATGAAAGAAAGGTAATATTCATGTCTAGGTTCTCAGATTCTGACTCTTGCCCTAACCTCCGCAGATGGAGGGACAATGCAACAAAAGCAGGACCAGTTACAAAACCCACCTATGCTTGATGGCCAAGCAAGTCATACTAATGATAGTCCTGCAGTATAGTGTGTGAAAGTGGGAACCTAATGGAGTCTCATCAGTGTAAACAAGAGTATAGTTTTAGTTACCCCTTCTAAAGACATTAGAGTGGCTAGCTGTGGTATGCTTGTCTTCCCCAGCATAAACATTGATCTGACTGTCCCCTTATGAAAGGGGCCTCCATCCCAGTATATACATGACCTTTCACTAAAGCCATAGTAGGGGATAGTAAGTTTAACAAAGGGATGAATTTCCATATCTTATAATTTAAACAATGGAGCAAGAACAGGCTTACCAGGTACCAGTGGTCAGACTGAAAACCACTAGCCTGGATCTCAATAACACATCCAATATATCTGACTTGGCAGGTAGGGTTGTTAAGACAAACAGCACATAAAAAAAATATGGATGTGTTGTACTGGAACACTACTGATTCCATTATAAAATGTAAGAAAGAGAGTTTTGAGTGTGGAGATTCCATTATGGCAGTTGGAAGCTAAGCGGAGGATGAAGTGTTTCAAATAAATCAACTTGTTGTCTTCTTATAGTTGGTGACCCCTCATTCTTGGCAGGTGCTCTGCTAACTCATGTTTACACTGGTGACAAGTGGACTCACTAGCATCCTGAGGCACCTTGACATGCAAGTCACTGGCTGGCGGCTGGCATACCCATGAAGACAGAGGTGACGCAGATCTCTGAAGCCTGTTGTTGGTGGGTTGGAGCTGAGCAGAAAGAAGGCAGCAATCGAACCACAGGTCAGAGTTGTTTTATGTGAAACTGTGCTGTTTTGGAGCGGGTGGAAGCTTGGCCTATAACTGCTCTTGTGGAACACAATGGGAAGCAATGTACTCTATGTCTAGGAAGTCACAACATCAGGTGAAGTTAATGGAAGTGATGTGGAGGACAGCAAGCTAGGTGGAAAAAAAACCAGCTGCTGCCGGGCCATGTGGGTGTGGTCTGAGCTGTCAATGTCATAGGGAGCTCCACCTTTCCACGAATGATACCACTTCAACCAGGTCAAGTGGGTGTGGTCTGAGTGGATGAGGGCAGAAAGAGCTGTCAGCTTGTTCTCATTCAGAAGCAGCTTTGATTCCTAGCAGAGGCTGTCCGTGGCAGGCACACTCAACATTGTGGTAGCTGGTTGAGTGATCCTCACTACAGATCTCCCTGGAGAGGGAGTTCAAAAGATCGGCCACACACTGTTGTGAGTGAACAGGGTGTGTCAAACCGTCTGTGTTCAGCTCTCCACTTCAGCTCTACTGCTCCAATCTGCTATTGTGACAGATTCCTTGCCTTGGGCGAGCCTATGGTAACAGGAGGAAAAGTAAGTGATTTGTGGCCTCCTAATGAGAAGAACACTGCTTTTTTGGGTCCTTACTCATCTATATCAGTCTGCATTGCTGTTGATGGCCTATCAGTGATAGGCTCACGTTTTGACTTGAAATATTCTGCTGAATCTAAGTTCACTATTTTCTTTTGGTGGGACATGCTGTTGGGTTCGTGTTTTTATTTCTGTTTTGTGGCATGTTGACTGCTCTGGGGACCTAACAACTTGGGTACATCAGTTAACTCCATTGGAGGAGTTGGAGGCTTGGGTTTCCCAAACAAAGTTGCATTTTACTAATAGCCATCCATTATATCTTGTATTGGGTGCTGTATGTGAAGGTGGCTTTTGGAGGCAGTGGTTTACAATATAGTTGGCAACACTGGCTCTAGACATGCAGGACATTACTCATCCTCCATTCTTTATGAACAATCCTGGGGAATCTCCCATATACTGGACTAAGTGGAAGAAGGTTTTTGAGAACTATGCCAGGGTATGTGGGCTGACCATTGGAGGCTAATAAAAAGGTGTGGATGTTTTTCCATAGTTTGGGAGCAGAATGACAAGGAAACCTTCAGGATTTGGATAGGGAAACTGTGAGAGGGGTGAATGCGTATGAGTTGAGTGTGAAAAAACTGATCTGAATTTTCTCCCAATAGTATCAACCATTCTAGAAAAATACTACTACGGCAGACAAAAGCAAGCTGATCAAGAATCTGAGGAGTTGTTTGGGACTGTGTTGTGGACGATTTTTTGGTCAAATGCAGTTCTGAGAAGGTGCATGAATAGTTGTGGCTCAACAATGAGCCGCCACTCAGTGAGGTCTTTTTCTAACCGAAGGGCTCATGATGATGTGTGTGAATGTGGGAAAAAAGGGCCAATCTAGTGTCAGTAGTGTGTTATGGTAGGAAAAGGAGAAAGAAAGGAGGAACGAGGCAGTGAGTTGAATGGTTAGAGCTACAGATATGTGATGACAGGACACATGGCCAGTAGCAAGAAGTGCCTTCCAACAGATGTTCTAGTAAGGACTATTATGCAAAAGGCTGCAGGAGTGGGCCTTCCTCTAGGGAAAAGAACCTATGAAGTCAAAGAATTGTGAGAAGGGATAATTATTCATGTGGGAAGTAAAATTTAAGTAACTTGGAATTCTTAGATTGAAAAAAAATGGTAAAGATGATGTTCAACTCTTCCATGCTATCAATAATTTCTGTGGATGTGAATGATAACATGTTTGAAAAGTCTGTAAAACAGAAACCCATGGATGTGATGCCTTGGGAATATGGTGGACATCAAATAACAATTACGGATGTGAGAAATGTGCGTAATTTATTTTTGCGTAATTATGTGAAATTTCAGCAAAATTAGGCATAATTATGTGAAATGCAAATCTGTCATTTAGCGCTATATTTTAGCAAGAAATGTGTCCTCACATCAATATCTGATGTGGGAAGGCATTTCGCATTTAAAAACTGTGCAAAAAAAGCCCAATGAGTATGACAGTCATTTGTGTTCCATTGTTCCTGTGCATTTTGGGTACACTTTTACTAGGGATGGCGCATAACTGTGCCAAGTGGAGTAGTAGTGGAATTTCAGGAATTTTGCATAACAAGTGTAAATCAAAATTTGTGAAATGACATGAAAACACCAGCAAAACATAAATTTCATGCAAGCCTAATAAGAATATTGGTTTATTTTGAGTCCACCACTGAATTTAGGGGGAGTATCACTGTAGGCAAGGTCTATATGGCAAAGAAGGGAGATGAAACTTTGGGATGGCCCATCAGAAGAAATTAGGAATTTGGTTAGACCCTACAGCAAGTCCACAGGTCTGGATCAAACAGGTGAATGAATGATTGTTGGTAGATAACCTTTAAGACACCCCCAAAATGTTGCTGAAAACAGATGGAAAGATAAACGTCTATTTCACAAATGGTTGCATCAGGGTTCCAGACCTGTTTCTGCTAAGGTGAGAAGCTTAGCCATTCTGGCGCATAAAGCGATCAAGTTGCAGTTGGATAGTTTATGTAAAGTTAAGGTGATTGTGCTGGTAGAGATAAAGAAGTGGTTAGTACCAGTGTTGGCAGCCCAGAAGGTGAATTGTGACATACTCTTATGTGTGGATCTTCACACCATCAACAAGTAGGTGATGATAGATAAGTTTCCTCTGCCCAACATCACAGAACTGTATACAATCTTGGGTGGAGCCAAGCATTTTTCCACCCTTGACATGTCCTTGGCTTACAACCAGATAAGGTTGAATAAGGATTCTTAGGAGCTCACTGCCTTCATCACCCTTTGGTTGCACATGCATTTGAACTTCAAGGTGTCCAGGACTTATGAGGAGCTTTAGAGAATGTGGTCTAACATTAAGAGCGGATAAATGCTGTTTTGGCTGTGAGGAGTCTTTAACCTTGAAACACAAAATCAATGGCTGATATTAACTGGTTTCTTTCAAGTTAAACACGCACCCGAATTCCCCTGAGTA